>OX327017.1:30377145-32877145 GCA_946800695.1 Geum urbanum
CATGAGCTTAATTGGGTTATAAATTACTTGGATTAGAAAAACTTATGTCCAAACTTTAATTTGAACGTACTCAATATGAATTAAAAACTGGTTTGGCTAATTTGTTTTAGTAATATCAATATAATGATGAAAATGTGTTTGGTAGACTGTTTTTAGAAAACGATTTTCAAAAATGAAAAACCCTGAAAACAAAAAATGCACTACGTTTTATAAAACGTTAAAATGAAGTATTTACTATTTTCTGAAAATAAGATTTGAAAAATATTAGGAAAAAAATTAAGATTAATTTTATATTGAATTTTACCCTTTAAATATACATATATAATCTATTTTGATTGAAATTTAAAATCTAACCAATATAAATTTGTGTTTTGTAGACCTCGCGTAAGTATACCAGACACGTTTTACTGTTTTTATATTAAAAATATAATTCTGTAATTTAATTTACCAGACACGTTTTTGAATTTTAAAAATACGAAATTCAATTTACTGTTTTTCGTTTTACGAAATAATTTTTCAAAAATTATTTTGTGAAACTATACCAGACGTGGCCTAAGCAAGTCTTAAGACTCCTAGAAACGCAAGGGAATTCGAAAGAGTAGAAGATAATTAAAAATGTGTAAATTTTACTATTATATATATTTGTCTCACTAAGGATATGTTTGGTATAACTTTTGAAAACACTTCTAGGCAGAAAAAAGTACTTCTACAAATTTTGAAGTATTTGGTTGTATATGAAAGTGTTTTAAGAAATTTTAGGAAATCACTTTTTAGTCTTAGAAATAGTTTTGTAAGAAGTACTTGAGAGATATTTCTTCTTGGAAATGATTTCTTTTGAAAGCGCTAATTGAAAAATTACTTTAAAAATTTATCCCAAACATACTATAAATTGAATTCTTTTACCCATCAAAAATATTTTTGACTATTAAATCATCAGCTTGGACACACCAAGGCCCTCTTATGTCCCAAAACTCACACATTTACTATATAACAATTATGATCCTGCCTTCGTACTGTTCACAGTTACTATTGCATATTGCATTTTTGGTCATTTTCTCCATTTTCGTGCGAACCGTGCGAGTTTCTTCTCTTTCTCATTCCTTTGCAAAATCTGATTCGACTCCCTGACTCTGATTCGTCTGCCCTCTTATATCGACTTAGCCCTCTCGACATCAAACAGTTTATCGATCTATTCTGCAAGCAAACCCTTCAACGATTTCATGAGCCTCCCTCTCGAGGTTTACACCCTTCATTTTTTTTAATTTCACTATCGATCTATGTGAATTCATTAGGCTTTGTGCTCCTCGATTCTGATTTGTGCAAGCTGAAATTTAGAGCCATGCTTTCATGTACTTTTGAGTTTTATATAAGCTGATTAATTTTTTGGATTTTCAGGAGAACATATTTGATTGGCGATTTGCAATTCGAGGTCCGAGTGATATGGAATTTTGAGGGTGGAATTTATCCAAATTACTGTCTATGTTGGAGGAATTTATCCGACTTGTTATTCATCTATCAGATTTCGTCTGGGTTCGTTGGGTAAGTCATTGATTTTGCTTTCTCTATTGCTCTTTCGTTGCTGGGTTCTATGGTTTTGATCTGGGTTTTCTTTTTCTCCAGATTTGAAGTTCATTGTTGCATCGTCTTGGTTCTTTAGGTTCGGATGTGATTTTGCTTGCTGTATTTCTATTTGTTGGTTTCAGATTACGTTAGGCCGATGTTTTTTCCTTGGGCAGATTAATTTCAATTCTCTGGTAGCGGAGCTCAAAGGCCTGCAAACCAGGAGAGGGAGTTTGAGGAGGACTTCGATCTCCTGTGAGTAACCCGAGTAAATTAATTTTTGTTGAGTTTGGTGTTGTATTAGCAATTGCTGGAGGGGACCTGGGTTTTTTTAGTGATTTAGGAATTTTGTTCAGAAACCAAAAGCCGCAAGTGCAGTTACTAAGCTACCTCGGACTGAACTACTAATCTTTATGTTGCTTCCCAGGTTTAATAAATTTATGTTTGATCTTTATATCACTTGCAGAAGCTTTATTGCTTAGCCGAATAAGATACATACTTAACATGTTGATAGATACTTTCACTTTGATTCTCCCTACCAAATTTGGATTTTATGAACATATTTTGTCCTTTCCGTTGCTGTTACAAAATTACATTCTTTGTACCAAATGTCGTTGAAACATGGTTTTGCAGACAAAGTTTATTGATGGGTTTGAATTTTTTTCTCGATAAGAGTTGAAGAAAGATCAAAGTTTGAGTCTTGAAGTTTAAGCAACGGGTATGTAGTTTTCTATTTTTGGTATTTTACTGCTAACTATATGGGTTTCTGAATTTTGTTATTCATCTATTCTTGAAGTTTAATCACCTCTTGCTTTTACAATACGATAAGCTAAGGTGTTGGGCACAAATGTCCTCTGTGCTTATTCATCTAGAATTTTGTTCTTTCAAATAGTCTCTCTTCTTCTCCAAACCGTTTCTATACAGCCATCGATGTTGTCATCTCCAGTGCCATTCGGCTGGCACCAGCCATCTCTAACGTTGATGTGAAGCCACACTACAGCTCCACTCCACTATGTTGAAGAGGTTAGACCCTTCCCTCAAATACTAAACCCTAACCATTCAATTTGGGATTTTGTTTATTGAATTTGATTTTCGAGTATATCTCCGATCTGTTCATTTCAAACGTATTCCAATATGGTTCAGTGTCAACTTTTTGATGTGGTTCCTCTATAGTCCATTATGCAACGATGAGTTTGAGAACGTCCTCCAATACCTGCAAAACTCCCTCAGATCATAGTCACCACCTTCGTTGTGTCCAACGTCGTCCTCGCCGTTTTGATACTTGAATTGGTATGGTCAGTTCGTCAAATTTCATCATTCTATTACTTTATCTTATGCTATTTTTGATTGGATGTATGATTTCAATTGTTCAAGGAGATAAATTTAGTTCCTTTTTCTAAATTTTATAGTAATGAGATTAGTATTGCAAAAGCTGAAATGTTTGATCTTATAACTGAAAGAGGATACACACTGGTATTCGTTCATGCAATTAGTATATGTTCATAAAAATGTTATTAGAAAACTAATTTCTCATTTTATTATTGACATTTTAGGAAAGTGAAACAAGTGGAAGATAAATGATGAGTTTGATCCCAATTTGGAATGCCAAGCATTGAGATTTGAGGAAGAAACAATGTCTCATAGGGTAAAGTATTCTTCTTTGATTGATCTCCTATTCTGGACCAATGATTTGAGGTAATAGATCTTCTTTGTTTTGCTTCTGATTTCATTCTGAGGTTGTAGGTGTCATTTTGTTCTTCTACAACAGTGGCTCATTCTTTGTTGCACAAGAGGAACATCCAACTAGGTGCGATGTTTGCAGTTGAAGTTGCTGAAGAGAGGATGACTTTGACATCATTATCTCAAACTTTTTACTCATGTATTTACTGCTTTGCATATTTATATTGTCAGGCATCAAACTAGAGTTTGGCTTCGGTTTGGAGTTAATCTAAAACTCTTTGAAGAGGTTTTGATTTTGGGTTACAAGGTGGTTTTACTCGCTGGATGCTGCAAAACCAAAAGAAAGGTGTAATGAAAGCATGGTTCGAGATTTGCAAAAGATTATATTGAGGTGAGTATGGATGTCCTTTATGTAGTGACATGAAATTTAATTGTTGTGTTGTTGTAGTAGTATAATTTGAATGCCGTAACATTTTGTGCTCTTACATTTGAGGATTCAGTTCGATGTATCTATATGTAGAATATAGGCTAGGACATCGACATCATTGAAACACCTGAGTCACTTAAGGGTGATTGCTCACTGTTTTCCTACGTCAAATGTCTAAATATTTTTTCAGGTTTGTTTCTATTCTGTTTCATTGTCTGCCTACTCTCATTTGATTGTCAAAATTTGAATTTCTCATGATTTTGCGTGCTTAAATTGGCCAATATAAGACACTTAGAAATTTCATTAGACTACATACATATTGATCATAGATAAAATGGATATATAGAAACATAAAACCTAAAATGTAGAAGTATCTGCCATCTTCTGGAGATGGAATAAGATGATTACAAAGTTTGTATAATGATATTAATCTGTCTAGACTGTCTAATGAATGTGACACATAATTATTTGTAAAAATATAGTCATAAAGTTTGTAGGAGTATTTGCGTCTAGAAAATTTAAATTATATGTGTTAAGCTATGAATTCAGTTTATGGTATGTAGGTCACACGTCGATTGTTGGCCTTCACAATGCAACGTAAGATGTTGAATTACTGAGAAGCAGACCAATCCTTTTACACTTTAATTTACTTATGATAATCACTTTTCCTATTTTAGATCTTGAAGCGCCCAATCAAGAAAAAAAGAAAGTTTGGTAACAGAACTGGTAATAAAATGATTTTTGACTCTAATAAAAGATTATATTAAGACTAATTGTCTTACACTTTTACTTTTAGCAAACACCATTTATTTCATGTTTGAGATTTTGTTGAGTGCTGAATCATTAGACTCTCCCCTTTCCTTTTCAGATCTTGATGAGCGGATCTTGAAGCAGCAACAAGAAAAGGCAGACATAGAGAGCATACATCAAGGAAAGTAGAAAAAAAAAAAGGTTGCTAAAATTATTTTTGACTTGAAGAACATTATAATTAGTCAAGCACACCCTCACAATTATGTTTTATATCTTTTTCATCTATTCTTATTTTACGTTCAGGGCATAGTCTTTCAGTTTAGTTTCCAATACAATAGGATATGGTTGGCAGATGTATATAATATACCTTCATATTGTGTTTATAGAAACAAAGACAGACACATGGATCCTATGAGCCATGCACACGGATTTAATATGTAGAGGTACGCAGAAGCTCTATCCAATGGAATAAGCTTCTCGATTTGGATTCTGGTTGCTAATTTTGATGTTCAGGTACTTCATTAGACTTTTTCCTGTGTTATAAATTGTGACGAAGAAGAATCGAATGTTAATGGACCTAATATTATTGTGCTGACAATGTGTCTTTTATGTCGATTTCATGACATTTTAGGTATATAGACCATCATATACCTATTCATCGTTTTAACCACGTCATTGAGCTTAAGCAGTTGCGTTTTTTATGTATCAGATGCTTGAAAATGAAAGAGAACAAGTATCATTTGATTGACTTCAAAGTTTGTAATATGGTTTAATGTTTGGCGCATAAAATGAACTTTTGTACATGGCAAGTAATGGAGAAGTCTTTTGTAGTATATTTTTACGACACACCAATGTATATATAATTAGGATATTAGAGTTAGGCAAATATTTTGGATGTTGAATGTAACATATGATGATATCTATCTATGTAATTGATGTTTTTCATCTCTGAATTTTTATATTATTCATATGCATATATCAATATCCGATTGTTGTCACTCTTTTGTCGTATAATACATTTGTAATAATCTATTTCAATTTATCTTGACACACCGCCCCAAAGGGCGGGTCGCACCCTAGTATTTGATATTTCTACTCTTTCCGACGGAGTGAGACGCTGGCAATTGTGAACATCGAAAACTGTAGCAACAGATCTGGGAGGATTTTGACTCTGTAAATCTTTCCAAGTATCGATCAGACGGTTCAGATCGAGTGGTTTTTAAACTTTTAATTAGAAAGTAGAAACTCCAGATAAACTGATGATTAATATATAAAAACTACGTAAAAATAGTGATGATAAATAGGAATTTACCCTTTATTACTTTTCTTTGTGTTAATGCAAGGTGGATGCGGATGAGATTACTCTTATCATCGGTGGGTTTAGCACACCGAATACACTGATACAGGCCGGATTCCATGTTGGAGGCCAGAGATACTCTGTTACCGGAGGAATTGACAACTCCAGCATCCGAGGAACACTTGTGAGAACATAATCTAACTATTATTATGGCAATCATTTTTCAAGTTTTTTTTTTTTGGCTTTTTGTATCACTCCACCAACTAGTGTTCAGTAATTTAGGATTTTAGGATGGAAGTCCCGTTGGTCGGATCATTATCATGGAGATTCAGACTATGTTGATATTCGGCTTGTACGACGATGAACCTCAGAGCCAAAGTTGCAACTGGATCGTCGAGAGGATGCACGCTTACCTCCGTGAACATCGCCGCGCCGCTAGATTTGATTCGATGTGGATTCAATATTTTATTAGTGAATGTTTATGATATGAAGGTGGTGATTTGAATAATGCATTAGATGTGCATTTGGTAGACCTATTTATATAGAATTATATCTTTGTAATAACTCGAATTTAAATCTTGCATTCAGACTCTCAGACTCCAGAGTTATAACTATATTTGGTTGCCATTTTCGTAATCCATTGCCATTTACCGGAAATCCATTTTCTCAGTAGAATAAATAGTGAGAGTATAATTTGGATGTCTTCAAGGTTGCGCTTTTTTGGTTAATGAAAACATCATATTATGGGAGCTAACATTCCTCGCCTTGAATATTTGGCTTGGATAATCAACCTCTATGATCGTTGAAGATTAAGACTTCTCTTATGAGGTTTGTTGATGATATGAGACTCCATCTTATTGCTTTCTTTGAGCATTCCTCCTTGAAATTCTGCAAAACAAGTCCAAACACCGGTAATATAACGTTTAGACCCTCCGATACTTAAGTCAATATAGAACCAGACATAAGCGTGTATTAAGGTTGATTTCCTTCGTTGCACTTACATTTGTTAAGCTATGACCTCATATATATAGTGATCGTTCAAGGTCTAAGCATAGTCCGTATAAGAATATGACTATATACTTTAAGATAAGAGGAATCTATTAAGAAATAGATCTCCGTATTCAGAACTAACCATATTTACTGATTACCACAAGCCCTTTAGTGCAATCCCTCTAGGTCGCGTACTCTTATTCATCATTCCTCGAGGATCCTCTATGTGTCTGAAATTCCCCCCAAATTTTCTAGAAACCTCAGGGGTTCCTCAAGGTTTCCCAGAAACGGGACTCTCCTAGGTTTCCCAGAATCCTCGTGCCTTCTAATATCTTATCTTTTCTCAATCGTGCTCAGGGATTATTACACCTCATCTCCGTACGTTCTAGAAGCTTCTAGATTCTTCTAGATAGTTCGACAAAATTCCAATCGTCCACGAAATACCCGAATATAGTCCAAACCTTTCAATTTTCCTTTGATTAATCCCATAGCTACTATCAGTAACATTGCCTTCATGTGGGTGAATTGTTGTTTCGGACTACTAGAAAAAACATATACAAGGACACCACACATTAAGATATAAGAACACATAATTAATTTAAGTGTCTTCAAATACATATGAGCACACCATCAAAATAAGGACTCAAACCCAAATGTGTTTTTTTTTCTTTTTCAAAAGATCATTTCAAAGAAAACCTTTATGCGCAAACTCCAAACCCTTCGAACAAAAAACACACTCAATACAACCTCAAATTTCAAAAAAATTATGTTCCTGCCATTCCTTATACTCGGGCTCACTAGTTAAAATTGAAAGCTTGTGTTGATTACTAATTATGTGGAGTTGTTAGGCATCAGCAAGCCTCGGTCGGTGGAGTTTGTCGAAGCAGGATTGCTAGCATTGTGAATATGAAAATTTTGTGTTGGTTATTGTTGGAAAATCAATTACCGATGAAAGTCTAATTTGATTTGTTGTTTGTTCTCACCTCAATTACGAGTTAACCACTAGTTTCTGTATGTGCTGGTTTTCTCTTAATAACTTTTTTGTTGTTTGTATGATTGCTTATTCGGTTTTGAATTGTGTTTGTGCAGTGAAATCCATAAGTATCAGAAAAGTACTGAGCTCTTGATCAGGAAACTGCCATTCCAGAGGCTTGTTCGTGAGATTGCAGAGGACTTCAAAGTATATAGTTGTTCATTAATCTATTTTATGTTTATGTTCGGTATACCTGGCTGTTTTGAATTGTATGGCAATGGATAACAATGAATTGTTGTTGTCCTTAGAGCCTGGTTACTACTTAGTAAATTAGGGGGAGTGTGTAGTACAACATGGGTTGTGGGATGAGAACTATTGACTTACTGTGTGAAAGTGAAAGTGAGTCTACAAAATAGTACCTGAAAGTGACCTTATCTGAGAGGATCCATGTTGTTCTATAATATTTCAACTTCTCTCTGTAGCTATATAAAAGATGCATGGTATCCCTTATTTGTATTTGAGAGCAATATATGTAAGTTCATATACTTTGCTAAAAACTCTTATCCTCACTAATATGTAATGTCTGTGCAGAGTCTGTTCTGTTTACTGATAATATTCAATATTGATTTATTTAAGGGATCATGCTTTAGAAGTCTAAATTTCTTGTTTAAAATCCCACGATTACGCTAGAGCTGAATCAATTCGATCACACAATGTTTTAGGAGACAATTGTCTAACAGGCAATGATTTTGATTATGTGTAAGTTTGCTTGTTCTAGTGAAGGTAGTGTTCTTCATTGACCAGTAGACACCAGGTCATTGTACACGTAACATCCATACTTTATGTGATCCTCCGGTAGGTTTAGATCCGAGGACATTATAACTGTATGAATAGTATGGCTTTCTGTACAGTTTTACATTAGAAAACAGAAATCTAGTAAACTAGTTTTAAACCTTAAGGACTATCTAAATAAAGAAGCATAACAAGTGAAAATGCTAGAAATGAATTTGTTGTTGCAAGTTATATGCAGTGAAGTTGATCACACAGTCTATGGCTTTATGAACTTTTTAAGCTAGAAAGTACAGTAGGTTAGCAATGCAAGACAAGTCCCTAAAATTTATCATGTTAATGTGTTTGAAATTTGTCACTTATATTAAACATATAAGTGTCTGGGTTTTTAAATTGAATGGAAATCAGTGGCAAGGCTGCAATCTATGTTTTTACTAGATGAGGTTAATCTTTACTCCAAAAATTGTTTGGACGCTTTAGCTGAAACTAAGGGATATTTGAGCAAAATCTGTGGGAAAAGCCACAGGTTCAGTTTATGGATGGTGTTGAAGTGAGGTGAGATTTTGGAGAGGCTAGAAATTCAGTTCATGGTTTACATATGTTCACATTTCAGTGTCCATTAAGCGAAATTGATATTTGGGTGGAAGTTGATTTCAGTGGAATGACTTATCCTCAAAATACCGACACTTTGACTTATTTCAGAGTTAAGTACGAGTTTCTGTATGTGTTGGTTTTTTCTTAATGACTTTTTTTATTTATATAATTGCTTATCTGGTTGTGAATTGTGTGTGCAGTGAAATTTGTAAGTACCAGAAGAATACTGAGCTCTTGATCAGGAAGCTGCCATTCCAAAGGCTTGTTCGTCTGTGTTCATTATTGCAGTGTTTGTCCAGCTCAACGTGCTTAATTGTCATCCTACACACTAAAAAGTAAATGCAGCAACTTATGTAGGAAGTAATCTATACAGTAAGTTCTTATGAACCTTTTTAGTCTTGAGCACCATTTGAATGCTTGGTGCAGATTTTGTTAGATACATATGTTGTTAGTCAACTGTCTCTCATCACTAACTACTATTGTTGTTAGTCATTGTATTATCTACCTATAATTAATGGCTAATTTCAGTTCAAAGGAAAAGATGTATACATCCAAGAAGAGATTGATGCAATTCAAGTAGAGTGGGGGTAGAGGTGGTTGCTGAATACATTATGGATGATGTGGAGTAGCTAGTCTGCTAGCTTGCTGGTAGTTTTTTTCTTCGTGATATCAGATACTTACTATTAAGAGGTGTTTCTATTTGTGTTGTGACAAACATTAAATGATGTTTGTATACTCTACCAATTAGTCCAGCTTCAACTTCATGTTTGTTTAATTTGATGGATGCGAATGATATTACAAACAGAATACATATATTGTAGTAAGTTGATGTTCCTCAGCTTGAGTATGAAAATAAAATGATAATTTAATATTGTTGTCTAACTACAGGAAGATATTGATCTTATGAAAAGCCTAAATTTTGATGCCTATAGGTTCTCAATATCATGGCCCAGAATTTTACCAAGTAACTTCATCACTTAACTTCAGATTTTTCATTTATACATGCATTTAATTTTTGTAGTTAGTTTAAGGTTTCATATCTTTGATATCATTCTGAAATTTATGTATAGGGTACTAGGAAGGTGAATTGGAAAGGAGTTGCATACTACAATCGGTTAGTTGACCTACTTACTGAAAAGAGGTTAATGATGTAGTACACACTAACAACTCAGAACCAATGAATATGAGCTTCTGGAATTGTTTGATTTGATTGTTGAAGATGCTTGATTCTGCTGGCATTATTCAGTATGCAAATTTGTATCACTATGATCTTCCTCTAGCACTTGAGCAGAAGTATCTATGATTGTTGAGTGACAAAGTAGTGTAAGTCACATGGAATTGTTGAGTTTGAGAATATATTATGAATTATAAGACTAGAATCTAAGATGTAAGTGCTTCAAACTTGACAGGTAAGATTTGTAGACTTGTGGATTTTTGTTTCAAGACGTATGGTGAAAGATTGAAGAACTGGATGACATTCAATAAGCCTAGAGTGATGACAATGGAATCTTTGCTCTGGGACTGTGCTCCAAAGCTTATGTGAAAGGACCAAATCCCGATTCAGTTATCTAAACCGGAATCGAACCCCTTCTGAAAATACGAACCAACAAATTTTTTTCAAAATTTCGGCAGAGTTTCGTTACTAGCGTGGAATTGCATAAACCTGCACCCTGAAAATAACACTTCATCCTATGCCACAAAAACCAAACCGTGGGCATCAATCCCATCTGGATTTCTCAACATCAATATATGAATCATAAACAGTAAACATTACTGTAGTATATATATATATATATCCGAGAAAATCCGTATAAACAAGTATCAGAATGTATCAGAGCGACCTATAGAGTATAATATATACAATATACACATCAGTAGGCGAAACAAGAACCTACTGGAAAGCACAGGTAGCTCAGATCACTAGCCTCCAAACCGCGACGTGAAACAGCAGAATCCGAACTGCAAACTGGGCACGGAAACCGAAAAGCCCAGGGGAAAGGCAAATAAAACGTCAGAGTGAGTGGACGAAAATAAATATATGCCTTTCACCAGTTTATATACATATTCAATATAAAACAATGCGAGTTCGGAACACAACACATATATATAGGGAGGTTGTCGGGCGAATCTCTCAAGCCCGACGTCGGGTGAATCGCTCAAACCCGACGGTGATAGGCCAGGGGAATCTCTCGACCTCGGCGGCACTCAGGGGAATCTCTCAACCCTGCTTCAGAGGAATCTCTCAACTCTGGGCCAGAGGAATCTCTCAACTCTGGTAGCATCGATGCAATAAATGCCAATCACCAATAACACATAATAACACCTCCGAAAATAACATATATCTCAATCATCGTATAAAATAAATACGGAAATCATAAAATCCACGAACTCGCAAATCAATAGTAAAAATAGAAACTTGTCCACTCACAGATCAGCTAGCGCGAACTCGCGCTAATCTCGTGGTCCGGCGGAAGTTCCCTCGCCTGAAGCACGATCACGATCCCGATCTCGATCTTCTGAATATACATAAACATAACGGATCAAAATAAAAGTCCACAACCCTGTACTGGATCACGGAAACCAACCGTTCCCGGAAATATGCAATGCAGTTTAAAATGAATAACAGAAATTCCGAAATCCCCACACGAAAACTTCGACTGAAAATCGGCTAACCAATTCAACCCGAAAACCTATGGACAATAACCAGGGCGCGATTACGAGAAAAATGACATTAATTTCACGAAAATCTGGAAAAGTCAACTCCTCCGCCGTTGACCACCGTTGACCGCCGCCGCCGCCGGCGGCGCGCCGTCAACCATGAAATTTCACGGCGAGGAAGCTCCAGAATGGAAGCTCTCCTCAAGCCCAACACTTCCTTCAACTAACACATAGCTCAAATCATCCTCCAACCCATCCAATTTCACATAAAATCAACTCGGAATTTCATACCGGATACCTAATCGGGTTCACCCTAAAACACCATCTCATCCCAAACCAATTACCCAGTGAGCATCACCAAGGTGTGGGGAGCAAAACCCCCAACAACTCGACCCTCGAAAATCACCGGAACCACCGTCACCATCACCGTCGAACCACCACAACTCGGACCGATTCGAACTCGATGAAAACACCATCAATTTTTACCAAACCAAACACTAAACCACTCGAAATCAAGAGGGGAAGAAAACCTTACCCTTGCCGAAGGCAGAGGTGGCCGGAAAATGGGTCGGCGAACGGTGAAGACCAAAATGGAAAGTTTCCACTTCGGGTCAACGGTCAGATTTCCATTTTTGGAAAGTCAACGGCCCGGTCAAACTTCAACAGTGTTTTCGAGAATTTTACGACTATTTTCGATATTTATACTCGCGCCTTGGGTCGACCGACGGTCCAAAACGAATATACGAAATGATTCGGATAAACACGAAACAATCGGATAAACTCGTCGGAAACCAAAACTTCAAATAATCATAAAATATTCCTCGATTATTGGAAAAATCTTCCGGAACCGCCCACGAGCTCGAAATCACGTACTCTACAATTTCCGTGAAGACACTCAACTCAAATTCTCGACCGAAAATATAGTCGCGAATCGAATCGGCAAACCACATATACAACATAAAACTGCGACTAAGCAGAATCTCGTGAATCGTGCCGAATACATAACTGATTCTGGTTCGGGTCGTCACAAATCTACCCCCCTTAAAGAAATTTCGACCTCGAAATTTACGTACCTGTCAAGTGAACAGATGAGGATACTGCTCCCGCATACGCTGCTCGGTCTCCCAGGTGGCCTCATCAACTGGGTGGTTCTGCCACAAGACCTTCACCAGCGGAATCACACGGTGCCTCAACTCCTGCTCACGACGATCGAGAATCTGCACTGGCTCCTCTACGTACAATAAATCCTCTCTGATCGGCAACTGCTGTGGGGCTAACACATGTGAAGGATCTGAGATGTACTTCCGCAACATCGAAACATGGAAGACATCATGAACACGAGCCATCTCAGCTGGTAACTCAAGTCTGTATGCAACAGCTCCAACCCTCTCCGTAATCTCATACGGACCAATGTACCGCGGTCGATGATTGCCACGCTTCCCGAAACGCACAACTCCCCTCCACGGAGATAGTTTCAGGAATACCCAATCACCAACCTCGAACTCTAAAATCTTCCTCCTCACATCCGCGTAACTCTTCTGCCGATCCTGGGTGATCTTCAATCGATCCCGGATAACCTGTATGTCCTCCATCATGGTTTTCACCAAATCAGGACCAATAAGCCAACGCTCGCCCACCTCACTCCAACACAACAGAG
This sequence comes from Geum urbanum, assembly GCA_946800695.1. Lineage (NCBI taxonomy): Eukaryota > Viridiplantae > Streptophyta > Magnoliopsida > Rosales > Rosaceae > Geum > Geum urbanum. The sequence continues at coordinate 30,390,521 of OX327017.1, forward strand.
TGCGACACTGTTTCCCGTACAGAGCCTTGTACGGTGCCATCTCAATACTGGCCTAGTAGCTATTGTTGTAGGCGAACTCAATCAAATGTAACTGCTGATCCCAGTTTCGGCGAAACTGCAACACACATGATCTCAGCATATCCTCAAGAGTCTGAATGGTCCGCTCGGACTGCCCGTCAGTCTGAGGATGAAAAGCTGTACTAATCCGCAACCTCGTGCCCAAAGCTCGCTGCAACGCCTGCCAAAACTCGGAAGTAAACTGACTATCTCGATCAGAAACAATGGACACAGGCACACCATGCAAGCGAACAATCTCTGATACGTACAACTTGGCCAATCTGCCCACTGAAATCTTCCCTGGAAGTGCAAGAAAGTGTGCGGATTTCGTCAGTCGGTCAACAATAACCCAAATGCCAGTGTTGCCCGCCGAAGTACGCGACAACTAATAGACGAAATCCATCGTAATATGCTCCCACTTCCAAACTGGAATCTCAAGTGGTTGTAGTTTCCCTGCAGGTTTCTACCTCTCCGCTTTCACCTGCTGACAGATCAAACATCGACTCACATACGCGGCAATCTCCTGCTTCATGTTGCGCCACCAATAGTACGCTCGAAGTGTACGAAACATCTTCGTACCTCCGGGATGCATCGCATACGCTGAACTGTGGGCCTCGTCCAGAATCTTCTTCTTCAAGTCCTCGTCTCTAGGTACACATAACCTGCCTCTGAACAACAACGTACCGTCGTCGCTCAATCGAAATTCTGTAGGCACACCATTCCGTATCATGGTCTTCTTGTCCAACAGATAAGAATCCGAATCCTGAGCCTCTCGTACCTGATCAACCAGTACGGGTCGAACCTGAAAACTGGCCAACAAAGCTCCATCATCATCACACCCAAACACAGCACCTATAGCTCGAAGTTCGGCTAACATCGATACTCTGGCCACACACATGTGAAACAACGAGGCTCCAGATTTCCGGCTAAGTGCATCTGCTACAACATTGGCCTTCCCCGGATGGTACTCGAACGTGCAATCGTAGTCGTTGATAAATTCCATCCATCGGTGCTGCCTCATGTTCAGATCCGGCTGCGTCCGCAAGTAAGTGACACTCTTGTGATCAGTGTAAATCTTACACTGAGCACCATACATGTAATGTTTCCAACTCTTCAACGGCTAACTCTAAATCATGCGTCGGATAGTTGACCTCATGCGGTTTCAGCTGCCTGGAACCATATGCCACAACTCTACCATGCTGCATCAACACACAGCCAAGTCCCAACTTCGACGCATCGTTGTACACAACAAACTCACCACTGTCGTCTGGTAATGTCAGAACCGGTGCGGTAGTCAATCTCTCCTTCAGGAGCAAATAACTCTCCTCGCACGCATCAGACCACTCAAACTTGACGCCCTTCTTCTTCAATCTGGTCAGTGGTGTAGTAATCCGGGAGAAATCCTGTACAAACCGTCGATAATAGCCTGCTAAACCCAAGAAACTCCGAATCTCTGGTACAGTAGTGGGTCTACTCCAGTTCAGCACAGCCTCGATCTTGTCAGGATCAACACTGGCTCCCTCGGCCGAAATCACGTGGCCCAGAAACTTCACACTATCCAACCAGAACTCGCACTTGCTAAACTTCGCGAACAACTGATGGTCCCGCAAAGTCCGCAATACTATACGTAGATGCTTTTTGTGCTGGCCCACACTCCTGGAATAGATCAGGATATCGTCAATGAATACAATCACGAACTTGTCCAGGAATCGTCTGAACACTCGATTCATCAAGTCCATGAAAGCTGCGGGGGCGTTGGTCAACCCAAACGGCATAACCAAAAACTCGTAGTGCTCATACCGCGTTCTGAAAGCTGTCCTGGCTACATCAGAGTCTCGGATCCTCAACTGGTGATATCCGGATCGAAGATCAATCTTCGAAAAGACTGCTGCTCCCTTCAGCTGATAGAACAAGTCATCAATCCGCGGCAACGGATACTTGTTCCTCACTGTAATCTGATTCAGCTTCCGATAGTCGATGCACAAACGCATGGACCCATCCTTCTTCCTCACAAACAACACTGGAGCACCCCACGGAGAAACACTCGGTCGTATAAAACCCTTCTCTAACAACTCCTGGAGCTGAATCTGCAACTCCTTCAATTCCGCAGGCGCCATCTGATACGGTGTCTGGGAAATCGGTCCTGTACCCGGAAACAACTCAATAGTAAAATCAATCTCCCGCACAGGGGGTATACCAGGTAACTCCGCTGGAAATACATCCAGAAACTCAGACACAACCTCAATCTTACCAAGATCCGGCACTGCAGCTGTAGTGTCCACAACATGGGCTAAGTACGCGACACAACCCTTCTTCATCAACTGATCCGCCCTCATCGCGGAAATCAAACACGGTAGCGAAGTGTTCTTCTCGCCACGAAACAGTATCTCGGGTAACCCTGGTCGTCGAAACGCGACCTCCTTCCTGTGGCAGTCAAACATGGCCCAATGCGACTCTAGGAAGTCCATACCCAAGATCAGATCAAAATCCACAATATCAAGCAGTAACAGATCTGCGTCTAATCCATGGCCATCTATAAACACTTCACAATCTCAGTAAACCCAACCGATGCTCACAACCTCACCTGACGGATACAACACTCTCCACAATCCCGGAAGTGGAGATGCAGGTACCGTAGCCAATGATGACAGTCTAAATGATATAAATGAATGTGTGGCACCCGGATCTAACAATGCAAGTACAGGAATACCAAAGACATGTAACGTACCGATAACGACCTCCGGTGATGCTCTGCCCTCACGTAGATTCATAGCATGAACCCTCGCTTGTCCGGCTGGTCGTCCTCGCTGGGGCTGTCCCTGCTGTCTGCCCTGGCCTGCAAATTGTGCTGGTCGAGCTCCCGAAGTGGCACCTCGCTCTCCTCCGGAACTCTGAGCCCCCCGTCCACCAGTAACATCATACTGATAACATTCCCTCGCATAGTGACCCACCTGGCCACAGCGAAAACAAGTGACAGGATCTCGCTGACATGGACCCACATCATGTCGACTGCAGAGACTACACAATGGGTACTCCCTCGGTACAGCAAAAGTGTCACCAGTACGCCGAGGATAACTAGAACCGCTGGAACCTGCACTAGCCTGCGGTCGCAGCGGTCGGTCTCTCCTCCATCTCGATCTCTGCCTCAGTACATCAACTGGTGAATGATAAGATCCACCGCCTGAGGATGAAGTTGAACCGGAAGTATCAGAACTCAGCCTCTTTGAAGGCCCCTGACTCGGTCCACCTTCCTCAAATCGTCTCGGCGGGTACCTCTGCTGTCTCTCCTGCTCAATATCCTCGCCTCGGAGTGTAGCACTAACAAATTCATCAAAGTTGTTCCGAGGCATCGTAGTCAATGTCGCCTTGATGTTCATATTCAATCCCAGTTCAAACCTGCGACACTTGGCTTCCTCTGTAGCCACCATATCCCGCGCAAAACGAGACAAACGGGTAAACCGATCCCGATACTCAAGTACAGACAAACTGCCCTGCCTCAAGTTCGTAAACTCCTCGTACTTGCGCTGCAGGGTAGCCTGATTAAAGTACCTCCGCATAAACAGATCACGAAACAATGTCCACGGAGTGTCAGCTGGAACTCTGTCGGAGCTAACCCACCAAAAGTATGTATCACCCTCAAGTAAACCAACTGCGGCTACTGTCATCTGCTCAGGAGTAAACTGCAGACGCTCACAAACACGTTCAATCTGAACCAACCATGCCTCGCATATCTCTGGATCAACTGAACCCAAAATCATAGTAGCACCCGCAGTGCGAGCCTTGACCACAGGGTCAAAACGCTCTTCCAAACGCAGCACTCGCATCAGCAAGTCGCGCGTTCGGCGATCCTCATCAGGATCCTCATCCCGATCAACACGAGGACCACGTCGAGGAGGCATCCTACTGATACAAGACAAGCATTAGGTACAAGCAGAAAGAACGTAATCATGAAACCACAGATATTTGAGGACACACAACACCCGAAGTATTGATGAGTACCGCTGGCCAGTCGGGTCATCACTCCAGTCATGCTGTATCAACTCAAATACCCTAAGCGTCACAACTACAAGAGTCTACAGAATATGACAACTTAATGCTCTGATACCAAGCTGAAAGGACCCAATCCTGATTCAGTTACCTAAAACGGAATCGAACCCCTTCTAAAAATACGAACCAACAAAAAATTTTCAAAATTTCGGCAGAGTTTCGTTACTAGCGTGGAATTGCATAAACCTGCACCCTGAAAATAACACTTCATCCTATGCCACAAAAACCAAACCGTGGGCACCAATCCCATCCGGATTTCTCAACATCAATATATGAATCATAAACAGTAAACAGTACTGTAGTGTGTGTGTATATATATATATATATATATCCGGGAAAATTCGTATAAACAAGTATCAGAATGTATCAGAGCGACCTCTAGAGTATAATATATACAATATACACATCAGTATGCGAAACAAGAACCTACTGGAAAGCACAGGTAGCTCAGATCACTAGCCTCCAAACCGCGAAGTGAAACAGCAGAATTCGAACTGCAAACTGGGCACGGAAACCGAAAAGCCCAGGGGAAAGGCAAATAAAACGTTAGAGTGAGTGGACGAAAATAAATATATGCCTTTCACCAGTTTATATACATATTCAATGTAAAACAATGCGAGTTCGGAACACAACACATATATATAGGGAGGTTGTCGGGCGAATCTCTCAAGCCTGACGTCGGGTGAATCGCTCAAACCCGACGGTGATAGGCCAGGGGAATATCTCGACCTTGGCGGCACTCAGGGGAATCTCTCAACCCTGCTTTAGAGGAATCTCTCAACTCTGGGCCAGAGGAATCTCTCAACTCTGGTAGCATCGATGCAATAAATGCCAATCACCAATAACACATAATAACACCTCCGAAAATAACATATATCTCAATCATCGTATAAAATAAATACGGAAATCATAAAATCTATGAACTCGCAAATCAACAGTGAAAATAGAAACTTGTCCACTCACAGATCAGCTAGCGCGAACTCGCGCTAATCTCGTGGTCCGGCGGAAGTTCCCTCGCCTGAAGCACGATCACGATCCCGATCTCGATCTTCTGAATATACATAAACATAACGGATCAAAATAAAAGTCCACAACCCTGTACTGGATCACGGAAACCAACCGTTCCCGGAAATATGCAATGCAGTTCAAAATGAATAACGGAAATTCCGAAATCCCCACACGAAAACCTCGACTGAAAATCGGCTAACCAATTCAACCTGAAAACCTATGGACAATAACCAGGGCGCGATTACGAGAAAATGACATTAATTTCACGAAAATCTGAAAAAGTCAACTCCTCCGCCGTTGACCACCGTTGACCGCGGCCGCCGCCGCCGGCGCGCCGTCAACCGTGAAATTTCACGGCGAGGAAGCTCCAGAATGAAAGCTCTCCTCAAGCCCAACACTTCCTTCAACTAACACATAGCTCAAATCATCCTCCAACCCATCCAATTTCACACAAAATCAACTCGGAATTTCATACCGGATACCTAATCGGGTTCACCCTAAAACACCATCTCATCCCAAACCAATTACCCAGTGAGCATCACCAAGGTGTGGGGAGCAAAACCCCCAACAACTCGACCCTCGAAACTCACCGGAACCACCGTCACCATCACTGTCGAACCACCACAACTTGAACCGATTCGAACTCGATGAAAACACCATCAATTTTTACCAAACCAAACACTAAACCACTCGAAATCAGGAGGGGAAGAAAAAATTACCCTGCCGAAGGCAGAGGTGGCCGGAAAATGGGTCGGCGAACGGTGAAGACCAAAATGGAAAGTTTCCACTTCGGGTCAACGGTCAGATTTCCATTTTTGGAAAGTCAACGGTCCGGTCAAACTTCAACAGTGTTTTCGACAATTTTATCACTATTTTCGATATTTATACTCGCGCCTCAGGTCGACCAACGGTCCAAAACGAATATACGAAATGATTCGGATAAACACGAAACAATCGGATAAACTCGTCGGAAACCAAAACTTCAAATAATCAGGAAATATTCCCCGGTTATCGGAAAAATCTTCCGGAACCGCCCACGAGCTCGAAATCACGTACTCTACAATTTTTGTGAAGACACTCAACTCAAATTCTCGACCGAAAACATAGTCGCGAATCGAATCGGCAAACCACATATACGACATAAAACTGCGACTAAGCAGAATCTCGTAAATCGTGCCGAATACATAACTGATTCTGGTCCGGGTCGTCACATTATGGAAATTGCACAGCTGGGAATTCAGGAACTGAGCCTTATATTGTTACTCATCATTTGATTTTGTCACATGTTATTGCAGTTCAGAGATACCGCAAAAATTATTTGGCAAATAAACCATTTATTACATCTGGTATCAAGTCCATCAATATTATAGTTTTTGTTGGAGCTTTCATTCAGACCATTATATTTATCTGGATTCTTCTAATATATAGGTTATTAGTATTTGAAGTTGTACGTCATCATTGTATAATTGCATTGTGGCCATCAGGGTAATTTACTAGCTTGAAGACATGTGATTTCTAATTTCTTTTAACCATGTTATCATGCAGCCCAATGAGCAGAGTTCTTAGAACTGTATAGTCTCTTCAAATGGCAGTTGGAGTCTTAATGACACAGCTCAGTGTTTCACTTGCAATCTTCTTCGAGCACGATACTGTATTTGATTAACCTTTACCTAAAATGAATCTGCAAGTTTTTGAGTTTAGAGCCGTGAATCTAGGGTTTGTTAACGAGTCGGATTTTAGCGCAATATCTCCAAAATCTGGGCCAGTTTAGGTTTTTTTTAAAAAATTGAAGCCCACGCGCTTTTTAGGCCCAAGCCTTGTCGGGCTTTTCGGGCCAAGCCGAGCTTTTTCTGGTATTAAATGAAAACATGTATAAATTAATAGTGTCTAATTATCAATTATAAAAATTATATACACTAAATAAGATATAAGCCTAAATAAATTGATAATTAATATCTAAATGAATGATATTTAGGTAAATTAGAGAGTTTAGAGGTTTATATTGATAAAATAATCTATAATATATACAATGGATGAGCTCAACGGGATTGGCCGGGTCGGGTGGGCCTCAACAGGCTAGTTTTTTTGGGCCCATGGGTTTTGGAACCTCTTCCCGAGCCCAGCTATATGGGCATAGGGCCGGGTTTTTACGGGCCTAAATTCTGGTCGGGTTGGGCTTGAGCTTTTTGGACCTCAGGCCGTTCGCGGGATTTTCGAGCCTATGGGCCAAATGAAGACTCTTATTTGAATCTATAATGTTAACGCCTTTGACGTGAATCTATAATGCTATACACACTACAAAAAAAAATTGATATGGCCATGGTACGATGCCGAGGCTAAAGGCTATTTTGTCGTCGCGAAAGTCCTTTGGCGACGGCAACAGAGCCGTCGTCGTTGGTGCAGTCGCTAATGCTCTTGGCGACGGCAATTTACCGTCGCCATGTGATTTTGCGACTGCGTGACCGTCACAAACATTTCCGTGACAATGCTACACTTTTAGCTTCGGAAAGCACCGTCGCCATTTTTTGTCGCCATTGTAAACTGCGCCACTACTAATGTCGTTGCTAATGTTCAAATTTTAAATTCAAATTTTAAATATTTTGTGCCAAATTTAATTTCCTGCCACAATTGTTGCGACGAAAATTTGTCGTCATCTTTGGGAAATATGCGACGACATTTTGCTGTACCTAATGTTCAAATTTTTAAAGTAATTTTTTAATATTTGGCGCCAAATTTTTCCGCCACTATTTTATATATGGAACTATACCGTGGCTATTGACATTTGTGACAGCTCTTAGCCGTTGCCAATAATCAGCCAATCACCTGGAACATATTCAATACGCATTCATAACATCAATACATATTCATTCAATCACCTGGAACATCACAATCACAACAATACATATTTAGTTTGCAACATCAGACTTAGAATGCTTATCAAGTCTTCAAACTAGTAAATCACACTAAATGCTGAATTGTATATGTTAAAACCAAGTCTGGGAATCACAATACATTACCAAACTAAACATAAGTACTTAGAATCCTTTTCAAGTTTTCAAACTTGTAATTTACTGCACCAAAACTGATTGGCGAACATTGTAGACAAACCACAGTACATCACCAAATTGATCTGCATCACCAAAACATCAACACCAAAACACTTGACTTTGATGTACCTTGATTCTTCAATTCCTTCAACAACGAAAAACAAAAATTGGTTGATTAATTACACAACTTTGGTCCTCACACATTATCAGCATACATTCAAGATTTTTGTTTTATTTTTAGTGTCTTCTTGTACCTGTGGGTGAATTCTATTCCTACAATTAAACTATGAGAATTCTTGGAAGCATGGTATGGTATAGTGTATCTTCATACTATAACGCTCTAAGCTATAGTTTTTTCTCTAGCCACAGCTCATGTTATGACTAGGAACAGAAACCCATCTGAACCTTCTTGATATTTTACAAGAACTCAGTGGCACCTATATATGCAATGTAAGGAATGCAAATTATGGGTGCAACATTGGTACGATACTCAAAACTTCATAGATAATGTAGAACTAGTCAAAGATCATCTCAATCAAGGGTAGAATAATGCAAGTATGCAATATCAACTAAACCCTTGGTAGAAGTCTAGGATATGACACAAACCACATATAAGTACTGGTAACTATTAGAAAAAAACTATGAAAAACATATTGGGCATACTGTTTCCCATGAATGAAAACCAACAAATTAAACATATACTTCTGAGACTGATACAAAACTACATATTTGCTCTAATTTTAAGAATGTAACATGCAAGCAAACATACCAATAGCTCTAATCAACCAAGCTATAAGAATAACTTTCAAAGGTGTAAACATGATATTTCTAAGATGATTTACTTCATGAGATGGGGTTGCTTCCTCTTCTATGGAATCTCTTTCAAGGTTGTGGACACTGGTGACATCTGGCACACATTGCAGATATATATATATACATATATATACATACTTAATGCACTTGAAACAAATAACACAACAACACAAAATGTCACTGAATGCTACAAACCTATCTTGATGCATCAGTTTTTCTCTTATCCTTGTCCTCTAATGAATCAAGTCAAGCATACACAGATGTCATCTCAGCTTTGATCATCTCTCTGAAGAACTCTTTAATTTTTTGGAACATGCTAAAAATGTTACTTGAAGGGTGAGATGGTTCTTGGGGATACACCATGGAAGGAGGAACTCCACCACCAAAAGTGCGACAGTATCCATGATCATCATTTCTAAAAAGTTCATGGAATACTCGATCTTTCACAAATGTGAGGTGGCGTTGGTCCTCAGGTTCCATATTCAGTAGTTCATTATATTCATCATTTATGTAAATATAAACCAAAAGAGTTCATAGATATCCAGAAGCCTCAAGAATGAAAGTACCAATTTTTTTGGATAAACATACAATGACAATGATAACATCTGGATCATCTTTTTTACGTGCCTTGATCCACACTCTCATCTTATCAGTTTCTTCTCCATTGTGTTCCATCTATCATGTGAGAAATACATAAGGAACTCAGAAGCTAATCCAAATCACTAATAAGCAATACAGTAACTGTTCTATCTAACTGAATATTTGTGAATACTTCATATCGCAACTGAGCAAAAGATTTTCTGCCGATATTGTGAACTGGTCCTTGCTGCTCTCGGTTACAAGAATTTCTCCTTGATATGGCCTACAACAAAAAAGTACAAAATCAGTATATCGAAGTGTTACTGATATAGATGTATTTGTTCCTATTAGCTTTTGTGAAAAAATGATCAGCTTCAGCCGAATTTGTTGCTTTACTGACATGTGGAATATTTTTGATACTACAGGATGGTTATAGTAATATGAGACCAGTTGTTGATGCATTGAGTGAGTATTCCTGTTTATATATATAATTATATCCTGTATGACTTGGGAGTTCCTGTACGTTTGGACTATTTTGGCTCTCGAGACATATATCATATGTATGTATATTTAACTACTGCTCATGCATTTGAATATTGAGGAGTTATAAGCAAATGATGAATGACAATTGTGAATAGACAACATCTGCTAATTTTTTATGACTAAGAAATGGTAGAAGTGTAAAAGATATTTTTTGTGCATATGTCATCCAGGATATAAGTGTTAATATTTACCCTTTGAAGACAAATATTTATGTAAGGCAAAGGTTTTAGCTGGTTTCAGTTGATCATATCTCAATGTACAAACCTTGCTTACATATTTACCTTAGCATCATCACTTCTCCAATAGGCAACAAGGTCAAGCCATTGCTCGTCAATAACATGTGGAGGAACTCTGCATCCATCACGTACAATCTGGCTCAACTGGGCCTTAAGTTGCATACCTTTAGCACCTACTGGCTGTGACTTTTTATCAAATTCAATGGAAATTTTTACTTCGGTATTCCACTCTGGAAATCCTTTACTATGTCCTCTAATATTTAAGGCAACATCTTGTTCTTCTACTACTGCATTCATTTGTAAGAAAATTAACATTCTAGCATTTTTACATTCATTTGTAGGATAATTACATGCATACCTGGTTGTGAAGCAGCTGGTGGAATTTGAACTTGAGTAGGATTTGGTGGCACAGGTACACAAAGTTGTGATTGAGGTGGTTATGAACCTGTGAAGATGGTATTGGATAAGCCTCCAGACCTGCATGCACTCATAACCTCAAACATGGTGCGAGGTACACGAAATTGTGATTGAGATGACTGAGGGGCATTATTATTGATGTTGAGATTGTTGGGTATATCATCAGACACATCTGCTCTTAGAATCTCAGCCATGGTGCGAGGTCAACCCACTCTCTTTCTCTTCATAGTAATCTGTGACATGGCTACAAGAAACATTAACTTTTGTATTGACAGAAGATAACATTATAACATAAAAAGTTACAGCTTGAAAAAATTATAAGTAGCAACTATAAAACTTTATAAGAGCAGTAAAACCAATACCATATATGCATGAAACTACACCATATAAGAAACTAGCAAAATAATCCAATACTATTCAGTATATAAGCATTCAGATTCAAAATCCTCACAGTTGAACCTAAAATAGAATACAATCCAATATCAAACAAGACATCCCAAAACAATCGAGTATACCAAAATCACACATAAATCTCATTCTTCCATGGACTATATTGTCGTTTAAGCTTTTGTTGAGTTGTTCACTCCCACATGTTCAAAGTCACGAGAGAGCATTGGAGTGACAATCATCCAATTATGTTCTGAGGTATCCGGAGCATACCAGACTTGATGTGCTTGAATTTTGGTACAACAAACGTCTGAAATTAACTAAAGGGAAGTTAAATTGATCTAATTTAACCCCTACAGAAGGATCTACCCAGTCACAATGGAACAACACATACTTAATTTCTTCTGAGTATGTCACTCTAATAATTTCAGTCTATCTCCCATAATATGAGCTAACATCTGCACCATAACCTTGCAAAACTACACCACTATTTTGAGTTGACCGATAGTTATCAACACTTTTAATACGAAAGAAGTACCATTGGCAGTATACGAAGTAAAACTTTGTGCCTTATTCTTAGGGTGGCTAGACAAAGTGATAAGTTCCTCAAATAAAAAGGGATCAATTGTACTTCGTAAAGTCATAACCTGTTAATAACAAGAAAATAATAATAATTCAAAATTACTACATATAAACAAGAAATTAGAATATAAGAATCACATTTGGACAACACTACTTAACATACTTTCGTCTGAAACCAAGCCACAAAATTAGCAAAATGAAGACCCTGAACATGTTGTTCCTTTGAATTAGGATGTTGACTTCAAATGACTGCAAGATGCTCACTGCAAGTATTGGAGAAAAATATTCAGAACATGGTGTTCATTATTCATCTACATAAAAAGTTGGAAAGCAACTTATGTAAGGTTTATAGTCGAAAAACGTACTTCAGATATGGTGTGACGGCTTCTGTATGGAACAAAATCCATTGATGTATCTGACCACAAGTAACTCCACTCAACAAAATATATTTCCCTCCCTCTCTATCAACAGAATTAATTCTCTTGGCTGGTCTATCCCGTTTGATTTCGATGTCATTAATGTACTGAGTACAAAAGTTCATACACTGCTCCATCAAATAACATTTGGGCATTGAAGCTTCAGGATAAGTTTTATTACGGGCATATTCCTTCAAAGTTCCCAAATACCTCTACATTGGGAACATCCATCGAAACACCACTGAACCACAAATTAATGCTTCATCAACCAAATGAACAATTAAATGCTCCATTATATCAAAAAAAGATGGTGGGAATATCTTCTCCATCTTACACAGTGTCACCACAATGCCATCACAGGCATTTTCCAAGTCTTGTAGAGTATCGGTCTTACAACATAATTGCTTGAAAAATTTACCCAAGTCAATTAACACTTGAACAACATGGAGAAGAATTGCCGTAGCCAAACATAAATATTTAGCCACAGCACGAGATTTCTGTCGCCAAAATTGGTAACGGCTCCTTTGCCGTCGCATGAATTGGACTAACGGTGACAACAAAACACTCATATGGCAAAAATCTGTGGCCATTGTTAATTTTTTTTTTGTAGTGACATTAAGCTAATATAATGATAATTCTGTTTAATCTTAAATTTTTATATGTACAAAACTCATATGAAGTAGCAATTAGAGGACGCATATTATGGATATGAAAATGTAGTTTATAAGTCCTCTTATATATTCAAGGACAAATAGTGTAGCTTGTAGGACATATTTTATATGTCTTGGATTTTGTTTGAGGACACCATTTTGTAGTTTTTAGGACACAATATAGATGTCCACTAATGTATTTAAGGATATCAATATTGAAGATTTTAGGACACCAAAATTTTGTTATCTTTTGTCTTTAAGGGAACCTTTTTTTTATAGCTTTCAGGACACTCAAAATGAATCCTCTATTGTATTTAAGGACACTAAAATTGTAAGTTTTAGGATACAATATATTTGTCCTCTTTTGTCTTTAAGGACACTATTTTTGTAGCTTTTAAGACACAAAAAATGAGTCTTCTAATAGAAAAGAGGACACATTTTTAAGTGTCCATATGGATACCTATCATGACACTTAGATAGATGACTCATTTCCAAAGAGTCCTTATATATCTTTTAAGATTCTATTTTAGAATTCTTGTAGGCATTTTTTTTTCTTGTAGTGTCCATCTTTAGTTTGTTTCCTGATGAAAATCCTGCAGCTTTCCTTCTTGGGCATGCAAATAGACAAGTAGGCAATCACATATACAACATTTTTGGTTGTGAGGGGCATATACATATGAAGCCCCTTTCTTGAGGATACTCGATATAATGTAATGTATATAGGGAAACTATCGGAAATGGTACCTGAATTTTACCTCTATTCTATTATATACTTGGTACCTGACCTTTAAGTTTGATCCAAATTGGTAATTGCACTTTTCTAATTCATCGGAGATGATACATGCCATCCATATTTGTTAATTTTCCGTTATATAGTGATACTTAACAAACCATCTAATAGTGCATTTATTTTCTTTTAGAGTTTTCGGTATTAGAGCATATCCAACAGCTACTTTATAATAGAAACTTTAGTTTATTTATAGCATATCCAACACCTACTCCATCTAATGATTAATAAGATATTTTTGACTTCAACAGATACTATATACATTCTCTACTCCATCTAATGGTTTATAAGATATTTTTTGCTTCAATAGATACTCTATACATTGTTTTTTTTAAAGAAAGGGGTTGGAAAGAGAACAAAAAACTATATATCTATGGAAAAATTAAAAATGGAAAAACGTAAATACATTAATGTATCATTACAATAAAATTTAGATGGTCTACTAACACTAGGTAGACTGTTTCGTTTAATACGTAGACTAACCTCGTGAAACAAGTAGACTAAAATTATATAGTCTACTAATACAATGTAGTTTGCTTCGCAAACAAGTAGAATGACAACGTGAAAATTTGTAAACTGGTCTTTATAAATAAAACAAATAAAATCAGTTTACTTATTTTATGTTGTCAATCTACTTGTTTTGCGAAACAGTCTATATTGTGTTTGTAGATCATCTCATTTTAGTTTACTTGTTTGACTTAGCAATCTACCTTGTATAAGTAGACCATTGAAATTGTTTCACAGTGTAAACCTACTTATTTTATAAAACAATCTACTTTATGTTTGTATACCGTCCAAGGAGTAAAATATCGGATATCGAAGATATATCGACAGTCTAAAATTTGGATATATTGGAAGAAATATCGATGACATATCGATCCAGTGAAAATTCTTACGGAAACTAATAAAAATACATGAAATTTTGTAGCGAAACTTTTGGAGGTTGTTATATAATCAATTATCTACCTTATGTGAAAAGAAAATATTGATCAAACATTATGATACATGAATTTACTATAATACTATATGAATTAGTACGCGTTAAAGTGCTGATAATTATTAAAATATAATTTAATACTTCTACTTTTATTTTTTTATGGCTGAAACTCAAATGGAGGCTAGGCCATAACGCATTTTGTACAATATGTTACAAATCACAAAATCAAACATAAAAATACTTCAGAACTACGTAGAGGACCTGTGAGGTTCGACATTCACACTATTTTCTCCATCTACCTATGCGGAGTCATGTGTGTATTGTGAAAAGTAATCATTAAATGATTACTCTTCTATAAAATTTTGCATGTATTTACTTATATTCCAACCATATGTGTCAGGGGCGGTTTTTGAGTAATCATTAAATGATTGCTCTCACACTATTTTTTTTTGATACAATAAAATTGGATATATATCAAGTAACATTTATACCAAAAATTATTGTGACACACAGGGGCGGTCCCGAGTCTACGGAAGTGTGGGCATACAAAAGTACGGCCCTAATTTTTTTGGTAATATTACGGCTTTAAAAAAATCTAATTTGTGCATGATAATCAGAATTTGATATAGAAAAGAAGTCGTACAAAAAAAAAGAGAAATAAATTTGCAGAGAAAACAAAGGGAAAGTAATTCCCATGAATAAAATTCTAAACTACACTTTAATCACCGAATTTGCTGGAAATTTAATTTAGAGAAAAAAATTGCAGGGAAAAAAAAAGAAAGAAAAAGGAGAGAGTTATTCGCAAGACAAAAAAGAGAGGAAGTTCAGCCCATAAGCAAATTTAATCTAAGGAGAAATTTGCAGGGAAAAAGGAAAACAAAATGGGAGAAGTTTAGCCGAAGATTCGAACTTGGGTGGATAGCTCAACTATTCAACCATATAAAATGGTTCAACCAACTGTGCCACAAATTTAATTTATTATGCATGGGCTTTTTTTATTTATCCAATATTAAAATAAGGAAAAAATTGAGGCCCCCAAAAATTGGAGGCCATGTTTGGCCGCACGACCCGTACAAGCCCAAGGCCGCCCCTGGTGACACGTTTGGCTAATGCTTTGGAGCTTATTTTCATGTTGAAAAAGGTTGAGGGTTCAAACCTCACTATTGTAAAACTTATTGGAATATTTTAGCTTATAGAATGACAACTTTGACGTACAATTATGAAATTAGGTGCTTGTATAACCATTAGAATGTGTAGTAAAGTTGGCTAAGGCTTTGATGGTCGAAACCTTGTAACGGTGTTCATATTTGAGCCTTTTGAGGTTAATTATGTACTGGGTATGAACTTTGGGCTTCATAAAATCTAAATATGAAAACTCATAGAAATTTGTGGTAAATATCGGGAATATCGCCGATATATCTGAAATTTCAGTAAAAAATCACGAAATTTTAGGAGATTTACCTAAATAACTCAGAATTTTTCAGGTAAGTGAAAAAAATTGAAATATTGCCGATATTTTTGATTTTTTATTCCTTGATATCATCTAATTTTAATCTACTTGTTTTACGAAGTTAATTTTGTATACATCAACTTACTTTTTGTTGTGTTTGTTTGGCTCAATTTCATAGCAGAGATGTATTAGGCATTCACAAACTGTCTCTTTTATATGCGTGCTTGGCGTGCCACTGTCAAAGGCATAATGTTGATTTATGTCACGCCGCTGGACTTGCGTTCACACAAGCGATTGAAGTGTGAAGAGCACCAACCTCGTCCGATGAGTTCTTTTAGTCTAGGTGACCTACGACTGTTGCCTAAATGGTTAGGACTTAGTTCATGTCTCGCTGTAGAGCCACGAAAATTGATACTTCATACACCTTGTCCGGTACAAAGCAGAGCAATCTTCTTAGCAAGTGTTAAGAACATTAAATATGACTCCTTTGACTACCGGAACCTTCACGCCCTGTTTAGTGAAACCTCATTTGATCTCCATCGTCTGACAAGAGTAATGTGACAACCCGAACCAGAAATGGTATGTTTATTGGCTTGATTTGCGAGTTTCGCGATTAGTCGTAATTGGTTGTTATGGCGGGTGTGTTAACGACTAAATTATCGGGTAAGAATTTGATTTGAGATCCTTCACGAAAGTTGTAGAGAATTTAATTTCGAGCTCGTGGGAATTTCCGGAGGATTATTTCGAGTTACTTGTAATAAATTATGAATATTTTTGACCGTTGGATTTAGTCGTGTTTATTCGATTGGTTTCGATCTGTTTTCGACCGTTGATCGTTTTTATCTAATAAGCTTGTGTTGAATTGAGCCGTTGACTTTTTATCAGATTTGTCGAAGTTGGTTGACTTCAGGTGGAAATTGAAGAATTTGTCGAGATAAGTTTGTAGACACGAGAATCGTTGAAAACAGAGTTACGATGCAAAAGTTACGTTCGATCAAAATTTGTCGTAAAATAAATACGGAAGTTACAAAAAATGGAAAGTATAAATAGTGGGTTTCCTTTTTGGGTAAGTCAGACTTAGACTTTGGGGAGTTGACCGAGTCTACTCGGGTGAATTGACTCACTCTTGTTCACCATTTCAGGCCGAGCTTTGTTTGCCTTCGATGTGCCTTATTCCGGCATCTTTTGGTTGTTATTACTTTATAAAAGTTGTTGGGCTTGAGCTCCTCTTTCTTTTGATAGGTCATTCATTCAATTTGATTGTCGGATGAAGAAGTTATGGCTTGTCAAAGTTCAGGAATTTCAGTGGATTTTCCGGCGAAATCGCCGGCGACGATGGCGACGGTGGAGGCCAAGATGGAGGTCGAGTTGTTAGGGGTTTTGTTGCCCTTGAGGAGATGAAGCTTTTAGAAGTGGTCTTGCACCTTGCCGTGGCCGGTGGTGGCCGATCGGAGGCATGAATTCCGGCGAGGGTTTTCGACTTCGAGGTGAGATTTGGACCTTTTCCGGTCAAAATTGGGCTTAACTTTGAACTAGAAAGTTGTTGGAAATGTTGATATCTTCAAATCCATGTGTAGGTTGAAATTTTCTAGGCCGATGAAATTTTCCGGCGGCGGAGGCAGTTGTCCGGCCGAGATAATTTTCGACAAGTTTTATGTCGTTTTGCTTGGAATCGCGCACCGATCGCAGTGGTGAGGTTTATAATTTGAATTGAGCATCAGAATTTGTAGCAAGGTTATATAGTGTGTTTATTGGATTTTTGACGATTTCGCCGATATTCGAGTTATATGTTTCCGGGAATGGTTGGTTATCGAGATGTGATTTAGGATTTTGAAATGTGATTTTGAACAGTGGTATTTGTGATTATTCAGGTGATCGTGATCGTCCGTTTGGCGAGAGATTTTCCGCCAGATCTCGGGATTAGCGCGTCTGCGCGCTGTGCTTATCTGTGAGTGGACATTTATTTACACTGTCGTAGCGAGTTCTTGGTTTCAGTATTTATTTCCAGTACAGTATTGAGATTATTTATTATTTTGGAGGTATTGTTTTATGATTTATTGGTGATGGCATTTACTTAGCATCGATGCATTGACTACTCGGTTGATCACTGGTAGTCTAGTTCCAGGCTTGAGAGATTCGCCTGATGTGCCCACTAGGTTTGAGAGATTCGCCTAGTCTATCACCGTCGGGCTTGAGAGATTCGCCCGACACCTCCATTTATTTTAAGAACTCGCATTATTTTTATCTTATGTAAATGGTGAAAGACATATATTTATTTTCGTTCACTCACTCTAACGATTTTATTTGCCTTTCCCCTGGGCTTTTCGGTTTCCGTGCCCAGTTTGCAGTTTGGATTCAGGTGTCACACGTCGAGGTTGGAGGCATAGTATTCGAGCAACTTTTCCTTTCTCAGTAGGTTTCTAGTTTGGCCTACTGTTGTGTATATATGTATATACTAGAGGTCGCTCTGAGTACTGTTTATATTTATATTTTTAAATAATTTTTTCCGAATTTCTGTAAAGTTACAGTTTTGTTTATTGCTTTACATTATGATATGTTTTTGAGAAATCCGGATGGGATTGGTGCCCACAGTTTGGCTTTTGTGGCATAGGAGGAAGTGTATTTTTCGGGTGCAGGTTAGTGGCAACCGTGCGTTATAGAGGATACTCTGTCGAAATTTTCGGTTTTTGAAAGTTCACGTTTTTAGAAAGGGCTTGATTCCGGTTTAGGAAACTAAATCGGGGTTGGGTCCTTTCAAGTAAACCGCCGAATTTGTCACGCCATGTCTGGAGAAAACTCGTAGTTTGCCACTGTCGATTGACAAAAGAGAATTGTTGAACCGCACACGCCATGCTTGATGGGAATTCTAGATTCGCTGTTGCCATTTTTTCTCGTGAGGAAAATTGAATTTGCTGAGAGTAAACTGTATGATTGTAGAAGTGTCTTTTGATCTGATCATAAATCCTCTATTTATAGTGATTTATTTATAGTGATTTCTCAAGCGTATCTTTTACTGAAAAGAGTAAGAAACCTAAATCGTTGAATGATTATGAATACCGAATTCACTAAATTGTGTTTTCCTTGTTCAACAAGGAATACAACAAAGCAATCTAATTAAGCTTGTTAAATAGACTGCAAGAATCAGCTTATGAGCTTTACTCGTAACTAAACAATTAAAATGTTAATTTATGGTCCAA
Organism: Geum urbanum; assembly: GCA_946800695.1. Classification (NCBI taxonomy): domain Eukaryota; kingdom Viridiplantae; phylum Streptophyta; class Magnoliopsida; order Rosales; family Rosaceae; genus Geum; species Geum urbanum. Next base: position 30,409,674 of record OX327017.1, read on the forward strand.
CCAATGTTGAAACTGTTTTGAGGATTCTTTTTCTATGAACGTCTTCTCTCCACTGTTAGCGGGAGTTTACATGCGCAAGTGCATGTCACCCTTTAATCTTGACCCTTAATTTCAATCAAATATTTTGCTTGACCAGATGTGAATGGTCAACTTTGATGCAAAGTTCGATACTATCCTTTTGTTGTAAAAGGCTAAAAAGCATATAGTAGGCTCGGTGAGAATTTATTAAACTAGATCATCCCTCTGGTCTGGGAACCACCACCGCACCTACCCTTTTCGACTTGATGTCTGGTGTGATGACCCGGACCAGAATCACCAGTATGATCAGCTATATACGTGAGTTACTGCGTAGTCGCAGAGTTCCGACAGTATTTGAATCGCCAGATTTGATAACGACTTAATTATTGGCCGAGAATTGTAGCTGGGTCTCTTCTCAAGAGTCATTGTACGTGTGATTTCGAGTTCATGGGCATTTCCGGATTGTTATTTGGACGACCGAGGAATAAGTTATGAATATTTGAAGTTTCGATATAATCGGGTTTTAAAGGCAGCCTTCTTAACGAAATTACCGGACGAGAATTTGGTTTCGGTTTCTTCACGGAAGTTGTTGAGCATTTAATTTCGAGCTTGTGGGAACTTCCGGAGCATTATTCCGAGTTACGGAGATTAAGATGTGATTATTTCCGATTTTTGATTCATTAGTCTGTTTAATTATGTATTTGGTTTGAACCGTTGACTTTTTATCCGTTTGGTCGATGTGTTTGACTTCGGGTGATTGTTGAAGAATATGTCGAGTCGAGTTTGTTGCCGCGAGAATTATCGAAATCGAAATTACGACGAGAAAGTTACGGGAGTTTAAAGTTTGTTGCAAAATGTATTTTGGAAGTTTCCAAATTGGGAAAGTTTTAAATGAGTATTTATTGGGGGGTTTCCCCTTTGGGAAGGTCAACCTAGCATTTATTTTTGTTGACTGGGTCAACACAGGCTCGGTGGAGGAGCACGACGGTGAACTGTGGCTCGCCGGCGGCGAGCTCCGTCCGGCCACCTCCGAGCTCGCCGTTGGTCTTAATCGGTGCGCCCCGGCACCCCGAGTCCACTTCTGGCCACCCCTCACGGCGAGGGTGGCGGTAGAGAGGAGATTTTCCGGCATGAAAATGAGAAAAACTTGGTGAATTCGGGTTCCCTATTTTCGGCCGAATTGAGCTACATCAAGCACTGGGTTTTGAAGCCCTCATCTCCATGATTCTAACCATGTAGGTATGGTGATCTAATTTTGTCTGTGTGTGGAGAATTTTGAATGTGAAATTTTGGGAACAATTCGGTTTATCACGAAATTGGACTAGTTAGAGATTGAATTGGCCTTTGTTACAGTTGACAAAGTTGCTCAGTGGATGATTTTGAGTGGAATAGGGGTTCCTCCGCCGAGAAATATTCAGATTGGTGGAACGGTCAACGGCGGTCAAAGTTTGACTTTTTGGGATTTTCGACAAGTTGCATGTCATTTCACTCGAAATCGCGCCCCGATCGCAGTGGGGAGATTCGTTTTTCGAATTGAGCGTCCGAAAGTATAGCGAGGTATTGATGTGTACATATCGGATTTTTCGACGATTCGTCGTATTCGGATTATGTGTTTCCGAGAACAGTGGTTTCTCGTGATTTGATTTGTATTGTCGAGTAATGATTTTGAGAAATGAACTTTGTGGATATTCAGGTGTTCGTGATCGTTCTTTTGGCGAGGGACTTTCCGCCGGATCACGGGTTAACGCGAACTGCGTTACGCTAGTCTGTGAGTGGACAATTTCTTTTCACGGAATTCTTGCGAGTCTTTTATATGATTTATGAACTTGAGCATGCGTATGAGATTTCGGATTACATGAGCATGTGTTTTACGATTATACATATACGGATATACGTATACGAATATACATACACTTATATGTTGTTTCATGCATTTGCATCGAACTGTTTATGATTTGATTTACACAGAGTACAGTCTCAGTTACGTTGTTGTATCGATACATTTGCCTCTCGGCTGATCCCCGATGGTAGGCCTCCAGGAGGGGCGTCGTCACCCCGACCTGACTGGTGAGGGGCGTTTCCCCGGAACCAAGGACCCCGTGATTCGGACTGTACTAGCACGGGTGTGTCCATGAGTGACCCCGTGAGATTTATACTTGCATGCTCAGTACGCTGGAGGATTATGGTTTTACCTCGTGTACTTGTTATTTTTATTTACCTGGACTCGCATATATTATTTTAATCATATATATTAACTAGTGAAAGACATTTATTTTCGTCCACTCACTCTAACAGTTTTCATGTCTTTCCCCTGGGCTTTTCAGTTTCCGTGCCCAGTTTGCAGTTCAAGCTCTGGTGTCGCATGTCGTGGTCGGAGGCATAGTGCTCGAGCTACCTTGTTTCTTCCAGTAGGTTTATTGTTCTACCTACTGTGGTATACGTATATGATTATACATTAAAGGTCGCTCTGAGTATTCTGTTGTATATACTATACGATTTTACTCCGGATTTCAGTAAAGTATAGATATATTTATTGTTTTACTTTATTGTTGATATATTGAGAAATCCGGATGGGATTGGTGCCCATGGTTTGATTTTTGTGGCATAGGATGAAGTGTATTTTCCGCGTGCAGATAATGGTAATTCCACGTTAGTAACGAAACTCTGCCAAAATTTCTACGGTTTTTATTGGTTCGTGTTTTCGAAAGGGTTTGATTCCGGTTTAGGGAGCTAAATCGGGGTTGGGTCCTTTCATCTGGTGTCACAACTGGTCAATAACAAGTTCAATAACAATCTCTTTAAACCCCAACATGTTTTCTAGGCCAAACCCAGGAAAAAAATGAACACTCATACCAATCAATCAAGTTTGATTTGAATCTGATGATGGGTTGGCATCACCTTCGTAGCTATCTAATTCTAACGCGCACTAAACCCAAGTCATCAACCTGGGAGACCTATAATCCGATGAATACCCAACAACCTCAACTGACCCGCATCACCGTCGACGAGGGCCAATCCTTCGATCCTTCAGTCAAGGTCTTCGTGTACTTCGAAGAAGTCTTCAAGGAAACTAAGAATATCATTACATATCAGCCACATCGAAGAGGCGGGAGAAGCAATCGAATGAATGCAGGAGGAAGCAATTGGTCAATTAGAAAAGAAAGAGGGAGAGAGATAGGCACTGATGGATTTAGGACTTCTAGGGGTATATGAGGTATTTATGTGCAGGTGATGGTTACTGAGGTAGAGAGTAGGGGCCCTGTGTCTTTTCGTAGTCCATCCGAAGAAGGGGAGAGCAGCACCCAGCAAAAGATCTTCCACCCCACGGTAACGCACCACGTGGCACACTCACAACCAAGACATTTTCAAATTCGTGGTGGTTCACAAAACCGACGTGGCAATCCCTCTTTCCGAAAATATCTCGCTTCTCCAAACACGTGTCGATCAACGGCAGTGGCCGATATAAGAATAATCAAAAACAAGGCACAAAACGCTCCACGTCATCCCTTTTGATATCCCAAGGCCCCCAAGCTTTTGATTAAATAATCTTCTTCCTCCAAAAAAAGAAAAAGATATTTTTCCCCTGTTTTGCGCGGCTGTGAGCCAAACTCCCATTCCCCCTTCAAGTATCAAATTTGATCCACACCCACCTTCTATAGATCTTTTTCTTCTCTCTTCTTCTCTCTGCTCTAACAGTCAAACTCAAAACCCTAGTTTTAGTTTGTGTAGTTTGCCTAGCTTATTATAGTGAAATGGAAGCGGTGAAAATCGAACAAGAAGACGGCGGCGGCGGCGCTACCTCTACGGAGGTGGTGAGGTGGGAAAGCTATCTTCCCCGTACTGTGCTAAGGATTCTGTTGGTGGAAGCCGATGACTCGACGCGTCAGATCATCTCCTTTCTTCTGCGGAAATGTAATTATAGAGGTAAAACCAATTTAGATTTTAACAGGAGGTTGAAATTGAGTGTGAAGTTTGTGTGTTTAGTTCGTTTTTTGAATTGAGTTTGGTTTGGTTTTGAGCAGTTGTGGCGGTTTCTGATGGATTGAGGGCGTGGGAGACTATAAAGGAGAAGCATGAGAAGATTGACCTTATATTGACCGAGGCAGATTTGCCGTCGATTTCTGGGTTTGCGCTACTTACTTTGGTTATGGAGCATGAGATTTGCAAGCACATACCTGTTATAAGTATGTTAAAAGCTTTATCCGATTTTAATCTGTTTTTTTTATTTCTTATTATACTTGTTGATACATAAATGGAAATTGAATTAGAATTTACTAAATTTAGAAACTAAGCTTGTTTGGTGACCCTGCAGTGATGTCATCTCAGGACTCTGTGAACATGGTTCTGAAGTATATGCAGAAAGGGGCGGTTGACTATTTGATTAAGCCGCTCAGGAAGAATGAGCTGAGGAACTTATGGCAACATGTGTGGAGAAGGCACACTGTAAGTTTCGATTTCCATTTCCTCTATTTGTGTTTGTGTTTGTGTTTGTCTTTAACTGATGTGGTGGTCTGGTTTGGTTTAACAGCCAAGTGGTGGACGAGCTCCTCAGAACTTGATGGGTTCGCAACTGAAAGTGGAAGCCACTTCTGAGAACAATGCTGTGAGTAAGGGATTCAATGAGAAAGAAAGTGATGCCCAAGTAAGTCTAGTTATGATATAGTAATCTTGCTGTCATGTGTCAACCATATGGCTGAGGGGATTCGTGCTGCTTCTGATGTGAAATTGTGAATCATTTGATAAATGTTGCATTAAGAATTTTTGAAATAGTTGTAATTTAATTAGATTAGTTTCTGAGATGGACAGGAAATTAATGAATGAGTTGATGTTATTTCTGACTCACCGAGTACCAAAGGCTGTGTCTAATGTGATGTTATCAGTTGTCTAGTTGATTGCATAACAGTGTGAAAATGACTAGAGATAGGTTGTTAGAAATGTGTGGCCATAATATGTACATGAGGTCACATATAGCCCAAGAAAGATTCCTCTGTTCAGTTGTGGAGTCTCATATAAAGGTTGCATCTTTTGCTATCTCTTGTGCAGAACTCATGCACAACTCCTTACATGGAAGCTGAAAGTATATGCATTCGAAATATGCAGGATATATCGCAGCTTAAGTATGGCAGCGCTTCTAATTTGAGCAATCTAGATATAAAAATGCTTGAAGACTGTGATAGATTGAACATTGAATCTGCTGTGCATGAGAGTGAAACTAAAGGTACGTTATGTGTTTGCCTCCCCCTTGATTACTCCTTTATATTTTTCCTTCTCTAGTTATTTTAGCAGGATGTTTCTAACAAGTCGTTGCTTACAGATGATTCAGATACATTTGGGTCAGATATTGTACCCTTGGATGAAGCACTTAACTCCATTGCCTCCAGATTGCGAGGGGAAAATGATTCTGCTAAAACAATGGTTCGAGATGAAAGTATCCAAGCAGAAATTTGTGAAGAAAAAGCTAATGCTGCTAGTGGAACTCAGAGCTGCCATTATGAAATGGTTGAACCTTCATGCGGGGTTAGGGACTTGCTTAGCGCCTTTGACAATTGGCCAAACTGCAATATTGGAAGTTCTAACAGCAATGATGACGGTATGAAGAACTTTGGACTAGGACTGTCTTTAGGAAGTTCGGATAGTGCAGACATGCAACTAACCGGGGAAAGGCCTGCCCTGAACCATTCTGATATCTCTGCCTTTTCAAGGTGGGTTTTTTGGCTCATGTCCAATGTTGATCTTGATTTAAGTTATAGTGTGAGAGAATGTTGATATTTGGCCCCGTAATTAGAAATAAGAGTGAAACAACAACTTATTCATGTGTTGAGTGCAAAGTGGTTGTTATATTGCTGGTTTACTCATACTTGGAAGCTCTTTCTTGTATTCAGGTATAATACTGGCAAGGCACTGCAACCCATTTTCTCGACAGTTCCTAGCATGAAATTGGAGGATGCAAGCAATTCACATGATAGACAGGAAAATATGGTTGGTGGGCAAACTGATCAAGCTGATTCATCCAGCCAAGGCTCTCAACTTGGGGTGTTTCCTGTCGCTGATGCTATTAGGTCTGATAATATGTCTGCTGGATACAGTCAATTTTTCCCATCATTGGTTCGTGGACAATTAAGTCTGGCCCCTATCCTCAGTGTCAAATCAGTTGGCCAGAGTACACAATCTCCCTTTCACTCCTCAGAGCAGGGATATGACCGGTCTGATAAAATTACTGACAAATCTATTGACCAAATCCTGCATGAGCAGAACAAACTGGCAAATGTGGATCGTTTGAGACCCAGCTCTCCTGCTTGTCAGAGTGCTAGTAGTAGTCTTGGCAATGGTACTGTCGAAAATCAAATTAGTGGGGGTGCTTATGGAAGCACTTCCAGTAGCAATGATGGAAATGCCAGTTTGATTGTGGCAGGTGCACTGGCTACAGCTTGTAATGGCAGTGGTTGCAATGTTCGTGAGGGATATGGTGTGGATTCTCTTCGTTCCAGCCAAAGAGAAGCAGCTCTGACCAAGTTCCGGCTGAAGAGGAAAGATAGATGCTTTGAGAAGAAGGTATTGTCATCATCTTCTATAATTTTTGTAATTGTTGACGCTGTTACCGTCATTTGACATAGAATGTACAACCATGAATATGCTATATAGGTTGTATGCACATGGTTGGGTTGTTAATGTACCTGATGTAAAAGAAAAATTCAACAACTAACTAAATAGAATGCAAAATTAAACACTTACATTTTGTAATGTGTTTCTCACTTGCAATTATAATCTTGGCTACAGGTACGATACCAAAGCCGGAAAATACTGGCAGAGAAGCGGCCGAGGGTGAAAGGTCAGTTTGTGCAAAGAGCTCATACTGATTACCCCCCTGCCAATACCGTTGGTTCATGATATCCGAGTCCCCAGTATCATCATGTGTAAACGTCTCATCTCAAGTTGTGTGATGAAGGATTATTTGTATTCTTGAAGCTTTTGTAAAGATAGAATTAGAATCACAGTGAATGCTGAAGACAGTTGCAAGTGTTTATCATTGCCATTGATTTTGATTCCTTTTAACACTAGTTTTGTTTTGAGGAAACATGTAGTATGTAATTATATATGTAGTATGTTAACATCTACTACGCAACCAAGTCCTCTTATGTATTTAGAGCGATTAGTCCGGGAAAGTTTGATGGTATAAAATGTTTTGCTTCATAGATTTGGATTTGGTCGAGGGATATCAAAGAAGGAAGGGTGAGGTCAACATTTTTTTCTTTCTTTTTGGCCTGAAGGTGAGGTCACCATTTGCTTGCATGTAAAGGTTGGATTCTGACGAAGCATAAGCCAACAGAGTCGAAGCAAGTGTTAAAGGCAAAACAAAGCCACCAACCATTTCATGCAGATACAGTTGCTTCCAGCAGAAGTACTTATCCATATGTGGATAAAGAACCAAGTACGTAAGCTAGTGCTATGCTGGAGCTAGTTTTTCACTTTATTGAGCAGGAGAAGCCCTTCCCTTCCCAATTCATACAGTATCAGTCCACTTGTACTTGCAAAGTCCACAAGAGTTGTTCTTGATCACAAATTGCTCCGTCTCTCATTAAAATGATGGAAAACAATGGGGAATAAAATTGTATAAGCTAGGACCATCCTAATAGAATAAAGGGGCATCCATTATAGAGGTCGGGTCCTGTTAAGTCTCTGGCATTTTACTTGGGTGGGTTAATTAGAGGAATGTGATGCTTAGCCACAAAGCTACTCCACCCGTGTGCAGCCATGACTTCCAAAACTAAAGAAAAAGTTGAAGAAACTTGCGGAAGAAAGTTAAATATGGAAACAAAGGAAAATCCACAAGATCTCAGATGAGGGATCTAAATTGTTAGTAAGAAGTATTAATCTTTCACACCTTGAGGCTATATTTCAGAGGCTCCCTATATTGCAAACTAAATTCTTGATCATGCTAGTCTTTGCTAGACTAATCCACTAACACAGACACAGACGAGTTTGGATACGTATTTGTGAAAAGAGGGAGATGTAGCTACTCAGCTAGTGAGAAATGCGCACCGTGGATTTGATAATAAAAGAGTGAAAAATACGAAGAATAGTTGACAACTTCTGCTCCCTTAATTTTTCCCACACATGCATGATTCTTCTTCGTCCTTAACCTTACCTTTTTCCTCACACTCCTAAGCTCTTTTGTCCTCTCTCACTCTCTCGATATCAACCCAACTCACAACTCACCACACTCCTCAGCCAGATAGCTGAGGAGCAACACCACCACCTTCCTCCAGAGTCGCCACAAGAACCACCGCCACAACAAGTCCACCACCAACACCCTCCACCACCCAACAAAATGACTAGTCCAGACCATAAACACTCCAAAAACAAGGGCTACTACCAAACCAGCGACCCCTACAGAACCCTATGCACTTGTATCACCATCATCATCCTCATCCTCGGCGCCATCGCCCTTGCCCTATGGCTGGTCTACCGCCCCCACAAACCTCAGTTCACCGTCGCCGCCGCTGCCATCTACTCCCTCAACGCCACGTCACCTCCCAACCAAATCTCCACCACTATGCAATTCACCATCGTCACTCGTAACCCCAACCGCAGGGTCTCCATCCGCTACGACCGCCTCAAGGCCTTCGTTGAGTACCGAAACCAGGCAATCACCCAGCAGGTGATGCTTCCTCCGTTGGTGCACGGGCGCAGCAGCAGCGTGGCTGTGTCGCCCGTGTTGGAGGGAGTAAACCTGCCGGTGTCCGCGGAAGCGGTGAACGGGCTGGTGATGGACGAGGCGTACGGAGTGGTGGGGCTGAGGGTGGTGGTGGTGGGGAGGCTGCGGTGGAGGGTGCATGGACTTGGGATAAAGACCGGGCATTATGGGATGTATGTCAAGTGTGATTTGCTGGTTGGATTGAAGAGAGGGTTCGTGGGGCAAGTTCCATTGCTGGGAGCTCCTGCTTGTAAAGTTGATATATGAAAAAGATCGAGTACATTATCATAGCTACCCTTTTTAGGTTGTTTCTATCGAATCACTTGAGCTACTTGTTTTTGTTATTAACTAAATTTTCTTTTGAACTATTATGTACTTTGAGCATGAAGTTGAACAAAGTTATGCAATGGTGATCGATCTTCTTCAGTTTGAGTTCATGTTTTTTCTTTTTATTCGAATTGGTATTTGCAATATCCGATCAGTATTGTGAAGTCATGAAGGAGATGAAGAGGTGGCAAACGACAGGTGGCAATAGAAGAGATGCTCATGAGTATGGAGGTGGCTTGTCTTTGGTAGCATGGGGATGACATGTAGTTTTCCACCGAATATTAAAATCTATGTAATCGAAAAACAGAGAAATAGTAAAGAAAATCTGTGTTGATTATGAAGACCTAAAATATGATGCAAATCAGTAAGGTAGCAAGAGAGCTAATTAAGCCACCACAACCCACAGTACTATTTGCAAGTGATGGCGTTCTTCACGGTTTTTGTGTATTGGCCTGGTGTTTCATATATACAAGGTTCACCATAAATGTCCAAGCTACAAAACTAGACTAACTAGTTCAGAACAGAGGGACGGACTTGGAAGAGAATCATGCTATTATGGAAAAGCTTGATATACATGATATGTGGTCATGCATTTCTCAACAGGTTTGTGCCGCAAGAAACCATGCATGGCAGTGGTCAGGTTTGTGCCGCAAGAAACCATGGTAGTGGTAATGGCTGTTCGATGCAAAAATATCTCCCGCGGAGAGATCCTTCCGCGAAACAGTCTTTTTTTATTGGTTTCGGATAGTTTGACTGCATGATCGGTTTATCCTGTATGTGCTTCGTATGCTGGGGTGCCACCGTTCTTCAACGGAATATAGAATATAAAGTTGTCTGACTTCTTGATAAGCGATTGAGACAAGGAGAGCACCAACCCTGTCTGAATAGGTCCTTCTCGCCTAGTAACCTAGGACTTTTGATATGTGTCTCTCGTAAAGCCTTTGAAATCGATACCTCACACTCCCTTATCAGTGCAAAGCAGAGCAATCTCTCTGACGATGTGTTGAGAACACGTACTGCTTCCTTTGGATATCCAAACTCTCACTCGATATGTGACAAGCCCTTCAATCGTCCAGTCGCAATTGCTTCCTTCTGATCGCAATACTCTCACTCGATAGGTGACAAGAACTTTGATCTGCTGGTTGCAAAGAAGATAGAATCTCTTGACGAGATGTCTGTCTAGGTGTACTTGCATATAACAAATGTATTGTTTGATCGGGGACCTCTTCCACAAAGCTCTTACTGTCCTTATATAATGCTTAGTAGTCTTTCAATTACTTTGAACTACTTCTGCTCTTTGAATCTCAATATAGCTCCAACACCAGCATACGGGTTTTCATCCTTATAGAACTCCAATGCTATCACAACTCCTTTATTAAAGAAACCTATCTGAAATAGAAAAGGTATGATAGACATCCAAGCCGCATGGAATCAGCTAATTCATGAAGTACAGTTCTAATCGAACTCTATCTCTCACACTTGGCTGCTCGCCAAGCTCTAATAAAATATGGGCCGCTCGCCAAGACTTCAGCCATCTTGAGCCGCTCGCCAAGACTTCAGTCATTCAAGCCCAATATAAAATATTTATTTCAGACCCAAACAATGACATGTCATTTATTCATGATTCTTAATTTGACAAAAGTATCAATTACTACCCTATATATTCTTGATTCTCGGTGTCTAGCCACCAGGCAGGGCATGCAGCTTAAGGTATCAGATTCATACCTATGTCGAAGATAAGTGTATCTCTCATACATCAGTAAATATATATATATGTATATATATATAGTCTTTTTCAACTAAGAACATTCGCACGGTGCATATTTTTTCGTTTTACCTCACTTAGCTAGACATCAAATCTTGTCGATCAAAACCACTCATGCTATATATACTATTTCAACTAAGTCACATACAAAATTTGAGTCCCATCGGAAATCGTGTGGCCATTTGATTCACTATTTATATATCATTAGCATTTATCCACCGCTTCTTATTTGTTTGTAATATTTCACCAGTTTGGATGACAAAAAAATTACCAAAAAATTGGCTAAAATTTTGTAGGTCTATTCCTTAAAAGGATATCTCTAACATCAATGGTTTAAATTATTGAAATCAAATGTAAGATGATCAAAATAATCAAATTCTTATTATCCGTACTGTGAGAACTTCCGCATTTAAAAATATCTCTCTCTATATATATAAGACTCCTAAAATTGTGGTGCTAAAGCATTCGCTCGGAGTGAGGATATTTTTTTTCTTCTTTTTTTTTTACAAAAGATCGAGTTAGGAACTTAGGATATTGGAAAACACTAAATTGCTGATTACTTTAATGCGTCTAAAAAAGCATGGAAACACAATGAATAATGAAACGGGGAAAACTAAAGTCAAGTTAGAAAAAATAAATTTATTAAACATATTTGAGATGACTAACCTAGACAATAAGTATAATGAAAAGTTCAAAAAAAAAAATGAAGCAATTTTACTTGCTTGTGTGATGAATGTGATCTCATTATCAAATTATGTACTAAAACAAACCTGAACAAAATAAGTGCTCTTCCTTTTGTGTGGATAAAAAGTCAATTAGGCCCTACTAACAATTTAATATAGCAAACCCAAGTTAAAGGGATGGTTGAGAGCTTTGCAATCTCTGGAGCACGGGTAAAAATTAGGTTGGTTGATTTGCAGCGCCGTTCTTCGGCGACCACCTTGTTGAGAGATGATCCGGTTGAGAATTGGCTACGGTGGAGAGCATCGTTGCCATGGTTTTTCTTGGGTTCTACTGATTCGGGCGACGACATGCGATGGGGAGTCGAGCATGTTCATCTATGGCGGAAGGGGAATGGTTGAGGGAGGCTAAAACGTAGCCGTCTTAAAGCAGTGCTCGACGGCTATGGGTGGAGGTGTAGGCGGGCCACTCCTAGGCAACTCGGTGGGCCTGTGCCGAGTGTTATTCGATGGATTCAGAGGCTTGCGACTGCTCGGGCCAATGAGTCAGCCCCGCCACTACGACTGTCGCTGGCAAGGCTTCGGCTTGGAAGGCGGTCACCGCCAACAGGGAGGTGGCTCAGGAGGATAGACTACGACGCCATTGGGCTTAGACCGACGAAAACCTGGTCAGGGTGGTGGTTGCCAACGATCGGGGGGCGGAGGCGTGTGGTCCAAGCAGGAGACCCTGTGCCGGCGAGATTAGGTTGGTGTAGAGACTTGGCATATGTGTGGCGGCTCGCTTGGCATGTCCTGGGGTGTGAGAGTGTGGGCCCCATGTTGAATATTGGCTTACTCATCCGTGGATTACTCTCAATCTTTTGGACTATTTCCTCCTAGTGTCATTTGACTACCGAGTTTAGGAATCAGACATCGTCTATGGGCAATTTTAGTGTCACCCCGTGCAAGAGATTCTGGTCACTCGCGAAAACTAAAGCTGTGGAGCGCCGGATAATAATGATGTATTTTATTTTTTTGGGTAGCATAATTTTAGGACGTGGGACTTCTGAATTTTTTAGTCTTTGTTTTACGCCTATTTTGTTTAATTGGGTATCAGATTACTCATACAATAATAATTTAAATTATTTTTGGAACGATCACCAGTAAATTTCTTTATAACTTGTCCACTACTTATTGTACGGTTTGACTTTAAAAAATAATTGATATAACAAAAACCCAACTAGCCAAAACCCGTTCTTATTTTCAGCAACACCGCCCTGAAGCAACAACTAATCAACTATCATCGTCACCGCCTCCACAATAAGCACCACAACGCCGCTGTACTGCAGCAACCACCGACATCAGAAGCCATCAATTACCGAACATAGTTGTTCTGTTGGTGTCGCTCTCTCCCCACGAAGTATTATTCTACATCAAATCACATTTGAGTATTTGACCAGTAGTTGGTTACTGGAAACTGTTACAAGTGCCACACCATGATCGTCCGACATATATTTTGATTTTAGTTAGTGTGCCATCTGACCATCTATATATCCAAAATTGTATAACTAGATATATACACTCCAAAATTATGACTTTGGGGCTGTCTGGTAGTGTGTGCAATTAACAGAGCAGAGAGACTTTGCCAAAACCAGCTGTGAGAACCCACGTGAGGTCCTCTACTACTTTACTGGGTTGACTGAAGCTTCAGCCGAGTCTGGTTTTGGTGGAAGCTAAGGTTTGAATATCTGGTGAAGGCTAAAAGTGGAAACTAATGGAGGACAGTTGAATAAAGGTGAGGCCTTTAAATTGTTTTGAGGAAAGTCCATGGAGGCCAATGAACATTGATAAGACTCTCAAGGCCTCAAGGACCAGCTCTCAGTACTAAAAACCCGGAGAAGAAGGAGACCCAAGATTTTGTATGCAACAAGTACCTTAAAGGTTTATCATTTCTTACCCCTCGCTTCAATTTCAGCCATGAATTTCATGTATCTGATGTTTTCATAGAAAATGCTGCTATGTGTTTCATGTTTCGATTTCATGCTGGGTTTTACTTTAAGTGATAACATACAGCTCCATTGATCCGAGTAGAATGTGATGCTTTGAGTGATAGCTATAGGGATAATTGAGTAGTTTTACGCATAAACATAGATTGAAAAAACTCTATTGGTGAGTCGTGTCCTCGCAACTCTCCAGTTGTCTCACTCTCTTTGCAATCTCCCAATCTCTCCTCATCACTCATTTCACAGCTTACATCAGCCCACCTGGTATATGTCCCTCTTCTCTCTTTGACTCGTGTGTGAGTTTCATTTTGATTTTGTTGCTAGCTTCTTGAGTTTGTACGTTTGTGCCTCTGTTGACTCTGGATTATACAGTATGAAGCTTGATATCGTTTTCTATGGATTACTATGTGCTTCGAGTTTTTTCTCGCTGAACTGCACAACGAACTAAACTGATGCTATAATTATGCTGGCATTGTCAACGGTACCCATATATTCTACTCCTAATGTAATTGCTTTTGCTATGAATGGTTGAATGTGTTCCAATTTCATAAACTGTTTTCGTTTGAGGCTGTATACCATGTCATGGTTTCAATTCTAGTATGTTGATTTTGTGAGCTCAACTTGTTGGGTTAATGGAATAATGGTTTATTGGGTTAAATTCTAGTCTGTTGATTTCTGTTATCGGGGTTTGGTTAGTGTTTTTCTTTAACTATATATTTATAATAACATAGAAATTGGCAGAATCGTGTGCCTTTGTTTTTGTTCCAATTTAGCATAAAGCAGTTTGATTGCTCGCATATGTTTTAGAGACCTCATGGCATCTTTGGCAGTGGAGAAACTTTTTTCGAACCTGATCCTTTGTGTTGGTCTTTTTACATCCATTTGTTGGACATGTTGTATTTGTTGGTTAAGCTATTGTACTCTTGGTAGTTTATAGGTCTGAGTTTACCAGTCCCGTTGCTATGGTTGATCTTAGTACTGGACTCATCTTCTGGTTCTTTAATAGAAGAAGTGGTACCAAAGCTTACTTTAAATTTTCAGATTTGAGTCAATGTAATCAGCATTACTTTTTCTTAAGACTGACTAAAATCTGAAGATGTTTGCCTTTCAAAGTTTCAGTCATAATCAATAAATTTAAAAAATACACTATAAAATATTAACCTTGTTCTCTGACTGCTCTCTAGTAATTTGGTCTATACAAGCTTAAGAAGCTACTGTAAGTTTATTGAAATTCTGTCCTGGATCATAGTCATACAGAAATTTTCCTTCTACAGCTTATGATGCAAATGTAGTAGATAATACAGATTTTATATTGTCTAATGAGAGGAGGGTTACTTTATTTTATTTTTTTAAATAAGAGGAGGGTTACTTTATGGTGTTGTGACAATTTGCTTCTTTTTTCAAAGCAGTTGTCTCTATCCTGCATACTGCATATGAATTCATTTATACTTGCTGGGTAAATTTTCTGAAATTTTCAGATGGAAGTGCAAAATAATCAATATGCACAGATCATTGAGATCGATGTAGACGTTCGTGATGGAGAGAGAAGTAATGGTGGGAGTAAGATATGTGGAGAAGCACCGTGTAGACTCTCGGATGTTGGACCCAATTCTAAAGATTCCAAAGAACGATCAGCTGCCATGCGCAAACTCTTGATAGCAGTGGTACTGTGTGTTCTCTTCATGGGTGTTGAAGTGTTTGGTGGCATTGAGGCCAATAGCTTAGCAATATTAACTGATGCAGCACATTTGCTCTCGGATGTTGCAGCCTTTGCCATCTCTTTGTTCTCCTTGTGGGCTGCTGGCTGGGAAGCCACTCCCCGTCAGTCTTATGGCTTTTTCAGGATCGAGATTCTTGGTGCTCTGGTTTCCATCCAACTCATATGGTTGCTTGCTGGAATATTGGTGTATGAAGCTATTGTTAGAATGATTAGTAATACATCTGAGGTGGATGGTTTTCTAATGTTTCTTGTTGCTTCATTTGGTCTAGTGGTTAATATTGGCATGGCTGTATTGCTAGGGCATGAACATGGTCATAGCCATGGCCATGGACATGATGGACATGATCATCACAGCCATGGAATGACTATTTCCACTCATCATCATCATGATCATCACCTGAGCGATGAGCACCATCATGACCATGAGGAGCACTCACATGATGACCACCATCACACTCATGATGACCATAAGCACAGTGGTACTGATGAACATCATGCCCATGAGCCACTCCTGGATAAGCCAAAACAAGGGCCTGAACATAAGAAGCAACGGAATGTAAATGTGCAGGGAGCTTTTCTTCATGTTCTTGGGGACTTGGTTCAAAGTATTGGTGTAATGATTGGTGGGGCTATCATATGGTACAAGCCGGAATGGAAGATTGTTGATTTGATTTGCACCCTAGTATTTTCCGTAATTGTTTTGGGAACAACTATCAAGATGATGAGGAACATACTCGATGTACTGATGGAGAGCACGCCTCGAGAGATAGATGCAACGAAACTGGAGAAGGGGTTGTTGGAGATGGAAGAAGTGGTGGAAATCCATGAGCTGCATATATGGGCAATCACAGTTGGAAAAGTCCTGCTGGCTTGCCATGTGAAGATCAGACCAGAAGCAAATGCCGACATGGTGCTGGAGAAAGTGATTGCTTATATCAGGAGGGAGTACAACATTAGTCATGTCACCATACAAGTTGAGCGCTAGTAAGCTCTTTGAAGGTGAAGATCAGGATAGGGAGGTGATCTAAATTGATCCTACTTATGAAAATATACGCTTCTTAATTACAAGAGAGTTCAGATTTTAGCATCACCATTGATGTCTAGGCAGCGGCAACACTTTGCTGACATATGTTCTTGTGCCAAGTAGTTGATGTCTGGGTTTAAGAAGAGTCCACAGATATTTTTTTTTCTTCCGATTTTCAGCCACCATGATTTCTTACTGTTACAAGCATATATGAGGTGGTAACATGTTCTCTCTCTCAGATGTAATGGCCATATGGATAGCTTCCACTTGATTTGATTCGTATGTAGCATTACGTCTCTACATTGTACAAGCATTATCTGAATGACAGGAGATTTTAGTGTCATTGCAAATCTGTTCCGTCTTATGGGACTAACCACATTGACATGAAGTTTGAGATGATGTATCTTTGGTATAAACATGCTAGTTTTTGAAACCAATTTGTCAAGCACAGTGAAGTTCTCTGCTTTAACTACTCACCAATGTTAAGCACTGCATCTGAAAAGACCTATGGACTTCAGTCTTCAGCAAACATCATATAGTACAGAAACTTCTTATTACCATTGCCACTATCTGCATTTTTTCACTTACTATTACTTGTATCAATGTGTCATAGTATCTGTTTCTTAAACTTCTATTATGCTGTTAAACTATTTGAAGAACCGGAGTTGGATTATGCAGTCTGAAATCATGACCAATTTGCAGATGAAAGACATGCCTCTCTTGAAACTTGCTTTGCCAGATTTGTATCAAGAAAAAGGTTCCTAGATTTGTAACATGCAGATTACACTAAGGTCATGTAACATGCAGATTACACTAAGGTCATGATAACGAGTATTTCATGCATCAAAAGTAAACAATTAATGCACAAAGCACAGGCAACGATTGAGTCTTTTTTGTGTAAATTTAGCATTGATAAGTAGGGTATCATTCTAAACTAGGGATTGAAGGATGAATACAATTTCGTATAAACATAAAAATAAAGATATGGGAGATTTTTGAAGTTGATTGTAACCTAATAAACTAAATTTAAAACCTAACCTAATATGTAAAAGTGATCATCTCATTCATTCATCAAGACTCTTTATAAATCATACAACCTAAGCCATCAACGAAATCTACAAATCATAATCTCAAAACCATCATGTTTATTGAATCTAAGTGCTGCTAAATGCCACACACCTACAACAATTTCATCTTTAGATAAGAACATCGTAATACTTAAGTTAATCCGCTAAACGTTGTAACTAATATACATATCTGAATAACCTTAAGTACTAACATGAACATGCTTCAAGATTCCAGATTCCTAAGCACATGGAAGATAAACTTAAACCATATAAGATATGATACCAAACCGTATTCGAATTCATAGTCAAATTCTTTCAAAACAAAACCAAAACAAAGATTCAACAATAAAAACCAACATACAGAGCAAAGAGATCATCGTTAGACTTGTCACGATCCTGTCGAAACTAGTTCAGCTTGACAACTACTCTTTGGTGATAGGCAGCCTTGAATCTAGGGACTAAGCGTATGGAGATCAAGGGATGGTTTGCAACTTATAAGAGACTAAACGCGTTATAAGAGCTCTGTAAAGTATGAATTCGGTGTAGATTGGCCTTAGAGATGAAGAGCTTTGGTTGGAATGTCTAGAATAAGTATTCGGCTGCCTTTTATTACAGAATGAGAGATGCTTGAATTATGGTCGAGCTCTTCTTTATATAGATGAGGATGGTGGCCAAATAGGATTCCATTTGAAACTCGGCCTTGACTTCCTTCAGTCCTTCAGTAAAGTGAACATTCTAGAAGCTACAGACCTCCGAAAATTATTGTTTTTAACTCGTTGAAAATAAGACTCAAAGAGCTTTCCATACATAGGTCAATCATCTTCTAACTCGTCCTGAGTTGTTCCTAGTCGTCCATTGAAGTTAGCTGATTTACACAAGCAGATTCTTCTTTCCTTTTCTTGGTGCATTTCCTCATTCCTCTAAGATTGAGGAATCCTTGTTCTTTCAAAAATATCCCTCCGTGTTTGACTAGTGAACTTAATTTTTGGCTTCTAAAATGGGTCTTCTAATTAAATTGGTCCATCTTACCTTGTTTCTTCTCCAAAAATCTTCCGGAATCTTCTCATTCCTAGTCAACATAAGAAATATTTTTCTAGTCAACCAAGGACTCCTTTTTCTTCTGTATTTTCTTCACGGATTATTTTTGGCTGAAATTTTCTATCCAATTTTGCTGCGTTTTGTGTGCTTATGTACTCCTTTACTCCGTCTCTTTTGGTTAGTACCTAAATAATAAAACTACTCTAATACTAAGTTTATAACATAGTTAAATGCAAGGAATTATTCATTAATTATCGCGCATAAAATGTGTGGATCAAATTTCCTCACATTTAGACTTTGCTAGTTTCTTAGCAAACACTAAACTAAACTAAGACACTCTAAAATAAAAGCTACAAAATCAAAGAAAACACACCAAAAAATAAACTAAGTTAGATTAAAGAAATCACACCTTATCATCAAGTAGTAACTCTTCTCAAAGGCATGAAACTATTGACAACTCTAAGATTCAAAAATGGGCTCCAACGTGTAACACAAGAATTTTTCAATAATTAGAATACTTCACACGTTGAAAATAAATCAACTGAGCCCTTGACCAATATGTCTCAGAAATTTCATAAATGTATGGTAATAAGATCGCGAGATTCAACGTTATTCACATGGAATTCTAGAGTTAATAAAGACATTCTCATGCATGAACAAGTAAAACTTAGATGAAACCAACGGTGATTTAAAATCTATGCATGCGTATACAAATTCAAAATCACCTTACATGAATGCACTCATCATCTTTTCACTCATAAAGAAAGGGTTTTCACTCAAAGTATAAGTAAGAGAACAAATAGTAAGGCAACAAATTGCTCACATGTTTCCGGAATAAAAGTACTATGTGAAAATCAATGAAAATACCTCATGAATGGAAGTAATTACTTGCACAAATGAACCTAAATCATATGCTTACTCATGTGATTGACTTCAGAGATCAAAGACTATTCATCTTAAGGATCGTAAAAGACCATAAAGGATTTTAATCGAGCTGAAGTTAAGGCATTCAAAATTTGGATAAGTGGTGTTAAAAACGTTCTAAAGACTTTGTATATGCTCCAAAATCTTCATCAAACTCGTGCATCTTCTTTACCAAGACGTTAGCAGTACAGAGGCCAGATTTCATCATGTTGTGCCCAGATTTAATTCCAAACTTCTGTTGAGCTTTGTGGACAGAACAAAGGTCTTATGTCTTCACTTTTGGGCCTTCAATTTGTAACAAACTCCAAATTCACAAGTATGGGGGACATTAATTTAAACATATACAAATCAGAACACATTGTCGAAGAGCATCACATTTTTTTTCGTTTCCCATTCTCTCGAATTTTTTTCTCTTATGTTTTTTTTTTCTTTTGGAAATTCTCACATACTACAAAGTATTTTGGACAAGTCTATCCCTTTACATACATCATAACAATCAAGGATCATCACCAAAAATGTCATCTTCATGTGCTAGCTCAAAATTCTCTACTAAGTTTTCAAAACAAGGGTAAGAATTTTCCATACTAGGCTAAGTGTTTAGATATATATGAGGATGAAATAGATGCTTAATGTGGGCTCAAAAGGGCTATCTAGGGGGTCACAACTTGTGCACGCATATGAGACACATGGTTATTTGGCAAAGTGGTGGTAACTCTTAAATGTCTTCAATCACATCCAAAATCAGAGCATGTATTGACTATAAGTTTTGTAAATCGACATGAGCAAATTCTACCATTCTCTAGTTCATTAAAACTATAGTAAGCAATCATATAAGGCATATACAACTTATAAGCTACGAAATGGATGAATAATCACTCAAGAAATAAAGCATAGATAACTCAAAAACTCACATAGGTTCATATTCAAATTTATTCTAGCATGCAAATTCTATACCAAGTTTTACTATCCATATCTACTACATATCAAAGAATTCAATAGAACTTAATTAACAAAAGAACTCCAATAATTAGTGACCTAGACGCCATGTATGCTCTTTTGTTTCGAACCATGTTCATCATAGACTAGTTAATGACATTCTGAGATTCTTTAAAACACTAAATTAGACTCAACCCTAAAACATTCACAATACTAAAACCCATGAAAATTAAACAATTTTTTTAGGGCATCATCCTCCAGTTAGACTCTTGTCAGCCCAAGTTTATACGATTTATGAGTCAATAGATTATAAACCCCTTCCCCCACACTTAAACTCTACATTGTCCTTAATGTAAGCAAAAATAAGCATAGAAACATAAATTCAAGCATGGCAAAACATGGTTTACGAAAAAATTAACAACCTAAAAAGAAAACATAAGTACGAAAATGAAAGGAAAGGACCCGACCCCGATTTAGTTGCTTAAACTAAAATTAGACCCTAACAACTCTATTAATCAAAGTGTCTACTCAAATTACACAAAAATCGAACTGGAGATCCAAAACTCAAAAGCCACAAATGATGGAACTGTTTTTTTCATACCAACTGAAAGTTATAATATCAATAGAAACTGTTTGTGACATCAAAGCAGCTAGACATTCTAAACCAACTACACTGATAAAAATACTAACTTGTAGGATCTACCTCGGATCCTACGGTAGATACCACTATATCTCGATCTGCATGTGAGCTCGACCTCAGAAAGAACTCTACAAACTGGACATATGAAAATGAAGGGCCCAGGGAAACACCGATTTAAAACATTAGAGTGAGTGGACAAACATATACTGAAACAATATTATGTTTCCACTGTTATATAACTAAGAGAGTCGAAAAGACAAAAGATATAAAATATACGTCGAGGGGGACACCTGACCCTTCTTAATATGCTCAAGTGAAGACAGTGACTAGGGTTCTCTGACCTCGGGCAACCTAAAGTAGTCTGGTGACTTCTGACACAAAGACGATGTGAATGCCAGAGGGAAGTGTTAATCCTTCCCTGGAACCACTCAGAGACCAACCAAGCAACCAATGCAGTGATGCAATACTAAATGTATGTATATATATAGCCTCCAAAGTTGAAACTGAAACTGTAACTAAAAACTGAGTTGAGTATAAATAATGAAAAGACTCGCTATAACTGTGAAAAATGAAAGTGTGTACTCACAGTATTATGCGTGCTATCCAACAAACCAAACCATGTTTGACAGTGTTTCTCTACGTCTGCCACTGGTTGCTAATACATCGTCCTGAAACAACGATTATTATTTAAGAACTAATCGTCGAGAATAATATTGAATAAATAAGCTCGTTCACTTAACGACCAATACCGTCGAGAACATTGCATTCTCAAATATCGTTCTTTCTGAACTTATGACAACCTTTAATCTAATTTTATATTCTAAGCCTTTTATCCTTTTTAAAGTCGCAATACAAATTATCGAACGTTACATAACTCGAGGTCGAATCGACGTTCGACTTAATCATTCCTTAAAATCATCAAATCAAAACTTAATCACACCTCTTAATCATCTGTGTCCAAAACGATTCAAAAACCTCTTCATTGTGATCAGTAAGCGATTGCGAGTAAAACAACATAAATTTAGACTAAAAATCCTCCATCGGATGTGTCATCGTGAACCACCATCAGCAATGGCGGCGGTGAGTTTTTTCAGCGATCTAAAGCTTAACCTGCTCAAAATCCACCCAACAACAACTTCCTCTTTTACAACAACATCCAAATCAACCTCTAACTAGTTAAATTTATCTTGAACTGAAATCTTCTCAAAAACTTCAAACCTTCGATTCTCCTTTCTCGAATGGAATTGGAGCGAGTTCTTGGTATGGTTAGCTTCGTGGTGATGAGGGCTTCAAAGCCCAATGCTTCATGCCGATTAATTTGAACTTAAACTATTGGTTTAGGTGGCCGGACGGCAAACTCCATCAGCAACAATGGCGAGCCGGCGAGAGAGCCAAGCGGGAGAGGAGAGAGAAACGAGTGGGAGGAGAGAGAAAGAAATTTACCCAAAAATAGAAATGTTCACTTTCCGTAAAGAAAAATTGGTATCTATAGTTGTGACTAATCAATTTCATAAATTTTACAAAACTTCCATTGACCATAATTTCTTCATCATAACTTCGATTTCAACACATGACATGGCCATAGACTCGTCTTGACGTACTCTACGACTTTATTCAATAAAAATTATCGAAAAACTTAACCAATAAAAAATTGATTGGAAAACCTTCAATAATTACTTACGGTAAAAACTAACTACGTACCTTCCTCAATTAACGTTGTCGACAAATAGGATTAGCTCGTTAATTAATTCGACAAACGCAATAATTAAATAGGTCGTTACAGAAAATTAAAAAATTGAAGGGATAGAGAAAGCAAATCTGCGTTGACGACTCCTTCCTTCCTCTTCAAAACGAATTGGGTTGTCTCCCAACAAATGCTCAATCTTTATCGTCTTTTCAGCCAAGACGTGATGCTTCATTTACATTCTAAGAACATCCTGATCTTGGAGATGCATCTCCTCCATTTCTTTTTGTTAGTTTTCAGCTTTTATTGTTTGACCTTTGTGACTTCAAACTGTTATTCTTGAAGATGTAGAACTTTTATGATCTTTATATAGAGACGGCCCTCAGAATTTATGGGCCCAAGGCAAACTTTTTTGGAGGGCTCCAATGTTTCGAAACATATACATTTAATAAGTAGCGATTTTTTTTTTGAATAGATTATACATCAAATAAACATATGTCAATTATAATCCAAACAAAATACTTTCTAAAAAGAAAAGAAAAAAATGTTATATTAAGAGTCTATCAATCCCAAAATCCTTACAATTCGTCGTGCATTTTTAGATGCAAATATAGTTATTAGATACAACCCAAAAATATATACAATACATAAATCAAATCTAACTGAAATATATAATAAGTAATAACCAAAAGAAAAACTATCATCATAACAATTTTTTGCTCCTTTATTAAACAAAAAACTTAAATAAACAAGTAAAAAGCCCAATATTAAAAAAAGAAAAGGAAAAACGATTAATTCTGAGGGCCGTCCCTGTATAAAGATCATAAAAGTGAGGGCCTTTCAAACGAGCTGAAAATTGTAGCCTTTCAAAGTTGACTATTTTGTTTAGAAAGAAGTTGTTTATTATGAAAACACTTCGAGCATGTTCCTCCATCCTATCCTTTAAAACTCAAAAAACATCAAGTCCAATGAAAATACATGAAATGTATGCTGAAAATGATGCAATTATGCAATGAACAAATTGATATGCAGAGACGTGTAAGTATTATAAACATTTACATTAAAAATTGAGCAGCATGAGCATGACTACTTGCAGAATTTATATAGAATTAATAACATATTGGAACTAGCTAAAATTTTACGAGCATTAACTACACATATACAAACACTTCATAAAATTTTCAGAATTTTCCAAGACATTTAACTACATCAGATAAATCACACAAAAAAGTCTATTGCGCAGAATCAGACTCTAAAACCTAAAATGAATCACATATACATTGTACAACGCATGAGGTGGATTAGAGATGGATTAGAGTGTGGTTACAGACCCGTACCTGAGGTGAAGAGAAAGAGGTGGGCGCCTCAGGCACAAAAATTCTGAAGGACACAATTTTTTTATATATATGTAATAAATAGTAAGGAAAAAATATGCATATAAAAATATTGAAAAAGAACTATGAGTGTAACATTTAAGTAATTTCATGATGCATTTGAGGAAAGAAGTTATGATCTGAGAATTGTTTTTTTTTATTATTAGTATTGTTATGAACATCATTTTTCTTTTAATGTACGTGTTGGAATATTGCTTATTTTATTTATTTTATTATGTACTATGTCGGAGCATCAACTTATATTGATTTAGTTTATAAGTACTTGATTATAGTTTCATATTTAGCTTATGATTAATAAATCAAACATAAATATTTGTGTACATATGATTTGGATTTTTTCTTGTAGATACAAGAACAACATAAAAGTAGATTGATTTGGATACTTATTTGAAATAGTTTTGTATACTCATTATTTTTATTATTAAAGTGCACTATTTTATTCTCACCTCAGGTTTCAAATTCTTAGATTTGGCCATGTGTGGTTAGTCTTCTTTACAAGTTCAATTTTGACACAAAAAAGTTTACAACAATGTCCAAATTGAGTTTGCCAAATATTTATAATGATTACATTTCTCTAAGCTCTTAGTAAATTTCTCCGAACGTGCAACCCCAGTGAAAATGTGTATTGTCTCTTGATCATTCCACTATTTAAAGTTTAGAAATGGTCAGTAGGGATAGATGTAACGTGAGATGGAGGACTAAATTCATGTCACCCCGAGGCTAATCTGGCCAAGGTATACTACTCCATTGGTGTCCTTTTCTTAGATCCAGACTTGTCACCAGTCATAACCCATCTACACACCATATCCAACAATTAACTGAATTCACAAGACAGTACATCACCCTCAAGTGCTTATAGACTCCGCCATCGACCTCATGTCCATAACTTCATATAGGTTATGGTATGCAATGATGAAATCCATACATCGTGAAGGGTTAAGAAGATAAATAAGCAAAAGAGGCGTCATCTATCTGAAGAGCGAAACTTGATAACTAAGCACCTGTAATCAATGTAAATAAGATCTTTCATTAACATGTATGCAATATTTATATATATGTATAAAATCAAAATATATTAATTTAACAAGTATTAGTCACGAAAATATTCACAAAAATCAGTTGAAAAATATGGCACGTATTGAACACGAATATAAAAAATTAATGTAATATTTATATGTAAAATATACGAAATAAAAACAAGCATAACCTGCAAAAATAATTCATTAGTAATTTGTACAAGTAAAATTACATATATATATATACATACAAAAATAACAAACAATTCTCAATCCTAGCAGCGGTGTCAAAATTGATAATGAGTATTTCATGCATCAAGAGTAAACACAAAGTAAACATTTAACACACAAAGCACACGCAACAATTAAACCTTTTTTGTGTAGATGTAACATTGATAAGTAGGGTATCGTTCAAAATCAGGGATTGAATGATGAATGCAATTTCATATAAACATAGAAATAAAAATATTCGGAGTTTTGAAGTTGATTCTAACCTAATAAACTAAATTTAAAACCTAACCTAATATATAAAAATGATCATCTTAATCATTCATCAAGACTCTTTATAAATCATACAACCTAAGCCATCAATGAAATCTACAAATCATAATCTAAATGTCATCATGTGTATTGAATCTAAGTGCTACTAAATGCCACACACCTACAAAAATTTCATCTTTTAGATTAGAACATCGGAATACTTAAGTTAATAAGCTAAACGCTGCAACTTACAACATATCCGAATAACCTTAAGTACTAACATGAACATGAATCAAAATTCCAGATTTATAAATACATGGAAGATAAACTTAAACCATATAAGATATAAAACCAAATCATATTCAAATTCATAGACAAATGCTTTTAAAACAAAGATTCATAAACATAAACCAAAGTACGAAGCAAAGAGGTCATTGTTACACTTTTTCAGTTCGTTGTCACGACGATATCCCGTCAAAACTATTTCAACTTGGCAAGTACTCTTTGGTGATAGGAAGCCTTGACTCTAGGAACTAAGTGTATGGAGATCAAGGGGATGATTTGCAAATATAAGAGGTTAAGCACATTACAAGAGCTCCGGAAGGTATGAATTCAGTGTAGATTGGCCTTGGACATGAAGAGTTTTGGTTGGAATGTCTAGGAATGGGTATTCGGTTGTCTTTTATTACAGAATGAGAGATGCCTTGAATTATGGTTGAGCCATTCTTTATATAGATGAGGATGGTGGCCAAATAGGATTCCTTGTGAAACTTGGCAAACTTGACCTTCCTTCACTAAAATGAACATTCAGGGAGCTACAGACTTCAAAAAATTATGATTTTTATCTCATTGGAAAGAAGACTCAAAAAGATTTTCATCCATAGGTTAATCCCTCCTAATTCATCCTAAGTTGTTCTTAGTCATTCGTTGAAGTTAGTTGATTTGTAAAGATAGATTCTTCTTTTCTTTTCTTGGTGCATTTCGTCATTCCTCTAAGATTTAGGAATTCTTCTTCTTCCAAACCTTCGTGTTTGACCTGACCCGGACTTGATTTTGGGCTTCCAAAACGAGTTTTCTAATTAAATTGGCTCATCTTACCTTGCTTCTTCTCTAAGAATCTTCCGAAAGCTTCTCATTCCTAGTCACCATAGGAAAGATTTTCCTAGTTAACCAAGAACTACTATTTCTTCTATATTTTCTTCACAGATTATTTTTGGCCGAAATTTTCTCTCTAATTTTTCTGCGTTTTGCATGTTTGTAGACTCTTTTTCTCCGTCTGCTTTGGTTAGTACCTAAAAATAATAAAATTAGTTAGAAGTAATAATACTAAGTTTATAATATAATTAAATGTAAAAAGTTATTAATTAATTATCGCGCATAAGCGTGGAGCAAGTCACATAGGCTTGAAGGATTTTAAGCACAAGTGTTGGTGCCTTGGTGGCCTATAGCCCACCACCCAAGTCGGGCTTTGCATAAACACACAACGTTTTCCTGTTCAATGATATAAGGGATTTTTTTTCCTAAGAGAATTCTTTTCACCCTTCCTCTCCTCACTCAAGACGGGGCTCGAACACATGACGATATCATCTGGGTATATATATGTAGGCCTGGAAAGAAGCCATTTGATGATTGATGTGCATGTGGTAGATGTCTGGTTTCCACGTTCAAGTTAGACTCTGATGTTGGCTCAGGGTGTACATATGATTTGTTGTACGTACACCGGTGACAGCCTTCTTTTTGTCATCCTCAACTAGTAGAAAAATCCTGTGAACCTTGCTTGTCCTTGAGCTAAGCTAAGCTACTTAATTAGCTTTTCATTCTGTTAAAGATCACAAATCACTTAGCTTTCCAAATTTGTGATCTTTAAGGTCATATTACTGAGCTTCAACTGTGCTTAATGGTTGCATATAGTAGATGCCAAGGCTCTTCAAATTGATTAAGAAGCTTCTGAAATCTCAGACAAACGTGCCCTTAGCTGGGCTCCTCTATCCAGCTATTTGTGATCCTGTACTGCAGAGTTGGCTCTTTTTGTGTACATACAAATGGTGGATCGGAAGAGTGATATTATTTTTCATGAGATATATCAATTGTCAAAAAACAAGATATGAAAGCAGCCACAGACTCTACATGCATTATTTGAAGTAGCAGCAGTGAAGCTTGACCTTGTAAGTAGAGTCGTAGAGGATAAGGTTTTCAATCAAGACTTCCAATTTTGTTTGGGATTTTCAGGAGATGGAGCATAAAATAACTACTGTTATCTGAGTACTGACAAGAATTGTGCCAAATTTTATTTTATTTTATTTTATTTTGGTATTTCTTAATCATACTGTTCTTGCCCTCATTTCCATGAGTTAAATTATATTTCTTATATATATACTTGTTTCCGTAGGAATGGCATCTTGAAGAAGACGAGCAGTTTGAATTATCTGCATGCTAACTTACCTGTTAGGACTTAGGACCATGAGCATTATTTTGGTTGTACACGGCTAATGATCTCCGCCAGAATATGGTATGTGAGGAGAATAGAGCCACATACATGTAAATGGCTTGGATGAGATAAAACTTATCATGTCAATTGAATTAGTGCATGTCTTCGAGTCATTAAGGACTTTGATAGATGAAATTTGTCACTCACCTCTGCACAAAACTGCTCAAAGTTTTGTGACATATCCAAACTATATATATTAAAAGTAATACAAAAGGAAGTCTCTTGACAAATTGCCGCATACAGTGTAGCTAGCTAAAAGTAAAGAAATGTGGACAGCTGAAACAATTCAAGTTTGCATGCCGACTCTTCTGTCTCCCTTCAAGAAAAACATCTGTTAGTTTGCTGCTAGTGTAATCTCGGTTCATAGAACTGGATGCATGTGAATTATAAGATATATATTCCCAGCTAAATACGCAGAAAACAGAAGGCTATACGTGTTCACTTTCTTGAGAGTTAATTAAGATAAAAGTTATGAATTGTGCGGATATAGAAGTTTCTCAAGAGAAACTGTTCTGTTGATTCTGGTGCAAATGTGAATGTACTAACAAATTGGCCGGATAGATCCCATTCAAATCCGATTGTTTACAGGGGGGGGGAGAGAGAGAGAGAGAGAGAGAGAGAGAGAGAGAGAGAGAGAGTACTTATGCTTAACTGTTCACAAAACAGGTGACAGTGAGTGTGGTGCTGATAACAACTGAAGCAAAAAAGATAAGAAAGGGCATTCTCAAAGGTCAGATGGTTGTAATCACATTCGTTAGGATTAAGGAGCAAAATAGTTTAGGATTTTGGGGGCCTTAGTATGTGCCTTGAAGCAAAGGTAATGCTACAGAAACTTGAAAAGAAGCATGCATGCATGTGATTTGTGAAACAATGATTTGAAGCTGCAAGGGGCCATTTTGGTTATGATAGGACAGAAATTCCAGCGTATATAACTTGGTAAAACATTAAGGCCTGATCAGATATCTCAATCACTCGCTGTATACCACAGGATGCAGAAGCAACACTAGCATGAAGGATATGGGGAGGGTTTAGAGTTCCATACTATTGAAATCCTAAAGTGTGTGGTGTCAAATGTCAATGCTTTTTAGTGAAGAAGAAGATGATGAGCTCTCGATCGATCTCGATCTCATGCATGCAAAATATATAGTAAATTGGAAATTTTGTGATTGATTTAAGAGGGAGAGAGAGAGAGATCCGAAGTGGAAATATCATAATACCCATAATTCTATGAATCTAGGATTCGGTCCCAGCATGTACTTCGTTTAGGGACAAAATTTTTGGTCCCGACACATTTATTGTAGAGGCTCGTAGCTTGTGGGTATATGCATCAAGCCAAAGATGTTTTCATAATTGACAATGAGAATTAATAGCAATTATAGATTTTACTTTATTTGTTGTTGGTTTGTGGAAGGGTTTTAACTACACTCTTGACTTTGGGTAACCAAGTTGCACTCATGATAGATGTTGGAGTGGCAAAGAAACATATTACAATCCACAAAAAGATGAAAGATGGAAAAGAAATAAGTTTGTGACACATATTTACTCTTTATTCCGGCAAAATCTATGTTTTCCTTGGAGAAATGTCGAATACAATGAGAGGGGATCTTTCGTTAGTTAGCAAGTCGGTCAAAAGATTACTTTTAATGATATTTACTCTCTTCTTGAGTCATGTCCTGTAATATATATTTGTGTGAACCATGAATCAGCCTTATTTTTACTATACATATCGTATGGACGTTGACAGTTGTTGATGTTTTTCAAATTTTGTATCATTTGTGGTGAACCTAGTTCACTTGAAAATTACTATACTTAGATACACCATTATTCTTGCAACAACAACAAAAATTTCATAAATTGCATAAACCAAAAAATATTTTCGCCTTTTAACTTAAAACGAAAGAAAACATTTAAGAAAATTATTGATTGAGCAAATCTCTTATAAGTGACTTTAAAAATAGTCAACCACATTTTTTTTTGAAGTAAAAATAGTCAACCACGTTTAACGGTCGATGTCAAGTCGACCACGTTACGGCCAACGAATCAAATATTTTCTTTTGTTTCCACTATACTCTTGTTAGTTTTGAGATATCCGCCCAATCCGATTTATATATTTTCCTCTTGTCTAATAGATGAGTTAGTTTCATGCGCTCTAATACTTTCCTTTTCATATGGTTTGTTTTAGAGGGGTTATCCCTAGGATTGCTAGGAGGGCTCAACCCCACGCCTTGGATTGTTATTATTATAGTTGGAGACATACAAAGACGAGGGGGACATAATGCCAATACCTTGTTGTAACATACAATCATCCTCTATAAGCACATCCAAAATAATGTTTGGTGTCTCCTCAATCCATAAGGCACCTAAGTTATTGATTCTAGCAAAGTGTGCAAGCCTGTGTGCAACATCATTTGCTTATCAGAATGCATGTATCACCTACAAGCCATGTATACTTCTCATGTAGTGGCAACAATCAGCAATAATAGAACCTGCCTCTCATCCTAGGCTTGTGCCATGTGCCAATGTTGTGACCAACGCTGCGTAGTCACTCTCTAACGTCACTTCGCTCCAGCCTTGACTAATTGCTAACAACAAACCTGCTCTAACTGCCTCGGCTTTAACATGTATTGCTGAGCAAGAAAATGGAACCGGTTGGGAAAATGCTGCAAGGATCGAGCAAGCATCATAACTCACAACAACTCTTACTCCTCCACTCCTTTTGTTCACATCAAAGGCACCGTCAATGTTTATTTTTAGTCTACCCGAAGGGGGTAACTCCCATTTGACCCGAGCCCTAGCAAGAGGGTTTTGGGTCGAGGTGAACTTCTCGGTATTCCTCCAGTAACTTTAGGAATCTTTCTAACATGTTGCTAGCATTGGCACAACCACCTTTCCACAACATGTTATTACGTTCAGTCCATATTGCCCAAATGAACATAAAGAAAGCATCCATTGTTGCCCTAAGGGACTCCTCTAACACCTGAAAGATCCAGTCTATGCATGAGAAGGCCTTATAGTTGCTAAGTACCCATGGTAACACCCTCTCCTAAGTAGAAGAAAATAATGGACATTCTTTGAAGATATAAAGGTCTGTTTCTATAATATGGCCACAGTAGAGACATGAGAGGTCAGCAATACTTACTTTTTTCCTCAACACCGCTTTTGTCAGAAGAATGCCTTGACAGAGACGCCAAACAAAAGCTTTAACCTTCGATGGCACCTTTGTAGCCAACACCCTCTTCCACGGTGCCTTTGTCGATCTAGGTTTATCACCTCTTGACGAGGAGCCATGCATGGCTGCACACATTTGGGATCATGCAACGTGGTAGCGCTGTTTCACTTAGCACTCTCCTATGCAGTCAAAATGCTAAAGTAGTTTGTCGCTTATGTCTCTCACACTCAAAGGGATGCGCATAATCATCTTTGCCTCCTCATTACAAAATAGGAATCTCACTCGGTCTTCCCTCCACTCATTTCTACCTTCGTCAATCAACTCTACTACTCGCATGTTCTTTGTCCCTTCCCTTGGGAACGTGTAGGGTTTAAACATGTGAGGTAACAGTAACCAAGGGTCCTGTCATACCTTAGTGTCATTTCCATCTCCAATCTGGAGTGTAAGCCTCCCTTTAAAACTTCACGTCCCACCAATATACTACTTCATGCATAAGAGGGATCATTTTCGAGATTAGCAATCATAAACTCACAACTTGGGAAATACCTTGCCTTCAGCACCTTGGCAAGAATAGAGTCGAGTTTTTGCATAAGTCTCCATCCTTGCTTCGCTAGTAGAGCTCTATTGAAGATCTTTATATTTCTAAACCCCATTCCTCCCTCGGATTTAGGTTTGCATAGCTTATCCCAAGCTAACCAATGGATCTTGTTATCCGAGTCTTTCTCTCCCCACCAAAATCTTGTCATCAATTGATGCAACGCATTACAAATGCGCACTGGGATCTCAAAACAACTCATCACGTACATTGGAATGGATTGACAAACTACCTTGATCATTATTTCTTTCCTTGCAATAAGAGTTTTTTCTCTCCATCCATGTGTGCTCTTCCTTATCTTCTCTTTTAAGATCTCGAAGGCTTCCTCCTTGGAGTAATTGATTCCCACTGGAAGATCAAGATATTGGTCATGCTTATCCACCCTCATAACCCCCAGCAACCCTGCTAGCTCCTGTTGTGTCTCCAACCGGACATTGTAACTAAACGACACACTGGACTTGTCCAGATTAACCTTCTGGTTGGAAGAGGATTTGTATCTCATTAATATAGCTTGTAGCACCTCAAAGTCTTGCTGAATAGCTCTCACAAAAATGAAAGAAACGTCGGTGAAGATAAGATGGTTAATTCTATAGGCCCCGGTGCATATCGAAATGCCCTGTAACAAGTCTTCCTTCTCTGCAAACAACAACATTTTGGACAAAGCCTCGGCACAAAGGAGGAAAATATAGGGGGAGATCGAGTCATCTTGTCGAATCCCTCTTGAGGGAATGATACACCCTTGTGGCTCTCCGTTAACCTTAAAAGCATATGACAAAGTTCTAATGCATCTCATAATCATGTCTCTCCAAACTTGACAAAACCCTAGTCTCTCCATGATCAACTCCACAAAAGGCCACTCCACTCTATCATAGGCCTTACTCATGTAGACTTTTAAGGCACCATAGCCGTTATTCCTTCCTATCCTTCTCTTTAGGAAGTGAGAAATCTAGAAAGCAAGTAGGGAGTTGTCTGAGATCAACCTCCCTTGGACAAACGCACTTTAGAACGGTGATATCAAGTTATCAAGCAATGGTTTTAACCTGTTCGCAAGGACCTTTGAACCTAGCTGGTAAGTCACATTGCAAAGGCTTATCGACATGTAGTCTCCTACCCCAATCGGATTCTTTACTTTCGGGATCAAGGTGACATGCGTTGTATTCACTTTCCTCATCGCCTCATCTGATCTCATTAAGTCCCGTATTGCCTACACTACGTCACTGCCAACCACACTCCAGAATTGCTGGTAAAAGCACGAGGCAAAGCCATCTGGCCCTGAAGCTTTTGTTGGCTTCATTTGCTTCAAGGCCTGCACAACTTCTTCCTTCGAGATTTCTTTGCTCAATTATGCATTCATCCCTTCTGTTATGAGAGATGGAAATAAGCAGCCAATTCCGTCATCTAACTCAGGGTTGCTGGACATAAACAAGGTTTAATAGTGTGATACAACCATGTTTGCAATTTCCTCCTCTTCATTCCTCCATACACCAGTTGCATCATGTAGGCCTTTGATAATGTTTTTCTTTTTCCGGTTAATTACTTGCTGATGAAAAAATGTCGTGTTCATATCTTCGTCCAATAGCTACATGATTCTCGATCTTTGCTTCCAGAAAGTTTTCTCTTGTACTCGTAGTGCTCTTAACTTCTCCTCAAGCTCAGCTTTTTAACCCAGTGGGGGACTTGAAAGAGAGCTATCAAAGTAAATGGACAACTTCTCTTTGATTTCCTTGATCTCTTTCCTGATGCTACCAATTTTGCTTCATTCCATCTCATGAGGGCCTCCCTAATAGCCGCTATCTTCCTAATCACTGTCTCAAGGTCATCAGCTTCATCTCTTGTCAACCATCCTTGCTTAAATATCTCTAAACACTCAGCATCTCGTAGCCAAAACTCCTCAAACCGAAAACACTTAGCTTCTTTCTCTTCCTCTTCTTCTTTGTTGGTCGCTTTGCCTCGAGAAGGATACAAAGGTGATCAGATTCACTTGGGAGGAGGTGCGACACTCTTAAAACATTGAATTGTTTGATCCATTCCTTTGTAGCTACAAAACGGTCTAATCTCACTTTCACATCTTTCTTGTTGTGTATGTTGTGCCATGTATATTTAGGGCCATGGAATGTCATGTCATGTAGGTTGCATCCCTCCATAGCATTGGTAAAACCTTTCATCTTAGCATCACGATGCCTAGCTCCGCCCTCCTTATCCTTTAAGGAGTTTATTTCATTTATGTCTCCTCCCAAAACCTAGTAGGGATTCCCTCCTTGACCCAACTTCCTCAAAAACTCCCATGTCTTCACTCTATCTTGTACAAGAGGAAATCCATATAAGCTAGTGAAACACTAACTTTGAGTCTCTGTAAAGTCCTTCACTAGCACATCAATATGGTTGTTAGAATAAGATAACAATTTAACATAATCCATATCGTTCCACAACAAACACACACCACCCGAACGAGTAACTCTCTTTCCATTTTTATTTCCATCAAAAGAACAACTAATAGGATGCGCATTTTTCAGCCTAATTTTTTTATGGATAACATGCGTTTCCGCCACTGTACATCTAGTTTCCGACAAGAAAATTAAATTGTGGTGGGTTAATTTGGCCAGCTCAATCAGGTCGTTAACTGTCCAAGGGTTCCCAATCTCTCGGCAATTCCAACATATGACATCCATTTCTCCTAATGGGTCAAAGTCGGACCCATCACTGAGAGACGTTTAGGAGTACGCCCAAAACTCGTTTTTCTTCTGCCACCTTTGATGCCCCTTCTTCACTGCTCACATCTTCAGTCACCTTGTTTACATCCTCCCCATGCACATGCACTGCCTTCATGGAAGATTCCAGAACCTTCTCCCCTATTTTGAAAATTTTTTATCCACGTGCAGCCTCCCCACATACTCTATTAATTGCGTGCAACTCCCTTGGAGAAGATCTCGAAGCAGATCCTCCCTTCTTTAAAGAAATTTGATTTTTGGCCAATAAATGCCTTCCTTTAGTCACTGCCTCCCCACAGGCTCCATGCATTGCCTCCAACTCCCCCGGAGCAGATCCAGAAGCAAATTCTCCTCTCTTTATGAAACTTTGACTTTTGGCCAATAGAATACCCTCCTCAATCGCTGCCCCCTCATTAACTTTTTCCATATCGAATCCCGAAGTAAAATCTTGTTTGTTGTCCATAATTACAGCATTAAGGTCAAGCATTAATTTCCTTCCAAAGTCAGCTTGTCCTAGGTTTGCAGCCAACACCGCCGTTGATTCTTCCTCCAACGTCTCCGCCACCCTACTGTGCTCCTCCATTTGTCGGTATTTCCCCAACGCATTCCACCATATTCTGCTCCATTGTCTAGCTCCGTCTCATCTTCTTCTCCTACCTCCATCTCCTCTCAACTTCGGATGAATCCCATCATGGGTAGCTCCGGTGCCACCATAGTCTAGCCTGTCTTTTTCGTCGGCGAGAGCCCAAATCTTGTATCTCCCATCCTCCTTGCTGCTGGTGGAGGTTTCTTGGCCAACCATTCCTCTTTCTGACTCGTGTTTAGTCTCGCATCATAGATTGGATCCTCCACCAATCCGGCATTCTTCACAGGGTACTGTGTACCAGTGTGGTTTAACATACCACAGTAGAAGCAAAAATGAAGGAGCCTTTCAAACTCCAAATCATACACCCATTCACCAATGTTATCGGCTGGACGATAATCCACCTTCTTCCTAAGCGGTTCCTTCACATTGACACCTACCCTGAACCTTAGAAAGCTCTCCTCGCAACTCCCGAATTTGTCCGTCGTCATACTTGCATAGTTTCATATGGCTTCACCAAAGAGTTTGCATATCTCCTTTGTTATCTTCTTCTGTGGCAGACCCTGTACACGAACCCAAAAGAACTGTGTTGCCAAAGACACCTTCAATGGGTCCTCCCTTCCATTTGTGATCCCTACTGCAAGTAAAGCTTTATCAAAGCTCCATGGACCACCTCATATCACCCATTTGAGGTCCTCCTTGTGTGAGAAGGAGAAAAGAAGGCGCTTCCCTCCCTCAAGTGGTGCAACCTGAAGCAGCTTTCTGTCCGACTTTGCCGCCTTTGGAATCCAGAGTTGTTTCATGGTGTTCACTAGAGAATCCCTTCGATATGGTTTCAGAGAGAGAAGCTCCACCACCAGATAAAACCTCTCCTCCCCCGGTTCTAAACCTCTTCTTTCTCAACTACCTCCACCGCAATGGTTTCCTTTAGCGCCAATTGTTGTGCTAGTTTCCTGATGACTTCCTCCATTTCACAACCTATGAACCCTGCTATACTTCACACTTTACTTATAGCCGAAACAATGGGGGACATGGGCCACACGCTCGTTGAAC
Organism: Geum urbanum; assembly: GCA_946800695.1. Lineage (NCBI taxonomy): Eukaryota > Viridiplantae > Streptophyta > Magnoliopsida > Rosales > Rosaceae > Geum > Geum urbanum. The sequence goes on from OX327017.1 coordinate 30,445,660, forward strand.
CTCGAATGGCCGATGACGGCTCAACTCTTACACTCTACTAGGGTTTTCAAGAGAGAGATGAGACCTTTTTTGAAGTGGACTTTTACTACTAGATTTCTAAATGGAATAATTTTGTAATTCCGTTTTATCAAGTAAATTTTTACTTTGAATTTGTTTGGGTTTAGTCATTGCTACCACGTTGACAAGTATTATGCTTAGTTATTTGAAATTTCTTTTGGGGGGATTTGATTCGAGAGAAATATTAGATCTACCTACAATAAAGTATGCTTTTGGTCTCACTGATCTCAAACTTAAATTCGAGTATATAACTAGTTCGATCAATCAGTCAGTGAAGTAGATCGAGCTCTTTCTTGTGTGTTTTATAGTTCAATTTTTATGTGTAAAATGACTATTTACTCGAGTTGATCTATATTATTTTTTAATAATTTCAATTATGATTTTTATAGGATGTTACACATACATGAGATTGAACTATAATCTGTGAATTTTACGGTGTTGGGCGGATTAGAACCTTTTCAATATGACAAGTTGACAACCTTTGATTTTGAGCGTTGATATTTACACTCCCTTATTTACTTAATGCACTCCTTTTGTAATGCCTTTTTACCTTAAAGAAAACTCTCACCGCCCTCTTAGTCCACCTTTTATTTTATTAGAGGGGTGATATAGTAAAAAAAAACAAGAGGAGTGCATTAAGTAAATGTGGGAGTGCCAAAATCAGCACCCTTGATGTTCTTTTTCCCTCGGTACGTGTCAATGTTAATCTTTGGATTTCAAATGAGTTGGAGTGCTGGAGACATGGGCAATCCTGTTCTCTTCTGCTCATTTCCAAAATTTATTTGGAACATGTTGGTGCAACTAATCTAGCTGCTAGCTACATAAACCACTACTCCACAATATAGTGATTATTCTCCACAGATTCTCTCTTCATACATTTAGCTATATATATATATATAGGTATGAGCTGATTTCTTGTTTCATTACAATACAATATGTGCTTGTGTAATGATATTTGGAAGAGTGAGATGAGTGAACAAGAAAAGGTAAAAGAATCAACAATTGCATTAACCGTGGGGTAAGGAAGTGATAAAATTGAGATTCGGGTCGTCGGGTTGGGTCGGAGTTTTGCAGGGCTTGATGGACATGTGGGTAATTGGGAATGACCCATCATCAGACGAGTGCCGCACACAGTCCATACAAGGACTTCCCAAAAGCTTTTTCTTTTTCTTTCTTTCTTTGTTCTGCAGTGTGCCTTCCTTCCTCTTCCTCTCTCTCTCTGAGAGCCCGTCCCCACAACTGTCTGTCCTCGCAGCTGGACAAAACTGCCACCGCCAATAATGCTTGGGACCTTGTAAACCAGAAGCCCGCACCCCCCCCATTTTCAGTTTAAGATTTTAACCATCTTCTTTCGAATTCACCTCACTTTCTCTCTGCTAGCTCAGGCAGTCAGGCCCCTCCATTTTCAAACACCAACCTCTTCCTCAAGTACTCTTCCACCCTTTCTGATTCTCTCTCTAGTTCTTCAAAAACCAGAACCCCAGCATTTAATATTGTTCTTCTCTATTTAAGACTACTACTATCACTCGATCCCCATCAGAAAACAAAGGAATATATTTACTCTCTCTACATGTTTGGTTTCTGAGGATTTCACATTTATTGCACAATGGAATGTTGGTAGAGAGAGAAGAGCTAGAGAGAGAAGAAACAGTGAAGAATAGCCATTTTTCTTCTTGAGACAGCTTCACCAAACTCCCTTGCTGCTCAGTAATGGAGAGGCTGCAAGGACCCATTAATTCCTGTGTATGTTTTTATATCTTCATTTATTTTCGATCTGTTTCCTAATTGGTGCACACCCTTTATTTTCCAAGATTCAACAAATTTGACTGCACTTTTTTTGCTCTCTTTGGCATTCATTGCAATGTGATTGAATTCTGCACTCTTTAACATTCTGTTCTCTCATTCCTTATGAGACTTTACCTTCCACCCAATCTATGTCAGTTTTTAAATAAAAGGGTGTGAAGTGAAACCCAAAACCCAGTAAAGTTTCTTCCTTTTTGTTCTTTATATATTGACATTTTCTTTCTGGTTTTGCCTCTTGTCAGTTCTTTGGAGACCATTTGGAGTTTCAGTATTTAGAGCAAGGATTCACCACCACAAATGTAGGCTTCAGATTTGAGGAAGAAGAAGAAGAAGATTCATCACAGTACCTCCCAGGCTTGGATAACAGAATGCCATTTCTTCAGATGCTTCAAACCATCGACTTTCCCCCACCTTGTGATTTTGCTCCCAAAGAACCTAACTTTCAAGCACTGTTGACACTACAGCCCCTCAAGACCGCACCTTGGACTGAAATGGAGAATACCCAAAATGCCCAACTTCAAGCCCTTGAGGCACTTGAGAGCTGTGTCACTCAAGACAATAATCAGCAACAGTTGTATTCACCTGTGAAATCTCAAGACCTTCATCACCAAAATCCACTTTCAGTTTCTGGTGGTGCTGTGAGCTTGGAATGCAACCAAGAACTACAACAACAGCAACAGCTCAACTCGGTAGAAAAGGATCCTAACCAGACCCAGACCCGGTCCAGCAAACCGGGTTCTTCTCCGGCAAGCCGAGAGAGACGAAAGCGCAAGAGAACTAGACCAACCAAGAACAAAGAGGAGGTAGAGAACCAGAGAATGACCCACATTGCTGTTGAGCGCAACCGCAGACGCCAAATGAATGACCATCTCACAGTTCTCAGATCCCTCATGCCCCCTTCCTACATTCAAAGGGTATAAATTTAATCACTTACTTTCATCAAAGATTGAATCTTTCTAAGTAAATTATTGGCTTTGAATGAAATGGGTTCTTAAATTTTTAAAGGGTGACCAAGCATCCATTGTTGGAGGAGCAATAGACTTTGTGAAAGAAATGGAGCAGCACCTTCAATACCTTGAGGCCCAAAAGAGAACGAGGAGACCTGAAGGCTTCTTGAATGGTGACCCTAGTCACAACTCTCAGAGCTCATCATCACCATCGTCATCATCAGCCAATGCAATGCCTTCAAATGGGATGTTCATGTCTCTCTCCCATTGCAGAATTGGGTCTAATGAGGACATAGATGATGGAGTCACAGCACAAAACAAGTCTGAGGCTGCAGACATAGATGTCACACTGATTCAAACCCATGTCAACTTGAAAGTCCAGTGTCAAAAGAGGCCTGGCCAGTTGGTCAGTGTTCTTCTTGCTTTGGAAGATCTCAGGCTAACAGTTCTACACCTCAACATTACTTCTTCAGAAGACAAGGTTCTCTACTCTTTCAATCTCAAGGTACTATAACCAATTCTTTAATCACCCCATTTCATTTTCAATGCTACACTGTCCTCTATCTCCTTGTCTTTTTCTAGTCAAACCAGTCTAACTTGGAACTCAAGCAACCCCTAGACTCTTAGAGCTTAGCTTGCAGTCTATAGCATGTACCTAGTCCTTGATGAGGATTCTTTTTTCATTTCATGTTGGAAAAGGTGTGCCTAGCTTTTGGAGTTTTGGATATTAATCTAGTGTTTTGTTTTTTAACTCTAAATTTGGTGATGCAGATTGAGGAGGGATGTAAGTTGGGATCAGCAGATGAGATTGCTGGCGCAGTACATCAAATATTCAGCTTCATCAATTGCAACTGATTGGTTCTCAATGACTCAAAGGCACACTCAAACAGCCAACTTTGGTTTCTTTAGCTAGCTGGATAGAGTAGGGGAGAAAAAAGAGCGTGGCCAGAAGAATCATAAAAGGTAAGGTGGTGGTCATCTTTCACTCTTTTGGGGATGGGAGATTGTGTCCCTGCCTCAGTAGGATGTGAAATGTGAGTTGTTTATCAATCCCAGCTCAACTGTAAGTTATTGTTTGCTTTTCCTTTAGATTTTTTTTTTGGAGAAAAATGGGGCTTAGGGACCCCACCAATCACCATGGCTATCATTTGTGAAGCTTTAGGGTTTTTCTTTCATCATTTCAACTTAAAGAGGATGATGCTTCTCATTATACAATTGACTTTTTTGGGGAATCCATGAACTATGGAGTATGACTACTATGAAAGGTGCTTCATCAGCAATATATATATGGTTTATGCACGTAACTTTTCCTGCATCTTGGGGCCTGTTCTTCAAATTACTATCAATCTGGGGATGATTAACATTAACCAGTGTTTTTTTTACTGTTCTTGGATCCAACTTAAGGGCTGGAGATAATTAATTAGACAAGAGGGTAGGAGATGAGAGAGCAAAGTGCTACAGATACTTGAAATGTGGACCTAAAATGGCATTATCTGCAGCTGAATTTGGCTCACTCCCATGTGCATTCCTCTGGAAGCTTGTGAAAGAAATTCTTACGGTTCCTTTCGCTGCCAAAGACGCTCATGCACATTGTTATTCGGAAAAATTATTTGGATGATCATTCAAGTGTAACATGTTTTAAACTTTATTTACTTATGTATGATAAATATTACTTTGTTCATTATTGAATTACACTTTTATTCACTTTGTTCACTCCGGATTCTGCAAAATTTGGGGTTTTGAATTCGAGTTATAATCGGCCAAGAAAACCTATTGGGTATTGTAACTCTATTTCTTGTGAGTAAAGCATACCAAAGTCGAGCCTCAATTCAATCTAAGGAGGGAGAATCAGATATTTGAAGTTTTGGGTGTTCTTCACTTCAAAGGTTAATTCAACTATTTCCATGATAAATTAGACTTAGGTGTAGTTGAGAAAACTGTTGTTTGGCTGATTTCGCACAAATTAAGCTTTGATTTGTCGAAAATTAGAGTGGCACAGTCAATTTTTCCGGTTTGAAGTGATCAAAATGAGTAAAAATGCAATTTAATAGTGAGCAAAATAATATTTATCATACATAAGTGAACGAATTTTAAAATATGTCATGCATAAGTGATGATCGAGTAATTTTCCCTTGTTATTCATTTTTGAAGATAAAAACTATTATTCTTGCTCAGAAGCTGCGGTACCACCCCACATGTACTGCCCCTGCTGCTAGCCGGTAAACTACAACAATAGGATCATATATTCATATCGCTATAATTCTATTCAACTTTTTAGTTTTTTTTTAATCAACCCCAGTTTTCCTGCAAAACTCGGTAATTAAAAATGATTAGCTAAAAAGGGTGGCCACCCTTGCAAGTACAGAATTTACCAACACGAAAGAACTGAGCTTTGGAGACAAAACTCAAGCCAGGACTGAAACAATGACACAGACACGTGTAGCCTGGTTAATATTGGTGTTATTAAAGCATATGCTAGAGACCCCCATGTTGGGCTAGACCCGCATGCATGTCACCCTCTTCCACACCAATCAATGGCCTAAAATGCTGCACATATATATATATATATTATGTATTGTAATTTCATCATGGCATTATGAAATGAGATGAATGGCATGCATGGGGTTTGGACTTGGAGCCTTTGAGGGATGGAAGCAAAGTCAAATGGGGTATTGTCATGAGGTAGAGAAATCAGAATTATTTTTATCCTCGTGGCCTCAACTTTATTAATAATTAGAAAAATTCACTCGTGTATGAATTTTTTGGATCAGATCAAAAGGGTGTCTAAATTTTAAAAATTATCAAAATGATGCTCGAACTCCTAAAACGCTATAAGTGTGATGCACTCGTATTTTTTCGTCCATTTACCGTTATTTTTATTGATGTGACCTTTTTTTAACAAAAAATTATGTTCAAAGACCTTTATGTCATTGTAATTTCTATTTTCTTCAATCTCATGATGTCTGAACTCTTTCGATCAGGTCAAAAGAGTCTCTGAATTCTAAAACTATCATAATGATGCCTAGACTCTTAAAAAAATAATTCACATCTCTCTCTCTCTCTCTCTCTGAAAAAAAACAATTCGCAGTGAAAATTGAGTTGGTTCTGCACTTCAATTTCAGATTGTCTTCACCAAATTCCTAATTAAAAAACCTAGAGTGCCAAAATTGAAGTCGCCAATGGATCAATGGAAAGGTGATGATTTCATATGTGGTTCAACCCTCTTTGTGCAACTCAGCTTATTCTTTTGGTCTCCAACTATGACTCTAGGTTTTGATTTCTTCTTCTTCTTCGACCTCGCCATAAGGGTGGCGATGGTGGTCCTCCTCTGCACCTTGCTCCGCCTACCTTAATGCCAGCCACGGAAGGTCATAACTCGTCCAAACTCGACTTGCAATCTTAAGTTACCCGAACTCGATCCGCACCTGGTTCCTCACCATCAAGCATCAAAGCTCGCAGTGCCTCTTCATGAATCTTGTCCTTGTGGTTAGCCGAAATTTTTACTCTTTTGTTGACATATTTCTTGATATGAATGATTTTCATGTCGGGTTTCATGAACCTAAGAAGATCTTTGATGCCTATTTTCGTTTTGAATTTTGGGGGCTGTTCAATTTCCAGAATTTTTGAGCTGGCTGAAACTAAAATTAGGGTTCTTGAATTTAATCCAAAAGAATATATTTTGGGGGTTTAATGTTGGAAAAAATGGTCGTAAGAGAAGCAATTGACATGAACTCTGAGATGATGAACCATTAGGTCTTGTGGATTGTCCAATCAGAGACTGACATGTGTTGATGAAGTTGGTGGTGGCGCAGGATTGCAAGTCGAGTCTGACCGAGTTCTGGCATTCTGTGGTTGGCATCAAGGTAGACGGAGCAAGGTGCAGAGGAGGACCATCATCGCCACCCTTGTCGCGAGGTCGGAGAAGAAGAAGATATCAAAACTTGGAATCACAGTTGGAGGCCAAAAGAATAAGCTGAGTTGCACAAAGAGAGCTGAACCACATATGAAATCGTCACCTTTCCATTGATCCATTAGCAGCTTCAATTTTGATACTCTAGGGTTTTTAATTGAGAATTTGGGGAAGACAATCTAAAATTGAAGTGCAGAAGCAACTCAATTCCCACTGCGTATTAGTTTTCTTAGAGAGAGAGAGAGATGTGAATTAAAAATATTTAAGAGCTTGAGCATCATTTTGATAGTTTTTAGACTTCGGACACCTTTTTGACCTGACCGAAAGAATTCAAGCATCATGAGATTGAGGAAAATAAAAATTACAAGGACATAAAGGTCTTTGAACGTATTTTTTTGTTCAAAAAATGTCACATCAACAAAAATAACGGTGAATTAATGAAAAAAACATAAGAATATCACACTTATAGCGTTTTAAGAATTTAGACATTATTTTAATAATTTATAGAGGTCAGTACCTTTTTGATATGAACCAAAAAATTCAGACATCATGACATCGTGGCATCATGCTGAAATTTTTTCTTAATAATAATAATGAAGCTGCCTGAGAAATTGTCATGAGGATAATGAAGAGAGAAGAGAGAAGAGAGAAGGAGGGCAAGTGTGCAAGGTCAGGAGCACGTATCCTCATGCATGTGCAAGAGCCTCATCAGCCTCAGTCGTCCTATTCACTTTGGGATATCTTTCCATTTTCCACAGCTTTTCTTCAAGGTCAGTCAGTCCCAAACTACATCATCTGGTATTGGGGCTAATAATGCAGTTAACTAGCCCCATGACATGTTTGCCTTCCTTCGATCTGATGAAAAGAAATCCGACTCATCATAGAGCCCTTCTGTTGCTTAGCTAGCTAGCTTGATCCCCCCATCTCATAGATCTCCTCTCATTTTGTTTTTTGTTTCAAGTCAATGTCCAATCATTTCCTCACATTCAGTTTGCATCTTGGCTTAAATACATGACTGATGAAAGCATAAGCAATAATCGTTACAAAATATAAATGCAAGGGTTTGGAGCATTTAGAGAAAAAAATTATTGAATTGGATGGCGTAAAATTAACAGTAAAAAACTAATAAATGAAACATGAATTCAAAATGAGTTAAGTGACCTGGCCAACTTTTTCGACACAATTTGAGTTAAGAATGTCATACTTGTCGTTATTTAAGAAAAATGTTGGGAAGTTTGAAGTAAAAAATAGCTATTAGAGCATTTCCAAGGATGTTTTCTATATTTTCAATAGATTTGTTGAAATATAGTTAAAAATTAAAATTTTAGAGAGTAAAATTTTTTGTACTCTAATTGTGTTAGAAATATAGTACGAATTTATGTTTATAGTATGCTCATTGAAAAATAAACAATAAAATTAAGAAACATTTCAAAACTTTTTTCTCTCTTCTCAAATTTAGGAGTTTATATCATTCTCCCTATTTTATAAGTGCAATAGAGAACATGGTTAGACATAAAAATTTAACTTTTCTCTCTAATTTAATTAAAAAATATTAATAATAAGGAGTCCTATTAAAAATGCTCTTATCCAGCCATTTGGTTCATTGTGGTCGATCATAGTTGGTAAAGTGCAATAATTTATGAACTTCAATTCTACTAATCAATCCTCGTCGAAACATATATACTTTCACTAATTAATCTTTGAAAAGGATCTTCGCTTATCGATGTGGGTATATGCTGCTAGCCTCGGATATATTGAATTTGTAATGGATCAAAAAGGAACATTTGTCTGAGATTATGGGAGTAAGTGAGTTTTATTTGGAGAAGGGAGCCTCTATTCTATAATGGTGTATATTAAGAGACGAGGAACAGCAGCACTATAATACAAGTCTCGCATTTCCAGACTATACTTCGTCTTATTAGCTTAAGCATATTGATTTGTTTTTTAAGAGTCTCAATGTGGCCGAAACTAGTACCAAAGCTAAACGCCGTCAGCTGTTTAGGTATATGTATGCCTAGCTTTTGCATTGCATGGGAGTCTGATATATTCGATCACTCGTAGTTTGGTACTTAGCACTGTCTTACTTTGTTTACCTTTCCTGGGTTCTTTTCCAGTACCAACCCACCTGGGTGCATATGAGTTAGAACTTAAAACTTAAAACCACGTTAATTAACCATGCTTGATGTGAGTCCTGTGACAATGCGTTCTAACTAGCTTGTACGTACGTTTTTTTTCTCATAGAAAGAATTTTTACGTTCTTTAATTAGGTGGTTATATAAGTTTTGGATTTTTTTTTTATGAATTAAAATTCGACAATATTATTCTCAATTGATTGATAAAATTATAGAATATAAATGATAGCGACGTCATATAGATTTCCGGTTCTAAATATCTAAGTTAATTATGTCACTCGAACTAATTAATTAATTAACCATCAACCTAGCCTAGCCCTAACTCCTAAGACATCATCTTAAATCGATTTGCATGCAAAACATATACGAAGCTGGAGGTTCTGAAGATAGATGTTCTCCAAAATAAGATGCTTCAGGAATCAAATATTCATCGTTGAATTGTTTTTGTCACTGTTCGTGAAAAGACAAATGACTTCGAACTACTCCGTCCTGATACAACAAAAATCTTTCAATTTCCAAGGAAGAAACCATAGAGTTAAATCAGTATGTACGACTCTACTGTTTAACCACAGAACTGCAGAACTAGCTAGTCTGCTGACTCTCCTCCATCGATCAACACTCGAAAATCCCAAGAGACCCGAGCCTCACTCTGACTCCGATCCATGTATGCATGTCTCAAACCATCTCCAACAATGAAAGTCCTATACTTTATAATAAAATTTTCAAGAAAATTTTTATCTCCAATTCATAAAAATTTGAGTCTCATACTCTATCCAAGTTTCTAAAATATAACCCAATATAAAATATAGGACCTTATATTTTTTGGTAGGCCCAGATGAAAGGAAAAAGGTTGATCAGAAACAGAAAAAAAAAAAAACCAACCGAGCTGCAGCTCGAGAGAGAGACGCGCGGAGAGAGGAAGGAGTGATCCAGTAGTCCAGCGCGTGCTGGCGAGTGTGAGGCAGCTCTGGCCGACAGCTGACGCAGAGGGGGGCCCACAAATTGGCTGCTGGCGTCAGAAGCCCAACGACTAATTCTTCTGGTGCAGCCCAACGGCTCTCTCCTCTATTCGAGCCCAACATCTGTTTTCCCTCATTTAACACTCATATTTTTAATAATCTTCTAAATTAAATGGCATTTCCTCCTTAAATAAAAAAAAATACTGAAATTTTTTATATAAAAAAATATGTCCGTTGCAATAGTAATATTGTGCATCTCTATAAATATCAACACTAAAACTCGTTGTTTCTACACCAAAGTTTGCTATTTCTTCTTAAGAGCAAATTTTCTCCATAAACTTATCTCCCTCTAGCTTTTAATTTATTTTTTGTAGTATCATGCCACCAAAGGTGCCTAGAGATCTAAGGCAAACAAATTGGAAAAAATATGAAGAAGAAGTGTTGTGCCAAGCCGCTATGAATATAGTGAGGATCCAATCACAGGTACTAATCAAGCCGCTAAAATATTGTGAGAGCGTATTAGTGTGGCGTATGAAGCCACAAAGCCAACCGGAGCATGTTCTCGATCCGGAATGAGTTGTATGGCTCGTTGGAAAAAAAATTCCCCCGCATGTATGAGATGGCGTTCATCTCTCAACCGTGCAATCAAAGCTCATGGTAGTGGTGAAAACGAAGCTGACGAAGTAAGTATATATTTAAATTGTGCTTAAAAATTATTAAACTGTGCATATAAATATAGTAACTAAATTTTCAAGTGCGTAGAATTTATTAACCACTTCTTTTCTATAAGCCTCTTGCATCTTCGTAAAATGTTTTGTCTCTGGCGTGGTAGGATTTGGAATTGCTTTGATTAAAGTCCCCCAGTTGGGGTAGATGCCATCCACTAGGTAATATGCTTGATGGTACGTATTTTCATCCACCTTGTATTTCACTTGAGGAGCTTTACCTTGGCACACCTTGTCGAACAAGGGAGACATCCCCAAGACATTTAAATCATTCAGAGATCCTGGAAGTCCAAATGATGCATGTCATATCCATGTATCATATGAGGCCACCGCCTCTAAGATAATAGTAGGTTTACCTTTGTAGCCTTGATATTGCCCGTGCCAAGCAGTATGACAGTTTTTTCATTGCCAGTGCATACAGTCAAGGCTCCCTACCATACCTGAAAATCCATGATCGTCATCTTTTTTTAGTAACCTTATGAGATCTGCTTTCTTTAGTCGACGAAGGTACTTCTTGTGATAAATATTTCAGATAGCTTTTGTAAAGTGATCCAAAATCTCGAGAGTAGTGGATTCGGCGACATCAAGGAACTCATCACACAAGTCTGTTGGCAAACCGTAAGCGAGCATCCTCATAGCACATGTTAGCTTCTGTTCAGTTCAGAAGCTGACTCTACCGGAAGCATCAAGTGTCTGAACAAAATATGGATCGTAGTTGGCCACATCACGCATCATTCCTTCGAACAACGCATTCGGTACCACCTACGGAAATGGTTTCCATCAAACCTACACACAGGATTGAAGTACTAATCCTTCAATCGCCGATCCATAGCTTCTCGATCTCTTTCAATGTACGCTCGACCTTCAGAAGAACCACCCCACTGTGAGTTTTCTTCATTCATCCTCTGCAAGTATGAGGTAGCTGAAGTCATCATGAGATCATCCTCGTGATTTCTCGAGCTGTTATCTTCTTCATCCTTCTTTAGTAGTTTACTGAACATATTGAGCATAGCTGAAACAAACTCACAGTATGAGTAACAAACTTAGAAACCACAATTTTGATTGTGGAGGAGAAGTGTTTGTGAATTGGTAAGGATGAAGGAATGAGAGCTCCGTTTATAAAGAAAATGGATATGGTTCAGTTATCGACATGTGGCAGATAAGGTATACGGTGCAATCTCGGTGACCAATCATATTATGACATGTGGCACCGAAAATCACATCTCAATTATCGGTTAGATATCATATCTACGGCAATCTGATTATGCTCATACAGATCGACACGTGGCCAATAAAATCATATCCGAAATAGGAATAAGGTCACATGGCACTAATTAATAATTTTTAATTAAAAAAACTTCAATAATAGATTATTTTAAATTAAAATAGTCTGAGAAATTATTATAGAATACAATATGTATATTTTAATATTAAAAAAAATCTATAATAAAGATTATGAGTTTAAGGTATAAGGTATATGATCCATAATTGGAGATGAGAAGATGAGTCTTATTATAAGGTATAGAACCTTCATTGTTGGAGATGGGAAAGTCCTATAGTGAATAGTGATTTTACAAGGTTCTATTATGAGGTATAAAACCTTCATTGTTGGAGATGTCTAAGACCATCATTAAGTCATATATGGGGTGCTAAACTTATATATAGGACTTCAATTTAGCCCTTTTTATTTAGAACTTCAATGTCTCCAATGGTTAATGTTTTATAACAAAATTGTAATAGAGGTGTTATTACATTTTATGTGTGGGTTCCACATGCTAGAGATATTATACAAAGTCTTATTTTAGCACTTCATTTAGCACTTGGGTCTAGATTTTTAGCCCCTAGATCCTCAATTTTTCTCAATTAGAGATGACTTTTCTAAAAAGAGCTATAATTATAGCCCCTAGATTTTAGATCTCCTCTTCATTGGAGATGCCCTTAGTCTCTGTAACTATGTCCCGAATCGATCCCAACTTATATTTTTCCAAACACACTAAACAAAATACCAAGTAGAAAGGGAAGACCAACCAAAGAACCCATCGGTCACTTTAATGGATCAAGCTGGAATGCACCTATTAGACTTCATTCAAAAATCAATTTTTTCTTCTAACACGTGTCGAGATCTTAACGGTTATTTTGTTCAACTTTTTTAAAGTTTGACTATAAGCTTAGTCTATGTGATTTATTTCCACCACCCAATCTCTCCACCATAACTCAGTCCATGAACTTTGCCGCCCTCTCTTCCTCCTTCATCCCCTTCTTCTCTCTCCTCCCTCTCTTTCCTCCTCCCTTTTGTGCCCACTCGAGAACGGCCTCCGACAGATACCGCACTAATGCCCTGCCTCCAACTCCGCCGCCACGTCCACTTTTTTGCTAATGGAGCACTCGAAACGACCGCCGTTCTAACTGCCTTCATCAACGAGAATGAGGAGGCCGAGGTGAGTGACTTGTTCATATGGAAATGGAATTTGAGTTGTATTACTCTTGTCCAAAAGGTTGAGGTGAATGACTTGTGATTTCTACAGATCAAATTGGTAGGATTTGTCATCTGGTTCATCTACGCAAGTAGAGCTATTGAATTGGTCTCAGGGACTCATAAATCCCAACGATGAAGGTGTTCCTTGGACATTTTTCACTTGCATTCCAAAATCAACAAGTCAATTAATTGTTCTCAAACCTTATTAGAATCAACGACTTAATTTGTTGCCAACGCAAAGGCGCCAGACTCAACTGGAATTAAATACTTGGAAGTTGAAACACTACCAGCATAATACTATAGTCGACGAAAAGAGGAAAAATAGGCTGACGAATTTTCTACCGTCGGCTATACTATACTTTAGCTGACGGTATAAAATCATTGTCGATAAAAAAAACTATAGCCGACGGTAGAAAAACAGATCGTCGGTTATAGTAAAAACTCATCATCGGCTATAGTTATACTATATCCGACCACCGATTTGGTAAAAGACCGACGATATGGTCAACTATAGCCGACGACCGTTTTTTATGTCGTCAGCTCTAGTTCCTTATCTAAATAGATCGGACAGGAGCTCAACCCTTCAAAAAAGTTGGAGGAGGAAAACTCAAAACGCTCTCAAATTGTTAGGTGTTGTCAGCAGCTGTCCAAAATAAGTTCATGAAGCTATTTTCCGCTATATAAGTACGTATATATATGAATTTTATAGATTGAGTTTATTTAATTAGATGAAAATATATGTGTGTGTGTGTGTGTGTGTGTGTGTGTGTGTGTGTGTGTGTGTGTGTGTGTGTGTGTGTGTGTAACTTTGTAATTATGTAGCTAGCTAGCTAGTAGATGATTTAATTAAAGATGTGTATATATATAAATTAAGTTGAAATTTTCAGGATGGACAAAGAGAGTTGGATTTTGCTTCTAAGATGGGATCGAAATTATAAAATTGGAATGAAGAGTTTTGTGAAATATGTGAAGCCTAATTCTAATGTGAATGATATTCATTATTGCCCGTGTAAATACTGTCAGTGTTGGAGCGATATGTATATCGTTTTACCATTGATACAGTATGGGAGCACCTGAAGAAAAACGGAATTTGAGATAAGTACACGTGTTGGATTTATCATGGTGAAACATCATCAGCGGGTTAGCATGATCATGGGCTATATCTTTAGATGGCCAGTACATCCAATTATCCAACAACGAGGTTGATCGACGATGTGTTTCCTTATGAGAGCGGTGTAATTGCTCAAGCACCAGATAATGATCCCGTCGTTGGGGGCTTCCCTCATATTGAACCAGTCTAGCAATTACCTACAACTATCAACACTATCGGTATGGACAAATACGACAACCTGATTGCATTCCAACAGACCTCGTTGTACAACAGGTGTAATAAGACTGTTCTTGAAAATGTTATGGGAGTAATGATGCTCAAAGTGGAGAACAAAATGAGTGTCAAGGCTATTGATGATTGGCTGAAGTGGACTATTTCGATGCTGCCCCCCAGTCATCGTCTTCCTACCACTCATCGTAATGTGCGACATATCCTGAAACATCTTGGCCTTTCTTACATCAAAATCCATGCATGCAGATATGATTCCGTTCTCTTCTGAGGTTAAGATGCTTATGGGAATAATCTTGAGGACATTGATGTCTGCCCGGTATATCACACGGATAAGTATAAGTTGACTCATACAAGGAATAAGAAAAATGTGAAGATACTTCGGTATTTCCCGTTGATTGATAGATTAGAACAGTTGTTCATATGTGCACACACGGCTAAAGTTATGAGATGGTAGGCTAAAAGAATTTTTCTTGATGATGATACCCTTATACACCCTGCTGACGGAGAGGCTTGGAAGCACATGGTCAGGGAGTTTTCTCATTTTGCATCAAAGGTCCAAAATGTTTGGCTCGGGCTCTCATCTGACAGATTCAACCCTTTTGGCAACATGAATCTTCAATATAATATATGGCCAGTTATTTTGGTACCTTACAACATTCTTCCATGGATGTGCATGAAGAAGGAATACAATATGCTCACTCTGTTAATTTCAGGAAAGTGTCTCGATGTGTATTTGAGACCCTTGATTGAGGAGCTTAAGTACCTGAGTGAATTTGGTCATCCCACTTATGACAAGTATAAAACCAGATGTTTCAGATGCATGCCATGGTTGTTGGTACAATCAGTGATTTTTCTGCCTGCGGGATGTTGTCGGGCAACGTTACCAGGGGATACAGGGCTTGTTTAGAGTGTATGACTGTTGAGTGCTACATACCTCATTGCATGAAGATTGTCTAGATGCGTCACCGTTGTTGGCTTCCACATGATCGCCCATAGTGGCAGGATCCCGAGGGATGTGCAACCCAGAAGATGGACGGGGGACGAAATTTTGGAAGTGCTGAATGAATACAATTTTGGGCAGCTGAGCAATCATCCTGAAATAGTGACGTCAATACTTGACAAACTCGACAGGTATAAATTATGGACACACAAAAGCATATTCTGGGAACTCGCGTACTGGCTCAAGTTACTGATAAGGCATTACCTAGATGTCATGCACATAGAGAAGAATGTGTGCGAAAGTGTGGTAGACATAATGCTGAATTGCAAGGGGAAAACTAAAGACGGCCATAAGGCACACATTGATATGAAAAGAATGAATTTGTGGAAACATTTGTGGTTGAGAGAAGGGAAGAAAAAAATGATTCAAGCTCCTTACAAAATTAAGCTTGACCAGAAGAATGAAATTTTTAGGTGGATGAGTAATGTCACGTATCCTTCAGGCTATGTAAGCAATATAGGCTGGCGTGTTAACTTCCGGGACAATAAGATGTACGGATTAAAGAGTCATGACTGCCATATACTACTTCAATACATCTTCCCTATTTTCATTCGAGGGTACCTGCCGAAACAGGTGGTGGAGCAGTTAGTGGCGTTGTCAAGATTCTTTCAGAAGTTATGCACTAAAGAAGTGAAAAAATCAGACCTGAGAGAAATGCAACATGACATTTTTTTTATCATGTGCAAATTTGAGAGGATATTTCTCCCAAATTTTTTTGATATCATGCCTCACCTGATGATCCATCTTCCAGAACAATTATTGTTTACCGGTCTGGTACACTACACTTAGATGTATCATATGGAAATGTATGTACGATTTAACATCTGAATTTGTGTCTAATTTTTTTAACATTATTTGGAAATAATCATAATATGCACTTTTAAACTTGATAGACAACTGGGGGACTACAAAAAAAAATGTGGCTAATAAATCTACACTTGAAGAATATATAGCTGAAGCATATCTTGCGCACGAGTGCGTAACGTACACCAAGTTGTATTTGGGAGCGTTGGAGGATACTCCACAACATATGTCGGTAGATGAACCACAGTTCAAACTTTCTATCCTCTCCTATTATGTTGAAGTTGGTGGAAATTTGCCAAAGTCGTACCAGTTATAACAATATGAGATAGTCATTGCCTACTTGTGGGTATTAATTAACTGTCATAAAGTTCAATACTAGAAAGAATTCCATCTATATTGTCCTCAGGTTAGCAGTGATCTTGAGTACCACAACAGGGGGTTTGCAAACTATTTTGGCAACTGGGTACGTTTATATATATATATATATATATATACTTATTGCTATATATAAATTAATATTATGATGTTTGTCATCTAACATTAATGGTTGTCGGCTACTATATTTTCAGATGAACTATGTAGAGTATGATGGTCACCCAAAATGGTCACACGAATTGAGGCTTTTGGCGATGAAACTGATAACTTCAAGAGTGTATCCGATGTGTAAGATCAACGGCGTGCAATTTATATGTAACATAGAGATGCTAGATGGAAAACACATAACTCTGGGTAATTAATGGTGCATGGTCAACATAATGGTATTGACTATTACGGTGTTTTCCATTCAGTGGTTGAATTAATTTGTGGGGGAGGCATGACAGTGCACTTGTTTATGTGCAGATGGTTTGATACGAGCCTTCAGAATACAAGGATCGATGACTATGGAACATTTTTGGCGAATACTGCTACAATATGGTATGAAGATGACCATTTTGTTTTTGCCACAGCGGTAAAACGAGTATTTTATCTTGATGATCTTATGCACAAAGGCGGGTGGAAAGTAGTTAAACATGTTGTTTCTAGAAATATATACAGTGCTGCTACACTTGGTGAGGCCGCAGAGATTGAAGAAGTTACTGCATACCAAGAGCCGAACGCAATTGATATTCCTAAATCCTCAATAATTCGCCTTAACAATGTGATTCTGGGTAGTGTGGTTTGACTTCCTCGAGTAGAACTTATTGATGTTAATCCAAATGAAGAAAACGAAGACTTAGGTGACAAGGAGCGACACATATTACCAGAAATTAACACGGACACTGATTCAGACTCAAGCGATGATTCGGATTATGCGCCTTGATTAGTTATAAATGAATGTGTTAAATTTACGTGTTTGTTGAATGGTGATGATCATAATTCTATTCACTATTTTCACATTTCTTTATATAGTGAGGACTGTGATTATCTTCCAAAATTACGTAAACAGGTTTTTGTGTGAATTGTGTTTTCACATGATCGAGCTTAATTTTTCAAATTTTTTTTCAGGGTATACCCGACGAAAGTAACATTTCTTGTCGGCTATAGTCACTAAACCCAAATATTTTCAACATTTATTGTCGGCTATACTATAGTCAACGATGTTCATACAGCACATCGTCGGCTATACTATAGCCGACGATATTCATACGGCACGTCGTCGGCTATACTATAGCCACCGAAATTTCATTTAAGTCATCGGCTATAGTATTTCCTTTTAGCCCAATAACAAAGCAGCTCGTGTCATTTCTCTCACCCTAAACCTCCAAAATCTCTATCCCCCGCCACCGCCGCCAATAATTGATCACTCGCCGCCATTTCTCTCACCCCTAAACCCACCTCTCTCTCATATATTCCTCCTAAACTCTCTAAATCCTAAAAATCCTAAACTCTCAAAACCCTAAAAACCTAAAAATTCTTCGCTGCCTACCGCCGTCGCGTGCCTCCTGCCGCCAGCCACCTCCTCTCTTTCCTTAACCTAAACAACAGTAACTCTCTCTCTCTCTCTCTCTCACACACACACAATTACAGTTAATAAATTGTTTGTGATGATGACATTATGTTTGTGATGTTAATGTATATGTTGATTGATGATGAATAGATTTATAGGTTTGTTGAAGTTGATTTATTGATGATTGATGATGATGATGATGATGATGATGATGATGATGATGATGATATTTAATGTTTAATGTTAATGTTAATTGATGATATTTAGGTTCTATTTTATGTTAATGTATATGTTGATTGATGATGATATAGGTTTAGGTTATGTTAATGTTGATTGATGATGATATTTAGTTTCTATTTTGGTTTATTGAGGTTTGTTGAGTTTGATGATGAATTATTAAATTTTAGAAATGATGATTAATTGATTGATGTTGATGCATGATGATGTTTAAGAAATACAGTAATCGAATGTTTATTGAATTTATTGATGTTGATGATGTTAAAATTATGTGAATTTTAGCGATCATGCATTTGTTTTCAGGCAAATGAAAGAATACGACATCTAAGAATCGAGAAAACGGGTCAAACGACGACAGTTGCAGGTCCGGCTCGAACAACCGACCTCACCAGCCTTACAGTC
This sequence comes from Geum urbanum, assembly GCA_946800695.1. Classification (NCBI taxonomy): domain Eukaryota; kingdom Viridiplantae; phylum Streptophyta; class Magnoliopsida; order Rosales; family Rosaceae; genus Geum; species Geum urbanum. The sequence goes on from OX327017.1 coordinate 30,464,381, forward strand.
ACCCGTACAACAATCGTCGCTGACAACTGCTTGGGGGCACCCAAGAGATGCTTGTGCATGATGATGTGGCTGACCCCCAATGACCACAGAGCGCGATGCAGCTTTTGTTCTCCAACATGAGCCACACATCGTCTGGGCTCGGCTCTATGGGTCCTGCCCCTTCACGTCACCATATGTCAGACATGAGTCACGTGTCGGCTATGCCCCTAGCGATACAGTTCCTGTTCCTTCTGGTCCTCGTATGCTAGAAATGAACCGGCTAGAGCCAACTCCAAGTTCTTTTCCCAGTAATGTTGGTGGTTCAGGGACATTGTCGTCCAGAAAATAAGGAGGTGTTTTCCTTTCTCACCTCTATTATCCCTCGCATAGCGTACCTGCTCTGCCAGATGTTGATGATGCGGGAAACCCTATACCAACTGTCGATGACGAGGAAAACCTTATTCACATCCACCCGAATGAAGCATACGTCTTTCAGCTGTTTGATACACCTCTGAAAAAGTGCGAGGATAGCAAACGCATTGACGTCAGAATCATCGGGTAAATAGTAAATATGTGCTTTATTTAATTTCAAACTTTCCAATAATTTGTATATTAAATTGGGTGATCATGTTTTAATTTATTTTTTTTTACTTTGTCTTATGCGACAGACGTTGGAGGGGAGAAAAAAGTAAGGACCAGAGGCTCTGTTGTGGGGAAGAAAATTCAGAAGGACACTAAGGCCTACGAGCCACTGGTCATAGAGACGGACGAGCAAGGATCGGTGAGAGAGGGAAACATTTGTAGGAGGCACTTCGGCATGGTTGGAAGCATTATCCGGGACAAAGTCCCTGTTCTGTGGTCAGAGTGGTTCTCAGTCCCTCAGTCCGTGAAAGTCCAAGTGAACAATGTGATGTCGGTGAGTTAGATATTTATTGTGTATGTCTACTTATATTAGTTAATTTCTTTAAAATATAAATATATTAACAAAAAAACGGGACATTGCAAGTGTGGTTCAATGTTCAGGAGGATCTTAAATCCACCTGGGCAAATGAGGTTCAAGGAGGAAGGTGACAGGAGTTATATAATATATATTTAGATATTAATGGGATTATGTAATGTGTTTCTAACATTTGTGTCGCATATATAGGTACAAAGAGTAAAAGAATGAGCTCTGTAAGTTCTAGAGGAATAATAACATGCTCAATGACCGTTCGAGTACCACTATGGAGTTGATGCTTATGGAGTACGAGTGGAAGTGGCTTATAATCCACTTCAACACCCTATAATTTGAGGTATATATTTACCATCATATATATTTACTTGTGGATAATTTGGCGTCGATAGTTTCTAAATAGATTTTTTTAATATATATTTATGAAACAAGGCCATTTCCTCCATAAACGCGAGGAACCAAGCAAAGAACACGGACAACCATCAAACCGATTCTAGACCCTATGTGTCTTATAGGGAAGAGGCAGTGACCCAACACCTTGAAGAAAACCCGTTCGTGTGGATGTATGAAAAAAAAGCATCCTTAGTCCCACGAACAAGCTGTAAGTATTGTGCCCTTACAACTTTACAAATTGCTTGTATATGTATTTTTTTCTAACTTTTTTTAATGTATGTTTACTAATATGTTATTTTGTTTTCCTTGTCAATTAGGTTCATTTAAGGGAAACAGCTGAGGAGGTGTTGACTCAGATTGTGAGGGAGCGAAACTTTAATATCCCAGATGATGAGCTTCCTCAGGTCATGTCTCAGATCGATCAATTAGATTTAAGGGTTGGGGCGAGGATCATAGGAAACGCTTTCCTACCACGAAGGAGCAATTACTATTGCAAGGGTTTATGATGGCAAGGCGAAGGGATATTGAAGAACACGCTTGGTTTACAACGTAAATCGGGATCTTCCAAGGCCCAGCTAGAGGAGCAACTTCATTGGCAGACTCAGAAGTATCAGAGCAAGATAGAAGAGACTTAGTGGCGGATGACCCAGCAGATGGAGGAAATGCGTCAAGAGATGGCCTGGCAGTAGGCTGAGGAGTTAGCTCGGATGCAAGCTGAAATGACAAGGAATTTTGAAGGCCTGAGCTCAACCCTTCAGGCACAAGGAATAATGTCCCAGCACAAGGTTTGATTCCATGGACTCCATCTAACCAGCACTCTCACAATGCCCCACATAAGCAGCAGGATCCGCCCAATGATGATGGTAGTGACCCATCTTATCTCCGGAACTTAGACTTTGGAAACCTTTAGTTTATGTGAATATGTATTTCAAAATTATACTCTAAATTTTTATAAGTTTGTGTTTTGTGTCGATTGTGAAGCTGTTATGTGTTGTTGACCATTGTGGAAATGAAAATATATGTTTGTTGGCTATTTTGAAATTGCAGGTCTGAAAATGGTAAATCCAGAATCTACAATTTTTTTCTTCAGAAAGTTGCATACTATAGCCAACGACATGTACAAAGGTTGTCAGCTATAGTCCAAAATTTTCGACGAGTGGCAAAACTATACTCGATAGGTTTAATAACTATAATCGACAGGTTGAAAAACTATACCCGACGAGATAAAAAATCTCATTGTTGGCTATAGTATCCTCCGATCAACAATTTTGACCGGACCAGGAAGGTTTGCCCGACGACATTTTAGTCGAAAGTTGTCGGTTATAGTTATAAACTATAGCCGATAACTTTTTAGTCGTCAACGATAGTTTAGACTATAGCCGACAAGGTGCATAAAAAGTCGTCGGTTATAGTATAGCCGACAACCTTTTTTCGACGACACTATAGCCGACGAAAGGTTGTCTGTCATAATCTAGCCGACGACTTTTGACTAACAGGCAGACGACTTTATATCGTCGGCTATAATACTTATGCTGGCAGTGAAACAAAAGAAGGAGAGGTGACGGTAGAATCCATTAGATATGTTGAACTTAATTAAATTTAATCCATGGCTATTATTCACATCTGTAGATGAATCTATGGGACGTGGTGACCATGGATGCCACAAGAGTACTGGATTCTAGCAAACTGGTACAGAATCGTCAGATCTCAACCTGGAAAAACACTTATTTTCCACAGAGAGAGAGAGAGAGAGAGAGAGACGCTGGAGAAGAGGAGATGGAGTTTCCTGGTGCCGGCGACGTTTTCCCAGTGGCGGAGGACGATCGTTCGTTGACCAAAGAATATGATTACACAAGCTGAGCATATGATAAGCTCAGTTAAAAATGGAAAACGTTGACTAAAACATCGTATTACATTGTGACTCGTGTCATACTACTGAAAAGTCTAAAGGGTGTATCCAGAATTTTTCCACTTTAATTTCGCTTTGTTTGCGTCGAGTCTGAAGTCTGAACATGGATTAGCTAGGATTCGTGTATTTTGGCAATATAAGGCTGCCACGCATGCATGTCTCTCTGGGCTATCATCAAAATCATCATACTAATTTTGTTAATTTCTGGGTGCAAAATGAAATAAATACTGTATATTATATGATTGATTCTCTCATCATCATCGTTGCAGGGTATCCAGATCTTAACAGAGTCTGCAAGAAATCTTCTCGGAGACTCTAAGACGCTCTTGGACGGGCCACCACCTCCATCTTATCATCGCCGTACGTACTTCCATCAGATCATAACTGAATATTAATTATGTGTTAAAGAGAGTTATTCTTCATAATTTTTGGTGTGTGTCTTGTCTTACTTAGATATGGATTAAATTAAATAAATACAGAGAATTCCAATTATATCGGGATATTTATTATAACAGATTGTATCAGTCTATATCTAAGACATTCTATCAATGAAAAAAGTACACAATTTTCAGTTTACATATTTTCTTCTCTAACACGTTATCATCAGTTCTCTAGATTGATAACCATCATATTTTCTCCTAACATTCAGAAAAAGCCTTCACCGCTGCCGCCGACCATCATCTTCATCGTTGCCCTCTTCCTTGTGTGTTCTTGCCAATAGACACACAAGCTTCATCTTCTCTTCCTATGACGTCAAGATTGCGTGACTTCCGAGACATCATTTCAGAAGAGCTTCCACTTCAAATCGTTCATCAAGTGTATCGGTCATCCCGAGCCCAACACCCATCGAGGCAAACTTTTATAAATCACCAATCTATAGATCTAGGATCAAACTTACCGCAAAATCCTAGATCTAGGATTATTGGAATTGTGATATGAGTTGTTTTATATTACATGTTTTACCCTAGTTTCTATGGACATATATCCATAGAGTATAAGTGAAGGTCCTGGGGGAGCCACGGTTTAGAAAAGAAAAGAAAAGGGGAATTGATCCTATATGACGGTTAGTCACGGTTGCTGGGTGTGATTTTTGCCACCCTTTATGATCAATTTTGTGACCATATATCATGGATCACGTTCTTATTCATTAAAACTTGAAGTTTTGTGATCGTAGTTTTCGATCGTTACTAATAAAATATCTATGTGTGTTTTTGTAGATGAGTTCGAATGAGCTATGGAGGCTGGAATTCAACATCCTTGACCTTCAAGGCAAGGAGTATCACCATTAGGTCTCAGATTTGGAAACTACATACATCGGAAAGAGACTGACCAACACCATCAAACCCTCTGGGCTTAGAACGAATCTCTTGCCTCCCACTGATGAATCAAAAGCTCAAGCCCTCATATTATTGAGGCGTCACATTCATCTAACTCTCAAGAAGCATTATTTAAACAAGACAGATCTCATGGTTTTATGTGACATTCTGAAGCAGCGCTTTAATAATGTGCATGATGCACAGCTTCCTAAGTTGACTGCAAGATGGGAGAACACCAGACTTGTGGATTTTCCCAAAATTTAAGATTTTGATCAAGAGATGTTGGATCTGCAATCGAAGTTAAGTTTCAGTGGGGTAGAGAAATCTGAGAATGATATGATTAAGCGTCCGCTGAACACCTTCCCAACATCCATTAACATTCTTTCTCATCAATACAAGATTGAGTACAAACAGGGGAAGATTACTACCTTCCTCCCCTTTAGTGATCTCAGCAATAACCTTGCAAAAAAAAAGAGGCATCATGAGATCATCCTAAACAATAACTCAAGAGAGGCAGGTACTAAAAATTCATAGAGTTATCAAACTAGAGGAAAGACCCGTAAAGACAAGAAGGTTGCTCATTCAGAACCTTATGCTCGTGGTAGACATGCTCTACGTGGGAGTAGAGAAGGGCATGGGCCGCATATCAGAACGTCAACACCAACAAAAACTAGTCTGGTTCGGTTCTTGATGGTCAACGGTCCAACAATCTGCAAGATACATTTGTTTCAAATATGGTTCAGCTAAGCATATGCACAAATAGTTCTGTGGTAGTAGAGAAATCAGGTTGCTGGGTTAGTATTCAGTGGAAGTAAAGGACATGGAAACTCATAAAAGAAGAAATTCAAGAAACCAGGTTTCAAGGGGGTATTGGAAAAGGGAATGTCCAAAGAGGAAGCATCAGGAAAAACCATCAGATACTGCTGCTGTAGCAGAAGATGACACAAATTCAGAAGAGGATACTCCCCTAATTGTTGATGAACATGAACATGCACATCACATTGATGTATGGGTTCTAGATTACGGGGAATCTTATCATATATGTCCGCGCAGGGAGTGGTTCACAACCTATGAGCAGGTAAATGGAGGCAATGTTTCTATGGCTAACAGTGTTGCCTGCAAGGTGGTTGGAATGGGCTCAATTAAAATACAGACACATGATGGTAAATTTTGTACATTGAACGAGGTTAGGCATGTTCCACGCATGACTAAGAATATGATATCTCTGAGTTATTTGGATAACAAGGGGTTTATCTTCAAAGGAGAAGACAGAGTTCTAAGTGTCTACAAGGGTTCTAATGTGGTTCTGAAAGGTGTCAAGTAATGTACTTTGTATATTCTGCAAGGTTCTACACTGTCAGGTTTTACTGCTGTTGCATCGTCGGAGGTTCACAAGGAGGATATAACCAAGCTATGGAATATGAGACTCGGTCATATGAGTGAACGTGGGATGCAAATTTTGGAAAAAGGAGATCTTCTTGGTGGCCACAAGGTAAAGGACCTTGGTTTCTGTGAACATTGTGTCTTCGGGAAATTACATCGTAGCAAGTTTCCTAAAGCAATTCACAGAACAAAAAGGCACATTTGATTACATCCATTCAGACTGTTGGGGTCCATCTCACGTTGAGTCTTTAGGAGGTCACATATATTTTGTATCGATGATTTATGATTTCTCAAGAATGACTTGGGTGATTATGATGAAGCATAAAATTAACGCTTTTAATAATTTCAAGCAGTGGAAGGGGTTGGTTGAAAATCAAACAGGGAAGAAGATCAGATGCTGCGAACTGATAATGGTCTAGAATTTTGTTGGTCTAATTTTAATGAATTTTGCAGGAATGTAGGGATTGTTAGGCATCATACAATCAGGGACACACCACAACAGAATGGTGTGGCAGAACGGATGAATCAGACACTTCTGGAGAGAGCTAGGTGCATGCTCTCTAATGCTGGACTAGAGAAAAGGTTCTGGGCAGAAACTGTTAGTACAACTTGTTATCTGATAAATCGTGGACCTCACACTGGTATATATCTCAAAACCCCTTATGAGATGTGGTCTGGAAAGTCCGCTGATTATTCAAGCCTGAGGGCTTTTGGCTGCACTATTTATTATCATGTAAGTGAGGGTAAACTAGAACCAAGAGCTAAAAGGGGAGTATTTGTAGGCTATGGGGATGGAGTTAAAGGGTACAGAATCTGGTCTCCATCTGAAAGAAGGGTTATACTCAGTAGAAACGTAGTCTTTGATGAAATTTTTATGTTTAACCCTACTGTGAAGTCCATCGTTGTATCAGAGAATGGTATTGTTGAGAAACAGGTGGAGTAGCAAGATACTCAAAATGAGAGTGAACCATAGCAAGAAGATCAACACTCACATTCAGAAACAGAGCCACTAGTAGTTAACCAGCATAGTTTGTCTCTTAATCTTAGGAGAGCAAACTTTGGGAAGCCTCATACAAGGTGTGACTTTGAGAATATGGTGGCTTATGCACTTCAGGTTGCTGAAGAGGTGGATTCTCGCGAGCCGTTCACATACAAGGAAGCAATTACATGTACTGAGTCTGCCCAATGGCTTGCTGCAATGGGAGACGAGATGGAATTGCTTCACAAGAATCAGACTTGGGAATTGGCCAAGCGACCTCAAGAGAGAAAAGTTATTACTTGCATATGGATTTTCAAGAAGAAGGAAGGGATGTCACATGCTGAGGGTATCAAGTATAAAGCTCGGGTAGTTGCAAGAGGGTTTCATCAGAAAGAAGGTGTAGACTACAATGAGATTTTCTCGCCAGTGGTCAGACATACATCTATCAGGGTGCTACTAGCCATAGTTGCATATCAGAATCTGGAACTTGAGTAACTAGATGTGAAGACAACTTTTTTACATGGAGAGTTGGAGGAGGAGATATACATGACTCAGCCAGAGGGTCTCCAAGTTCCTGAAAAGAAATATTATGTTTGTAAGTTGAAGAAATATCTATATGGACTAAAACCAGGGGTGGGAAAAAACCCGACAAACCCGACCCGACCCGACGCCCAACCCGTGCCTGATCCCGATTGTGCCCGACTCGATTTAGACCCGACCCGAAAAGTCGGGTTTTTTGCCCGACCCGATAATTTTCGGGTTCGGGATCGGGTTGAATATTGAAACCCGATCGGGTACCCGACCCGACCCGATATAATATATATTTTAATATATATAATATATAATATATTATATAATTAAAATAGGGTTTGTTTTTAATTAAAATAGGGTTTTTTGTGTCTACAGAAGGAGAACTCTTCTCTTCCACTGCGCCTCCATTTTCAACTCAGCCCCATCCCGACTCACCCTCTTCCCCGACTCATTTCACGGTTCTCAATCTCGCTTGTCTTGTCGCCGTCGACTCTTTTATCTCTCAATCTCGGTTGATGTTCCAGTGAGTGTTGATCAAGAGAGGTTCAACTTGTAATTCAAATCGAAGTGATTTTCTTTTCTTACTCTTTATTATTCCCATTCCCACTTGTGTATAGATTACTGAGACCAAATTCTATATGGTGTGAGGTTCAATGTTTCAGGTTCGAGTATTTGTGTTGGGTTAGTTTATTTTGGTCTCCTAAAATCCCGAGGGTGTTATCTGTTTAGTCTCTGACATGTTCAATTTTGTCGGAGTGGTTAAGATTTTTGAGCTTTGGTACTTTAACTGCAGAATACCTTCTTTTGTTGGTGCTCTGCTGCATAATGTTTCAACAGCTTTTCATTAATGCGTGATGATGTAATGAAGTGAGAGCATTCAGCAACTTGTTTATTTTGCCTCTTTTGCTCATTATATTAATCATATCCTGATAAGTGTAGGAATATTGTTCTGTCATATTTGGTGATGCATACTAAACATCCTAATACCAGTGCACTAAACAATGCTACATTCCATAACAGGTGTAATACACTAATCAGCTAGACTCTTCTTCACTTTCTTAAAAGTGAACGAAACCATCCATTTTAAATTCACTGAGTGAGATGTATGCATTCTGATATAAGCATGAAATATACTGAATTGATCATTGAATTCAGTTTACAATTATAGATTATGGGGTCCTTCAGAATGCATAATGTGCTACTGCACAATCAGTTCAAAATACTTTAGTCGGAGTGGTTAAGATTTTTGAGCGTTTGTTGATCATTTTGAGGTCAATAGAATTACTTGCGTTTGTTGATCATTTTAGGGATTCAATTCCCATTTTACAGCTCGCCGTGACCTCTGGTATTTTAGGGATTCAATTCCCATTTTGTTCATGTGTTTGGCAATAATCAATCAAATTACGGACCCAACAATAATGCAATTTAGTTGAATAATTTCCTGATTTTCAAGTGTCTTTTGTTCATGATTTGTAGGCATCGTATTTTTCTGTGTGGAAGCTGCTTATCCGGGTGGTGTGGCTGCGGTTTTTCAGCAATACCAGAGGTCAGTTCCTTTGGATCCTGGGGTTCATTTTGATGTGTTTTAATTTCAAATAATTCATTTTGATGGCTGATTATTTGTACAATATGTCAATCCGTGAATCCTGGGGTTTTGGTTAGTGATAGTTGATTTCATTTGAATTTAATCAATCAATGAAACCTGGGGTTGTCGGATAGTGATAGTTGCATGCTGCCAAATTGCTAAGAAATTACAATTATATGCTGCCGAATTGAGAAGTTGGAGGCTGATTCTATATTTGATTATATGTTTGATTAAATGTTTGATAGTTGCATGCTGATTCTATATTTGATAGTTGGATGGTGAAAAATTAATTTTATAGATCAATGTTGAGTGTATGAATGTGTATATGTGTGAATGTTAATTGTATAGGTGAACATGGATAATGCTCCAAATGATGTCTCTGACATAAGTGGTAGCCTAGGTACCACCACTCCACTCCATACACAACCTCCACCCCAAACACAACCTCCACCCGAAGCACCACCAACTGAAAATAAGGTAGTTGGAGGCAAAATGAAAGCGGGGAGAGCGGCCGTGTGGTCTCATGCTAAAAAGGTGTCTACAAGAGATGAGAAGGGGGTGGTCATCAAAGTAGTTACGGTTTGCAATTATTGTCAAGCTGAAGTTCTTGCCGATTCCAAGAAACATGGGAATAATGGCATAGAAAGGCATGTTGCTAGTTGTAAGAAAAACCCTTTTAATGTGGGCAAGTCCAGTTCTTCCCAACCAACCTTAACACAATCTTCTATGAATAATTCTTTGGCACCCCATGTCTTTAGTCAAAAAAAGCTTGAAGCCAAGGTTGTGCAATTTGTTGTGAGAGATGAGATGCCTTTTAGGGTGGTTGAAGGGGAGGGATATATAGAAATGATGAAGGAGGCCTAACCTCGGTTTAAGATTCTAAATAGAAAGAGAAGTTGCAACTCTTGTTTGGGATTTTTATCTATTGGAGAAGACTAAGATAAAGAGTGTCATAGTTGATCAAAGGGTAAGTATTACAACCGATACTTGGACTTCAATCCAAAATATCAACTACATGGTAATCACGGCTCATTTCCTGGATAATGATTGGAAGTTGCATAAGCGGATTATAAATTTCACCAAGATCACTTCTCATAAGGGAGAGGACATCGGAAAGGTTTTAGAATCGTGTTTGAATGAGTGGGGGATAGACAAAGTCTTTACCATTACAGTTGATAATGCTAGCTCGAATGATAAAGCGGTGGAATACATGATGAAGAGGCTAAAGGACATGGGCACTCTCTTGTGTGATGGGAAGTACTTGCATTTGAGGTGTAATTGTCATATTATAAATTTAATTGTCAAGAGTGGATTGAAGTACCTTGCTACCGTGGTTGAGTCGATTAGAAATTGTGTGAAGTACATCCACTCGTCGGGGGCTAGGTTGGATCAATTTAGGGAGTGTGTTATCCTATTGAAGATGGATAAAATGGCAACCGTGCCTATGGATGTGCCTACAAGGTGGAACTCCACTTATACAATGCTTTCCATTGCATACAAGTATAGGAAGGTGTTTGGTAGGATGACGGAGAATGTGCAATTTCTTGAATACTTTAATGAAGAGGTTCAATGTTAGGTGATGAGAGTGGGGCCTCCCAATGATGTAGATTGGGAGAAGGCACAATTCTTTGTACATTTTCTCAAGAGGTTTTATGTTATTACATTGCAACTTAGTGCACGTAAGACCGTTACATCAACCTTGGTTTGGGAGGAAATAGTTTCAATGTGGGCAACTATTAAGGAGGCATTGCATGATATTTCAAATCCTATATTGCAAGAAGTTGCTACAAAGATGGAAGCTAAGTTTAGCAAGTATTGGGGAGATCTTGATAAGGTGAACAAACTTGTTTTCCTAGGTCATATTCTAAATCCTTGTTATAAATTCCAAATGATTGGGATGCATTTGGGAGATATAGGAATGAATGATGCTAAAGTACAACTTTTTATCAAGGACATAGAAAATTGTTTGATGGACTTGTATAATACATACAAAGGGGATTCTTCCATTGTGCCTCCTTGTGAAGATGAAGGTGGTGATGAAGAGCAAGACTTGATGGAAAAGTTTAGGGATGATCCCGCTAAACTCAAATACCATAAGCAAATGATTGAGGTGAGGAAAGCTCAAAATCAAGCGGTGATATCCAATGAAGTTGATAAATACTTAGCCGATACTTATGTAAAATGGAGCCCAAGTTTCAATGTTTTGGAGTGGTGGAAAGGGAATACAACGCCATTTCCAATCCTTTCAAAGGTTGCCAAAGATATATTTGCAATCCCCTCTTCTACCGTTGCTAGTGAGAGTGCTTTTAGCCTTGGGAGGAGGATTGTGGATCCATTTAGGGCATCATTGCAACCCAAAATGGTGGAGGCATTAGTTTGTTGTAATGATTGGCTTAGGGGGGAGGAACTCAATTTATACAAGGAACCAACGGAAGAAGAACTTGGATTTTATCAAGATTGTGAAGAAGTGGTTATAAGTAAGTCACACTTTAATTTTTGTAAGGATTGTCAATTTTGATTCTTTATTTTTTTTTCTAAATTGAACTAATATGTTTCTTTGTTGTTTGTAGCGCACACACAAGAAATGCATCCTCCTCAAGGTTAAACTCTACGTGCATCATCAAGTGTTCTAGTGCTTTTGGATTGTGTTTTAATTTCTTTGTAATTTTCACTTGATTTGGGATGATTTAATTTGTATTTGCAATTTGGGTTTGTAACTTAATTTGTATTTTCATTTGAGTTTGTAACTTAATTTGTATTTTCATTTGGGTTTGTAACTTAAATTTAAGTTCTACTTTGCAATAACTTTAAGTTCTTTGAAAAAAAAAATCAAATTTGGACCACTTTTTTTTTTGGACCCAAGCCTAATTTGAAGCCCAGCAAAATCGGGTCACCTCTGCCCAACCCAACCCAACCCGATCGGATCGGGCTGCCCGACCTTCGAGTACCCGACCTATGTCAGGCTCGGGCTCGGGCAAAAAATATTGAACCCGATCCTTATCGGGTCGGGACTCGGGTTGAGTGTTTTCGGGTCGAGTCCCAGCCCGATTCCACCCCTAACTAAAACAGTCACCGAGGCAGTGGTACAAGAGGTTTGACAGCTATATGATGGAGATTGGCTACACCAAGAGTCCGTATTATTGTTGTGTCTACTACAACAAGGTTTCAAATGAGTCTCTCATTTATCTGGTCCTGTATGTAGACGATATGTTGATAGCTGCAAAGAATAAGTCAGAGATTCAGAAGTTGAAGGGTCTTCTCAGTGCTGAGTTTGAGATGAAGGATTTGGGTACAACTAAGAAAATTCTGGGAATAGAGATCTATAGAGATAGGAGTCATAAGTGGCTGTTCTTATCACAAAAGGATTATATTCAGAAGATATTGTCAAGGTTTGACATGTTTACAGCAAAATCTTTCGATACTCCAAGTGCAGCAAACATTTATTTGTCTACAGCGTTTGCACCTAAATCTGCTCAGGAGAAGGAGTGCATGTCTCGAGTTCCCTATGGTAGTGCAGTAGGAAGCTTGATGTATGCTATGGTCTACACTAGATTGGATCTAGCACATGTTGTCAGTGTTGTCAGTAGGTTTATGGGTGAGCCTGGAAAGGAGCATTGGCAAGCTGTGAAGAGGATCTTTCATTACCTTAGAGGTATGTCTGATGTTGGTCTCATTTATGGAGGTGATACAGGGTGTTTGGTAATTTGTTATTCAGATTCTGATTATGCTGGAGATGTTGACAGTAGAAGATCTATGACTGATTATGTTTTCACTCTTAGTGGGTCTGTTGTTAGTTGGAAAGCTATTCTACAACCTTCAATGACCTTGTCTACTACTGAAGCAGAGTACATGGCATTGATAGAAGCAGCCAAAAAGGGAATCTGGTTGAAAGGACTGGTTAGTGACTTGGGTCTATATCACGATCAGGCTATAGTGTATTGTGATAGTGTAAGTGCAATCTGTTTAGCCAAAGATCAAGTTCATCATGAGAGGACTAAGCACATCGATATTAGGTATCATTTTCTAAGAAGTGAGAAGAGAATCATGGTGAATAAGGTGGGTACTATTGATAATCCAGCAGACATGTTCACCAAGCCGGTTCAATATAGCAAGTTTCAACATTGTTTGGACTTGTTGAATGTCAGTAGTTGTTAGTTGCCCGTTGGGGGGCAACATCTGGGTCCTTCTCTGGGAGAAGGCAACATCTGGGTCCTTCTTTGGGAAGGACAACATCTGGGTTCATCTTTGGAGGAACAAAATCTGGGGCAGAGGAGAGTCTGGTACTTCTGGTTATCTGGGAGAGGATGCAAGTCAAGGTGGAGATTTGTTAGAATATGCCTTGAATCAAGTATCGCTAAGACAGGAGTCTTTGGCAAGAGGGTCTCATGAGTTAGAATCTCTAGCGAGAAAGTCGTTGGCAAGGAGAGTTAGAAGTCCCTGGTGAGCAGGACTACTACTTAGGTTTCCGTAAGAAATAGGGATTCCTCAGTCATTCTGGTTTAGAATTCCTCAGACGTTCGGGTCTGGGATTCCTCTGGTATTCAGGACTCTGTTAGGCTATATATATATGTACACACACACACACACACACACACACACACACACACACACACACACACACACACACACACACACACACACACACACAAGGTTATTAGCTAACAGAAGAAGATGGGTTGATATTTTGCAATCTGGTTTTATCCTGTAGGTTAGGCTTAACCTAGTGTGGTAAAAATTCTGTATTCTGGTTTCCTCAAGATAATAAATCTGTTTTCCTTCTACCGTGGACGTAGCTAACTTGCGTTAGTGAACCACGTAAATCTGTGTTCTTTCTTACATTCGTTTACTTCCGCTATAACAGGGCTGGTGATCATACCAACATAACGTATACTTTTAGGTACTTTACTTTTATTGGTGGAAGTTTGGTAACTTGACGCAGTAAGAAACAAAATGTAATTTTCCATTTTAGTGTAGAAGCTGAAGAACGTAGAATGGCGAATGAAGAATGTGAATTATTGTGGATCAGGAATGTGCTGAAAGAATTAGGCTTCAAGCTTCAAAAGCCTATTGATTTTCATTGTAATAATACAGTTGTGAAAATTACTCATAGTCCAGTACAACATGATAAGACCAAGCATATGGAGGTTAATAGACACTTCTTAAGGGATAACATCGACAAGAAGATTATTTAGTTCTCTTATGTACCTTATGAGGATTAGTTAGATGATGTTATTACTAAATGGTTGTCACATGAAGCCTTTAATAAATGACTGCACAAGTTGGGTATGATTGACATCTACGCTCTAACTTGAGGGGGAGTGTTGACAAGTATTGATCTTGTAAATATTTTAGATTCTTATTGTAATTAGAGTTGATTTATTATTTATTGTAGATATTCTCTATCTATTAGGAATATGTCTTGTAAAACTGTGTATATAAATATATCTAATTTGAAAGTAAATGAAAGCATTATATTTTACGCTAAACACTTTTTCATATACTTTTCTACTCCAATACACTATTTTCTTCAAAGTAATCGATATACCTGGACCAAAAATAATTCGATTCATGAAGTTATATACCGAAATAATATATACTGTACGTCTAGCTTCCAAATATTTTTCCATGTCTGTACGCATAAAGGCCCACTTTCCCAACCCCAAAGCCCAGCCCATTTAAAAGGTTCTACACCCTAAACATGCAGGCGAACTTTGTTACCGAGTTCATTGTCAAGCTTGTTCATGATTTGATGCCTTTGAGCGTACTCTGCAATATCTGACTTCAACAGCTCGTTCATTTCTTCATCGTTCTGGATTTATGGGTATCGATTTGTTTCTTGACCTTGAAGAAGCCCTGCGTTTATCTAAACGCCGCGTCGCATGACAACTGATCCTAGCTAATATATGTTATGTACTGACAGTTCCTCAATTTCTCATTGCAAGTTCCTAGTTAATAGAGGTAACGCAGTCTTTATATTCATGCATAACAGCATATAAGGATCAACATTACAGGCCCTTCTGGTGAAATTCAAGATTGAAGATCTTCACTTTTACTCATACATGGAGAAGGAGTTGAGTGGTCTTTATTGAACATCCTATCTGGAAAGCACATGAAGATATATCACTCTGTTGAGACCCATTTATAATCCTGATGGAGATGTTTGAGATATATATTGTTGAACACTATTTCTCTCTGGACTTGCCCTACTGAACGTAATTTTAGAATGTATTTGGCCCTTTGTAATTGGAGGAAGATAACACAATGAAACCTTTGGTTTTTGTCACAACAGATTTCCAACCTGGACCCTTTTCCTATCCAAATGCACCACAAAATGCCTTATCCTATCCAAATGAAGCTGCAGTGAGTGGTTCTCTAGCTCCAAAACTTGAGAGAACACAATCTCCCACAGTCCATTCCAAATTATCAAGCCCTCCAAAACAAACAAAACCCAGAAATATATTTGATCCTCATTATCATACTTGTTTCATCAAGTAACTAATTAGTCTGGTCTCAGAATCTCTCATAGGAAAAATAATCAGCTGTTGGGGATCGGACAAGCCATGGCCTCTACCTCCTCCACACTTACAATCTCATCTTCCTCCACCCCTTTTGACACCAAGGCTTCTCGCCACTCAGCCGCACCATCACCGCAACGTGTGACACTCCCTACTCTTCCTCCACCACCAGTGCAGTCTCTAAACCGAGCTGGGAAGATCACTGCTTATTGTGAGCATTTCAAACACTTTGAACTATGATCATTATTATTAGTACTTGTGGAAGTGATAGATTTCTTGTGCAGATATACATTAACATTAACATATATACTCTTGTGAGAGGACTGTAGCATGTTATGTTGTGACACTAATTTAGAGCACAAATGAAACAACCCTTATGTATTGCACCAATGTAATGATGTTTTCACTGTTAGGCCGTAAGATTGCTCGCAATGTCGTGCCCATGGCCACTGGGGAGGCACCTTCAGAAGTTGCAACAACTGAGCTCCCAGAGATTGCGGAGACTATTCAAAAAGCTGTAAGCCGTTTGTCATTTTCAGCAATTAGTGTCATATCTCTGTGTTTAGATGAAGGAATTTGACACAAGTGAATAATTTATTTTGTGATCTGACTAGTGGGACAAAGTTGAGGATAAGTATGCAGTGTCTTCACTTGCAGTAGCTGGTGTTGTTGCACTATGGGGTTCTACCGGGTTGATTTCGGTGTGTTATATTCTCCTTATCAACATTTTGTGTTAGCGTTTGTCTACTTGCCCCCATTTCGACAATGCCATGTTCTTAACTCCATTTGAGTAACTCTTTTCTCGGGTGTCTGTAATAGGCAATTGATAGGCTTCCTTTGATTCCTGGTGCTCTAGAGCTTGTAGGCATTGGCTACACTGGAGTAAGTGGCATTCTTGTTTGATGTTATAATTTTTAGTTAGATGACTACTTTCAATCAAAGTACTAAGCATGCAAGAATATCATGGTGTTTTCTTGCATTGTCAGTTTTCTTGTTTCTCACCACAAACCATTTCCAATCTGTGTTTGCAGTGGTTTGCATACAAGAACCTGATTTTCAAACCAGACAGGTGAAAGTCGACTTGCTACTTAACTGGAGTATAATTAGATAGTTAGTTTGGATGAACTCGAAGCATTAGTGTCTAACTTTTCCGAAATTGTATGGAATCTCAGGCAAGCTTTGACACAGAAAATTAAGGACACATACAAAGACATAATTGGGAGCAGCTAGAAGAAGCCAGTAAAGTACTACTGCCGAGATGAATGGGAAGTACGTACTTGTTGCCGGATTTTAAAGCTTATACCTTGCAGCATCGTTATGATTTGAACATCCTTCATTTTCTTTGCATAAGAATATCCTAACCAAGGTGAAAACAATGTTGTGTACTTTGTCTGCCAGATACATGTAACTAGTACTATATTTGAACATCCTTCATTTCTGATTTGTTACTTCTAGAATGGAAAAGAGTAAAAATAAGTAGAATAAGACTCGGTCTTTTCTCTTATTGAGCATAGTTGCTGTCGTAACATTTGCAAACAAGGGATCCAAAACCAGGAGCTGACGGATTTTTCAGTTAGGCTGGAGTATCTTTCTTATTCATGAAGCTTAACTTGTCTAACTACTTAAAGAACTCCATGATCCAAAAATTACACACGAAACATTCATATCTGATGCCACGAAAACCAGCAGCAGTTGCCAAGGCCATGAATTCTTGTTCACTACGCTCTTTCCCTCCTGGGTTCTGAGTCATCATAAGCACATCAATTTGGGAGGTGCTCTTCACCGCAGCGCTAGTCTCAGGCACAACTGGAAGAAGTGCTTCCACAACAATCACTTTCCCATTTTCTGGTATGGCATTGTAACAATTTTTCAGTAGCTTCAAGCAGTGCTCATCACTCCAGTCATGAAGTATCCACTGCAGTTTATCAAAACAAGACAACATCAAATTTTGGATGGCCTATTCTTTCACCAAACCAATTCCAAGTAGAAAATCTTTCTTAAGTTTCACTAACTGAAAACAGTATACTAATTTAGAAGGCAAAAATAAAATCACCTTCATGAATATAGCATCCCCATTGGGAACACTTGCAAACATGTCACCTCCAACATGTTCCACTCCTACAAGGCAAATCAACTCCCATTTTATAGCCAACAAATAAGTGAGGCAGTCTCTACTAAGCACTAACTGGTATGAAATGGCCAGAATATATGGATCATCAGTATGTGTTATTGTGATATAATACTACTGAAGTCATACCAGGATAAGAAGGTGCATCTCTGATGACGTGAGGCAAGTCAAAGTTGATGCCCTTGATATGGGGATATCTAGAAGTGATGTGGCCTAGTGTCACACCCAAACCACCACCGACATCAACAAGTTGTTTCAGGTTGTCAAAACCCTTGTAGAGATCAAGAATCTTCTTGATAACGATAGTAGTGTGGTTAAACATTGCTTTGTTGAATACTTGGTTAAACCTTGGGTCCAAACCTGGATACTCAAAGGCATGTGTGCCATAGACCCTATTGAATGGGATTCCTCCTTCCACAATAGCACCTTTCAACTGGAACCTGTTCTTCAAAATATACCAAGTTAGAGTTGGAATCTCAAATCACCAAACTATTGAAGTAAATTGAACCAACTAAAGAGTGTTGAAAAATGTACAGAAAAAAAACTCACCAGCTATCCAAGAAGACCTTGTCTTGAATCAAAGCCATCAAGGCGCCCAAAGTAACACCCTCTTCACCACTCTTCACAAAGTACTTGGACACAGGAGCAAGACTGTAAACCCTCTTAAACTTGGGCCCATCAACATGATCATCATCATGAGCATCAACCACTGAGCAGTTGAGAACAGAGTGGCTGGCAAGGAGCCTGAGGATCCGATCCAACATCATGGGCGCCTCGGCATTGTTGGTGCCTATCTGAGCTGCAATCTCAGTTGAAGAGAGACCGGCACCGGCTTTGGCTATGATGTCGAAAACTCCGAGCTCAACAGCTGATTGCATTGACATAGACAGCACAGTAGATGTCACAAGCTGCATAGCATAGCAAAAGCTCTTTTCTTCTTCTTTTGAGGAGGCCATTTGAGGAGAGCCGTTTATGTTCATTCCGAACTTGATCAAGCCAGTTCCATTTATATGAGAAATAGTAGGTAGTGAATGATTGTTTTTCGTTTTTGGTTGTTAGGTAGTGAATTATGAGAGAAAGTGCGGCATTGTAGTGGACGATCCAATATCACCACTACAGTGTGCTTTGCAGGGTAAAATGTTTTCTTTCTGACACTTTAGAAAGGCAAAGGGGATGATTAGGTAGACCATTCTTATGAGACATATTTTTTAAAAATATTTTAAAAAATTTATCGTCAAACATTTAGTTATATATACGTAGATTATTTTTATAAATTTTTATCAAATTTGAAAATCGTTAAGGTGTCGAAAAAGATGAAATCAATGAACGTATCAAATTTATTTAACTTAAAGTGTTCATGTTTATAATTGATAAACAATGATTATGAATTCTTTAATGATTTTCAATTTGATTAAAAATTTACAAAAGTGATATACTCATATATAACTAAAAATCTAACGGTTGATTTTTTAAAATATAATTTAAAATTTAGTCTTATAAATTATTGATTAAAAAGTACATATCAAATACTCACCATAGAACTCCTGGATAAAAAAGACTAATACATGAGTACTTGGCTTAATATAACTATATATGCAAGTGGTGCAAAAGCCAATCTAGATTTTTAGTATTATTGATTTTGCAGAGATGTATAAGAGCTCATCATATCTGATAAATCAAAGGCCGGTGGGAGGTATGGCATTGTCTCACATTTATATATAAAAGGTTTTTTTATTTGATTTGGTAAGACAGTAAGATCTAGTGTCTTTGAAGTTTGAATGTATATTCTAGGGAGCAGAAAACAAATGAATATAACTTTGGATATAAAGGTAAGGTCGTATAGTTTCAAAAACCAAGTTGTTCTCACATGTTGTAATCGGAAACATAAAAAGGTGTTCTCATGCACTTACCCAATTCCAATAAAAAAAAATGAAGTTTTTCTTTTTCTGTATTTATATATATTTAATTTGTATCATAATTTAATTTAAAAATTAAGATTGGAAGTGAAACCCACGGGTTAATTAAATTTCTGCGAGAAGTATTTTATTGAAGAATTCAATTATTACTTATTTAAAGCCTATTTTGTACTTTTTTTTCTGTGTAAAACTGAATAGATGAAATTCTGAATGCCTAAACCTAATGAAAATAAAATGTCCCTGTCGCAAAGTTATATTATTAATACAAATAACAGAAATGGGATTGGTTTCCTAGCACTCGGCTAGCCCCAACTCCCATCTTTTCCTTTAAAAAAAAAAACAAACCTAATGAAATAATGGCTCAAGCCAGAATCTCAATTCCCAATTACTCTTGGAATCTTGGCATCGTCTATTTTATACTTGAGAAACGCAAAACATTGAATGTTCATTGGTGAGTGGTGACAATAGATTGTTATCTGCTGGTGCCAGTAATAACCACGTAGGGGTCATCATTTATGCTATGGGCCCAAAAGATCTATGGACAGCTCATCATTTATGCTATGGGCTCAAAAGATATGTGAATATAAGGCCGGATATACATCGAGATCCTATACATCGAGCTAGCCACATCCGACTCATAAAGCCAAACTCGTAAAATTCATATGTAAATATTATAGATTATTTTAGGGTGGTAAAATTGACACCCTTTCTTTTACAAACTACATCTTTTTTTTCTTTTTCATTTTTTATGTGTAATTTCATTACACTTTTACAAAGAAATATGATGTTAGGAGGTGTGGTTTATAAAAAAAAGTGTGTCAATTCCATATCCCTTTAGTTTATCAATATAAACCTCTATAATCTTGACTTTACCTTAATATCAATCATTCATGTACAAACTATATATTTTTGAGATTTATATATTATTTAATGTGTATAATTGTTGATATATATGATTGTTAATTATTATTTTACCTTAATATCAATCATTCATGTACAAACTATCTATTTTTGAGATTTATATATTATTTAATGTGTATAATTGTTGATATATATGATTGTTAATTATTATTTTAATTATCAAGTTCTTTTATTTAATGAATTAAAAAGTTTGACCCGGCAAAAAAAAACTCAATAAGGCCACGTTGGCGGCTTATGGGCTTCAATTTTTATATTTTTTAAAATTTGATCCGGCCCAAATTTTTACCCCCTCACCACCACCATAACCAGGTTCTAAAGGGTACGCATGAAAGCCTGAGCCTGTAACAGAGAGAAAGCACATAGACAATATTGTATTGTGTTGTATTAATCAAATGTTAGTTACGGATGAAGGCAGCTCAGCCTTATATACTTGAGCTAGACAATTACAGGATGAGAACACGTGGCTACACATGATCCATCAGAACGAGATATTAATACAATGTATACATATGCTTAGTAACCTCATTATCCTAACAACGCAGAGTGAGTAACCGCGGCTGATTTACTCGATCTGATTCTCGCTACGTACAGTAACACAAAACTGGGTTAAGCCCACCATCACCTGGCAGTTGTGACTTGCATAGTTGTGACTTGTATAGTAGTGATAGTACTGCCATAATCTGCCCTATTGCGATGTGAGTAATAAATCATGATCTTCATAGTTATGACTTGCATAATGGTGCCATGAGTTGGTAACTTGGTATATACATGTACATATCCCTGCATGCAAATCACACCTACAAGCTTGGACAAAAATAGTAATTGAAAGGCAGAACTAGACCATCACCTCATCAGTAATTGTCGAATATTCTCTCTTTACCCATCCACCCGAGTTATTATTTTTAGTCTTTTACACATTAAATTTAGGAGATGAAATTTACACCCTTTTTTTACATCCACATCCCTATTTTTGATTATTTGTAAATATAGATTGAAAATTTATTAGAAAATTGTTAAATGGGATGTGATTTGTAAAAAAAGTATGTCAATTTCTTCTCCCTAATTTTACTAATATGTAACAACAAACATAACAATGCATGAGATCTGGACGCACGACCTTCGGAGCGGCAAGAATGGCGGCTTTGGCGGAACAAAGTTTTGCAGTGGGAAGACTTCTCACAACCAAGAAACCGGCCAATCCAAAAGGTTTCATGGGGACAATGGGATTGGTCTGGGGTTTGAAGAGGCGTCTGTCGATTATGGCAAAGAGGGACCGATTTGTGTTTTCATTTGCATCGGTGGCGGAAAGAGACCGCATCTTGAACGACAGACCTTGGTTCTACAACCGATCGACTCTGATTTTGGTAGCGTATGATGGTCTCTCATCGGTGGCCGCGGTACCTTTTTGCGTTTCATTCCGGTATGGGTGGAGGCTATTGGGTTACCGCCTGCGTTGCTTACTGAAAATGCCGAGAAGATGTTAGGGTTTCACTAGGGATGTGACTTTCATCGATGGGGATCGGAACGGCCTTAGTCGCGGACGTAGGAGGATCCATATCTAACACCCTATTGCAGCTTCTGTGAAATATGTCTTTCCAGCAAGGGAATTCAACTTCAATGTCAGGGTTATGGTCCTCATTCATTCCAAGTACGAACGTATGGAGGGTTTTTGCAGAGGGTGAGGCTTGCTGGAGCACACAACCAAGTGTGGTGGAGTACCAGATCGATCTAGGCCTATTGATCTCTTTGGCCTTTTGGAGAGTTGGGGCGCAGATCTTGCGGTGTCCCAAAACCCTAACACATCGAAGGTTCCAGAGAAGGTTCAAGGATTCTCGTGTGCTGTTGATTGGCTGAAACCGAAGGAATTATCTCTGGAAGGTAAACGTTTGAAGGATCTGTTGCAGGAGTTAGGATTTCCTGCTATGATCATTATGCTGAACCTCCCTATGCCGGTTGTGACTACAACGACTCCTGATAATAGTCTGAAAAAGGCGACCGCTTCTGAGCTGGCACTGCCAGGGGGTAAAATCCTAAGAGCGTTGCTCCTTTCATGTCAGGGTTTACCCCTGAGGTGGCACTGCTGGAGGAGAATGGGGTCATTACTGTGTCTCAGGTGAAGAGGAAGAAAATGGGTCGACCTGTTGGCTCCAGAAATAGAGTGAGAACTGAGGAGCAGTGGCGGAGTCATCCCAAGGCTCTCCTGGGTTTAAGTCCGAGTAAGAATTTTGGACTGAAAAAAAAAAACCTACTTCACATTAAAAAAGAAAAATAGGATTTAGATGATTGTCGAGTCTCTCTACCAAACAACTTGCAACCCAATCTCTCGCAACCTAGTCTCTCGCCTCTCTCTCATGACTCACCCCTCTGAAATCTCAAGTCTCAATCTATTGCCCAATCAATTCATCTCAATCTTTTCAATCTCAATCACAGTGGTAAGTTATACTAATTTTCTCTAGCCTTATGTTATTTGTGTATTGTTGGCTATAGAATTTCGAATTGGATTCAACTCTATGTAAAGATGCTTGTATGCTTTTTGTGATGGGTGTGTGGCGGCAGTGATTATCATTATTTGCTATCTTTTTTTTTCAGCCTAAATTTCATCTTAACTTTGAGGCTTTTGTTGGCACTTGACAAATTGATTACAGTAGACAAAGTGAGGAAGTATTTTCTTTTTTTTGATCAAGTTGTAGGCAACGTTTGCACTTTGGCAGGAATAAAATTGTAGCCATCAGTTTCTCTGATCTCTTTACGTAAATGTTCAATAAGGATTTTCTTCTCTGCTTGTTAATTGGTATAATATTATAGCTTGAATGCTTGATATTTCTATTTTGTAAATGTGAATTTTGTTGATTTGTAGATTTGTAAAAACAAGCTTAGAAATAAAATATATGATGATTTTCTTGATGATTGTATGATGCTTCACACTGAAAAGAAATTTGCTGAAGTGGTTGAAAATGAGGTGGTGATTAAGGATTTTGAATCATCGGGTCCTTTCATATGCTTGTACCTCGTAGAGTAAGGTTAATTTAGTTAGTCTTTCTTTTTTGTGTTGCATTTTTAGTTTATGCAAATGCGTGTCAGAGTAAAGCTTACTACGTCCCCCTTTTGTATTAATGAAAATTTTGGTGTATCGTTGAGATTTTATGGAAAAAAAAATTATGTGCTATTATTTACTTGGGTAAGAATTTACTCCTAGCTCCACCACTGCTGAGGAGATTTTTCCATGGAAAGTGGATAAGGAAGCAAAGAAGTAGAATGTTCTAGACCAGTATTCGCAAGGTGCCACAAAAGCTTCTAGAAGATTTGGCATCTTTCCATGTGGAAGCTGAGGAGACACGTGTGCATGTGGAGCCTGAGCATGCAGAGGAGGAGGAAGACGAGTCCCAACTCATGTTGGAGGCTGGTCCTTCGACGGAGCCTCCAGATGTGGTGGAGGAGGCTGTGAGTGATGTGCTAAGCGGTGCCACAATGGGAAAAGTAATCTCCTTCTGGTTCTAGATATGGTTTGTCGAGGCTTGGTTGATCTGCCGGTCCCGACAATGTCTTTCAATCATGATCAAATGGTTTTGCACTTCATTCTAGTGGTTTCATTTCGATCAAGGTTCTGTTTTTTAGGAACATCGGTATTCCCTCGGTTGTGCCCTTTGGGTAGATCTATGTATAATATATATAACCCATTATTGTTTTAATGTGACGAATAATTTAATTAAAAAAAGCATAACAAGACTTTCAAAATTATAATATCGAGTAATTTGATGAACGATGTGTTAGCAAAGTCGACATCGATCAGCTTTGAACAACCATATTGCTATTTTTTTTATAGGAAATTACATATAAAGTCAATTAGAGAACTTATTTCACACATAATGTCATTTATACTTTTTATCCTAATTAAAGTAATTTTTTTACCCATATTTTTTGTCTTTCTAATTTTGTCCTTTTATATTAACTTTTCAGGTCATTTACACTTTTTATCCTAATTAAGGTCACTTTTTTTAATCCATGTTTTCTGTCTTTCCAATTTGCTATTTTATATTAATTTTTCTTTCTTCGTCTTCTTCAAAATTTCAGAGAGAGAGAGAGAGAGAGAGAGAGAGAGAGAGAGAGAGAGAGAGAGAGAGAGAGAGAGAGAGAGAGATAGAGAGAGAGAGAGAGAGAGAGAGAGAGAATGGGGGACTACTGTTGTATAACACAATGTACTACTGTTTTGTAACACAATGTACTACTGTTTTGTAACACAATGTACTACTACTTTTTCTAGTAAGCACTACTCCAAAACATTCAGGGTACTACTTCAAAATATTGTATGTACTACTGTTCTGTAATACAATGTACTACTGCTGTCTCTAGTAAGCACTACTCTAAAACATTCAGGGTACTACTTCAAAACATGGTAAGTACTACTGTTCTGTAACACAATGTAAAACATTCAACATGGACCCTAACACAATGTAAAAACTGTCACTACACTACTACTTGGACTTTGAAGCTTTTGATTGCCTTCTTCCTGTTGTGTAGTCGAAATGAGCGTCCAAGTTTGCCGTCTTCCTCTTTTTAACTTCTACTACCATTTCTTCCTCTGCCAAACAACAAAATGGACATCAAAATAAACACTACTGCTTAACAACTTAGACATTACTGCTCAACAACACATGTGTTACCACTAAATCACAAATGCACTACTACTATTTCACAAATGCACTACCACTTTCACAAATGCATTACTACCACTGAATCACAAATGCACTACTACCACTGAATCACAGATGCACTACTACTGTTTTACAAATGCACTACTATTGTTTTACAAATGCACTACTACTTTCACAAATACATTACTACCACTGAATCATAAATGCACTACTGCCATTTCACAAATGCACTACTACTATTTCACAGATGCACTACTATCACTTTCACAGATACACTACTACCACTTTCACAAATGCACTACTACTGTTTCACAAATGCATAACCACTGTTTCACAGATGCACTACTACTATTTCACAAATGCATTACTGCTATTTCACAGATGCACTACTACCACTTTCACAAATACACTACTACCACTTTCACAAATGCACTACTACTGTTTCACAATGCACTACCACTATTTCACATATGCATTACCACTATTTCAAAGATGCACTACTACCACAGAATCACAGATGCATTATTACTGTTTCTCAGATGCACTACTACTCTTTCACAGATGCACTACTATTATTTCACAAATGCACTACTACCACTTTCACAAATGCACTACTACTGTTTCACAGATGCACTACCGCTGTTTCACAGATGCATTACTACTATTTCACAGATGCACTACTACTGTTTCACAGATGCATTACTACTGTTTCACAGATGCATTACACTAATGCTATAAGCTCCCTTCGAATTCACTTATCAGCATAACAATACCTTTGCCTCTCTTGTACTCTATGATTGCTTCTCAACTAAACTACTGTGTGAAAAACTCCCCTACACTAATGTTGTAAGCTCCCTTCGAATTCACTCATCAGCATAACAATACCTTTGACTCTTGTACCCTATGATTTCTTCTCAATTGAACTACTGTGTGAAAAAATCCCCTATTTTGATTTCAACAACTTAGTGTATACTAACACTCTTTGACAGCTCCATTTCAGAACATACTTGTCCAATCAAAAATACTTAAAAATACAAAGATGTAGTCTTATCTCAATAACAGCATACAATTATCGGCATCGAAATCAAAAAGTGAGAAACGATTTGCATAAAGTGTACCTTCTAGAGACGCCAGCAAAGCAATGAATGAGTACAAACCCTTCTTTCCTACTCTTATCAATAAAATCCAAACAGACCTCCAAATAATCCAGCAAATTCTGACTCTCCTTATCTCTAATCAGAACCTCCATTCTCACTAGCTTCAAATCTCTTCCAACGTATTCCAACAGGTACAACAGCTTCTCACCGCCGGAACCCGACGCTGTGGAATTTCCGACATAGACCTTGGTGATTTCCTTGGTGGGGATTGTTGCGAGAGACTTTTTCCATTCGAGAAGAAGGAAATTGAGGCGGAGCTAAGAACTGAGAGGATTTGAGTGACGGTGGCATTGCTGTTTTCGAGAATATTCGTGGCGTCAGTGATGTTGGGAATTTAGGGTTTGAAGCAGAGAGAGAGAGAGAGAGAGAGAGAGAGAGAGAGAGAGAGAGAGAGAGAGAGAGAGAGAGAGAGAGAGAGAGAGAGTTTATATAGAATGACATTAGATATAAATAGATTGAACGAGGAGTTTTTTTTGTTAAATCAGGTGACTTTATTTGGGAACGAAATATTAGATGACTTTATACATAAATAATCTTATGTAAATGGCCTTATACTTAATGTACCTCTTTTTTTATTTGATATTCTCAGCGAAAAAATACGGAAAAAGAGAATACCATAAAGTGTCCTCGATCTGCCTTCCTGTGAACAAATTAAATTCTAACATGCATATAGAAGTATATAACCTAAGAAAATTACAATAGATTATTGATATCCAAAGCAATTCATTTTGCAACTTATTCATCATTGATCGACCATGCATGTCGACCTGATCGCTCATATGCCTCATAACATAAACAGCACATGCATGTACTGATGAATTTATTTGTACATACCCGAACAGTACCATGTTCGATCATAAGTTCGTAACATAGACAGTAAAATAACACACTAGCTCTTTTATTGAATCACCCGAAACAAGTAGAGGGAGATCACTAGCTAGTTTTTCCTGAACATTCCCAAATAGGTTGCAGTAATTCTAGGTTTCGGGGACCAGAATATCTCGTAGAATTCATTATAAGTGTAGCTTCTGTAGAGGGCAGGATGATCATCGTCGACCAGCTTTCCGGCCGATTCGATCACTGCATCGTGAGATGGGGTGTGCAATGTTGCCATAGAGATCCTCTCCTTGCTTTTGTTCACCACAGCCCGATGGAGTATACTTTTGTACCGGTCATTGCTTATAGCCTGAGAAAACATAACTCTTATATATCCGACATATTACTACACAGCTAAATCCAAAACCATATCTTGTTATTTGACAAGGAAAAATCATATACTTCTTTTTTGAAGATCAAAACTTGTTTGACACCAAAATCTCCCAAGCGAAGAATGCGTAGAGAGTCTCTTGCAAACGGTCTCTTTTATGGATTTTAGATAATATAACCGCAGGTATCGGTTTTATCTTGATGTCCTTCGTGTGCTGGCGTGCCACTGTCTTGCAACGGAATGTGAATGTATAGCTGTGTTGCCTGACTTCTTGACTAAGCAATTTAGGCGGGGAGAGCACCAACCTCGCCTGAATGGATCCTTATTGCCTGTGTCCTAGGATTTTAGTTTTTCGTGTCTCTAGCAGAGCCACGAAAATCGATACTCCACACTCTCTGTGTAAGTGCAAAGCAAAGCAATCTCATTGACGATGTATTAAGAACACTGGGGTTTTGTTTCCTTGGATCTCTAAACTCTCACTCGATAGGTGACAAGCTCTTCAATCTTCTAGTTGCGTTGCTTTCTTTGATCTCAATACTCTCACTCGATAGGTGACAAGCACTTTGATCGTCTGGTTGCAGGGTTTCTCTGACGAGATGTATTTTCATGTAGAAAAATTGTATTTGATCAAGGAAGATCCTTTCTCTATCGCTATCGTTCTCCTTATATAATGCACAGTAGTCGCATTTCAGTTCACTTGTACGTCTTCAGCTCTTTGATTCTCAATATAACTCTAAATGTTCACCAGCACATGGTCTTATGTTTATATAGTTCAATGCTACCGCAATTCCTTCCACAAAGGAAACATAACCGATGCAGGAAAGGTTTGATAATTATTAGGCCGCGTGGATCAGCCATCTTGATATATAGTCTTAACCCAACACGGAATTAGATGTGATGACCCAGACCGGAATCAGCAGTATGATCAGCTGTATACATGAGTTACTGCGTAGCCGCAGATTGACGACAGGATTTGAACCGCCAGGGATTGTTAACGACTTAATCATTGGTCGAGAATTGGAGCTGGGTCTCTTCTCGAGAGTCGTTGTACGTGTGATTTCGAGTTCATAGGTGGTTCCGGATCGTTATTTGGACGATCGAGGAATTAATTATGAATATTTGAAGTTTCGACGGAAACGGATTAATATGGCGAGCTACTTAGCGACTAAATTACCGGACAAGAATTTGGTTTCGGCTTCTTCACAGAAGTTGTTCAGAATATAATTTCGAGCTTGTGGGAACTTCCAGAGCATGATTTTGAGTTACGAAGATTTAGTTATGATTATTTCCGATTGTGGACTGTTTAGTCGATTTAAATGTGTGTTGGTTCGAAGGGTTGACTTTTTATCCGTTTGGCCGGTGTGTTTGACTTCAGGTGATATTGGAAGAATATGTCGAGACGAGTTCGTGGCCGCGAGAATTATCGGAATCGGAATTACGACGAGAAAGTTACGCACGTTTGAAGTTCGTCGAAATGGATAATTATGAGTTTTCAAATTGGGAAAGGCTATAAATAGCAGGTTACCGAAATGGGAAAGTCAACATTTCTAAATGAGGAGTTGACCGAGTTGACTGAGTCAACTCGGTGGTGAGAGTGAAGGCCGACGGCGAACGGCGTGTTCCACGGTGGTGGAGTTGATTCCGGCCATCTCCGAGTCTCCTTCTGGTCCCGTTCGACTCGTATGGACACCCTCATCCTTACCCCGACCTCCTTTCACGGCAAGGCTCGCCGGAGGAGGAGCTATTTTCCGGCTAAAGTTCATGAGAAATTGAGGTGATCGGGTTCCATGATTTTGATCGATTCGAGCTGCAATTTTGGGTGGGCTTTGTAGCTCTCATCCTCTTGAAGCTACCATGTAAGTTTGAAGCTCTAATTTTGCTTGAGTTTGGAGAATTTTGGGATTGAAAATTTGTGTACAATTCGGTTTATCATGAAATTGGATGTGTTAGAGTGAGAATTGGACTTCAGTGCAGTTGACAAAGTTGCTCAGTGGACGATTTGGAGTGGAATAGGGGTGGCTCCGCCATGAAATTTCATGTCCGGCGGCGGCGCCGCCGTGGACGGCGGTCAACGGTCAACGGGTTTGACTTTTTGGACTTTCGGCAAGTTGCATGTCGTTTGACTCGAAATCGCGCTCCGATCGCAGTGGGGAGGTTCGTTTCTCGATTTGAGCATCCGAAAGTAAAGCGAGGTATTGAGGTGTTATATATGGATTTTCGACGATTCGTCGGCTTTGAGTTATGTGTTTCCGGGAACGGTGGTTTCTCGTGATTTGTCTTGCATTGTCGAGATATGATTTTGAGATATGGATTTTGTGAATATTCAGGTTTTCGTGATCGTTCGTTTGGCGAGGGACTTTCCGCCGGATCACGGGTTAACGCGATACGCGTTACGCCAGTCGGTGAGTGGACAATTTCTTTTCACGGAAATCTTGCGAGTCTTTTATATGATTTATGAACTTGAGCATGCAGCATGATTATGGTTTTACGAGCATGAGATTTCATACGAGAATATGTTTAATATGAGCATGTGTTTTACGGTTATACTTATACGAATATACGTATACGAGTATACATACATTTATATGTTGTTTCATGCATTTGCATCGAACTGTTTATGATTTGGTTTACACAGAGTACAGTCTCAGTTACGTTGTTGTATCGATACACTTGCCTCGTCGGCTGATCCCCGACGGAGGGCCGCCTGGAGGGGCGTTTCCCCAACCAGACCGGTGAGGGGCGTATCCCCAGAACCGAGGCCATTTCTGGCTTAGAATCACGTGGTAGTCAGGGACTCCGTGGTTCAGACTATACTAGCACGGAGGAGTCCATGAATGACCCCGTAGGATTTTACTTGCATGCTCAGTACACTGGAGGAGTATGAGTTTTACCTCGTGTACTTGTCATTTTATATTCTTGGACTCGCATATGTTATTTTATATATATATATCAACTGGTGAAAGACATTTATTTTCGTCCACTCACTCTAACGTGTTTATTGTCTTTCCCCTGGGCTTTTCGGTTTCCGTGTCCAGTTTGCAGTTCAGGCTCTGGTGTCGCACGTCATGGTCAGAGGCATAGTGCTCGAGCAATCTTGTTTCATCCAGTAGGTTTATTGTTCTACCTACTGTGGTATGCGTATACGATTATGTATTAGATGTCGCTCTGAGCTTTCTGTAGTATATGTTATACGATTTTATACCGGATTTCAGTAAAGTACTATTATATGTATTGTTTACTTTACTGTTGATATATTGAGAAATCCAGATGGGATTGGTGCCCACGGTTTGTTTTTTTGTGGTATAGGATGATGTGTATTTTCCGCGTGCAGGTAATGGTAATTCCACGCTAGTAACTAAACTCTGCCCAAATTTCGAAAAGTTTTTGTTGGTTCGTGTTTTCGAAGGGGTTTGATTCCGATTTAGGAAGCTAAATCGGGGTTGGGTCCTTTCATTAGACCCTGTTATGTTACTCGGTCTGCTCGCCAAATCCAACCCTCGAACCCCATTATGAGATATTTATCTTGGGCCCAAACATTGCCCCTCAAGCCTTAAGCTTAAATTACATATGCAGCCGAAAAAACTTGAATCTTACCAAACAACGTGCTGTTACTCGAAATGGTAACATCACATGCAAGTGTTATGTTACACAACCCTTCTAAAAAGCCGCGCCACTTCGGCTGATGTAATATAAAAGTGCACGTTTACATCAATCAGTCTCCACTTCCCAACAAAACTCTTTCACTTTTCTAACTTTCAATCTTTCAGCTTCTCAAAAAAAAACTAAACTTTCCATCCTCACCATCGGCCATCTCTTTCGATCAAACACCACGCCTGCTCTCAAAGACATACATATTTCTTACACAGAACAAGATCTCGAAAACCTCACTAGAAATATTAAGGCATTCGCCAAACGGTAAGATCCAGAAGCCATCATCCATCTAAAAATCAGCCCAAGAAACGACACCGACTTGCTTGGTCCCTTTCTCGAAACTCTGATAAACCCAAAGCTCTATCCTATTCTCCACCCTCCCATCTGTAACTCAGCCCTTATTTTCCAAAAAAACTCAAAGGAAGAACCCAAAGAATGGACTAATAAAGACACCATTTGTCTTATTGGTAGATGGCCTCACCCAAACAAGGAGACTTCACCTAGTACAAACTTCATCGCGAAAAGGATATTGATCGATGGGAAGCAGCTGGTATTTTTCAACTTATTGACCTATGTTTTTCACTTCCTGCCGGCGGAAACAGAGCCCCGTTTGCCTCCATTATGTGCTTCTAGGATTGCTCAGTCAACTACTTTCGTCTTTCTTATGGCGATGTAAGCATTACTATCCTCGACCTCTATGCTTTATTCGGAGTCCCTGTATCTACCAATATCTGGTTTCATAATCGTACACACGGAACTAAAGTCCGAGCTTCTAAGGATCTACCTCTATCTTACTCTACCTGGATTGATCACTTTGCAAAGAAATAAAGCACCATCGATCAAGGAGGCATAGCCTTCCTAGAATACTGGCTATCCAAATACATCTTCTGTCCCACCTCTGCTAAAGTTAACAAATGCTGGACCAACCTTGTTGAGCGCCTATTCAACCGTGAAAAACTGGGCTTGACTGAATTCATCCTCGCTTACATCTACTACGGCTTGTGACGAGTTATAATTTCAAGACTTAACCTCAATCAACCAGAACCACTCTGGATGGTAGAGTTTTGGTTGCGAATGTATTTCCCTTTCTTCCGCCCTTCTGAAGTCCCTCCTTTTGTAGAAGACAAACTTCTGGGCCACACTTTGGCGACCGCATCCTCCAGAGCCAGAAAATGGTCTGGTCAAGCATGCTTTACACACCTATGCTCGCAAACAAACTTCCCAATCGCCGTAGTTGAAGTTATTTTGAATCGTCGCCACCATTGCAACCTTGCCAGCGGATTCATGCCTTCGCCAGGATAAGATGACTCTGCGAGGACCATTTTCCTTCACAGCCATACCTGCAAGGACTTACTAGTCCCTGATTCTTCAAGCCCCGGATATGAGCTATACGTTCCCAACCACTTCTCTAGGCAACTTGGGTTAACCCAGCATGCCCCTATGCCACTCGTCTTCTCTTTAAACAGATACAACCTTTGGTGAGAATCTAGCCATCCTTCATTGCACAATCTACAGAATGCACACTTTGGCTTCCCAGCCGTAACAATCCCCACCTTGGCGAAAACCACTCGCCATTTCTCTATTAGTCACAGAAACGTACTTGGTCTGGCGCTCTCAAATTTGGGAAAACAAACGACGGACTGGACCGCTTACTCTTTTTGCCACCATCTTCTGCGACTTTGACAAATAATTCATGGATAAAAAAGATTTGGCTATCATAGGCAAGCTATAAAGAAACAGCAACTACCTTCCTTGGCCACAGGTATACTTCTTACCCTATTCATAAAATCCTGTTAACTTTGGCACATGCACTGGAAATTCCTTGATAGTGTTTGACAAATTTCCTTATTGCTATCAACAACATGCCTTAGAAACAGACGCTGCCGCCAGCTCGAAAGTTCCAAAGAAGAAAAGGTCCAAAACCACTGGCCAATTAGTAAGTATCAAAATCTTTTACTAATGTTCATCGCCTTTGCTGTCTCATTGATTACAACTGTCTTGCTTATTCTTTACCAGTCAAAAAAGTGCACTAGGACTGACTCCTCTTCTAGAGATTCTCCACGAATTTAAGGTTCCAAGTCCGCCGGCAAAGATGACTCTCAACATAACCTAATTCAGCCAACCTCGGTGCCCCTCTTGGCCTTGGAAGCCCCATAAGTTCTAGTTGGGAAATGATAGAGGTTGTGAGCAGAGATGGACATGCTAAACTCCGAGCTAATGTCTTATTTGCCTCCTTCGATCAAAGAAGCGAGAAAGCATCTGGGGCAAATGCATGTTCAGTATTAGTCTTTACCATTGCTCACTAGCTACACTCACATTCTAATGTTATGTCAACAGTATCCGAGTTTGACGACCTTATTGTTCAAGGTTCTTTAGAATGGCAGAAACTCTGAATGAACGAAGCCCTCACCAATTCCTTCTCTGACAACCATTTAGATCTTGAGATGATTCTGAAGGCAGGCATCAGGCCAATAAAGATCTCTTCTGATGACTCATTCATTGGATACTTCAGTCCAGAGAAGTTTGTGAACATGAAAGGTCTTGAGTCATTTGATCAATTATGGGATAACATCAGCAAAAGCAAAGAGCCTCGGGTATATCTGGTATGCTGGAATGATCATTTCTTTGTCATCAAAGACGAAGTTGATGCTTACTACATCATTGATTCACTGGGGGAAAGGCTCTTCGAAGGATGCAGCCAAGCCTACATACTAAAATTCGATGACTCTAGTATAATGTATGAGGGTGAGGATAATGAGACGGGGCCAAAAATCATAAATAGTGGGAAAAAGTATTGTAAAGACTTCATCTCAAGATTTCTAGCTGGGATAAATCTCAGGGAGCTTGAAAAGGCAGAAAGGAAAGAAATAGTTGATCATCTTACCCTCTTTCGGCGTTTACAGATCGAGTTCTAATCCTGTTATCTTTCTTCCTCCTCTGGCAAGGAAAATAATTCCCAAAATGACGAGGTCATCTTAGAACCAGAAACTCATGCTCCGCCTTCGCCAGAGCTCCAAGTCAATGTAGTCGAGGAACCACAACAATTGGTTGTGTCTAATGACTTGCCCCTACCTCAGGTAAAACCTCAACTTATTTACCCCTTCTGTACGTTAACTATTTTGATTAAATATTGACGCCTCACATTTCCTTCTAGTCTACACCCACTTTTTTGAATAGTGACATAGTCCTTCCTGAACAGAATACTGACTCAGAAGGCCGGGTTATCTTTCCAAGACCGGCTACAGACGCCCATCCCCCCTCGATCTCCTGATCCTGTGTCAATGGCCAAGATGGAACATCCATTAAACTCGCCAAATCGTGTTGATGAAGAACAAAATACCTCACATGGAGAAACTACTACTCCCCCTTCATCATCAAGGCCTTCCAGTCAAGCATCCACTTTCCAAGATCAAAGCTCTGAGCTCCCCTCCGGCCATTGCCATTCTTACCTCTGTTGCTCTCCAAAAGCTTTTCTCCCTAGCCTAGATACCCCTCAAAGTATAAATCAAACTCAAGAACAGGTCAAAAAAACTAAAGGTCACTACCCCTGCTGAACTTTCCAAGACCATGTCTGACTTTGAAGAAGGACTTCGCCAGCTCCAAGATCAATACGAGGCTTATCAACATCTAAAATACGAAGCAAACCAAAAGAACGAAGAAATGGAGACCTTGGCTCGCCAGACGCAGGAAGATAATAACTGAGTCTAAGCACTTATGAAGGATACTTTATCTCAGCAAAAAACTCTGAATGCCAAGGAAGCTGAGTTAGCCGCTCTTCAAGTCGAAGTGGACAGCTTATGTTCAAAAGCTCACTCCAATCAGGCCAATGTTCGATAACTCCTGGACGAAGGAGAAAGCCAAGCACAGCTGCTGCAGAATGCTAAGGAAGAAGTCGCGGGCACTTTGCACTTATACAACCTAGCTTGGCGAGATTTTGAGCTTTTGAAATCATCTTTAAAGGACCAAGCTTTCTCGTTGTAGTTACTGGGCCTTAGAAATTAAGCCCTCTCCTTGTTTCTATATCGTGATTTCAGAACATTTCTATCAGCTTTAGTACTTTTATTTGATCAAATTAAACATTTATATTTTAGACTTATTGTTATTTACACAAACCTCGCATGGGGTAGTATGAGTAAAGATGTCCCTCGCATGGGGTTGTTTAATACCCTATTACTATTTACACAAACCTCATACTCTAAGTTTAGCCACAGAAGTTGGCGAGTATGAATTCTTTATTCAGAATAAAATAAAATAAAAACAAAAATTTAGCCATATGTATTGGCTGACTAAACACAACTTTAAAAATAATTTTAAATTTTAGCCACATGTATTGGCTAACTATGTATAAATCCCTATGTGTTGCCCCTTCAGTTCATTTAGGCGAGAGTCACCGAGGAGCGTGAATGGACTGAATTAAGTTATTGTTGGCGGGTCTTCATATTCCCAAGCTGGTTGTACGTATTTCTTAAGGAAACGGCCATTGATAGGGTTGGCATGAGTTATTCCATCTCGATCTCGTAAACGAACAGCTCATTTGCCTAAGATTCGATCAATAACGTATGGCCCTTCCCACTTTTCTGACCACTTTCCTCTTCCTTCAATCTTTTCGCCAACGGGTAGTATCACTCACCAAACTAATTCTCCTTCTGCAAAACTCATGCTCCTAGTACACTTGTCATAGGCACGAGCCACTTTTCGTTTCTCGGCACACAGACTGTCATAAGCTGCTAGTCTCTACTCCTCTAAGTCTTCATGTTCCTACCACATTGCTTGTACATAATCCTCACTGATCGGAATATTTTGCTCCGTTACTCTTAAAGATTGTACGTTAATCTCCAAAGGCAGGACTGCATTGTGGCCAAACATTAAAGCATAAGGAGTTGTTCCTGTTGGGTTTCGTTTGCTTGTTCGATAGACCCATAATGTGTTGAATAATTCTTCATGCCACAATCTGACATTGCTATCAAGCATTCATTTGTGGATGTGTATGATGATCTTGTTGCTCGCTTCAGCTTGACCGTTGAATTGAGTATAGTATGGAGAAGAATGGAGAAAATGTATCCCGAAATTCTTCATTAGCTCATCTATGTCTCCAGACGTGAATCTTGCCCCTATGTCTGAAACAAAACTCTCAGGAATGCCAAACCTGCAAATGATATCTTCAAATAAGAACTGGCGAATGGCTTTTGCTGATGATACTCTAAGAGGTCTAGTTCCTACCCATTTGGTTAAGAAGTCAGTAGCCACTATGATATACTTGTGCCGATCTGATGAATGAGGATGAATCATCCCAATTAAGTCCAAAGCCCATCCTCGAGCAGGCCAAGGTGTGATTATAGGCTGTAATGGTATCCTGGGCATGTGGCTAATTGGGCCATATTTCTGACATTCTTCACAGCCTTTAGCGAACGTGATGCAATCTTTGAACATACCTGGCCAATAGTAACCATGTCGTCGTATCAACCATCTCATCTTAGGGCCAGCTTGATGTTCCCCTGCTACTCTCAGATGGACTTCCCTCATCAATCGCTTGGCGTCACGTTCGTATACACATCTCAAGAACAAGCCTTCTTCTCCTCTTCTATATAACTCATCTTCCTTGAGTATATAATTAGGATCTTGGAAACGGATCTGCTTGTCTGCCAGATCATTAGGATTATGGAGATATGAGATAATGGGCTGCCTCCAGTCCACATCAATATGATTGAGTGTGGCAACGTACCATTCATTATTTTCCTCTTAGTGAGCCATGAAAGATGGTAGAGTCCTTCGTTCAACTTTCAATATACATTCACGTACTCCATCTTGCAAGCTCATTCCTGTTGTTAGTTGTGCTAACTTGTTTGCTGCATAATTCTCTTCTCGTGGGATGTGACTTAGTTCTACTTCTGTAAACAGCTTCAATAACTCACCAGCTTTTCTGGCATATGATTATAGAACTGGTCTTGCCCTGAAATTAATCACCACAAACGTGCATATCTGTGATTTCCATATCTAGCAGAAGCTCCAATCCTATAATGAGTGCCTCATACTTTGCTTGGTTATTTGTGCACCGAAAATCCAACCTGAAAGAATAAGAAAAGGTTTGGCTGCATGGAGTGACTAATGCCACTCCTGCCCCAGCCATAGTGCTCGTACTTGACCAATCAAAGTATAAATACCAAAGTTCTAGATCAATACTAGCTAAGTCTAACTTTAGCTTCTCACGAGCATCCTCCATTGGATGATGAGCCAGAAAATCAGCCACTGCTTAGCCTTTTATTGCATTCTAGGGTATATACTGCAAAGAGAACTCTGAAAGTGCAAGAATCCACTTCCTAATCCTTCTCCTCAGTATGGGTCTCGAAAGCATATATTTCATCAAATGGGTTTGTGCTATTACGCATGTGGTGAAGGATAACATGTAATGCCTCAACTTGCATCCTCAAAAGTACAAGGCTAAGCATAGTTTTTCCATTGGTGAGTATCTTGTCTCACAATCAGTTAAGGTATGGATGAGAGAGAAAATAACACGTTCAACTTTTGCTGTATCATCTTGAGCTAATAAACTCCCAATAGAAAGATTGGTAGCTGATATATACAACTTGAGAGGAACCCTGGCCTTGGTGGTACCAAGATTGGTGGATTCGCTAAGTATGCTTTGATGGTATCAAAAGCCACTTGATGAATAGGCTCCCACACAAAGTCTTTCTGATTATGAAGCTTGAGTAAAGTTGAGAAAGGTTGTGTTTTTCCAGCAGCATTATCAATAAACCGCCTCAAGAAGTTGATCTTACCCAATAATCGTTGTAGTTCTTTCTTATTCTTTGGCGAGACTGCATTGAGAACTGCTTATTTCTTGTCATCTGGTATTTCAATCACACGTTGATGAACCAAAAATCCCAGTAAATCTCCTGCTTATACTCGAAATACACACTTAGCTGGATTCATTTTCAACTGATGCTGCTTCATCCGAATAAACATTTTCCTCAAGTCTTCAATGTGATATGCTCTGCATTTCGTTTTAACTACCATATTATCGATGTACACCTCCATGGACTTGCCAATAAGGTCATGGAAGATCAAGTTCATCGCTCGATGGTAGGTTACCCCTGCGTTCTTGAGTCCAAATGACATGTCCACGTACTCAAATACTCCTTCAAAACCTGGGCACCGAAATGTTGTCTTGTGTCTGTCTGCTTCTGCCACTGGTATTTGATGATAGCTAGCCATCCCATCCATAAACAATAACATTTCGTGACGAGCCACTGAGTCTACCAACAAATCTTCTACTGGCATTGGGTATGCATCCTTTAGGGTTGCATTATTCAAATCTCCAGACTCGCATCTTGCCATTCTTCTCCTTGGCTGGGACTATGTTTGATAGCCACTCATTATATTTGGCCACTCATATTATCCCTGACTTGAGCATCTTTTCAACTTCTTCCTTTACTAGGATTGTTGTTTCTGTGTTCATTCGACGCATCTCTTATTTTACTAGCTTCTTTCCTTTTATAATAAGCAAGTTGTGGCAGATCAATTCTGGCGACAGCCCTGACATGTCATCATATTTCTCTGCAAAACAATCAGCGTATTTCTTTAACAATTCAATAAGCCTTTGTCATTCTTCAGGCTCTAGGAAGGTACTAATAGCCACAGATATTGGCTCTTCCAAACTCCCAAGATTAACCTTTTCAATGGGATCCTTAACTTTAGGAGGTATATCGTCTAAGGCAGCTGGTGCTAGTCTGATCTCCTCCTCCTCACCTGATTCATTCAGCACGTCCTCATCCACGTATTCCAATGCTGCAATCATTAGAACACTCTCGTAAGCTTGACTCTCTATTAAAAAGTTGTGGAAGTGCTCGTACAAAGAGTAACAAGTCGCGGCCTCTATGCTTGATAGAGGCTCTATCATTGAAATGATTTAGATGATAACTCTATGGTATAAGGCGTACTACTATCGTTGTTTGCTTGAATAATACCCCATTGAGCTAGTTCATATGCCGTTACACTAATTGGGAGGTCTTTGTTATCTACGCCACATACTTCCAGTGGCCTGAGGCTACTGTTGAATAGCTAGCCTCCAAAGAATTCGCAGACATGGAGTATGGACAAGGATCTGCATCAACAATTTCTACCTCGCCAGACTCCATGTTCTATAGTACCATCTGCTGGTGGAGGGATGATGGCGCACAATAGCTCCTGTGGATCCAATCACGTCCAAGAATTGCACTGCATGGAGCTGTGCACTCTGCTACAAAGAATGTGTGTGTTTCAGTGGCTGGACCTATTTGCACCTGTAGAAAGATTATCCCCAGAGTCTTGGATATGTTGCCCTAAAATTTTCTGACATTTATGGTTGTCTCTTGGATGGCAAACTTGGGAATGCCTAGTAGTGCCATTGCTTTGACGGTGATGATGTTCACTACTGCCCCAGAGTCCATTAATATCTTGTTAATTTAAACCCCTGGATCGTCCATGTCATGTACAATGGTCACATATTCATAGCCATGTTCAAAGTTGGTTTCTTGAAGAGTATATATGCCTTCCTTAATGGCAAATCGATTTTGGGTTGCTTGGTGAGCACCTGTTGTTTCGAAGGTTTTGCTTAATCTTCTGGCATTTACAGGTTATTCACATCTCTACTTGGGTTTTCTTCGACCACTGTTGTCTTTTGCGAAGGTCCTGCATACTTAGAGGATAAGACAAATACCATATTAATGTTAGTATCTACCTCATCCGCATACTTTGTATGTTATCTACTTCATCTTCACTGTAGTTCAGTAGCTCTTCATCATTCTCGTTGATTTCATCTTTAAGCTTCCCATCTTCTACATCTATGTCTACTGTGATCTCTAAGGAAGCGACATGCTGTATCTGAACCTCAGATGTAGGTTCTACGGTTGTTGGCATAAATAAGCCAGAGCTTTGCTTGTGAAGTGGGGGAAAGGCTTTATCCAAACTGGCCTTCTTCTTCTTTTCTTCCTCAATCAAAGGCTTTGGTCTCCATTGTAGGCCTTTAGTCTCGCTCATAGTGCCATGCCCCCGGACGTGTTCTCTCTTCCTCTGTGGACTATTCAATCCCACCATTTGCATTGCTTCGTCGTCAAACCTAAGACGTTGTTTTGCTGATTTATGTGTTTGTATGTCATGATGAACCTCAAGTATAGGTTCTGGTGTCGATCAAAGACGCTCGGTCGTTCTGCTCGTACTTTAGGCTCTCAAAACTTCTTCCCAAAGACCACCATAGGGTTTACTGCAAGTGCATTCAACCATTTTTGTAGCTTTTCTAGGGGATAGATCAATTGTTCTTCCTTGATGATGCCCATCTCATAAGCTTCAAATTCCCTCTTAGCTTCTCCAAATCGTCGCTGAAGATTACGTCTCCTGCTTGGGGTTACCTCAATAGTCTTTCCTTTTTCCTTCACATACCATACGTTCTCTTTAGTAATCTTTCTTAAAGATGGTAAAACATATGGCTTGGCTAACGTATGGCTTGGCGAGCGTATCAGTTATCCCTGCTTCAGACTTTTTTGCCCTATTGGCCTTCTCTGCCGCTTGCATTCACTTGAATGCTTGGGAGTCCCTTTGATTAAGATCCCTTGGGCTATATGGCTGATAATGTTCTGTACTTGAAAATAATTCTGGGGGAAGACCTTGGCTGCTTCTGCCAATTCCTCTTAGGAGATCTTCAACCCGCACTGAAACTTGCAATGAGCATAAAGAGCCATTGGGAATTCTGCCTTTGGGTCTACCTTCTCTTTTCCTTTAACTGATCTCATTGGCTGCTTCTTTGGTGAACTTTAGCCAGTGGTATGGATATCGACGGTCTGCTTTCTCTTGCTTGGGTTGCCCCTAGTCAGTTCTATTCCTCCTATTATAAACCCATCCTCTTTAGGCTGAGGCACTGGCTTGGGTACTTCAATCTGTACTTCGCCATTGTCTATCCACTGTTGGATCCTGATGGGTTCTCTCTCCTGTATTCCATCCAAAATTTCCTCTATCTTGTCTCAAGGGAAAGGGTGCTGCACGTATATTGGTACACCTTCATGATCTATTCTCACGTGAAAATTAACTGTTGATGACCAATCTACCCCAACCACGTTGACTTGAGTGGATGGGAATGGGTGAGAGTCTACTAATGTCGTTATTTTGGAAGTTCCCTCAACTTCCAGCTTACCTTCATCAATCCACTTCTGGATCTGATCATTTAGCTTGATGCAGTCCTTCGTTATATGGTTCCATGCCCCATGGAACTTACAATACTTTTTTTTTCTTTCAACTGCTCGGCAGTGGGGAGAGATCCAAAGTTTGCTTTGACGACTCGCATATTGTAGAGCTCGTCCAGGATCTCATGAGCCATATTAGCATCATATGTATATGCATCGAACTCTGGCTTATTAAAATCCATTATCGAAAGCTTAATTTGACATTTGCTCTTCTAAAGTTTACGGGGTTTTACGATCTTGTTTGTTAAAAAGTCTACTACCCCTACTTGTTCTCCTTCAGAATCTAAATCCTGGTTGTTTTCCACTTCTTCTATATAAGCCACGATTCTTGGCTTAGGTATGTTGTAGGATCTAGTAGTATACATTCCCTTGGACGCATTTTTTCTGTTGTCTCATTCTTGCAAGGTACTGTAGGCTCTAGTTGCAGTTGTAATAAACTCGTTCAAGGAGAAGTATTTTCTATTAAGGAATAATTGGTGGTACATATCCTCCAAGCCATTCTTGGCCATTTCAACGAACTCTTCTTTGCCCAATGGGGTCTTGCATATATTATACTCTGACCAAAAACGGTGTAGGAAGGTAACTGGGATTTCTGTAGCCGATTGACTCAAGGAAGCTAGCTTTCCAACACTGGTTTCTGGTTTTGCCATCCCGAAGTGATCGATAAACAAGGTTTCCATATCCTTCCATTTTGTGATCGAGCCATTTTCCAACCCCGTATACCAAACGAGGGCTGACCTTGACAGAGATGACCCAAAGACTCTCAGTTTGAGTCCTTCATTATCGGTGAACTGCCCCAGTTGTAGAGTAAAGTACGCCAGGTGAGTCGCTACATTAGTATCATCATCGCCAGAGAAAGTCTGGAAGGTCTGATGTCGATAATATCTTGGCCATTGCCAAACCTCTGGGTTGTCTTTCTGCATGGGAGGGAATGGAGTTTCGTATGATTCATATATCTTAGCGAGGTGTATGTCACAGTCATTCATAAACCTGTTTAGTCTCTGCTCCCATGCTGGCGGGAAAGACTCTGCTTGCCTGGTCTTCCTGGTGAGGTCAGAGATGAATTTTGTTAAAGATGTTATGTCTTTGTGTGTCCTCCGAGATAGTGTCGCTGCTTGTCGAAGATATTAAGCTAAACTTGTTTTCAAGTTTTGCATGATGTCAGCCCATAATTTATCTTGACCTTCTGCAAGGCTTGCTACTTGAGCTTCGATCGCTTCTCGCTCCTCCTGATCCTTGTATAGCTCTACCCTTAAAGCTTGGATTTCAGCCAATGTCGAGTCTACCTTCTCACCCTGAGTAGTGAGGAGGTCTTCTTGTTGTTTGATTCTTTGACAAAGAGCCGTATAGTAGTTCGTTTGATGCTCATCACGCCAAGTCGCGTAGGCTAGGTATTCCTGGAGTGTGATCTCCAGGATCTCTGCTTCGCTCAAAGATTTGAACGACATCATTTAGTGTTCACAGTATACCGGTTGTGGATGTTTACGACACTGAGGGTATTCCCTTTTGTAAGGATCCCCTATTGTCGCTTAGAGACACAAAAAGAAGGTCCCACTGGGCGTGCCAAAATGTTTGATACCAAAATCTCCCCAGCGAGGAATGCGTATAGAGCCTCCTGAAAACGGCCTCTTTTATAGATTTTGGATAATATAACCGCAGGTATCAGTTTTATCCTGATGTGCTTCATGTGCTGGTGTGCTACAATCTCGCAACGAAATGTGAATGTATAGCTGCGTCGCCTGACTTCTTGACTAAGCAATTTAGGCGGGAAGAGCACCAACCTTGCCTGAATGGATCCTTCTTGCCTAGTGTCCTAGGAATTTAGCTTTTCGTGTCTCTAGCAAAGCCACAGAAATCGATACTCCATACTCTCTTTGTAAGTGCAAAGCAGAGCAATCTCCTTGACGATGTGTTGAGAACACCGGGGTGTTGCTTCCCTGGATCTCCAAACTCTTACTCGATAGGTGACAAGCTCTTCAATCTTCTAGTTGCGTTGCTTCCTTTGATCTCAATACTCTCACTCGATAGGTGACAAGCACTTTGATTGTCTGGTTGCAGAGTTTTTTTGACGAGATGTATTTGCGTGTAGCAAAATTGTATTTGATCAAGGAGGATCCTTTCTCTATCGCTATCGTTCTTCTTATATAATGTACAGTAGTTGCATTTTAGTTCACTTGTACGTCTTCAGCTCTTTGATTCTCAATATAACTCTAAATGTTCACCAGCACACGATCTTATCTTTATATAGTTCAATGCTATCCCAATTCCTTCCACAAAGGAAACCTAATCGATGTAGGAAATGTTTGATAATTATTAGGCCGCGTGGATAAGTCATTTTGATTTATAGTCTTAACCCAACGCGGAATTATACCTTGTTATTTTACTCGGGCCGCTCGTCAAATCCAGCCCTCAAAACCCAATATGAGATATTTATCTCAGGCCCAAACAAAACTGGTTTTAGGTATACTTCTTTTATATATCAACAACATGTACAAACTATGGTGGCCAAAAGTCAAAACCCTACAATATATGCAAATTACTAGGGTTGGGCTCGGGTCGAATTAGTTCGGGTTGAGGCCTGACCCGAATTCGAACCCTAAACAGTAATCAGATCAGTTCGATTCGGATCAACACAATTGGGTCATCAACACCGAATGGATCCGAACAAAAACATATTCGGATTGGTTCGGCCCATTTCGGCACATTTCGGGCCAATTTCAAATCAGCATCAAATTTAGGGATTTTAATTTTGGGCCAACAATTTAGGGATTATGGGCCTTATATATTCAAAATCTGCAATTTTGCATCTCAAATCTGCATAAGTTTTCTAGCTCATGAAGTTTAAAATATGCATGTCTCAAATCTGCAACAAGTATAGGTAAAAAAAAGTACAGTCCATGTTCAATTCAAGTACAGTCTCATAACTAAAAAAAAACTTGCTCAAGCAGTTCAAGTTTGAAATAGTTCCAGAAGTGTAATATAATTCATTATATTCCCAAAAAAAGCATAAAAGTGGTTCATTACAGTCTCAAATGAGCAGAAAAGTGAAATTATCAATTAAAGCATTCATCTCCATTCTCTTCATCTTCACTTTCATCCAAATCATCGTCACTCAGCTCCATAGTTTCAGAAACTCCACTGGCTCCAAAAGACATTTCTGTGATACTTTCCAACTCAGTTATGTGCT
Source organism: Geum urbanum (assembly GCA_946800695.1). Taxonomy (NCBI): domain Eukaryota; kingdom Viridiplantae; phylum Streptophyta; class Magnoliopsida; order Rosales; family Rosaceae; genus Geum; species Geum urbanum. Next base: position 30,508,953 of record OX327017.1, read on the forward strand.
CTACAAATTGACAAAAGCCTAAAACTTATACATATTTGCAAGCCAAAATAAAAATGCAAAGAAAGAATCAAATTGTAAGCCATAATCAAAATGCACACAAAAAATAAAACCAGTTTACCTTTTTCACAACTCATATATCTCAATATTTGGAATATCATCATCCTTATCATCCAGTTCATTTTTCCTAAGCCAACTTTGAAGATAGATCAATCCTTCTATTGACTCAGGAATCAATGAACTCCGAAAATTGTATATGACTCTCCCACATGTGCTAAAAGCACTATCCGAAGCAATTGTGCTCACTTGTATAACCAGCACATCTCTTGCAATTCTTGCCACCACCTGATATTTTACACCATTCACCCCCCACCAATCCAAAATTGGATACTTTTCACCATTCTCACCTACTGGCTCAAGATCATCATCCAAACTACTTCATGGACAGGGCCTGTCTTATTTGCCGAAGACACTATTTCCTTCCATCTACCAATAAGTGAGGATCTAAAACCAGTGGCGGCTGCCCCACTGCTAGTAGTTGACCTCTGCAATTAAGTTGATCTCACAATTGCTTGAATTTTAGCAGACTACACATATTGAGCATATAAATCCATGAAGAACTTCTTCAACTTCTTTGTCTCCTCCGCAATCTCCTCCTCATCTTTCCCATCAACATAAAAAAATGTATCAAGTGAACAAGCTTGAATCTCGGATCAAGAATCAAACCTAGATGGATAAAGGGATTCACATCAGCCTTTGATCTGAAGTACTTTTGAAGCTTTTTTAACATGTCACCAGCCATATCATTCATCACCTTCTTCACGGAAGTAGCACCTCGTATCATTTCAAAATCTAAAATCATCTTATTAATATCCGCATCAATGGCCATCACATCATGGTAGGTGGAGTGCACTGTGGGGTATGTAGATGCACTAACTCTCACTGTCACCTCATAAAAAACTTTATGGAACACAACAAACTCCTCCGTATTGTCCCAATCTTCATCATAAGGAGGTCCACAATTTCCTCTCTTATTTAGCAGAGGAGGAATCAGGTTTCCATCTTAATGAAACTTCTCATTCAGCTCCGTAAAGTATGTTCTATAATATTCTTTATCCTCCACCATTCTAATAAAAGTAGCCTTGAACTTCAGCGCTGCTTCCAACATTAGGTATGTTGATTTCTACCTCGTGGGAACATCCATCACAACTAGCCCTCTACAAGGTATATTTTCTTTTGCTATGCTATTTTTGAAGACATCTAACCTATGGGCAGAGGGCCGGAAAAACTTAACAACATTTATAATTTCCAAGACAGCCTTATTTAACTTTTAAAAACCAGCTCCGACAATCAAGTTGCATATGTAGGCAGCACACCTAACATGCATATGCTTACCGTCTAATATAGCTTGGGAATCCTTAATCCTATCCAATCTAGCCCTAACATACTCAGTAGCACACTTATTGGCAGCTGCGTTGTCCATAGTATGGTGAGAACCTTAGTAATACTCCACTTAAGCAGCACTTCTCAATAAGGTTTCCTATTGAATTCTCAAAATGATTATAGATAGTAATAAAGTTAATGGTCCTCTTATGCATTACCCACTTCTTATCAATAAAATGTGCAGTGAGCACCATGTAGTTAATCTTCTGAACACTTGTTCAAGTGCCAGTGGTTAGACAAACTCTATACTTAAGCTAACTCTTGGTAAGGTCATTTCTCTTACTTTCATAGAGATTCAAAAAAATTCTATGGAGAGTTATTCTACATAGAACTGTAAAATCAGGTACATCAACTCTACTAAAACCCCTAAAATCCAACTTCTCAATAAAGCTAAAAGATAATTCATCAACAACAACCATTTCAACACAGGCTTGCATAACTTCTTTAGGGTTAAAAATATGAGTTTTCAGCCTATTACCCTTACTTTTATCCCCAACCAAAGTCTTTTAAATTTTATCAATATTTTGCCTTCCTTCATAATACTTACACCTCTGGTTTATGTGTTTATTCATCCCTCCAGTCCCATTCTTTGTAGTATTCATAGCATAATCTCCTAAACTACCCTTAGGACCATAATTGCATTTAGTTCTCCTTTCGTGTATCTTTTGATCAGGTTTCCCTTTCCACTTAACAACCTTAAAAGCCTTATACTCTGTGAAATGATCCCACACCAAACTATGTTTCTTAGAGTCAAAATGATTTGGACTTACAACAGATGCAACAGTCTCAACTTCAGCTACTGGAGCTGAAGGAGTGGTTCCAATTGCCGAAGCATTACCACTCAGGGACTCCTCTGTTCTTCTTACATTTTTTTTAAACTGAAGATGGAAAAGAAAACTAGTTAACAACCTAAAATTACAAATTGCAGATTCTATGTTACACAATAAATTACATACACAGTCACTCACATGCAAATACTTACACTGATCTTAGTTATAGTTCAAAACTTCAGCCCAGAATCTAGCAACAACTACTGAAATCTAAGCGAGCAACCTCTACCTCCTCTTCTTTGAAAACAAAAAATAAACCATACATCATCTTACAGTTCACCAAAGCAGGTTCATCTCATAGCACATACATCTCAATAGTTATAGTAACTAATACCGGTTGAGTACACAATCATATATAACAATTATCTCCTACTTCTCATTCAGCTTATTCAATCTAACTCTCTAGTTCTGGTAACCCAGCACATACATCATCTCATAGTTCACCAAAGCAGGTTCTGTCAAAGCATATTCATCTATTGTAACACAACACATACATCAACTCAATAGTTCTAGTTAACACATACATCAACTCAAATCCCTCAACACAAATACGAAATTAAAATTGTAACATAAAACTAAAGCTCATCCAATTAGGATCTTAAGCGTCCAAGCACAACAGACTCATCACAAATGATTCACAATCCAGTCTAGAACAGTACACAAGATCAAGCAGTTGGAGACCTCCAGGATCTCCACAAGCAACTGAAATTACAAAATCTAATGGACAACGATAACAGGTAGCATAAGAGACTAGCACATACATCTCATAGTTCAATTAATAGCACAAACAAGTCCTCAAATTCTTACCTTGAGCCATTTGAACTGCTTGATATACTTATTGATTGTCTATTTCATTAAATCAACACCAATTATATTCACGTGAATCCTGTCACTCAAATAAATAAACTAAATTCCATCAATAAGAGGGAGGGAGGGAGGGAGGGAGGGAGAGGGAGAGAGAGAGAGAGAGAGAGAGAGAGAGAGAGAGAGATATCTACCTGATAATTCTAGAATGATTTACAACATGAAGACGAGAGCTTTCAGAGATTGAGAGAAAAGCCGTCGATGTGCAGAGAGATGAGACGATGGGGCAACAACATCAGCGTTGATTGAGGCGACGACGACGATCGATTAAGGCTGTGTGGCGTTGATTGAGGCTGTGTGACGTCGAGCTAAGGTTTGCGACGTGTTTGAGGCAGAGAAATGAGCGACGACGGTCGATTGAGGCTGTGTGGTGGCGGTGGTCGATTGAGGCTATGTAGCGTCGAGTTAGGGTTTGCGGCGTGTTTGAGGTAGAGAAATGAGCGACGACGGTCAATTAAAGCTGTGTGGCGGCAGTGGTCGATTGAGGCTGTGCGGCGTCGAGCTAGGGTTTGCGTCGTGTTTGAGGCAAAATAATAAGAGAGAGGAGAGATATGAGGAGATTTTGTCTAAATAGGGTAATTTTTTGATTTCGTACGAGACCTTATATGCTGATATGCTGGAGAAAGGTTTCATACGACCCAGTGTATCACCGTGGGGTGATCCTGTATTGTTCATGAGAAAGAAGGATGGTTCCATGCGATTATGTATTGACTACCGGAAGCTGATTCAGGTCACCGTGAAGAACAAGTATCCATTACCGCGGATTAACGATTTGTTTGATCAGCTCAAGGGAGCTTTAGTCTTTTCGAAGATTGATCTCAGGTCTGAATACCATCAGTTGAGGATCAGAGAGTCAAATGTGCCCAAGACAGCTTTCAGATCACGGTACGAGCATTATGAGCTCTTGGTTATGCCGTTTGGGTTGACCAATGCCCCTGCAACTTTCATGGATTTGATGAACAGGGTGTTCAGGCGATTCCTGGACAAGTTTGTGATCGTATTCATCGACGGGTTATACATGTGTGTGAGAGATTTAGTGTGAGACGGTGTAAGATAAGAACACTGCTAGATGTTTGATACGTATTTTTATTGGGTCTCGGTAATGTTCGGTTCGAGTTCTGAACGTAACCGAACCGCACCGAATCTTTTCCTTTAGTTTTAGGTCATTTGGTTTCGGGTCAGAATCTATGCTGATCCGTGTATTTTAGGCCAAACGGGTTCGGGTTCGAATTTCGGCCCATTCGATTCGGTATAAGGCCGATGCTACAAATTACTGATTACTCTTCACCTTAATTAATTAAATTCTTGATTGATTGCATGCAGTTTCCGTTATTGGATCAAATGACGGTCCAACCAAAAAGTCGAACGTTAACAGCTAAAAAACACATACATATCCGTGTGGTCATAGTTTTGAAACTTAGTTCCTACTAATTAATAAGCCATGCATATTGAAATTGTTGACACTAGAAGACCAACGTACTCGTGTCGACCATGCAGATACCAGTGGCGTCACCAATCTAACAGACACTACCAAAGTTTTTATTTCTATCATGCTCACATGCATTTGATCACCAAGGTTAACGACGAACGCTAGCGGATGCACATAGAGTCCAGCTTGGACAATTGCTTAACCTTATTTTTATACTTAGCCTTAAATTATATCTTATATTATAGTGTTTGGGATAATTAAGCCATATAAAAAGGACAAAAAAAAAGACAAAATGAAGACAAACTATGTAATTAAGAAGGCAAGTGCAGCGTTTAAGATTTTCATTCAATGATTTTCAATTGAATTGAGCTCAAAATATGTACATTTGCTTGATAATTATGATTTGCCTAAAAAAAATATTTCTTCCTCCATTAGTTCCCAGAATATCACATTCAATCTAACAACAATCTAACAAAAGTAGTGTTACGATTTCCAAGATGTGTTACAAATATATTACATTCACTTAATATTGCCCAACCTAAATAAAATTTCTAAATCCGCCAGTGACGACGAAGGTATGAGGAATGGGCTCGACGGCAATCCATTTCCCGTCCTTGAGAACCTGAAGCCCTTCCACCTCATCCTGGAGGAGGAGAGTTATGAGGCTAGGGTCTTTGTGGCCGGCTATGCCGATGGTGAGATCTGGTTCAGGGCACAGCGGATAGTAGTTGATCGTCATATGCTGGCCATGCTTCCCAAGTACCTTGTTATTCATGTAGTCTCTTTCTAGTCCCAAGCTTTCTGAGATGCCTTCCAGCAGTCCCACCGCTAGTCCCTTCATTTGCTTGCAATACTCCGCCACGTCTTCCTTGCAACATTTCGTAAAAAAAAAAACACGGTATATATAGAATCCGACAACGTATACAAAACCTATGTACCATTGCAAGTAAACGTTACCAAAATACCAACTCATCGACTGTGCCAGTTCATCAGTCCATGCATGTGACCATTATTATGTGCCGTTACATAAGGGTTACGTTGGAGAAGGTGAATCTAAGACTTGCCGGCAACTAATAATGTGGCCGGTGAGTTGGAAAAAAAAAGGCCGGAATCTAAATTCTCGGCCAATTGTGTATATGTACCTGAAATTGGGAGGGTTGGAGGGCCAGTCATGAATGAATCGTTGTAGAGGATGGCAGGGGTGTGCTGCAGCACCCTCGAAATTTTCTACCCAAAAAAATAGTATATAATATACTTAAAAAAAAATAAAAAATATAAAAAATATAAAACTAAAAAGAATACACATGCCCAAATCACTAGTCCACCATTTCTCTCTCTTTTCTTCACTTTCGAACTTGGAGTACACATGTCTATGTGCCTGATATTCACCAGTCCACCATTTCTCTCTCTCTTCTTCACTTTCTCTCTCTACTTCTTCACACAAATCTCCAACTCCGTCGGTCACTCGGTCAGTTATTTCTCTCTCTCTCTCTCTCTCTCTCTCTCGATCTCTCTCTCTCTCTCTCTCTCTCTCTCTCGATCTCTCGAAACCGGAATAACTGATTCTGATTTTCTCGGATCTCATTTTTTGATTTTCAGGTGCTCGGACTCCGGCGATTACACTCGCCGCCACGGCTGCTTCCGAAGCTGCATTTTGCTCTGGTACGCCAGTTTCTCAGTCCTTTTTTCTCTTCATCGACTCTGTTAAACTATTTCAAAATTAGAGCATCAAAATTTTCAAAAAAACGAAACAACATTGAGAAATGCGATTCTGTGCTTCTAGTTTGTTTTTGCTTTCCTTTGCTTTGCTTTGATTTTTTTGTTTTTTTTTGGAAATGAACTCTAAATTTTGCACCCCCAATATTTAATTACTGACTCCGTACCTGCTCGGACTTTTGACATCGAAGCTAGTTGACAGTCTTACTTTGCTATGCATATCTTCAGAGTAAAACTTTATGTTTTCACTCTCTAGCAAATGGAAGAACTCCTTGGCCACATCCATCATCTTATCGATTGCACCTTCTTCAACTCCATGGTTCTTAACCTTCAATGTAAAAATGAAATAGGTCAAGTATTTAGATTTTCTGGTAATGTAGAGTTGAAGACCTGATATGATTGCATGTGTGGTGCATCAATGCATATATGTACAAGAAAAAAGTCATAGTTTTGGCAGGCGAGGCCGATCTGTTTGATGATTTCAGAGTGCCGAGAACCGTTGAAATCTTAGAGGTCAATGAGAGGAATGGAGTGTTTGGAGGAATGAATGACTTGGTCGAATTTGGGACGAAGTGTTTCCGGCAGGATATATTGGGAAGGAACATGGGTTGCACCAAATGCAAGGTCTGCTATCAATGGTGACTTTGTTGCTGCTACCATTGTAATGTGCTATAACTAGGTAGCTGGTAGTTGGCAAATTCAGATGGCTTTTCTAGGGAGTGAAAGCTCCTCTATTAATAGGGAGCGATGGAGAGGAAAAAGAGAAGTATCGAAGAAAAAAGGAAAAAGGAGAACAAAAAGGACTCTTTTTTTAGGGCAAATACAACATGACTGCCTAAGTACCGAAGTCATAGTCCAGACAACCTAAGTAATTGAAATCACCTAACCTGTCCAAATATTTGTATCCTGGCAATAAACACCAAGGCCAGTAACCAATGATGTAATAGAACATGAGATGATAAACAATACCTACCATATGTTAAACTGTAAGTTTAGCAATATAAAATACAAACAACCAAATACAAAAATTAAAATACGAAAAAGTAAAAATAAAAACTTAAAATGTCATGGGAGTAGAGATTCCTTCAAATCTGCTTCCGACATTGATTCCTGGTTCCTGGATCTCGAATTCGAACACAAACAAAATTCATATGTGCAAAATAGATGCCAGGCCACACCAAATGCCTAGTTGAGGCCTAAACTGTGCAACAACAACACTTGCCAGCGACATCGTCAGCCGACAATGACCTAAGACACAGAGAAGCGGGCGTTGAGGTGGATCGTCGAAAATTGAAATCGTCCCCTTCCCCAACGCGACAGGGGCATGCTTCTCACAGTCACCCACCATCGCACCTTGTTGGATTCAGATCTAGTCTGAAGCACTGCAGCACCCGTCCCACCGTCACCGCCTGTTGTGCCACAGTCCCACACGAGACGCGGAGGTCGAAAACTCCAGAGATCGCCTTTTACAAGACCACTCAATACAGCCTTCCTCTCCTTCAAATCATACATGCCAGAAGCAAATGAGAGACAAGTCGGCGAGTAAATCGACGGAGGGTCCTGCACCAACGTTGTAGAGAAAGAAGATGACTTGGGGAGCACCGAAAGGAACTGGGCATCATTAAACTGCTCCGCGAGTGGAGTCGACTGGATCAGCCGCCAGAGGCAACCCTTGAGAAGCCTTAGCAGAGCTACAAAAAAAAACTGTTATGAGAGAGAGAATGCATTTTTTTTTTATTCTGGGGGCGAACGGATAATGCACTAAATCTTTGATAATTACGTGGATTCTAATTTAGAATTTTATTGTTCAAGTGGAAAGCAATATGAATATATTATTGTAGTTATTTAAATTCATCGTATTGTTTCTTGGGTAGAGGTTATATAAATTCATTGTAAAAAAAGTTATTGTAGGAGAAACAAAGAGAAAAAGTAGGAACTCTGTTTTTTATTTTATTTTATATTTAATTTGTTCAGTTTTATACTTTATTTTAAGAAAAATTATTTAAAAGCCAAAAATTATATTTGGTTTTCAAAAAAATTCAAAAAAAGACCCAAAGTATAACCCATATTTTTTCAAAAAAACCCTGTTGACATTATTTTCTCCAAAAAAAGTCCAAAAAGTTATAAAATACAATTTTCACCTTCCAATTTTATCCTTCCTTTCCTAATTTGAATTCTTGCCGAATTTAATAGAGATCTGTGAAGCAGTTCTCACTTCTATCTTCAGTTTTTACCGGGAGCTCTCTCTCTCTCTCTCTCTCTCTCTCTCTCTCTCTTGCAATCGCAATCAAGATCTCGCCGCCACAAACACTCTGTTTGATCTTGTCGTCGTTCAACATTGAAAATTTTAAGCGCTGTAAGTTTGCTCCTCAATTAGTTTTGGATCTGGTTTTAGTTCTGGAGATCTGTTTGGATAATCTGTTAGAGTATCTATCTGGCTATCTGTTGGTATATTTGTTATGATAGTTTATCTCTTAGAAGTATCAGACCTAACTATTAGTTAACCAAAGATGTTACATGTGTTTCTTCAACTCTTTAACAACTTTTTAATGTTTTTCTGCAGTATATTCAATGGCAACAACACCATCTCCAATCATTGTGAAATATATTCACGGTCGAGAATGTGTGATGGATATTTTAAGTGCTGGTATCACACTTATTGACATTGTGGATACTGTCCGTCAGCGATTCAAATCACTAAACAACTTAAACTTGACTTACAAGTACTGTATCCCACCAGAGGATGAACACACTTTTCTGAAAACTGATCATGACATGTTTTTGATAATGCTTTCTCTCCAAATGATCAATTCAAAATATATTGAGATCAGAGTCACTAACCTGAATGAGCTAGAACATCCAAAACTCATTTGAATATCCGTTTGCATATCAGGTTGAATATCTGTTTGCATATTTTGTCAAGCTAAACATGTATACTTTTCCTCTTTCCAGCAAACAGTAAATGTGAGTTCCAACCAATTAGTTTGTAGCACGCAGAATGAAAACTCAGGGCAAGGTGTGCAGATGGATAGTTACATGGAAATTAGTAATTTTTCTGAAGTTGGTTTTTGATGCTTTCGAGCAGAGGAGACAAAGGATTACATGACAAAGCCATGGAAAAAATTGATACAAGAAAAGGGACAGAAATTGTTAGATGGTGTGACTGAATTTAGGTTGAAACTCAGAAATTACTCAATTTAAAGTGGATTCAAGTTTACATATGTGAAGAGTGAGCCGACACGCGTAAGTGTACTTCGCAAATACAAATGGCGCGTTATATACGAATGGTCTGTGAATGTAAAACTATATCGGGCGAATGGATCATTTTACATCACTGAAATCAACAATAAGCATACATGCAAAGAGAAGGTCTGAAAACAAATTAGTGAGATGATGCGATCTTCTATTGTCAGGTATGAGACATTTTCTAACATAACTAGTTGTTAAAAAATCTATCTAAAAAGTTCTTCCTTTGTGTCAATTATTTTTTGTACTTGAAACTTATGATTTCTTCAATACTCTCTTCAATCGTTAAGGACAAACTGTGCATTGATCCTAATAAGGGAGCCAAGGCCTTACAGATAGAAATAAGAGAGAGTTTTGGCCCGAAAGTCTCTTACAAGATAGTGTGGTATGGCAAGGAATTATCAATGAATTCACTGCATGAAATTGAAGCCGAATCATACAAAAACCTTCTCTGGTTCCGAGACGAATTAATGAAAACAAATCCTGGTTCAAAAGTTGTTGTCGATGTTCATCCGGAAACATAAAGGTTTAGCGCGTTTTTGTGTCATTCGGTGCTTACATGCAATGATTCCAATACTGCAGACCCATGATATTTATTGATGCAAGTTTCTTAAAGAACAAATACAAAGGACAAATCTTGGGGGCCTCTACAAAAGATGCAGATCAAGGTAATGTAGACATGTAAATATATGAGTTCATGGATAGTTGTCTGGATAGCTGTTTGGGTAGTTATCTGGATAGTTATTTTTGGTTTATAAACTGCATTTCACTATTTACTACACAATTATGATCCTTACCTTTTTTTGTTCTTTTCAGGACTGTATCCAATTGCATTTGCGATAGTTGATGCCGAAAATGATAGCAACTGGAGATGGTTCTTGATGAACTTAAGAGATAAGATAGATAGACATAGCATCAACCATGAAACTAATATTCTGAGGAAAATAACATTTCTCTCAGATTCGTCATAATGAAATTATGAGTTCTCTTCCAGAGGTGTTCCCCAATGATGAGCATGACTACTGTTTTCGGCACTTGGTTGCTAACCTTAAAGACAACTTCAGAGGACCCTTGAATGATAGAATTTCTGACCTCTTCATGCAATGTGCATATGCAAGAAGTGAAAGACAACATGAGTTCCTTCTTAACCAGATGAAGCTAGAAGGTGGATATGGACCCATCAATGAATTCTTGAAGGATCTTCCAAAGGAAAAATGATGGTCTACATTATTTAGAAGAGATAGGTATGGCGAAATGACAAATAACATCTCAAAGTGCTTCAACAGTTGAATACTACATCTCTGCGCACTGCATGTCTTATCTTGCTGATGAAATCAGGATATCCATTACACCCTGATTCATTCTATTATTTCTAGGATATCTGTAAACTACACTGTTTCATTCCTTTTTTTTTCTGTTACTATTGTTCTAGGAGAAAGGTGATGGAAATGATTGCAAGAAAAAATGAAGAATCTGAAAAGTGACACACTATAATGTGACTGAGGATGGAAGGAAAGCTCATTGAAACACTTAATATAGGAAGGTATTGGAGAGTGATGAAATCTAATGGTCTTGTCTATGAAGTTTAGGCTGACAAATACAGTAATGCAGTCAACATAGAGACATGGACCTTCTCATGTAGACAGTGGCAGTTGCTCAGGTTTCCATGCGCCCATGCTCTTGATTTCATTCAAGAGATAGGAAAATATCATTACGATTACGTGGACAACTTGTACAAAGTTCCATGTTACAAACAAGTCTACTCCTTCACAATCAATTCATTGGCAAACATTGAGAAATCGCTTCAGGACATGTCATAATATAGACTGGGTGCCATGCTTCCATTAACATAGAAGCATCCAAGAAGACCAAAGAAAAAGAGAATGAAGAACAAGGGCGAAAAATAAACAATGTCGACAAAGTGCTCAAGATGTCACTAAACTGGTCACAACAGAAGAACCTGCAACAATCCTTTTGATTGAAAATACATGTCTGTGTGAATTATCAAAAATGTTGTCATAATAATTTTCTAAAAGTTTGAATATATGTTGATCTACATGACTGAATATGTGTCTCAATATCTTTATACAAATTTTAGATCTGCGACTTGTTATTTGTAATAGAAAAACAAATTTGAGGTAATTTTTGGGTCCCTTATTTTTGTGTTTTATATTGCATCATAAAGGCAAAAACAAACATTTTATTTCATAAGTTAATGCATTGATTCACTAAATTCATGGATAGTTGTCTGTGTAGCTGTCTGTAAATCTGTTTGGATATCTGACTGGACCTGACTGATAACGTTATATCATTCAATGGCTTCATACATTCATTCATTCATCAAGTCTATTGCAAAAAAAAAATGAAGAACAAAAATAAATCAAAGATACAAAAATAATACATTTTATTGCATAGGTTAATACATTGATTCACTAAATTCATGGATAGCAGCAACAAGAAGAAAAAGCATTGAAGAACTACAAAATTAGAATTATATATTTGATTTTGTAGTTTATTATGTACTTTTAAATTTTTATCTTTTCTATTATTATATTTTAGTTCCTGTTATCAATGAATCTATCTTACTTTAAAGAATGAATGATGTTGTTTGATTTTTGTCCATCAATTATATCATTTTTAAAGTCTGTCTGCCTAAATATTTGTTCAAATATTGATCTGTTCAAGTATCTGTCATTTGATTCAAAAAAAATCAAAACATAAGGAGTGTTTCATATTGTTCTTTATGTGTCACCAATGCCATCATACAAAAGAGATGACGAAAAATTGGAGACAAATAGATGACGACTCAGTAAGATGAACAGACGCGAAATAAAATGACACGTCGTTTCTCAACTATCATGGATAGCTATCTAGAGAGTTGTCTAACTAGCTGTTTAGAGAGCTGTCTTTAGTTTATGAACTGTATTTAAGTACCAAGTATACACCCAACTTTGAGTTATTTTTATGTTGTAAAATGCATCAGAGAGTGAAAAAATATATATTTTATTTCATAGGCTTAATATATTGATTCATTCATTCAAAATTCCAGGGCAACACAAATAGTATTACACAAACAAATATTCAAACAAATACTCAAACAGATAGCTAAGAAGATAGTCATATGATTCCATTCATAATGCTCACCAAATTAACTACTTACAAGACAATCCCCTACATCTTACAATAATGTTCACAGAATGATCACTATAACAAAATATACACATTGATTACTGTCCTACACTAGTTCATGAGTTGATTCATTCCTTCTACTTGTTCTACGGTACCCAGGATCGATCATGATCCATAAATGATTCTAACAGTTTGGCCTTGAACCGAGCCACATCCTCACGATTCAGAATTTGCTTTATTTCCTTGCCGAGAGCTAGGTGATACATGATGTAGAAAACAAAAGTTCTGCAATGAAGGCCAAGATGTTGTTAAGGATTGTTGATGATGAACTGCATAGGTATTTTTTTCAAAATATAGCTTATGACCTTTCACCCACCGAATGTTTTTGTGTTCATTTTCGTATGGAGATTTTTCTCATCATCAGTTTCTTGTTGGTGCTCTGAGAATCATCTACCAACATCTGAACACTGAGTGATAACATATCATCACGTACATCCTTGACATAATCCATCCATATAGACACCAAACGAACCTGTATCAATACAATAAACTATCTGTCAACCTATCTGTAAACTGTAAATACTAAAAATTCGGAAAAAAAATTAGGAAGAGAGAATAAACATTACCGTTTTTAGTGCCTCTCGAAAGTGCTGGTTGTTTGTCGACTTTGTATTCCTTCTAAGTGAGTCAAAATGAGACCAGCATGACACACTTTTATCAAACACTAGAAGGTGGAAATGTGCACGAGAAAGGATCGGGAACAAAAACTTGTCACTGTTGTCCAAAATCTTGAACAACCTTTCAAAAGAACGTTCATGCATCATCTTTACTTTCAGCTCTGACCCAGAAACCTATCAAAAACAACACACAAAAATTAAAGGCACACATAAGGTAAAAAAAAAAGGGGACCAAGAACAAACATAAAGAATAAGGATTACATGAGCCAACTTGTAGAAAACATAACAACTTTCGGCTACCATGTCATCTATTTATTCACTAAGGATAGTGGCATAGGAATCCAAAACAGAGTTCAAGATCTTATCCCCATTAATAATAGCCTGCAGATCTTTCCAGTCGAAGAACTGAAAGGAAGCAATGTCATTCCAAAAGAAATCTCAGTCCAAAATAACAGCAGAACACAAAAAAGTTTTTAAAAACTGAAATATAATTAAACAACCATTTTTTGAAAAAAAACTTTGAAAAATTGAGAGACTTACTCAGTTTTGGCTGTTTTCATCCAGTACCTCACCAACTCACTCTGGTAGCACTTTCCCATGTACTGAAAAATATCACAATCAAGAAACGGTACAGACAAGGTCTTCTTATCAGTCAAAATCACCCGAATTCTTCCCGGCTCGCCCCTATTCATGTTGAACGATTTCACTACCAAAGGTAAAACTACTTCAATAATTGCAAACTCTCCAGTGGGTACTACCTCCACCACATTTTCTTCCCTCTTTTACTTCAGCGCTTTCCCTTGACATCATCCACAACCTCAGCATTGCCCGAATACCAGTAGATCTCTTCTCTCTTCAACGGTATCCTGACCATATCCTTTAACCTCTTAACATAAGTGTATAAATAAATATTTTCTCTATTGAATCTCTCACCAGGCGGAAGATCCTTGTTAAGTTTAATAGGCAATGCCACTGGAGTCTGCCCAGGACTAGGAGTGAGGGTAAATAGATCGAAAGACGGGGAAAACTCTCCTCATTCAGAACTCTTCTTGTTCTCCAACAAAATCCCTAACATAGATACAAAAAATCATTCAATGTAAAAATAAGGTACAAAAACAGATACACTACATATCCAGAGTACAAACAGATATTCAAACATATATCTAGACAGATAGACGATGTTGACACAGATAGATAGACAAGTACTCGTACAAATAGATAGACATTTGAGTTTTCTACAAAAAAAATTATAAAAATACAAAGGAAAATCACCTATAAAAGTACTCGTGTTCTGTTCTTTCAAATTATGGAAATTATATAAAATAAAATGACTGAGATCTACTCTTTTGAAATGTCAGAATCGGTACCAGCAAGTTCATTTCTAACTACATCAACATTCTTCATCTTCTGATTCTCTTCATGAAGCTGCTGATTGGTAAGCTCAAGTTTCTGCTTTGCATCTTTAACATCTATCTTTTACTTCTCAAGGTCCTTCTTTTCACGTTGCAAAACATCCAACCTCCTATTAAGCTTCTCATTTGTTGCTTGAGACGATTTAACTACTTCAGCAACACCATCTGTAACTTTCTTCTACAACTTACTTTTCTCTTCAGCAACAACTTGTATCTTCACTTGAGTAGCAACTTGTGCTTCCTTGAGTTGCTTCTTCAAAATTGTAATCTCTCCAGCAACAACTCCGGCAACAAGCAACATACTTTATATCCCTTATTCTTGCCTAAAGCATAGACTTCTTTTGGACAGTTGCAGCAAGTTCTCTCTTCACTTCCACCAGTTTATTCTCATAATTCTCATTCTCTGCCCTCTATGCTACAATCTCATATGTAACGTCTACAGAAGCTGATAATTGGTTATTTAGAACCTCATTCTCTCGGCCTAGATTCTCAATTCTCATCTGAATGTATTGTTTCTACCTCTGGAGACCATCAACCTCCATTCGCAGTTCAACCAGTTGATGGTTGGGAGTAGATGGCTTTGCTTTCAAGTCCGCATTTTCTTTCTCCAAAGACTTTACATCTTTTCTCAAAACACCAATTACTTGCCTAAGGATTGTATTGATATTGCGCATTTCCTGCATTTCATCATTCATACCAGAGATCTCATCATCCTTCTGCATAATGATGTCTTGCAACTTCACAACATAGTCTTCACTGTCCTTTAAATAATCTGTCTTGACAGTTTACTCAGCTTGAAGCTTTTCATAGTCATCATCTTGGGCCATATCGTTAACAACTCCCAAGATAAGACTTCCACCAGCATCAGCTTGACTTTTCTTAGTTCTCGATGACAAAAAAAATACTTGCTCTATCAAAAAGAGACCAATGATATAAACAAACAGCTATTTACATAGATATCCAGACAACTATTAACAATAACATATGGTTAGATATTCACCCTCAACATATCCAAGTTTTGTTGTTTCAGAAGTAGTCCAAAATATCACCGAGGTTGTACTTGACCATGCCCAGCTTTGAATTCTCATTGCCAGCTCTTGGTTTGGAAATGTTAATGATTGAAGCAAAATAAAACTGATACAAACAACAATAATGAAACAATAAGTGATACATACAGAAAAAATAAATAAAATCAATGGATCAAAGGGAAAAAAACTCAAGGAAATTTTCCAGAATAATAATCATGCAACCTCTGACATTCTTCGCAATACCTCTATCAGACTCTTTCTCCTCCTCATCATATCATCATTCTCCTCCTTCTCTTCCTTCTCTTCCTTCTCTATCTTCTACTTCCTCCCTCTTCTTGACTACTTTAGGATCAAAGTTCTTTGCGTAAATGTTCAATGCATTGAACAGGTTGTCATAGACAATAGTTATCCAATCATAATCTTTCATTCATTCAATGATGGTCTCGCAGTTTGTAAAACCAGTTGCCAAAGAACCATTAGAATTTGGCAGCAGAACAGAGGCCAGAAGAATCAAAACCAAAAGACGAACACGGTCGTCAACCTTCACTTTGTCAGTAATTATTTTCTTCAACATCTTGCTAATATTGGTCTTGTTGATTGTTTCACCACCAAACAACTTACTCAGCCATTTTGCCAACTTAACACTCCTATCGCTCAATGATATTAGTCTTGCAGAGCAGTTGAAATCCAACACAGATCCAACAAAATCGGGAGAGATATGGTGAACACCTGTTAGATGAAACTAAAAATCCCTCTTATCCTTCCTGTATGCGTCAACCATCGTAGTAATTGCTTCATCCGACTTTAGGCCCTCTCGTTGATCAATATCACCATCGATGAATGCTCAAAATAGATTATTAAATGGTGTATCCTTCAACCTCTTCTTGACATCCTCACTGATTTTCTTTCAGATACTCAAAATGAACTTCTGGATGTAGTATAACTAGCAACGGAATTGACATTTCCACTTACGTTCCACCTAAACAATTTGCTATTCAACTAACTTCTCCTCTCCTTGCTGTTGTTTTATAGCTACTTCTTCATCAGTCTCAGTCTTTGAATCTCCATCAGACATTGATTCGGATCAAAGACTCCACTATCTTCTTGGCATTGCCCTTGATCTCCTACTTCTTGACACCCTTAGTCTTCTTCTTCTTCCTTCTTTAGAATTTCTCTAATAATATGCACCATACGATTTTCGGAAATAGAAGGACCATATGAAGAGGAAGCCACTTTTCTTCCCTTGTTTTTTTTTTCAAAATAAACTGGTCATCGTCCTCCTCTGAAGATGAAGCCATCCCGTCAGATTCAGAAGATTCAATATACTTTACTCTCTTCCTAGATAATCTTCTATGCCTTCTAGACGATTCATTGTCTGAATCTGAGAGTGCTATCTTGTGTTTCACCATAAATATTGAATAACTGCAAATGATCAACATACAGATAATTAGACATATATCCAAAATAGATAGCCAATAGTTATAAGCATAACACACTAAAAATCATGTAAGCAAAATGAAAGGATATCCAAACAGATACTTAAACAGATATCTAGATAGATACTTAAACAGATATCCAGACAGATACTTAAACAAATATATATCTAGACAGATACTTAAATAGATATCCAGAAGAAAAAAAGTCTTCTACCACAAACACAACAACAACAACCAAAAAGCCTTTAGAACAAACTACATCACATAACATCTGCAAAAAATCATGAAAAAAGTTGCAAAAACACCGAAACTCAAACTGAAAACCCTAGAAAAATATCAACAACATTTTAAAATTCAAAAAGTATAGATACGAATCACGAAAATAAACATGCAAACTATTTAGAAACAACGAAATGAAGAATCGAGGGTTTTCGGAAAGAGATTACTTACGCAGAACGATAACAACAAAATGAGATGATGACGGAGACCGAGAAGGCAATGGAGACTTGAAGAGAACGAACTCAATGGCGAGGACGTGAACGCGATGACACTGATAACAAACGTGACGACGAAGATTTAGAAACGCAGAGAGAAACCGCACAGTGAAAACGTGTAAGGTAGTAGGTGGGAGAAAGAGAGTGACAAATAACGTAAATATGATGAAGATACTGGTCTGTTACATACTTAAAAAACAGAATGAGTGTTTTTGGAATTGAAAACTTATGGTGGGTTTTTGAGGAAAGAGAGTGGTAAAATAGGTTTTTCTTTTTTTCATTTTCCCTTTATTTTATATATTCTATTTCTTCTTGATTTATACAAACAAAGGGCAATTTCAAGTATATGAATGTTTGACCATAATAACTGTAAATCAAATGCCCTTCTCTCTTAATATATAGAGAATATAAATCCTCTGCAAAAGAATACCAGATAGTATCTCAATCTGCCTCTCTGAGAAACTAGAGGATAGGCACACCCGATGGGTGTGAAAGGAGGTAGTTTTTCTTAAAAAATGGGAAACTGTTGTTAGTTTATCTTTTTGCTAGTACGCCATGTGCTAACCCCAGAAAAATACATCTTACTTAGCACCCAAAATAAGCCAAAAAATCTTTGCAAAGAGAACCATGAGCAAATCGGTGAATCCACACACGAGATGTGCACTGCACGCGCCCGACCACTCGAGGCGTCACACACATCAGCCAACCCATGTACGAACTAATTGCCAAAAGAGAGAAATTCCCTCTCTTACACAAAAGAGGAATGTTTGCATCAGTCCCACATTAAGGACCACCAGATATTGTCAACTTCAACTACCCAGAATAAGAAGGCACTTACTCCAAGACAAAGGTATCTAACATCTGAACCATTGTTCACGCATGCTTTCTATCATATCAAGTACTGACTTAAGCATCAGAACATTGAAAGCGGGTCAATTCTGTCTCAACTTTCTAACGCTTATTATTTATTTTGTAGAATAACGGAGCGTTCGAGGATTAGTGTCTGAATGCTTAGGAACGATCCCCCCAATATCCATTGCTCTTCCGCCTGACTCCATTCTGAATTTCGGTAGAAACACTTTTTTTCAGTAAGCGTGTTTATATTGTTTTTTACTTTATTATATTTTTTTATTAAATTATTATATTGCATTGAACTTATATATTGTTAGAGTTATCCTATTACATTATGAATGTTCGATCATAATAACGGAAAAACACATTCTCGTTAATAGAGATTAGTTGCCAACATATCAAATTCTAACGTATAGAACATGTATCAGAAAATTTGTACAATATTAGATTATTGATCTCCAAATCAATTCATTTTGCATCTTATTTCTTACTGATCGACCATGTCGATCTTATCATAAACAGCATATGCATCTAGATGAAATTATACATGCCCCAACAGTACCTACGTATCATGTTCCATGAAAACAAAGACAGCGAACACTAATTAAAAGTTAAAACAGACCAAAACACTATTAGAGGGAGCGACCGAGCAAGCTAGCTAGTAGCTAGTAGCTAGCTAGTTTATCTCGAACATGCCCAAGCAGGTTCCAGTATTAGGTTTAGGGCCCCAGAATTTCACATGGTATTCACCGTAAGTGAAGCCTCTGTAGTGGGCAGGATGATCGTCGTCCACCAGTTTTCCGGCCGGTTCAATCCCCGCATCGTAGGATGGGTTGGATGGGTTGTAGAATGTCGGGATGGAGATCTTTGATGCTGTTCACCACCACCCGATGGAGTATACTCTTGTACCGATCATTGGTCAGAGCCTAAGAAATTAAAAGCATTAATTAAATAGAAATTCACATGTAAGGATAAGGATAATATCAAAAATACAAAAAATTCAATTAGCATAATATTTAGACAGCCCTTTAAGAAAAAATATTTATACAACAAAAGATTGGACCGACAACCCAATAAGTAGTAGCAGTCAACCCAAAATAATAAAATTACCCTCCGTTAAATAATAAAACTTATAATCTCTCTCTTTCTCTCTCTGCTAGCCGCCTACAATAGCAGTCACTCCCCACTCCCAAACTCGCCGTCGCCGCCCCTCCTGACCTCGCAGCCTGCCAGTCAGCCTTAACCTCGCCGCGCCTCCTTCCTACCTCACTCCACCGCGACTTCAATCTCAGCCTCCTCGGCTTGCATCGGTTCTGCCCTCACTAACTTTTCCGTGACACCACGCTCGTCACCTCCACCGCTCCACCCGCGCTCCACTGACTGTTCCGCACTGCCGCGATCGGCCTTCTGAGCCATTGAAGCTCACTTGCCTCCCTCGGTCGCGTCTGCCTTGCCGATTTCGCTCCTCCATTTCCTCTCTTTTGTCGCTCGCCTCAGTTGTCGCACACCTCGATCCAGAACTCCAGCCGCTACATTTGGTGTTTTGATCTTTGAGTTTCTTTTTTTGTAATCATTTTTTTTTCTGTTTTGAATTTTTGGTTTGAGATGGTATTATTGAATTTTTTGTGACCTAGATCGAAGTTTGTTCGTAGTTTGGCGTTGAATTCTGTTATTCAACTTTTGGAGTTGTTGCTACTGCACCATTTTTATTATTTTTGTTAGCACTGTTAGTGCATCAATTTCTTGCTCTTACGGTTCTTGCAGTTTTAATGTACAACAACATGAACGTATGTCTTTTTTTTAAAAGAATTATTGAGTCAGTTTTTCGTAGTTTTCTTTTACCATAACAAGTGTGAATTTTGTTTGTTTCAATTTTTTATAAACAAATTCTTTTTTTTTTCTTTAAAAGTACTTTTTGTTGAAGCTGCTACTGCTACTAATCAAAAGTTTTAGTTTTCTTCAAAAGTATGCTGAGAGTATAAATTTTGTTAAGTTCATGTTCATGGTGTTAGTACAATTTTGGATCATTGCTTTTTTTAAACGGTTGGTACTACTATTATCAAATTGTTACTGCGTTTATGAAGTTGCTACTACATTTTTTAAATTGTTAATGTGTGTTTTAAACTGCTACTATGTTTTTCAAATTGCTGCTATTGCTTTTATCAAGCTGCTAGCATGTTAGTATGTTTTTGAAATTGCTGCTACTGCGTTTTCAAAGTACTGCTACTGCGTTTTTCAAATTGGTACTGCATTTTTGCAACTTCGTCTACTGTGCGTTTTTGCAACTGCTGCTACTACTCGTTTTTGCAACAGTTGCTACTATGTTTTTTCAAACTGTTGCTATTGAATTGTTTGTCGAGTTGCTACTAAAGTTCATCCAGCTGTTGTTGAATCATTCTCGATATGCTATTGAATCCTTGTTTCAGTTGCTACTAAACTTAGTCAGACTACTGCTAAATCATTCTCAATATGCTATTGTCGAGCTGCTATTGAATTTTTGTTGAGTTGTTACAACATCGTTTTCAAAATTTTGATGTATTTATATCGAAAGTGATACTGAATATTTTTTACATTGCTACTGAAAATGAGTGTTAGAACTGCTACTGAAGTTAATTAGCTATCGACTTTTCAATAATTTGATATTGATATGCAAAGTGGTGGCTTAGAAAAAAAAACATTAAACTAGAAAAGAAGATTGAAAGTAAAAAAAATTGAATAGAAAAAAAATTCGAATGAAAAAATTATTCGCACTAAAAAATAAACATTAAACACATAAAAAAATAAGGAAGACGAAAAAATAAAATTGAAACTGCCACATGGCAGCATACAAGTCGCTTGTCTTTATGCATAAGATTTTGTCCTTAAATGTCCAAATAATATGAGTATTTCCTTTATTGTAATTTGTTATTAATCAAATGATCTCTTATAATCAAACGAAAGAAAATAAATAAATAAATATTTTTTTTTGAATAAGGGCTTTCGGCTATCCCTAGGCCTCGATTATGAAACAGTAGAATACAAGGAGGGGACATAGAGCCTAAACCCCATAAGACGAGAAACGCCCGAAATAGTATTAGGTGACTCAACCAAAACATTGTATCCTAACATGCACCAATTAGCAAAGAGCGCAACATTTGCAACTTCATTTGCTTTATATTTAAGGCGACACAATATCGGAAAGACAACGTGAATAAGGCGACACATCAAATCACTATGACCAGCTTTCCAAATATGTTGTCAACAAAAATTGTCGGTACTACATCTCATCCTGCTACTGGGAGGGAGCATCTAATCAATGAACCAACAGATATCACAACCTAGAGCATTTAAGGCACCCAAGGTGCACCCGAGACAAAGCCCACATCCTCCAATCTCAAACGAGTATTGGATTATTTGCCAAAAACAACTAAAGACGAAAAATAAAAATAAGTAAACTCAAAAACATTAAATAGGTTATGGGTCAGACCCAACAATTGAACCCAAAGCCAAACCATTATTAGGGAAAAATATGTACCAAATCGACCCATGTAACCGACCCGACCAGACCCGGATGCAGGTTAAAGTCATTAATGTTGCATTGCTGCCGCCCAAGCCAAGCCATCCACCACCTTCCACTGAACCCGCGCTGCTGAGATGGATAAAAACCATTCACCACCAACCGAGGAAGCAACCCATATTTGAGCGACCTGCCTAAATCCAATAGGAGCAGCCCTAGCCAAAATCCGAGAGCAACGAAGCCTAGCCCCGCCACCCACGACGACCCTTCATTCAAGCTCTTCTCCGACTCGCCTGTCACCACACAACCAATACCGAGAGCCCTATCCTAACCTCCAAAGTCGAAGCCAAATACAGTCATCGACCAACCCATACTCACCCGACTCCTCAGATCTCTAAACCAGAGATTGAGGAAACCCCGCCGCAAAAAAACAGCCCAACTGGAGACAAGTCCTTCCGGCCACACCCATAAACATTGGCGAGGCCGAAGCCAGCACCAAACGCCGGGCCACCGGACAAGACGCAAACTGTTGAAGATGAGGTTTTATATCGCGCATGGAGCAAAGGGCAAGTATTTCAAAAGTTATATTCTTAATTGACTTGCATGCAACTTCGCCCTATGGATCAAATGCCGGTCCAATTTAATCGTTGAAGCGTTACCAACTAACGAACACATGTCAGTGAAGCAGCTAGGTTTTTTGGTTACGGTGAAGTAGCTTTGGTTCTGTGTCGTAAGCCTAGTTATGAAATTCGGTGCCTATTAAACTTACTAAGTATTAGTCAAATTGTTGACGAGTATGAATCAGTTATTTTTGATAAAGCTAAATGTCTTGTTCTTGATGAAAAAGGAAAAAACCTTATGAAGGGAGAAAGAACCAAAAATCACTGCTATTGTGTTCTTGCTAATAAAAAATATTGTGTTACTAGTATGATTAGTTCAGACCAATATGTCAGTGTTGCTGGGTATGGTAGGAAATGGACTGTGATTAACAAGGGTAGCAAAGAACATGGAGGTTCTGATAGTCGCATATTTATGTATCTATTAATTCGGTGTTTAATTCATTCCTTATACTTAGTTTATTATTATATAATTGAATATTTAATTAATATTTATTGTTTTATAGGTTTTGTGGAGGAATAAAGAAAAAAAATAAAAAGAGGGATTTCCTAGCTCAATATGGATTCAAGAAGGAGTTTTGTGCAATTAAAGAAGTATATTCCAAGGAGGACTTGATGAGATCAATTGGAGGAACTATATAAACCAATTTTAGGTTTTTGGAAAGGCTAATCAGAAATTATTGGAGAGAAACTCGAGCAAGGAAGGAGAGCAGCCGCAAGGAGCCAGAGTACCATTTTCGATCCATCAAAGCTCAGCCTTCGATCCATCGAAACTGGACGACAGTTTCTGTTCTTCATCCAATTTTGATCTGTAAACTCTATGATTTATCTTGATTCTTTTATTATGACTTTTAGTAGCTAAACACCTTGTTAAGGGACTTCTTGAAGCCTCGTACATGAAGTCATTCTAATTCATACACTTTAATCTAGTTTCGCATATTCAATTTGAATGAGGTTTCTTTCTCTATGTGACTCACCGTATGAATTCTTGTATGTTTGCTTTGGGCGCAACTTAGTATGCATGCTAGGATTCTATTTTCATGAGATATGGGCGACTAAAGATAATTTCTTCCACTGGATTTTTTACAGTGATACACCAATTTTGTTGGGTGATTGAAACCCTAGGTCTAGCGGGACACGCCTATAGTGTACCTATGAACCCTTGTATATTCTCAAACATTTTCTAAAACGTAATGTTTTCTTCTTTATAAACCTTGGGGTCCATGACTATGAGTTCAATAGAGGGATATATGTGGGGGAGGTCCATGACAAACTCACATAGGCATAAAGATTAGGTAATAGGATGTGGTTGTAACGATCAGCTCTTCCTGGGAACTTTCATTTATTGGATATGTGCATTAGATTAAGTATGTGTTAGATAGATGGAATAATGGTGGTGGATTGCATTCCTCTTAACTCATTCATCATATGGTTTAATCACTCTGCATTCATAAGCATATTTACTTTCAGCATTTATTTTCTACAGTAGCTATAGCTTAGCCGATTGAGTTAGGTACCCAAATCAACTTTGAATATCCTGAAATTTTGTGTGGTAGTCGACCACTGTGTCTAGTTTATTGTGTCCATATTTCGTGTCATTTGAATCTGTCTAGAGTAAGGTTGTAGTGTCATTAGTGTATTATAGTCGAGTCTATCAGTATTGTAGTCTAGTGTTATGATTTAGTTTTACCAATTTCTTGTGTTCGATAACCCCTGTTTATCATACTACATTGATATATCCAAGTTGAGAATATGGTAATTTTGAGAGGTGGTTCTCCACATCATCAGTTTCATTCAAAATTAGAGAGCAAAGCTGTCATGTTTAGCATACATCTGTTGGGATTGGTTACTCTGCGAATATTCGTGAAAGGACATCTCATTCTCACATCGTTGGAAACCAAGATGGGAGTGAGCTCCTAGCAGATGACTTCAATGAGAAACCATCGTTAGATGCATCAAATAGAGTTGTTAAGAGAGTCAAGGATGAAGGGGGAAGTCTTCTCAATGAAGCAATTTAGCTTTTATTGTTCTTAGTTTTCTTTCGTTTTCCGTTGCTTCCCTTTCCGATGACGATTCATGGTTACGATCCCGGTTGGGATTCTAACCGAAATTCTTCCATAATTTATTAATTTTGCTTAAAAGTTTGTTGCCAATGCCTCAATTAAAATCGATTGTTTGTGCTTTTCGATTGCTACAAGTACATAGAAAGTTTTCTTAAAAAAAAGTATATAGAAAGTATGTTAAGTAAAGAAAAAATATTTTTTATAGGGAAAAAAAATATTTATAGACTTGTAGTTTAACTAACGCGCCTAGTCCACCTAGTCGAGACAAAATTCTTTGTTAACCAAGATTTTGAATCTACGAGTCATCGTCATGCACAAAATTCTTAAGTTCATGATGTCGACTTCTTTGTAATTTTTGTGTATAACCTATTTTAAACTCGATGAGAGCAGAATATGGTGCCTTCTTATGTTGATCTTCATGTAGAACAAGCCTAAATATTTGTTGAAGATTCTAATGGTAGATTGATCGACATATTCTTGTTTGCATTATTTTTTCTCACGAGGATGAGGAGTTGAGGACTCATTGAGGCCGGTCACGTGCAAGTTAAATACCATCTCGTAGAAGCTCAATAAACCAATGGCAGTATGGCCCAAACCCGTAAAAGTTGAAGATGCAAAAACCACATCAGACCCACCCAGAAGCTTTTGCCATTATTCGGCACATTTGGGAACTTGGGATACGATACAATACTCGCCACAAAATCTTTCGCCTTACCTCAAAAATCGTTAGCGCCTAATTAACCAACGGTCCGATCCCCTCATCTTTAGTGATCTGGACGTCCCAGATTACCCCATAAAGTATAGACCATCCACCACCACAAAGTAAATCTATAGATCACGTGCACCGCACGAGAGTTCTTTCGTCCTTCTGCACGTAGCACCGGACACGTCACCTTACGGCCCCACCACGCACAGCTGGAGGCCGCTTTTTCCAGACTGAACCGTAGAGAATAGAGAGAGGGAGCTTGTGGACGAGAATCAACCCAGCCGCTAATTTGCGACACATGGCGTCATCGTGAGCATCGCTCTTCCTCTGAGGCAATAGCAGCCATAAGGAAATTAATGCCAGAAAATCAAAATCCACGAGAAATTATAGTGGCTGAGATTGCTCGCTTCAGCTTCTTCTGGTGCGTTGTAGTACTCTCTTCTTCTTCTCTCTCTTTTCTCCTCTTCTCGTTCTACTAGACTCACTGCCTCTTTTGTCCTGTGGACTAGATTTTTCGGATCAGAATTGAAACCGATTGAAATCACCGGAAACTATGTCTTCACCCGCGAGCTCCGTCCGGTGAAGTTCCGTTGTATGCCTCGCCGGAGCCTCAACCACGCTCCTTTTGTCGAAAGCTCTCATCCGCCGCCATGGAAGAAGGTATCTCTTTCTCGATCCATTATTTCTTACTGTCTCTCTCTCCTCGGTTTGGTTGCTGATCCGAAAAAGTAGTTATGAATCGATTAAACTGAGTATCTAATTCAATAGTGATGAACGGAGCTTTTGATAATATCAATTTCTCGGCAACCAAACAGAGCTTATGAATACAGAGCAGATTATGAATTCTTGGAAATGGTTGCTGGTTACTGATCAGATTTTCTCTCTCGTCCTTGTTGGGCTTCTTCTTGTGTTTGTCGTAGTTAAAGGTTTTGGCGTCTACTTCTTCTTCTACTTCGGATTCGTTTTGGTGAGGATTCTGGATAAGGAAATTTCATTTTTACTACTTTTCCGATGAATTGAAGCATCATAATATCTCTGACTCTTATCTACATGCGGTTCAGAAATTGTTACAGATCAATTGTCTGCATAACTTTGATGTATAAGCATTTAATAGCTGCCGGTACATGTGAATTTTCGAATGCTTAATTGCGTTGCTATAAAGCAGAGACGGTTCTCTACCCATTCCTGTGTTTCTTTTGCAGTAGTAGTAGCAGCAGCAGTACCTTCTAGTACAACCACGACGGCTTTAACGGTTTTAGCAGCGCTTGGTGAGCTCACTAATGAGAGAAGGTTCTTGTTCTATACTTTGTTGGTTAGAGAGGATTTGACGCAGCGTTGGGCTGCCTGAGTCCAGTGATGGACACTTTCTCATCCGGAGAAGATTTGATCATTAAGGTGACAAAGGGGAACCCTTTTTGTTTGAAGATTTAAGTTTATTTAGTAGCTAAGTAGCTGATTTTTAGATTCGTGTTGATGGCAGGCTAGAAAGCAGTATACTATTACTAAGCAGCGAGAGCGGTGGACTGAGGAGGAGCATAATAGGTTCCTTGAAGCCTTGAAGCTTCATGGACGAGCATGGCAGCGCATTGAAGGTAAGAAATTCACATTACCTTTTCCACCTGTTTATTTCCCTATAATTTTCTTGAAAGTATGTAGCTGCCGTGAATATTTCTTGTGAACAAAGACTTGACATAATGACATATTGTTACTGAGTTGGGGTCATCATTTTTCCTTTTGTGTTGCGGTTTGCAGAACATATAGGAACAAAGACTGCTGTGCAGATCAGAAGTCATGCGCAAAAGTTCTTTTCAAAGGTAAAGCACTACCTATTTGCCTTATTCTTATGCAAGATATGTGCTTTGCTTCTTATTGCTTGTTTGTACAAAACACTGATCTTCTGAATTGCACTTCTAGGTTTATATGAAGTACATTTGATAATCTTATTCTGTCATAGCAGGTTACATCTTATATCATTGCCTTGACTATTAAGTACATAACCATGTCATCCTATAATTTATTTACAAGATACTGCGAGGGCTGTTAGAGGTTCTTGTAGATGCTAGTCTGGTAGAAGGTACTTGATAAAATTTATATTAATTGTATCATAGAGATCATAAGCCAATGTTTTTCGACGATTGTCACTCAATAGCTTAAGTTTTAGTGAACTTGGCACTCCCGAAGATTTGAAATTGACTATGTCCTCCAAATTTGGTTAATGAATTTCACTCATATTAGGGCAGGTGTCTAAATACAATAAAAGCATAAAAGGGAGAAATAAATGAAAATATTAACTCTTTGGTTTGGGGAAAGCTTAGTGCTAGGGTTCCTCTTCCTTCAGGGAGTTTGGAGTCCATGCAGCAGATTTAATTAGCAAAACTTTTATCACCAGTTCACCACCAGTGCTGGATTTCATTGCAACCCTAATATGGTTGAAATAAAAAAACAATCTGTGGCTTGGTCTTCACATAAAGAGGTCACCAATTGTTTGGATATCTTATTGAAACTTATAATGGAAAGAAAGAAAATATAAACATGTTACTGGCCATTAAATCTGATCTTGTCTTTTTAAATAGTTGGTCCAAAATTAGTATTCCATAAACTTAATTATGGATGCGATAGGAGACATCTCTCACTGCCAATATATTGTGAGGCCAACTGGCAAAGTCTCCTGGGGGTATCAGTAGAGGCCTTGTTTGAGCTTGTGTTCTAAAATATATTTCCTCTGAGCTGTAAACCAAAAGCTTCTGTCTTATCAGTATGCGTACAATACTTCTGTGGCCGACTCATGGAAACTAGTACTACTTTCCAGCCATTATTCTTATCATATCTAATTTAAAATGCGCCTGGACCAAAGAATGACCTATTTATTCTTGTTTCCCACCTGCACTGGTATGAACTAGTCTTCATGTCTGGCTTATCCATTTTCAACGGAGGATTGAGATATTTCAGTCCCTTGTTGCTAAAACAATTTCTTTCGGTGCCTGTAGACTTATACATACCAATTTACACTTAATGACATAAGAGTGTTTAATTTCCAGCTGGAAAAGGAGGCAGTAAGCAAAGGTGTTCCTATTGGACAATCAATTGACATAGACATTCCGCCTCCACGCCCTAAAAGGAAACCAAGCAATCCTTATCCTCGGAAATCCAGTGCAGCTACTCCCACATGGTCCACATCACATGTTGGACAGAAGGATGGAAAAATTGTGTCATCAGCTTCTTCTCACTTTAAACAAGCAGTGGACTTTGAGATAGAACCACTTGATAAGGTTATATTTTTATTTGCTATTTTTTGTGCAAGACATGGACAATTCTTTTTCTCATGCTTATTCTTTGTTCATGTAACTTTACTTGATCTACTTCTTATCATCAGAGACCTAATGGAGAAGAAAATGGAAAAGAAAATAAGGATGACAACTATTCAGAAGTCTTCACCCTAGTCTCAGAGTCTCACTGTTCCTCTGTGACTTCTGCAAACAAAAGTTCTATCACTGCACAGGTCGCAGTCAGAAATGCTTGCACTTTTAGACAGTTTGTACCTTCAGTGAATAAGGTAATGACTCAAGACGTAACAAATGAATCTTATGTCACTATTGAACATAAAGGAAATCAGAATTTGAAGAAAATTGATGCCAAAAAGATAGGTCAAGATAATGCCACAAGTGAAGCCTCAAAGTTGGAGAACACTAATGCTTTTAAGTTGGTTCATGGTGAGAAAGCAGATTATTTGAATTGTACAATGCCAACAGATGGAATGCAAAGCACTCCAAACTGCCAAGGGGATGTTCCGAAACACATGGTGGATGGGAGCAGAGGAGAATGTAACCAAACAACAACCCCAGATTTGTCATTGTCTTTGCAGGACTCTGCATTTCATCCAATGGGAAAGATTCTCGGACAGCCTAACCTGTTTTCAAATCCAGCTGCATCTACTACTACTACTACTGAGCATGAAAGTAACGTGACAGGATCTTGTATCCACCAATCATTTCCAGCAAATCCATTCGTCCCTTTCCACCACAGTCAAGTTTCCTCCACATTTTCAAGTCTTATCGTGTCTTCTCTGCTACAAAATCCTGCAGCCCATGCTGCGGCTAGCTTTGCAGCCACATTCTGGCCTTACACAAATGTGGAGAGGATGGAAGATTCTCCTGCATGCTCTGCCGGAGGTTTTCCACCTACCCAAATGAGCTCCCCTCCAAATATGGCAGCAATTGCTGCTGCCACTGTAGCTGCAGCAACTGCATGGTGGGCTGCCCATGGCCTGCTTCCAGTGTGCGCTCCTCTTCAGACTAATTTTAGCTGCCCTGTGCCCATGACTGGAGTTTCACCTATAAACAAAGGTCAAGCTCCTGCAGCTGGGACTGAGAAAGGACAAAATCCTCTTGAAGCTCCTTCCTTTCAGGATCAGCAGCAGGATCCAGAACACCTGGAAGCTGTACAAGTACAACACTCGCCTTCAAAATCACCAGCCTTGTCCTCATCAGACTCTGATAGTGGAGGTGCAAAGCCAGAGACTGGATCAAAAGAAGATCACAATGAGAAGGACATACCATTAGCTGAAGTTCAGGACTCTAACAAGGCCAAGAGCCAAAAACAGGTTTTTTTCTACAATTGTCAGTGTAGATAACCAGTTACTTTGTAGTTCTCCCTATTTCAAATGAAACTCTGGAAATTCTTTTTGAAACAATGACAAGAGAAACAGTCGAACAGGTTTTCCTTTATTATAGACGCTCTGGTATAGTTCACCACTAGTTTCAATATATCAATGACTTATTGTCTTGCTGAAATTCATAGGTGGACCGCTCCTCCTGTGGTTCAAACACAACTTCCTGTAGTGAAGTAGAGACAGATGCATTAGAGAAGCAAGAAAAAGGCGAGGAAGAACCAAAAGAACCTAACATTGACCCAGCTTCTGAGTCTAGTTATCGTCGCACCAGAAGCGCAAGCAACATGAGTGATTCATGGAAAGATAAACACATGAATGATTCATGGAAAGAAGTCTCTGAAGAGGTATTTGGACACATTTGTTTACCTTATCTAGTTGGATAAA
This sequence comes from Geum urbanum, assembly GCA_946800695.1. NCBI lineage: Eukaryota > Viridiplantae > Streptophyta > Magnoliopsida > Rosales > Rosaceae > Geum > Geum urbanum. Next base: position 30,539,441 of record OX327017.1, read on the forward strand.
TCTGTTTATGATTGAATTGTTTCTTATATCAAGTCTAATATCTTATTCAGGGGCGAGTGGCCTTTCAAGCACTGTTCTCTAGACAAGTACTGCCCCAGAGTTTTTCACCTCCACCTGACCTGACGGATGGATGGAATCATGACACTATAGAACAACAAAATGTTAATGAGAAAGATGGAAAAGCACTAATGTTTGACCTAAACAGCAAGGCTTGGACATCAACATCATATTCTCATCCAGAAGCTGAGAAACTGGCGTCACCACCATCAGGTCTCAACGATGCAGATGGGCTGTTGACATTGGGGCTAGGGTATGGAAAGCTAAAGGCTCGACGAACAGGATTCAAACCTTACAAGAGGTGCTCTGTAGAGGCCAATGAGAATAGGGTGGCAAATGCCAGCAGTCACTGTGAAGAGAAAGGTCCCAAGAGGCTACGCCTGGAAGGCGAAGCTTCTACCTGACATTCGGTACTGCATGCAAAATCGAAGGAAACCTTCATTTTGCATGTCACTTTGTAAAATTTCCGCTTTTTAGTATTAATCCTTTGCATTCCATTTCAATTTTCATGTTAAGGAGATCAGGAACTTGACGGGGTGTGTGTACCGTATATATGTCCCCCATTTACTCATTCACTACCTTGGACCCTTGCAACTTGAAGACTTTCTTCAGTAGTTACTACGGTACATTCCAAGTATTTGATGGCCATAGCAATGATAGCATGGCAGTGTACTTGAATATCAGATAGAAATTCCGTCTGCCTGTAATTGTTACCATCTCGTGCAATAACCATCTTTAATCTACAGGCCACTTTGATTGTGCTTGTAGCTTTTTGCAGCTCAACTCTAGACACATTTTGTTATGAGAAGCGTGAATCACTCATGTTGCTGAAAACAGAGGGAAGCTTCTAATAATATTGCCAGTTTACCTATACAAAGAGGCGATCAGAAAGATGCATATACGATCGTATACAACCAGTTTGTTGGTTAAAGAAAATGTATAATACATGCAAGCACGAGTAATAGCCTCTACCCCTAATATCAATCGTCTCTATCAATCGTCTCTATAACAAATTGAGAAGTTATATACAAAGAACTCGTGCAATGAAGGCAATCTCGTTCGCGCAGAGTGCAGTGTCCCTATAGTAGATATTCGTCACAGTTAATCATCATTATCACCATCACTCGGTGAAAAGTTTGTCTACCCATATCATCCCCCAAAGTTTTCACAAGGAATGTGCTGATCTGCCCACAGAAGCACCACACCGGTTATATGCACAAGGTGGTTTGTCAAGAATGGCTGTACACAGGTTATATTTACTTGGTAATGGCATCTTGAGATTGTGGCTCTGACTTGAGAAACTTAAGCCGATGGGACTCCAAGTTTACCATGTATTGTTGGACTCGCTTCTTATTGGCTGGAGTCAAGGAAAATGGAGGGTTTAGTGGCAGAGATGTTGCTTCTCCTGCAATAAAGGAGAGTAGAAGCATAGCTTTGGTGTACAATGCTGCTGCACTCCCTTTGTTCTCCATATACTCATCTACCTAGAACATCGACAAAGTCTACTTAGTCAAAGAGTGTCACAAGTGCATATTAACATGAAGTTAGATATACAGACACATTAAAAGGCAAAAAAAATGAAATCTACTCACGGCACCACTTGTTCCAACTTCTAGTGCTTTTTGGAATATAATGTCCATTGCATCTGGAACTTCAGCAGCCCCTACAATATAGATTATGTAACGAGCAGAATATATATTGAAAACAAGAATATCATATTCACATCTGAAAACTGGTCTTAGAACCAGAAGAAAGAAAAACATATCTCTAACCATCCATATCTCGGACATAAAAGGATAACTTCTCTGCTCGGTTGAATGCAACTATGAAACCCTGCTCGGCCCAAACTGAGACAGATGAAGGACTACTAAAGTCTACAGTTCCTTGAACAACTGAGGATAGGCCACCCTGAGCAACTGAGGATTCATTCGCTGAACTGTTTTCTGGTATTCCATCCTTTTCGATAGATGTCAGCCAACTGCTGCAAATTTGAAGAGCTTTCTTCCATATGGCCAAAACAACCAGTTCAACTGAAAATGACTCGAGATACAGTCCTGCATTATACTGCAACCAAAAGTGACCATTACTCCACACAAGCACGATGGCTGATTTTAATATTCATATAATAAAGAGTAGAGATACTTCTCAGCAACAAATGAAAGACCCTGCCGTATTAATTCTATGATTCTGAACCTCAGACTAATATCTATATATTTGATGTTTTGTGCATCATTAAAAAAATGCATGTTTTACTGTATGGGACATACCTTTTCCAGAGAAAGATCAGCAAGGCCCTGAGCATGCTGATGTAACAGATGGAGCCTGGTTGAAGGATGCAGTATAGATAGACCTTGCACTTCCAGTAATAAAGTCGATGCAGAAGAAGCTGGTTCTACAACTGATCCTCGAGTTTGTGAACTCCCAGCACTGACAGAACCAGCTACAAGCTCCTCTGTTTTCATGACAAGTGGTATACTATGATCTTTCTGTTTTGAAGCACAGACAGAAGCTCTGGTTGTGGAATCAAGTTGCAGGGATGATTCAAGGTAATAAGAGAAGATCTCAATGGACGCCATATGAGAATTTACCATAACGTAATCTTTTTCAATGGATTCCATTGAATCAGAAACTGGACAAAGAAAAATAAAGTAAATAAAAGAAAGCACCAATATACAAGTAACTAGACAAACAGAAATACAAACCTCGAAGCTGGTCCCATAATTTTGGATCTTGATTAACAGATTTTCTCAGTGTATCACAAGCAATCTTTGGCTCATGCCCTCTAACATGAGGAACTGAATCTGAACTCAGACTTCTAATAGAGGGGATAATGGGATGCCTGGCATGCAATTGCGGCATCGTATAAGGGGCAGAAGTACTAGGTTGTTCCACCATTGGTTTAAGTGGTGAAGTGTGTTCAATATCCACCATCACCCTACGGTTTATTTTAAAGGAAAATCTCCTAATCAGCTATATGACACGATAACTTGCTATTATCAGAACATATTAAATTGACACCCAAATTGTACTTATCAACTGAATCCATGATCAATAACAATGCAACTTTAAATCTATGGAATTTAATGCTTTACCTGGATTCTTTAAGAAATTTGTGATTGAAGAACTCCTGAAATGATAGTCGCTCAACTGCAAATTGAGGAATTGATTCTCAAAGTTTTAGATCTTTTAAAGAATCAAGTAACTTTAAATTCCCTCTTCTTCTTGAACTAAGCTGATCAATCACACAAAGGCACAACATAAGAAGTGATTAACACAGAAATCTTGACCTGGATTTAGACGTAAAAGGCTTCTGCAGAGATCTACACACTCTGGATGCAACTCTTCTAAGGCACCTTGTGGAAATCGCAGCTCCGTAGATGACAGAACATTATGAAAAAGCTGAAAATAGAATAATTAATAGAAAAATCACTAGCCCTTATAGTGGCTTGTATGGCTACAAAATCTTAGGAAAATCTAAAAATTCCTACAAAAAAGGATTCTATATATTCTCCTAAAAACCTGTAATTGACTATTTCCATCAAATGGCAGCCTCCCCGTCACTAGTTGATATAAAATCGCTCCAACACTCCATAAATCAGCCTACAGAGACCAATAATTAGTCAAAGATGACATAACTGCAAAGATAATATAAATCATGTAAAGAATGTCAATCAATCTGTCACCTTCGCATCATACTTTTGATTCAGAATAATCTCCGGAGCCATGTACAATGGTGAACCACAAAGTGTGTCAGCCAAGTTTTGGGGTGTGACAGATCTGATAGACAGGTTAATATAATTAACTGGAGTTGGTATGCAACCAAAAAGAATATTATATATACATAGGAAAACAAAAACCTACCAAGATAGACTGGACAGTAGATTTGGAACTTGAAAGCTGATCTCTAAGACCACATTTTTCTAAATATGTTCATATTTGGCCAACACTTGTATGAGCTTATAACATACTGATAACTAATGCTGTAAATTAACTTGAATTTTATTGGGTTCTTCTAAGCAGGCCTGATGTTATGGGTAGTGCTAAGCAGGTACTGGTGGAAGATGTTAGCTAACAACTCCACCAGAAAATTGTTGCCATAGTTGGACCTCATACAAGCACCACAAAGCTATATAAGTAGTACATTTAACAAGTAACAGATGTTAAACTCAGGTTGCACTAGTACATTTCACAACATGTGAATTTGTAGGATCTTACCTTGCAAAACCAAAGTCCCCTATCTTCAGTAGTGGGGTTTCCTCATTGCCCGACAAAAGTAAGTTCTACAAGTTTGACGAAAATGCGAGCAAACCGAGCCAAATTAGCAAATCTAATGTAGTTTATACTTTGACAGCATCATGAGAACAACAAACCAAAAAGGCATAATTCAATCCTAATTCTCTTTTTTCACTGTTACAGAAGACTTTACACTGATAGAAATTATGTCAAAATGACATAGTACGCCAAGAACAGTACCTGTGGTTTTAAATCCCGGTGGATGAGGTTCTTCTCCTGAAGCACTTGCAATCCTGCAGCTGCTCCGGACAAAACAAAATCAACGTGTCAAACTCCATTACATTCTTCTTACCAGAAAAGGAAAAAAGAAAGTAAAGAGCAAACACGAAAGAGAAACATAGGTTAGAAATCGCTAATGACAACATTCCTAATCAGCCTAACTGTAACTTAAAAAGCCTCACCATTCTTAGATCAACTCTCCCATAAAGACATGAACCAAACTTTCCAACCACTAATCAAGAATTCAACTTTTACCCAATTCTGGAACCAAAACTAAATTCAAAATGTTTCCAACATAAACCCGATTCAATAAACACAACAAAAACACAAACTACACCACAAAAAAACATCAAACCAAAATTCAAAGCAGAGCAAGGAAAACAATACCCAATTGCCTCATGAAGTGCCTTGCCACACTCTCTGAAACTTTCCCATGACGCTGAATATAAGCCGCTAAGTCACCACCATCACAGTACTCCAACACAAGGTAAATCCTATCTTTGGTCTACAAATAAAAAACAACAAAAGCATCAATCTTGAACACAAAAACACATACCCAATTCACAAAACAGTCCAATGAGTCTGGAAAAAAGGGAAAAAGCACCTGAATGGCCTCGTAGAGATGAATTATATTAGGATGGTTAATTGTGCTGAGTATGGAAATTTCTTTAAGTAAACTATCGCTGACTTTTGGGTTCAAGTGTTTCTTGTCAATCTCCTTGACGGCAACTTCAATACCCAGTTGGCGATGGGTGGAGCGCCACACCACGGCGAAGGAACCCGACCCGACTTTGGGGCCCAATATGTAGTCTCCGATCAAACGTGACTTGTTGGTCGGACTATCCATGTGGCTCTGTTGGGTTTTTCTTTTGCTAGTTGATGATGATCATTGGTGGTTGTGGCAGAGTGTTTGAGTATTTGAGAAGGGACAAGGAAGGAACATTGGTCATATTTGGGGAATTGGGGAACTCAAGAAATGAAAGACCGAGACTTCAATTAGTTGTGTATGCGAGGAAACGACGCCGATGTTGCCAATGAGGAGTTTGCAGAGAGAAGAGTAGAGAAGAGGAGAGAAGAAGAGTCCCAAAGTAGACACTTTTTGTTTTGGGTGAGAGAAGGAGAGAGTGGCTTTATCCTAGGAGGAGAAGAAGAGCTCACAGCAAGAGTATGAGCAAAGGTAAAGGTGGTGAAAAAAGCTTTTACCTTTCTGATGTTACAGTGGTAAAAGGTGCAATCAACTTACTTATAAAATTTTATGTGACAAGTAGTCTAGCTGGAGGCTCGATCCTCAGGTCCATATATGAGAACTCATAAGTATATATATGAAAAAATTACGGGTAAGGTCATTCTTAGTATTTCTCTCTTGAATAAGTTCATTCAACTTATTTACAGGTCACTTTTATACTTAAAAAGACATAATTAATTTAGAAAATTATGATCATACCCTTATTTTCAAATTTTCTACATTTCTTCAACCTTTAGTCAGAACTAGCCTTCATTATGCTATTGTTTCACCTATTAGCTCCTGCCCGATTACTGCTAGCAAACTTACTGCTGAACTAGTATTTTGATGAACAGTAATGCACTATTATCATGTAATGAAGGTACTACTATCATGTAATGCATGTACTACACACTACTACCGTGTAATGAATGTACTATTAACATGTAATGAATGGATTACACCAAATAATTCATTTCTTTCCACTTTTTGGGTGGTAGTCCGCCTCCTAGGGAATTAAAACAAGTATGAACATGTAAGAACAACTCACTTATTCCACCTTCTGGGCGGTAGTCCGCCTCTCGGAGGAGTTTAATGAGTTTTATGAACATAAATAATAAACTAGAAGACTTGTAGTGGAAAACCATAACTTATTTATTCTAACATGATTACACATTATAGATCCAGAGCTTCACTCTCTGGTAATCTATAAGTTGTTTAGTCACTCATAGTAATAGACATACTTACTTGAAGATAAATAAGCTAAACAGATGGTTCGACTCTTCACTCGCTAACTAAACTCTCAGGATTTCTACTCTCAGATCGATTTCTCTTATTTTCCTTCTCAATCCCTAATACTAAGACTCAATGCTCTTTATATAGAGAGAGCAGACTTCAAAGAAGAATTGAAACACAAACTAATAATAGTGACTCCATTGGTGCATCTGCTTTCTTCCATTGTCTTCTTTCAGAAAGCATATTTTTAGGATAAAGATGTTTCCCACTCAAGGAGAAGAAGACAATATAATTTTACCTATCTTCACAGGTTACCGTATATCTCTGAGTTTTTCCTGAGGTAGGGGTCCTCATATCTTTTTCTTCTTCTTGTCATGTTTTCTTCCATATTTGTATCTATATACATCTTGTAATTTCTCTCAATCTCGATCTTTTTGAGCCAGTGAGTACAAGCAAGGGTAAAATCTATTTCCTTCCTTTTCAGGGCCACGAACAGATCACTCGTCACGACCTCTGGATTGTCGTAGGTAGTGACTATTATCTTTTCTCCGAACGCAAGAAAAGTAATCTCATAATCTTCTTCGATTATTTTCTTAATGTATTCTGACGCCATGGCCTTCGTCCATGGGATGCTAGCATTTTGGTTTACATTGTATCCGTCGCATACTGGCTGAAGATACTGTCCCTGGATAATTCTAACGTAATGATATGGAGCAATATATTAAGACTCTCCATTAAATTTCTACACCCATTCTGGGGGTGTAGATCTGAACTTTAGTCTAAGAATGTAGTTGCTCTTCCTGACATTCTTGACTGTATTGTAGATAATTGTTGGAAATCCTTTGAGATCTTCATTTGTTTTTATCCATAAATTATGAACACACATTCTCAACTAACCACAATTTGTACTCTTGCGGATGTTCACTTTGAACATTTACCAAATACATTCCCAAGAAAGGTCTTAGAACTACGAAGAGGGTATTGAGGAGATCTAAATCGGGTGTATGTGTGCCAATGAGTTTGTGGAACTTGAACAATTCTGATTCTTTTAGTGCCTAAATAGGTACCTTCGCACTTTAAGGGGTTCTGATGTATAGTGATGCCGGTTCATTAACAATGCTTGGTTGTTTCTTCTTCTAACAGTTCCACCGCTAAGGAGTCCATGGTCTCTACCATGAGCCTTTTGTCATTCTATTGGAAGACAAGCATCAAATTGTCTAACAGTGCTCTCTGGAGGGATGCCAGACTTTGGTCAGTCGGGAATACTGCTTTCTGAGAAAGTGTTCAGCTGGTAGCTGAAGATGTTCACAAATCCTGTAGGAAAAATTATGTTTTTTGGCAAAGCAGCAGCCATCTACCATCTTGATGAGCCTTTACCGTTTGTTGTTTGAGACGGGCTAGCCAATCCTTTCCCCTGGTAATGATCAGTTAAGGCAGGTCTTTGACATAGCAAAAAACTCTTAAGGACCTTCTCGACAGACTTTTCTTGTTGATTGGGCTCCTTTCCGTTCCTCCTGCTCCTTGGGTTGCGACCTTCATCGTCCTTTTCATTTCTTCTGTACATGGCCGTTTTTCTTGTTAAAGCGTCTGGAAGATAATCTATGTTACCTGCAATTAGTTCAACATCATAATCGTATTGGTTAAGAAATAATTGTCAGTTTGCTAATCTTCCCATATCAACAGCTTTATTTAGTTTGAAGTTTTTTAAAATTTTCACTTTGGTGCAATCTATTCTCACGGTGAATGGTTTTCCTAAAAAATCGGGAGAATTCTCGATTGTCTTTTTGATTGCTACAATCTCTTTTTCCCCTATGGGATAATTCTGTTCTGCAACATTGAACTTTCCACCGCAGAATCTCAAAATCTTTTCAATGTTAGTGTCTGGCTCTCTTGCTAGCACTACACTTGCCCAGAAGTTGTCACTAGCATCAGTTTGAAGAATGATCTCTTCATTCTCTCCAGGTTGATGTAGTAGTGAAAAATTCTTGCATAACTCTTTGATTTGCCTGATGGTCTTTTCGTCGTCTTTTGTGAACTTCCAAGCTCTCTTTGAGCTTGTTTTGGGCGACAAAATTGCTGTTAATCCAGCAATCTTATGAAGGAAGTCTCTTATATAATTTATGAATCTTAAAAATCTCTGTAGACTTTTAGCGTCAGGAATTTTGTCTGAGAATTTCCAGACCTTCTCTAAGATATGAGGTTGAAGCTTGATGACCCCATTCCTTATGTTGATCCCTAAGAAGTCAATTTCATCTAGGACGAGGAAGACTTTATTTTCTCCTAGAATGATTCCATGCTAGACGATGAGCTTGACTACTTCAAAGAGATGATTCATGTGTTCTTCTTTGTTCTTAGAACACCAGTATATCATCTATATAGATGACACAGAAGTCTGCCACTTGCTTGAATATGTTGTTCATTTTTCTCTGGAAAATGGATGGAGCTTGTTTTAACCCAAAAGACATTACTACTCATTCGTAGTGTCCATGTGGAGTTTTGAAGGCTGTAAGAGGAATGTTATTAGGATGCATTTTTGACTTGCCAAAACCCTGATTTAGCATCAAATTTTGAGAACACTTTGGCTCCTATGAGTCTGTTGATTAGCACTCTCACTTGTGCTATCTAGTAACTATCTTTAATGGTTTTCTTGTTGATGTCTTTATAGTCTATCATCATTCTTGTTTTCCCACGAACTTCTTTAGCATGATTTCTGACATAGAAAGCTGGAATGTGATGAGGACTCTTTGATGGTCTTACTAATCCTTTCTCTAGGAGATCAACGATATCTTTCCTGAACTCCTTTTGATCTTCTTCCTTGTATTGAGGGATAGATTTTACGTGACAGATGAAGTTCATGTCATGTAGTTTGAGCTAACAAACCACTAGGTCTTTTTCCCAAAACTTCAAGGGATTGATATCGATGTTTTGTCTGAGCATTTCTTTGATTTCTCTAAGGGTATGCTTCTTCTGTTTCTTGAGCTTGGCCTTGAAGTGCTTGAGATTATGCTCTCTTATGAATGTGGCTTAAACTGTCTCATCTTCTTCTGATGATGATTCTTCACTGGAAAACTCTTCTTGTTGCATGTGCTGGTTATTAGGAGTCTTATAAGACATATAGTAATGATACTTCTCTTGATCATGAAGCGGCGTAAGGGTAGGATTTTCATTCTTGAATCTAGTCTTTATACTAGGCTTCTTAGAGTTCTTGGCTTTCTTTTTGAGGATTTTCTCTTGTTTACACTTGTCACAATCTCTCTTGAGAATGTTGTAGACAATGTGTTTTTTGAGTTGGATTCTAGTAGGGGCTTGAGGTGGAGCATCAGTGTGCTTGAATTATCTGTTGTCATGGAACCTACAGAACTCCATTTCCTCAGAATCTGTTTCTTCTGATAATGACTCCTCGATATGCAACTCTTCTTGCTTACATTGCAATATTGTTTCGAATCTTGGTGTGTATCCACCACTATTCTGCTACGATCTCTGATATTACTTTGTGAATCCTAGACTAACAACACTTTTGGCTTGTTTAAGCCTTTCTGTCTAGAAGATTTTCTGATTCTTTTCGAAACCTAATAAGTTCTCTTCTGGCTTCTAGATAAAAGTTTGTTGTAGCAGGAAATAATTGCCGATCAAGATATCAGAGTCTTGGCTTTCTGATTGCCAAATACTTTCAATGACAAAAGTTCATCCTCCTATCGAGATTTGAACCTTTTTGACAACTATATTCATCTTTCTTCTACCGTTTTTCCAGTTACACTTCTGTTTGGATCAGTTATCTATAACTCTTTGGTATAGCAAACTTTTTTGCTAGACAAAAATCAGAACCGTTATTTACAAAGGCGTGTAGATGATACTTCTTGTATCCTTAAAACTTTAACCCAATCTCCATGTAGTTACTGAATCTACTTGTAAAAATAGTTGCTACTTTGCACAGATTTTGTTTTGAATAACTTGCTTCTTCTTCTATAAAAGAACTGCATTGTTCTTCTTCATCATTAGATACTACTTCTTCTTTCATATCATGAACTGGAATTTCCGCAGATACTACTTCTTTTTTAGTAGTAGTCTCTAACTTCATTCTTTCTAGATCTTTTTCTAGAATCTCTTGCTTTTCTTCTATCTCATAGAAGTAATCTTCGTGTTCCTGTTCAATAATCTGGTTTATTGAACTATTTTTTATCTTTCTCTTGGCTTCAGTTATGAAGCATTCTTTGTGATACGTTTTCTTTAACGCTTCACAAAACATGGGGAGTCCATCCTTCTCATAGCAGTGACAGTAGTCACAAATGAATGACCCAGGGTTGACTTTGTAAGAAGAAATATTTTCTTGTTCTGTGCCTTCTTCCCAATTTTTTATCAATAAACCTCTCTACGTTCGTATTCTTCTTCATATTCTATTTCTAACTCTTTTGACGATTCGTCTTCTGACCAGGCTAAATAGACAGACCTATCGTCTTCATCTTCTGATGAATAGACTACCTCATAGCCTTTCAAGTTTTCCATCTATATGGCTCCTTCATATTCTTTAAGAAGAGCTTTCGAATTTCTTTTCTCTTTCTTGGGACATTCGTTAGCATAGTACCCTTCGGCCTTGCATAACCAACATATGCAAGTTTTCTTCTTCTCTAATTCCTGAGGGAATCTTATCTTCTTCAAAAATCTCTTTCTTAGATTTTGTTTCTCTGTTCTGTAGTTGGAGCTTTTCTTGAACCTCTAACTCTTCCTTCTGTTTCTCTTGAAACGTTTTTGGAAGTGCTTTTTCTTCTACCTCTTCTCTTTGCATCCCCAGTTGGTTGGTGTATCTATCATTTTAGAATAGAAGTCACTTGTTCCTTTGAGCTGTTTCTTGACAGTTTTTGTTCTAGTGTTGGCTTTACCCTGTTCATGCATCAGCTGCCTGATTCTTTCTGCAACTTCTCCAACCAAAAATCTCTCTAGAGGTTTTTCTTCTATGATTTCTCTCATAGTTGTCCTCCAAGGTTCGGGGAGCTTCCTATGTAGGAGGTGTATCAAGTCGGTATTTTCCAGCCCTCCAATTAGCAATAGAATTCTTGTAACTCATTCAGATATTCTTCGAAATACTTCATATTGCAGATTTTGAAAGCATATATGTTGGCTTTTGCTATTTCTTTTATTTTTTCTCCAACATATGAGATGTCTCTACATAATTGATCATATAGCAGAGTGACAAAAGTATAAGGATTTTTATCATTCTTTATGTTTTCCAGCCATTCATTTCCTCTGATTGTTTCTTTGAAAGAAAAGTAAAACTTTTTTGCCATTCCCAGGAGAGTCAATTCATAGACTTTGTGCAAGTCTTCTGCTTCAAACTTTTCGAAGCTCATGCAAACTGTCATGACTAGGCTAGCGGCCCATTCGTCGATGGTCTTTTCTTGTCTAGAGATTTGTCTAGATCAAGCCATAATCCTAATTGTGTGATTGACACCTTCAGAGAATTTTCCTGTTGAATGAATCTGATGGAGCTTCTTTCTCCCTTTTTTTCCACTAGGATCTCTTCCATGTGGAAGTTTGGTATTTCCACCAATTCTGAAAATGGTGGTTTGTGAAGGTTCTCGTTCTTCCAGCTCTACATCTTTCATCTCCTCATCTAGATAAGGAAAGACCTTTTCTTTCCTTTTTGAAGCTGAAACTCTCGATCTCTTTGATAAATTGTTCCAAATGAGAGGGATCTCTACATTCTTTTGCTTATTCATAAAGCTTATAGAGTTTTGATTTTGAGCTTTCTGATCTTAGCATGCTGATGTTTCTTTCTAACTCGGCATCTAAGTCTTCCTCCATCACTGGATTAGCTTTTATCTAGATTATGGTACTCCTAGTACCAATTTTTCTGGTAGAGTTGCATCTTCTAAGTGGTCTAGAGCTTTCGCTTCTGAAGCTTTCGAGGGATACATCACTATTTCTGTGTCCTTTAAATTTGAGGTTGACATCTCTAGTTTTCCTGTTCTCATAGACTGCATCCTTCATGCTTTCTGGCTTCTCCTTAAGACCAGATAATTTCCACTCTAGTGGGAAAGTTATCTCATCCCATGTCACCTTGTGAATTTTCTCTGAATGGTTCTTAGGATTTGTAAGGAAACCAGTAGTAAGACCTGGAATGTTTGATATCCTGGTCTTTGGCTCTACTATTGTGCACATTAGTTTATAATAGATTCTATAAACTACTGCAAGCTCTTGCATGCCTTCCTTCATGGATGTGCCGTCTATTTTGACTCTCAGTCAAAAATAATGAGCAACATTAGCTAGGCTAGTTGAAAAGTTCGGGAAGCAGTTAAAGTATGCAACCTGATTGTATAACAATGCTTGAAGGGTTCCCAGTAGACTTTTCTGAAAATCGATCAGCCTATTGTCTTCTAAGACACATAGAACTGAACAATTTAGGCATTCTCTGGCTAGTAACTTTATGCCAACTTGGACTGCTCCAATGTGCATAAATTTGAAGTTTCTTTTTCTGGCTTTAGAAACTTCATCAGGTGTTACTAGAAGGAGATATGTTTCTTCTACTATTGCTGGGGTGGTGAATTCAAGAATTTTGAACTGATGGCTATCCATCATGTCAAAACTTCCTATCTTGTAAATCTGGTTGAATTCAAACTTCGTGATCAAAGTGTTTCAGACGTTGTTTTCAATTTCGTTGAACTCAAACTATTCTGAATTCAACAACTGCATTGATTTTTTCTTGAAGATGCTCAACATGTTTATGTTTCGAATATCTTCAGGTTTAGGTTCTCTCAATCTGAATCTTGACAGATTTATTGGAGAATCTTGAAAAAATGGTTTTGGTCGTGGGTTCCCTTTTGAAACTTGTAAAGGCTTGAAGTCATTAGTCTTCCTAATGACTGTTCGAGGTGGACTATTGCTTGATTTTTTATGTTCTCGATCTATCTTTTGAACATAATCATGGATCTTCATTTGTTGAAGATCTAGTCTCTCAAAATTACTATTAACTCTTGTTAATAGTTCCTGCTTTTCTTCCGGCTGATTCTAGATGTAATCTACCTTGGCTTCCAATTCTTGTAATTGGTTGCTGATTGCTAGAAGAATTTCTAGATACTCTCTGCATCTAGAAATCTCTGATAAAGCTTCTTGTTGCCTTGCATTTGTTAAATCTATTAGAGAATCTAGTTTCTTTATTATTCTTTCAGATGGAGATCTCATCTTTGGAATTTTTGAGCTATAGCAAGCTCTGATACCAGTTGAAGTGCGGATCTAACTAATGCTCGAATTGACAGCTTATGAAAAAGCTCTTATATTCCTGCTTTATCTTGTTGACAAGCTGCAAGAAAAGATTGCTCTCTAGCAATTTTAAGATCAATAATTGCTTGATCTTGAGGGCGGATTGATCTTCTTGCTCTTTTGAACAGTTTAATTCTCTCTTTTATAGTAGTAATAAATTTTGTAAGAGTTTAATTTTTGTACTTAAGTCACATACTTTTTGAAAGTAAGAAATTTTCTATTGTGAAAGTTAAGTGTTTACCTTTGAGTGTAGAAGATAGATCTTTAGCTGCAAGTGTTAGAACAAACAAATTATGGGTCCACTACGTTTCATAAAGAACATACTATTTTAGTGATATGAAGACATTATTCTACTTACACGAATACACTACTTAAAACAAACTAGACCATGTTTTCAAAGGGTGGTTAAAAATGAAAAAGTTGTACCAAAATTGACTTTATTTAGACAAAAACTTATGGATAACCTTACCAGGGAAAAAAAATTCAAAACTGACATTTCATGACATTTCCTATATATATATATATAACTAGATATAAGTTTTGGATATTTTGGAAAGATTTGGGAAATTAAATGTGAGTTTTTCATATGAGTTGTCAAATTTTGACAAGTTATATATAAATAATTAGTTTAGTTTGATTTGGTTTCATGTTAGTTTGTGACGTAACAAGTTCGATTAAAGATTTTTTTTATTGTATATAATGCACACGAAGAATTGTAATCCTATTTTAATATTTTATTTTTCCACTGTATAAAATAACCTTCTAACAATTTTTTTTGATAGATCAATAATATTAATAATGAAATGAGTTAATTATAAAAATTCTACTATGCGTCCACAGTTCGATAATAAGAAAATGTTATATCACTATTTTTTTCCTTTTTGAAGAAGAAGGTGTTCGAGTTAATTCACCGGTCAAATCCAAATTCACCATCTTTATCAAGGTGTCTGAGTTAATAAGAGAAGACAATAATCTTTGGGTCTCCATAACAGAATGGATTTACAATGTGGACTAGGTTCTCAAGCCCGTACGCAGAAAGGGTTGGAGTAGATTGAGTACAAAGATGTTTGCATTTTTTGGACCGTATAGGAAGCCCATAGGCAGAAAGGGTTCGAGTAATGAGTAGAAGTTTGGACTTTTGAGGAGACTTGGTATTTTCCAAACAATGCACTGTCTGCAAAGATAGTTAAGATACAAAGTTACAAGTAAACGATCATCAAATAAATGAGAGATACTTGAAGAGAGAAAGGGCATTGGGTTAATAACATAGATAAATTTTGCGATATGAAATTCCAAACTACTCAAATCTAAATCATATTTTTTCAACAATGTCAATAATAGGCCGGAGATAAAACTAGGACAAAAACAATAAGTAGCTGCCCCATCAATGTCAATATACTCCTACAGGCTAGCATGTAATCGAACCCTAACAGAGTGATACACACACATAGAGAAATAGGACTTAGACTTGCTTGCACGGACATTTCGTGCACGCTTCAAATTTTTAAATCTCAGTTGTTAATCTAAACCTTGATACCCCTCTCTCGCCCTCGGCTCTGCTCTGGAAATCCAGAGCTCCACCATCGGAGATCTCTCTCCCTCCGGCGTCGACCTCCTCTTCGACGTCGCCTTCAACCTTCGAAATCGACGATGAGCGGGAGCTCTTGTAGCCGCCAACGTAGAGATCCGGCATCTGGATGACGTCATCCTTGGGATCGAGGGCAGAGAACGGGGCGAGAATGCTGTGGATCGAGACAAATCCTTCTAGAAATAAGTCCGGGTGGGAGATCCATACTCGGTTGATCTGGACTGTCTTTCCAATTTTGGTGACGACGAGACTCTTGTTCCGGTAGAGAGTTAGGAGGCAAGAGCCTTGGGGTTTGGTGATCAGGTCCTCGATCGTGTGGTAGAGGAGGTGAGATGGGAGAGAGACATTGGAGATCTACGAATCATGGACGACAAAGATGGTGGAGATCAGGGCAGAGAGGAACAACTCCGACGAGATTTGGAGGACCCGAAGAGTGTTCTTGAGGCGGCGTTGAGGGAGATGGCGCAGCGAACGAAGCTTTTGGTGGTGGAGCCAGCGGCAGAGGCGGCGTGCTCGGAGCGGAGGGTCACGGTGATGGCGAGAAGGCGAGATTGATTACTTAAGGTGGTGAGATAATACCCTGAATTTATTGTAAGTTAATTGACTTCTGACTTTTTATCCAATCTAAGGGTGACACATGTGACATTTGGAAATATTTCTCCCGTTCAGAAAAATGTTGTACAAGCAAGTCTAACGAGAGATAGAGAGCTAGTCACAGCAATTACCAAGAAGAAAGCTAACCCCAAGACCAAATTGTTTCTCATTTTACGCAAAATATTAACCTTTTAAAACTTTAAGCTCTCCAAGTGAAGTAAAACTCAAACTCTGTCTCTGTGATTTAAGTAACACGTACATGCATGTCACAGCTAGTCCTTGATACAACTAACGCGGCTCTATACATGAAACCTCACCATGCGTGATGGCATTGGGGCGGGACTGCGATACATATATATATATATATTTCACAACAGTCACGGATCCAGAATTAAAATGTCACTAAGGTTAATTTTTTTGTTTGTCACCGATATTTGACCGTACGAGATAATTTCTTAATCGAAACAGAAAAAAAGAGTGAAAAAAGAGAGGAAGATAAATAGCACCTACACATGTGTAAATCTTTTTTAAAATATTGTTGAAATAAAAAGCTAGTATAAGATGAATTAGATAAAATAAAGGATCAAATGTGTGAGATGAGAATTGATGAAATAAAAAGAGGTCAAATGAACATGTTTTAGGGATCAAACTTAATTATCATAAATAAAATTTAAAAGGCTTACCACACCACCAAAACAGTTTTCATGTATTAATTCTAAACTACAAACTATATAGTATTTTTTTTTCCTCCCAAAATCTCACAAAGACTTGAGCTCTGTAAACCACTATGTAAATCCGCCGATGTTTCACAACCCTAACTGGTTTCATACTTGCATAGTTCATAGCAGCAAAGATTATATATAAGTTCTATAATATTGTATAGTACAGATCTGACATTCCGTAATTCTCAAACAACATAGTTTAACTGTACGTCGATGCATTAAAATACCAAATCTCGAAGGCCATGCAAAATGTGTATATATATCATCGATCAGATTTTATATATATGATCGAGCCTTTGAACTTGAATCGAAAAGCTCCCACATTGGCCACGCTTACAAACTGCACAGCATTCCATATGAATATATGGTAATTTGGTACTAATTGTACCCCATTCCAGAGACCAATCGTCTCCTCTTTTCTCAAACTCCCAAGCTAAGCTAGGTACGTACGCCAATTCCAATTTCTGTACTGTACTGTACGTATATATATCTACGGTTTTTTTTTGTAATTGATACATATGAGCATTTGAACTTTGACTGCACTGAAATGTAGCATGCATGCATAGATTGTTAACCTCATTCGTAATGTTTGAATCAGAGAGATGAAGATGCGTATCTTTAGGCTCTCTTTGACATGTAAAAAGTAACATATATATAAGCTTCACTCTTTGTACGTATGTATTGAGTTATATGTACGAGCCATGCATATCGTATACAACAAGCTCTCTCTCTCTCTCTCATTATTCAACTGTAACTCTGCCCCCTAGCATATAAACATTGACACAAAAAAGGCCATATAGCACACAGTTCATCAGGCTGAACTCCTCTAGCTAGCTAGCTTCTTCCTTAAAGTTAATTGTCTTCCAAATATTCTGTGAATCAGTCAGCTGAACTCCTCTGGCAATGTCAGCTTCATATCTAGTTTCTTTTCTTCTCCTTACACTCTTTAATTGCTTAATCATCTCATACTCTCTCCAGGAACCACCAAGCCAACTAGTACAACCAAATTTGTGCCATGAAAAATGTGGACAGCTTCAAATCCCATTTCCTTTTCACTTGAACAAATCCTGTTCTTCACTCTCTGATGCTTTCCATCTTTCTTGCTTGAACTCAACTACCCTTGTCCTCAATGTTGGTTCCGAAAGCTACCGAGTTCTTGAGTTCTTCTCGGATGGTTTGCTAGTGGACTTCCCAGGCTCATCTTCATACTGCCGCCAGTATAATGACTTGAACTCCTTTGATTTCTTGGGAAATGATCACTATGGAATCTCTTCTGAAAATGTCATTGGTCTCTATGATTGTGAGGACTCTTCACTGTGCAAAACAGAATGTGAAACCTTAGACTTGCCTGGCTGTGATGGCAAGGAAAGCCATGGGTCTCCCGCTTGCTGCTACCCTCTTTCTGATCACAGCCTGTGGCATCTTGGTGACAAGTTCTCAGTGTTTTCCAAATTTGGATGCAGGGGTTTCTCAAGTTGGGTTGTCCAGAGAGGTTCCAACTTGGGAAGGAGAGGGGTAACGTTGGAGTGGGCAGTGCCAAGAAACTCATCCAAGGAGGTTTGTGCTACCAATGGCTACATTATCAATGCCACATCAATTGAAGCAGGGGTTAGGTGTTCTTGTCAAGATGGATTTGTTGGTAATGGATTTGCAAATGGGGAAGGATGCATCATATGTAAGCATTCATCATCAAGTCATTCTAGACTCTTTTTTGGCCTAAAACATGTTCATGTTTTGTTAATAGTTATGTGGGTTTTGAGTAGCTGAACATAGATGATAAGCTAGTACAGAAGACTCTCACTACCAATATCATGATGGATGCTTAAGTAATTGTTAGAAATTATGTTCTTTTTCCCTCCTTAACTTTCTGCAGAATTATTATATGCAATGATAAGAAATGATTGAGACTTCTTTAGTAGATTAAGTAGAACATGGAATTTTAGTTATCTGGCCATGCCGAATCCAATGCTTTTCATAAAGGTACATAAAAGTTTGATATACCTTCATCTTCATCACTTTTGCCATCAGAAATGTGTTTCTAAATATTCAAGTATTTACACCAACAGCAGTAAATAAATGTATCCAGTTAGTGATACAGCAATGGTCGAAAGACAATGTGGAAAATATCAGAATTGCTAAACATGTACTATGATCATCTGATGTGAAGGGATAATCCCACATTTTATTCTTCTACTTGCATATTTATTTGACATGACTTTGACAGCCTGCATCAAAGGTCAGAAGGAAGCATATGGCGATGATTGCTTGAAAAAAAGGCATGGTAGCAAGAAACATGTAGTTATAGCTGGTAAGTTGTGTAACTCTTATTTGCATTGTATTTTGACTGTTTGATCACATAATCGAGTAAAAAAGACTAGGTAGAGAAAGACTGCAAAGTACTATCAATCTGCTTCAATTAGTATAAATGTGTTATGGCATCTTGAATTGCAGGAGTTCTTGCTTTCCTCTTCATCATAGCTTCATTGAGTGCACTTCTGTATCTACTCAAAAGGCCTGTTAAACCGGGATCATTTGATCCGGCTCAGAAGGTTCACTTCCACAGCACCATATCATTCCGAAAAGCTAGTAAGACTCGGCTATTCACTTACCATGAGCTAGAGGAAGCTACTAAAGCATTTGAAGAGGATCAGAAGCTTGTAAGTGGAGACAATGGCACAATTTTTGCTGGGGTTCTCAGGGATGGATCACACGTAGCTGTGCACAAGGTAGATTGCGAGAACGAGAAGGACTTGATTCAAGTCCTGTCACAAATCGAGGCATTTTCTACTATTTTACACAGGAACATAGCCCGGTTTCTTGGATGCTGCATTGACTTGGCCTACACACCACTACTGGTATATGAATATCCTGCAAATGGTACACTCGAAGATCATTTATACCAAACAGGAGGACAAAGTGTTGCTCTTGACTGGTACAAGAGGTTGAGCATTGCTGCTGAAACAGCAAGTGTGCTTGCCTTTTTGCAATATGAAATTACTCCTCCCATTTTTCACTGTGATCTCAAGTCGGGTTACATTCTCATCGATGATGACTTCTCTACTAAACTTTCTGGTTTTGGTCTACTGGTTTCAAGCCATGGAGAAGGCTCGCGTTTTCAAAGAACCGATGTATATGCCTTAGGTGTGCTGCTTCTTGAGATAATTGCTGGCTCGAACTGCTTGGATTTGCCAACTGTAGCCCTGCAAAAGATTAGAGGTGGCAAGCTAGAAGAAATTGTGGATCCACACCTGTACTATCATGAGCAACCTTCTTATCGCCGTGAGCAGATAGAGACAGTCGCAGACCTCGCAATGAGGTGTTTGTTGTTTGGTGGAGATGGAAAGCTAGGAATGTATGATGTAGCAAAAGAATTGGTACATATCAGAAGAGAGAGCAATGATGGAGGTAACAAGAGAGGGCCTGCACTTGAGGAAACATTTTCCAACTCTAGCCTCCTTCAGATGATATCAATGTCTCCTGATTCAGCATATGTGCCTAAGCATTGAAGTGCCTAATTGGTTTTCCATGCACTCTGTGTGTGTGTGGATGTTGGATGCACATTCTTAAATCTTGCTACTTCTTTGTGTTGTATATTAGCTGAAGTATAACTCAAATAGACCAAAGCTTCTGCATGAAGAATGTATCTAAATTAAAATGCAGTGACTTAGCAATTCCCTTTCTTCATCAATTACATTAGACTACTATATATATATAGTGCATCTTTTTATCCTAACAAATTTGGGTGTATATATGTTGTATTTAGTTGCAAGACTCGATCATTGTCTCAACACTTTGCACTTTAAAAGTTGTCTTAAAAATAATGTTGCATATCCCTAACTGACTTCAAAGGTTCAACGTAACTGGTGGATTCAGAAACTGAATTCTCTCCGGTGCAAACACATGGCAGTGCCTAAAAGTTTTTGACCAATGTCCTCTTTTATCTGAGTCTCATTTCCTCCCTGCATACTATAAATATTTTCATACCAATAGAGCAAGCCTGGCACTTATTTCTCATCTATACCTTCCTCCATTTCAAGTGTCAATCTCAACTCTCAGACTGCTCGAGCAACAAGGTGCGTATGATTTAACATGTTATTAACCACCGAAATTGCAAAAGACATTTGCGGCTTCTTGTTGATTTTTGATATTGAATTGAAGAGAATCACTTTAATTAACAGATTGGAATGTTGCACAAGAATGTCCGAGCTATGATATTTATTTGATGCAACAGAATCTTGTACATTGCTGATAATGTACATGGAAATAGAGTCCTTGATCAAGATTTGTTGTTTGAATGGTTTTCTGGTATATGTTGTTTTACCTTTAACTATTACCTCCCAGTGGTTATAGATGACTGAAGAAACAGAAGGTACAGGACGTAGGCCAACACCGACACTAAACGAGAGGATTCTGTCATCTTTGTCTAGGAAATCAGTTGCTGCACAGCACATCCTTGGCATGATCTTGAAATTGGTATTTGTTCTTTGATCTCATATTTTACCTTTTGTACTTTTACCGTGGTACCATGTAATAGAGTAAAAAACTAATCATGTTGCAAAAATCTTGTGTGCAGGACCATCAGCTTCCCTAATTTTCAATGTTTGTATGTATCATTGTCTCCTATTAAACCAAAACTTGAGACTAGATTATAAAATTAGGATGTAATTCTCGCAAGACGCAGTATAAGGCATCAAAAAATTTTGATTTACTTGTTGGAAATGGTCTAGGTTGTTCAGATATCACAGGGAAGCAAAGTCAAGTATGAACTTCACAAGAAGACAGGACTAATCAAGGTTTTTTAACAAATTTACAGCTCTCTCAGATAAAACCTTGTATTTGCTGCAATGTTATGATTCTTGTTAATGTATGAATAAATTGTCAGGTTGATCGGATTTTGTACTCATTGGTGGTGTATCCTCACAACTACGGTTTCATTCCTCGCACTTTGTGTGAAGACAATGATCCACCGGATGCTTTAGTTCTCATGCAGGCGAGTCTTTTGATTGATTTATCAATCTAGAGGTTGATTCTGGAAGTGTAAAATGTGCCGAGCAAAATGCTACATTTTTTTAGGAAATTAAGCAGCAGTTGAAATTTCAATATAATTGACTCAGTAATGAAATTTAACAGGAACCTGTAATTCCGGGTTCATTTCGCGTGCCAAAGCAATGGGCCTAATGCCTATGATTGACCAGGTACTACTCTTTCTGAAGCAAAGTGAGACTTCATTTTTCTGTAGATTGAGACCTTGACCTTGACTTGTGCAACTATGGTGGATTTGTGCTTTGTTATCCAGGGAGAAAAAGATGATAAGATCATTGCAGTATGCGCTGATGATCCAGCCTATGATCATTACAGTGGCATCCGAGAGCTTCCCCCTCATCGTCTCACTGAGATTCGTCGCTTCTTTGAAGACTGTATCCTTTACAAATGTTACTTTTAATCTCTCACTTGCTTACTTTTATGTTGTTAAACTAAACACATCTTGGTTAAACACAATGTGAGGAAGCAATCTACAGTTTTGCTTAACATATTGCATAGACAAGAAGAATGAGCACAAAGAGGTTGCAGTAAACGAAATTTTGCCCCACGAGGAAGCTATTCAGTATTCGATTAAAGTCTATAGTACAGCTCAAGAAGCTATTGAGGACTCACCAGCAACCTAGCTGGTTGCTAGAACACCATATTACACTTTTGATGATCTTGTATTTTCTGGTGTAGGGATCTATACGCTACAACAAAAAATGCAATTTACAACGGCAGCAATTTACGACGGCAGGCTGCCCGTTGCAAAAGATGAAAATGCCTTGGCAAATATTTTATGAACAGTAAAAATAGTATTTGCAACAGCAATGTTTCCGTCGTAATTGGTGACGACGCAATTTTTAATTGTGACAGTTTTTACCGTCGTCTGAACCCTATTACGACGGTTTTTACCGTCGTCTTTGTTTTTCTTTTGCAACGACACATTACTACGGGTAATTCCGTCTCAAAATTTGCTCACCGTAGTGCAATTATTAGTTTTAGCAACGAAAATTTTCCATCGCAAAGTTGGCTTTTGCAATGGCAACTCTGCCATCGCAAAATGAGTTTCCACAACAACAAAAAATAGCTCAATTTCTTTGCGACAGAAACTAAACCACCGCAAATAAATTGAGCAAAATTGATCAAATATGCAAATTTGCTAATACATAACCCACTGTTATCCCATAAAGATACTCAAGTTCCATAATTTTCTTTCCAAAGTGTTGATTCAGTGCCCCTGTATCAACCCCTCCAAAAAGTTTCATCTCAGACTACAAAAAGTAGAAGTAAATGTGATTGAAACCTCCTTTCGCTAACATACGCCAACATATTACTTTCACTGTAAATATGTTTTTGCAAGTTTAGGCCCAAGCTAAATGATTTAGCCATACGTGAAATAAAAACCTCCTTTTGGTCCAAAAGTTTGTTTAAGTCATTCAACTCCATGTCCAAACTGTTTTGTAGACGTTGATGCTCCCATTCTTTTGCAACTTCATCAATTTCACTTGTATTCTCACTTGCAAATGGCATAATACAGAGTACAATAAGCCCCATAATAGACTCAGCTCAGCATAATGAGGGTCAGGCACATCATTCTTTAAACTGATCCAGATTATAACCAAATTAGCGGCTTACCTAATGAAATTTCTCCTATCTGATAGTTAGATGAGTACATACTCTGGAAGCCCCTCTTAAGCCCATCACTTTTCGCAAAACCAATGTGACCTTACTGAAAACGGAAACCAGGAACATGAGGATCGTTCAAAAAGGTATATCATAGACTGCTATTACAAGGCGTGATGTCATAAGGCTTATATTTCAGTTTTTCATATTATAATGTAGAAACTGAAAAGTTGACATACTTGCATTTCTATTTCACATGGTTGTCCCACAGCGCATCTGCTGCGATATCTATGAAGTTCTCGACAAAGCTCCTCGTTCCTAGCTTCAAGCCATCCTTTTCTAAAGAACCTTAACAACCAATTCGCACAACCAACAATGTATCTGTAAGATAGAAGTACACAATACTTATAAAAGATCTATGAAAGTTCTTTTCTTGGAAAATTACCGGCACTTCATCAAATGGAGCTCCTCCACCAAGAGGACATAGCTCTGCCTGCAATAATTTCAGCTACTCTTGCATCTTCTGCATCTCATTGGATATCACATCTCTGTTAACCTATGCAATAGTACGTAGGAAATTTAGGTTGGAAATTTTAAGGATTATGAAATAGATCAACTTTCCTAAACCAAACAGTGAGCTAAAGGAATAAAGCATACTAAGGCGTGAGAAAGCAATCCAACAAACTTACAATAGGCTTGTTCTGAATATTGCAAGCACGATTTGCATATTTAAGAGTGTTGAGACTATCCTCAGCATTAATATCAGCATGATTGATGCAAGCTAGACAAATAGCAAATTCACCAGAAGTAAGAGAAGAATGAAGGTCTCCAATTTCAATTAGAGAGGCAATCTCAAGACTTACGAAATTTTGTTCAAATAGAGAAAATGAGGATGGAAGCACATTTAATTTTTATGAAATTGGTCAGCAAGGGAAATAGGGATGTATTTGCATATCATTAGTGGCAAACACTAAAGCACTCAGCAAGGTAACAAATAAGAGGTTACCTATCATGAAAGTTTTGTTGTTACCACCTAGAGAATCCTGCCAAAATGCACAACCGAACCAGGATCAGAATATGAAGACATAAATCAAGCGGGTACTTCATGAGCAAGATGGGTTGCAATGTGATTTTGGCTTCTGCTACTTTTATATACATTGTTGGTCATTTTAAGATAGCTTAAGCTTCTGCAGTCCGAAGGTATCTATGCTAACATCTTTAACAGTCCATAATTTGGTAGATCAATCTTTAATGAGCAAATGCTAGAGCTCCGCAGTATTCTCCCAAACTCAGACCACATGTAACATCAAAAGAATCAATGATCTCTTAACCTCTATCGCGTGCACGAAGCAACTCAACAGCTGCTAGATTGGTGACATAAAGAGCCGGTTGCACAAAGTAGTAGCTTATACAAATCACTGGCAGAACGAAACACAACAGCTCTGTTTCATTATTCTCAAATTCCTAATCTCCTATATGTAGAACTATGAATTCAGCACATACCTGGCTTATAACTGTGGAATCCAACTTCTCTTTTGGTCCATTAATACAAACATCCAGAAGATCAAACCTGCAAACACCACAAAAATCACTACCGAAAACTATCCTCCACAAACCAAAAGTAAAAACGTAACGAAAAACAATTCGAAATCCCTACCCTAAGATATCATTAGCTCTCTTGTACAGCTCCGCAGTAGCCGGCACACTTTGAGCCTCCTTTCCCACTCCAATTGCTTGTGCACCCTAACTCACCAAAACAATAACCACAATCCATTTTCCATCGCTCAAATTTCACATTACTAAAATTGAGCTACTAAATTACACATTTCTCACATCAAACTGAGATTTTAAGAATAGCAATTTTAAGTAGAGTAATGACATTGTGGAGTAGAGGAAGCTTACTTGGCCTGGGAAGAAGAAAGCAGTGGTAGGCTTGTAATCGGCGAACAAGGCATCGTCAATTGTAGTCAGCAATGATAATCAGACGGAGACGCTGATGCTCATGGAAACCCTAGATCGGTCGAAGTTTCGAAAGCCAAAGGAGGGCCGAGAAGTTCCATTTCAGAACCCCGAGAAGTTGAGAGAGATGGGGGTGACGACGAGAGAGACGGTGATGGTCATGATGGCGAGGACGAGAGAGATGAGAGTGGTGAGGTTGAGCCACAAAGTCGCGAAGAGCTGCGGTGGTGATTGAGGCGACATGAGGTGAGGTTTTGCTAGACATCGACTTTTCTCGACGCTCAAATCTGGGAAATGAAGATGCGGGTCGGCGTCGGATTGTAGGAACTGAGTCACCGAGAGCGGGGCTAGCGGCTTGGCTTGGTCGCTCGTTCGGTGGGCGTCGCCATAATATGAGAGAGGCACTATTTCCGATATCCTCGATACTTTTGAATTTATCCGAGATTTTAACTTTACATATATGTTGATCGCACTAAATCAAAAGTACAAAATCCTTCACGCTAATAAGCCAAAAGCTCCATCAAATAATCAACATAACACAACTTACAAGCATATATTGATCATATAAGAATCTCATAAAGTTCAAATACAAATTTTCATGTATTTATCTTAATTTTTATTGATTTTTTATTGAATCAATATTTCCGTCGAAATATTCGTATTTTAGACAGTCAATATATCTTCGATATTCGTTATTTTACTCCTTGGTTATACATTATAACTATTTAGGGGCTGGGATTTAGGGGTTAGGGACTTAGGGTTTAGGGTTTAAAAATTAATTGTGATCAATATTTTTATAAGGTAAAATAGATATGGACACAACGAAAATGCGTATGTGGTTTTTATTCTCAAATTATTTTTAAAGGAACGACAAATTGAATTTTATATATTCTTATGGTCACAACAGATGAAAACACACTGATTGAGGTCGAATTCAAGTCAAAAAATTCTACTTTGTTTACATCGTGTTTAGATTAGTCCGTTGAACTAATCCAACGGTCAAATTTTTAAAATGAATACTTCCTGAGATCTATTTTCATAAAGATTTGTTTTTCCTTATAACCAACAAACAATATAAACAACACTAGTACTCGTATGAGCAATTTAGGCAATACAAGAACCCCGAATGGTCTAATGATAAATAAGTCCAAACACACGTGTCTGTCTCGTAGTAAATAGGATCGTGCAAAAAGATTAACCTCGTCGGAATTCGTTCAAAGCTCGGTCAATGCGGTCAAACAATACTAAAATAATTTTTTTTATGAATTTTGTTCATTCTCCCTATGGGAGGAGTAGCTAAATTGATATTTTTTTTTCACATGATAAGACAAATATGAATCCACGAGGATGCCTATGCGAAACTTGGTTTCAAATTAATTTTTTACATTGTGGCAAATAGAGTTTTTGTCTAAAGCACCATACGGTGGCAACGTTTCAACAAACCGATCGAGATCAAATTCAAGTCACATGATTATAAGTTTTTAATAGCATACTTAGAGTATTCTAATTGTCTCATCCAACGGTTATTTTCGCATAAAAAAATTATTCCTCGGCAAATTTGATTTTGCGACGACGATTCTTTTCCGTCGCAATTGACGAAACTTTTTGCTACGGCGTGAAGGTGCCATCGCAATTGATGAAACCCTTGTAATGACATAAAAATTTCGTCGCAATTGATGAAAATTTTCACAACGGCGTCGGTTTTCCATCGCAAAAAGTCTTCACATTAGCGACGGTTATTTTACCATCGTAATTGGTATGTATTTGCAAGGACATTGAATACCGTCGCAAAAAAAGGTAGAAAATTTGATTTTTTGTTGTAGTGATATGCCGAGTACATAATGCTCTCCTTAAGGCAGTAAACCTATACATAAACTACAAACCTAGCCTCCACACATCACAATAAGTCATTTCATCGATGATGTTAGCGGAAGAGTCCTCACAGAATATCAAGACCTGTTAATGTTTTTGTATTTCGGATTATAGGTTACCAAGTGAAATGAGTAGTATAGGTGTTGGTTTACATTTGATGATTAAAATGGATTGTGTTTTTTTTATCACAATCTTGCTATTTAAAGCAATGTAGAAATTTTGCTTATTTGTTTCATCCAACAAAGTATAAAGTTGGAAAATGTCAGGCTCCAGTTTGGATGATCACTTGATTCACAATGCAATAATGGTCTAACTAATATCTGGTATCTGACAGATTGAATATCCAATATAGATCGAATATCTAATATAATGTTCAAAAGACCATGGTTGAACAGATTGATTATCCAATACAGTGTCCAAAGATATAAAATGCAACTAGCTCTCAGAGAAGAATGTGTTTTGGATTGAAAAGAAGGAAAATGATTTTATAGATTTTTTATGCTACATTGGTACCAAACAGAAAGCTACTTACATTTTTTGTTAGAAATTTTGTGACTGTGGGTATGGCAAGAGAAAGAATCGTTTCAAAAGCACGTAAAATTTTAAGTTTTTTTTTAGACTTTATTTACCCCACAACTTAGTGTGCTAGAGAAAATAGTCAAATAAACCTTTAGAATACAATGAAGTTAACTTGCTATTGTTGATTGTCGTTTTGCACTAACGAATATCAACTTAACACCCAATCAAAGGTTTTACAAGAAACTCAAAGTTACTAGAAACTAAATCTGCAGAATATAGTTTCTAGATTTTCTTCAAAACTAGAAAATGATGGAGAACTTGAGAGAAACTAAAAGAGAGGAAGATAAAATGAAGTTATTGGTTATGTGAATCTGCAGAGAATCACTCATATTTATAGAAGTGATTATATTTTTTCACCCTTGCAATGTTGCATCTTTCTGGTTATTTTTCAATGGACATGCATCGTTATTTAGAATTGCATATATTTAGTTTATTTCTAATGGATACGTCTCTTCACTAAGAGTTGTATCCATTTATTTTCTATGGGATGTGCCTATTACTTTTCAATAGGCAAACCTCTTACTCTCTTTATTTTATATTGTTGAAATTTATTCCAACACTTCTTACTAGTGTTGAAGTGGATAAGGAATTGGACAACGACGCAAGGTAAATAAAACACTTTGGATGTAGGAAAATAACAATACTTGAATTTAGATTACAGAGGAACAGAAAAGTAGAGTTGAAAAGTTGAGATTAGAACAAATTTGGAAGCTCCAAGAGTAGAACTGCAAATGAAAACTAGGATGATGTAGACGATTGGACCTTTTGCAGCTAAAAGACTTTCATACGATGTAAGAACATTAGATTGACAAACATTATCAAACATGATCGATGATATGGATACGCTAGTGTTTGAATTATTAAAAAAATTCAGAAAACAACCTCAAGCAATGGATTAGGTATGAACATGTTAGGGTGATCCATATGAAACAGACACAAATAGTTCAAAACAAGTGGTATTATTACAATATTGATGAAGAATTTTCTTACATTAAATGATTCAATCTGCCATTGTCAATCCACGTGAGATCCACCTCTACACATACTAGTTTCCCCCTACGAAGCACGGAAGTTACGCTCTGCACTTCCGGAGCAAGTGCGGGTGCGTGCAGAAGCGCACAGAAGCGCAAAGAAGTGTTCTTCCTAATTTTGAACAAAATGGAAGCGCTTTGGAAGAGCAAGTTTCTGAAATGGAAGCGTGTTATAGCATATGTCGAAAGCGCGAGGGAACTAGACTACCAGAGAGGGATCCAAATCAAAGTCATGGTTATGTATTGTATTAGCATGAAGCTGTGTGTTTTGTGATTCCCGAATGAGTTGCATATCCGTGGCCATGTTTATGAGGTTATAGATTAGAAAGATCAATGGATAAACTGGAGGAAGAAGATGAAGAAAAAAAGAGGAAGACGATGAACAACTACTCACCAATGTGTCGAACACTGGTCGAATAATGCTAATAGAGAAAACTAGGTTTTTATTATTATTATTATTTATCCAATAACGTAATGAATTCTTTGCAAATTAACCTTTTTATTCTATATAATTAATGTACTTAATTAATTTGTAAACTTTTTTGAGATTTTTCCCATCCACCCAAATTTTAAGAAATTTTTTCCCACTAACCTAAATAGATTGTATAATTCTCATCCACCCAACACTCTTAAGAGATTTATTCCCACTTACCCATCATTTCCCGTTCTTTTATATTTTCATCCAAAATCACCCTTCTCAAATCTCCTATTTGTCTCAACACTCAAGCTCGACTCTCTCTCTCTCTCTCTCTCTCTCGAGATCTCGTCGGAGCACCTCTTACTGCAATGACGACTGAGATTCCATTTGTCTCAGTTGCGGTGCTCCCACCTCGCCACCAGATCTTGATGTCACTATCTCCAAAGTTCGTGAGCTTCGCTTATGCAGAGGACCTATCTTCGATGAGACGGCTTCCCCCCTCCTCGATCTCGAATGTAGCGCACAGAAGTCTCACACCTCACCGCTTGATCTCGACGAAGGTGAAGATGTGGCCAGAGGGGTGGACCGCCATAGAAACGATGCTAAGGATTAAGACCCATAGCAGAATCGATCAGAGTGACAATGAACGAAGGGGTTGAAGTAGTTTGAGCTCAAGTGTATTTCATTCTCGTAAAACCTTATGTTTTTTCAATTGGAATATCTTCGTGTATGTGTTTGGTGAAATTTGAGGAGTTTGTTTACAATCAGATGGTCTGTAGCGGGGTTGAGTTCACTTTTCCATGTGCTTATGTTGCTCCTCTTTTCCGAATAGCCCTCACCATTTCTTCCCATCTCATCTGTCACTATTCTCTGAAGGTGAAAATCTCCATTGTAATTTACGGTTATCTAATTTTATATGATTGATAATACACAAGAATACTGTATTCTCTACTTATAGCAGAGAAAGAGAACACTCATAACCACCACTGGCGGTCAACGGTCAACACTGCCAAAGTCAAGTCAATGGTCAATGGAGAGGTTATGAGAGAGTAATGATATTGAGTAATTCATTAATTAAAATGAGGATAGGCTGATCTTGTTACCTAATTCATTGGCTAGTGAAAATTTTTAATCTTTTACTTGGAAAATGAGAATTAAAAATCTTATTCTTGAAATTTGGGAAAAAACTCTAACTTTTTTTTATAAGATATTCTTTGCAAAACTTATGGAAGAGGATTACAATGACTTTTTTGTTACAATATAATGAATTTTTATTAGCTATGTTATTTATTATCTATGATAATTAATTTATTTTCATATATACTAAATAGATATTAAATAATAATATTTTATTTCTACGCTTCCAAAACATACCCGCTTTCAAAAAAAAGTCTAAAAAAACGTTTGCTTCCACGTACCCGTATCAGTTCCCATGCAACGTAGGTTTTCCCTATAAAATAATGTCTTTCAGGGCTTAACGACCAGGGGTGGTTTCTATGTAGCAGCTACCTTCTCTCCCAAAAAAACACGTGGTAGTGCCTCCCAAGTTTTGACCAAAAACCAGCCTCACTCTCTCTCCATTTCCATCTTAACCTACTATAAATTTCAAATACTCCTCCATTTTCGTTTCTTACTTTCTAGCTCCAAGTTTTTCTCAGCAAACTCGGTACAACCCCTTAACAGTCTTAACAGAACCAAGGTTTGTTTGCTTTTACTCATTCTTTGTCAAAGTTTGGAACTTTGATTTATTTTTTTGTAAAGTTTGAGTCTTTTAGTTTTTGGGTTACATCACATTTTCCATATGTGAATCATTGAATCTTGTAAACAACGATCTTGTCCTATTTGGGTTGTTTGGTGTGTCTTTTGTGGATTTCATGTAAACAAAATAAGGAATAACAATCATGATTGAATTATTTTGCATATCAGTGGCTTAATATAGATGTATTCAAACTTAGGGATCATAGTCCTCCTTATCAACCTCTTACATTTACCAGCTCAAATTTTCATCATCTCTATATCGACGACCCGGTTATATTCTTATCTAACTCGCCATTTGTCCGTTGTTTGTTAATGGCAGCCTCCGATTTCAATCTATGGTTTTAAAATGAATACAGAATACATATCTATTTCATTTTTTATTTTGCTTGCACCTTTTTTTTGCTTTATGTTGAATTATTACTTCCTATGGTTAGAGATGACTTCTGAAAAGAGAGAGGACAAGCCAAAGCCAAGTCCCAGATTAA
The DNA here is from genome assembly GCA_946800695.1 of Geum urbanum. Classification (NCBI taxonomy): domain Eukaryota; kingdom Viridiplantae; phylum Streptophyta; class Magnoliopsida; order Rosales; family Rosaceae; genus Geum; species Geum urbanum. Next base: position 30,570,875 of record OX327017.1, read on the forward strand.
ATGAGAGGATATATTCATCTCTGTCAAGGAGATCAGTTGCAGCACATCCATGGCATGATCTTGAAATCGGTACAGATAATTTTTCAATCTCCATTTCTCAATGAACATTTATAGAATGATTGAGTTATCTAATCATGTTGCAAACTAGTCTATAGGACATACATCTCCACATATATTCAACGTTGTATGTATCTTACTGTTGTTTCGAGAAACTAGCAAAAACTGAGGCCTCAGTTCTCGAGGAATATCTACTCATTGATATGTTTGTTGAAATTCAGGTTGTTGAGATTACGAAGGGAAGCAAAGTCAATTATGAACTTGACAAGAAGACAGGATTAATTAAGATAGAAAAAGTAGTTGTGTAATATTGTTTTACCTCGGAGAAAAAAAATCATTTAATATCTACTCATTTCTATTTTTGCAAATACATGTGTTATTGTTGTTTTTAATGTTGAAATGAATTCTCAGGTTGATTGAATTTTGTATTCATCAGTGGTTTATCCTCATAAATATGGTTTTGTCCCCCACACCTTGTGTGAAGACAATGATCCAATTGATGTTTTAGTCCTCATGCAGGTGCTTGCTTTAATATCCTTTTATTTTGCAGATGTTAGTTGATTGATTTCTTTCTTTGAGTAGTTATGGAAGTTGTAAGTCACATAATTCCAGGACAAGAGTCATGATTAAGTAACATTGATCTGTGAAAAACACTTTCCACTAAGCAGAAAGTGTCTTACGTTCTAGTCATATGAGTACATCACATATTTTCATAGTAGTAGAATGTTTCATTAAGTATTTACCTAAAATAAATAAATTTTTCAGGAACCAATCCTCTCAGGTTGTTTTCCTCGAGCCAGACCCATCGGAGTAATGTCCATGATTGACCAGGTACTGTTAAAGCTCTCCAGTAGAGGGAGTAATAAATATCTACCTCTTATTTATTTAAAGTATTTTTGTTAGATATATTTTCAAAATATGCCAAGAGGTGTATTTGGTGAATAGGGTGTGCTGCAGTTTAATTAACATAGCATTGTTATGGTTGATGATTTTCTGAATGGGTGTTAGTCAAAGGATGCAACATATGACAAAAGATTTGATTCAAACTAAAAGACATCTTTAAAAAGCATCATTACTCCTATAAATAGGAGAAATGTTTGGCAATCATCTTCACTCAATGCATACTTCAAATATCTCCTCTCCTATATTATTTTAGTAATCCTTTCATTAGTTTTCTTAGTTTTAAACCAATAAAATCTAGAAACTCTTATTGTGTAGAAATAGTTTCTAGTAACCTTGAGCCTCTTGTGAAACTTTTAATCAAGTGTTAGGTTGATCTTTGTTAGTGCAAACCGACGATCAATATTAGCAAGGTGCTAGGCTTCATTGTATCCTAAAGGCTTATTTGATTATTCTCACTTGCACACTAAGTAGAAGGGAAAATAAAGTCTAAAGGAGAGCATAAACTATTACGTGTCTTTGAAGCATTTTTTTTCCTTCTCTAGCCATACCCAGTGGCAGATGCAGAAAAAAAAAATTAGGTCGGGTAAAACTAAAACTCAACAAGAATTCGTATGTGTTCACTCGTAAACTGTACATTTTGGATCTTTATAGAGTGAATGGTACCTTACATGTCAATAGAAAAAAATGTTAATTAAGATAGACGCAATTGAATAAAAGATAGAGCTTTCATTCCTTAACTTTTCATTTTAGTTGTCAAAACTCAAAAGGTTTAACATATCATTATTCAGACTTTGAATCTTCACTTATGCAGTGCCAATATTTTGATTGAATAGAACTATAATACAGAAGCTCTACCACTTACTCTCAGAGGTCTCTCTTCTAGAGGATCCTATAGTACGTAATGGCTGGAATAACTAAATTTTGATAGCAATTTATAATTTACAAAATGGTCGAAAAGACTTAACTAGATAAAGAGATTAAGATGAAGCAACATCTTAAGGGATTATTGCCATAGCTAGGATATAATTAAGCTGATACTTACGATCATATATTCATATCAGCTAAATAATTGCCACAAAGAAGGACCAGACTTTTTCTCTCTTATTCTGTTTGTTTTCAGAAGTCTCAATGCAAGATCATTTTACGCATGGTTTACATAGAAAACGACGCCGTTTGATTAATCTATTATTGAAACAAACTCGGTTGTTCAGAAAGCATATTCCAGCATGTTTTTCCTTCATTTTGCCATGTTTTCGCCATTTTTATCGACCATGCCTTTGCCCAGCTTCTATAATCTTAGGCTAATTGAAAAAATTCAGGTTGAGCAACGGCCTACCCTCGCCCACACGTGGATCCGCCCTTGGCCATACCCACAAACACAAAAAAAATTAACAATCTTTAAACTTTATTTATGCAATGGCATCTTTGAAAGAGTTCACATCAAATTTTGTGACACTTGATCGCTTCAATGGAGTAAACTTTCGAAGATGGCAAAAGAAGTTACATTTTTTCCTTTCTAGCCTAAAGGTGGTTTATGTTCTTACTACTCCAAAACCCGAAGAAAATGAAGACGAGATGATTGCCGCCTAACGCCAAAGAATAAAATGGGAACAAGATGACTATGTATACAAGGGTCATATATTCAACACAATGTCCGATTCACTATTGGCATTTACCATGAGATGAGTACCGCAAAATAAATATGGGACGCGCTTGAAGCCAAATATATGTTCGAAGATGCTACAAGTTAGAAGTTTCTTGTTTCTGAATTTTTCAATTATAAGATGACCAAAGATAGATCCATTGTGGAACAATTTCATAAGATCATGCATATACATAATTAGTTTACTCAATACCAAATGCACGTGGATGATTTCATAATTGTTTCCGCAATTATGGGTGAACTTCCACCTTCTTGGAATGAATGCAAGAAGAACCTCAAACATAAGAAAGAGGACATATCCATGGAGCAATTGGGACAACATCTTCGTATAGAAGAGGAACTTAGATCCCGAGAGAAAACTAAAGAAACTTATTCCTCTAAGGTTCATATGGTTGATGATGGATCTAAAAACTCAAAAATTAACTATAGAGAAAATAAGAGAAAGGGGAACTTTTTCAAAAAGGGACACCAAAGTTTGAACTCAAACAAGAAAGGAAAAGGAGGTTGTTTCTATTGTGGCAAGCTGGGTCACTTTAAGAAAGATTGTCGTTTGCTCAAGAACAAGCCAAAAAATAATGATGAAAAATTTGTGGAAATGATATCTAAAGTCAATATAAGGGAGGATATTGAAGCTTGGTGGGTCGATACCGGTGTTACCAAGCATGTTTGCAAACATAATGGCATGTTCAAGATATATGAACAATGTGATGGTAACAACGTCGTCTACATGGTAAATTCATCGACTTCAATCGTTAAAGGAAATTGCACTATTGAAATCGAGTTCACATTGGGGAAAGTACTTACTCTAATCGATGTCTATCGTGTCCTGGATGTTAGAAAAAATTTGGTCTTCACAAGTCTCTTGAATAAGCATGGTTTCAAACTTGTATTTGAATCAGATAAATTTATATTGACCAAGGTTGGTACCTTTATTGGAAAAGGATATATGTATGATGGAATGTTCAAACTAAATATTGACAAAATATCTACTATTTTTGTTTACTTGTTGAATTCTTTATCTTTATGACATTATAGATTAGGTCACGTTAATACTAAGAAAGTAATTTATATGTCTAATCTAGAATTAATTCCAATGCATGACAATGATATGCATGATAAATGTGTTACTTAATTGCTCACAAACAAAGATAACCAGGAAACATTTTCATAAGGTAGAAATAACCTCTACTTTGCTAGAAATTATTCATAGTGATGTATGTGATTTACATAATACACCTATTAGAGGAGGAAAGAAGTATTTTGTGACTTTTATAGATGATTTTAGTAGATTTTGTTATGTTTATCTTGTGCGTACTAAAGATGAAGTTCTTAACAAATTTAAATTTTTTAAGAATGAAGTAGATAATCTTTGTAAAACAAAGAGGTGGAGAATATCATTTTCCATCTTATTGTGAATCCATAGGTATAGTACATAAAACGTCTATAGCCTATACTCCACAACAAAATGTTGTTGTCGAAAGAAAAAATGGGAACCTTATAGATATGGTTAATGCAATGCTCCAAAACTCTAATATAAGTAAGGGTTATTGGGGAGAAGCATTGCTCACCGTATGTTACATCTTAAATAGGGTACCTCCAAGATCGTTAAAATTAACACCATATGAGTTATGGTTCAAACTTACACTACTTTAAAGTTTGGGGTTGTAGAGCCATACTTAGGTTACCTAAACCTAAAATAAAGAAACTAGGAAAAATGGCTATAGAATGCATATTTTTAGGATATGCGGAACATAGCAAGGGATACAAATTTCTTGTTATAGAACCTATGAATCGATATCGATTAATACCATCACAGAATCTAGAGATGCATAATTGTATGAAAGTATGTTCACGTCTTTATCTAAAGATAATAATGAAAATGTAGATGTTTCATCAAGAAACGAGGATATTTATTTAAATTCACTACGTACACCTAGACTTTGTACTAAGAATAATGAAAATAAGGAACCAACTGAAATTAGAAGCAAAAGAAGAAAGATAGAAAGATCATTTGGACCTGATTTTATTGTGTATCTTGTGGAAGGTACAAGAGACTCACACAAAAAGCACACAATGGTTATACCTAGTGTAGAGTCTGATCCTCTTACGTATGAGGAAGCAATGAAATCACAAGATTTTTCTTTTTGGAAAGAAGCTATCAATGATGAGATGGATTTCATCATGGGAAACAAGACCTGGAAATTGGTTGACTTACCTCATGATTCCAAACCAATAAGGTGTAAGTGGATATATAAAAAGAAAATGAAAGTTGATGGAGCTATAGACAAGTTTAAAGCAAGACTAGTAGCCAAAGGGTATACTTAAAAAGATTGTATAGATTATTTTGATACCTATGTGCTGGTTGCTATGATTACTACCATAAGGGTATTTATCGATTTAGCTTCTATATATAAATTTTATATTCACCAAATGGATGTGAAGACTGCATTTATAAATGGTGAATTGGACGAGGAAATTTATATGCATTAACCCGAGGGATTTATCATGCCTCGACAAGAACAAAAAGTGTGTAAACTAGTTAAATCATTATATGGTTTAAAGCAAGCACCAAAACAATGGTATGAGAAATTCGATAAGGTCATTATCTCTAATGGATTAATTCAAAATACATGAATTTGATAAGTGTGTTTATTGCAAGTTCCAAAATAATAAGGGAGTAGTTATCTGTTTATACGTTGATGACATGCTTATATTTGGAACGGATATCGAAAGTATAGAATCGTCTAAGAAATTCTTATCCTCTAGTTTCGATATGAAAGATATAGGAGAAGCTGATGTTATCTTGGGTATAAGAATTAAAAGATGTAATGGTGGTTTTGTTTTAACTCAATCATAGTACATAGAAAAAGTTCTTAGAATATTCAACCATTTTGATAGAAAATCAGTGTCTACTCCCTTTGATTCAAATTTAAAGTTGAATCAAAATAATGGTAGAGCCATAAACCAATTAGCATATTCTAGAGTGATTGGATGTACTAGGCCTAATATAGCTTTTATTGTAAGCAAACTTAGTAGGTATGCTAGAAATTCTGAACAAGCACATTGGAATGCAATCTCTAGAATATTAAAGTACTTAAAAGGTACAATTGATTATGGAATATATTATTGTGGATATCCTTCAGTTTTAGAAGGATTTACTGATGCTAGTTGGATTTTCGATAACAAGGATCATAAATCAACTATGGGTTGGATATTTTCATTTGGTGGAGGAACCATATCATGGGGCTCTAAGAAACTAACTATAATTTTAGATTCCACCATGGCAACATAATTTATAGTTTTAGCTTCATGTAGTAAAGAAGCGGAATAGCTAAGGAACTTACTATTAGAAATTAAATTCTGATATGGCCTAAACCAATGTCTCCAATATCAATTCATTGAGATAGTCAATCTACATTATCACAGGCCTATTGCTAGGTATATAATGGCAAGTCAAAACATATTGGTTTTAAGGCATAGCTCGGTGAAACAATTGATAACTAATAACTAACAGCGTTATAACCGTTAATTTCGTAAGGTCATGTCATAATTTGGCTGATCCATTAACGAAAGGACTTGAAATGGATTTGGTGTGGAAAACATCTAAATAAATGGGGTTGAAATCCAACTTTATTCATCACCAATGATGGAAACTCAACTCAACACTCGAAACAACAAGATCTTGAGTTCAATGAGAAAAAATACATCATATGTAGTGATTGCAAACACTAAATAAATTAAATGAGTATATATGTATAAACACATATATACCATATCCATTCTGATGTAGAAGTGTTTGGTACATGTAATGAATGATGTATGTTGAGTTATAATTAAAAATCTTAATAGACATGTCGGAAAGTACTTTAGTTACATGGGTACTACATGCTTACTTATACGAGTGTAGAAGGTAGTGTTGCCTTTGCTAGTCTTTAGAACACTTGAAAGAAGTAGAAAGGTAGTGTGTGAAATGTGTCCGGTTAGATCACTATAAGATCGCAAGTTCAAAGCAAAGCTACTTCGTCATCTTGAATCAATTTTGATATGTTCTTACTAAGCTAATGTTCAAATCCACAAGACACATTAGTTTATGCACTATGTTTTCCAAGAATTTGCTTGAGAATTTTTTCAAACGTTTTCAAAATAGTTTTTTAAAGAAATTTATATTTTAAAAATGGCAGAGAATTATTAGATATATTTTCAAAATATGTCAAGAGGTGTATTTGGTGAATGGGTGTGCTGCAGTTTAACATAGCCTTGTAATGGTTGATGATCTACCGAATGGGTGTTAGTTAAAGGATGCAACATATGACAAAATGTTTGATTCAAACTAAAAGGCATCTTTAAAAGGCACCATTACTCCTATAAATAGGTGAAGTGCTTGGCCATCATCTTCACTCAATTTATACTTCAAATATCACCTCTCACATATTATTCTGGTAATCATTTCATTAGTTTTACTAGTTTTAAACCAATAAAATCTAGAAATTATTATTCTGCAGAAATAATTTCTAGTAACCTTGAGTCTCTTGTGAAACTTTTGATCAAGTGGTAGGTTGATCTTCATTAGTGCAAACCGACGATTAACATTAGCAATGTGTTAGGTTTCATTGTATCCTAAAGGCTTATTTGATTATTCCTCATTGCACACTAAGTAGTGGGATAAATAAAGTTTAAAAGAAAGAGTAAACTATTACATACTTTTGAAGCGTTTTTTCTTTCTCTTACCTTACCCACAAACACAAAATTTTCAACAATTTTATCTTGATTTTTCAACAAATTGTGATGGTTTAAATGTAGGGAGAGAAAGATGATAAGATCATTGCAGTCTGCGCTGACGATCCAGAGTATACGCAATACACTGAACTCAACGACCTACCCCCTCACCGCCTTTCTGAAATCCGTCGCTTTTTTGAAGACTGTATCCTTCACATTTTCATACTTAAACTCTAATGCACTTTGTACTTTTGGCTTTTTAACTTTACTTGCATAATATTTCCCAGTGGTTTCTTAACATATTGCATAGACAAGAAGAGTGAGAACAACGAGGTTGAAGTTAATGCCTTTTTGCCTGCTACAGCTGCTATTGATGCTATCCACCACTCCATGTAAATTTCTCTTAGAAAACTACAAGCTTCTTGACCAAGGAGTCCTATAACTCTTACCATATTGTCATACTCCACTTTACTGACATGTATATTTTGGTGCAGGGATCTTTATGCCGAGTACATACTCCACACTTTAAGGCGGTAAACATTTGTATACAGGCTTACATTCCACCAATTACAATAAGTCATATGTCTATGGCAGAGGAAGATCTCAGCTAAATTTTCCTAATTTTACATTATGTACTTCGGATTCTGATTGGTTCTTGTTGGTTGATCAATTTTGTGAAAGGAAATTTACTTGAAACTGTTGGTATACAACATCTTTCTGAGAAGACATTACAGTATATGCTAAGAACTTATGATAACAAGTCTGTGCTATTAGGTACCACATAGAGAATTTTCATATACATTATGTGTTGTTTAAGCCTAAGCATTATTCTTGGAAGATGACGTTCAGATCAGAGCATACAGCTTCAAGCATTACTCCCTGGCATTGCTTTCCGGGAACACTCCCTCACCACCCAAGTTACCACTGATAATTGCCACGGTGTATAAAGTAGTTTACCACATGAGTTCAACTTTTAGCTCGTCAGGAAACTTGAGAATTGGAGATCTAGAACTCCATAAGAGGGAAGTAAAGTTCATAGAGAAGCAAAGTAGAACGAATTATAATCAGAGAGATGACCAGTGTTACCAGGAAACTCACTTTCTGGACTGTAAAATGAGGATTTCGATTCTTATTGAGACCCGAAATAGTATCTTTCCCCAATTTCATATAAAATATGATCAATAAAATCTAGTCTGCTATTACTATGAGAGGTCACATTCCATGGCATATCTCTTCTGGTTAAATACAGTTGCTATTTTTCTATATCATGTCATCACTTGTATAACTTATTAAGTAGTTCCAAGAGAAGAACTACTGCCGAGTCTTTCGCCTTCTTAACACTCGGCATAGGTTCTCCTACGCATTCGTCTATCCATCCCCTGTCTGAGGTATTCACACGTATACCAAACGTAAACTTCTTTGCATGTGCAGGGCCACCCTCGTTCACACACGTAAAAATGAAAATGTATCAAACATTTGGAAACATAAAAACGTGCATTTGGAGGTATATGTGTTATGAACTTATGATATTTGGTATTTCTCACCTGTAGAATGGCAAGGGCCAGTTTTTCCACAAGCAGATGTCATTTAACGTTTGTCGGGTAAATGTTCGGCTACCATTCTTCTTTTTTCCATCCTCTTCCACTTCCCTCTCCTTTGCTTCAGCTGTATCCTTATCTTTTAAAGAAGTAAGAGCATTCCCCTGGCAGCCAGTTTCTGTGCCATCTTCTTTTGTGGATTCTGAGCAATTCCCACCTGGACACCATCGATTAAGACCTCAACAGTAGCCAAATTGCCACTTCGACTGGCTTTGTATTCCAAGCCTTCGGCCTGTTGCTGACATCTTTCCTGTAGCTCACGCACTGGATGCATCGGTAGTGTTTCTGGAGTGACCATTGGTTGCAGCAGAGGTTGGAACACCTATGAGCATAAGAGCAAATATTCATGTATCAGTTTACCACTTTACTCTTCATTACAAAATGGAAAAAGAGTAATACGCTATATAGGACGTCATTGGCACTTACCTTCCAAACCACTGAAGTATCACGTCCACTATGAAGAAAAATGGCACCAGCAATAGATTCTATAATGTCACCACGAACTTTAGGAGCTTTACAATCTCCCAAACCAAAGGAGTTGAAGCCTGGCTGTGTTAACTCATTTGCAGCTTCCTTCACAAAGTCATGAATCTATAAACAAAATAAAACAAGAGGTTAGGAATGAGAGCTCCTCATCCAAGTTATGAATTAGAAAAAATTATAAAATAAAATCAAAACGGTGAGGAAGAAAATTGGCGAACCTGCTTTTCTAGGGCACTGGACCCATGTCGAAGGTGCACGTGGAGATTATGTTTCACAGCAACACGTGCAAAATTTTCATTGTTAACAGCAGCAGCTATCAGATCAGTCAACCTGCCTGGAGGCAGGTTTGTGTATGTGAAGAACAAGTGCCTTGTAATGAGATGATCTAAGACAGCATCACCGACAAACTCCAGCCGCTGATAGCAGGCTACTCCAGAAGATGGTCGGGAAGCATGACTCCCTTCAACCAAGAGGCCTTTGTCTCTAAATTTAATGTTCAAAGCACCTTCCAATGCATCAAAGTCAATGCTCCTAAGTACACTATCTGGAACGTTAGATGGCCTTGACATGCTCTCTATCTCATCTGCATCAAACTCTACATCAATACCAACCCATTTCATGAGATGGTAAGCAGCATCTCTCCCACCTTCTACATAATAAACCCCAATAAGTGCTTCGACAACATCTGCAAGTGTTTTGCTTGAGAGGACTCTGTAAGAACTCAAGTCACTCTCTAGCTCCCCATCCTCCAATTCGCCATCCTCATATCCATGAACAGGGCCATTTATTTTCGGTAGAGTCACATCATCCTCGTCAAACAAGGATGATTCTTCATCCTTAGTATATTCATCAAAGACAGGTAACACCCCAGGAGCAGCCCATCGAGATGGAGCAAACCGATCTGCTTGGATATATGACTGAAGTCCTCTTTTCAAAGCATAATGATACAAAACCAAGTTACTCACCATTTGTTGCCTCATCCCAGTGAGCTGGCCTTCGTGTTTCTGAGGGTATTTAAGAAAAAGAAATCGACTGACAACCCATTTGAGATAAGCATCACCGAGAAGCTCAGCTCTTTCATAGCAAAATGTCTCCTGGCATGAAGCAGCAGTCGATGCTTCCAAAATCTGCAGACAGCACAAATCAGTCAGAAGTTGCTAAAAACATAGAACCATCAACTCTGAGATGAAAGATTACCTTAAAAGCAGGGACTGGATAATTTATTATTTCCTTAAGTTCAATTGCAAGCAGCATGCTTTCAACCCTTCTCATTATTGAGGGTAATCTCTGCACTCCACGGACAAGTGATCCAGAGAGAGGGTGTACTAAACAAAGCTCGGGAGGAAGGAATACATAGTATGTTTTGTCTTGAGCCTCTCCAGATGCACCTTCGAGTTCTGTATAGAAAGCTACATCAGCGGAAAGGAAAAGGAAAAATAAATAAATGATAAGGGACGATTCGATGGGAGCAGCATACCTTCCATGTGGTCAAATCGAGGGGAGAGGAGATTCTTACAATATGACACACCACGTCCTTTTATTAGAGGTTGTTTCTTATACACCAACTGAACTCCATACCTGTATTACATAATAAGGTTTGGCAGCCAAATGCACCCTTTACTGTGCAAGAAGAAGAAAGAAAGCTTCTCATCTGTAAGGATTTACAGTTATTGTCACTGGAAAATTTCTGGAACATTCCTAAATGAATCCAAATAATTTTCCTTCTGACAATAGCAAAACTATTTCCTTCACAAATTAAGGTCAGGTGGTGTTTGGTTCATAAATATAAAACAAATATCATTACCCGACAAGGGCATATGATAAATGTTTTCATTTACATTCTTTTTAAAACTGTTTGTCATTTAAACAGAAAACAGTTTCAAAAATTTGAGAAACCAAACACAGCCTTAGCTTTCCTCTTCTTTTGAGCACAGTTTCTGGGGTGCATTGTAGCTATCCATTAGAATCAAGCAGTTTATAGGCTCAGAAAATTAAATCTAGAAGAGATAGAAAACAGAAGAATAGAAGTCAGTCTATCAAGGATGGGAATGTGTATCATACTTTTGCTTGTAATAATCAGCATATGAGCTGTACTCCAGAGGGCCAAGATAACCGTCTTTTCTAGGGAAGGAGTTTTCTGCAGTCATATCATAGCATATCGAATCAACATAAAATCTCTTCCCTGAGTGAGCAGCTGTCACGACTTTCCCTACCAAATCCTCAACATTGGTACAACTATCTGCCATCATCAACTTGCGTTGAGGCAGATCCACATTCTTACACATTTCAAAGGCCCGATCAGGGACAAGTCCAGAAGCTTTAACAACATCAAACTGTGCCACAGCTCCTCTAATACCATAGGTTGGATGGTATTTTTGCCCAAATCCCATGCCATGGCGCAGTTTGCCAAAACCATACTCTCTTCTATCGCCCCCTAGGGTTCGCTCACTTGTGCCAAGGTAAACATCAGGTCTAGCTCTTTGAAGGGGATTATTCCATGCATCTGCACCAACTATATTTTCAACCAAATCCCAATCAATTTCTTGCATAGGATCACTACACTTATCGCCAAGCACCGAGACAAACAAATAAGCCTTTGCAGGATCCCAAGGAGTGGTGGAAGGTTCAACATCCACATCCAATACAATACTCATCAGTCTTGCATGAAAACTTTTAAGAGATGCCAGCTGTACACAACCAGAAATTAAAATTTTGCCAAAAGATTAGTAGATGCAAATCTAAGCAGTATTCCGAAATCTATATAACTCTAGTAGGGTACTCAACTACCAACCTGACTTTCAGTGATATTAATTGAACCCCTGAAGACAAGGGAAGCTTTTGTAGTCATGGTCCGAGCAACAAATAGATCCATCGACATCGATAAAACCTATCAAGAGCACAGGGAGTTTAAGCAAACAGAGGGGGGAATATATATTTACATTAAAATTAGTAAACATGAGAATCGGAACCTCTGCATCCAGCTCATTGCCTAATAGAACTGCAAAATCTGAAACTTGAGTCAAAAAAGGATCATTTGAAGAGCCGATGTTTACACATTTCACAGAGTACATGTAAACATGAATCAATTTGGAGTTACTTCCAAAATCTCTTCCAGATAAGATCCATTCTCCCTGAAATTTTACAAAGTATAAAAATATGATTCCTGTAATACATCCAATTGTTACTTCAACCTAGAGGATATTCATGCATAAATGAAAACTAAATGTACCTGGAGAATATTAGCTACACCTTCGGGGTAGAACTCTCTGTGCCTAGCTGTTCCAGGAAGTGCATCCCCTTCATCATTCTTGTCGCCTTCAACCTTTTCTTTATCTTCCCCAACTCCCCTGTAGCATATCGGTGAATGCTCCCATCTCATGGAGTTTCTTACAAGCAGCCAAACAAACAGCCTGTTGTGCAAGGTGCATTGAACTGCACACAGGACCTTCAAGTGTCTCAAATGGTGCATTACAAGGGAGTTGAAGCTTGCATGAATATTGAGTTGGGCATTCAGGCTTCTCATGCCTCACCATAACAAACTCAGGATGAAGTATTGAGTACCTGATTAAAGGATTTGAAGGAATGTCAGAGATCTGGACCTGTCATTCTGAGAAGCAAGTGAGACAGTAATCTGATGGAAGAATCACCCCACCTGTCACTGGGAAGCTGAGAGCAGTAAAAATGAATGAGTCCAACAGCTGAATTTAAGCTCACAAGAGCACCAGTTGACTCCACCTGGTACACTGTACCAGGTGCCGTTTCAACTGAAATTAACCTTGAAGTATCCTTCAACTGACTCAAGTCAGTTCTATCTATTGCTTCCTTCCGTAAAGTCTCCTCACTATTTCTGGCGTTCCTTAAGAATGCTTCATGTGACAGATTTCCCCTAAGCAACCAAAAGACAGATTAATAAGTTACTCCATCCATATTTAAGAGAACCATTACAAGAAAAAGCCCAATGCAACTAAGTACCTCTCCACCATCAAAATGTAATCTGACCCAGGTTTTCTAGCACGGCCCCTAGACTGAATATAAGCCAAAACAGTTTTAGCAAGGTCAAATCGAATAACTACATTGCACTGTCGGATATCAAGTCCTTCCTCAGCAACACTAGTTGCCACCAATAATGTCACCTACAAAGAAGCATGGACATATATAAGATTGCAGAATATCTTTCTTTGTTTTAAAGAATATTCTATTTGTTCAATTGAGTAGGATATTATGGAATTTATACATACGCGTCCATCCTTAAATTTGGCTATTGTGTCCTGCATCTGGCTACTTCGCATCTCCTGGCTATTGTTGTGGCCAATCAAGCTAGCACACTCAATAAAACCTAAAGATGGAAGCTCAACTAAAACCTGCATGCATGGAAAAGCAATAGAGTAAGGAACGGGAAATGATAAACAATCAACCAAAGGATCAACAATGTGAATTAGCAATACAACCTTAGGAAGGACTAAAGCAGACACAACTCGCTCCACAAATATGATTGCACGAAAATCATCTGTATGCTTATATTTAAGAAGGATTTTAATCAGTGACTGCACTCTTGGTGTCACCTTTCCATCAGCTACAGCAGCTCCTGTTGTCGAATCTACATGCTCCCCACCAGAGACAACTGCAACACACAAGTAGATGGTTTAAAAATGCTAATCAACTGAGCCTCTTCAGCTCAGGGAATCAGTGATGAAGAGCATGCCTTTCACAAATAAAAACAAATGGGGAAGCAAAATACTCAGAAAGAACAGGAAGTGATGGTGTTTTTGGCAGCAAAAGATAAGTAAACAGATAATAAAAGTGAGCAACCAAGACTAACCATGACTATCGGTAGCTCTCCTTCTTCGATCTCATCAGTGCTATTTCCATTTTGAGAAACACTAATCTCAGGATCTGGTAGTTTTGTTTCCTTGTCAGAAGCAGCTCCCTCTGATAAATGACATTGTAACAGAGATACAACTCTGATCAAGTAGGTTTCTTGAAATTTGACATCAAGCTGGTAATTTGCATGCTCATCATTTCGTAAAGCTGTCAAGAACGATTGTGCCACCTGTGAAAGAAAAAGAGCTCACAAATATATCAGCAATGTTGAAACCAGGCCAATTGTCATTTAAGAGCTACATTTAATAAACATACTTTGAAAGCACACCACTGGCCCAGTTCACCGAGTGCATAATTGATAGCCCTCAACTTTTGAATTAGATTAACAGCCCCATCACTTTCTGTTCTTTCTGACACACCATACACTTGGCGTAGCTCTTCCTTGGCCCCAGCATCTCTTGCTCCCATAAATTGCCATTTACTTCTCCTAGAGCTAAGCTTTGCGGCTTCTTCAACTTCCACTTCCATTTCTTTTAGCTGTTCATGCAAGGACCATAAGCTGGCTGCTTTGTCGTACTCCACAACAATTTCTGAGGGCATTGGGACATGCTTTTCCAGATCCTTACAGTCCTTTATGGTGCAAACGATGGAATCCAGTTTACTTTCAAGATTACGAATCTTTATTGCACAATCTATTTGACTGGAAACACCTGAATACAGCATAATAATAGGCAACAACAATCACTATCGTTTAAAACATCAATATGGTTTCTTAAGAAACATGTAAAAACAAGAGGCGAATCTACGGTGCACAGCATTGTGTACTATCACCAACTAACAAAAAAAAATTACCTTTTAAGTTTACAGGAGAAGCAGTCATTCCAAATACAGATGGTCTCTTCTCTTTTGGAGTTGTATGATAGAACTCAGACATGACTAAAAAGTACGGATGTTTCTTCACAGCATGATGACACTCATCCAGAATTAAGAGATCAATTGATTCCATTTTTATAATGCTGTGTCTAAGAATGTTCAATAGAATTTGAGCTGTCATTACTAGAACCTGCAGTTAAAAATAGCAAACAGTATTCAAGGATCTAATAGTGAATACCATAGTGTATTGGTGATTTGGTTAATAAGTTTAAGAGCAAAATGTGAGGAAATTTTCATTTAGATTTCTGCTTTTTCCTTCAGAAATGTAAACTGTCCACTTCCAGTATAGAGTCTTGTTTCCCCCAAAGTGAACTATAATGGAAATGCCAACATGCTGTACACATACTGGTTTATTTAAGAGAGAAGATATATGAACTTATCAACAAATTAAAACAAAAATTAGTGTGCCCTTTAGACTTCAAGTGTATCAGAAAAATACATGAATGAAGAGCAAAAATCTTTTATCAGGAAATTGGATAAGTAGCAAAGCTATGCAAGTGAACCATATGATCCACCTTATAATGACACAACCGGCAGATCATACCCGTTTTGAATCAAACTCACGCTGCCATCTTCGTGTATCCCAAAAGTCCTGACCCATCTCACCACAGTAATGGCTGACTTGCAAACCAGTTCGCTCACGGATTACTTCTGCTTGCTGCAAATCAACAACCAAGAATGTTCACATGAACTTAAAGTCCGTAAATTTCAATAAATGGACTATAATCAGAAGTAACTAGCAAAACACAATATGAGACTCCAAACATAAGCATGCCTCACCTGATAAACAAGTGGAATTTAGGAACTAGAAACACAGACAACATCTTTTTGTTCTTCTTCTGCAATTCATCACAAACACTTTGCATAAGAAGAATGGCAATGAGTGTCTTCCCAGCCCCAGTTTCAAGAACATCCAACTGATACTGTCTGGCTCTTTCCTCAGTAACTTTCTCTCTCTTGGACTCTTCGGACATCTTCACATCCTTTCCATTACATTCCCGATTCTTGCCATTACCTAACTTCTCTTCTTTCTTCTGCTGATGCAGTTCATAAGCTCCTAATCTAAAAATAAGCTCATTCGAACCCAATTTGTCCCTCTCCCAATAACACTCTCAGCTATGCAAAAATCAATATCTATATGTATCAAAATCTCGACGAAGAAACAGAATCGTACAGAGAAAGAGGGAGAGAGTATGAGAGGAGTGGATAGACCGTACTGAGAGAAAAACCCTAATTGAGATTTTTTTTTTGTTTCTCTCTTGGTGAGATTCGACGGTCTATCTACGCCTGTTCTGCTCTCTATCTCCCTTCTATGATTTCTCCTTCTTCTCCGAGACCGACCCACTCACTCACGCGACCGCCGTGACCTCTCTCTCGCTATCTCTGCTACTTCTACGGAACGGCCTTCGTTGGCACGTGAGAGTTCAGAGTGGTGAGTTGGGGGCGAATAAGATGCGAACGCGTGTCTGTTGGAGGACGATTATGGAATCCAACCCGGGACTGGTTTAATTTTCCCCAAGTCAAATATAGGGTCGGGAATTGGAGTGAGTCACAGACAAACCAACCTGATTTCTTTGCGTGTTTAGAGTTTTTGACTCTGCCAAAAACTTTTGTCTAATGTTCAGTCTTCTTCACTTGTCCGGCGGCCTTTGGCCTCGCGGGCGGCGTTCCAAGGTACTACCGGACGGGTACTTTGCGTGGCCCAATATTAGGTGATGGTGAGGGTTGGAGTCTGATTAGAGTCAGACTGCAACTAGATTTGTGTTTCCCAGAACTTGGGTATATCAGGAGAAGGGCTTGCCGACTGCTTTGTGGTGAAGGTGCGAGGTTGGGCTTCCCTAGTTTGGATCTAATCTTCTCTGGTCAAGCGGTTTTGCTGGTGATGTACTTCCTGAGGCTTAGAGTGTGTCGACATTCAGATTCGACGATTCGGCTTTGGGTGCAGTATGGGCTTCATAAGTTTGACGACCTAGAGGTGGTAGGGGTGGACTGAAGCACAGCGAGGATCTGCGTTGATTCGGCTGGTGAAGTTCTGCCGGAGATGGGCAGCGACACAAGAGGTCGGAAAGGGGTAAGAGGTGTGCAGCTGCTGGGTTCTAGAAGGAAGATAGGCTGGGTTGCTACTTTGCTCTCTGGTGAGCTCCGAAGTTGGGTCGGGTATTAAACTTTAGGCCCATGTTATTTTAAATTTGAAGTTCTACATTTTAGTTGTTTTTTATGTTCTATTTTTAGTTATTTTGTTAAAAATAAGTCTATACCAGTGTAAGGTAGACAGAAGTGGGATTTGTCTCGAAATGTGCACATTTGGTGCCTTGTCTGCTGTAGGTCAGGACATTCGTTAGTTTGTCGCATGGGCGCTCCCTCCTAGTGGCAGAATGAGATGTAGTGTCGACAGAATTTCTTGTCGGCAACATAGTTGGAAAGCTTTTCAAAGTAATTTGATGCATCGCTATAGTCGTGTTATCTTTCCAGTACTATGTCCCCATAAAGGTAAAGCAAATGGAGTAGTCAATGCAATGTCTTAGTCGAGTGTCCTGATAGTATGTCAGTATTTCTCTTCTGACAATTTCATTAATCGAGGCTTAAGGGTAGCCACAAGCTCTTACTTCAAAAAAAAATATAAGGTCGGGATCGATTTTGGATTTTGTTCTGGATGATAAAAAGGTTGGAATATTTTTATCCTATCAGAACTCTGGTGCGGGGCCATGGACGTGTGACTCATCATGATATTGGGTCTTTAGTTGTGAGTGGGATAAGGTTGTGTATATCCAAAATTCACGAGAAAAGTGTGGCACTGTGGCAGTACCTATCGTTCAAGGTAAGCGTTTATGGGTAAACCAAGACCAACTACTTTATGTACTAGGGTTGATGTGGGTGACGATAATCCAAGTGAAATTAATCGAATAGAAATAGAGGATTCAAAAGAAAGAAAATTAATGATTCGTGTCTTAATAGCGTAAATATTTTATCGACATTTTTCGTGTAAACTGATCAATGGTAATGTCAATTTATGTCATATTTCTTGAAGTGACATAATATTTGGATGCCATAATGTTATTGCTTACTTTTCTCATCTGAGAAATATAGAGAGCTACTCCTGTGCAGAAAATTTAACGTAAATGGACAATATTACACATCTTCAGTGGCTACGCACCCCATTGGGGGTCATCAGTATTATTTTAAGAAATCGGAATCTCAATGCAAACAATAGATGAGATGAAAGCTAGGTAAAACACCCACGCTTCGCTGCGTAGACATGAATACAAATGTCGATCAAATTTTCAGTGAAACATTGAAAAAATATTGAAAAAAAAGAGAAATAATTATGCAAAAATTGACATTTTGTATATGTGAATGAAGTATTAAATATCGGTCATTTGAATACGTGTATGTTATTATATCGCCGTTATATATGAGAAAGTAGATAAAAATATGTGTAATTGATTATTTGGTTATGTTCCAAGCCTCAAACTGACCGTCAACAAAAAAATTTCTATTTGAAGTTCAGTCCCCAAAGAAATTAAAATTTAACTTATCTCTCTAGTGATTGAAATTCATTTCCTAAAACTCAAGGAAACAAAAGGGCATGCTAGAATTTATAAGCATATAAACCTATGGACATAAACTGTAAGCGTGGTACATAATTTCTATTTATCAAATTGAACTATACTTGAGAATAAAATTTGAATTTATTATTAAATGAGCGTTCGACCGATTTGAAAGTAAACATTCTTAAGCCTTACATATATTCCCAAAACTTAGAAAACAAAGTATATACATTCTCAAGCCTCACCTAGTTGCCTATAGATATCCCCTAAACCTAAAAACAAAGAGTGACAACCATGTTTTTATAATACTTGAAGCTCTTCTTCGAGCTCAATACCTCATAGAGCCATTACAGAAAAACAGTCACATAAACTTGGAAGCCTAATGAAACTATGCATTATTGGGTCGTCTTTGGTCCACGGAGATGTTAAGCTTCTCCCTCACAATCTATTCCAAATTCATCGCTTCTGGTTCTTTTAGACCTGATATGTTTAGGAATAAAAGTAAAACAAAAGAATGTAGGCATTAAACTTCATAAGAATTCGGAAAAAAAATGTGAGGTTCGGATAATCAAAAAATCCAACATGAGAAACAAATTATACTAATCTGTTCAAGGTGAAATGTCATGTAGGATACTGAGATCAAAAAATACATGTCCAAGATCAGAAATCTTTATCCATGTCTAATTTCTCAATTTATACTACAAATCCAATTTTGTTTTTCTATTCACCAACTCTGAATATTTTTTTTGGAAGTGGAGCATGCTTAAAAGAATGTTAAATATGAAAACAAAAGGTGAGACATCAATGCGTGTCTTCTTCACTCTAAACTACCAACAGACTTGAGTGTTATTTAACAGGAAAAATCTAAAACATGCCAAATCTAATTTCTTCATAGTTTCACATCTGAACGGAGAGGATTGGCAACAAGAAAGAAGTGCAGTGGTAGCAACTCAGAGACAGTAAAGGGAAGTATCTACTGAACAAATGAAAACAACTAACTCAACATTGAAAGTACACCATACAATAATGTTATAGAAGTCTATTTCAAGTATAACACATAGATCATGCACTGTGTTCAATATTTCAAGCACCTTGTGCAATCCTTCACTCTGGCAAAAAAATAAAAAATAAAACAGTTAACATTCTCAACTTAGTAGCTACGAATAGACGGATGCAATCGTCTATTTTTATTATAACCATTATTTCTTAAGATGATATATACTTTTTCCTTTTGGAGGTCTTGAAGTTGGGATTGGTATTCATCCAACTTCTTGAAGATTCATTGATAGTATCAAATATTAGCAGAGGGATATACCAAATGTCTTCGGCAATAAATTGACTTAAGATTGATTTACTTGAATTAGTAGCTGATGAGTTTCATTGATAACGAAATTGGATTGTATCTAAACTTAAGGGCTTTTATAGATTCTTTATTTAGCATTCAAATATGCATTATGAATACTCATTATCAACAAAATTCAAATTTTATGCTATTCATTTCAAGCTAGTTCTCAGACTTTACAGGTACGTTTTTGAACACCAACAAATTATACAAGTTAAATTGAGTATGAATACTGAACCTGTATATGAATAATGCTGAATACAATGCTCGCAATGGGCAACCAACTATCCTCAGGAGACAATGACAAATTTGAACTAATAAAACATGACAAAACACCTTACATTAGTGCCTAGAATATCCACAGTTCCAAATTTCCAAACCAACAAAAGGTCTCCTTCACATCACTACTTAGCATCACACTAATTCAAAACAGAAGCTCGAGCATCTACATTGTGCCAATCGCTTCACTGGTCTCATGTCCTTTCCACTTATACTGATATTATATAAATCATCTCTTTCATGATCTATTCAATTCATATTAGAAAAAACACATACCGTTTGTATAATAAGGCCCGAAGAGGAGGGTAGCCTGGGCACTCAAGCAAATCCTAAATTGGTAGACCAAGAGCTAGAGATTGCGATATAGTAGAAACATTGAGATCGATGCAAGAGGGTAGTTTTAGCGTGAAAAAATCTTACCCAATCGAAAATAGAGTGAGATTGAGGTGGGAATTGGCAAATCATAGATAGAGAGACGGAGAGATCGAAATCGCAAGAGAAGCCACAGTGAGAGAATGTAAGCTAAAGAAAGATATTGAAGGACAAAACGGAAAAGGCCCGATCATGTGTACCTTTGTGCAATGACGTGAACGATGAATAATAAGAGGGGGGGCGAGAGATAGCTTGGATACGTGATTGGAGAGCAGGTAGCTTTGACGCAGAGACAGATATGAAAGACTGAGAGCAACAAAAAAAATCAACCTTAAGCTCAGTAACTTCTCATCAAGTACTACAAATCTACACATAACAAATATTATCAAAGCAGAGCAAGGAGCATCAACAAAGATGAATTTAATAAGGATAAAGTCTCATACTTCAGTTGTAATCAACGATGACTTTAATTGCCCGAAAATTTCAGAAAAGCTGACCGAAAAACAAAAGTTTTGAGTTCTGATTCATCTTCGTCACGGTCTAACTGATTAGGTCAAGCATGAGATGATCATTCAGGTCAAGGAAGGGAACTATCAAAGTCATCTTCTTCACCACCATCACCTGCTACAATAGTGAATGTCATAGTCTAAACCAACGAAATAAGAAACCCAATTTCAGTTATGGGGTTTGAGATGAGATCTTACCAGAATCTTGTGAGGAAAAGCTTCAAATCTGAAATCACAAATCGCAAAACAATAAGTTGTTTGTTGTATACAAACCCATCTTGCATTGGGCAATGAATCTAGCCAGGATAAAACCGCAAACTCTAGAAATCGAGCCAGGTATTGTAATGAACTTCTGGGTTCCTTCTGACCCATCAAAAAATAAATCGAAGCAAGACGATGTCTTCCTTCACAAATTTGCATTCAACGACATTATCACATCGCAGTTTGAAGTCCTATCTCTGTCGAAACCAAAATCACCAGTTAGCTCTCAAAACTCATCAAAAACTAACGAAATCGAGCCTAGATTCCTCATATTAATTTTCTAGGATTCCTACAAACCTAAAATTAAAATTGGTTGTAAAAGAAAACTCGACCCAATTTCTCTCTTTTTTGGAACCGAAAACCAAAAAAAACTGAACCGAATTTGTCGGTTCAGGTTCAATTCAGTTCTTCAAAATTTTGTGCAGAACCCGACCAGAATAAGCCTAACCCGGTTCGGTTTCGGTTTCACCTTTTTTAAGGTCAACCCGACTCGTGCCCAGGCTTATCTACTCCACCATTTGCATTCACAGACTACTAAACAAATTATATAACTTTACATAAATGAATTCCAAAATTTACATTTCAAATAAGCTACCTTTGTAGAAAGAGGAATACATAATAGATAAATTAAAATTCTCCTTGTTTGCACCTTGAATTCAAGTTTCGTGTATAAGGATTTCTGCAGTGTAGTTGCAAGAACCTCTTCATTTCCTGTTCAGGTTATTCACATTAATGCATAAGAGCTCCATCCATAAATTAGACACAGATGTAAATAAAATAATAACATATTATGCATAATAGAAATCACTTTGATTTAATCTTGAACTACTATCTCTACCACCACATATGGTTTCCATTCTACAAGTTTGGATTTTAGAGAACCATTTTGGATGAGAAAAAATAAAGGGTGATAAAGATTATCGACAATTTGTATGCAAATAGTCTTCATAAGAAGACCAGGTAGAAATTAATAGTCCATTTATATATCTCACCTTCTCCCTCATTGATTTGACTACTTCATCTTTATTGCTCGAACCTTCTTCAACCACTTTCTCTACACTATCAACTGGGACTCCACATTTCATGCTAGTAGTTTCATCCAAGGTATCCTATTTATACGTATTGATGTGTATAATGTTATGTATACATATTCTGAAGACTGTTTGCATACAAAGTTGATGTATTGTACTAAGCATCAAATTTGATTGTAAACTCAAACTCAATTGTAGACTGTTTGCAAAACATAGAAAGATTGCAACGAGTTTGAAAGATTGAAAATAGCATGAGAGAATGGTTAAAAATTAGACTTGAAAGGCGCACATAAGACCATGGAACAATCACGGAATTTTCTAAATCAAAGGTCTGTAGGTTGGATACATATAATTGGTTTTGGTGGCATGTTGATTACAAAGGTGCATCCAAGCACACCAGGTATTTTGAAGTCAATTTCAACATTTGAGTAGAATAGAACAGATATATATGACTAATTGAAAAGGAGCCCATCAACATACATCGATAGTAATCGGACATAACCTAAACATAATCAAAAACAACATCTAAGTGATCAATCCAACATAAAGGAAATCAATCGAAGATAAAGGAAATGGACATGGACAAAACAAATCAGTCCATTCAGACATAATCAATCCATCAAAACCCTAACTTCAATTGATCTGGACAAAAAACAAGTGGAGTCAAAATCCTAACCTCATTGAGAAGAGACAGAGAACGTTACTCTATTGTTTGGTAACAATATAGAGAAAACCTTCTTTTATAACTTGATATGCTTTCCGTATCACATCCATAGACATGAACTGTTGCTCTGACGTAAATCCTACAAATAAGTTTAACTAAAGTGTTCAAAATGAACTATTTCAATCCTAGAACTAATCATGTAATGATTAGTAATATACATATCCCACAAATTATGATAGGAAGCATAAGAGTTTAGCTGAGTCTAATGTATGTTTTCAACAGATAAATTGATTCTAAATGCCTATATACAATAGTGAAACATACTTTTCAAATTGTAGAATAGGTGATCATTCACATAGCGGGATGTCTCAGGACCTCTATGGCCATCATAAACACCAATAAAGGTGCCATAAGGGTCAGACTCGAGTGAGCTCAATGGACCAGACTCGAGCTGGCTTTGATCCTTCAGTAAACTGTTGGTCTATACAACAGCCATAGAAAAGTTACCATTTAAGTGCTACCATAAATCTTTAAACCATAATAATCCTTCTTGTTTCCCCGTTGCATCTGAACCTCCTTGTACACCTTATATAAAACTATAGGGTTGTACAGAAAGCTTTCCTTAAAGGGCAATTTTTTGTTCCCTTTCCACAGAAGATTCAAAGCAAAATAAAATAAAATTAATAAACTAAAATACAAATTGCTTTCATATATGCAAAAATCCTAGTCATAGTCATGAACTATAGTAAGGTGCTTACACCATGGAAAGTAGCACAAAATAGCATTGCAGTTCCAAGCCGGATATGGTATCTAACTGAAGCTTCAAACTGAATGCTAAGGAATCGAAATACAGAAAGCCCCATTAATATAGGGAATAGAAGAAAAGCTAGACGTGTTTCTGCTAACAAACCAAATCGAGTTGCCACCCTAAGGTTTGAGTTGCCAACTGAGAGATACAGTTGAAATATAACAATGGCTATTGTCATCTTCATGTTCTTAATTATATTAAGTTTTCAATATAAACCACTAAAGAGTCACTTACAGATTCAGGTTTAGTTCTTTGACATGCTTCAATTTCTTGTAATCATTTGAAATTCAAATGTAGAATGTCCTAGCTAGGAAGAGCATAAAGAGGAAGACTACTAAATTCCCAGAAGACCATTCACCACCAATGGATTTGAGAAACCAACAACTACTTTCTTCACTTTCTTGTTGTATATAAATGAAGCACACATTTGCTAAATTCAATTGACATAAATATGGGAATCATAACACAATTGCATAAACATAATATCATGTAGTACCTCTTAATTTGTTCTCTAGGCTTCAGATTCAGGTAGATAGATCCAACAATGACGAGAGTAATAATAGGGAATGTATATACAGTATAATTCAGACCTGCAGAAAAAGATTAATCCACATTAGTTTATTACATTTCTAAGTGCTCACCTCTCCAAAAATGAAACTGTAATCATGTACCGTAATATCCAAACACAGTAGGCCTTGCTCTATCTTAAGTTGTTTTCCATAGTTTTGTCCATTACTGAGTTGGCTTGAGAACCCAGAGAACAACCCAAGAAGCAAAGATCAAAGCCATGAGAACTTTAAGAACAGCTAGAAGAGTGGTTATTGCCATCTTGAAAGTTTGAGTTCACCAAGTACTAAGCTTCAAGCTTTTCAAAATAAAGAGAGTTGTAGATACTGGGGAAGCTCAACTCCACTATAATTGCTAATCCCACCACTACCTTGCAGGAGTGCCTATCAATTCTCTCTAGATTTTTTTTTCAAATACTTAGTCTACAATTTTAATCCGCAAGTACTTACGAATGAGATAGGCATATTTTGTTAGTCATAAATGGTCTGCTACTTTAGCACTTTTAGTCAGTAGTTATAGTCTTGATCATATTCATGCCAAATCTAAAGGCTATAACTAAATTCAAATAAAACAGACCAAGAAAAAAAATTCATAATATGGCTCTACATCAGATCATGACCCAGAAATTTGAATGACAACACCATGATTATATGGATCTTGAGCCTTAAATATTTTGAAACTAGGTAAAATTTCGATTAAGTAGGTCAAATCCATTTCAATTCAGTTTCAAGTTTATTAACGCTTCATATACTTATAACAGATTATCGTGAGGAACTCATAGTAAGTTATAGGGTCCCAATTTGCATTCAATATTTTACCTCTTGATAGCCAAGAAATCAATATTCTTGGGAGTCACTTTCCCGAAATCAGTGTGAACTGTAAAGAATCATGCAAAGACTAATCAAGCAGAGCTAAATAGTGTAGTCATGTCTAACAAAAAGAGATTAAAATCATGAATCTGCATTATATAAACTAAGAGAATGAGAGAGATGAAAATTTATAAACTCTATGATTTGCTACACATGCATATTAAAATAGAGAGAAACTTTACATAAAGTATTAATATACCATTTTACCTCTATAATTTGCTACACATACATACATTAAGTTCAGAAAGACCTTTTTATAATAACTTCATTTTCACTGTCCTTACAACCCAACCATCAATAGGCTTTTAGGTATATCGGTACATCATACCTAGATATCACTCCCGCGGAATAGTATATACTAGTAACTTTATCCCCTGTCAGGATTTGCAGTCCATCCTTCTTCCTTCCTTCGATTCTGAAAGACCGAACTGCCGAAGAAGAAAACAAATCACAAATCAAGCACTGAATTATCCACCATAGCCCAAAATATACTTGCTCATAGCTACTAATATTAAAGCCAGGTTCAAACACAAATTTCGTAATGGACATTCCAAAATCTAAACCCACTCTAACCAGTACATAAACTCGAATCAATCCAATTCAATCAATAAGTGTTGTATTGTTGATTTGAACATGGATTTAAGTTGGAAACGTGAATCATAGGCCTAAAATAAGGCAAAGTCAGGTTTAAAATGAACCTAATGTAGGAGAGGTGACAGAAGTTTATGCTGTAAAAAAAAAAAGACATAGAGCTGTGTTTCGACAATTTTTTTGTACTAAAACAACTGACTGGGGATGATTATTGAAAATCACAAATGTGAAGGCAGTTAGAAGATGAGAGAAATCAGTATAATGTTGAAATAGGGTAAAGTCCTTTTAAAGACCACTTTAGTAGGCAATCTCAAACTTTTTATTGCAGTCCATCACCTTCATCATGGTTTAGTGTCACTCATACATACAGCTGGCCACATCTTTTGCTCACTCTTACACTCCTTCTATCTTCTTTTGCACTGAAATAGAAAAAAGTCTCAAATCAGCAACCATAACTCAAAGTTTCTTCCTTTTTATACTTTTGTAAATTTCTTCACAATAGAAAGTCTGAAGTTTTGCAAGGACCATAACTCAAACCTAACGCAACTCACAGGTTAATACACCATATGATACACCCAATTACTCGTACTAAAAAAATGAATTTCACAATCCTTTGACACTTTCATCTTCACACTCACCATTATACAATCAAACATAAAAGAAGAAGACACAGAGTAGTACAATGATGTGAGATTAAAAGAAAATCCTATTATCAATTGAGATTTAAGACAATATTGAAACACAGTTTGTTTATCTACATTTTTCAAGCATATTTGACACCCAAATGCACAAAAAAAATGCAAAGTTATAATAAAGAATTAAATCTCTAAACAATGAAACTCATAAAATCATACACATTTCACAACTCCCATATTGTGTAAACTCTTGAGTCTTAAGTTGAAGGTGAAGGTGAAGGTTAATAATATTAATTTATATTTGTTTTCCTTATTATTCTTCGACAATGTTTATAGATTTCAAATGTTTGTCTTGGATTCTTGTTGCATAATTGGTAAATACTTTAGCTATTGCGCTAGTTAAACTCTTGATTTTGATTTGAGAGTGATTAAAGCTTTTGAGTTATCCTTCATTTAGTAGATGCTATTGTTTGCTGAAGATTTGTAGCTTCTGTGATGTATTATTATCATCTTTTAGTTGGCAGGGAGTGACACAATCCAATAAGGTAACTAAATCTTGTGAAATGAAATTATACCTCAGCAGAAACCATAGATGCATTGACTGCAGTGGCAGCTAGCTCTCCCTGTAAGGCTTTAACAACAGCTTCAGCAATTTCAATGGTCACTCAAACCTGTACATTAAATAAGAATATAGTATTAATAGCCACGTAAACAATGTCGGAAATGCAAAAATAGAATGCAAAACACAAAGGGTACATGTGTTTCCATGGTACTGGCACCAAGGTGAGGGGTGGCAATAACTCTCATACATCACCAACTTGTTGCCTTGTGGCGATGGCTTCACAGTAAACACATGATGAGCAGCCTAGACAAAATCAACATAAATAAGATACCATTCTTAACTGAAAATCACACAACCAATTCAAATCCAGAGCACATTATTCGAACATGTGCAACGATTCCAAAATCAATAATCAGTTGCTCTAGATAGCATAAAAGTATTTCATTTACTTTTACGCCTAAATGTCTATTGGGTGTATCACGTAAACTCATTTGAACCAAAAACACATAATTTTTTCCTTCATAACGCAAGAATAGTCCACTCTCGTAGTTTTTAGACATACGCAAAGTTTCGACAGGACATAACAAACATGCAAATAAAGGAGATATAACAGCAGCCAAACACAAAAGCAGGGAACTTTGACATGTACCTGGTGAAACTGAGACTTCGAACACTTGGGTTTCTAGGGAAGTAGTAAAAGGAGTGTTATTGAGCTTGCATGGAGGTTTCTACAAATGGTTATTCGAAACAGTTATAAAAAGAAAAACCTTATCTGAGCACTCTTATCCATAAAAATACTGAGGAATCAAAGAAAAATATTCAACAGCAAACTGGACAAAGATATTTGCACATAAACCAACAAACCCACATTATTTACAGTAACACTACTCTATATATATATATATATATATATATATATCTAAGCTTATGTATTAAAAGCATATCAGCACCACTTCCCTAACCTCTTTCTGTTGTTCGGCGATCTAAAAAAAAAGAAAAGTAAATATCAAAGTGTCAAGTGCTATTTCATATCTCTTTCTTAGCCCCTCTTTCATAGTTTTAGTTTATTTAAACTCAACTATGTAGCAGAGAGAAGTGGATCAGCCAAGAAGTACATGTCTTTGTCAACCTTTTCAATGTACATCCGTTTTGACGTTGTCACTCTGCAAGTTTAGAGAACTTACAAGTTTCAAGGTATCCCCTACTTAATTCCAAGAAAAGATATTTAGCTTATAGTAGTTCTCAATCTATTTTAAGGTAAAACCAAACCCACTTTCCCTTCTCCTGCCAGTTTATACATTCTACAAAAAGAAAACTGTTGCAGTTTACATTCAGTTTCTCACAGTTCTCAAAGAAATAGTAAAATCATATCTCTTTCGGCGATGTAAAAGAAAGAGGAAGAAGGTGAAGATGAAAATGTTAAGTACGACAGGTTATTTAATTATGCAACAGATTTAAGCCTTACGCAGGTGGAGAGGAGTGAAACAGCCAAGATGAGACTCACATTTGTTTTTATTCAGTTTCAATTATACGGCTTGCAAATATGTCAACTTTTCATTGGTTTCATTGCTTAATGATAATTTCATTATTTGTGTTTATTTTCTTTTACACTATTGTATGGTTTGGATTCTGGAATATAGTTTGCCTATTGGAATATAACCTATATCTAAATTGTCTCTTCAAAATCACAGGGAGAATAACGACTGTGTTGATGTTGTGTACTCTACAAGTTTAGAGAACTTCAAAGTTTGTTTTGAGAATTCAAGGTATCCCTTAAGATACTTACAATAGTTTTCAAGCTATTTTAATTAATGTTAGTTACCTAATGCATTTTCAAATGAATGCATGCATTACTAATTTGCTATTTGGGTTTGTCAAACTTTCATATTGTGTTTACCAATTAATTGGGTTTGCTCTGCCATTAAGTACTGAATTAATGCATTCAATTAGTACGTTGTATACTAATTAATGCACTCAATTAAATTGTATACATACAGTGCATATAATTATGAAAGATTGCACGTAGTTGAAGATTGCATCAAACTTCACACTCCATTTGTCATTCTTGTTGTTTTGGTACGAACACAAACACACATGGATCAATTGGAACGTGCACGTGCTCAACATCGACAATAGCGACAGTCAATGACTTATTCTCAGCATCAAGAATATTTGACAAGACGCCTTAAACAAGCTCGAGAAAAGTGACCAGTAGTTGAAATTGATCATGATTATCAATCCCAGGTTGATCAAGATAATCATTATTGAAAATGTTTCTTCATTTCTTAAAATGATCTATTTCATGTAAATCTTTTTAAACTTATACCCACAACAGCGTTAGTATGCGAAAATATCCAGCAATGTGAATAATCGGAACCAAGTGGTACAAGTCAACCTGCTCCATGTATGTTGCTTCAAATATTTGAAGAAGATGTCTAAACCTCCTTTTATAAGGATGATAGAGATTTAATTTCAGTTAATACAACCTCAACTAATCTGATTTCTTTCACTTTATTGGTGTTGCAAGATCACTATGAAAACTGGCACTTTTTAGGATCTTCATGTTGATAGTGATGGTCGACAGTATTCAAGACGTCGACTCACTCACGTGAGACAACTTGCACGCTTGAATAGGTCATAGATAAGCGAAGATGTGGTTCAGAATTCTCCTCTACATAGTGAGTATGTACATAGTATTAAACCTATTATATTGTTTTAAGGTTTATATCCACATAACTACCAACTTATGATGACACAAAAATATTGTTTTACACATAAGGTGTGCATGATCTTCTATGCTAAATCATGGACAAACTGGCAACTTCAACATGGGTCTTAATATTGGAGAGGAGATGACCATCAATGATGTGTCGATGAATGTAAATGAGGAAGACCTCAATATAGATAATGTGTTTACTCCAGTGGCGCATATGCACAATGTTCAACAACATTGACGTATCAGAAGACCGCCAATAATTCATAATTTTGCTAGAGATTTCAATAAGGATATGGGCATCCCTTACTGCCAATTACCCAAGTTAGAACATGTCTGTATTGCCAAGTAATGTTGTTTCATCAAGTGACCTTTAATTTGTACTGTTGTAAAGGAAATATTGTTCTTCCTTTACTACAATCTCCTCCTGGAATGGTTCAGCTATTTTCTGACCAAACAAATGAAGGAAGAAATTTTAGACAAAGCATCAGAGCTTACAATAATGTCTTTGCATTCACTTCGATGGGTGTACATGTTGATGAGTCAATTAATGTTCGATCTCATTATACCTTTCGTGCTCAATGTTCAATTTATCATAATATTGGTAGTTTATGACCAGTTGATGGGAGAAGACCGCAATATTTTCAAGCTTACATATATGACACTGAGCATGAACTTCAAAATAGATTGTCTGAAAGTGAAGTTTTGGATAAGGCAATGGTTGAAAAAATTCAACAAATCTTGCATCAATACAATCCATTTGTAGAAGTTCTTCGAAGTCTTGGACAATGTCAAGATTTACCCAACTGTAGACTCATCATAAGAGAGCAACCATCCGATCATCGTCAATATAATATGCCATATGGATCACAAGTTGCTGCTATTATAGTTGGAGGGGAAGACAATATAAATTCAGACATAAGAGATTTTATTGTTCAAATGGTTGATGGACGATTTTGGAATATAACATATTTCATCGAATATTATGACCCTATGCAATATTCATTATTATTACCGTATAGATTGTATGTATGAGATATTAAGACTTGAGATAATAGAGGGAAGAATATGTCATTTTGGGACTTCTATGCCTATATGCTACATGTTGATTTATCTTTTTTCATTATTTTAGTTTTCCTATGTCACTGTAAAACACGTTCTTAAAATACAAACTTTTGTAGGTGCGTCAAGGTCATGAAAATCTGTTTCATCGAGGTGGACAAATTTTACAACAATATGTAGTGGATAATTATGTGAAGATTAAATCACAACGACTTAGATATCTAAGACTTGAACAAGAAGAATTTCGAAAAGAATTTCGTCAAGGACTACAATACTCTCTTCATGCAAGGGAGCACACTGCAGGTACTTGCTATATTTTTTAAAGTCAACTCTTATGTATATGTAAGATTGTTATATGTATCCATATATTAATCTGAAATTGATGTATTCTCAGAAAATGTTAGACATAGAACCATTCTTCCATCATCATTTATTGGAAGTCCGCGTGACATGCACCAACGATATCAGAATGCAATGGCTTTAGTTTAAAAATTTGGTAGGCCCGATCTTTTTATCACCATGACATGTAATCCAAACTGGGAAGAAATTAAAACTCAATTGCTCCCTAGACAAACGCCTCAAGATCGTCCAGATATAGTCACTATGGTTTTCCATGCAAAATGTGAGCATTTTAAAGAAGACATTATGGACAAGGGTGTCATAGGAAAAGTTATTGCTCATGCTTTTGTATGTAATTTCAAAAAAGGGGTCTACCACACATTCACATGTTGGTTATGTTGGCTGGAGGTGATAAGTTTAATAACCCATATGAGTATGACTGCATTGTTAGAGCTGAAATCCCAAATAAGGATGACGAGCCTCAAATATATGAGGTAGTGTGCACACATATGATTCATGGGCCATGTGGAATATTAAATCCGAGGCTTGCGCGTATGAAAAATGGGAGTTGCAATAAAGGATATCCCAAATCGTTTTCAAATTTCACAATGCAAGGGAATGCTGCTTATCCTATATATCGAAGACGAGAAAGTCATTTCCCCATATATATTGGAAGAAGATGGGACGTGATGGTAGATAATGGTTTGGCAGTTCCTTACAATCCATAGTTATGACTACGTTACAACTGTCACATCAATGTTGAAATATGTGGGAGCATAAAAAGTGTAAAGTACTTATATAAGTATGTCTACAAAAGTCCAGACAGAGTAACACTTCATATGCAATCGAACCCTGACTTTGATGAAATTAAGCAGTATGTGGATGCGAGGTGAGTTTGTGCACCAGAGGCCTTATGGAGAATCTTTAAATTTGGGATGAATCGTATATATCCAACTGTAGAACGATTAGAGATCAATATTTTGAACATGCAACAAATTACATTCAGAGAAGATGAATTTTTAGAGGATATTTTAGCAGATGAGCAAGCACAGAAAATAATGCTAATTGAATTTTTCACCCTTAACCGAGTAACGAGGATACAAAGGAGTATTTGTATTGAGAAATTCATGAACACTAAATATAGGATAGTCGCGGGAAGTTTTGGGCAAATAGAAGAAATAAGTACAAGGTGATTGGGCGTATATACAGTGTATCACCGTTAGACAGTGAGAGGTTTTATCTTCGTGTCCTTCTAAATCACATCAGAGAACCAACAACATTTCGTGATGTGCTGACTGTTGATGGTGTTTTACAAACAACATTTAAGCAAGAAGCTGAGATGCGTGGATTTCTAGAGAGTGACAATAGCATCCGAAATTGTTTGTTGGAAACTTTTACAATTAGGATGTCATTAGAATTAAGGAGATCATTTGTCACAATTTTAATTTTCAGTGAACCAACCGGTGTTAGAATATTGTAGGACAAATTTCATCCTTTCATGGTTGAAAATTATCCTTCATGCAGTGAGGTTAGACAAAGAAACCGGTTATTATGGGATTTAGACTCAATACTTAAACAGTTTGATAAGAGCATTAAATATTTTGATCTTTGATCTACGCATTTTATGCTTGATTATTAATGTCTTTCTCTCTACATTTTGCTTTGTTACGAGCTTAGTAAATATGTTTCTAACTTGTTTTATGTTTTTAGGTAGAAAATATAGGAGAAATAATAAAGGAGACGATTCGGAGCAAAATGTGTGCTAAGGAAGACGTTCCTAAACTCCGAAGAATAAATGGTCACGTGGAATTACATGTAGCTATGCAGGGAGTGTACGTAATTGCATGGAGGATAAATTAGTGATGCATGCATGGCATGAAGTTAATTGATGGCATGAAGCTTAATTAGATGAGATGAAGAATGATTAAGCATAATTGCATGAAATGATATATGCATGGAACGGCATTCATAATGGATGGTTGATGATTGGTTTAGCAATTTAAAGATTGAAACGGAAGCTAGCTGCTGCAACGGTGAGCTTAATGCTTGAAACGGAGGCTTAATTGGTTTGGATGTAGTGCAGCAAACGGCAGAGCTGAAATTGAGAGTTGATTGCTGTGTTTAAAACGGTGATATAATTATGCTGGAACGGACATGAAATGAGGTGCTGGACGGCTGTGTATGGCATACCGAAATGAAACGGAGATGAGATAATGGTGGCATATGAACGGATGCTAGCACATGTGCTGAAACGGAAATGAGATAAGAAGAAATGAAACAGTTTTGACCGGCCATGAAACAACTATATAAGGAGAGCTTTGGGGAAGAGAAAAGGATCACACATTTAGAGAGCCGAACCCCTGTCTCTACATCACCTCCTCTCACATTTAGCCAAGAGAATTCTCAAGAAACCGAAACACCATCTCCACCACCTTCCAAATAAACCTACCTTCACCCGCGGCCTCTCTTGCTCGATTTGGCTTTGAGTTCGTGCGACTTCATCAACCATCAAGGAGATGCTACACTTGGAGATTGCGGAGCGAATATCCCTCGGATCAAAAAGTGTAACAATGTCTTGTAATTTGTTTCGGTTTTGTAAGGAATTTTCCAAACTTTGTGTAGTGAGATTATGTTTTGTTGTAAGATGTTTATTTTCAGATTTGTTTGAAACCTTCCATGTGTTCATAGCCTTAGGTTCGAATATGCATGCTAGTATACCAACACTTAATGCGTTAGAGCTTGTTAGGATGATACTCGAATATCCAGTTCACCCTCGCATGTTTTAATGAACTAATCAAAGATAAAATTGGACTTAGGCGGTTAACTCGATTTGGTTGCTCCCTACTTTCGATGTATACATGTGCGTATGTTTTAACTTGAGCTATGAGTTTCGTTGAGATCAAATAAGGATGAGGTAAACGGCTAGGTTGAATAAATGTGATGATCACATGTAAATAGTAGATTTAGGTTCTATCTTGTAGGAAAATTAGTAAAAACAAACCTTGCACCCCCATAAACTAAACCTAGCATAGTTATGCATGCACCCTCAATCCCCGGTTAAGAACGATCCCTACTTATCAATGCTACATCAACAAAGAAGGGTTTTAATTGTATTCGTGTTTGATTAAGTTTTTAATTAAATGCTTGAAAAGATGTGAATCAATTTTGTGTATATTGTCAACATGTAAAGGCCTTAACCACTTGCATTTGTAGATTGCATAACCCTCTGGCGGCTTTGTGATGTGTGGATTTCATCACCACACACCCTAACCTAAGTGAAGTTAGGAGCATGAGGCCAAGAGAGTGGTCACGTTTGCATCATGTATTTAGCACGTAACTTTTGTGTTTTCTGCAGGTTCTAACGTTTTCTCTTATGCATTCACTCCATCCTTCACTTAGGTTCTTGCTTGATGCACTTTGAATGAAAGTTTGAATGAATTCTTGCATAAATTTCGTGGACTATGGTTTGTGCTTGCATCTTTTGAGTAACAACTTGTATATAACGTTTACCTTAGTGTTTATACAACTAACCCCTGCAGGATACATGAACAAATGTACATAACTTATTCTTAGTAACTTGCATTCATTTTAGGATAAACTTAGAGCTCTTGCATTTCATTTTAGTGTCTTAGCCGTAGCTAGTGTGTGTACAATGTGTCTTAGACGTAGCCTAGTGTCTCTGTATGTTTTTGGTGTTTTTTTTTTCTTACTTTGAATTCGTGTGTTGTGTTTTTGTGTGTTTTAGTGTGTTTTTGTTTTTTTTTCTCTCTCTTGCTTTCCAACGTTTTGGCTTAGTATCATACATTCCTTGTGTATTCTTTTGATACTAACATTTGATCTTGGTTGAATTTCAGCTTGTGAATGACCAAACCTGCTCCACGTGAAGTTCAACTCCGTAACCGCACAGTGATCATTCCTCCTAACACAGTGGAAGACTTGGACCGACCTATTGTTGAGGACGAAGTTGACTCACCAAGATCCCATCATTCCGAGCAAGATCAAGAAGAGGAATCAAGAATGTTGGGACTCAATGGAAACAATGGAAACAACAACAACAACAATGTGGTTCCTAACGTCAACAACAACAATAACAACATTGTGAGGAGAACTCTTCGCCAACAAACCTGCTCAACAGATTGGAGTGCTGGCCCTTCCTGCATTCGATTTCCTGAACCTCAAGATGACAAGAGGGATATTGAGCTAAAGAGTGGATTTCTCCATCGCCTTCCAATCTTTCAAGGGATGGCGCATGAAGATCCTAACATGCATTTGAGGCAGTTTCAGTTTGTGTGCTCGAGTATGAAGCCCACTGATGCAGATGATGAGCTTTTGAAGTTGAAAGCATTTCCATTTACTCTGAAGGAGAGAGCTCAGACTTGGCTCATGGAACTTCCACCAAATCACATCAGTACATGGAAGCAACTTGCGGATGCTTTCTTGAGCAAGTAATTTCCAGCCTCAAAGATCACTGTTTTGAGGAAGAAGATCACTGGAATCACGCAAGCATCAGATGAGACATTTGGGCAGTATTATGATCGTTTCAAAGTCCTCTGCGCCACATGTCCCTCCCATGGTTTCTCTGAGACGAATCTTATGAACTACTTCTATGATGGACTCAAACCGATTGATCGAGAGCTTCTAGATGCTTCTGCAAATGGAGCCTTCATGGATTTAGATGAAGAACGTGCCCGTGCACTCTTGGAGAACCGAGCTAACAATGATGCTCAATATGGGATGGCTCCAAGGAAGACTGTTGCCGAAGTGAGCTCAGCAAAAGTCGCTGCAGATGACAAGTATGACAAACTTTCTAACTTGATGGAGCAGATGATGGAGCTTGAAGTGAAACGTCAGAAAGTCTCTCTTGGACAATTATGTGGCGTTTGCCATTCTCAAGGGCACTTAGGTGATCAATGTCCTACCTTGGCCGAGCAACCACATGAAGAACAAGTCAATGCCATAGGTGGATATCAAGGAGGCCAACGCTACAACAATTACAACAACTTTGGCAACCGTGATCATCCTGGTTTCAAATGGAGCAACAATGAGGGATGTCTTAACCCTCCAGCACCTCAGCAGCAGCAATACCAACGTCCCCAACAATATCAAGCAAGGCCACCATTGGCCCCAACGTCACAAGTTCCCTTGCCCCCTCCGGTTCAGACTTTCACAAATCCGGATTACGACAAGATGTTGGCTCAACTATCCAACACCACACAAGCTCTAATTGCTGGACAAAACCAAACAAAGGCTGTGTTGGAGTCGCATGGTAATG
The DNA here is from genome assembly GCA_946800695.1 of Geum urbanum. Lineage (NCBI taxonomy): Eukaryota > Viridiplantae > Streptophyta > Magnoliopsida > Rosales > Rosaceae > Geum > Geum urbanum. Next base: position 30,607,470 of record OX327017.1, read on the forward strand.
ATATATCCGAGATGAAGAAGCAAATGGGGCAACTTGTGGACTTTATGGGACACATTCGAGCCTCTGGACAACTTCCCTCTCAACCTCAACCACCACCAAGGACGACATGAAGGATGGAAGTTGCATCACGTCTAGGCTGTAAGACGTTAAAAAAAACAAGCGCTTGTTGGGAGGCAACCCAATGGAGGAGTCTACAACAGATTTGCATTCTCTTCCCTTTTTCTTTTAAATTTTCGTAAATTTTCTTTCATTAGTTAGAAATTTTCGTAAGCTTTTTTTTTTCATGCTTGAATTCTATGACTTTACTTTCGTACATTGAGGACAATGTAGAGTTTAAGTGTAGGGGAAGGGGTTTACAACTTATTTGAGTCATTAAAAAAAAAACAACAAAATTTTTTGTTTTTGTTTTTTGTTTTGAGTCATACTTGGTGTATTTTGAGTCTTTTTGTTTAACTTAGTGTTTTAAAGAGTCTTAGGATGCCCTTAGTTAGTCTATGATGAAAATGGACTGAATTTGAACATACATATGGCATTGCATTCATGATTTCTTGTGTTAATTGAGTTATTTTGAGTGTCATGACATGTAGTAGATATGGATAGTTAAACATGGTACAGATTTCGCATGTGAGAATAAGTTTAAGTCATATGAACCCTAAACGTGAGTTTTGAGCCTATACACTTCTTTTGAGTGAATTTCGTGCATATTAGTCTCAAAACTACGCATGTGCATCATGTGGTTACTTGCCATAGATTTTAATGAACTAGAGATTACTAGAACTTACTCATGTCGAATTTGCAAAGCTTATAGTTGACATATACTCTGATTTTGGATATGATAAGAGGCACTTAGGTTTTCCACCACTTAGCCAAATAGCCATGTGTCCCATTATGTGCGCACGAATTGCGACACCCTTAGATAAACCATTTGAGCCCACGTTAAGCTTTCTTTCATCACCCGTAATACCTAAACACTTTGCCTAGTGTAGGACTTCTTTACCCTATGTTCTACAGACTTAGTGTGAAGTAATGTCGACAAGAGGAGAAGATAACGATTTTGGTGATGTTCATTGATTGTTATAATGTGTGTATGGGGATAGACTTGTCCAAATAGCTTAAAAAGTGTGTTATTGCCAAAAGAAAAGAAAAGAAATTTCGAGAGAACAAAGAAAAAGGAAAAAATGTGTGATCTCTCATGGCAATGTGTTCTGTTATGTTTTGTAAATGTTTGGATTAATGTCCCCCATACTTGTGAATTTGGAGTATGCCACGAATTGAAGGCCCAAAAATAAAGAAATATGGCATTTGTCCTATTCAAAAAGCTCAATGGGAGTTTAGAATGAAGTTAGGGTCCAACAAAATGAAATTTGGCCCTTGTTTATAGAAGATTGACCATGGAGGCGTGGAAAAGATGAAGGAGTCTGGTTTTACAAAGTTTGTGATATTTCGACCAAGTCTTTGGAACGTTTTTAACCACCACTTATCTAAATTTTCGAATGCCTTAGCCTTGCCCCATTACAACCCTTCGAAAGTCCTTTTTGATCCTTAAGATGAGTAGCAGTTAATCTGTTGAGTAAGTTGCATGAGTAAGCATATGGTTTGGTTCATTTGTGCAAGTATTTCATTCATGAGGTTTTCAATTATTTCTATCCATTTTTGAGTGAAAATATGATGAGTGCATCCATGTGAGTTGATTTGAACTTTATTCGAAACATGCACAGCTTTAACATCACCATTGTTTACACCACGTCTTACTTGTTCATGACATGAGCATATCTCTATTACCACTATGAAATCATATGATTCCATTGCCATATACATAAAGAAATTTCTGAGAAAATTTTTGACTAAGGGCTTAGTGTTGTTTTACTTAGTATATCTTACGTTTTCAAACATGATAACATGAAAATTTGCGGCTTTGAAACGGTGAGATTTCTAAGTGTTTTGTACATATAAGTGTGACGTTTGCCCTTTTGTTATTTTTCCCTTGTTTTGTTTTGTATTTGCTAGGGACTAGCAAAGTCTAAGTGTGGGGGAATTTGATCTACGCATTTTATGCTTGATTATTAATGTCTTTCTCTTTACATTTTGCTTTGTTACGAGCTTAGTAAATATGTTTCTAACTTGTTTTATGTTTTTAGGTAGAAAATAAAGGAGAAATAATAAAGGAGACGATTCGGAGCAAAATGTGTGCTAAGGAAGACGTTCCTAAACTCCGAAGAATAAATGGTCACGTGGAATTACATGGAGCTATGCAGGGAGTGTACGTAATTGCATGGAGGATAAATTAGTGATGCATGCATGGCATGAAGTTAATTGATGGCATGAAGCTTAATTAGATGAGATGAAGAATGATTAAGCATAATTGCATGAAATGATATATGCATGGAACGGCATGCATAATGGATGGTTGATGATTGGTTTAGCAATTTAAAGATTGAAATGGAAGCTAGCTGCTGCAACGGTGAGCTTAATGCTTGAAACGGAGGCTTAATTGGTTTGGATGTAGTGCAGCAAACGGCAGAGCTGAAATTGAGAGTTGATTGCTGTGTTTAAAACGGTGATATAATTATGCTGAAACGGACATGAAATGAGGTGCTGGACGGCTGTGTATGGCATACCGAAATGAAACGGAGATGAGATAATGGTGGCATATGAACGGATGCTAGCACATGTGCTGAAACGGAAATGAGATAAGAAGAAATGAAACAGTTTTGACCGGCCATGAAACAACTATATAAGGAGAGCTTTGGGGAAGAGAAAAGGATCACACATTTAGAGAGCCGAACCCCTGTCTCTACATCACCTCCTCTCACATTTAGCCAAGAGAATTCTCAAGAAACCGAAACACCATCTCCACCACCTTCCAAATAAACCTACCTTCACCCGCGGCCTCTCTTGCTCGATTTGGCTTTGAGTTCGTGCGACTTCATCAACCATCAAGGAGATGCTACACTTGGAGATTGCGGAGCGAATATCCCTCGGATCAAAAAGTGTAACAATGTCTTGTAATTTGTTTCGGTTTTGTAAGGAATTTTCCAAACTTTGTGTAGTGAGATTATGTTTTGTTGTAAGATGTTTATTTTCATATTTGTTTGAAACCTTCCATGTGTTCATAGCCTTAGGTTCGAATATGCATGCTAGTATACCAACACTTAATGCGTTAGAGCTTGTTAGGATGATACCCGAATATCCAGTTCACTCTCGCATGTTTTAATGAACTAATCAAAGATAAAATTGGACTTAGGTGGTTAACTCGATTTGGTTGCTCCCTACTTTCGATGTATACATGTGCGTATGTTTTAACTTGAGCTATGAGTTTCGTTGGGATCAAATAAGGATGAGGTAAACGGCTAGGTTGAATAAATGTGATGATCACATGTAAATAGTAGATTTAGGTTCTATCTTGTAGGAAAATTAGTAAAAACAAACCTTGCACCCCCATAAACTAAACCTAGCATAGTTATGCATGCACCATCAATCCCCAGTTAAGAACGATCCCTACTTATCAATGCTACATCAACAAAGAAGGGTTTTAATTGTATTCGTGTTTGATTAAGTTTTTAATTAAATGCTTGAAAAGATGTGAATCAATCTTCCCGATATAATTAGTGACGCTGATGAAAATTCAAGCATGCCTAGATGTATTGAGGACAAACTCCTCATAGAAGTTCCTCAAGAAGATGTTGATGTAATCGGACTTCTTAACAACGATAAAAAAAAAGTGCCTTCAACACTATAATGGTCGTAGTGGAGAGACAAGAAAGTGCATTATTTTTTGTTGGTAATCCTGGTGGAATCGGGAAGATGTTTTTATATCGTGCATTGCTAGCAAACTTAAGAAGCACAAATCATATAGTCCTTGCCACAACATCATCTGGAATAGCGGCAAACATATTATCTGGTGGGAGGATGACTCATTCTAGATTTATTCTCCCACTAAATGTGGACGCAACAGCCGATTGCTGCATAAGTAAACAATCACCTCTTGCACAATTGATACAAAGTGTGACTGTAATTATTTGGGATGAGGCTCCTATGACACATCGATATAACTTTGAACTACTTGATCAAAATTTTAGAGACATATTGGCGTCTAAATTACCCTTTGGTGGAAAGATAATGATCTTCGGGGGAGATTTTTGTCAGGTTCTTCCTGTAATTCCTAAAGAACAAAGTCTGAGCTCGTTGAAGCTTCGATCATGAGATCAGCATTTTGGGCACAAATGAAAATATTGAGATTGAGGGAAAATATGAGATCCATAAATGACCGCCATTTTGCTGAATTTTGGCTGCGTGTTGGTGATGGAGCTGAAAATGTCTATGATGATGAAATGATCAAATTGCCTAATTCGATGATTGTTCCATGGGAAAATGACAGTTCCATTCGAAAAATTATCGACGAAGTCTTTCCAAATTTGGGAAATCACGTAAATAATGCAAGATACATGGTTGAACGAGCACTTGTTACTCCTATAAATGATGATGTGGACATTCTCAATGCTAAAATAATTGATATGTTTCCAGGTGATCGAATTACGTTGTATTCTTTTGACTATGTGAAAGATGACACAAGAAATTTGTACCAGCCAGAGTTCTTAAACTCAATATTTGTAAGAGGACTCCCCCCACACAAGTTAACTTTGAAAGTTGGTGCCCCAGTTATGCTACTGAGAAATATTGACCCAAAATTGGGATTGTGTAATGGTACTAGATTATTATGTCGTGGTTTTTATCAGAACTTAATTGATGCTCAGATTTTAACAGGACACTGTGCTGGGACTAGAGTTTTTCTACCTTTAATTCCTTTGAAAACTATAGAGAATGTAGAACTAGCATTTTCACTCACAAGAAAGCAATTTTCGATCAAATTAAGCTTTTCTTTGACAATAAACAAGTCTCAAGGTCAAACTATCCCGCATATAGGTGTTTATCTCCCTGATCATGTTTTTAATCATGGCCAATTATACAGTATGTGGCATTATCTAGATGAGTATCTGAGACGACTACGAAGATTCTCATTAAAAGAGGGTCTACTATTGGTGAAGATAGGGCATTCACTAAGAACGTGGTGTTCAAAGAGGTTTTACTTCCTCCAGATTCAAATGATATCTAGAATTGATAGGTACTATACAAATAGCGGAAATACATATGTAGTTGATATCGAAGAAATAATCATGACCCTATTTAAGTGTGTTAATATTTTTTTGTCTCTTATATGTAGGTACTGTACGAATATAGTTCTTTCGACAAAGTGACGAAACCAAAGTTATAGGAGAATAAGATGAAAAAATAGGACTATATATGTCTACCTATTTACGTTTATGTAGTTTATGTAGTAGTGCTAGCTGTCTACTACTTATTGTAAACTTACTTCGAAATGTAAGTAAATTGTGTAAACTGAGTGTATGAAAATAAATAGATTATAACAGTGCAGATGACATGTGTAAACTGCTCATGAGAACCGTCAAATCTCTTTGATATACGTAAGTGCCACACTCCTTTAAATAAACGCAATAACACTAATAATTCTCAGGCGCTCTCGCGATACTCTTCCTGCACGCGCATACAGGCTAGTAGACAATAAAGTCAATGTCCCCGGCCTCTATATCCGGCCTAATAAACGCGGTCTATAGTTCATAATGGGCCTATAGTCTGAGCTCATCTATCGACGCTATCACTCGAGCGAGACCCAGAAAACTGGGTGGGTCACGCACCGACGCATAATTCGGATTGCTAATTTCTGACTCTAGTTCTACCTAGTTAAAAAGCAACTGTCGGATGATCGATGAAGATGAACCTGCCGATAATGAAATGAGCTGGAGAGAGTCCGACGCAAAACACACATACATAAACAAATTACATACATTATTATTTCAAGTTATACTCTCAATGGCTAAAAGCATAATGACCGGCCATGGTGATCGATCGTTATCATCTCAAACACAATCCATTCAAGCCCCACAAGCACTCAAGTGACTCAACTAGTCGACTCAATCGATCTCTCCTACTCCACTACACAAAATTAGCTGCAAGCATGCATGTGCACCATGCACTTAATCGAAAGTTCGAAACGATCGGTCATTCTCTTTATATATCTTATAGTGTTACTTCTCAGAATCGATGCAGACAGAAGCCCACAAATACGTACCTAAATGTCTGAGGTTCCCTTTTTACCTATAACTGCACCCAGAATTGACAAGCCTTAAGAAGATTTGTGTCTTAATAAAGCAAATCCAAGTTGATGTGCTTACTTATTATGATGAACATGGTCGATCCAGCAGGTAATCGATCGATCTTTAATTTCCCCCTAGCTATATATTTCGCGCATGATCATCTTTCCTACTGCTGCCATATCCAGCTGCTGCAGCTTTTATATATATGTCAATGTTTTGTTACAAGCTAGGAACCCTAGCCAAGGCTTTTGTTGTTTTGAAATATTTTCAGGCATTTTAGTAGCAGATATGCCTTTTAAAAGCATGCTTTGGACCACCAGTGTCGCATAAGAGAGCCTATTATCATTTAATCTACTCTATCTAGTTTGCTCTTATGTTACATAGCATCTTTACCCTAAATTCTTAAACGCCAGCTCATACTTAATTAATCAATCTATTAGGGTTGATGTCTATATATATATATATAATTTCATCAAGTGCGAAGCTTCGCATTGAAACTTCGGTGTGAAGTTGTATTTTACACAAAATTGACAAAGTAATTCAATTATTGAAGTCAATTATTTTTTAGATACACATGCAAGGATCATGCATGCAACATTTCAGTTTAATCGAAAATCGTTTAGCCATTTGATTACCACATTCAATTTTTGAGCTAAATCGGACAATCTGTATGTATTGTTAAATAATGTCACGATCAAATGGTTAAAGCATCTTCAATTAAGCTGAAATTTTGCATGTCCGATTCTTGCATATGTATCTAAAAAAAATATTGACTTTAATGATCGAAGTACATTTTCGATTTTGTGTAAAATACAACTTCACATCGAAATTTTAGTGTGAAACTTCACACTTGATGAAAACTATATATATATATATATATGTAAATGCACTACAAGTATACAAATGTATGTATGATTTATTTGTATAATCTATCTATAGTAGGAGAGATCTACCTTAAATACTTATCTACAATTAGTTGAACAAAATTATAACTTTTTAAACTAGAAATTACTACGTTTAGAACAAAGTTATGATATTTTTTTTATCATTTACAAATAGTTAAACTAATATACAACATTGACAACGATTTGTTCTTAAATTTGTAAAAATGTGCTCGTTAGAATATATATTTACAAAAAAATTGAATGAAATTACTATAAAATCATCTTATTTTACAATAATAACAATAAATTAATAAATAAAATCTACAGTAGAATCACTTCACCATATACATAAATATATGTAGAGAGAGAGAGTCACTTCACTAAAGTATATCTATTTTTGGTCATTTCAAGGTATGGTACATTACACAAACTTTTCGATCATATTTTAACATCTACACCGTCCAATTGTTATGTCTATTTGAGTAGATCATTCTTGTAAATTTTCAGCCAAAATAGTAGTCGTTAAGGTATCGAACTAGGTTAAATCAAGGGACAGACCAAATTTGTCAAACTTGAACCGTTCATACTTATAAACTTCAAATGTAGTTTTGAATACCTTAAAATTAAATCACCATTTTGGTTAAAAATTTACAAGCTTGATCTACACATTAGGACCTAAGATCTGAACGGTAGAGATGATAAAATATGATTAAAAAGTTTGTGTAATGCTCTATATATACCTGAAAATAACCAAAAAAATGTATATCCAGGTGTTATATATATGTATGTATGCATATATATAGACAGACGCGGTATGGTTTAGACCAAATAAGAAGTTCCATCGATCTAAATAAGGGAAAGATGTATATTGATCAGGAATAATGAGAGAAAGAGAGTGGAAAACGACTGTTCCGATCATATCCGATCTGTTAAGTCGCTACCATGCATGTTCATTACATCAAATTCCTAGCTAGGTCATATGCCATATGTAACGCAATGAAGAGGAAAACGACTTGAGAGAAAAAGAGGCTTCTGAGAGGCTCAACGGTTTTGCTCAGAAGGCAGGGTGGGATCGATCAAGAAAGGTATGAATCAATGCTAGCTATATGTTACTACTGTGGGGCGACTTCTCATATAAATTTTCTCTCTTTCTTTCTTTCTTTTGATCGAGAAAAAAGGAAGAGAAAGGAAGAGGAATGGGGTATCGATGTCTGATAGAACAGTATAATACCGCTGTGCTTCTTCTGTTTCTGCGCAGCAGCTTGATATATATAGGCTCCGGAGCTCCTTGATCTAGCTATGCTGCAATGAATGATGCATGCATGCTCGATCTTCTGCCATGGCGTGAATCGTAGGTTTTATATATAAATCCAGATCGAGAAACCAATTCCCCACCGCGTAAAATCTAAAGGGCGCGCAGGAGAATTATATGGGTAATATTTACCCCAGCTTTTAATTAGCTAAGCCAACCCTAGTGTTGCCAAAGCCTCCATTACCGTCATCTTTGGTTTGATTCTTTTGTGTTCCCCTATCCCATTGCATATGGTCCTACTCATGCCCATATATTGTGTCTCCCATTAAGCATATGTGTCGTTTATTCAAGACAGCTAGCATTCTCTTAGCTAGCTTCAATTCCTTAGTCGACTATTGGCTATGAGTTCGGCTATATCAAGGCGGAGTCAGAAAATTCATTAAGGGGGCAGACTAAAGAGTTTAATTTTTTCTTCTTTTAATTAAATTAATACATGGTATTTCAATTTATAAAATCCGTCTTAACATTAATTTAGTTCATGATATATACTTGAAAATTTCTTCACCATTTTCTGTTAAAAGATTAGTATTGCACTCGAAGTAAGATCGATAATGAAAAACAATATGCAGAATTGATATAGATAGATTGAAAAAGTATGAAATCGAGAGTAATCAATGAAATTATTTTGTCGCTCAATCATTTTGTTATTTGTGAATGAATTGTTCGAATAGAATATATATTTTAGAGAAATAAGGTAGAACTTCTTTTTAATAAGATATAACCTTTGATCGAGGTTGTAAGAGTGAGGAAAGAAGAACAAACCTCCATAAATAGAATGAAACCAAAATAATTTGAATACGTACTTTCATAATATGATTAGATTACGCGAAAATTAATAATAAAAAACTTTAAGACTAAGAAGGAAAAAATATCACTATATTAATGAATATTTTAAAATTTTAATTTTGAAAAAAAAAATATTATCTAAAAAATATATAATTAAAATACTTCTACTTAATATTTTATTGTTCAAATTTAAGGGAGGGCATTTGCCCTTTCTTGCCCTACTCTAGCTCCGCTCCTGGGCTATATCATCGATAATTCAAAATAAGATTAATTTTCAATTCTAGCTATATATAGTTAGGCATACTACAAAAAGTTAAAGGCATGAAGTACATAATTAACTTTTTCTAAATAAAAGCAATGGTTTTTCCCCGAATCCCAAGAATAAAAATAAAAATTCTCATCAGCCAAGCAAAAGATTAAAAATTCTTATTAGCCAACTAATTAGGTAAAAAGATTAGTCTACCATTACTCTCTCATAATTTCTCCATTAACCATTGACTTGACTTCGGCGTGTTGACCGTTGACCACCTGTGTTGACCGGTCTCCGGATTCCAACAACTTTGGTCAGATTTCAACGACCAATGACTAGATTTTGTTGATTTTGACTGGTTGACTTTGACCATTGACCGTTTACAGTAAACTATGTATCAGACTCAGTTTACCATAAACTGATACTCAGTTGATGTTCAACTAATACTCAGTTGACATTAGTTCAACTGATACTGAGTTGAGGGTTAACTGATATTGAGTTAAAGTCAAATGATACTCAGATGAGGTTAATTCAACTGATACTAAGTTAAATGTCATCTGAGGATCAGTTGAGGTTCAACTGATACTGAGTTGACGTTCAACTGAGTGTCAGTTTAAGTTCAATTGATACTCAATTTAGGGTAAACTGAGTATTAATTTAAAATAACATGATACACAATTTAGGGTAACCTGATATACAATTTAATGTCTGCAACCACTTTTGGCACCTCTTTCGACTTGGATAACATAAATCATAATAATCTACACCCACTTTAGCATACAAATTGAGCTACATTCTCATAAACTATTACCAACAATACAATACATAAGAATAAAGAAAAGAATTCACACTTTAGCATACAAATTGAGTTACATTCTCATAAACTATTACCAGCAATACAATACATAAGAATAAAGAAAAGAAATCATATCAAATACATCACGAGGCATTAGAATATCAAAAACTTCATCCAAATCACGCTTTTCCTCTTCTATTTCTCCAAAATTTTATTCACGACTGCTCCATCTTAGCACATATTTAGCACCCTAGTTGGGTGAGACATTTCATCGAACACCTTACGTGCACTAGTTTTTTTTGTAATGAAATAAAATACCCATATGATTTCTTTGGCAACATTCTCATCATTCTGCATAAAAAAAACACAAACACACATCATCTTTAAAAATTATGAAAAACTAGAATATATCATCTGGCAGGAGGACATGCAACAAAGCAAACCATCTGCGGCAACATTGAATAGGCAGTATCTCGGGCAACAAAATGCAAGACCCAAAATAATGTCCATCACTCAACTGTTACCCAGATCAAAACAACTTGATCAACAAATCTAAAGCCAGCATCACTATATACAACTAATCATATCTCACAAGCAAGTTATCAAATTGATTCCCCGTTACCGAAATTTCCCTCCCAAAACCCACATCTCATGTGAAGAATAATACCTCGAGAAGAAGTTTGAACAAACAATCAGTAAAGAGAGATTTATATCTCGTCACCTAGAGCTTTCAATTCTTACTTCTAAGTTCCAAATTAAGATTAAAATTTAAATGAATGAGATCAATTAGCCTTGAAACCGAAAGCATCGCCCAGACACTGCCTAAAAGCCCGTCATAACCACTGCCTGAAGTTTATACACAATGACCAATCACGAAACTCTACATGTCACAATTCAAACACAATTGTACTCTGATAGTGCTTGTAATTCCAACTTTCATTCAACTATCAACATTTCTACGCCAACATTAGGCCTCGGAATCAAAGCGGTGCACACATTACTATTTCGACAATCAATTTATTCGACGAAATAATAAAGATGTAACCAGTAGATAGAAAATTACCATCTGAATTTCCACTGAGCAGCAGCTGGGACTTCCAAAGGTGGAAAAGCCTCCTTCTTCCACCCGATCAGCGCATCAAAAGCGTTGTAGTGAATCTTTAGGAGCATCAGTAGCATGAGCCTCATCTCTCCACTCCTTGTTAAGCTTTCGAATAAAACTCATCATTGCAAAGCATCACCGAGAGCTCAACGCTTTCGTATCCACCAACGTCACTTATGGCATTGTCCCTTGTCTTATACTCCGATTCTTTCTAACCGTCAAGTGCTAGCTTCAACTTCATCGGAACATTCAAACGCAGCAACTCAGCCACACCCTGCGATATTTCAAAATGTCAGTGTAAAATTCTCAGAGGCATTTCCACAAACACGTAGTGTGCAATATGAACATGAAAATATATTTTATTCTAATTTTTTTGCTTACGAGGATTTCAGGATCGTCGGGGAGGTCTTCTTCGATGGCGATGCTGACGTTGAGCTCGAGCTCCTTGTCCTTGCTTTTCAGGGCTCGGCATCGGCGAACTTTCCGGTAGTCTCGCTGCGAAGCGGAGCAGACTCGACTTCTCCGAGGAAGTGGCGAAGCGGTGCTGTCATCCAATTGCCGCCGCATACGGCGGCTTGGAAGCTCCGGCCGAGGAAGAGTGAGGCTTTAGAGGCGTGGATAAGGTGCGGTTTGGAAGGCAGAGGGAGGATTGAGTAATATGTGGTGGTGGTGTTTGAGATGGGAATGGGGGCGATGGAGATTAAGGTGGCGCGTGGAATGTAACGCGCCATGGGACGGAAAGAGGAGAGATGAAGGAGCATGTAGTATTAATGTTGGCATTTTTATCCACGGATATGGGTACCCGTGGGTATTATCCTGTTTTTGAAATTGGCGAGCGGGTAAAAATTTATTCCGTTTTGTTAACATGCAGGTAATAGGTATTTTCAAAAATATTTGATAATTAAACGGGTGGGTATGGATATACCCGCGGGTACCTACAGGTATTTTTTTTTCTCTCTCTTCCTCGTCGGAGCTCTGGCAAGAGAGCTCGCCGTCCGACCATCAAAATTTTTGGGTAAGGTATCAAAATGACCACCCTGACGCCCTCTTCTCTTCTCCCTTAACTCTCAACTCAATTTTGTATCATTAAGAGCTCAAACTTTAAAGAAACCAAATGAAAATCTCTAGAACCCTAAAAATTTGGGATTTTTTATTTCGATAAAAAATTGGCTAAAGAGACCCTTTGGGCTTTGTAGCCCTTGCCACCACGAAGCTAATTAACCATACTTTGTTCGTTTCCCAATTCAATTGGAGTCGGTCGAATTGAAGAAATTAAGATTTTTGTGTTCAAAGTAAAATTCGTTGAATTTTGTTTAGAATTTGATGTTGTTTCTTTGGAAAGAATTGTTGTTGGGTTGATTTGGAACAAGTTGGGCTTTTGTTCGCCGAAATCGGAGGTATCGCCGCCGTCGGTGGTGGTTTTTCGACAGGACAGAAAAAAAAAACAAAAAAAAATTTGAATGGGTGGGTATGGGTATTGCCCATTCATCATTTTGTGGGTAACAAGTATTAACGGGTTTTATCCGTTCAGTATTGGGTATTCCATTAAACGGGCGAGCACCCGCCCATTTACACATATTGCCAACACTATGTAGTATAGAAGCGTCGAGTTCGAGGCCGGTCGAGGACGACAAGGTCATTGGAGGTCAGATAGAGCAAAGCTCAGATCTGCTTGGTTTTTGAGGGAGGGAGGGAGGGAGCGAGAGAGAGAGAGAGAGAGAGAGAGAGAGAGAGAGAGAGAGAGAGAGAGAGAGAGAGAGAGAGAGAGAGAGAGAGAGAGAGTTGACGTGGGTAATTTTGGTATGAAAATATAAAAGAATGGGAAAAAATGGGTAAGTGGGAATAAATCTTTTAAGAGTGTTGGGTAGGTGAGAATTAAAAAGTCTTATTTAGGCTAATAAAAAAAGATTTCTCAAAATCTGAGTGGATGAGTAAAGTCCCTAAAAGAAATACATGAAGAAAATAAGAGAGATAGAATAAACGTCTACTTCTATTCAATTCAATGAGGAGTATTTAAGATTGGTCTAGTGACTAAGGCAATGTACCTCTCCGCTTGACATTCAAGTTCAAATCTCAATAACCCCTCACATTTCTATGGACTTGTAAAAAAAAAATCAATGAGATAATCTGTTACAACATTTATAGGCTAAGGAAGCGTGCTCTCTACGTTTTACATCTGAATATAATATACTAGCTAAATGAATTAGTAAGCTTCCACGAAGCTTCGTAATGGTATAAGAACTGTTAATGCTACTGTTAAGTTAGAACTAGGGCACGATCACACACAATTGGTATGCTTTAAGGAATTATCTGGTGCAACATCAGTATGATGCTTAACAACCCCTCTCAAGTTGAGTGGCGGCTCACATACATGAAGCTTGCCACAGAGAAAGAGAAAGTGCTAAGGGGAGAGATTGGAGACTGAGAAACTTTCTAAGCACCATTGCTCGGACAAAATGATAATCCAGATCAATATGTTTGGATCTCGAGAGATGCATAATATTGGAGGCAAGGGAAAGGGAACTTTAGTTATCACACCAGAGTACAAGCGCCGAGACAGCCTATGTTGGTAATCACGAAGTAATTTGCATAACCATACAATCTCGGTAGTTCTTTGAGTTATAGCCTGGTATTCAAACTCGGTAGACGACCGAGAGATGGTGTTGTTACTTTGAACACTACTGGAGGAGAGAATTGGGGCGACGTAGTTACATATCTTCGTCGCTCCAATTTCAATCGAGGCGACGTAGATTGCCTGAGATACTAAGTACGTCGCTTCAACAAATTGAGGCGACGTATATTGACCTTGGTCGCTTCAATAATATGAGGCGACCACTTTTTACATTCGAAACGACGAAGATTAGTTTGGTCGCTTAGAAGAAAATCGAGGCGACGAAGATTGCTCAATCTTCGTCGCCTCGTTTTTTTAAAATCTGGATCTACTATTCTTCTTAAAGTCAAACCGTTCATAAAGTTAGAATTTTAGAAAAACAGTTCATTCGCGTTCTGGAGCTGTTCTTGTGCGATTTTGGGAGAAATTTTAGGAAATTGAGAAAGAAGGTTGTTCTTGCCATTGATTTGATTCTTGAGTAAGGTTAGTTTGATTTGTATCTCTTTAACCCTCTTTATGACCATATTATGTTAAATTAGAAGTGAAATTGAAGTTTTGGTGAAATTTTTGAAGTTGAATTGAATTTGGTGTTATGTTGTAGTTTTAGTGTTTGAATCATTGAATTGTGGTAAATCATGTTATGGGTTCATGAATAATGCTTGAAATTTGGTTAAGTTTAGTGAAATTTATTGATGATTAGAAGTGAAAATGAAGGTGATGTGAAATTTTTGAAATTGAATTGAATTTGGTCTTATGTTGTAGTTTTAGTGTTTGAATCATTGAATTGTGATAAATCATGTTATGGGTTCATGATTAATGTTTGAAATTTGGTTAAATTTAGTGAAATTAATTGATGATTAGTGTAGATTAGGTGTATTCGAGCCTTAATTAGTAGTGTTATTAATGTTAATCATGAAATCGAGCGTATGGTTATATATAATTGTGGTGTTTATCAACTTAGAACTCCCGTTTGAGAATCAACAACTCATCTAGTTGATCGAGTTGAGTTGTTGATTCTCGAATTGTCTCATTTTTGGACACTTTAGGTGAACATGACTTTGTTGATCCTCAAGCTCCTCCACCACCTCCTGGCTCGTAACCGAGCTGCATTGCCGTCCCCCAGCATTAGTCTACTGTGTGATAGGTCGCTTTGTATCAAGGATTTGTATAACGTTTTGAGTTGTAGAATATTTTTCTATATAACTTGATTTGATGAATGAGTGTTTGTGTTTTTAAATTGCGATAGGTCGTGACTTGGTACAATAATATTTAATTTTTATTTTTTTTTATTTTTCAGTAAATGAGGCGACGTAGATTGGTCAATTTTCGTCGCCTCGTTCAGTGAAAAAGAAAAAAAATAAAAATTAAATACATTGAAGCGACGAAGATTCATCAATCTTCGTCGCCTCATTTACTGAAAAAGAAAAAAAATAAAAATTAAATATATTGAAGCGACGAAGATTGACTAATCTTCGTCGCTCCATTTACGTTGAAGCGACAATTATTGGTCAATCTTCGTCGCCTCATTGGGTGAAAAAAAAAAAAAAATTAAATATAGTGAGGCGACAAAGATTCATCAATATTCGTCGCTTCAATATAAAATGGAGCGACGAAGATATCTTCGTCGCTTCGTTTTATATTGAAGCGACGAATATTGATGAATCTTTGTCGCTCCGTTTTCAAATGAAGCGACAACGTTTAGATCTTCGCGGCGAAAAATTGAAGCGACGTAATTTTTTTTTGTCGCTTCATTTTCATTGAAGTGACGAAGTTTTTCAATCTACGTCGCCCCAATGGTGAAGGGATCAATCTCAAGCGACGTATCGAGGCGACGAAGTTTTGGTGACAAAAAATCCAGGCGACGAGAAAGTGATCCGAGGCGACCATGTTTCTTCGTCGCCTCGAATCTCTTCCCCAATAGTGGAAGACCATGAAATAAGGTTTGGACCGAGAAAGATGTAATAACCAGTGATGGAGCATCGATCAATAGGACACCCCACCTAATCTGCATCAGAATAGGCTTGTAATTCAAGAATGTCACTAGAGAATTCAAGGATAAGATGCATGGAATATTTGAGATAGCGGAGAACTCATTTGGCAGCAACCAAATGAGGAACTCTTAGAGCATGCATAAACTGACAGAGCTGCTCAATAGCGAAAGAGAGATCAGGTTAGGTCCAAGTGAGGTACATAAGAGCATCAATGAGGGAGCGATACTCCGTAGGATTGTCCAACAGTTGATGAGAGATCAAGCCGAGAGGAAGACGTAGGCGTAACACAAGGTTTCGCCCCAAGCATGTTGTACTTGTGCAACAAGTCATAAGTGTACTTGGATTGAGAGAGATATAGTCTGTCCTTAGAGTGATGAATCTCCAATCCAAGGAAATAGAAGGCTTCCTGAGGCAGCTTGATGGAAAAAACAGATTGAAGGCGAGCAATGAGAGAGTAACATAAGGAGAAGGAAGTTCCAGTGACGAGAATATTGTCAACGTAGACCAACATGAAGATCAAGTGAATGCCCTTAAGATAGATGGAGGGAAAGGTGTCAAGAAGAATATGATACAACTCATCATACCAGGCCCGGGGAGGCTGCTTAAGACCATAGAGGGAACGTCAAAGGTGATAAACCACAAGAACAGAGAATGAAAGCTTATAGTCAGGAGGTTGTTCCATGTACACATCTTCTTGGAGATGACCATGCAAGAAAACGTTGTTGATATCAAGTTGAAGGAAATGTCAAGAATGTTGGACAACAAAGTAGGCCTCATTATTTGGCATGCGGGCCTCCGACTTATCTTTAGCAGAAGAGCGGTCGGGCTATTTAGGGCTGAATTGGTCTATCGTGCGTAGGTCATCATTTACCTACTGTTAAGAACAATACACCAAATAAGCGTTAGGAGTCTTGACGGGGTGTTCCCGCCTTCGACTCTTCGAAGCTCTAGTTAGAATGCATGGAGTGTAACTGTTGTATTGGTAGAGTAACAGGCATACCTTGTATCTGTCATAAATGTGTTGCTTATATTGGTGGTTGAGTGTGGAGGTTGTTGCTGTCTTTCGATGTGCGATCTTGCATATTTTGTACATGTCCTGCCCTGGTACTTTGCGTTTGTCGCACCGAACACGTGGACGTTCGGATGGTGTTGATTCCTTGTTTAAAGTTGAAGCCTGCATTGCTCCCTTGCGTTTGGTCTAAGCTGTGTTAACCCGTTTTTAGTGGCTAAGTGTGCGGTAATTTTATGTTACGGTATCACACACCAACAAGTTTCCCAAGTCCCCAAGTCAAGGGGATCAGCTCTTGATTGGGGAGTTGTAAAGCTTTTTCCCTGTTTACGCACACGTGGCCACTCGGGGAGGGATCCGCTCCCCGATACTTCCAAGTCCCCCAACTCTTCGATGAAGAGCTGGTCCGAGGTCGTATGTCGAATGTTCTTGATGTTGCTTGTTCGGGTTTGGACTCCGAAACTTAATGTTGCTGTTTTGAGCCACTTTCTTGGTGACAAGTGATATGGCTACTCATCCCACGATAGTACGAACGTTGTTGCTGTTCGGCTATTGGGGCGGACTCCGAAACTTGATGTTGCTGTTTGGAGCCGCTTTTGTGGCGACAAGTGATATGGCTACTCATCCCACGATAGTGCGAACGTTGTTGCTGTTCAGCTATCGGGGTGGACTCTAAAACTTGATGTTGCTGTTTGGAGCCGCTTTCATGGCGACAAGTGATGTGGCTACTCGTCCCACGATAGTGCGAATGTTGTTGTTGTTCAGCTATTGGGGTGGACTCCGAAACTTGATGTTGCTGTTTGGAGCCGCTTTTGTGGCGACAAGTGATGTGGCTACTCGTCTCAGGATAGTGCGAACGTTGTTTCTGTTCGGCTATCGGGGTGGAGTCCAAAACTTGATGTTGCTGTTTGGAGCCGCTTTCGTGGCGACAAGTGATGCGGCTACTCGTCCCACAATAGTGCGAACATTGTTGCTGTTCGGCTATCGGGGTGGACACCGAAACTTGATTTTGCTGTTTTCGGAGTGGACCCCTCCTGTCTTTTCACATTATGACCTTTCAATTTCGTAACCGTTACCTGTCATTCAATGTGCTCGTGTGTTAGAGGGGTGTAACAGTTATTTGCTGCATGTGTGACGCGTGGTGCACAGAATTCGAAGCGGTAAAGTAATTTAATTTTGGCAGGAGGGCGTGGGACACGTGTCGTAATTCTGCAATAGGAAGCGCTGAAAATAAACGATAGGCGTTCGCCTAGGGTTAGTTTTGTTGCCTATAAATAGCCTTGCTTTCACTTTCTCACTTTTTACACTTTTGCTCTCAACTGAAACTCTATCGAAACGCCATCTTGAAGCTCTTGTGATCAATTTGGAGTTTTTAGCCGTCTCGTAAATCTTCCTCTCGTCTTTAAAGGTAGTTTCTTGTTCTTTTGCTTTGCTTCAAAACGTGTGGCTTTTTGTGTTGCTTTGGTGCGTTTGCATGCGTTTTTGTTATTGTTTTTGTGGTACTGTTGTGGTAAATTTCTGGATTTTATGGTTTTTCTATTATGGAGTTCGTTTGGCTGGGTAAGGTATTGTATTCCTTTGAGTTGGTGCTTAAAAGAATTTCTGGGATTTTGCCATTTTCTGGGCTTTTTTGGGTGCATTGCGAAGAACAGCTTTTTGTTCTTGAGGTTTTTTTTTGGGTTTTTGATCTATTTTTGGGTGTTGCGAAATGGTGGGTACCTGTTTGTGCTATGTGAAGAACTGGGGTCGTGAAATACTCCACACGTTCACCGTTTGGCTTATTCTCCCGTTTGCTTTTCTCTTAGGATCATGAAATTTGTAGCCGTTTCAAGCGATGAGTCCCTTCCGCAAATCCCTAGGTTTCGTATTGGGTCTAACGGTCATGCCAATAGTGTTTTAGACTCCTCGTCCGATAGCGTACTGAGCATTTCCCCTCTGTCTGTTAACGCTGGTGGTGCTTTGCGTAGGTTACCCACCCCGAACATGGAGCAGAGCGGGTCTGTAGTGGTGCGGTCTGAACGTCAAGGTGTCTCTGCAGTGCCCAGTGGTGAAGTGTCTACCTCTTCTTCCGGGGGCTCATAGGGTTACGTGATCCTGCCTCGTGGTGACCGGGCTTCAGGGGCTGCTCTCCCCGTATTCCCCATAGGCGGGCCCGTGCTTTGGCGTCTTGTAGACGAGCATGCGGTTCAAGAGCCGGAGGGGTCCCTGTCCATACGTGAGATCGAACGGTGGTACCAGGACTACCACATTCCCCGAACGGTGAAGCTGGGGGCCCTCCATGAAAGCGAATCGTTCACGCGTCCTCCTCGCGGTCACGTCTGTGTGAGGGAGTTCCAGCTCAAGGCTGGGTTGAAGCTTCCACTCCACCCATTCTTCCAATATGCCCTCTCCCTCTTCATCATTACGTTGAGCCAGTGTGGTCTGACACTAAAGCGCGTGCTGATCGCGTTTCACAACATTTGAAGGCTTAGTGGGTTGCAGTTCCCCACTCGTGCGGAGATCGGGCACTTCTTTTGTTTGAAGTATTCCCCTCATATGAAGGACACGGGTACAATAACGATGGATCCCCGAACGTAGTGGTGGTTAACGGAGCCCCTCTCCTCTTCGATTGGCTGGCACCGGTATCATTGTCTTGTCGGGGGTGAGTGGGAGTTTGACAAGCCCGATGGTGCGCTGTCGCGTGGTCGCCATAAGATATATCGAGTCCTCGAGTTCTTTCAGCCGTTAGGTGTGGTGTGGTGTTGCCATTTGTCTGCGTTTGTTTGCTCATCTCTTTTCGTGTTCGTGCTTACTGATGCCTTCTATTGTTTTGTAGATCAATGATTGTACCCCCTCACCCGTTTAAAGGAAAGGCATTTAGCTTGTATCAAGTTTGCTTTCGACCCTCATCCAGACGCGAGGAACTTCTGGGCGGCCAATCACTGGGAACTAGTTGAACGTTGCGGTCTTTCATGCCCTCTCGGTATGTGTGCGACCTATTTTTATTTCGTGTGTTTGCTTGTGACGTTTGTGTGGCTTTCGGACTGACGTTCTCTTTTTTTGTAGCAAAAATGAAGAAGTCTCTTTCCTCCGCCAAGTAGGATGCGGCCCAGCAGCCCATGCTGATGTTGATGGAGAGGGCGAGACAGGCTCGAATGGTGGTCAATGATGGGCATGGAAACCCTGTGCAAGGCGATACTCCTCAACCCGTACTCCCACCTCCCGAGATTGATGAAGAGGTGGAGGCCGTGGGTGCCACTCCCACCTCCCGAGCTCAGGCTATACGAGCTGCTACTCCCAAAGATCGAGTGGAGGAGGCTACTCTCGACACCCATCGAGGGGAAGAAGGTGAACAAGCCTGAAAGGACCCCCTCTGTTGAGAGAGACTTGCAAAGTAAGGAACGTCGTGAGCGTCAGATCGAGCACGGGGATAAGCTCCAAGGTGAAGGTCGACCGCGCTCTCGTTCTCGGAGAAATTCTCACTCGCATGCCAAGAAGTCGGGGTCTTCGTCGCGCCGACCAGATGATCAAGGGGCGTCTAACCATCCTCTTAAACGCCTACGGGTTTTGTCCACCGAGGCCTCCCCAGGCATCACTGTTGCTGTGGCGGGGGAAACGACTCTGTCCTATGAGTTCCTTGCTCGCATCCAGAGTTCCATGGGTACGGGCATCGAGTTTTCGCAAAAGTGGCGTCATCTTGGCGCGTCTCCGAGCGAGTCCCTAAATGCGGCGTTTGATATGTGCACCCAGGTCCAACACCAGCTCTTCCTCATCAAGGGCTTACGGGGGTTGATGTTGCAGACTACCTTGTTGTCGAAGGCGAAAGCCGAGAGCAAGCAGCTTTTGGCTGAGGTTGGTAAGTTGAAGCGGGCTCTCACGAAGTCTGTTGATGTGGCCAACCAAAAGATCTCCCGAGTGAACGAGCTGGTTCGTGAGCTCGATGAGGTGAAGAAGGAGCTTAGTGAGTCTCAATCTGGGATCGCAATCCTGGATACGGATCTCGCTTCTCTCCGGTCAACCAGTGGTGCTCGAATTGCAGAGTTGGAGCATGAGTTGGCTGAGGCTCGCACACATGCGATGATAGAGGATATTCGCAGGTTGATTGCGGAGGAGGCGGTGGCCGAGTTCAAGGCGTCGTCCGAGTTTGAGAAGGTGAAGGTCGATGCAGTCGAGGCTTTTAAGAATTCAGAAGAGTTTGAGGACTTGGTTGTAGTTGAGGCTAATTTCCAGTGTGAGGACTTCTCTGTGCTCGTGCTCCTGTTTGTCAAGGTGGACGAGTTCAAAGCGTGGCAAGCCGCTGAGGCCGAAAAGCTGAAGCGTTCGCTGGAGAAGCTGGAGGGCAGAGCGCATGCTGGAGGTGGGGTTTCGAAGTTGGGAGAGGATGAAGCTGATGCTGCTGGGCTAACTGATTATCTTTGTGTGTGTGTGTTTTTTTTTTTTGCTTTATAGTAGTGAACTTTTCTCTAGCGCTTGCGTGCGTTTTTGCGTTCTCCGAATGAGCTAGGTACATCTTTTTGGAAATATATCTAAGTACCATTGTTTCGTTTACACTGTTTGTCTGAATGCGTTTGATTTATATTAATACTTTCATTGACATTGGCTAAAAACAAAATGCACGAATGTACTCATACAAAAAGTTACATAAACGTTGGATGTACGTGTGTCAGTGCCAATTAAACGCAGACAGACAAATACTTAGTGGAAATATTTCCTCAAGTGCTGTGTGTTCTAGAGGTTGCTTAGCCTTCTTCCGAACATGTCCTTGATGTAGAACGTGCCTGGGCATACGACAGCGTCGATGATGTATGGACCTTCCCATGACGGGCGTAAACTCTTTGGCTTTGTTTGGATTGCCTTCATGACCCAGTCCCCCAGTTTGAGTGGGCCCTCCCGAACACATTGGTTGAATAGCCGAGCGACTCTCTGCTTGTTGGCGGTGAAGATGTGTCGTGTCCCGTTTCTCTTCGAGGAGGTTGTTGTAGAGTTGTAGCCCTTGTCCGTTTATGGTGGGGTCATAGCTTTCAATTCTTGGGCTTCTGTATGTGAGTTCGAGTGGTAGTACGGCCTCCGTTCCGAATGTGATGCTGAATGGGGTTTCTTCTGTCGCTGCCGTTGCAGTTGTTCGGATTAACCATAGTATTTCGAGGAGGAGTGTGGGCCATCGCCCATACCAGATGTCTCCTTTCTCGATGAGTTTGATCTTCTTCTTAGTTCCCTCCTTAATGATTTTGTTGGCTGCTTCTACCTGTCCATTTGTCTGCAGGTGTGCTGGTGATGTGAATACCGGGTTGGTGCCTTGCTTCCTTTAGAATGCCTTGAGCTCGTCGTTGTGAAATTGCAACCCATTATCGATGATGATGTTGAGTGGGGTGCCGTAGCGACAGTAGAGAAAACGCCAGAGGAATCTCTTGACATTTTCGGTTGTGATTTTGACCATCGGTTCGGCCTCGATAAACTTGGTGTGGTAGTCAATGATCATGATGATGTAGCGATACTGGCCCTTGGATTTCGGAAGTTCTCTGATGATATCGAGTCCCTATTGTGCAAACGGAACTAGAGAAGTGAAGATGGGTAGGGGTACTACAGGCGTATGGTTCTTGTATGCATATAGCTGGCATTAGTGGCAGATCATCGTAATTGTGGTTGCGTCAGTATGGATGGTAGGCCACCAGAATCCGCTTCGGAGTGGCTTCTGTACGATTGATCGTGCTCCTGCATGATGGCCACATATGCCCGAATGGATTTCCCTCAGTATCGTGTCGCCTCTTTCTGGTGTAACACATTTGAGGTTAGCCCATGTCTTCCCCTGTCGGTAGAGGCTGTTGTGTCGGATGCTGAAGTTGACTGCTCTTGCTATGATGTTTCGTACCTATGCCGGGTCTGCTAGAAGTTTTCCCCTGGTTTTGTATCTAATGATTGGGTCCATCCAGCTGGCTACGTGCGGCTCGATGATAAAGATCTTCTCTAGTGTTTTCGAGATTCTTAGTCCTTTCAAGACTTCCACTACCCGTTGTCCTGGCTCCGTATGGACGGGCGATGTGGCTAATCAGGCGAGTGCATCTACCTTGGTATTTCTGCCCCTGGGGATGTGGTTGATATATAAAATTTTGAACTTGCTCAGCATTGTGTGAACGTGGCCAAGATATGTCGTCATCGTATCGCCTTTTGTTTTGAAGTTGCCCTGAATTTGGTTAACGACCAGTTGCGAGTCGTTGTAGATGTTGATGCTTGAGGCTTCGGAATTTCGGACCAGTTGCAGTCCGGCAATGAGGGCTTTGTATTCGGCCTCATTGTTTGTGGCTTTGAATTCGAATCGGAGTGCGCACTCTGCTCATACGCCCCTAGCCCGGTAAGGATGATTCTGGCCCCGTTAGTCTTCTTGGTCTGTGACCCGTCTTAGTAGAGGTTCCATGGTGATTCGGATGTTGGAGGCTCTTGGTTGAGGATGTCTGTGCGGATGGGTGCTGCACTGTCGGGAGCAGGCTTTGTGGTATCTTCGGCCTCAGTGTATTCGGCTATGAAGTCTACGACGGTCTGGCCCTTTATTGCTGTCCGGGGCTTATAATGAATGTCATATTCGCTTAGCTCGACGACCCATTTAGCCAAACAACTGCTGTGATCGGGCGATTGCAGTACTTGGCGTAGTGAAACGTTTGTAAGAACGTGGATGCTGTGGGCCTGAAAGTACGGCCTGAGTCGTCTGGCTGCCGTTACGAGTACGAGTGCCACTTTCTCGATTGTTGGGTAACGAGTCTTGGTGTCATGCCCTTTCCGGCGAAGAAAACTGGCAATTCCAAATCTGCTTCCCTCTGAACAAGGGCGAAACTAACGGCCTTTAGAGAAGCAGATAGGTATATATACAAGGTTTCTCCTTTCACGGGCTTGGATAGAAGGGGGATTGAGGCCAGATATTGCTTGATGGATGTCAATGCGGCTTCGCAATTGGGTGTCCAAATGACATTCTGTTTGTTTATTATTCGAATGACCTTGAAGAATGGTGCGCACTTGTCGGAGTAGCGAGAGATGAAGCGATCCAGGGACGTTAATTTTCCCGTTAGGCTTCTGAGCTCGGCCTTGGTCGTGGGAGATTGCATGTCTAGTATTGCCTTGACCTTCATGGTGGAAGCTTCGATACCCTACTGGATGATGATGTATCTGAGGAACTTGCTTGTCGTTACGCCGAATGTGCACTTAGCCGGGTTCGATCGCATGCCATTCTTGATCAGAAGCTTGAGTACAGTTCGTAGGTGTTCGCGGTGGTCTACTGCCTTGGTGCTTTTGACCAGTATGTCATCATTGTATAATTCCACGATTTCACCCGTTAGCCCATTGAATATGATGTTCATCAATCTTTGGTAGGTGGAGCCTGCGTTCTTGAGGCCGAACGGCATGACTACGTAACAGTAGAGTCCCTTGTATGTAGTAAAGCAGGTGGCCTCCTGGTTTTCGTGGTTCATGAGAATTTGGTTGTACCCCGAATACACATCCATCGTGGATAGCAGTTTGTGTTCTATAGTGGCGTCCACCAGCTGATCAATCCTGGGCAATGGGCAGCTGTCTTTCGGCAAGCCTTGTTCAGCTTGCTGTAATCCATGCATATGCGCCATGATCTATTGTTCTTCTTGACCATAATGGCGTTGGAGATCCATTTCAGGTGGTCAACCTTTTGGATGAAACCAATTTTTTGCAGTCTGTTCACCTCCACGTGCATGGCCGTGTATCGTTCCTGGTCGTATGCCCGTCGTTTCTGTTTGACTGGTTTCGCGGTTGGATTGATGCTGAGTTTGTGGGAGATGATGCTTGGGGCGATTTCGAGCATGTCTGCGTAAGACCATGCGAACACCTACTGGCAATCTGATAGGATTCAAACCAGTTTGGCTGCTATGTCTGGCTCTAGCTGGGCACCGATGCGGATCGTGCACTCTGAGTGTTCACTCGACATGTGTATCGTTCGTAGCTCTTCTCGTTCCGTGGCTGGATGGATGGCATTCAGCCCATCCCTTGGGTCATCGGGTTGCTGTTCTTTGGGGGAGTTTTCTACCACTGCGAGTACCTCCATTCATGTGTTGTCTTTATCCGGTTGTGCAGCATTTTCCATGAAATCGTATCCTCTGATCGTGCCGATTCTATCGTCTATTGGGAACTTGGCCAAGAACATGTGACCTGCGATAATTAGCTTTAACTTCGAGATTCGAGTCATCCAACTATCATGTTGTAGGACGTGCAAATGTCTACAATGACGAAGTCTGATCTGATCTCGTTCTGGGGGTTTCCTAGCGTTCCGACGCCAAATCGCATATAATCGCTCCCAAGGGGATATGTGGTTTCTCCCAAGAAGCTGGCAATGCTTTCGTGGTCCTGTGTCATCTTGGACCTCGGGTGTTTGAGCCCTTCGTATACCTCCTGGAAGATGATGTTAATAGATGCCCGTTGTCGATGAGGACACGCTTGACAAGATATATGTCCACCATTTTTTCAATAACGAATTGCAGCGTGCTGATCCGGTAGCCATCTTCTTCGCTGCAGGAGAAAGTGATTGGAGGTTAATCCTTCCTGCTGGCCTTTGGTGGATTCCCGGAATGTACTGCGAATACGTCCCTTGGGTTAGGCTCTTCCCACTCTCGTGGGCATTCGAGCTTCCACTTCCCTCCCGAGATGTTGTTGATTGTGCCCCTACGTTCGTATGTTTGCAACCTATCATTCGATGTTCGGCCTCTGGAAGATTAACATTCCCTCATTGTGCAGCCGTTCGATTTCCCTTGCTAGGATTTCACAGTCATTTGTGTTGTGGGTGTTCGAATCATGGTACATGCACCACGTTCCCCTGTTATTTTGTATGGAGGCGATACCGGGTGCTCTCGGCATTGGTGGGCGGTTCTGGCTTTTATTTTGCTTGATCACCTTCTCGTTCGAGGCCTGGGCGGTCAAGAAGATTTCGCGGCGTGGGTGGAGATCTCTGGGTGGTGGTGGGTTCTGTCGGGCTGGGGGTTCTCGTCCGCGATGCGCTTGTTGATATTGTTTTTTTCTTTTGTATTCGCGGTAGTGGCTCTCGCGTTTGCGGAAATTTAATTCGGGCTGTGTTTTCGGTGGTGGGCTTTTAGCTATGTGGGCGGATGGTGGGCGGTTATGTATGTAGTTTGGTGCTTTCGAGAGTAGAGCTACGTTCGAACCTTGTGCCCCGTATACATGAGTTTCTACCAGTGCCTTATGTATGATCAGGTCGATAACCTCGTCGTACCCGAGGTAGTTCTTCCTGACCAACTTCTCTACAAACGAGGTTCCTGTCAGATTTTCCAGTAACACCGTTTTTGCCACATTTTTGTCGAGGTTCTTGCATGTGTTCGCAAGGGTTCTCCATCGATTGATGAAGTCGGATAGGTTTTTAGTGTCCCCCTGACAGATATTGAGGAGTGTGTTGGCGGTGTTGTACTTTCCCTGCAGCTGGTTTCGTTTGAGGAAACACTCCGTTAGTTCCTCAAACGAGTGTATAGATCCCGTGGGAACCTCGTAGAACCAGTTTCGTGCTTCTTCCGTCAACATATCTTGGAACAGGACGCAGAGGGCTACGTCCGAGTACCGGGTCCCTGCGGTGGCGGATTGATACTCGTCGATGTGTGTTCGCAGGTCTCCCTTCTCATTAAATCTGTTGATCTTGACTGTCTTGGAATACGGGTCCCTGCCTTGTGCTATGATGACGTCCAATAATGGGCTTACGTGGGGAGTGTACATCCCCTTTGGCCCCATGTGCGTGCTTTTCTTTAATGATGTAATTTCGGCCTCCATCTATTCCATCTGTCGGAGCATGGCATGCTCGATTGTTGTAGTTGCTTCCTCGTCGTCGTATTCCTGTATTCTTTCAGGCGGTGGGGGTGGTCCCGGAAGATGGTTGTTTCGCAGTCCCCATGGTGGGTTGATTCTAATGACCTGCATGCCCGCTCTTACTTCCTCTGTCGGTCCTGGCTCCTCGCGTTGGGTCTCCTGGCTCTGGATGAACGCATCAAGTCGTTCCTCCAATCGCTGTCGGGCTTGGCGTTCCTAATCTCTTTCGGTTCTGGCCGATTGGAGTTCCTTCACGAGATGGGCTACCGCTTCATCCTCCGTTAGGTTGTTGATGCTGCTGATTGCGTCTACGGATGTGTCTCTCGTCTTCCTGCTTTTGGGTGTGACATGGTACGTCGCCATCTTTGCAGCCAGTTTTGGCTTTCGGGCTCTCTTTTTTTGCGGTTTTTTGTACATGGTTTATGATTGCTCGCTTCCCACAGACGGCGTCAATTGTTTCTGCCAAATTCTGTAAGGGTCTTTAGCAGAAAAGCGGGTCGGGCTATTTCGGGCTGAACTGGTCTACTGCGCGTATGTTGTCCTTTACTTGTTGTTAAGAACAATACACCAAACAGGCGTTAGGAGTCTTGACGAGGTGTTCTCGCCTTCGACTCTCCGACGCTTTAGTTAGAATGTATGGAGTGTAACAGCTGTATTGGTAGAGTAACGGGCGTACCTTGTATCTATCATATATGTGTTGCTTATATTGGTGGTTGAGTGTGGAGGTTGTTGCTGTCTTTCGATGTGGGATTCTGCCTATTTTATACATGTCCTGCCCTGGTACTTTGCATTTGTTGTACCGAACGCATGGATGTTCGGATGGTGATGGTTCCTTGTTTAAAGTTGAAGCCTGCATTGTTGCCTTGCGTTTGGTCTAAGCTGTGTTTACCCGTTTTTAGTGGCTAAGTGTATGGTAATTGTGTGTTACGGGATCACACACCAACAATTTTGGTTGGCTGACTCTGGATCCACCAATCATATGACAAGTGAGGCTCAAATGCTGCAGAATGTGACTACTTATACTACTCCTGACATTGTTCAAATTGGAAATGGTGCTCATCTACCTGTGACTCATTCTGGTACTGCCTTCATAGGCAATCTAAAACTCAATAGTGTTCTTGTTTTACCTGGTATTGCTTCGCATCTGCTGTCTGTGAATCAATTATGCAAAGAGAATAATTGTGCCTGTGAATCAATTATGCAAAGAGAATAATTGTGCCAAATGGTTTGATGAATTCATGTGTATAATACAAGACAAGGTGCAGGGAAAAATACTCTTCAAAGGCCTGAGTGGTCAAGCATTATACCCCATACCATTTGATGTTCCACTTCAGCTTTCAATTTCTAAGAAGAAAGTCTTCCCAACTGTTAGGACTGCTTATCTAGGACAAGTTATCAAGCACAGTGTGTGGCATCGATGGTGTGGTCATCCAAACAATGAAGTGATTCAATCTATGTTAAATAAATGTGGCGTAAACATTACCTCTACTATCTCCAATGATTCTGCATGTGAAGCTTGCTTGTTAGGAAAATCCAGTAAACTTGTGTTTCTTGTGTCTGAAGCCAAAAGTGTGAAACCCTTTGAGCTTATACACTCTGATGTTTGAGGGCCTTCACCTCACTTATCTCTAGCTGGTTTTCGACATTATGTGTTGTTTGTTGATGATTTTCATAGATACACATGGCTATTTCCCATGAAAAACAAGTCTGAGGTCTTTTCATACTTTCAAAAATTTTCATGCCTATGTTCAAACTCAGTTCAGTATTGTTATTAAAATGTTTAGGAGTGATGGAGGAGGGGAATACATGAGTAATCAATTCAAAGAGTTTTTAAGTATTTAGGGTATTCATCATCAAGTGTCATGTCCTTACACACTAGAACAAAATGGTGTCTCTAAGAGGAAGAACAGACATGTAAGAGAGACTGCAGTTACCTTATTCCTACTTTTTGGTATCATGCTTGTGCTCATGCCACATACCTCATTAACATAATGCCTAGTGCTTCTCTTCAAAAATAATCACCTTTTGAGAAACTTTATAACATTATACGTATTGTGGCCAATCTTAAAGTCTTTAGCTGTGCTTGTTATCCTCTCATGACTCCTTATAACTCAAACAAATTGCAACCTAAGAGTACTCAGTGTATATTTCTGGGTTTTCCTTGTAGGTATAAGGGCTTTCTTTATTACAATCTCATTACAAGGAAGTTTATTATCTTTAGACATGTGATATTTACTGAGATGTGTTTCCTTATGCAAGTCTCAAGACTTCTATTTCTACTATCACTGGTGCATCTGGATCTTCAAGAATAGCTAAGACACCAAATGGTATGCTACCAATTTTGATCACTCAGTGGTCTTCAACTTCATCTATTTTTCCTGCACCTGTCCCAAATACACAAGTTCATCCTCCTGCACATTCAGGTCAGTTCTCTACTGATCATAATTACAGTACTCAGCCCAGTTCTGATAGTACTAGTACTGAGACACATGCTTCATCTATTTCTCCTACTGATTATGATGCCTCTACTGGTGTTACTGCAAACAACAATATGCCTTTTAGTCCTGATTCTTATACACATGTTATTTTTGAAGAAAATGAAGGATTGGTGGATGTTCAATCCCCTCCAGAACAATGCATCTCTATTACTATTGAGTCTGATCAACTCAGACCACCTCATGAACTGTCTATCTCTAATATTCTTCATCTAGTGGAAGGATTAGTTGATCCTGCAATTGTTAATGATCATGATATGCTTAACAGAAGCAAAAGAGGCATCATCAAGAACAAATTCTTTCTTTCTTGTTAGTTATAAAATAGATTTAAAAATTTCGGTTCGAAAACAGGCCATGCAGGATGAATTTGTTGCATTGACTAAACAAAAGACATGGACATTGGTTCCATTACCTTATGATAAGAACTTAGTTTCTTGTAAATAGATTTTCAAGATAAAGAGACATGCTGATGGGAGTGTAGCTAGGCATAAGGCAAGACTTATAGCCAGAGGTTTTAGTCAGGAGTATGGTGTGGACTATGAAGAGACTTTTTCTCCAGTGGTAAGGCACACTATTGTAAGACTTGTTATTGCTCTTGCTGCATCGTTTGGTTGGTCTCTTCATCAGCTAGATGTAAAAAATACTTTTCTGAATGGTGATTTATCAGAAGAAGTTTATATGTCACAGCCAAGTGGTTTTAAGGATACTCATCTTTCCTTCCATGTCTGCAAACTTCAGAAGTCCATCTATGGTCTGAAGCAAGCTCCTAAAGCTTAGAATGAGAGATTCACTAAGTTTTTACCTCTTATTGGTTTCAAATTTTCCCATCTTAATCCTTCATTGTTTGTCAAGATCATAAAAAATCGTAGAATTTATTTGTTACTCTGTTGATGACGTTATTCTTATTGGAGATAATGAGGAAGCTATTCTACAGGTTAAGCAGTCTTTACAAACTAAGTTTGAGATGACAAATATGAGATTATTGAATTACTTCCTTGGACTTGAGATCAAGTACTGTGAGAAGGGCATTTTTGTTTCTCAACACAAGTATGCCAGGGATCTTATTCACAAAGTTGGTCTTGATGATTGTCATACTCATCTAACTTCTTGTCATTCTGGTCTCAAACTTCTTAAAGATTTTGGTCCTCCTTTGAAAGATAGTGAGGTCTTATTTTTCAGAACTTTTGTTGGATGTCTTCAATATCTCACTTTTACTAGGCCTGATATAGCTTATGCATTGAATAATGTTTGTCAATTCTTGCATTCTCCCACCCTTGATCATTTACATGTTGTGAAAAGGATCATCATATACATCAAAGACACTTCTGACATAGGCATTTTGTATCAAAGACAAACTCACTCTTCACAATCTGTTCTTACTTTACAAGCACACTATGAGGAAGATTTACAAGCAATTTGTGATGTAGACTGGGATGGAGATCCTAATGTTAGGAGATCCACTACAGGGTTGTGCTAAATCAAATTCTTGTTTCTTGGTGTAGTAAAAAAATAACATGCAGTCTCACGTTCATCTACAGAAGCTAAATATCGCAGCATGATAGACACTACTTGTGAGCTTCAATAGCTCAAACATTTGTTACAAGATTTGCAAATTCCCTTGAGTACTACTCCATTACTTCATTGTGATAACATTTCAGCTCAAGCTTTGGCATCCAATCATGTTCATCATTCAAAGATGAAACATGTGGAAGTGGATGTTCATTTCACTTGTGACTAGGTCAACAATGGTTCTATCAAGCTGTAATTTATCTATTCTCAAGATCAACCTGCTGACATCTTTAGCAAAGGTCTGTGTTCACCACAACACAACTTTTTCAGCAACAGCTTGATGCTTCAGAGACCACCATCAAGCTGAGGGGGAGTATTAGCATAATAGCTTGATTAAGCTTGTTAGTTAGGCTTAATCTTGTTCTAACATGCTGAATAATAGCCGAACACGTGTCTTTATCCTCTATGTCATATATAAGCTGGTTAGTTATGTATTGGTTGTATGTTTTGCTCACATGTAATGAAACAATGTTCTTTTCCTCTCATAAATTCTCTCACATCTTTAGTAAATATCACACGTTTGGAGATAATAAACTTCCTTGTAATGAGATTATAACACAAAAAGCCCTTAGTAGGCAATTGATATCTAGTGGAAAAAAGAACGCAAGGCTTAAAAATGACATTCTTAGAGCGAGTGACAATGACATTTGGAGAGAGAATGGGAGGAAGAGGAGGAACCAATGGTGGTGTGGGAGAGAGTAAAGAAGGAGAAGAGAAGCTAAAGTTTGGGGCAGAAGGAGATGAGAGAGGAGCGAGAGTAGTGGGCTGAGAAGGTGAAGGAACGTAAAAAAAGGTGGAGGAAGATGGGAGGAGGAGGATGGTTAGGGTTTGGAGAAGAGAGGGACAAAGAGATCGATAGGGGAAGGAATGTTCATTGAACTAAATGTGACGGGAGGTGTAGGTTTTATTTGAGTGAGTATCAAGACAAAGATACCCGCAGTTGGAACTTGTGACTAGTGTAAGGTCGAAGCCAAGGATAACAGAGACATCCAAAATGCTTGAAGAAGTGGAACTTCGGCGCAGTATTGAATAAGTGCTCATATGGAGAGGCAAACGTTGTTGTAGGGAGCCAATTAATGACGAAGTCAACAATGTTGCATGCATAAAGCCAATACTGAAAAGGAAGCACTAGCTGAAATACACACTTAGATGATGAAACCTTAAATATTTCTTCGTCTAAGTATGACTTAGACGAAGAAAAACTAAATCATCGCCCAAGAAAATTATTTCTCATCTAGGTTGGACTTAGATGATGAATAATGTAATTCATCGTCTAAGTTGGTTGTTAGACAACAAAACATGATATTCGTTGTCTACGTTTAGATTCTCGACGACGAATAAAGGTTCCATCATCTAAGTTTAACATCTTAGACGACGAAAATATTTTTCATCTCTAAAAACTAAACTTAGACGAAGAATTACATAATTCGCTATCTAAGTTACCTCTTAGACGATGAATATAATTTCGTCATCTAGGTATATACTTAGACGATAAAGCTTTACTCTTAGACAACGAATTTTTTTGTCGTCTAAGAAAACTCACTTATTTATATCAGATTTCATGTTCAGATTGAGCATTTCATCTCTATCTCATCTCTCAACTTCTCTCAAAAGCTCTCAACACCCAGCTCCGCCCACAATTTTAATTTAGTCAGTTTTTCAACCGCCGAAGTTCTAGTTTACCCACATATCTCCTTATCGGTGAAGGTATTAACTCGTTTCTCTCGATTAATTTTTTTAAATTTAATTACGTACGTAATAATATACGGTGATTGAGTTCTCCGGTAAAATATTCTGACAAACATTGTTCCCAGCAACCTTGTTTGCATTATGCATTAATTAATTATTTAATTGTTAAGATAATTGCATGCATGTGTTGACTAATTATATATATGATTAAATATGTTAGATTAATTAGTTAAAAAATTATATATATAATATGTAAATGCATATTAACTTAATAATATAATATATTAGATTAATTATAGTATATTAGATTATAGAATATTAACTTAATTGTGTTATGTAATTTAATAATATAATATATTAGATTAATTAGTTAGAAAAATATATAATATGATAATTAACTTATGTAGAAATATGGACAAGAGTTTGATACAATTAGTGAATAGAAGTGCTAAGAGGTATATGGACGGAATCAAAGAGTTTATGTTATTTGCGATGCAACATGGTCAAGGAAAGAAGCGTCACAAGTGTTCGTGCAGAAAATGTATTAACCATCAATTTGTGGAGATTAATGTTATGTCTCAACACTTGTATGACCACGGTATAATGTGGAGTTACACTACAGGGAGCGAGCATGGTGATGTAGTAGACTTCAGCTCAGGGTACAGTTACCAGGGTGCCTCATCCAACGGTAGTGACACCCCTTATTGGAACCCCATTGTGTATTTGGTCCATGATGCTTTTCTAAAATTTGGTCATAGTAGACACCAACACGAAGAGTGAGGTTATGATATTCCTCATTATAACACAATCCCGGGAGCCTTGGCCACTGACACTAGTGAGATGGATAAGTACAATAGGATGCTACCTGAAGCCTAGACCCCGATGTACCCTGGATGTCCAGAAAATGTGTTATGATATGTAATGGAGGAAATTCAGATAAAAGTGAAGAACAAAATTTCAGACCGTGCTTTTGGTGAAATGCATGAGCATATATGTAAGTTACTTTCTGACCATCACAAACTTCCCGAAACTCATTATAAGGTTAGAAAGATCTTGAGCATCTTCGGCCTAAAGTACAAAAAAAATCACACGTGCATAAATAATTGTATGTTGTTTTATAAATAGTATGCACATTTGGACTACTGTTTTGTATGCAACCAGTGCAGATATTTTCACCAGGGGAATAAGAGGAGTTTGAAGAAGCAAATTCTTGTGAAGGTGCTTTGCTATTTTCTGTTGATTCCTAGATTGCAACGTTTGTACTTGTCTTTATACATAACAAAAGTAATCAGATGGTACACAGAATAGAGAATAGGTGACGATAGGCTCAGACACATGGCCTATGGGGAGACTTTTATGGACTTTGGTAGGGAATTTTCAGACTTTACAGTAGAGGTTCAAAATGTTAGACTCGGACTTTCTACATATGGATTCAACCCTTGGGGTAATAATAGCTCCCGTCAACACTGGATCAGTTATTGTCATGTCGTACAACTTGCCTTCATAGATGTGTATGAACAAGGAATTTAATTTCCTTACTCTGCTAATTTCAAGTCCTAAATCTCTTGGAAAGTGTTTAGATATGTACCTCATATAATTGATTGACGAGTTAAAAATATTGTGGGAAAATGGAGTCCCAACTTATGACAAGTTCACTGACATAATGTTCATGATGAGAGTAGCAGTAATGTGGTCCATCCGTGATTTTCCTGCGTATGAGATGTTTACATCTTGCACAACCAAAAAATATAATGCTTGCTATGTTTGCTTAGATGACGTCAACTCTAGTTAGTACATGGGTAAGGTGTATTACATGAGTCACCGTAAATCGCTTCCTCATGATCACCAGTGGCGACATGATAATGATAATTTCAACGGGACAGTAAAGAATAATCTTAAACCCTAACAGTGATCTGGCAAAGAGATCTTTGAGAGGTTAAACATGTTCAATTTTAGTGTGTTGACCAATGATAACGATGTGAAAAAACACAATCCATACCCTCTAGGCAATCTTAACTATTGGCAACACATGAGTATTTTCTTTGAACTACATTACTGGTTGAAGTTGAAACTCAGGAACAACCTAGATGTCATGCACATAGAAAAGAATGCGTGTGACACCGTGGTGGGAATAATTCTCAATATTCTGTGGTAATTCAACCATATTTGCCTCGTGACGTCATTGAACCAATATTAGCATTGTGTAGATGGTGCTAGAGGTTATGCACTAGAGAGTTGAAGAAGTCAGATGTGGTCAAACTACAATACAAAATTGTCCACATCTTTTACAAATTAGAGAGATTTTTTCCCCATACTTTATTTGACATCATAATTCACCTCATGATCCACCTTCTCGAACAAGTGTTACTTTCTGCTTTGGTCTATTACACTTGGATGTATCCTCAGGAAATGTACAATTAATTATAATAATTTTTCATCATTTATATATATTTTTTTGTTTCTACTATTCATCAAATAATTAATTGTATCATTTTGCAGACAACTCGGACAGTATAAAGGATTCGTGAAAAATAAATTTGTCCCGGATGACTCCATAATAGAAACATACATAATACATGAGTGTGTTACCTACTACAATAGGTATCTCAAGGATTTAGTCCAGACCATTGCCTCCAATCCATTTACCCGCAATAATCGTTCAGTCGTCATAGATTTATACGATCGTTTAGAGTAGTATTACATGAAAGATTAACTCGAGAAGAACTTAGTGAAGAATATTGGGCAGTGTTGCGAGACTGTGACGAGGTTGACCCATACATGCAATCTTATAGGGAGAAAATTTAGACAGCCAAACTGGACAAAAGTCATAATTAGGTTGAAAAAGTGTTTAAGAAGAAGTTTCCTGATTATTTCCTTCAATGTGTATGTTTAAACCATATAGGTTTGTGATTTCTTTAATTATTTTAAAATTGAGAAATACGGATGGGAATAGGTGCCAACGAAAATGCGACCTTAATTTGGTATTTGCTTATTCGAAGTGTTTTTCCTTAGTTTGTACATGTAGATTTTTGGTTTTATTTTGTTTTAGGAAAAACTATGCCAAATTTTCAGTAGAAATTAAATACACATTCATATCTTCTTTAAAATTTTGCATATGATCAACCTAGAAAAATCCGGTAACCACGAGGGGTGATAGTCATGGAAAAAATACTTATTAGTCCATAAGCTCGTCCAACACTATATTTACCCCGGATGTTTTGTCAACAGTGTAAAGTTCCATTCATTAGACTGATATGAAGGAAGAAGAACACAAAACAGAGGGATCACGGTTAGGAAAAACGCTAATGTATATTACGGGGTTCTTGTTAATGTCGTTCAGCTACTTTACGATAATGATATCAACATTTTTCTATTTAAGTGTAAATGATTCAAGCATACGAAGGAAGATCTGGACCTTTTATTAGTCGATACAAAGTCAAGCTGGTATAAAGATGAGCCATTCGTTCTTGCCACCTTAGTTAGGCAGGTGTTCTATATGGATTATCTAAAAGCTGGTGAATGTTGAAAAATAGTAAACCATATGTCTCACTGAGTAATATGGAGTGCCACAACATTTAAAGGGACTTTGGCAACTGAAACTGAAGGGCATAATGACAATTCATATCAAGAGCCTAATACTTATATCATCCCAGACATAAGAGAACTAATTCAGTCTAACGAACACTTACCCATGCTTGATAGCACTACAGATCTTATTCAAGAGGAGATCAACGTCCTAGAGAAGAATGCCTCTGAATAGGAGCTGGAGGATGACGACAACGTTGTATACGATTCAGACGATGGAGATTATGATGATGAGGATCATTCAGCTGAGAGTGAGTAGGATGATTCAAACGATGATGATTATGATGATGAAAGTGATTGATATATAAATATATATAATACTTAATAATAATTAATTAATAGATGGAGATAATTCGATCGAGTTTTGAACTTAATTTGTATGTACGCACACGAATGTGAATATATGTGCGCGCACATGCATAATTATTAATTAATTAAGATGCACGAGTTAAAAGAGGTTTATTTAGAGTGTTTGTAATACTTATTATGTCTTACAAGAATGATTTTAGAATAAACAAATACAAGATGCTTTTTTGGTAAAGAGGACATGTTAGATGACGAAATTATAGAAATTTGTCGTCTAAGGTGAACTTAAACGACGAAATAAATTAATTTTCGTTGTCTAAGAACTACTTAGACGACAAAAGGAACTAATATTTATCGTCTAAGTACATGTACAACCCTATATCCTAACCTTGACCCTAAACCTTCCCTTAAACCCTAAAAGGACGCGATGAAAGCAGTGCATTTCATCGTTTAAGTTCTACTTAGATGACTAAACTCAACATATTTCTTCGTCTAAGTAGAGTTTCACAATCTGACATTTATGAGCACAATCATGTGTACCATGTTAGATTGTAGATTATATTCGTTGAGGGTATATAGTGAACATTTCTTGGACTATGGGTGTCGATGGTTCAAACATCGGAGTTACGAAGATTCGTATATCAGCGTTTCCGTTTCGTTGAAATTTTGGTTTTATGGTTGACTACACTGATCAAAACCTTAACGAACTTCGTATTGAATGAAAATTCGTCTACTTATACATTAAGTTGTGATAAATATATCTAATGATTGTTTTGTCCAAATTTAATTTCGTTAAAATGGATATAAAGTAAATACAGGCATAAGAATACTTAAGTTATACAACATTAGTAGATATATAACAACTATTAAACTGTCAACTTAGTTTTTATGTTAAATTTCAATTAATTTATATCTAATTGATATATAAAGTTTTGACGTAAGTGAAAATGCTCATAACGTCGGAAATAGTTTTACGATTAATAATATTTACAATCGTTTATGTCTTTTAAATTTTTTGTCGATATTCACAAAACTGTATCAATCGAATACCAAACTGTACTTAATTCACATTAATTTTTTTCTAAAACATTATATAAACGTAATGATTACATCTGACGGCTGATTTTTTCGTATTTTTAGGCAGGTAGTCAATTTTTTTTTCAAATATCTAAAAAAAAATTAAATAAATTATCACTTAAATAACGAAACACCTAAGTTTCATCATCTAGGATCCTTCATAGATGACGAAATCATGTTATTTAGTCATCTAACCCTAAATATTTGGCGGGATTTTTTTTTCTGCCAAATTTTGGATAATTTTTAAAAACAACTTAGACGAAGAAATACCTAGAGTTCGTCGTCTAAGTTGACTTAGGAGGCGAAATCCTATTTTTTGTCGTTTAAGTCGATCTATAATCGAGCTTGGCTGTAATTTCCCCTAAATCGATCCTACCCTAATTTCCTCTCCCTCGATCCTCTCCCTCTCGATGTGGATCCTCTCTCTCTTCTCTCGGCTTCCTCTTTCTCTCCTCGCCTCCGTCTCTCTCTCTCTCTCTCTCTCGCACCCGTAGGCTCGCATCCATGTATCTCTCTCACACTGACCTCGGCACCACTGAGGTCTCTTTCTCTCTACTGTATTGGATTATTGATTAGGATTATGGATTGTTGGATTGAATGAATTTATGGACTTGAATATATATGGATCGTTGGATTGTGAATTGTTGGATTATTGATGGAGATTACGTAGAATTGTTTGAATTTAGGATTATGTATTGTCGTTGATAGAGATTATGTAGATTATGAAGAATTTTTGTGGTTGATTATGGAGAATATATAGAATTTTCTTCCGATTATGGTGATTATGTTCCAATTATGGAGTTTATGTATAATTGTTGTTGATGATCCTTTAGTTATGTACTTTGTTGAATGAAAATGGATAAAGCATCAATGAATAAGGAGGAGCATGTAATGAGGCTTAAGTTGAATATATATTGGATTAGATAAATTTTTTATTTTTTGGAATGGATGTTTTTGATAAATATGGTTTTGCTGAGTAAATGTTGTTAATTTCCGATGTCGTACAACTTAATTAAGATGCATGGCGGTAGGAAGTGGCGCATTGCACAAGAGAAGGCTGCCGAATTTTAATCCATACGATGACAGTTGGGTTGGGGTCTAACCTCAGAGGAGACCGTTATGGCTCCTGTGCCTCCTCAGATGATACCAAATGCTCCAAATGAAGCAGCTACAGCCTATACAATCGAGCCCGAGATGTCAACTTTGATGGCGTCATAAGGTCCCCAAGAATTTGTTGACGATTCTGTTTGCTATAAAACCCGACGCAAAGTGAACAGGAGAGACCCCTCAGGCCCGGCCCCCAAACATACTCGAAGACTTGTGAAGGGAGCGAAAGTTGAAAGGATAGTAAAGTCAATGGGAAAGAAGACCATGGTGTCGTTTGACGAGTTCACAATGGGCCTTCCGACGCTGGAGCTTAGCAGTTCGTACTCGCACAACATCATATCTATCATATGGAACAACATATTTATGAAGGCCATTTCTTGGGACGAGCTGCTCCAAGCCAAAAAGTTCTGGGTGTACCGCGAACTCTAGGTAACAGAGCCTATTTAATTTTATTTAATTTCATAATTAATTACGAAGCATAGAGGCATAAGGTCTAGGAATTTAATTTTTTATTTATTTTTTCCTAGGTACATTATGACTATGAATCGGAGATGTGAGAATTCGTAGAAGAGACAACTATATGCATTTACAAGGATTGAAAGTACAACCTGCACAAGCACTACAAGGAACACGGCGCCTTGAGTGTCTCAAAAGAGTTGCAGTCGGAAAGGGAAGACGAGTGAGAATGGTTGGTTGGGAACTTTGAGTCCGAGAAGTTTAAGATTCGTCTTCCTTTTCTTTAATGTAACAAAAATGAATCATTTCTTACTTTTAAATACTTATTTATTATTTAATTTCCCTTGTTGTGAAACAAATAAGATCGGATACTAACAAGGCTAATCATGAGAAGAAGACCTTGTAACCCCCCATAAGTATTGGGCACCATAGGTCGGGATCCAAAAGGATGATCGATATCGCAAAGGCTCACAGAGATGCGGATTCAAAGCATTGTTTTCTTGATGCTAGCGTGTCTGCTTATGTCAGGCCCGGACAAGCCAATACCGTGAGTGAACATGGCGTAAGTAACCCCCCATTTTCTGAAATTGATTGAGTTTAATCTTATCATTGATTTAAGAAAAATTGAATCATGACTGGGACATTTATTAGGTTGTGTTATTGGAATTTAGTTTAGTTGTCTAAATTAAACATTATTCTGAACTTGAGAAATCCATATGGAAATCGGTGCCCACGGTTTGTTATTTTGGAATTGGTTATTCAAAGTGTTCTCTTTCAACCAAGTTTTTGGTTTTCTCCATTTTTTGGGGAAACTATGTCAAATTTTCTTCAGAAATCGACATTCATATATTGTTCACAATATCAATTTCAGGAAATGTTGATATAATTGGCCGGAGAGGAATTGACGCGTGCACATTCGCAAAACCTAGAGCTAACACCCGAAGAGCTGCTTGTTCTATCAAAGGAGACTCAAATCCATATTGCAAATACAGTTTTCGACCGCCGACCCAGAAAAGAGGTTCGTGGCCTTGGATGGGCAGTTTAGCAAGATTTGAGCCAGTTTTTGGTTTCGTCAAGTATGCGTTAGAGTGCGGCAATTTCCGAGGAACGGGTCTGAGTGGCGGAA
This sequence comes from Geum urbanum, assembly GCA_946800695.1. NCBI lineage: Eukaryota > Viridiplantae > Streptophyta > Magnoliopsida > Rosales > Rosaceae > Geum > Geum urbanum. The sequence continues at coordinate 30,647,592 of OX327017.1, forward strand.
GAGAAGGTTCGAGCAACCTGGGAGGAGGCTTGAGCGGCCCAGACTCGAACTGCTAAGTTACAAACTCATATTGATCATATACTCAATTCCTTGAGACTAGGCTAGGCATAGATCTTGATTCTGTTTGTCATCTGATTGTCACATCTTGGGATTCTAGACACGATGACGACGATTCGGGCACTGGAGGAATTGGCGGGGTCCAAACTTCAGCATATGTCAATATTTCTGTTTAGTTTCGTACATAGTTACGTTTATATTTCGATCATAATAGTACAATTTTTATGTACAAATTATTTAATATATTCAATGAGTATTTTTTTAACTTATTATTTAATTTTTAATTCAATTTCTATTTCTGAAATAATTATAAAAAAAATTACAACTTAGATGACGAAATATTGAATATTTCGTCGTCTAACATGTCCAATTGGATGACGAAATGGTAATAGTTCACCGTCTAAGTGAATATGTTATTCAATATTTCATCGTCTAGTAAGAATATTCAAACGACGAATACTAAATTTCATCATCTAAGTGAATTTATTTAAAGAACGAAAATTATTTCGTCGTCTAAGTTACAACATGTAGACGACGAAAACGTTTTTTCGTCTAAGCATGATACCTTAGATGATGAAAACTTTTTGGTCATCCAAAGTATTGTACACGACGAAAAATTTCGTCGTCTTTTACATAAAATATTTGTCGTGTAAACACTTAGACAACGAAGTAAGTTTTGTTGTCTAAGATGTAACTTAGGCGATGAATTTTTTTTCTTTGTCTTCTAAGTGCTTACACGATGACACTTAGGCGACGAATTTTAGACGACGAAAAAGGCTTCTTAGGTGACGAAATTGCTTCATCGCCTAAGTGTATATTTCTAGTAGTGAAGATGAGATTGAGCAAGCATGGTGCATGCAATATCAATGACATGTCGATATTTGTGCTCAACCACATCATTTTGTTGAGGTGTGTGTGAGAAACTAAGCGAATAAGTAATGCCATAGGATGCAAAAAAACTGCTTAAATACATAATTAGTAAATTCACCTCCATTATCACTGCGAAGTACATGAATAAGTTACAGACAGAGATTTCTCAACATATTACAAAAGATTGAAATACATCAGACTTCTTACACAGCGGGAGAATCCGAATGTATTTAGAGAAATCATCTACTAGACTGAGAAAGTATCTATAGCCCATAGTGGAGCAAACACAAGTCAGTCCCCACACGTCAGCGTGAATGAATTGAAGTGGAGCAGTGTTTGTGGTAGAGGAAGAAGGAAAAGGGAGTATGTGAGCCTTTCCTTGCATACAAGCCACACAATTAACGCTTGAAGTAGAGGGTGGAAAAGGAGGCTCATGGATGCTTTTGAGCACTTTATTAACCGTACTTGTATGAGTATGTCCTAGCCGAGAGTGCCAAAAACTATGTAGCAAAGTAACAGAATAGGCATGAGGAGATGAGCTAAATGCATTTATTGGAGTAGTGAAAACTGAATATGTGCCATTAAGCACTGGTCCCTGTAAAAAATTCCTTTGAAGTTCCAAGTCCTTTATCATAGAACCAGAGAGAGTGAAAACAAAGCACAATTGTTGTCGGTGACAAACCGATTGATAGACAACAAATTGTGAGTGATGTTTGGGACACATAAAACATTATTCAATTGAAAATTGGCAATAGGTGTATGCACCATTTTAGAACCAACATGTGTAATATCTAGAGCACTGCCATTCCAACCAAGAGTTTAGAAGTATCAAAGTATGGTTGAGCAACAGTGAGTTGTGCTAGGTCAGGAGTGACATGTTGAGTAGCCCCGGAGTCAGCGAGCCATATGGAGGAACTTGTGGAGGCAGAAGGGGAGTAGAAACCAGGATGTGATGGAGAGTATGGTTCAGGGCTGTCTGAGTATGGTAAAAGTGAGAGCTCTCCTTGTGGGGGAATTAGGAAGTAGACATAGTCGAGAAGGCATAAGCAGCAAAAAAGAGGCCATAAGGCTGACTGAAGCAAGAGATTGAGCTGTGTCTGAGGTAGTAGACGCAACCAGGGCAGACAGTTTCACCGGAGGAATGCGGCCTATATAGGAGTGATTCATACGGTTGTAAAAATCAATCGTCCAGTGGCCCGGTCTCTGACAAATTTGACATTGGACACTTGGACATATGGTATTGGTGGAGAAGCAAGATCCGGTGTTGGCGCCATTGGCAGAGTAAGAAAGACCAGGGCCACCACTACGAAAAGAAGAGGAACAACCATGACCAAGATAGGTATTGTTGTGGCGAGAACCAGATGAGCCAGTATTAGTGGCCACAAAACCAGAGGTTTCAAGGAGTTGCTTCTTGTTGTCCTCAATCATTAACTCTTCAGAGGGAAGCAATTTTTGAAGTTCAGCAGAATTGACCGGAAGTACATGTATACGAGAGCAAAGAGCTATGGCAAAGGCATCGTACTCGTCAGGAAGGCCTTGAAGAGTGTAAGGAACAAGGTCATTGTCAGCAACAAGAGCTCCAAGAGCGGCAAAACCATTGGAAAAGCTCTTGATGAGCTGGAGCCTAAAGATATGCAATCATGAACATATGTTTTCTTCACAAACTGCAAAGGAAATTTGAGTTGTAACAGATGTCCCTGAGATTGACCAGCAAAATGAGCCTCTAGGTTGAGCTAGAGCTCACGAGCATGACAAAAACCAATGACGTAGGACGAAACAACGTCAGAGAGAGCAGACTTGATCCAAATGAGAAGTTATCAATCACGCTCGAACCAGAACATGTAGGCATTGTTAATAGTGTGCTCGCCAGAGGTAGACACAATATACTCAGGTGGACATAACTCGGTCCCATCAATGAGAGAGAGAAACCTATACTTTTGTAACACGGGACGAAATACGTACTTCTAGAGCAAGTAGTTTGTCTCAGGGAGACGAACTGGAATGACAGGACCAAGATTCTGAACAACCATGGAAGAGGAAGAGCTTTGTGTGAGAGGGAAGATGCGAGCGGAAAAGGAGGTGGTGGCGGAGGAGGAGGGATGGGTAGTTGGAGGGGTAGGGGGAGAGGAAGCCATGGGAGAGATCTAGGTTTTGGAACGAAGAAATTTGGGAATTGGAAAAGAAGGCCGTGAGGCTTAGGCTCTTGATACTAAAAAGAAAATAAGAGAGAGATAGAATAAACGTATTATATAATCTATGCTTCAATTCAATTCAATTCAATGAGATAATGTGATACAAATTAAGAGTTTTATTTATAGGCTAAGGAAGTATGCTCTCTACGTTTTACATTTGAATATAATATACTAATTAAATGAATCAGTAAGCTTCCATGGAGCTTCATAATCGTACAAGAACAGTTAATGCTACTACTAAATTAGAACTAGGGCACGATCACACACAGTTGGTATGCTTTGAGGAATTATCTGGTGCAACAGCTGTATGATGCTTCACAATACATATATAGGTAAAGCTCATACTTAAACAATGGTGACCAGTGGGGTCATGACCCCCCTGAGTTTCAATAAATACGTTATTATGTTTTCTCATACCGACATGATTTATGTGATAGTGTAGTGGTAGTTGTGTGCCTTATTATCCCAATTTGCATGAGTTCGATACTCAAGGTTGTTTACCTTGCTTACCTTTTCAGTTATTATTATTTTCCCCCATATTTTAAGCTTTTCTTCTCAGAACTCGCTTCGCCCCTGTGCTTAGATCGTAAACACATGTAATTGCAATTACTTAAGGAAAAAGTTTGACTGCCCCAAATTTATCTGTTTCATTCTATTAGAGCATCTGCACCAGTGCTCCACTTTGCTCTAGCAGTTGGTGGAGCCCGCCGGATTTGTTTTGCTCGAGCAAGCGGTGAAGCAAAGTTTGCTCCGATGGTTGCTCTAGCATATGGTGGAGCCCACCAAAATAACGGCTTGCTTACTCGAGCACACCACTACCCCAAGTCACTGCTGCATCGTCGAGTTCGTTTTGCTTGAGCAAAGTTTGCTCGGATCCACCTCTTGCTCGAGCAAAGGCATCACCAGTGCAAATGCTCTTAGAAAAATTATCCCATGCATAACGAGAACCATTTAATTGCATTCAATTTCAATTGGTTGAGTACGTAGAATGAAACCATTATATTGAAACCGTAATAAGATATATGATGATGAGCGAACGAGGTTAATTAGTCCTGGTTTTGGCATATTTGTTATACGCGTGAGAGAGAGAGAGAGAGAGAGAGAGAGAGAGAGAGAGAGAGAGAGAGAGAGAGAGGAGTGACATTTGAGCTTCCGACGTATGGGTTCTCTGGCAACCATGCTCCGTCGCCTTTAAAAAAGTTGTTCCCAGCCTCTGTGTGTGTGTGTGTGTGTGTGTGTGAAACCCAGCAAAAGAAGAACCAGAGTTGCCTTGGGGTTTCTCTCGAGTATGGTAGGTCTCAGGGGGCAACAAATCAAGAAGATGATGATAATTAGACGGTAGCTTAGAATCTCAGACGGCATTGGAGGACGCGACGCCACGGAAGGCTCTGTTGAGCCTCGCTAGGTCACAAATCTCAGGCAGAGATATGTACATGAACACGCAAGCCACATAGCTCTCTGGGATCTCGCCCAGACCCTCCACCAAGCCTACCCCGATGACAACAACACCGACGTGACAGTGAATCGGGTCGGATCCCGCACTGCATGCCACTACTTCTTGCTCGCCTCGTGCTCCTCCGACAAGCTCCCAAAGCATCTGCCGCCACCGCCGCAGTCAAGTGTTTTGCGCCTTCATACCGTAAAACAAAAACAAGTATGGTGAGCTATACTGGGAGCTTGATTTCCATGCAACATTATGGCAATTTAGTTGATGTTGAGGAATTGGTTCGTGGTCTTCATTTATGAAGAAGCAGCACAAGACTTTAGTTCATCTGAGAGATTTTTCTTTATTTCCGGAGCCACCTTTCAATTAATTTCTAGTAGTTGTAGCTTAATGACCCTGTATGCAGCTTTAATGGTTTCTATTGTTATGATACTTGGATAATGATTTTCTCTGTTCTTGATGAATGACAGGTGGATGAGGATTTGATTTTGGACTTGATATTGAATTTTGGGGTGAGCTTTGGGTTCCATTGGAGGTCACGGTGGAATTGTAATTCGATTGGAGGGATAATGCTGTATCTCAATCTCAACGTGGCTGGATGCATCAGATGCCGGCAGAAGTCGACGCGTCTACGGAGAGTTTAGTACAGACTAGTGGCGTAGGAAGGGCAGTGGCAAGTAGAGAGAGAGAGAGAGAGAGAGAGAGAGAGATGCGGTTATAATATATATGGATTTTGCTCATTATAAGCTTGAGATGGGAGAAATATCCAATTGTTGAAATTAAAATAAATTTGGGCGTGTACGAGTTGAGCGTGTATTTAAGACTAACTCTCGAGTGTGCCAGCTGTAGAAAAATGATGGAAGTGATCGAATTAAGAGAAACATAGATAGCGGCCCAACTGCAAGGGATTAGGGTATACGTAGAGTCAGACTGAATGGTAGTTCCTACTGTATGGAGATCCCATCTGGTTTGGTTGGATTTCTAGTTCTCTTTAGCCAAGGTAGCTACCCACCCAGATCGAGATGAATAAATTCGATTGCCCTCTCTTATTTCCCTTGCATGCATGTGGTCCTAGGAACCCTAGCTAGGCCATATACACATGCAGACAAGTTAATCATACATGTACCCAAATTATCATCACAACGGAAAGGACTCCATTTATGCCATCTCGATCTCGATCTAGGAATGGAAGCAGCCAAAAGATGAACATTAAGAGCATATGCATGAGTCCTGCAGGAGCTAGGTGCATATATGTAATTATAGGGTCGATCAAATAAATGAAAAGAAGCTAGGGAGAAGGGAGAGGGGATCCGAGCGAGAGAGAGTGATAAAGAGGGAGGTCCCCCGATCCCCGAATAGGTTTTCTGATAGGCTTTACCTTTAAAGAGTGAGAGAGAGACTAGGGAAGAAGAAGAAGATCGAAGGGCTGGCAGGGGCGGCACCACTAGCCAGTCATCGATTCGTGAGTCCCGAGTCATGACCATCCATCCCCCACGCGTTGTTGATTTCTAGCTTGTGACATTTCCTCGGAAATTCTTCATACAAATCTCGCTACCTATAATATACAACTATTTGCTCGACGTTAAAGCGATGATACAGTTTTAGAGACAAAATACGTGACATGTACACAATAAATATTCGAACCTAAACTACTTAATTTAAGTTGTTTGTTTTATTCAAAACGATTCCGTAGATATTCGGATCGGTCCATTCTATCAGTATAAGTTGTATTTTATTTGTTACTTTATTGGTGTAAGGATATTCACTCCGACACTCGCTCACTCACAACCTATGTTAGCTGCGCTTTGGACGTACAACAAACCTGAGCTCCACAATGGACACTTGATCAGCAAACAATCATCTTAGAGAGATATCATACATAATTAAATCAAACAAATCCTCCCAGACGGAACCAGAGACATATATACCAAAGATCATTGTGGGATCTGGTCCTAAAAAAATGGACGAACAATGAAAACTTTTAAAGTTAATAAGTTGTGAATCGCGTTCCATGAATGTATCCCTCCTCAATTCCTCCTTATACAGGCTGCATTTAGATGCAGAGTTTTGAAAATCTAATAATTTTTGAATGATGGGAATCATCATTCCGTTAGATTGTCGTTATTTCAATTTTTGTTTGAAGCGAAACACCCTAAAGACACGATCTGGGGCGTTCTTAAAGAACATATACGATCGAACATGACCTCGATCAAATTAAAACCACTAAAATGAAGCGCCAAACCAAATCAAGATAAAAGAACATTGTCAAGGCAGGTAGACCAACTAAGCCCCGACAATCAAGCCAAGCTCAGAGACTGATTACTCTGTAACATCTTGAGCACTGTCGTGCCCATCACTCATTCCTTCCTCTACCCCATCCAGAGGATCTGTCTTCGGGCTAACCTCCGCCATTTGAGGTTTCTCCTCCCCTTCTTTCTCTTCATGCTCAGGATCCACATGCAGATGTGACTCTTCGGCTCCACTGCCCGCCGCCTCGTCAAGGAGCTTCCTCGGTACTCTATGCCGCTTGACCTGCATCCCCTGCTTTGGGACTTTCTTTTTCTTGTCCACTCTCTGTGGCAAGATTTCCTTAGTTGTCTCTTTGTTATTGGAACCAGATGATACCCACAGAGTAGACCCAACCCTAGTAACAGTAGCATCACATCTCAGCAACACCATCAACCGATCACAGCCCAGGACTCAAAGAAGCCGACACTAAGGTGGATCATCTAAAAACGAAATTGCTCCTTGCTTCCAATCGACAGAGGCATGCTACCCAAACTCGTTGGCCTCAAATCTAGCCTGAAACGCAACAGTACCTGATCCACCGTCGCTCCCTGGAACCTCACAATCCCAAACGAGACGCGAAGGTTGAAAGCACCAGAGATGATCTTTCTAAACACCACACCACTTGAACTTCTTCTCCTTCAATTCACTCACGCCTGACAACCAAGTCAAGGAAGAGATCAATAAAGGGCTCTGCACCGACGTTGAAGAGAATGAGGATGACCTAGGGAGCACTAGGAGGACCCGAGCGCCGTTAAATTGCTCCACGAGCGAAGCCAACCGGATCAACCGCCAGCAACGACACTTGAGAAGTCCTAGCAGAGCTCTGCTAAGGTTTTCCATAATTACTTTTTAGCAACTACAAGTGTTATTTCAAAATTTTAGTGTTTGGATAATCATATGGAATTTTAAATTACAATACTTTAACTTATTATTGTAGAGACAAAAAAAATAAAATTTAAAAATGACACTTAACTATATAGATCGATGGGATTTGAGATCAGAATTTCGGGTTTTTAATTCTTCTTTTTTTCCCTCAAAATTTCTCATTCTTGACATTTTTTTTGCCAAACGCAAGACTTTATTTATAGAATTTGAAATCTTGGATTTTAAATGAAATTTCATGGTTTTTACCTGCATCTAAGCACAACGTAAAGCGGGGGGTGATCATTAAACTAATATTATTGTGAACTTAATTAGAAGATGAGTCAACTAATTAAGAAATGCAAATATTTCGACTTCAACAAAGATAATACATGTGTGGTACCTGCAAAGGTTTGTCCAAGCCATAATGTGGAAGATAAAAAATGGACCACAAAAATCAATGAGCAGGTCAAGTGTGTATGCATATGTACAGTTTCCAATTTAAAATGGGACCAATATCTACGTCAAAATATATGCAGCAATGTAATTAAGTTGATTCCATTCTTATAAGTAAACTCAATTCGATTAGCTATGAACGTACTGTATTACAAGCTTGATATCTCACCACTGTAAAGAGACCCTTAATTAGGTAATTAATTAACTAGCTAGGTTTGAAACTTAAAACGTACACTAGGTCACAATATATAAATAGAACCGAATGTGATCGAGCATGGCATCTAAGTAAAGGACATTAGCAGGCTAGAATGAAAAAAAATAACTAGGTACCTTCTCCTTGCTCTTGGTATAGAAAGGCGAAGAGCACAAGTTGAGTAGGTCGAGTGGAGCTGCTGCCTTAGGGTCGGGACATTTTCCTTGAGTTTTAGGATTCATATTCTTCGATTGTAGATGCCCTCCACGTGTTTTCTCAGACATGCCTTCCTTGCCATGCCAGCAAACTACGTACCAACCTGCACAGTTAAGCAGTGCGCGCACACTATCTAGCTAGTGGCCTGGCTACAATACACCAAACGAAAAAGAGCTAGTCAGCCAGCTTGAGTCCGATCAGGAAACGAGGGATTAAAAGAAAAAGAAAACCAAATAAAATCCTTGCGTCTAGCTAGTTAGCCAACAAGCTTTATTCATAAACACGGGTTTGGATTGACTGCGGTATAAATTGTGGAAGCTGTACAAGCCATATCATCATTCTGGAGTATTTTTCACGCACTTACTTAAGAAAAAAGTCTCTAAAAACGCATCTGGAATCTTGATAATGGCCCGTGATTCAGAAAAGCATACTCGTAAAGAAAATTAACACGGACTTGAAATATATTTGTTAGTGTTAAAGCTAGAATCATGTATGCCTAATGAGCTATCAAAGAGTTCAATGAAGGATGTATATATGTCCGGTATTTGAGAAGGCAATAGGGGAAATAACGGGTTAATTGAGTGGGAGATCGCTCTTTGCTCATCAGATGTTTGAGTTAGGTTAACTATCGCAAGGTATAATGTGAGTGAGTAAAAGGTGCATATCGGTCGTAAAGAGGAAATGTTTAACCAAGTGGCGCCTTGTCTCATTGAATGTGTGTGGTGAGGAAATTTCACTATTGTATGTAAATGATGTTTTTCCACATCTTGGGATGACGTGTGACGAAGTATATACAGTTCATTCCGGATCTGGAGAGGTAAGTTTTTACTCCCCGGTTTAGTGAAAATAATGAATGTTAATTTTATCAAAAATGTGCCTTTGATGAATTAATTAGTATACATCAAAACCTTATATTTAAGTTTGGTTGAGATTACGGTAGTGATGGAAATACATACCATATTTAGATACCGACTGAGGAATACTTGTTTCAATAAATGTTATCGAAGTGGGACACCAAACATCCAAAGTTCACTTAATAAAGCCGCGATCGAGTACACGGCCATCTACATCGACTCAACTGAAGTTTTGCTAAAGTTGTACATTTTAGCAAAGTTTGCCTTCTTCTTGTTTTTGAGTTATCTGTTTTTGATTCCTCGTAGTTTTACTTTTCCTTCGATTATGTTTTTATGTTTAGGTAAGCTTGCTAAAAAAGCTTTGCATAATGAAAGAGGTCTCTATGTTTCTATTCAGCCCCTGACTTTATATAAGGGTGGTTGACTTGATTGTAATCGTTAAAGTTGAATACAATTTTTATCGTTTCACCTCAAAAAATAATAATTTAGTTGGGTTCTCTAATGAGAGTATTTTTGTGACAATCTTAATTTTCCCCAATTCAAATAATGATTTAAATTAAATTATTCAATTAGAAAATAAACCATCTACATATATCACGCACATAATGAACTACACAATGAGTCAATGACCTATTTCACGTCCATCACTTTAATCACACAACACTATTAGGCTTTTAATTACCAAATACATGGAAGTCTGTGAGAGACGTAAACAAGTCATTCAGCATTGATCTGAGAGCGTCATGAATTAGCAAGGGAACCATCACTTTTTCCGTCCACGTCCACGTCCACCGCCGGCGCATGCAATTAACCAGTTTGTGTGCTGGCAGCAGATGATCGATAATCTTCATCGACCAAACTGGATCGATCCTTCGTAATCATATCAGTAATCGCAATCCAAAGCTACCTCTCGCCTGGCCCTGGAGACTTGCTGGCTGGCAGGACCAGCTACATCTCTAGCTAGCTATTGTACAACATCAATGACACCAAAAGTCAAAAAAAAAAAAAAACCTAATCCTTTCCACCACAAAAAGTGGCCTATAATAATCGAAAGACCAACTGTAATTTAGACACTGTTACCTTTATTGTGCAGGTTTATTTGCTCCATATATACATATATAGTTCCCACTGTAACTAAATTCAACAGGCCTATATATATCCCTGCTGGTGTACTACCCCTGCCGGTCTTCTTAGTGCAGAAGAACAGAGATGTATAGAAATAAGAGAGAATTGAAATAGCTAGCTAGAAAGAGAGGTAATTAATTACCCAATTTTTTTATTGAATTAAGAAAAGGACAAAGCTCACATGACCCAAAAAAACCCCATATCCTTCATGTCATGGGTCCCTAGTGTATAATAGCTCCTTCTCTCTCTGTCCCTCTTCTTCTTTCTTTTCTCAAACCAAAGACGAATGTGTTTTCTGGTTTCTTCTCACTTCTGAACAAGCTATATAGCTCACCGGCCAGCTTCATCAATTAATGGAAGGTAATTGATCGATCACCGCGCCCTTGAATTAAGCAGTGAATATATAAGAGCAAGCTAGCAGCACCGTCGATCAGTCATATATATACTCCTTGCAAGATGCTGATGATCTCTCTTCTCTTATCTGGCTTAGCTATCTTGGTCAACAATACCTAACAACACCTCTTCGAGCTTGCTTATGGTCTCTAGGGTTTGAGTCAACGAAGCCATCGACCCTTTTACAGTGTGACTCAAACTGAGAGCTGGATAGAGCTCGCTCTCTTTAGGGCCTCAGAGATCGATCGAGTATCTGTTCCAGGTCGGGTGTGGTTTTGATTTTCAAATTAACAAATATAATCTATATATATCGTTTTTCAGTGACTAATTAATTAGGCGGTATAATTACTATATATACTGATCAAGTAGGGTTTTTGATTATATCTCTTCAGATCCGGAGTCAGACTGATCGAATTGGAGCCGTGGGACATGGATCAAGATGAAGAAGATGAAGACAAGAACAACATGTCCAACAGGAAGTACTTATATCCATCTTACAATTATGGGACACCATCACCATCTTCACAAACCGCACAAGCCATGAACTTCATGGACTTGCCACCTAGAAATGCCAACGACGACATCAACAACAACGAATGGCCTCCAAACAGTGAGCGAGAGCACATGTTCGACAAAGTCGTTACTCCAAGCGATGTGGGCAAGCTCAACCGGCTAGTGATCCCAAAGCAACACGCGGAGAAGTACTTCCCGCTCGATTCCTCCACCAACGAGAAGGGCCTGTTGCTCAACTTCCTGGACCGGACCGGAAAGCCGTGGCGGTTCAGGTACTCGTACTGGAACAGCAGCCAGAGCTATGTGATGACCAAAGGCTGGAGCAGGTTTGTGAAAGACAAGAAGCTTGATGCGGGAGATGTTGTGTCGTTTGAGCGCAATGTTCGCGACTTGAATCTCTTGTACATTGACTGGAGACGCCGCCCTCCCCCTCCTCCTCCGCATAACATGTGGGGAACAGGAGGAGGGAGGTTTTACTCGCTGCAGCGACCTCCGTCTATGGCAATGCCGCTACGGCATCACGAGCATTATAATCAGTACAGCATTCACCATCCTTACCATCATCACCAGTATCAGTCTCATCATCATCAGATGAACCCCTACCAATTGTTGCAGCATCAGCCCCAGTACTACCACCACCACACCGGAATTAACCCCGGCGTGGTGATCGATTCGGTACCAATAATTCAACATCCTCATCATCATCAAAGTTACCACGGTAAAAATATGATGAGTACTAGTAGTAGTAGTACTAACAAAAGGCTCAGGCTTTTTGGCGTGAACATGGAGTGCAGCAGTCCAATGCAAGAAGATGATGAGCAGCCAGCTGAACAGTGTCAGATATTGTCTTCCACGGTGGCTGCACTCTCTCCACATCATCATCATCATCACAACCTTGCTGCTTCTTCTTCTTCTTCTTCACTTTCTCAACCTCTGGAGTTCAGGCAGCCCAACTACACGGCCCCACTGCCTGCTTCAGCGGAGCAGCTGCTTTCAAAAAAGGGAAAATCTACTTCCTTGTCGTTTTATTTGGATCCTTGATGACCTGCGAATCTGATAAGGCCTAGCTAAATCAGAGAAAGGAAAATATACTTCCCTGTCGTATATTTTGGATCCCGATCCTTAAATCAGATCGAGTTGAGAGTTTTCTGTGATCATTAGGACTATATTTATATATAAAAGAAAGTGATATGAATTAGCATATTAATTTTTTAAATTACAGTAACATTAGTGTTTATAGTAGCTAGTATATAGTGAATATATTGATCCCATATCATTGGATAGATCACTTCACATTTAAATCTTAAATAAATACTGGTTGAATTGGTAGTGCAGATGAAACATTTTCCGATTTGATAGCTCATAAGAAGAACAGTGTATGTCTCTGTGCTTATATGTAGTGCAATTGGGTCTGATGTCTCTGCATTTTGTAGTACTTGAATCTTCGTTTCATTGTCGTTCTACTCCATACCTCACAATAGTTTGGTATCTGTTTCCTTAAAAAATTCATCAAACTTTTCATCTGTATACATATATATAGCCATTAGGCCATTTATGGTTGATGACAATGTGGATGTTTGCTAACAGCACCTTTCTCTTTCTGTACAATATCTTGAATTTCTATAGTGTATACTCAACTGACTGCTTGCTGCTGCAGCTGGTAAGTTAGCAGGCACCCTTTACAGCTTGTAAGGAGCAGAATCCTCAGTGAACACACATTATTGTATAAGGTACATCATGAATAGCTCCATGCCATATCTAGTACCATGCATTATCAAGTATCATTCCCTATATAAATCTATATATACCTACCTTTCACTATAGTATATATAATACAATTGATCATATGTAGTTTTCTAAAGGCTGCACTCGGTTCTGGACATTGGCTTAATTTGTCTTCATGACTTCACAAAGGATAATTTAATTGTTTGTATATATACCTCAAATGTGTTAATTGCTGGTTTGCTACATTGTTGAGTTTAATGACAGAAGTTTAGTCTCCTGAATGTAGGATAAGTGGTGAGGTACATATATAAACACTTCGTTTACTTCTTCTTCAGTTTCAAATGAAAATGTATCCAAGTATCTACAATGTAATACGCAGATTGGGTTAAATATAGCTTCAAGTATGCACAGTAATCCTACATAAGGGTTTGCTAAAAGAGTCCAGCTAATTAATAGCTTAATGTATCCAATCATGCTTCTCTCACCTCTTAAATTTGGTCACACCTGATGATCGATCATGATATATATATATATATATACACACACACACACTAATTAAGCCCCTTGTTTATCGGTTATATATGTACGTTTAATCATATGTTTAACCTAGCCTGTCTTGGATGAGAGAAGAAGATAAACAACAGTTATCAACGTGAGCTTAATATGTAGGTTAATTATTTGCATTCATATATATTAAGATTAAGATGGTTACGTATTGCATCATTCTCTGTAAAATATATTAGGAGCAAAGTGACCTTAATATATAGGTTAATTATCTGCATTCATATATATTAAGATTAAGATGGTTACGTATTGCATCATTCTCTGTAAAATATATTAGGAGCAAAGTGACCTTAATATATAGGTTAATTATCTGCATTCATATATATTAAGATTAAGATGGTTACGTATTGCATCATTCTCTGTAAAATATATTAGGATCAAAGTGACCTTAATATATAGGTTAATTATCTGCATTCATTTATATTAAGATTAAGATGGTTAAGTACTGCATCATTCTCTGTTAGATCAGTTGTATGTTATTCTCCTCCGATCTGATCATTATCAATGCAAATATCGTATATATTTGTGTATGCATATATTCCTATATATATATATATATATATCTTTTTGTTCATAGTTAAGTAATGGCGAAAGGAAGCATGATACTCATATAATTAGTCATAAACTAATAGCTAGTGATTCTGTTTGTACATAACGAATCGAAGTAATATACCATATTTTCTTATTCAATATATGCATGGTTTAGCCTAATTAACTAAAGCATCATAAAATCAAAGAAATTAATTTTCACTCGTTGGTTTTCCTAGGAAAGTTGTTGTTTAATCTCATGTTGTGCATGAAATGCCACGATCGAAGTCGACTATTCTAATTTCATTGATGGATCATGGATCATTATCAATGCAAATATGCAATAACCTTCATAGGCGCCATGTCCTCCAATCTCCAGCTGTTTATATATGATCCTCATCCTACACTCTAGATTATACGATATTATGAGTGATATATGGATCTCCACTATGTTCGATGCAAAAATATCTCTCGCTAAGTCTTGAAATCGATACTCCACACGTCCTTTCTCGTGCAAAGCAGAGCAATCTCGTAACAGAGTGTTGAGAACACTCGCTCCCTTTGAGTATTCAAGCTCTCAACTTACAAGTGACAAGCTCTTCAACTTTCCGGTTCCAATTGCTTCCTTACAGTCGTAATACTCTCACTCGATAGGTGACAAGCACTTAGACTTTCTGGTTGCAAAGAAGATAGAAATCTCGAGGACGAGATGTCTGTCTAGGTTTGTTTGCGTATAGCAAGATTGTTTTATTGATTGGGGGGGGGGGGGTCTTCTCATAAGATCCTTGCTCTCCTTATATACTCGCTTAATAACAGTCATTCATTCTGTTTCAAACTCTTTCTGCTCTCGTAATCAAGTCTGAATCCAACACCAGCATACGTGTCGTATCACTCATAGATCTCTAATTTCATCATAACTCTTCTAAGAGTTCTATTTAAAAAGAAACCAGTATGACAGAATCCAAGCCGCATAGAACCAGCTAACAAGACATAGTTCTAATAGAACTCAAAGTCTACTTCTAGCGAACACTTCGCCAGGCGTTATCTCACTTGACTCCTCGCCAAGCACCATTAATATAATGGGCCGCTCGCATAAACCTAGGCCATCCAAGCCCAAAATGAAATACTTTATTTCAGGCCCAAACATTGCCCCTCAGGTCTTGAACTTGGAATCTTTCTGAACAAGCGAAAATACTTGAATATATCTTGACCAATGTGCCCATTGACTTTGAAACGCTATACCATCACTCGAACGCCACGTCAACCAACCTTTCAAAAAAGTATGACGCTCGACTGACACATCTATAAAAGCACCAGTCCATATCCACAAATTTCATCTTTCAACAAAACTCTTTCAATTGCTCAGAGCCTGCACTTTCTAACTCTCTCAGTCAAAAAGTTCAAACCTTTCTTTCTCACTGCCGTCAATCCTTATTTTTCCAGAAAAATGCCTCCTCATAAAGACATTCCCAGCCTTTATGAACATCATGACGCCAAGAGATTCTCCAAACAACTTAAGGCCGTCGCTAAACGACACAACCCAGACGCCGTTTGCACTCTTACTGTAGACCCTGTTGAAAACACAGGTCTGCTTGGTCCATTTCTGGACACTCCATTTAATCCAAAGCTTTTTACATACCTTTGCAAGCCCATTTGCAGTTCATCCCTTATACTCCAGGCAAACCCCAGAGCAGACCCAAATGAATGGACTCAAAAAGACACTCTCTGTCTCATTGGCAAGTGGCCACACTCGGGCACAGAAGACCTCGCTTGGTACCGGCACCGCCGTGGGAAAGACATCAATCGATGGGAGGCAGCAGGAATAGCCCAACTTATTGATTTGTGCTTTTCTCTTCCAATTAACTGGAGGTAACAGCCCCATTTGCTACAGCCATGTGTTTTTGGGACTGCACAGCAAACTGTTTCCGTCTTCCTTGTGGTGATGTGAGCATCACAATGCTCGACCTTTATACTATCTTTGGAGTTCCTGCCTTTGGAAACAATTGGGCTCCTCAAGATTCCCACCAGACACCCAATCAAGCCTCTCCAAAACGCCATTCATCCTACTCCTCCTGGGTGAAACAATTTGCTCACGAGGAAAGAAATACACCACAGGGAGGAATAGCCTTTCTGGAATATTGGCTAGCAAAGTACCTGTTCTGTTCAACCTCTGCCAAGGTTACCAAGACATGGACCAACCTCACTGAACGCCTTTTCAACGGTGAACAACTAGGCTTGGTTGAGTCCGTCCTCGCCTACATCTACTATGGCCTCAGGCGAGTAACATTGTCAAAGCTTGATCTGAACCAACCAGGACCACTGTGGATGGTAGAACTCTGGTTGCAAATCTACTTCCCGTACTTCTGCCCCTCAGCAACCCCTTTCTATGAAGAACACAAGCTGCTGGGCCAGTCATTGGTTTCCACAATGCCTAGGACTAAGCATTGGTCCTATCTCAACTGCTTCAAGTACCTCTGTTCGCATAAGGACTTCCCCCATACTGCAGTTAAGAGAATTCTGAGTCGTCCCCATCATGGACTCCTTGCAAGTGGATTCATGCCCTCACCAGAACAAAATGTTCACGCGAGGAATCTATTCATTCGGTTCAACACTTGTCAGGACCTGCAAATCCCAGACTCAGTCAGCTCCGGGTATGAGCTCTATGCCCCAAACCACTTTTGTAGACAGTTTGGGCTCAGCCAAGATGCTCCTATGCCCCTCGCCTGCTCTGTTAACAAGTACACTCTTTGGCGAGGAAACAACAAGCCTCTCGCAGTAGAAGTGCGAGACGAACACTTTGGCTTTCCAATGGTGATGTTTCCAACAATCACAAAGCCACTATCGATATCAAAGTCGGTCACCCCCTCGTATCTCACATGGTGCTCCCAGTTCTGGGAAGAGAAACGAAACCAGGGACCAGACTTATGCTTCGCTGCCATCTTTCATGAATTCAGCCACAAATTCTCACTTAAAATAGACTTGGCTGCTCTAGAAGGACCACACATAAGTACTAGCTCTACCCCATGGCCACGGGTATGCCTTTTCATAAAAAATTGCCACATATATTAGCAACTTTTCATATCACAATTGACCAATCTTCTCTTCCTCGTACAGCACAACCCTGAACCAGATGTGACTGTGGCCATTCAGTCTTTTAGGAAGAAAAGATCAAAACGTTCTGGATCCTCTGTAAGTACTTATACTCGTCTCTCCAGCACAATCTGATTTTTCTTTAAAACTTTGAAACTAACCCCAATCCCTTGACAGTCTCCAAAGCACAAGAAGCTTAAATTGAAGAACCAAGGGCCAGAAAGTGGAGTTTGGCTGGAAGAAACAATCGTCAGCAGGAATAAGCAAGCAAAACTCTCGGCACAAGTCTTTCATGCATCATTCGATCAAAGGAGTAACAAAGCCTCAGGATCCAGTGCCTGCTCAGCTGTAGCTTTCACCATTGCACACTGGTTATGTGCAAATCCAGCCAGCACACGTACACTCTCCCAATTCGATGATCTCCTAATTCAAGGTTCAAGGGAGTGGCAGGAGTTATGCAAGGATGAGTCTCTTGCGAGCAAGTACCCAGACCAGCACTTTGATCTGGACACCATCTTGAAGGCGAACATAAGACCGCTTCAATTTTCATCTGACGACTCCTTCATTGGGTACTTTGACCCTGAAAGGTTTATAGCCCTGAATGGCTTCCTCTCTTTTGATGTTCTATGGGAGCAAATCCAGAAGAGCCACAAGCCACAAGTTTACATAGTGAGTTGGAATGATCACTTCTTTGTCCTCAAAGCTGAAGACGAAGCATACTATATAATAGACTCACTAGGAGAAAAGCTCTTTGAAGGATGCTGCAAAGCCTTTATTTTGAAGCTCGATGAATCCAGTATTATATTTAGCAATGAGGACAGAAACATAGGCCCTGAAATCATCAACAACCACAAAGAATGTTGTAAGGATTTCATAACCCAATTTCTTGCTGGAATCCATTGAGCAGAACTCGAGGAGAAAGAGAAGAAAAAGCCTGTAGATCTTGCCATTTTGTTTAGGCGTCTACAAATTGAAGTTCAATCTTGCTTCATTTCTTCCTCCTCTGGCGAGGGCACCAGCACTCAGAATGAGCAAGCCATTCCAGAGCCTGAGCAACTAACTATTTCCTCGCCAGAGCCCTTAGTTGAACAACCACTAATTCTGGTCGAAGACAATCTAGAAGGAGAAGAACCGAGTCCCTCCTCGCCAGAGCAACCAGTTCAAGTAATTGAAGAAACACAGCCATTGTCTCCCCAACAAGTAAGAACTCTGCACTCCTACTTCTAGATTAAAGATTTCTAATTGGTTCTGACAAACCTATTATTCATATTGTAGTCCAAACATGTTCTTATGGACCTGGATGTACTCGAGACAATTCCCAACAGTCCAAGGAAACAAGCAAACACGTCAGGCAAGCCACTTATAATGGCCACTGAAGATCAGCCTGACAGTCCTCCAGGTGTCAACGATGAAGATCCCATACTTCTGATCAAAGAAAATCCTATCCCATCTTCATCGCAAGAAAGCAATCCTCAGCTACTCAGTGTTCAAGAATCAACCACCAAGTTACAAGAACTTGTAGGCAAACTGAGTACACTAAGCACTTATTCTGACACCATTGCCTTGCTTAGAAAAATTCTCTCTGGGCACTTAGATTCTCTACTAGACATTCAGGCCATCCACAAACAAGTGAAAACCCTGCAGGCCACTGCCCCAGCAAACTTCATCCCTCGCCTGGATGAACTTGAAGAAAATCTCTCTCAACTCCAGAGCCAAAGCGAAGACTTCCATCGCCTAACACTCGAGGTTGAGCGTAAGAATGAAGCAGCATAAACCTTGGAGCAATAAACTCACAAGGAGTCAGAGAAAATCCAGAAGTTTTTGGAGGATAAATTTACTCAGGAGGAAACTTTAGCAACCAAACATGCCAGAACAATTGCTCTCGAAGCTGAACTCGCAACTCTTAGAGCTGAAATAAATGCATTGGAAACTGACATCCCCAGGCATCAGGACGAAATGCATCAACTTTTGATGGAAGGCGAGAACCGAGCTCAACTCCTGCAAGAGGCACGCGACGAAGCCAATGATGCTCGCCAAGCAGCTCACCAGGCCTGGATGGCCTCAGAGATAGCTAAAATCTCGATAAAGAACTTTCTCCTCCAGTTGTAAAAATTTTTGGGCCTCAGATGTAGGCCTTATCTATTTGTCACAAACAATTAAACTATTTATATATTCAATTCGTTTTGACAAAGTTTGAATTGGGTCCAAAGACCACATTGGGCTTCTCTAATAAACCCTTTCCTATCTTTGATCCAGCCTCGTTTTTAAGCTGTGACTAATTTTGACTATTCTGACTGTTCAACAATAAATGGAATTGAATTCTAAGTCTGGAATCCGTATCGCGTCAAACAATCAAAATCTTTTGAAGTACGTTTTACCTGCCCCAGAAATCTTCTCATTTATCATGCACTTCTTGCGAGTAGATAAACCGTCTTCACGGTCCACTCTTATTTGGACATGTATTCTCTATTTCCAAGCATAATTACTCTCGCGAAACTAAACCGTTGTGACTCCCGTCTATAAAAGGTTTCCTTTTCCTTTATGTTATGAACCAACACTTTCGCAAGAATGAATTACCTCACTGTTTATTTGCTCTGGTCTTCCTACCTAAAGAAACCTCCAGATAAATCTTTTCATGTTGTGTTCCTTAGATAGCAATATCTATGTCCAAACCTGGACTAGATAGCAATATCTATGTCCAGGCGTTGCCTTGGCTATCCCAACTTGTGTCAGAAGAAGAAGGGAGAAGCCATAATCCCGAGGTGAATTCCTCTTCGTCCTCCTCCAATGCACCCGCTCGATGTCCATATGCATTGGAGGTGGAAGGCATCTTCAATGTGGCCTGTAATAGATGGGGAAAGATGGGGGTGTCACCCTAGGAAGAAGGCAACAAACGTCAAGGCAGGTGCAAAGGTCTTTTGCACCTCCTTACCTTGACGTTTCAGATCATCTCCATCCCCTCACCGAGGTCAATCTCCATGTATACATATTTGATACATCTACCTCAGGGGATGGCGATCAACGCAGAGGATCTTGTGAAAAACAAACTTTTATCTTTTTTCTCTGTTGCTGATTCAAGTTTTGTTTTTCCTTATGGTATCAGAGCTTGAGGCCGCAAAGCCTTTGTATTCTTCCAAGTATTGAATGTAATATTTTATTTGAAGTGTAAAAGTTCCTTATATTGATAAACTCATATACAGTTTGCTCAAAACTTAGGCCACAAAAACTGGCTAACATGAACTCTTGACTTGGAAGAAAAACCATAAAAATTACAAAAATTTGGCCTCGAGTACAGGACCTAGCTTTTTAACCCCATAAATAGGCTATTATAATGTACATAATCCTTGGTATGTGTTGCCCCTGTAGTTTACTTATGCGAGAGCATAAATAAACTAGATTAAGTTGTAGTTGGATGATCGTCATACTCCCATACTGGTTGTATGAATTTCTTTAGGTAACGACCATTTATTGGGTTCGCGTGTATAGTACCATCTCGATCTCGCAAACGAACTGCTCCTTTACCCAACAGTCGATCGATAATGTATGGTCCTTCCCATTTCTCTGACCATTTTCCTCGTCCTTCAGTCTTCTCGTCAACAGGCAAAATGACTCGCCAGACAAGTTCTCCTTCTGCAAAACTCATGCCCCTTGTACGTTGGTCATAGGCACGAGCCACCTTTTGTTTCTCAGCATGTAGACAATCATAAGCTTGTATACGTTTATCATCTAAGTCTTCATGCTCTTGCCACATCGCTTGGACATAGTCTTCACCGATCAAGTTGTGTTGCTCCATCACACGTAAAGACTGGACATTGATTTCCAAAGGCAAGACTGCATCGTGCCCAAACATTAATACATAAGGAGTTGTACCTGTGGGTGTCCTCTTACTAGTCCTATAAGCCCACAAAGTATTAAAAAGTTCTTCATGCCACAATCTGGCATTGCTCGCGAGCATCCGTTTTAGGATATGAATAATGATTTTATTGCTCGCTTCAGCTTGACCATTGGATTGGGCATAGTATGGAGAAGAGTGAAGAAAATGAATCCCAAGATCCTTCATTAGAGTATCTACTTCTCCAGACATGAATGCTGCCCCACGGTCTGAAACAAAACTCTCAGGAATGCCAAACCGACAAATAATATCTTCAAATAGGAACTGGCGGATGGCCTTTGCTGATGATACCCTGAGAGGTCGAGCTTCAACCCATTTTGTGAAGAAATCAGTAGCCACTATGATAAACTTGTGCCCTTCAGATGAATAAGGATGAATCATTCCTATTAAGTCCAAAGCCCATCCTCGAGCTGGCCAAGGCTTGATTATTGGCTGTAATGGTATTCCGGGCATATGGTTGACCGGACCATGTTTCTGGCATTCTTCACAACCTTTCGCGAACGTGATACAGTCTCTGAGCATTCCTGGCCAATAAAAGCCATGTCTTCTTAGTAACCATCTCATCTTGGGACCAGCCTGGTGTGCCCCTGCTATCCCAAGGTGGACTTCTCTCATTAACCTTTTAGCGTCACGTCCAAAGACACACCTTAACAGTATGCCTTCCTCTCCCCTTCTATATAACTCAGCATCCTTGAGTACATAATTAGGAGCTAGAAATCGAATCCGCTTGTCTACCGGATTATTAGGATTCTGGAGATAAGCAATGATTTTCGGTCTCCAATCCGTGTCAATGTGATCAAGTGTAGCAACGTACCATTCATTTTTATCTTCTTGTCGTGTAATGAAAGATGGAAGGGTTCATCTTTCAACCTTTAATATTCGCTCGCATACTCCATCTTGCAAACTTATACCCGTTGCTAGTTGAGCCAACTCATTAGCCGCATAGTTCTTTTCGCGAGGAACATGACTCAACTTCACTTCTGTAAACAACTTGAGCACGTCACAGGCCCTCCTCGCATAAGGTTCTAATATTGGGCATGCCTTGTATTTTGTTTCAAGTTGCCTGATCACTAGTTGGGAATCTCCAAAGACATGCACATCTGTGATCTCCATATCCAGTAGAAGTTCTAATCCTATGATCAAAGCTTCGTACTCTGCCTGATTATTTGTGCATTTGAAGTCCAACCTGAAAGAATAAGAATAAGTTTGACCGCGTGGAGAGATTAAAGCTACTCCTGCCCCGGCCATGGAACTCGTATCGGACCTATCAAAATATAAACACCAAGGGGCCAAATCAATATGAGCAAGATCCAGTTCTGGCCCCTCAACCACTTCTTCCATGGGATGATGAGCCAAAAAATCAGCCACTGCTTGGCCTTTTACCGCCTTCTGGGGAACATATTGCAAAGAAAACTCTGACAAAGCCAGAATCCACTTTCCAATGCGTCCACGGAGAATCGGTCTGGACAACATATACTTCACTAAATCCGTTTGTGCAATAACACACGTAGTGAAGGAAAGCATATAATGCCTCAACTTACACCCTGAAAAGTATAATGCTAAGCACAGTCTTTCCATTGGAGAGTATCTTGTTTCGCAATCGTTCAAGGTACGACTCAGATAGAAAATTGCACGTTCAACTCCTGCCGTGTCGTCCTGAGCTAATAGACTTCCAATGGAGAGTTCAGTAGCTGATATATACAGCTTAAGAGGAATCCCAGGTCTTGGGGGAACCAAGACAGGTGGGTTCGTTAAGTAGGCTTTAATGGTTTCAAAGGCCTCTTGATGTATAGGCTCCCATACAAAGTCCTTCTGATTTTGAAGCTTGAGCAATGTTGAGAATGGTTGTGTCTTCCTAGCAGCATTGGCAATAAACCGTCGTAAGAAATTGATCTTTCCCAATAAACGATGTAGTTCTTTCTTACTCTTTGGTGGGACAGCATTGTGAACTGCTTGTTTCTTGTCATCTGGTATCTCAATCCCACGCTGATGAACCAAAAACCCCAGGAAATCTCCTGCCTGGACGCCAAACACACATTTGGCTGGATTCATCTTCAGTTGATGTTGCCTCATTCTGAGAAACACTTGCCTTAAGTCTTCAAAATGATCACTTCTACGTTTCGTTTTGACTACCACATCATCAATATATACTTCCATGGTCTTGCCAATAAGATCATGGAAGATCAAGTTCATTGCTCGTTGGTAGGTTGCCCTTGCATTTTTAAGTCCAAATGGCATATCCACGTACTCAAAAACACCTGCAAATCCTGGGCACCGAAACGCTGTTTTATGTCTATCTGCTTCAGCCACTGGGATTTGATGATATCCAGTAGTGCCATCCATAAATGTCAACATTTCATGGCGGGCAACTGAGTCAACCAACAAATCAGCTACTAGCATAAGGTATGCATCCTTTGGGGTTGCATTGTTCAAGTCTCTGTAGTCAACGCACACTCGCATCTTTCCATTCTTTTTCTTGACTGGGACTATATTGGAGAGCCACTCATTGTATTTGGCTACACGTATAATCCCTGACTTGAGAATTTTCTCGACCTCTTCCTTGACTAGAATTGTCGTTTCTGTGTTCATGCGATGCATCTCTTGTTTCACAGGTTTCTTCCCTTCTATAATGGGCAAATTGTGACAAACCAAGTCTGGTGACAGGCCAGGCATGTCGTCGTATTTTTCTGCAAAACAATCTGCATATTCTCATAGCAATTCAATAAGCTTGAGTCTTTCCTCAGGCTCCAGGAAGGTACTTATAGCCACAGATATTGGCTCTTCATGTGTCCCAATATTGATATGTTCAATGGGATCCTTGACTTTATGAGGTAAATCATCTAAAGCTGCTGGAGCTAATTTAATCTCATCCTCCTCCTCTAAGTCCTGTAAAACGTCTTCATCCACATATTCCAAGGCTGCAACCATTGGAACCTTCTCAAAGGCTTGGTTTTCTAACAGAAAATTATGAAAGCGTTCGTGTAAAGAAAGACAAGCCTCGGCCTCTATATCTGATAGAGACCCAATCATGGAGAACGTTTGGATGGTAGCTCAATGGTGTAGGGTCTTCTGCTATCCTGATTTGCTTGAATTATCCCCCACTGAGCTAGTTCAGAGGCCGTAACACCAACTAGGCGGCCTTTACTATCGACGCCACATACCTCCAGTGGTCTAAGGTCACTGTGGTAATATCTGGCTTCTAATGCGTTAGCAGAAACGGAATATGGACGAGGGTCAGCATTGACAAGTTCTGCTTCGCCTGACTCCATGTTCCAGAGTAACATAGGCTGATGAAGTGAAGAAGGTACACAATAGCTTCGATGTATCCAGTCACGCCCCAGAATGGCACTATATGGAGATGTGCATTCTACCACAAAGAATGTGTAAGTGCCTGAGGCTAGCCCGATGTGTACCTGTAAGAAGACAATGCCCAAGGTCTTGGTTATGCTACCCTGAAAATTTCTGATACTCAGAGAGGTCTCTTGGATAGCAGACTTGGGAACGCCTATTAAGGCAATTGCCTTGACGGTGATGATGTTCACTGCTGCCCCTGAGTCCACTAGGAGTTTATTCAACTGAATCCCTTGGACTTGTCCTGTGACATATAACGGTTGCATGTGCATGGCCATGTCAATAGTGGGCTTGGAGAACATCATATGTCCTGTCGTATGTGATGAATCCGTCTCTGGTACCTCACTTGATGTTGAATTATTTGGTAGCTCTGGTTCTTCATCTGGTAATACCACGCTGTTGATGTTCTTGGATTCATCTTTTGGTGCTGACGGAGACAAAGCGTATTTAGAAGATAAGACATACACCATGTTAATGGTGGAACTGTCTTCCTCAATACAGTCAAGTGCTTCTTCATCTTCATCTTCACCGTAATCCACCAACTGCTCATCGTCGTCGTAGTTATCATCTCCAGCCTGATGTCCATCCTCGTTAGATGTTGTGGTTACTTCGAGATGGGCTACTTGCTGTAACGGATCCTCAGGAGTAGAATCAATAGCTGCTGGCAGTAGTAGTGGTGGAGTTTTCTCCTTGGGAACAGGAATCAGTTTTTGGGCCTTCTGTTGTTCCTCCACAACTAAAGGCCTGGGTTTCCATTGCAAGACTGGAGGCTTGCTTGGAGTATTCTGTTTTTGCATGTCCCTTATTCCCTGAGGAGGTGTCTTTAGCCCTACTGTTTTCATCGTGTCCTCCTCAAAGGTTAGGCGTCTCCTTACTGGCTTTCGTTGTGCAGGCTCACGATGAATCTCAGGGGTAGATTCAGGCTCTTTACCTTTAGACCCTAACTCTGGGTTTCGTTCGAAAACTCCTGGTCTTTAGGTTCTCACCTTAGACTCGCGAGACTTTTTCCCAAAGACCACCAATGGGTTGGCTGCAAGGGTGTTCAAACGCCTTTGCAACACTTCTGGAGGAAACTCTAGGTCTTCTTCTTTGACCAGGCCAGCTTCATAAGCATCTAGTGCTCTCTTGGCCCTGCCAAAGCGTCGTTGAAGGTTTCTCCTCTTGCTCGGAGTCACCTCAACGGTTTTTCCCTTCTCCCTTACATACCAAACATCCTCCTTTGTAATATTTCTTGAAGCTGGAGGTATATATGGCTTCGCGAGCGTACTTACAACTTTAGACTCGGGTGTTTTAGCCAAATTGGTTTGGTCTGTTGCTCGCGAGCGCTTGGGAGCTGGAGTATCCATTTGTTTTGTTTGCTGGGGCTGATGATCTGTACTCGAGAATAGTTCTGGGAAAGACTTGACTGCTTGAGCCAGTTCCTCATAAGAGATCTTCAGTCCACTCCTTAGTTTACAATGTGCACAAAGGGCTACTGGCGATTCTGCCTTGGGGTCCACCTTTTCTTTTTCTATATTCCTTGGTATGTAAGATGGATTCTCGCCAGCAGTTAGTTGGTCGTTGGACTGTTTTCTTTTATTTGATTTGTCACGTGTCAATTCCAACATTCCAACCATCATGGGCATGGGGGTCGTCAAGCCTGGCGAGGTGTCTTGTTCTATCTCTATTACTCCCTCGTTAATCAGCTGTTGTATCTTGTACTTCAAATCTCGGCAAGCAGTTGTAGTGTGACGTCCCCATTTGTGGTGGTATCGACAATAAGGCAAACCCCTAACATCCTCAGGACGTGGGTCAGGTGCTCCCCAATTGTTAGGAACCGCAGCTATTCCTTCTAGGCATAGCTTAATGAATATCTCCTCCTGCCAAGACGCGTCATATGTTATTCGAGTCCGCTTAGGTCGGACAAACGCTATATTTCGGTTAGACCTTTGTCTTGACTTCTTCCTCGCATGGGTTGTTTTAGTTTGACTACCCCTTGAAGAAGTGCCACTGGCAGGAGGAGTTGTGACTGGAGGAGGTAGTGTCCTGTGAAGATATTGTGGGTGAAAATCCACCTCGCTCCTGTTGTTGATCTCAATCACTTCCCAGTTGATCAAACCTTGGATTTCGTCTCTCAAGGTGGAACACATTGCTGTTCGATGACCAAAGTGATTGTGAAATCTGCAGAAGTGCTGGGCTGGCTCTTTATACCGTAATTGTCGAAGCTCAGTAACTGGGTAAAAAGAGATCAACCCCATGTCCTTTAGCCTATCAAAGAATTCTTCGATCATATCCAGTCTGAATGAATAGGCTGAAAAGGATGGTCGATTCCAAGCCTCCACACCTTCGAGGTGTCCAACAGGTGATGTCCAATTCACATCAACTATGTTCACCTGTGCAGGAGGGAACGGCTCGGAATCCACTAACGCAGCTGTTTTGGACGAACCTTCCAACTCTAATCTTCCCTCGTTGATCCACTTTTGGATCTGATCTTTAAGCTTAATGCAGTCTTTTGTAACATGATTCCATGCTCCATGGAACTTGCAGTACTTCTTACCCTTTAACTGCTCAGCTGTGGGAAGTGGTCCAAAGTCTGCTTTGACGACACGCAAACTATACAACTCGTCCAAAATTTCATGAGCCATATTGGCGTCATAGGTGTACTTCTCAAATTCTGGCTTAGTGAAAGCCACTGTTGAGAGCTTGATTGGACCCTTACTCTTTTGGAGCTTGCGGGGTTTTAGAACTTTGTTTGTTGATAAGTTAACAGCACCCACCTGCTCGCCATCAGAGTCTGACTCCTGGTCGTCTACACCTTCAATATAAGCCACTGTTTTTGGCTTCAACCTATCATAGGTTCGACTACTGTACGTCCCCTTGGACGCATTCCTTTTGTTATCTCTTTCCTGCATATTGCTATGACCCTTAGTCACAGCCGTGATGAACTCATTCAGGGAGAAATATTTGCTGTTTAAGAATAGCTGATGGAACGTGTCCTCCAGACCATTCTTGGCCATCTCAACCACCTCTTCCTTGCTCAGAGGGGTCTTACATAGATTATACTCTGACCGGAAACGGTGCAAGAAGGTGACCGGACTTTCTGTTACCGATTGGCTCAAGGAAGCCAGCTTTCCTACACTAGTCTCTGGCCTTGCCGTTCCAAAGTGATCTATGAATAAGGCCTCCATATCCTTCCATTCACTGATCGAATCCTTCTCGATTCCAGTATACCATACAAGGGCTGATCCCGACAACGATGATCCGAAGACTCTTAATTTGAGCCCTTCATCTTCGGCAAATTGGCCTAACTGTAGAGTAAAATAAGCCAAGTGTGTTGCCGCATTCGCATCATCATCACCAGAGAAAGTTTGGAAGGTCTGGTGTTTGTAAAATTTTGGCCATCGCCACTCGCTAGGATCATCTTTCATCGGAGGAAACGGTGTCTCGTAAGTTTCATGCATCTTAGATAATTGTATGTTACAATCATCTAAGAACTTATTTAACCATTGCTCCCAAGCAAGAGGAAAAGACTCCGCTTGCCTAGTTTTCCTGGTCAAGTCCGATACGGATTTGGTTAGAGATCTTATGTCTCTGTTTACCCTTTGTGATAGAGTCGCCGCGTACCGGCGGTATTCCTCCAAACCTTTGTCCATTTGGCGAAGGATATCTACTCGTAGTTTATCTTGACCTTCTACCAAACTAGCCACTTGGGCCCCCATGGCCTCTCTCTCCTCTCGATCCTGATTTAAATCCACCCGTATTGCTTGGATACCAGCTGTCGCTGTGTCTATTAAATGGGCCTGGGTGGCGAGAAGAGTTGCCTGTTGCTCGATTCTTTCTTCAAGTGCCACATGGTAATTAGTCTGGTGACTATCTCGCCTGGCCGCGTAAGCCAGGTACTGCTCGAACGTAAGTCCTGTTATTTTCGCCTCACTCAAATATTTGAACGTCATGGTATCGAAGTTGTTAGCAAAAATAACTTCAACCGCTTGATTACTTAATGAACAACACTCAGTAGATGTATGTTCACGGTAAACCGGTTGTGGATGCTTGCGACACTGAGGATAGACCCTTCGATAAGGATCTTCAATTGTCGCTTAGAGATGCTAAGAGATATTGTCCCACTGGGCGTGCCAAAATGTTCGATGCAAAAATATCTCTCGCTAAGTCTTGAAATAGATACTCCACACGTCCTTTCTCGTGCAAAGCAGAGCAATCTCGTAACAGAGTGTTGAGAACACTCGCTCCCTTTGAGTATTCAAGCTCTCAACTTACAAGTGACAAGCTCTTCAACTTTCCGGTTGCAATTGCTTCCTTACAGTCGTAATACTCTCACTCGATAGGTGACAAGCACTTAGACTTTCTGGTTGCAAAGAAGATAGAAATCTCGAGGACGAGATGTCCGTCTAGGTTTGTTTGCGTATAACAAGATTGTTTGATTGATTGGGGGGGGGGGGGGGGGGTCTTCTCATAAGATCCCTGCTCTCCTTATATATTCGCTTAATAACAGTCATTCATTCTGTTTCAAACTCTTTCTGCTCTCGTAATCAAGTCTGAATCCAACACCAGCATACGTGTCGTATCACTCATAGATCTCTAATTCCATCATAACTCTTCTAAGAGTTCTATTTAAAAAAAAACCAGTTATGACAGAATCCAAGCCGCATAGAACCAGCTAACAAGACATAGTTCTAATAGAACTCAAAGTCTACTTCTAGCGAACACTTCGCCAGGCGTTATCTCACTTGACTCCTCGCCAAGCACCATTAATATAATGGGCCGCTCGCATAAACCTAGGTCATCCAAGCCCAAAATGAAATACTTTATTTCAGGCCCAAACACACTATATATTGGAGCTTGAGAAAATCACAAAACCAAATGTTTTGATCGATATGTCCACGTATATGCGTGTTTGAAAGCTGTAAATCGATCTGGAGATTCAACTCGTATAAAAATGGATCTAGTAGTACCTAAAAATGGTTCTTTCGATGATGTCCAGAACATGCATATACATTAAGTTTGATAAAAGCATATGATATTGATATATCGATTTTGTTATAAAGGGGTACTCATAGCGTTGAAAGTAGATCGGGAGGTGCCCATTCTATAGCCTATAGAGCATAGAGCAAGTATACAGAGGCTGCTAGACTTACTTAGGAGTCACCGTTGATGATGATGATAGAACAAGTAACATGGAAAAGTTTGCGGACAAAAGAGAGGACAAGTTCTTTAAATGAAACGGTGTGTATGTGTACAATTTTTTATACTCATTTTACATTTATTGAATAAATCATTGTAGATAACGCCCGTAAAAGAACCTCTGTACATTTCTCAACTACTGATTATTTTATGATTCGTGTACGCTTTGGTTGTTACTAGTATTTCTTAAATTCAATTTTCGAATCGTACGTCCATCGATCTCAATATATGTATACTATCTTCATGGCTCATTTTAACCGAGCAAAAATTAGCATGGACCACATTAGGGTGCTCTAGCTAGCTATACCCAACTATCAAGTATCAAAGAAAGGTTGCTTTGTTTCTTTTCCTTTCAACTAAATGACACATTTTGAATTCAAATTTGTCAAAAGAAACCAAGGGAGCCACTTCGTAGATTACAATATCCACACGACATCGTTTCAAACTTTCATTCAAGAAAGAGACGAGGAGAAATGGGCCATGGACCTAAATACATTTGGTTTAACGCAAGAAATCGAGCTTAAAGCCCAAATTGGGTTACCAGAAAAGAAGAACTATGCGCGCTAGAGACTCGGCAGTCTCTGATTCTCAGAGAGGAAGAAAATAGAAGCTTAGAACTGATGGAGTATCGATGCGTGGAATGTGGAGGAAGAATGAATAGACTGTTCGTTCAATACTCTCCTGGAAATATTCGACTTATGAAATGCGTAATTTCTCTTCTTCTGTTTTAGTTTAATCAAAATTTCAATCCTTTTTTAACATTTACCGTAGATGAATAAAATGGTTTTGATCAAGTGTGAATAGGGTAATTGCAAGGCGGTTGATTTGATTGATTTGATTCTGCTAGATTATTCTGATTGATTTGATTCTGCATAAGAAGAAAGCGTATACCCATTTGTTATATAATGTTATTGACTCGAAAGCTCCGGCCTTTCAGGTACTGAAATTGCTCTAATTTGGCTGTTAGTTTAGTGTGCTATTGCTTTGTAGTAGATCTTTTGGTTTGTGGGTTTTGAAGTAATGGTGGTTTGTTTGCACTCTTTGCAGGGTTTATTGTGGCAGTCAGCATTGGTGTTTCTTCTGTTGGATGCTTGTATCCATTCTTATTCGAATTGTGTTTTGACGAACTTTCAATTTGTTTTCTTACAAATATGTGTGCGTGTTGTATATAATGAGTGCCTTAGCTATATGCTCAAAGATAGGAGTCTGTTTCTGGAGAGAACCATGGAGGAATGGGGTTTGTCCATGAGCTTCGCATCATTACTTTGGAGGTTTCAAAATGCTGGTACTATTGATTGGATTTCATGAGTTTTGGTTTTCGAAACTGGATGTCTAGAATGTGATGGGTTGGACATGTTTTCATTTCAGATGCCGATGGATGTTGTCTTTGGAAATTTCTTATTCTTTTCTACCTTTCTACTCACTACAAGGACTCTTTTCAACACATTCCCTAAATCACTTGGGTAATGTTTCTTCATAAATCTCAGCATAAATAGACTGAGGCATCCATATATGAACTGTTTTTTATTTGGAAACTAGTCCAGAAAGCATGCAACTTGATCATTTGATAAAAATGAGAAGTTTGAAGCGGATAATTGCTTCTTAAATCTATGATTTGTGGCCAATGGAAAATGTTGAGTGATGTTTGAAACCCAAGAATATGCTGTAACAAAAACTAATGACACAGGTACAAAGACCTCTTGCTGGCAATACTTATTTCAAGTTACTTCAAGATGTTCTTAATTGCAATGACGGTATGTAGCACTGAAAGGCAAGATGTTCGCACTGAAAGGTTAGATGACAAAACTATTTACAGTCTTGAACATCATATTACTGTCTTTGATTTCAGTATGTAGGTTTGTTATTTATGCATGCTTCTGCTAAATGCATATTTCCTAGTAGTATAGTATTGTGATATATATTAGGCCTGGATTCGGTAGTAAAACCAACAGTTTTTTCTCTAACCGATTACCAACTGAATGTGGTCGGTTTGCTCATATCTGTAACTGAAACCGAACTGGGTTCTTCGGTTACTGACGTTCCGGCAACCGAGATTATCAGTTAACTTCGGTTGGTAATGGTTCAATTTGAGTATGATAAAAACCTGATAAAAGAGTAGTGAAGGTTAAGTAAGAGAGATTGAAACTCACATATAAAGGCTACAGAGTATCGATTATGAGGAATTGAAGATGAGAAGAGGAGGATTTAAGTTGAGGAGAAGGTTTCTGGGAATCGATGAGAGAGAGGAAGAGTCAGAACAGAAGAATACGAGGAGGTGGGAGAAGAAAGAATATTACTTAATAAACTTAATAATTACAATAAAGATAAAGTCAAAAGATGAAGAGATAATATATCTAATTTTCCATATTATGACAAGTTGATCTAATAGTCCAGTGGTTAGAGGCTCAGTTATTAACATAGATGTGGGGGTTCGAATCTCAGCCAACTTAATATCGAGCTGAGATTTTGAATTTTCGGTATTTCGGTTGAACCAGCCTTCCAAAAGGCTGAACCAAAACTGAACCGGAATGACCGTTTGGCTCGGTTGAGCCGAACCAATATTTCGGTATACGGAGATTTCAGTTGAAATTTGTATATTTCGGTCGGTTTTTGGCTGGTTCGGGATATTTCGGGAGAAATTGCCAGCCCTAATATATATGGTTGATGATATAATAGACTTGAGGGATATGTGGATGTGTGGATGAGCTAATATTATGTTTCCCTAGTGTCTCAATTTTTTTATTTTGATGTGCAAGAATCTGTTACTATAATGACTGCAGTTCAACAGCCTCTTCCTTTCTTTCTTATCTTCGGTGATACAGTAATAACTCGGTCAGCTATGAGTAAATGTATGGCGGCCTGCCTCAGTGCTCATGTTGTGAAGCTTTTGGTCACACAAAGTGTTGGACTTGGGAATTTTAAGATTTAAGATTGTTGTCTTTGAAATCTCTTTCTTTGGGAAAGGTAGAATTTTGGACAAGCACTTTTGTTAGTCCTGCAAAGGTAGTAGCAGTGATGAAAAATGAATCTGATTGCTGTAACATATGTAGTAAACATGTCAATGGTTGTTGATTGGAAATAGATTTTTGATAAATGAGATAAAAGAAATAGATTGTCGATAGCATTCAAACACATTGTTGTAAAGTCATTGGTTACGAAATAGAGTTGTGGTACGGTTGAGTCAATTGATTTAGTTTGTCTGCATTTAATCATGTTTGCAGCTTTCAGTTTTGTTGTGGGTTTCAAGCAGAACGAAATTCTCCTAATTATTAGATTGCTTGCTAATGTGTTTGAGATATAGACCTTGGCAATGCGTAAGATGTCTCTTGATTTTTATAATACCCATAAATCAGTGTTGAATATTTTATTATACGAGAGAAATTACAGGCATGTAAACATTGCGAGTCAAATACAAAGAGGGAAATATGTCCAAAAGAAGTAATTTACATACAATACAGAAAGTTTGAAATTACAATATCCAGAAGGAAATTAAGGTAATACAAATAAGATCAATATGAATAAGAATACAATTTTGTGTTGTAGGGATATTCAGACTGTAAGTCTGATTTCAGCAGGCCTCTCTTTGACCTTCAGCTGTTTTCATAGATCTTAGAAATGACTCGACTTTTCCATGCTCCATAGAAGGCAAGCATGGAAAATTAATCACCGGGGGTATCCGGCCCTGATTATTAGTCTCATGTTTCTGATACTCCGGCAGCATTCTGGCAGCAGCTCTCCTGCTTCCAGATTATACTGCAGAACGATCTCACTGCCCATAACTCCTTAAGGGCGTTTTAAGGATAGACCTTTTGTCTTAATCTATCCTTTCTGGTATTCAAGGGAGATGCATCCAGGAAAATGAAAGAACCCTTTTAATTGCTGCCAGCTTTGAACTGTTGTCTGCTTCCATGACTGTTCTTGTGGAGCAGATAAACAGCAATTAAAAACCTGTGCAGCTTCACTGACCTGAAAATATAAACCAGATTGAGCTTAGCAATCTGCCTCAAAGTTTAAGTGTATGAGATTTATCTACTGTGACAAATTCAGACAGGCTTCTTTCGGGATCAATTATCTCACCTTTGTCTTGTGATGCTGCTCCGCAGTTGGATTCTTCTTGGAGCACCTCCCTAGTTTCGAATTCGCATCACTTTGATGCATTGTTTATATCATTGAACTCCTCTGATTTCAAGGACACATTCTGATTGCAGACTATCTGCTTAAAGGTGGACTACTGGTGATTCTGGAAGTCCTATTGGTGACTGAAGAAATGGATATGGATACGTATGTATGTCCGTTAACTTTAGGACATTAGGAAAATAAGGATAGGTGGTAGAAATATATGTATTTTGGTTGACACTGATCTGAGGAATGAATATCAGTAGTTATGTAGACGGAGGAAGTTCCACCTCCAAGGAACTGCTCATGAGGAAAGGCATCTTTAGTTACCTGGACTCATCACATTCCGAGAAGAGCAGTTTTCCGGATAGCATTCTAACTTTATGCATTCGCTGGTCTCTCTTTCAACCAAAAGCTTACTGGGGGGATGGTGTGACATAGTGGTGATGTTTACCAGAAGAAAATAAGAAAATCAGGTACAGACTAGTTGCAGCTGATCTTAGTAGTGATGTTTACCAAAAGAATGAAGAGCTTCCAAAGCCTCCATCTCAAGAAATGGAATGAAGAGCTTCCAAAGCCTCCATCTCAAGAAATGCAGAAACCCTGGGATTGTAATCCAATCAACACAGCTGAGCATCTCATATGAGTTGGAGATCTTTGGACTATTTGTAGGAGAATATCATCGACTGTAATAATGTGACTGAGTTGGAGACACATCATTACATATATTACTTTGATATTCTCCTTTAAATAGCAGTGGTTCATTCGCCACATTGGAGCGACGCTCCAATGGTGGCTAATGCAGAATTACTGTTTACTGAGCCCTGGATTGCTTCGGTGACTACACCTCCACCAATATCTGTATCTGAGAACATTGCCAAAGGGTTGATATCTTTGAAAGGAGATGGCAAATCATCCAATTCAATGAAGTTATTGTCAATGGGAAAATCTCCCTGTTCTCCATCCATGGATGGTAGATCGTAATACTGTAACGGAATTGAATGAAATCCCGGATCTTCACTTAGTTGGGTATATCCCTGAATTAACAATCATATAACGCAAGGGTTAATTGTGGATATAAACTACTTGTAAGGATATATAGAAGTTCAAATAAGAATTGTCAAGAGCATGCTTAGTCTCACCTCTGGAGTCCCATATGCAGCAACAATTCCAGAACTACAAGTTGTGTTACTAGCAAATTCATTGGTTGTAAAAAATTTCTTCTTTGCAAGAGAAGGGTCATTATCCTCTGGACACTTCCTCTTACGAAATTCATCCTTGTGGACATCAGTGGTAGGCGAAACATTTCCCAGCTTTGTGGACATTGGTGACTGCAGTATGCTGGGAGGGTAATCCTGTTGCTGATGTGGTTGAGGTGATCTAGGCATACCCAAGACTGAACCCAGATTTTCTGGCTCACTGTGTAGCTGTTACATTTAAATTCGCAGACAATAAACTTGTAAGTAACATATAGATACACTTTAAGTTTAAGCAGATAAGTTCTCCATAAAGTCTGTTTCTTCTCACCTCTTGAATCATATCAACATCAGAAGAATTGCAGCTCTCAGTTTGATCTTCAGGACAGTTGGAAAGACCGTTCTCATCTGGACAAGAATCAGTTGTCGAGCCTTTGAGTTTTTCCTCCTTGCCTTGAGGATCTTGAAGAGCAACTTCTAGCTCCTTGCATTTCAGGTTTATTTCTGCTTCCGTAAACATATCACCTGGTGCATCTTTGAAATCAGAGGATTTAAAATAGCAACAATCACCATTATCAGCTTCATCATCATCCTTGTCATCAACCACCATATTCGTATGAAATCCCAGGTTTCCTTGTGCTCCTACAACCACACCCTCTGAAGCTGCAGCAGCTTGGTAAACAGTAGAGGCCATACTGGAGCTACCACTGCTCGGATCAGCATCCTCCAAGCCGCTCAGATCAGCATCCTTGCTGATAATATCATGATCATCAGCCTTGTGTGACTTGTTCTTCAAGCAGCAAATAACATAGTCTCCTATCTGCTCACCGGAGACAGCCTCGGTGTGATAATATTCATGAACAACCCAATCAGTCTTCTTGGGTTTTCCCTCTACAATTTCATAGTATGTCAAGATCCTCTTCATCCCAATCACGTCATTGGACCCTGGCGCCCTGATCAGTTGCACCTTGCCTGTGATCTTCCAGAACCCTCCCTTTGTAGTCCTGTTGGACCGACCACTACTCTTGTTAGTGTACTTGTAATCTCGCGGACTGAGAAAGTACCACATCTTCATTGACTCCGCAATCGCTGGCCACTCCGTCTCCCGAATCGCCTTCCTGATCAGTGCTGCAAAACACACACATAGTAACACATGTCTTAGAACTATCTCTACAAACACATGCTTAAAATATGCAATTGGTGAACTGTTAGTTCTATGTGTCCTCATGTGTCTCGGATTTGATGGATTACCTGGTATATCGCTAGGCTCGTAGTCGCAGACACTGATGACGGGGATGATGTCCGTGATCTCGGAGTCTATGCCCTGATTCTTCTTCTTCAAGTAGTGACTCAACAGTTCCTCGTCGGAAGGGTGGAACCCGATTCCTTTCGGAATTGTGTTTCCCATCTCTCTCTCTCTCTCTCTCTCTCTCTGGCACACAGATACAAACACAGACACAGACACAGACACTCACACTCACACTAACACTAACACAGACACACACACACACAGTGACACAGAGTCACAGTTTGAGAAGCTGATTTTGATCTGTTTGTTTTGCTCTGGAAGTGCAGAGGAACGAGTAAGGTTGTATTAATAATGGAAAAGTCATGGAACTTCACAAGCAAGTTCAGCACTTGCTGAGTGGGATGGCTTGCGTACATCAATATGCTGACCAATGACGCGTTTGTTTTTACCATCATATTATTTGTTCTTTAGAAAAGAGGGAATCTCGAGTTTATCCTTGACCCCCTCTTGGAAGTTCAGCATTTTCTTTTCCTTAAATTTATCTTTATCCATGCGGGACTGGGAAACTACTGTTCACCCGGAACACACTAGCCAAAGAAAATTGTCAAAAAATGTAGCGCAGGAAGATTATAGAGTCTGATCTAGTGTAGCCGAACTTTGATCCAGATCACATTTCAATCTGATATTGAACGATCGTCAACGGTGTAATACAAGGAAACACAGAACACAAGATGTGCTACTATTTTAAAGGTGCAAGGCAAATTTTATGCAGTTGAGCTATTACCTATTGCCCAGCCATTTTTTTTTGAGAGACGAAATTGCATTAATACAATTGAGATAAGTACATCAGTTACAAGTACTGAAGTAAGTCATTGCGACTTTGCCACAAACCAAAGAAATGCAAGAAACGCTTTGTTTGTGACAAAGTCGCAATGACTTACTACAGTACTCACCCAACAATGTGAGTGTAACAACAAACAATTCATTGATACAGCAAAATCATTTGCGTTACTCTGGAAGATAAAGATAACATAAGACGTCGTTGACAAGGTGCCACTTCTGATATTGTGGTTCATTAGCAAATGCTAATGATCACTCCAGTATCCCAATGACTTTGGCAGGCTGAAGTCTTTGAAAGGAGCCTGTGCTGTATGATCAAAGGAAGATTTGTATTGAAGAACTCTGCAAAATAAGAGTCACTGTCCCCAAACAACTTTTGTGGCTCATAGCACTCAATTTTATGTGGAGCATCTCAGAATTCTGTGCCCATCATCTGCGGTGTGGACTTTTGTGGCAGAAATTGATAAGACTGTGATTCCAGATTTTCTTTGTCTTGAGGATACACCTGGATTAAGAACCATAAGCAAACACACATTAAGTTTAGTCATTGAACATACTGACTTAAGTTCAATTTCAATAGCATTATCATTCTCACCTCTGAAATCATATATTCTGTGGCTTGATTTTCAAAATTCGACATGACATGCCTAACTGGTATGACAAATTCCTTGGTTAAAATCTTTTTCTTAGATGTAGATTGCCAATACTCGCATCCACCATTGACATCTAGACCATTTCCCAACTTTGTGGACATTGGTGGCTGCAGTATTGAAGGCTGATACTCCTGTGGCTGAAGTGGATGCGAAACATTTCCCAGCTTTGTGTACATTGGTGACTGCAGTATAGAGGGGCAATGATCTTGTGGCCGCTGTGGCGGAAAGAGCAAATCCAGATTTTCTTCTGGCAGATCAATTAGCTGGATTAAGAATCACAAAGAAAACAAGTTGTAAGTTAAAGTTTTATACTGCTCCATATTAATGTGTCGTAAAGTACGAAAACCATAGAGTTTCAATTCTTCAATCATATAATCTATAACTTGTTTTTGTATTCATTCTCACCTGTTGATATGTATCGTAGATAGTCTCATCATCTTCATCACAGTTTGAGACATCATTCTTGTCTACAAGACAAGAACCAGTATCTCCAAATGGCAATTGCATCTCATTACAATCATCATTAGTGCCATTGGCTTGCAAAACGACTTCCAGCTCTTGGGAAGTGTTGAGCAACAATCATCCAGAGACATCGATTCACCAATTTCATGTATGTGCCTGAGTAACAATTCATCATTTCATAACCATAACCATAAGCAACACAACATTTATAATATCAATGCTCGGTATCAATACTAACATCATGAGTTCATTCTTTACCTCTTGATTCACATCGTCAACAGATTGGGTGTCACAAGTAGTCACAGCCTTGCTACCTGGTTCACCTTCGTCACAAGACTGACAAGAGTCTTTCTTATCTGATTTATACTTCAGTCGACATATAACAAATTCTCCCTGCATAGAAATCAACACATCTCTATTAATCCCCCATCAACTTATGCATTCACAAAATCTCAAATCCTAAATCCTCAACCTACTAAATAGAGCACACAATACTCACTATTTCAACATAAAGCAAACAACTTGGCTCACCTGGGCCTGTTTGTCATTTCCAGGGAGATAACACTCATCAATGACCCAGTATGACCTAGTTGGTCCTCTTGGATTTGGGGTCACGACTCTTGTAAAATATCAAAGTCGTCTTCTTCCCAATCACAGCTTTAGACCGCCGAGCTCTAATCCCACGCTCTTTCCCTGTGATTTTCCAGAAGCCTTGCTTAGTGCAAAGAAGAAGAACCACTCCAAGTCACCATGAGCTTCCGTCCCAGTCCCCAACACACCTTTGATCAAAACAAAACCCAAACACAAAATTTAGAACAGACCCAGTTGAGAATAGACGGACATACGAAATGGGTATCCATTAAAAGTGAGAAAGATTGAGTCTTTAGATAGTTACCGGGTAGCTCGGAAGGTTCGTATTTGCAGAGGTCGATTACTGGGATGATGTTATTGATTTCATAATAGTTACCCTCCTCCTCATTCATCTTGTTCTTCAGGTAGTGACTCACACTCGCGAGCTCCTCATTGGTAGGGTGGAACCTGTAGCCCATCGGATCTGAAAGCGGCGACGTTTTGGGTTTGGTCACCTGATGTTTGATGATGTCTGTCTGTTGTGTTTGGGAGCAGAAGAGTTGAGAGTGGAGGTGCATTTGTAATGAGCCGAGATTGTCCCAGGTAGGTGATGTGTGTATTGGGTCTTTTGACTCCTGAACTTCCTAAGCAAGTTTACCCGAATATGTATGCGGGTGTTTGTGACCCGACCCAGCAAGTTGTTGTCGTTTTTAGGCGAACCGCTATTGCAAGTTTAAACTGCTTTTTGGGGTGGGGAGGATGCAGTCCAATCATCTCGCTCTCCAGTTCTGTGCAAAGAAATATTTGCAGTCTGTGATTGGATTAGAGCAAATGCACCCATTTGGGGAAGGGAGGGTCAATTTTCTACCCAGGTCAATACACTATTCATCTGAATTGGTCCTTGGTCCTTGGTTTGACAATGCAGCAATGAGATCAATTCGAAGACTAATTACTATTCACATAATTTATATTTAATATATTTGTTAGGTTTTGTTAAGTACTTAATGATTTAACATTATTGGTGAATAATTAACCAAAATGAATATTTAAAAAGAATCATTGGCAATTAATTTCGAATGACGTGCATTTTCGATACGAATATGGCAAACCAATGTACGTACGCCACGTGTCACCCTCAATATCGTTATCTTTCAGCCAAAAATATCTGACATTTTCGAATAGATTTTCAACCAATTGGTGAGGAACACGTGTCCATTGCAAGATTCGTTATCTTCAGAAATAATTGAGACGATTTTCGATAAGATTTTCAACCAATTGGTACACGCCACGTGTAATCACGATAACTTTTTAGCTTCCACAAAAGTCAATAAATAAGGCCGGTACTTCACTCTCTTCTCACACATTCCTCTCATTAATCTCTTCCCTCCATTTTCAGATAGAAAAATCCATTTCATTTGTCATATTTTCTATGGATGCTTTGAGAAATTATTTGAGGATCAGGGATGAAGAAGATGAAGAACACATTCAGCAAATTCAAGCCAACAATGCTCAAGCATCTGCAATGCTCGGAGCGTATCATTCAATGGAGACTCCCGAAGGTCGTGGTTCACGCCCCGGTCGTGCCCCTAATGTCGAAAGACACCGGGAATCAAGAGGTAATAACATGATGGAGGATTACTTTGTCGAACGTCCAGTGTACGGCAATGTAATTTTCCGTCAGCGTTATAGAATGCAAAGAACTTTATTTAACCGTATTATGGGGGACCTTTGCAATTTTGATGTTTTTTGGGGGCAAAAACCGGACGCCACTGGGAAGTTGGGATTGTTCCCGGAACAAAAAATGACAGGTGCTCTTCGAATGCTTGCATATGGTGCTGGAGCTGATCAATGCGATGAATTCACTAGGATGGGGGCATCTACTGCCCTAAAATGTTTGAAGAAATTTTGTGCCCAGGTGGAGTATCTATACGGTGATTGGTATCTTCGTGCTCCCAATGCCGCTGACTTGCGCAGGCTTCTGCTGAAGGGGCAACAACGCGGTTTTCCGGGCATGATTGGGAGCATCGACTGCATGCACTGGAAGTGGAAGAATTGTCCAAAGGGGTGGTCTGGAGCATTCTCAAGCCGCAAAGGCTACCCAACGGTTATTCTTGAAGCTGTGGCCTCGTATGACACACATATATGGCATGCCTTCTTCGGTACCCCAGGAGCTCAAAATGACCTAAATGTTCTCGGTGCGTCCAACGTGTTCGCGAGAGTTATAAACGGAAGTGCTCCTGAGGTATGCTTTAAGGTCAATGATAACACATACACAACTGGGTATTACCTTGCAGATGGAATCTACCCGAGGTGGCAGACGTTTGTGAAATCAATATCCAAACCCAGGAATGCAGATGAGGCACACTTTAGCAAAATGCAAGAGTCTTATCGAAAAGATGTTGAGCGGTGTTTTGGTATCCTCCAAGCTCGGTGGGCTATACTTCGTCACGGTGCTAACTTGTTCAAGTTGGAAGATCTGCGTACCATCATGGTAAGTTGTATCATTCTTCATAACATGATTGTGGAAGATGAGTTTGTGGAAGAAGAGTTTGTGGAGCCTAATGAAGATGATAACATGCATCCATTATTGGCAAGCGTTTATGATAGGCCGGTGGATTTAAACGGAAATGTTATTCGTCATGAACCGGTTTTGAGGGATGGAGAAAGTCTTCCGGCTTTCTTAGATCGTGACTTCCAATTGCATTCTGCGTACCTCCACAAGGCCTTGCAAGATGACTTGGTCATCCATATTAACAAATGATTTGGATCATTTGTATTTGTTTTGTAATTTTAATTTAAGTACTTTTCTTTGTGTGCTTTCAATAATGATGTATGTGTGCTTTGGCTTGTAATTTTAATTTGTGTGCTTTTGTTTGTGTGATCATGTTTCAATAATAAAGGTATGTGTGCTTTTGTTTCAATAATAAAGGTTTATGTTTCAATTTGTATAAAATACATTGTATACTTTTGTTACGTACACAATATTTATTAATAACATTCAACTTTTATTTCATGAAATTTAAGATACATAAAAGACAATCCAAGCCTAGCAATACAAGAAAAATAAAATTTAAAACACTACAACATTCTATTGTGGGGATTGTGGTTCTTGAAAAAGAGGTCTATAACAATCCGCATTCGGATTGGTTTTTTTCATGATGTTGCTCTTCAACTTTTTGTACCACTCTCTTGAGTCCGGGGAAAAATCACTAGTCTTCATGGCCATGATCCTTGCATCCTCTTTCGCCTCTTCAAACTGATATATTTTCAAAGCTTCTGCTCGGCGTTCCTCGTCTCTTTTCTGCAGAAGCTCCATGGATTTTTTGTTGCTCTCATTAATGGCTAAAATTGCAAGGGCCACATCACTTCCCAATTCTTTATTCTTTCCTTTCCTCTTTGCTTCTTTTGCAGCCTTTTGTCCCATAGGCCTTCCAACAGAGCTAGTAGGAGTATCCAAACCTACATCAGTATCCAAATCAATTGGTGTCTCGGTTTCATCAAGACTTACCGTCGGATAAACAAAAGGAGAGACGGGAGCCGTTGGTGGATCTTTAAAATAAGGGTGATCCTTCACCGCGTCCCAACATTCCTCATTTACAAATTGCTTATTAGTTGTTCTAATGAATTCCAATTGAATTTGACGGGCCTAAAAAAAATTGAAAATGTTATAATGGGATATAAATGATTGTTAAAAAAATAAAAAATCACACTATAATGAGATATAAAAAATAATGGGATATAAATAATGAGATATATAAAATAATGGGATATAAATAATTAAATCACACTATATTATATTACCTCATCCAATTGATTGGTGCCGCTTGGTCTATGATGACGAGCTTGAAGTTTTGCATTATGCCACTGTTTGAGAAGTTTTTTCAAAGGTTTGAAATGAGATTGGAGAGCGATCGGAGTTCGTACCGCGGTTGGACCGGACCAATTTTCCACATAATCTTCACGTACCTTTTGCCATAACCTTGGAAGGGTTTGAGCATTGCCGGTGATCGGGCATACGGTGACACGCGCCCAAGACTCGCACAATTGAACTTCCTCCGCGGTGTTCCAATTAGTACCCGATTCTCCCATTTTTTGAACTAAAATGAAGAAATAAGAACAAGGTAGGAGAAACAACAAGATGGATATGTGAAATCTCAGAATTTTTTGGTGTGAAAAATGAAGAAGAGTGGTTTGGTATTTATAGAATTTTTTGGAAATTTTTTGAATTTTTTAAGACAGGTTTAAAGCATATTCCCGTTTGGATTTAATCTGAGCCGTCAGATTAAATCCAACGGCCCAGATCTGAAACTGGTTTTTTTAGCCGTTGGTTTAAAAAAAAAAAAAGGATCCGTTGCATTTGAATGTTGACCGTCCAGATCAGATCGGACGGTCAGCTTCTTCTAACCGTTGCAGCCGGCAAGAAAACAGGCCGTGGGGCC
Source organism: Geum urbanum (assembly GCA_946800695.1). Classification (NCBI taxonomy): domain Eukaryota; kingdom Viridiplantae; phylum Streptophyta; class Magnoliopsida; order Rosales; family Rosaceae; genus Geum; species Geum urbanum. Next base: position 30,690,908 of record OX327017.1, read on the forward strand.
CACAAGCAAAAAATTTTTTAAAAAAAGGGAGCCGCGTCTGACCAGCCGCGTGGCTGACGTCAGCGGGCCCCACATGCTATTAACCCAGCCCAACCCGAGGGTGAATAATCACCCCTCCTCCTGATCGATCACCTGGGCCCCGCAGCAAATCCCCCCTCCCCCCAGCTCAATTAATACCCGGTGGATCATGGAATCCACCCTACCCTCAACCCAACCCACCCGATTGGACCATTGCTGCATTTGCTCTTAGAGGGGTTGGCCAATACTCAATAGGTTAGGAAAATAAAGTACAGAAGATCACCACATGTATTGACACAGGGAGATCTCAATGAGGTGAAAATTCTGTGGGCTAATAAGAACTAAATGCATCTTTAATGGAAAGATCTAAAATGGGGTGTTATATCTATATTTAAGATCTTAATTTAGGATTTATGATTTAGGACTTCACTCATCTCCAATAGTGAAGTCTTATATTGTAAATATCTTTATTTTATGTTATTTTTAATGACTAATTTATTTTTATACAATATTATTATGTATAATAAATATTAATTATAATTAATTTTGACCGATACATGGATTATTCAACATTGTGACATTTTAATTTGACACTGATATATGCATTTTTCAAGGATAATTTCAAAATTTCAAAATGGTGTGAAATGAATAGAAATTTGGGTTAATATTTACAGAAAAAATTAGAAGTTACTGTTCCAATAGACTGATTAATATTCCTAAAAAATAATTTTTTTTTCTATTTGTTTCTGACTATTGTATGGAAAATGAAAGTTTGATTGAATAATAATCGTTAGATCGATTTCGGAATTATTCTTCGCCGTTGGATCAAAATCAGAAATTCAAAAAAAAAAAAAACTAAAATTAACTGAGATTGAAATCTGACCATTGATTTCAAATAACATTCAAATTGGGCCGTCCATTTTTGGACCGTTGGCTGCAACGGCTAAGCCACTTGTGCACGTGGGCGGGTCCCACTCCATCAGTAGCTGTCTACTACTCTCCCGATTGGTCAAGCGCGTGGCGCGTTGCTTTCCCTTCCTCTCTCCTCCAGCGCTCGCATGTCCCTCCCTCTTCCTCTTCCGGCGCGTGACAGGAGCAACCTCCTCTCTCCTACGTCAGTAGCTCGGTGGCTTCCCAAATTTTAGATCGGTGCTAAACCAAGATCTATACTATGACTCCATATAACACTTCAAGCTATAATTTATAGGGTTTAGATCCCTCAATACAACCATTGGAGAGCAATTTTTTCAGCCAAAGTTATATTACTTTGATTTAGGACTCTCCATTGGAGATGCCCTAAGCACCCAAGTATTCCCTATAAATCAAAGTTTTACAAGGATCAATAATACAAAGTAATTAGCACTCTATGCTATAAATGTATGTTCTAAACAATCCTATAACACAGATCAAAACAACTTTCCTAATCCAACTAGGAAACTTCCATGTTTCCTTGATCAAGAACTGCTGCTACCTCAAATGAGAATGCCTTTTGCAAATCGGAATCTGCAAAACAACTCAAGCACAATACACAAACAGATGCACTACAGAAAACTTCGTTAGTTCACAAATGAAGCTCTAAGTATTCTGTTAAAAAACAATGCATGCCACTCACAAGTTTCAGAGACCTATTTATACTCTAAACCCTAATCTCCTCATCAAAACAGAATCATCCTGATCCTCAATCACGTTGAAGACAGGATTCTTCGGATGAGATACGATCACAATCATTAAGAAGCTAATCTCTTAAAAAAAATCAGATCGCGCAGCGGAATAATATCACTTATCACTTAAGCTACTTTCCTAACTAACTACTCAACAATTAATTCACGCAATTAAGAATGAGTAATTAGAACCTCAGAAACTACCTTAAGTGATCTCCCTTGTGTAGGCATTCTCACTATCAGCAACATGTCCTCGGACTACGTACGAGTCTTGTACATGAATTGCCAAAACACAGTACTTACAATCTCCCCCTTTGGCAATTCATACACAAGACTTGTAAGCTAACCTGCAAAATCAACACAATCCAATGCAGATATCAAACACATCTTACTGAATTCAACTAAGGTTGTCTTAAGTCATACAACCCATAAGTTTTTTTAAAAACCAAAAACTAACTATCTAAATTGTTCACAGAAAGGACAAGAGGAAATCAACCAAAAAGCAAAACAAATTTCTTCAGCAATCAATCAACAATGCTCCCCCTATCTGCATGCATCCTCTGATTGTGCTGATGATCTCCCCCTTTGTGTGTGTGTGAATGCCAAAGACTAGCCTCCCCGTTGACGTTTGCATTCCACAAGCTTCTCCACGTGTCTCTCAAACCCACGTGAGTCATAGATGTCGGACATGGAGTTGAGATCAGCGACCATCCCGAGAAGCTAATGAACATCATGGCGAACATCCTTCATGTCTGCTGCAACCTCAGACAGATCTTCCTTGAGACGATCTACATTCTTCTCCAAGTGGATAAGCTGCTCCTGATTGGTGCGAGGAGGAGGTGGAGGAGACGGTGGATATGTAGCCGGAGGAGTGGGCAATGGAATGTTCGAGGCGGAGTCAGAGAGAGCTGGTGAGTGAGCCGTGGAGGAAGAAAAGCGACGTCTGACAAGCTGCTGGTGAAGGTACAATTCGGAATCGGTGAGGCGTTGTGCGAAGCAGAGGCAAGGAACCATGATTTATAGGGAATCGAAGCAGAAGAGGGAAAGTTGTGGATTTGGAATTATCACATCACGTTTTTTGGAAACCAAGTAGGGAAAACCAAGGATTTTTTCGGAAGTGGGAGACATTTTCCCTCTTGAAACACGCAACAGTTTATGGGCCATAACCAAGGTTCCAGGCCCAAGAGGATTTCCAGTTTCAGTTAGGAACACCAAAAGTGGCCCATAATCACTATACTTCCATATCTAGCCAGAATACTTGAGTCTTTCCAAGAATGATATGCCTGAAATAAGGCACCACATAGAACCAAGACTCACAGAAAAATGAGAGATGATATAGAATAACCTGGTCATTGTATCAAAATGTACAAGATATCATAAGAGCAATCAACATCACACTCAAAGAGATGCACTCATACTCATTGTATAAGGTGGTGGAGACTATCTACCTCTCGGATCAATTTGACAGCAAGTGATTAACCATAAGCTTCCACTTCAATCAGTGGGAGCATAACATATCAGCATCAAGATGAATCCTGAGGTCTTGATCTGGGATGTAATGGGGCCAGTGGGAATTCTGAAAGAAGGTAAGGGGATCCTAATTTTGAACTAGGTCTACTACACTCATAACAAGACAGTGAACATGTGTGTGTAGCTGAATGCATAACATTTCTGAGTAGCACTTGATGAGATCCCTGAATAGCTTTGCTAGATGAGTGACTACATGTTTAGAGGACTCCTTTTGCTGAGTAGGTGAATTTGAATCGATCAAAACAGAATCATGTGGAACATCAGAAGCACAGATTTTGGTGCTTACTTAATGATATGACAGGTTCCTCTTTATACACCTTCATGTGGGATAGTTTTCTCCTTTTTCTCTTTTTTTTTTCTTTTTCTTTTTTTCTTTGAGAGGAGTTTGTAAATTGAGCTTGAAGCATACTAGAGCACAGAGATTCAGTCCACATAAGCTATCATCACACACATGACATTGTAGGTGAGAAATAAACTACACTATGGTGGCTTATTTCTGAGGTTAACAACAAAAGGATTAAAAAGTGGGGCTCAAAGTAGTTATCCTACTAAGGAATTCAGTATCTGGCAGGCTGTTGATTTGGCCATGGTGTCAACCACTGCTAAAATTTCCCTCAATCATGTTCATCTAACAATTGCATGTTCCAGGAGACAGAAGATATGATGCAAGTTTTAGCAGTCACTGTGACAAAAGATACACTCAGAAGAAAACGTTATAAGTCAAACATAGAATTAATTCAGTATACAGAGGCTCAAAAGCTCACAAAATAAGTTGGTAACTAAGATGTTGATCAAGCTTATGAGTCTTGCATATTTTGAGACTTCAGACCTGGATGAAGAAATGGATGTGAATGACTTTCAGAGTCTAAGGTCTATGCAGCACTTAGTGCAGGGCACAAACATCTATGGCATTCCTCAAAGTATTTAAATCGAGCAGTGTCCAAAGGTTTTGTGAATAAATATGTCAACTGACAATCAGTGAGAACAAATTGTAACTCCAAGATATTCTGTTCTACCAATTCTCTGATGAAATGGTATCTTAGATCAATGTGTTTGGTCCCGGAATGTTGAACATGATTCTTGGAGATATTGATGACACTAGTGTTGTCACAGAAAATTGTGAGTTTTCCTTGAGGAATTCCATAGTCTTGAAGCATGTTCTTCATCCACAACATTTGTGTGCAACGGCTACTTGCTGCAATGTATTCAGCTTCTGCTGTAGAGAGAGAGATGCAGTTATGTTTCTTACTGCGCTATGACACCAGATTGTTTCCAAGAAAGAATGTGCCTCCAGAAGTGCTCCTTCTATCTTTCATATTACCTCCCCAATCAACATCACTATAACCAGCAATTTTCACATTTGTTTCTGAGGTGTAGTAGACTCCATAGTTGACAGTTCCATGCATGTACATATCGGATGATCCTCTTGACAGCTTCTATGTGAGATTCTTTTGGAGAGGCCTGAAATATAACATATACACCTACACTGTAGCAGATACCAGGTCTGCTTGCTGTGAGGTACAGAGACTCCTTATCATACTCCTGTAAACAGTAGAATCAACACTTTTTTCAGATGAGTTCTCACACAATTTGGTGGTAGTACTCATAGGGTTAGACACATGTTTAGAGGAAGACATGACAAATTTCTTGACCAAATTCTCAGCATATTTTGATTGAGAAAGAAACATACTTGAGGCAACCTGTTTTACCTGTAGTCCAAGAAAGTAAGTCAATTCTCCACAGGCATTCATTTCAAACTTGCCTTGAAGTATGTTGGCAAATTCTGCAGTGAGCACAGTGTTGGTTGATCAAAACACAATGTCATCAACATAAACCTGTGCAATCATAATGTATTTTCCTTTCCTTTTGACAAAGAGTGTTTTGTCAAATGATCCTCTAATGTATCTCTGATTAACAAGATAGACAAATAATTTCTCATACCAAGTTTTAGGGACTTGTTTGAGTCCATATACTGTCTTTTTCAATCTGTAAACATGATTAAGATACACAAAATCAACAAACCCTTTAGGTTGTTCTATATACACAATTTCTTTTAGTTTACCGTGTAAGAAGACTGTTTTGAAATCTATTATGCATTTGTATCACACAACTACATTCTCTGTATAAAGTAAGACTGTTTGCGACAGGAGCAAGATAGAAATGACAAAATCATGGAACGTATATTTGTCATAAACTATAAGTCTATAATCATGAGAAGACTTCCCATTCAAGAGTAATTTGAGTCCTCAAGGCTTTTCTTGTCAATTCATTTGTCTTTGTTATTTATTTATTTATGGAAATTATGGATTTAAGATGAATATGGATGAGCTCATGAAATGATGAAAGAACCAGGAGTTGGGAATCAGATTTAAGTTCATGCAATGAAATAATGAGCTCATGTTTTTGATTAATTTTTTCAATACGTGCATATGGTTTACTTGGACTCTAAATTTCTGATTCATTAATTTTGTGATAGTAAATGTTTTTTTTCTTATTATACCTTGACTAGCTATAACATGTTGCTTGGGAATTGGGATTGATCAATTACATTTTTGCATGCACTCTTTGATTAAGGTGCATGTGAGCATCACATCCTCTAATTGTTTGCTACCTATTGAATTTTGTTAACAATATATCTTACGTCGGGAATTTGACATAGTGAAATAGCACAGAACTCTATATTACATGCATTAATTTACCACGAGCATCTAATTCCATTTGGGTTTTCGACTTTGGATAAGATCCACTAGTACAGAGAACATCAACTGTCATACTGCATGAGAGATCTAAGTTTTTAGGCAAGATATCTACTGGTTGCAAAATTCTGTTGTGTAACCCTTCAATTGGTTACTTGGTTAGTGATGATTACAGCATCTTATCTGGTCGATCACCTACTCACCACTATGATAGTCTCAATCTTTAGCTGAAAATAGTATTATGGAGGCTGCTGGCTTCAGGCATGCAAGTTATGTTTGTTTTCAGGTACAACTTCAAGGGACATTTGCACCTATTTCAGGTACAAATTGTGTCTGCTTCACCACAACTCATTCCCTTGCGTCATTGCTTTTCCCCCATAGTGGAACATACATTCCCACTATGACTAGGAGAGATTCTACTGTTTGGGCCCGAAATAAATATTTTTTATTGGACTTGGAGGGCTGAGTTTGGCGAGCAGGCCAAGTGAAATATAACTAGATCCAAGTCAGAATGGACTCGATGAAAACTATGTTGAAAGCTGATCCATGCGGCTTATTTTTATCTAACCTTTCCTATAATGGTTAGGATTGTTATACGAGATATCTATAAATATCAGATGATCTCTATTGAGCACCTAGAGTTGTATTAAGAGTCTAATTACCGATATTAAAGAGTTCCAAGTGAAGTGGAATACGGCTACAGTTTTCTATATAAAGAAGTGGAAAGCAATTAGGAAGAGATCCTCGATCAAATACATATTTTGTTCTCAGCAAACTATCCTTCTCTATTCGAGAAATCTCTTGCAATCAGCGATCAATAGAGTTGTCACCCGAAGAGCATGAGATTCTTGCGATTCAAGGACGCAAAAACCTGCACCCGGCGATCAAGAAGCTTGTCAACAGGAAAATTGAGAGTTTCGAGGTTCAAGGAAGCAAACACCCAGTGTTCCCGACACTCGGCCAAGGGGATTGCTCTGCTTTACACCAGGAGGAGTGTAAAGTATCGATTTCCATAGCTTAGTTAGAGACACGAAACTAGAAAGTCCTAGGTCACTAGGCAAGAAGGATTCATTCAGGCGAGGTTGGTGCTCTCCTCGTCTAAATCACTTAGTCAAGAAGTCAGTAGCCGCTAACATACATATCAACATTCCGTCGTGAGACGGTGGCACGCCAGCGCACGTAGCACAATCGAAAAAAAGAGACAGTTTGAGAAATCTCTCAAGTCCGTTAAGAGATTTTTGGGTTAAATTTTTTGGCACGCCCAGTGGGACTTATATATTTTGTGTCTCTAAGCGACAATTGAGAATCTCTATAAAAAGGAATACCCTCAGTGTCGCAAACATCAGCAACTGAAGTATCGGAAACACACTTCTTCTAAGTGTCGTTCATTATCCGAGAAGGCGGTTGACATTATTTTCGCAACTACACAACATTCGAATATGGACATCACTTTGTTAAGTGAGGGTGATATTAATCACCTAAGTTACGAAGAGTATCGAGCGTACGCCGCCAAACGGGACGTACAGCTCGAAGGTTACTTTGAAACGATCGAGTGGAGGTTTGAGGAACAAGCAGAGCTGCTTGTTTCCAATTGTGAAAAGACGGACACGGCGATAGCCGAAATCAAAACTCTAAGGGAAGAACACAACAAGGGTTTGGAAGACCCGGAGCTGCTTAAGGTCCAGATGGCGACCCTCGCAGAGGGTCAAGAGAGGATGCATGCTGAAATCATGCACACTCTAGACACAAACCTCACGAAGCAGGCCAAGACAGTGGCCACCCAATTTTAGAGAATGGAGAGGGGCATCTCAGCCTTTACTAAGTCTGTCTCCAATCTCACCAGGAGGACACAGCAAGCAGAGGCTTTCCCGCCATCATAGGAAGAGCATTTAGATAGATTTATGGATCAATGTGATATTCACATTGCTAAAGCACACGAGCCGTACGAAACTCCTTATCCGTCTATCCAGAAAGGCGACACCAAGGCTTGGCAATGGCCAAGGCAATACAAGTAGATCAATTTCAAGACCTTTACACAGATGACGATGCCAACATAGCAACACATTTGACATACTTTACCCTTCAGCGAGGTCAATTTGCTGACGACGAGGAGCTCAAATTGAGAACTTTTGGTTCATCTTTGTCAGGATCAGCCTTCGTTTGGTATATAGGTTTGGAAAAAAGGTCTATCATGAGGTGGGGGACAATGGAAGCACTATTCATAGACCACTTCGGAATAACGAGACTGGAAACCATCATCGGAAAGCTGGTAGCCATGAGTCAATCGTCAACATAAACACCAGTAACTTTCCTGTACCGTTTTCGATCTGAGTACAACCTATGCAGAACCCCGCTAGGTAAGGACGCAGTTGTTGAAATGGCCATAAATGGCCTGGAGGATCAATATTATAATTTATTTTTTAAATAACAAGTACTTTACCTTGAATGAGCTTATCACGACTATAACAAAAACTCATAGCACCATGCGAGAACGCGATAACAAGCGTAACTCATCGAAATGGACGTATGCATCAAGGGCGTACGACAAACACAAGCCAAGAACTATGGCCTATATAGAGGACCAAGTAGAACAGGGGTCTAACTCTGAAGAAGAGCAAGTGGGAGTTGTCGAGTTGGCGACAAACAAAGTAATAAAACCCTGCAAGCTTCAGAAGACCAAATGTTCTATAAAACTCTCGACAGTGGCTTTCGCGAAGCCAGAATTCGAGACATACACATATGATGCCAACATGGCTCACGAGATACTGGATGAGATTTTTAGTAAGCGAGCTACCAAAATAGACTTCGGCCCGTTACCTAGTTCAGAACAATTAAAAGGAAAGAAGTGTTGTAAGTTCCATGACACATGGAACCATATGACTAAGGATTGTATTAAGCTCAAATATCAGATCAAGAAATGGATAAATGAAGGCCAATTAGCCTTAGAAGGAGCTCCCAAAATAGTCTCGTTAGTCGATTCTCGACCTTTCCCAACACCTCAAGTTAATATGGTAAATGTTGGTTGGTCGCCAACCGTTAGTTGTGCAATGGGAGGTGAGAAAGGGAATTCACTAGTCTTTCTACAGTATACTTTTCTGCAAGATAAGGTAGAAGAAATAGTGGACGAACTGCAAGAGATGAAGCTTATCGCTTATTGGGCAGTGTTCAAGCTGAGACACTTAAATTATAAACGGCCAGACGAACATTTCTGCAGGTTCCACAACGCGTTCAGATATCGGACAACGATGTGTTCCACCCTGAAAGACAAAATTCAGGGTTTGATTAACTGGGAAGTGATAATAATTAGCCAAGAAGGAGTGGTAGAATGGCATCCTAAGACACCATCACCTTCTACAACAGTCCCAGAAACTTCCTTATCTCTCGATGTATCAGGGTCCACACAAAGACGGAAAGATCAAGGTGAAGGCCTAAATACAATATTGCATTTATCCGACCCAAGTGAGCTGAAATCACTTATGATGCATCCAGGCGAGAAGAAATCTTCGAAGAGTTACTCCGAGCAGGGATACAAGTGGTTCTTGATAATTGGGGAACTCCAGACCCAAATCCTGAAGATGTAAAAGGTCAACCTCATTGCTAATACCATAATAAATGGGGGCGTCATTCCACTAATGAATGCATTAACCTGATGTATAGAATTCAGCAGTGGATTGATGAAGGAGAAGTGCATATAGCAGCACCCTCGCCAAATTTAGTGATCGAAGAAGCATTGACGGTTGGCATGCTAGAATTGTCAAAGGGAAACCCAAACAAAAGAAAACTAACACTCGACCTTCGAACTAGCAGTGAGGATACTTCAAGGAAAACACAAGGTAATGCATCAAAAGGAAAGGAGAAGGTTGACCCGAAGGACGAGTTGCCAGTGACATTATGTGCAAGATGCAAGTTCCATTGTGGGCTAAAGATCACATACGAAGAATTGAAAGAACCAGTCAAAAGCTGTCCGGAACTGATCTCAACACCAGAACACTATCAGCCAAGCAGTCCAAGGGAGTTGAGTCAAAGGACTTCATAGGATTTCAAACGAAGAAGAGCTACGGAGAAGTCCGACAGACCAGAAAAATCTGAAGCAGCCACAGTCGACACACTCGCCAAACCGTACATTCCACCCGCTTCAAGAAACATAACTAAGGAGAATGTGTGGTATGTGAAGGAGAAAGGTAAGACAGTGGAGGTGACTCCAAGCAGAAGACGCAACCTACAACGACGCTTTGGAGAAGCTAAGAGAACTTTGGACACATTAGTGATGGGTTTGGTTCAAGAAGAACAACTGAAGTATTCCCCAGAACATTTGCAGAGGCGTCTGAATGCGTTGGCCGCAAATCCCCTCGTTGTTTTTAGAAAGAAGTCATGCAAAACTAAGGTCCGAGCATTTAGGCCCGGTGTTTTCGATCGCAACCGAGAGTTATGGGCCAGACAGAGGACACCAGAACTTATACTTGAGGTTTACCATGAACCAAGGAGACACCGAACAGCTAGGCAATGTCTTCACTTCGATGAGGAAGCTAAACAAATAGTAAAGAGCCCTCAGAGAATGAAGGAGATTGCACATGGTCATGTTTCAATGAGAGAAACAAAGGGCCTCCGTTGGAGGCCAAAACCTTTAATTGAAGAAGAAAAGAAGAAATAGACTAGCTTGAACAATTCTTTTCCTACCTCTAAGAAAAATTATGGTTTGTTTCAACCAACTACGTTAGAACCTATACTCAAGATTCCAGAAAAACACGTTGCCGCCTTAGAAATCACTGACGAGGCAGGTATGGAGGCTGAGAGAATCGAAGAAGACCTCGAAGGCAATGACAACGAAGAACTAGTCGACTATGGTAAAGACGAGGAGGAGGCCATGCAAGAATACAAGGATGAGATAGATATTAATGTTAACATGGTGTTTGGCTTACCTTCTAAATTTGCAAGACCTTCAATAATAACGATAGAAGTCAACAATAACCCGATAAAAAGTGTGCACAATTTGGCGACCATAGAAGATGACACTATAGTATCCGATCAGCAATCGCTCGCCAATCAGTCAGGGGTTGACTTATCATTAAAAAAGGCATACATGATGTTTGCGAAGCCCACCCTGAATATGACCATGCACATACGGCCACTATACTTTACAGGGAAGATCCAAGGAATCTAAATTAACAACATCCCTTTACAACCAACCATCAAGCCCTGGCCAGCACGAGGATGAGGTTTGGACTTAATCAGGATGGTTCATCCTCATTCAACGGAAGGACACAAGTTCATCATCGTTGCGACTGACTTTTTCACTAAATGGGTGGAAGCTATGCCTTAAAAGTGGCCTCTGCGAAAGCCATTCGCTAGTTTTTGTTTGAGGATATCATCTGTAGATTTGGCATTCTAGAATGCTTTGTGTCAGACAGAGGGGCAACTTTCATGTCTGGTTAGGTAGGGGAGTTAATGAAAAACTTGGGAATACATTTTCTTCATTCTACCCCTTATTATGCTCAATCAAACGATCAAGCTGAAGTAAGTAACAAGATAATCATCCATTTCCTGAAAAGAATGCTTTCCAGCAATGCCCGCTTATAGCATGAAGACTTATTCAATACGTTATGAGCATACTGAATGAGCAAACGAAGCCCCACTGGCACGACTCCTTATGCACTAATGTTCGACCACGATGCAGTTTTACCATTAAAATCAACGTTTAGTCTATAAGGGTTATGAAACAACACGATCTGATTGGCGATGATTATGTACAAGCAACGTGGTAGGAACTCGAAGATTTAGATAACAAGCGTTTAACGGCTTATGACAACCTTTGTGCTGAGAAGAGAAGAGTATCACATGCTTATGACATGTGCTCAAGGGGCAAAAGCTTTGCAGAAGGAGATTTAGTTTGGCGCGTAATATTGCCCATTGGCGAGAAGATCGACAACAGAGGCAAATGATCTGAAAAGTGGGAGGGTCCTTACATTATAGATCGCCTTCTCGGGAGAGGGGCAGTGCGCCTGCATGATCAAAATGGTACAATCCATGCTAACCCCATCAATGGCCGTTTTCTCAAGCCATATTTATAGCCAGTTTGGGAATATGACGACCCGCCAACAATAACGTAATTCAGTCCATACAGGCTCAAAGAAAAGTCCTAGCCTAAATGGACCGAAGGGGCAAAACGTAGAGACTTCTCCAACGGCAAATTTAGAGGGCTATACTAGTTACTCGTTATTTAGGTGGCCAATTTAGGTGGCTATACTTTTTATTTTTCTAAAATTTTTATAGCCAATTTCTGTGGCTAAGTCTATTGACAATGGGTAGTTGTTAATCTATGCTTGCCAACTTCAGTGTCTAAATTCATAGTCAAGCAGTGTTTGAATGTATCAATACGAACAATGTTTGCAGAAAGTAACTCTTTTCTTTAAATACAAATAGATTATATTGAAATACAATATTACAAAGGTTTTGCGGCCTTAAGCTCTGATACCATATGAAGATAGGCTATAATTAGCAACAAAAAGGAAAAGGAAAAAATAGCGTATATTCCCCCAAATCCTCAAACAATTGATAACCAATCTCTGGGTATACGTATCAAATATGCATACATGGAGAAGGACCTCAAGAGACAAAAGAAAGATGATTTCAAATCCCAAGAAAGCTAGTTCAACAGCCAAGAAAGAGTGCTGGAAGCAAGCTGACATTTGATTCCCTACCCTGGGTTGAACTCTCTATCTTTCCTCTCCAGAAAGTCCGCGTTTATAGGACTTGCATCCTCTATGCATAGAAAAATGGATCAATTGTTGGCGAGGAAGCCAGAGCAAAGTCTTCCCCGGCGTTTAGACTTTTTCACCTTGTAGATACTTAGGGTGACTCCGTTTAGGAATCACCTGGACATAGATATCATTATCTAGTCTAGGTTTGGACATGGATATCACTATCTAAAGCATGTAAAGAGGGGGGATTATATCTGGAGGTTTCTTTTGAAGTGAGAGACAGAGCAAATACAGAAAAATGGACTTCATTGAACAAGAAGGCTTTGAGGATGTGAATAGCAGCAAAGGATGAGAATGGCCTTTATAGGAGAAGTAACGCATTGAACAATAGCGGTAAAGATTCTCAGGATTAAACGCATCCGTTGATAAAGAACACGTGTCTATAGGAGATTAAGCAAAAGGATGGTTTATCTACCCCGAGATGCAGGCGCCATAGTTAAAGATTTTTTGGGCAGTTAAACATATGTTGAAGATTTGACTGATGGGACAACACGTTTCGGATTCTGAATGTCTGCAATTAAAGGCCATTAAAAGTTGAACAACAACAATAAAGGGGTAGTTAATTTCTTTAACAGGCCTACTACTGTTGAATGATCCATAGCAAGCCTATATCCGAGGCCCAGTAGTATGTTCGAAACCCAAATGAATCGAAATAATACCAAAATATCCAAATTATTAAGTTGGGTTCCATGAAATACAGAAGTTGGGCTTAATCTTAGAAGCCTAAAAAACTATAACAAGAGAGTTTTCTTCTTCAATCCCACCTTGAAGAATTCAAAGTCTGTCCAGGCCAGGCTATATGAGTCTAGAAGCTCTGACGCGTCATCCTCGGCTTCAGCGAGTTGGTTCGCACGATGAGAGCTCTCATCCAAAAGTTGCTAAGTGTTGGTATAGGTGGAGTTAGCGTCAGCTCGCAAGAAGTCCACTTCAGTTTGAAGAAGTGCTAGTTCAGCTTCTTTAGCGGCTATAATTTCCCTTTTGATCGAAGCATTCTTCAAGAACTCTTGGACTCGACCCCCATCTTGCTGCAATTAGTTGGTCATCTCAGCTACCACATCTTGCTTGCGATCCACTCTATGTTTCAAGTTGTCTTGATTACTGTATAGTTTGTGGAGCTCGCGAAGATCCTACTCGAACTCGGAGAAAATATCAAAGAGTTCACTAGGGGCAGTTTCTTCCAAGTCTTTGACTCTGTCCAGGGAGTCGTTGATGTCCTTGAATGAATCTAGCTTAGCCTGGGAGAGTTCCTTAAGAGCGGCTCAGGAGAGAACAATGTCAGCCGGGACGGGACTTAAGACTTCAAGCTTGGCGGACAGTTCTTCCAAACTCAAAGCTTGGTTGAGAAGAACGACTACTTGGCTGGTGGGACATGAAGATGACGAGGCCCATGGAGACATTTATTGGTTGCTTGGAGTTTCTTTAACTACCACAAGGGGAGTTGAACATTCTTGTGCAGCAGTCTAAGCACCGGAAGTGGTAGAAGAAGCCTTAGGTCAGGAAGTCTGTTCAAGATACTTGATTCAGAATAAAGGTTGATGCAATGTGTAAAATGCGAAAAAGTTGTTATGGTAAGCATACCTTAGGCTTGTCAACCATATGTGATTCAGGAGAGTGCAGAATGTCAAGTACTCGTTGCTCTAGAGTGGAAGGCTCGCTTGAAAGTTCTGGGCAAAAAAAGGGCACTATGCGCCCTTCTGCCATGGTCAGCTGTTCCTCTAGAGTGTAATGTAAATTATAGAATAAGGAGGCAGCACCGTCTTTATTTATGGAAATTTGGCCCTCAGAGTCCTCAACAAAATCCAGAAAATATTGACAGATGTGCAGTCGGGTGTCTAGAGCAGATTCAGAGATGAACGAGCTCGAAATATTCGCCAAATGACTAGGAGCGTTCGCGGTGGTAGAATCTTCAGTATCAAGAACGACGCTTTCTTCGTTGATGATGATGGAGGCCTAAGGACAAAAGACGATTAGAAGCAGAATAATGTAAATGGAAAGTTGTCCAGGATGCTAAATGATTAAATTATCGTACATTCGGAGAAGTTGAGAGGTGAATTTTAACCGACTCATGTGGTTGCTCGGTAGAAACATTGTCAGTCTGTAGAGACGAAATCACGGGGATGGGATGAGTCTCTGGCAATGGCAGGAGAGTTGTTGTTTCCGTAAAAGCGGTTGGCTCGGTTGAGGTTTGGCGAAGAGGTTAGTCTTGCTCTGCTTTTTCTTCTGAATTCCCCTCAATGGTAGCCTCGCGACGATGGTGCTTGCTTGCATTTGCGAGAACTATCGGCTGTTGAGCTGGTTCGAGTACGCTTGCGAGATTGCTAGAATGAAGTAGGATAATTAGAATATTTGAAGGCTTAAAATGGTGTGGTACTCGGAGAATGGAATACTTATAGTAAGTGGGAGTTCTTCTTGTTCTTCTTCCACTCTCTGGAGAAGCTCTTCATTGCCAGTTGCAGCTTGGGATCCAGTTTCTTCATAATACTATTCAAATCCAGTAGAAGGAGAATAGGTTAAAGTAATGCAACAATATTGCCAAAATCTGTGGCAGGAATTTAGCAAGGAAAATAGATAAGTAAAACGACACACCACTGGCTAAGGGGTATCATTAGTATCCTCATGAACCATGCCGGTTAGAATCATCCGTGAAATGCTTCGTGAAATTACGGACGATGGCGGCAAATAAGGCCAGTGGTGGCTTACGTCTAATCCCGTCCCAGAAATAGGCTTTCCAGGCCAAATAGTGGGTAGTCACGTAGAGAGATGGTGCGATGGGATTTTGCTCAGGAAACATCACCAGGGGGAAGGCATAGTGATCATCGGTCAGGTCAGCAGGGTCAGGACGAGAAATGGCTCGCCAAACGCTATAACGGTTCACCGAGCAAATAAAAGGCATAGGGGCCCGCTGAGATAGCCCGAGTTGCCTGGCGAAATGGTTCGAAGCATATAGTTCATGGCCAGGGGTGGAAGGATCAGGAACTAGTAGGTCGCCACAAATGTTGCACTAAAGGAAAATGACTCTCGCCAGCTCGACTTGTTTTGGTGAAGGAAGAAAGTCAGTATCGAGGTCTTCGGGGAAGTTGCGGCTTAAGATGACATCGATTGTAGCCTCAGAAAATTCTGAATGTGAGCAAAAGGCAGCGATGCATGTTTGGTATGTCCACTCGTCAAAGGAGTTGGCAGTCGCAAGAGTCTTCCCCAGAATTACGTCACTCTAGAATAGTTGTATTTCAAGATGATGGAAAATGTGGAAGTACATTTGAAGCCATAGCTCCACCATCCAGAGTGGTCCTGGTTGGTTAAGGTTGAGTCGCGAGAGCACAATCCACCTTAAGCTGCAATAAATGCTGGTGACGATAGACTATATAAGACCTAGTTTTGTACCCTCAAAAAGACGCTCGGTGAGGTTGGTCCAACATTTGTTTACCTTCTGGGAAGAAAGGCATAAAATGTATTTGGATAGCCAGAATTCAAGGAAGCCGATCCTTCCTTGATCAGTCTGGTCGTTGATAAAGGCGTTGGTCCAAGCAGAGTATGAAGTGGGGCATTAAGGGTCCGCATGAATGGTACACTCGATATGATCGCCTTGTTTCCAGATAGGATTGGCAATAGGAACACCAAATATAACGTAGAGATCAAGAAGAGTGATACTTATATCGCCACAAGGCAGGTGAAAGCAGTTGCAGGCCGAATTCCAGAAGCATATGGATGTGGCGAAGGGAGTGCGATTTCCACCATTAGGGAGTGCGAAGCAAAGATCAAGTAGGCGATCAATACCGGCTGTTTGCCATCGAATCAGGTCCAGTTCCCGGCAATTGATATACCAGGCACGTTCTTTCTTGGAAGTGTTGGGCCATTTGCCAATTGAGCAAGAAGTATGCTTCTTTGTCCATCCCATAGGGTTTTCTTTTGGGTTGTCTTGGAAAATTAGTGCCGAATTGCAATAAGGGCAGCGGAGCATAGGGAAGAGCTTTGCATCGATTGGAATTTTGAGGAAGGGACCTAGGCAGCCGGTGCCCTTGAAGGTGACTCTAAGAATGAGAGTAGCAACCGGTAGTTTGCGAGTTGTCACAACGCAGATATCGGCGGAGAGACGGTTTGCCTCGATTTTGGTGATTTCTGGAAATCTTTCTTTGTGGGGCGGCATGTTGTTTGACCTGAATTTGATGGCAGCACGAAGGAAGAAAAGTTTATCTTTTTGAGGAAGCTTAAAGTTTAAATAAAGAAGGAGTTTGTGCTAGAAGGAGGGTTGACGTAGGTGTGTACTTTATATGACGACAAGTGATCCAACTTTTTAGGAGAGAAGAGGCGATGTAGCGCTCGTGCAGAAAGTTACTGTTTGGTATAAATCGGCGTGTCATTTGGTAATACAAGCATTTTCAATTACATGAATTTAATCTCAAGGCTTGGGGGGCAATGTTTGAGGCCGAAATAAATATTTCCTATTAGGCTTGAAGGGCTGAGTTTGGCGAGCGGGCCGAGTAAAATATAACCAGATTTAGGTCAGAATGGGCTTGATGGAAACGATGTTGAAAGCTGATCCATGCGGCTTATTTTTATCTAAGCTTTCCTATAGTGGTTAGGATTGTTATAAGAGATATCTATAAATATCAAATGATCTCTATTGAGCACCTAGAGTTGTATTAAGAGTCTAATTATCGATATTAAAGAGTTCCAAGTGAAGTGGAATATGGTTACAGTCTTTTATATAAAGAAGAGGAAAGCGATTAGGAAGAGATCCTCGATCAAATACATATTTTGCTCTCAGCAAACTATCCTTCTCTATACGAGAAAACTCTTGCAACTAGCGATCAATAGAGTTGTCATTCGAAGAGCGTGAGATTCTTGCGATTCAAGGACGCAAAAACCTGCAACCGATCAAGAAGCTTGTCAACAGGAAGATTGAGAGTTTCGAGGTTCAAGAAAGCAAACACCCAGTGTTCCCAACACACGTAACACAATCAAGAAAAAGAGACGGTTTAAGAAATCTCTCAAATCCGCTAGGAGATTTTTGGGTTAAGCACCCACCACACTCGTCAACAATTAATGCAAACTTTTAGCATCAGAATAAGTTGAATAACACAATCAGAGTTTTTATACTAAATAATAATGATTTGCACCTACATAGACACTGTTTTAATAAATTGCATCTTAATCCAAAGTCCTAACGTACTGCTATGACCCTTTTTAATTGTTCGGTATCATGTTTAAACGTTTAGCAACATAACATGTCGAGATGAGAACATATATAAAAAGAAGAAAAAGAAACTATGTTTGAGCTAACCTTCCGACATAGATTTGTTCATGCAAGGTAGAGAAGTCTAAGCCACAAAGACCTGCGTTAAGGGGGTAAATGCAGCTGTGAACAATGGACCCTTCTGTTTCACACACCATGACATCCCTACATAACACAACCCTGATCCAATTGCTTTGGGGCTGGGGCTGGGACTGGTTCGGTTCTATTCATTATTTTTAGGAATTGAAATCAGAACCGTTCAATGTATATACGGTTTAGTTTTTATATTTTTTTGGAGAAACCTGTATGGAACCGAACCACAACAAACTGATTCGGTTCTACGATTCTAACGATTCCTAAATACATAAAGAAAAATCAATAAATAGTCTATTTTAGAAGAAAAAGAACGAAAAACTACAAAATGAGAAATTAAATACATTCAAAAATCACTTGACCGCAAGTATCCAACAATCATCGAGTCTTTTTAGTTCAAATATATTACAAATTGTAAGGTAAATAAGTTACGCCAAACAAGTCTTTGAATTTTTTGCTGAATAGAACAACTAAAGGCAGCAACTATAGTCCACAAAAACTTTTGAACCAAAGACTATATATGTACCTCAAAGTTGCATTCTATTTAACAAACTAATTTTTGGTAACTTTTGTTGCCCTTGCATCATCCGCAATTTTTTTAAGCGTGAGGATTTTTTGGTGAGAGTGTGAGGGTTGTCGACTAGATAAATTAACTAGATTTAACGTTTTGAGAGTTTTTTTTTTCATATACTTAATAGTTAGAAATGAATGATCCTCTATACCCATGTCTATAGTACATAATATAGACTTTAAAAAATTACCAATAATATATTGATAAGTGTTATTTTCATATTACCGCTTCTTTTTTGTTCTTTAAAATTTTGTAACTTAAGAATCAGAACCGGAACATTTGCACTTAGAACCGAACCATCAATATTATTTTACAATATTCAAAGAACCAAACCAAACCTAACGGATCTGGTTCGATTCGGTCCGATTCTCCGATTCTTCGTGGAACCAATCCCACCCTTAAATTGCTCCCTGTCTCAAGCCAAATAAAACTTCTAAGTTCTTGATCCCTGAGTATAGGCAAAACATATGAATCATAACGGAAAAACGAATAGGTTTACTCACGGCATATAAGACGCTTAATATTTCCAACTTCCCTTTCAAAATCCACATTGACATGTTCATGTCTCTCAGTAATCAAGATCAAGATGGCTGATTGAATGACACCATAGAAGGACAAGATGGCTGTGCTAGAATACTGAAATGGGTAGCTTTCTCCAATCTTGGTTTGTATGAGAAACCATGAAGCCCACAATAGGCAACCTGCTGCTAAAAGCACTGAACCAAGTGCCCACCTCTCATTCTTCTTTGCTGCACTCATCATATAGTCATGACTTGCAGTTTGAGCTGTGGCATGTGAATGTGGGTGGTCAAGTGGCATTCCTTTATATAAGGTCAATGACAAAGCTCCACCAATACATATCAGAGTACCTAAAATATTTGCTCTGCCTCCATTGCTCCTAATATTCACTTTCTCTAGACTACAAAAAGTTCGATAAAATAGCTCAAAGTCAGTTTTATGGTATTTAGAAGATGAAAAAGAGACTTGAAGAACAAAGTGAATGAAATGATCAATATAACGTATACGTGAAACATAGTGGAAGCATAAATGGAAGTAATACACTAAACTCTACCCGAATGGTAGTGCCAAGAGGAAGGTGTAAACAGGCACCATGTTGATGAATGAGTCAAAGTTTATGGGAATTTTTTGATATATTGATCAATTTTAAATTGGAGTACATATACACAAGTACTTACATTCCTAAAAGGAAACTAAATCAAACATTGAATCCTCTACTTAATTACAGAATATACATCTTCTAACTATACAAAGAGTGTGACTCACTCCAACACTCCTCCTCAAGTTGGAGTATATAAGTCTTGAATGCCCAACTTGCCAAGTGAGTCATTGAACGTCTTAGATGAAACCGCCTTAGTGAGGATGTCAGCCAATTGCTCTTCTAATCAAACAAATGAGAATGAGATGATCTGAGCATCCAGCTTCTCTTTAATAAAATGTCTATCACTCTCTACATGCTTTGTCTGATCATGTTGAATAGGATTATGTGCAATCTCAACTGCAGCAGTGTTGTCACAATAAAGAGGCATTAGATGTTCCTGCTTAAAACCCAAATCTCCCAACAAATACTTGAGCCATAACAACTCACAGACTCCTTGAGCCATTCCTTTATATTCAGCTTCTGCACTAGACCGGACCACAACATTCTGCTTCTTGCTCCTCCAAGTAACCAGATTTCCACCAACGAATGTGAAATAGCCAGAAGTAGAACGTCCGTCAGTGATGTTACCTGCCCAATATGCATCAGAGTAGCCACAAGTTCCTAAAGCTTTATTCTTTCGAAACACAAGACCTTTACCAGGGGCAGACTTCAAGTACCTTAGGATTCTCACCACCACATTCATATGATCTTCACTAGAATTATGCATATACTAACTTACCACACTAATAACATAAGCAAGATCGGGCCTAGTATATGACAAGTAAATCAGTCTTCCAACTAATCTCTGGTACCTGAATTTGTCTGTGGGAACCTGATTAGGATATTCTGCAGTCTGATGATTCTGTTCAATGGGTGTATCAACTGGTTTACAATCAAGCATACCAGTTTTAGTTAACAAATCTAGAACATACTTTCTTTGACTCAACATAATGCAGTTTTTGTTTCTAGCCACTTCAATACCTAGGAAATACTTCAAATTTCCAAGGTTTTTCATTTCGAATTCAGAAGACAATTGAACTTTTAACTTCTTGATCTCGTCTAGATCATCACATGTTACTACCATATCATCCACATAAATAATCAATGCTGTCAGCTTGCCCTGTTGGTGTTTAAAGAACAAGGTGTGATCTGAATTGCTTTGTCTGTACCCAATCTTCCTCATGAAAGTCGTGAATTTGCCAAACCAGG
The DNA here is from genome assembly GCA_946800695.1 of Geum urbanum. Classification (NCBI taxonomy): domain Eukaryota; kingdom Viridiplantae; phylum Streptophyta; class Magnoliopsida; order Rosales; family Rosaceae; genus Geum; species Geum urbanum. The sequence continues at coordinate 30,711,836 of OX327017.1, forward strand.
CTCTTGGTGATTGTTTCACTTCATACAAGGATTTCTTTAATCTGCACACCATCTTTTCACCTGTAGAAGTTCTATATCCTGGAGGCAGGTCCATGTAAATTTCCTCATTCAAGTATCCATGGAGAAAAGCATTCTTTATATCAAACTGCTCCAAGGGCCAGTCCAGATATGCTGTTAAGGACACAAGAACTCGAATGGTATTGATCTTTACTACTAGTGCGAATGTTTCATCATAATCCACTCCATACTTCTGAGTATATCCTTTTGCCACCAATCTTGCCTTATATCTATCAACTGATCCATCTGCATTATGTTTCACAGCATAAACTCATATGCACCCAACATTCTTCTTACCAGGTGGTAGTGGTACCACGTCCCATGTATCATTCTTGTTGAGAGCATCCATCTCAACCTTCATTGCATTAGCCCACTTCTCATCCTTGATTGCATCTTGCACTTTACTAGGAAGAGATACAACAGATAATTGATTCACAAAGACTACATAAGGTTTGGATAGTCGATGGGTTGACTCATAATTAGCTACAAGATACTTGGCTTTAGTTTACATGAGAGGTTCGTATTTTTTGGAGGGTTCACCACAAGTTCACGTAGCAGGTAATACTCTTTCAGGCATACTAGAACTAGGCAAATGAATACATACCTCAAGTGATGACAGGTCAGGAGAGATCGTTGATGGAAAGGGAGAGACTAATCTTGCATGTACATCTTCTAGAACTGGTTACTGCTTACTGATTTCTTCTCCTCCTTTCTACGTGCCATCGTTGATAGGAGGAACACTTTTTGTCTGTTTCGGGTGATCAGGTTCGACCGGTCGAAAATTTGCCTCAACCGGTCGATGAGCAGGTTTTGTCTGGTCTGAAGATTTTTTGACCGGTCAAAAAATTTCCTTGACCAATCGAAGGCAAGCCCCTGTCTGATCCGAGCAATTTTCAACCGGTCAAAAATTTGCCTCGACTGGATGAAGATTTCGTCTTACTGGGGTACTCGCTTCTGGAATGTCTTCTTCTGGTGCCCCAAACTGATCTTCATAAAATCCATTCTTCTCCTTCTCACGAGGAGTGGATGATAAAGAGAAATAATACAAGTCTTCACTAAAAGTGACATCCATGGTGACGTAGAATCTTTGAAACGGGGGGTGATAACACTTGCACCCTTTTTGGTGAGTACCATAGACAACAAAGACACGCTTAAGGGCACGAGCCTCTAACTTGATCTTCTGATTCTGATGAAGATGAACATATGCCACACAACCAAAGACACGGGAATAGAGCTTGTTCAGAGATGGAATGACTACCGTTTAAGACAACACCTAAAACGGAATCTGATTATGAAGAGCGGCAGATGGTAGGCGGTTAATAAGGTGAGAGGCACATAATACAGCTTCGCCCCACAGATATTTGGGCATGTTGGCACTAAGCAGGAGAGCTCGGCCCATCTCCAACAGATGACGATTCTTTCTTTTAGAAACTCCATTCTGTTCAGGTGTCTGAGGACAAGTAGTCTGATGGATGATTCCATATTTTCGACAATAGTCTTGGAAATAGTGATTAACAAACTCTCCGCCATTGTCAGATTGAAACCTTCACGCAAGCATCATACTGATTCCGGATAAGATTATGAAAAGCAGTGAAGGCAGAAAACACAGCATCCTTCATCTTGAGTAACACAATCCATATCAATCTTGTAAAGTCATCAATAAATAAAACAAAGTATCTCATTCCTGACAATGTTGTATTCTTGGAAGGTCCCTATATATTAGACTGAATTAATTCAAATGGTGTTATACTAGAAGACCTGCTAGATGGATAACTAGATTTATGACTCTTAGCAAAAATACAAGTTTCCCAATGAAGAGTGGACTCATTTATTCCTACAAATAAAGATGGCATACATTTCTTGATAACTCCAAATGGGATGACCCAATCGACGATGCCAAAACCAAGTTTCCTTTACTCAATCAGAACTCGATGTCATTCTTGTTTCCCCGCTGTACATGCAATCCAAGTGAAACAGTCTCCCCCTCAGATCTCCCTTCCCTATTATCGCCTGAGATGACAGATCCTGAAAGATGGCATATATTGGAAAAAAGGTTACAGATCTTTTGTTTTGTGAGTTCAATTCAGAGACCGATAATAAATGATGAGATAGAGAAGACACATAGAGAACATTATGTAGCATGATGGTGGGAGTAACTTGGATTGACCCTATACCTAAAACAGGAAAAGACACACCATTTGCATTGGATACTTCAGATATGGGAGATGAAGACAAACTCAAAAACAAGGTTTTATCAAATGTCATATGATCAGACGCATCAAAATCAATTATTCATGTATTACTACCAGTAAAGGAAGAAATTTTGAGTGCAATACCAATTTTACCTCTGATGTCATGAGCATAAATACCTGTTGTCAAATCTTGGCCCTCTATTCCACAGAAGTCAGGTGCTTAGACCAGTTGTACTGCCGCCTTGCTACTACGATTTTTATCATATGTGAGACCTTGGATTGGTTTATGAGGAAACGAGATTTTGTAGTGGCCAAATTCTTTGCAGTAGAAACACTGTACTTTGCTCAGATCTGGGCTACGACTAGGTTGAATTCATAGCTGAGTATCTTAGGTCTTTAGCTTCCACCCTTGTTGTTGTTTTGATTGTACTGCTAGACTTGACACAACATTATGGAGTTCCTTTGGCTGATTTGACTCCTCTTTACAGATATAGGCATAGGCTTGTTCAAGAGTCAGTGGTGTGGCTTGTCTCAGCAGTTCTCCTTTGGCAGTAGCAAATCTCGAATCCAACACTTTCAGAAAGATATGGACTCGCATTTTTTTGGTGGTCCTATTGTGCTATTGTGTGTAGCAGTATCAATGTCACACACCATAGGATTCGGATCTCGTTTATCTAGTTCTTGCCAAATAGCCTTTAGATTTGCGTAGTATTCTGCTAACAGTTGGCCGTTCTGAGTAGTGGTAAAGGCTTGACATGTCAACTCATGTACCCGAGCGAAATCATTCCCATCATAATAGGTGGTTGCTATAGCATCCCAAATATCTTTTGGAGATGAGTATCCAGAGAATAATATCATCACAAGTCTCGTCATGGATTTCAGAAGAGTTATCATTGTATTGGAATTTATAGTATCCCATAACACTTGTTCTTTACCAATGTCTGTAGGTCATGGTAAAGTTCCGGCCACATATGGCCACTTCCCAACACCGCCAAGATGCATCTTCATCAATCGTCTCCACAACTGATAGTTGTTTCCATCCAATTGTACTCCACATCCTGTGTGCCCATTTTGAAGGGCTATCATCTGGTCACGAGAGATTTCAGGTTGCTCAAAAATTGTAAGATCTATTGCAAAAATAAGTCAAGGCCAGAAGATCAAATTCAGAATTCAAGGCGGGAATTTTTAAACGTCAAATTTCGACCGGTCGAAGGAATTTTTCGACGAGTCGAACAGGAGGTCAGAGTTCAGAACAGGCAGCGAAAATCAGGTCAGGTCAGATTTTTAGGGTCGACTTTGGCTCTGATACCAAGTCAAGGTTTATGGAAATTTTCTGATATATTGACCAATCCCAAATTGGGGTACATATACACAAGTACTAACATTTCTAAATGGAAACTAAATCAAACATTGAATCCCACTTAATTACAGAATATACATCTTCTAACTATACAAAGAGTGTGACTCACTCCAACAGAATGCACAAGAATATGTAGCTGAGGTGTACTGCAATCAAGGGCGGAGCCAGCCACTGGCTCCCCCAGGCTCAAGTCCTGCTAAAATTTTTGGTAAAGAAAAAAAAATTATATGTATACTTTTACGTTGAGTTTTTGATACTATATCAAGTTTCTCTCATTATTTCATCCAAAGCTAGTGAGAATATGCACTACATATCATACATGTAATTTCCTATTTCAGAATCTACTTCACGTGAGAATTTCTTTTTTCTTCCATTCATGCACTTTACTTTTTCGTGACACCGTCCGTCCTCACACGGTGACCACCTATTTGTTCTTTCTCACCAAAGTTATACGAACTTTTTGCAAACTAAAGATTTAATACTTATACAAAGCAATCTATCTTTGACTTTAATTATGTTTTTGGTCTTTATTTTTTCTTTTCAATTTACTATTTTAAAATTCAACTATCGTGGTGACGGCTATCATGGTGAAGTAACAAAAATTATCGGAAAAAAAATTATAGGTTGCACAATATTTTTGAATTACAATTAACAATTAATTCATAGTTTCGCCACCGCAATCCAAAGAAACAAGTACTTTGTAAATGTACCCTGAGAAAGAAAAGATCAAGTACATCCACAGATGAGCTACTCGATGCATGCGTTACATGGCAGAAGAAACTAACTCATCATTTGTAGTTACTAACCCAACTAGCACTGAAGAATAGGTGGCATGTGATGCGAGCCGTGAGCTCTGGCCTACTTTTTCTGCAAGAATTACGTGTATCACAAAACTAAGAGATTGAGATTTCAACCTTCGTGCATGTTAGATGAGGTGTTTAAGTAGAGAAGGTACCTTTCCCACAACAAGGCAATGGCCAATGGGTGTCAAGAGAGCCCAAGAAAATAACTGCCTATTTACTTATATAACAATCTTGGTCCTCACTGTGCATTACTCGCGATTCACTGTTCATTTCACTGTTTCAATTACTATTCATTTCACTGTTTCAATTGCTGTTCATAGGGGTGTTTTAGTCCTTTGTCCAGAAGCTGTTCTCGGTTTCTTGGTCAACTATATTTCTCGAACTGGCTCTCTCTCTCTCTCTCTCTCTCTCTCTCTCTCTCTCTCTCTCTCTCTCCCTTAACAGCTCTTGGTCGGAATCAAAACATCCCTTTAGCTGGGGGAAGAAAAGAAAAGAAAAGAATGAGGCGCGAACAACCTTTAGCTGACGTGTGATTGTCCCATTCACAATCAAAACAACAAAAGTGAGTGCTCCAGGAAATCAGAGGAAGCAAATTACACAAGATTAGCGAGAGCAACTCAGGAACTAACTCAACTCAATCCATATTTACATGGAAACAGAATAGTTTTTCGAAAAATTTGCAAACGCTACCAGCCGTTTACCTTGGCATTGTTTCAGTATACAGGGAAGAAGTGATGAAACTGTACAGTGTGCTATACAGGATGGATATGTATGAAACCTTTTAGTATTTCTTGAACACTAAGAAAGCTGATCATGTCTTCCATTTGATTCAAACGTAGTTGAAGAAGGCCGCCTCGATGTAAAGGATTGTGGTGGAGGAGCTGTAATGGCATAAGTGAGTCTTGATGATGAACTCTCAATTAGCCCAGCAACTCCAGCGGCAGCAGATTGAGCACTTGAGGGAAGAAGGAAAAGATCATGTTTCTGATCCTTATAAGCACTCCAAACCTGGAAACGAGCATTATTGCAAAAAAGAGAAACCATAATCCCATAAGTGTTTGTTCTCATAAGCACTTTGATTCAAGAAATTAAACACTAGGAAAAACATGGTAGCAAGTAGAGGGATATTGAACGGCAAGACTATTGAGACCCAAACTGACACATACATTCATGTCACTAGACCGGGAGACTGTTTTGAAACATAATACATTGCATAAAGATGAGAGATTCAGGGCTTACATCAGAGGAATTTAATAAGTCCCGTATTTTTGTACAGTGCGCCCTTCCATCGCAAATGCATGCAAAACCTGGATAGAAGATTAAAACCATATTGTAAAGATACCACAATAGAAAGTAAGACAGACAATTTCAAGCAGAATCTAAAAAAGTAGAAGAAGAAATTTAACAACCCCCTGAAAAATAATCAGGACAGATTTCTAATTTGTGAATAGTTATGTAAGCTACTGGTCAACGGACATTTGAAAAAAAAACCAATCAATGATAAAAGTTATCTTTTATTTTTTCCTTGGTATGATATTTCAGACAAGACATCCTCCAATTTGAAAATATTATCAACAAAAAGACTCATTTTAATGGTGGTGAGAAGTGAGGTGAAATATGACTTCTTTATATTTGAATGCATGGACAGTTGTTAATGCAAGTCTTGAAACCTCGATTGCCAGCACTCTGCCAATGGATGCTTCAGATTCGTTCCACTTCATTTGAGAGCAAAGCCCATTCCTTCAATCGTTTTAAAAAATGAATGCGCAATTCAGGTTCTTAAAAATTTATTAATAATTTCTATTTGAAACAAACTATTTTATAAAGAAATTTCGGATTCAGGGCTTTGATTTCATTGCGACTGACCAGAACGATTGAGTCATTAAAACCTGAATTTGCTGAGTTTTGTGATTTTGGTTTGTAATTGCTGGACTGTGTGTTTCTATATAAGGTATGTTTAGTTTTCAGATAAAGTTGAAAAGAGATTCTATCTATATTGAAGTTTGGCATCCTGTATTATATGCATACCTATGAGATCAACGTTCCTTTCTTCTTACTATACTTACATCGATGAATTTCTTCACAGGCGTCTAACGACTTCATCGATCTAATCAATGAACAATAGTCTTTAAGTCTTTAACATATATTATTCAGTGAGCTGGGTACTTTTGACTTTTGAACTTTGATTGTGACATCGTCTCTCTTATATGAGCTCAAAACTGCTGCTTTGTTTTTGCATTTTTCAAACCATGTGTGAATTGATATGGTTGTCTGGATTCAACTGCAATTAGGTTGAGGACCTGATACATTTGGAGCCATCTAAGAAATTGATCTCAGTAGAACAGCCGAGGAGAAAGCATTGGGCTGTTTGTCCAGGGTAAGAGCAACCCCTCTTCTTTTTTGGATGATAATTTTTTGCTCATGTCTATAACTATTTCCAGGTGCTTGAGGTTCCTCTGTGATTATTAGCAATTATGTAGACTAACGTGGCTATGAATATGCATATATAGAACCAAAAGCTTTGTAGGGGCATGTAGTCATTAACAAAAATAAAGAGAGTAGAAACGGCTCTCAGCCTCGATCATGTAGGCTAGCTGGCCTGACCATATCGAATTCGCATCGATTTAGCCTAATTAATGATACGAGGGAGATCTCCTTCACTTCTAATTGGTTGTGGGAGCGTTTACAGAGAGTCAAAAAGCTGAGAAGACAGCTGTGTAATCTTAGACAAAGAGACTGTGGTTTTACCCCACCACGGGTCCACAACTAATTAATTCAAACTAAAACTAAAAGTGCAACAGATTGAAAGATCACAAGGATCCCTAAGATCCCCCATTTTCAACTTTTGTTTGATGGCTCCTACAGCTTGATTATGCCTTATAAGTGGTAACATGTATTGGTTTTGTTTTTGTTTTCAATTTGTATGGCCTTGAGGGGACATGACCCATTATTCGAAGATTAGAAATGCGAGACATTATCTTTTTGGTTTCAGAACTCCTGCGGGAGTAAAGATTCTTTCAGAAACCTGTTAGTTCATGTTATTTATGTGACATTGCAAGATGCCAAGATGAAGAATAAAAATGTGGAAGTTCAATGCACTCAGCATATTTATCCTGCATGCATATGTATTTGATCCATGAATTTCCATTTGTTGTCCCATGTCCATTTATCTTCTGAATTCATGTATTATTTATTTAGCATTCAAGCACCGTATATGATTCATCTATAATGGCAAAACTCTATAGGAGTAGAATAATTCTGTGGACCATATAGGATTCACCACATGCTTTGCCTATTTTGTTATTGATCGATGTGCAGTAGAATACAGGTGCTTAATATGTTTTGATATGTATCTTTTGTAGGTTTTTGATTGCTTATCGCAGCATCTCTTTGCTTGGGGTCCAACGTTTCATTGATCAGATCCATCTTTGTGGCTTTGATCTCCGTTGATCCTTGCGACGTTTCAGATCCCAGGTTTGACTCTTACGGACTTTTGTGGTTTCTTTGCGGACTTTTAATAGTTGGATTTAATGGACTATAGTTTTCCGATTTAATGGACATTAACAGTACCTATTTGTTTTCATGGGATCAGCACGAAATATTATATAGGAAATGGATTGTTTGTCGGAGTTTATATTGTTTATGGTTCTATATTGGTATTGTTGGGGAATTCAGTGTTGAAAACTCTTTTCAACTGTTGTGATTGAATGGTGAGAGTGATGAGTAGAGAACTACAGTTGTACTCTTGGCTTTATATAGCAGGATTAGCAGGAGTAGAGAAGTAGAAATTGTGGAGGTGTCTTCTTCACTTTATAATATAGTCTTAATTATATGCTTATGACGAAAGCGGTTTGGATTTTTTTTTTCTCATTCTCTACTTTTGTGTGATGGCTCCTAGAGCTTGATTATGCCTCATAAGTGTTGACATATATTTGTTTTGTTTATGTTTTCAATTTTTATGGCCTTAAGAGATTATGCTGATAGGTGGTTTTGTTATTCGGAAGCTTTGATTAATTAATGGTTTGATATGTATCTTCTTTAGGTTCTTGATTGCTTATCACAGAATCCTTGCTTGGAGCCCAACATTTCATCGATCGGATCCATCTTTCCGGCTTTGATCTCTGTTGATCCTTGCGATATTTTGGATCCCAGGTTTGACTATTAAGGAGTTTTGTCATTTCTTTCAGGACTTTTAATAGTTGGATTTTAATCATCGGACTTTCATTATTCGATCCTCATCATTATGTGTCTTAAGGATGTGCATGTGAATATAAGAAAGGTTCTCCAATGTCAAATGATCCATTCTTCAATTATTTTGTTGTGTGTGATGGTGTGATTGCTGAATCATGTACTGTTCGTTTTGGTATATGGTGCATATTTTCCCTGTAGAGTTGGCATTTGACATAATGTCTTAAAGTTCTGAATCTATTTTCCATTTGGTGTATTATGCAGGTTCCGAAAATTATATGCAAAACATATTGCTGTATATCATTTTGCTGCTGCTTTTCTGCCAATCCGTACTCTAATGTATTAAGTAAAAAACTCTATGTATTCTAATGAATGATCGAGCTAGAGTCCAACAACTGCTGCCTATACTATGACTCTTATGATGAGAGTTTGCTGCTTTCATGCTTTTCCTACGTTTGTTACGAAAGAAGCTAATGTTATGATCAAAACTGATTTATTTATAAAGATGTTACCTATTGCATCATTTGGCTAATACTATATTCAACTATTATATAACAACGTTATAATAGCGATTCCTGCGTTATCACTGCCTGCGCCCTATTCTTATTTACATCTTCCCATTCAACCGCGCCAACGGCGCGGAGCATCACCTAGTAAGTAACAACCACCAAATTGTGTACTCCTTTATTCAAAGTCATCTTAAGGAGAACATTGACCAAGGCGAAACAAAGGTTTATACCAACCATGCGAACAATGGGCTTCCACTGTCCATAGCAGTTCACCATCTCTGATATGAATTCTCCTCACTTCTCTGTTAATTGTGATTCATAGCTTGTTGGAGTTGGAGTCATTCTGGTTTTATATTCATAGAGAGGAGAACCATTAGTTTAATTTTTTTTTTGATACAAAAGAAGAGGCTTATAAATTAAAGCCCCTAGAACCATTAGTTGAATGCTTTGCATCACTTCAACACTTTATACCACTAATCAACATGCATTTTCTATATTTGTGTACTCCCTTTGCTGCCTTTTTACTTGAAAATTTGTTATAAAGTTAGTGAGGGGAATCATTCACCAAGCTTCTAAAATAGTGCAATAGTGGCATAGTACGTGCATCACTAAGTGTGACATCAGATTGGTCATCAAAATTCTCTGAATTTTTTTTTCCATTTTCGCATATGTTCATTATCTATAAAGAGGGTACGGGTATTCTTCGATTCATGACACTAGTACTTTTATTTGTTTTTTTAGTTTTTTTTCAACAAGTCATGGCATCTGAAAAAATGGTGGATGCAGATTTGATGGAGCCCATTGCTTCAAAGTGGTATCTAATACTTCCTTTTCCAAAATGTACTAGTGCATTATTTGGGTGAAACATTGTGTACGTTCATTGTTATTGGTCCGATTGCATGCATTGTTTAATTAGAAGAACAAATGAACAATGTGTCGAATCTTATTCGAAGATTTAAGCAATTGGAAAGTTGATGGTTAATAGCCGTTGTTTACTAATATCGAACACGTCATAAACATGGTGAAAATACATCGTAAAATAGAAATAGGCGAACACATATTCACATATTCGAAACATGAAAATTTAATTCTATTCTCGAAATCAGGATATGAAGTTAAATAGCATGTGGCATTGTGGCAAGATGGACCAACAATCTAACAATCTAATTTCACTCTTCATTGAATGAAGTATTATCCATTTGCATAACAATAATTAAATTTGATGGAATCTTCACAATGTGTTGCCAAAAATAGCTTTTATCGGCGGCTTGGCCGATACGATGGGATGTGGGAAGCTACTGGCTGCACTGAGCGCACTGTTTGGTGCGGGCTGCCGGGGTGGCTGGGCCTTGGACAAGTCTCATGCTCAAGGGGAAGGCTTGGAGTTGTCCTGGTGGCCTTTGGTTTGCTTTCAAGACTTACCAAGTTGAATGCTAGCTAGGTATGGAACCTCTTCGCCCAGTTCAAACCGCGTTGTGCTGCAATGCATAGTAAAAATATTACACATGTAACAAAATTTAGAAATATATGAGACTTTGGAGGCTTAAATGACCTCCAATGTATGTCGTGCTGAAGTAAGAAATTTTTATTGTAGCGTCGTTCCCTTTTCAAAGTCGTTACTTTGATTTATCCAAATCAAACATCGGTTGCTAAATTTGAAATATTTAACTGTTATTACTACGGTATTGTATGCTTTCTAGTTGTTCCTCAAATGGCCTCATCGAACAAAGCATTAGCAATCTAGCCTATAACAACCAACGCTCCGTCACATTTGACCACTGCGTCTCTCCACGGCCACCCTAGTCACCCCACGACTACTGGCGGTCATAACTAAGCCTCCCCACTCAGCGGCGGCGAGGACAAAGGCCGCCACACACTATTTGATGAGACTATAGGAGCAATAATTTGATTAATTCCAAGAGTTGTTTTGATATTTTGTAGTTGTGAAGCTCACAAACTACATGTACTTATGTACCATCCAAAACTCTAAAACGACATAAACTGAAGCCTAGTTTGTTCGTCGTTGACAAAAACACTTCCAAAGCCAAGTTGCCAACCCAACAAAATCGTTATGCCCTTGGCAATGCAATGCGCCATGGTCGCCCTCTATTCCAAGCCGCCGCCGCCGCCGCCGCTTCTGAACTCGGCGACATAATCCTGGTGGCCTCCATCACCAAAACTCTCTCCCAATCCGGCACCCGCCACCTCCCTTATCCCCTCCCTCCTCTCTCCTCTTCTCTCTTCCTCCAAATCCTTCGCTCCCACTCTCTCCCCCCTTCAAAAAAACTCGACTTCTTCAAATGGCTCTCCCTCACTCACCACCACCACCACCCTCTCCCCTCTAATCTACTCCCACCTCCTCCGCACCGCCTCCCGCGCCGGCCTCCTCTCCGAAATCCCCGCCGTCCTCGCCGTCATGAAACACCACCACCCCTCCTCCTCCTCCGCCGTCGACTCCGCCACCTTCAAGTACCTCCTCGACGCCTTCATTTTGGCGGGCAAGTTCGACGCGGCCCTCGGCATCCTCGACTTCATGGAGGACCAAGGCGCCAGGCTCAGCTCCGACATGTACGACTCCGTCGTGGCTGCTCTCGTCAGAAAAGGTCAGCTGTCTTTGGCCATGTCGATCCTGATGAAGCTTCTAGAAGAAGAAGAAGAAAGAGGAGGGGACCCACCAAACTGCGTCGCGTGTAATGAGCTGCTGGTGGGTCTGAGGAGAGCCGACATGAAGGTAGAGTTCAAGACTGTGTTTGATAAGCTTAGAGATAGTAAAGTTTATAAGATGGATACATGGGGATACAATATCTGCATTCATGCTTTTGGGTGTTGGGGTGATTTGGGTTTGTGTTTGAGTCTGTATAAGGAGATGAAGGACTCGAATTCGGATTCGGTGGGTCCGGATTTGGCTACTTACAATAGTCTCATTCATGTGTTGTGTTTGGTTGGGAAGGTGAGTGATGCGGTTAAGGTGTGGGAGGAGTTGAAGTGTTCAGGTCACGAACCGGACGCCATTACTTACCGGATACTTATTCAGGGGTGTTGCAAGTGTTATAGGATAGATGAGGCTATGAAATTTTTTAGCGAAATGCAGAACAATGGGTACAATCCAGATACAATTGTGTATAATGCGTTGATTGATGGATTGTTTAAGGCGAGGAAGGTGAATGAAGGGTGTCAGATGTTTGAGAGGATGGTGCAGTATGGGGTGAGAGCCTCAACGTGGACGTACAATATTCTGATTGATGGTCTGTTTAGGAATGCAAGGGCCGAGGCGGCTTACACTGTGTTTTGTGACTTGAGGAAGAAAAAGGGTCTGTTTGTGGATAGTGTTACTTACAGCATTGTTGTTCTGCAGCTTTGTAAGGAGGGTTTGCTCGAGGGGGCGCTAGAGTTGGTGGAGGAAATGGAAATGAGGGGGTTTACTGTTGATTTGGTTACTATATCGACACTCATGATTGGGCTGTATAGGCATAGCCGATGGGATTGGACGGATAAGCTCATGAAGCGGATTAGGGATGGTAATCTGTTGCCTAGTGTACTTAAGTGGGAAGTCAATATGGAAGCTAGAATGAAAGCTCGTCAGAGTAAAGAAAAGGATCACACACCAATGTTCCCAAGTAAAGGTGACTTCAGTGACGTTTTGAGTTTGATAAGTTCTGCTGCCTCAACAATGGATGTAAACCTTGAATCAGATGTTGCTGGGGTTAAAGAGGATAATAATTCGTCCACAGATAATGATCTATGGTCATCGTCTCCGCATATGGATCACTTGGCCAATCAGTTCAAGTCCTCTGACCACTCTCCTCAGCTGTTTTCGCTGTCCAGAGGGCAACGAGTTCAAGGCAAAGGGGATGACTCTTTTGATATTGATATGGTAAATACTTTCTTGTCCATTTTTTTGGCCAAAGGGAAATTAAGCGTAGCTTGCAGATTGTTTGAGATTTTCAGTGATACGGGTGCAACCCCTGTGAGTTACACTTATAATTCCATATTGAGTTCGTTTGTCAAGAAGGGCTACTTCAATGAGGCATTAGGTGTACTCAGTGAGATGGGAGAAAAGGTTTGCCCCACAGATATAGCAACATACAATGTGATAATTCAAGGCCTGGGGAAGATGGGAAGAGCAGATTTAGCCAGTAGTGTTCTGGATAAGCTAATGAAGCGGGGCGGTTATCTTGACGTGGTTATGTACAATACCTTGATAAATGCTCTGGGGAAGGCTAACCAGATTGACGAAGTTAACAAGTAATTCAAGCAGATGAAGAGTAGTGGAATAAGTCCTGACATTGTCACATTCAATACGCTTATTGAAGTTCATAGTAAAGCAGGCCGACTGAAAGATGCGTATAAGTTTTTGAAAATGATGCTAGATGCAGGCTGCATGCCGAACCATGTCACTGACACCATTTTGGATTTCCTGGGCAAGGAGATTGAGAAATCAAGGTACCAAAAGGCATCAATTCTACGCAATAAGGATGATGGCTGAATGGAGTTATCTTCTGGTCCAGATTGATTTTAGTCTAGCTGGTTGCGACTTGCAAAGAAATATATGATATAAACATGAAGCCTATTGTGCAATCATTCCATAATGAGGTACCATTTTAGATCTGTAATCATGTTGCTAAAGTTTATGATTCAAATTGATAGCGGAAATATAATGTAGCCTCCCTATACTCATATCGTGTGTCCGAATTTTCTTACGCTTGCTGAATATTTCCGTTGCTTGAGCATCATATCAAAGTTCTTTCTACTCATTGCTTTGAGCTTACCACATTCCAAAATTGTACATAGTATATCTCAATGGATTATCTTCCACCAATCAAACTCATTTATTCTGTTTAAGTTACATAGGCATATCTATGACAAATTCCCAAGAGATCTACGTGGTTTCACAACTCTGTCATAACTATCTTCCTACATACAGTCTCTGTATATGATCATTACTTCAAGGACCAGCAATGTGTCTCTTTCTCCGTGCACCTGTTCAACAGAATCAACCGAGACCAGAAATGAGCAAACAGAAGGAAGAAGGTGTGAGTGCTCAGAATGACAATGCATCTTGACGTTTGTAAGAAGGGATAAACACATTTACTTGAGCTGATATGATTTAACACCAATTGTTTCAAAAACAGGTTTGAAGTGGCAAATTCAAAGAGTCTGATATGAGGAAAGCTGAAACTGTAAACGGGAGCAAACATCTCTGAGGCCAACACCTTGAATCCATTACAACCGTACAATTAAAGCCAAAGGCAACATAATTTCGATGAGTATAAACTATTTGACAGGGTTGGCATTACACCATCCTCTTATGCAGACACCAAAAATCATTTATATATGTTCATATCTGATTCAAAGTCCATGCCAGTTATCGTTATCGACATTCTAAAATGATTTTGTAGCAGGGCACTGAAAGTTTTCATCATCTTTCAAGGGAAACATACCGGTAGAACTCTTGGTCCAGAGAACCTGACTATCGACAGTACTGAGGTGCTGATCATCAAGGCGCTTCCATGTTTTGATGGACTTGACTGCTCCCCAACCTCCACCATCCGTTTTCTCTAAGGTTGCTGCCACCACCCTGGCTCTCCTAGACCATCCAGTCTTTCCATAAGCATGGTATCCGAATCCCCCACCATAACAAAGGTATACGTCAGTTAGCTTCCCACAAAAGTCATTGATGTGGTCATGGCCAATAAAAGCTGCCTTCACATCTCCTGCTTCGACCATTGTTGTGAAGAAACCAGAGTTCACAGTAGCTGAGCTAATGGCCTCTTGCCTCACTCCAGTGATGTTTGACGAATCAAAACTCGCAAATTCTGGTAATGGTATGTGAAAGTATGCAAGCCCCGGTGCAGCTGTTTTCTGCGCCTGTGGCTTTTTCATGTATGCTTTCTGCAGGGTGACAGCGAATTGTGAAGTACATGTTGTACAAGAATAAGAGAAGTAGTAAAGAAATGCAGTGTGATTAGTACCTTCAGTTTTGCTGAAGTTTGTTGGAACCAAAACTGTTGGGAGGGTTTAATCCAACCATAGCCAGGGATAGAAGGAACTGTTGAGTAATCTCCACTGTCAAGGAAATAGAGATTGAGAACCGATTTATTTTCAAAGCCAGTGCCATGAACTCCTCCGACCTCCAAGTTATAGTTGCCGAAACCATCAATGACATGTTGGTCCGAAGGATTGAGTCGAGCCAGAGTGGTATTATAGCCAGCAATGTGCTTCATTACTCCTCCTCTCGAGAGGTCTGATTCCTGATCATGGTTCCCCAAAACAGCTGCCCACGGAATGTTGGACGCAATGGCTGGCGCAAACGCAGCATCCATTGATTTAGCAGCATCAGTAGCATCGGCTCCAAAGATGTTATCTCCTGTTTAACACAGGAAAGATGCAACGAACCAAAACCATAACCAAGGACTAAGCATCGAGTTTTGAAACAAAGTGACCGAACTCATTAAGCACAGACATATCCTCTCACACAGTTCCAACACTTGAAAGTGAAAAAACGTTACTGAAATTATTAACTCTCCATCAAGTATTAGTTTAACTTGTTGACATCATCGAATGTTGTTTCACACGTGAAAGAGACAATAAACGACAAAAGAGAGAAATGAGGGGGCATATACCGGTGAAGACAATGAAATCGGGCTTCTCGGCGTGAACCATCCGCTGAAGAAACGCCGTCGTATTGAGGTCGGAGCAACCGGCCATCTGTGCCGGAAGCACATCTTCACACGGCGTCGTTTTGCCGTCCCCATAGTGCATGTCCGCCACTTGCAGAATCTTGAACTGTCCATTACCGGCAAATCTCAGCCGTCCCTTCTCCTCCTCGTCGTTCTCACGGTGTTGCTTCGCCGCAGACGACGTAACCCAGATTGAGAGCAACGACAGCAACACCACCATCGTTAGAAAACGGCCCATTTGAAAGTACGTAACTCACTACTCGCTCCAAACTCTTATCCTTATCTTGACGACAGACATTGTTCGTGTTTGCAAAGCTGCAAGCTTTAACTTATATACACAATGTGAAGCGTGAACGACCCACTGGGAAGTCACGCACCAAATTAGACTCATAAGACAAAAGCTGAAATCTTTATTTTTATTCCTCTATTTATTTTCGACGATCCAAACAAAAGTTCCAGTCTTTTTTTCTCTGTGATTGGCTATTAAATTACAGATTATCCAATCAACAAAGAGAGTATATTCGGCGGCAGATTTTGAGAGCATGCATCGTCAGCTTTGGTCTTGTCTGGCACGTGGCACCGACTCATTGGAAGGTGGTCCTCCGGACGTCCCCTAGTTCCAAACCAAGGAATGTGTTCGACATAGATAAGAATCAAACAAGTCTAGTTGAGATTTGAGAAAAGCAATTACATGTAGGACGTACAGTTACGCCTCCACCTATAAGACGACTTGGCTTTCCTGCGATTCAGGGAACTTGGCTTACCACACAAGTTGAAAATGTTCTCGAAAAGATTGGAAGTTCAAATCACGTACTACTACAAAATCGATTTTTATGGTTCATCTTGATCAACTCATCTTGGCCTGCTATCACTATCTAATTGGTATAGCATCATGATAGTGAAGTATTTTGTTTGTGCTTGTGTAAAACACTCAAAACAATAGTGACATTTTTTGTGTTCCATCATCAGATATTGATAGCAGACCAAGAACGGTGTTGATTGCAGCTCGATTATATAACATCAATAATAAATAAAGGTGATGGTTACATTTCCAGCTATATGTGTGTGTGCTTTTGCTATTCACAAGCTGAATAGTAGTGACACAGAGAGGAGGGATTTAAATTCATATGGGTGGTGGGTGTCTTGTGATTGATGGTCATATGATGTTTTCTGTTTGTCATGACATTCATACTTTCGTAGTATGCAACCAAATTGCAGAGTGGCTTTGATGTTTACTGAGTTTCAAGTGTCTCAGAAAGTTTGCCAGAGGTTCATCAAAAGGTTCATGCCTGCTTCATATGAAAAAGGGTCCTGTAAGTCCACAACTGTTTCTAAACAAGTTAGCTGTAAATGAGAAGTCAAGCATGCGCATTTGATGTAGCAAGCTAAATAGTTAACTGTGGGTGGAGCTGTTCCCACATCTGTATGAACCGTGAGTGCTTCGAAATGATTACAGTAACCGACTAACCATAAAAAGCCATCTTTCATCTTACATTTTCTAGTGAAGAGATGAAAACTTGTTACCACTTTACCAGCAATGTCAAAGTCCAGACAAAGCCTACCCATGCAACTTAGGATACTAATCTCCATTCTGTAAAGTTTCAAACAAGGTGGGAAAAATGATACATTATCACACTTTAGTACTATTTGCAAAGATTAAAGATACTACTTTTTCAGATCCTTTCTTCTACCGAATCATGCATTTTGGTCTATATGCATGGAAACTGATTTGTTTCTGTAATGAAAGAATTCGACATGATCCGTTAGACAACCATCGGAAAATGGTAATATAACACCATAGACTTCTGAACTGCTGTATGGCTGAATTCAGATATTGAAAAGGAAAAAAAAATTAGAGAAATTGCTGGCAAGAAACTTGCATTGATTTCATTTGATAAAACAAGAGTTGACAACAACAGCAGGATGTAGAGCACTATGACAGAAGAAAAGACATATAGTAATACAGCAGCTAACAACAATTAGAAAAGCATAGCACATTAGCACTTGGGAGGATTTCAAACTAAAGTTTCTTATCTTTTTCTCCTGGTGGGGATGACTTGAACCAAGGGATCCACATTGAGGTTGTCTTCTGATACTGCCTGTATGCTTCTGCTCTGTAATCTTGATTTAGCATTCGCTGTTCTACAAGCTTTGTCACATGAGCTAAACACATTGTATTGAGAAAAGACCCAACAAAGGTCCACCCAAGTCCGAGGTTCCATGCAAATATGAACAGTCCCCACCACCACAATTGCTCTCCAAAGTAGTTGGGATGCCGCGAATAGTGCCACAACCCCTCGTCAAGAGCAAGCACAACCGGCTTCCCAAGCTCTCTAAGCTCGTTATTTCTCTTTGTAAAGTTGTGGAGCTGTGTGTCTGCAAAGTATGCTATAGTGATGCCAGAAATGCAGACAATGATGGCAACAAAATCCCATATGTTCAGTGGCACATTGACAGAGTGGATCACATACAATGGAATGCAGACACCAATTAGAAGAACCTACAAAGATATGAAGACACAGTCACCTTCCACTTAACTAGCTTTAAAGATCACCAAAGACATAAAAAAACTTCCCGTCTAGATGCAGAGCTATCAGTACCTGCTGAGCAAGGTAGATGGCGAAGAAGGAAGCCCACCACCAGTGCTTTCCATATTGTGAGGTCAAATTGGTGAATCGCCAATCTTCCCTGCCACTCCACTGCCAATTTTCCCGCCTAAAATAGTTGTGAGCGATTCTGAGGCTCCAAATCCAAGTCAGCAGAATCACGATAATGGATCTACTCCAGTTATAATCAGCCAAAGGGTGAGTCCTAAAGAAGTGATTTAGCATCACTGGTATCACTGTCCAATAAAAAGAGATCATCTGCAATAACCGAAATCAAGTAAGCTATTTTAATCCCACAGAAATTTTGAACTAAAAAGAACAAGTTTTAAAAATAAACGTACCCAGTGGCTAGATAGGACTTGGCTGATGAGCCAGAAGAGGACATTGACGTTGAGGAAGAAGAGGGCATTGGCTAATAGAAGAGGGTGGTGATAGCACCATCCCCAAATAGTAGACAGACTCTCAGAACTACTAGTATGGTGACTGTGGTTGTTTAGAAATAAGAGGTAGAACAAAATGGAGGGAAGGGGAGCTAGAAATGGTAGCACTGCATTCTTCAAGTTACTATTAGCCATGGTTATAACTTATAACTTGTAAGTACATCACTAGCAGAAACAAGAAGCCTATCTTTATAGTCCTACGCGGCCCCATCCATGATAGTGAAAGTGGAAAACTTGGAATGATTCTGGCTCTTTCTGCTTGGTGGGTCTGCAAAATCCCTCCAAATAATCATTAGCAAAGGCACTAATCATGTCAACTTCATTCACTCCATTAAAGATGTTCTTCATTTGAAAATGTTAACCATGTCTCTGTTTTTCTTACTCGACCAAAGAACAAATATCTCTTCTTTTACTTTATTTTCAACTTAGTTGTTCAGCAATCAAATCAAGAATGAAAGGTTTGAACTTTGTTCACATAGAACCCATCAATGTAGAAAGAAGAGCAAAACCCACATATGTATCCGAGTCTAACTAAGCAAAAGGTCTGATTTCAGTGGAGTTTTACAGATATTTGTATATATGTTTCAAGTTTTTTCTGGTCATGTTGTATCAAACCACCTTAATCAAAGCCGCTGCACTCCTAAAATCACATTAAACAACTTTGAGGTTTTATAGCTCACAGCAGACCAAAAATTGTCAATTCCAACTGCAGGTTATACGGACAAATGAAAGAATGAAAACGCGAAATGCTTATGTAGTGAATCCTTTTATCTTTCAAGGTAGAAAGTAAAACTTTCTGCCACAAGCTTTTAATGGTAATTGACAATTGAACTATGACAACCTTTATATGAGACTTTGAGTAATTTAGTGATCATTAATCATATGGAGCGTGCTAACAATGCTACATGCAATAAAAACAAGATACTCAATGCCAAACATCTAATTATGAGATGGTTACCATGACTGGTGTTTGCAATGATGTAGACAATAGCACAGGGAGGAATCTATGTATACCTTCAACTGATGTGGGGTCTTGTAAACATTAATCTAAGATCTTGTATCTGTCTGTCATGATAGGCATATTTAAGGAAGAGGGGAAAAAATCAATCTAAAAAGCAAATGGAAACAAGATGCAGAATGTGGTATGTATTTTGTATCTTCAGCAACAGATAGAGAGACGTGGTTGCCAGGGATCAAACCCCAGGTCACCAACATGAAAAACAGCAATACTTAGAACTTTACTGCAGACATTTTTATGGCCATATTGTATTGTCTTGAGATTGATTACGATGACTAACATAACTCTGTCATGGACTGATGCTAAGCATCCTTCTGTGGATACACAAAATTCATTTCTGCAAATGCAGGTTTCTTATTATGTTAGGAAAGGAAATTTCAACAGTGAATCCAATATTCATGCAGTTCTTTCCAGATCTTTCATTTCTCAATCAATATTTTACAACATAAAACTTTAAGAAACCAACGGCGTGCAACCAAGGTTCCAGCTCACAAACAAACTATAAATGAATCAAGATAGATGTTTTAGCACTTAGGCCCTATACTGTAACAAGTAACGATGTTGTAGGATAACAATGGAAAGCTGCTGAGTTACCTCAATGCATGGCATTATTTTGGTTACATAGTCAGAGGCTTTGTCTTTAAAACAATGTTTTACTGCTAGCATACTCATATGGTGAGAGCACGCGCGAATCCATTCAATTCTATGCTCATACTTTAAGGTTTTCTGAAGGAATAATCTCGCATTACTCCTTAAGCTAAACACATGCCTGGAGGACACATCTTCTTTTGTAGCACACATCAGTGAAATTCTTAAGTTTAGAAGAGAAATGTTCCTTTAAAGGTTTTCCAAGTACACAGACAAAGCTAACAGATAGCTGTTCATGAGAGGTCAGGCATGTGTGATTGAAAATGGAAAAGCAAATGTAGGTACGAATGGGTCAAGCTGATCTCACTTTGGCGTGTACCATTTTGTTACATTAGTGCTATAATTGAATAAGATTACTATATGACACCGTGGTACATCCATCATATTCTAGAGAAGGATGAAGATTGATAATCAGGCACCGTTAAAGTTCAACAATACACACATAAAATGTCCCAAGTCTTCATGTTCAAAGATTTCACAGAAGAAGGCAAATGATATCCTAGAACTGCTTTCTAATGTATTCTTCAGAATTCCAATATGATGACTGAAGCCGTGAATTTTACATCCATCCAATTTTGATTTAAGGAACTCTTCAAAGAGCTATTAGAAGACTTGCAAGGACATATGTTTGTCAGTCATAAGCATTATACAGTATAGATTTCTTAGTAAGCGTGGTTCTTTCTAACGCAACAAGTAAATGCAGAAGCCTGGATCTCATGGAAATACTCATTATTCTAAAGAATAATTTCTTAAAGCAACATGTCAAAGTATACACAGAGAAATTTCAAATTGCAATCAAATTTTTTTCTTTCAAATAAAGAAGAATCAGTGACAATTGCCGGGCATAGGGCATTATAAGACAAGAAAAGAGATATATGGAGCTGATAAAGCTAATTTGAAAAGAATGACACTTACAGAAATATGAAATCAAGCTTTCTTATCTTTACCTCCAATTGGAGACAACTTGAACCAAGGGATCCACACTGAGGTTGTCTTCTGATACTGCCTGTAGGTTTCTGCTCTGAAATCTTGCTTCAGCATTCGCCTCTCCACAAGTGCCGTCACATAAACCAAACACAATGTATTAGCAAAAGAACCAACAAAGGTCCACCCTTGCCCCAGGTTCCATGCAAATACAACCAGTCCCCACCACCACAACTGTTCTCCAAAATAGTTGGGATGCCGCGAATAATGCCACAAACCCTCACCAAGGTTAGCCACAACCGGCTTTCCAAGAACCTTAAACTCAATGTTTCTACTTACAAACTCATGGAGCTGCGTATCAGCATAGTACGCTATAACAATACCAGAAATGCACACAATGATGGCAACAAAATCCCACATGTTCAGTGGCACATTAACCATGTGGATTGCATACAATGGAAGGCATATCCCAATCAGAAAGACCTACAAACATTATAAACAACCAACCAAACACAATTAGCAGCCATTTCACCAAATCTCATAGAGGCATTTCCTCAAGAACTTAAACCTTCACAAAACTCATAGCTAAAATTACCTGCTGAGACAGATAAACAGCAAAGAAAGAAATCCACCACCACTGTTTGCCGTACTGTGAGTTCATATCAGTGAACCTCCAATCCTCTCTAGCACCCCATTGCCAATGTTCCCGCCTAAAGTAGTTATGTGTCAGCCTAATGCTCCAAACCCAAGTCAACAAGACCCCAATTGTTGACCTCCACCAGTTAAATTCAGCCAAAGGGTGAGTCCTGTAGAAGTGAACCAGCATTACGGGTATGACGGTCCAATACAAATCGATCATCTGCACCAAAAACCCAGATCAGATAAGCAAAAAGATAACTTTTTTTTTTTATCGAAACATAGGTAAAAAGATCGGATTTTTAATGAAAGAGAGATAAATAAAGATTGGATTTTTACCCAATGGCTGGATAGGACTTGGCTGATGACCCAGAAGAGGACATTGACGTTGAAGAAGAAGAGGGCATTGGCTAGTAGAAGAGGGTGGTGGTAGCACCATGCCCAAATAGGAGAGAGAGTGGTTTGATTATGGTGGTTGTTGAGGAATGTGATGTAGAAAAGGATGGAGGGAAGTGGAGCCAAGAATGCAATGACTGCGTTCTTCAAGTTATTATGAGCCATTTGGGATTTTGATTGAGTTGATCACCAAACAGTGGAATAGGGGACTGTTTTTATAGAACTGTAGAATCCTAAACCTTTTGTGATGGTTATTTGGGAGTAGAAAAATAAGCTAGAAATTGTGTAGGGGGGTCTTTTGATCTCTCTGCTCGGTGGGTCTTGTGAGATTCTTCGGAGTGATAACTACTAACTAGCATATGGGTAGTAACCATGTCGAATCCATTAAGAATCTGCTAAAATAACATGTAATGGTTTACCCACAATAAAACTAAGCATCCCTGATAATTTTAACCATGTCTCAACGATACTCGATTAGAACATAGGACACTTGGTTCATGTCAAGTATCACTTAGTAATATAGCTGTTGGCCATATAATCTCAAAGTATGCTACATCACCATATGAGGTGCATTTTTTTTTGCGAGGTGAAATTGACACTTATTTTTTTACAAATCGCATTCTCGTTTTATATATTTTGTGTGTATTTTCTATTCAGTTTTACTTGAAATTATAAAGAAGGAGAGTGTGATTTATAAAAAAATGTGTAAATTTTACCACCTTTTATTTCGTGGGTAGCTCTGTACAAGTTAAATCTTAGGTGTACACTAGTAAAAAAATTACTTGTACATTGTACAATCTCTAGAGTAGAAACATCAATAGTAGGCTTGTTAATCAAAAGCTGACACAATCTCTAGTGTATGAAATGATGCTAATCACTTTCTAGCTTAGGGTGAGGTGTGAGCAATGATCATATACCTCACTTGGCAGTAGCCCGGCGCACTTGATCAATCACTAAATCACTATATATATATAGCTTCTTTACAATTGGTCCCCTCTACACTTTGCTTAATCAGTTCCTCTAATCTGCACCAGAAAGCTGTAACCATGGATAAACAAAGGGTACGGCCGGCGCTGCATCGATGCGATTGCCAGCTGCTTCAATGGCTGTTCGAGATTTCGAGCTAGCCAGCAGTGAAGAACCCACAGATCGGAAGCACTTGCTTCATGAAAAAGCACAATGCATATATGCAATGATATATGAATGTTGATCTGACCACTCTTTAAGTCTCTGGTTAAGACTTTCTTTTCATCTTCTGCTCCTCGCTCTTACTTTTGGCATGCTGAATTGCTGATGATGCAGAAAGCGCACAAAAAACTCAAAACTCAATGGTTTGATAACTCAAGAATAAAACCATTAATGAAGAAAAGTTGAGACAAAGGCACATCTAAGCCAATCAAAATTATTTTTTAGTACAAGGTCTTCACACTAGTGAAAAACTTGGTTGTCGATAAAGCATTTTAAGATATTTTTTGTATTGAATTAAGGTGGATTTTCTTCAACTTGTAAACAAGTCAAAACCAAAGACTAACTGTGTGTGATACAAGTATGACTCTGCTAAATAGACCTAAGTTCACTACACTATACACTTGCTATTTTCACAATCAAAACTACATAGCCTATTAGTAAATTTTACTATTATTCTTCAGATATGATCTAGTTCTTGCTAAACCAAATTTAGAGAAGAAACTGCCATACAATAACGCGCGGGTCTTCAAAATGTTCATACTAAATCGAAAAAAAACTAAGAAAATAAATATTACGTGGCAAATTGCCAAGAGAGATGTCCTATCACAACCCAAGGGAAAAATAAAAATTAATCGGGCACTGTTTCATCTTCTTCTTCAGGTCTTGAGCTCTGGAGCTTAATTCTGAAAAATTTCGCCTCATCCAAATTAGGGTTTCACCGGAACCATGTCGGCTCGGTATCTCAAGAAAGTTATGAAGGAACAAGAAGAAGCTGAGGAGCGACAGCTACAATCGGACCTCGAAGAGGAAGAAGACGACCACCACCACAACCAGCCCAACGGCAAAGCCAAGCCCAACCCTTTCGACCTCCTCAACGACGATGACCCCCCAGGTTCAGCTTCCCTACTTTTTTGGTTTTCAATTTAGAATTTAACGTTCTTAAAGTTTCAGTCTTTTATAAGCTATTGTTGGGTTGCTATTGGATTCTGTGCAATATTATATAAACTTTTAGTATTGCATGAGACTTTTTGAGTTGGGTTCTAACTAGATTAAATTTTAGTTTAGGATTGAGCTTGGTTTGTTTGCAAGTGTAGTTGTGATTTTTGGGTGGTTGCAGGAGGATGAGTCAGAGATTGTTGATGAACCCTTGACTGTGGTTGAAGGGAAGAAGCCTATTGCTGATGTGGTTTCGACGTCCAGTTAAAAATCGAAGAAGAAAAAGAAGAAGAAAGGGAAAGAGGGCTCTTCTTCCTCTTCAGCTGCAACGAAAGTCGAGGGATGAGTTTCTTGAAGATTTCAATTTGCTTCAGCATGATAGACAAGCGGAGACGAGAGGTAGTGGTCAAGTGGTCAGGAATAAGTATGAGAAGTATGTGCCCTTCATCTTGCAAGTGGATCCCAAGTACTTGAATGCCGAAAACGAAATGCGGAGGATCTTTGGGTCGAAAGTGGTGAATTCCTTTGAGAAGAACCAGCAGAGTGGTAGTTCTAGAATGGCGCGTGGTAGAAGGCGTGGCGCAGTTCATAAGAAGTCTTTCCTTGTTACTCCATCGGAGCATTGGCCTAGGTGGGATGGAGCGGTGAACATGGAACTTCTTCAGTCACCCAAGGGATACTACGATTATCGGTAAGAACTTTATCTGCTGTATTTTAATCGGTGTGCTGCTTTTTAGTTATCTCGACTTTCCTCTAAGTAGGAAACATGTCTTGTGTTTCATCAGTGTGTTTAAGCTCTCTGTAGATACTAGATAGTTGTTTGCATTGTCATGAAACTTCATTGTGGTAGAAAAAAGCTGCAGACAGAAGAATGAATAATTTGTTTTGGTTTGGTTTGGTTATCTCTGCCTAACATATTCATTTGCATGTCAAGTGTTACCAAAGGAACTTCTTAAATTTCTACTCCTAATGTGACTGAAAGTCTCAACCCGTATTATCACAATACGAAACTTTTGCCTTTGTAAGTGGAGATACAATCTCATGCATTTTTCAGTATGGTATAACTTAAACAGGGAACCTTTTACAGTAACAAATTGGCTAATTCTGGTCATACAATGCTAAATGACAAGGAATACTCTCTACACAAACTATTATTGATTCCATATTAACATGAGAACATGCTCGAACTGTTGGGATAACTGTTGAGTCTTTTAGTATAAGTAATGATTGCTTTATTATAAGATTCTTCCTTCATATTTTCTTGTAATATTCGGTTAAGCAGCACTCCCAGAGGTGACATCAAACTTTTACTTTGAGTTTCGTTTCCTCTCTCATTATTTCAGATTTCATTTACCATTTAGTTTGTCCCCTAGTTTGTTTTCACAGATTTGAGTTGTCCGAAGTATGCTAAGGTAGTCAAGTGCATTACTGTCATGATTTGTGACATTTGATCCCATATTTGGCACACATCATATTCTTGGTTTCTTATGTGCAGATATACGTATTCATCAACCTACCGCCATGCTCAGAGTCAATTTGAATCTGTGAAAGCTATACATGATCTCAATGCCATTGCAGGTGTTTTAACACACTATCCTTATCATTTGGATTTGCTAATAACCATGGCATAATACTTTAAGTTCGTGGGTGAGCATCAGATGTCATCAGATACTATTTCGAGGTGCTTATATGCTTTGGAATGTGCTTGGTCTCCAATGTTCACCCCTTTCAAGGGTGATTGCCAAATTAAATACAGCCATGAAGCAAACAAGCCTCTATTTATTGCACTTTTCACGCACATGAAGAGTATGGATAGACGTGGCTGTCATCGATCTGCTTTAGAAGTTTGCAAGTTCTTACTCTCTCTCGATACTGATGATCCAATGGGGGCCATGTTCTGCATTGACTATTTTGCTTTGAGGGCAGAGGAGTATGAATGGCTAGAACGGTTCTCTGAAGAATATAAAAGTGATAACACTCTTTGGCTGTTTCCAAATTTTTCATATTCCCTTGCAATTGGTCGATTGTATCTTGAGAGAGTGGAATTGTCAAAAGGTTCAGGTATAGAAATCACCAAGTCTAGTTCTACTGATCTCATGAAGCAGGCATTGATGCTTCACCCTACTGTCCTAAAGAAGCTAGTGGCTAAGGTACCCTTGAAGGAACGGGTCTGGACTGATATACTCGAGAATCATTTTTTCCAAGCAGATCAAATAGGAATCCCATCCTTGGATCACCTTATAAGCATATACATTGAGAGTAACTATATTATATGGAGGCTTCCAGAATTGCAGAAATTGCTGAAAGATGCAGCACAGCTGGTGATCGAGACTCTGAGGGAGAATTGTGGTGAAAAGAAGCATTTTCATCTGACAAAAATGAGTAAGTATGCAATCCCATTGTTTCACTTCAGCTACACGTTTCATTATTTCAGTACTAATTTGATAAACATATTGGCATTAGCTTCAAAAAGTTTAATTGTGCAAAATAAGCCTGAATATTGTTGTGTATATGGGAAAATGATTGATCGCCTGCTCATTATCTTGTGTAGGTATTCCCACTTGTTGGTTTCAGATTTCTCTTATACATTGCCTGCTGCCCCACCTGAAAATTTGCTACCTTTTATGGCCAACGCAAGGATGGGGGAAGCCATGCAAAATGAGCAACAATTTGGCATTCCAAATGAGGGTGGCCATGCTCCCCGTGATGTTGCAAATCGAAATCCATTTGCAGTCTTGCTTGAGTCGGTGATACCATGGGTTCATTATGGGGATGCACCGGTGGTTGAGGAAGATAACCACCAAAATGTCTGTGATCCAGACAATGGAGAACATTGATTGGTAATGAGATTGAAAATATGTTATAGCAAATTTAGACAAGGCCCTCCCTTGTTGAATGATCGAGTAGCATTTCTGCTTCAGGCCATTTTTAGAGAAAACGTTTGCAGTTCTCTTCTCTTACAGTAACACCTATCATACTTTAGCTGCTACAGGAACCTTTTTTTTTAGAAACTGGTACCATATTTAAGTTATGTGAATATCATTCCGGTATGAATGTGTAGTATGAATGTGGTGTTTATGTGACCCGACATTTTAGTGACCCGACAGGAACCTTTTTTTTTAGTGACCCGACATTTTAGTTCACACCTGCGGTATTTATGGTATGAATGTGTACTTCCGACCCTTAGGGCATCTCCAACAATGGAGGTCCTATACCTTATAGTAGAACCTTCAAAGAAAAACTCATCTCCAACCCATAAAAATTTGGGTCTCATACCCTATATCTAGGTCTCATACCCTATCCAAGGTTCTAAAATAGAACCCAATATGAGGTATAGAACCTTGTATATTTTTGTGGGCCCAACTGTTTTAATAAAGAGTATTTTGTTGTTTTCTTATAGTGAATTAAACTTTTATTTATTATACACTCACTTTTATTAATAGCACACAAAATTAAAGGTCAATACAACACACCAAATTAAAAACACACAACAACACACCAAATTTAATTAAAAAATTCAATAATAGATTATTTTAAATTAAAATAGTTTGAGAAATTATTATAGAATACAATATGTATATTTTAATATTAAAAGAAATCTATAATAAAGATTATGAGTTTTAAGGTATAAGATATAAGACCCATGGTTGGAGATGAGAAAATAAGTTTTATTATGAGGTATGAAACCTTCATTGTTGGAGATGGGAAGGTCCTATAGTGAATAGTGATTTTACAAGGTTCTATTATGAGGTATAGAACCTTTATTGTTGGAGATGATCTTATATAAGAAGAGAATTAGAAGTAGCAGGGCCATGCCATCACTAGCTCGCCAGTCATGAACATGTGCTTAAGAAACATGATTGCATTTTCATTATCCAGCTTTTTGCATGAAGTCTGTAGCTAACTTACAAAGTTACAGCCACTCTGGTGTGGCCACAGAACATCGCATTGATAGTGACTTCTCTCAACCACATAAATTGTTCTACTCATGGAGTATTCTAAGATATGGGTTTGAATGTTGGAGTTCAGACTCATACCCCTGCCTAATAATTGTCCTGTGTACCCCATCGTGTTGGCTGAAAGATTCATTCCAATACACCAAGTAGCATAAACTATTTCAACAAGCAATTAGATGAAAGCAAAATTAGCTGTTCAATTTTTTCTGTGCTAGGCACTCACCGAAAATGCTTGAACTGCACAACATAAGCTAATACAAAATATTCGATCAATTGCTCAAAATGCTAAATACAGAGAACTAAAATATTAGAACAAGTTGGGCACTGCATACGTCTTAATCTCGACTTGTCATACGATGTTTTTGTATACAATGGTGCAATAGCAACTGGTGATCTACAGGACAACTAGTCCCAGCCTGGCTAGAATTGAGTCTTTGGAAATTCAGAAGGAGAAGAAAAGCTACACTCTTGAGAACTAATACCCAATTGAAATAGGAAGAATGGTACTTTCAATATCCATCAAAAAAGCTTGAGAATCTGAAGCAAGCATTAGCATTAGCATATGCATCGCATCCAATTTCCTTTTTTAGGTCTTTGATGGAATTGAAGTTAGGACTTTCAGGACTCCCTCTATATCCATCCATTGATCCTTTGATCATTGAATCCCATGTGTCATGTGCCCACTTCTCTTTTTCTTCTTCCATCTCCATACCTGCCTCTCCTCCATACAAAATAGGCCAATATAACTCCATCTCTCTCTTCTCTCTCTCTCTCTCTCTCTCTCTTCCCTAACCGACTTTCCCAATTACCCAGTAATCCATTTCCTCTCTCTCTCCCCCCATACTTTCTAGGGTTTTGAAAATTGGAACAAACCAAAGCTAAAGCTGCTCACCTCCTCAGAAAACTATACACACATTTTCACATACCCATTAACCCACATTTCACAGCAGGGAATCCAATTCTCCACCTTTCTCTTTTTTTCCAGGTAAAGGTTGAGTCTTTGGCTCTCCAACACCCTATATACAAAGAGAGAAAATGGGCTCTTAGTGGTGGTGGTGATGATGATAGTCACGTGTAGATGAATTTGTTCTGAGAAGATAGATATGTTGGCAATGGAGGAAGATTTTGATGCCAAGTTGAAGATTCAGGGGAATAATAACTCTGCTTCTTCTAATGGTGGTGGTGGTGCTAATAGTAATGTTCAGAAATCCAAGAGCTTTTCTTTCAGGGCTCCCCAGGAGAACTTCACCATTCAAGACTTTGAATTGGGCAAGATCTATGGCGTTGGTTCTTATTCAAAGGTCTCTGCTTTATTGAATTTTCCTTATGGAATTTTTTTATTTTGTTAATGTGTGGCTTTGGTTTTGTAGTTGTTGGATCGATTTGAAAATTAATGGGTTTCATGTTGCATAAATGCTAGCTTTGGTTTTGTGATGATAGGATTTACTTGAAGGAGTCATTGCCAGTTTTTAATAACTGCTTGTAGATTTAAATTATTGTTAGGAAGACTGTAACGTCTGGTTGAGGGTATGTCCTGCTTCTGGTTATTGTTTGCCGAGTTAGTTGTATTGTTTACTCGCTAGTTGTGTTTAGGCTAGGATGTTTGAGTTTGGGTACATTACTTAAAGTTTTGTTGACTCATAGAGCTTGTAATTTGCTAATGCATGGTGTGAGATGAGAGGAATTAAAAAAACACTGGATTTTATGTTGCTGGTTTGTGTGGTAGTGAGATGGAGAGGACCTGATATTGTGTTACAGTTGTGACTTTTCACTGGCATTTTGTATTACAAATAAACAATGTAGATTGTGTATTATTTCTTTGTAGAATTCATGCCAGTCTGATTGTATTTGTTTCCTATATTTCCTTGTGGTATGATGAAAACCGATGTGCAAACACAGTACCATATCCTGGTTTTGATGAGTGGCACTTCCACGCGAGATTTTTGACTCTCTAGAATTGGGATGTTATGTGGTTGCTGTTTGAGTAAAGATGTTTCAAAACATATGATTGAATAAAGATTTATTTGTGACACATCACATGAGGTTGGTTGAACTGTTTAAAAATACTCATCTTATCTGTCTGTTATTGTCATGGATTTCAGGTTGTCAGAGCAAAGAAAAAAGATTCCGGAATTGTCTACGCGTTAAAGATCATGGATAAAAAGTTCATCACTAAAGAAAATAAAACAGCTTATGTGAAGCTGGAACGCATTGTTCTCGATCAGCTGGATCATCCAGGCATTGTGCGGCTGTTTTTTACATTCCAGGATTCCTTTTCACTGTGTAGGTATTTTTGGTTGTATCCTCTTTTATTTCTGCACGTAGTTGTCAGTTCTTTTTCCCACGGCACATTCATTATTTGTGTTCATTCTGGAATCTCACGGGCATGTGTATTTTTAATTTATCTCTGAAGATATGGCACTTGAATCCTGTGAAGGTGGAGAACTTTTTGATCAAATGACTAGGGTAAGCTTCTACCTTTACTTTCCAGACATGCTTTTAAGGTTATTGTGGAGTTATCTCTGCGTCTACTTTTTACATGAGAAGAATTCAGTAATTGCTATCCTATTCATTAATCACTCTCAACTTAATACCATATCTTAGTATATTATATTGTTTTGCTATTGCAATTTCATTACTTCACGAATTTTCCCGAGTTGAACTCCAGATATGATTTCCCAAGTGCTTTGATCGAACAGTAGACACATGCCCTTAATCCCTCTAGATCCCACTACTGTATCTGTAATGTTGTTATACCATGTGCAGAAAGGTCGTCTGTCTGAGGATGAAGCTCGTTTCTATGCAGCAGAAATTGTAGACGCACTTGAATATATACATAGTATGGGATTGATACATAGAGATATAAAGGTATTTTGTTTAGAATTAAATGTCTGTAGCTATGGCCATATGTCTTTATGAATACACTTATATGGTTTCAAATTGCAGCCAGAAAACTTACTACTTACGTCAGAAGGGAACATCAAGGTTGCTGATTTTGGGAGTGTAAAGCCTATGCAGGATAGCCGAATTACTGTCCTTCCAAATGCGGCATCAGGTATCAAAACTTTAATCATGTCGAGGCTGCATGATTTGTGTTTCAGTATTATGATGAATTTGATGTGTTGATTTCTTCTGTAGATGATAAGGCTTGCACATTTGTCGGAACAGCTGCATACGTTCCTCCAGAAGTCCTGAATTCATCCCCGGCAACTTTTGGGTAAGAGATTTATGTGGAGTCACCATCTACTGTACATTTAATTGCAAACTTCATGTTAGTGTAAAACTTGTAGATGTTCTAACTAATTTTGGATTTTTTTCTTAGATGTTATGTCTGGTAGCAATAGTATATGACCTATGTAGGATAACCCTTTTTCTTTGCTCTCACTGAAACATATCCACACAGAAATGACCTCTGGGCACTTGGCTGCACCTTGTACCAAATGCTTTCAGGAACTTCTCCATTCAAAGATGCAAGCGAGTGGCTCATTTTCCAGAGAATTATAGCAAGAGATATTAGGTTTCCAGATTATTTCTCAAAGGAAGCTAAAGACCTTATTGATCGATTGTTGGTAAGCTATCAATTCATACGTAGTCTTGCTTCTATTAGAATTCCTGCCCTTTCATCAAGTACAAGTCTGTATACAATGTGTGATTATTTCTGATAGGGCAACTGGAAATGTTATAGAAGGCTTCAGTTATCGCTTTACTTGTTGCAGGATTTAGATCCCAGCAGGAGGCCTGGTGCTGGACCTGATGGTTATGCTGCACTGAAAATGCACCCATTCTTTAAGGGAGTTGACTGGAAAAACTTAAGAGCACAAACCCCTCCAAAACTTGCCTTAGAACCGGGGGTATGGCTTCTTTGCTCGTACTTTGCAGAATCCAAACTCCTCCATTACAGTATTATTCTTCAGCATTCTAGAATGTTTCTGAGAACATTAGGCTCTTTCTTTTTCACATTCAGTCAGGTGAGGGTGATGATGTCCGTGATAACTCATGGAATCCTTCACACATTGGAGATGGTGCATCAAGACAAAATGAGGGTAACAGCGGTTCAGCATCTTCTTCTGACGCTTCTGGTCATGTAACTAGGCTTGCTTCGATTGACTCTTTTGATTCGAAATGGTATTGTTTCAGTACCCTTGTCTCTGTATCACTAGATCTTCAGTTTAAATAGATCAAAATTCTGTTGCTTGCAAACCTGCTGTGATCTCTTAAGTTATGATAACTTATGCCGTTGACAGGCAACAATTCCTTGAGCCTGGCGAGTCCATTCTTATGATCTCAATGGTGAAGAAAATTCAAAAACTGACAAGCAAAAAAGTGCAGCTTATTCTCACCAACAAGCCAAAGTTGATTTATGTGGATCCCGCAAAACTGATGATGAAAGGAAATATAATCTGGTCTGACAACTCTAATGATCTCAGCGTCCAAGTTGCTAGTCCTTCACAATTCAAGATTGTTACGGTATGTTCTTCCTGCTCGGTTTCTCTGATTCTTTGCAGTATTCCTCTTTATGCACAACAATGTATGGAAAAGTCTGAATTTGCAAGTCTTGATGATAATTAGCTTTCATCTCTGATATAGTTCTCCTACTTTTTCTGTTCCAATTATGTACAGCCAAAAAAAGTAATGTCATTCGAGGATGCAAAACAAAGAGCGTGGCAATGGAAGAAGGCAATTGAGGGGCTTCAAAATAGGTGAAGAAATCAGAATGTGGTTTTGACATTCCTTCGAGATTGATATTGTAGAGTGCAAGGAGGATGCCCCTGAAATTATTTATTAATGAGAGAGGTGGGAGTCTGCTGAACTTTCTTTTCCCAGGCGCAAAGCTCCCATTTCATGTCTTGTATGGCATAGTTTTTGTATAATGTGAGGGCTTAATTGTAGGGGGGTCTGTAAAGGAGCCGGGATCATCGCACTTGTTTATTGTATTGAAAACTACCATCCATTAATGGAAGTTTTATGATCTCTACATCTGAAAGATGAGATTTTTCACTTGAGAGGGAACACAGCACGACCAACAACGTTAACGTAACTGTTGAAGTAGATTCAGAGTCTATGAGGTAAAATGCTAAGCATCTTGAATCTGCTCATGTCAATGACTCAACTAGCTAGATGAAGGATGATAAAAGCATGCACAAAGGAAATTCAAAAGAGCTTTATCAATTATCGCACCACTAAATTAAATACAGGAGCAACTGAATAACGTAACCTGAATTGCATATATGCCAACTTATTGGATAGAGCGTCGTACGTACAGATGTTTGGGCCTCTCGCTTGAGTGCTGCTGCATGTAGATGTAGTGCCTATAATTGATGCATTGTGAGCATCAACACCTAGGTGCTTTACAAGCTTCTTGTACATAATCTTCATATACATAGTCTTGAAAAGAATTAATCCCAGGGAAGGCGTACTTTTTTAACTTGCATTGTAAGTCGTCTTTCCAAATCAGACCCTTGTTCGAGTTGAAGAAGCCCTTGACATCCACGGAGATCAATCGACTCGAGCTGAGGACATCCAACAAGAATTTTCGTCAAGATATTGTTGGTCAGTCTGTGCCTAACAAGGTGGAGGTGGCGTAAACCATGCATGGTGGATGCTACAGCAAGTGCATTATCCTCACGACTTGAATCCACGTTGTTCAATTTGAATGACTTCAAATTAGGGCAGGAACGCCCGATTGTTTCGAGAATTGTCTTCCCAAAATGGTCGTTGAATGAAAGTTCAAGGTCCTCCAATAAGGGTAGTTTTGATGCCACTTCCATCAATACATCACTTGGAACGTAATTGCAATGAATTATTCCACTACAAGAAATTTTGCTTTTAGTGACCAACCTACTTTGTCACTCATATTAGATATTTCGTCACAAATATCTATTAATGACAAAATTAGTTTGTCACCTAAAATTGTAACAAATATTTACAGGTGACAAATGATAAGTTTGTCTGCAAAAATAAATCTGTGTGACAAACTCAATTTATTTCCTAATCCAACATATTTCGTCGCATATTCTCATTTAAATTTTGACTATTTTTAAAAAATGGTGCCAAAACTATATTTACCTGTCATATCATGATTTTCTAATGGCATAATTTTTATTATTGTTTTATGTCTTCATTCTTACTATAAATTAAACAACTAAAACAAAAATTAAAGAAATACATACAATAACATGTACATTCAGCTTTCCAAATCTATACCAGGTCACAGATGATCGAGTAAAATCCACATGAAATATCAAGACTACAAAACAAATCTCACGAGTATGTATCAAGAGCTAATTACTAATACATGTACATTCAAATCCTCAGCCTCATCACCAGTTCGTTGACCAGAGTCTGCATAACCTTTTCCAATACAGGACACCAATACTTGGGCTATCCTTACTCTACCACAAATTGAGACATTGCCGGCGACTTTTATGTCGCCGACAATGTTTTTGGACATTACCGGCGATTTTTGCCGGAAAAATCGCCGGCAATGTAATATTTTTTTTTTTTAACATTACCGGCGACTTAAATGTAAGTCGTCGGTAATGTCTCGATGGTAATGACATTACCGGCGACTTACATTAAGTCGCCGGTAATGTTTAAAAAAAAAAAAAAAACATTACCGGCGACTTACATTTAAGTCGCCGGTAATGTTAAAAAAAAAAAAATTACATTGCCGGCGATTTTTCCGGCAAAAATCGCCGGTAATGTCCAAAAACATTGCCGGCGACATAAAAGTCGCCGGCAATGGGTAAGAATGTTGTAGTATGCTACTTTGTTCTTGTTCAGCTTTAATCAGATTTAAGACCCAACCTATTAAGAGAAACTCTCAAATCAACAACCTGAGAGGTAAAGTAGAAAATAGAAGCAAGACATATGGAATAAATGAACTTGAGAAAAACGGAAATAAT
The DNA here is from genome assembly GCA_946800695.1 of Geum urbanum. NCBI lineage: Eukaryota > Viridiplantae > Streptophyta > Magnoliopsida > Rosales > Rosaceae > Geum > Geum urbanum. The sequence continues at coordinate 30,747,278 of OX327017.1, forward strand.
CTGGATAGTAAGTCGGAAAACTATCTCAAACATGTTAAGGATGATCACCTTGAAATACATATCGACTCCATGACTTCTTCAATTGTAGATCCAATTAGGATAACTTGACTCAGTTTGTATTACCTCATTATATAATTAGGATAATTTAACTCATTATAAACCTTGATAGCTTGAGTAGGTGATAATACCTTGATAGCTTGAGTAATACAATGCATGGCAGACATGCATACTAAGGTTTACCAATTCAAAGAGCATCTAGTAGGCAATGCAATGCCTGCTTCCAAGCCATTTTCAGACTTACGGAATGTGTTCTCTAAAGTCTCGCAGACATTTCAGGTTTTAAGATCCCTATAAAAACATGGGATCTACAACTTCCTTAAAAATAAGAATTCCATTGCAGAACCTACTAAATCTTTAAAAGCAAGACAAAATAAGGTCACATGAACGTAATCAAAACACAAATCAAATGCAGGTCGTAACCAAGCCCTCAAATAAGAAAAATTCTAGCTAGAGCAGTTCTGCGGACCCTTCAATTATTGTGCACTGATATACAGCACTGTAATATCATGCACTTTGAGGAATTCAGCTGTCGAGATTAAACTAAAAGAGATATATACAAATCAAGAAGACAACTATGATTTGGCAGAACAAGTATCTGTACTTCTTCTTCCTAGCGTTTAAAATTTGCATAGCTAAATTAGAATCATGTACAATAACAACCATATATGTAGTGTTCAGCCCATGTACATATAACTACAGAAAGGAGCATGAGAACTGTTTTGTGTAATAAGGTATCTTCCTGGAATGTAGATTGAAGCAGTAATAACAAATAGAGTAATTAGTAGTACCTAATCCATATACTTCAGGATCAGAACACTCTAGTAAGAATTATAATCAACTAACCTGGCATAACCCAAATAATAAATTTTCATTTCCTATTCAACAATCAAAATAAAGAATAATAGATTTCTTGCTCAATTGGATTAAAAATCACAGGAAAGTTTCAAGCTATACCAAATTTCTGGAATTGTACTGTTTCTAAATTCTGTAATTGTAAAATAGTTTTAGAGCAAAGAAGCTAGAAGAAGATGTACCTTATGAAGGTTTGGAAGTGAGTCGGTGAAGTAGCAACTTTACCAAAGTTTGTAAATAGAGTACGATTCCGGTAAATTCATAATCTATTTTTTAATATGCAAGAATTGAGTGGGTACATAGATCACTTTTGCGTTACGTCTATGTCTCAACTATGAATCGCCTTTAACAACAACCGCTAGTTACGTTATTCACATCAACTTTTGCGTTACGTCTATGTCTCAACTTTATGAATTTGATGTGAATTTGCTTAATTAGTTCTCTAAATACTATATGAGTTAGCTCAAATGATAAGAGTTTGACTACTTAAAAAGTAGGCTATTAGGCCATGAGTCGTAAGAGTGAAATTTTATTAAAATAAAATAAAATAGATTGACATGACTGTAGAGGGTCCAATCTAAACCATTAACTGTGGCAACAATCTTAAATTTCTATAACACATTATGATCAATGAGTTACCTAATTAAATAGCTTTGACATATATATGAACTGAAGAATGTGATATATCCTCTTTGTGGAATCAATGGAGGTTTAAGAGATAAAGCCTTTATGCAGAGTTGCAAAAGTCAATGAAGGTAATGTCTGAAAAGATGATATCAGAAAATTTATGTATACATGTAACTGTTACCCATATGCATCAAGCTTACTTGTCAGTGAAGTACCATCTTCGGATCATAGATAACATCATAAACAGAGACCTATATATATATATATAAATGCAAGACTCACAGCACGAGCTAAAGTGCTTAACCACCTAAAGAGCGTTGGGTTATGCAGCTGAAAACTGAAAAGGAGCACTTACTTGAAATTTGGCCATCTCATTATCGACTTTCTGTTTAGCTCTATTCTTAGCTTGACAATCGGCACTGCTGCGTTTACTATCATCTAGACATTCCATGGATGCTTCCTGCAAAAGAAAAAATAATAAAATATACTTAATGCAGAATATGAGTTGAAAATCAGTATTAGAAATCAATTAGAATTTTACAGAGAAAATTGATCACTAATATCACATCCATACTAAGGGAAAACGGAAGAAATACCATGCTAGTGTACGTTTAGTACTTGCAGCTAGAATCTAATAATCATATATGCCACTCAGTTTTCTGCTCTTTATATTCTAGATATACATGACAATGTAATTATAATCTGCTGATCGATAATCCTGATTTAGGAGGGAAAAGGTCACAGTTTACTAAATTATTAATAATCCTCGTTTGAATCGTGAAATCCATACATGTAGGGCGAAGTCGATGTGCTTTCAGACCGGATATTTCAGATGCTTCAGCCTTCAGAGCAGCGGCTTCGCCATCTTGTAGGTTTTGCTTAACCATGTGGGATACCTCTAGCACTTCCGTGATTTCCATTAGTGCCGTGACATCCATCTATCTATGTATCTATCTTCTCTCTCGCACTCTCTTTACGTACAGTTTAGGGGTTTGGTTGGTGCAATGGCCGGTTTAGGGTTTGTTTAAACATAAAGAGTTCTTGGCCAATACGTTTACCATGAACACCAAGTCGCCGAAATAATTATCCCTTATTTTTTTACCCAAAAATTACTTTAATTTCAAAAGTTATTTTTTTATCACGTTTTTTACGCGTCTGCTCAGAAGTTAAAACCTCAAAGTGCTTTGAGCCTTGGACAACTCTTCTTCTTCTGTATTGCAAAAAAGTCTCAACCTTTGAGCTCCAAAAGTAAAAACAGAGGAACTTGAGAGGATAGCGATCGGAGATGAAGATACAGTGTAATGCACGCGAGGTTCGAGAGGCCAAAGTGTTGTGCTGTGCTGTGCGGACGAGGCAGCCTTATGCTGGATGTGCGACTACAAGATCCACAACGCCAACAAGCTAGCCTCCAAGCACCAAAGAGTCCCTCTTTCTTTCTCATCACCCTTCTCTCCAATGCCCAAGGGTGACATCTGCCAAGTTGTGTCTAGTGGCGGATTCAAAATTTTAATCGAGTGGGGGCATAAAAAAATTAAAAGCATTAAGTAAAAATATTAGAGATAATCCTTGTTCGTCAAAACTCTGGTAACCATTAAATATTATATCAATTCTAATGAATACTTAACAAAATTATTACGAAATCTTAGCAAGAAGAACTATTCGAAAAAATACTTAGTAATTTATGTTGCTTTTATGTTTTGTTTCTTTTACTATTTTTTTTGTGGTTCATTCTCTTTTAATACACTACTAGAAAAAACGCATTTAGGCGACGAAGTAATTTCGTCGCCTAAGAGGGTTTTTTGTCGATCACTTAAGTATTAAGACGAGGAAAGTTTCGTCGTCTAAGTGTACATCGTGGTCTAAGTAACAACTTAGATGACGAAATAAACTTCGTCGTCTAGGTTTTTAGACAACAAAAGTTTACTAAAAAAGACAACAAAATTTTTTGTCGTTTAAGTGAACACTTAGACGACGAAACCAATAATTCGTCGTGTAAGATGCAACACTTAGACGATGAAATTGTAGTAGTTTCTTCGTCTAAGTAATTGATTTTGTTAAAAAAATGAAAAATTTATTAAATTATAATTGATTCATTATGTGTTAATTATTAATTAATACAAAATTCGTAATAAATAAATAATTCAATGATGGTGGTGGCGGCGTTTTGTGTACGTGGTGGTGGTGGTGGTGGTGGTGGTGATGGTAGTGCCGTGGTGGCGTGTGGTGGTAATGGTGATGATGGTTTGATAGAGAGAGAGAGAGAGAGAGAGAGAGAGAGAGAGATAGATTTGGGTAAAATAAGAGAGATTAAGAAAAATGGTGGATCGACTATGTTTTAAAGCTGACGACTTAGGCAACGAAACCGGCCAACAAGTTTCGTCGCCCAAATGATTTGAATTTTTGGCACACAAAAAATCCGTCAACTTTTTGGACTTAGACGACGAAACAATGAGGTTTCGTCCTCTAAGATTTTTAATTTTTCAAAAAATCCGCCCACTTTTTTGATTTAGACGATGAAACCTAATAGTTTTGTTGCATAAGTGTTTTGATGAATTTTTGGCAAAAAAATTGGCGAAAAAAGAATGCCAATTATTTGACTTAAACGACGAAACTCAATAGATTCATCATCTAGGTGTTTTCAATATTTGACAAAATTTTGGCGGTAAAAATTAATTTTCAGATATTTATGTAAAAAACAAAAATAAAATAAAATTCACTTAGGTGACGAAACGTGTATATTTTTGTCATCTAAGTGAATTTTATTTCGAGGTCGAGGAGTGAAATTGAGAGGAGAATACAAGTATCCCACGAGTACTTCGTAGTCATTGCCCACAAAGAGATGGCCTACATCTTAGTACATTATGCACTTGTCGACGGAGTAGACTCCCATTTCGAGGGGTTACAAATGATGAAGCTTCTAGACTCGAAGAGAACAAACACTAGCCCGTTGCAAGATCAGAGTACAAAGGCGACGACGTCAGCTAGAAGGGGCGAGCTGCAACTTCTGACAGAGTTGTCGTCGCCAAACGACAAAGACGGTGTCGTTTCGAGGTCGAGGAGTGAAATTGAGAGGATGAGTTGGTAAACAGGGTTTGAAATACTTTCGGGTGCATCATTATCTATGCTAATTGTTCAATTCCCGGTTGAAGCCGATATTGCGGAAGGATCCGCTCGTTTCAGAGATGGAGAACAACTTAACAACACGATGAAACTGCTTTTAGGTTTAAATTTTTTGAGGAAGAGCAGTTTTTTTCTGGTAGAATGCAGAAGAGCAGTTGGAGGCTTAGGAGGGATTAGGATTTTACATCATTAACCCTCAGTAACCATGTAGGTATACTAGATACTAATGAAGGACCTTTACGGAAACTCAAATTTTGTAGAATTAGGTAACAAAAACATTTGATCGTATTCTGTTCCTATTGTTTTGTCACTAAAACTTATCGTATATTTAACTATCGATGACAAATTTTAGGTGACAAAAAATAAAAAATTGTCACCAATAACACTCATTGGGGACAAATATAACCTTTGTCACTACAAATCTTTTTTCTTGTAGGGAGGCGTCTGATTGATCAAGTACATCTGATAATTATTTATTTAAAGAGTTTACCACCATCGTTTTCGAAGCTCCTTCTCTCATTATGTGTTAAATAGTAGAGACTGATATCCACTACCAGAATAACTTCTTTAGGCAACGAACTCAAATCGTTGCCTATAGTTGAAAATTCGTTGCCTATAAGTATAGGCAACGAAAATTCGTTGCCTATACCGTCGTTGTCTTTTCATCGTTGACTATACTATAGGCAACGAAAAACCAAACCCATTCGTTGCCTATAGTTCGGGGTTTAGGGGTTATGGTTTTCAACTATACGCAACGACTTGGGTAAATCGTTGCCTATAGTTTCACTATAGGCAACGACTTCTTCGTTGCCTAAAACCCACCGACAGGTCAACTTTGACCACTTTTGAAACTATAGGCAACGACGACGTCGTTGCCTATACTGAAGAATTTCGTTGCGTATACTAAAGAATTTCGTTGCCTATAGTCAAGAACGTCGTTGCCTATAGTTTGAATTGTTGTATTTCTGGCAAACTATAGGCAACGAAATTGGTCCATTTCGTTGCCTATAGTTTGTGTAATTTTTTAAAAAAATACTTGATTCTGGATTAGGCCCAATTCCAGAATCTGCAACATTTACATGAGTTCAAACCACAACAGCGTACACATTCCAACCTAAATCAAAAACTAGCTACGTGCTACTGATCAAAGTTAACACAATTGAGGAACTCCTCGTGTGAACCATCCTGGTGCTGCTGGTCGTCACCCCCGTAAAACTGATGAAGCTGCGGCTGGTCGTCACTCCCGTAAAACTGATGCTGCGGCGGCGGCTGCTCGGCACCCCCAAAAAACTGATGCTGCTGCGGCGGCTGCTGGTGGTCCCCATATAACGGCGGCTGCTGGTGACCCCCAAAATACTGCGGCTGTGTTGTAGGCGTGAACATATTTGGCTGAGTCTGTGGGTGCGGCTGCGAAGCCCTCCGAGGTTGCTGAGATTGATAGAATGCCCACATTTGGTCGTGCTGCTCCTTCTCACGGGCTCTTTCCTGCTCCATGGCTTCCCTGGCACGCCTCATCTCCTCCTGCTGCCTCCGAATCTCCTCCTGCTGCCTCCGAATCTGCTCTTGTAGGCCGGTCGACCTAGAACTGCTGGACCCGCTGGAGAATTCTGGAGTCATCTTCAAGACTCCATTTCCTCTGTAACCCATCCCCTTGGCCCAAAACTTGTTCTTTCCAACGGGAATCGCATCTGACACGCACCTCGCCGCATTAATGGGCGTCATGTGGTCAACCTGAGATGCATACTGGGTCACCTCCTCCTCCGTGCACCCCTGATGCAGCTCTCGAGCTACTTTAGCACGCACCTTCGGGATCGACTCAACCAATCTCTCCTAATAGACAATGCAAAATCGGTGACGCATTAATAATTGAGTAAAATACAAGAATTAATTAAACATGAGATGTATCAAATATGGACAAATATTTATTAGATACTTACAACATATTCAGGGTTGTTCGGATACCCATGTCGGATGGAATACACGAGAGGATCGGTCTGTGGTTCCAACCTTGCCCCACGTCGAGTCCATCTCTCATACGTTCGGGAACCGCAATGATGTGGGTTCACGTTCTGCGCTCGGTTTTTAGCATTTTCTTTCGAAATGTGCTTGTAGAATAAGAAAATGTGCACAATTATTAGCCAATTATATATATAGCATAAATTAGAGAATATCCTCGCAACATTAATTTTTTTGATTAAAATCCAACCCATTTATTTTTCACATATTTAGTCCTCTGACCTAGAATTGTTTCCTTTAATTTCTAGGTTTTTTCATGTTATTCTGCAGGGAAATAATTTAATCTTTGTTATTTTTGGTTTTAATTTCTAGCCTCTCAATCACTAATACAGTTCACTATCTTTACTTCGTATAAACAATGTAAGTTGTATAATTTAATTTACCTACACAATATATTAGAGATTTACCTACATATTAAATTAATAACATAGATAGAGATTTACCTACTACCTCTTGCGTATATAAAATAATATATCATAAAATGTAGGTAAATTAATAATAATAATATTAGTTTAGATTTAGGTACGCAAATCAATTCATGTGCATACCACAAGCTTGGGATGCTTCCAGTGGGCTATAAGCCAGTTCCACTCGTACTCCCGGTATCTGAACTCACTTGGAGTGCCATTTCGGCCTTTATCTATGTTCTGCTGCTAGAACGTCTTCAAGTGGGACTTCCACTCTCGATACCTATATTGATGCAACAAAAATATCATATAACCAACACTTTATATTCACAAATCTAACGTATTCAGGATACTTAGCCTTATATAAATCCAAAATCACATCACCTAGACGTGAGCTTTCGTTCACACCACCCCCCGGGCTGCTTCAGCCGATCGTCAATAATAAACCATTGCTGCAATACACGTATACATAATTAGCCTCATAAATATGTATGTTTGGTGGCTTATAATAATAAGAACGTCTATTTTTATGACAAATTAATGTAAATTTAACTCACCGACAGTGCATTATGCACTCGGGCCTTCACTTGAGCATCAACTGAACCCCACGAGTCCCACAACATCGGGACGAAATCACGTATGACAAATCCTGCTTGGCTAGCATACATCCCTTTGTCAGAATACTCGATAGCCGAGCCATCGTCCTCATAATCAATATGAGCCCGATTGTCACCAACTCGATCTTCAATACCCTTCCCGGTTGTGGTACCTCTGCTCGGTTTAGCTTTAGGGTTGACGACGGTGCCTAAGACACGGTACAAAAGAAGGAAATTAAGAAATAGAACCTAATTTAATGTACTGTATCTACTAAAAGAACATAAACTTACCATTCTCGTAAGTGAGTTGGCCCTTAACCCTCACACTCAACAGAGGTTGAGAGAACGGCTCATATGTGTATGCTTCCTCAGGCGTCGTGAACGGGTCCTCATCATATATGGCCACGTTGTTAGGGTCGAGCTGAGGTATCTTCGGAATAACCGTAGGGAAGAACAAGTCCCTGGGCGGGCATAAGTGCACAGAATCCGTGCGGGATGCACTGCTGGATGGCCCAGATGATCCGGAATTAGGTTGTGGCGTCACCGGATTGGGGGGAAGAGGTGGCATACGCGGTGGGTCCTGCTGGTTTGGCCAGAGTACCCTCGTACTATTTGGGCGTTCGCTGCTGACTGAGTGACGACCGTCGACGGTGGTGGAGTTTCGGCTGCTGTTGCGGGAGGGTCGTTCATGAGACACCGAGTGACGTGGACCTTGGGGATCCTGGGATGCTGTATATAGTTGGAGGTGACGATTGGAATGTACATAGACGGTCTCAAGACTGTCCAGTACGGTGCTTCCAGAACTCTGACCAACGGACCTAGACCCACTCCTGGGTCCTTGAGGGTTCAACCCGGAAGACATTTGAGGTGTCGCTCCTTGAGGTGACGAGGAGGAAGCTCCTTTCTGTTTCCCACTTTTCCCAGGAATCAATCTTTTGAACACGGACATTTTTATTAATGTCTGCAACAAAATAACATAATGAATAGCTTACAATTGAGGCAACACTAACCTAAATTTAAATTTTGTCTAACTAAAATGAACAACCCAAACTAAAATCACACTTATTCCCAATTCTAATTACGTAAACTAAATAACCAAACTAAAATCACACTTATTCCCAATTCTAATTACATAAACTAAATAACCAAACTAAATCCTCTAATCCACAATATAATCCCAACCTAATTAAATCAACAATCCAACATAACATAACCTTACCAAAATCCAACCTAAATAAAACCTAAATTCAACAATACAAACTAAATAACAACACAAATCCAACTAAAATCAACCTAACCTAAATCCAACACAAATCCAACACAACCTAACCTAAATCACAACACAAATCCAACACAAATCCAACTAAAATCAACCTAACAAACAACCTAACAGAAATCCAACACAACCTAACCTAAATCACAACACAAATCCAACACAAATCCAACTAAAATCAACCTAAATCACGTTGTTTATATATTCAAGTAAGGAGAGAGGGAGAGAATGCGAACCGTACTATTCGGGCGAGGGCAGAAATCCGGCGAGAGTTGTGTGGGCAGTCTTTCGAATCGTTGCGACGGCGCTGGTCGCGACTGGGGGATTTATTCCACCTAGTATAGGCAACGAATGGCAGAATCGTTGCATATACTTTAGGCAACGAGGAGTACTTATAGGCAACGAGTCTGTCATTGCCTTAACTTTAGGCAACGAGATGTATCCTTTAGGCAACGATTTGTGTCGTTGCCTATACTATAGGCAACGAAATCATTATTAAAGGCAACGAAATTGTCGTTGCCTATACTATAGGCAACGAAATCATTATTATAGGCAACGAACTTCAATTTATAAGCAACGAAATTCACATGTTTTTCACAACATACATGAAAATAACCGTTAAACTAATCCAGAAAATTACACAAGTAAACTTCGATTCGATCAACACATATATACATTTAGAAGTTAATCAACTCAATACAAGCTCGAAGACTATACTCAATTACATCTCTAACTAAGGCTGATAATCAGAATCTGAATCATCGCTAGAGTCTGACGCGGTTTGATAGTTGAAGTCTGGTAATAGGTGTCGCTCCTCGTCCTCGTCACTCGAGTCTTCATCAAAGTCATTTGGATTAACATTTAGAAGTGCTGCTCCAGAATTTTGAACCACAATACCAGGTCGAACATTATTAAGGCGAATTGTATCGGATTCCGGAATGTCAATTCCATTTCCCTCTTGGTATGCTGCAACTTCTTCATCATCTTCATTCTCACCAAGTGTGGCAGCACTGTACACATTCCTAGCTTGCACATGGTTTACTACTTTCCACGGGGGTCTGTTCATAAGATCGTCAAGGTAAAACACTTGTTTGACCGATGTGGCAAGAACGAAAGGATCCTTCTCATACCAGCTTGTGGCAGTATTCACGGAAAAGTATCCATACTGATCGATGCGAACATTCTCCGGACGAGTATCAAACCATCTGCACTTAAACAAGTAAACTTTCATGCGCTCACCATACATGAGTTCAACCACTGAATGGAGTACACCGTAGTAGTCAGGGTCGTTATCCCCACCATGCACCATTACCCCACAATTCTGTGTCTTCACCCTGTTGTCTCTTTCTTGACACATAAATTTCACGTCATTGACCCTACACATCGCGTAAAATTTTGATGATATAGGTTTCATAGCCAAGAGCCTCAATGCGTGTGATCATTGTGGGTAACCATCATCTTCTACATAGTTCATCTGAAACAAATAACCGTCAACATTAGATACGACATTTCATATAAATAACCGTCACAATTTGCTTTTACACGTCATATATATTATGACTAAATGAATATATACTCACCCATGTGCCAAAAAAATTTGCAAAGGTCCGGTTGTGGTACGCAACATCCCCGCGAACCTGTGGACTTCCAAGGTGTGTGTCTTTCCAATATTTAACTTCTTGACAATTAATGAGTACACACCAGTGTGCAATGTCTAACTCATATGGTGTCAACTCCCACTCCCCGTGCAACCTACTCTGTGGGTAAACATCATTAGAGACTACAGAAAGGTTGAACTGGGGTTCATCTACCGACATATTCGAATGTGGGTCCTCAAGCGCTCCCAAATACAGTTTGACGTACGTTACGCACTCGTGCGCAAGATATGCTTCGGCGATACACCCTTCAGGTGCAGATGTATTATGTACATACCCTTTGTAGTCTCCCAGTTGTCTACAAAGATGAAAACAGCTTGTTATTATTGTTGCAGAACAAGAATAAATTAATATATAAAGACTTAATTAGCAAACATCATACAAATGCAAGGTATATACCTCTCCATTGGATACATCCAAGTGTAGTGAACGGGACCGGTGAGCATCAATTGCTCGGGAAGATGCATCATCAAGTGAGGCATGATGTCGAAGAAATTTGGGGGGAAAATCCTCTCCAACTTGCACATGATAAAAATGATGTCCTTTCGCATTTCTTCGAGGTCTGACATTTTCACTTCTCTGGTGCATAACTTTTGAAAGAACCTTGACAGCGCCACTAACGGCTCTACCACCTCATCATCAAAGTACCCTCGAATCATAATAGGGAAGAGGCGTTGAAGTAGTACATGGCAGTCATGACTCTTTAATCCATAAATCTTATTGTCCCTGTAGTTAACACACCGAGTTATATTTCCAGCAAACCCATAAGGATACTGGACGTTAGCCATCCACACAAAAATTTCATGCTTCTCGTCACGCGTGACCGTGTAAGGAGCTTGGGGCATCTTTCTCCCCTTCTTTTTCAACCACAGATGTTCCCGCAGTTTCATTTTTTCCAAATCAACGCGAGCTTTAGGGCCATCTTTGGTTTTACCTTGCCAATTTAGAACGGTGCCCACCACACTTTCACACACATTCTTCTCTATGTGCATGACATCTAGATAGTTCCTGATAGGCAACATCCGCCAGTACGGGAGTTCCCAGAAGATGCTCTTGTGTGTCCAGAACTTATACCTGTCGGGTATCTTCGGTATAGTCTCAACAACCTCAGGATGATTGTTCAATGGCCCAAAATTATACTCATTCAGGACTTCTAAGATTTCATCTCCAGTCCATCCCATGGGTTGCAGACCTTCTTCTACAGTGCCGTCAAAAGCCTGGGCGTCCTGGCGAAATGGGTGATGTCGTGGAAGCCAACATCGGTGACGCATATGGACAATCTTCGAGCAATGAGCTTGTCCAAACATGGCAGTCATGCACTCTGGACAGGCCCTGTACCCCTTGGTTGGGTTTCCCGACAACATCCCTCGACCTGGAAAATCACTGATTGTGCCCACAAGCATAGCACGCATTCGGAACATCTCATTTTTAAACCTGTCGTAAGTGGGATGACCAACTGTACTCAAGTGCTGAAGCTCCATAATCAATGGCCTCATGTACACATCCAGACACTTTCCTGGATAACCCGGCCCTGGAATCAACAGAGTCAGCATATTATATTCTTTCTTCATGCACATCCACGGAGGAAGGTTGTACGGTACCAATATAACGGGCCATATGCTGTACTTCTGACTCATGTTGCCGAAGGGGTTGAATCCGTCAGTCGATAGCCCCAGCCAAACATTTCGGACTTCAGCTGCAAAATCAGAAAACACATTCACCAGGTGCTTCCAAGCCTGACCATCAGCAGGGTGTCTAAGGATATCATCATCAGGCGAAGTCCTCTCAGCCCACCATCTCATAGCTTTCGCCGTGAATGCACACATGAACAACCTTTCCAGCCTATCAATAAGTGGGAAATACCGAAGTATCTTCACTGCTTTCTTGTTTCCTGCAGGAGTGTACTTCCACCTTTCTGTACCACACACCGGACAGTAATCAAGCTTTGATAGATCCTTCCCGTCATCGTCTACACTCCAAAAGAGAACGCAATCATACATGCATGCGTGAATCTTGGTGTAGGAAAGTCCAAGATCTTTGAGGACATGTCGTATCTTACGATGAGTGGGGGGAAGACGATGACCGGGGGGCAGCAGATCACCAGTCAACTGAAGCCACCTATCGACCGCTGCCACGGTGCTCTTGGTCTCCACTTTTAGCTGCATCACTGCCATCACACTTTCAAGGACTGTCTTAGGACATCCGTGGTACAACGGAGTTTGATGCATCTGAATCAGGTTGTGGTACTTGTCCATACCACGTGTGTTGACATAAACTCTAGGTAATGGCTGGACTGGCTCAATGTGAGGGAAATTCTCAACTTCTGGAGGAACATATACGGGTGCTTGAGAATCATGAAATACACCGCTCTCATGAGGAAACATATCGTCGATGAACCTCCTGGTGGGATCATAATTGGATGAACTCGCAGTATCAGCAAATTGTCCATGATCATGCGGATCGGCTGCTGATGCTTCACCGTGATAAATCCAACGGGTGTACTTATTCCAAAATCCGTTTCTATGAAGGTGTCGCTCAACTGTAGCAATGGGACAACGATTGCCGCGACACCGACATTGTTTACATGGACAATAATGCACTGGCAACTCTCCACAATTAGCCGCCACAAATTCCAGAAATCTCCTAATTCCCTGCCCATATCTTGCATCAGTTCTATCCAGCCTCATCCAACTCTTGTCCATCCTGAAATGCACTGGCGATTCCAGAACGTTTCAGATTTTTCCACCGATTTTGATTTGAATGGAGGAGCTGCTGGCTAGATCTGATATAATAATAATTATAGGCAACGAAATAGTAATTCGTTGCCTATATTGTTTTTCGTTGCCTATTAAACTATAGGCAACGATTTTTTCGTTGCCTATAACCATACTTTAGGCAACGATATGAATAGGCAACGATTTTTTTCGTTGCCTATAAACCATACATTAGGCAACGATCTGCCTTCTACAGGCAACGAAATCGTTGCCTATAGTTCACAATAGGCAACGAAAACCCTTGTCGTTGCCTATTGTGAACTATAGGCAACGAATTTTAATCTCGTTGCGCATTGTTTTAAAATTCGTTGCCTAAAGTGGTTATGTTGGTAGTGATCGACCAGATTACCGGAGCTCTGCTCAACAAGGTGGCGACACAGGTTGTGGTATTCTTGTGGATACTTATCCGTGTCCATGATGCGCCAGACTGTAGGTTGTTTGCAGATTTGTTGCCACTGCTTGCACACCATCTGAGCGTTCTTGGCGATATCCAAGACTTCGAGACGTGATATCATTGAGGCCATTAGCTCCTCTAGGAGGTCCATTATACTTTTTGTACCCTACTGCTGCTTCTTGTTCCTGGTCAGTGATCACCATAATCATCGAGAAAGAGGAGGAACAACACCAAACAAAGTAGGAGACACCTTGATCTAGTCGATCACATCATTATATAGACGTAGGGTTTTCCCCTCATATATATAGTAAGGAAATTTTTAATTAATGACAGAATCCATATATTAATCGGAAATTATAAATATAGAATCCTAGTGATTCCTCATATCAATGAGAAATATTAATCAATTTATTTCCTGGTTCCTTGATACAAATTTGAGATTTCGCTTAGGATCACTATTGGAGGAAGGAATCGGGGCGACGTAGTTATATTTCTACGTCGCTCCGATTTTAGATGAGGCGACGTAAATTGCCTTTGATAAAAAGTACGTCGCTTCAAAAAATTGAAGCGACGTAGATTGAAGTACGTCGCTTCAAAAAACTGAGGCGACTAGTTTTTCATTCGAAGCGACCAAACCAAAGTACGTCGCTTCGAATAAAATCTAGGCGACGTAGATTGCTCAATCTACTGATTCCTTGATACTTTGGTTTGGTCGCTTCGAATGAAATCGAGGCGACGTAGATTGATCAATATACGTCGCCTCGTTTTTTTTAAATCTGGATCTACTCTTCTTCTTAAAGTCAACCCGTTCATAAAGTGAGAAGTTTAGAAAAACAGTTTCATTTCGTTCTGCAGCTGTTTTGGGCGATTTTGGGGAGAAATTAGAGGAAATTGAGAAAGAATATTGTTCTTTCCATTGATTTGATTCTTGAGTAAGGTTAGTTTGATTTGTATCTCTTTAACCCTCTTTATGACCATAATATGTTAAATTAGAAGTGAAATTGAAGTTTTGGTGAAATGTTTGAAGTTGAATTGAATTTGGTGTTATGTTGTAGTTTTAGTGTTTGAATCATTGAATTGTGTTAAATCATGTTATGGGTTCATGAATAATGTTTGAAATTTGGTTAAGTTTAGTGAAATTTATTGATGATTAGAAGTGAAATTGAAGTTTTGGTGAAATGTTTGAAGTTGAATTGAATTTGGTGTTATGTTGTAGTTTTAGTGTGTTAAGCATTGAATTGTGATAAATCATGTTATGGGTTCATGATTAATGTTTGAAATTTGGTTAAATTTAGTGAAATTAATTGATGATTAGTGTAGATTATGTGTAATCGAGCCTTAATTAGTAGTGTTATTAGTGTTAATCATGATTTCGAGCGTATGGCTATATATAATTGTGGTGTTTATCAACTTAGAACTCCCGTTTGAGAATCAACAACTCATCTAGTTGATCGAGTTGAGTTGATGATTCTCGAATTGTCCCATTTTTGGACACTTTAGGTGAACATGACTTTGTTGATCCTTTTGCTATTCGTGTGATTTCAGTTTCAGTTTTGGGATATGGTTTCGACAGTGTTTCCTTTCAATGTTCCCCGAGTGCAAATTAGGTTGTTTAGATATGTGTGCACTCGGGGAACTGTAGGGAGATGCTGCCGAAATTTCCCTAAACTGGAGCTGAAACGCATGGGTGCAAAAGCGTTGACAAATGTCGTGTTCCCCTGAAGGGGATAGGACCCAACCCGGAGGCATAAGGCGAAGAAGTGTGGGGTTTTGGTTGAATCGCAACTGTGGCGTGGTAACTTTGTTCATATTGATTGTTTATGTTGACAGGAAACATGGACGGACTCCCAGACAAAACTTGGATGACATATCATCGTGCTGATCCAAGGTACATCATAGGCATATTCGAGTTCATGAATTTTGCCCGGCTACATAGTAACGGAGCCGATTATCACTTCTGCCCGTGCAAACGTTGTAAGAACGGTCCGTTCAAGGTTACTATGGATCAGATGTATCATCACTTATCACACAATGGTTTGAGTCCTACTTATACAGTCTGGCACCTTCACGGGGAAGTTTCTGGTGAACCGGCAATGCTCAGTCAACGAAGACAGTGGCTTCAAGACAGAGTCGGTCCTTCTAGTGGTGCCGGTCCTTCAGTGAACCCGCAGTTGGAGATTCTACATGATGCATATCCCTATTATCCTGGATACCATGCAGATGCACCCCAACAATTTGTGGAAGATAATTCGGGCATGAACTTCAATGACATGGTAGACGATGATTATGAAAAGTACGATAGATTATTGAAGGAGTCACAGACCCCATTATATGAAGGCAGTGAGGAAACTGTTTTGAGTGCCATATTAGATGCAATGGAAATGAAAAATGAAAATGGATGGTCGGACACAAGTGTTGACTCTTTATGTATTTACATTAATAAACTTCTTCCTAAAGGGCACACATTCCCCTGTTCATACTCGAGAATAAAAAAAATCTTGAGTGATCTTTCACTGGGTTACGAAAGAATTCATTCGTGTGAGTTTAACTGTGTGTTGTTCAGGGGGGCGCTTGTAAACGAGAGGATTTTTCCAGTGTGTTATTCTGAAAGATATAAGCCAAATACGAATGATATTCCCAAAAAAATAATTCGTAACTTCCCTCTAACACCAAGGTTGAAGCGCTTGTTTATGTCCCCACACACTGCCAAGCATATGCGATGGCTGTGGGAGCGGATATGCGTGGCTGGTAGCCTCAGCCACCCAGCTGACGGAGAAGCGTTTCAACATTTTGACAGAACTTTTCCAGGTTTTGCACGGGACTGCAGGAATGTGCGCCTTGGAGTAGCAACAGACGGTTTCAATCCATTCGGAACAATGGGAACTTTGCATAGTACATGGCCCGTTGTTGTGATGCCGTACAATCTACCACCATCAATGTGCATGAAGAAGGAATATAACATGTTATCAGTGTTGATTCCAGGCCCTAAATCTCCCGGAAAGTGCCTTAGTGTACTCATTGAGCCGATGATCGAGGAGCTAATACATTTATGGGTCGTTGGAGTCCATACTTTTGATCGAGTAGACAATGAGGTATTCTTGATGAAGGCAGAGGTAATGTGGACTATTAGCGACTTTCCAGGTTTAGGGATGCTTGCGGGGTCAACTGTTAAAGGGTACAAGGCATGTCCAATCTGTCTAGATGAGCTAACTTCAGAGCATATATGTGGGAGGATAGTTTATGAAGGTCATCGAAAATGGCTCCACCAGGATCACCCTTGGAGATTGAGCAAGGCATTTAACGGGAAGGAGGAGTTTGGCGGAAGACCCTATCGTAAGAGTGGAGATGAAATTTTGGAGGACGTTAGGTCAAACGTTTACCCTATTCTTAGCCAACATGAAGACTTGAAGGTGCCGTACAATCCGAATAACAGACAGTGTTGGACTCACGAAAGCATATTTTGGAAGCTGCCGTATTGGTCATCATTGAAGATCAGACATTGCCTAGATGTCATGCACATTGAAAAAAATGTGTGTGACAACATCCTTGGAACCATTTTTTTGATTGAATCGAAGTCTAAGGATGGTCCAAAAGCTCGCGCTGCTTTGAAGAAGAGGAATGTGCGAAAAAACCAGTGGCAAAGAGCGGGTGACTTGGCTACGGGGAAAGTTCCTCATGCACCCTTTTTAGTTTAAAAGGATGATCTAGAAGATGTGTTCCAGTGGTTCAGGGATGTTAAGTATCCTCTTGGTTATGCAGGTAGTTTGAGAAGTAAGGTGAAAATAAGTTCCCCGTCACAGTTTTATGGATTGAAGACGCATGATTGCCATGTCTTGCTTCAACGTCTTCTTCCTGTGGTTATAAGAGGGTTCCTGCCAGAAAACGTTGTCATGCCATTGATAGCACTGTCAAATTGGTTTCGTCAACTATGCAGTAGGGAGCTTAAGAAGGAGGTTGTGCGTGACATGGAAACTGAGATAGTGATGATTCTCTGCAATTTGGAGCTCATATTTCCTCCACATTTTTTTACATCTATGGTTCATCTCATGGTTCATCTGCCCGAACAAGTATTCCTTACAGGTCCAGTACACTATACATGGATGTATCCAATTGAAAGGTAAAATTTTTTGTTATTGCTAATATTAGGAAAATATTATTGTACTAATCTAAAAGTCAATATTATTTTGCAGGCAATTAGGAAA
The DNA here is from genome assembly GCA_946800695.1 of Geum urbanum. Classification (NCBI taxonomy): domain Eukaryota; kingdom Viridiplantae; phylum Streptophyta; class Magnoliopsida; order Rosales; family Rosaceae; genus Geum; species Geum urbanum. The sequence continues at coordinate 30,765,254 of OX327017.1, forward strand.
ATATAAAAAGTCAATGAGGAATACACGTTACCCGGAAGGTAGTATTGCTGAACAGTACCTCGTACATGAGTCGGTGACGTATTGTAAGGCTTATCTCAGACGGATGGACAACGAAGATACCGACACTTCCATATCTGGGTGGAATGTCAGCTGTGTTTCACTCTTAGTAAGACCAGATATTATCGAGACTCGTCGCCAGTTCAGGTTGACAGAGTCAGAGACTGCTGAGGCTCACTGGCAAGTCTTGGTGGAAATAGACGAAGTCAAACCTTACCTAAAAGAACATCTCAGAAGGTTCGAGGCTAAAAATGGTGAAGATTTCGACGAGCTTCGTCGGAGGAGGAGTTTTCTTCGATGGTTCTTAACATGGGTACATATGCCTATTAATTCTTGTAAGGTTCTTCGAGGGTTTATAACACTTATCTTTAACTCCTCTTAACACTTATCTCTCAGGTGTCACTTAAAGAAAAAAACTCGGACCCGAGCTTGGTTGCAGGAATAAAGTCATTAGCTCAAGGACCTCAGCAATGTCGGGTTTATAAGTCGTGTTATGTGAACGGTGTCAAGTTCACATCGTTTGATAGAGATCAAAGAACCGTGACTCAAAACAGCGGTGTCATGATAGACATGGGTTCATCCAAGTTCTACGGCCATGTTAACTACGTGGTCGAAGTATTATATGCAGGCTGTATGCCAGTGGTGTTGTTTAAGTGCACATGGCACAACTCCGAGGACCCTGAAGATCTTGACACCCTTATAAAAGATCATGGACTGATATCAGTGGATACAAACAACAGTTACTATGAGGATTCACCCTTCATAATTGCAACCAAAGCAAAACAGGTATTCTACATAGACGACCCAAAGGTTGGTGGTACTTGGAAGGTAGTACAAGAAGTGTCGCACCGCAATGTCTACAGCGCCGAAGTACTGGCCATAGATGAAGTTTTATCGCGTACAGGAGATCATATATTCGAGCCTTACCAAGAGGATACTCCCACGGTGATACAATTTTACCCAGATTTTCAACTACTTTTGGACGAAGAAGGAGACGAGGAGGACGAGGAGGAGGAGGACGAGGACGAGGACGAGGAGGAGGAGGAGGAGGACGAAGACGAGGAGGAGGAGAAGGACGAGGACGAGGACGAGGACGAGGACGAGGAGGACGACGAAGACGAGGACTAAACTAATATTATTATGAATTTGAAACCTAAATTCGTATTTTCTTTAAAACATTACTAACTTTATGTATTCGAGAAAATATTACTAACTTTATATTACTAAACCTAATATACATGTCAAGAAAATATTACTAATTAACTTTATAATTATAAACTTCATTTATTCTAAAAATCAAAATTAAAAATTAAATACAATGAAGCGACGTAGATTGATCAATCTACGTCGCCTCGTTTTTTTAAATAAACATAACTTTTAATATTAAAAAAAATTAAATATTAAAAACAAGAAATCGAGGCGACGTAGATTGATCCATTTATGTCGCCTCGTTTATTCCAGGAAAAAAAATTAAATATTAAACAAAATTAATATTAATTACAACTAGGCGACGTAGGTTGATCAATCTACGTCGCCTCGTTTATTCCAGGAAAAAAATTTAAATATTAAACAAAATTAATATTAATTTCAACTAGGCGACGTAGATTGATCAATCTACGTCGCCTAGTTTATTCAAAAAAAACAAAATTAAATATTAACTAAAACGAGGCGACGTAGATTGATCAATCTATGTCGCCTAGTTGTAATTAATTAATCTAGGCGACGTAGATTGGAATCTACGTCGCCTCAGTGGCTATATATTTCGAGACTCACAGTTTCTTTCTTCTTCTTTTCATTTCGCTTCCTTCTTCCTACACTCCCACCGAAACCAAACCGGAAACCCTAAAATCGCCGGACACTCCCACCGAAACCAAACCGGAAAGCACGTGGGTTCATTTCGTTTCCTTCTTCTTCTTACTGTAAGCACGTTCTCCTCTGTGTTTAACTTTGAAACCTAAGTTCTATTTTTTCCGATTGATTCGGGTACTTGTGATCTTCGCCTTGTAATCTATATACAACATATAGTAACTGAGCCTTGTAATCTGTATGATAGTGATCTATTTTCAATGAGCCTTGGAATCTATATACACCTGTATGATAGTGATCTATGTACACTGCCCACCAACTGTTCGATGAAATGACCAAGTGAACTTACGATCTATTTTCAAGCTGTTTTTGCTTCTGTTTTCATGTAAGCATATTTACGTTTTCAATCTGTTTTGAAATCGTTTTCAATCTGTGATTGTTTTTTAGAGACTGGGTTTGAGTTATGTGATTGTTTTTTAGATTTCAATTGCGTGCTTTGTTCACTGTTTGCTATTGATAATTATGCATAGCTGTTGCGGTTTAGCGTAGACATAGTGCGGTTGAAATTGTTGATGTTATGTGATGCAATTGAACAATTTTAGCATTGGAATATATGCAACAATGTGTTAGAGTAGTTGTTGTGACTGTAAGGTTCTTCATATTTATTAGCTAGGTAGTACATGTCGAGGCAATGTTAGACAGATCGACCTTTATTAGCTAGGTGTGTTAAGCTATTGATAAATTTGGTTCCATTGTGTTAATTTTGTTTCACAGGTGCAAGAAGACGTGAGGTTTAGCACAGACCTGGGATTTCCAATCAAGTAAGAATTATGTCCCACATTGTTTGTAATATGTATGGTGTTGTATATGTATGGAATTTGTTTGTAATATTGGAATTGAATTTGCTTGGTTCTGTATTGATCCCTTTCAGTTTTGTTAACAAAATTCTGCTACCAGCTTATAGATTGTGTGGCTATAGTAGGATAGGGAGATATGGTATAGTAAGATGTGGAATCTGTGCAAATATTGGTTCAAGTGATATTATATACAATCTGAAACAGTTTGTGGCTTGTCAATATTGTCATGGTTTGATTTGATTTGATTTGAATTTCTTGGTTAAGTTTTAGTTAGTGGATGTAGTGTGTTTTTGATTGTGATTGGTTAAAATTTTGGAACTTCTATAATAGTTGGTGTGAGAATATTACAGATTGTGATTGTGATTAGCCGGTGTGATGTACTATGAAGCTATAAGGAGCTTTAAGGATACTGTATCCATCTTGTAGTTGATAGAGTCGTAGGGTTTCAGATTCCCGTGTTCATGTTACCTTATGAAAGGGTTTTACAATTGCTTGAATGTACGTATGGTTGTTAGCTATTTAGCGTACTTTAGTGTAGGTTTACAGAATGAAGTGGTGTATATGGAACTCAATTAAAGAACCGTAAATGAGTAATGGTATTGAGTTTCAATTTTGTTCGAGGAAAGTTGATTACCAAGTTTGTTGGTTCGTTGTGTCCTAGCGTCATGTTTGAGTCTCAAACATGGATGAGTTGCTTTAATACTCCGAATTTATTTAAGCTATAATTGATAATAGTGCATTGGTTCCAAATGCATTTGTTCGGAATTTTTCAAGAAGGGTAACCTAGGTCGTATTGTGAATGTTGTTTAACTAACGTACGTTTTAATAGAATGGCTCCCGGAGATACTGCATACAAGAGGAGGAAAGCGGCGATCCAGCGTCGTGAAGCGGAAGAGGCGGCCGCGGCTGCAGCTGCGGAGGCGGCGGAGGCGGGGTGGCGAGCATTCAGCCGAGATGGGGCTTCCGGGTCGGGTTTCCCCACGGGACAATCGGCGACCCCGTCGATTGCAGAAGCTCCCATGTTAACGCCCGCCCCTCCACTTGAGGATGCGATTCCGCAAAGAGCGGATGACAGCAGCGAGGCCACTACGGCGTCACAGCACCCTCCCGCCCTCAGCATCCGGTGCAAGAAGACCAAACTCCCCGACATGGTCGACATGGCAACCGGAGACCCGACGACGGAACAGCGCAGAGTCGTTGTCGGGACGAAGACGGAGTACCTCGTCCGGATGAACAACAATAGGCGACTATAAGTCGCTTACTCTACGAGGCATGCGGGGCCTGCGACGAGGGAAATGAGGAGTCTGATGTTCCGAGACATCGGTAGCATCATCCGCGGAAAAGTTTCAATGCTTGCATCTAGCTTCTTGGGACTTAGCGATTTGCATCGCGATATCGTCAGTAACAGTCTTGAGGTATACTTGCTGGCCTTAGCTTACTTACATACTTGTAGTAAATGTAAATATAACTTTTACATAACGGAATTTAAATGTGTTGTGCTAGACGAACTACGACATCCCGGCGACTGATGTGGAGATGTGGAACTTCATTGATAGGACGACGCAAACAATCTATAAGGATTGGAAGTACGATTTCCATCAACATTATCTCCACGTCAGCCAGGAGACTCCGGCCGAGTTTCTCGGGAGGGAAGACCAATGGGCGTGGTTAAAAGCCCACTTCGAAGACCCTGCTTACTTGGTGAGTTTGAACCTACTTTTTTGGTCAAACGTTTGAACAATATGCATGTTTATCTGTTCTTATTTTAAAATGATTTTTGTGTGTGTGTGGCAGCGATTGTGCGAACGGAACCGAGGAAACCGAAACAAGAACAAGGAGCAGCAGATCAACCACCATTCGGGATCCCTCGCCCTCTCGTACCGAAGCGAGGTGTTGGAGAATGAGGGTCATAGAGCGCCCGCCGTCCAGACGTGGATTAATGTATACCAGCCGGAGAGGAATGCGGCTGAGAAAGTGGTAAGCTCAAATAGGTTCATGTTACGTTATTTCAATTATTTTTGTTTACTAAATTGTAATATTATTTATTTTATCTATTTTAATTGAGCAGGCGGCAGTGAAGCGTCGACTCGATGAAGTCTTGTCGCAACAAGATAGTGCTGCGGGCCCAGTTGACGGCGAAGAGGTTTCCCAACCCCAGCCTCTTCCTCTTGATACACAAATAAATATCATAGAGGAAGAGGTGGGTTCAAGGCACGGGACCTCTATAAGAGGTAATAAATCTCCAAAACGATTCCGTCGATGCATATCTCGATTTACGTTTTGCTTTATTTTGGTTTACGATATAGTTTACTAATATTTGTTCTTGTTCGACGTTACAGGGGTGGGGCACGCTCTCACACGCGACCCCAAACCGAGAGGAGGGGCCCGGGTACAGGAACGCCAAATTCAAATGCAAATGGAGATCGATGGAGCCAAAGAGGTGGCGCAGAAGGCCATAGCGGAAGCGAGTGCGCTCGCCCAAAGGATGCAAGAAATGGAGGCCATGATGCGATCATTCCAGGCTGCGAGTCAACAACCTCAAGCTCCTCCACCACCTCCCGGCTCGTAAACTGTATCTAGGATTTGTATAAACTTGATTTGTGTAAACTTGATTTGTATAAACTTTTAATGTTTTGATTTGTGATTGAATGTGTTTTTGTGATTGAATGCGTATCTGCAATTTGAATGCGTTTTTGTATTTGTAAATTGCGATAGGTCGTGACTTGGTACAATAATATTTATTTTTTATTTTTTTTATTTTTTAATAAATGAGGCGACGTAGATTGTTCAATCTACGTCGCCTCATTTATTTCTAAATAAAAAAATAAAAAAATATTAAATACATTCAGGCGACGTAGATTGTTCTATCTACGTCGCCTCATTGTCTAAATAAAAATAAATAAATATTAAATACATTGTTGAGGCGATGTATATTGCTCAATCTACGTCGCCTCACCAATGTATTTAATATTTTTTTTTATTTAGACAATGAGGCGACGTAGATAGCACAATCTACGTCGCTTCATTTATAAAAAAATAAAAAAAATAAAAATTAAATAAATTTTAGTTAAATTGAAGCGACGTACATTTATCAATCTACGTCGCCTCAATGTATTCAAAAATAAAATAAAATAAATATTAAATAAATGGAGGCGACGTATATTGATCAATATACGTCGCTTCAATGGATTAAAAAAAGAAAAATAAATTAAAAATAAATAAAATTAAGCGACGTAGATTGATCAATATACGTCGCCTCATTTCAAGCGACGTGATCAATCTACGTCGCTTAAATTGAAGCGACGTAACATTATTTACGTCACGTGAAATGAAACTAAGCGACGTAGATTGTATCTACGTCGCCCCAATGGTGGCGTGATCAATCTGAAGCGACAAGACGAGGCGACGTAGTTTTGGTCACAAGAAATCGAGGCGACGTAAAATGCAGCCGAGGCGACCACCTTTCTACGTCGCCCCGATTTCCTCCTCCAGTAGTGGATATCTCTAATAATAAATTGTATTCTTTTTCCCGCAGTGATCTGTGTCAAAGTTCCCAATGAAATGTATTCTAATAATAGGATTTCTATTTGGACTCCAAAATTTTAAATAGAATTGTATTCATTGGGAAAATAGGATTTTAATATGAATACAATTTGCTTCCTGCCCACCTCGAGATCAAGTTGCTTCCTTAGAGGCAACTCCAACGACCCTCCTAATTCATTCAATTGTAGTCAAAATATGAGTTTTTTTCTCTTTAAAATCATCTCCAGCAATTCTTCAATCTTATTCGTTTATTTAGGAATTCTCAATATTTTATATTTTTATCTTCTATTTTTATATTAAAAATATAAATTATAGATAACGAAACATAATAATATCTGATGATTCTGACCCAAATATGACAGGAACTAGAGACGGGGAGTGAGGTCCATAGAGTTTGTTCACATGCCTTAGACAAAGAAGCTTAATCAGGCGTATGGCAGCCTTCGGCAAAAGGAAGAGGATTTAATTTGATCCATTATTCGACCCAATGTATATGTCTTCCTCCTTCACATATATAAAACTTAAGTCTGATGCATTAGATGGACCCTAAACCCTAAACAAAGAGAGGCGGCTGTCACATCCCTTCATTTTTGTTAAATTGATGTTATTCGATAGTCGCATATTTATGTGTCTATTCGGTATCTAATTTATTTTTTATGTTTAATTTATTGTTATTAATCGAGTGAATTAATTATGTTTATTTGTTTTTAGGTATTTTAGATATTAATGAAAAAAGAAGATTAAATAATACAATTTGGGAGTTAATTGGAGAAGCATATTGCGAGTAGCTAGAATTCTAATCCATGAAGAATATTGTTGGAGGAGTACGTGAGTTTGGAGAGAGGAAGCTAGCGAGGGACATTTATATAATCATACATATATATGTTGCTTAGAGTTGTTCCTTGGCGAGTGGGCTTGTCCATTTGCAATTTTGATTGTCTGGCACGTGAGCGGCTGGACTTGGAGAGAAAGAAAAGACAAAACAAGAAATCCTTTTGTAAATTTGTTTGGCGAGCACGTGAAGACGGACCATGTAATTATACCTAGTTGATTGTGTGGCTAGAAACAAGAGGACGGTTGATTTTAGACGTAATAGAAGAGAAAAAGAGAGAGAAGGAAATAAATAAGAAGAAGGAAGAAGTTGAACGTGGGGAAGAGAAGATCCATACTACAAGCCTACGATCCTGACGGGGAACAAGAGTTTATTTCTTCTCCTTCTTAGTTCATCTTTCATGAATTCTTTGATGTTATTATCTAAGACTATGAGTAGCTAAATTTATTTTGTCAGGGGCTGATTGAAGCCCTAGATATGCTTACGATTTTGAACCCTTTTTGATTCTATTAACTATTTGAATGTGTTTTGTTTTACTGTTTACTCACCGTATGATTTCTATGTTCATGTTTCTTTGAGTGCACGCTTAGATGCATGACTTAGGATCTATAGTCTTGATTGTGTACATTACCACATTATCATTGCATATTCTCTAGAGACAAACATGAATTTGTGTGAAATAAGCCTTAGTGATGTAAGGGCGACCACCTTATCAACCCTTGAAACTCTGTTATTCTTCAAACATTCTTAGAACGTAATGACTTCAGTTCTCTAGGCTTACATCACCATATGTATAAGTCGGTTAAGTGAGGATCAAGATCGAGCGGATTGTCCCTCCCTCTTTCATGCCAAGTAAGAAAGTGTAATACACAAGATGACTTAACCAAAACTCTTGTGTGAGGAGTATTCATCCATGGTTAGTTCTGTTATATTGGGGAGGTCGTAAGTATGTCTAGCTAGGGTGGAGAGAAGTTCTTAACATTCATATCTCATTGATTTCCTACAACAATTTACTTTCTGCAATTTACTGATTTCTGCATTAGTTGTAGCTTAGTTAATTTATTTTGGTAACCAAATCAACTCAGAATACCCTCAAATTTTGTGTGGTAGTCCACCACTGTGTCTAGTTTACTGTGTCCAAATTTCGTATTATTTGAGTCTGTCTAGCTTAGGTTCGTAGTGTCATTAGTGTGTTGTAGTCGATTCAATCAGCATTTCAGTTTCGTGTTGGGATTTAGTTTCACCAATTCTTCGTGTTCGATAACCCCTATTTATCATACTACATTGATATATCCAAGTTGTGAGTAGGGTATCTTTACAATGTGTTTACCCGCCTTGTCATTATTCAAACCTAAATACTTTTTAAGATGGACTAGTGTAATAGGCGCACAAGGCAAATTTAAAAGAAGTTCATCGATTTCATAATGCATTACAATTCAGGTGGGAAGCCCAAGCAGAATACTAACGGAAACTAGGCAGATGAGCCCTACTACAACTCTACAAGAAGATAGAGGACAAAACAAATCTTCAGGTCAAATTGGACTTGTAAATGGAAAGGGGTTAGGCCCGAGGTAAGGCCTTACTGTGCAACCAATGAGCGCGTTCTATATATTTGTTATATGATTAGTGGTGATATGCTCGCTTCCGGGTTTTAGCACACTCATCGCTCATATGCGCGTGTGGTCTCTATCTCTATTAATTATGGGTGGGCATAGGACGGATTGGGTTTATTTTTATTCGTTTTTATTCTTATCTCGAACAGAATGGGTCAGAACGAAATTGGGTATTTTTAAAAGTTTGTCCCGAAATCCGAATGAGATCGGATGAGATGGGACGAGACGAGTTCAATTTAAAATGAACATTTAATAGAGTATTAAACAACAAAAATTTGAATGAGATGAGACGAACCAAATTCGGGTTTAATATAAGATAAATATAGTTTGATAAGACTTAAAAGTCTATATCTACACAAAATAATATTGTTTTACTTAATGGTTAATTAGAAGAAGTAAAACTACAAATAATTTTATTTCATGTTTAATTGATACATTTAATTCATGCTATAAGAAGTATAATACTTTGATCGTTAGAAATTAATTTTATTTTTTTGTTGAATAATGCTATTGGTTTGATAATTTAATATGTCAACCCTTAATAAAATAAATAATAAAATAGACAAAATATATTATGCGGGACGGGACAAGTCTATCGAGATTTCAAAATTAAGACTCGATCCTGCCCCTAAAAAACGGGACGGGATGAAATAGTGAAAATTTTATTTTTCGTCTCATCCTGTCCCAAGCGAGATCGGATCGAGTTCAAGATTTGTAGAATTTGTACCCACCCCTACTACTAACCAAGAAAAAATGCCTTAATTAGTACGGTTATAGCAGGTTGAATGATTAAACATTCGAAAATCCAAAATTACCCCCACTCAATACTAGTGTGTCCCTAGTAGCTAGCTCTCGTTATCCGATCTCCGTTGTCTTAGTTAAGCATAGACCAATGGCTGCGTGCCACCTATTCAAGTATCCATACAAAATTTAAAAATATTAACCTATGAACTTTGATTCTTACCGACCAATTCAATTTTCACAACTTACCGACATCAATTGTCATAGTTACCAGCACCTAGGCACCATTGACATTTAATATCTTTGAAATTGGAATAGGTCGTCCATGTTTAAAGGGGAGTGAGAAAATGAAGATCACACTTCAATCTCTACGTGCATGAAAGCTTGAGAGTACGTTTGTGATTCTAGTTTCACATTTTCTGCTGGGGAAAAATGGATTCGACCATGATGTGGATTGTGCACAATGCGATGAACAAAGCTGATGAGTAGACGAAATCAAAAGAAGGCGTTCTTGAGCGCTTGAATGAGATGTCAAGGTTCTATGATGTGGCAGCATTGCAGTTCGAGGGTTGTTTGAAGTTTGTTCGCCAAGAAACGAGCAGCTACATTCTCGAAAGCAGCCACGAGCAACTACTTTCCGACTTGACTGAGATTCGTGACCGCCTTCAGTTTCGTCTCAAGGAGTCTGAGATGGCCATCAAGGAGAAGGATTAGAGAATTGGCTTCTCTACGTGCTAGTCATCACCACAAGCCTTCGAGATCAATGAGTGACCCTCTTGAGGAGTACATGGTTGGTGATCGAATGAGTGAAGATGGTGATGGTGGAGATAGTGAGTTTTCTGAGCTGAAGCAATCCGTTGATCAGCAGGTTTAGTATCTTAGGCAGCTGCTTGAGCCGGAGTACAAGTTTGAAGGTAATGCAGAAGCGGTGGAAGGGTTGAAAAACAAGAAGATTGAGCGGATAGATTCGGATATAAGGGTGTTGAAGGAGACTTTGGATCTCGCTTTTCGGAAAATGCAGAAAGCTATATTGGAGTCTGAGGTTGGGCCTATGGAGCAGCAATGAAGAGGTGGTGTGGAGAGTGACACAATGTCGATTGTGCTTGTTCAGAAGGGCCGAAGCAGCTGCTACGGGAGTTTCTTGCCCATGAACAAACTTATTGAAGTTGCCAAAAGTTTCTTGCAGCTTAGCATCCCAATCTCTCAGTTTCTCCACCCTCAGAATAACTTCTTGCATCCTTCTTTCCAAATATGTCCTCTTCTTTCCTACTTGACAAATTTGCCTTATGCGGAAGAATTTCCCTCTTCAGAACATTAAGCCCTTCTGCTTCGGCACTTTTTTTCTGGATGATTGATTCGTGATGGTGTGAAAAGATTGAGTCTCTAGTGAACTGTTCAGAAGCCGAGGATGATATGGTACAAAGTGAAAGTTTTGACCTCAAGGAACCCAGAGCAGACCTTGGCCTTGGAATCATGGAATACGAAGTAGCAGGCACAAAAATTGGTGATAATGTAAAAGTTTATAATGAAGTGACTCCTGCATTAGGGTCTATACATTATGAAGAGCCTTGTCACTTCCGGCCAAAAGCACACAAAGAAGTGCTTTTGAGAAGAGTGGATGAATTTTCAGAAGACTTGATAAATTTTGAGCACACTGCAAAAGAGAAGTTGCATATTTATGCTTAATTGAACCTAATATTTAGTTTTATTTTCATGTTTTCAGTATATTTATTAATATTTATTTGTTTTGTTAAATTTGTAAAGAAATTAAATAATAAAAAATTAATTGGAACTCTCCTATTGCAATAAGGATTTAATTGATGACTAACAAAAGAAGGAGGCCATATACTTGTTGGAAAGGCACGTGGGAATAACTAGGTGAATTACCTAGTTGATTGTAGAGATATGGGAAACAAAAGGAGTGCCGGAGGACTTGGACTCTAGAGTCTAGACGACATAGAAGCAAGAGAGAGAGACGGGAAAGAGAGGAGCAAGTGGCGCAACATTGTTCTTCTTCATCTTGTTTGTATCATCTTTTATGGACCATTTTGATTCAATTTTTTATTTTATGAGTAGTTAAATTCTTTTGTTTGAGGATGATCTAAGCCCTAAATATGTTTCGATTTTGAACCTATTGTAATTTACACAATTTTAGATGATAATTTCTTCACTATGAAATCATTGATGACTTCTTTCATATATTTCTTTGAGTGCACGTTTAGATGTATGTGTTAGAGCCTATTGTCTTGAATATATATGTGAGTGTTAACATCAGTATGTGTTCTAGAGGGATAAAACCAACACGATTAGTTGTGTGAAGATTTTCCTAAGTCATGTAAAAGCACTTAACAGTAGCTTTTGAAGCCTTGTTGTTTTCCAAATATTCTACAGATTTTAATGGCTTTAATTGGTTAGTCTTAGATTACCATCATAAGGTTTCCAATTGGGGATCAAATGGAGACGGTTTATCAACCCCAAAATATGTCAAGTTAGAGAGTGTAATGCAGTTAGTGTCCTAGTAATTTTGGGCTAATTGTGAGAAATGTTCATCCATTGTTGTGTGAATTAGGTTTGGGGTAGATTGAGACTATTTAGGGTGGAGAGAAGTGCTTAACGCTTCCATCCATTTGATTTCTTACAACTTTGATTTCTTGTTTTCATTTTGTATTCTATGTTTCTTAATTTATTTCGATAACTAAATCGTCTTCAAATCTATTATAAATTTACGTGACAGTCTTTCACTAAATCTTCTATATTTCTGTGTTTTTATATAATTTTAGGTCTAGTATACATATTTTATTAAATTAATTATCTATTGTATGGTTGAGTATGTCAGTTTTTTGACATTCACGTATGTTTGCGTCTAAAGTACTTAGTCTCATCTTTCTTCAGCAGGTAATGACCCCTACTTCCATTTTACTATATCGATAAAACTTATGTACGGAATAGGATATTTTTGTGTGGTGTAAAATACCTATCAACAAGGTGACATGTTCTAGTGATCGAAGGAGAGATTCTATAACTGTCCTAGAGATCATTCTTGTGTGACTAAGCAGACTACTCTGATACTCTGACAGATTAGACAAGATAAAGCATCATATAGATGATCTTGTAGAACCCATTTCTACCTTGGGTAAAAGGGAATCGCTTTATAGGAATGCTTTTAGTAGGAGATGTCAAGATCTCTCAAAGGCTGAAACCGAGGTTCTAAGTGTTGAAATATTCCTATTGTAATTAGAATTAACTCTTGTAGATATGACAAGATTGCGCATATATCATTTTCTTTTGGAAACTACTTGTAAAGCTATATTAACCCTAAATTTAAGATGAATGAAATAATTGAATTTTCTCTGAATACTTTTCAACTTGGCACCAGAGCCAAATAACTAAAATTTTGAAAACCTTGAATTAAATTGAAAACCCTGAATCACCAGCACCAAATTTTTTCCTTCCGATGTACCTGAATTTTGAAAAATTTGAAGAGATGGAGAATAAAGATGTATTTGTCAACAATGAAGGAGCAATCGTTGGCAACAATGGAGGAGCAGTCAAACAACCCATCCATGATCATCAACACTTCCATAACACCATAAAAAATAACTCTGCTTTTCCCACCGATGATCTCTTAACTGAATCTAACTATTCTACTTGGTCTGGTCTCATGAAGATTTGTATCGAAGGACATAACAAGTTTTTCCTTCTCACCAAATATGCCCATGCCATTTTTCCTGCAGAATACCAATCATGAGCCACTGATAATGGCAAGGTGAAGTGTTGGCTTATTGAAAACATGTCTCTTGTATTGGAAAATAAGTACCTCTGATTGACAACAACCAAGGCAATCTGTGATGTTTTCTACAAGACCTACTACGACGAATCGGATGAAACCTGTATCTTTGGACTTCATCGCCTATGTTTTTGGGCGAAACAGAATGGAAGACATTTTTCAGCCTACTACAATGAACTTGTCGGATGGTTGGATGAGATGGATTAATGCCTACAACACTATCATAAAATTGTTGATGGTGTTGTGAATGAATCTTCATATATGGCCCGTCAACGAGTTCACATGTTTCTGATGGGACTTGATGCTGAATTCAATCAAGTTTGTGAAGAACTCTTGAGAAGAGAACAAAAGTTGGATCTTGAGCAGACCTATGCCTATGTTAGACGTTTTCAAAATAACCGGGTTACGCTCTCTGCAACTCCATCAAAAGCATCTGTCATGGCTACCTCCACACCACCACCTAGTGTTGCCAACATTGTAAATTCTTAGCGACGTTAGGGTCCTCCTCGTTCTGGTGGCAAGCCTCTAGCAAAATTCTCTAACTTTACATGTAATCATTGCAAGGAGGTTGGTCATACAAAAGAGCGGTGCTATGAACTCATTGGGTATCCTGAACGGTGGGACTTCTCCTGGAAGTCACGTAAGAACATCCCCAAAGCAGCTGTAACCACCACAAAATCATCTGAACAACAACCATTTGCACTCATCGTTGAAACTGGTAAAGGGGATAAGGAATCTTCTCTCACCATATTATCTGCAGATAGATCTTGGATAATTGATACTGGTGTAACTGATCATATAAAAATTAACCCTAGTGTTGTTGATACCCTTAAAACTTTCCGTGAACATGTTGTCTCTACTGCTGATGGTTCTCCTTCTCATGTTCTTGGTGAAGGATCTGTGCAACTTTCTATTTAATTAACTCTTGATTTTGTCATTGTTGTTCCCTATCTAGCATATAACTTATTATATGTGAGTCAAATCATTAAAACCCTCTCTTGCTCTGTAACCTTTTATCCCAATTTTTTGTATTTTTCAAGATATTCTGACAAGAAGGACTTTTGGTTATAGTGTTAGAAGGGGAAAATTGTATTACCTGGAGTTGACAAGCATTGGACACACGTAGTTAAGTCAAACAAACAATACCAATAGTCTGAATAAAGCCAAAGAAGCAGTGTGGTTATGACATCATCGCTTAGGTCATTTGAATTTTGGATATCTTAGGAAGTTACAATCTCAGTTGTTTTCAGTTGTTGAAGAGTCAGTTTTCAAATGTAATATTTGTAAACTGGCCAAGAGCCTTCGTATTACTTATTTTTCAAGTTTGAATAAATGTTTAGTTCCATTCATGAAAACTCATTCTGATGTTTGGGGTCCTGCAAGAATTTCTTCTCGTTCTGGATATCTTATTGATGAATGCATTAGAATAACATGGGTCTCCTTGATAAAGTGTAAAAGTGACGTGTTTGTCCGCTTTACTACATTTCACAAGATGGTGGCAACCTAGTATCAGCAGTAAATTCAGGTATTTCAATATGATAATGGTGAAGAATATAGGGGTCGTTAATAGACCGGGTTGGGCCTCCGTGGGCTGGGCCTTGCGGGCTTCGGGCCGGGCTGGACTTTTGAAAAAATATAATAATTACGGGCCGAGCCGGACTAGAAGTACAATTGTGAAGCCTAATCCTGGCCCTTGGAACCAGGTCAGATATCTCTATAAATTTTGGGCCGAGCCGGGCCTAATTGTTTTCTACATAAAAAATAAGTTTCTAACGCACTAGTCACAAACATTAGATTAATACTCAAACATCAAATCAAAACCTATATAAATTTTTTCAAAACGAAGAATAATTTTTTCTATATATAAACCTAAACTTATTCATTAACGTTGGGCAAACTGAGATTCCAAATAGACAATAAAAGTGTAGTATAAAGAAAAATAAATACTAGAGTTTGTTCTCACTTTAAAGAGTGACTTCATATAAAGAAAAGATTAAACTAGTAATTTGTTGTAGTCTTATTTTTTTACTCTTGTTTCCTTATATAAAGAGAATATTAAACTAGTAAAGAGATTACAACTTTGTTTCCTTATTACAATTTTTTTATATAGGTCTAAATTATAATTCATATATTAAATGTTAGAAATTAAAATACAAAACGGGTTTTCGGACCGGACTTTTACGGGTCGAGCTGGGCTTTAGACACTAAGCCCAATCCCGACCCCTTATTTCGGGCCGGGCCGAGCTTGGGCTTCTCGAGCCCTGCGGGCCTCTGCAGGCCAAATGATGAGGCCTAGAAGAATATGTGAATGGTGAGATGTCAGCATACTTGGGCACTCATAGGATTAAACACCAAACTTGAAAGGACCTGACCCCGATTTAGTAGCCTAATCCAGGATTAAGCCCTAAACCAGGATTTAGTTTCTAACCATGTTGTTCAGAAATAAAAAAGGAGACTAAAAAATTTAACGTCATAAATTAAATAAACTTATTTCTGATAACAGACTACAGCTGGGCATAAAGGGAAGTAAAACCAGCTACGACATCAAATGAACTAAAACTTGTAACTAACACTGCTAACTAAAATACTAACTCGTAATATCAACCCTAGTTCCTACGACAGATACTGCTATGTCTCGAACTGCGTGTGCACTCGATCTTAGCTGAAACTCTGCAACCTGAGAACTTGAAACCGAAAAGCCCAGGGAAAGGTATATAAAACATAAAATGTTAGCATTAGCGGACAAAATCTCGTATAATCTGTGTAAATAATATAGTATAGTTTAATGCCGTTTTGCTTATCTATGTAAAATAATGCGAGTTCAAGTATCATAAATCTGAATCCTGATAGAGGTGGTCGCTTAGGAATTATTCCCTTACTAGAGTCGACTATCTGTATAAAAAAATTGTAGGCATGGGTTGAACGAGGTATCCTGACCTCCCCAATTGGGCTAGACGAGACACCCTGACCTCCCCTGACTGGACTATCCAGTGAACAGCCAAATAGTCAGTGCGTCGATGCAACTAACTAATGATATCACAAAGAAAAACCTCCAAATTAAAATACTCTGAAATATACCGTAAAATATACTGTAAACTAAAATGCTAAAAAATGAATTCGTTATCGACTGTGAAAATAAAAGGGTTCATTCACCTGGATCGTAAGAAATCCAATAGTCGATCCACAAACTCGTAATTCGTACATAGTTTTACTAGGCTAATCAAAGATCTAGTTTAATTAATATTATATTTTAATCGAGTACAACTAGAGCATATAAGGAATTCGATACAATTTGTATCACCAATACTCACATTCTATTTTTGATCATTAAGCGTCGCTATTTCTCCACATCGCGATACCAAACATGTTCATCGTGTTGTGACTCCAAGCTCCATAGAAATATGCGCATCGACTCGACACATGACGAAAGCTCGTATCGAAGGTGTCGAGTCGCATTCGAATCCTTTACATACATAGAAATATTACGCAAGTTACCAAAATCTATGAACTACTCAAAACTAATAGAAATTGACTGGCGAAACTCCCCGTGAAAAATTGGTCTTCGGGGTCACTGGAGCTCCGCCATGCTCGGTCGGCGGCGGCTAGAATCCCACTGGCTCTAACTCGAACAATCTGCATATAGAAATATTCATCTCAACATGCTCAACAACATTGCAGAACAACCTAAAGTCAAAACTTTTCCGAAAAAACGTCAAAAATTACCTTTGAAATCTTGAACCCACGCTGGATTTTCAAATCGATCGAACGGTGACGTCCAACCACGACTTGGCCGGAGACATGTCGCGTTCGTTTGCTGGGAAGGTGGGCTTCAAAATTCCTATAGTGTCGCCGCCCAACTCCGGTTGTTGCACCGTCGGCGACGATGACCGTAGTTCGCTGAAACAATCTCCGTCGACCTCCTTTCCATGCATCGTGCATAGATGAAGAGAGAGGTGGTGAAGAGGTTATATTCGATTGGTGGAGAGAAACTCGTCGGACGACAACGATGTCGGAGACGTCCGAAAGGTCGAGAGAGAGAAAGGGAGTGAGTCGGGTCGCGAGGGAGAGAGAGAATTGGGCTTGTCCCAATTCATCTTCTTTACCCAACTAACCAACATAAATGGATGGCCCAGATCAATGTTTGATCAAGATCAACGGTCCAAAAAATTCACCCAATAGTAAACTAATAATTTAGATACTCCCCTTAAAATTCCAAAATTTATAAAAAAAAAATAGCTCAGCCTTTCGGAAAATCCAATTAAAATATGTACGAGGTCGAAATAATTCTCTACAACTTTCGTAAAAAATACGAGTCCAAAATTAAAACTTATAAGAAGTCAATTTTTAGTGGCGATGAATCTTGATTAACGTACCATATAGCGATTATTTCGAAGATTAACTCGACTAACAAAGATTAAGTCATTAATTTGGATTCGGGTCGTTACAAAACTTCCATTGCATATACTCCTCAACAGAATGGACTAACTAAAAGAAAGAACCGACAGTTGATGGAAGTTGTTTATGCTTCATTATTTGGTATGAATGTCCCTCACAATTTATGGGGAGAAGCTGTGTGTTCTGCTGCATACTTGATCAATCACACACCTTTCTGTTTGATTGAGTTTTAGCAGTTGCATCAACTGTTGAATGTGCCATCTTTGTCAAATCTGGAGCCAAGAGTTTTTGCATATACTGTGTATGTACACATCAACAAACAATTGCGGAGGAAGCTTGATCCTTATGTTGCAAAGTGTGTTTTTGTTGGATATGCTGAGTTCCAAAAAAGTTATCGTTGTGATGATCCAGTTCTGAATAAAATGCGTGTTTCTCTAGATGTTTCTTTCCATGAATCTGACCTTATTACTCAGAGAGAGTTTCATCGTCTTCCCTTCAGGGGGAGAGAAGTGTACGTGAAGGAAATCCTTTGAGTTTGGAAGAATTTGAAGAATTTGAGAGCTTGGAAAGGTTTCTTGAAGCTAGAAATCGGCCAGAAAATAGTATAGGAAACCTGCTCAACCTGTCGAGAGCTTATCTCGACCCTTCGAACAATGAACCCAGAACGAGACAGGATGCACCCTTCGACCCGTCGAAATCTACCCTCGACCCATCGAGAAGCGGACCTGAACCGAGACAGATTGATGCAATCGACCCGTCGAGTACTGAAACTGAAGCGCCATCAACTGAAGTTCAACCTTCTTCTACTAAAGTAATATCTCATGAAGACCCCTCTTCTACTCCAACGACCAAAGAGCCTATCCAGAATGTCTAACCTGACATATATATTGACAACCTTGAATCAGATAATATAGAAGTTAGTATGCCTAGGAGACCTCAACGGAAAATAAAAGGGGTTCCAAAGAAACAATATGAGCCTAACATAGAAGCTAAAATCAAATATCATATTTCTAGCTTTGTGTCCCAACATAGGTTGTCTGGATCACATGCTCTTGTTATTAATGAATTATCTACAATATTTATTCCCAGTAATGTAAGAGGCCTTGGTGGATCCAAAATGGAAGCAGACTATGAATGAAGAACTGGAGGCTCTACAAAGGAATGGAACGTGAGAGACTATTCCAACACCACCTAGGAAGAAGACTGTTGAATGTAGATGAGTATTTACAGTGAAACTAAAAGCAGATGTCAGCATTGATCAATTTATAGCTCGTCTAGTTGCTAAAGGTTACACTCAGCGATATGGAGCGGACTATCAGGAGACCTTTGCCCCAGTAGCAAAGATCTGTATTGTACGCATTCTCATTGCTTTAGAAGCTCGACATGATTGTCCATTGCAATAATTTGATGTGAAGAATGCTTTCTTGATTGAAGATTTGGAAGAAGCTAAAAGTGTACATGGACATCCCTCCGAGTGTCAACTGTAGGCCATGAGATATTGAAAGGTTTATCGACTGAAGAAATCTTTGTATGGCTTGAAGCAATTTCCAAGAGCTTGGTTTGAGAGGTTTTTTAGAACTATGAAGAAGTTTGGACATCGACATAGTAACTCTAATAATATCTTGTTCACCAAATGTAAGGATGGTAAGATTACTGTTGTGATTATATATGTGGATGATATGGTTGTTACAGGTGATGATCCAGTTGAAATAGAAGATTTGAAAAAGCGTTTGTCCCAAAAGTTTGAGATGAAGGACTTAGTTCTGTCAAAATATTTCTTAGGGATTGAAGTTGCATGATCCAAGTTGGGAATCACCTTGTCACAATGAAAGTATGTGCTTGATCTTCTTGCTGAAACAGGGATGCTAGATTGTAAACTTGCTAATACTATTATTGAGATGAATCACAAGTTGATATTATATCCTGGCCAAGTTCCAACAAACAAGGGCAGATATCAGAGGTTAGTAGAAAGATTGATCTATTTGTCACATACTAGATATGATATTGCATATGTTGTAAGTGTTGTTAGTCAGTTCATGTATGATCCCAGTAAGGAACATATGGATGTTGTGCTACACATTCTTTGGTATTTGAAGTCTGTACCTGATAAAGGCTTACTATTTTCAAAGAATTGTGAGTTTGGAGTTACAGGATATACTGACGCAGATTGGGTAGGAGATAAGACTAATATGACATCTACTTCTGGATACTTTACATTTATTGGTGGGAGTTTAGTAACTTGGCGTAGTAAGAAGCAAAATGTGATTGCCCACTCTAGCGCTGAAGATAAATACCATGGAATGACAAATACAGTGTGTGAGCTATTATGGATCATGAATGTATAGAAAGAGCTAGGCTACAAGCTTCATAAGGCCATGAATTTGTACTGTGACAATACAACTACGGTTGAGATTGCTCATAATCTTGTACAACATGATAAGACCAAGTATGTGGAGGTTGATAGACATTTTATTAGGGATAACCTTGATAAGAAAGTTATATAGTTTTCCTTTGTATCTTTTGAAGAGCAACTGACGGATGTACTCACTAAAGGATTGTTACATCAAGCATTTTCCGGATGGATTAACAAGTTGGACATGATTAACATATATGCACTAACTCGAGGGGGAATGTTGGAATATTCCTATTGTAATTAGAATTAACTCTTGTAGATATGACATGATTGTGTAGATATCCTTTCCTTTTGGAAAATTATTTGTAAAGCTATATTAACCCAAATTTTTTAATGAATGAAATCATTAAATTCTCCCTGAATACTTTTCAACTCTAAGCTGCAGTCAAAATGTTTTGGCCAAAGATTTTAGTTCTGACTCGATCATACTCAAGACTAATTGTTGGCCTGACTTTTGATGTGTGTAATATCTAGGTGGATCTTCTAGCTGATCAAGTCGATGTTTTGGTAGGACTTCTTGAGAAAATATACACTACACTGTATCTTCATTCACCAGTTCTTAAGCAGTATTTTTAGATAAGCTGAGTTGCTTCGTTTTTATCATTTATTGTTTCAGTATAAATTTTCAATTTATATTTTTTATGGTCATCATCTTAACTTGATTTGTCTTCAGGTCTTAGAGATATTACAGTTGATCAACAAGGAACTACTTGGAATTAACGATGCATGTCAAGCTTGACCGATGTGTTATGTGTGTATACTATGGAAGCAAAAGTAGAAATGGAGAGAAGAGAACCAACACAGAGCAGAAAATACAAATATTCAGCAGAAGACATATAGGAAACTAACAAGGAAAGAACAGAGAATACAACATTTTCTGCAGCATTGAAACCTAAGAACGCCGGTGAACTAGACTATGTCGAAACAGACTGTAAAAAAACAAAAAGTGTAACTCTGGAAATCGACTTCCCTATTTCTCACTCTCTCTCTCTCGTCTTCAACTTTTCTCCTCTACAAACCCTAGCCGCCGCTCCTTCCTTTTCTGATCACTGATTCTCCAACACCTAATCGAGTACCACCATCATACTCCTCTCCCTCTCCTCTACCCAAATATCTTTTTGCATGTAAAAACCTATCACTCCTTCACCACCGAATACAACGCAGTCAGCACCACCACTCGCGATCTCCTTCGTCGATCCTTTTTTCAGATCGGGCTCCACCACTGTCCTCTCCTTCCCTTCCTCAATCCAAATTCGTTCTTGCATGTCGCATCTGGAGGAGATTGAGGGTTTATTGCCCAAACCCGATCCCGAACCCTCCTCTCCCTCTTAATCCTATCCCATCCCCGCTGGTTTACCCGGCCGGCCCCGCACTTTCTTGCGGCGACGCTCGGCGAGGTGAATCTGGCCGTGGAGGAAGAGGATGATGATGATCAAGTATGGTTCTTTGTTATGGCCCGCCTCTTCTCCCTGTATCCTCTTGCCAACGATTAGGTCCAAACTTTTAAGATGCGGGATAGTGCTCTGGCATCATGCAACTAGATCGGGTATCATTGGTTTCACTCGGATTGATACCAATCGGTTTATCTGTAAGTTCCGGTCTCTCGCGAATCGTTGGTGTGCGAGTACGAGAGGACCCTGGTATTTTCTGTCTCACATTGTGGTAATTCAGACGATGGGGGAGTTTGACGACCTCTTCGAGATTCTGGCGCATCGGAGCTGAGTGTGGGCAGTGGTTTGGCCTAGACATGGTCGTTTTACGGTGGGTGTGATGCAAGAGTAGTGGTGCCGACGTATTGGTAATGCGGTTGACCAGTATGTGGAGTTCAACAGACATGCCATGTTTTATAGCTCAGAGATGAAGATCTGAGTTGAGGTGGACTTCACTAGATCTCTTGTGGTAAGCACCCGATTCCACTTTTCTGAGTCTTATGTCATGGATGTTGTGATTCTTTATGAGAATATTGGTGGCCACTGTGGCGATTTTGTAGCCTTTGCACATAGTGCAGAGGGTTGTTTGTGAGCTTCAGATACATGTTCTGTGGATGGTGGAACGACCATTCTGCCAACTCCTAGTCCAACTTCATCTCACAAGGGATAAGAGTCCCTGAGGTCGGTCAGGGTTGGTCGTTTGGTCCAGTTTCTGGTGCTTCTAGGGTTGGTACCAGGATAGATGAGATGCTTGAAAACCCGTTTCAGTTGCCTCCTGGTTACATGGCTTCCATGTAGGCCCTTCTGGAGTCTGTTCAGCAAGGGATCTCACCCCCGACTGGTTTTGAGTGTGGTAGGCTGTCCTCCGGCTTGGAGACAATCATTGGGGATATTCAGGTTGATGTACCGGTCACAGATCCGCCGACTAAGAAGCCTGCGAGTTTTATGATGGACAATCCCCTCTTTAAGGAAGGTCCCACTAACCAAGTTGTGTTTTGCAGATAGAGCCCTCAGGGAAAATTCCAGTATCATTACCCTCAGAACGAACTGCCAAGTCAGGGGCTTTCCTGGAGGGTGTTCAGGACATACCGAGGTTTTCCATGATATTGAGGGTAGACAAGCTCATTGTGTCTACCGCTCCACATCTTTGGTCTGTGCCTAATCCAGAGGAGGTTTCACATACCCCGGAGCAGGTCATAGATCAGGACATGATTTAGGCAGCAAGTCAGCAGCAACCAGCCCATATGGAAGCTATTGATGGAGATCTGCAACTAGTTGAAGAGGAGCCTCCTAGTTCGTCAGGAGGGGTAGAAGGCCGACGTCGTTGACCTGATGAGAAGAAGAAGGAAAAAACCAAGTCCAAACTTGGTCCAATTCCAACAACCACCAATAAGGTCTTGCCGTAGATGAAGGCGGTGCTTCTCCCAGAGGGGATGACTGTCAAGGATCTTCGTCAGTCAGTCTCCCAATAGATATGGTGCCTGGGTAACTGAGGAGTGGTATCTTTTAATTTTTTTTAGTCTTTACTACTCTGGTTTGTTAGTTTGGGTTATTATGGACTCCAACGATGTAGCATTGTAGTACTTAAGGGGTTTCAATTTATTACGCAAAAAATTCGGTAGAACTCTAAACTACAATCATTTATTTATTTATTTTCACCATATTTAAAAAAAGACTATCGAAACAAGGTCAAAAAGCTCTTACTGTTCTATTATCTTGATGTTAATTTCCAAAAACAAGTTTTTTTGCCAACTACTTATACAACAAATTACAATCATTCATCCTTTGCTATTTTACACAAGTTAGAATACTGGATAAGAGCTTCAATACCATTGAAGTCTTATTAACATAATTGAGAAGCCTCGGTCTAAAAACTGAACTCAAAGCATATCCTTAGCACAATCAAGTAGCTATCACCAAGAATGACATAAGAGATCATAAGTTAAGTCCAAAATAATATTCGATCTATCTTGAGCATAAGTAACCTCAACCAAGCAAGAATTCTAATTAGTAATTATCAAAGCCTAACTTGTTACATGTATATAATCATTAAAGTAAGGTGACATGAGCTGTAGTTGTACAACAACTCAAATGCATAGTAGTTTGCTACATCTATGAGCTATAAGAAAGGAAGAAAGGAGAACAAAAAACCTACTTATTCAGAGAGCAATAAAACTAGGTAGAGAGAGCAAAGTACAAGAAACCATTCACCTGTGAAGTCATTAGCTACTTTACTTGAATCAGACTTTTTAACCCTTAGTTAAACTTGACTGCAACCATAAATTCCTCAAGAAACTCTGCATATTGTTATATCACAAACTCAAACAACTACATTAGTTTTACTTGAACCCATAACAATATATAGGCATATATGCAGTATAATGGTGATATAAATGAGTCTTCAATCTTCCAAACCGTTATATAACCTAGGTCGATTTATTGAATCTGATATATTGGAAAAAGAAAGACCTAAATTTAATTCAATTTAAACTATTCTAGATACTATTGTGTAACTAGTGAAATAAAAGAAAGAGGGGATTCGAGATGACCAGGAAGTAGGCAATCTTGGAGCTCACAGTGAAATCCAAAATCAGAGATGAAATGGGGAAAAGTTCAAACCTTGATCTCAACGTGCAATCAGAAATGGTGGATGGAGATGGGTAGATCAGAGAGAGATAGTTGTATGGAGTTTTCTTTTCGATTCAACACACGATTAACTCACATTGAAACCGATGAGAAGAGCACGACCTAGTAAAAATTTGAGACATCAAGAGCTCTCTCTCTTTTTATTTTTTATTACCATCGAGATATTAGATGCTAATTACTAAAAGAATAAAAAATAGAGCTATTGACAAGTGACCCATAAACTATTAAATATTTCAATAGCTACAAATTTCAATTTATGGTTGTGGCATTGACCCAAACTCCCACCATTTTGCAGTGTGGGAAAGTCGTTCATGGCTATAGCCCATTTTTGTAGTAGTGATCTGAAGTGGCTTGAGAAAGAAGCTAATAATTCCATGACAAGAATTCTTTTGAGATGTATTACATAATATATGCAAATTCAGCGGAAGAGCCACAGACGAAGATACAGATATTCAATTTATAGGTTATGCATTCTTTGCATATATGAAGATTTGTAGACATAGATTTGTTGGAATATATAGCTAGGAAATAGCTTTCCATAGCACCAAGATCCTCCCCAATTTTGATAAACTTACTTGGACAAGCCAGCATAACATCCGCTTATAGCCAGCCACAGTCAAGTTTCGCAGCTACCCAAGTATTCCAATTTAATACATCGTTTGAGTTTTGGGAGATTATATTCCTATACAATTAGCTAAACAGCTCATATTGTTTTCCATATACCACAGACAAGTATACATAGGAAAAGCAGACTCTCGAGGCTCCATAACAGAACAAAATCTAAAGGAACAGAACAAAACCGTTTGAATAACAATCTTCCCAAATTGTGTCAAGTCTTGAGGAAAACAAATCACTGCCAACTAATCAAGTAGAAGAGTCCAACTGGTAAATTCCTAGAACTTGAAAAGATTAGCTTCATGGGCTCATGTCTTTTGTATACGCATTCATAATCTCCTATTTGCTATTTGTAGCTAAATTTGATATGCAAACAAGATCTGATAACTAGCATTATAAATCCGATGTATGTAATCAAACCAGATTCTTCTCTACAAGTCAGAATCACATAGGTCTCTAAACTTGGTAAACAGCATACTAATTCTGGGGTCGTCAACGGGTCGAGTCAGGCCTCCGTGGGTTGGGTTGGAGCGGGCTTTGAACAAAATTGTGAAGTCCAAGCCCGGCCCATGGAATTAGGTCTTGCGAGTCGGAACGGGTATCTCTATAATTTTCGGGTCGGATCGGACCTAATTATTTTTTACATAAAAAATAAAGTATCAACTCACTAATCGCAAATATTATATTAATACTCAAACATCAACTCAAAAACTATATAGCATTTTCAAAACAATGAATAAAAAATTTTCTTTTTATAAACTAAATATAGCCAAACTGAGAATTTAAGAGCAAATTCAACTATCCAAGTAAATAAGAAGAGTGTAGTATAAAAGAAAACAAACACTGGAGTTTGTTCTCACTATAAAAAGTGACTACATATGTAGAGAAGATTAAACTAGTAATTTGTAATAGTCAGAATCCTTGTGTTATGTTGTAGTCTTAGGGCATGTTAGTTACACCCTCTTATATTAGGATTCTTAGCTTATTTTAAAAATAGTATAATCTCATATTTGGTTTTAAATGAGCTTATGTAAGTCCTTAAGAGCATGTTTGTTACACCTCCTTATATTAGAATTCTTAGTATATTATAGAAATAATTCAATCTCATGTTTGGTGTCACAATAGACTATTTTAAATGAACTTATGTGAGCCCTTAAAGAGATTAAAATACCATTTTGACATTCTTATACAAGAAACCTAAAAACTTGCTCCTTATATAACACCCATTAATATAAGAAATATATTATCTCTTATATAATGAGTCAAAGTATATAAAGAGCTCAAACCCCCTTGTTTAACACACCCTAATATAAAAAATATATTATCTATTATATAAACCTGGAACCACAGTTGGAGACTAAAGGAAAGTTGAGTTGCACAAAGAGGGTTGAACCGTACACATGAAATCGTCACCTTTACATTGGTCCGATCAATTAGCGGCTTCAATTTAGGTACTCTAGGGTTTTTAATTGGGAATATGAAGAAGGCAATCTAAAATTGAAGTGCAGAGCAACTCGATTCCCACTACGAATTCATTTTTTTTTCGAGAGAGAGATATGCGAAATAATTTTTTTAAGAATCTGAGCACCATTTTGATAGTTTTTAGAGTTTGGGCACCCTTTTGACCTGACCGAAAGAGTTTAGACATCATGGAATTGAGGAAAATAGAAATTCCAGGGACATAAAGGTCTTTAAACATGATTTTTTTGTTCAAAAAAATGCCACATCAACAAAAATAACTGTGAATGGACGGAAAAAATACGAGGATATCACACTTATAGCATTTTGAGAGTGTGTGTATCATTTTAATAGTTTTTAGAGTTCAGACACCCTTTTGACCTGACCGAAATGGTTCGGGCATCATGAGTGATTTTTTTCCAAATCATAATCATACAAAGGTCAATCCATCTCCTTCTCCTTCTCCTTCTCCTTCTGATAGTCAACAATCACGATAATGAGTCCCGGGACAAAATGGCCGCTCAAAGAATAATTTATAACCAACCAGATCGGGATAAGGAAAAGGTCTTTTGGGTTGGAGGTAAATACAGTATGGACAATCCAGATGTTTGAACGGATACAGTAGAAATTCAAAGTCTGAGTCGACGAACTTACGACGTGAAGAGCTGATCGATCGAGCTACAGTGTAAAACGGTGTTCTTTCAGTGGGAGAGGAGACTGAGACTTTAAAAAGACACTAATTAGCGTAGGGATCTTGGGCTATTTGATTTTAAGACCTTGAGTCATTTCAGACAAGACCAGAAGTGTCTCTGCTTCGTTCCTTCAGCATTTCATTTGTCAATTGTGCTAATCAGCTTATGCATTTCTCAAAAATAAAAATAAAACGCTTATGCATATGAAATGCCAAGGCCAATGAAATGCACTAGTCTTGTTTTTTTTTTATGCAGCTTTCATTTTTTTTATTCCAACTAGTTCATGAGACAATCCGGGGCCCTATCTGACCATGGCCATGTAGATTATCGGCTATCTGATTTCCTCCCTTGATTGTTTGATTATGTAACTAATGTTGAAATGGTCTAACTAAATTTTTAAACTTCATCTCAAAGGTTTGGTATGTTATATGTTGTAGATGTTAGTGTCTCATATGAAGAATAAGTTATTCTTACATTTCTGTCAAACTTCAATTTAATAATGAAAGCCATCAAATGTAGTCAAGGGATGAAATGTTTTTTATACATGTGTTTTATGGCAGATAGTTCTTACCATCTTCGTTATTCCTTTACTTCAAAGAAACAAGTTGCAGAATTCTAGCTAACTCTGGTTTTGATCACTCTATTAGTTGTTTGTTCACTTTCTTTGCCACAAAATAGGAGATCTTTAAAGTTCATCAAAGAAATAAACCGAATAGATCCTTATATAGGTCTTATCACAGTTAATCCACCAGAAGAGGAAGCTTTTTTCGTCACAAGCGTTTTTAGGCCTAATCCAGATCATCATTTTCTAGATCTCTCAGGTTGTGCAGTTGTCTTGTTTGCTTACTTATTTCTACCCTTTCGACCAATAATTTCATACTAGTTCAGTTGATCAAATTAAAAAGGCAGTTTTGTACACATTGCAGGTAAGCGATTTCAGTTGGGAAAGATCCATGACAAGAAAGTTGTATATGTTAGATGTGGACTGGGAATGGTAAACCATACTAACCAATTACTACATCAAAATTTAGATGTTGTCATGTCATGTAGCAAATGGATCCTATGCATAAGTTTACATAAAAAAAAACAAAACTAATGAAACATGCTCCCAAAATATCTCAATTGGTGAAAAGTCTTTGTACAATCAAATTGTTTTACTCCCCTGAAAATAATTTTGATTCAGGCGAATGCTGCTGCAGTAACACAACAAATGCTGGGAGATGTTCAACGTTGTTGGAATCATTCATGTGGCAATACTAATAATTCTATGTCTATTGGTGATGTTACCATTCCTCAACAGCTTGCTCACACTGGCATCTGGGATTGGGTGGTAAATTACATCCAACTATATGTATCTTCAATTTTCCCTGTGATTCTAATAACTCTTATCACTAGTTTTTCGTCATGATTCCATTACATTTTTTTGCCTACAGAACCCAAATGGAACTCAATACCTCAATGACGCCACCTGGTTAGACTTTGAAGCATACAATGTACCAAAAGGAGGAGAGAATCTGTTGGGACACATCGGATTTAGTAATGAACTACTATTTTCCGAGTCGGGGAAGCCAAACACTGCTCAACCATTGTTTTGGGCAAAGACTACTCGAAAGTGGCTTCAGGTCGCTGCACATTTGAAAGTCAGTAAGTCGATATAACCTCATCACTCATCAGTATTAAGATCTTTGCCATTGCAAACTTGTAGAAAATGAAACTGATAGTGATTCTTATAGATACTGTGACTTGTGTATGTTGCCCCAGAGAATCAAACTAGTCCAATGTGTGAATTCGAGTTTGTGTCTACCACAGGAGCCCAAGTTAGTTGTAGGTCTAAGAGGATCAACATCCAACACTTTTGTGGACAATGCAGCTTACAGGATCTTCCTTTATCAAACTTTTGGTGTTTCATCCGTGGATATGGAGAGCTCAGCTGTATATATCCTACTACTACTGAATCTGTTCCCACATTTTGGTGTATCAAATGCAAATAGCTAAAATAAAAAGAGTGATCCAATTTGGCAGACAAGCTTGTCAAATGGCTTCCCGGTGATTGTCATCCGAGGTTTATCAGATTTAGCAGGAAGGCAAGCAGGAGAGAACCCTGTTGAGACGTTTGGACCTCTTGCAGCTATAAATGCTTGCAAAGTAGTTGTACAATTCCTCAAGGAACTGCCAGGGGCAGGGTATGCATAATTGTATAAAATCTTGAAACTAACAAGTTTAATGATGTAACAAAAAGCTTACCAATCGTCCCTATCAGTTATGCATGCCATGAATGAAATTTTCAACAGGTTAAATATTCATACATGCTTATTTGTTACCAAAGTTCTTTAGACAATCCAACTCCGATACCATGTTGCATTGTCAGTTTGTCACCAATACCAACATGAACATGAATCTTTCACTAGAGTCGAGGGACCTTGAATCAACTCAAGTTCAGACTTCAGACTCGGATGTTTATTTAAAAAAATATTAAACCGCTCAATTGGAACCGTTGGATCGATCCTTAACGTACAGTTAATTACACAGATGCTTAACGACAGCCGTCGGTAGTTGGAAGAGAGAGAAGGTTTGGCCGTTTGAGACTTTGAGGTGTGGTGAAGTTCTAAATGGCAGCTATAGAGTTCCCCAAAACGTCTATACTATAGTATACAAGGGAAATCTGACTCGATCACCAAAACGTTTATTCTATTTCATTTTTGGGTCAAACCTTAGCAGCCCACCCCAACAAAAAAATACAGAGTTTCAATCACAAATTATGAACCTTTCTATATGTCTGCGTTTCATTGATCGAAGTAGAGAAATATAAAGAGCCTTTCTTTTTCATCTGTGTTTTGTTGTATAGAAGAAGTATAAACATGGCGCTCTCACGGCTTCGACACGCTGTGATCTCCCGCGGCCCTTTGCTTCTCCGAGCTCGCCTTCTCTCCTCCTCCTCCTCCACCAGATCACTCACTCGGTACACTCTCTATTCTGTTAATCACAGCCTTCCATTTTGTGATGAAAAAGCAACAGTCTTTGATCGTATCATTGCAATTTGTGTTTTGGGTCAGTGGAGATGTGATTGTGTTCAGCTTGGATGATGAGAATTTTGGGTTTTGGGGTATGTGTGGTTTTTGTGAAGCTCGAGTCTTTGAGCTAGAGTAGCATAGTTTTTGATTGGTTATTGAGAGTTGTGATGTAGGAGTGTTTGTTTTAGGAGTATTTGGTGAAATGTGTGTTTACTATTCTTGAAATGACAGTGATTTTAGTTGTTCAGCTACATGCTTAGTAATTTTGCTTGATGATGCAGAAGTGCGAGTGTGCAAGATTTTACCGCGGCGTGCGATAGTACTGTGCTAAGGTATGTAGTTATTGATTTTCAGTTGCGAATTTCAGTTCCGGTTGCTTAGTTTTGTAACATATGTAAATTGGTTGGCGTGGGATGAGTATTGGTGATACTGCATTTAGTTATTGATGTATATCTAAGGACTAGTTGCTTATCGTTTTTCCAACTAGGGAAGGGTTAGTTTGATTAATTGGAATCAATAATGACATCATGGATATTCCCTGACTCATCCAAACATGTGCTATGTTTCACTGTACTGTACTTGTCATATACCAAAGTGCTAAGTATTCAAGCTACATCTAGTTGGGTTGCATTATAGGTTGCTTTTCCAGTAGGTTTTCCTATGTGTTTATGTGCTGTAGTATTTTATTGACAATGATATTCATCAGGCCTGCATCTTTGTCCATGCTCAGTGGAGTTCAGTATAGATTATCAAACCTCAAGGTTAGTGTTTTAAATTGTATTACAACTTAGTAGTTATGTATCTACAGTAGATGTCTAGCTTTATGTAAATGTATTCTGACACTAATATCATTTTCAGCCTTGGAAGGGTGTTAAGCATTACTCAACTGCAGGTATGGCTTTACTATTTAGTAAAAATCTCTTTCAAACTACAGGCGATTGGTTTCTTAGTGGTACAGTAGCTACATTTTGATCAAAGTTGATTGTCATTTCAGATCCTTTGTATGCTGTCCTTGATATGCCTGCTCTGTCGCCTACAATGGTAAGCCTTGCGAGGGATAGTTGTACTTCGTAACATCTTAATTAGTAATTAATAGCACTAATTTTTGTTAACTAATATATAATTTTATCCTGCAGAGTCAAGGTAATATTGCTAAATGGAGAAAGAAGGAGGGAGATAAGGTTAGTTGTGCAAATAATCTATGATTTTATTTTCTTTTTGAAGTAAATAATCTATGACTTGAGGTTCTAGGTTTTGGTTACATGTGAAGTGATACACACATGGAACACTGCGTCCTATCTTTCTTAGGATAAAGCAGATTACAGTATTTGCATGTTGTACCAGTAAATTGTGTTCTGACTGCTGGTTTAATCTAACAGGTTGAAGTGGGTGACATACTATGTGAAATAGAAACTGACAAAGCTACTCTTGAATTTGAAAGTCTTGAAGAAGGGTAACTCTATTATGACATACTCAATTATCTTGTTTTAATCTGCTCTTTAGATATTTTCTTCATGGCAGACAACAGACTCCCTGGAGTTTTCTTTTAACTTTTCTGTTTTCAAGATTATTCTGTATTATGAGGATGTTTCGGGAGATTTATTTGAATTGTTGTATTTGGATGAGTTCTACGATGCTTATTATAATTTCTTGTTTTCAATCTTGTTCTTTTCATATATACTTCTCCTGCAGGTTTCTAGCCAAGATACTGGTACCTGAAGGTTCTAAAGATGTGCCTGTGGGACAGCCTATTTGTGTTACGGTATCCATTTTTAATCTTTAGCCTTGATTTCTTGTTTCGTCTTTTATATTTTGGTCAAAAATCCCATACTCAGTTGCATACATGGTTATGCACACATCAAACTCACCCTATACACACATAAACATGAGTTAGTGCTATGACAAACTAATTTTGTCATCCAAGTTATATTTGACCACTGTCATTTAGAATCATGACATTTTACCCTATACTATCTCAGTACGCAAGTACTCAAAAGTATTAAAACTAAAATCAATTTTGACTTCCTAATGTGACCAATCATAAGGTGCTCAGGCTTAATTTTGTAGTTGACAAGTTTACAGGCTTCCTCCCAACTACACCCTTCAGCAAGAAAGCTATACCCTTCCTCTCTAGCAGAAAACACCACTCTCCAACCCTGCCCAGAAATGTCTCACTCAATCTCATCCTCAAGAAGAAAGCCGCCTATCATCCATTTGATCTTAAAGAGAGAAACTGATTTCTCAAAAACATTTATTCCACAGATTTAGTAACAATTTCATAGCAAGTTCAGTTCACCAATTTGACATTTTAGCTACACTTGCGCATTCTGCAAGATAATCATTATTTCATAACATTTCCCACTGCTAGTCATTATCAATCAAAGTTTAATACATTATCTCTTTTGTGATATAATTTTAATTTGATTACCACTCAGCAATATTTATTGTAGACACTGACTTTTCCTTTGCATTTCCAAGGTTGAGGAGCTAGAAAATATTCAAAATATCCCTGCAAATATTGGAGGGGGATCAGAGGTGAAAGACGATGAACCACAGGTTCAGAAAGATGGGGTACAAGATAAAAATGCTGGGGGGATAAGCACAGCAGACCTTCCTCCTCATATTGTTGTTGAAATGCCAGCTCTGTCCCCAACAATGGTATGAAATCTTAATTTGTTCTTTTTGCTTATATTATCATCTGAATTCCTTCCCGTCAAGCTTACGTTCCTTTTAATGTGTTCCTGTTCAGAGCCAAGGAAACATTGCTGTCTGGAGAAAGAAAGAAGGAGAGAAGGTTAGTTATAGTGCATGTGAGATTTTGATTGCTATTCAAATACATATTTAGCAGAACCTTTGTCTACCAATGAACATATGATTTTTATTCTTGATACATGTATCAAACAGATAGAAGTTGGTGATGTGTTATGTGAGATAGAGACAGACAAAGCAACCCTTGAATTTGAATGCCTTGAAGAGGGGTAAGTGGATGGCATATATTCTTTGCTCATGCTGACTATTCTGTTGTAGAGCACATGGTGCTTGTCTTTTGTTAAATGTCACAGAGTTTGTCTATTCAGTTATTATGTAGATCGCCATTAATTGACACTTTGATAATTTTTTATGCATATGTACCTATGGCTGTGTGGATGAATGTCTTCATATCCCTTGTGTTAAACATGATAATGCAATTTAGGAATCATTTTTTTGACTAGTGTTGAGTTGTCAGAGCAGAAATTACAATATTTTAACCAACAGAACATAAGTGTGTGTTTTTTTTCTTTTTCATTCTCTATTTAGAAATTTCCAAGGTATACTAGAGGCAGATGTGATTTTAGTCATGGGTTGCGTGTATTCTTCTCTCTAAGGTAGATATGGAAAGATTACATTGAGTGGTTGACAACGGGAAATGAAATGACACCCTATAGTGAACTACTAGTTTCCCTCTTTTTAGATAATTACTGCTGATCGAACATGTCGTTTGGTTTATTGCTATATTTTCCCTTCGGTTGCTTTTAGATCAGTACAGTAGTAAAATCCTTGTTCTACATTTACTCCTTTAAACAATCTCTGAGTCATTTTCTTTACTAAAATGGCTCGAAAAATGATTTTACATCAATATATGTGGAGAACTTTTTTGGGTTCATATTAAAGATTTTGTTTAATGGATGTTGGTGTAGATACTTGGCTAAAATACTAGCACCGGAAGGTTCAAAGGATGTCGCTGTTGGCCAACCAATTGCAGTAACAGTAAGTGCAAAATCCTTGTAGGACTGTATGATCTTCCGTTTACTCGTCCTTGAGGAATTGTTGGTTAAAGCCTACATAAAAAGGCAGCAAGCTTCTACAGATCTGTCAATAATTAACTAGCCGTAAATTCTCTAAGCTAATAACACATTAACTATGTTACTGACTCCTTGCATCAAAACAGACTGATATTTTGAGACATAAGAGTCCCAGTTCCGATCCTAAAAGTATAAGAATGCTAATTCTTGATATTTGACCAGGTTGAGGATGCAGCTGATTTGGAAATCGTAAAGAATTCTGTAAGTAGTGGCTCAGCTGTCAAAGACGAAAAACCAATCCAAAAGGTTACCGGACAGGAACCTGGAACAGTAAAAACAATCAGTGTCCTAAGGATCAGTCCAGCAGCAAAGAATCTAATTATAGAACATGGATTGGATACGTCGTCATTGAGGGCATCAGGTGCTCATGGTACATTACTTAAAGGAGATGTGTTGGCTGCAATCAAGTCAGGAATAGGATCTTCAAAAGTTTCATCATCTAAAGAGAAGACACCTTCTTCTCCTCAAGTGCATCCAAAGACTTCTGCGGTAGCATCACAGTCAGTGTCTTCAAAGCAGACAGATTCTTTTGAAGAGTTTCCCAATAGTCAGATTCGAAAGGTTGGTTTCATATACTCGATTATTAAGAATGGGATTTTTTTTTCTCTTCAACTAATTTTGCTAGCATTTATGATCTGTGTAATGGAAAGTATTTATCAAACTAAAGAATTATGTGCATGTTCCGCCCGAGCCATGGTTGGGATGCAAAGTGGTCAGAAGTATATACCAACATGAATTACAAGGGGTGTTATGTGTTCTACAATTTGTGTGCCAATACTGAGATTTCATAAACTATACTGCTTACGATTACAAATGTACAACTTAGCATGTTCCAGAATAAGATAATCTAATATTGTCACAGTGGTTATAATGTTTTGGGATAAAACCTAGGTTGTCCAACATGTGGTTACATCATGCTTTGAATTGGTTATCTACATTTGCATATTCGTAGCAGTTCTGTGTGAGTTATCTAAGTCTTCAAACATTTTGTCTGGGACATTACCCTGTAGTCTATATTTAACATGTAAATGCAAAGATTGAGGTGGATTAAATCCTACTAGGCTCCTAAAATTGATGCATCATGTTCTTGGCTATTCTTTAGTTAGTACAGGATATCTGTTTTGCTCAAGTTTTAGTTGAACATGTGGTGATGTTGTAAGATTCCAATGTAATTTGCAGGTGATAGCTAGTAGGTTGCTGGAATCAAAGCAAAACGTACCACACTTGTATTTATCCTCAGGTTGTGTAACTATTTGTTGCATCCTTTACTTGCTAATACAAAGTAATCCATATCTGATATTTGTTCATGCTGTCTCTTAGATGTTATACTGGATCCACTTCTTTCTCTTAGGAAAGATCTTAAAGGTATGAAGCACTTCAACATCTTACTTGTGTGTCTTGAGCATTCTTTGATCTAGCATATAATTTTGTTCTGTGGGTTTCTACTTGCAGAGAAGCATAATGTTAAAGTTTCTGTGAATGACATTGTAATCAAAGCTGTAGCTGTTGCGCTGAGAAATGTACCGGAAGCAAATGGTAATGAGATATGAATGGGCACCGTGGCTCAAACCACACTTGAGCTTAGAATTTCTGGGGTGGGAAGGGGCATGAGGGATGCTAAAATATGAGTTTGTAGTCCTTCAGGAATGAAAAATATGTCCTGCCAAATAGTAATCTGACAAGTAATAATTCTTTTTCTGACAGCTTACTGGGATGCTGAAAAAGGAGAAGTTATTCTTTGTAATTCTGTTGATATATCGATTGCAGTGGCTACTGAAAAGGTAAGATACTGGTTGTTAGATGCCTTAGAAGATTTGTAGAGTACATATTCATATGTTTCGGTTTTGGTACAGGGTTTGATGACTCCAATTGTGAAGAATGCAGATCAGAAAACATTATCAGCTATCTCCTCCGAGGTAAAAGACAAAATGACATTCTTATCTATGACATTTGGAATTCCTGCCCCCTCTTATTTTCTTTTTATCATTACGAGGGATGTGCTCATGATTTACAACTTTTACTTGATCTAATGCCCTCTGGATTGATATACAAAGATTACTTATTTCAGTGTCTTATGATACTTCTTTGTCAGGTCAAGGAACTAGCTGAGAAGGCACGTGCGGGAAAGCTTAAGCCAAGTGAATTTCAAGGAGGGACCTTCAGGTAACTTAAGTTTTCTATGTTTTCAGTTTCAAACTTTTGTTTTGTTTTAATAGTATAAAAATGTCTCCGTCATTGTGCAGCATTTCCAATTTGGGGATGTTTCCTGTGGACCATTTCTGTGCAATTATAAATCCACCTCAGGTTCTCTCCCTCTCTCGCTCCCTCATTTCAAGGATGAACTTACAATGTATTAACCTTGTCATCATGTAAACAATAGTAGTTGATTCCTTAACTGTTCAGTCTGTTCTAATATTCCAAGCCATTATCTTCAGTTATTTTAGAGTTTTCTGCGTCATATTTGGAGTAACTGTAAATGAGTAAAATTCTCCTATATATTATGTGAATGTATCTTTACTTTGTCAGGCTGGTATCCTTGCTGTAGGGAGAGGCAACAAAGTCGTCGAACCGGTAATTGGAAGTGATGGTAAGGAGTTGCTTATTCTACTTTACAGTCTGAGTTTTGATTTGGAGAAACTAATAAAGTGAACTTCTGTTTGCATAGGAATCGAAAGGCCAGCAGTTGTCAATAAAATGAATGTGACGTTATCGGCAGATCATCGTGTCTATGATGGCAAGGTTGGAGGTACGAAATGCGACATATTCACTGCAAACTGCAGTTGAGAAAATATAATGCCGAAATCTTAGCATTCAAATTCACGTCGTCGGTTAAGAATTGATGCAGCTAAACCAATAAGGACCCGAGTCCTATTTTATCTCTTGATTTTTTGCTCATGATACAATCTGCTTTGCAGGGTCGTTCCTCTCAGCTTTACAATCAAACTTCAGTGACATCCGAAGACTTCTTTTGTAAAGGACAGAGCCAGATAACGCCTCAGATTAAGCTGTGGGATTTCAAAGAACTAGCCGTGATGTCGACTCTTTTGTAAATGACAATGTTTTGCTCCCAGGATATCCATTGCCTGCACATTCACACATGTTGTGCCAATTTTTGCTTTGTAGAACTGATGCTGTTACTTCAAATTCAACTTTTCTAAGTGACAGCCAAATAGTTGAGGTGCCAATCGGTGCAAGTTTTTGCATTACTTACCACCTAATCTCTTCCCTTCAGTAAAGGGATTTATGTATAAACTCGCCACGAGAAAGATCATGATTTTTCTTCAATAAAATCTCCTCATTACTCTGTAGAGTTTGATCTTTTCTCGTTCCAATAGAATGTTCATCTCATCTACCACCTTGAACTCGCTAAATGGAAATGTATGTAACTTGACATTTCCAAGCTAATTGTAGACAAACTTTGTAACTTGGCAACCCTAAACTATAATCACTCTAAACCCTCTAGTGTTCCTGAATGGCTGATAGAAAGATAAGACAAAGAAACATACCCAAACCATGTCTGGACCAGACAGAAGCACTAGAAATCGAAAACAAAACAATGGCTTACAGAGAAACCTACAACAGCAAAACTGTCCTGATCAGACCTCAGTTCTTTAAGAAGCAGCACTAGCTAGTCTTGCTTTCTTTGACAGCAAGAGGCTCATACTAATGCGGAACAAACCCCGCGGCTTTCCTTGCCCCTGCGTTGAAAGGAGGCTTCAGAGGCCCCCTAAAATGCCTCCTCACAACCTCATGAAACTTCTCAATCACTCCATTATCATCCTCATTTTCATTACAACCTTCCTTTCCTACTCCCCTTGGGAAAAGATACTTAAACCACTTCACTCCCCCCGCGCAATATGTGATCTCTTCCAGGTACACCACGCTCTCCAACAGCTCAGCCGTCTTCTCATCACCTCCGTTCCGGAACCTAGCAATCGTCGAGCCCCCTCGCCTAGTGGACGCAATGCTCCACCGCCAGCAGGTCATCCTTTGTAGCCATGGCCGAGTCCCAGAGCCCATCGTGTGCAGACAAGGCACCATAGAACGAGCCCATCTCCTCGAGCCGCGATGCCAGCAGAGTGAAAGGCCTCCCTTCGTCCTGCGCCACTTTCACAAAATCGGTAAAGAAGTCCACTGGCATTGCCTCTTCTTTGCCGAAGCGAGCGATAATGTCCCACGACAGATCAATGGCCCAGCTCTCGGTGTGGGCCAGACTGTGGACTATGACCTGCCTGCTCTGCAAGCTACCCCCTCGGCCCAGCTTCGGCATCTGACCCGGCTCCACCAGCTTCACCTGCAAAAAAAACACAGCAAAACTCACTCAGAGTTCAAATACCTTTGGCTTTTGGGCTAAGAAGACTTTTGTTTATCGTCGCTAGAGTAAAAAAAGAGAGAGAACATGAAGCCACCGTACCTCGGTGAGCCTAGCGGAGCGGTCCGGCACGGCGATGTCGACGGTGCAATCGCAGTGCAGCGTTAGGGATCCATTAAGCCATTCCGTCGCCGCCGCTTCGCCGAGTGGGGCCTTCTCGAAATGGTCGGGCGTTTTCAAAACCCGGAGCGCCGCCTCAACTAAGCTACTCACCATTTTCTTCTTCTTCTTTTTTGTCTCAAAAAACCACAACAGGACCAAGATATTTATCCAAGGACGAACCCGGTTCGCTTAAAACGGGCCGGGTCGGGTCTCAAACCAAATAGAAAAGCTTTAGCTTGATCGTCTCCCCGAGTTTTCAGAGTTTCTTCCGAGATAATGATGAGTCAGCAGCACGCGGCGCCGAGAGCCGAGTCGACTCACAATCGGCTCTACGAGTTCTCCAAAGCTGCGCTCACCAGAATCTTCGTCCACCCGTACGCTACGGTCAGTAGTTTCTCTCTCTCTCTCTCTCTCTCTCTCTCTCTCTCTCTCTATAAATTCACAATCTTTTCTAGTTTCTACTACATTCTGTAGTGAAGTTAACACATGTAGTTATGTGATTGGGTTACTTGTGGTGGTGGCGGTGAAGGTGTGTGAGCTGTTCTGCGGCGGAGGAGTTGAAGCTGAGAAATGGGAGGAGGCCCAAATTGGTCACTACATTGGAATTGGTATGACGTATGACTTTTTATACAGTATTTGTATACTAAGTGTGAGAGCTCGATGGTGGTGGTGATTGACTGTGTTGTTTTGTGACTTGTGATTCGGTAGATGTTTCGACGTCTGGGATTAGCCAGAGCAGAGAAGCGTGGGAGAGCCAGAGGAAGGCTTACACTGCGGACTTTTTTGAGCTAGACCCCTGCATGGTCAGCCTGCCCTCTCTCATTGTATATTGCAAGTTTTGTGAATAGCATTAGTTGTTTGAACTTTGGTGTGGTTTTGTAAGGTTTTAGTGTTGTAAGGTTTGTCAAACTCGTTATTTCATATGTTCAGTTCTGTTGTTTTTGTTTACTAGGATTAGAAAATGCAGCATTACTCTCTCTCGAGGTTTGCATATCATCTTGTTTGATATCCCCCCTTGAAATTGTGGATTTAGTTGTTCTTAATATTGAAGATGTGATAGTGATGGATTTTCGTTGAAAGAACTGGAGGTTTATCTTAGTTGGCATTGTGCAGCTTACTCAGAAGTTGGCCTTTGATGTTAAAGATTTATACTTTTCCTTGCATTATAAACTTAAATTATCCAATGGTTGTTTGTAAACATATATACTGCATGCACCGAAAGTTTTCTGTCTTTAGGCTCTTTGAATGATTTTTGATTGAGAGTGGATTGATTTGACAGGAAGATATAAAGCCACATCTTAATGAGAAGACGAATCAGGCGGATTTAGTTTGCTGCTTGCAGAATTTGCAGGTTTCTGATATACTTTTAAATTCATCTACTAAATCTCACTTTTTTATTTTACTGTACATGCATTTTGCTTAAGAATCCTGTGAGCTAAATTAAAGGTATCTTGACTTGCAGCTGTGTTTTCAAACTGAAGAGAAAGCAAGGAGACTCTTGTTAAATGTGTCGTCCCTACTGAAGCCAGGGGGTTATTTTTTTGGTATTACTCCTGACTCATCTACAATATGGTCTGAAAAAGGCTTGCTAAAGACGCGTTCTTTGATTAGTTTTATATCTAAGCATTTAATTGGTTCTTAATTTTAGAAATGTATAGAGTTATGTTTGTATATGCTGAGTTATGTCCTTTGTTTACATTGTACAGGGCAAAGTACCAGAAGAATGTTGAAGCATACCACAACAGAAGTGCTGGCATGAAACCAAATATTGTTCCCAACTGCATCAGATCAGAGAACTATGTGATCACCTTTGAGATTGAGGAAGAGAAGTATGTATGTTCGGATATTTGGTCTTTTTCTTTTTGTTGCCATTTTCTCCTCATAACTATCTTACTTCAATCCTAACGAGTGTACTTCAAACTTCCAGGTTCCCATTGTTTGGAAAGAAATATCTCCTTAAATTGGCTAATGATCTCCCTCCTCAAACCCATTGCTTGGTTCATTTTCCAAGCTTTATCAGGTTTACTTTTAATTCTGTCTTGCTTCCCAACCTTGATTCTGATCATAGGATGTTTTCTTAATCTGACATACATATTACAAGCTCACATTACTGAAGTTTATCTATGTTTAAGGCTTGCATTTATCAGTCACTAAGTTTGAGACACTTTACTCATCCGTCTTGTTTGAAATTGAATCTGATGTTGGTTCTGAATGGTATTCAGATTAGCCAGAGAAGCTGGTCTTGAGTATGTGGAGATTCAAAATCTAACTGAATTTTATGATGACAACAGGTTTGAATACTTGTTCTATTCTTAAGTTCATTACAAGCTGTTAGCTTAGTTTACAGTCCTGTAAATAAAGCTTTGAAGTCATGTTTGTTATATGACTTATATCTACTGTTCCAGATGTGTCTTTATAAGAGCCGATCTTATATCTCTTTTCTTGTGCCATCTTTTCCGCTGTAGAGCACAGTTAGCAGGTATGCTAATGAATTATGGTCCAAACCTTGCTGATCCAAGAGGGAGACTTCTGGGTCGATCATACGATGTGTTAGGTGAATCACTCATTGTGTCGACGTGGTTTTTTGTTGCAGCTTATCGGCTGCACGTTTGTTTATAGCTGCTCATTTGCTTGTCACATTGTTTTTTTTTTTGCAGGTCTGTATACCACATTTATATTTCAGAAGCCAGACCCTGATATTACTCCCCCGCCTATGACACCAGTGCAGGATGCTCCTTACATTATTGATGAGGTTAAAATCTACAAATTTACCTGGAATGTAATGAATTTGCGCTATAAGAAACTCAGCAGTCATCATATGATGACCATAACATGCCTGGTTCTGCTATATAGTTTAACTATTGACTGCAATATTTCCTGACACTTTAGAAAGAGTGGCAAGGAACTTTCTGGAGAGATGAGGAAAAGGGTGGACATGTAGAGCCGCTTTCTATTCCTGGGCTAGGGAAGATAAGCGAGCAGAAAGGGATTTTGGGCCCAGGTCCTGCTGAGTTGCGTTTTTCCGAGCCACTTGACATGGTTGGTGGAAGCAAGAAGAATTAGGATGCAAAACACTGATCTCTAGCATAGTCACTGTTGTGCAAAGGTTACAACACTAGTGCAGACTGAGGAAGGTTCAGAATTCCTCGGGTGGAGTCTGATTTAGATTAGTTTAGTCTTTAGTGTGGATTTACTCTGTGAAGTTAGCCCTGTATGTACATTTCGTGTATTAGGTTAACCGAATTCTAAGATGTGAACTTATTTGAACAAATTAATTTCAGTTCGACAAAGAACTCAAATTGTTCTCTTAAAAGAAAAAAGGAACTCAATCCGAAAATGTAGTTATAAACTTGTGATGAGAAAAAAAGATGAAAGCCAAAAAACATAATGCACGCCCAGTGGGACTCGAACCCACAATCGCCTGATTAGAAGTCAGACGCCTTATCCATTAGGCCATGGGCGCTTGTTGTTGGGAATTGCACATAGTACTTAAATCACCGTATCCTACTTAGAGTGATGGTACAAAATAGATGAGCATGGTTGCTGTCCAACTCTGCTACGGTGATGGGGACGCAAAAAATCATCCAAAATCCTTACAATGTCAGACAACTGAAACCAAATAATTGAAAAATAATGAATTATCATCACGTCAGAACTTCATAGTGTATATATAGTATCAATCCCTATCTAAAGCGGATTCCATTTAAAGAATAATATAACAAAATTTTGATCTCACCAGATTTTCGAGGTTTGAAATTAATCATCATTTAGATTACTATTAGATGATTATTTTTATAAAAAGTTAGTCCAATTAAATGAATTGTATTTATCAAAAATTATATGCGATAATCAAATGATCAAATTATCTTCGATTGTGATAATTTTTTACAAGTATGATTTTTCAGTAATAAACTAAATGATAATTAGTTTTAATCATCAAATTTTTTTATAAATCTTGTAAAAATCTATTTTTTCAAAACGAAGTTATAAAGAGACTATATTATACTAATATTTTTACAAGTGTATATATATATATGTATATTGTCTAGCTGTGGTTGCGTGCAACTTGCATGGTGGACACTTGTTCTCTTCCGGCATTGGCCAACACCGATCACTCTTCTCAATTTTTTGACATCATATTTCTTTCCATTTTCTCCCCTCCACCTCAAACTCAAATCTTTGTTTCATAAGTTATCATCACCTAAATTCAACTGCAAGCCTCTGATAATTTCGTGCAAGTCTCTATTTCATTAACTCTTTGATTTTTATCATTTTTCGTGAGTAACGTAGGTCTTTTTTGTTGGGACAGAAATAAATGTGAAGTCTATGCATAGACTGTGTGACAGCGATAAGAGTACGAGACAAGCAGCAGCAGCCAAACAGTGCAGCGTAATAGCGTAAGAAAGCTCCAAAAGCCGTTCAAGGAAAACCGACGTTTGCCCTCACAACACACTAAGCCAAACCCCCTGCAAAATCCATTCACCCTCATATTACAGGACTGCAAAACTAGATTGAAATTGAATTGTTCAAATATTTTACTTAAATATTTCAGCTATGTTATATACGTTTTCATCACTCTGTCTCTATCTTGTACAAGCTACACGTATAAGCTGCCCATCAATACCACCTGTCTTGTAGCTCAGGAAGTTTCCCATTCTAAGGCTCTCCCTATCTCTATGTTGTTTTTGTAGATGATATATAAGTAAAACCAGCTGAGAGAAGAAGAAAATATATATAGAAATACAGCTACAACGTATATGTCATCAATACCAATTAGTTGGTAATGAAAGATTCACCAAGAAATTATGATTACTCGTTCAAGGTTTTGCTGGCTGGTGATTCTGGTGTTGGAAAGAGCAGTCTTCTCTTGAGCTTCATTTCCAACTTTGTTCAAGACGTCTCTCCTACAGTTGGTACTTCTACTACTCTTTCATCACTTTATTACAATTTTTAACTCCTTGCATGTCTTCTTTGAATTCAAGACTCATTAATTGTTCAAGTACTGAAATTTTGGGTTCTAATTAACTCCAGTTAAAAACTGGTGGTCTGATTCTTATGTTGCGAAGATTATGAATTCTATTGCTTGCATTGGGTTTGAGGTGGTGAGGGCTAGAAGAGTATATATAAGTTTTGCAGAAGATAATTCCTCTGTATATTCATGTGTTTCCAGATTTGTTGAGTACACAAATGTATTATTGGCATTTGTAGTTATGCAGGTATAAGTTCAGTGGTAGTTTCTTCTCCATTTAGGACATAAAGATGAGCCCCTTTTAGTACCAGCTTTGTATGTGCTGGAATTCATCAATATTGGGGTATTAACTATGTGTAGACCTTTTCACTTTGGGAACTTGGTCAGATGCCATTTGTTCATTCCCATTGTTCCACAGATATTTGCGAAATTGTGATATGTTCGAGGAAAGCAATTGGAGAATATGGTTCTAAGTAGAATTGACAGAGGAACTCCAGAGCAGGGATAGAAGTTATAGGACACTAGAATACCATATCTCAAGTTTCTTGAAAGCCGATGAAATTGGTTGCTGCAGTTATTTGAATTGATACGATCAAATTGTGAACTATGCCTCCTTATGAGCTATCACCACTAGATGGTAGCCCCCAAGTTAGACGACCTAAATTACATCAAGAATGTTTTGCCTATCTTAATGCTGAACAAGCAAAATGAAAACTTTCACTTGGTTTGGTTTTTCTGATATTTATTGAATTCGGTGCCAATATGATTTGGCAATTATTTTCAAGGTGTGGACTTCAAGGTCAAAATGCTTTCAGTTGGAGGGAAGAGATTAAAGCTCACTATATGGGACACAGGTGTGCACTAAGCAATGGATTTTAATTTCCTGATTTGCCATTTCAATGTGATGGTTTGTCAGTGTTTCATGTTGTCCCCTGTGCAGCTGGACAAGAGAGGTTTGGAACTGTAATAAGCTCTTACTACAGAGGAGCACATGGAATGATTCTTGGTATGGTTTTGCATTGAAAGTTTTTTTTTTTTTGAGAACTCATACATGTCATTTCGATATAATGCTTATATTATTGTTATTATGCATTTGTCTGATTGATGGTCTTTGCTAGTTATAGAACTGATGGTGAATTAACATCTGACCAACTTTGATTTGATGTCAATTCTAGTGTGTGATGCAACTATAAAATTGATGGTGAATTAATATCTGATCAACTTTGATTTAATGTTAATTCTAGTGTATGATGTAACAAGGCGATCAACTTTTACAAACTTATCTAATCTATGGGCGAAGGAAGTAGACCAGTACTCCACAAATCCAGACTGTATCAAAATTCTAGTGGGGAATAAAGTTGACAAGGTAAGTTTCACTCCACTTAGTTTCCTATATATACAAGAAGGGGCAATTTGTGCTTACTATATACTCATTATCTTCAAAATGTTGCGTAAACCTTTCAGGATAAAGAAAGGGTTGTAACGAAAGAAGAGGGT
Source organism: Geum urbanum (assembly GCA_946800695.1). NCBI lineage: Eukaryota > Viridiplantae > Streptophyta > Magnoliopsida > Rosales > Rosaceae > Geum > Geum urbanum. The sequence goes on from OX327017.1 coordinate 30,809,932, forward strand.
GCAGCTCTGGCAAAGGAGCATAAATGTTTGTTTCTTGAATGTAGTGCTAAAACTCGAGAAAATGTTCAGGAATGCTTTAAAAGTCTCTCATTAAAGGTACATTGATTTCATTTCACTCTATAACCGTAAAGATCTCACTTTCCTCAAGGTTTTCATCTAATTACGTGCAACTAGTATTCGGATTTAACTAGTTTGCCAATTTTCCAGATGCTGGAGGTACCAAGTTTACTTGAAAGTGGATCTGTAGACGTGAAGAGACACATTTTGCAGCAGAAAAAAGATGACCAGATGCCTTGTAGTGGCACTTGCTGCTCTCAGTAGAAACACTAGACTAACATTTGGTGAAATGGAACTCAGGTAGATTAGGCTCTTTCAAAGCTTTTCTATCTCATGAGTTCTATTACAACTTGGGTTTTGTAGCAAATTCTAGGTTGAGTGTGGGTTTGTTTGGTAGGAAATTTCACAGGAATTCAGTTCGATAGAGAATAATGGATCTGAATCCATAAAAATCTGTAAATTACATAAGATGTACAGAAATTGTGACACAGAAAATTGCTTTATATGTACACTAAAAATTCTGTTCTAGCTAATTTCATGCTCATATATATGTGTTTCGTTTTTGTTAAGTGAACTTTTAACTTATATAAAAGGATGAAACTTCATTGATGTCAAAAGTGAACTACAATTAATGTAAGCCTATAATAGAGTAGAATCTAACATTAGCTCCCAGGAGCTGTAGTTCTTCTCCAGCATACTTTTGACTTTTGAGTAGTTCTTCTATTTCTTCCCACCTGGTCAATCTTGTACTTTGGCAGAACAGCACTGAGTCTGTCCTCCAACTCGAATGACTTGATTCCTGGATACCCAGCCGTGACTCCATCAGTTCAAACGTTTTGCAATTCCATGGATTCTAAGGATTTCAGGGATATTATCATCCACTGAACAACAACCAACTAAGAGCTCTCATAGCAGCCAACTATGGTTTCTAACACCTTCAAAATTTTGATGTGTGATTTCTGAATATAGAAATCTCAGCTTATAACAGTAATCTGAATGATAGCTCTAGAACCAGCTCTTGTCTAGTTTATCTAAATTTGGTTGGACTTACTCATTGTGATTGACGAGAATTCAGTCACCGCATTGTTACCAATAATGTTCACAGGAGCAGTAACCGTCTCTAAAGTGATGGAATTGCTTAACATCTCTTATGATAATCTCCCTTCCATAGATTCTAGATATGAACTTGGTGGCTGTGTGACAATCTCCACAGATTCTAAGGTTCTTCGTCACACGAAGAACTACACCAGGACTAGTATTCAGAAGTCCAAAGGCAATGGCAAGCTTTTCACTGTGGGTTGAAAGGTGATGTCTTTCTCCTCCTCACTAACATCGTGCAAAGCAAACCTAGTGTCAGGTACATACCCAGCTACCTTCATCTTTTCCGGTAACTCTTTTAGGAACAAGTAAATCTCCTTTGCTTGAGGGTGAGCTGTATTTCCACCAAGAAACAGATGGGCTTTTCCATTTACCTCAATCCAACTGCACCCAGGGCTCTTCTTCATGCCTCGTGATTTCAAAAGAACTCTCAAATGGTCCACCTCCTTCCACATGCTAGCTTCAGCATATATATTGGATAGCAGGACGTAGTTGCCACTGTTCTCTGGTTCCAAAATGAATAGATTTCTGGCTGCAGTTTCGGCAATATCCAGATTGTGGTGGTTTCGACAGGCTGATAACAATGCACCCCATATGCTTGGCCCTGCTTGCGTTGGCATTGTATCAACGAGGTCTTTTGCTTCCACCAATCGCCCTGCACAACCCAATAGATCAACAACACAGCCATAATGTTCAACTCTTGGTTCAACAGAATATACCGTCTTCATTTGATCAAAGTACTTTAAGCCATCATCAATAAGTCCTGAATGGCTACATCCGGATAACAATCCCGTAAATGTTATGCCATCAGGTTGAACACCGGCTTTCACCATATCCTCAAAAGTGGATACAGCTTCTGATCCGTGTGCATGGGAGGCATAAGTAGTGATCATAGTATTCCACGTTACCAAATTCTTCTCACATCGACGAATTCTATCAAAACACTGACAAGCATCCATAAGGCTCCCACATTTAGCATACATTGCTACCAGGGCGGTCTGTATGGAAGAATCCGTCTCCAAACCAATCCCAAAAGCAAAACTGTGAATTTTCCTCCCACGCTCAAGCGCAGCCGAATGTGCACATGCCGGAAGAACACTCATTATTGTCACCCGATTCGGCTTAACCAATGAATCCCTCTTCAACATCTCATCAAACACACTCAACGCCTGCTCCGCGAGCCCATTCTCAGTATACCCTGATATCATAGCAGTAAACGTAACAATATTCTTGCACCTCATTTGCCCAAACAGCTCCTCAGCTAAACAAACCTCACCCTCTTTCCTGTACCCAGCAACCAACGCATTCCACGACGAAATATCTCGCACAGACATTTCATCGAACACCTTCCGTGCATTGCTCATTTCACTACATTTCACATACATGTCAATCAAAGAAGTCCCAACATACATATCAGACTCCAACCCAGTTCTCACACTCAACCCATGAACACATTTCCCAATCCAAACATTGGACAACTCCGAATAAAGTTAAAATATCGAATAAATTCGAGAAATATCGGACGAAAGATATATCACCGAAATCTTCGATATATTCGATATATCATCGAAATTCTCGATATTTTTCGATATAAAGTCAAAATCTCGAATAAATTCGAAAATATCGAGGATTTCGGTGATATATCGGAAAATATCGAATATTTTGAGAAATATCGGACGAAAGATATTAATATGTATGATTAATATCGGAAGTCCAAAAAACAGAAATATTACGGAAATATCGAAGATATTATCGATATTTCATTCCTTGCTTTTAAGTTTTCTGCTCTAGTCTTGTAGCTCTTTTTTCTATTTTTTTTCGAATCATAAAAATTGGTTTTGTGGTGCCTCTTATAAATTTACTATATAACATTCCTCAAGCAGGGTTTCACTGTACCTTTTACTGTTCAAGGGGGGTATTTTGGTCATGATATTGTAATCGTGTGGGCCGTGTGAGGGTTTTCATAACCTGACATTCCCTTTCTCTCTCGATCACTCCCGATCAAACCAAGTGATATGCTTTTGTCTCTCTGTGCCATCAACTGCTCTCATCTCTGGTTGTTTTCCTCCGAATTTGTTGAGCTTGTGAAGCTTGTGAGAAGGGTTTGGCTGAACTGATCCGTCTCTCTTCCTCTCGCCTCTTTCTCTTGCGATCACACAGAAGCTTTGCTTGCCCATCTGCGAAACCCAGCTGCCATTCTCTTGCGATTCCGATCTTTCTTTCTTGATCTCGATCAATTTGAAACCCATAGCAAGAAAAAAAAACGTAGAGAGTCCATCACAGCCTTATTCATATTCTGGTGAGTTTCTTCATTTTGATTTCTCTCCATCTCTTTAGGATTTGTGTTTTGAAAATCTGATTCTTCTTTCTACTCCTGCAATAAAGGTTAAGGTCCGACCAGATTGGGATTCATAATCAGAATTTGAAGATGAAAGTGGTGAGTATGACGAAGCTATAAGCTTGCTGACAAATCATAATTAGATTGACTTTATAGTAATTGTATTGTAGTTTGTTTACATCCTGTGTTGAAGTTATTGTCTCTTGCGATTGTCGATATCAGAGCTATAGGCGGAGCTATAAGCTTGTTGGTTCAAGGTTTGGCACTGCACCCTAAGTTTTGGCTTGAGCTTTCAGCTTTTGTCTGTGACCTGGGTTTTGTTTTTGTTTCCATCGGAATCCCGGTATAATATTCACTCATAAATCCCTAGATTTTCGTATTGACAGGACTCCTCTGAAAAATTGAAGATTTAAATATTTGCTCCGATAAGTACTCCCTTTTGTATATGGGTCTATTGTTTTGATTCGGGTTACTTGATGATGATATGATGATGATGACGAATACTCAAAATTTGTTATTTTTTTTTTCATTTAGAAGGTTGTTTAATCTTGAAGGGTGTTCTGATTCTAACCTTGATTTTAGTCTTCTTGCAACACATATGATCTCATCTAAAAATATATAGGCCAAGTGATTTTCAATTTTTGCAATTAGGTTGTTTCACCTGTCTACATTGTTCGAACCCTTATTTGTGAATTGGCTAACATCTTCTCCATGTTCCACACCAGCACACTGAAAGTGTATGCAGCACCATTGTTAGAAAAGAAATAAAATCTAATTTTGTTGAGCCTTAAAATGTTGAACGTGTTTGTTATAAGTTTGTTCTTGCACATAGTATAACTAAGTTCTGCTGTATACAGAATAAGGTCTAGCGCGTAGAAGATGATGGTTTTAAATTTGCTCACCAATGCGCTTTCATTTTTCTAAATTATTGAAGACAATTGAGAATTGATATCTGCATATATATGACATATAGATTGAATGAGAGAGCACGCTTTGTCAGAAGAGTCTGTCATTTAGTTATCCTTCTCAAACAATGCTTAAGCCTTGGTCTCACTTGCATTGTATGCTTGATCTGCAAGCTCTGATGGTGAAAGCATTTACAGTGAGGAGAAGTTTCCATGTACTTACTACAATGTCTCTTTTTGACAAATACTCAAAATTTGTTATCTTTTTCATTTAGAAGGTTCTTTAATCTTGAAGAGTATTTTGATTCTGACCTTAATTTTAGTCTTCTTGCAACACATATGATCTCATCTAAAAATATATAGGCCAAGTGATTTTCAGTTTTTGCAATTAGGTTGTTTCACCTGTCTACACTGTTTGAACCCTTATTTGTGAATTGGCTAACCTCCTCTCCATGTTCCACACCAGCACACTTGAAGTGTATGCAGCACCATTGTTAGAAATTTCAATTAATCAATTTTGGCAGACAACCCAAAGAGAAAGAGAGAAGTAGTGCTGTAGTGCCTTGTTACAAGAAGTTACAGAATGAGTCTTGCTATTGTGAGTCTTGAATATATATGTGCATCTGAGGAAAAGAATCTGACGGAGATTATTCCATAACTTGAGCACCATTACAATTCGGTTGTAACTTCCTGTAACAAAGCACTAATTAAGACTCGCCATATTTTTTTTTCACTATCTGAGGGAAAGAATCAGCTACTATTCCATCTCGCTGATTTTTTTATGTACTTATGTTACAGGAAGTTACATGGGAAAAGTCTCTCTTCCAATTCATTGTTGTTGCCTCATAAAGGTGTATGCAGCACCATTGTTTCACCTTTTATAACCCATCCGTTGGATTATGTAACATATGCCATAACCCCAAGGTCCCACCTAATTATATAATTATGTTGTCACCTTTTGTACACACAACTATGTACAAAATGTTTTTTAGTTTTTCTGTAGATGGTTACATAATTATATATGTCGCCTCTTCTCATGAGTTTTCTCCAATGAGTGTCCTTTCCAATTTTGGTGGTTACTGTTTCTGATTTGCTCATATTGTTGCGTCTGTGGCATAATGAATCTTTCATTTGTTAGATTGGGTGAATGTAGTCGTTCTGTGTCAGGAAACAAACCTGGTTGTTATAAGAGTAATCTTGACATGTCCACATAGTCGGTTTACGATAATAATAGAATTAAAGCATGAGTTCGATATTGTCGCTGGATTTGATGTATTGTTGTTACTTGATTTGTTATTTTGAATGTCGAAATTATTGATCTTGGCTATTTTCAGATTTAGTTAGTCTGATGTACATTCTGGTATGTCATGCCAAACATGCATTTACCATTAGAATTGAAGGTCTATGCTCTTATTCACTTAGATGTAATGGAATCCACACTTAAATTGGTTTGTTTGGTTTTGTCTGTGTTTTCATGTGCTCTATGCAGACTAGGCCTATCAATGGGGCGGAGCCAGACCAGATGAACTTAGATCCGGATCCGTTTAAGGAGAGAAAAAATTAGACCCGACCCGTTCCGTTTATCCGACGGATTTTTGATAATCAAATTCGGATCCGAATCCGGCGGATCAACGGAGCGGAGCGGACCGGACCTGTTTATCAATATGCTAATTACTAAATGTATTTTTTTTATCAATATGTTAATTATTATCAATATATCAAATGAGCTCTTTACATAACCAAAATATTTCATTAAAACAAACTAGAGAGACCAAAATGAAAAAAAAACTCCATTAATATTGAGGAACTTGACAAGAAAGAAATCATTTTGGGTTTTTAATCTTTCAATTTATTAATAATTTTATATAACTTTGCAAAAGATATTTATATTTTATTTTTACAAAAGAGAGTTTCAGATTAAAAATATTTCATATATGTAAATAAAAGTATATTATATTTGATAAGTTAAAAAAATAAACGGGGCAGATCATAAACGGATCGAATCGATCGTGATCCGCATCCGATTCGTTAAATAAATGGGTCAACGGGTCCAGGTCACAAACGGATCTTAGATTTTTGGCCTTTATATATTTTCTAAAACTTTCATATATAGCTACTTAGCTAGCTAGTGAGAAACTGAGAATCCAACTCATGACCTTAATTAACAACAGGTTTTACAACTAATATTAAACTTAGCTGTTTTTGGCTCTTGTTTGATGGAAACTTACAGCTATATATGTTTTGGTTACATATGAGTTACAAGAAAGAGAAGTGTGAAGTGTTAAGAGAGGTGTTTTCAGTGATGGAAGAGTTGTCAAGTAATCGTTATTTTGCTATGGAAGGTAGAAAAAATATAGTTTTTCAAGGGCCTCTTATGCTAAGATTTAGGGAGTTATGCTGACTAAGCCTGATGTGGTATACTACTGCATACACCTCTCTGTGCTGGAGATTAGAAGCCTGAAATTGAAGATGAAAATAGCCAAATTAAGAAAGCAATTTGAAATGATTAAGCATGATCAAGAGGCGAAGATATAGTATGAGATTAGCAACAGAGTATAGACCTTAAACTCGGTAATAGGAAACGGAAAACAAATGATCGAAAGCATGTATATAGTGATCAACAGCTACTGACTCATCCACACCAACGTCAACTCAGGTGCCAACAGATTGTTCTAGTGTAGCTCCTCCTGTTGTTGATTTAGAGAAAGACGGAGGAGAATTAGGAGATGATGTTGAAATTGTACAAATGACCGAAGAGCAAAAACTATTAGCCAAGAAGGAGAAACAAAGGTCAGATGCTTGGGATCATTATGATACAATTATTGAGAATGATAAATTTAAGGAGGTGTGTAATTACTGTCAAAGGAAAATTATTGCTGATGGATCAACCGGTACATCTGCACTTAGAAATCACCTCTCTCGCTGTAAAAAGTATGGCCCTAATATTGAAGTTAACAAGATGAAAAATCAGAATTTTTTTGTTTTTAGAGAGCAAGGTTGTTTGTGTGCTGTAGCGAGTACTCAACATGAAATCACTATGGCTTGTGTTAGGATGGTAGTCATTGATGAGTTGCCCTTTAGGATTGTTGATGGGATTGGGTTTAAGGGATTTTGTGAAGTTGCTTGCCCTGATTGAAAAATTCCATGTCGGAAAACCATTACAAAGAAAGTGTATGGTCTTCATGAGTTAGAAAAAAATAAGCTAAAGCAATTCTTAAGGGGAAAGAGGGTGAGCCTAACAACAGATACTTGGACATCTGTTCACAATATAAATTATATGGTGCTTACGGGTCATTTTGTGGATGATGATTGGGTCTTGCACAAAAAAAAAAAATTGTGTGGTTTCAAACCATAAGGGAGATTCCATTTCTAAGCTCTTAGAAGATTGTATGCTAGAGGGAAAAATTGATAGGGTTATAACAATAACAGTTTATAATGCTTTGGCAAATGATGTTGCCTTGAAATATATTGTGAAGAGAATTAGTGAATGGAAATGTACGGATGCACTGGTGGGTGATGGAAAGAATTTGCATATGAGATGTGTTGCCCATATTTTGAATTTAGTTGTGAATGATGGGTTGACTTTAATGAATAGTTCCATCTTAAGCATTCGTAATGCTGTTAGATATGTGATATCTTCTCCACAAAGGTTGGACATGTTTAAGAAGTGTGTTGAGAGTGTAAAATTAGAGAGTAAAAGGTTAGTGATATTGGATGTTGCAATTAGGTGGAATTCTACATTTTTGATGTTGCAGTCTGCCTTGAAGTTTCAGAAAGCATTTGATAGATTGATAGAAGATGATGATCACTACAATAAGTATTTTAGGAGTGACGCAGGAATGAGATTGAGAGAGAGGCCACCTAATTTTGATGATTAGCTCATTGCCAATGAGTTTGCTGCTTTTTTGAAGCCATTTTATAAATTCACTTTGTAAGTGTGCTGCTCTAACCTTCCTACAATTCATACCACATTCAAGGATTTGCTCAAAATTCTTGGATTGTTGCAAGAAAGTAGTAGTAGTGAATTATTTTGTGAAATTACTAAGCCTATGCTTGAAAAGTATGATAAGTATTGGGGGAAGTTGGAGACTATTAATCCATATATGTTTATCGGAGCTATTCTTGACACGCGCCATAAATTGGAGAAGCTCAATGATTATTTTGATGAGTTGTTTGGTGAGTTGGATGAAATGGTTGATAAAAATGTGAAGAAGGTGAAGAATCTCTAGCTTGAGTTGTTTAAAATGTATGAGAATGAAGTCAATCAAGCCATGCAGCAAACAAGTTTATTGTCTCAAGCTGTTTCTAGTACTCAAAACACTCAACCGACCTTGTCATCTTCAGTTGTTGGTTCCACTCAATTAGAAAGAAGGTTGGCTGAAAAAGAACAAAGGAGAAAGGCAATAAAAGCTGGAGTTACTAGTAATGATGTGGATAAATATCTAGCGGATCCCATTGAAGGAGATGAGGATGAGAATTTTAACATATTAGGGTGGTGGAGATTGAATGGAGCTTCTAAGTACCAAATATTGGCTAAAGTTGCAAAGGATGTTCTAGCTATTCCAGTGTCAACTATAGCTTTAGAATCTTCCTTTAGCACAAGTGGTCATGTCATCAATCTATTCCGTAGTTCGTTAAGTCCAAAGATGGTGGAGGCTTTGATTTGTACACAAAATTGGCTAACGGGTACTTATGTTGCCTTAAATGAAGACCCAACGATTGATGATGTGGAGTTATGTGATATTGTAATGGAAGGTACTATTTTATTGAATAGATTTAATTTGTTACTTTGTTGGTTAACTTGGTTTGCTTTATTATATTACATTTTAATGGTTTCTCTATCTTTTGTTGTTATGTAGAATTCCGTAAAGAATCTTGTTCGACTTCATCAAATAGTAATATGGGACCTCCTACAAGTGTCACTCAAGCTTGATGCAATTCAGGTATTGATGTAACTTAGTCTAGAATTTCCTAAGAAATGTTTGGAGGTCAATTCTAACAACTAGATTACTGTACCCAATTTGTTTGTATTGGTATTATTGGGTCATCGCATTCTGTTTAGAGCATGAGATTGGTAATTTTACTAATTTAGATCAAAAGTGAACTATTCAGTCACTAGATTATAGATAGAGCAATGTCATATTTAATTTTTGTGTAAAGTGTAAACTGTGAACTCTGCTAGTTTGAAGAAAAAAAATAGCACTATGCCCAGGTATTGATATAAGTCATATAAATTGGTCTAGATATTCATAACCTACTAGAATTATAATTTGGTGCATTTTTGCAGGTTTCTTCCTGGAGACAGACACGTGAGTGCATAACTGCATACAATTGATTGAATTGAATATCAATACTAACTTAAGCATGAAGCCATGAACTTGTATTGTATTCAACTTCAGATGGACTTAAGCATGAAGCCATGAACTTGTATTTTATTCAACTTCAGATGGACTTAGATTCAACTCTTATTTTTACAAAGTATGATGGACATGTATTTTATTGATTGGACTTGTGTAGTTTCATCATTTTTTTTCTTCTGAGTTTGATATCACAGAAAACCAAAAAAATAACCAAAAAATAACAGAACCGAACTAACCCGAATATATTTGGGTTATCACTTCAGAAACTGAAAAACCGAACCGAACTGATTAAAAATTTTGGTTCGGTTTTCGGTTCAAATAGAAAATCAAACCGTTTGACCCGATTAACAGTCCTAGATCAACGGGTTCAAAAATTAGATCCAGATCTGCCTAATATGTACGGGTCTAGAGCGGGTCCGGATCAAAACCCGCCCCATTGACAGGCCTATATGCAGTGTAATATTTGGCTGAATCTGGTAATATTATATTTACCATTTGTACAATGTGACTGGTCAAAGTTTGATTTTACTCTTTACACTCTGTCTCACTCAATTTGTTTACTACAATGATCATGTAGGTGCAGCCGTAAATGTTTCCATTAAGGTTGATATATATAAGGAGAAAAGTGGTGTAGTTATTTGTGCCAACACTCTCTCTCTCTCTCTCTCTCTCTCTCTCTCTCTCTCTCTCTCTCTCTCTCTCTCTCTCTCTCTCATTGTAGCATTTCAGTTATTTGAGTTCTCATTCTCTACCTCACTATTTTTATTTTTCTTTGATGTTTGTTGCTTTACAAATTTCACTTTTGTTTTGTAGGTGTTAGGATCTCTAAAGTCTCAAGTATTGAGTTCACTGTATCTGAAGTGTGAGTCACAAGCAAAAACCATCTAATTTGCTCATACTTGGGATATTTCGGTTGGTATTTTCATCTTTTTGTATTTATTTCAGTGGGTCATCTATTATTTTTGACCTATAATCAGTTACATACAATTTAAGATAATCATAGTCCATTTAAAAACCTACAAAATTGGGAATTAGGATTTGGTTAGTCAAACCTCTTTATTCATGATATGTTTTAACATTATTATATGAGGTTCTGTTGTAGTTCTAGGTTTACAATTACATTTAGACTAATGTAAAGTTAGAGTATAATCTACTTATATGGTGTCGATTATCAAGCATTAAGTACTTATATAGCTCATTCCCCATTTTCACGCTTGTGTCGAAATCTCTTCTGTTCTCAAGTCATTTTAATGTTATTGCTATTACGAAGTTTTAAAAAATAAGATTTTTTTTAAAAGATTTTTTGTGATACAGAATGTGAGTTTTTTTATTATTAGTCATATAAAGGGTTTCTACCTAATATGCTCATGAAAATTCATGGCGTATAAAAAATCTTTTCTCCTTTTTCAGTTTGTTATTGCAAATAGAAATAGATGAGATGTTGTTGCTAGGTTATTAGTTCTTTCTTTTAGTCAAATAATTACCAAATGTTACATGTTTTTAATTTTTCTTGCAAAAATTTCTCATTAATTGTTTCAACTGATTTTTCAGCCATGCCGCTCAAAAAAGATTTGAAATCTGTAATGAAAAGGAAAATTTCCGATCTTGTTGAGCTAATTTGTGAACAAGCATTGACATGCCACGAGACACCATCACTCTGGAGTTATTTTCGAAATAAAGAACACAGCAGATCCAATTCAGGCAATTTGACCAAGAGACATTGTATGTTTCAAAATCAGCAAACTTCCCATGTTGCAACAGACGAAGCCTACGATGATTCCAGCCATAATGTAAATATATCAGGTAATCATAAACAAGTGGTTTTTAGGATAGGTATAATAGTTTATCAAAAGTAATCAAGATAACAATAATTTTTTTCATATGATTGCATCTCCCAGTTCAATGATTGCGGCTCCAAGTGCAAGTATTTTTGGTCAGGTATCATATTAGAGAAGTCGCCAAGGTGGATCATATACTGCACTGTCTATTTTTTATTAATGAAACATTCAACATTTTGTCTAACACTAAATTCATAATTGTGATTACAGGTGTGATTGTAAATTATAAAGACTCGGGTGATGACTCATACACGTGCAATTACTGTCGTGCTTCGTTTTGGTCGAATGGGGCTTTGAAGAGAAAAATAAAAAAAATCAATATGTTTATACGAATTGTTGCCAAAAAGGAAAAGTTAAAATTTCACTGTCAAATCTGACTCCTACTATTCTTGAACAATTATTGAATACAATGAATGGTCGTGAAAGCACGTGTTTCGTAAGAATATCCGAGTTTACAATTCCATGTTTGTTTTTACATCTATGGGTGCAAAAATCGATAACAAGATAAACAGTGGTAGTGCTCCTTATGTATTTAAAATTTGTGAACAAATCTGTCATTTGATGGGATCGGTTTTACCTTCTCAAACTGAATGTCCAAAGTTTACTGATTCGCATCTTTTCAAGTACTTAATTTAAACACTCAACCAAACACGAAAACAATTAAAACCCTTCTTTGTAGATGTAGCATTGGTAAGTAGGGATCGTTCTTAACCGGGGATTGAGGGTGCATGCATAACTATGCTAAGGTTGTTTAGGGGGGGGTGCAAGATTGTTTGTTCTAAGTTCCTACGAAATAAAACAAGAAGATGGGTAGATACATATCAAGAAATCACAAGTTCTAACATGTTTAAACTCATAGACAAGCAAACAATCAAGAACACATAATCCTAACATGCATCTAGCCGAAAATAAGTTCCTAAGTCTATTATTTACAAGTGATCATCACATCATGTTGCTTAGGCCGATTACTCCCTCCTTGGTTGAATCCTACGAAATTCACATGTTAATTAAAATATAAACATACACTTGCATCGAATTAGAGGGCAGCCAAATCATCTAGCAAACTCCCTAACCCAATTTTATCTTGATTAGATCGGTGGAACATGCATAGGGTGAACCAAATCATCTAGTGTCATCCTAAGCACATTCCAGAGCATTAAGAACATGGCAAGCATACATACACATTCCAATCAACCTATAAACACATGGAAGAATTCAAAACAAATTAGAAATAATCATCTTTACACCAAAACATTAGTCTTTCTATACAAAGCCTTGAAAAAAAGAACAATACAAAGTCGAAATAAATACAAAGAGGCCATGTTACACTTTTTTTGCTCCGAGGAATTCGTCTCTCTGCAAGCTCCGAGCGCACGTCCCTTTGGTGGATGATGGCTACGCAAGTGTTCAAAGCCAAATCTAGCGAGAGAACACTCACGGATGGAGGAAGGGTGTCTATGAGGTGGTGGAGATGGTATTTCGACCAAGAGAGGCTGATTTTGGCTAAGTATGAGAGGGGTTAGTGTTTAGACAAGGCTTCGGCTTGGTGAGTGTGTGATCCCCTTTGAAAGAGTCGAGCTTCCCTTTATATAGAAGAAGATTAGGAAACTTCCCACCTTCTGAAAGTTGTCAAATATGACCCTTCTGTATTAAAAGCTACGTTTCGGACGTTTTACAACTTCAAACGGCATGATTCTTTCGGCACTAGAAAATAGACTTCCAGGGCTTTCCAGCTATGCATTATTTGTGCCATAATTTCTCCTGACGCGCCTTCAACGCCCATTTAAAGTTGGCTGTTAGGCAGAATGACCTGTACCCACTAAATCCGGGATTTCTGAATATCTACACATTGTAACGGCATGATTCCAGTGGGGTTGGAAACTAGACTTCCATATCTTTCTAAGCATGCCTCACATGTGTCCAAATTCATTTTCAATTGATTTTGGTGGCCTGTTGAATTGGGCTGATCTGCATCGACAGATTTCTGGATTTCTAACTTTCGGTCCATCTTCTTCTTTTGGGCTTCTTTCTCTCCAATTCTTCATTGGCCGAAAATAAAATGTAATTGCACATATTTTGGGCTTTAAATCATATCCAAATCATCTTGGAATATTCTCCACAAATGTGGCCCAAGTATCCTCCATGAATTCGGCAAGAACATGCTTTCCATGATCGCGCAGGAGAAATGTCTTCATCTTTATTTGCACCATTTTCATTTGTCACATGGTTTCCAATTCTTGATGGAATTTGAGAATACGTTTTAGAAACCATTTGAAGACCATTTCTCGTACCATTTCTTCTCCGGATTTAGGAACTTTGTCCTTATCCCGCTTTTAGCTCCGAAACGCCTCATTTATTGTTCCACCTTTATTTTCTACCTAAAAACATAAAATAAGTTAGAAACATATTTACTAAGCTCATAACAAAGCAAAATGCAGAGAGAAAGACATTAATAATCAAGCATAAAATGCGTAGATCATTTACACAGTTATATATTTGCGATACGGTTGATGAGATTTCAAACTATATTAATGTTGTTGATCCTGATAAAACAAAAAAGAAAATTGATGTTGCCATTGTTAGTAATTTAACAAATATACTTGATGCGGTTAATGATTTGGTAAAAAAATATCGATCGATCAGGGATGATTATGAAAGCAGTTCATTGCCTAATTTTAATACAATTCTACTTGATCGTCAACCAACAGATGGAAAGCAATAGGAATTGCCAAGTGTTGATGAAATTGGTGGTTTGATTGTTGGTGATATTGGACAGTTTAACTCTAGCAGAGATATCGTTGTGTGATCAATTGATGGACATATGAAACAGATATCTAGGATACATCCAAAATTGATGTTGTTGGAACATCCATTGCTTTTTTCGTATGGTGAGGATAGATTCAAAACAGATATGTTACTGGAGTGTAATGGACAAGAGCATTAGAGGAAAAGGACAAAATTGATGATGACAAAATTTGTTCGTTATCAAATCCATGATAGATCAAATGATTCTGGAACGTTACTAAAAGGTGAAAAATTATTTCAGCAATACTTGGTTGATGCATATGCGACTATTGAGGAAAATCGCTTAGAATATATAAGGAATAATCAACCATTATTTAAGTGTGAAAAATTCAATCAGTTATCTACTTTTGCTTCAGATGGTGTTACTCAATGTTCCGATGTGGGAAAGACAATTTTTCTTCCAAGTACTCACACCGACAGTCCTAAAGATATGATAAATAATTATCAGGATGCGATGTCAATTTGTAAATATTACGGCAATCCAGATTTATTTATAACTTTCACTTGCAATGTTAAATGGCCGGAGATTGTTAGATATTTTGAAGAAAAAAAATCTGCGTACAAAGGGGAAGATAGACCAGATATTGTTTGTCGAATTTTTAAAATTAAAGTGGATGATATGATTGAATTCATTAAATCTAGAAACCTTTTGGACATGTTCATGCACATATTTGTACAATTGAATTTCAAAAATGGGGGTTACCGCATGCTTATTTACTTTTTTGGCTTAAAAAAGAATACAAGTGTTATACATCAACGGATATAGATTCTGTTATTTCTACTGAATTACATGATAAGAACATTAATCCACAACTTTTTGAGATAGTTAGTCAATTTATAATACATTGGCCTTGAGGACGATTGAATCTAAATTCACCATGCATGCGAGATGGTAGATGTACAAAATTATTTCCAAAATCATACATTTTTTACACTATTTTTCATGCAATCAAGGCTCCTCAATATATAAGACGTGACGATGATTCAAAGTTTATGTTAAAACAGAATTCACACTGGCAACAATTTTTTTGTTCCATACAATCTAATTTTTTTGTTGAGGTATAACGCACACATAAATATTGAATCATGCTCTCAGTCGATGTTAATAAAATATTTATTCAAGCATATAAATAAAGCTCTAGATAAAGCTTGTGTGTTAATTCAGGATAATGTGAACGATAAAATCTAAAATTATTTGAATTGTCGATATTTAACTCCTGATGAATCTTTGTGACGATTGTTTGAAGTTTCCATTCATTTCAGATATCCTGCGGCGCGGTACTTAAAAGTTCATTTGTCAAATGAGCAGACAGTTTTTTTCAATGCATGAAGGCCAATCTCTTAAACAAGTTGTGGAAAATCCGAATAATGAACATACTATGTTGATCGCATAGTTTCATGTGAACATTGTTTATAAGGACGTATCTAATTTAACATGTGTTCAATTTCCTACTAAATTTGTCTGGGACAGTGATGACAAAGCATGGTATCCAAAAAAAGACGGTATGACGTTATTGGCAGAATTGTGCACGTACCACCGATTGCAGGTGAATTATTTTATTTACCTATGAATATTATTGAATATTCATAAGAGATCTTGCAATTTCGAGTGAATCAGAACTGTTAATGAAATCACTCTCTCCACTTTTCAGGAAGCATCTCGAGCATTAAGATTGCAAGATGATGATAAAGAATGGAACGATGCATTGGTTGAATCTACATTTACTGCAACTGCTTCTCAGATCAGACAATCATTTGTTACCATTTTTCTTTTTTGTGATGTCTCGAATCCACGAGCCTTGCTTGATACACATTGGTTGAGCATGTCTGATGATATCTTACACAAAATTCGATCGAAATTCAGCATGCCCAATTACACTGTACTTGATGATGATTTGAAAAATGGTGTTTTACACGAACTTGAAAATTGTTCAACATGGCATCCACTTCATTGAAAGACCATTATTTTCCGATGCCCAAAATTGAAAAAAAAATACAAGACTTGAACAATAGATTAATGAGAGAGGAATTAGATTTTAATTGTGAGGCACTTAAACGTGAACACTGTGAATTGGTTAATAAATTGAATACGTGTCAAAGAGCTATATACGATGAAGTGATTGAAGCTGTGGAAGAGAAAAACAAAAAAACAAAAAAATTGTTTATGGTAGTGGCGGAAGAAGAAAATCTTTTTTGTGGAATACTATAATTACTAAGCTCAAATCGAAGGGAAAAATTGTTTTGACCTTTGCTTCATCAAAAATTGCTTCTTTATTACTTCCGAAAGGCATGGCTGCTCATTCACATTTAAAATAAAGCCGTTTGTAGATAAAGATTTGGGTGTACGATAAATAAAAAAACACATCTTGCAGATTTAATTGAAAAGGCAAAGCTGATCATTTGGGATGAAGCTCTCGTTTGTAATAAATATTCTATCGAATTAGTGGATAAAACTCTTCGCGAAATTTTGTCAATCAACTCTATGGATCGAAAGAAAGAGATACCATTCGGAGGAAAATCTATTTTGTTCGACAGAGATTTTAAATAGATTTTACCAGTTATCGAAGGAGGAAGCAAAAGTGATGTTATTGAGGCGTCTTTAAATAATTCATATTTGTGGCCTCATCTTAAAGTATTCATGTTATCTTACATGAATACTTTAAGATTATGATATCTTACACAAAATTCATGTTAGTTACTTCAAAAAAGGCCTAAAAATTATGATAAATAACTGTAATGATATACCAAATATTTATTAAAAAAATATAGCTTACGAGGATGTCTTACAAAATATGTAATATAGTACATGATTAAATCAAATATAAATAGTCAATATAATTAATTTTTTTTATTTACTTTAGGAAGGTATTTTTGAAGAAAAATGATGTAAATAATTATGTGTAGACTTCGGTGGATCGGAGGAGAGAAGACATTATATATGTTAATGGGAAGTGACTTTCATGGAAACTGCCTCCCAAAGTTTATCTTGCTCTTCACAAGCTGCAAGGGCAAGGAATTTGATTTTTGATTTTTAAAATGTTGTGTTGGAAATTAATGTGTTGGTACTCGCTCTGTTAGCTTTTTCATTTAATTTCATTTATTTTAATTTTATGATATTAGGTTGTTGGTACAACTTTTTTTTATGTTGGGTTTTGATGTAGCTGTGTTCGTGCTCGGTTTTGATGTTGGGTTGTGATAAGGTATTATATTGGAGGTATTTGATATTGATATGTAAAGTATAGAAGTTTATTGATTTAGAATGGGGTTTGATTTTTTTTATGTTGAAAACTATAATAGGGTTTGATGTAAAAGTTCATTGTTATTGATTTATTGACAATAAGTCCTCCTCAGTTTCACTATCTCTCAAGATAAATTTCATCCAAATTCGCCGACCCGAATCTCGAGAACAAGGGTACAATAAAGGCTCCAAGTTTGTTAGCTCCGGGTTCTCTATCTTTTTCATCCTTTATCTACTGTCTAAACACACTCCGGGTTCTCTTTCTTTTCCATCCTTTATCTAATGTCTAAACACCTCTCTCTCTCTCTCTCTCTCTCTCTCTCTCTCTCTCTCTCTCTCTCTCTCTCTCTCTCTCTCTCTCTCTCTCTCTCTCTTCAAATCCAAATCGCAAAGGAGGCTGCCATAGATGCTCTGATCAGCGTTGATGGTGGTCGCACCGTACATGTCGGTCGGGATGATGGCAGGAGCTGTAGATCTTCAAGCTCGATTTACAGTCGGACGATTGTGTTCTTCCTATTGTGGGCAAGCCGACAATTTCTGAGAGATTCAATAGACTATCATGGTCGAATACAGTGAAACTGGTAATCATCTCATGTTCTTTCACTTCTTTGTGAAAATTGAACTCTTTCATGTCCTGTGTATATGAAAATGTTACACTAGAGAATTGAGTTTCTTTAAAAATGTTTTGGTGATGCTTCTTCGAATTCGGTCTTATGACTAAATTTTGGGTATGAATTGTGCTCTCAGTAATCACAATTTGTTTCTTTTAGTGTCGGTGTTGGTATAAATTTTGAAGAAATTCACTCTTCTTAGAACGATATTATGGTAAAACCACCTTCTTGGGTATTTAAGATCTTTGTTGCGTCTTATTTGATCAATTATTTGAGAGAATCATTGTTATCTCTGAGACTTTCTTTGAGTTGATCAAGATTTGCTTAGGCTTATTATGAATTTTTTGGTACTGTAGGCTGTCAATAAGCAGAATTAATAAATGCTAAAATCATGGGTCTTTGATTTTGCAGATTTAAAGCTTGGCCTCTAGGTTCTCCACCAATTATTTATGTTTCACAGTGAGCATTGGACGTATGGAACCTTGGAGGTAGTCGATGAAAAAAGCATTGAGCCTTGGTTATATTTTGTATCATTCTGCTTTCATTTAATTGCAATTTTGTGTTTGATAGGGGAGCACAGAAAGAGAAGAAGAGCATAATTTTAAGGGTGAAATCAAGGTAATTTCTTTAAATGTCTTCTTTCTATGTGATTGGATAGTGTGCATCAATTCAGTAGCATGGATGCTTGAGCATAAGTAGAACATGTCAGTTCTGATTCAGGACTTGCCTATTTGTTTCAGTTGCAGATAACAATTGTATTTTATTGTGCTTTGTTGTTATGATTAATGGCGAGAAGTTTTTTCATATTTATTGTAATTATGCATTTTGCATTGATCTGGGTTTTTGCTCAACTTTATTGTCCAAAGTTGTTCTCTATGGTTTATGAATCTCTCTTACATGATTTAATCTTGAAATCTGATATTAGTGTTGTTGGGTATACGGTATACCTATGTGGTTGTCGATGATTTGATGGATATATTGAAATTGTGTTGCAAATGGTTGTCGATGGCTGTAATTTAATTTTCTAATTCATGTGTAGAATTGTTGATTGATTTTGATAATTGCAAGTGTAGTATTTGATTCTTGAATTGTTGTTTGTGTTTGGTGGGCAGGTTTTGACAATGTATAAGGAGTACAGGGACTATGAGAGCTAACTTGGCCTATATACGTAAACTGTACTTTTGAATAAATACAGTTTAAATGTACATTGATGTAAATCTAGACCTAGAAGTGAGTAAAGGTTTGCTGCAACTCGGCCTATTGATGTAAACTGTACTTTTGAACAAATACAGAGGTATTCATTTTGATGTTTCTTCTTCAAATTGATGTATCAGCTTAGCAGACGAAAGAACGACAACAATGATAAGACTTGAGGGTGCGAAGCTTCCAAGGATGAGAAAGATTTCAAGTCTAAGTTGTCTCACCCACTATCGATCTTCTTGACCGTGGAGGTAATGGCTTCTGTGTACAATATAATCTTATACTCTAATAATGTACTCAAATTCAATGCTTCTTCCTGTTTTATTTGATTCATCACCTAGAAATAGTTTTAGTGCTTCTGTAATGTTAATTTAATAAGATTGACAATGTCTCTCTCTTTTCTTTTTTCTTTTTTAGTTTAGAGTGTGCCAAGGGTAGGATGAGATTATTTTTGCCTTCGAGATTGTGGTGCATCTTTTCGTGTAAAATCTTTCATCCTCTCTCCACAAATCAAAACCTGCATCTCTTTGACCTCAAGATTTTCTAGCAACTTTAGGTTCTTTTCTCTTCTCCTTTGCTATTTAATTTCACCTAATTTGTTCATGGGTTTTGATCTGATTTGTGATATGTATGTGCTTAAAATCTCTGTGCAATGCTTGCAGAATCATAAGGCGGGAAAAAAGAACTATTTTGGGAATAAACAAAATCACCAACGACAACAGTTACAACATTAAGGAAAATCGAAAGACGAGTAATGAAAACATAAGATGTTGACTCTAGGAAGAGGTATTGATGCAGAGATCGATGATGTACGTAGAGACAACAGATGAAACTAGGTGAGGAGGTTTGTTAAGGTTTGCAATTTTTAGGTTATATATACTAATTTTATGGTTATGTAGAGACCACTAGTGGCAACAATCATTTTGCAAATTTCCTTCTTTTCTTTTTGGTAGATCAGTTTTTATGTTTTTGGTTTTTTCTCTGATTTATATTCTTCCTTTGTTGATTATTTGTACTATATGTTTAACTTCTGCTTGAATCAAGTCGGAAAGTTTTGTTAAATTAGTCTCTCTGAAGCCCGACATTATATACATGTTGTAGTTTGTTCTAGATGACAAATTTTGACAAAGCATGTTCATCAAATACCATCATCTTATGTTATATATAAACACCAAGTCGTCTTTAGGGATTTGTTTTTGTATCATTCCAGAATTTTATCTCTATTTATATTTACTTATGTTCTATATTTTTTTTGGTGTGTATGCCATCCAAATATAACTATATACATGTTGTTTCTAGCTCAAATAATGTAAATGTGTGTGACTGAGATAATTTACTATATGGCAGCTACTTCTATACTAATTGTAACATTAGCGCGGCAACCAATTTTTGTTCATAACAAGCGAGGGTGAAGTGTTCTCTTTTCAATTTTTAATTTAGTATAATATCAACTTAAGGTGGAAAACATGATGCGATGATTGCACCATGAATCTATCTCATCTTCTATTTATTATGTACTATATATATGTAGTATTAGTTTCCTTTAAATTTTGTAGACGTACAATCTTAGAACATCTAAATTAGGCTTTTGTGTAGTCGAAAAAGTGGAGACTTTCTTTTTGGTATTGACACTCCACAAGAATGTACATTGTAATATTATCTTTCTTATCTCTCTACTTGGCTTATATTCCACTTTACTGCCCAAATCTTTCCTCTTTCTATTTCACAGTCTCGATAAACCGCGCCTAGGCGCGGTCATTTTACCTATGACTTCAAAACTTTTAGGTTGGTGTTGGATTTTCACTGTACAGCTTCCTTAAATTGAATTAGTATTTTAGGTTTCTAGGATTGAAGCCATTTTTACATGCATGTTGGGTTTGTGTACGTATTGAGTTTTTCGAATCTGTGGGTTTGGTTGGTTTTAGATCTCCAACTGTCTTGGTGAAATTCTTTTAAATACCTAAGCTGCTATTCTTTGTTTTAGATAGTAAAGTTAAGAGTTTTGAAGAAATCTCTAATCCACAGACAAGGAAAGCATTTGTATATGGTAAATCTGATAACATATATGATGCCTAACATTCAGTTTTAAGCAGTTCATGTGATGGTGACTTCTGGGAGGCTTTTTTGGTTGTAGTAACTTTAACTATCAATATATTATCTTCCAGGCATTTAGTTTTAAACAGTTCATTTGATATATGATATATGCATCAGCTAAAGAAGAAGAAAAAGTGTTACCTTGGCAATGGCAAAGTAAAACCCAGGTGACCATCACTCTGTGTCTGCTATATATGTCGTGTAATACGATCAGTATGTACTATGTGGGTAGGAAACATATACATGCATTATAAACATGTATGATTGATCAATCTTATCACATTTCAATTATGTATATGAAGTAAAATATTGATAGATGCATAACACCCTGATCGAGTACAAATCAATCAATATTTTACTGTTACCGTTGAGTCGATCCGAAATCTCAGGAATTTACCTTGAAATGTAGACAAGGAGTAGATGGAAATAACGTACCCAACATCCCATCCCTCCCTATCTTCTTGAACTGGCTAGCTAGCTTAAGTAGAGTGATGCGTACTATTGAGCGAAGATGAACAAGATGCATTTTGATGAAGAAACATTTGTAGAAGTAGTAGCATAATCGATAAAATGTTTAATTGGTATTTTTTTTTCTTTCTTTGTTGATAATGGTTGGCAACCATTGCTATTTATTAGGGATTTCAAAGATTTTGGTTGTGAGTAGCTCTGCTATTTTGATGGATGTGCATTTGGTGGACTGATTCTCTAATTGCTTATTCTGCATATATTGTTGAATTCCCCAAATGCTTATTCTGTCTTTTTTTAAATAAAACTGGCATATGATGACTTGGGTTTAAGTTTTCTAGATTAGATTGCTTAGTTTATCAATAATGAAAAAGTGATAAAATTATTGCTAAGAGGAGTTAGTAACTTTTAATAGGAAAGGTTTTCTATCATATATATACGGGGGTTCTTGGTTGCGGACGTCTGCACCTAGAGCTTTCGTACGGATTCTGACTTTTGGCCAGAATTTCGGTCACCAAATCCTATTTCCACCGTTCAGAATGTAAATATATGTGTATAAATCAATCCTGTAAAGTTTTATTCAATTTGGTGATCATTTGGATCCTCAAAATCATGATTTACATGAACAGACAAAAATCAGTAAAATCGGTACTATTCATGTTATAAGTGGTAAATCACGATTTTGAGGATCAAAATAATCACCAAATTAGATGAAACTTTACAAGATTGATCTATACATATATACCTACATTCTGAACGGTGGAGATGAGAATTGGTGACCGAAATTCCAACACGTACGAGCTTGGTGCTGACGTTGTGTGTGTGTGTATGTGTGTGTGTGTGTGTGTGATCATTTGGATCCTCAAAATTGTGATTTACATGAACGGACAAAAATCAGTAAAATCGGTACTATTTGTGTTATAAGTGGTAAATCACGATTTTGAGGATCAAAATAATCACCAAATTAGATGAAACTTTACAGGATTGATCTATACATATATACCTACATTCTGAACGGTGAAGATGAGAATTGGTGACCGAAATTCCAGCACATACGAGCTTGGTGCTGACGTTGTGTGTGTGTGTGTGTGTGTGTGTGTGTGTGTGTGTGTGTGTGTGTGTGTGTGTGTGTGTGTGTGTGTGTGTGTGTGTGTGTGGAGGAGTACCTGTAAATGTAGACCTTTTATGTATAGTATATCTAGAAAACTGGAATTCTATATTATTGAAGCCAGTAGATCCATAAGAGGTATTCTATATTCATGGTATGTTCAATTATATATACTTGTATAGTTTCTTATTTATGATTCTTAATGTGAAAGGCGAAAATTTATTTTTAAATCCAATCTGACTAGGTTTGATACTGTAATATGCTCAAGCTCATTCTCCATCCACCTAATGAAGTTTCTATCAAATAGATCATGCATGTGAGTTTCTTTCTTTCTGTGTATTGTGTTTGACTAAGTTTGATGATGGTTTCCTTCTTATAGGACTCAGAGTGATACATTTATGGATGGGGATCAATGGTTAATGGTGATCGTCGTCACTTACGTAATAAAGTTTATTTATTTTCATTTCTAAATAGCTAATATCCGAATAAATTATAACACTTAGTCAAAAAAATACGCCAAGGTACAACTAACTAATACATATATTATTATTTGCCGAAACAATAGTGCTAACACCGCCCCAAGGGGCAGGCAACCACCCAGTTAACCATATTTACAGTAATATGTGATTTGTTTTTCCTTAATGAATTCGATCTTGAGAACTCACTGTGAAAGGGAATCACTAGATTACAAGTTGGTGCGTCGTTGAAATATTTCGAAATGTATTGGTGAACATGCATTTAGAAGTTGAACATACTTATTGAAGGTGTTATGTGAAAGTTTATTTTTTTTGGCTTTGGTGTTATTTTTTAATCTAAAAGAGGTTACAAAAAAGTAGAGGACAATGTGGTATATGAGAAAACAGCTGCTTGTTATAGTCTAGAAACAGTCAACTAGCTAGGTCCTCATGGTTGATCAAAACAAGGGGATCGATGGCTGTGACTAGTTCCTCTTGTACTCTTGTTGTTCTGCACCAGCTCTGCCGGCTTTGGTTTGGTTTGATCACTAATAAGAAGCATGCAGTTTGTTATCACCGATTGATACTAATTTCCAGCTGTTTCTTTATCCTGGCTATTGTCTTCCCTCTATGAAAGTTCACCACTTTCCACAACTCTTGTTATTAACGTATATAAGCTACAAGCTCAATGAGCATTTGCACGGGAAAGATGACCCTGAAAGATGGAAAAGATATGGCTTCTACTAACTTGCTCAAGTTGGCAATATCGATCTTAGCTCTTGTTGCTAGAGCCAATGCTGCTCATATTTCTCTAGACTGGATTGTTACCCTTGACACCACCATTAAGCCTGTGTCTATGGATCAGCCTGTAAGCACTGGTTGCTTCTAGCTCTCTCTATAGGTTTTATGGATCTTCTAAAGTTAGAGATCGAATTTTAACTTGTATTATGTTTATTTCGGTGATCAGGTTATCACCATTAATGGATTGTTCCCAGGTCCCCTTATCAATGCCACAACCAATGACTTTGTTCATGTCAATGTCTATAACAACATGGATGAGCCTCTACTATTTACATGGTATGTAAAGCTATATTTTATATAGATACAATTTCATGTATTAGCTTGTTAACTGACAGACATGGTTGTTGTGGTGGTGGTGTGCAGGAATGGCATACAACAAAGACTAAACTCATGGCAAGATGGAGTTTCCGGAACAAACTGCCCGATTCTACCCGGGACAAACTGGACTTATGTGTTCCAGACCAAGGACCAGATTGGCAGTTTCTTCTACTTCCCATCTATCAACTTCCACAAGGCTGCTGGAGGCTTTGGATCTATTCGTGTCATCAACCGCAATGTCATTGCTGTCCCCTTCCCCAAACCTGAGGCCGAATTTGATCTCCTCATCGGTGATTGGTCCTATGACAGTTACAAGGTCTTAGATTCTTAGTCACTTGAAAAATTTATTCATGAACATCATGATCAAATTATTAGCTATTCATATCATTTTTGGTATACTGCAACAGAAAACTAGGTCACTGATGGGTTCTAGCGATACGGCTTATTACATCCTTCCCGATATTATGCTGATGAATGGCAAAGGCCCTCTGGATAACCCAATGACAGTAGAACATGAATCCTTTGAAGTCACACAAGGTACATTGAGCTGGGTCGGCAAGCTATATTTAGAGGTGAATATATATAAATGATACAAAGTTGTGACAACATATACTTATGGTTATGCAGGAAAGACATACAGGCTGAGAATATCAAATGTGGGCAATGCTGTGAGTTTCAATTTCAGGATCCAGAACCATCAAATGGTGTTGGTTGAAACAGAAGGGTCTTATACTAATCAGATCACATTGGATTCTCTGGATGTACATGTTGGTCAATCCTACTCGGTTCTTGTCACGGCAAATCAAAATGTGGCAGACTACTACATGGTGGCATCTCCCAAGCAGCTCAACAACTCTGATTATAGCAGCCTGGTAGGCATAGGAGTGTTGCATTACACGAATTCCGTCTCAACTGTTGGAGGGCCTCTGCCGGATGGACCTGACCCATTTGATCTCAACTTTTCGATGAACCAAGCTCGGTCTATTAGGTGAAGTACAAGATTGATTCAAATTCTAATTTGCACCTGTTATTTAGAACATCAATTTTGATCACACGTTAGTATTAGAATTCACATGTTGAATATTTCGAAAATAGGCGAACAACATAACATGTGAAACTGGCGAGAGACCGTCTATAAGGAATATATTCTGACATCGATCGATCGCCTTCGTTTGATTTTTTCATGACCAGGTGGAACATGACTGCAGGAGCTGCAAGGCCTAATCCACAAGGAACCTTCAATGTTTCCAATGTGACTCTATCCCAAAACTTCGTCCTTGAAAGCTCAGTGGCTCAAATTCATAATTTACCACGCTATGTAATCAACAATGTGTCATATGACACTGTGTCAACCCCATTGAAACTCGCCGATTACTATGTCAACGGTTCCGGGGTGTATCAACTCGATTCTTTTCCAGTCAACTCAGTCAACGACAATGCTGCTTATGGAGTGTCTGTAGTGACTGGTATCCACAAAGGGTGGATAGAAATCGTGTTCAAAAACAACTTGTATGCCATGGATTCCTGGCATTTGGATGGTTTCGGATTCTATGTCGTCGGGTAACTAAGCCATACTCTCTCTCTCTCCCTCTCTCTCTCTCTCTCTGTATAGGTCATCATTCCGCTAGTGAAATCGACAGTGCAACAACATATCGATCCGATACTAGTTGATCTGATCGATGCTGTTAATGTTAAAATGCAGGTTTGGTATTGGAGATTGGACTGAAGACTCGCGCAGCACATACAACCTCTACGATCCAGTAGTGAGATCAACTGTGCAAGTGTACCCCGGAGCATGGACAGCAGTGTATGCATTCCTAGACAACCCGGGAATGTGGAACTTAAGGTCACAACTACTCAAGCACTGGTATTTGGGACAAGAACTCTACGTTCGAGTTCACGATGCTGATCCTAACCCTGCTAAGGAGCGCCCCCCACCAGACAACCTCCTTTTATGTGGTAAGTACCGCAGTTAATTCATACAAATTAATTTGGTTAGCATTAACAGTTCACGTACACAAGAATGTTTGGCAATTAAGAGTTCATACAAGATTAATTAGTGGGTTGTTTATATATGCAGGGATTTTTTCTGATTCTCCTCCAGCTCCACCTGCAGCTCCATCTCCAGCTTCGGCTCCATCTCCATCTCCATGGACATCATAGTTCCCGGTCCTTGTAATATGTTGATTAGTAATAAACTGTGCTATCGTTTGGCGGAAAGCATTGATATACTCAACATATGACGGAAAGCATTGATATACTCAAATTCCAAGGATGGTAGAAACACAAAAGGTATCCTTTCGAACACAAAAACAAATTAAAGGAAGAAATAGCAATTCAATCACGACAGAGAAGTAAGAGTGAAGCTCTAGCTTTCATCTGCTTCTTTGAAAAGTTAATAAAAACAAAACAACTGCAAGTTGTACCTAGGAGATCGATTGGGAGGCCTTAGTCACTCGCTTGGGTATCAAATCATGTAGACATGCGTCTCCGATTGTAATAACCAAATGAGTTTTTATCATGAATAAATGTACCCCACAAATAAGTCATTCATCATTTTAGAACAAATAAGTCATTCATCATTTTAGTACTTCATATTCGAAAACTATCACAACAATATTTTATATTTAAATCATAAGAATCAAAACCCGAAAAAAATAGCTCATAACTTAAAATTTAACAAAGAGTCGCGCTGTGGAGAGCTCTGCTAGGGTTTTGTGAAGCACCCCATCTTCATCTTGATTTAATGGACATCTTGGCCTAGAATTGCCAAGGCCTCAACAATGATACTGATGTGTAGGCTCTCACTTGTGTCCTGCATCAGAAGCGACCAGCTTTTGTCTTCCTTAGCAAGACAAAAGTCGATGATAAGAAGTGTATGAACTCGGTTAGGCTGGAGACTGGTTACCTTAATGGTGAAGCAGTGTCTAGCGCTAGTAATTCGGGGGGTTTGGTGAAGTTTTGGAGGGATGGCCTTCAAGTAAAATTCAGAGATAAATCTACACACTTTGTCGATTTAGAAGTGTATTGCTCAGAGGGTATCTAGTGTGGAGTGGAGAATCATTGGTTTCTACGGCCATCCAGTGGTGGAGGAACGCCATCGTACGCGAGACCTTATCAAATCTCTCAATGATGAAAGCTCGCTGCCTTATGTACTTATTGGAGATCTCAATGAACTTTTCAATGCCTCGGAACAAGATGGGGCTTGGTTCATTGAGAAAGTCAGATGTAGGAATTTAGGAATGCTATTGCTTATGTCGAGTTGATTGATTTAGGCTTTGTTGGTGCAACGTATACATGGCGCCGGGGTACTGTGAGATCCAAACTTGATCGATCCCTTGCTACAAATTTATGGAGCGATATATTCCCGGCGTTGCAATTGGAACACCTCCCTCCTATTCATGGTGATCACGTACAAATATTATTGCATGTGCTCCAGGCAGTGACTCCTAACAGGACTAGGAATCGACATCGATTCTATTTTGAGAGTTATTGGGCCGGACTGATCATGACGAGTGCAAATCGGTGGTGGAGAAGGGATGGAGTCGATCGATGAGGGGAACAACAACTTTTTGTGACATAGAAAAGATCAAAGCCATAAGGTTTTCTCTCACCTCGTGGCAAAGAACCACTTTCGACAATCTGAAGAGGGAGATGAAGCAGCTAGGTTCCAGGTTAGAGGAACTACAACAATGTTCTTTGACCAATGAAGCTCAGGCTAAGTGTGTGGTTCTTCATGAGAAACTTGATTTGCTTCTTACCGTGGAACATCAATATTGGAAGCAACGGTCTAAAGTCCAATGCTTGAAGGAAGGGGAACAAAACACAAAGTATTTCCATAGAAAAGCCTCAAACAGGAAAAGAAAGAACATCCTTAAAGGGCTATTCGATAGTGATGGTGTTTGGCAAGATACGGAGGCAAGGATGGAAAAGGTTGTAGCTGATTATTTCAATGAAATGTTTGCATCCAAACCGACAGATTTTGACAGGAGACAAAGGGCAGTAGATCTGCTTCAACCAAAGGTAACAGAGGAAGACAACGCCATGTTGACGGTAACATATACAGCGGAAGAGATCAAGACAACCCTCTTTCAAATCTATCCCACCAAAGCACCAGGACCGGATGGAATGCAACCATTATTCTTTCAAAAATATTGGGAGACAATATGCCCTGATGTTGTAGAAGCGGCTCAAAATTTTCTTCACTCAGGTTAGTTACTTGGTTGTCTAAACTTCATGCATATTTGTTTGATCCTGAAAATTCCCAATCCAACCAAAGTGGCTGATTTGAGACCTATAGCACTTTTTAATGTACTCTACAAAATTTGCTCAAAAGCTGTGGTCAATAGATTGAAGAGAATATTGGATTCACTAATATTGCCCTTTCAGAGTCCTTTTGTTCCAGGTCGGTTAATTACTGACAATTCATTGATTGCTAATGAGATCTCACATTACATTCATAATTGTCAATCAAGTTCTGATGGAGTGTTCTCAATGCAAATTGATATGAGTAAGGCTTATGACCGAATAGAATAGAACTTCCTAAAAGTTGTCCTTACTCGGTTAGGGTTCCATGATCAATGGATACAAGTGGTGATGTAGTATGTCTCTACAGTTAATTATTCCTTCCTCCTTAATGGTTTGCCGAAAGGATATTTGAGACCGTCTAGGGGTCTACGACAAGGTGATCCTCTTTCACCATATTTGTTCATATTATATACTGAGGTTTTTACTGCTTTACTTGACCAGGAAGCTATTGTCGGAGCCCTACAAGGCATCCAAATATGCACAAGTTCCTCAGTTATTCAACATTTTCTCTTTGTGGATGATAGCTTGCTCTTTGGGAAAGCCTCAGTGGCAGAATGTTCTCATATTATAGAGGTTCTCAAGGAATATGAGGTAGTCTCGGGACAACAAATCAATTTTGAGAAAAGCCGCATAGTGTTCAGCAAGAAAGTTCCAGTTGAATTAAAAGAGGGTTTAACGGCTTTCCTGGGAGTCTCAATTGAGGAGAAGCTCGAAAAATATCTAGGTTTGCCTACATATATTGGGAGGAATAAAGTGGAGATCTTTTCCTACATTGGAGAGAAGTTGAGCAAGAAACTTGAAGGTTGGAAAGGAAAGATGCTTAGTGGAGTTGGAAGGGATATTCCGATTTGAGTGGTAGCACAAGCCTTGCCAACATATTCAATGAATTGCTTCTTACTACCGGAATCACTATGTGATACACTTCATCAATTGTGTGTAAAATTTTGGTGGGATCACACAACTGATAATAAGAAGATTCATTGGCTTTCTTGGGCCAAACTGTGCTTACTGAATGAGGAAGGAGGCATGGGATTTAAGGACCTTCACACTCATAATCTTGCCTCGTTAGCTAAACAAGAGTGAAGGCTTCTTAAATTTCCTAATTCACTAGTGGCTAGACTGTATAAAGCTAGACACTACCCTGAGTATGACTTTCTTGACCCAGTTACACAAGGGGACATGTATGCTTGTTAGAGAGGTATTAGCGCAGCTAGGGAGGTTTAAAAAAAGGGAATGAGATGCCAAGTAGGTTCGGGTTAGTCTATATGAGTTCAGTATAATACATGGCTTCCAAAACCCTACTCTTTTTTTGTCCTTTGCACTGTTCAGCTCCTATGGATGCTAGGGTTAGTGATTTGATCATAGAAGATAGACGATGAGATTTGCAAAAGCTTCAAAATTGGTTTAATGCTGATGATGTGGACTTGATTTGTAGTATACCATTGAGTATTGGAGTTGCAGATGATATGTGGATTTGGAATCATGAGAATCGAGGTTATTTCTCGAAAAAATCGGTCTACAAGGTAGCTTGCAATACGATGCTTACTACCTCTAGTGGAAGTACTCCTAATTAGTCTTCAAGTTGGAAAAAGCAATGGAAAACCCTAGTCCCCCTGGGAAGGTGAAGCTTTATATGTGGAGAGCATGTCGAGGGACACTACCTATTGTTTCAAATCTTTTGTCGAAGCGTGTACCATTCACCTCTAGTTGTTTGCTCTGTGGCATTTCACATGAGACGTCCTGCATATTGGATGGCACAACCCTTTCACTAAGGAAGTCTTTGCTTAGTTTCCTGATTTAGTTAGGAGCACTATAAAGCCGTGTGACATGGTATATAGAGAACGGATCTTTTCGTGTATGGCACACTTCAATTTAGAGGAACTGGCTCTATTCATGGTTATTAGTTGGTCCATTTGGAAGGAACAAAACCAAAGATTATGGTATAGTAAGACAAAGTCACCTTTTTAGGTTGATTTCTAGGTCCGTTTATTCTTCTCCACCATTTGGTCTCTCTTTACGAAGTAGCAGCGGATTAAGGTACCAAGGACGATTTGTACTTGGTCGGAATCGCCACCTGGGAAGCTTAAGCTGAATTTTGATGGTGCGTATGTTGCAGATGTATTCCGAGGAGAAGTTGGAAGAGTCTTGCGTACTAACAAGGGCGTGGTAATTGGTGGTTTTGCTAGACAGTTCACACACATCTTCTCTCCTGAGTTGAGTGAAGCTCTAGCAATTCATGAGGCCTGCATGTTTTCCTTTCAACACAAGTTGGAACACTTAATTCTTGGGTCTGATTGCAAAGTGTTAGTAGATGTTGTCCTGAAGGGTAGAGAACATCAATCAGAGTTGGGTAAGGTCCTGGATGATGCTGTAGCGCTCCTAACTATAATCCCAAATTATAGTTTAGTTCATGTCTATCGAGAGGCTAATATTTTAGCTCATAATTTATCTTCATATACTTTGCTTTTTGCTAATCAAGCTTGGTTTGGGAATGCCCCCAAGCAATAGAGTCTATTTTAGCCGACAGTTGTACAAGCTGATTTCTTTGAAATGGATTGCCTCGCGTCTTACCTTAAAAAAAACAGTACCTAAATATAGGCGAAGCCCAACCATTTTTTCAACTTTTGGTAAAAACTTAGTCTTCAAGAGAATCACTGGCAATTGAAGACGTAAATTTTAAACTTGCTCTGCACATCTCCTTGCCAAATCAGATCCTTGGAGATCAAGTGATTAATTTAAGGGAAAATCATGGTTGAATTTATAAATCATGATTAATTTTGAAATATGGTTTGGCAAGAATGCCAGCAATGCTTAGAGCATCCCCAACAGTGAAGTCAAATTCACTAGTTATATTTGTTAAAAAATAAAAAAGTAGGAATTAAAGAGAGAGAATTTAACTTTGAGTTAAACTAAAGTTAAATTCTCTTCTAAATATAACGAGAATTTTTAACAAAATGTTATATTTAGTTTATTTTTAGAGTATCTGTTGGAGATATTGTATTACAAGTTTGTCAAATTTAACTTTATATTGGAATTAACAAGGGTATTGGGGATGCTCTTATATAAAGAATATATATATATATATATGTGTGTGTGTGTGTGTGTGTGTGTGTGACTAACTAATCGGCGATGTTACCTGATGTGACCAAATCTTCATAGATTGATGTTGGAGGTGGGCAGGTTGAGCTGCTTTGATTTGCCTATTGCTTGAGTAGTGACAATGGCATGGTGTTGTGCATAATTTGGCGCAACATCCTGCTGCCAATGGATGCTGCTAAAAGGATTTGGTAGCTTTAGTATATGACGCTTTAAAGGCTTCTCCTTGTAATTTTCTTTTCTTTAGAAAAAAAATGGTGTTGTGCATCTTCAAAGAAGCAACGTGGTCATTTGTGGGAGAGTGGGAGTGAACAAGGTTACCGACGTGAAAAGTGAAGAGGCACCTTACCTAATTAACTAAAGGGTAAATTACGTATAAGGTCACTTATATAAGATTACTTATGCATAAGGTCATCTGATATCTCTTTCCTAAATAAGGTCACCTGATTTAACAAAAAACTCTCTTGTTTAATTTATTTATGTCTAATGTCATAAACTGGTCTCTCTTTCTCTCTCTCTGCTTCATACCCAAAAATACCCAACACATGCCCTAGCAGAGCTCCATCGTCCTCCTCACTCCGATTCCGATCCCGTCACGTTGACGACTTTACACCTCCGAATACACACCTCTGAAATCGATTACACACCGGCGACTAAACCCTAGCCCCCTCCTCACCCGCCTACAGACCTCCGACTTCTGATTTCGTCATAGTAGCCCTGCCTCCACCTCCGAGTTTGATTGTCATCGCCACTGTGGGGTTTTGGAACACCGACGCCACCAACGACGCCCCTGCAGACTTACGATGTCGCCTCCCTCCCTCAAGAACTGCCTCATCCCAATTTGAGCTCTCTCTCTCTCTCTCTCTCTCTCTCTCTCTCTCTCTCTCTATATATATATATATATATATCTCAATTTCGTTATCATTTTAGTTCAAGAATATCAGTATGTAGAATTATTGTGAGTAGTATGTAGTGTTGTCTGTGAGTAGCATGCTATGTTGTCTGTGAGTAGTATGCAGTGTACTCTGTAGTAATATAAAGTGTGTTCTGTAGTAGTATGTAGTGTTGTATGTAAGTAGTATGTAGTGTTGTTTGTGAGTAGTATGTAGTGTGCTCTATAGTAGTAAATAGTGTATTCTGTAGTAGTATGTAGTGTTGTCTGTGAGTAGTATGTAGTGTCATTTGTAGTAGTGTGTTCTGTAGTAGTATGGAGTGTGCTCTGTAGTAGTATGTAGAATTGATGTAAGTAGTATATAGAATTTATGTGAGCAGTATGTAGTGTTTTGATGGTCTATTTTATTGTTTTACAGAAATGACACAAATGGAGGACCCTAAGAAACCCAAAGTCCAAATAAGATTGACATTAAGAGCCTTTTGCAAAGTCATGGGTGAGCTTCATAAAAAATTGCCTCCAAAAACAGTGAGTATGTTGCAGAAAACACCGTTTGGCAGTTTCATGGAAAACACTACAATAGTTTGTTGAAAGTACTACTATAGTTTTCAGAAAATATTACTCTAGTTGTTTGACAGTACTACTCTACTGGGACTTTATGCATTCTAACTAAAACTTTGTTGAAAGTACTACTGTAGTTTTCAGAAAGTACTACTCTAGTTGTTGGACAATACTACTGTTACTAGCTTTACACACTATCCAGAAACTGAATAACGAACCTTCGTTCCCGTTCTTTCTAGTGGCACAGAGCATGTATCTCTTATACTTTTTCTTGAGATGAGTAACATCAACAAACAAAAACACACACACAGAAAGCTAATTTCGAGAGAATCGAGCTAATGGAGCTCTCTCTCTCTCTCTCTCTCTCTCTCTCTCTCTCTCTCTCTCTCTCTCTCTCTCTCTCTCTCTCTCTCTCTCTCTCTCTCTCTCTCTCTCTCTCTCTCTCTCTCTCTCTCTCTCTCTCTCTAACACGGCTCTCTCCCTCTCTCTCTAAAAGTTGTCGGTGGAGTTTTGAATTTGAACTAAACCGTTACAAAAAAAAAGTTAAACTAAACAGCTCTCTTTATAAAAGAGGGAAATTTTGGAAACTCAAATATATTAGGAAAAGGATAATGACCTTATGTGTGTAAAAAATTTATAATGACCTTATGTGTGAATTAGGGTCTCTAATTGACTTTATATGTAATTTCCTATTAACTAAAAGCATACGTGTCTACAGTATTCCAATTTTGTTACAAAACTTATCACCTAGGTAAAAATTTGAACCAAAAGATATCCCATCATATTGGTGATAAAATGGAAATATTCAAACAGCTATTCGTTACAACTCATTTTTTGTATCGTTACTCTTTCGAACAAAAAAAATTAATTTAAAAAAATTATATAAATCTAAGCAACTGATGACTGGCCCAGGGACTGCTCTAACATTGCTGGCATGGCTGGGAAAAACAAGGGAAGTAATTCATAGTCTTATACATATAATGTTGTAGGATATTTGATATACCTAGTTATGGTAGATATCACAGAATATGGCAGTGTATCTTATCCAGAGATGTAATAGGATTAGTTTCCTGTTTGTACATCTTGTACTCTATATAAAGGAGTTGCTTCTTTATTAATAAAGTTACACAGTTTATTGCTTCAAACTATTATCTCTATAATTACATAATTCCTAAAACACGTTATCAGCACGAGACTCTAGCCCTGTGCGAGGATCTCAAAAAAGAAGAGATTGTTCTGGAGAAAACAAGAGAAGAAAAAGATTGTTCTGTAATAATCTCAAATAAGTTTTCTATGAACACAACTTCAATTCAAATTCAAAATAACCTACTCTTTTGAGAAATTTGGATTTTTTCATAGGGATTTCGGGATAACATCCTATCCCTTCTTTCTACACCGCACATTTCTTGAATGTGGGAATTTGGAACAAAAAGAGTTCCTTAGAACGAAGAGAGTTCCTAGATGAACTAAGAACGTTCATCGTGAACAAAGAGAGTTCACAAAATTGATTGAACAAAGAGTGTTCATAAAAGCATCGATTAAAATGAACAAAGTGAGTTCGTAAAACCATATACATCAAAGTAAAGGTCTAATCCAAATATTATATTGGAAAACAAATTAGTTGTCGATCGAGGAAGTCTCTTACTACTGCGAAACTAATACATCTTCTATTTTCTCATGGTGTTTGATATGCAAAAGTGCATTGACACCATGCTCCTGGATCTAAAAGAGAAGTGGAATAACATGTGGTTTTCCGAATTCAAGTAAATTGCATCATTCAAATATGTGATTCTTAAGCTTAGATCCATGCTCCAATTATGCAGAAAGTAATTAAAGAGAAAAATTTGATCGAGAAAATCCTCTGCATAATCATAATTCAAGGTAAGTTGGAACCAAGAGTGTTCACTATGTGAATTATAAAAGCGCGTCAAGAGAATGGCGCAAGGAGCGGAACCCTTAAGTTAAGAGAATTTTGATGAGACAGTTTTTGGTCTCTACAACCACCCACACAAGGAAGGACGCCATAAGTTGGCGCATGAAGGTCATGAACGATGACCATGATAGAGAAAGCGTCGTCCATAGAGGCCGTGGTGACCAAGGAAGCCATGGAGGCCGAGGTACCAATGTCAAGAGAGGCCAAGATAAGACGCATGATGTTTCTCGAATCAAATGAGTTGTTTATTCTCAAGATGTTTTGATAAGATAGATTTTGAAAGTTTTGGGTCAATAGGTATTGAATATCATTGATAGGCAATAGATGTGAGGAATCTATGAATTGCCAAGATCATCATCATTATATTGAAACCACCCAATCCGAATCTACTTGATCCTTGAACACATCAGTTTTCAGAACTGTTTTCTGCATACTATTGTACAAATTATTCAACCTAGCTACCGGTCTCAAAAAATTATGAAAATTTGCAGAAGTGTTCATATACGTGTCTAGTTTGGATATGAAACATTCCGTTACATTCTAACACACAAATAATTCGGCAGAAAATCGACAAGGAATTGTGCTCAGATTTTGCGAATTTTAAGGATCAAATAAACGATAAAACAGAATATGGAGATAGAGCTAATACGAATCTCAACGTAGCATACTTAAAAATTGGCAGAGACTCGATTGAAGAGATACCAAATTTTGACTAGATCTTTATGTTTTTCATGTAAAGGCGTGTGTGCCTAAGTATTATGTTTTAACAATGTTGGTCAATTACTTTGGATTAGTAAACTTTGGTGTATTTTGTTGGTATTATTAATAAAGGTATTATTTTGGCTTTTTAATAACAGGCTTGTCTATATTTTTCTGTATGATATACATATTTTGTGGTTGCTACAAACATATCATCTACTATGGCTCACCTTAGTAACTTGTGATGTCTAGAACAAGAAATTTTTGATAAAGGTATTTGAGCGGACTTTATGTCTCACCTACATTGATCTCTCTTTACCTGGTCATAAGTGAAAAAAAAATCTACCTAAACGACTTTAGATGTCCTAGCAAACTTGCAAATTCGTCCATGTATCAATTGGGGTAGCTAAGAGTGCTCTAAATCTCCGAAAACGCAGAAAACAGAATCTACCGCACTAACAGCCAGCTTCGACAACGAACTGGGAATTTCCCAAAAATAATAAGCATATGGATAGTATATGGCTGAAGAGATACAGATATCTAGTTTTCAGAACTACCTCTAAATTGTCGATATCTAATTTCTAGAAAAAGTTGTGCCCGTTTTACTAGACAAATGTCAAAAACAGAGTATAACAAAATCTGCTCTACAGATTAGTCGACTTCAATGACAAACTGAGATTTTTCTGGAATAAATCAACATATGGATGACATATGGTTGAAAAAGTACAGACCTCTAGTTTTCAGAACTATGTTTGGCTCATCGATATCTATTTTCTAGAAAAGATTATGCTCGTTTTACTAGATAGTAGGGTCAGAAACCGACATAACACAATCGGCTGTGCAGATCACTTGGCTTTGACAAAAAATTGGGATTGACTCATAACGATCCAGCATATGAGTAATATATTCTTGGAAATCTACGGATATCTAGTTTCTAGAACATCTTCCGGAATATCAAATTCTATTTTCTAGACAAAGTTAAGCCTGTCTAAGTACACAGAGGCCAGCTAGACCCGAGGAAGGCCAAAACCTGAGAAAAACCCGAGGAGGACCTTCGATGGATTGAAGGAGCACCTCGATGGATCGAGGGAACAACCAGTGGAGGCCCTTCGATGGATCGAAGGGATATCCCCAGAAAACCGAATTTTTAAGTTATTTTTCGATTTTTCCTCATGCAAGACTTGTTTATTTGCAAGTATTTTTCCCCAAGAACTTTGAATGTCTCATTGAAGCGGGAATTACATATACTATGTTATGACATAGAAAATTTATATCGACTTTGTGCTTTGTCAATTATGTTTCTATACGATGAGAATGGACATAGGTCTTCTCATCATTTATGCTAACAATTTTTAAGTGAGAATGGACATGTTCCTTTGCATTATGTCTAATGATTGCGGTATGATCCAAATATTAGAGAAACTTATGTGTAAGCCAGATGGGCTATGTAAGACAACTAAAAGAGAGTTGTAGAATCAAATAATACCATGTGAGATGACTTAAGGGATTCAGACACATATAGGCTTTGATATGACAAATTGGGACACCCAAGTCGTGATATGATGATCCAGATTTTGAGAAAGTTAATCGGACATCCCTTCTTTCGAGTGAATGGAAGTAAGAAACCAGAGATGGTTCATAAGAGATTGGAGTTGGGCATTATTCAGTGGTGGCTCCATCTTCCAAACGTCGATTAGTGATCGACGCTTCTTCCCCCAAGAGGAGAAAAAATAAACGTCGAGGATGGTGTGCTAGTCTCCTATTCTGCTTCCCGAGTCCATGGAGACTCCAAGCCTCAACCAAAATTCTCATTGCTTATTTTCAAAGGCTCATCACTCGTTATTGCAAAGCCCACTCATTCGAGAGATTATGATTGAGACCATCCTATGCAAAGGACACATATATTCTCACTAATAGAATCTAAGATGATTCTATATAACGAATTAACCAACTAGTGGACCACTAAGATGTTTTGTGGTGTTGGTTATAATGTAGACATACTGGTCACGTGTCATGCCATCGTCCACTTGTAATGCTGCTCAAACTTCTAGCTTAGATCATATGACTGGGGGCTCACTACCCGAATCATCCCATTGATAGTCTATTCGACTTAATAAGGCTAGAAAGTTTACATCAAAGAGTTTCGATGACTTATATTACACATCATTGAGATTTGATATTGGTATCATACTCTCATAAACAAACCCAAATGGTCTCGTGGAAAACAACTACGATGGTAGTCTGAGCATTGGTGATGCGCACCAATAATTTCTTCTTAGGGTTATGCAATATCGTAGTGCAGCTACCCTACATCGTCTATAATACACCATCACTCAATCTTGTTTTGCACAGCTAGTGACTGTGTGCGAAGATAATATCTCGCACTTATGCATATGTGTGCCAAAATTGCTCTGCCATTGCACATTATGATGGGTCAATCGAGACGGATGCATACATATGTTGGACATGAGTCTTCAACAAGAATCCACATGAGAACCTTGACAGGCGATCTCTTTACCGCTAATTTTGCAAATGTCACTTTGATGAGACAGTCTTCCCGTTGTTAGGGGGAGATAAGAACAAGCATGTTCAAATAGGAACGACAGGAAGGGTCGTGTCCTCACTATGTCTCATCATGATCTCCAAATGATAGAACGTAACAGATTCGATGCCTGATGTGTTTCTAGTATCGTGAAAGTGACGAGTGACAAGGCGGATAAACACCTCTCAAAGATACCTTATTCACAACCTGGATATATCAATGTAGTAAGATAAATAGGGGTTATCGAACACGAGGAATTGGTGAAACTAAATCCTAACAAACTACTATGCTGACAGACTCGACTACAATACACTAATGATAATGCGAGCCTAATCTAGACAAACTCAAATGCTACGAAATTTTGACACAATAAACTAGACACAGTGACGGACTACCACACAAAATTTGAGGGTTTTCTGAGTTGATTTGGTCACCTAAATAAATCGTCTAAGCTACAGCTAATGCAGAAATCAGTAAATTGCAGAAAGTAAATTGTTGTAGATAACTAATGAGATATGAATGTTAAGAACTTCTCTCCACCCTAGACATACTTATGACCTCCCCAATATAATTGAACTAACCATGGATGAATACTCTCCACACAAGAGCTTTGGTTAAGTCATCTTATGTATTACATTCTCTTATTTGGCATGAAAGAGGGAGGGACAATCCGCTCGATCTTGATCCTCACTTAACCGACTTATACATATAGTGATGTAAGCCTAGAGAACTGAAGTCATTACGTTCTAAGAATGTTTAAAGAATAACAGAGCTTCAAGGGTTGATAAGGTGGTCACCCTTACATCACTAAGGCTTGTTTCACACAAATTCATGTTTGTCTCTAGAGAATATGCAATGATAAGGTGGTCATATACATAATCAAGACTATAGATCCTAAGCCATGCATCTAAGCGTGCACTCAAAGAAGCATGAACATAGAAAACATACGGTGAGAAAACAGTGAAACAAAACTCATCCAAATAATTAATAGAATCAAAAGGGGGTTCAAAATCGTAAGCATATCTAGGGCTTCAATCAGCCCCTAACAAAGGAAATTTAGCTACTCATAGTCTTAAATAATAGCATTGAAGAATTCATGAAAGATGAACAAAAGAAGAAGAAATAAACACTTGGTCCCCGTCGGGATCGCAGCCTCGCAAAATAGCTCTTCTTTTTTTTCCACTTCTTCTCTCTTGTCTTCTTCTTTATTTTGTCTTTTCCTCTAGCTCTCTCTCTCTCTCTTCTCCGCGCCAAGCTCTCCGTACGTATCCCTTTGCTAGCTAAACATATATATATATATATAAGCTTAGCTAGAAACCTAACAGAATCCACATGCATCACGTGCATGCATGCAATCATTTAGTGCAAGTAGACTTCTTGCTTTATTATTCTTCTTTTAGTCTCCAAGTCCACTTCAACTTCTATTTCTCACCAACTTTGCTCGTCAAGAACCAAAACCAACGTACGTAATCTCCTATAATCTGCTCGCCAGGCATCTCTTAATTGTATATATATATATATAAGCTCCTCGCCAAGGCCACTCCGTATATATATCACGTGGGCAACTAGAATTCTTCTCAAATTAGGACTCCTTCACTCCGTAAGTCCTCCTCTTCCACAATAACTTTTAAAATATATTCTTTAATCTCTTTTTCTTCATTAATCTCCAAAGTACCTAAAAATAAATAAACTTAATTAATTTACTCAATTAATAACAATAAACTAAATATAGGGAACAAATTAAATACCAAATAGACGCATAAATATGCGACTATCAACGAGATCACATATACTTGCTGCAAACATGTCTGTAAGGATTTATGTTCCCTTTTGAGAGGACATGTCGCCACCAAAAAGAAGTTGGTTATGGCACTGCCACCACAGAATATGGCATGGTGACGTCACAAAGTGGCATAGTGTCGTCATAGGCCATTGGTTCCACTGAAGAGTGTAGGAGACCCAAATGTTTAATAAATACTCTTCCAAGGAAGGGAGCAAGTTTGGCACAATATGATCCATTGATCATTGGTACTCAATTCCATCATATATTTATAATTGAGGGACGCCTTAATGTTAAAACCAATTACTCATAATATAGAAATCTCTACAAAGTACAAATTACACTAGTGTACATGAGAGCATGAAATTTTGAGACTTATCGAACATATCTACTTTGAAACTCCTGAATGTAGTAGCAATTGGCCTACATGGAAAGAAGCAATCTAGATTGAATTATGTTTACTAACAAAGAGAAAGGTCTTTGGGTTGATGATGCCGACACACCCAAGTGTAAAGCCTATCAAAATGGGTCTTTGTTAGAAAGCGTGATGAGAATAAAGAGATTATACTCGCCTCATGGCGCAAGGCTTCTCACAACGCTCTGGAAACGACTACGATGAGATAAATTCTCTCGTAATGGATGTCATTGCACTCCACTACCTTGTCAGTTTGGTAGTTTCCGAAAAACTTGATATGCAGCTTATAAACGTGGTCATGATGTATCTCTATGGGGATCTAGAATAAGATATATATATATATATATATATATATATATATATATATATATATATGAATGTCTCAGATGGACTTCATTTACCCAAATCAAGTGGCTCTAGACTACAGAGCGCGTTTGTAATGAGAATGAAGCATTCACCAAGTGACTACTTGATTGGAAAGGGATGTACCCATGCGTGTTCATTTATATGACAAGTTCAGGATTTGCAAAGTGTTTGAAATCCGAATTTGAGATGAAAGATCTTGGGAACACACGGTTTTGTCTCGAATAAAGGAGTCACAACTAGTGTTGGGAACTCGAGCACCATAATGATGAGATTTTCCATCATCGGTTTATACTCTAAGATATGTTGCACTTTATGATGATAAAGTGAAGTATATGAGTACTCCCATGATCTGCTATAATCTTAACCCTTAGAGGGATCCCTTTTCGTCCAAGGGATGATGACGAAGACGCGTTAGAGGCTAAAGTATCTAATCTAAGTGCAAGAGTGTACTTAGCATAATACACAAGACTTAGCTCCTCATTCTTATTGAACTTAATAGCTAGATGTAGCTATACGCCCACGCAATGCCATTTGGAATGGTTTAAAGACAATCTTTTAGTATAAAAGAGTATGAAAGGTATGGGCTTAATCTATCCCTACAGAGAGGCTATAAAGAGAGTGGCGTTGGAAGTAAGGGCACCACAAAGAAAGTGGCATTGATTTCCCTTTACCCCCTACACCAACAATCGTTGTGATGTGTTGGTAAGTTTTGCTGAAGTTGGATATCTCTCTGATCCACATAAAAGTTGTTCCCAAGTTGGTTATGTCTTTACCATGGGTAACACCGCGATATCTTGAAGTCTAGAGAGCAGACTCGTGTCGCTACATCTTCGAACCATGTTAAGATTATCGATCTAACATGAAGTTGTTATAGAGTGCATATGGTTGAGAACCATAAGTGCACATATCGAAGATCAAGTGGTTTATGAATCACCACTGATGAACCTACATGCATTATGAGGATAATGTTGCTTGCATCAAGGTGATGAAGCTAGATTACATGTAGGGCGACAACACTAAATATATATCACATAAGTTATTCTATAGTCAACAAACAATAGCAATTCTTCAAGGTTATGGTTGACCAAGTTTGATTTGAGGATAATGTGGCAGACTTTCTAAGTCAATGGCCAAATTTCACATTTGGCCAACATATTCAAGCTACCATGGATGTTGATATCAGGGGGAGATGCAGACTTCAGAGGGAGTCTGGCATGCACACGAGCATTTATGGATGTGAAGGACACCTTGTACTCTTTTTCCTTGACTAATGTTGTTTTTATCCCAATGGGTTTTTATTGCTTAGCAATGTTTTAATGAGGCAACATGGTTATGTGTCATATCATCGTCTGCGATGATCTGCACTCTTTTTACTTGGCGAGACCGATTTTCTCCTGCAAAAGTTT
This sequence comes from Geum urbanum, assembly GCA_946800695.1. Classification (NCBI taxonomy): domain Eukaryota; kingdom Viridiplantae; phylum Streptophyta; class Magnoliopsida; order Rosales; family Rosaceae; genus Geum; species Geum urbanum. Next base: position 30,852,621 of record OX327017.1, read on the forward strand.
TTGGCTCGACAAGGTTTTTGATGAGGCATCAATGAAGCAAATGAAGAAGCGTCACCACCATACACCGGCACAAGGGGGAGTGTTGTAAGATATTTGATGTACTTAGTTATGGTGGAGATCACAAAATATGGTAGTGTATCTTATCCAGAGATGTAATATGATTAGTTTCATGTTTGTACCTCTTGTACTCTCCTATATAAAGGAGTTGCTTCTTCATTAATAAAATTACACAATTTATTACTTCAAATTATTCTCTCTATAATTACATAATTCCTAAAACATATAATTCCTCTAGATACGTTGTATTAAAGTTTTCCCTCTTCCTCTCCCTCTCCCTTGCTTTAACCTTTTGCTCCTTGGCTGCTTTTTTCTGCTCTGAAATATCGGTAGCTATTTATTCACAGGCGTTCGCTTGTTGTTTATGCTACTTAAACCATTCTACTAATTAAACCCCGTACATCTAGGTGAGACAAGTATGCGAACAAATTAAAGTCACAAAGTCCGATCCGGCCATGCAATGACAACTAATATGGGGGCATGGTTTGGAAGTGATCGCCGTCGTGTATGGCTGGTGCTTATGATAGTACTCCTCCTCACATGTGGAGCTCATACGGCGGAAATTTTTCTTACTTGGGACGTCGCCGTCGATACGACTATCAAACCATCTGTTGATCAACCGGTATGTATGAACATGGTTAGAACTTTGTATATATATTGTTTTGTTTAATTTCGGTTCATCAAAATCCCACTTTTGTTGTTGTGAAGGTGATCGCTATCAACGGGATGTTTCCGGGGCCTCTTTTCAATGCCACAACCAATGATGTTGTCCATGTCAATGTGTTTAACCATGTAGATGAACCGGTGCTTATTACTTGGTATGTATGGCCAGTTTCCCATTCTAGATAACTTCATTAGACACTTTGTACGTTGACACTAAAGATGAAGAAAAGAAAAAGCATTGTTTTGCAGGAATGGGATGCAACAAAGGCTAAACTCTTGGCAAGATGGAGTTTCAGGAACAAATTGCCCCATTCAGCCTTTTACTAACTGGACTTATGTGTTCCAACCCAAGGATCAAATTGGTACCTTTTTCTACTTTCCCTCCATCAACTTCCTCAAAGCTGGAGTTGGCTTTGGTCCAGTTCGGGTTAATCATCGTCCGGTCATACAAGTACCATTTCCGAAACCAGAAGCTGAATTCGATCTTCTGATTGGTGACTGGTGACTGGTACCAAACGAGTTACAAGGTACTTATTCATACGTACACCATGTTATTGATCAAACAAATCACTAGGTACAAAGTTGAAATTAAGTTGATTGTGAATAACATTACTTTCTGTTACGTGAACTTAACAGAATCTTAGGTCTATAATCAGCACTGATCTGACGGCCACCCAAAATAGTACACCTGATAAACTCTTGATGAATGGAAAAGGATCATATTTGGACCCTCTTACAAAAGCCTACGAGTCATTCACCCTTACAAAAGGTACACACACTACGCAATGTTGGGACGTACATGATATTTCTAGCTGCAGGCCATGCTTTGGTGCCTAGCTTGTTTGTCTTACGGTAATGTGCTAATTTTGTGCAGGGAGGACACACCTGTTCAGGATATCAAATGTTGGGACTACATGGAGTTTCAATTTCATCTTTAATGGTGTTGGTCGAAACAGAAGGATCATACACTATCAAATCACATTGAACTCTCTTGATGTACATGTTGGACAGTCCTATTCGGTGCTTGTCACAGCTGATCAGGACACTTCAGAATAACATGGTGGCAACTCCTAAATTGGTATGCTGCACTATGATAACTCCTCCACAGCTGCAGGTGGACCTCTACCGGTTGGCCCTGACCCGCTTGATATAAACTTCTCCATCAATCAAGCCAAATCCAACAGGTAATTAAACCGCCATTTGGACGTTTTGTGTTGCGCCTCTTCTGTTTAGCCATTTTCAGATATGATTCTCGTATTGTCATGCTCTTGTTTGTTTTAAGTTTCATGATGTAAGACCTATGGGATTGAGACTTTGTTCCTTGGGAAGGTGGAATCTGGCTACAGGTGCAGCAAGGCCAAATCCACAAGGAGCCTTCAACGTACATAATGTGAAGTTATCACAGACATTCTTACTCAGCGCATCAATAGCAGAGATCGATGGTTTGCCAAGTTTTACTGTCAACAATGTGTCTTACTTAACCCCAGATACACCCTTAAAGTTGGCTGATCACTTGGTCAATGGCTCTGGAGTATACGAGCTTGATGAATTCTCTACCGACTCTACGAATGGTAAACCTGAGACTGGAGTCTTTGTTGCTGTTGAACGAGGTAAAACTCATTGAGTTTACTAGATTAGTTTAAAAATTAGGTAGTGGGAGATAGCTCTAGAACTTACTTGGCTAGAGTCGGTGAACTTGAGTCTAGAAAGTTACAGTGTTATTGTAAAACTGATCTAGAATGATCATGTAAGTCGGTGACTTACTTAGCTAGTGATCAAAGCCTATAAATAGGCTTAGTAGGCAATGAGTACCTGTAAGCAGAAACAAAAAGTTGTAAACCTTCCCATATAAACAAAGTTATCTTTCTCCCTGGTTAAAACCTTCTCTTCTCGTAGCTAACCATTCTCCTTGATCTCAACCTTAACTCCTAAAACCATTGTCCTACCTTGCTTTCCCGTAAACCTATAAACCCTTTATAATCCTAATAGTTGCAACTGGAAATCATAAAGGGTGGAGAGAACTTGTTTTCCACAATGATCTTGAGGTCATGGATTTGGATGGCTTTGTTTTTGGGTAAGTACAGCACTACAACTACAATATATCATCAGGGACATGTTCACTAGTCGCACCGAGTTGTAACACCATGAGATGTGATGCTAGTCTTCCAGCTGATAACTATGTGTGTGTATTTCCGTAATGGCAAGGAAAAATGGAAGGCTAATTCGCGCTCAAGTTACAACCTTTATGATCCGGTGGTGCGTTCTACAGCACAAGTGTACCCAGGAGGGTGGACCGCAGTTTATGCATACCTTGACAACCCTGGAATTGGAATTTGGGGTCACAACACTTGAAGAATTGGTATGTGGGTGAAGAGCTTATGATCCGAATCCTAACCCTGCAAAAGAGAGGCCTTCCCCAAATAACATCCTTCTATGTGGTCAGTCTCATTGTTATTGTTAAGACACATGCCTTGTTTAACACGCTAGGCCACTATGATCTAATGCTAGATTGCCCTTTTAATTTCCGTCTGCAGGGAAGTTTGCTCCACCGGCCACTCCCCCTTCTTCCCCATCCGGACCTCCTCCAAAGCCGTCGAGTGCGCCATCTTTGCAATTTACCAGCACAGGGTACTCATCAATACATGTCTAATGTCTTCCGTAATATCAATTAGCTTTTTGAAGATTCGTAGTCACTTTCACATCTAACTTATCTTTCTTACTTTTTGTAGGTTTCAAATTGCCATTATCTGCATCATTGCCACATTCTTTCAAATAGACAGGGGTTCGTTCACTTTTTGATTAGGCCAGAGAGAACCCTTGATAGATTAGAAAACTATGTTCATTTTCAGAGACTATAATTCTATTGAACAGAAGTAGTCCTATAGGTACAATCTATTCAGGTCAATTATTTCACGTTTAGCCAATTAATTTGACAGAAATCGATTTCACAGAATTGGTGTACGTATCTCAAGAAGTTTAAGGAGTACAAATATGTATTATTATAACCATTACGAATCGATACAACACAATTCATGAATTCTCTACTCTCTAGCCAAGCCAGTTGGGAAAGTTCTTCAATTTTCAAAATGTATGCTACTCAGTACTCATCCTATGAACTCTTCCTTAACGCAAACGAGACGGATTAACCATTTATACAGTAATGAAATACTTCAGTAGAAAATACAGTAGTCAGTTTACAGGTGGAAGATGAACTCTCCCTTTCATTTATTTTTGGAACAAAACTATAGTGTAAGCGCCTCATAGATTTTCTGAGAATTTACGACTAAATAAACTAAAACAGATGAATACCGAAAGCAGAAATAAACACAGCAGTTTAGGTGGTTCGGCTAAAACTATAGCTTACGTTCATTTTTTGATCTCTCTTGAGAGATTCACTAGCACTATGAAGAATTAACCGATTACAAGTACTTATTGTAGATCCCTTAAACCCTTTAACCGAGTTCTTATCTCTCTATCACTCTGAGCTCTAGTTTTCTATCTAACTAGCTCTCTTTCTGAATGGCGTCGCGGTTGACCACATCGATGGAAGTCAAAAAATATATTTTTTAAAAAATCTACCATACGATGTGATCATTGAACTATAATAAAATTGTGGTTAAAACTTTAGCTTGTTTCCTCATGGTCTCCATCTCGATCCATTTGGCCAAATGCAGCGGTCATTTATGCCTATAGTTTTTAGTTCTGCTAATTTTGTCTTATCGGCGACTTCGACAATTAAATTTTTTGCTCTCCTTGCTTTCAAGACATCGTAAGGCCATCTTCAACAAAGAATGGCCAAATTAGGGTCAGGGTTATAATATAGCCCCATAAATATTATTTTTATATTGTTAAATAGTGAACCATCTCGAGCAAGGAGGGCCAATTTGCTTTGAGTGAACCTTTAACAATTTGACACTTGTCAACATCTTGATATTTTCTCCTCAACCCACATACATGAGTGGTCCCCCATTATTTGGCTTGAGCTAGCTAAAGAGCTATATTTGGCCCTTTCTTTGGCTTTTTGGCTTGGCCTTTATTTCTTGTTAGAGATCAAAATTGGGCTATAATTTAGTCTATGGCCCTTTAGATCATCTTGCTGAAGATGACCTAAGGGGTACCTCTATGTGCAGGTATGACATTTCACTTTCTCAAATGGACGTGCGATAGCGTTTTCCTTTGTGACTCATTTATAATGAAAATAAGGGCATAAAGAACAGTCAGGGTTGACTCTCCGGATCGAGGTCCAAACGATAATCAAACCGGCTCAAATTTTTACACTGCGTATACAATAGTTATATGTCCTTATCCTATGGTTCATTTTTTCATATTCGATTTGTTTATAACTTTTTTACTTTCAAAAAACCATATTTGTTCAAAGCATTTAACAAAAGTTATAAAACACTAGTGAGCACGTCATGAATTCATTCATTCTGTCAACACAAATTTGTGGATTTCGTAATATCAATCAGACTAGAGTGAAAATGGGCACCATAAATAACTACATTTATTTTTTGATAATTTGTTTAGCGACAGAGCTATTTATTTTTTAATTTTGAGAGTTTCAATACAATATTTTCATTCAATATAAAAGTTTACTATTTCGATCGAGCTCAAAACGGTCACCGAAGTTGTTCAAATTTTTTTGGGATGTACAAAATAGTCCATGGATTTAATTGTACAGTCCGTTTTTTCAATTTTCTTTTTTAACTATTAGTATATTTTTTTAAACAATTATATTCTATTATAATTGATGAATGATAATCGAATGACACATTTGGTCTGGAAATTTTTTTGGGTTCGACAATTTTAGAGTGATTTAGACGCCAAAACGGTTTCGTGGAAATTTTTACAGAATTATTTGAAGTCTTGATCAACCTATATTTTAAAAAAAAAAATTAAAGTATGAAATTAAAGAAACTTATATCAATAAAATTTGATTTTTTGTTTTCTAGGTGGATCTTAACTGGCAAATTTTTTTTGTTTTTTTTTTTAATTTCTGGGTCATAAATTTAGGGCCATTGAACGATGTCGTTCTCGTTCTTTCTGCCGATTGTCGACGTCGAACGATGAGAGAGTGGGGCGACGAGGAGACCGAGAGTTCGACAAATCAACGAGGAGGTCGACGAAATCATTTGACCGATTCAGATCAGGATTCGTGGCAATTTGGGTTCCCAGAGTTATCTCTGGGTGTCCAGAGTCGATTTCAAGGCCGCGAGAGAAGCGATGGTCAGGGAAAATAGAGGAGAGAGGGAGGACGTCGGCGACGGAGGAAGGAGGTAGCCAGAAAAGAGAGAGGAGAACGAGAGAGCAGCGGCGAGGGTTCTGGCAAGAATTTCCAGTGGCGGAACGCAGTTGTCGGCAACAGAGAAAGGCTAACGTCTCTGAACAAAGATGAGGATCATGTGTCTTTGTCTCATTGTAAGCTTAATTTGGCAAAACAAGTTTTGAGAAATTCAACGGCTTAAATTTAAAAAAAAAAATGGGCGTAAAGAAAGTGGGCGTCCATTCAAGACTCTCTCTCTGCACCAACCCTTACTTAGAAACAGCTAATGATGCTTAATTAACAATGTCATGATTCCCATGATACAAGGACAATAATTTGTAATTTGGTACCAAATGTACGAGGCTGGGCTAGCTAGCTGTTTGTCCTCTTATCTTCAATCCTGTCTTAACTTGCTGGATTGTTATATCTTAATATCGCCCACTTTGTGCTCACACATGCGCGTAGCATCATACATACCACAAGTTAGGCCTAACTTTGCCAGATCTCATTCTACATGCACTCCACTCTCTACCAAAACTAACAAGAAGATCTAAAAACTGATCAGCAATGAGCATTAGTCATGCACCACTAATTTTAATTACATGGATTGTCGGACTTGCCTACACTATATGTATATCCAAGTCTTCTAAGAATTAGCGTATGTGGTTCGAAGCAGCTAATCTAAACAGTCCTGTTACATTAACTCAATACCAACAATTCGATCAAATTAACAACTTATTATTCCTGATGTTCACTTTTAAGGTGTAGGGCATTGTAACTACTTTGAGTTCCCAAAGTTGAAGATCCTAGGAATGGTGCAAGTACTTTAAGGTTTTGTGGGTCATGAAGCAGTGGATCATACCAGACAATGCTTAGGTATACAGACTGGGGTAGTAACTAACGAGAGGAGGCGACCAAGCTAAGAAAGTGCCAAAAATGTGCAACTAGCTAGGGACTCATTTCTTTAGTAGCACATATTGTTAATTAAAAGAGAGAAATTAAAGGACAATGGGGTGGGTTCGATCATGTGGAAAATTGTAGTGTCTCAGTGGTTTAGACACACTTTTTATTCTCTTCCTCATCACTCACATCGATGGCAGCAGGCTAGATTTCTTGTAGATGAAACAATGAAGCTCACACCACGACTAAAAATTGGTTGTGAGAATGGTGAGGCTGGTGGTGACAAGCTAGCTTTAGCTAGCACTCTCTCACCGTCCATCACATTTCTCCCACTGGAAAAACAGCCAAATAAACCCAATAGGAAAGCAAAGGGAAAAGCCCCCATCATTATATTATATAAAATATATAGTATAATACAAGTTAAGAATCTTGTAAGTCGATCAGGTAAAGTCGTTCCACATCGAAAAACTAAGCAAAGAAAACTAGTAATGTATTAACAAAGAATCGAAGTCCATATATTTGATATTGTTCGGATTGAACCAAAAGAATCCAAAGAATCATGTAGTTACTGAAAGTAAAATAAAAAATGGTAGTAATTCACATCGATCAAGTGGGAAGAAACTAGATAGGGTTTTTCTTAGTAATGGCAATCCACCAAAATTCTTAACCTTTCTTGTTGCTGTTGTTTCTGCGGCTGCTGCTGTTGCTGTGTGGACGCATACACAAACTTGGATTGGTCTCGATAATGATCGTCTTCCGGTGCAGGAAGGTTGAGATCCAAGTCCAAGGACAACATGCTTCGTTGCTTCTTAATGGGCGGTTGTTGTTGTTGTTGATTTTGTGGTTGCTGAGCTTCTAAGGCTAGAGGCACTATTACTGATGATGAGGGAGGAGGAGTAGCAACTGTCAACGACAAGGTCGTGTTGGCGGCAGCTGGTGATCCTCCGACGGGGGCGCGGTGGCGCCTCATGTGGCCTCCCAAGGCCTGACCGGAGGTGAACTCCGCCCCGCAAATAGAGCACTCATGAACTTTGGACTTGTTGTTGTTGTTGGCGCTCAAGACAAGCGCTTTGTTACTCAAATGAAGAGAAAGTGGGGAGGAGCAGGACATGTTCATGTTTTTGAAAAATGATGAGTCTTCTTCATCAGACGGCAACATACCAATACCAAAGTGCTTGTTGTTATTATTAATATTCTTGTCCTCCACAATATTGATGGCTGCTGCTTTTGGCTTCTTGTGACTCGCGCGGTGTCCCCCCAAAGCTTGGAAAGAAGGGAAAGTCCGGCTACACGTCTTGCACTCGTAAACGTAGTACCCGCCGCCTGCCGCGGCCATTTTGGCGGGAAATGCGGCGGCGAGGGGAGTTGCTTCCGAGATCAATCTTCGACTACTTGTGTTAACATTGTGATGATCGATATGGAGCTGTTGGTGCAGCTTGGGAGACGAGGCATAATAATCAGGACTACCCTTGGATTGGCCTTGTGCCAATAGGATCAAACAGTTGGCCATGTCCTCCTCTTCCTCCGTGCTATCGTTTGGCTCATGATCCGAAGAGGTGGCGGTGGTGGTCGGGGAGGAGCTGGTGTTGTTATAACACTCGCCGCCATCCGCGGTGGACGAGTGAGTGGGGATGGCGAAAGGGATGGGGGATTGTGGCCTTCGGCGCTTTGTGCGCTTGCCCTTGATAATAATATTGTTGTTGATGTTGGTGTTGTTGGTTATGTTGGTGTTGGTTGTGGTTGTGGTGGTGGTGGTGTGTTGTTCCTTGCAGCCTAGGATGACTTGTTCTTCTTCTTGTTGCTGTTGTTGTTGTTGTTCCTCCTTAGGATCATGATCATGATGTTGATGTTGATCTGCTTCTTCCATGTTAATTAGGTTTTGGTTCCTTCTCCTCCTCTACCTGTTAAAGTGTTTAAGAGACAGAGGGAGAGAAGAATGGGTGGGGAGGAAGCAAGAGGAGGAGGAGGAAGACAGACTGGTTTTTTAGTGGTTTTTATTGCATCAATATATATAGTAGTAGAAGAAGAATTTTGGAGTCATCCCAAGACACACAACACTAACTGTGAATAATGTTTTTTAGTGATCCCCCCACCCTCAAAAAGAAAAAGAAAAAAGATCTGTTGGCAATTTTAGAGAGTGAGAGAGTTTTAGTATATATTTTAGGGATATGGCCATAAACAACAACCAGATATAACAGAAAGGGTTTCAAATTTAGGAGATGGAGAGTTTAAAAGCCAGACATGAAGAAGAGGTTGTTAAACGCAAACTCCGTTTCATGCTCTCTTTCCTTCAAATCCCCCTTTCACTTTTGCCAACCAACACACTTCATTCTCACCACCCCAAAACAAGTATGTTAGCGGGTGCATTTCACTCTCTTATATATATATATATATATATATATTATTCTTTCCTTTATTATGTTTTTGCACACTACTACTAGTGCCACTCCATCTCTTCACTCCAACAATTTTGTCTTTCCTCAAGTGTGACTTGTCCTACAAATTAGGTGCAAAGTCTAAGCTTGTCATAAACTAGTATTTAATATAAGTAGCTCAACTTGTGGATTAAGATTTAAGGAAGTAGGACTTTTGGTATCACTTACCAACTATTCCCAAACGTTTAATTTTTTCATTTCCTTTTCAAGGTGATTATAGCTAGGACAAGGTAATGTTATGTAATTAATCCCAACTTTTCTTTGAATTTGTATATGTTGACTTGAATGGATCCCCTTATTTTAATTTAAAGATAGCTAATTATCAAATCCAAGTAGCTAGTCCAATGTATAATCTGAATATGAAAGTTTTAATTTTCCCTAAAAAAAAACACAATTGATCGATATGTAGTATTCAATCAAAAGGCTAGGTCCTTATAATTTCTAGGAATAGCAAGAAACTATGATGAAGCTTCACATCGCTACCAGTCAAAACTATCACATCTAAATTGTGAGCGTATGCTTGAAAGAGGAGACAACTCGATCATACTTGTATGGTAGTGATTTAATGATCGAGGGTTGTAGTTTCTCACCAATTAGTACTAATATAAGTATGTTTTCTTAATTGCAATTGCAAGTGTTGTAATGTTATGCTGGTTAATTAATCGGAAAAATTCACCCTAATTTTAGAAAAAAATACTCTCACTGGTTAACAAAAATTTGAGAAATTCTTATTAGTCAACTAACTCTAAGAGAAACTTTCCTATTAGTCAATTTTACCTGATTTCTTATATTTTCTTTTCAAAACTATCCCGTAAGTCAAAAAATTCTCTCTCTCTCTCTCTCTCTCTCTCTCTCTCTCTCTCTCTCTCTCTCTCTCTCTCTCTCTCTCTCTCTCTCTCTCTCTCTCTCTCTCTCTCTCTCTCTCACACACACACACTCACACACCTCTCTCTCTCTCTCTCACACACCTCGGCTAGTCGGTGCATGTCTAAGTGATTCAATAGTTTTGCCTTTTGTTTGATTTTCTCTCTCTTTTTGTTGTTTGTTTGAAATTGCTGACTTGAGAAATGCACAACATGTGTTCGGCGAAATGCTCGACTCAGATTTTTTTGTCATCGGATGTGTGTTATCAATTATGTGTGTTATCGAGTATGTTTTTATTTTTTACTGTGGATGTGTTTCGTTATATTGATATGTTTTCTACGAATCATTGCATTTTTTGAATTGTTGTGTCGGGGTTTAATCGAGTTAAGTTGGAATCTACAGTTGTAGACGTTAAACTGAGTATCAGTTGATCCGCAACTGAGTATCAGTTTACCCTCAACTGAGTATCAATTGAACATCAACTAAGTATCAGTTGACCGTCAACTAAGTATCAGTTAACCCGCAACTGAGTATCACTTGACCCATAACTGAGTATCACTTGACCGTCAAGTGAGTATCACTTGACCGTCAAGTGAGTGTCACTTGACCGTCAACTGAGTGTCACTTGACCGTCAACTGAGTGTCACTTGACCGTCAACTGAGTGTCACTTGACCGTCAACTGAGTGTCACTTGACCGTCAACTGAGTATCACTTGACCGTCAACTGAGTGTCACTTGACCGTCAACTGAGTATCACTTGACCGTCAACTGAGTATTAGTTGACCCTCAACTGACTATTGATTGAACGTCAACTGAGTATCAGTTGATGAACCTATAATCTAGAGATTTTGACGGTCAATGATCAATGATCAAAGTCAATGGTCAAAGTTCCTGGATTCTGGGCATCGGTCATCGATTAACGGTCAACGCCAGCTGAGTCTAGTTAATGAAGAGGTTATGAGAAAGTAATGGCTAGGTTAGGTTAAGAGAGTAGGCTGATTTTTTCGCCTAATTAATTGGTTAATGAGAATATTTGAACTATTTGTGAGTTAGTAAGAATTTCTAATTTTTTTCTTGGACTCCCAAAAAAAACTTTAATTATTTAGTTGTATTTGTGGTCAACTGTATCCAACTGCATGCAATTGGAAATATCATAGTAACATAGTTGTAATACAATTTATTCTTTGTTATTGGATACTTGGACACAAATCTAATGATAAATAAGAACAACCATTCTTGAATGGATTAATTGATCACCAAAATATGATTTCCTCCGTATGTAATTCGTACTTTCAGAACATAAACATACGTATGCAACTATATATGCATTGAGATATATATATTTAATGGAGTGAAACATGTATATATATATATCATATAATTGAATGTATAGTTGGTATATATTATGGTTTTACCGGCCTATAAAAAGAAAACAAATTAATCCATGAATGGTTGTGAACTTGTGATCGAAGGTAATTTTGGAAGAAGGCGCGTGGATTTATATGTAGAGCTAGTCGAACCACACATAGTGAAGACGTCTTGTTGAAGAGACTCCAAAATACAGGCTAGCTGCAGATACACATGTTGGACGTTAATTTACCTTCTAATTTAGTATTATAGAGATCGGTGAGGCATACAAAGGGATCGAAGTGCAATTTACAAAGTATGTGTGTCTTCAAGGGAAGCAAGAAAGCTGACGCAAATTAAGAGATCGAGGGCAACAAATTGATCACGTACCCCCATTACTTTAATTTGCCTCAACGATTTGTGTATTTTCTGTATGTGTTATATGAATGTGAAGCTAGATGATTGGAGAGCAAGCCTGGAACCACGGAATCTGCGGTGCTCCCTCCGACTCCACTTATATTCTCTCTCTCTCTACGAATTTAACATTCATTTTTGGGATCCATATATTCTCTTCTAGATGATTGGAGTGCAATTACATAATACTTGTTGTGATGGAGTATGTCATGCTTGCATGACCGCACAGTACATGGAACTCGATCACTGCGTGTCTTTCTTCCTTTGTTAAGACCCAATTTTTAGTCCTATTTTAAGGGCCACTAAATTATCTCAATTCCTCTAAATCCATGGCTTGGTTAGATCTTCGTTACAAGCCTAGCCATTCATTGATCATCAAACACAATAGATCTGAGAAAATTATAGTTACTATTTCAAAAAATTAAGTACAAACTAATGCAACTAGCTAGTGCTCATTTCATTTACATCTTTGACTCAAGATGTCATTTTCTTTTATTTTCATGCCGGGTTCTTAATTTATCGACATGCATACTTGATCGAGGCCGGCCACCATGTGCAGACTGATGCGAAGAAAACATGGCTAATTCACATGGATATGTTTGAAACAAATATTTGTGTCAATTCCCTTTTATTAATTAGTACTACGTATGATAACAGCCAAATTAGACCTAATTGTACAGACTACCATTACCAAAAAAATGCACTTAAGATTACACTTAGACGACGAAATATAAAGCGTCGTCTAAAAGTGAGAAAATTCATCGAAACAAAAAGTGCCGTCTAAGAGAAAAAAAATTCATCATCTAAGTAGAACTTAAAAGACGAAAAAATTTCGTCGCCATAGTAATCGTACATAGACGACGAAATTGGTACCCATTCGTCGTCTAAATTCATACCCTAACACTAACCCCTAACTCCAAAACCGGCCCTAACCCATAATTTCGTCGTCTAAGGTCTTACCCTAATACTAAACTCTAAACCCTAACCCGTAAATCCTGACTCATAAAACATTTAGGCGATGAATAATACCCATTTTGTCATCTAAGATGAATTTTATCGCCTCCGATCAAAGAGCATGACCATGTATACCATCTTAAAAGGCATATTTTTTTTCATCGATGGCATAGTGTAAACAATTCTTGGACTGTGAGTATCAATGGTTCAAATCGGAGTTATGAAGATTCGTATATCAACGTTTCCGTTTCGTTGAAATTTCGGTTCTATGGTTGACTCGTTGATCAAACCTCTAACAAACTTCATATTTACTGAAAATTTGTCCACATACATATTATGTTGTGATGAATATATGTAACAGTTGTTTTGTCCAAATTTATTCTCGTTAATATTGATGTGGAGTGAATATAGATATACGAACACTTAAGTTATACAATATTAGTAGATATATAACAAGTTTTTAGTCTTACCCCAACTTTTTACGTCAAATTTCAATTAATTTCTATCTACTTGATAAATTAAGTTTTTATGACAAGACAAACACCCGTAATTTCGGAAACAGGATTACGAATTATATTTTACGATCATTTTCGTCTTTTAACTATTTTTTGATAATCACTAAATTCAATCGATCGAATCTTAAACTAATCCGAATTAGGTTGAATTTTTTTTTACAATATTGTATAAATGTAATGATTACATCTGACGGTTGATTTTGATGGTTTTTAAGCAACTACCCAAAATTAATTTTTTAAATATTTATAAAATAAAATAAAAATTCACTTAGACGACAAAACTGTACAAGTTTCGTCGTCTAGGTGAATTTATTTTTTATTTTTTAATAATATTTGAAAAAAAAAATTTAATCAAAATTTTGGGAAAAATTTAAAACACTTAGATGACGAATCTTCCAGGTTTCGTAGTATAAGTGATAAAAGTAGGCGAGTCTTATTTTCCGCCAAAATTTTTGCCAAAAATTCAAACCACTTAGGCGACGAAACTATTAGGTTTCATCGTCTAAATCAAAAAGTTAGCATTTTTTTTCCGCAAAAAATTCAAATCATTTAGACGACAAAACTATTAGGTTTCATCGTCTAAATCAAAAAAAGTTTGAGATTTTTTTTTAAATTTAAAACACTTAGATGACAAAACTATTAGGTTTCTTCGTCTAAGTGCAAAAAGTTGGCGAATTTTTGAAAATTTAAAACACTTAGGCGATGAAACTATTAGATTTCGTCGTCTAAATGCAAAAAGTTGGCGGATTTTTTGAAAATTCAAATCACTTAGGCAATGAATTTATTAGGTTTCGTCATCTAAGTCATTTTAAAACTCTTTAAATCGATCATTTTCTCAATCTCTCTCTCTCTCTCTCTCTCTCTCTCCCTCCCTCAATCAAACCACCCACCACCACCACCACCACAACCACCACCCCACGCCACCACCACCACCATCACTGCCACCACACACCAATATAAGTAGTTTAGGTTAATTTTGTTAGGTTAATTTAGTTATTAACTAATTATATTATAAATTTTGTATTTAAATATTAAATTATTTAAATTATTTATTATGAATTTTGCATTTTATGTATTTTTTTATTTTTTTCTTTAAAAAAAACCAAATTTTTAACAAAACTATTACAATTTCATCGTCTAAGTTGCAACACTTAGACGACGAAATTATAGTAGTTTCGTCGTCTAAGCGGTTCATTTAACTTTTTTTTATAACAAAATAAAACACTTAGACGACGAAACTACTACAATTTCGTCGTCCAAGATGCAACACTTCGACGACGACATTGTATTATTTTCGTTGTCTAAGTGTTGAATCTTAGACATTGAATTATTAGTTTCGTCGTCTAAGTATTCAATAAGACGATGAAAATTTTTGTTTTCTTTTTCAGTAAACTTTCGTCGTCTAAAAACCTAGGTGACGGAGTTTATTTTGTCTCTAAGATGTTATTTAGACGACGAATCAAAAAAGTTTTGTCACCTAAGTACTTAGGTTATGATACTTAGGCGACGAATTTTATACGACGAAAAATTTGTTATTTAAGTACTTAGAAGACCAAAAAAAACATCTTAGACGACAAGACGACGAAATTGCTTCGTATGATCGAGCATTCTAGCTAGGTTAATTAAGCTGGTTGGTATTTTCTATTATCACAATGTGCTCCTGTAAATTTAATAGCAATAAACTAAAAAATAAAGGCTGCTAAGTGCTAAATATTAATTTTTAAAAATGAAGTAATAAGATGGATTAGTATCTTTGTGAGTGTGTATAATGCAGCTAATAACTAATCTTCTAAAATCTTGATCAGTAACCAGTATCATGTGTAGTGTTGACCAAATTGTAAGCAATATCTTTAATTAACAATGTACAATAATATACATATAAGATGTAATGTTAGTATTTAACTAATTAGAGAACATTTATACAGGATTAAGTCGCAGTGGTTACCCCAAATAGCTAGTTAGCCTCCATGGTAGGATTGGTAGCTATGTAAATATTCTATGTACAAGACTACAAGCTAATCATTGAGGTTCACATCCAAATGATGAAAATGATCGAGGCAATTATTTGGGGGATGGGAATTAAATAGAAAATGGAGAACTATATAGAATCAAAGCAACTACGTATTATCAAATAGAAAAAGTTAAACCAGTGATGTAGTGTTAAAGTGAAGTCATGGATATTGTAGCAAATTAATAGATATCTTATCTTTGGGATGAAGATCTTCGCTTAGTGGAAGACTACTTGCCATCTAGTGATCTATCTGTTGGTAGTCGACCGAATTCAGATCCATGCATTTTTAGTTAATTTAGATAAGTGCCCAAATTAATTAGTATCGATAACCACATGATGGTAGTGCAGCGATTTATATTGATCACCTTCATTTGTTAATAATAATAAAGCAAATCGATCCGATTGATTTTGTTAATTTTGAACATAATTATGATATACTTTTTTTTGTGTTATACATAAAGTTGTTGTCTCTAAATATGTGTGGCATTATATCGAGCATCTTTGCATTATATATTCAATGCGTAAACAAACAATTTACTTCATTGAATGTACGTTGTCACCTTCTTATAATTTTGGTTTTCTTCAAACTCACAATATCTCACAATCAAAGCATAACATATGATCGATGCTCAACATATTCTTTTCCCTTCAAGAATTAACTAGCCGATGCAAGCAAGCAAACAGTGTAGCTAGCGAAGCTAGAGGTTGTTAAACTTTTGTTATTTAGCTAGAAGATTGAAGAAGAGGAAGAATTATTGAGGTTGGAAATTAAGGAATATGTACGCTTAGCTAGTAGTGCATGGGTTGTGTGTGGCACGTATATATAATCCAAACGAAAGCAGCCTAATTAGCTAAGGCTAACCGAAGCTTATAGCAATTAGCTAGCTATTGCTTTGGAGAAGCAAAGGATCACTTGTGATCATGGCTACCTCTCCGTGACTTCATTTCCAAGTAGCATACACTGCACAAGACAAGACAACCATATCTTATACAGTGCAGCAAACATACAGTATTATATTGAAGATCGAGCTAGCAAGCTCTAGCTTAGCTTGGACTGGGAAATTGCTTGCTTCAGAGTACTCAGCAACTATCTATCTATACGTATATGCTTGTGAATATCACCCACTTCTCCAAAAGCTTTGCTGCCAATATATTATACCATATCCATCTGTATTACTACTTCACAAGGCATCCTGAGAGAGAGAGAGAGAGAGAGAGAGAGAGAGAGAAGAGGTTTAGTAGCTTCAGAGCCACTCAATGGAACATGTCTGTTGCAACTGAGCCACCCAAAACACCAAAAATATTCGACGTAATTTGTAACTGAACGAATGCTTCAGATTTCCATGTTGCGTGATTACACTAATTAAATTATAATGTTGGCACCATAGAGATCATTTCCATCTCTCGTACAAAGTCATTTGTATGGGAATTTTTTCAAGAATTAGACATGATTTTACCGAGATGTGTTGCTTTAATACAAACTATGGGAGTTTTTTCAAGTATTAGACATGATTTTACCTGAGGCCACACGCTTAAGAAATTAACAACTCAAGTCGTTGAGTCACTTGGAAGTGGAAAACATGAGATTAATGATTGGCATTGATCATACAACCAGGTCAAGCTGAGAGCAAGCTAGCAAGGTAGATCTAATAATATTGATATATATGTTCAATTCTTAGTGATGTCACTGCTCCAAGTCTCAAGTATAAAATATGCTCCACAACTTAATATATGCCACACTAATAACTAACTAGTTATTGCAAAAAAGACATACGCTCCTTCCTCTTGTGACAAATACGCTCCTTCCTCTTGTGACAAACAAGACCAGACAGTCTAAACCCTACCTTGTAATTGTGTCCCTCAGACGTTACAACAACCAGTTGTATACTCATATAGACTTAGTTGGACAAAATACGTAGATTATTTTATACACAAGAAGTAAGAATATTAAAGACTTGTAGAGTTGGAGATGAGAAAAATTGTATAATGTATTTGTTTACCTCGTATTTTCTACATACTAGTTTAGGAAGAAGAATGTACTGCACATACTGGTGGGAATATTTCCTATATAACAGACGTGGGCTTTCCCTGTAGCTAGAATAGTAACTACAGTGCTTAAGTGGGTGAATCACACGTGCGAAGTTGGTTTCTTCTATCCGTTTCCATTTTTGCTCCCCTCTGTTCGTCTGCATCCCGAATCAGAACCCAGTCAAAGAATCTCCCCTCTCTCACAAATAATCTCATCCCGAATCAGAACCCAGACAAAGAATCTCCCCTCTCTCACGAATAATCTCCCCTCTCTTCGTCTGCATCCCAAGCTCTGATCTATCCTCTGTCATCCATTTCAAATCTGATCGTTGTGCATCGTCCATATTCTCATATCGCGATTTGGAGGTCACATAGATACACAGGGTTTCTATGTCTTGGATTTTGGAGCATTTTTAGCAAGAGGTGCGTGACGAAATTGGGGTCAAAGAATTTTAGGTATGTTGGAGATATTTTTAGGTTCGTTCGAGATTTCTCTGAATTGGTTTCTGGGTTGTTTAAAGTGGTTTCAGGTTCCATCGTTTCTATCCGGGTCGACTTCTTCTCCAAACTTTGCAATCCATTAAGGTTAGTTGATTACCCATCGATGCCATTTATTATCATCTTATAATTCCAATTCGGGTTCTTATTTGGCGATGTGCTTCTGAATTGTTTTAATTTGGTCTCTATGTTGTTTACAGTCACTTCTCACCCTTCTCGAGTTCCTTCGGCTATATGGTGATTTGGAAGAGAGACTAAGAAAGTCATCTTATCAAGAATCCTTCGGTTCTCTTTCTGTGAAGTTGATCACAGGCTAGACACTACTATTGTTGGAATTTATCAAGGTCAGTTCTCAATCTGTCGGATTCAATCGATTTCATCTGTGTTGCTTTGATTTCATTTGGGTTGGGAATTCGATCATGTCAAACCTGCTAAACATATATGTCCATAATACATGTGCATCTGATAAACAGGTTTTAATCCATTTTTACATTCCAGAAAAATGAACAACTCATCTTCCAATGTGAGCCAATAATGTCCTGCACATGTACAGTTTTTTTATTTTTCTTTTTCGAAGAGACATACAGTTTGTTGTGTGTGGCAATTAGTACAGTTGAATGAAACATATAAAACTAAGCAAAGCAAATTCAAAAGACAATGTGAGTAATTACCTATTGTCCTATTTTTGGTAACCTGATTCCGAAACATATTCATCGGTGAATGTGAATCAAATTGAATCCAATATCCAGTTCATTAACCTAGACAGATAAGTTGAACACTGGTTGGTTGCAGTGATAACAGCGCAATGGGTTGCTTGGATGAGATTCTATTGGTTCTGCTATAGTCATAAATAGATTGAATTATAAATGTGTGATGGGTTAAACTGTAGGCAACACTGCTAGGTTGATGTTATGTATTCATTGCGAAAATTGATCTTTTCTGCACCCGTAAAGGATGTTGGCTAAAACATAATTGCTACAATTGTGACTTATGTATTCTTTGATAAACACTAATATGTTATCTCATGGTTAGCTAGATCGGTGCACATTTGTTGAATGAACAATTCGGCATTGTGAGTTTTCGGTACTGTAAGTTTTTGGTGTAGGAGAGATCAGTTTTCCTTGGTAGTGAATGCTACAGTAGTCACTCATGTGCTTATTGCAAAAAGTAATCTCTCCTGCACCGAATTTATCCTCAAACCAACTTGGTATCGATATAACCGATATGGCTTCTTTATGTAGGTCAGATTAGTAGATGGTAGCAGACTGAACTAGGTACATGGCTAAAAAAACTGTGGATACGCAACTACTTGATCTGGTTTAGAAAAAGTTTGTTTGGTTTTGATGTCCAGTGTTTGCCATGATAAAAACAAAACTGAGAAAGCATTTTTAAAACTGATTGTTGCATTATATTGCAGTTTGTTGTAGATGAGATGTTGTCTAATGGGATAATTGCATTTTAACTTTGACTGAGAGTTGAACACTGGCTGCTTGCAGTGATGACAGTGCAATGGGTTGCCTGAATGAGATTTTGTTGCTTCTGCTATAGGCACGAACATATTGAATTGTGCATGTGTGATGAGTTAAACTCTAGGTAGTACTAATGGGTTGATGTTAAGTCTGTTCTTGATTGAGTTCACCAACAAATACTAATAGATTCATGTCCATAGAAGACACCAGCTGATGCTAAGCAGTCTTTCTATTCTTATAGAGTGCTCCTTTATTGGAATATACATATGTATTACAACTACTCAGTTTCAAACATCTGATCTATCTAGCAAGAATGAGTAGAATGTAACTTCTCTTCAGGATATGGTGTTTCAACTTCCTTTCACAATATTAAACTTGATTGCTATAAAGTAACAAAAAAAATGTGATTCAATCTCTCATTTTTTTGTTCCTGGTGATATGGTGCGGGTTCTGGTTTCTGATCTGGTTATAGTGATGTGGTGATGCAGTCTTTGTTTGCTGTTGAATTCTTATTAGAAAGTCACAATAGGAAACTACAAAAGAGTGCTTGGGTTTTGAGTGACTGCAGTTTGCGGTCTTAACTTAGACCGCACTTTATCTTTCTTGTTAATGATACTATCAACTAATTTGTGTCTCTGTTGATCACTGTGTCTACGTGTAGGTTTACCTCTGAGGTGTAGGGATTCTGTTCGAGAAATAACACGAGCCTTGCCACTGTTTCTCTACAATTACACAACACACCAGCTGCATGGAATTTTTGAGGGTTGTAGTTTTGTACACAGTTCTGGCAATGAGACCATGATTTTTTTAAATATATGTCTATGATACACTGTTGCTGGCATCAGCTCAATGTGTTGGGTGCTGGTAGTAAACATAGTATGCACTATGTTTGGTTACTGAATTAACTATATCTGAATTACTGAATTCCTTATGCGGTATGTAATTAACAAGCTGAATTAATGCATGTTGGATAGCTGTTTCTCCTGTGTTAATTAAATACTAAGTGTCTCTACCATTCAGTATCGATTAGCTATCTTTGCCATGGTCATGAGTAGGTGTCAACACAGTGCGTATTAAATAAATTGACATAGTGATTGCTCATAATAAACATGTGTTTGATTAACAATATGGCTAGAAAAGTTATGGGTTTTCACTTGCAATGTCTCTGTGTTTTGCATTAACTGTTCATGTCATTGTCATAATTTCATGTTTTTGCCGCGTTTTGATTCGTCTCTGTGATTGTGTTCCTTGCTGGATTTTGATTTTGGTGTATGGTTGCTATATATGATTGGTTTTTGTGATTATTCTTAGCATTGGATTCGTCATTGTGGTCCTAGGTGTCCAATATTTTCATGTTATTGATGAATTCTGTCATGAAGTATATTGCGAATTGTTGGGAGACCATCAACTTTTATTCGTTGTCTTTAATATTCTATATGCATCATGTTCTTACTGTATTTAAGTGGCTGTGATATAGTATAAGGAGTGTCTGGAAGGTTTTTTTTTCTTATGATGTCCGTTGACATGTTTGCTTTATATTGTTCTTAAACTCATCTCCCCATTGTTTTGAAGAAAAGTATGACTCTTTCGGCAGAACATACACAATCAAATTTGCTAATATTAGTTGTCGACAACCTATATAGATACAGAATGTTAGTTTGTCGATGATAATTTTTGCTGATTTGTCATTATGTTTTGTGTCAATGACTGCTTGAATCTTCAACCCTTTTGTGTGCTTCTTTATTCACTTCCAATCCTACCTGCAATTTTACTGATGTCATCCAATTTTGTTTTTTATGTATCTATAATTGTAAGGTACAAGTGTGCGTGAAAACATAGTAGATTTGGCATGGATAGGGTGTTATGGTTTTGATTTCTTTTTTTTATGTTTGATAATAATTATGGCAGTTTATTTATTGTTCATTTTAGTGCGGAGATGAATGAAAGTGAACTACATATATTAATTAAATAGGTTGTAATAATAATGTGTTTCATGTGATAGTTTAATGTCTCCAATGTAATAGCTTCATGTAATAGCTAAATTGGTCTTTCTTTTTCTCTCTGCTGTCTCTCAGATTTGCCATCGCGCTCTCATAGTATTGGTGCTTTGATCTTTGTTCATCCTCATTTGTTTGCTGCTAACTGTGTCATTGTCGGCCAAGGTAGTCGTGATCAAATTTACTTTTATCATCAATCTTCAATTTGATTTTTGCCTCTCTGATCAATTTCTTATTTTCAGTTCATCGTCGCTTTCATTTCCACAAATCCGAAGACTCTCAACCAGCATAGCACAATATTGGCTTTGTAGAATCAATCAGTATTGGTACCAGCAGTTCGTAGAGCCTTTGACTCCTGCCTCAGGTATAATTCATTCTTTTCGAATTTCTTTGCCTTTGTGTGGCGGCAGGAGAACAACATGGGCGGAATTGGATTATGATATATTGTATATATGAAGTGATTGTGGTTGAATTTTTCTTTTCTTTTCTGCAATTTGATGACAATTGGTTTCATTTTTCAGGTTGCATCGCTATCGATTTCTCATTGGTCTCTCTTCATTAGCAGAGTAAGATTTCTCTATATCTCAGTCTTCATCTCGAGTTGATGTTTGCTTTTTATTGCATGTTTATACCTTCGTAGAATCGACTGAAACCCATCATGGGTTTTTTAGAATGTGGTAGATGTTTCCAACTACTTAGTTTCTTCGAAAATTTATATGATGATAAGAATATAATTAATCCTAAATTTTTTCATCGCATCGCTTTATTCTTTTCGATGGTGCATTGATGGTAGTGATGTCTTGATGCTGTCTTATCCATTTTTTTAGTATATTCTGTGATGGTTGGATATATGTTGTGACATTACCTTACCTATATAACAGGTGTCGGTTTTCCTGTAGCTAGAATAGTAACTGTATTGCCG
Source organism: Geum urbanum (assembly GCA_946800695.1). NCBI lineage: Eukaryota > Viridiplantae > Streptophyta > Magnoliopsida > Rosales > Rosaceae > Geum > Geum urbanum. The sequence continues at coordinate 30,874,958 of OX327017.1, forward strand.
GCACACGTGCTTGATCAACTTCAGGTGGGTTGAGCCCTATAGCTTCACGTTTTGCTTCCATCTTCAATCACTAGATCAACTCCCACAAACCCAGAAAATTGGTCTGTTTGCTCCTAGCCTTACCGAGTCTTCTCCTTCGAACGCAGAGGCTGACCTCCGCCGAGCCGCCTCCTCTCCTCTATTCTCCTTCAAACCCCACAAGCCAAACTGTTTCGCAGAAGCACTATACTTCTTTCTTCGATCACCGAAGCTCGATCAACTCCCAGCTGTGATTAAACCCAGAAAACCAAAAGAGACTTCTTCTTCTTCTTCTTCCAATCTTGATTCAACCAACCCAATTGCCTCTTCTTCTCACATTCATTCCAATCCCAGAAACCAATGCACTCCTAGCCACACTTTGAGATCCGCTACGATCACCCATCACATGTATGCCTTAAATCTTCAATTCAAATTCGTCATCTCTGTTTGTTTCAATTTTTGATTAGGGTCCAATTTGATTTAATGGAATTGGATTTAATTGCATTGAACTGGGTCTAAAGTTGAATTTTGGGGGTATGTTGATTGTTTTGGGTCCGATTTAGTTTTTCGATTTGACTTCGATTTGTTCGCGAACCAAATAATTTATGCTAATTTGAATTTTATGGGTTTGATTCGGTTGTCGTACTTGGCTATATGTTGTCTCAAAAGTGTTTGTTTCATCTATAGACCTTGAAGTATATTGTTAGTGTTGTTTGCTGTTAATTTTGAGCAACGTTCTTTATGAAGTCTTAATTTCCATTTGTTGTTTGTTGTGTGTTATTTGGAATTGCGTTTAGATTTTTACACAATGATACAATAAATGATATGCATGAATTTTGAAGATTTGAAGGGCTGGGTACATGTCTTCCCTTTATGCTAAGATTATATAAGATCATAGAAGTCATGTGACTTGATTTGGATGCTAAAGATTATATAAGATTATGTACACTTAGATGCTAAAGATTTGTCTTTTTCTTTTTTATGTGGGTGCTTTTCTATTTGTGTTTTTCTATCCAATCAATGTCACATGCTCACAATCACATTCTCACACAATTGATTGTTTTAGATAATTGTTATTTTTTATTTTCAGTCATGGGGCGAAGGAAAAATATTATCTGTAGGAATGAAGAAACCACAATGTACGTTGACACAGCCGCGACAGTATCTAGTAGTTTGTTTCACATTATGTTCCTTTTAGTGACGTCAATGTTTGTATTGTTTGTTCCTGATACATAATTCATGTCTGGTAATTCTAAAAATGTTTTGCAGGAATTGACCAGAACATGATGTACTCAGATAGAAAACGATTCTTCTTTCAACCCATTTCTAATGAATATTTGGCAGAGACATCGACACAGAATAATGAGAACAATGCAGCTTTCCAGCAAGCTATTGCAGGTATTGTAATGCTGTCTAAGTTCTTCATTTTTCTCTCTCATCCTTCTGTTTGAATTAGTGTCTACAGGTGTATATACATATATAATCTTCGTTTGTTTGTGTTTATTGATACTCTGAATTGGTATTTTGAATTTTGTTGGTAAACAATGTTTTTCTTTTTCCTTGGCATAAATAACATGCATAGAGTGATGAGGAAGTTGCAAAATCAGGATAAAAACGCATCCTTGGAGGTTTATATTATTGAACTTGATATAATTTTGTTTGTTGCATAAAAACTTTGTTTATGTGATCTTCATGAAGTTATCTCACTAGTGTAAATAGAAGAGTGCTTTATGAGAAATATTTTTTACGTATGTATATTCTGCGTTTTGATTTTATAAAGCCTTGAATTATTCTTATTTTGTTTGTCATGTGAAACCTTTGTTTTCATATGATTTTGACGAAGTCATCTTATGTGTTGTAAACAAAAAGTGCGTTGTAAGGAATAGTGTTCTTTGTCACTTTTGATGTTTTCTGGTGTACTGAAATTGTTTTGGGGCAAATCACCAAGTCAAGAGGTCTTTTGGCAAAAGACGGTGCTTTTTAAAACTTTTTCCTGATGAATCTTTTGTAGGGACAACAGAAAACAACCACGATGACGATGCAGATCTCTATGAAACTATTGCAGGTATTTTATGCTGCCTAAATTCTTTGTTTCGATTTTTTTTTTATGTTTGGATCGTTTAATGGAATTCAAATTTGTTTTTCAGATATGTTGCGCAAGAGGAAGCATGACTCAATTGACAAATGCATAGCGTTAGATCAAGCGGAAACTTCTTCCTTTACGAGATCATACTTATCTGCCGGTACCTCTCATCAGTGTCTGCGATCTCATGAGTTAGAGATGCGTGAAAACAAGAGTAGTGATGATGAAGCGCAGGAGGATAGCGACAATGAAGATGTTCATAGAATTGTATCAGGTGTTATACCACATCATTATTAGAGTGTTGCTAAGTAGTATTAGCTAAATAGTTTGATTGTTGTTATCTATATTACAGTACAAATAACAAATAATGTGCATAGATTAAGTAGTGGTTCACAAATTCATGCTAAGTTTACATATCAATACCATGAGATCCTATAATGTATTGGTTAAAAAATAGCCTCATTTGTCTTCAAAATGTTGCTTGCTTTTCTGTTTTTCTGAGCCAAAAGTCAGTTTTCCAGTGCACTGTTCCATCAACTATATAACAATAGTGGGCTATTTATGTGGTTTTGCTATTGTAGAAATTAAGGTTTAGTTTTTAGAGTATTTGGTTTAGAAATATTACTACTTTTTGTTTCAAGTCTTAATTTAGCTTTAGATGATGTAAAGGTAGAACCTTCATGATTTTTTGGTTCAATTTTAGATTTTTAGTGGTGGGAATCTTCAATTGACATTCGTATGTGAGACATGAAGCTCAAATGATTGATACGAGTTATTTGAAGTATCATAAGGATTTGTTTGATAGTTTGATATATGGTTTGTAGTTGTTGTTTGTAGTTTGTCAATATCATAAACAATGATGCAAAGTTTGTGGTTTAAACTGTGACGAAAGTTTGTAGTTTTTGGTTTGAAATTTTGGTCTGAATTATAGTATTACAATTTTTAGTTTGAAAATTTATAGTTTATCCCTTTTTTATACAAGACATCAAAATTAAATCAAGTATAGTAGACTATATGCAATTATGTTTGCTTACTTCTAAGCGTTTAAAGTGACCTATAAAACTGTATATTTTGTGCTTGAGAGAGAAAGTTGATGAAGTTATTTCAGGTAGTATATGGAAATAATATATTTTATATGCTATAGTTGTCTTGAACAATCTAATAATTGTGTTTATGTATCAATCTAATAATTGTATTTATGTATCAATCACAGGTCTTGATGAAACAATTTATGGGCAGGCATCATATCAACGAACCCAATCAACCTATCCAGGTGATGACAAACTTAAATATTAATTATCAATTAATAAAATTTCGTTACCTGTCATTAGTTATCTAATTTATATTTTTATGATGTGAACACAAGAGTCATTGTGGATTATAATGACTCCGGTGATGATGTTTATACATGTGAACACTGTGCTGCCCTCTTTTGGTTAGATGAAGCATTAAAAAAGAAAAAAAATAACCGATTGATTTACACTCATTGTTGTGAAAAAGGACAAGTCCAACTTTCGATATCATGTCCAACTCCAACTTTTCTTGATGAACTGTTAAATTCAATTAATGGTCGAAAAAGTGTGTTATTTCGTGAAAATATTAGAGTTTATAATTCCATGTTTGCTTTTACTTCTATGAGGGCTAAAATTGAATATCGCATAAATAATGGAACAGCACCTTATGTATTTAAAATTTGTGGACAAGTGCATCATTTAATGGGTTCAGTTTTACCATCCGAAGGAGAAAGTCCTAAGTATACTCAACTATATGTGTGTGACACTCAGAATGAAATTTCAAATCGTATAACTACTATTGATCCAAATAATGCAAACAACAATATTGATGTTAATATTGTTAAAGGATTAGTAGAATTGTTGGATGAGTGTAATGAATTAACCAAAATATATCAATCTATCAGAGATGATTTTGAGAATCATTTGTTGCCCAATTTTGATTTCACTATACTTGATCGTGAAAAAATTGATAGCAAGCAATACGAATTACCTTCTGCTTCTGAAATTTGTGGATTGATTGTGGGTGATATAGGAGAATTTGATTCCAATAGAGACATAATTATTCGATCAAACGATGGACTGTTGAAACGAATATCTAAAATTCATCCAAAATTGATGTCATTACAATATCCACTTCTTTTTCCATATGGAGAAGATGGATTTAAAATAAATATGAAATTAAAAAAAATTGCGGAAAAAAGTGACAATAAAGATAGAAAATTAACAATGAACAAATTTGTATGTTACCAAATTCATGATAGAGAAAATCAATCGAGCACTTTGTTGAAAGGTGGAAGATTATTTCAACAGTATTTAGTCGATACATATGCAACGGTCGAAGAAAATCGATTAGAATATATAAGGAATCATCAACCAGAACTAAGGTGTGAAACATGGAATAATATATCAACATTTGTTTCGAGTGGAATTGTCCAAGGCTCAGATTTTGGAAAAAGAGTTTTTCTTCCTGGTTCTCACACGGGCAGTCCAAAAGATATGATAAATAATTATCAAGATGTAATGGCAATTTGTAGAGAATACGGTAATCCCGATTTGTTCATTACTTTCACATGCGATGTGAAATGGCCAGAAATTTTGAGATATTTTGAAAAAAAATCAAGATACAAACCAGAAGATCGTCCTGATATTGTTTGTCGAATTTTTAAAATAAAAGTGGATGATATGATTGCTTATATTAAAACAGGAAAACCCTTTGGAGAAGTTGATGCTCACGTGTGTACAATTGAATTCCAAAAGCGAGGGTTGCCCCATGCTCATATATTATTTTGGCTTAAACATAAATACAAATGTTATACAATAAATGATATAGATTCCATAATATCAGCAGAATTACCCGATAAAAATGTTAACCCACAGTTATTTGAAATAGTTAGTCAATTCATGATTCATGGTCCTTGCGGTCGACTTAATTCGAATTCTCCATGTATGCGAGACAAACAATGTACAAAACATTTTCCAAAACCATTTATTACAAACACGATTTTTCAAGCAATTAAGGCTCCTGAGTATAGACGTCGCGATGATGAATCACGTTTTGTAGTTAAAAAAGGAGTTCATGTTGGTAATAATTATGTTGTTCCTTACAATGCTAATTTGTTGATGAGATACAATGCTCATATAAATGTTGAATCGTGTTCTCAATCTATATTAATTAAATATCTATTCAAGTATATAAATAAAGGACCTGATAGAGCCCGCGTGTTAGTTCGTGACAATATAAATGATGAAATCCAAAATTATCTCAATTGTCGATATTTAACTCCTCATGAGTCTGTATGGCGTTTATTTGAATTTTCCATTCATTCTAGATTTCCTGCAGTTCAATATTTAAAAATTCATTTGCCCAAAGAACAAATTATTTGTTTTCATCAAACTAATTCTCTTGAAAATGTGTTAAATGATCCGAATATAGAAACTACTATGCTAACTGCTTGGTTTCAAGCAAACAAGACTTATGAGAAGGCAAAGAAATTAACATATACTCAATTTCCTACTAAATTTGTTTGGAATGATAATAAGAAATTATGGACCCCAGGGAAACAATATCGCGTACTCGGTAGAATAGCTCATGTGCCACCAATTGCAGGTGAATTGTATTATCTTAGAATACTTTTAAATATTCAAAAAGGATGTACCAATTTTGATTCAATAAAAACAGTGAATGGTGTAATATACTCTACATATCAAGAAGCATGTCGAGCCTTAGGATTGCTAGGTGATGATAAAGAATGGATAGAAGCATTGTTGGAATCTACTTTTACTGCCACTTCTTCTCAAATTCGTTATTTATTCGTTACGATTATTTTATTTTGTAATGTCTCAGATCCTCGAGCTTTACTTGATACATATTGGATTAACATGTCCGATGATATAGCACACAAAATTAAATTAAATTTTAATATGCCAAATCTTACCATACCTAATGATGAATTAAAGAATGTTGTTTTATGTGAACTTGAAAAATTGTTTAATATATCGTCGAGTACTTTAAAAGATCATTAATTACCAATGCCAAAAACACAACATATACATCAACTTGATAATAGGCTCATTAGAGAAGAACTAGATTTTGATTGTGAAGTGCTGAAACAAAAACATTCAGACTTAATTACTAAACTAAATAGTAGTCAAAAAATGATATACAATGAGGTGATCAAAGCCGTCGAACAAAAGAACCCAAGATCATTATTTGTTTATGGTAGCGGAGGCACAGGAAAAACTTTTTTATGGAATACTATCATTTTTAGATTGAGATCTGAAGGCAAAATTGTTTTAGCAGTTGCTTCATCAGGCATTGCTTCATTATTACTTCCGATAGGCAGAACAGCTCATTCACGTTTCAAAATAAAACCAATTATAGATAAAGATTCAAATTGTAATATAAATAAACAAACCAATCTTTCTAATTTAATTGAAAAGGCTGAATTAATCGTTTGGGATGAAGCTCCTATGTGCAATAAATGGTGTATTGAATCAGTAGATAGAACATTACGGGATATTTTGTCAAAAAAAGAAGAACCATTTGGAGGAAAAACTATTTTATTCGGTGGAGATTTTAGACAGACGTTGCTAGTCATACAAGGTGGTAGCAAAGAACAAGTCATTCAGGCATCATTTAATAATTCATATTTGTGGCCTACCATTACAGTCTCTCATCTAACTGAAAATATGAGATTGTTGACTGTTGGTTTAAGCAGTGTAGAAAAAAAAAATTAAAGATTTTGCTGAATGGATACTACAAATAGGAGAGGGTCAATTAGAATCAAAATTTTCTACAGGTGATTCCGATGTAAGTTGGATTGATATACCAGAAGAATTACTTACTGATCGTACTATTCATCCTATAGAATCAATTTTTCATGCAACCTATCCCAATTTTTTAACCAAATATAGTGATACAGATTATTTAAGAGAACGTGCTATAGTGACTCCAAAAAATGTAATTGTACATGAAATAAATAATTATGCAGTTAAATTATTACCCGGTGATAATAAATCATATTTTAGTTCGGATTCAATTTCATACAATTCAGGTAATAGCGATAATATCAATATTTTATATCCCATGGAATTTTTGAATAAACTTGAATTTAGCGGATTGCCTACGCATGAACTTATTCTGAAAGTTGGCATGCCTATAATGTTGTTAAGAAATTTAGATCAGATGCGTGGTTTGTGTAATGGTACGAGGTTGATTGTGACAAAATTGTTTGAAAGACTAATTGGGGCAAAAATACTTACGGGGGCGGTTCATTCATCTGCCCATAAACTAGAGCTACTTTTGATTCGGGAATATTTTGTTCATTAATTACTCCAGATTCTTTCATTTCCATGTAAAGATGTCCTTCACGAGTACGTTCACCGACTCCGCCAAATACGGATACACCCCCATGAGCTTTGGCAATGTTGTTGATCAATTCCATAATAAGTACTGTTTTCCCCACTCCAGCTCCCCCAAAAAGTCCTATTTTTCCTCCGCGACGATAAGGGGCTAAAAGATCTACGACTTTAATTCCTGTTTCAAAAATGGATAGTTTTGTATCTAACTGTATAAAAGCAGGCGCAGATCTATGAATAGGAGATGTTGTACCAGTATCTACAGGACCCAAATTATCAACGGGCTCCCCAAGTACGGGAAACAAAATGGGAGAAAAAGATTATATTCCTAGGATAATATTATATGCAACAGAAACTAAATGGCCGTTTACGTTTAAAATGCGTCAATTTCCTGTCAGACCATGTTATGCAATGACAATAAATAAGAGTCAAGGCCAGTCATTGAACCAAGTAGGAATATATTTGTCTGAACCAGTTTTTACTCATGGACAATTATATGTAGCACTATCTAGAGTTACGTCAAAGAAATGGCTTAAATTTTTTATAAATAACGATGACGACATCCCTAATAATTGTACTAAAAATATTGTTTATAAAGATGTGTTGCAAAATATATAATTGTAAATTTTTGATACATTACATATACATTTTCATTATACTCACCTAGATTTTTTCATAATCAATTTCAGCTATGTATACATACATTCAAAATTTATATAAATTGATTGCTAGAAAATTATGTGATTCACAATTTCGCCATGTATACATACATTCACAATTTTTTTGTTAAATAATTTAATTTTGATGCCACAAAACTTACAAGATATCGAAAGTTAACTTTTGTGATTGAACTATTTGGACCATGTTGATGATATCGCGGTTGACCATTTTGTTGGCACATCAACCATTTCTTTAGAGGTTCTTATCCTTCCCTGGAAATCATCGATCAAAAGGTAAGTTCCAACTTTCGCTAAACAGTATAATCAGTGCTCTCTCTCTCTCTCTCTCTCTCTCTCTCTCTCTCTCTCTCTCTCTCTCTCTCTCTCTCTCTCTCTCTCTCTCTCTCTCTCTCTCTCTCTCTCTCATTGCAAACTCAGACAGAGACTTTCCCTCACTCTCATCGCTGCCAACATCAAGCCTTTTTCTTCTCCGATGACATCGAAAATGGAGAACAAACACAACGTTCAAGGAGATCAAGCTTGCCAACCCCATCTTCGAGATGTACGGTCAGACTTGGATGCTTCTAAAAGGTGTCACTTTGACTGTATTTTTTTTTATATTATTCCTTTAATACATTACACTGTAAAAAAACTTCAATTTTACATTACTTTGTTTAAATCAATAATTTTGTTTTCTTTGAAATTCTCATTTGTACAAAACCGCTCCTCGGCATATCTCTTCAATGTAGTTTCGATCCCTTGCATTCGTATTATAAACAAATCATTATTTTATATATATGCACAGATCTTTCCTGCCTTCTTTTATCTCATCTATTCTCTACATTAATGTACTATTACTCACCGAAACAGTAGTGGTAACACCGCCCCAACGGGGCGGGTGTCCACCTAGTAGTTGAACATCGCTGAGTACATAAACCACACACATTATTAGTGCATCAGAGAGCCATAGGGTTTTCCTCTCTCCCATCTCTAGAAGACCAGAGTTGTGTACTCCTTGTCCCATTGTGGCCATTCATCTTGTTGGATAAGTTGGGAGCCATACTCCACTGGCTGGGGAGCTTATTTATAACGCAGATGAATCATGGAATTTATGACACTCGTAGTGAGAGCCATGACTATGGCAGAGCTACTTAAACCTTCCGAGGCTGGACAAACACAGATGTCGTCCTTGGGGGCACGGTAAAGCATCCTGAGCCGACGTCATAAGTAGACATCTTCACTAGTTCATCCGTTGACATAACCTGTACCAGTTTCATGTGAGGAGCAATAAGAAAGTAAAGCAATGGGTCCATATCTGAGCAATGTATCAAACAAAATCCTAATTACATGTATGTCAGGAGAAAAATGAATTCAACACTCGTCTCCATTTCTGGGAGACTTGAGATTATCCAAGGAATCTACGATGCTGTCTTTGATGACTCAAGTTTAGGAAATTTTTAGCCAACCACTCAGAGTTTACTCCATAAAACACAATTACCCGTACAGGATGCAATTGAAGTCTTAGCATGTATGGAAGAACTTATAAATGACACTTCAGTTGGGCGTGCATTGACAATAACCACAATGAATGAGTAGCTGTACACCAAAATGTTTATAAATGCATTAATCCTTCCATCATTAGCATGATGAGTATTAAGAATCAAATCTTCTGATGCACAAAAAGGAAAAAGAAAAGAAAAGAGATTAAATTCCAAGTATACTGACATTGAATCCAGTTGAGATAATCCTGGTTGTCCTTCATGACCATCTTCAATGCTCATCACTATGACTCCAGGAACTGATGAATGCCCAGTATTGTGGAAACGGTACACGTTCCTAGAAATAAAATAGCTTGGAGTAAATTTGGTTTCTTTCTTATTGTTTTTAACCAGTTGCCACTGTAACAGTTGAAAGCCTAATATAAATACTTAGAAATGATGTAAGATTGAACAGGATATTAGCACAAAACAAATAACATGTTTGGGAGAAAGGACAAATTCACTTCTATCCAATTTATTTCATGTGTTGTGAGAGGAATCTGACCGAAATTGATGTCTCGCCATGCAGGCCGGTGTAAATATACATATTTTAAACAGAGATAACAGCACTAATACATGACCAATTTAGAATCTCTACTTTCCATTCTGAGCTGGGGGTAACCAATAACTTCACTCATTTCCAAATTGAACATATACTGTAGGGAAAGATAATGGTGTCTAGAAAACTGCTCACCTGAATATCATTTGCTATTCTCAGACGGAAACGTGGTGAAGAGTATCTAATACGTAACAAATCCAAAAAATTCTCCACAGCAGAAAGGATGTGATTCTTGTGAGGCTTGAAGGATGGATCTGCTAATCTTGGTTTCATTCTGCAAAAAGAAAAAGAGATCGTACCAATTGCTATAATATACCTGTTAGGAAGCATTTCTGCACATTTTGACCTGACTCAGAGATAGACACTTAGACAGTATCAAATGATTGTGATAATTTATGAGTTCTTACAGCCAGCTCTTTTACTTTTTCTCACGTGGAGGAAGTCCAACACCCCAATTGTTTGAATTATATGTGAAGTCAATCCTAGAAATCAAACAATCAAACATTATAATGGATAAAGACAGTTTACAGCTAGCAATAATCCTCAATCAACCTTTGAAAAATAAAAATTAAAAATCCTCGATCAAAGATGATGATGCAGGAGTGGGTTATCTATTCATGACCTCATAAGAAACTCAACTTGTAACGCACAAGTAGTATTACACTGGAACTGTCATAAACTTTCAGGTACTCAATATACTCAGTTCATTTATGATTGTCACAAATCCAACCCTAAGTTTTCATTAAATCTGAGAATGAGACTAACAGTAAGACCTGTTAAACCAATCTCCAGAATTGTATGAGTCGCGATCAAGGGATTTTGATCGGAGCATCTCATCGCCCGAGTGGAAAAATGGTATACCCTAAAATCAGGAGATCCTTTATATTATAGAATATACCAAAAGAAAATATGCATAGGAAGATGCACTATTGACATTATGAATCATAATAAGAATAATAGCTTTCTATTGCTGGGATATGAAAATTCTATATCCCATGTTCCAATACAAGGTTGAAATGGTGGCGCAATAAATGATTACTCTCTCCAATATTTAACACAGTATACCAGAAGTCAATTATCATCCATTAATTATATTGTGGTATCAAAGTAGATGATACCCTGACGAATAAAGAAGAGAATACAGCTTAACAAGCCCACAGGCCAGAAACTACATGTCACTTTGTGAGGCCTGACAATTTTGTCACTTTTGCATTATCTTCTAGTAGATCTCTCTAGGAATAGAAGGTGAAAAAGTAATAAAGAGCATTATGCAGGTCTCTCCTGACTAAAAGGAGAATGCAAATAGATGGTATGAGCCTGCTCAGAGACAAGCAGCATGATTGAGATATGGCATTAATTTTTCATTTTTACCCATAAGTAGCTGTTCCCCCAACATGTTCAGACTACCTAATCATGCTGTCTAGAAGTCTCTTAAAACCAATCATAAAAATATGACAAACCCCCTCCTCGCCTAATCATAAATGAACATGTAAATGCACTAAATATCCTTTAACCTATTGTGAATATAATTGTATAAAGAAGACTTCGACATGACTAAATGAATAAAGGCACTTTAACATATAGCATTTGGAACCTGTGATAGTGCTATTATGCTTGTCGCCAAGAGATTTATCCTGCATCTCTCTTCTAGAAAAATTTCAAATGGCGTCTACAAGTAATGGATATAGTTAGTCCAAAAGTAAGAAACCTGAAGTAAAAAAGAAGTCGCTGTAGAAGTTTGTTGAGCATACCTTCAGACTCACGATGTCAAATAATGTCTCGTTGTCATGTGGTGTAGCATAAGTTACCTGGAACACAATAGGAGTTGTCAATTTCACTTTCCAACCCATTTAACCAGTGGCACTAAAAGATAATATAATTACGAAACTAAACCATTGCATATCAAAATGTGGCTCGAAAAATATCGTTACTCCAAAGTGTAGAAAAGAAGTTCGGCAATCAAAAAACAGAGTTTACTTAAACTGGACCGTAAGCAAGAAATAATAAGAGCCAAACTGAGAAAGTCTAACATAGATCCTTACCGTTTCAGTAGGGTCTAAAGCAAATGCTACACTTGTCCCACCATATGTCAATACTTCCGATCCTTTTACCTGAAGAAATCACCATGCAGCCATTAGTTACTATCACATATCAACAAGAGAGAAAGGCGCCAGACTATATTAAGATACACCAGCTGGAATTAATGAAATAGATATTCGTGAAGATCGATATTACAGTTGCTGCTGCAAATAAACCAGTGATGTAAAGATGCAGACCACAAGTTTAGATAATAAAAAGTGCACCATAGTTATCCTCTAGCTTCAAAGTATACCTCTTTTCCTTCACAATTGGTTAGAACAAAGTCCCTCAGGTTTGCAGCCATACCAACCTGAATTGCTGTACTCCAATCAGATAGAGTTGCCACAATAATATAAAAAATTACAAAAAAGAAGCATTTGGATTAATATCAATCACACACCACCCATATCATGGTCGACAAACTAAGAAGTAAAAGTGATTAGAAGAATACAATTAAAATTAAAGTCCCTATGCAGCCAAAAAAACTCGTATGACTTCTACTCACTGTTATAAACGAAAAGGTGTAGAAGGCCGCCTAGGTGGTGCCTGGGCTCTAGAAGGTGAGCAGCCTTGGAGATCTAGGTGGCGCCTAGAGCCCGTCCAGGCCGTCTAAACCCCACCTAGGCGCTCAAAGGTACCCTCACCGTATAGGACCACCTAGCGTTATTTAGAACCCTGCTTCTACTTGCTGATGCAGCATGTTCCATCTCAAACTTGTTTTCATATTTGCATTTGAAAGATGTTTCAATAGTCGATATAGAGAATGGACTAGGAAAGCGCAGGAGTCCAGCGTCTGGCAATTTTAGTTTTCACTAGCAAATATATAAGGCCAATAGGTAAGCACTGGAAATAGATGCATCATGAGTCAAACCTGAATGTGATCCTTTGACTCAGCAAGCATTTGTTCTGCAACAGCTACTGGGCCATGATCATAACCATTGGGCTAAAAGAAGGAATAGATCCTTTGTCATAAGAAACTAAGATTGAATAAGATGTACTAATTAAAGATACAATATGTTCGAACAACCTTCCCCAAATATTAGTATAAACTTATTAAAATACCTGTCGGAGCAACCCAGTCACAAATCCTTGCTGAAGAGGATGGCCAAATGGAGATCCACCCAGTACAGCATCCCGTATACGATCATTGAAACTGCATCAGATCTCCCAATTGTTCATAAAATCTATTGGCTTCCGCCATTACTAAGAAAACACCTTGATAATGAGTACCTCCCAATTCCAGTACCACGCATATTGAACTGTGATGCATTTACTCCACGCCCATTGTTGGCAACTTCACCAAAATCCCATCCTTCACCATATCTTGTTTAGAGGGGGTCAAAGGAACATTGAGCAAAACCATGCCACAATTTAAGTATCAATACCAAAAGCAGCTCCACAAAAAGAAATGCATCAATGTTCAAAGCTGTAACAATACTGTCTTCAATAAAATTGCTCAACAACTCCTAACTTACTTATAGACACTTGACCCATCAACCAGGGGCGGATCCAGGATTTCAATCTTGGGTGGGCTGTAATTGATTGTGCAACGCACAAATTTTTTTTTTGAGGTTTGTAATTTATTGTGCAACGCACAAATTTTCTTGTCCAACTAGCCATCGAAAGTCTAAACAATACAGTACAGGTACAAGCAGTTTAGGACAATGATGGTGAGAGACAGAAAATTATTGTCAACCTCACATATGAGCATTATTACTTCAATGCAAATGAACAAGAACAATCAATTATCATATAACTTACAACTTGCTACTAAGGATGTATCCTTGTACCTCGGTGTTAATACCACTAATCATTCCACGTCTTCCTATGCTCAAATAAGTTGTGCCTTTTTAAGGTCTGCAACAACTCCCCTGTCTTTGTGACCCCTCTCATTGTACAATACCTACAAAGGGAAATAATTGGAATTGGTTAACATAGTATGGTATGAATTAAACAGAAAACATATCGAGTCTTTCAATTGAAATTACCTTGTCTATGATGCCATATTCAACTGCCTCTGTAGGGCTAAAACGTAGGTAAGCTACGCCCATAACCCAAACATACACACCATAATGAAAATTTAGTTCAGTAACTGTTATTCTTACCAATTCGTTTTTTACATGCTTCGATTCCTTTCTTGCGAGTTCAATATCGGTTGCTTGACCTTCAAACCTGGCAATTGGCTGCAGATAGATGAAAAGAAGACAAATACTCTTGTTAATATGTGATCCATTTAAAAGTGCCACTCACCCAGAATAAAATGCCAATTCCAGCTTTCATTGAAAGTAAGGAGCATATTAGCGGTAGAATTTTTCAAGCGAAAGTGTCTGGTGGAGTAAGATTATCAAACCATGTCTTGGTCAATTCAATTGGTTCAACAACTATTTCAGCATTGACAAGTCAAATCCACAAAGATCTATTCTTATTCAGGAAAATTCAGCAGTGTATATTTTTATGTCATTCAAGAGTTTTAAAACATTACGTTCCCTCACCAAATCTCTTAATCTCCTATGAAGCATGATTTAGCACATACAACAAAGTTATGGAGTAAGACGACGAATTCCATGAACTAATTGGGCATTGACTAAGCCCTTGAATACAATTTCAATATTCTCTTTGCAAATATGTTGAATGACCGAATGAGATCAGAGCTCATGAAGAATGCTGTACTTAAAGAGATTCGATGTTGTGATACAAACCTTCTTCTCATTCTGATTCGAGCAAGGCTTTAACAAAGGCATCCTTAAGCAGAGGATTCGACGCTGCTACTCTTTGAGACGTGATGTCAAAATCCTTCCCGGATCTGACAAAAAATGGAAAGACCAAAGTCAAGCATTTGCCACAGCCACTACAAACTTAACTTGCGAAAATTCATAAGAGAGAAAGTCATACCAAGGACCTCCAAAGCCGGCTTCATAAAAGAGATCAAGCCTCCCACATGCAATTCCACAGAGGTTCAGTGCACAGGAGCCAGTCATCCTGAGTGACCCTGGGATTCGCCATATCCGCGAGACCGCGACCCCAAAATGCTCAACGACCTTTTCTGGAGATCTAATTGCAGAAGCAGAAACCCATCAGAAGCAGAAACCCATCAGCAGAAACCCGAAATGAGCGAGAGAGAGAGAGGTCCCGAGAGAGAGAGATGTGGTCAAATTTTTTTTTTTTAATTGTCAAAAAAATGGGGTGGGCTGCAGCCCATCCTGCCCTTGGGCTGGGTCCGCCCCTGCCATCAACTCCATCCCTGTCCTTTGTTAGGCTGCCAACTGCATTTTTTGCTTGCACCTGTAGGCACATTTGTAATTTTAGACAAATAGCCATTCTACAGCCTCTCAGTAGACAGAGCAAAATGGTAAGAGTTGCATACTTGCGTACCATTGTTCTTTTCATTATGTGGCCCATAAGGTCAAACCAAAACCCATCAACCTGGAAATATAGCCATAACAATGTAAATTTGTTCAAACCTAAAGTATATCTTGAATTCTTGATTGATGTATAAATCATCAACCTGGCAATAGTCATAACAATGAAATATTGTTCAAGACTAAACTATATCTTGATTGATATAAACTCCATCAAAAATTCTTTATCCAACATTGACTCAGTGAACTATAGAGATGAGAAAATTTGTGTACAGTCACAAGAAAAGAAAAACCCATGCTTTTAATTTATGTGGGGATTTGGCTTTTGTACCTCTTTCCATATGGAGAAGAGAATTACAAGTTTGGCGCATGCTAGTTGATAAGTTTCCATTTGAAATGCAACTTCAGAGACTGAAATAAGTTATTGAAAACATTTTCAAAAGTAAAAATCTACCTTATAATCAACTGCCCAGTGCAAAAGGTCATCGAGGATTAGCCGCTCAACCATGTAATTCTCACTGGCAGTGTTGTTTACACATGTACTATTCTCAATAAATCCATCGGTGTTTCTTCTCAAGTAGTACCCTGGAACAATCTGTGACCACATTTTAAGTCAGAACATTCAAGAAGACACACGACAGGGCAGAATTGTATATATTATGGACAAGTCATAACGGATGACATTTATAACTGGACCGCATTAGTAAGATCATATAAGAATAATAGCAAAATCATGACCTTATCAAGAACAGAATTCTCATCGAATGGTCCACTTGCATGCACGTGATTGTAGACAACATCCAAGACAACACGGAGACCAAAACGATTAAGTGCCTGCAACCAATAGAATCTTGAGTCATAAGATAAATGAAACACAATGTAAATCTCTCCAAGTAGTGAAGTATAATACAATACCAGACCTGAACCATTTTTCTAAATTCAATTGCACGGTATGAACCATTTGCATCACTTGCATAGCTTCCTTTAGGGACACCCCAGAGAACAGGGCTGTACCTTCAAACAAAAACATAAAAATAAGATAAATTTTAAGCTAACTTAAACTAGCTGCTGTTGATACATGATAAATCAGTAGTAGCATACCCCCAGTTATACCCATCATCATTTTGGATAGATGTAATTAGAGCTTGTTGCTCAGATGAATCTGAAGGAAACTTTTCAAGAATCTCGGGATCTGCCATATGTTGCGCACATGTGATTGAAGTAATAATAATTCAGTCCTTTGAGCCCAACAGATTTATAATTCAGAAATGTTTATATATACATCACATGACCAATTCATGCTATATTTGCCCCTGCAAAGGAATTACTGTCTTTTTTCTTTGTCTTTGGATACTAGGAAGAAATGAGAGAGAACAATGAAGTCTGACTATCTGAGCTAAGATATTCTCTTACCTACAGTCTTCCAGTTCCCCTTTTCATCATCGACACCTGCAAATTGGAATGCTGGCAGTAGATGGACATGAGTGATACCAGCATTTGATAATTTCTTCAAATGACATATGCCAGCAGAGTCCTACCAAACTTACACGCATACAGTTAGTTTCTAATTTATACACTCAAATAACAGTTGTTTTTTCTGTTTTCCTTTCATCTAATTTATATGCAGCTTCATAACAGAAGTGCTTACAGAAGTTATATACATGTTTTTTCAAATGACAACAAATCTTACCCATTGACAACCACTCGTGGCCATATTTAAATCTCAAACAAACAAAAAAATTGGTTGACATTTAATTGCGTATCTCTTTTAGTAACTTACCTGCAAAGTGAACGCAAGATATCCACCATGAAATTCAGGAAGCACTGTCTGGTCATTAGCTCTGTAATAGAAAATCAGTATATAAAAGGCAACTGAACTACAGAACTAATGCAATAGCAAAACAATAATCATATCTAGGAAAAACAAGCATATATTACTTCTCAAAATTTAATGCTTAAATATATTACTCGGGACCTCTTTTTAAAAAGTTGGACAAAAGTGCCATTAAATAGATCTCAGGGCTTATGTTGCAGCAAAAGCGAGAGGGTAAGGAAGAGAGAGCAGCTTAGATTATCTAAGTGACCAGGCATAATACTCATTTGAAACTCCTCCTTTACCCCAAAACTTTATTTAGTAGACACTATGTAAACATCCAACAATGTGTAATCACTACAATCCTATATGCTTATGTTTTAAAAAGAATTCTACATTTGTTCTTATAAACACAATAAATGAGACTAGTGACTACCTGAAATCTCTTATATGCAACTCGTAAATACTTATGTCAGAAGAAGAAAGTATCTCAGGTTTCTCATCTAACAGGTTATCCCATCCTTCTGGTTTTACATGATCAGAATCAAGATTGATGAACAAAGTCCGCCTGCCATCTGATGAGAGTCTACTCCAAGAAAAAATAAATATAAAAGTTAATCTTGTGAAGTGTCAATATATATGCATATAATGGTCGACTACTAAAAATATACTAACACATAATGGTACTGCATATTTTAGAATATGGAAACACCTTAGCTATTTTTGGATAACTGTTGGCCAAATGAGACAACCGGCATACCTTCTGGCATATGGATCATTTGCATAGCATTTTTCTATTTGTAAGGTGCTAGGGTGGTATACAGACACTTCATACACGTAGTAGCAGCCTTCCCAACTCTTTGGTCCTCTAGTACTCCAAATGCCATTAACTTCCTGAAGTTGCACAGTTTCTGAGGGACTTCCACCTGATGCTTCCTTATAGATGTAAACTGATATTGCCTGCTTTGAAGACATGCATCATTTCTGATACAACTAGGTGTCTGAGACTGAAAGACATTGGCTAGAAAGTTATAGAAACCTTTTCCGATTGAGATACCTGAGAAGTAGGGGCCCAAAGGTAAAGTGACACAGCTTCTTCTGTGTACACTGCGCCAAGGGGACCATTATATGAGAACAATTCATCTAGGATGCCGGGTAACTGGAGACCAGTAGCATCACTGCATCTTCCATCAGCTGTACAACAGGAAAAACAGACAAATCATGATTTCATTGACTTTGAAAACACATGACTGCTGAATCTAACTGCATTTTCCATAATCTAAGAGAAACAATGATCTTACAATTGAAAGTAGCAACTGCCAACTGGCCTTTTATGATGAGACTTGGCATCCAGATCTGACAGCACACCAAACGCCCTGTAATCCTTGATATGCGAAAATGTTTCTTTCACCTAGCAGCGTTCGTTCCATTACACTAATCAGCTCTAACTGCAATAAACTAAAAAAAGGCCAACAACAACAATCATCGGTAGGTCCTAAACATTAAAAAAAGGTCACTGCTTCCTACATTTTCCGGAAGCCCGTGTCTATCTTCTTCAAGCTTGACTTTCACATCCACACCTATCAATCCAAAAGCCGTGTATTAACCTTATGTTTCAGATTCGGCACAATCAAAAGAGATAAAAATTAACAACATACCCAAAATTCTATCACTGGTTATTGACAAAGAAGCTGTTTTACTAGCCAATAAGTAGCACGAATCGGTTCCAGAATCTACATTCCAGGCAATGATCGATTCACTGACACAGTAAGCCCTTGATTTCAACAAGCTACCCTCCACCTGCCCACTACATATTTCCCAACTTCATATAACCAGAGAAAAACAAAACCAACTCTATCCAAATTAAACAGACAAACAGAACCAAAACCATTCCAAGATTATAACAAAAAATTCGAATCTTTTAATCAAAAATGTGTTACTTGAAATTAAAATTACTGTTTCTACTGTAACATTGGCATTCAATCAAGTAAAGTTTCGATTTTGAGAGCATAAACCTGGGGCGGCGAGGCTGAAGAAGACTGTGATTGGGCGGACA
This sequence comes from Geum urbanum, assembly GCA_946800695.1. Classification (NCBI taxonomy): domain Eukaryota; kingdom Viridiplantae; phylum Streptophyta; class Magnoliopsida; order Rosales; family Rosaceae; genus Geum; species Geum urbanum. The sequence goes on from OX327017.1 coordinate 30,894,494, forward strand.
TGGGCAATGAGCATTGTAGTGGCTGCCGTCGCCGGATAAGAAGCCTCGCGGAATTTGGCGGGAAATAGAAGATGGGTTTGGCTTCGGAGGCGAAACGACGCCGTGACGTGGCGGCGGCGGAGAGGAGGGAAATGACGGTTAACCGTCGAAGGGAGAAGTGGGGAGCAAGCATGCAATGGCATCGGAGAGAATGAAGAAGCTGTTACAGTTTCGGTGAGTTTACTGACAAATATCAGTTTGTCACGGAAGGAGACTAATAACGACCAGTTAGTTGTGGTGAAAAGCACTTTTGTTAATTAATTTCCATGCCAGTTACTAACTTGTAACTCGAACCCATCGTCTAATAGCTTACGTTTTCATGATTGTTTCTGGGTTGTGTAAGTTACTTGGTTATGTTACTGCAGTTACATTTACCGCCGTAAGACTTGCTACTCATATTCTTAAGATTCTACGCATACGTTGTGATATTAGATTTTGACGGAATAAAAACACAATAGAGCATCCGAGCGCCATTTTGCTTTAACTTTTAAGCTTCCAATCCATATTTCATTTACAGGTGGATGACATACTTGAATTGTATCTGCCAAATTTGACCGATGAAAACCAAATGGTAACTATTTTTAACTGTTAAATCTCTCTCTTCTCTTCCTCTCTATTCTCAACTTTTTCTATTCACAAACAATGATAAAATATTTCATGAATCAGACATATGAGTTGGAGGAGAACAGTGGCCAAAATGACAAAAACCCAGTAAGCATCCAAATTCAAATTTGACAAAAAAAATTTGAAGGAACCACTGGGGATGCTCTTACAAAGCAACCATGGATTACATGACTTCTCCTTTGCTGATACACAAGTTGTCTCAAGCTTCCAAGGTTGTTTACTGAAGAGACTGCCTCAACTGATCTTCTATTCAATTCCCTGCCAATAACTCAAAAAATCTATGTCAGAAATAAAAATCTAATCGAGTTTGTTCACATAGAAGCTAAAGAACGACTTAACGAATGCAATGTGACTATCTACTACCTTTTCCTAGAGATGCAAATGCAAGAGGCTCCAAGGGGATCAAAGGCTAAGGCAAAAAATGTGGGGTGCTTTTGATCTCTAGCTACTTCTTATCCTACTTGAGGTTGAACTGAAAACTCAAAAGGCAATGCCAATTGACTTCATTATTACAATTGGAACCTTTCTACACGATTGAATATGAAATCTGCAGTGGGAGAGAACTCATAAGTCTTCTTGAACTGCCACCATCTCTGCAACATGTGAAGCTATATATATATCAGTATATACATTTACGTATCACGCACATCGTTGATTAATGGTTGCTTAGAACTGTATAACTTACAAGACTAATTCCACATTGTCAAACCACTAAGAAAAGTCATGTTTAGGTGAATGATTAAAGCCTTGTGATCATCTATTACACTATCTTCTTTAGATCAGGTGTTCTTTAAACAATCTGTTTCTCATCACTTCAAGCCAAGCACCCATGTAATAATTTACCTTATCTTCCCCTTTACGGTGATATGTATAGTTTGGTGATCTTGGATTCTCCGATCCACTACAATTTATTTGTTTTTTCCCCATTTTCATGAAGGTGATTTAATTTTTTGTCTTCTTAGCATAATGTTTTCTTTTTCTGTGATTTTGTGAAGCTTTTGTCACTCAGAATTGGTTTTGTGAAAGAATAGGCCATTATGATGTTGCAATGTTTTGTAAATTGCAGTGGATACTTCATGACTGGAGTGATGAGCAGTGCTTGAAGCTACTGAAAAACTGTTACAATGCCATACCAGAAAATGGGAAAGCGATTGTTGTGGAAGCACTTCTTCCAGTTGTGCCTGAGACTAGCACTTCTGCAATTGATTTGTTTATGTTGACTCATTACCCCGAAGGAAAAGAGTGCAGCGAACGAGAATTCCTGGCCTTGGCAACTGCTGATGGTTTTCGTGGAATCAAATATGAATGTTCTGTGTGTAATTTTTGGATTATGGAGTTCTTTAAGTAGTTAAGACAACTTAAAGGCTCCAAATCCTCCTCAATGCCTCCTAAATGCCTCCTAAATGTTCTGTTGTAATTGCTGCTGGTTTGTGATAAAGCATAATGTATTCATTTTGTGAACTTTCATAAAGCCTATGAATTACAAAGGTGGGCAGTCAAGCCTAAATTAAAGAATGCGTTTGGGCACAGATGACCACCACAAATGTCCCAAGTCTATAACTTTAATCAGAGAAAAACAAAATGAACTCTATCAAATTCTCTATCCAAATTGAATAGACAAACAGAACCAAAACCATTCTTTGACCAATAAATTATAACAAAAAGTCCCAGTCTTTGAATCAGAAATGTGTGCTTCAAATTAAAATGACTGTTTTTACTGTAACATTGGCCTTCAATCAAGTAAGGTTTCGATTTTGAGAGCACAAAACCTGAGGCGGCGAGGCTGAAGAAGACTCTGGTGGCTGAGGTCGCCTGGAAAGAAGCCTCCCGGAATTTGGCGGGAAAGAGCAGATGGGTTTGGCTTCGGAGGTGAAACGGCGCCGTGTTGAGGATGATGAGGGAGAGGCGTGGCGGCGAAGAGGATGATATAAGTTCAGTATCTTTAGCGACGGGTGGACCGTCGTCAAAGGTCAATTTTCAAAATAACGCCGAAATACTAGTCCGACGAATGAGTCGTGGAGAAAAGCACTTCTTTCAACATCAATGACTAATCCGATGCGCTCTAGAAATCGGTAGGATTTCAAACAAAATAGAGAAAATTTTAGCACTAATATCTCGAATATAGGTCATTCGTCACTTATGTATCTCAATTTTTGAAACTATCAGATATGTACCTTAAGTTTATGAACTTACACAAGAACAGTACCTGCTGTCGTAAAATAGTTCAACCAACTTTTTGGCACAAAAACTCTATATTAGTATTTAATTTTCTCTAAAAACGTAGACAAATCATCTTTTTTCCCTCCAAAATTAAAGCACCTCATTTATTTCTCTTCATACAACCAAAAGATCTAGAATTTAAAAATTGGTGGATTAAAAAATAATTTATAGTGGTCGAATTTTTTATTTTCAATATTAAACTAAAATTAAGCTACGGTATAGTTTTATTTTAGAAAATTTTAGAAATAGTACCTCAAATATAGGACATTCATCACTTATATACCTCAACTTTTGAAACTATCAGACATGTACATAAATTTTATAAACTTATACAACAACAATATATGCCGTCAACTTCGGTGTTAACTTTTTATAAGGGGTTAAACTTTTAAGAGTTAAAAAACAGACAATATCCAACTTAAACCCTACTTTTCACTTTATTTTATTTTAAAAACCTCATAATGGTACTTTAGTTAAGTTGTAAAATCACTAAGTTCTAAAAATTGATAGTCAAAGTCGTGAAATCATCTTACAATGTCTATTTATTCAATTGTATGTTTTCAAGACATTAATTGGTGCATGTCAAACATGAGATTGTTGTAACGTCTGTTGGTTACCACATTTATTTAGGTTGCATTTTCATGTGATAGTAGGTTACATTTTGATGTCATAAGAATGAGAGAAAATTAATAAGCATGGATCTGAAAGATAAATAGTAATTAACAAGTATGACATTTGTCATATGCAAAGACGAAGCTACACTTGGATTACAATGGGTCACAACCCACCAAAATTGAAACAAAAAAAAATTATATTGTAGCTTAATTTTGGTTCAAAATATGAAAATTAAAAATTTGACCACTCTAAAAAAATTTAAATTATTTTTAGTCCACCTATTTTTAAATTCTAGGTCTTTTAGTTGTACGGGGAAAAATAGATCATGTGTTTTAATTTTGGAGGGGAAAAAAATGAGTTCTCTATATTTTTGGAGAAAATTAAATACTAATATAGAATTTTGGTGCCAAAAGTTGGTTAGACTATTTTACCCTTAAAAGTTTAACACTTTATAAATAGTTAAACCAAAGTTGATGGCAGACACTGTTTTTGTATAAATTTACAAAGTTTAGGTACATATCTGATAATTTAAAAAGTTGAGGTACATAAATGATGAATGACCTATATTTGAGGTACTTCGATACACCCAATTTTTAATTTTGACCCAATTTTTTACCCTAAGTTCCTACGTTTAGAACGCAAAAGGAGAAACGACACAACGAAGAAAGAAAGAAAAAAAGAGGACGCTGAGAAGAGGCCGTAACTCTCGCCATATACTCTTTCATGAAAATTGTGGTCAAGATGAGCATATATGAGCTTCATCTGTCCCAACATACTAGAGAACACTAGTACCTATTGTCCAAGCACACGCCAGATAGTATCATGCCATCACTTCCATGCACATGACTCACTCCAGTCGGATGTTGGTACTGTACAATTTGATGTGGCGGCTGCCTATCTGCACTTTTGCAGTTGATCCAAGATCTTCTCCATACCAGCAACATTGACAATTGTTCATTTTGATCGAGTTTTGACCAATAAGGCAAGAAGCAGGCTGGGGTTGAGCCACAATTCCACAAACACTTGGTATTGATCGATCACTGTAGCGTTTTCTCCCAAGTTCTAACGATTCTTATCTTGGGATCGAGGGATTTCTCTGGCATTCTATGATAACATAACTTCAAGGTTTTAACCATAACAGGAACTTATACCACATCAACAGTACTCCTGTAAATTTATCACGATATATGCTCCTGTGGTTTTGGGTTTCCACCATTCATCTCTTTTTATAATAGACCAATAAGAACCCATTGAAGAGAATACTCAGTAAAACCCAATTTTGGAGTTCAATTCATCGGATTGCTATTATCTGGAATTGAGAAAACACTAGCACATTATTGTTAGCAGTTAGCTATTAGCTAATTAATGTCTCAAGGCATTCAAGGGCATCTGTTATTGGCTATATATGGTGATGTTGGGGAGAGAGAGTTGAATTTGCAGTGGGAGAGCTGGAGAAGACAGAGAACAAATGGAAGTTATGCAACAAACGAACAAGAGATCTGCTCCACTTTTACTTGTCGGGTGTGAAAGCATTAAAAATTGTAATTTTAAATAATAATAAAGACGTTTATGTAAATTGTGCTAAAGATAAAATAATAATTCAATAATAAATATAATATGAGATGTGTGAAGAGTAAAAAATGAACAGTAAATAGTCACAGCCATTATTTATTTGCTGTGTGAGTTACCCTTTTGTGTTATTGCAGTTACATGATTCACTGGGACACTGCAGTAAATACTTGCTAGATTAATTGGAGGAAGATTAGACACAAAAGAGTCTAGATTCCACGAGAGAGGAATTAGGAATATATATGTATGGTTGGTATGCATGCTTCACAGAAAGGAAGTGAAGTCTCTAGGGGAAATAATTTGTCGGTCATACTTTGACAATCATTATCTTACTATTGTACGTATGCTGTATGCATCATAAAATCAAAATCAATAAAGCAAGACAAGTAGCATGACCAACAATAGTGTCTTCCGATTAAAACAAGTATCAAGTAATGCTAATTAAATCATGCTGATACATTTGCTTGTTTGCCAGTATGAACTCTAGATATGGGCCGACAAATCATGTAAATAAAAGTGCACACACATATATATGTATAGTCATGTTGATCGACAGAGAACGACCTTTTGATACTTGGATCTCGGCGATGAATCTGAACCAAAACCATTACTACACACCAGGCTTCTTTTGTTATTGAAGCAACTAGTAGTGTTACTAGTACTAATGCAGGAGTCTTGGTGCTGGAGAAGTAGTATTGGAGGAGCTATAGCCACTGGTGGAATCTCAATGGACTTGATTTGGGGAGGTGGATGTTGCCACTGAGGCAGAGGTCCAGCCAGCAGAAGAGACTGAAGGAGCGGCCCGGCTTCTATTACCGCCTCTAATAGCTTCCCTTTCTCCGGCAACAGTGACTTCTGATCCCCCAACAGTTTCGCTAACACATCTTCTTCTGACATAGTTGTGTCTGCTGCATTTGGAGATGAAATGATGGTTTCATCGGAGTCGGAAGAAGCAGCAACAAAGGGCTTGTTGGAGTCGCTGCCTTTCGACTCAACCTCATTAATTTGAGAAGCAAACAGAAGTAAATGTTGTTGCTTTTGCAGTTCCTGTTGGAGCATGAGCTTGTCCGAAACTAGCATTTGGCATTTGGCTTCGGCTTCATCTCTCTCTTTGATGACTCTGGTTAGTAGATCTTTGAGATGAACAACTTCTTCGTTTCTCCTCTGAATCTTCTCCTTTGCTGATACAATTGTTGTCTCAAGCTCCAAAGTTGTGTACAGAAGAGACTGCCTCAACTGATCTTCTATTCCCTGCCGGTATAATTCAAAGAATTAGTACCAGATATCAAAGACGAATTGTTTCAAGTACTTGAAGATTACATTGTGCCTTACCTCTTCCTGGTAGCGAAAATCCCAACTGAAAGAACTACACTGATCCTCCATAACTTGCAGAGATGCAATTGCAAGAGGCTGAAAGACTCAGACTTACAATGTGGGGTGCTTTGCATACAAGTGCGCTTTTGATTTCTAGCTACTTTTTTTCCTCTTTTTTTCGGCTTAATACTTCTTTTCCTACTTGCGGTTGAACACAAAACACAAAAGGCCAAATGCATTATATATAGAAGGTCAAATTGGCGCCAAGTGATTTCTTTGTTAGAATTGGAATCTTTCTACACGAGTGAATGTGAATGTGAAATCTGCGGTGGGAGAGAACTCATTAGTCTTCTTAAACTGCCAACCTTTTCCTGTAACATGTGAGCAATGCAATCCGATTTCAAAAGAAGATATTGCTACACATATTACATTTAAGGATTGAACAATTTAGTTTTATGGTAGTACAGCCACAAATTCATGCTTGTTATAGAACTGTGTAACTACATGACTAATACCATAGTCAGGCCACTAGGAAAAGTCATGTTTTGGTAAATGATTAAAGCCTTGTGATCTATACAACTTTCTTCCCTTTATAGAATAGATCAGATGTTCTTTTTGACTGTTGGAGGAGAAAAATACGATGAAGTATATACTAAAACTATGGTTGTTATAGTAGACTTAAAACAAAATATGTAGTTGTCTTTTTCTCTAGAAACAAAATAGTAGGCTGAATCAAGCCTCAAAGTTTGATTCTACTAACTAGAAACAATACTACCCAAATCAAGAAGGAGCGGTCATGAAAATCTAGAACCTTTTCTAGATTAGGTTGTGTTTGTTTTACAGACACAGATCCAGAAAAGATTAGGTTGTGGGGATTTGTTGGATTATCAGGCAACCTAATCAAAATTAGGTTGGAGTTAGATTCTGATAGTCTTTCATGAATTATAGCATGGCGGTGCGATCCTAATCTAAGTATCTAATATAGTAATATTTGTTAAGAAAATTTTATCAAACAATATCTCAATTTTCACAATGTGTGATGCTTGTTAATGAGATGAAATTACATTCACTCTCTTGTGATTTAAATTCAAATGTGTGATGTGACTTATGTCATTTCTTATCATTTCTTATGTCATAAGTATTTATATTTTGTGCTGGCATGCACATCTACTGTGTACACATACATGTCTTCCTCATTTCATATCTCTCTCACAGAAGGGAGCAGAAAAGATCCTCAGAACAAATGGGTAAAAGAGATCGATAATGGTAGCAAGTTTGTATCCACGGTATCCATGGTTTGAAAAAGATAAAGAGAAACTAACTAAAATGATTACAGAATTTTGTCACAACAATCAATAATTTGATTATTGAACTTTAGAAAATATCAAAAAAATTACTAAATTTTAACTTTGTCTATCAATTTTATCACTTTGTCTATTTTAAACATTAAAATTTGTTAAGTGTTTTCCTTTAATAGGTAGGATTATTAGAAAAATGCACATAGCATAAGCAGGAGAAGTATGAAGACCGATGAAGAAGTAGAAAAATTGACATCCAAAACGCGCATAATGACCAAATTAATAGACAAAGATAAAGTTCAGCGACTTTTTAAATATTTTTTAAACTTTAATGATCAAATTGTCGATTATGATAAAATTCAGTGATCATCGTGAATATTTTCTTAAAGATAAAAAGATAAAAGCAAAAAATAACTCCTAATTCTTATTTGTTAAAACAGAAATTTAGTCTATCCCTGTGGGTCTTCATGTCATGATCAATCCAGCATCTCCAGTTTTCAATGCATATGCTTCGATCCTCATATTCACATGCACAAATGTACTCGTTTTCAACCAACAAACAATATAATTTAGTGTTCGATTTAGGGGCATTTTTTTTGACAAATGCATGTGCTTACAAACAGAGGTGGAGCTACTCAAGGGCGAGACCTGACCATGGCCCTCTCTCACTTTTGTGATTGACGTGCTACTGTGTTGCTTAGCTATGAGATATATAGTATATCATGCATATTAAAAGTCTGGTTTAGAAAGGTCTACATATTGATCCTTGATAATTTGATCTCCCACCAGTGGAATCATACCCTTGTCTCTATATAGTCTGGTCAAATTAATGAAATGCAGTGTTGTACGTCCAAAATTAAATGTCAGGTCATTAATGAGAATGAAAGATTCTGCTATTAATAAAATTATAGTTGTTCCACTAACTAACCATACCTATTATTACACTGTGTGAAAGTATAATGTGTAATTACTGTATGAGACCCAATTCTAAATAATTTTACATTCTCATTATTTAATGAATGTATTTTCATACTTTTCTTTATAAATAGTAGTGTAGCTATAACAATTGTATTTTCAATATATTACTTTACGTGCTTAATTTTTATATCAAAAACATTAATTTGATAATAAGCATCCGTCGAATGAGTTACAAGATGATAAATGATTGTTTAATATCATACATTTCGAAAGACATACTTGTTACTTTAACCAGTTAACTTATTTCAAAACGTTTTCAAGATATAAAATATCGACGATGTCTTTATAATTGATAATATATTTACGAACGCATATGAATATTTTAAATTACTTAAATAAATTTATTTTCTTTTCTTTTAATAAAATTTTGACTCTTGATCCTAAATTCTAGCTCTGCCACTGCTTACAAAGCTGATAAGTTTTTCTTGTATTGCCGCTGACGTTCTGTCTGGTAAATTGTCACACCAACTCCAGAAGATTGCACCCTTCTCCAGTTGGTCGATCAGATCCACTTGAGTTACACCATCTTTGTTTTTCCAAATCTTCGTTCGTGCAAAAACGCGGCATTGCAGTTGTAAAGGGTTTGGTTTTGATGTAAGAATCCACCTCTTTTGTCACTTGCTTCTCTCTTTTGCATGTGAGGATGAGAAAGTGATCGGTGCCTGGGCCACAGCCCTTTACCGACGATCCGTAGCAAAACACACCATGGTTGTCTAACATGGTATTTGAACCTTTATAGGTTCTTGATTTTACATTTTCCTAGTGTTGTTCAACTGTTTGTTAAGCTTGATATGCATTGCTTGCAATGACAAAGGTAAATTAATTGTGTCAAAATTGAAATTTTAAAATATTATAAATTTTTTATACAAATAAAATTTCTTATTATAAGAGTACAAATAAAATAAACTAGTGCATATTAAATCGCTCAAAAAATTTTTTAGCTGTCATCGACGACTCTTCATATTTTGGGATTTCTCATAATCGTTTCATTGTTAATACTATCAAATATATCTCTTTCGATATATGTTATCATGTTGCTATTCATCCACCTGCTTTCCATTCGATTTCGCAAGTCAATTTCGATGATCCTTATTATAGAAAATGCTATTTTTACGGTTACAGTGGCTACTAATAAGATTAACGCGAGTGATGACAATATAATTGTGTTCGGTTGAATTAAAATAGTCAGGTGTATTTAATTATATAGAGAGAAAGTATTTAATCTAAATACATTAATAAAATTGATTCGGTAATTAAATACTGAAATTGATTCGGTAATTCAAGAAGATATTAAACATTCCTTATTTGAATCAAAGAAAGTAATCAAAATATGATAAGCAACTTCATTTCGAAAAAGGATAATGATTATGAATGATTTTTTTTAAAATATAAGTAAATAATTTTAAACTATTAACTAATCAAATTTGGACTAAAAAACTTGGAGTCGTGTCAATCTCTTATTCAACCTATAATTAAAATTTAAAAAATCAAATTTTCATAGACTTAATTAACTATAATTAACAGTTGAGGTGTGTCATTTGCTCAACTTTAATTAGCTACGTCCATGATTGACAGTGCATATATTGTTATTATTACGATATATATATATATATATATATTCTCACTGAGATGTGCACATGCAAAGGAATGGAGTTCTTTCCAATAATTCTAACTAGCTAGCTCGATCAGTAAATCTTGTCTTTATAAGACCAGAAGACAGCATTATTCTGCTACATGAATAGGCAAAACCCATCTTGACATCATTGTAAAAGAGAAACAGAGAGATGCTATATACTGAGATGGGGATTAGACTTTTGTAACAGTAGAAAAAAGGCGGTTGTTAGTTGTTACTAATCAGACCGAAATTACACTGCTACTTCCGTCAAAATCAATTTTTGTTTTTAGAGAAAAATGTGAAATTGTATTAACGTAATTAAGATATGTACATTAATTACAAGTATTGTAGTTAGTCGTAGTGGTTTAACCACAATCCAAGCAAATGCAGGAAACAAAAGCATTTTCTTATTTAAATATGTGCTACTTGAATACATTGCTAGAAACTATATCGATACATGTAACTGATAGGAGGAAGAGGGAAAAAAAATTCACTTCCTCGTGTTGTACTTCATCTGCCTCACTGAGTTCATCTTTATCAGTAGAACACGAACCAAAACCGAAATTTTGAGCTTCCAACTATGTAACTATAGCAAGATGGACAATAAAACAAGACATAAAGTTTGATGAAGGAATGAGATATCACGCTTGAATCAGCTTAACATGGAAACGTACAACCAATAGTTTATGAAACAAAGTAGTAACTTGTTGGATGCACTTCGCATCCCTTTCCTTAAGTAGTGAATAATACTGCCAAACTAATCGTTCAATGTAGTAGATGGAAAGACGACCAAGCAGACACGAAGCAAATGAGCATGCATACTATATCCCAACGTCCACTTGTTTGAAAAATTAGTAAATGGAAAGATGAAGACAAATGACACAAATAGACGTGTAACCCAAGGTCCAACACTAACTCTCATGATCTTTTGGACTTCTAAGACCACTTTTCCTCTGCCTTTTGACTCTGACAGAATGAATTGGGGCTTTAGATTTTTTTAAATCAATAATCAAAATATCCTCCTCTGAAGATATAGAGAGTGTAGTTTGTGAAGTTTCTGTAATCTTGAAGCTACCTTTGTCTTCACCGAAATATTGTTGGACATGTGGCTGCTCGGAAGAGAGTGAATCTGTAGCAGTAAATACAGTTTTAGCAAAAGGAACTAAAACTGAACTAAGCGAAGAATGCCTAGGTGGTAGTGCGTCAACTGAAGTTGGGAAATAAGAGGAAGAAAGACCAGACTCATGATATGGACTAGAATAAGTTTTTGGACCCCGACTATAATGAGGATTAAAGAAACCCAAATGCTCAAAATCTTCAGTTGATCGGCACAAGAAACCACCTTAAAATTTTCTCTGTTTTGTAACCGCCCAATTACTTCAGGAGGAGTTACGCCATGGAGATAACTGTCATCTTCAAAATTTAACTGCTTTGGTAACTGACCTTCTGCCACCCCAGCCGTCTAGAAGTTACAACGATCATTTGACACGTCAATCGTTGGCGCCGAAAAATGCTGGACAACGGGCCGATGTCCATGACGGCGTCCAAAGAGCCTCCTATTCTTGAATGGATCAAGCTCTGCTTTCATCCAAATACCAAAAGACTTGCCAACACCTTCAAGGGAAGAGGCATTTGCCATAGAACAATTACTTGTCCAGTGATCTAGTAAGCCACACTTGTGACAAAAATCTGGTAGATGTTCATATTTAAATTCCACCAAATGATTATCTTTACCATCAAAATGAATAAGCATGCTCCGCCAAAGAGGGTAGGTTACATCCAGACGAACACGTATGCAAAAACAATTACCCAAAGAATTACCGTAGACATCAGGATCAACGAAGGAACACTCGCCAATACAATTACCAATCAAACAGCCCAAAGATTCTGACAAATAAGACAGAGATAACTTGTATATACGCACCCAAAAAGGTAGAGTCTTTACAGGCAAATCTGCTATCGGAATTGCACCCTCAATGCGTGTTAATACCACCAACATTCGATTGAAGGACCAAGGCTCCTTTGTCAAAATCATTTAGATGAAACCTAACTGCAGTTAGTAACTTTGTCAAAATCATTTAGATGAAACCTAACTGCAGTTAGTAACTGCTTCCACTAGCTATTACATGATAGTATTGATTAGTTCAGGTAAAATTAACCCAGGTCCCTGCCATTGTAAAACATGAGTATTTTTCGGGTAAAACAGAGACCTGAGTTTCCATATTAACTCTCACATGAGATATGGAATCATGATCACAGCAAGTGAATGTGATACGACAACCTCAAGGCTAGCTATGAACTTGTCATCTTCTAAGACCTATCATGCTTGCCAAAGTGCCACATATGTGCTTACCTTTGTTTGCGACATGACAAACACTTGAGTAGTTCAGCCTAGTAAACACTAGGAATACCTTCGAACCGTAGCATGAATGCCACAACCAATAAGGTAAGGCATCCAATGTCCTGAAGTTATATGCGAAAAGCTGGAAATAACTCATGTAGGTCAGATCTAATTCAACTGCAGACTAGGAAGAACAGTAGTTTCTATAACAAAAATATTGATGCCATGAATGACTGGATTCGAAGTGGAGCTTTCAGAATGAAACACAACCAGATTACTAGTTTACTAAGAGGGAGATTAGAAATCGGACTCAGTTACAGAATGTCTATCCGTGTTTAGTTTGTGTCATAATCCCGATGACACAAATCATGTCTCAACGATCATCTGCGGTCTTTACACTGTTGGAAGCATGTGCGGTGGAAAGAACGTACTTATAATGCAGCTACGCTGTATTAGCACAAAACACAGGAAATAAGAATGCCTATTTACTTTCTCTGCTGCCAAATAATGTGGTGACTTATTGGCGCATCTTCACATTAATTGGAAGTTCCTTGTACGACTTAATTTTCTCAGCTGCTCGACGAAGTGGCCTTATAGATGATCTTCGAAATTCTTGTCCTTCAGAATTTGCCTCATCCTCGTATAGCACTAATGAACATGTTGAACCACTTTCATAAACAACATCACACAGAGGAGAGACGGGAAAATTTATATCTGGATCTTCAGTTTTAAATCTTGCAGATTGCCTTCTCATTTTTCTATTCAAAAACAGCAAAGAACATGTAAACAAAGTGAATATCCGCTGCTATCATCATTAACATGTGGTGCTTTCATAGAGTAACAAACCTTGGGTACTCATTTTTATTTTCAGACACAGTTGCTTGTGGTTCTTCAGGTTCAGCACTTGCCAATTGCCTTCTCGACCGTCTGTCAGAAAAGCATAATGCAAAGTCATGTGAATTTCACTATAAAAGAAGTGAGAAACCGATCACACCAAGTAATTTGTCTTAAATGACAAACCTTTTATTGTCAACTTTATTCTCCATCGAGTCTTCAGTTGTTTCCAATTCTTCAGTTTCATAGATTGCAGATTGTCTTCTCAAGCCTCTATGGGGAACCCATTGATACACATGTAAAATAATATTCCACAGCAAACATAAAAGAGAAGAACGTAAATTGGAAACAAGCAAGACCTTTTGGTGTCAGCTTTCTTTTTGTTTTGGACTGCTTCAATAATAGGAGGACCCAATGCTGCATGCAAGTGTCTTTGAATTTATACATATTCAGAGTATGTAAAGCAGGTTGTGGAAGAAGGAAACACCAAAGTTTAAATAGGATTTCACGTTATCATTATTACCTAGATTTTGTGGTTGTTGGTTTTTGTTGATATTACCAGGTTCCTTCATAGCTTGTGAGACTTCCCCTTGCTCAACACTGTTAGCTGAATCAACCTGAAAGTAGTGAAATAATATATGTAAGGATTACAAGTGCTCAACAAGCACACTAGAACTTCCAAATTCATTAGGCAGTCATATTGGGCATCTGCATAAAACCTCAACTCTCGTATTTTGATATCTTTCTCGTTTGGCTTTCTCCTACATTCATAAGGATTACACATTAACAAAAAGTCTTATTTGATCGCCACACAACTCGTACACAACTGAGGAGGTTGAAGTAACCAAACTAACCTTTTCCACTTCTTTTCTTACTTTCAGCAAGGCATTTTGGCATCCCATTGCATGTTGAAGTACCCTAAGCTGCAAATAAACAAGAAAATGGTAGTCCGAAAATGTCAGTTCACTTAATTATAACATCGAATGTAAAGGGAATACCAGTGATTTAAATTTATCAGTAGAAGTAGAAACTAACTTACCCTATCTCGACTTGAATTGACTTCCTACAAAAATTGAAGAAGAATTGTAAATGAATAACGGTTGATGCAAATTATAAATAGTTTGGGAATTGTAAACCTTCAAAATTGAAACAGTGCAAAAGCATACCCCCAACATCTGGCTGTTTGATTGGGCAAGTTGAGCATTCTGTTGCTGGACTATCTCAAGATTGGTTCTCAAGTCCTGTATTTCTTTCCTGCTCAACTCAATGACTTTACTGCCAACTACTATTAAGGAGAAACTCCAGACCTAAATAAGAAAATATCTGCCAGAGATAAATGCTTAACTAGAAAATTCAATTACAAAGGATACTTTCTGTCTGAAAGAAGTTTCATTAGTGCCATATTTTCCTGAGGACACATTCAGCCCAAGTAAGATAAAACAAGTACACAATTACAGCCTCAAATATAAATAGCAAATGTTGACACCAGGCGCATACCTTGGTTAAATTCTCAACATACTTCTTAGTCGTCAGTGAATCAAACTGCTGCTTCCCTTGTTGAGCAGCTTGTTTATATGTTCGCTGCTGAGTGTTACTTATATCACCAAGTGTCTTCCTTGCACTTCCAACTAAACACCCCTTTGCCATCTTTTCCTTTTTAGGTTTAGAGCCTAACATCAAAACCATCACAGCCCAGCCGTATCAAACACCACATTCCTTATCGGCACCCCAAAAAACCATTAGAGATTTCCAAATAACCGAAAGCCTCCCCAAACCAAGCAAATAGCTAAATCATTCAAAGTTACAAAAGCCCATTACTTTCTCACATTTCCTCACCAATCAAACACAGTGCCTATATGTGCATACCATTACTTCAACAATTCTGTAAACAAAAATGAACGAAAATAGCAAACTTCCCAAACCCTGGCCACATATAAATCCCCAATTGGAGCCACACTTCCGTCAAAAACCCTAACCCCCAAATCAATTCCACTAATTCAATCACCAATTCAAGCAATTAACGCCAACATTGGGCAGGCAGATGATGTCGAATAACCTAGAAGCTACCGAAACAACGAATCCGATTTTAAAAAATAATTGAAAAAGAAATTAAAAATTACTTGGTGAAAATTGAAATGAGAGGAATTTTACCTCCAGCTTCAGCTACGCTGTTTTCGGACACGTCAAACACGAAGGCGTCCATGAAGGAAAGTCGAGCTCTCCTCCGCTAGCCGGAATCTCTCGATGACTTTCTCTCTCTCTCTCTCTCTCTCTCTCTCTCTCTCTCTCTCTCTCTCTCTCTCTCTAAAACCTCAGTAGAGCTCTGAGGTGTGGAAATTGAAATGAGGAGGGAAAGAGAGACTGCGAGTGAGGGTATAATCGTAAATTAAGACGCGAGAGGCTGGCATTCAGGATTTGATCCGACCCGTTTTGAGAACGAGTCAGAAGAGTCCGAACCGGTGTCTTGACCCGTTTCAGAACCCGCATGGTATCTTGGGCCTAATCCTACCTTGTTTAGAAATTGTTGAGAGTTTTGTTTTAGGGGCACAAACAAGACGGGTATTTTTGTGTGAAGTGTGAAGTTGTAGTTTCTATAGTTTTTACTTTCTAATTGTTATATGATGTAGTTTTGATTTGTTATTTTTGTGTGTTTTGTGTTGCGTTACAAATGTATACTGTTCAATGTTACTTGAAAAATTGCTTTCATATATTGATCGGTTTTACTTTTTCTATAATATGGTGTGAACCTATTATCAAACATTATTATTTATGTCTAAATTTGCTCTCGTGTCATTATATTTTAAAATTTTACATGAATGAATGGTACATCTTAGGTGACTCATTTGATAATTTCAATGACAAATTTAATTGTGTGGCAACTGGCAACATTATCTATTGCAATATTTACTGATTTAAGTCGTGAAATTATGTGTATTTTTACTGCTTAAAACCAATTGGTACATGAAGTAATTTACTTCAACAATAAGGAAAAAAACTCAATGCAACCTAGCAGAGCCTTAGGGTTTCGAGGCGGCGGCATTTGCGTCTCACTTTCGGTGGTCCATCGACGATGGATTACTGCTGTTTCAACATCATATGGGATGGCGAAAGATCGAAACTTGCTGGTCATCAAGGTTTCTTGGCCCTCTTATCACTCGATGTCGAGCGACTCTAAGGGTTGCTGCGACTACTGGAGCTTCCTTCTCATGGCTGGCTCCTTCGGATCAGGAGAGACCATTGACTAAAGGAAAGTTGTCGGAGCGTGCAAGGCCGAGGATGTCAGTTTGGTTTAGCTGGATTTTTTTGTCTTACTTGAATTTTTTTGTGGTGACTCCGAAGGTTTCTGTTTTAGAGTTGGAGATTTAGACATACATCAGAGAGTTTATTCTGGTGATGAAAGTGGCGATTTCAGAGGATTCTATTTTGGAATCGTCTATGGAGATTTGATTGACATCACCAATTAGCTAGTGATTACTTTTCAATTAAAATTATTTGTTTGGAATAGTAAGTAAGTGATTGGAAGAGTCATGAGACTAATAATTTTAGTTAGTAGTCTAATTTTAAGTAAAAAGATAGTCCTCCTAAAATAAAGTTTCTTTTACCGGTCCTACAAGAGAAAATTATGTCTACTTTCATTGGGTTGATGTTAAATAAAAAAGAATACTTGAACTAAAAATGCATCATAGAGTACACAAACAGACAAGAAGAGGAACATAATTGTTACACAAATAGTTGGTCACATAAGTCTTCTTTGTGGGCCTTTTAACCTCAACCAAAATTTGACTCTAGCTTTGTTGTGGCCAACGTGGCTAATCAAGTAAATCTAGAATATTATCGTATAGATAGTTTTGATTCTGGTGGGGAACGATCAATCCAAATTCTCTAAGCATATGACAGTATGACATTTCCTTTCCTTTCCTTTCATCGTTGGTTTAGAATCTTTCCACTTCAAAATGCCCCAATAGCTTCGCTCATCGCCTCATCCTACACCAAATGCTTCTATTCCCCAACTCCTTTTCCCCCAACCCAAAGCTAGTCCATTTCACGCGCCAATCCATTTGCCGCAAAGCTTTGTTTGTTGCGTCATTTGGCCTCAAAAGCACACTTTGCTTTGTGATCGATCTCCTTAATTTCATGGGAAATGAAACTTTCTATGATCGTATGAGTCATCATTTCAAATTTACATGGGAAAATGGCAAACCATTTTTTTCTTCGATCGGCTGCTTTCCGCTATATCTCTATTCCCAAAGACAATGGGATTAGTACCTTTCTTCGTAACAAGACAAATACAAGTATATGGATTATGCACTACTTGAACATTAATCTTTAATTATCCCAAACCCAAATTGCATGTATTTCTTTTGTTATGGTTAAACCTAAAACTGGATTTCTTCGTATATATTCTTCTAAGCTTCCTAGCTATATGTTTTCTGCCCTATCATATATAGGTCTTGAATTTAAAGGTAACCGTAGTTCACTTGGTGCGCGTAATGTTAATTATGAACAAGCCTAATTGGGCGAATAAATTCTAAACGATGCAACGATAATTTGTTCTACTCAAGCAGATCCGAGATTAGATCTAATAAACCACATATATATACTTAGATTTTGATTTCTTTTTGTGATCGTATATTTTGATTGACATAAGGTTCTTTGGATTCCCCCTAGCATCCTACGTAACAATCCACGAAACAATAACGACATTTTACGGCTTTCACCTGTTGATGACATTTTAGCTTTAATAATTTGTTACTTATCTAAAATGGCTCTACCCACTTCAACAAAAAAAAAATGTAGCCTCTACATTATTGATCCGAATACATGAACTCAAGCAGTCTTGATCTTCACCATATAAGATTAGCTAGCTCATCAGTCAAAACGCCGCAAGTCTTAAATTATCTCTGTTCTGCACTATCTACTCATACATCATACTTTTGGCCTATTACATATATAGAACGCACCTCTATCACTGGGCTCCTCACGTAGTTAGCCGCAGCATACTGCAACAACTAGCTATATATTTATATGAGAACTAGTTATTATTTTGGGAAGAGGGTTTCTGATAAAATATATGCAGGGTGACACCATTCTACGTACCGACCTTAACAAACAATACTAGTATCCTCCAGGAGAAGGTCGGTCCGAATAAGTAATAATAGAACTGAATAGTTTAGAATACGTATGAATACCTCTTTAGCTACAATGCACCAACCAGGTGGTTTGTATTTGATAATGATCACATAGTATATATATGCTCCTCATCCATACTTCCACGGTGCCATTTTGGATCAAGAATGGCGAGTCAAAGTACTATATATGGCAATTCACGCCCCCACTTTTACAATTCACACTTCTTTCTTTTTAATTTTTCCAAATTACCCTTCCTCCTTTTTTTTGTCATTATTCCCAAGTCTTTTACTTCTTTTTTTCACCTTTTGAACAACCTAGTCTTTGTCATGCTACTGCTTCACTTCCAGACATCTGCCTAACTGGTTACTGATGTTGGCAAACTCACTACTGACTGTTTATTAGTTTAAAATTTTTTTTCTTAAGAACAACTTTTAAAACCCAGTATACTATGAACTGGGTGTAAAACACATTATTTCTTTCCATCTTCTGGGCGATAGTAACAACAACTCATTGTTTCCACCTTTTGGGCGGTAGTCCGCCACTTTGGGGAGTTTAATGAGTTTTTCGAACAAGAGGAAAACAAAATGAAAGATTTGTAGTAGGAAATCATAACTTTATTTATTTAAACTTACTGACTATAGATCCAGAGCATCACTCTCTGATAAACAGTTATAAGTTGTTAGTCACTCATAGTAGTAGACATACTTACTTGAAAATAAAGAAGCTGAACAGTTGCTTCGACTCTTCACTCTTAAACTCTTAGGCTCTCAATTCTCAGATAGATTTCTCTGATTCTGAATTTCGATGCCTCTACACTAAGACTCAAAGTTCCTTATATAGAGAGCGGACTTCAAAACGGAATTGAAACATAAACTAATAATAGTAACTCCACAAGTGATAGTGCTTTGATGCAGACAGGGCATCAACTTTCCTCCATTGTCTTCTTTTGGAAAGTAGATTCCTTGGGATAAAGATGTCTCACACTTAAAGAGAAGAGGACAATACGATTTTTCCTGTATTTATAGGTCATCGTAATCTTTTGAGTTAACCCCAATGTAGGGGTCTTCTTTTATTATCTTTCTCCTGTTCTCATTTTCTTCCATATCTATATCTGTATACATATGGTATCTTTTGTCCCTCTCGATCTTGTCGAGCCATTGAATACAGGTGAGGGAGGAATCTATTTCTCTCCGTTTCAGAGCTTTGAACAAATCACTCGTAACGGCCTCTGGATGGTCATACGTGGTGACTATTATCTTATCTCCTGAGGCAAGAAAAGTAATCTCTTGATCTTCTTCGATTACTTTCTTGATGTATTCAAACGTCATAGCTTTCATCCATAGAATGCTTGAATTTGAGTTTCCATTGTATCTGTCTCATGTTAGCTCAAGATATTGTCCCTGGATGATTCTGACGTAATGACATGGCTGAATGTATTCAGTTTCTCTGTTAGACTTATGTATATATTCTGGAGGTGTAGACCTGAACTTTAGTCTGAGAATGCAGTTACTCTTCTTGACATTCTTAACTGTATTGTCGATAATTGTTGGCAATCCTTTGAGATCTTCATTTGTCTTTGTCTATAGATTATGGACAAATCAATGCTCTACTAACCACAACTTGTGCTCCTGCGGATGTTCACTCTGAACATTTACTAAATATCTTCCTAGGAAGGGTCCTGGAATAAAGAAGAGGGTGTCAAGGAGATCTTCATCGTGTGTATGCTTGCCAATATGTCTGTGGAACTTGAACTATTCTGCTTCTTTTATCTCATGTATAGGAACTTTAGCACTTTTTGGAGTTTTAATGTATAGCGCTGCTGATTCATTGACCACGCTTGGTGGTTTCTTCTTCTGACTTAGTTATACTGCCAAGGCGTCCATGGTCTCTTCCATGAGTCTTTTGTGATTCTCTTGGAAACAAAACATTAAATTATCTAGCAGTGCCCTCTGGTGGGATGCTAGATTATGGTTAGTTTGGAATATTGCTTCTGAAAAGGTGTTCAGCAGATATCTGAAGATGTTTATGAAACCGGTAGGAAAAATTCCGCTTTTTGGCAAAGCAACAACCATTAACTGTCTTGATTTGCCTTTACTGTCTGCCATTTTGAGACGGGCTAGCCAATCATTTTCCTTGGGATTAATCAGTTAAGGCTGGTCTTTTGGGACGCAGCCAAAAACTCTTAAGGATTTTTTCAACTAGTTCTTTTTGTTGGTTAGGTTCATTTCTTGGCCTTCTACTTCTTGGTTGCGGCCTTCGTCGTCACTTCTCTTATACATGGCTATCTTCTGGTTAAAGCGTCTGGGAGATAGTTCATGTTTCCTGCAATTAATTCTATATCATAATCATATTCTTTAAGAAATAATTTCCAATTAGCTAATCTTCCCCTATCTGCAACTTTATCAAGTTTGAAGTTTTTGAAATTTTTCACTTGGGCGCAATCTATTCTCACGGTGAAGGGTTTTCCTAAAAAGGTGGGAGAATTCTCGATTGTCTTTTTGATGGTCATAATTTCTTTTTCCCCTGTGGGATAATTCTGCTCTGCAGCGCTGAACTTCCCACTGTAGAATTTCAAAATCTTCTCGGTGTTAGTGCCTAGATCTCTTGCCAGTACCACACCTGCCCAAAATTTGTCACTAGCATCAGTTTGAAGAACGATTTCTTCATTCTCTTCGAGTTGATGTAGTGATGGCAAATTTTTGCCTAGATCTTTGATTTGCCTGACGATCTTTTCGTCATCTTTTGTGAACTTCCAAGCTCTCTTTGAGCTTGTTTTGGGTGACAGGATTGCTGTTAGTCTAGCAATTTTGGGAAGGAAGTTTCTTCCATAATTTATTACTCCTAAAAATCTCTGTAGACTTTTAGTATCAGGAATTCTGTTTGGGAATTTCCAGACCTTCTCCAGGATATGAGGCTGAAGTTTGATGACTCCATTTTTTATGTTGATCCCTAAGAAGTCAATTTCATCTAGGACAAGAAAGACTTTCTCCTCTCCTAAGATGATCCCATGTTGGACGATGAGCTGAACTACTTCAAAGAGATGATTCATGTGTTCTTCTTTATTTTTTTAGAACACAAGAATGTCGTTTATGTAGACAACACAAAAGTCTGCCATTTGCTTGAATATATTGTCCATTTTTCTATGAAAAATGGATGGAGCTTGTTTCAGCCCGTAGGGCATTACTAGCCATTCATAATGTCCCTGTGAAGTTCTGAAGGCTGTAAGAGGAATGCTTTCAGGATGCATTTTAACTTGCCAAAATCCTGATCTAGCGCCGAACTTTGAAAACACCTTGGTTCCTCTGAGCTTGTTGATCAGCACTCTTGCTTGTGCTATCTGGTAACCGTCATTTACGGTCTTCTTGTTGACGTCTCTGTAGTCTATCACCATTCTTGTTTTTCCACGAACTTCTTCTGCATGATTTCTGACATAGAAAGCTGGAGCATGATGAGGACCTTTTGACGGGGTGATCAATCCTTTCTGTAGGAGTTCAACTATATCTTTTCTAAACTCCTTTTGATCTTCTTCTTTGTATTGGGGAATGACTTTTACATGATAGATTGAATTCATGTCATGTAACTTGAGCTCACAGACCACTGGGTCCTTTTCCCAAAATTTTAGAGGATTGATATCGATATTTTTCCTGAGCATTTCTTTGATTTCTCTAAGGGTGTGCCTCTTATGTTTCTTGAGTTTAGCCTCGAAGTGCTTGAGATTATGCTCTTTTTTAAATGCGGCTTCGATTGTTTCATCTTTGTCTCCTGATGACTCTTCACTGGGCAACTCTTCTTGTTGTGTGTGCTGGTTATTAAGAGCCTTATAAGACACATGGTAATGATACTTGTCTTGATCATGAAGCGGCGCAATGGTAGGATCTCCGTTCTCAAATCTAGTCTTCATGCTGGGTTTTTTAGAGTTCCTTGCTTTCTTTTTGAGGATTTTCTCTTGTTCACATTTGTCACAGTCTCTCTTGAGAATGTTGTAGACAATGTGCTCTTTGAGTTGGATTCTGGTATGAGCATAAGGTGGGGCATCTGGATGCTTGAATTCTCTATTACCGTAAAGTCTATAGAATTCCATTTCATCAAAATCTTCTTCTTCTGATGATGATTCTTAGATAAGAAACTCTTCTTGGTGCTTATATTGCAAAATTGTTTCGAATCGTGGTTTGTATCCACCATTATTCTGCTGCGATCTATGATATTGCTCTGTGAATTCTAGACCAACAATACTTTTAGCTTCTTTAAGCCTTTCTATCCAGAAGAATTTGAGATTCTTCTCGAAACCCAATAAGTTCACTTTTGGCTTCTGGATGAAAGTTTGTTATAGCAGAAAGTTATTGCCAATTAGGACATTTGAGTCTTGGCCTTCTGATTGCAAAATATTTTCAATGACAAAGGTTCTTCCTCCTATTGAGATTTGAACCTTTTTGGCAAAAGTATTCAGGAAGATTCTTCTTCATTCTACGGTCTTTCCGGTTGCATTTCTTTTTGGATCTGTTATCTACAACTCTACTGGTATAGCAATTTTTTTTGCTAGACTGAAACCTGAAACGTTATCTACAAAGGCATGTAGATGATACTTCTTGCATCTTGGAAGTTTTAATCCAATCTCCATATAGTTACAGAATCTACTTGTAGAAACAGTTGCTACCTTGCACAGGTTCTGTTTTGAAGAACTTGCTTTCTCTTCTGTAAAATGATTGCATTGTTCTTCTTCAAAATAAAATACTACTTCTCTTTTCGTATCATGGACTAGATCTTCTTCTTCATAGTCAAATACTACTTCTCTTTTCGTATCATGGACTGGATCGTCTGCAGGTACTACTCCTTTCCTTGTGGTAGTATTAGCCTTTGCTCTTTCTAGAATTTTTTGTTTCTCTTCTATCTCATAGAAGTAGTCTTCATACTCTTGTTCAATAATATGGTTTATTAGATTGTTCTTTGTTTTTATCCTTGCTTCAGATATGAAGCATTCTTTGTGATAAGTTTTCCCTGTTGCTTCACAGAACATAGAAAATCCTTTCTTCTCCTTGTATTGACTGAAGTCGCAAATAAATGTTCCCTTGTTGACTTTTTATGGGAAGAAATGTTTTCTTCCTCTGTGCTTTCTTCCCAATTCTTTATCTCAAGAAGATAAACCTCTCTAGGTTCTTCTTCTTCAAATTTTGAATCTGATTCTTCTGACGATTCATCTTCTGAATGGATTGAATAGACAAACATTTCTTCATCATCTTCTGAGGAATAGACTACTTCGTAGCCTTTCAGGTTTGTCGTTTCTATGACTCCTTCATACTCCTTGAGAAGCATTTTCGAACTTCTCTTTTCTTTCTTGGGACATTTGTTTGCATGGTGCCCTTCAGCCTTGCACAACCAACATCTACAAGATTTATTCTTCTCAGGTTCTTGATAGGATCATGTCTTCTTAAAAAATCTCTTTCTGGGATTTTGTTTTTCTCTTATGTAATTAGAACTTCTCTTTTGGTGTATCTATCATTCTGGAACAAAAGTCACTTGTTCCCTTGAGCTGCTTATTGGCGGCTTTTGCTCTGGTGTTGGCTTTGCATTGATCACGCATTAGCTGCCTGATTCTTTATGCAACTCCTCCCACTGAAAACATCTCTAGAGGTTTTTCTTCTATGCTTTCTCTCATGGCTGTCCTCCATGGTTCAGAGAGCTTCCTGTGTAGGAGGTGTATTAAGCCAGTATTTTCAAACTCTCCTATTATGCAGTAGTACTCTTGGAATTCATCAGATATTCTTCGAAGTACTTCATGTCACAGATCTTGAAAGTATATATGTTAGTTTTTACTATCTCTTTAGTTTTTTCTCCAATATATGAGATGTCTCCGCAGAACTGATCATATAGCGAAGTGGCAAAAGTATAGGGATTTCTGTTTGTCTTTATGTCTTCCAAAAATTGCTTTCCTCTGATTGTCTCTTTGAAAGGAAGTAATACTTTTTTTTTTCATTCTTAGGAGGGCTGACTCGTAGGTTGTGTGCAAGTCTTGTGCTTCAAATCTTGTGTATGTTGAACATGATACCATGAATAGACTAGTTGCCCATTCGTCAATGGCTTTTTTCTTGTCTAGAGCTTTATCTAGATCAAGCCATACTCCTAGTTGAGTGATTGTCACCTTAGGAGTAATTTCTTCTGGAATGAATATGTGAGAGTTTCTTTCTCCCTTCTTTCCACTAGGACCTTTTCCGTGTGGAAGTTTGAGCTTTCCACCAATCCTGACTATGGTGGTCTGTGAAGATGATGGTTGTGAAGATTCTTCTTCTTCTTCTATTCTTCATCTTCTGTTCCTTCTGTTTCTTCTACTTCTTCATATAGAAGAGGAAAGACTTTTCTTTCCTTTTGAAGGTGAAACTCTCAATCTCTTTGATCAATTGTTCCAACCGCAAGGGATCTTCACACTCTTATGCTTCCTTATAAAGCTTGAAGAGTCTTGATTTTGAATTTTCTGCTCTTAGCATGCTGATGTTTCTTTCTAACTCAGCATCTAAATCTTCTTCCATTACTGGATTAGCTTTTATCGAGATTCTGGTACTTCTAGCACCACTTTCTCTGGTAGAGTTGTATCTTCTGAGAGGTCTAGAGCTTTCTCCTCTGAAGCTTTCGAGGGATACGTCACTGTTTAGATGTTCTTCGAACTTGAGGTTGACATCTCTGGTTTTTCTATTTTCATAGACCGTTGCCTTCATGCTTTCTGGTTTCTCCTTTAGACCAGATAATTTTCACTATAGTGGGAAAGTTACCTCATCCCATGCTACCTTGTGAATTTCTTGATTATAGTTTTTGAGATTTGTAAGAAAACCAGTGGTAAGACCTGGGATGTTTGATATCCTGGTCTTTGGCTCTACTATTGTGCTCACTAGTTTATAGTAGATTCTATAAACTATTGCTAGCTCTTGCATGCTGTCTTTCATGGATGTCTCGTCTGTCTTGACTCTCAGTCGTAGACAGTGAGTAGCATCTGTTAGACTGGTTGAAAAGTTTGGAAAGCAGTTGAAATATGCAACCTGGTTGCATAATGATGCTTGAAGTATTCCCAGTAGACTTTTCTGGAAGTCGATCAACCTATTATCTTGTAGGACTTATAGAACCGAACAATTTAGGCATTCTCTGGCCAGTAGTTTTATGCCAACTTAGACTGCTCCAATATACATTATCTTGAAGTTTCTTTTTCTAGCTTTAGAAACTTCTTCTGGTGTGATCAAAAGGAGATATGTTTCTCCTGTTGTTGCCGGTGTGGTGAATTCAAGGATTTTGAACTGATGGTTGTCCAACATATCAAAATTTCCTCTATTGTAGATTTTTTTGAATTCAAACTTCGGGATTGAAGCATTTCGAACATTGTTCTCGATCTCGTTGAATTCAAATTCTTCTAAGTTCACTAACTGCACTGATTTTTTCTTGAAGATGCTCAACATATTCATGTTGCGCATGTCTTTTGCTTTGGGTTCTTTCAACTTGAATGTTGAAGGATTTGATGAAGAACCTTGAAAAAATGGTTTTGGCATTGGGTTCCCTTTTGGAACCTTTAGTGATCTGAATTCATTAGTCTTTCTAATGATATTTCGAGGTGGAGTAGTGCTTGATCTTTGATGTTCTTGACCTTTCTTCTGAACATAGTCAAAGATCTTCATTTGTTGAAGATCTAGTCTCTCGATCTTACTATTAACTCTTGTTAATAGTTCTTGTTTTTCTTCCGGTTGCCTCTGGATATAATCTGCATTAGCCTCCAATTTCTGTAATTGGTTGCTGATTGTTGGAAGAATTTTTAGATACTCTCTGCATCGAAAAATTTCTGATAAGAATTCTTGTTGCCTTGTATATCGATGTTTCTAATAGAGAATCTAGTTTCTCCATTATTTTCTCAGTTGCTGATCCCATTGTTGGGATTTTGAGCTATTGCCAGCTCTGATAACAGTTGAACAGCGGATCTAACCAATGCTCAAATAAACAATTAGATAGATAATCGGTGCAAAAGATTTTCTATCTTTGTTTTGTCTCTTAACAAATTTTCAGGAAAAGCTTGTTCTTTGGTAATTTTGAGATTATGAATTGCTTGTTCTGAAGGACGTGGATGAGCTGCTCTTGATTTTTCGAATAATTTAATTTTATCTTTTGTATTAGTGATAAAATCTCTTAAAATTTTAAGTTTAGAACTTAAATCACGTATTTTTTGACAGTGAGAAATTTTTTATGATGAAAAAAAATTGTTTACCTTTGAGTGTCGATGATAGATTTCTAGCTATATGCGTTAGAACAGATAAATTATGAACTCATTACGTTTTCAAAAAATAAAATAAGAAAAGAAATTATGAGGGATAAATCGGGAAAAAACTGTTTTTGGGGGGGGGGGGGGGGGGGGGGGAGGGGGTGTGTTTGAGAATTTCACATTAAAAAAAGTCGTTGACACTAATTCAACACAGTTATGTTTGACGAAGATTTAAGTAGCCTGGTGCAAGAGGGAGGAGCTAGCTAGTGATTGGGTAAAACCAGTCCAGTCAAGGATGACATTTTCCATTCCAATAGTGCAGCTGAGGCTGTGGAACTCACAAGATATGTTTTGCACTTTTGGCGATGCAAAGAGTCTATAAAAGTTAAGGTGGAGACCGATTGATTCGATACCATGCAATTGCATGCCTTTCTCTTTGAAGCAGCAGAGACGGTCTGTAATGTCATTGATCATTCTACTTCAACCGTAGCAGAAGCAGAGCATGTCAGTTACTCATATTCCGTTCCATAAGGAAAGTAACAAAATGCTACGAGCTAGGCAGCTAGCAGCCCATATGTGATGACTGATGATCTAGTAAACGCAATCAGACCTTGTACTAGTCGAGGCAAATTCATGTGACAAAATTCAAAGGTTATTCCTGTACTGGTAACTTCTTAAACATGATAGAAGATTCTATTGTTAGCTTTAATTTAGAAGAAAAAAAATGCTATCTAGGAAACAATAATCGCTAAAGTGGTCAAGTAAATCTGTAAGCTCTATTTATTTTCAAGCTTACTATTGTTAGTTGCATGATGAAATTTGTTTTAGACATCTCTGTAGTTGCTGCAAACATATGCATCGTGAAATTTGTCTCGGATATCTCTCCACGTGTAACCATAGTCATGAAAAGTTGAAAACCTCGTGCAGATGGCTACTCAAACCGTAAATAAAGGTAAATGCGGTGGTACACGAGTGCAAATTCCAAAACACAAAAATTGCATCGAGTCCCTTTTGGTACTCCCATTTTTATTATTTATTTTGATTTTATTTAAGGATTCAGAAACTGTTCTTTGCGTCGTGTTTCTTTTACAAAAAGGTCCACTTTATAACTGCAAGGGTGCTCTCCAATTTCACTTGCCCAAAACAAAATTACTGAAAGCTGCAATCTTGATTCGGAGTTAATGATCTGAAAAGTAAAAAGAGTTCTCGTCCACACCTGAGAGGAGGTTTATAGTTCTTCAAACTTGGAATAAGAACATTCATGCCTTTCAGCAAAGAATCTTAATCCGCAGGCAAATCCAGTTTTAGGCAACAAGAAAGAGCAGTAGAGAATTGAGAGTCTTTTTAGCCTTTTGGATAAAAATTTCAACTTCTACAACAATTTCATCAATCCCTAAATTAACAAACAAGATAAGAATGTGAGTGACTGAAACTATCTGCAAGTAAGAATCAAAAGAGAGAGAGCTAGAGAGCCTCCATGGCTTTGGCAGAGCCGCAACCCCAGCCACCACCACCACCCAATCTAGTTCTCCATGTCTTTTCGCCAAAACCCTCCAAACCCTAAAACAGAAAAGTTAACCCATTCATTTTCCTCAATTTTAAATTATTGCAACTCTCCTGATTATTATAATCGTGGTTTATTATATAAACCCACCTCACATTTCCCCAATTTTGCAGCTTCCTAAGTTGGGTTGCTCTTTGTGTTTTACGGGAGAGGTGGGCAAGGAAGAAGCATAAGGACACCACCGACAAACAAATGCCCTTTGCCTCTTTCCTTCATTATTGTCTCTTCAAGAATGATGTCTCCTACCATCTGCATTCTCTTATTATGCTTCTTCAGCTCTCTCTCTCATCTCTCCATGGCTTCTTCCTTATTCAACAACCTCACCCTCCCTCATCAACACCCTGACCCTGAAGCTGTGGTACAAGATGTACAAAGGTAAACAGCCATTTTCCCCCAAAATCCCATCTGGGTTTTCTGTTTCACAAAATGGGTTGCTTGCCATTTTCAATTTCTTGGTCCTCAAAATCGCTATCTGCACATTTCACATTTCAGTTTTAATGCGCTGGGCCAACTCTGTTTTTCTCTTCACTAAAATATCTTAAAGCTCAAGCTCAAGCCTTTCTGGTCCATTCTTCAACATTTCGATCTTTAAACAGTAGAACCGTAGAAAACCTAATCTGGGTAGCTCTCTTATCTCATCTGGATTCTCTGCTTTCTATTCCATTTCACAAAAAAAAAAAGAAAAAAAAAAGTGTTGCCACCATTTTCAATCATCACCTCACTCAAACCGCTATCCTACATTTCCTGGTCCACTCTCCTTTATCAAACCCACTATCACTCCAACTGGGTCTTCTAATCTAAAATCCTTTTCCTCACTAATCCCACCATTTTCACTCTGCATTTTGCTTCATTAATTACTCTGTTTTTTTCTTTCTCAGGAGAGTAAATGCATCCCTATCACGGCGAGAAACGCTGTCCATTAAAGACCAACAATGCGCCGTGGGGAACCCAATCGACGACTGCTGGCGCTGCGACACCTCAACGAGCTGGGCCAGCAACCGCCAAAAACTCGCGGACTGCGGAATCGGGTTCGGGTCGGACGCAATGGGCGGAAAGGGAGGTCAGATCTACGTCGTGACCGACTCCTCCGACCACGACCCAGCCAATCCAACTCCAGGCACTCTCCGCCACGCCGTCATCCAAACCGAGCCCCTATGGATCGTCTTCTCCGCCGACATGACCATCAAGCTCAAAGTCGAGCTCATCGTCAACAGCTTCAAAACCATCGACGGGCGCGGAGCCAGCGTCCACGTCACCGGAGGCGGATGCATAACGCTCCAGTACGTCAGCAACGTCATCATCCACAACATCCACGTCCACCACTGCAAACCAGCTGGCAACACCAACATCGCCTCATCACCGACTCACGTCGGCTGGCGTGGCAAATCCGACGGCGACGGAATCTCGCTATTCGGCGCTCATAAAATCTGGATCGACCATTGCTCCCTTTCGTACTGTGCCGACGGGCTCATCGACGCTATTATGGGGTCCACGGGGATCACGATTTCCAGCAACTACTTCGCGCATCACGATGAGGTCATGCTGCTGGGACACGACGATAAGTACTTGCCGGATTCGGGGATGCAGGTGACGATTGCGTTCAATCACTTCGGTGTGGCGCTGGTGCAGCGTATGCCACGGTGTAGGCGCGGGTATATACACGTGGTTAATAATGACTTCACGCAGTGGGAGATGTATGCGATCGGGGGGAGCGCCAATCCGACGATTAATAGTCAGGGGAATCGGTACACTGCTCCGACGGACCAAAACGCCAAGGAGGTAAAGACCCTAATATTTCATTTTATTCTCTATTTTTTTTTTACATTTCGTTTTGGAAAGTGGAGAATGATTATTACAATAATATTTGCGCGCTCGATGTCCACGCGCTTACAGTTGGGGCTGATGATGATCATCATCCTTGCGAGTTGTGACAGTGAAAGGAGTGTAGTGAAGCATTTATTATTATATGTTTTTTACTAGCTGTATATTTTTGGCATGTTATGGGGACCGTTGAGAGTGAGTGAGACTGTGAACACAAACGCGCAGGTGACGAAGCGCGTGGACACGAACGAAGGGGATTGGGCGGACTGGAATTGGAGAACGGAGGGGGACATAATGGTAAATGGAGCATTCTTCGTGCCATCAGGTGCGGGGATGAGTACGCAGTACGCTAAGGCCTCAAGCATCGAGCCCAAGTCGGTTGGTCTCATCGACCGGCTCACACTCACCGCTGGTGTCTTCGGCGACCCAAGGTACACTTATACAGTTATACTACCCTCCTCAACTGTATTACCTGTCATTGAATGAAAGAGCAAAATCTAATAGAAAAAAAGATTGCTTCTTCGGTTGTTCATACATTGGCCGGATTTAGTAATAAAATAGAGTAGTAAAGTCATGGGGTGGGTTTAAAATTGGTGTGGCCTTTTTTCTTTATTGGGTTCACGTGATCAGGTTTAGCCGACACTGCAGCCTTACACTTGTTAGTCTTTCGTCTTTCCAGTTCTGCTAGGTTTTTCTTTCTTTCTTTCTTTAAAAATGAAACCTTGGGATTAGATTAAGTATATCCCACCGCAGAGCATTTGGTTCTTTTTCTTTTGTATGTGTTTTCTTGTAGCTTTGACTAATTGGCCCCTCCATATGATAAAAATGGGAAAATAATCTGAGAGCCTCAGCCTACATTATGAGAATGTCAAGTTTGACCATGTGGATCAAGGATAGGATTGTACAAGCTTTGTGTAGCGAGGGAATAAAATTGTTGAAATGTTGAACAGGGCTTTCAGGAGGCTTGTGATGCACTATGTGCGTAAAAACTGTAAAGGGAAAAAGGTTGAGACTTGAGATAATGGGGCTTGTGCTCTTTTTTGGGGGGTGTGGCTTGTGTTGTAGGACAGTTGGGACTCAGTAGAGATAGACCCACCCTAACGTCATGGATTGGTGTGTTTTTGCATTGGGAAGGGGACTCAGTTTTTATTCTCTATATTGTTGCTGTTCTCGAGTTTTTCAAGCCAGTAAGTGTAGGGTCATTTCTGTGCAATTTTTTTCAGAAGTGTGGATCCTACTCCGGATATTTTATATGAACTGAGCCAACTAGCCCATGCTTGGACCAAGGGCTTCTTTGAGTCCTGTGAGAGTGTCTCCCAAGTAGAGTCATGGGTCAAATGGGCTGTTAGGTTACAGACTGACCCAATATGATGGTGGGTAATTTGAGGTAAAATCAGATTTGGAAAACACTAAAACTTGAGCTGGTAAAGACGGAATCTGACTCAATCTCTGAATGCAAGTTCTTATTTGGAAAGGTTTAGTGAATCTTGAGCTGAAAAAGAGAGAGACATTGGGGTAGAGTAAGTCTTTCCTCTTAAGCTGAAAACGAGAGAGACTTTCATTATGTCTGGATGCAACTTTTTTTCATTTGTAAAGGTATAGTGAATCATAAGGTGGAAAGAGAGACTTTTTTTCAATCTCATTGTATCTTGCTTGTTCTTATATCTGGACTAGATAGACAGTGACAATGGGCAAACTGGGGATCTCATGTTTGTAGTACATTTAAGTGGAACCTCCTAAGAGATGGACATCAATGTTCAAACCACACATATTGCTGTCATAAGATAAATAATTATTGGAGCTTTTCATCCTTCTGATAATAATTATCGGAACTCATCTATGACAAGTCTTTATCTGTTTTTAGTCCTTTTAGAAAATATTACTTCCCGTTGTGTCAATTTTTTTGAGGATTTCTCACTGTTTTTACCAACTCTTGTCTCAACATGATCATTCAAAATATTAGAAAAATATTGCCAAAATAAGTGAGCTCACACCACATTAGTACATTGACCCCTCTTATCCCATGTGAGACCAACTCCTTCCCAAGTTTCCATTCATTTGTTTCTTATTGAATGACAACAAAAGTCACCTTCATGCGTGTTTAAAATAAGCTCTTATTCATGGAATCTCAATAAATCTGATGCAACTTCATAGTCAGTTCCATTGTTTTCTGTGGATTCTTCTGTTGAACCAATAGGCCATCATTTATGTCCTTATGCTTTATTATCTTCATTAATTTGGGTTGTTTTCGAAAAATTGTCATTGTGTAGGGAGAGTAGTAGGACTGTAACAGACCCCGGATACAGCGGGGGTGGGACCATCACCGATGGCACCACCAACACCGGCAGTGGAGGTTCCAGTGGCGGTGACGGAGACTATTTCGGAATGATATTTGGCAGCAAGGCTCAACCATCATCATCTTCCAACACAATCTTGTTGTCCCTTCTAATTTTCTTAATTTTGTATTTAACCACCAACCATGGTGGTCTATTCTCATTACCCTTATTCTTAACATTATTATTGTAACACTCAATTCAAAGGAAATATCATTATTAGACAAAGGGAAAAGAATCCACTGGTTTGTTTGCTTGGTTTGTCCCACGTGCTTTACAAAAACCACCTCATTGTAGGTTTCTAATTTTCTTGATCTACAAGGTGATAGCTTTTAGCCCTTTTAGAGTTTTATCACCACTCTAGTGCAGTGATTTTGATTTGTGAGAAAATGAACTTGGAGACTCATAATCCGGGTGTGTAATTGGTTGAAGTTTGCTTAAGCTAACATGGATAAAATGCGACAGATACGAAGGAGGAGATTGTGGAGAGAATCTGGGGATAGGATTTGGTTGGCTGATAAGGCCACTTTCGGATGGTATGTCAAATTCAGAGCCCTAGGGCCTTTTGATTTCTTATGGCGGATGACCAATTCCGTTGATTTTTAGTGGCTTTGATTGAGAAATTATAATGTAGTTAACATGGCTCGCCTCTCAGTGTAAAGAAATTTGACAAAACTGAGTTCTGTTGTGCTTATGAGTATCTCACTTTTTCTGGTAATTTGAATCCTCGACCACCTCTTTTTATGATGATTCTAAACCCTCTGATATCCTCATTCAATGCCTCACTTGTTAGAGGCCTCGTCCTCTTTCATATCGACTTCAGTTCAGACGTGATTCCAGGTGTTATTTTATCTTGTCAAACTTGCAAACAGAAGAAATGACGAGCCTTCACCTGTAGAAAACTTATTTCAGAGAGTTGTATACTCACGGTTATAATGAATTTGCTAAAGTTGTCGATGAGCGTACTGCGTGGTCAAGACTGTAGAGCAACCCAAAAATATAATCTCTCGGTCTCACTAGATGATTTGAAGGCAATCAAATCCAAGAGACATTTATAAACTTATCAAAAGAGAATAAAATATCAGTATCTATATTACATCTTGTTGCAATATTTCTCCTTTCCAAGTTCCAAGTTCCGGCCTTGATAGGAGTTGATATTGGAACAAGTTTGGGGCAAAGATAGTTGGAATTTTTCACTATTTCTGCCATATGAGTAATTAATTAACCAAAACCATATCCTCTGCCCCTGCAGTTGCAGCAACTGCTTCTATTCTCTTCCACGTCAATTCCCGTTGCTCTTCCAATAACCCGGCCCTTGTTTGTTTCTCAAAGTACTGCACCTGGCACTCTTCGAAGAATTCAGAGTCCATATCCTGGAATATCCTTCGCACGTTGGCTGTCAGATCATGTATACCCTGGTTCCAGTGACTTTGTGTGTTCCTCTCTAACGCGTCAAAGATTAATGGCAAGATCACACTCCGGTTCTGACCTATCAAACTTACAATGTGCTCACTGTTCCACAAGTACAGAGCTTGTTGGGCGACCTGCAAGGCATCTATATATTAGAAACACTCTCCAAGTATAATAAAAGCACAACACTTGCATTATCATAGCTAAAAAGTATTTTGTTGCATGATGTCAAGCAAGATGTATGTCCTAACAACAGACTAAGTAGCACACATAACTTTAACTTGATCATTATATTTAAGATAACAGTGTCAAAGTAGAAACTGCCAAGCAGAAAAACATGGCTGTACCGCACGCTCAGCTCACAATGCTATGGGCAAGAGTTCACCTTCAAGCACAGCTTTACAAGAGGACGTGGAAGATAAAATGACATCTGATACATCCTATTTGCATTGCCATATTCAGTTTCAAATTTTATACACAGGACAGCAATAATGAGGCAACCTGAAAATGTTTTTTATTTATTACTAATACTGAGAGACAACTAAGCATTAAACTTTTCTTTTTTTTTTATCGCAAACTAAGCATTAAACATACCAAATTGAGAAAACCTTTTTCCTTCTTAAAGCAGCAAACATACCACATTGGGAGACAACAAGGCCTTAAAGACTAACTCAATCAAGTTCTGATGAACCAACTCCATAACAATAACAGTAGCATGTTTGTAACTTCTATCATGCAGTTTTTCTTATCAGAAAGTATCACCTGTAATATACTTGACTCATATAGCCAGTGAAGTACACACAATTACAACCATAGACTCCTGATTATCATCTAAAACACACAAGCACAAAAACAATTTCATTACTTTGATGAGAGATGGCTAAAAATAAGCATACAGACACTGAAATAGCATGCAGGTCAGAGGTATTGACTACTCCGAAGAATTTACAGGTCTATGTCGGTGACTAGTTATTAGCTACATAATCTCCGCAAAATCCCATTATAAAAGAAGTCATTCTTATTTAGTAGTCTTCGAGCAACAATGGAAGGAAAAACCTAATTACATAATAGACAGGGGATTCTCATTAACTTCTTTCATTCCAAGAGATGTATGTTTTTATATCCAAAAAATAGCTCAATTTTCACAGTATAAAGCTCACAGCATTACTCAAGAAAACAACAACATGATCAAAAGTTCACAACTCCAATTATAACCTCACCTGAACATAGACACCTCTTAAATGCACGAATGTAAAGAAGAGACTGTATGCATTTTCACCTGGAAATGAGAGCTAGTAAGGCACCGTCCAATCTGTCTAAATAGCGGAATCATACAATTCTGAAACTCCGACGCAGGAGTGGCCTCCAAAACCTCTTCCAACTCCGCAAGAAACAGCACCTCCTTCTGACAATTAGTAACAGGCCAGTACTTCAACAAACCCCTGATCACCAACTCCGCCAGATGTGAATCCTTGTCCACAAACTGTATAATACAATAAGCCAACTGCTGATGGTAAGCCCAAAACCCTTTCGGCTTATGCAGCGGAATAAGCGCCCTCACTAGAAACAGCTTATGCTCCTCCTTCATAGGCAATGCGAAACCATTAATAATACTCCCTAGAATCTCTAACAGCTCTCCGATTCCGCAATGCCTCTGGGTCTCGAAAATGAACCTGTAGAACACATTGTTCATGGCTTTTCTAATAAAAGGTCTATGCACCATGAACTTGCCGTAGATTCTGTGGAGTAGAGTTTTGAGATACTCTCTTTCCCTAGGGTCTTCGGAGTCGAAAAGCTCCATGAGTCTGAGGACGAAGATGTGGTCGATGAAGCGCTTGGCGAATTTGGCGTCGGTTTTGGAGGAGGCAATGTAGCGGAGGAGGAGCTCGTACACGATTTGGAGGTGAGGCCATGAGGGTTCGTGGTAGGGCTCGTCGTCGTCGAGGTCGGCGAGGTCGGAGGACGGAGGGAGGCACCGGAAAATGTTGACGGAGACCATGCGGATGAAGTCTTCTTGAAGCTGAGGTGTCAGGAGGAGATGCTTGGATGACGATGAAGACGAAGATGAGTCGGAGATGAAGTCGTGGACTTCGATTAGGGTTTGGCGCTTGAGCTCGATTTGGCGGGAGGAGGTGGCGGAGATGGAGGTGAAGTCGCAGAGGCGAGAGCAGAGGTGGAGCTTGCGGAGGAAGAGAGAAGGTCGGTCTGAAACGGCGACGTCGCGGAGTAGAGGGAGGAGCAGCGAGTCGTCGCCGTTGTCCATGGAGGAGTCGGTCGGGTCGGGTTTCGAGGGTTTGCGATGGCCGCGTTTGATGATTTTCGTGAGCATCAAAAGAGGGCCACCAAAGATTGATGCTTTTGTTAGGGTTTGGGTGAAGAATTGAAGATCATTATTGAAGAGGTTGCAGAGAATAACGGGAAGGGAGGCGTGGACGGAAATGGAAAGTTTTTGGGTTTTCTGTTGCTGTGGTTTCTCTATACCAACACTTATCTACACAAACTCTCTCTTTCTTTTTAACCTTGTTCAGGTATAGAAGACCTTGATTCTCTTTGGCTATTTTCAGTTGCCAAAGGTCATAATCATATAGTGCCTCTCTAAACTTGAGAGGCGTTTTGATCAAAACAGCAGGATAATTGGTTCAGATAAACAAATAACTACGAGGCAGAAAGCCTGGAAACTTGACAATAAGGATCAGAATAACTCATTAGATACAAAGCACTTGAGTGAAGAGTTCTACACTGATGTACCTTATGTTAGACTCAGAGGCATGTGATCTCTAGCATGCCAAGAGTTCTACGCAAAATGATAATTTAAACCGACAAGGATCTGGGTTTAAATAGATGCAGCAAGACAAATATTAACTACTGTCAACAGATTGGGGGATTAGGACCCTGTTATCTGTGGATTAAAGCAAAAGGAATATCTACAGCGCTGAACCATTCATTGGTTCGGATCACCACCCTCCGGTGCCACTTCCACCATCGTTCTTACCCCAAGCACTAGTTGATGGCTTGCTCCATGAATCAGTGGCCTTTGTGTCACCGCCAGCTCTGTCACTTTCACCGTCTCCCGAACCCCAAGTGCTTGTTGCTGGTTTCGCTCCACTACTGCCAGTTGCACCATCTCCTGTACCCCAAGCACTTGCTGCTGGCTTGCTCCATGAATCTGATGGCTTAGCTCCAAGAATGCCACTATCACCAGCTCCAGAACCCCAAGAGCTCGCTGCTGGCTTGCTCCATGTATCAGCTGGCTTAGCTCCATCACTGCCAGCATCTTCAGTACCCCAAGAGTGCTTGCTCCATGATTCAGTTGACTTTGATCCAGCGCCAAAGCTGCCATAGCCACCACCTCCCTGAGAGCAGTCCCTAGCCATGTGTCCGGACTCACCACATTTGTAACAGTTGCCACCTCCTGCCCCTCTACCACCGCCACCGCCCTGAGGGCACTCCCTAGACATGTGTCCAGACTCACCACACTTGTAGCAATTACCTCCTCCACCCCCTCTACCGCCTCCTCCCCCCTGAGGACACTCCCTAGACATGTGTCCAGACTCACCACACTTGTAGCAATTACCTCCTCCACCCCCTCTACCGCCTCCTCCCCCTTGAGGACACTCCCTAGACATGTGTCCAGCCTCACCACACTTGAAACAATTCCCGCCTCCACCTCCTCTTCCACCACCACCGCCTTGAGGGCACTCCCTAGACATGTGCCCCGGCTCACCACACTTGTAACAGTTCCCTCCACCCCCTCCTCTACCACCACCGCCACCCTGAGGGCACTCCCTGGACATGTGCCCAGGCTCACCACACTTGAAACAATTCCCTCCTCCACCTCCTCTACCACTACCTCCGCCACTATACCCACCACCACGACTCCCACCATCTGAGGTGCCCCAAGCATTTGCTGCTGGCTTGCTCCATGACTCGGTTGCCTTTGATCCATCGCCGCCACTTCCATTATCTCCAGTGCCCCAAGCACTTGATGCTGGCTTGCTCCATGACGACTTCCCTCCATCCCCACCACTTCCATTATCTCCAGTGCCCCAAGCACTTGCTGCTGGCTTGCTCCATGAATCAGTTGGCTTTGATCCATCGCCACCACTTCCATTATCTCCACTACCCCAAGTGCTTGCTGCTGACTTGCTCCATGAAGACTTTGCTCCAGCGCCGCCACTTCCATTATCTCCACTACCCCAAGTGCTTGCTGCTGACTTGCTCCATGAAGACTTTGCTCCAGCGCCGCCACTTCCATTATCTCCCGTACCCCAAGTGCTTGCTGCTGGCTTGCTCCATGATGACTTCCCTCCATCTCCGCCACTTCCATTATCTCCACTACCCCAAGTGCTTGCTGCTGACTTGCTCCATGATTCAGTTGACTTTGCTCCCCCACCAAAGCTGCCATTGCCACCACCACCCTGAGAGCAGTCCCTAGCCATGTGTCCAGACTCACCACATTTGTAACAGTTCCCACCTCCACCACCGCCACCCCCCTGAGGGCACTCCCTAGACATGTGTCCAGGCTCACCACACTTGAAACAGTTACCACCTCCACCCCCTCTACCACCTCCGCCTTGAGGGCACTCCCTAGACATGTGTCCAGGCTCACCACACTTGAAACAGTTCCCCCCTCCACCACCGCCTCCTCTACCACCACCTCCACCCTGAGGGCACTCCCTAGACATGTGTCCAGGCTCACCACACTTGAAACAATTCCCTCTTCCAGCCCCTCTACCACCACCTCCGCCCTGAGGACACTCCCTCGACATGTGGCCTGACTCACCACATTTGAAACAGTTCCCACTTCCAACTCCTCTACCACCACCACTATTGCCACCATAGCTACCACCAGACCCTTGATCCCCACCTTTACTCCAAGAATCTCCAGAAGGCTTACTCCAACTAAAACCTTCATCTTGTTTACCCCAGGTAGAACCTGCATCTTCCTTGATCCATGGAGAACTTTTGTTGTCATCTACACCACTTAGTTTCTTCCAGCCAGCATCGCAAGAAATTGATCCCTCTTTTGTGCTCCAATCAGCTTGCTTACCCCATGAGGAACCTCCAGATTGTTTAGTCTCAGAAACTTCAGCTGGCTTATTCCAAGCAGAACCTCTATCATCTTCAACACTTGGTTTCTGATTATCAGTACTGCCCCAAACAGAACCTTGAGCTTTGTTGTCTGCTGATGCTGCAGCACCCCAGGAAGAATTACTAGCAGGAGCTGATGCTTTTTGCCATGTATCTGATACACTGTTGTCACCTCCGGTCTTGGCGCCCCAAGAGTCACTTTTTCCCCAGGCATTATCTCGATCCTTGTTATCTGCTGCTGCTGCAACACCCCAGGAAGAACTGGCAGGTTCAGATGCTTTTTGCCAAGTATCAGATGGAGTGATGTCACCTCCAACTTTAGCTCCCCAAGAGTCGTTTTTTCCCCAGGCAGAACCTTGATCCTTATTATCTGCTGCAGCACTTACCCAATTGCCTGAGGCACGCAAAGCATTCCTGCGAGGAAGTAATCACCAGCATCACATCATACACAAATATGGCACATGCAGGAAAAACAATTCATATAAAGTGACATAAAACTCATAAATCACAATCCATAAGACTTGTATATTAGAAGTGTTAATGTGGGGTGCCTTAACTAAACTTTGTTATCTATATAATTGTGATGAATATTAAGCAATGAAGCATTTCAAACCAAATCTCACTTGATAATTGACACAAAGTACCCCAAAACTAGATCTAGATAAGTATCACTACACTGTACAGAGCATTGCCACAATCAAAACTGAGCAACTTCTCTAGATGTAGTAACTTGTCTATTTTTTTAGGTGGCTTTATTATATAAAAAGTTGGAAAAG
The DNA here is from genome assembly GCA_946800695.1 of Geum urbanum. Classification (NCBI taxonomy): domain Eukaryota; kingdom Viridiplantae; phylum Streptophyta; class Magnoliopsida; order Rosales; family Rosaceae; genus Geum; species Geum urbanum. The sequence continues at coordinate 30,934,293 of OX327017.1, forward strand.
TTACCCACAAATGAGACAATCACCAAGCAAGAAGAGAAATATTATTCAAACGATTAAGGATGTTTCTTAAAGACAATAAAGAAACAACGAAGAAAGAGAAGCATTAACATGCTTTTGAAAAATATTATCCGAATGACCAGTTGCCAGTTGCACTTGTCAATTATTGTGTTGGCATAAACTAGAAGGTTCAGTGTTTGAAAGGATAAATTACGTATTATTGTATCGGAATAAAGATATTGAGTGCAAAAATGGCATCGGAAAACAAAGTATATTGACATTAGATGACAGGACCAAAATTTTACCTTTCACCAGATGACTCTCCAGCGTTCCAACCACCACCACCACCAGATGATGTCCCAGCTCCGGTGTCCCATCCACCACCACCAGCTGATGTCCCAGCTCCGGCGTCCCAAGCACCACCACTAGCTGATGTCCCAGTTCCAGCGTCCCAACCACCAGCACCAGATGATGTCCCAGCTCCAGCTGTCCAATCTGGAACACGAAAATCACATCAATTCCCAAAAACATACTTCTAGATAATCAAAAAAATATATTTAGCTGTGAAGAAGACAATCTAGCATGTTGTGGTTACTCTGATCCATTCTATTATTTTATTTTATTTTATTGGGTGGTCAGGATTCACAATTAGACAGCAATATAACAATTACAGTAAAGTCTTCAAAAAACAAGTAGCACAACATGAAACAGTAAGACAGTTGAGATATAGCTTTTTTCCTAGAGATTCACACCTGTAGGGCCTCCTTCAGTGCCAAGCAAATCAAATGGTTTTAGCGAGCTACGCTCCGGATCCTCACTTCAAGAGAAAGAGGACATCAGTAAACTTATTGAAAAGACAGTAGATAACCAACATCCTGATACAAATGATTCATTGTAAGATGTACCTAAGCATGACAGAGCTCTTTACACGAACCTCTGTAAGATTCTCAGCTTTCACTGCAGGGGATTTAAAAAAAAACGAAAACAGCAATATACTCACCTTTAATTAACCAATCAACCAAAAGGCGTGTTGCATGATTGAGATTTACAAACCTGTAAGAACCCTTTGCTGAGAATCAAGCTTAACTGTGATATCAGAACGTCGTATGGCCAAGACACGACAGAGGTATCCCTTTAATGGACCAACACGAATTCTCAGAATTTGACCAATCGAGAACATTCCATCAGTATCACCCCGATTGACTGCAGTTCAAAAAAAAATATCAGACCGACTCACATACCTTGATATTTGCACTAGAGCACTTGCAGTATAGAATTAAATACTCAAACCTACAGTTATTCTCCCTTCCTAGCCATGACTTTTCTGGTGATAGAGTGGATTTAGGTGATAACGTGAAATCTTCAAAACCCAGAGCACTAGGACCCCCATCCTGAATGATTGAAGAACTTCATAGTTAATACATTCACACTGATATATGAAATACATACAAGACCTTTTCCCAAATTGTTAGAAAGACCTTCCAACCTTTTCATGGGCAGTGTCGATGGCAATCTTGATTTTCTCACACATTTGAGATTTCGAGCAGAAATAACCACCATTTTCTGTCTCATTCTCATCAAACATGAATATTATGCCTCTGTAGACTTGTTTCACTATCCCTTGCCTATCCTGAAAAGTGAGTCAAACAAGTTTTTAGTGTTTGACAGCCTTTAGAAGCACATGTTTCTCAATAAAGCTTTTCTAATATCTATAATAATGCCTATACCTTCAATGGTCCTTCCAGAACTTTAACTGTATCATTCACACATATGGGCTTCAGGTGCTGATCTAGAGCTGTAAATTTTGTATCAGACAGAACATTCTTTATCTCATTCTCCTTAACTGTCACAACAGCCGATCCTTCCAAACCCTCTTTCAGAATCTAAGTTACATACAAGAACTATTCAGTATCTGAGGATTCTGAGCACAGACTAACTAATGTAATATGGCACATTAACTATGTGATGTACCTTGTAACTATCATCTTTCTCAATGCCTAGCACAATTCCAAAATCTTTCTTACTGCAAAAGTGAAACAAATAAATTCATTTCAAAGTCAAGCAGCTAATTGTAAAAACGATAAAGGCACAACATTTTGTACAGCACTCACCCGAAACAAACTAGATCATACGGTTCATAGAGATTCCCACCAGACCCTGATGAACCTTCTTCTTTCCCACCACACCCTGAAGAACCTTCTCCTTTCCCACCTGAAGAACCCTCTCCTTTCCCATTACCCTTTGATGAACCTTCTCCCTTCCCACTAGGCCTTGCTGACCCCTCTCCTTTACCATCCCCTTTAATATTGTCAATGTTCTTCCTTTTCTTATTTTCACCATAAAGCTCGGAAAGCCACTCAAGATCAGCAGATTCGTCGTTCTCAGAATGCTTGAATTTCAGTATCTCCTCTTCTGATGGCATTACACCCCAACTCAATGAATCTACTGGCACTTTCTTGTATAAATACCCATCCTTGAGCAGCATCCCATCAAGAAATAGCAAACGCAAACCAGTATCCTTATCTTTCCTGTACTGAATGAGAGGGCGGAACTCCCTACAAGCGAAATGAATAATTAGTGAATTAGAAGCTTTAACAAGCTTCTAAACAAATAACAAGCTACCAGAGAAGATTTAATGACATACTCAAGTTCACTTGTGCTGATCAATCTTGGTGCTGGAGTAGGCATTCTTTTTCTAGTAGCTCCCCCACCCTATAGAAAGAAAGGAATCAATATATGTACGGCCATAATAATTCACTTGGATTCTTAAAGAAAATCTTATTGCAAGTTGCAGAGCCAGAGAAGAACGGACACAATCAAACTGCCATCAGAGGATATATACATACTGGTTAAATGTAAATGGAAGTATGTGTACCTTCTTCATGATAAGGTTTGAGATTTGCAATGATAATCTATACCTAAAACCTAGAGTTACATTGGCTGATTCCTTGTCCAATCCTATTGAGGAAAAGATCAATGAACAACAACGTTTTGCATTTGCATTTTACTTGCTTTACATACTAAAATACATGACAGCTTTTTGGAAAGATGTACTTTTAACTACTGACTCGATATCATCAAGAGGAAAATCATAAACTTCCTGAATTCTTTTTTAAAAAAAACAAGAATTTACTACAATATTTATTGAGAAATTTCAACCGTTTCACAACCTTGCAGTGGTGGACATGGTTGAAAGGGAAAAACTTATGAAGCAGCATAAGCAGTGGAAAGCTTCCAATGTTTGGATCAATAGCATAAATTGCAAAGAAAGATGCGTTCATCAGCTTTTACAAAGCATTTGAACAACTTGAAAGCATAGCAATTATGTCATAGTATGATTTGTGCATAGTACTCTTATAATTTAAAGAAGCATAAAAGGATAACTCAACCTTGCATCCAGGGTAGAAATCACCCATCTCATTTGACCATATTATATATGGGATACACAGGTGTTAGCATTTCCTTTAAATGAATAAAAAAAAGGGCTTGTGAAAATCTGTTTCCCCTTGTTTCTCTATGGTACTTAGCAGTTATCAATAAAAAGCTACATGATGGTTCGTACAAAATCACGATAAAGTGATAAACAACATAGATAAGACCTTAATGGGCAAACAATTCTCTTACAAATTTTGCAGCCATTGCTTGTAAATCAATTCTTGGTATCAGCTTTACTGTTGCTTTTTTCTTTTCATTCACAGCCACAACCTACAGAAACAAAACTCACATAAATGTCAATCTGTGTAAAAGCACCTCCCCAACTTAGAACATCAATCGAATAAGGATAAATTTTACCTGTGCCAAGTCACCCTTGTAGTTCCCACTCTTCACACGGGCCCAGGTACCCACAGGAAGATCACTGTTTTTAGTTCGAGGAGCCAGCAAATGAGGAGCTTCATGTTTGGGAACTGGCATTACTCGAGATGAAAATATATGACAAAGTCCTTTACATGCCTTTGATAAACAACATCTACATTAGTTATTAAGAATAGTTTGGCCCCAAATAATCAATTATACCAATACTAACTAACAAAGGGGAAATTTTGGAAAAGATTTGAAGCATAGCTCACCTCCAGAACATCACATAGCTTATCAGCTTCAATGAAAACAAAACCCTTGATGTGCTCCACAGCAAATGCAGAGATTATCTGCAGCTTGGTGCCCATTACTCGTAAGTCAACAAACTTCTGCATCATACAGAAAGCTGAGTGTCTCTCACGGCCAACCTACAGCCACAGAGTTTAGTGAGAAGAGAGTGGCATATTCTATAGGATGAAGAATAAACAGACGTTTTAGAAGCCAGTTTAATATTTTACAACACTAAATAATTGAGAATTCACATCCAATGGCATACCGCGCACTTCACTTTCCAGATAACAGGATCCTTTGCAGTAGGCTCAAGAATATTCCCGTCAACTGATCTTTTGCTTTCATAATTATCTTCAGCACAGGTCACATAGGTCGAACCCCTCCTGTACCGTTCTTCCATCATCTTTTCAAATTCTTCCCCGTCGATATCTTCCTCTTTAGGGAAAAATGGAAGATTATGGGCTTTCCCAGGTTCACAATTGACTACAGGTTCTGTTTCAACTTCTTCTTCCATAAAATCTGTTGTCATCAAATTTAAAACAGCCAATTTGAATACAATTTCATAAATGAAATCTCATAAATTGCACCCCAAGACTTAAATGCAGGCAAGAACTACGTAATGTAGAACATTTGATATGTACCTTCATATGCAACACCCATATATACAGCTATTCAATCCATCACATACATGTTCACGCGCAACCTAACCCCAAAAAACCTCTAATCTACCGCAAAGGTGCTGACTTTTAATAATGGAGCAGTAACCAGAGCCGATGAGCATATTATAGCCACCACTTAATCCATATTTCAGTACATATATCACAGATTCACCGCATGCAACACCGCTAAAGTACCATATATGACACTAGATGCAACTTCAGTAGTTCATAACCAACACACTTTCAGAAAATGCCCAAAATGTGTAGAAAACCAACCAAATTACGCAGAAACCAAATCACTCGTATCACAAACAGTCACTTACACCCAAAATTCACGTTATGAGACTCCAAAGAACCTGGATTTGAGACAAAATAAGCCCCAAAAGCTTCATCCAGACAGTGAGCTTTGACCAAAATTATCAAAAGACAAAAAAGGTTGAACATTTACACAAAGAGAGCAACCTCTAAGGCTCCAAACATATCCATTTTCAAAACCCTTGAAATTCAAACACGAAAAAAGAAACAGAGAGAGAGAGAGAGAGAGAGAGAGAGAGAGACCGTCCAAGTCGCTATCTTCGTCATCGGGGCCGTCGGTTTCGGCGGCGGAGTGCTCGAAGAACTGGAGGACACCGGGATTCTTCTTCTTCCGGCTTCCACCGCCACCGTCGTCGCCCTGCTTCCTCTTCCCGGAGGCGGAAGATCCGGTTCCGGCGATCTCTTTGCCTTTGCCCTTGGACGCCATGGCAATGCTAGGGTTTCAAAAGCTCTCTCCTCGACTCAATTGCATGTAGAGAGAAAAAAAGCGAAAACGATTTCGACAGAGCGCTCTCTCTCTCTCTCTCTCAGAGTACTAGTGGTGTGTTGTACTGAAAATGAACAGTGACAAACCGGGTCATGAGCTCAGGCTATATGCTCTGTTGGTGCCAGTCGTCTTTCGGTGAAGTTACGGTTCTGTCCTCGTGTGTGGTTTGATAATTTTACCCATGTTAAATTTTCGTTTTGGCCCTGGAGCTGGTTTGGTATTTTTACCCCGGTAAATGCAGGAGTGTATACTTGTCTGTTTTTACTTGGTTCCTGAGAGGTTCCTTTTGTCTTCATTGTCATGGAATAGAGAGAAATCAGTTTTTTTTTACTGTGGTAATTTTTTACTCTGCTCACATCGATCCACCATCCACCATATTTCTCTACTGTTTTGCAGCTAATGGTGGTTAGGTGGTATGATTGCATAAAATGTGATGATGTGATAAATCGCTCCGAATTTGAATTTGAATTTGAAGTTGTTACTATTATTTTGAAATCATCGATTGTATAAGATCGTTACAATACACGTATAGCACGATTCTTGTAACATAAGAAACGATGACATATCAAGTCATCAAGAAACTTACAAACTTTGCAAAGTCATGCATATGCATTCACTTACAGTATGACTTATTGTCTTAGATTTTACGTAATCCATAGATCTGAACATTATGCTAATTAAGCACGATCTTATATAGACACATTACTATAAGGTTTATCCATTTGTTACCACTGATGTATCTCTGTGACATGAGAAGTCCTTTGACTTCTTTCCTTGTTCAGTAGTTTCATCCCCAGCAGCAGATTTACCAATCCCTACTGCTTCTACTTCATCAGCCACTCTCACCTCCTCCCTAAACTTCTTATATATATATATATATATATATATCACCCTTATAAATCTTCCTAGTTCTAAGTGCCAAAGCCAAAGAAACAAGTGCACCAAACAAAGTTACAACAGTGATAATAATGAAAGACAATCTGAAGCACTCTCTTCCTAGACAGTTCAACTCCTCTCCAATTTTTCTCCGATGGCCCAAAGCTACCATTTGCTTCCCAGCCTCTACACCATACAAATGACCAGTAACCCTCACATTGAGCAGATACAAACCAATAGGGCTAGCTAATCCACCGAGGTTGTACGACGTCGAGTAGTACTTGAGCCCGAAAAGCTCGGATATTAGGGTGAAGATCAGAGGCCAATGAGCTCCAAAACAAAAACCAGTAACCACTAAGGCAACATAGAGACCATATGGGACGTCGAATGTTATTAGGAGATGACCAACACATGAGAGCAAGAGAACTGCCGTGAAAATTAGAGGGCGAGGCATTTTGTACTTGGTGATGAAGAACTCTGAGCCTATTCCAGCAACCATGTGACCCATATAGCTCCATATACTAGTTCGGGACACAAAGTTTCTTATGCTCTTCAAAGGGTATCCAGAAGAGGTACCGATCTGCCCCAAGTTGTCCATTATTGTCATCGTGCCTCCGAGGCCACAGATGGTTGCAAGGAGTAGAGTCAACATTTCGAGGCTAAAAACTGCTTGAAGTATGGTGTAGTCTTCTCCTATCGCCGGCGGGTTAAATACATCTTTCCGCCACAAAACTTCTTTCTCGACGACAACAAGAACTTCTAACGGTTTGTCTCGTGGTTCCAAATTAAGGTGTTGGGGCTTTGGTTACTGCTATTGAACTCTTTCTCTCCCAAACCTTGAATTCTTCCATTCTTACAACGGTTAGTGGTAGGAAGAGTATAAAGAGCACTACAGTTGCACTTCCAACATACTCACTACGATTAAACCCTACCCTTTTCTCCACTATAATTATAACCAACAAAAACGCAGCTAGACCAAGTGAAAGGTAAATGAAGTTATAGAAAGTCTGGAGCTCATTATAACCGCTTCGTCGACTAACCTTCATGATCCGAATAGTTCCGATGAAAGCAAAAGAAATGGCCGTTGGAAGCCAAGCCACAACCAAGGTGAAGTTATTGCTGTTGTCACCATACACAGCATGGTACAACTGCTGAACTGCACCACCACCGCAGCACTTAAGCCAGTGTAACTCTTCAAAAGCCCTAGCACGACGCCGTGGCTCCCCGGGAAGTTCTTCACGCACGTGACAAGAGCTCCGGTGTTGGTGAAAGTATGAGTTGGCCCCGATGCCCATGTACATGTACATGCACATGTACCAAACTCGGGGTTTGGGATCTTCTGGGATACTGCTAGCCATATCATGAAGTGACCGAAAAAGTTTAGAACTGCGCTGATTGATAAGACCACCCAAGGTGGTGTGACCTCGTTGATGAGGCCGGAGAGGATGCCGATGTTGCCACCGAGGTCTTTGGAGAAGCTGATGAGGTTGAGGACTTGAGGGTGGTTTGGTCGTAGCCGAGGACGGACTTGATGTCGTTGGAGTAGAGGCCGAACATGTAGCTGGCACCGGCTGTGACCATCATCAGAATTGAAGCAAACACCATGAGCCATCATCCTTTGAGGATTTGCAGAACAAGGCGCTTCACCTCCATCCAATTGTCTATGCCAACAACTCCCATTTCTTCTCGATCTGGTGTTTTCTGTACTGTACGCGCCCGCAGTAGTATGTGTGAACTTATAATACGTAGTACCACCTACTAGTACGTGACTAAATATTGCAATGATGATGAACACTATATCTCCCACTGAGGCAAAATGGAGGAACTTAATTAGAACTGTAGCTATTCAACGTACACCACTTTCTTTATGCATGTTCTAATTAATAATGAGCACTATATATCTTCGATTTAGGTGTTCCATCATTATCATGCAAGTGATTTTATTGGTGTTTCATCAATAACAAATGGTAATGCCATAAGTTGGGAATTCCCATGTTCGATTAATTTCCCTTCGATTTCTCTCTAATAATAACAATAATAATAAAAACCACACCACATAAGTTGAGAATTTCCATGTCCGACTTCCCTTCGGCGTCTCTCTAATAACGTAATAACAATAATTATTATTATTATTATAAAAACCATAACCCATAAGTTGCGAATTCTCATGTCCGACTTCCCTTCGGCTTCTCTCTAATAATAATAATAATAATAATCACACTCCAATGAATGTGTAGGTGAGACTACAAGAAAAAAAAATAGATGTACGTGGAGATTAATTTTCGGGAAAATTGTCTAAATGATCTCTCAATTATGTCAAGATAGATACGTTAGTAACTATCGTTTGACATATATCAAAATAATCATCTAACTTTGGTCTCTGTCTATCAAAATGGTCACCCGTTCTCAACGAACATTAAACCCTAGAATATTTTGTTATTTTAGAGAGGTATATACGTCTTTTTTGAACAATTTATTTTTTAATTACTCTAGGCACCATTAAACTTGATCTGGGCACCCACTATCGTTCATTTTTAGGAGGGATACCCACTGTCATTTTTTTAAAAAGGGGCACCCATAGAGAGCTGTGGAGAGGAGCGAGAGGCCGTGTGCGGCGTTGTGAGGCGGTGCAAAGATGTAACAGGAGTCGAAGCAAGGTTGAGAGTAGAGTGCCATGATGGTGGAGCTCAATTTCGGATCTCTCACAAAGCTGCTATATGCGTGAGATGCAGAGGTTGATGCGATCCCAAAGCTGCTAGAAAATTTGACCTTTTATTTTCTCTTCGATCTGGTCGAGATGGGAGAACAAAAGTACATATGATGCTGCTTTGTGTAGAGCTCTTCCACCGTCGTTGGTTGATCAGACTAGATCGGTCGGCGTCGACCTCGGAAAATGCTGCTTCTCAGTGTTCACTCGATGTAGACACCCACTATTCACTAAAACAAAAAATGCAGTTTGCGTCGGTAGGCTGTTGTTGCAAAAAATGAAAACGTCGTAGCAAATACTCTTTTGCGACGACATCATTTTCGTCGCAATAGGTGGCGATGTAATTGCATATAGTGACGATTTTTACCGTCTTCTGGACTTATTGCGACGACAAAAAAATAATCGTCGTCTTTGTTTTCATTTTGCGAAGGCAATCTTGCCGTCACAAAATCCGCTAACCGTAGTGCTAGTATTGTTAGTGACGGGTGTTGTTGTCGCAAAAGTGATTTTCGCAACAACCTAATTGTCGTCGTAAAATGGGTCCTCGGCAAAAAAAAATTGCTCCATTTCTTTGCGACAACAACTTGACCATCGCAAAAAAATGAAGCCAAATAATCAAAATTTGCTAATCCATTAGCCACTATTATCATCCATAAAATTATGCAAGTTCACAACATATGACTTCTTAAAGATCATGCAAAGTTTACACAGCCATTAAAGCTTACATGACTCAATTGTACAAAGACAACAACTCTTCCAAAATTGAAAGAGAGTTTACACGGCATTGCCTTTCTGCACAACCTGGCAGATTCATTAGTTATCTTAGTGAGATTCTCCTCTAGGGTACGTGATTGCCTTTTTGCATAACCATCAGTATCCAATAAAGCAGCAATACACCCACACCTTAGCACTGTTCCAAGAGCAGTACGCTAAGAGAGAAACGAGGAAGAATGAGAGCAGTACATTACATCATTAGACATTCACAAGAATAAACGTCTAGTTACATAAATAAGAATACCTCGAGAGGCTTATCTAGGCACTCAAGATGATAAGATTGAGAACATTTATCACAGTGCATCAGGTTACTCCCAACACAATCAATAACACAAACACAACAACTTGCAAGAAAAAGAGTCATAAGATAGAGTGTGCCGAGATGATCATGAAAATGAACTAAGCTTGATTAAGCAAGTATATATACAGACTCAATAAATTAACTGAGAACAAGCTTATACTACTGGCCATTCTTCTACATGTTTTTCATAATTAGCCTGTAAGATGATCGACATAGAACATGTATTCATAAAAGACGAGCTAAATAGGTTCAAACATATTAAAATCTCACCTCAGGTTTTATTTCTTCTAATTCATTCCCATCAATCAAATGTACTTGCACGTCCGGCCTAGATAAAATATCCACTAGAGCCTCTGAAGGTGATTTATGGCCCTCATCTTCTTGTTTAAGATCATATCTTGAGTACCACTTTCGCTTGTATGTTAGACGCACATTGTCTCTGTTGCCAGACATTTAAGCTTCCAAAATAAATCTTGTTGCAAATTCAAATCTAGGACACATGCTTTTATCCCACTTTGGACATCTAGTTGTTCCACTTTGTTCACATATACTTTCAAGACAGAAAAAATTGCAAAATATAGGAAAGAAACTTCCAATATTAATGAACTACACTTACTACTGCAATGATACATGATGACCAGTTATACATGGAATACTTTAAGGAACACATCAGAAGGGAAAAAAAAAGCATTGTCAATACTTTCTACCTAAACAAATCCTCAATTTTAATTGCCCCTTTGGTAGTGGAGGAACAAGGTTCACAGTTCAAAATCTCCATCAAGAGTTAATAGTTCTCTTTTACTTTGTTCTTCTCTTCTCTTAATATATATGTTATTCATTCATCATGCATTATTATCAGGAGGACCAATCAGAGATAGCAATCTTCAGTAAACGCATTGTTTCAATAAAGTACAGAAAATTTTCAAGCCACTCAAGTAAAACCTCACCTGATGGATTTCATTATACACTCCACAACAATCAGTTACAACATATGCTCTTGTACAAGAGCATATGCTCCAAACTATTATTTAGGAAAAATATGCCGATATTCGATACCAAATAAGCTGAGTCTCAATTTACTCCACCTCTTTAGACATCAACTTAAGCTCCTTTGCAAGTGCTCTCGCTGTCTTCTCAATACCACGTGTGATTAGAACAGAGTTTGCTCCAGCTGCAACAACTTGAGTAATTGGACTCGGTTAAGGAAACAATTATCCTGAATGCCAAGTTCAACTACATGTAATTCAGAATCACTAACAGTGGGACACAAACCTTGATACCTTCAGTGATAAGACCTTGTGCAAGAATAATAGATGTAGTTGTTCCGTCGCCAGCCAAGTCATTTGTCTTAGCAACTGCCTGCCTCACAAACTTGGTTCTAATGTTCTCAACATGGTCCTCCAACTCAACCTATAAATGAAGAATCAAAAAGCTTTACAATCAAAAACACTACACAACTACACAAATCAAACGTATCCAAAATAATTTCAAAGCACATCACATCATGTTTACAGAGAAAGAAAATGAAAGTATACCTCTTTAGCCACAATCACACTATTATTAACAACCTTGGATGAGCCATACTTGCTCTCAAGAACAGCATTCCTACCCTTGGGCCCACGTGTAACCCCAATAAGGTCGAAAATCTTGTTGACACCAACCTGCAAAATTAACAAAACAAAACAAAACAGTTAAGAGAGACCATGAAGCTCTAACAGACAAAGGCATCAACAACATCATCAAGAGCGAGTGCGCAACCTGTAACTACTTGATGGCAGAACCATCCTTGTTGAAATGCAACTCCTTTTGAATTTTAAATCCAATCCACCTTTTGATATTAAATCCAATCCACCTTTTGGATACTGCCCTACAAATCAAATCCACCTCTTGAATATTATTACTTCAAATTCAAACTAAAAACTCCAACCATGAGATAAGCAAATTTTATTACAAATTCATCAACAAAATATTCTCTAAGTAGATATGAATCCTCTTTTTAATGATTAAATTAGATTTTCTTCATTCTAAGAACATCAAGTATCAGTTACAACGAATTGAGGCAAAAAAGCACAGCAACAACAAAGCTTAAAATACAAAATAGAAAGCTCAATACTTAAACAAACAATAAACACAAAAGAAAGCCAACCAGATAAAGATTAAAGCTTTGACTTACTTACCAAAGGAGCTTGAATGGGTTTAGATGAGTTTTGATTCATTTATTCTCTTGCATCATCTTTACACGAAATCTCGGAACCCCGCAGAGCGAGCGGCGGCAGACTTAGAGCCGGCCAGGCCGTCCTTAAGGCCATGGTTGGTCACAATGTCATTGAAGTGGCCGAGGCCATAGGCCATATGAACGGCCCCGAGTCGACAGTGAGAGATTTGAGTTGGATAGAGTTAAGAGAGAGAGTCAGAGAGGCTAGAGTGTATTAGTGAAACAAAATTGTCCAGTGTAAACCTAAACCTAGAGTCAACTGATTAATCTTTAACTTATTTTTATTTTACTGTTCTTTTAAGGTTTAAGGGTTAGTTTAGGGTTTAGGGTCTAGAATTTAGGGTTTAAAGTTTTGGTATTTTTTATATATGGTAATATAGATATGAACTCATCGAGAATGCGTGTGAGAAACTTGGTCTCAAATTATTGATGACGAAGCGGAAAATAGTGTTGTATTCTTAAGAGCAATATGATCACAACAATTAGACGAACGAATCAAGGTCAAATTCAAGTCACAACGTTCTAATTTTTTTACAATATGCTTAGATTAGTCCAACTATCTTATCCAATTGTCGAATTTACAAAATGATTACTTTTTAGTGACTCGGTTTCATAAAGGTTTTTTTTCTTCCTATAACCAATAAATAATATAGACAACACTAGTACTCATATGAGAAATTTACGCAGTACGAGAAATGAATCTACACATATGCATAGACCTCACAATAAATAAGATTGTGCAAAAAAAAATAACCTCCTCATAATTCATTTAGTGTCAAGTCAATGAGGTCAAATAATACAATAATACTAAAATAACTTATTTTATGGGAATTTGCCCATTCTCCCTATGAGGGGCGTAGCTAAATTGATCTTCTTTGTCCTTCTTTTTTTACACACAGTAAAATAGATATGAACCCCACAAGAATGTCTATGGGGAACTTGGTTTCAAATTAATTTGTTACGTAGTGGCAAATGGAGTTTTGGTCTAAAGTATCTTAGGGTCACAATGGTTCAACACACTGATCGAGGTCGAACTCAAGGCAAACGGTTATAAGTTTTTAATACCGTATTCTAGTCATCCCATCCAACGGTCATTTTTGTGTAAAAATTTATTTGTCGATGAAAATGGTTTTGCAACGGCACTTTTCTGCCGTCGCAATTGATGAAACCTTTGCGATGGCGTAAAATTGTCGCGCAATTGATGAAACCTTTTTGCGACGGCATCGGTTTACTGTCGCAAAAAACCTTCTCATTCGCGACGGTTGTTTTGTCATCGCAATTGGTAGGTTTTTGCGACGACATTGAGTGTCGTCACAAAAAAGTGTAACAAATTTAATTTTTTGTTGTAGTGATTGTTGAGAGAGAGAGAGAGAGAGAGAGAGAGAGAGAGAGAGAGAGAGAGAGAGAGACCAAAGCCAATAATCGCGGTGGTAGAGGTCGATCGATCAAGGTTGTTGGTACATATTAGACGATATCGATCAAATTTGTGGGTGAGATCGATAGTTTGGGGCTTTGGGCTCAGAAATTCGAGACACCGAGGAGGACTGAGAACGGCCAAATCGACATCCAGTCCAGGCCGATCCCGAGGTTTTGGTCGAGAGTCAAGAGTTATGGCAGATGACTAGAGATTTTCAGGTTTTGATCTGACTAAGCACAACAACGCACACACACAGAGAGAGAGAGAGAGAGAGAGAGAGGGGGGGGGGGATTTCGTAATTTTTTGAAAACTTGATGTAATGACATTATTGTAAATATATAAAATTAAAGGATAGAAATATACTTTATCCATTACATGTCAAGTATATAATGTCTAAAATAAACGAAGTGACCAAAATAATAGACGGAGACAAAAATTGGATGACTATTTTGATATATGTCAAATGATATTTACTAAAGTGTTTTGGTGGGACTGATGATACTAAAAGAGTATGGGACTTTTATTATAATAGAGATAGAGATAAGATCTTTTTTCTTCGGTCACATTTTCAGGTTGATATATATGTGCATTACCATGACAGTCATGGTGACATTCAAGTTGGAAACAATCTGAAACTGAATGAAATTTAAAATCACACGTACATTTAAAGGCATGTACGTGCATATATGATACAAAATCAAATTTTTTGGTTGCTAAATTATATATAGGTTTGAGAAGTCGAAAACTCGTATATTAGCTTGCTAGCGTATAGCAATGTGTCTAATGGATCGGAATAACCTCATTTAAACCAGCAGCTATGCTATGAGGTTGTGCTTGTTGGTTGTGAATCATGGCGGTGTTCAAGAATACCCTCGTGACCCTTCTTTTTTTTGTGTTATGTTACTTCACTCTGGAAGGCTTGAAAAGTTGAAATTCTGCATGTACCACAACTATGTTCAGCTTCATTCAAACATAAATATAAGTGTAATATCTACACAAAACATCTACGTACACTAAAACATACCTATATATATCTCCTTGAGTCCTTTATTAATTCCTATTACATTCTTCATCAGAAGTCTCTCCCAGTCCTTGTAGGAAAATAAGTGATATTAAATTAAATATAATAAACGAAATACTAATTAAATAATTAATAAATTACAAACATATAAACGAAGAACAAATTCTGGGTAAGAAGATGAACTAAGTTGAGTCACTTGCTTCTGATGGGATGAAGAATGAGGGAGGATGAAGCCTCTATTTAACGACATTCGTGTCCGCAGGATGCGGGCGCACGCAAGTCCATATCGCATACTCATTTCACCCAAGATTTGCACCTCTCCTGCGCACGTGAGAGAGAGCATCTCTACTCACTTACTCAAGATATACTAAGGTGCAATCATATATAAAGACCTCCACATTTCTAATTTCTCCAATGTGGGATCACATTTCTTCCTTTTGTTTCAAGTAGCCATATTTGGGTGACAATTTCGTATTCACCCCTTAACCAATTTAAACAAATGAATACATAATCTTTATGTACTCTTGTAGGAGAACACAAATCCATGTTTCCCTCACATCAAAATTAAGTGCAACACACTCAATTATTTTGTTTAAATTGTCATATTAAAATGGTGGAAAACCACCATTTTCCAACAATCCTAAGCACCAAAACAAGTGAAAAAAGCACTCCAAGCATAGTCACTGCAGTAATTATAATGAAAGGAAATTTGTAGCACTGTCCCCACTACAATTTAGTCCCTCCCTTTTCTTCCTTATCAATCCTAAATCTTTGAGTTGCTTCTCTGCCTCCTTGTCATAGAGAAACCTTGTAATCCTTACATTGAGGCAAGCCATGACCCTAACATTGTTCAGAGTAGAGCAGTGTTTGAGCCCAAAAATCTCAAACGTTACTGAAAAAATCAAAAGCCATTGTGCACCGAAGCAGAATTCGATGATAATGGCAGCTACATATAGACCATTGGGGACACTGAATGCAATCAGAAGGTGACCAATGTCTGATATCAAGAGAGTTAGAGTGAACATGAGACATCTAGGGCATTGGTACTTTGTGATGAAGATTTCTGAGAACATGCACCCAAACACTTCTCCTAGGTAAACCCAAATGCTTGTGAGAGACACAAATGTACTTATACTTCCCAAATAGTATCCTAATGCAGTTCCAGTCTATCTCAAGTTGTCCATCAATGTTAACTATGCGGCCTAGTCAAGAACAGAGCTAACATTTCGATGTTGAACACTGCTTGGAGTATGGTGTAGTCCTCTCCTATCTGTGGTGGACCAAATATATGATTCCAAGTTCAACAAGAAATCTTCTTGTCATTAGTTAACATTAATGGTACTGGAGAGGAAATTGTACTCAGCTGGTTTTCGCATGACGAATCGATATGATCCGCAGTACTAGTTAGTCAATTGTTCCTCCAAATATTGCGTTCTTCAGATACAACCACCGCAAGAGGTAGAAAGAGCAAGAAAATCACTACAGCTGCACTACCACTGTACTCACGTTGTGTGAACTTGACTTGCTCTACTATGATTATTACCAACAAGAACATGGCAAGCGCAAGGGATTGAGATGAAGAAGAATTTGTACAAAACATTGCAGTCAGTTTTCTTTGGTATAACCTTCATGATTCTAATGGTAGGAAGAAATATCAAGGAGAGTGTCGAAGGAAGCCAAGCGACGAATAATGTGAAAGACTTTGTGTCCTCACCATAGAAGGCATGATATAGTTGTGCAATCACTACTGTACTTAGACCAATGTAACCATTCAAAAGCCCTAACAAGAGGTCGTGGCTTCTAAGGAAGTTCTTCACGTAAGTGACTAGAGCTCCGGTGTTGATGAAAGTGTGCGAGTTTGCGCCCATAGAAATGTACATATACATGTGACAAACTTGAGGCATGGCTTCTTCTTTTTTTTCACGGCAAGCCAAATCATGAAGTGGCCAAAGAAGTTGAAGGCTACACAGATTGATAAAACAACCCATGGAGGAGTGACCTCGTTGATTAGACCCGAGAAGATGCCAATGTTGGCACCCAAGTCCTTGAAGAAACTGATGAGATTGAGAGTGGTTTGACTGTAGCCGATTGAGGACTTGATGTCGTTGGAGTAAAGGCCAAACATGTAGCTTGCACCAGCACTGGCCATCATTAGAAATGAGGCAAACAACATGAGTAACTTGATAGTCGCATATTTATGCGTTTATTCAGTATTTAATTCATTCTTTATATTTAGTTTATTGTTATATAATTAAGCATATAATTAATATTTATTATTTTATAGATTTTGTGGAAGAATAAAGGAAAAAGAAACAAATGAAGGACTTCTAGCATAATATAGAATTAAGGAGTTTTGTGCAAATAAAGATGCCTATTCCAATGTGGACTTGAGGAGATCTATTGGGGAACTATATAAACCTACTTTAGGATTTTTGGAAAGGCTAATCAACAATCTTGGAGCACAAACTCGAGTAGAAGAAAGAGCAGCCGCAGGAGAGCCAGAGACCAGTTTTTGATCCATCAAAGATCAGCCTTCGATCCATCGAAACTGGACAACAGTTCTTCTTCTTCATCCATTCTTTATTTTTGAACTCTATGATTTGTCTTGATTCTTTTATTATGAATTTTAGTATCTAAACATCTTGTTAAGGGGCTGCTTGAAGCCCCGTACATGAAGTATTTCTAATTCATACACTTTAATCTAGTTTCACATATTCAATTCGAATGAGGTTTCTTTCTATATGTGGTCCATTGATGATTTTTCGTATGTGTGCTTTGGTGGCCAACTTAGTATGCATGCTAGGATTCTATTGTTATGAGATATAGGCGACTGGAGATAATTTCTTCCACCGTATTCTCTATAATGACACCCGGATAGATTATTTCGTAGGAGGATTGAAACCCTAGGTCTAGCAGGACACGTCTGTATTATACCTGTGAACCCTTGTAGCTTCTCAAACATTTTCTAGATCTTAATGTTTTCTTCTTTGCAAACATTGAGGTCCATGACTATAGGTTCATTAAAGGGATAGATGTGGGGGAGGTCCATGACAAACTCACATAGGCATAAAGATTAGGTAATAAGATGTGGTTGTAATGATCGGCCATTCCTGAAAACTTTCATTTGATTCGTGCGGATTCTTCCCCCAACTAAAGAAGAGATCTTGTTCGTTCATTTGATATGTGTATTAGATTAAGTATGTGTTAGATAGATGGAATGACGGTGGTAGATTGCATTCCACTTGACTCATTCATCTTATAGTAAATCGTCTTGCATTCATTAGCATATTTATTTTCAGCATTTAATTTATTGCATTTAGTTGTAGTTCACCGATTTATTTCTGTATCCAAATCAACTTCGAATACCCTAAAATTTTGTGTGGTAGTCTGAAACTGTGTCTATAATATTATGTCAAAATTTCGTGTTATTTGAGTCTTTTTAGAGTAGGATCGTAGTATCATTAGTGTAATGTAGTCGAGTCTGTGAACATTATAATTTAGTGTTAGGATTTAGTTTTACAAATTCTTTGTGTTCGATAACCTCTATAATTGATTATTATAATAATTTATTAAAAATATGATATTTTTGAGAAATAGTTCTCCACTCATCACCACCTTCCCGTAAGAACTTGGAGGGTGAAGCCCTTCATGTTTTCCCAGCTACTCGTTCCTCTCAAATCTCAATTCGAAGTGCCCCCGGAGCAAATTAAAATCTGTTATTCATGTGGACCTATATATAATCTGCAAAACAAATGGCTAACATTCACGTACTACTGAAAGGTATTCGTTATAGACCGTGCAACACTGCAACTAGTGCAAGCCACATACTGCAGTGACTACATGCAAGTCAATATCTAATATATAAATTGTCTGCATGGTTTAGTAATGGTGACGATACTAGAAACATACATGCTGGAGTAATTAATTAGTCCATTGTACATATTAGCTTGTTATAATTTAACTTGTCAAAATTTGTCAAAATAAGTAATGAAAGTTTTAGAAAAACCCCTAGCAGAGGAAAAGTGAGAGCGCCGCATGAACAAGGTTGTCTCATTAAGATTCTTTGTTTGGCGGCCTCAGACCTCGTCGACAATAGTCTCTGGCCTCATTGGCGTTCGCTCTGGGGTGTAGCCGGACGGGCAAAATCCCTCGACCCGGTGATGGGTGATAGAGGAGATCGGAGCCCAATAGGTGGAGGCGTTCTGGTTCCGTTTTCGTCGGTTTGCAGTGGAGGAAATACAGAGAGATGGTGGAAGGTTTGTGGTGAGTGGCGGGGGCTGGATCCACTGCCGGTATTTTAATTCTTCTCTGGTCGTGCGTCGCGGACAGGAGGTATGTCACCAACTAAACCTGAACCTTGTCGAACTATTGTTTCTAACTTCCGGTTGTCGGTGGGCGCTGGTTTACTAGGAGTGGACATCCGAGGATGGATTGTAGAGAGTCGGTGTGTGTGGTTCTATACTGTGGTGGCGGTTGGTGGTCCGGCTAGAGAGGAAGGCGGCATAAGTAGTGGTGTGTGGGGAAGCGAATTGGCATTGCAGAATGACGGGGGTAGGCCTGCCCCAATGCTGCATAGAGGGCTTCAAAGTTGGTCCTGGGCTCAGAACCTAGGTCTCTGTTATTTTTGTCTTATTAATTGTAAGTTTAATTATGTTTATTTTATGATTTTATTTACTATGTCAAAAATAAGCTCTTCCCGAATATGGTAGGCATAAGTGGCGTTGTCCCGGGCTGTGCACATTTGGTGCATTGTCTGTTCTACGTAGGTCTTGGTTCGTCGAGTGGTCGCACCTTCCTAGTGGCAGGATGAGATGAAGTGCCGACAAAAGTTTCATTCGGCAGCATAGTTGAAAAGCTGGTCAAAGTAAATTCATACGTCGTCGGTATTGCGTTATCTTTCCATCACTGTGTCACCTCAATTTTAAAGCAAATGAAGTAGCCTATGTTGCACTCTTTGCTAAATGGTGCAGTTTAAGATACATGGTTGAGTCACTTGATAGTATTTCGAGTGTTTCTCTTCTTTTGGGGTATAAGTTTTATGTCCCCCCCTATATTCTACAATTTCATTAATCAAGACTTAAGGGTGACCACAAGCTCTTACTTCAAAAACAAAACAAAAAAGTAATGAAAATTTATAATCATTATTTTTGTTATCAATATTACTAATACTCTAAAACAAGTCGGACTTTGAATCATATAATAATAAATAAATAAATTCAGAGTTCAAATGTTTGAAAACAAAACATGTAAGATCACTTAATGGCCAATGTCTATGCATATGTAGTTTCAGTTGTGAGGTTCTTGATGTGTTTGCAACTGTAAATCATAAGGTGGTTCATACACTGGCGGAGCCAGCACCAGGTAGGGCAAATGCCCTACCTGAAATTTTGGAGATAAGAAATGTTATATATATATATATATATCTTATGATTGAATTAATGTTTACTAGCAATATGGGCAGAGATTAAGCTGGTTGAATATGATCAATCTTCTAATTACATAAGCTATAAAACTTGATTCTGCAATCTGTAGCCAAATTACCAATGAAACAATGACTTGGACTATTTTATATTTTTATATCATCCTGCTAGAAGAAGATGAAAATGAATCAAACTGGAGATCGAAATAATCATATCTCTTGTTGTTCTTATCTCCTTGATTGTCAATTTTAGCCTCAACCAAAATTAGAGAGATGTGTGGTTGGGTAATCAATCATAATGCTTAAACTCAAAATCTTGAATGGAATCAATGGTGTAGTAGATGATGGTGTTCCACTGTGCCAACAGATGCAATATGAAAAAGTTGTCCTTGTTGGTTTTAGTTGAGCTCTGTGTTTGTTAGAGAGAAGATGATGGAAAGAATTTTCGAGTCAAATACAGTTTTACTCTTTTATTATTATTTATCAGATTGCCACATTACCTTTGATTACTCTGAAGGATGTGGTTTTAAATTTAATTTTTTTTAGAGTATAAACTCTATTTTATATGTGAATCTTTGAATGATATATATGGTTGAAGAAAGAGTACGTTTATTCAGTAAGAGTAGAAAGAATTGTCCAGAAAAAGTTCGCCCTACCTGAACAAAATTCCTGGATCCGCCACTGAGTTCATATATACATCATATAATAGACTAGATACATGCAAGTGCACCTTTTGTATTTTTTTTGCCACTTTGGATAAGTAGTATGAGGAGAAGTGAAAAGAGCAGATAGAATGAATTTACCGAAATTTGTGAATCGAGGCAACCTTCTGGTGGCAACAGCTACAAAGGTAGAGTAGGCGTTTTCGGGTTGGCTCCGTTTTCGATGACAAAATTGAGGGAGGGGCGCAATTCTTTAGAATTTTGGTTTTTTGTTGTTGTTGTTGAAGGTGGTGGACTGGTGTGGCTTTCAGCTATTTGAGTTTGAGAAGGTGAAGAAGAAGAATGAATGTTAACTATAAGCTCTCGAGTAGTGTTTAGAAGTTTGTTTTCTCGATACATGGCAGTGCTTAAACTCTTAAGGACTATAGAGTTGTGGATGTCGTTTTCTTTTCGATCATCTTCGGCATGTATGTGGAATTATTGAACATATGGCCGATACTGGCTTTTTAACTAGTCGCCTAATTGGAAGATGGAGCATCCCATTAAGCACTGTTCAAGAAAACGCTTACTCGGCTGAGTACTCGTTATTCGACTGGAAAACGCACCGAATTTGGCTTGAACGAACCTTTGATTCGGAAGACTGAGTAATCGACGCTTACTCGGCTGGTTCAGTCAATTTGTCCGGTTACTCAGCCAATTCAGTCATTTTTTTTTTAAATAAAAAAAATCAAGAAGAAAATAGAGAGAGACGCTAAAGACGGAGAGACTCATTCACTTCGCCTCTTCTTTCGCAGTTCGCACTCAATCATTCTTTCAACTCTCACCGCCATCTTCCTCAACCATCTTCCGTCGCCCTCCGTTGCGTCGCCCTCCACCCCCACCACCTTGGAGGCCTGCATCAGGTACAAATTAATACAATTAGCTTTCTACATTTTTTTGTTTGAGATTTTAATTAGCTTCCTTTTGGTGTTAGAGAAAGCAATAGCATATTAGCATCATATGGGAGATTAGTAAGGGAAAAATACAGAAATGGCTCTACTAACAAGCTAGTTTTGTCTGTTGTGTTTAATAATTTGATCATTTTGAAGACATTTTATTTTTATTTTAACTATTTTATCTTTTAATTAATGATATTTATATTTAATATATTAATAATTATCTAATTATTTAAAATTAAAAAATAGCAACTCCATGTATTCTCGAGTACTCAGCTGAGCGATAATCGATACCAAAACGAATTACGGTCAATTACCGTTTTTTTTAACATTGTCATTCAGTCATCTAACTCATCGAGCATCACCATCATGATCATGGGATTGGTAAAATTAAAAAATAACAACTCAAAGTATTTCCGAGTATTTAGTTGAGCGATAATCGATACCAAAACAAATTACGACCGATTACCTTTTTTTAACATTGTCATTCAGTCATCTAACTCATCGTGCATCACCATCATGATCAGGGGCTTGGAAAGTATCTCGTACGTACTACATTGTTGGGCTTCTGGCAATTAATCATACAGCATGTTCATTTCAAAACAAAATAACAACCTCAGAAGAAAAGTAACTCGAACTAACTACAGAAATTGGTCTATTAATTATAAGCGAAATCTTATGGGAGGAAATCTACTGTTCCGGAATCCCCTGTTCCAACCATTTCCCTTGCATAAAATTCTAACACGTGTCCATTTCACCAGTAACTCATTAACATCATTAACCTATTATTTTTTCTTAATTTCCCAATTAATTAATTATTATAATAAAAAAGAAAATGGTCGATCATCCTCATGAACACAGCCCAACTATAACTCCATGATCAAAGAGATCACGGATTGAACTAAATTTTTGAATGCAACCCAGAAATCGACAGAAGAAAGAAGAACATGAAGATGAATAGATGATGGACGGATTTCTTCGTTGATGATAGCACCGGCGAAAACCGTAACCAAAATCATTAGATTAAGTATAAGATTCATGTCAGATTCAAAATCCAGAACTAGATCAGATTATATAGAAGTCATTTGATCAAATCGATGCCAACCAAGTGCAAATCGCATATTTGGTTTATTTAATTCCCACAATTGACGAATTGAATCAAAACCCAATAGAAAGAAAAATGCAGTAAATCTAGAATCCAAGGCAAGCAGTTGTATACCATATTTATGGTATTTGAAATCCGGCCAGATCGCAAAGAGTCAAACTGACGATATGAGTCTTGAGTCTTAACTACGCATATAAGATCAACTTTGTTAAATAGGTACTATTCGATGTAATTACATCATTAAATGCATTTCATAATAAAAGTTTATGCCCAGTACGCTAGTTTGAAAAGGATCGCGAAACTTGAATCTTCACTCAACCTATCCAGACAATATGGATGAATTTACACGCGTGGAATTGCTAGCTATAAACATCGTACCATGCACTCCGATCCTTGATTACTCAATCTAGTGAATCTACCTAGACTTGATCGAGTGCCGACTTCGACAACGTTTATAGCTTTGAACCAATTTAAACCCGAACGTGGTTCATTTATACAAAAGAGGGAATGGTTGACACAGCCACACGTACGCAAATGTTTTTGGATAGAGATCGAGTCTTAATTTGATCTGAGCTACTAACAAGGCCGATATGTTGACGAGTTGAAGAAGACAAATGTTTCCTTTTTGGCTTGCTGCTCTGCAGATACAGGAACATCTTGGCTAGCTCGTCAACTCCCTCAAACTTCTGCCACTGCATGCACTTTTTGCCTTTTGGAAAATATGATAAAGGAGAATAGGAAACTGAGGCTCAAAGAGATTCTCTTTCTCTCTTGATTTGTTTTTGCTCGTTTGAAATTAGAAGTAGACAAAGACTAAGAATTCGTATTGTAATCGTCACTGCGGGTCTGAGATCTCGGTCAATGCGTTTACATATTGAAAGAGAGAGGGAGGAAGCTAGATATAAAGATCTCTCTCCCACATGGTTGCAATCTTACTTAATTAGTTCTATATGTGATCGTGCAAGGAGGTTCTAAGTGAGGGAATCTCAATCCACCTCATATTTTGTTAATACTAATCTTAGAACTTGGAAGCTTCTTCTTTGACTATCCAATTCAAATCTCATGCTCAGCCGCAGAAAAAAAGACACAAAAATGGTGGTGCCAATATTGCTAGCTATGTTCTCCGGGCCGGTTTGCTTATACATCAGAAAGTTACTTCCACGCTTGCACTCCTGCAGGCTTTAACATTGACAATGGGAATTCTGACCTTGGCGTGGAATACAGAGCCACATGGAAAAATAGTAGGCTCAACGCTTTCACTTTGAAAGCTCAGTAATCCACATGCAACTCTTTGCTCAATTAGTATGAAGCAATCGTCCACTCTTTTAGTATGGAACCATCATCTTACAAATATCAACGCAGACACGATGTCTGAAGAAATATAGTTGGGTCACAGAACAAACTATGCGAAAGAAAGACAGAAGAGATAGGTGAATAGATTCTTGGTTCTAAAATGATCTCATGTTCCCCTTATTCAAAAAAAAAAATGATCTCATGTTCCCTAAATTCTTATGTTTCTTTCTTTGCCAGTAAATTGACGACGGAGATCACAAGAGGGGTTATAAGTAATTTCAACATGCAAATAGATAGTAAATCATAATACATGCATCAATCCTACTTGGCAAATTTAATTTCAACATCCCACATCCAGTCTTAAAAGAGAAACAGAACAGCTACAAGCTCCACAACGACCGTCAGACTTCTAGACATTAGTAGCGATCAAAGGAAGAGGGGGGCCCTCCCCTACTAGGGCGATCATAAGGGCCTGCCCTGCTACGGTAGCCTCCCTCATCTCTTGCTGGGCCTCCCCTTCCATATCTATCACTGCCACCTCTTGGTATATCCCTATCATAGCCCCTGTCTTTCCCATAACCATTTGGAGGATAACGATCAGAACCGCCATATCTATCACTAGCAAATCGGTCAGCAGGTGGATACCTGCAAAAATAAACACAGAAAGTAGAGCATCAGCACAAGTTTATAATTATCTAATCCTCCCATCATTACATATAAACAAAATGTATGTTTTTTCTAGGCAATGAGAACACTAGAAGGGGCGTGTTGAATACCTGTCACTGACAAAGCGATCACGGCTCCCATATTTGTTGTCCTCCCTGCTGTCAAAACGGTCCCTGTCCCCATAGCGCCCTCCATCATAACGGTCATCCATGTAGCGATCATGATCTCCACCAAAGCGATCCCCACAACCACCACCCCCGAACCTAGAATGTGAGGAGAATGAACCTCCACCTCCACCTCTTCCACCACCAGCAGAAGGGCAATCTCGGGCCCAATGTCCTGTACGCCCACATTTGAAGCATTCATCTTGGCCCATAGTTCTATCACCACCTCCTCCAAAGCTTCTCCTGCCACCAGAAGAGTACCCACCCCCTCCTCTGTATCCATGGTCTGAATCCTCCCCTCCCATTCTAGGTTGAGCTTTGTTCACAGAGATGGTGCGAGTACCCAATTCCTGTCCATGCATCTCCCGGATTGCATCTTCCATTGCCCTTCGATCTCCAAATGTAATGAACCCAAAACCCCGAGGACGTCGTGTATCTCTTTCCACCATGATCTACACAAATTTCATTGGATATTGTCATTGTTAGCATTTAAACAAACATGATGATATGATCTGCAATTAGATGACTCTTCACAAAATGCTCAAAAATGGAGAAACATTAATTCATATTAAGGAAACACCATGGAAAAATTGCCCGTGAAGCCATTGAGATCAATGAGAAAACTATCCATATACAAATGAAAACAAGAGAGAACTTTACAAGTAAAGACAGCATTTAAGGGAATAATTTCAAGCTCGGACTTGAAAGTCAGAGAGCACAAGAGCAGAACTTCTGCCTGTCCAAAGTCATTTCCAGGTAGAGACAGCTCAAACCTGCCCCATGCCAATACATTAAGCAAAAGAGTAATGGCAGAAACATTATCCAACTTGCAGATATTGAAAAACAAGATTAATTAAATAGCAGTTAGATGAGGACTACTGTTTCCTAAATCTTATTACTGAGAGTTGATTCCTCTTAACCAGAAAATAACAATTCAGATGGAGCCTGACCAAGCAGCAGCAAATATCATCCGCATATTCATAACCACACGTAAGAGAGCATGAGAGATATGAAACGCAGGACCAAAAATTAGATTAATCTCATCAAGAACTATTAGTGATTTCATTATCAAGCCTAAAATGATATACAGATGTATGTCTAAAACACATATTTCAATCATGTGGCTGTTAATTAGCATTCCAAGAGTAAATAACTTACTTTCCCTTGATAAATATGGATAACAGCGCACCGTGTTTATGGTGGAAAAGTTTCTGGCATTAGGAGAACCCAAATCTCAGAATAGATCAGCACGGACTTTGACTTCTCACAGTATCCAATGTCCTAGTTCCAGCAAAAGTTGATACCTAACCCACAATGTTAAATGCACCTAACATCTTAAGCCCAAATGATTGGTTATCAGTTGCTGAAATTGAAAATCTTGTATGGTTAACTTCTGACTGATGGGTCTTTAATCTCCACACAATACTATCACACTCATATCAGTTATGATGACACAACAAACATCCACCCTGCAGTCGCAATACCAGACTATCTTCAAGGCTTCTAGCAATGCTACACAGCCAACCACTGAAACAGAGCTATTGCAGAATTCGATCTTCCACTATTCAAAAATAATAATTTAGAACACAAAAGAAAACACCTAGGTACCATCGGCATCAACGGTTACTTTCCAAATTGTGACCAAGTTGTTCCATGCCTACGCAGCTCCATCAATCAATAAACAAGGCGGCAATACTAAACCACAAATTCATTCCTAAACAGCCAAGACACTCTGTTTGAGTATCTACTCAGACTAGCAGAACGGGTGAGAATGCTGATTCAGATAAAAAACAATGTAGTAAACCCATGAATTCTATCTGTATTCTGCCTTTTATAGAGGAGATATTCTGACAATGTTTACACACTTTCAAATTTCATATCCTCAGATATTATGGAATCTAAAATTAAAATTGCAACCACACATACCAGAAAGCATCAACAGATAGGAAAGCTTGATGTTGCCCATACAATACGATACATTCAAAAACACATTAAATCTCAAACACAAGACTTCCTCCGACACCTTCAAAAACGCAATTGATCTGACGATGACTCAAAAACGAAACAAAAAGCTCGCATGATCATGCCCAAAAGAGAATTGGCCATTGTGACAGTGTTGGGCGCCTCAAGAGTTAATGTCAAAAGGCTCTACAAGATCCAGCAGATCATCATTAGCACACAAGATGGTCTCATTTCCAGCCAGAAGCAGTGTAGTCACTAACCCAGAGAAACCCCATCAAGCATATACAAACTATATTTGACACTTCGCAACCTCATCGAATCAAGCATCAGAAGTTTTCTATGGCTGAACAAGAGACAACAAAGCCTTGCAATGCCACTAACAAAACTGCATAGCCTATACAACAACTGATAAGTTGAAAGTGTATAGAGGAGATACTACCCGGCTCAAAACGACGGACACAACTTTCCACCAAGTTTTGTAAGCAGAGCAATCAACAATATGGGGAAGCAGACATGTATAGAGGCATCTGTTCTAATAGGAAAATAAAGTGAAAAGATCTTCTTCCAGCAAACGAACCATCTCACTCTGTAGGAAGCAATGACCATTTGAGGCTTTAAATCTTGAGAAACAGAACCCAAAGAGACAGTCTAAGTTCTGGTAAAAGTCTCCAACTTGACACACCATTAGACACGATGATTAGTTGAACAAAGCATTACTTACAGTCCAAATTTCCAACATCGCCGTAGGTAATCTTTTGTCGAACCCAACCATATCTCTTTCACGAATGAATACTTTGTAACAAAACAATGGATGAAATTAAATCAGATTGCTAAGTTTAGCTCCCTTGAACCTAACTACACATATCCGGAGAGCGTCTGCTACTGTATTATTTCCTGCTTTTGATTATAGTCCCAACGGCACAATATAATACCAAACAACCTTGAAGCAACCATCTAACAAAAACAGCTCTAATATAATCCATCTATGTTCACGGCATCAAAATTTCATAACCAGCATTCCAGAAAGAAAAAACAACAAAACAAATACGGAGCATTAATAGACATGGATCAAAGCATAGAATTAAAATACAAACATAAAGATTAATATAAGTAGTGCTGTATCAGTCCTCTAATCATCAAATTAACATGTAATCTAATGTAGTTCTGAGTCCATAAGGCTCAAGACCCCAAGCTATCCCAGTCACTGCACCAAAACGAAAAGCATCCGCGAAAAATAGTATTTTATACATCAAATGCCTTTGCGAGTTTCAAATTTTGTTTCGATAGATTGTAAAGTGTAAAGTTTTAGCAAAACCGCGAAAGTTACCATCATAAACTTGAAAATAGCCACGAAAACAAAATTTCACATAGTTTCGAGCAAATTAATAAAGCAGCTTAATTTCATGATAACAGATCGAAAACTTAAGAAGGAACAAGGCTTCGCAATGCTTATATCTGATGCAATTAGGCGTCTGAATAATGTTAAACAAATTGAGGCTACCTGAGATTCGTGAACCTTGCCGAATCGAGCAAAAGCCGTCTCAAGCTGATGCTCCGTCACGTCCCAGGCCAAGCCTCCGACGAAGATTCTGTACTCTTCTTTCCCAGCCATATCTTCTCTCTCTCTTTCTTAATTGTCTGCTCGTTTTTTCACCCTGAAACTTTTTTGTAGCCCAACCAAACCCTAACCGCTTCGTCTCTCTTTTTTTCTCTGTTTCCCTGTGTGAAAAATTGTTATATTAGTTGGGTTTATTTTTTAAATAGTCCCTATATTGTGACGTATTTTCATTTTTAGTTATTAAGGTTTTTCACTTTATTCCTTCCGTTGTTTACTTAGATGAGGTAGCAATCTTGGAGACCCAAGAGCAAATGTACCCATTGTTCAAACAATTCCTCAAATTCCTTGATCAGTTTGAAATCACCAAATTGTTTGAGCAAGAGTAAAATAGAATGCAGCAGTTCACAAACTGCTTGAGCAGTTACTATTTAGTGACCAATGAAAAAGTGACACGTGTCATCTCCGAATTACGATTTCGACAAAATAAATATTATGTGTTTTTTTAGCAAGTAATTTTATAAAGGAATTGAAATTTTATTTCTCAAAAATTTAAATATATAATGGAAAGATAATGGAAACATAGATGACAACATTTATTCTTAATGCAATTGTTAAAATTACTCTGGAAAAAGTACGCGTGGTTGATAACAATCCGTAAATGTATCATCGGCAACTTCACATTCCTCATCTTCTGCTTCCTTAATTAAGGATATCTAATTTCCTCTTGGTAAAGTACATTTTGGAGATCGGGGTCATAGCCTCCAAATTCATTGTCATGATCCTTGTTTCTTCCTCTTGTTTCTTGAGTTGGTACTCATTTGCCACCCTTGCTTCCTTTCGTTGTTGAAGTTGTATATACTCTTTGTAATAATTGAGCTCACTTTCATTATGCATCTTCCTCATGGAATGCCACGATGCTTGATCACTTGCCATGGTTTGTGAAACCTCAATGCGTTGCTCAATAAGAGTCTTGCCTTGTTTCTTTTGACGCCTTGCAACCCATTGGTCTAACCGGACTCAACGGACCAGTTTTAACGTAGGCGAGTGGTGCTTCATTCACTTTTTCATCACCCAAATTTATGGTTGGAGATGATTCGGTAACGGAGGGAATCTCTTCATATAAGCTTACATACGGAGACAGAGTACTTGGTTCAACATCTCGGTAACTTGGATGGTCCTTAAGAACTTCATAACATTCAAAGTGGGTGAGCGATCTTTTCTTGGCGGCATAATAGTATGCTTGAGCTTGCTTAATCTAAAAAAATGCCATAAATTAATTAGATTAAAATGACATGCAAAAAATTAATTAAAAAATTCACTAAATTAATTACATAGTATAAATTAAATAAAAATGAGATGATGAGTATAAGGAGTTACCTCATCCATGTCAGAACTGCCGCTAACTCTACGCTTATGTGCGTCTCACAAACATTGACCCTATTTTTGCAATGGTATTTTGAATTTATTGCAGTGAGACGCAAGCGCAATTTGAGACCTAGGCTCCTCTCGAGGTGTTTCTACTTCCGATGGCATTCAATTTTGTATGTAATCGGCATGAATTTTCTCCTACAATGTATCCTTCCTTTGTTTGTTGCCGTTGAATTCATCAATATTATGATGTGCGAAAGAGATGCACATTTGTAAATCTGTGGAAGGAAGCCAATGGGTGGTAATTTTTTCTAAAAAATGCTCAAGAAAATGAGAGTAGAGATGGAGAAAAGATGGATGGAGATGTGAAATTTGTTGTGCACAAATTAGTGTGAGTTGTGAAATAAATGGTGTAGTATTTATAGGAAAATATTAGGGGGTTTTATGCAACTTTTGGGAATTTTTTTGTAATTTTTTAGGGTTTTATTTTTCTAAATATTTTGGGTATTCCTATTTATATCCGTTCTGAAGAAAAAAAAGTAGTCGTTCTGTTTGAATATCAGTCGTTGGATCATATTTTGATTTCAAAATCAACGGCCCAGATCAACTGTCTTGTTGATTTTTTTTTTCTGTTCGGTAAGCCACGTGTAGTCACTTGATTGGTGTGTAACTTTGTTTTTTTACCTTTTACTGGAACATCTCGGTAAAAAAAAACGTCACCTTGCGCCACCCACGTGCTAGTGGGCTCCACCAGCTGATCGAGCTTCAGCCCGACCCGTTTCTGCTGGAGCTCGTTGACTGTTCGGTCTCGCCTCTCCTCCTGCTCGCCGGTGCGTCGCCGAAACCGATCTGCTCGAGCAGTTTCTGGCGGGACTTTCCATCTGCTTGAGCGTCCGGCCGTCTGCTGCAGATGCTCTAAAGAGCCACCTAAATTCCGCTCAAACGCTCAAATGTACCCTCACCGTATAGAACTGGCTGGATCGCATTAGCATTATTTAGAACCTTGGTTATACCATTGTACTACTGCAGTCTGTAAAAAGAGATGTTCACTTGGGTCAAACAAAAAGTTTTAACTCATGAGATCTATATACAAGTGTATATGTAACCGAGCTCCTACGGTAGCTTGATAGTGTCAGTAGGACATAGGTGAGACTAGTAAAAAGGATTGATCTTGATTTTCATTGAAGGACGAAACAATTGCAAATCGTTACAGCTTTGGTAATAATTACATGAATGGGCATTGATAATTTACAAGGAATCTGTACATGATGAACTGGCACAGGTGTATCATCAAGTGATTGAAGTGTGTTAAACATTCAGGCTTTTCCTCCCTAATTCTATTGTTCGGATAGAAGGGGCAGCCTAGTGACACTGGTACCTCCACCACCACCGGTTAGCGATTTAGCGTTAGTCATTTTAATTGACCTGGACTTAACAGGTTTCGAAGAATTCTTCTTGCTTAACCTCTTGGGAAGAATCTGCAACCTCGGATTGCGCTCAGTCCCTGAATTTTCAGCAGCTAACTGATAGCTTTCCACTAGCTCAAGCTGTCTGGCTATTATTTCAGAGCGTCTCGGAAGAAGCTCTACTGGCTCGCCACCAGGGATCACAATATACTCGATTGCAAGTCGAACCTCCTGACAGAAACAAAAGGAGAAACTTTAGCAGATGATATATGGAAGGATCAAAATGAATCGGAAGAATTGACAGACTTGAAAACAAAAAATATTAAAGGCGAATGTGAAGTAGCACTGCGTACAACAGAGACGACATTTTCTCAGGCAATGACGGTATTGGTATCCATAGAAAATAGGTGGGATGGGAAAGGAAGTGAACCTCCAGTGCATCTATCTCCTCCAAAGATGGTTTTCTTTTGGGTGCATCATCTTCAATTTCGATGTCAAATGAATTATTGACAACCTGTTTTGGCAAAGAACCAACTGATTCCATATCAAGAATCATATGAACTGCCTTCACAATTTGTGCCATGGTATTTGACTGCAACAGAAACATCAAATGTGTGTATCAGCCACTGCATTCTTACAGGAATATACATATTAAGTCAACAGACAAAGAAAGTTTGAAATGACATTACCTTCATGACAAACACAGGCAACTGGTGAAATTTTGCTATGCTACGGATCCAAGGATTTTGCTTCATCTCGGAACTGGATGCTATAATTACATCTGCTGCTCCTATGTCATCAGTAACCTCTATTTTATCCTCAAGCCCCATCGCCATTGCTACTTGCATTAGGTCAGCTTCAAGGATCTGCGACACATTGATCAAACAGAAATTGATTAATAAAGATCATATGCCTTATGAACAATCCACAATTTAACTGCTTTAGACAAAACTAAGAACGTCACTCTTCATAAATAGCCAGATACCAACACTTACTGAGCTTTCTGACCCCAAAATAAAAGAGTAAAATTAGACACATATGTACTTGTTAATTCTCTAAGTAATACATGTCCTTCAAGATAGAAACTTTCAAACTGAAAAATAGAAGTGAGCCATGCAAAGTTGTCTACCTTGTATGTATAAATAGACACTGGTGAACTCCTCTTCTTCACAGAATTGTCACTGCTTAATTTTCTGGACGGATTGGGTGATTGATCTAGATCTTCCTCATCCGACTCTATATCACCAGCAACAATGTCTTCATTGCCAATAAATTCAGATATATTCAGATAGTTCTGTTCAGGGCTTTGAGTGGACACGAAAGAGTCATCGGCATCAGGATCAATGTGACGTACTTCAAACAAAGGAGGTTTTCCTATAAACAAGGCACGTTAATATCAAATTAGGTGTTCCCTTATAACTTCACTATTAAGAGAAGGCGGCAAAACCAGTAAATAAGTAAAGGTACTAATGAAGAAAATGGAAGTACCAGCTAGTATAGCATCAACGGTTGCATCTAATCTGTGATGAACACGATATTCAGTTTTAGATATAATCTCAACAGCACATGTAAATGTAGGGGGGCCCTTTCTTTCAAGAATTGTCTTCTGAACTTTCCTCTTTCTTGCTTCTTCATCTCCCAGGGTCACACTCTGCATTTTGATATAAAATTCCGTTTAGTCCATCAACATAACTTATCAAGGAAATGCTTTGCACGAGAATGCCATATTCTACAGCTGCAATTGAAATATAAGTGATTATACATCCATAGAGTGAATTGCATTGCACCTCAATGCCACCAACAAGGATTTGTAAAGAAGGATTCTTCATTATGTTGTCTATCGTCATTCCATGCGCTGTTCCGACTAGTTGAACTCCTCTCTGAGCAATAGTACTGGCAGCCAGTGCTTCAAGCTCTGTTCCAATTTCATCTATTATAATGGTTTGAGGCATATGATTTTCAACTGCTTCAATCATAACCTGCACAAGAAACCAAGTAATGAAACAGATTCTAAGACCAAAAGAAATGCAAATTAAAACCATAGTACCACTTGTAAACTCAAACAACTGATATATAAGCTAAGCCATATAGCATGCCAACACTCACATTATGCTGCATGTTCACATTAGGAACTTGCATCCTCCTTGCACGCCCTATTCCCGCATGAGGCACATCTCCATCTCCTCCAATCTCATTAGACGTATCCACAATGACGACGCGCTTCATATACTCATCCGCCAACATTCTCGCAATTTCTCTGCACCAAACACATCCTCTCTTATTCAAAACAATGCCCAAGTCAATACTTCACCACATTTTTTCAAACTAAATTCGAGCAGCGAATCTACCTGATCAACGTTGTCTTCCCAACTCCAGGCGGTCCTATCACCAAAATCGAACCTGCACCCTCAACCAAGTCTCGAATGATCTCAGCACTCCCGGACACAGCTCTCCCCACCCGGCAAGTTAGGCCAATAATTTGCAGCTTTCGGTTCCGAATCGCACTTATACGGTGCAAAGAATTGTTAATACCAGAACGGTTGTCATCTGAAAACTCACTTACCTACATCACCAAAATCATTTTATTATTCTATATAACAGCCATCAATCCGTTTCCTAAGTAAAGCTCCTATGTAATTTAATTATCATTATCAATCAATAAATTACTAACCAGGTCAATATCAGACAAGAAAAAGTAGTATAATTAAAAAATCATGAGAATCTAACCTTGGACACAGCTAGCCGGAGATCGTCGTGGCTGACCGGAATTTCGGAGATGAACCAATCGCCGGAGGGGAACCTAGCGATCGGAGGCCGCCCTAAATCCATGACGACCTCAATGAGCTTGCCGATCTCTTCGTGCCTGTACAGCTCGCTCTTCAATCTCAACGGCAAAAGCTCCAGGAGCAATCCGAGCTCCGGCGCCGACGTGGAGGCGGCGGGGCCACCGGAGGTCGAGCTGGTCGGGTTGTTGTTCCCGGATGAGAAGAATCGATCGGAGGGGCGGCGGATCTCCGGCGGAGAGTAGGAGTGGCGGGAGGAAGATGTGGCGGAGATTGCGCCACGTGTCCGAGGAAATGTGGAAGAGACGACGGAGGAGACGAAGGTGGAGGAGGTCTGAAGTATACGGCTGGCGGAGTGGCATGAGTTCTGGAGATCGGGGAGAACGAAATTCGAGCTCAGAGCTCTCATTTTTTTATTTTTTTATTTTTCTGATTTAAATTTTGAAAATTTGATTTTGGGGTTTGTGATTTGTGAAGTGAAGTTGAAGAGAGACTAATAACGATCAGATTGAGAAGATTCTGAGGTATCTCCACTGGGATTGGAGCATATTTGGAGGGAAAGTGTGGCCCGCCACACAGAGCAACGCAAAAAACTTTGAGCAACCACGTGGTGGCTGCTTCATCAGCCACAATTTTTTTTCTCATTTTTAGCCAAAAATGACACACTTTCTTAATTTTCAAAAATAAAATTCAGAGACCAATTTTTTTTTTTAAATATCGTAAAGTCATGAGTTACATTATAAATAAATTTGTCCAAGAGGTACGACGTGGGAAACACTAACGTTCCTAAAGAACAAACGTGATCTAATATGACATAGATCGAAATGCAACTAGTAGAATGAAGCGCATACAAACTATGTGACCATGATTAAGAGACATTGTTTTAAAGTTTAGACCACAACAGAAGCGGGCATGGAGCAACTAAGCTCAAACAAAAAGTCTAAACAAAATCAAACTAAAAAAAACCACCCGGATCCCAAGTCCAAATCCAAAAGGGATTTGAGTCCAAAACCCGAGCACAAAATTTGGTCAAAGCCCACAATCGATCAAAACCCGGCCGGGCCAACTAACAGCCAAAGCCCATAAGTCAACCCATCCAAGCACATCAGGTAGCCATAGTCGCAGCCCGACCTCACCGCCGGCAAAAGCCCACCTCCATCTTTGCCAACACTTAAAGCCTCCGACCACACCCACATTGCTGTGAACAAGAAGCCCAACCTCCCACACATGATCGGCGAGGATTGGCCTCAGACGCAGAGCAATCCCACCATTAATAGTCGGCCTCCACAGAAACCGACGCACGAGAAGCGGGAGAGATTTTAGTCGAGCTCTGGTTGGCCGCGACCTAGCCACAACCATCGTCGTCATCAATCACACAGCCCATTCAAAGCCCACACCGATAACAAAAACCGTGCCCGATACACCACGAATCTGGGTACTAGGCACCACCACAAGTTCATCACCTTTGGGATGAGGCGAACAAACAACTGGCCCAAGAGCAGCAGCCGGTGCAATCTCACGACGAGGCCAAGAAGCAGCCGCCAAGACCCTCGCATGGTGAAAGAGAGCTTTCGCTCTCAAACCCTAACATTTTATGAAATGTAAGTGTCTGGTCACTTTTTTTGTTCTTTAAATGATTGATTTTGTTTTGTTTAAATCAACCTTTAAAAAATTGAGTTTTTTTAGTGATTCAAACCCGGCTGAATTTTCATTTGAAACTCATTTCAAATGATCGCTACACTTTTTTTTTTACTCTTCAAAAAAGAAATTTGAATCATAGGAATTGATTTCATGGAGATTCGAACCCTAACATCTTGTTAGGAGTAATGTCATATGGTCACTACGCTATGGTTAGTGTTAAGAATATGCGTCTTTTAGAAGAAAGTGATGCGTAATGTATTTGATGACGAAAATTTAGTAATGTGTAGAGTTAGCTAGCATATGAGAAGTAGATGGTAAGTCACAACACGCTTCTAGTCATATTCGGATGGGACTGAAAAGGCAACCAGGAGGGTGTTTCTTTGTTCAATTTTGTGGTTTGGTTGATAGTAGAAACTTCAAACTTGAACCAAAACTCGTGATAGTCTTGAAGCCGTGCAAGGTTGGTGCAGGTCATTGATGAGGATGGCTGTGGGGGCTGCGTACCTAAAATGCAGAACTCCAATGCATATAGAGACTAGTACTAACTACTAAGAGTAGTTTCAAAACAAGAAAGAGAGGAAAATCTTGAAACATTACCTATCTTGTGGAGCCATAAGAAGTTGGGTAGGTTCTTTGAAGATCCCAAGATGGAGGCCGGTATGATGTTTCTGTGACAGATAAACATTTATTTATCTACTCATTTCATAATTTACGCTTCATACTCAGATAGAGTATTGCTTTAGTATGAGCTTAAGGCTAAGAAACTAAGCTGTACAGTGATGGGAGATGGAATGGAAGCCGATACTAAATTTGGCTATTCCTATCTATTCCCAACCCATCAGTATATTTCTTACACCTTCTTCTATTTTCTTCTTTGGGACTGAATGACACACTCCTTCATCTAACAAGAATCTGTAGACCTCCCACTCCCGGCCTCGGATCATGTGTCCCACTATCTCAGCCTGAAATAAGTTGGCAAGAGAAACCAATGTATGAGTGGTACAATGACAATTTAGATGCAATTAAGATGGTATATCTCCTCAATGTTACAGAAGAAAGATGTAGGGTACTATTAGCATAAGACAGTCGTAAAGTTGCTAGAGCTAATACCAAAAGGATGCGTGTATTCAGATCTTTGAGGGCAAGAGTAATGTCATAGAAGACAAGAGGCCGACCCCTGCCGGACAACTCAACGGGGTTGGCTACCAACAACTCAGTGTCAGGACCACGGTTCACCACAGCCACTCTAAGAGGACACAAAAGCTCCATTTTCAAGCGAGAACATAGCGCATCTAGCTTGCTGCAGTCAAAGATCTTCTTGCCGTCCGCTTGCATTATGAACAAGTTCAGCTCACAATTTCCTTTTGTGTTTTCATAGAATCGTCCATAAGAAACCTGATATAAATTCTAATTTTAAATATAGTGATCAGTGTAAGTTATTCACCAAGTACAGCAAGTAAATTTAAAAAATAACTAGAAAATATAGGATCTAGTAGAAACTTATCAATCAGCAGCAAAGGGCACAAGCAATGACATGCTAAAGTCATAAAATATTTTCCACCAGATGCATGCAACTTACTTGGTCACAATCTCCAAACAGTGAAATATCATTGACATTCAGGTTTAGGGAAAGTAACATATATTATTGACCATACTGCAAGGGTAAAAAGTATGTACCTGAAAGTTGTAATCTTTTAGTGTTCTCATGATGTCATACACGAGACCCTTATGATCCGGACAAAATATTTGAACGAGTGTATGAGATGGGCTGAGGTTATTGTCCACTGTTAGTTATTGAGATGGGAATGGAGGCAGCAGGTCTTTTCAGGCGTCCATTCGTCCACTCCAAACTGAATATTTCTTCTGTGATAACAGAAGGAAGATTGAAAGATCCCAGCGAACATGCGGTAACTTTTGACTCTGCTAGTTCAACTTCACAACCCAACAAGTCATTCCCCAGCACAGCTTTCAGGCAATGAATTGTTTCATCTCGTCTTCTTTTCATATGCAGCAGTTCTATGATTAAAAAATGGACAAAATTCAGTTCTTTGAGAAAATATAGAGAAGTACCTAATAGTATTTTCTCTGTTTTTTCATGAAGTACCTCGGATGTGCTTCCAAGAGGAATCATTGTGAGACGAATACACGCAAAATATTTGATTTTTTAATGAATTTTGTTCTTTTTTAAATTATATCTTTGTGGGTTTAACAAAATACTCTGTATGTCCTATCTCTATCTATATGCTTCACTATCAGCCGGCGCGCAAAGTAGGTTTATTTCACTCCTCGTAAATTCTTCACTTTCAGTGCACGAAGACTCGTGTCACCCTCAAAATTTTCAATTTCCAAAAGAGATCGTGCTCTCATTCTCACTTATTGCAACTACATCTATAAAAAAAAACCTGCATGATTACCCATTAAACTGTTCCAGAGTATAAGACTTCAATTTTCTCATATTCTCTTTTGGATATTGCAATCAAACTTTAAGGTGAGTTCATTTGATTGTTAAGAGCTTATTTGGGATTGTATTTGATGTTATTCAATTATGTTTAACACTTTGTTCAATCAAATTAGGTTCTTTGGTATTTGGTTGTTGGTAAAGGCCTCTATTTGCCTTTTTTTAGTTTTTTATATTAGTTTTGCTCTTATCTTTAGTTAAGCTAACGTATATGTATGGGTGTTTATCTTTAATGTGTACCTGATTTGATCTAGAGGTGTATTTTGTGCTATATTTTTTGGATTTCTGTTTTATAGTTGTATAGTTGTTTTGATGTTATGTTAGTTCTATGTAATCAGAAAATTTCAAGTTTCAATTGCTGCTTCTTTAAGGGGCATATGTTGGTCATCTCATTGACCTGACTATTAAGTATTAACATCAACCCAGGGTATACGTTTGCTAGTAGGATTATGCTGTCAACTTCAAGCTATATTTTACACCTAATTAAATGATTATTATCTCCTATTAGCTATTTTTCACCTGACTAACTGATTATTATCTCCTAACAGTTTATATGAGTTTGATAATTATATTTGGTGGTTGTTATGGTTTCGATCATTCTTCTCTAGGGAATGCTTTGTGTTTTATGCTTGGATATTATGGTTATTATATTGTACTTATGTAGGAGGCTATTTGTTTTTTTATTAATAGGAAAATATTATTTAGTCGATGTTGGTTATCCACAAATCAAATAATATCTACGACTGTATAGAGGTGAAAGATATCATCTGCTTCAGTTTCAACGTGGTCCTCGAGCAAGTGGAAAACGATTTTTTTTAATAAGAGACATTCATCCCTAAGATGCACAATTGAAAGAACATTTGGGGCTTGAAAAAATCGGTGAGCAATGATAGAACATATGCATAGCTTTCTTTTAGAGAAGCAGATACAAATTGTTGTTGCTTCAATGGTTATTCACAACTTCATACGGCTTCATTCAACGACTGATCCAAAGTTTCAACCTGATGATGATGAGGAGGATCTGCTTCCTCAAGCACGTCAAAGAGAGATTAGAAGAGAAGAAGTCTTCGGTTCACATAGTTCACAATATGAAATGGATGACGTACATGAGAACATTGCTAATCTTCTTTTTTCGAGTCGTTGAAATTGTTCTTTTGGCCTAACATTATCTTTTCGGGCTTTTATTTTAATTTGATTATTTCATAAATAAAGATGTTTTTGGTGACTTCCATAAATATATAAATGGATGTACGAAGAGACCATCATATGGTCTATTATTATTAAATTTATTTTACAAAATAAATACAAAAATAAAAGTACTTTCATTTTAAGAGCTAAACGCTTGACATAAAATTTAAAGTACTTTTAATATGATCTAAAGCGCTTTCCATTCATATGTCAAACATCAAACTATTTTTCATTAAAAGTGTTATTTTATGAAGCACTACAACTAAAAAGTGTTACAAATAAAAAACGTTTGTTTAGAGGAAATGCCAAACAGGTCCATAGTAGGCCCATAGTATGACCACTTGCTCTCTTCAATGGAAATTGATGGACTTTTTCTTCTGAAGTCATTAGTGTGAATATATTAAAAAAAACTTGAGTAATAGTTATTTTGATATTTATGTCAATAACTTCGGATAACATATAGCTCTTTCTCTTTAGCTTTTCCTCGGCCTTCTCTTTAGTTACACAAGTGATAAGAGTTCAGCGAAATTACACCGCTAGAAGTTTGAGAAAGATATGGTATATCAGGTCGACAAACGATTACATTGTGAAGTAGTAATGGTGTCACACATGACGTTCAATATGATTCGGATTTGAAGAGTTTTGAATTTTTCTTGCACTTTCAAAGATTCTGGTGAATTTAATTACCAACCCATAAGACATACTTGCTACATGTTCGAAGTTAGTAGATTCGTGGATTCCACATTCATAAAATTTCGTCATACGACAACACAGCGATTTTTGAGGCCTCCTACATTACTTCACTCGCACATAAGGTATTATGTGCCCTCCAAAGATTAATTACTATTAATGAACAGTATTTTTTTACAGTAAATGCAATCGGTAAAAAATATTATTTTACACTCGGTATATTTCTCTCCGATTTGGGTGAGGGTGGGTACCTACCCTCGCCGCCGCTGCCCTCTCCGAACGCATCCCCTTGGAGCCCTTCCTCTCTGCTATCGACAAATCCAACGCCAGCGCGGCCGTGTCGTCCGTCGAAGATGACGACGAGTCGTCTCTGCTCATTTCCAACCTCAATTTCAGATCCAATTTCGTTGATGTTGTGGACATCAATCCCGGGGATGATGGAGATTCCAAGCAATAAAGGAAGGGCTTGGAATTCAAAAACAAATTCAAAACTCAATATCGATTCCCTTACCTATTTGAGTATGGCGTCGAGAATGGCGGTGACGACGTCGGAATCGAACTCGGCGGCGGCTAGCAGGGCAGATTGCAGGCAGAGTAGCACTCGAGGAACTTTAAGCTGACTGCTGACATCTAGGGAGGCGAGGAGCGCGACGAGGTAGGTCTGCATTTTGGAATCGTCGATCGTCTTTTTTTGACATGTTTTTTCGTTGTGAGACGGAGGGGGCAGCGAGCTGGGTGCCTTGATCGGATTGGCGGCGATAATTCCCGGCGGTTGAATTTTTTTTAGTTGTTTGGGTGGTAATTTTTCCAACAAAGGTCAAAATCGGAAAGCATAATTCATTAAAATATGGGCATGATGAACAACTAACTTAAATCAATTAAACGGTGAGATCAAAGGTTGTGCACTACAATCTCCCGGGTGAACTCTCACGATCAATGGAGAGAAGTCGTTTCACTGATAGTAGTATAATTACTAGTAGTCATAATTATTAAGAACAGTTTTGACTTCATAATTATAAATCCTTTGCTATACATTTTAAAAGCACTTGGGTACATTGAAAAGTATTTTTATAAATTTTAGAATGTTTGATTATAATTAGAAGTGTTTTAAATTTTTTTAAAGAATCACTTATAAATCTTAAAATTAATTTTATAAGTGCCATAAGAATTGTTTTCACTTAAAAATACTTCAAATAAAAAAAATCACTTTAAAAATTAATCTCAAACATACATATAAACTCAATATCTGAATAGTAACTGGCAGAAGAAAAAGTGCACATCTTTAAAAACATTGAAATTTATTGAAAAAAAAAACTCTGAACCAATAATATTCATCTTTAAGCTACTATGGGCTGGTTTGGATCAAACAAGTCCGGAAGAAAATTGGGAGAGTTTTGGGCCAATCTTACAGTTGTATGGGCCAGAATTTTCAACAAAGCCTAGCTAGGATCAAACAAAACAGAAATCAGGGAAAGGCAATGAAGAAGCTACACAACCAAACCTTGCTGCGCACAGCGTCTTCCACGTGTTGCATGCCGGACACAACCTCTGCATGCAAGCTCCGCCGCAACTAAAACGTCGTGTTGACAACACTCTCCCCTCCATTCCCACACACCGATGCATATCCCGGGGGCAAAACAGTAATCTTCGGAAACGCATCCCTGCAGATAAAAGCAGCTAAACCAAGAAGATCGACCGTTCCGCACTACAAGAAAAATGGCCGGACCACCTCTCCCTCCATCTGCTCTAACATGCATATGCTTGGTGAGTGTTGCAGTCTTAACCTGCGCACCCACTCTGTGTGTAGCCCTAGATGTTGACCATATCATCCACCAAGTCACAGACCATGAGACCTTGATGACCCACCGGAAGTTCTCGGGTTCGAATAATCTGCTCGGAGCCGAGAAAGAGTTCAAGGTTTTCATGGAGAAATACGGGAAGACGTATAATACTAGAGAGGAGTACATGCACCGTCTTGGTGTTTTCGCCAAGAACATGATCCGAGCCGTCGAGCACCAGTCTCTGGATCCGACGGCGGTCCATGGGGTTACGCCGTTTTCGGACCTGTCTGAGGAGGAGTTCGAGATAATGTACACTGGGGTGAGAGGTGGGCCCGGTTTTAGCGATGGCGGAGATAATCAGGGAGGTACGGTTGAGCTAATGGATGTGAGTGGGTTGCCGGAGAGTTTTGATTGGAGAGAAAAGGGAGCTGTTACTGAGGTCAAGATGCAGGTAGTCTTTTAATTTGTTGTACAAATTATACTTTTACTTTGGTAAATCCAATCTAGTACAACATGTAGATATATATTGAGAGAAATATGTATTGTGATTATAGTATTCCAATCTAGTTTAGTTTGTATGTGTTGGGACGAAGATGTTTGGTTGGGTGTACGTCTGTTGGGACTTGGGATCGATCAAAGTAGTAACAATTATATATTTTTGTGGTAATTTGGCACTTCAATTCCTTTTGTTTTGGTTCATATAGAAACCAAATAATGTACCTGGACTTGTAACTTAATATTTGCTAGCTAGGCATGTAATGGATTTTATTGACGCAGGGTGGTTGTGGCTCGTGCT
The DNA here is from genome assembly GCA_946800695.1 of Geum urbanum. NCBI lineage: Eukaryota > Viridiplantae > Streptophyta > Magnoliopsida > Rosales > Rosaceae > Geum > Geum urbanum. The sequence continues at coordinate 30,977,023 of OX327017.1, forward strand.
GGGCGTTTAGCACAACCGGAGCTATGGAAGGAGACAATTTTGTTGGCACAGGGAAGCTAGTTAGTCTCAGTGAGCAGCAGCTTGTGGATTGTGATCACGAGGTATTTAGCCTCAGATCGACCATGTTGAAGTGGTAAAGCTATAGATAGATATTGACAATATTATTTGGCATGTATGATTACTCACTTCATTGTTTAATGTTTCGGCTACGTACTAATCAAGTGTGATGCGAAAGAGAAAGATGCATGCGACAGTGGTTGTGGTGGAGGACTTATGACAAATGCATACAAGTATCTAATTGAAGCGGGAGGGTTGCAGGACGAGGCTTCATACCCGTACACTGGGAAGAAGGGTGAATGTAAATTCAATCCTGAGAAGGTAGCTGTGAGAGTTGCCAATTTCACAACTATTCCACTGGATGAGAACCAAATTGCAGCTAACTTGGTCAACCATGGTCCTCTAGCCAGTGAGTACTCTAATACCAAGTGAACTTGACAGTATGCATAATGCAGTAGCTAGCGGTTATTTCGTGTGGATCTATACTAAATGAAACGAACACGTTGATCCAATGTTGTATTGCAGTTGGGTTGAATGCGATGTTCATGCAGACCTACATTGGTGGTGTATCATGCCCTCTTATTTGTTTCAAGAAATGGGTGAACCATGGTGTTTTGCTTGTTGGGTATGGTGACAAGGGCTTCTCGATTCTCAGGCTCGGCAACAAACCATACTGGATCATCAAGAACTCATGGGGCCCAAAATGGGGTGAACATGGCTATTATCGTCTTTGCCGAGGCCATGGCATGTGTGGCATGAATACTATGGTCTCTGCAGTTGTGACCAGTACTGCTGCAGCATCCTAGCTAGTTGGAGTTCCAGAGATTAGATAGTAGTCAAAGTACACCCTTCATGTATGCGCATCGATCTTTACTTCTACCAGATTCGATCCTTAATTAGTTATGCATGTTCGATCAGCGGCTCTCATGCCATGCCAGTATGATAAGATATGTACCTATATATAGATCGAAATATCTGTTCGAGACAGAGGCAGAAGATTTTTTGATTGCATTGATCTACTTATACTACTAAGCTATTTGTTGAAGAGATTTTTTTTCATAATCTTTCATTAATGGCGGAGTGATAATGAAATGCATGTATATATATATATATATATATATAGATAGATAAAACTAGAGACATAAGGAGAACTGAGAGAGAATTCGGGAAAGAAGCCTGTCTTAGAAGGAAGAGAGAAACTCCTTATATAGGAAAGCTGGATGAACTGTGGCGTCTTAAAATCCGGGAGCATCTTTTTACTGTTTGTTTTTTACTGTTTACTTTTCAGTAGTGGGGAACAAAAGTAAGATTATCTTTTGGACCTTTTGACTTTTTGACTTCGTAATTTCTGGGAGAAAATGCTTTACTGGTAGTGGGGAACAATCTGATGCTGCATTTATTCGTAAGGATCTTGACTATCTTGGAACCATCTTGCAGGTGGTTGTGAGTGACTAGGAGGTGAGAACGAGGATTGAGATGAATAAAGTTCTTCGTCTTTAACTGTATTTTGATCTGAGTCTGAGGTGCTTTCTTCACTAGCTTGTTGGAGAATGGCTTCAACAAGGGCTTTTATCTCTGCAGACTTGGATGATTTTGATGATTTTTCTTTTTTCTTGGAAGATGACTTTTCTTTACTTTTGGCAGATGATTTTTCTTTACTCTTGGAGGATGATGTTCTTGATTCAGATGTAACTCTTTGCCTTGAGGAAGAATGAGGTAGCTGTATTGCTAAAGCTATTTGACTATTTGAGGGAGTCTTGATTTGACCAAGATGAGGAGTCGGAGCTGGGAATTCTTCATGCTTGATTTGACTGCGATGAGGGGTAGTGACTGGGAATTTTTCGTTGAACTGGGATAGGACTCTGTCAAAGTTAAATTTGTCCCACCATTTGACTAAGAATTGTCTGGAGACGATGTGATCTTTAAGCTCATAGTGCCATTTAAATATCCATGGTAATTTGTATTTGGCCATGAAGTGCAGGGTGGCCGGGAAATTCAGGTCATATTTACTAAAGCTCATCACTGTCTGAAAACGTGTGACTGCTTCTTTGACTTGTTGGGGAAGAAGGTGGAAAGGAAAACCATGAGTTGTCCACCATCTGAGAAACCACATTGGGAGGTTTCTTTTGAAGTTTTTGTCGAAATTGATGAACCAAGAGTGACTGAAGTCTTCCGTTTGGTGGAGGAAGATGATTGACCATGCATTGATGTAGTCGTTGTAGCTGTAACATATGTCTTTGCAATTGTGAAAATTATAGGGTTGATCTCCCTAGCAGGCAAGGGAATCAACTTTCAGGATGTAAAGAGAATGATAGAGAATTTTGGTGTTATTTCTCTGATCATAGATGGCCCTGATAGAGATTGAGCCAGATTTGACTAGAATGTCTTTATAAAAATTGAGAGATTGTGAGGGATGACCTGAGGAAAAATGAAAATTTGGAGGGAAATATTCTCTTATTAGAGATATAGGGTTTTTTAGATGACTATGAGGGGGTTCTACATAAAAAAGGTTTTTACTAGCTTGAAGATGATAATGGGAGGTTTTTGGGAAATTTGTTTGAGGAGGGGGATCACATTTATAGGGGTCAAATTGGGTGATTAGAACTGACTGGAAGTTAGGACGAATTTGGTTAGGAGGATTTAAAATAGGATTTAATAAAGGATTGTAATTGACTAATTGGTTTGGATTCATGGATCTGATTGGGATGGGATGAGAAGTACCCGGGATAATCATGCTATCTGGTATTTCTGTTTTGACTGTTGGTGCCGGAGGTGATTCCGGTTCTGATTTTACTGAACTTCTGAGTTTTCTTGTCTAAGACCTGGTTGTCATGACTAGAGCCCTGGAGAAATTCTCTTGTTAGGAAATCGGGGATATGGTTATCAGATCCTTTTATTAATGCAATTTCGAAATCAAATATACTTAAAATTGCTTGCCATCTGGCAAAAATCTGTTTACTGGCAATATTTTGAACATCTTTTTCCAAAACATCTTTTGCACTTTTACAGTCAACACGAATCAAGAATTTTTGATTTAATAAATCATCTTGAAATTTGTTAATACATAAAACAATTGATAAAATTTCTTTTTTAATAGTACTATAGTTTTTTTGTGACTGGCTCCAAGATCTCGAATGAAATCGTACTATCTGTTCAGGATGATTGATAGAAATATGTTGTTTCAGAATACCTCCATACCCAATTTCTGAGGCATCTGTTTCTACAATTTTAAAAGAATTAGTCAAAGGGATTCCGAGGCAAGGTAGGGTTTTGACATGACTCTTAATTTCTTTGATTAGAGAAGTGTGAGTGGAGGTCCAAGGAGGGGGATTAGATTGTAAACGATCAAAAAGAGGTTTGCATTTTTTTCTGAGATTTTGATAAAAGTCTGCTATGTAATTTAATGAACCTAGGAATCTCTGTAGTTGATTTTTATCAAGGATGATATCTGGGAATTTGTCAGCAAACTGAATGACTCTATCAATAGGATGTATTTGGAGGTGATGGATAATGAAACCTAAGAATCTAATATTGGTTTGGAATAATTTAATTTTTGAGGCGGAAACTACCAAACCATTGTTTTTGATTATTGTGAAGAACTGATGTAGGTGTTTCCAATGTTGTTCTATGGATTGGGAAAAAATAAGGACATCATCAATATAGACAATGCAAAAATGACTATAAGGATTGAAAATATCATTCATGATATTTTGAAATTCACTTGGAGCATTTTTTAAGCCGAATGGCATTACATTCCACTCATAATGTCCAAAGGGAGTAACGAAGGCAGTCTTGTATTTATCATTTTCATGGATTTGGATTTGCCAAAATCCAGACTTCATATCAAATTTAGAGAAGATGACTGAATGGTTTAATCTCTTTATGAGGTCACGTTTGTTGGGGATAGGATAACGTATCCATTCGAGGACGGTATTAAGAGGTTTGTATATTGATTACTAGTCTTGGCGTTCCTCTTTCTAATTCAGCTTTTTTTTGAACATAGAAAGCGGAGCAGGACCATGGTGATTTACTTGGTCTAATAATTTTTTTGTTAAGGAGGTCCATGATTTCTTTTTTACAAAATTCCATAACTTCATGGCTCATTTGAATAGGACGGGCTTTAGTAGGGATGTTTTTTTCATCAAAATTTTTGATGTAAGGGAGAGTGACTATGTGTTTCTTCCTATGCCAAAAGGCAGTGAGGATATCAGAACATAATTCAGTAATTATTTTATTTTCAAAAGTTTTTATTTTGCTTTGTAAGAATGTATCTTGTAACTGACTGTCTATTCTTTTAAAATTAATTTCTTCTTTGAGGAAAGCTATCTGTCTTGTTTTAGCTTGAATGGAATTGATTGTTTTAGAAATTGAACTTTCTTGGAATGTTTTCAGGGAATGAATTTCTGGGTTATTAAGGAAGGAGAATTTGACTGGTTCATTAAAAGGGTAGGTGATAATTCCATCATATTCTGTAGTAAAAGGATAGATCAGGGTAAGAAAAGGGAGACCTAGGATGACTTTGTCTGTTAGGTCTTTGATTAGGACAAAAGAAGTTTTGTAACAGATATTGTTCTGACAAATGTGTGATTTGGGTAGTTCGTATTTCATATTCATTTTAGAACCGTTGGCTGATCATAGAGATTCTTTTGTTTTTTCAGAGTATTTAGAAGGTACTAATCCTTCTTGTATGCAGTTTAGATCTGCACCAGAGTCAATTAGGGCTACAGTCGTTAGTTGAAAATCTTTTATTTTGATTTGGACCGTGGTGTACCATTTTTTTAGATGGATTTGTTTGATTGTACTTATGATTGCATCTTGAGAATTTTTCTCAACATCGTCAGGGGTATTATCATTATCTAAGTGACGGAATTGATTATTAATTTTTATGATATTTATTTCTTGTTTCATTTCCTCGTGTTCATTACTTAATTGTTGATAGGTATGATTGAGAGACTGAATTTGTGTTTTGATGTTTTTTATCTCCTGTTGGAGATCCTATATTGTTATATCTTTCTTTTTGGCTTGAAATTTCTGAAAGGTTGAGGTCAGGCAGATTTTCTGCTGTGGAGTGTTAACTATACTTTCCTGAGTAATTACTTTTCTTAATTTTTTAAGGTAATCAGCTTTTAAATCAGGGTCATGTATTTTACTGATGAGATCAATTAGGAGTTCTTCTTGTTCTTCTTGTTTGGTAAGAACATTGATGGTTTTGGTGCAGCAATCGTTATTGCATTGGAAAGCATCACTGCAACCAAAAGTGACACGTGGGGAGGAATTACTATCAGAAACATCTGGAGAGGTTTTTGTTGAGTTACTGTCGTTTGGTTCTGAAGAGTCGTCATCTTCAGAATCTGTATTTCTTAGTTCTAAGATGTTGATGAGTTTGTTACGTTCTTCTTGACTTATTTTTAACTGGTTGATTGTGGTCTTTAGGGGACACTTGTTGGCGAAATGTCCTGGTTTATTACATTTAAAACAATTGCCTTTTGCAATGTTTTTGTTAGGAGAATGGAAAGGTCTTTTGGGTTGGAATTTGTTTTTTGAATAGAATTTGTTTGGCTCAAATTGGGTTTTTTGAGGAAATCTATTTTTGGTAAAGGGTCTTCTGTAATGATTGGACTCAGTGTGTTTTGACTTTCTTCTGGAGGGTGGTAGGGAAGGTAGACCGTATTGTTCACAAAAATTTCCTAATTCGTATTTAGCTAATTTTTTATCCGTTTTTGCCGCTGAGTTGATTTTAGAATCAATGCACATTTTGAGGCCTTCCTTTTGGATTATTGTAATGATTTGGCCGTATGTGAAGGAGTCATAATCTATTTGTCCTAATTCATTACTCAAGACTTGTCTTATTTTATGAGCAAAAAGGTTTGGAAGACCATTTATGAATTTTTCTTTCCAAAATGGTTGGTTACTATCGTCTCTAAGCATGACTCTAGAAATGAAAACATTTTTGTACCAATTGAAATCATTAAGGGTTGGACACCTAAGGTTACTGAGTTGGTCATGAATCCTAGAAGTAATGTGACTTGGTGTACCAATAAAGTGTTGAATTATTGTGTAGAATAAGGTGTTTACCGCGTCTGAAATTCCCAATCCAATATTTGTATCAAAGATTGGGGATCCATCTTCGTCATGCATGACTGCATATTTGATTGACTCTTTGGACTCAATTGTAAGGTGTTTTTCCCACCAGGAATGAAGCATTCCTGTGAATCCGGAAGAGAGAATTTCAACGATTTCAGGTTGGGAATAGTTGTAGGCTGTGACGTAACTATTGGTTGTCATTGACATATGGTGGAGTTTGTTCAGAATTTCTTGTTCTGAAAGATTATCAATATTCCATTCATAAGTTTTATCTGCAGAAACGAAAAATTGATTTGGGGTAGCATTACTATTTGGCTGGATATCTATTGGTAAATGACGTTCTTTCCAATTTTTAAAAGATTTTCTGGTTAAATGTCCTATTCTGTTTAACTGGAGTTCTTCAATTTTGTGGTTTACTTTGGATATTGTACTAGAGTTATCGTCTGAAGAATCAGTAGTATGGATGACTGTAATTGTGCTAGACTCAGGTTTTAACTCTTTTAACATTTGTTCTATTTTTTGGGTGGTAGAGATGGGCTTAAGGGTATTTTTACTTAAGTCTTTGAAATGGACTAAAGGTGACTCTTGTTTTTTGGATGGTTGAATTGTATTGAAGATATTGTCTACGGTTGTTTCTATCTTGTCTAGTTGACTTCCTATGGTGATTAGGCTTTGGTTTGTATAATTATTTTGTTCTGTTATTTTCTTCAATTCTGGATTATCTGTAGACGGTAACTTAAAAGGAGAAGCTGTTATCGTAGACTGGAAGTGGTCTAGAATTATTGTTTCAGCTGGGGGATGACTAGAAGAAATTAGGGTGTTTTTTGCTGTTTTCCATTTTGATTTTGAAAGGGTTTGAATGCTCTTGTTATTAATTAGATCGATAAAATCAAGGAAATATATTTCATATTGGTTTTCGAGCATAAATCTCTTCCATTCCTGGAAGAGTTCTATTCTCTGTTCTTTGTTGGGATATTGACTTCTGTAAGCGTTTCTTCTGGGAATATTTTCTTTATTTTGAAGATGTTGGTCTAATTTAGGATAATCAATTGTGAAAGTTTTGTTGAGAACAGTTAATTGAGGATTAATGGGGTTGACTACTTCAAAGTCAGTTGCCGTGGGAGACGTTTGTTCATCATCAGAATCTCTTTGATGATTTGAACTAGTATAACTAGGATAGGTGACTTGAAAGGTGGTTTTTGTACTTTTAATTTTTAATTTTTTCAATTCTTCTTCTAATTCTTTTATCCTAATATTCTTTATTTCTTTATCTAGGTCGCAATCTCTCTTTGACATAGTTTCAGCAGTACTGGAACCAGCAAAGGAATACCTGGAAGATTATCCTAGTTCATGGAATCTGGGATTATTTCTAAAGTTGATTCTAACTGTGCCATCATTGAATTGGTGGATACAATTTAAATCACTTTGGCTATGTTGTATATTAATAGGTTGGTTTTCATTGGCTAGTGCCCATTCTGAAGGGAGTTGGACATCTGTCCATTTGATAGCATGGGGAACACGAACATTGGCATTTTCATGGCTACTTTGGATTAAAAGAGTTTGGTCTTTGGGGCTTTTACTAATAGCTTGGAAATTTATATTTGTGCCTGTGACTTTGTAATGAACTCTATAGATTAAGGCTAAAGGTTTTGATCCATCAAGGATGTTATAACCAGAGGTTTTGATATTCAAAGTTAGGGTTTTTAGGATGTGAGGATCACTTAAACTGACTATAAAATCTGGGTAACAATCAAAGTGTATTGGGCCATTAAAGAGACTTGACTCAATTATACCAAGGGTACTATCAGTGAAGTCGGTAAACCGAGCATCACGAAGACAAAGGAGGACTGAGGCATTTAGACCTTTTCTTGTTAGAGGTTTTACTCATATCTGAACTAAGCCAATATGGAGAAAATTATGGCCATCTTTCTTATGTTTTCTAATTGACTCAGGACTAAACAATTGACAAGTTTCATGCTGTGAGCTTACAACATAAATTTGTTCAACTGTCTTAACATGATGTTCACTTCTGAAAGAAGTGATTGACCATTTTTTCTTATAAATTTCATTACTAGGAACTCTTGGAATATTCCAATCATTCTTATCAATGTTACTATGGACTGGATTTCAATTTGTTCTTCATTAACTATGTTTGGGATTGCACTAAGGGAAGATCTGGATGAACTAGAGGTGACTGAGTTGGATCTGAATAGTCTACTCATTTTAATAAGTAAAGGGAAGGCTTGACTTAGAAAAATATTTTTGGTAACAGAAACTTAGGCCTGACAACCTAAAGGCTAAGGTACTCACCTTTCCGCTCACGCCGCTCCGCTCACGCCACTCCTTGGGCCTTACTGTTTGGACGCCGGCCTTACTGTTTGGTTTGGTGAATAGGCTTAGGAAAAGGAAGAACAGGAAAAAGGAACTATTACTAAAATCTAAAACTGAGAAAAGAATCCAATTACTTGATTAAAAAGAATAAATTAACTTAGATACAACTCAAGAACAACTCAAGATCATCTCCTAGGCGGTAGTCTGCCACTTGGGGATTGAGAGGTTTAGAACATACCCAGATATCTCACCTAGGCGGTAGTCCGCCACTTGGGGTCTGGGGTTTTAATAAAACATAACATGAATCTTTAACCCTTATGGCTCTGATACCAGAAACCGCGGAAGCTTAACATAATTTTTAGCTTAACATATATATATATATATATATAATGACACACATACTCAAATGATTATGACAAATTTATCACTCAAGTTTGTCATAATCGACAATTTAATCATTAAAGTTTATAAAATATTAAAAATGTCACTGAATTTTAATTTTGTCTATCAAATTGATCATTTTGTAAATGTCTATTTTTTCTATTTCATGGTGGTTTTCATACTTCTCTCATTCATGTTATGTATATTTCTCTCATAATCTTATATATATAAGCAAAATATTTGACAAATTAGAATGTTTTGCTCTTATCTATATACATAAAATATTTGACAAATTAAAATGTTTAAAATAGACAAAGTGATCAAATTGATGGACAAAGTTAAAGTTCAATAACCTTTTTGATATATTTCAAAGTTCAGTAATTAAATTGTCGATTATGACAAACTTGAGTGATCATTTGAGTCAATTTTTTTTCATATATATATTTTGAGGGGCTTTCACTAAGGTATACATTTTTTGGGTCATTTTTATGTGTATGGCATCACACAAACTTTTTAATCACATTTTAACATCTTTACCGTCCAGATTTTAGTTTTTAATGCATAGATCACTTTTGCAAATTTTTTAGCCAAATTGATTATCGTTAATTTATTCAAAATTACAATTGAAATTTATAAGTATGAACAATTTAATGTTGATAGATTTGGTCTATTTTTTTATTTAATCTAGTTCGATACCTTAACGATAACCATTTTGACAAAAAATTTACAGGAATGTTCTGCTCATATAGTCTTAATAATTGGACTGTGGAGATATTAAAATGTGATCGAAAAATTGGTGTAATGTCCTATATCTAAAAATGAACAAAAAACAAAAAAGAGATAGCGAAATGAAATGGCTCTCTCTCTATATATATGGAGTTCATATTAATTTGCAACTTGAACAATTAGGGCCGAAGTATATATCGATCGATCGGTTTGACGGCTTCCTCAACATTATGTTAGCCATAGAAGGTCGGGCAGATTTACATGATGTGATAAAGGTTAGGTTAGGCAGTTGCCTAACTTGAGATTTACATCTAAGCTTTGATTTACGGCGATGAGGGACACCTTGCAGCGAATAGGTTGCCTATTTCTTCATCATCGCATCGGGGTAAGTCAGTGTCCTGTACCAACTAGTGCCCACTAACCTAGCAAAAAAAAAACACTTGTGCCCACTAAATGGGGTACGTACCGGCCTATAAACCGTAATTTCGCTGTGAATGGCTCCATAGTGAACAATATCATGCATACATTCTATAAGAACAATTGAGGTTCATGATCGAGTAGTTTATCCTACTTTGCCATGTATATATGCCCAACTCCGCCGCCCTAGAGCCGATCGAACCATTAACCCCCTTAATTGACGCTATCGATCAGAGCAAGTGTTTACCGAACAGTCACTTTATTCGTTTATTTATATAATCCAGGGACCAAATTCAGTTGAAATCGATAACAACAGATACTTGTTATAAGATACTCCATCTACTTCGATCATGACAAAAATGGTGAAAACGGAGGTGCGTGTTATTTCGAGAGACACCGTCAAGCCCTCAACTAGTTCCTCTTCACTTCACCACCTAGAACCCTTTAAGCTTTCCATCATCGAGCAGCTCTCTCCCACAATTTATGTTCTGTTCATATAGGTCATATCACGAAGCACTCCCGCGTAAGCCGACCATTAAAATCAAAACTCAAGCCATCAAACCATTACCGAAGAAACAAGCTCACTTAGTGTTTTGTCTCTCGTACATTGAGTAAATTGTAAAGAAATATGCAGTCCTTACTTATAAAAAGGTGTCTCCCTCTACACTTAAATTAATTCATTCACACCCAACACAACTCACATAGCACTTGGATTCGAGATGATAGTAAAGCTCAATGAGACAAGAGTGGACTAGCCAATTAGTGAATCAGTATAAATATTGTGTCATTTACTTATCACTTTAGCTTAGATTGTTTATTGTTCTACATCTTGAATACTTGTTATTCCCGATATGAACACGTCCCTATGATCTTCTTCTACCCCATCACTAACCCCAACTTTAGTCTCCCTCAAACCCTAGCACACTTGAAAGAAGCCCTTTATGAGACCCTCACTTTGTTCTACCCATTCTCCGGAAGGACCAAAGACAACCTCTACATCCATGATTTCGAAGCCGGTATTCCCTTCCATGAAGCTAGAGTCAATAGTGGCATGTTTGATTATTCTCTAGGGTTTCAAGATAATGTGTTCCTAAACGATTTCGTCCCATCGAAACCATATTGCAAGGAACCATGTCCAGAGCCGGGGCCGTTGATGGGAGTTCAGGTCAACATCTTCGATGACGGAATAGCCATCGGCGTTTCCTTTTCTCACAAGCTCATGGATGGGTCGACATCCAACTCTTTTCTCAAGTCTTGGTCTGCTATTATTCGTGGATTTCGTGCGAAATCGTGCATCCTAATCTGTCTCAAGCTGCATTACTTTTCCCATCAAGAGATAACTTGGCTGAAAAGTATCTAGCTTTGATGGAGAGGTTGACGCTCGAGGAAAAGAACTTCGTTACAAGGAGATTTGTCTTTGATGCCACTGCCCCATATCTGCACTTCGAGATGAAGGAAAGAGCTACAATGTACCCAACCATCACGGGTCGAAGCACTCACATGCTTTCTTTGGAAACATCAAATAGCTGCTCTTCGTGCATCTTCACCAGGTAACTCGATCAGTTTAACATCAAATTAACACATGCACCCTCTAGCTACTTCTCATTTCTTGCGTTAAGATTTAATTGGTTAGGAACTCAGGAATGACCTAAACTAAAACTTCACGTATAGGCACTAGTGCAACATGCATAATAGTGTTGATATGTTACTTACATTATGGCAACTTAATTACCTTATAAAAATTTACAGGTACTTCAACAACCATAGCAGTCCAGGCAGTGGATTTCAGGTCACGAATGAAAACACAAACAAAGGTAAACGATGCAACCGGCAACATCTTTTGGTGGGCTCCGATAGTGCTAGATTTAGATGATACCACGGGAGCAAGCAGTGATCATAAGATGTGTGACTTGGTTAACTTGAACAATGAGTCACTGAAAGAATGGAATAGTAATTTCTTGGAGACTTTGAAGGGTGAAAATGGATATGGATGCGTTTGTGAGTTGCTGGATTTGATGGAGGAAGGGACTTCTATACAACCAGCACCAGAGATTTATGCATTCTCGAGCTGGACTAGAATTCTTGACCAAGTTGATTTTGGATGGGGGAGGCCATTTTGGATTGGACTCACAGGGAAAGTTGGAGCTGATTATAGAAATTTTACGGTATTCATTGAAAGACAATGCGATGAGGGCATTGAAGCATGGGTGAGTTTGGATAAAAAGCAAATGGATATGCTAGAAAAGATCCTCATTTTTTATCATTTGTATCTATGAACCCTCGACTTCAAGAAAAATCTTCTCAGTTGGTATTGATTGATGTAGAGCATTAGAACAGACGGAACTACATCGATGACAAAGATTGTAGTCTTGAAGAATAGATGGACGACCATAGCAAAAAAGGAAAATTTGGAACTGCATCACCTGCATGTTTAAAACTGGGCTCGATCTTCAAACAGGAGGTGTCATTCATCTCTACTATTATAAAGCCAAATCGAAAGGTTTCACCAAATTTAAAATAGACAAAAAATATTTTAAATAATAATAATTAAATTATAAATAAAAAAATTAAAATAAAAAATTATATTGTAATTTTTTCTCCCACTCTCCTGCGGGGTGGAAATTTTTCTAGTTATTAGAAAGAAAACGACGAGACGGAGTCAAACGTATCACTAGGTCATGGTATAGGGACTTTTCAGCTAATTTAATGAGGTTGTTTAGGGCATCAAAATATCATTTCAATAAGTATTTCGGTTTAGTATCAATTTTTTTTTTCTACTTTGAACTACAGTAATTCATTTTGATACATGAACGTGATTAGACCGTATCTAGATCGAGTTGTGATTGTCGATTTTAGAGCATCTCGAATAGACTCTTTAATTGAACTCCTTAAACAAGAGAAATTGAATTTTGTTTCTCTCCCTCATGCTCCACACTAATCAAACTGTATTTTTTTTTTTTTTTTGAAAATGACTAATCAAACTGTTAGGATAGAGAGAATGGACAACGAATCATCTACAAATTAAGTCTTCGATTCCTTTTTTTTTTTTTTTAAAGTCTTCGATTCTTTCATTACGTTTTAATATTATATAAATGAGAAATATTCAGTTTAGTTTTGCTGCAAACATGCATGTGTACGTACAGTATCTTATTATTGTTGAGATCGAAGAGATAGAGAGTCATACGTCGGAAGTAAACTAATCTAGTGATCGGCAAATTATGTCTTAATAGCTAGTGGCACTAGTCGCATTACATTGTGATTTATCTCATTTTAGCGTGCTTTCTGAATCTGAAAACAACCACGTACTTGTACGTACTCGATCAACGTCATGCAATATGTGGTTTATATATTTGGCTTAAAAATCCGCAACACATACAAGAGCGTGCTAAGAATTTTGTCATATATATCATCTCCGTACTAATCAAAATTGACATACCAAAATGGTGATTGATCGATATGTCGTTTTCGATCTGTATTGATCGAGCGCTTTGGGCCTTAGATCATAGACAAAAGATGAGATATTATTAAGAACTCTTTTTTGAGTGACTTGTTAATTATGCTGCAATCTTGTTGAAAAAAATCTTATAATACTTACTTAACAGATGTACATGGCAACATGGAGTAAAAAGTAATGAACCGTCCAAATTAATTAATCACATGCCAGCAGATTACAACTAATTGTTAGACAATTTAAACATTATTGAGCCAAGCGGCAGACTGAATCGTGCATATACTCAATTATAAGAAGGGAATCTTGTTTAGCTGGTAATTAGAATTGGTCTCTCATCTCTGTACGTAATCCTATATTTATTACACACATACATAACAGCTAGGCCCATATATAATTATACACTTGAGTATTGACTATATATCATAATCAACAATGGTTTACAACTTTACATAATACGTAATTGACGCGACCGAGGTAGCTAGTTGTTTATAAATCACCACATGGAGTAGTTTGGTCTCTAGCTACCTTCTATACTCCATCTGCATTTCCAACATTTCATAACATTCCAATTCGTTTCTAACTATGGCTTCTATCAAACAAGATGATCGTCAGGTGGTTCTGGTAGAAGAGCCTAATTCGTTTGTGAGGATGGTCACACTAAACAGACCTCAACAAATGAATGCCCTTTCTGATGAAATGGTCACTCAGCTCAGACAACAGTTCCTTGCCTATCGCCAAGATGACAATCTCAAGCTTCTCATCCTCAGAGGTCAAGGAAGAGCCTTTTCGTCCGGAGCTGATATCGCCGCCGTAGCTCGCCATCTTTTCGCTGGAGATTGGAGACGTACTATCAAGATTAACGACAACTTATACAAGTTACTGTACTTGGTAGCAACTAACAGTAAGCCCCAGGTTGCATTACTCAATGGCTTTGTGGCCGGATCTGGAGCAGGGATCTCTATCCACGGCAGGTTCCGAGTAGTAACTGAGAATACGATGTTTTGTATGCCGGAAACAAAGTTGGGAGGTTTACCTGACGTAGGGTCTGCTCATTTCTTGTCAAGACTAGATAGATTCTTGGGAGAATATCTCGGTCTTACCGGTGCAAGATTAAACGGTCCTGAAATGCTTGCTTGCGGTCTAGCAACTCATTTTGTTCCCTCGTCCAAGTTGGAGTTGCTACAAGAAGCTCTAGTATCCAAAGTTGCCTCAGCCGAAAAAGTTTCAAGCAACGACGTAGCTGCTGTTATTAAGGAGTTCTCGGAACAACCGACTCCGGGAGAGAGACGCGCTTTGTACAAAATGGATGTTATTAACAAGTGCTTTTCCAAAGGAACAGCTGAGGAGATCTTGAGTGCACTTGATGAGGAAGAGGCTGCTGCTAGAACTTCGAAGACCGACGATGTATGGCTCTCATCAACGATTCGTTCACTCAAGAAGGCATGTCCGACAAGTTTGAAGCTCGCTTTGAGATCAATTAGAGAAGGACGAAGGCAGGGAGTTGTTCAATGTCTTGCTTGTGACTATAGAGTTTCTTGTAAAGGTCTCCGAGGGGATGTGAGCAATGACTTCAAAGAAGGTATCAGAGCTATATTGTTGGACAAGGATAAGAATCCGAAATGGAACCCTAGTAGATTAGAGCTTGTCACTGACGAGATGGTTGAGGCACTCTTCTCTAAGTTTGATGATGGTGATGAATTGAAAGAGTTCCAAGTTCCAAATGAGTCCAAGCTCTAATAACTTAACAAGTGATCATCGTATGGTACGTGTATTATTATTTCATACGAAACTGTTGATTTCGTTAATCAATTAAGGACTCTTTGCATTTACGCTTGCGTTTGTGTTGATCTTATGTTAATATGCTTGCATCGATTTGTCACTCGACATGCATTGAGTTAAAAACTTTATAGAGAGGCGTCCAAGTAATTAACATTCAAAACCTATGTAATTACTCACATCAATCACATGTAATCTAACATATTAGAGCCGAACTATGTTATTGGATTCCACATTTGGTTCTCAACAAGGGGGATCCAGTTCCTCTAAAATACATTTTACGTAAAGTGCAAATAATACTTTTCATTCGAATGATTTGACGGTCTTAATTAACTTTGCCACCCCTTTAAAATGATTTTTTCAGCCCAACTTTGAGGTTAACTTTTGTTAACTCCGTTAACCCACAACAAAACGAAAAAAGAACAGAAAAGGGTAGACGCTCAGTAGGGGCGGCAACTGGTTGGGTTAGGGTCTAGTTTTGGATATCCGAACCCGAAATCAACTCATTTGATCTAACTTGATCTGAACTCGAACTTTTTTAGTTCACCTGATTTGAACCAGTTGGATATTTAATATCCCAATCCGATCTGACCCATTTATTCGAACTAAAAATAGATAAAATAATATATATATAATAGAATTATAAATGAATACCATTCTATGTAAAATATATGAACATATATATAATTAGATATAGATTATAAAATATAGCAAATTTCCTTTAAAAAATAGTGGGTTAGGTTCAGATCCGGATTCGGTGTATATCGTACTTGACTTGAATCTGTCACCATATGGTCGGGTTCGGTCCACATGAGATTTCTGATGAGCCAATTAAATGCTAACAAGTGTACAAGTTAGACTTTCTCTTCTTCTTGTAGTTGACGTCGTTAGTCTCTCAACCTGCGCACTAACAAAATCTTATGACTATTGTGTACGTAATGTTTTTTTTTTAATATTATAAATTCATTTTGTATATATTTCATATATAGTTAATGTCTCCATATCAAGTAGTATTTGATTGGACGAGATCAACCGTCCCAAAATCTCTGTGTGAGACTGTTTTATTCATAATATTTTAACACCTGTCCTCCTAATTCTAATTTTTAATCATTTTTATTTAAACATTTTCCTCTTTCATTAAACTCTTCTGTCTCTTCATCGATCTTCTTCATCGAAGCATCTTCACCGAGAGTCCGAGACAATAGCCATCTTTCATGGTCTGTGTCATTATCAACAACATCGCCAGAAATATAAGAAATGTTCCCTGTCATCATCTCAAACCAATGAAAGAAGCACATCGTTAGAACCCCTCATCTCATAATCAAATATAACTAAAACAAAAGAGTAGGTACCAAACCAGTCTCGCAGCAATTGGAACATGGACTTCCAAGAACTGGATTTTCGATTCCTAGAGCAACAACAATTCGATGCACCAAAACTGGGTTGTCTTGGATCCCAAATATGCATCACATGCCACCATTTCCAAACTAATTCAGTCTCATCTCACTATATATTTTATATATATATGGGAAAATCGAACTCAACTTGAGTCCCCCTATTCCTATTTGATTCTCAACACCACCAAACTGCCTAGTTTTGGTTTTAAAAACAAGTATTCATAACTAACAAAAGAACAACACATGCTGCGAAATCCAAAAGAAATAATTTCTCGAGTTCATAAGCATTCGATCGAAGATTTATGACGAGTGAACCCAGAAAACTTTTGGGTTTGTCTCCTTTTCATCATACACAGAGCAACTACAACTTCAGGTCCTCAATCTCATACTTTAGTTCCGTTCGTTAACCCCAAATTCTGCTTGAATCTCACTCAGTCTCAATATCGCTCACGTTTTATGTGTGGATATGGAGGTCGTTGCAAAACGCTATCGAAGAGAGAAACAACTGAAAAAGTAAAAGAAAGCAAATAGAAGAAAACAACATTTGATTAAAAATAGAAAATTAAAACTTAAAGGGAGGTAGAGTGAAGTTAGTGGGAGGACAGGTGTCGAAATTTTATGAATGAGACAGGTTTGACACAGTGATTTTCGGGACAGCTGATCTCATCTCGTATTTGATTATATAGTTTAAGGGAGATTTAAAGCTCTTAGAGCATCCGCAGCCGCGCTTCCTATTTGTAGGAATTCCTCCCAAAAACGGTGGTCCCCGCCAGTAAATAGGAATTTTGGACCTCTTTTTCCTCTTGTAATTCCTATTTGAGGAATCGGGAGAGGAATTCCTCGAGGAATTCCTTGTCCCCGCTGCGGATGCTCTTACCGCCAACTAATTAAGATATGTTTTCTACATGTCCTATTTCTAGAAAGTAGTTTAGTTTTTTCAAAATGGAGCAAAGTTTCAATTTTTATAAAATTAGTAAAGTTGTTTGACCATTGAAATTAGTCATTCTTTAGATTATCGAATGAAAATCATATTTGTAAAAAATCATCACAATCAGAGATGATCTAACTATTTGATCATCACATTCAACTATCCGTTATGTGGACGGGTGAAGGACAACCTTTAAGTTCATGACTTTGATACTGACATTCCCTTCCTCGAAGCCCATGTTAACTGTCGCATGCTCGAGTTTCTTAAGCTCCAAGATATCGAGGTGCTCAACCGGCTCCTTCCATTACAACCCATTTGCAGGAAACTGGCGATGCTTTATTGCTGCCAATAATAGCATTTCAAGTGAGTGTCTTTACTTTGTGGTGAAAAATGGCAATTGGCGGTTCTCTCAATCACAAGCTATGTGAAGGGCAGCTATTTCTTTTGAGGAAGTGTTACAAAATAATAGACCCTGATTTCTCACAAGCCTCGTTGGGTTTTCCACCAAGAACTCTATTTTCCAAGAGGTATCTGGATATAACCAATAGCCAATAATGTTACGAATAATTCTTGGTACCAAGGAGTATGACAATTTTAATTTATGAACTAATTTGGTGGTCATTATGTATGGTAGTTTGAGTTATTATTTGTGTTGTTTAGTTGTATTTGAGATAATTACTTAATTTAGAAATTTAGTGATAATTTTTGAACAAATTGTTCTCAAAGTTGTAAATTTAATTCAATTAGTTGTAATTATCATTAATAATTATAAAAATATGTGGTCATTGGGATAATATTTGTCCTAAGCATAGTCCTTAATTGGGTACCCAAGAAGGTCCGTTACGTTACTAGGAGATTTGTGTTAAGGTATTACCATTTACCAACTCCGATCCTAGTAATTATTTGTACCTGATTTTTATACGTCGGTCTGCTAAGCCTAATAGTAAAAGGAGAAAGCTTCTTGGGACTTATTTTTAGTACATTGGCTTTCAGATATTTTGGCCGAGGAACAAGGAAAAAAGCTTGCTCATTATTGATGATATTTACTAAATTCCGATAATTATCTTGTTATTATTATGAGATTTATTAAGTATGTTGAAAGAGAAAACTAAATAGATACGCAATAAGCTGAAACTATCATTTATTCATTGATAGACCGCCGACCTTTAAATAGGCATTACAATCTGTTACAATCAATATTCCTATAAATTACGGATCGAGAGAATATCTACTTCTATGCTAATCAGGACAAGATACATACCGGGATACAAGGAATATTATTTCCTTAAACACTCCCTCTTATGTTGCGATCTTAATAGATGGTGTATAACCTGTTTCCTCACTAAAAACTTTGCCAAGAAAACAAAAACCTCTTGGGTAAAAATAACAGCTTGGTCGAAGGAAAAAAGTGTACAACGCATCAACTATATAAGCGACCACATGTGATGTAAACTCCCCATGACGTCTACCAAATGAATTACCCCTAATCAGTAACTAAATCTTGAAGTTTAGATAATCTTCACATTCCAATGTGTCTCACATGCTTCAAAAATGTAGATTTTGGTAGAGACTTGGTAAATAAGTCTACAACATTATCCACCGAACCAAACTCGGTTCACATAGATATTTAACAACCGTTATTGTCGCTGATTGAAGAAGTACTTTGGTGAAGTATATTTAATATGACCACCCTTAATGGAACCCAACTTCATTTATTCAATGCAAACCGCACTATCCTCAAATATGCAAGTTGATGTTGTCGTAGTAAATGGTAATCTACTGAACCCTTGAATATGGTGTATTACTGTCCTAAACTAGACACACCTTTTAACCGCTTCCTGCAAAGCTATAATTTTAGAATGATTCAAGGAAGTAGCAACAAGGGTTTGCTTAGTTGATCTCCAAGAAATCGTTGTGTTCCCCATGGTGAATACATAACCTGTTTGGGAACATACTTTATGTGGGTCGAAGAGATACACAACATCAACAAAACCAACTAAGACATCACAAGGTGTCTTTGAGTAGGGGACCACACTCAATTGAGGTATAGTGCTCGCAGCTAAAAGGGAAATCTACGGGTCGAAGCTTTTCAATCGACAAGTTGAATGATAGTTTCGGGTCGATTCAGGGTGCATCATTTGACAGGTCAAGAAATCCCCTCGACGGGTCGATTTACACCTTTGGGTCCATCCAAGGTGCAATTTTTTATGGGTGGAAAGATCTATTCTATGGGTCAAAAATCCCAGAACCTACATGTTGCGATTCAACCATCCATTTTCTGAGAATTTAAAGCTTCTCTCTGTTTTCTTTGTAGGGAAAGAATTGGCCCAGGTCAGTGGATCCCTTAAAGTACCTGAATTTATGAGTAAATTTATTCTAATGACTTTGTGTATTCGTAGACCAAGAAGGCAATGTTTGGATGTGTGCACCAAGCTATATATAACCAACCTCCAACCGCACTAAGATATGTAATCTCAGCTCCAAAAGTTTCTCAACATCATCACTCAGATGAAATGAATCCTTTTGGGTTCTAGATTGTGAACAACTATTGGTGTGCTAAGAGGATGTGCTTTGTCCATTGCCTGATTTGGACATAAGCAAACTGGTGAATAAGAATTCAACCAAATCGATATTCCATCTCTAAATCGAGATAAAATCGAGTCTTACCAAGGTATATCATTTCAAACAACTTGTTCGTTTACCGAACACACATAGGCATAACTTATCATTCTTGTATTGGTTCCCAATCAAGTAGTCACTTAGCGTAGTGAACGTCTCAATTTGATCACATGAGCACTCCGTAGTTTAGAGTTACTTGAATTGGGTATATTCATGTCAACTGACATTCTCATGTATATCTCTGAATCAAGATCCCCATAAAGATACATAACCATATCAGCTGCATATTTAGCTTTTAGGACACTACCAAACTGATAAGGTAGCAGAAAGTAATGATATCCATAATCAATACTAGGGCATTGAGAAAATCCTTGCGCCACAAGTTTTTCTCATTGTGTTTGCAAATAGAGACTCATTTGTGTCTAACCGGCTTACCATTCGGTTGTCATAATACTACCTTGCCAAAAACTTACCTTTTGTAAGGGAGTTTAATTTAACCTAGATTGTAACTTTTCATATCAGTCAATTTTGCTCTATGTTAACCGTTGACAGTCCGCAACAGAGCATGTTCCACTTTATCATTGTCAATCCCTGAGCGACGAAATAAGTAAATACATCATCAACAAACTTGGAATAACCATCCATAATACTGCTAGCATTTTTTTAACTTAGTGAGATTTCTTTGTTTACTAACATCGTTATTGAATTTGAGGCGTCCCTCAGTGTTTGTCAACGTCGACTTCTAGACAGGATTGCAGTTAGAAACAATTTCATGTGTCGATGATGAATGATTGTGCCTTAATGGCTTGCCTCTTCACCGATAACTCACTAGCGGATTTTGACTGACAGACGCTACACCCCCACTCTGGGTAGGAGAAACGCTACCTTGCTCGGGTGTTGCATTAAATTTCCCAGAGTGGGGACTTTTAACCTTGCAGGATTGTTTGCAGCAGGTAAAACCGATATCGTCACTTTGATAATATCAGTAAAAGAGCCAAGAATCAAAGTATGTCTTATCTCCCTCTAATGGTGGGAAGTATGTCTTATCAAAGTGACTTACTGCAAAATCAGCATTAAAGAGATCTCTCGTCAAAGGTTCTTAATACCGAAAAACTGTTGGAGATTCACAACCAACATTGATGCCTAAACGTCGTTGAGAACCCATTGTAATACATTGTGGACGCATAATTGGCATATATACTACGCAACCAAAGATGCGTAAATATGAAATGTCAGGCTCATACCTAGGTACCATCTGGAATCATTGAAGTGTTATGGATCTCAAGTGAATAAGCATAGTTACATGTAACACTACATATTCCCAAGCAGATGCCAGTAAATTAGTATGCATTACCAAAGCTCTGGCCACATATTGTCACCGCTTGATTTTTGTCTCTGCTAAACCGTTCTGTAAATGAGCATGAGGGACGAGATATTCAACTTCAATCTCAACTGTCATGCAGTAATCATCAAAATATTTTGATGTAAACTCTCATGCATTATCCAATCTAATAGACCTGATTGGGTTGTCCAAGTGGTGAGCCCGAAACTTAACAATTTGTGCTAAGAGTTTTGCAAATGCAGCGTACCATATGGATGACAAAGCGATGTGTGACTAATGCGTCGATGTAGTAACTAAAACCATAACATAGTCCGCATACCGGTTTAATTGATCCAAAAGTATATTCTTGGAATCTATAAAGGAATGGAAGTTGCGTCTGTAGCAAAAGACTGTCATGCCTGTAAACAACATTACATGCAATGAACAAGTTTTGCAAATCAATTGATGTGCATTAGATTTTTTCATAAAGACATCCACTGGGAAAAACATACGAGATTATGTTGTGCTCGCCTTGTAGACTGAGTGGAGTAATCTCAATCCCCCCATCTAAAATGATGGTTTTAAGTATTCCTATATGCTTCTTTACTCTTAAGAATCGATGACCACGAAAATTTCTCAATATCTTGATCATCATTATACCAAAGTTTATATGAGACAGAGTCATATACAGTAATATGCATGGATACATTAGAATAAATTATTTGTACCGTAGTAAGATATAAATCACTATAAATCCTCATAAATCTCTGTAGATTGCGCCGTTGGTAGCATTCTATGGAGATTGCACATAAAACTCTTTTCATTTTCACAATATTGTTCCAAGTGAAAATCGTTGGTACAAAAGTAATCAAAACTTGACATGGTTCAATTAGAGTATTGATCATAGTAATATCCAAAAAACTGATGTAAAACAGTATCTGACAGGTCGAAATGACCCTTGCAGATTATTTTTCATGGCATGACAAAACCGATGTAAACTACATCTGATGTAGATTTTCAGACGTAGTAGTAGGTATTGGTCATAAGACCAACAATTTTCTCGGGTTGATAGACCTAAGGAAATTTACGAAATTTTTTTCTGAGCCATTATTTTTTGTTAAAACCGATGTAAAACACAGTAAAAACATCAATTTCGGGTTAGGTTTTCGATGGGTTGAGAAACCCACTCAACAGGTCGAAATAAACCCAAAAATTAATATGAATTTTCGATACCAATTTTTGATAGGTCGAGTATAATTTTTGACGAGTCAAAAATCAAGAAAATTGTGTCCAGGGAGATCTCTTCGATGGGTTGAAGAAAAACCTGAAACCGATACGAATTTCCGATATCTTTTTCAACGGGTCAAAATTTCCATCTACAAGTCGAATTTGGACAATTTTGGAGATAGGAGCATGCCTTCGACATGTCGAATGTGCATAATATATGACTGAGGACCATCTTTCGACGGGTAAAAAATGTGCATAAACTGATACAGTAATTAGTTTACGATGGATCAAGGTAAACCGTCGATGAGTAAAAAAATTTCCAGGATCAAAACCATCCTTTCTTTTTGTCTAGTTTTTATGATATTTTTGTATCATAGTACTATAAAAGTTATGTATATTTCGAACCATTCAAGCAATATGAATGAAAATAACCATTCTTAACACTTTTAAATACCAAAAAGAAGAAAATTTTATTACTTTGTCAATATCAAAACTTTCATAAAAAGATCGTCTTATTTCAAATAAAACCGACTACAACAAGTAAAAAATAAACTAAACTTGATTACATAGCATAAACAAAAGCCTAATACATAGACTAATCAAAAATTTGCAATCTCGAAACTTGCTTTTGTGTCATCTACAATAATAAGATTGACTTCACCATCATCTTCCATCACATAGTCTTCCCCACTATAGAGGCAGCCTATTATGCCAAGTGTTGCTAGTACATCTTGTAAATATTTGAAATTCTCTGCTTTCACGACATTGTTTATGTATATAGTTAGTAGAATCATACTTGAAACAAGTGTAACTAGCAGATGGAGCAGAGTGTGAAAAATTGTCCAAATTCCTTGAATCGGAACCGAACTAATTTTTGTAGGAGTCAACGCCCTAATCTCTATACCAAGACCAGGTTTGATTTTTACCGCGCCTTCCTTTCCCACCATGATTGTAAGGCTCATAACGAGTGTTCATCTTTTTCTTACACTCCTTCCCTTAATGGTTTTCATGGTCCCATCAGACCTTGTATTGTAGTTGAGAATTTTCTCATGATATCTCTCATTTTTAGCTAGGATTTTCATGAAATCACTGAATAAAGTGATTCTTCCTTGCTTGTACACTAACCGGTACTGATGAGCCAAAATACTCATTGAAGATGGGAAGATGTTCAAAGAATTCTTGATTATATCTTGATCAGTCTTGTCAACCTCATAGAAACTCAGTTGTGCATCATGCACGTTGTTGAACCGTTGCTTCATAATGTCCCATAAATCCTTGGATTAGTCTTTTTCTAGTATTTCTTCTTGAGGATTGGATGAATATGCCGCCTAAAAAATATGAGGGTTTTAGCTTTACGTGCTTCACTTGGGGCACCAACTGCGCTGGGTCATCTGGTGGGTAGATGGTGCTGGTGAATCTCATTCCAATGAATGTGTTTTCTATATCAGAGACACAGTGATGATACTCTGTTCCATTAAAATTAAGGATGTCAAACTCAGCCCCAGCTGGCTCTGATGAAGTCATATATAAAAGAGACAAGAGATGTAATTAGTATCGATCAAAAAATCATGATTACTAATATCAAGTTTAGGGAATAAGAACTGTGATCAATAATGTATGGTCACAAAAATTGATAAAAAATTGGTGTCTTCATCCACACCCTAGAAAATCGTGACTGCCATAAATAGTCACAACAGATCAATTTTTTTTTAATGTGAAATCACAATTAACCGTGATATTCACCAATAACCATGACTTCCCCAGGACCGTCACTAATATCAACTTTTTATAACATGTATTAATCCATAAAAACTAGGGAATAAAAAGTAAATCATGGTATAATAAACCTAAATCTATACCTAGATCTAGGGTATTGCGGTAATTAAGTTTTGCAATCTAATTCTAAATCAAAGAAGGTAGAAAATTTACCTCTAGGGTGTTATGCTCGGTATGAAAAGTTTGAAGCAAAATGTCCATAAAATCTGGCGGTGGAGAGCTCCGGCGACGATAATGGTAGTCGGCGGTGGTGAGGATTCTATCAAGGAAGGGAGGCGGTGATGGAGGTTGTAGTGTTTAGGGATTTAGGGTATTATTCTTTGGTGGTGATGACTATCAACTCAAGAGCTGCTAATAATGTGTTGAAGGAGAAAAGTAAATAGGTATGTAATAGACTGAAATTGTCTTTCATTTATTGATAGATAGATAACATTTAAATAGGCATTACAATCAATATCCCTATAAATAAGAGATTGAGAGAATATCTACTTCTATGCTAATTAGGACAAGACACACACCGGGATACTAGAAATATTATTTTCTTAAACAGAGTATTAAGATCAATTAGAGACCTAATTGAATTGGGATATGAAAAATATTCATTCAATGATTGCTACTGAAATGAGAACGTATCTAGACCTTTTTATGGCATGCACATGATATTATAATTTAATGTAAATCAAAGAGATAATCTCTCTCTTAATGTCGATTAGTTTTATTTAGGAATTTTACTTTTTGGATCACAAAGATTTGTATTTATTTAAATATGACTACTTTAACACATTGTAAAAGGGTCCTCGACCAACACAAGACATCAATACAATTCAACTTTTCTCCAAATGCCTTGCATTACTTTCTTAGTCAAATTTATCTTTGTTTATCGCTTTTTTCTTTTCATTCTACGCTTAATTGTTATAGTTTTTATTCTTCAGCTTTTATTTACATCCACTTTAGATTACAAAATTTTCTTTTTTGCTAGTTAATTTACACTTCTTTTATTTATTTTCTTGCCACTATTTATCACAAAATCACAAAAAACCCGAAAATTCTTTATTTACTAAGGAAAGAGAACCCTGAGGTCGAGAAAGTTCCTTCCTAGACCCACAATTGTTGGAAGAAGTCAGTTTCACACGCAAATCTATCAAAACTTTGCTTGGCCAATATGCCGTGAATTGACACGCCCGCGCATCCAAGGATACTGTGAGCCAAAATTCATCGGCCGTCAAAAAATGTCGTGATAACTTTTGAGTGAACAATAATACTGATATTGGTACTTATTTTCCAAGAACTTCCATGATAGGTCACGCAGTGAACTTGTGGCCACTGATGAAACCACAAATGTAATTGGAAATTGGAATTTCCTAGGAAATTTATTTTTGTTGGCGACGGCAGTTGCTTATTCATCTAAGCTAAAAGAAGCTCAAGAGTTATATAACTTGGTGAACCAACCAAGTTGTAAATTAAAATATAGTATGGCATTGCATTTTAAATGCTGTAGCACAATCCAAGAGGACATATGTCAAACATCTTCGAAAATCAGTAATGCTAGTCTTAATGACCACAACGAACAATAAGAACCTTAGACTTTCATAATGACAATTGATGCCCAATAGAAACAAAGTTGTGAAAATGCATAACAATTTAACTGCGTCTTTTTGCAAGTAGCACAACGGGACCACATTTCTTTTGTTATTTGATAGGAAATTAGATTCATTAAAGAAAAATGGCTATACAGTGCATAGGTATCCACAAAATAATGTAAAAGCAAATTAAGGAAGTCAGACAATACACCCTATCAGAAGAAATAGTCGAGGGAAGGGAAGAATAGCTCTCTAAACTCCGACCGGAGCTAAACCTCATACAGAGGCTGAAAACTAAACCCTCTCTCACAGAAGTTGGATTATAGCAACTCAACATGGCCACTCAATAAGTCTTTTTATGAAGTTATATATATAAAGAACCAGACAATATTAATTAGATTATTTTCACTCTGTTTTATCTTTGTATTTCACACACCAATGGAAAGAAAAAGACAAAGGTCTCTTAAAAACTATATTTTAGGTATTGATTTTCCCATGAGCGATACTATATACAAATATTGATATGCTAGTAGGTAAATACAGATGAGATAGAAACTAACCTGCCAGCCAAATGAACAAACCATCCTCAACTTGCCTCGAATTTGCTTTCACCTATACCAATCCAAACAAAACATAATTCAGGTCATAAATACTTACATCTACATTTATACTATCCCCCTAATTTCAAAACCCTAATTTTCACTTCACAATGAATCTTAATCTGAGTCCACAAAATGAATCCGCACAAATCTGGAGAAGAGAAATCAGAGAGTGAGGACGATTTCTTTGACTCCGGCGTGGATCAAATTTAGGTACTGCCAACGTCGTCGAAGCATACATAACGACTCCATCTTCATCCATATAGACTCGTGGAACGCATCCTCTTGGACCTCTTCTTCGCAATAGGCTTTCCCAAGCGGAGGGAAGAGCTCTCTTCAATGGAGGTGAAGTAGTCGGCGTCTCATAGAGGAGTAGCTGAAGTCGATGTTGTTGATGATGTTGAAGCCGCTCTCGATGGAGAACGACATAGAGCAAAGCAGTTGGAGGAGTCTGTGTAACTGCTGAACGCGAGGAAATATGAAGTTTACAACATTAACCATCCTAGATATTGGATAATGTTCTCAACAAAAGTAAGAAGGGCTTTTGCGAAAATTATTTCATTTTCCTAGTCAGTGTAACTGCGATTTTACAACACTAACCCTTATATATACACAAGGTGTATGTAACTTGGTTATGCAAGTTCAAAGGACATTTAAGGGATTTATTATTTATGCGGATTTATTTATTGGTCAAGCTATTAAGTTCCGGATTTAAGGTGAAGATTTATGGTATATGCTTGAGATTTTAGGGTTTATGGACATCAAAGATGAATTTTATTGACTATTGTATGTGTTAATTATATTATTTTATGCATAATATAATAAATTAGCCATTTCTTTGTTGATTTCAACTTCGATATGTTGGGTACTCATTTGAACTGTAATAGTGTAGGTTATTTTTGGGATGTTTTTGCTATTGGGCCGGTAATCGGTGTTCCTACTTTTAACTTACTAGCTTCCTATATATTCTACTGTTGCATTTCCAACAAAAAAAAAATTGAGATCCAGCAAGGCAATGTTTTCACACATTGTCTAATATGGTCAAATTTCTAGTTACACTATTTAAATAAATCTCAAATATAACTACTAATATTGTTTAATTACTTTTATGTGGATTATATGAAAATACAGCCCTTGTAGAACTACATAGACATCAATGATGAATTTGCAAACCAATGGTTGGATTTGATGATTAGACTACTTTATGCATAATATTTTTTAAAGACGTATTTCTTACCATTGTAAGATTTTGTTAGAAGAATAAACCAAATATTATCGACCAAATGAGTTTTGTCGGAAAAACAATCAACGCCAAATTTACCCACTAAAATTATATTTTTTCCGACAAAACTTAAGTCTTTTGTGACTAAAATTTTATGGCCGAAAATGCCAATTAATTTTTTTTGACAAAAATATTTAATGGTAAAAAAAAAAATCTATTTCCGACAAAAAAAAATTGTCGGAAAACTTTGGTCCAAAAATGCACTTTGTGTTGTAGTTATGCTCGAAAAAGACCACAACTGTCAGACGTTTGCTTCCCCAAATCCTGGAATTTCGATCATGTGATGGATCAATCGACTTCTATGACTTGCTTAATTTTCCATTCTGGTATTATCGTTCAAGTTATTTATAAACTTAACCAGGTAAAAATGGTGTGAAAATAAGGATGTAAGGTGAGGATGGTGAATTTATGTACACCAATGAAATAGTAGCCAAGTGGTGGCTATTGATGGTTGACACCGCTGAGGGTGGTGTCCTTGGGCCGGTTTTCTGGTAGTGCATGTGGCTAACTAGCTATTAATCATCACTACTGTCTAATACGTAATGTTGTTTCATGGCCACATGATGCGCTGTTCCATAACATAGAAATTCAAGAATGAATAACAAGTTACAAAATTGATTACAAATGTCCAATATAACAATGTGATCTCTTTTACACTGTTTATTTTATTTTACTGTTCATCACGTTTATTTTATTATTATTTTGTTTTTAATTTTTATCTATATGTATGTGTATTTCAAGTGCGTTCTCTCGCTCTCTTTGGAGACAGATTTGCAATCTCTCTTCTCTCCACACTTGTCATCTCTCTCACACACATAACCTTTCTTTTCGATCTCCGGCGATCTCTGATCTCTCCCTTTCTCTACTGCAATTTTCGTTTCTATATTCTCGATTGTCACCGCTCGCGCCTCCTCCGCCTCACACAGAGAGTGGCCTTCGTAACTTAAAATCTGAAGGTTCTTTCTTTCTCTATTATGTTTCTGTGGTTTTTTTAATTTCGAAAGTAATTGGACTATTATTATTTTTTTGAAATTGATTTTTGTTAAGTTCAGGCAAAAAGAGGAATTGGACTATTGGTTGTTGAGGGTTAGAAGCTTTTGGGTGAGTTTTCGCTTTTCTGCTTCTTTATTTGGAATCAGAATTACATATAGGTTGTGTGGGTTTTGAAACGATTTGGTATTTGGAGGTTTGTTCCTCCTAAAGCTCTTTCTCTCTCCCTCTCTCTCTCTCAAGATTTCTCATGGGTTGCTGTGAATCTCTATTGGGGTTAGCTGGAATGGTTAGCTGGAATGGAGCAATATTCTTTCTTGAGATGATTTGGTTGGGTTTCTAATTTCTTCCGTTCTTCTTCTGGTGGTTTGTTATGAGATTTGTGTCACTCTTTATTGATTTGGGTCAATGAAATCGAAATTGGATTCTAATTTCTTTCGTTATTCTTCTATTGAATTGAACTTAGTTAAACAAAATGTGTGGTTTTCTATTCATTTTGCTTGCTGCAATGCTTTCTCAATTTAATTTTCTGCACAGTTTGCTATCTTTGATGTTGGTAAATAGATTTTTGAGGATGCAAGCTGCTAGATAGTTAGCTAAATATGACAAAAACGTAGAGGGAAAAGATTTATATCAGGATGATTGTTTGTTGGCAAGGCCGGAAAGCTCTCGATTCTCTGTGATTTCAAGCATGATGTCATCCTCTATTATTCTACTATCAAGTTCTTTGAGTTCTCAGACACATGTAAACACTTTTTTCCCGTAATGTGTTTCATTTATGAGTTTATTGAGGTTCTAGCTTTTACAGAAGTGGTGGGTATAAGAGTGATCTTTGTACGTTGTGTCTTACTTGAACAATGACTGGATCATGATTTTCTCAAGGTTATAACAGATTTTTAGTACTGCATGTAGGCTACACAAAATCAAACGTAATATTCCTTTCAGAAGCATGTAATGATGGTTAATCTCAAAAGAGAAGTTCATTATATCAGTGGTTTGAGTGTACATTTCATTTTTTAGTATTTCCATATATGTACAAATTGAGTTACCTGGCTATCACTTTACTTAACATATAGCTGAAGACTTAAGTAGCTATCGATTACCTTCTGTTCCAGTTTTACTTTAGGCTAAGGAATGAGAAATTGCATGTTCAAACGTATTGTGAACATGTGGTCTACTTCCAGTATATGATGATCAACTTTTGTGGACATGCATCTCTCTCTCTAATATCAAAGCTTCTATTTTGTTTCAACTTTTATCTATGTAATATCTCAGGTTGAAGTTACAATGCTAATGTGGTGCACACTCATGAGAAGTTTTATTTGCTCTATTTATTTAAAAAAAAAATTATTGATTTTATTGCACGGTTATTTTTTGTACAAGTTTCAATGATTAATTCACGGGCGAAGTGCGTGGGCTTGTCGTCTAGACTGTGCTTTGTTTAACACCACTTTTTTTCTTCTGCAAATGTCAAAATGTTCCCAGCAAATTTGTATCCTCTGTTTATATCATGTAATAGTTGTTTCCACTACCAGAAAAATGCACTTATGCGATAAAGCAATTTCGTCACCTAAATGGTATTTTTCGTCGCCCAATGTTCGTCGTGTAAGCACTTAGACGACGAAAAAAATTTGTCACTTAAGTTACATGTTAGACGACGAAAACTTTTCGTCATCTAAGTGTTTACACGACGAATATTTCTGCAAAAGACGAATAAATTTTTTGTCGTGTACAATACCTTAGGCGAGGAATTTTTTTTTTGTCGTCTAAGGTATCACACTTAGAAGATGAAACCATTTCGTCGTCGAAGGTATCACATTTAGACGATAGAATCATTTCATCGTATACATGTTGTAACTTAGACGACGAAATATTTAATCGTCGTCTAGGTTCGGTCACTTAGATGACAATATCAATATTCGTCGTCTAAGGTATACAACCTAGACAATGAAAAAAGACAGGTTCGTCGTCTTAATGATCTAACATAGACGACGTATTCTTCTAATTTTGTCGTCTAAGTTCAATTTTTTTTAATAATTGATTCAGAATTAGAAATTAAATAAATAATATATTCATTGAATATAGTAAATATAAAAAAATGTACATACATTGATCAATATATATATGTATATAAACTACGACACTAAACCGGAAGTATGGATCCCACCGATTCTCCCGCTGACGCTCGGATCATCATCATCATCATCATCATCATCATCATCATCATCATCATCATCATCGTGTCCAGGGTCCCTAGGAGTGGCATCTGGCTGACAAATGTGGGGAGGTTGCATGCTCATCGACTTGAGAAACTTGATCATAAAGCTCATCTGAGTCTGGGTCGATCGAATCTGCTCCTGGGTCGATCGAGCCTCCTTCCGAGCTGATTTAGCCACCTCCCGGGATGATTGAGCCTCCTCTTGAGCCACTCAGACCTGTTCCTCGGAAGCTGCCGCACTCTATGGCCTACTCGCCGTTATGGATATCTGGGTCAAATATTGAAAGAAAGCATTCGTTTTCCCTAAGGTTTCTAAGTATGCAATCTGCAGACTTTGAGAGTTTTCTAGACCTCGAGGGTTTTTCAGAAATCATGAGGGTTTTTTTCACCTAGTTACTACGAATTATTTGGTGTTATGAGTTGTGGAAAGACGCCCAAGAAGTTTATATGAGTGGATTTTTAAACAATCCCGAGCTTATCATTGCAAAAAGCTAAGGGGTTTGAGTTTAGCAAGTTGCTTAGCTTATTATCTTCCTTTTTATGAACGATTCGTCTATTGGAATGCTGATGTATTCCGTGGGAGATATGTGGGTACAAGAAACCTTGAATGAAGAACGAGAAATCTCTCAATGGAGTTTGCTTCCATGAAATGGTCATGGCTAAGGTATGCGGTTCTTTTTAAGTTTGATTAAATATGTTGAATATTATTGCTTGGACGTTTTTTATAGGCCAAATTCAGTGGAGTATGAAGCAACACCAATTGACGCAAGGTCTGCTTGGTATGCATTGGGGGTATTTGCAGGAGCCAAATCTGGCCACATAGAGCTTGAGAGATTTCTGTCCCCCAGGTTCGCAAGCTAAAGAGGTCCGATAATTCAAATAGTGGGCTTGGGCCTGTATGATTAAGATTCCAAGTAGGAATCAGTTATCTAGAGGTTTCTCGAAGGATTTAGAATAATGTAGAAGCCTCTGGAATGTTCATAAGATGGTGCGACAATCCGAAGGTACGATGTGGACCTCGAGGGATTGACAGAATCCTAGAGGAAAAATGTACAATTTGTACGAATCCTAGATAGATTACACCAAAAGACTTGTGGTAATCAGGAAATCAGATTAGCCTTAGATAAGGAGACCAAATCCTTATTGGGCTCCTCCTTACTCGAAAGTATGTAGTCATATTCCTATATGGACTATGCTTAGACCTTGAATGATCACTATATATATGAGGCCATAGCTTGGCAAAGGTAAAGAATATTAACCCTAATATACGCTTATGCTTGGTTCTATACTGACTTAAACATTGGAGGGTTTAAGTGCAGTACCACCCATTCTTGGACTTATTTTGCAGGCTTTCATGGAGGAATACTTAGGAGAAGTAATACGACGGAGTCTCACATCATTGACAAATCTCAGAAAGAAGATCTCAACCTTGAATGATCATCGATGGTGATTATCCAAGCAAAATACTCAAGGCGAGGAAGATCCTCTAACATGATTTGGTGCTTTCATTCAACAAAACGGCACAAACTTGAGGGCGCCCAAAATTTGCACTCACATTGTGAAATTAGGTTTTGCTTTTTGGTTTTCAGTTTTGATTTTCAGAAAGAAAAATGAAAAAGAAAAATTGGGCCGAGTTGGCCGTATAACCGACCGGCCGATTAATCGGCGACTACCCAGTGGGTCATGTATATGGACGTTCAGGCCCGAATCAGCTCGTTCTTTTACCGATTACTGATTAATCGATATGTAGGCTGTTTTTTTCCAACACTATTACATAGATTACTATTCTGAAAGTTTAATTTTTTGGGGAGAGCTCAAACTCATGGTGTGTTTGAGTCAGCCACACCCGGACAAGTGTCATCAACTCTATTTTCCTAAACATTACAATATTTGGAGAAACTAAAACTCATTAGTCTTTTTTACCTTATTGTTTTTTCCTTTTTGCCCCTGACATCTCCTTACGTGGGAGTTTGCTCGTTCGTTTTTTTTTCCTTCACTCTCGTAGTATTCATGTTCGTACATATGGGTAGTTTTCCTTTGACACCAGATCAACCTTGTAAAAAAATAAAAATGAGAACACTAGATCGATATGCTGGGGATTATCATTTGGAAATGAGGATCAGGCTGCTGTCCACCCCAGGGTGCTACCCCAAGGCTAAGCACCCTGAGGTTAATTTTTTAAAAGTAACACATGTTGTGATCTCACTCGTTTAAATTATTAATTTTGTAAAGATTGACTGAGCTTAAAATAAGCTCAGTACACATGACCCTAATCCTTGCTCAGGAAATCAACACGGCTAAACACCCATTCGCCGGAATAATTGTTGGCTGCCACGCGAACCTTCCTTTCTCCACATTCCTCTGTACTCTCTTTGCTGTGGACACTAAAATTCACTATGGGCACCCTTTCTTCTTGTATCGATCTTGCACCGATCAAGCTCACAGAGATTACTGATCAAGTTTCGGAGGCCACATCGAGTTCTGATCTTGCACCGATCTCGTTGCTCTTTGAATTAGGTCATCAAAGGCCACGTCGAGTTTCGACGATCGCTGGAGCAAAATACAAAGGACGAGAAACCCATTAACACTGCTAACCTCGATCTCATCGGCAGTAAGAGCTGCTCGATCTCCTCTGATTGATCTTCTTCTGCCAAATTTGTCTATGGTGTTCGAGTGGAGGCGAAGAGAAGGCAAGCGCGTCGGGGAAATGGGGTAGAGGGAGAGAAAGAGAAAGAGAGAGGGGGTGGTGTTGGAAGAATTACACCCCCACACTTAGTGAGCTATTTGCTAACTCATAAGTGCAAAAATGATCTTCACCCACAAGTATACGGGGACAAATAATAGTATAGAAAAAGAAATCGAGTGTCGAACCCACTAGGAGTAAGCACTTAGATTCCTTAGCTCGGGGTGAAAAGCACGAAGACTACGACTCACTAGATAATACTTGACACTAAAAAGAAATAAAATGTGAAAGTGAATCTCACACCACTAAGTCCTTTGGAGACTTAGCATTGCGAGGGATGGTGAGATTAAGATTAGTGATTAACAAAGTTTGATTGGTTGGTTATTATACTAGAATGCGGAAACTAAATAACACAAATTCAAGATGAGGAAAGTAGGTCGGCTAGGGAAGTCCCGCTAACCATATGATGCATCAAACAATGTCTCAGTTTATATAATAGATCAAAGTCCGTTCACACAAATTAATGTCCAAATCGTGACCTTTTGGGTCACGTTTGGTTTTGAACCCAAGTTCCTAGGTCATTTTAAATTCTAGATGACTTGAGCCCAATATTGAAGTATTTCGTGAATCGGAACCAAGACTCAAGCCATTTTGGAGCTTGCATCTCGGTTGTATATCATGTTGTGAAGTCAACAAGAAAATCGTGTGAAATATGTAGAAGAGAACTACACAACAAGCTCAAGCATATAAACATACCACAATCACACAATGAATTCATTCACAACACAAGTGTTCATAACATATACTAAAACCATGAAACATACATAATCCAAGACATGTTCATCACATCACATGGCTAGGGGGGCCTAGGGTTCTAACCCTAGCCTCCCAAAATCTACTACTCACTACCCATAACAATCATAGAGTCTAGATACATGATTGAAATACTAAGTAGGATGAGAAATAACCCAAAGTCCCCAAAAGCTCCAAGGTCTTCTATCTCTTCTCTCCTTCTTGCTCCAACCTTGCTCCAAAGCTCCAAGAATTTAGTCACCCACCAAAAGCTAGAGGAATGGTGATGTTGATGAAAGTATGGTGGTGGTGCTTGAGGTTTTCAAGCCTTTTGGTGGTGCTAATGGGTGTTTGAGAGGTAGAGAAGATGGCTTTTTGAATTGGGTATGGATGGAGGCTTAAGAAAGAGAGTAAAACTTCCAAATCTGAAAATTGAAGTGTGTTGTGTTATGGTCTAAAGGGGAGCTCGACCCTAGGGGTTTTGGAGAAGTATTTTGACTTTGAAATAAATTAAAAATAAATCAAGACATGATCCACATTTTTAGGGACATGTTGGTGGTCCAAAGATGACTCACCCAACATGTGAGTGATATATGACTCTTCAAAATATCTTCTCCAATTAGGTTTGTAGGCTTGGACTTGAAGTCTTGGACCTTGACACATTCCGGCAAGGACTCGCCGGAATTGACCTTTGACCGGGGGTTGACTTTCGTCATTTTCTCGATTTTGCTATTTCTTTTCCAACTGCTTAGGAAACTTGTTTGGCTTCTTCAAAAAGTGATTAATCTCCATCTTTTAGCTCGTTTCCTCGCAAACTCCCCATTTCCTATCATAAGAAGGAAACGTATTAAAAATGATGTTTTATTCTAAGAAGACAAGCTTTAAGCATAATGTTAGGTACATAATTGGAACACAATTATGGTCCTAACAAGTGGCGGCAGAGAAGAAGGATTTGGATTTTGGAGATGGCGGCAGCGATTTGTCGGCGACGGTGGTTGGTTTTGGCAGGGCTTAGAAATCACATGTGGTGAACTTATAATAAGCTCGGTCAACGTGGGTAAATTTTGACTATCACAACCAATCACACCCTAATACGTGTCACAAGGCTGAAGGCTAAATTGAGTGCTTAGCTTTAGGGTACATTCCAGAATCTTCCTCCAAATGAAAGCATTCAATAGTTTCAAGTCTAAATTTTCGTTCTCTTTTTCTGCAATCATGCAGCTATTCGATGAAGATAATATAGAAGAGGATAGTAAATCTCCTTTTTTGTATTTTAAGTTAAAAAATATAGAATCTGGCAAATAAGTTTAACGGGTCTCCGACCAAATCGCTCCAAGTTCATTATATAGGAAAAATTCAACATACACAAAGTTTTTAGGTTTTCCTTGGTTAGCATGGAGCCATCCCTTCATGGCAGGATTGGCAGCTCCTCTCGGTTCTCAGTTTAAATGTAGATAGATGCATTGATGCACAATGAAAAAGAAGAGAGTAAAAGAGGAAATTAAACAATTCAAACATATAATTACTTCATACAAGCTAAATAAAAAATAGTCAAAGAGTTATGTTTGAGAAGACACTTGTCTAAGTTTGACTGAAGAGGCATAGCCTATATAATCAAGAGCTGGAACAAAAACATTATGAGATGTGGTTCTGCAAGCTGAGTCACAATAATGTTGGGGCAACATTTGTGCACATTTGTTTGCAATGAAAATAAATTATGACAAATTCTCATGTGTCATTTACTATTTAGTAATTATTGGTTATTGATCATTATGATATTTTTTTTTCTTCAGCTGTGACGTCAAAAAAGGGATACAAAAAGAGGAAGCATATCTTCGAAAACATGTAACATTTTGAACAAAATTTGGTTAGGCAATGAGACAACAGAACTGCCCTACTATTTTGAAAATCAAGGTGCACGCGAATCAAATTCAGCCAAAGAAAGCGTTTTTAAGTACTAAAACAAATTGAGGTACTACCGTATTATTATGTATTGTATTATTTAACAATGCTGTGTGTTTCTCATATATAAGTTTTCATCTTAGTTTAGATGTTTGAACCGCGCCTCACGCACGAGTTTTCTACTTAATATATTCAAGAGCTGGAACAAAAACATTTTTTTGAAACATATAAAAAAAAAAAAATTAATTATTGCTACTTCAACTTGAGGAAGGTACAGGGTTTCCTTCACATCAGAAAGGCCAATGCTGAAAATCCGTTTCTCAAACCAGTCAAGTACATTTTTCACCGAAAAAAAAAATTACCAGTCAAAGTGGTATACATATGAAACACATATACAAATATGAAATCCAAGTCAAAACCCAACCCACACATAAACAACTACCACAACGTGAAGAAAGATCAACTAGTTAAATATAACCATCAGTAACCAAAATCAAAGCCAAAACCAAAAGCCCAAAGTTGAAAAAGGAACTTATTCTTGGGCTCACTAAGCCAGCGCGTTCTCGAAGATGACCCAACGATCAGATCGAATTCAAAGGTTAACTAAATTTTTTTCCGGAACAAGCCTAATTCTTCTCACCTGAAACTTCACCAAATCCCTAATTTGATGTTGTTTAATGTTGAGGGATGTTTTGAATCAATGAAAGTAGAGAAAAACCCAAGCAATTTGGAGCAGAGGGAGAAAAATTTGAACAAAGACGTGAGACAGAGAGAGCGGTTGGAGTTTGGCAGTCGTGTTCTCGATTGTCAAATTTGACAGTCCAGTTTTGAGAAGTCTTCCACATGGTTTTGGCTTCTTTGTTAGAATGATGGAATTGTCTTTTATTTTGGTAAAAAAAGTTACCATTTTTTTTTTCCATGTAGGACTTTGGCTCTTCTTGCCTAAGAGCATCTGCAGCGGTGACCTGGATAGCACGAGCAACCGGTGGCCGCTGCCAAAAATAGCACGAGCTGGTCGAATTTTTGGTGCAATGAGAGGGAGAGGCTCGGCTGACTGCTCGTTGACAGAGCTAGGAAGCAAGAGCACGAGCAACGATTGCTCGTCTGAGAGGAGGTGCTCTCTGGTGGAGTCCAGTCACATGGGTGATGCTAGAGCGTGTCTTTTTTTCAGTATAAATTTTTTTTTACGGCTGTATAACAGACCAATGGAAGCTCATCATCTAAGAGAAAGACTACAAATTGAGGGCTTTAGCGGAAGAAACAAGGATCATATCAATGGATAAGGAGACTATATATGACCCCAAATTCAAAGAGGTATTTCACGAAAAGGAAAGCAGAAATCCTTAAGCAAGTAGATGACAATGAAGGAGAAGATAGCGCTGCAACATTTTCAGATTGTTATCGCCCGCTAAATTTTAGTTATTAGTTTAGTTTGTCTTTATAATAAATCTAGACTTGGCTTGTCATTATGTAATTTAAATTTTCAAGAAATAAAAACGTTGGTTTCTTTATTTAGATAAAATTCAAACACATCACATAAAAATATAGTAAATTAAAATCAAACAACATGAAATGCAAACATACAAAATTCAAACACACATAATGAAAACACATAAAATAAAAACAACATATTTAGAGATATTCACCGGTTTCTATAAACCAGTTGTGCTTCACTAAGTCTTTCTGAAGCTCTCCATGGATATAAGCAGATTGAAAATCCACAACACGGTCGCTAAATCGTTGTTCATTCAGTCCATCTCTTCCAACTGGCTCAAAGTAAATTTAATTACCTCGTCCATCCATTGCCCCCTCATAAACTGTGAAAGCACTCGATGGATTTTGTAGATCTTCTTTTTTGTTCTCCTCAAATTCGTTTTCCACAAATTCTTCCTCAACTTCATGTTATGTATTATGATGCAA
Organism: Geum urbanum; assembly: GCA_946800695.1. Taxonomy (NCBI): domain Eukaryota; kingdom Viridiplantae; phylum Streptophyta; class Magnoliopsida; order Rosales; family Rosaceae; genus Geum; species Geum urbanum. The sequence goes on from OX327017.1 coordinate 31,015,480, forward strand.
GCCAACATGATCATTTTTAATGTCAATCTGTGGTGACACCAAGATGCATGATGATAATTCACCAACGATATTACAAGATGCTAAAGCACCTCTCCACACCTTTGCGGTATGCCTCATGTTTCTTTGCGAACAATTTTTGTGGTAGCTCCTGGGGATTGGGAATATTTTTGACAACTGAGGATTACCTCATATATATTTCGTTAGTTAGATATTAATGTTGTGGTACGTCATACAGTGGACTTTATAAGTCTATTGCGGGCTTCTTCCGGCAAGGAGCGAATCGAAGATATCTGATTGGTGGAGCACATTGATATCATTTTGTGCTCCAGGCACCCCGAAGAAGTTGTTCCATATCCACGTGTCATATAAGGCTACCGTCTCTAAGATAATAGTAGGACGCTTCTTCCGCCCTGAGAATGCCCATTGCCAAGTTGTTGGACAGTTATTCTATTCTCAGTGCATGTAGTCGATGCTTTCAATCATACCATGAAATCTCCGATACCTGGCCCTCCTTAGAATTCAAGTGACGTCTGCTGCATTTGGAATGCGGAGGTAAATGTCTTTGTAAAGCATGTACAATTGGGTGCACCACTTCTTCATGCATTCTAATATTGTTGATTCCTCCATCCTTGTGATTTCAGCAGATTGATTTGCAGCTAAGCCGTACGCCAAACATTCGAAGAGCACCGGTCATCTTTTGTTGGGGAATAAATCTGATCATTTCAATTGCATCTACTCTTTGATGCCAAAATTGGCCGTGGTTGCAGAGATCAGTTATTATACGGTTGAATAAATTCGTGCTCATTCGGTACCTTTGACGAAAGTCTTGCTCGTTGAAGATAAAGCGTTCGATTAAGTAAACTTCCATCAGATTATGTCCCCTTGACTCCTTCAACCTTTCTTGATTTGGATGGCGGCAAGGTAGTTCATCATCAAACGTTGCAGCTACCATGACCGCGTCAGTGAAGAACGCATTAGCAATTTCGGCATTTTGTCGGCGTTGTTGTCGCCTCCTCACGAAAAAATTGTTCAAATCAAAAGGATTCATCTTACTGATATGGGAATGTAAAGAAATGTTTGTAGAAATATGTTTATGGGTAGAATAACAAGTGTTTTGTAGATGGTGTGAGTATAAAAGGAGTCATAGATAATACTTTTATAGCCAATTATAGATTATTTGATGTTTAAAGATGATGACACGTATCACATTATGATTGATCAAAAATCTTACCGGAAATCTTCTTCAATTATTCAAACGATAATGACACATGTCCATTTCATGGTTGATCGAAAATCTTATCAGAAATTTGGTTAAATTATTTAGACGATAACGTACTGTGGGAGTGACATGTGTCAACTCATCATTGGTCAGGAATTTGGTTCAATTATTGGACGATAATGAATTGTGGGAGTGACACATGTTGTCTCGTCATTGATCGAAAATCTTACCGGGAATGTAGTTAAATTATTTAGATGATAATAACATGTGTCGTCTATTTATTGGTTGAAAATCTTATCAAGAAATAAAAAATTAAAATTTATAATTAATAAATAAATAGAATATTTTATATTTTACACCGCTGCACAAAAAATAGAAACTGCACCTCCTATTCGATAAATAGTGACTGCATCTGCCAATAAAAAATGGTACATAGGTGCATATCCTCTAAATAAGACATGAATTACAGCCAATAGACACAGATGCAAGAAGCCGAACTAGGATCCTCTCCTAACCCAAAACACCAAACTATTTACCTAACCCGTGATCTGGTACGTCCATCACACTTGCACGGCCCCGGTTGTTTTTTGGGCATTTTATTTTCACTGCCGAACTGCACAAAGTCACCCCCTCTCTCACACAGTTTCACCGTCGAATTACGCAAAGTCATCTATTTCACCCGCCGTCGAACCCGGACCGTGGTCGGCGAGGTCAATGTGGAGTCCATGTTGGAAAGCATGTGATTGGAGTTGGATTTCACGATGTAGATAGATGAAGCTGAAATCGAAGATCTTAGACAATGGCATCGGACACAGCAGATCCATGTATATAAATGGTCTTGATAAATCAACAACTAAACAATAAAAGATCCTTGCAGATTGGAGTTAGGTGAATAGTTAGGTGTTTTGAGTTCGGAGAGGATCCGAGTGCGGACACGCAACAGAATCCGCACGTTGCCGGAAGCAACAGTAACCTTTTCTGGAAAACGTGGGGAGAGTCTTGGGACTTCTTAATTTGGTCTATAATCCCTTCTCTTTTAATAACGTCGGCTGCTGCGCCGCGCGCCTACAATGGTGAGTAATGTATTTTGTTTATGCCGGCTTCTTTAAATTGCATCTCATAGATAATGCATGCATATCAAAGTTGTTTAGGTTTTACCATAGATAATGCATGCAGATCTCTTATCACCAGCCCACTTTTTAAACACAGCACATCTCTTATCACCAGCCCACTTTTTAAACACATGCGTATATATTCATCGAAAAGAAGTAATTAATCAAGAGATATTTCCTATAGCTATAGATTATAAGATCGATCGAGAAACCCTCATCTTGAAAATCTCAAGGAGCAAGTTATACACTCAAGAAAATTAAATCATGGCGGAGATCAATATCATTTCCAGGGACACCATCAAACCATCCATTGCTTCCTCTTCACTAAGCCCTTTCAAACTTTCCCTTTTAGACCAGCTCACTCCTGCAACATATGTGCCAGTGATATTGTTCTACCCCATTAGTGACCCCAAGTCATCAACCAATCTCCCCGAAACCCTAGCCCGCCTAAAAAGTTCCCTTTCTGAAACTCTCACTCTCTACTACCCGTTTTCCGGACGGGTGAAGGACAACCTTTACGTTCATGACTTTGATACCGGCATTCCCTTCCTCGAAGCTCATGTTAACTGTCGCATGCTCGAGTTTCTTAAGCTCCAAGATATCGCTGTGCTCAACCAGTTCCTTCCATTACAACCCTATTGCAGGGAAACTGGGGATGCTTCCCTGCTGCCTATAGTAGCATTTCAAGTGAGTGTATTTGCTTGTGGTGGAATAGCAATTGGCCAAACCGGTAATCACAAGATATGTGATGGTGTAACCGGCAACTTCTTCCTCCAGTCCTGGGCAGCTATTTTTTCTGGGAAGCCTGACAAAATAGTAATCCCTAATTTCTCACAAGGCTCAGTTGTTTTTCCACCAAGATATCTGTTGCCCAAAAAGTATCTGGATTTCGTCTGTAGTTTGTGGTTTCCGAATAATAATAATGTTACTAGGAGATTTGTGTTCAGTGTCCAAGCCATAGGCAGATTACAAGCAATTTCAAGAAGTAAAAGCGTGCCAAAGCCAACACGTACTCAGGCACTCGCGAGCTTTATTTGGAAGCATGCAATGTCTGCTTCTCGGGCGTTATCACCAGGTTTTCACACCTTCTATGTTAAAACACATTATAGCTTTTGAACTCGATCAGTTTCTTTTTCAATATTTTGGTCGCGTCAATACATTCATATGTGTGTGTGTGTGTGTGTGTGTTTCTTATTAAACATATATTCACATCCAGGTACTTCTCCAAGAACTTCGATGGCAGGTATTCCATTGAACTTGAGGTCATGGATGAAACCACAAATGTCATCGGCTCTTGGAAATCTCGTTTGGTCAGTGCCAACAATACTTGCTGACTCATCTAAGCTAGCAGATGCGCATGAGTTGTGTGACTTGGTGTACCTGATCAATGAATCTTTCAAGGGAATTGACACAAACTATATTGAGTCTCTTCAAGGAGATGACGGATTTGGAGCCATTTGTGAGTACTATAATCAACTAGAGCTGCTACTTTCCTCCATACCACCACCAGAAGTCTATCTCTTCACCCCATGGACAAGTTTTTTTCACGAGTTGGAATTTGGATGGGGGAAGCCGTATTGGCAAGGGCTCATGGGGAAAGCCGGGCCAGAATTTGGTAATGTAACGGTGTTTATAGAAGCTCCAGGTGGTATGGGAATTGAAGCATGGGTGACCCTGGAGGAAAACCATATGGCTGTGCTCGAAAGAGACTCCAAGTTTCTGGCATTTGCTTCTCCAAATCCTGGAATTTCAAGCATGTGACGATGGATCAACTTCTAACATTCTTGGTTTTCAGATGCTTTTCCATTCTGGTATTACCGTGTTAGTTATTTTTATTTTGTGTGATTCATAAAGTAAACGTGAAAGCCTCATCTGGTTAGCTGGTAACTTTTATCTCTAGAGGTATATATGTATTTCAGATGCATACAGCTTTGAGATTAGATAAGAATGATGTGGAAATAAGGAAGTAGAGTAGATGGCCGAATGATCTTTTTTGAATTACTACTGCTATCCAAGAATAAGTGTCAAGAAATTCATGTGATTGTACCTTTCAGATTTCTTGTGAGATCTCCTATCCCCGCTCTATCTTTTCACTTGGCTTTGAATTTCTTTTTAAGAGCTCCAATCCAAGCTCTATCTTTATCACTATAAGCATACCTCATACTTGAAGCCAACAGTACAAATCCTTCTGTCTTTTCAATCCCATTGTCACTTCGGCCCAGAATTGGTTGTACAAGGAGAGAGCGAGTCCCGTTAGGTACCAGTTCCGCAAGTCCTGAATCTGAAATATTGATCAATATATCATCAACTCTAAGTAATTAACATATAATCGAGCTGGATAGAATCACTTTACTAAGCAGTAAACTTTTGTCACATATATTGAGTACGTAAGGAACTCACGGAGAACACTACCAAGTAAGCATTGATGCATCATAGTAAACCTATATGATCTAATATCATTAAAGAGATTACTTTTTTTTTTCCTGAAAGTTGTTTAATTTTTTAGGTCTGAAACAGCCCAAGTAGGATAATTGAAGTGGATAATGATTTGGCCTATATATTCAAAGAGCTGGAACAAAATAATTTTTCTGAAACATGTATAAAAAAAAGGTTAATTACTGCTACCTTCAACTTGAGGAAGGTACAAGTTTTCCTTCGCATCAGAAAGGCCAATGCTGAAAATCTGTTTCTCAAACCGGTCAAGTACATTGGTTTTTGATACATCATTTGGTATGCTCCAATAACCACGTACACATAGTTCATCCCGAACTGATGTTATCTGAAAAAAATAGAAAACTATTGGTTCTCGTCAAGCTTATATCAAACATCTACAACATCAGAACCTTATTTATCGGATTTTACCCAAACACGATCTTTTGTCATCCAAAATAATACTTTCCCTCTCCCTCTCTCTGCCAGCCTTAATATTTAACCTTGTAATTCAAATGCATCAAAAAAAATTACCTACCACCAATATGGTATTTGTATTCCGCAACAAGATGTATGTAGCCCAAGCCAAGTCCTCCTTCTGAGTATCTGATACATTTTTGGATATTGCAAATACTTGTTCACACCCTTCTGGGATACTAGTCTGATCCATTGGAGTTGCACCCCTGCAATAGAAACTCACAAATTCACATTTATCGCATAGAAATTACAGATTCATCGAGCTACTAACACATTAAAAATAAAATAAAACTTTCCCTGATAGAAAGGCATACATACAGACACTGTTACAAACTCATTAAGCAGCAGCTAAGATATGCTACTGTTTCTAGAAATTACAGTCTTAATTAAAACTACTTGAACTATATAATACTAGAAAAAAAACCGCACTCGATGTGTGCGGAGTGATGAAAATGAGTCTTGAGAGAGTAAAAATAGATATATAGCAATTATCTTTATTTTTCTGGATTTTTTTTACTTTTCTATAAAAATTAGGAACTTACTATTTTCTTTATTATGGGCATTTTGAAAAAACTATATTTTGGTGAAGCTCAAAGGTGCTTGACTTTATTATAGTAAAGATATAATAAATGTCAAGAAAAGAGGCAATGCTAGGGTTCTTCTCTCGGCTGTGTAGTACCCTCCTCCTTGCGAGATCAAGATCGGCGTTTCGACGTCCGTGCTCTTCAAGTCGAACTCATGCCGGTTCACCTTCCCTTAATGCTCACCCTGAGCTTCTCTGAGGTACTAGGGAGGCTGTTGGTGACGGTTTGGGTCGCAGCATTTGTCATCTAAGTTGTGTTGGGCTGCCTCTTTATGTCCGGGGCTGCGACGTCGAAGTATGGTTGTCTTTAGGGACATTCTTGTGACGAATGCTTCTTGGAACTATGAGACTGGCCGGCTAGAAGCGAGCAGCGCCCGACTTGGTCGATTGTCGGCGTGGGTGCCGACGTTGAAGAGGGGTGTGGGTTCTTTGGGGCGGCGGGTCTGCTTCGACACCAATCCCATGAGCTTTTGGCGTTGGGCCCAACAACCTGGTTCATGGATTAGGGTTGTCACCTTTCAGTGGGCTGGTCGAGTAGCCCATATGCTGGCTTGAAGATTTTGGATCTGAATTTTGGATCTAGGTGGTTTGGATCTGAGTAGTGAGATACCGGTTCCTATGGTGTCTCAGTAGGAAGTACCGGAAGTTAGGCGAACATCACATTGGTTTACCCGTGTTGGTGTTCGTCTGTTTTGCATGACAATTCTCCGGTTACTTTTGTGCTTAGTTTTTAGTACAATGTTCGTGAGATAGTATAGAGATTTTCTCTAGGTTAGCTTAGCAGTAATCTTTTCTCTCGTACCCTTTAGGTGTCTAGTGTGTATCATTGTATACTGCATTATTGCATGATCAATATATTGCCTCGCGTTTTACCCTTAAAAAAAATTACTTCCTACTCCAACACAATGAGGGCATAAAGCTAATTGACACGCAGATGTGTAGAAACTGTAAAAAAGTAATAAGGTGGAAACGTTTTTACCTTGAGAAATTTTCGAAGATAGGGAAGTGCTATGGAGAAAGAAGCCAAAGACAGACCCAGAGCCTCTGTTCTCTGCTCCAAAACCCAAATACAATTAAAAAAAATTAACACAAACCCAGAAAAATTAGCATCAATACAAATTTCAGATAATGACTTACATGCTGTGGTAGAGTAGGTGAAACAGAACCCACAAAATGGTTGAGAAGCAAAAGAGATCCAAACCCGTATCCGATCCATCTGGGTAAGTAGGACTCATCCAGCCCAGGAATTCCTAAATCACCATCAAAATTTTCACATATGAAATCTCACCAGTAAAACAGTGAGAGATTTAGAGAGAATTGCCGAGCGTGAATCGGAGCACGGAGAGATTGAGTTGTGGGTCTGCTGAGTTGCCGAGCTTAGCTGAGAGACTCATGGTCTTCTTCTTCTTCTTCGTTTTGGCGCCAAGTTTGGGTGAGGCTCTCAACTGAAATAACGGTGAAAGAAGATTGAAGCTTTTTGTATAGCTCATTTTCGATTTTTGCTTCTCTTTCACACAACCATCATCTCCATTAAAGCCTCTTAGAAACGGGTCGGGTCAATGTGATCCGGACTTGTGAGTCGGGTTTTGGCGGTACTATATAAACAAGGTCTCTCTCTCTGAACAAAAAAAAAAGATTTAATATTTATTTATAGAATGATGAGTTTTGGTGAACATGATAGTGTAGTGGCGATGATCATAGACGGCGGAGGAGGAGATGGGCGGCCGGAGAAAAGAGACGGGGGCGGCGGAGAGGAAAGTTCGAGAATGAGGACGGCTTTTACTGTGAGCAATGCGGAGGGGTTGAATTGCTCTATCTGTATTGAACCTTGGGAGTCGCAAGGGGCCCATCAAATCTGGTTCGAGAAGTTTTGATTGGAAAGACATAAAATTTTAGTTCATTGGTTTGTGTTTGTGTTTGTGTATAATTTTAGTTGCTTTGAGGTGGTTTCTTGATCAGATGAGTTGGGTTTTTTAATTTTGATGAAGATATGGGTTTGTTGATGTTACTGAGAGAATTGATGACTTGGGTATGAAGTTGTAGAGATTGTGTTCTAGTGATTCTGTGGTGTTGAAACTTGGGAAGAGCTACTTATACTGCAATAATTGGATTAGTTGCAACTGATAAATTAAGTGTTCTAGTGTTGATTCTGTGGTATTGAACTAGCTACTGTTCCTTCAACTATTGATGCAAGTGGAAATGATAGAATAACAACACTTTAGAATCATTGGAGTTGACTCGGGAGGAAATCGCAGAAATATCTACTGTATTGTGGATCGAACATTCTTATTCCGATGCATAGGTGTGATTTAGGAAATTAGCTCATGACCACTTTTCGGTGTTTGCAGCTGTCTACCTTGTGGTCATGTATATGGCTTGTCTTGCATTTGTAAATGGATTCGACAAAATGGTGGAGATTCTGCCAAGGTATTATCCTTTCTATGTTTTTTTCTTTGAGAGATATGGTTTATTTTACATTCATTCACCCATCAATTTTTTCTTCTAGTGTCCGCAATGTAAAGTAAATTGCAGGTTGAAGGATGTAATAAAACTATATGCGTCACCAGTAGTTGTGCTTGATGAAACTCTGCAAAAGGTGATGATCATTTGTAGTCTTATGGTAACAACTTCCAAACACCAATTATGGACAGTTCTTTGAAAGAATTATCTCTCATGGTGCAGAAAGTTAAATCACTGGAGGCTGAAGTCAACTCTCTCAAAACTGAAGTAAGAACAAAAAAAAAAAACAGATGAGCTTGCTGCCTACTTTAGTTTGAGTAACTGTACAAGTTTGGTTTTATTATTTTACATTATCTTTTCACTCACTCATTTTGCATCACCGAGAATTCTATTATGCCTTCTCATGTCACTTGTAGAGAGCTGGAATGATTAATATGCAAGAAAATTTGTTCAATGCACAAGAAGATCTATTAAAGGAATTACAGAAACTCAAAGAGGTATTCGTAGTTGTATTTATTAAATTGACTTGTCCTCATGAAGATATATTATCCTGATTTCACATTTTTTGGCTCTGACCATTCAGTTCCTGTGAATTGTTTACTTATGCAGAACATTAAGTTTCACAACAAAATTTATGGGTATAATTATGAAAATGTAGCACATTCATTTTCTATGATTATATCTAGTTTTACTATTCCGTTGGGCATTTGTGTTTTGTAGAATCCCAGTTGGGGAAACAATGCACCTTCTAGAGTAACGGGGATGGATCCTCTTCATTCTATTACTTCTAAGGATAACCAGGGACATGGAGAACAATGGGGTAGTTTCTATTTGATAACAACATCTTGTGTTCATGAGTTAAAGAGTAAGATTCTACTAGTGGATTTATTTTGACCGGAGGTGTCACGATGCAGATCATTACTTTGCCCCCAATTATGGTGGACCGGGAACTCGTCACTGTGTATTTCAATTAGAGGTGCACCTATTCATATCCCCTATTTTAACCTTTTCACATATTTTGGTACTTGTACTTGTACTGGTAGCTTGTACACCATCATGTAGGCAGTCCTCATAATACTACTTTAGTTAGAATCCTGTTGGAAAGTATTGGAAGTGAATTTGAATAGTCCTAATAAGCTGAGTGGCTTTTCGTATCACACTTATCAGATCTCAATTAAATGTTCTGTCAATGAATCATCAGTTGGATAAAACAAGATGAGTGGGTTGCTGGAGATATGATCTTAGTGTCTTTCAGTTTGATTTATGAGCTTATCGTGATGAGCCTAGTGCTAAAGTGTTCTGGTAGTCATCCCTTCACATGGATCAAAGTCTCAAAGAGTTGAACTATCTTTGCGATGGAATACTCTCGCACACATATCTGTCATATATTCAACTTTTAACCTGTATGCTTGTCAACAGAGAGTTGAGCACAATCAGATCCCATTCTTGTCATTCAAGCCATATATGCTAGTTTATATTTTTTTTATTTCATACGATGCATGATACTTATGTCGCTTCTCAGGCTTGTTACACACCTCAACATGGTTTGGAGTCTGCGTGGTCTCTTGAGTTTTCCTTTTGAATTGTTATATTCTGTGATTTACATGTCACCTGTTTGACAGCATGAGATGGCAGTAGAAGGTGCAAGGCTTTTTGACATGGATGCTTCTTATCAAATCTTGGTTCTTGCTCGGAGGTTATCTGGGTTGGGTGGCACACACATGCTGCAGAAAGTAAAGTTTTTATTTGATAAAATGACGTTATGAAAACAGAACAAAGAACAATAAAAGTTTCAAGCATATAGAATGCACGTGTCTAAGTTTACTCCAATTTAGATCTTCAGTGCTGAATCTGCTTAGGATATCTCTTGTCACAGATCAACTTAGTATATCCTCTTGAGAGTGAAGATATACAACTTCCGCCAAGTTCAAAAGCCATTAAGGATGTACGTGTATCACCATGTGGTAGACTCACCCTTTTGGCTTCCCTTGGCAAGAAATTATCTATTCTTAGGTTTGCCTTCTTTTATCTTTATGGTCAATTTTCTGTGAGTGCATTTTCTGTAAGAATTCACTCATTTTCGTTTTCTGTTTAGCATGGGAAGCAACAATGTAGTCATCAATTACAACTTACCGGTAAGTGCTGTTTTTCCTATTTTTCTCTGTCTTGATTTTACAGAACAGTTGCTGTCCGTTGTGTGTATGTGTGTCTATTGGATTACCTTCACTGCAGAACAATCAATTTTTTTTCCTTTATATATCTAAAGTAAAGCTGTGTGTAACTAAATGTATCGTATCCAAAAAAAAAATTATTATTAATTTGCGTCACTTATCTTTCTGTACCCAGCAAATTAAGCAGAAGGGTTGTACAATAGCAGCACGACTTTTTAGCCAAGCTCTCAGTTATTTGTCTTATGTCATAGAGCGATCTTATTCTATAACTAAAAATAGAGAGAAAATTAAATGATACTGACATAACCATACCTTCTGAAGGCTATTGTCCAATATTTATGTAAAGAACAATTTCATATCCAGGGTCAAGCATGGTCGTGCTCATGGGATCTCAACAGCTCATATTATATATATGCTGGTCTACAGGTTTGATGCTTAACATGCATTCTACTAACTTATAGTATTTTCTCATGTTTTTAATCGAAGACCCATTATATGTTGACTGTAATTACGTACTGCATCTGTCGTCTCAATACTGTAGTAACCAGTACATCATATCACTTTTAACTATCTGCAATTATTTTTGGTTGATACACTATTTTGACCATTTATTGTTCCAATACCAACAGCGTTATTGACTTCTATGATTTGGCAGAATGGTGCGCTTTTAGTGTTTGATATGCGTTCTAGCCTGAATCCTCTGCAAACTTTAGTTGGACTGACCTCCCGGCCTATTCATACAATACACTCCCTTTTGGAAAATCGTGCTCACAGTCATACTGCTCAGAAGGTGCTCACTGCTTCTTCTAGTGGCCCTTGCATATGGAACATTGATAGTCCTGGAGGAAGGTTAGTCTATATGGAACTGCGATGAGTTGTTTATTAGGTTATAATAGTTTCTACTCATAAGAATCAGTCTTCCGAAAATTTTTACTTCTAAGAATGAGTTTGCTTGTCATTAAAGACATATTATATTGCATATGCCAAGGCAGAAATGAATCTGTATCATACAAATCTCAATTCTTCCAATGCCAAAGGCTAGAATATGCAACTTCCAGTAATTGAAACTTCTCTAAGGTTGAGCATGCTGTTATCTTTTATGAGTAGGTTGATAATCTAACTTCTGTTCACGTAGGCCCTTTCTGGTCCCTGGAGTGCAGGATCAAGGTGTATGTACATCACTAGCTTATAGTTCCTCGAGTGATGACATTGTTGCTTCATATCGTCCCACGCCTCAGGCATCCAATAGAAATTTGGGTTCTCACGTTCGTATCAAGAGGATGGATGGTAGCTCATACCATAACATCACATCGGTGCCAGCTCAATCTGGTGACTTCCAAATGACAAAGTCTGCTATTGTGGACGTACCTAACTGCTTCCCTGTGTTTGGTTATGGGGATGGACTAACCCGTGGATTGGGATTGCTGGAATTGCCGGATCTAAAAGCAAGTCATACTCTCGAACCTTTTCATCAGCATTCCATCCTGGATGTGAAGTATGCTGCGCACTCGCAGGGCAAAGGTTTGCTTGGTTGCATAAGTGAAAACAAGTTGCAGTTTTTCTCAGTTGGTGTCTAAGATAGTAACTTATAGAAGATTCACATGTAAATATAATTTCTGTTCAGCACGTAGATTCTTTATTCTGGAAGATAACAAGAAATATATCTAAAGTTGTAGCCTGTAGGGAATTTTTAAGAAAGTTTGGTAATTTGCAGTTGTGAGTTGTGAGTTGTTGGTTAGTTCTGCATCGATCTGTTGCTTATGAAGTTGCAAATAATGCTGAGAAAGTCTGGACCTTTCCATGCCATGTGCGCAATGATTAGTCATGTTGTTGTTTGCTTCTGGGATCTACTGCACGTCCACACACAACTCTCAACTCCTTAACTCTTTGGAGCAAGTTTATCAAGGAGTGTTTTGTCTGGTTGTCATGTAGATGTTGGCTTAAAAAGAGAAAAAAATGAAAAATTAATGTTCAAACGATGTTTTCTTGCCTGGGCAAGAACTCTCTTGGATCAATTCTTGTGGCACTTCTAGCCTCTTGACCTGACCCAATTGTCACGTGGCGCTCTTAATCTTGACCGTATATACTTCCATATTATCAGAATGACTCAAAGCATGACGCAACGGATTGAAACAATTATCAAGAAATAAATGACACGTCATTAACTTATTATCCTATTGTCTCAACGACTCTGACTCCATAATCCAACGAGTGAACTTGCTCTTAATAAACTCACTCTACAAAGTGAGGCTGAGCGCTAAAATTGGTACATTCTATTGCACGGTGATATTGCATATTTATAGATAAAAATGTAATATTCCACCGACCTGTGTCGGTGAATAGAGATCCGTTACCAACACTATTGATACAAGGATTAAAATATTTTCGCTATTAATACTTTTCTGTTTTAAGATTTTAGACTAATGGCATACAAAATTACCCTAACGAAAAGTGTTTTACCTTGACGAAAAGTGTAAGGTTATCCTATATCGAATAATATCGATGCTGGTCTACTATTTAATATATAATTTTATTGATTTTTGAATTAGATTCATGGAATAGGTAGTAGAACTTCTTGGTTTTTTCTCGGCAAGTACGTAGTAGAAAATTAGGCAGCCCTCCCTGAAGTTTCTAAAACATGGTTTTCTAGCCAGTATTACAAATTTGGAATTTTCTATCCAAAATAGACACCTTTCTGTTGGAGATTTTTTATTTTTTTTTGAAAGGTGGTCATAATTTCACTTTAGGGGAAAGTGAGCCAAATCCGAATCACATCCACGTCCGCAACAGAGAGTGACTGAAATAACTCAAATAGTAACAACTTCTCAAAAAAGCCATAAACCATAAAACCAAGAACTTCCGATATCGAAAGAAAAACAGAAACGACATTTCCATTTCTCATTGCAGTTTTGCTTCGCCTGAATCAAAATTTCATGACCCAATTTAACACACACAGTCTCTCTCAAATCTCTGTGCTCTGTGAAACGTGCGCAATAAGGTACCTTTCTGGATTCTTGCTTCGTAGCAATGCATTTCAATATTTCAAGTATTTTCATCTTTATATGTAAATTATAAAGTTCTTGGCTTTGGTATAGTTTATGATTATGGATCTCAAATGGGTTTGTTTTGTTTGTGAAATTTTTGTGCAAGGATGCATTTTTATGCCCTTTTCCATGGTTTAGTGTTCTGCAATTCTCCCATATGATGCGGATCTGTCTCACTTAATATGTGATATTCTAGCTATGTTTCTTTGGTTTAGAAGATTTTATCTTTTAATTAGTTTCTCTGCACATGAACATAAATGAGAGAAATTTGTACTGGGTTAAAGTAGTTTGGAGGTGAATAAAATGTGTTGTTGATGGTCAAAGGTTTTAGCTCAAGTTGTTTTGGTTATTAGAGCAATGGATCATCTGGTTTTGAATTACCAAAGTGGTTGAAAAGTTATATTGGGGCGTGGTGGATAGTATTGAAATTGTCCCCAAGTTTCTGTGTGAGAGTCAAGATGTTATGGCTTTACTGATACCATGATGTTTTTTCTAGAAAAAGACTTATTCTTTGTCAAATTAGCATCGAATTATTGCTATAGGCAACTTTTAGAAATGAGTTTAGAGACTTTGAGGTTACATGCTTCAAGAAGGAAGCTAGAGGGAAATAATTTTTTTTTTATTATAAAACACTGATCATATGAGTTTGTAATTAAGCTGGTTATATGCAATTGTGGAGCTTTTGGTATTACCAATTTGCATCCAAATAGCTAAATATCTTGAAGTTCAAAACCCATGTGTTATCTTTGAGCTGATTGTTCCTTATGCTAACCACTACCTGTTTCAGAAACGCTACATTACTCGATATCTGATAGGAAGCACTCCTTGACAATACTAAAGCAGTTGCATAAGGGAATGGTCACTCAACTTGGAGATAATGGAGATGAGTACTGGAAATTCCCATTCCAATAAAAGACATTTTTCAGAGCATTCCAAATCTTCCCATGATGAAAAGAGACCTGCAGAAAAAGAAGCAAAAAACACTCCTGCATTTGTCAACTATGGTAGGTACCTATATAATAAGCCCTCATAATATGCATCCATGATTTTCCTACTTTCTTAGTTTAATGCACATACGATCAATTACATAAAATCAATAGCCAGAAGTAAATTCCCAGATAATATGCATTAGAAATTTAGAATGAATGATCCAAGTGTGTTAGAAAGTTTTACTCATTAATGCGATTAAAAAATTTCCCCTGAGATGGGGAAAGAAGAATTCCTAAGAATCCCGTTTCCTTTTCCTTGCAAGTAGCAAATTATCATTTTCATTTACTGATTGGAGTCGACTATTTTGTTCTTTCATGATAATAAAGCTATTTGTAATGTAGCTGCAATTGCTTGGCATGAGAGTAGAAAAAAGTGGGTTGGAGATCAGCAGGTGCAAAGAATGACCAAGGATCCGATCATAAGGTATTGTCTTCTCTCACAAAGTTTGGTGGAAAGAATGCGTTTAGTTGTATAAAAATCACTTGCGATTGCATGTCAACACAGGCACTTGTACCTCAATTGCCGATAGTCATATATACGGTCCTTTAGCTCTTTGTTTAGTTTTTCCATGGCCTTCCAATTTATTTCTGTTGAAATTTAGCTATTTCTTGAACATAATGTGAAACTGTTATGTTGCAGCTGGTCAACGGGCTATGAGGATCTACTTTCAAACAATGAATCCTTTCCTGAGCCAATCCCCTTAACTGTAAGTTTGAAACAAAGACTCATCATATAATGTCGCCTGTTTAGTAGAAGCATGAATGATACTTAGGGGTGCATGTCTTTCCTCTTCGATTTCATTTGTTTTACTGTATCTGCAAGCTTTCTTCTTTGTATTTCAAGTCTAAGTACATTGGTAATTGTGCAGGAGATGGTAGACTTTTTAGTTGATATATGGCATGATGAAGGTTAGGCAATCCCCCGGTGAAGATAAAAGTCAGACTTTCTTCTTCATCCTCCCGATTGTAGCAAATTAATCCCATGAAGTCGGAAAACAGTCATTTAGGAACCACACTAAATCTATATTGATTCCTAATTCCTTGTATATTATTCCAGATATTGTTTAACAGTGCCACTTTATGTTGTGGCGGAAACTAATGACTACATCATCTTCGGTTCAGAGTGATGATTTAGCTGTATCTCTCACTATTTGTGGTATAAATTCCTACCGCTTCATGTGTGACAAATCGGATTTGTAATAGTGCTCTATCTAAAGCAAAAATCACTGTTGTAAAAGGAAACTCGAGAAGAAAAAAATGAAATTGAAAATATAAAAGGAAAGAACCGCGCTGGGGTAGTTTCCTCTTTGAAACGACGAAGGTAAACGCGTACATGAAAAGTCTCTGTTTGTAAGTAGATCAAAGAACAGAACCCAGATTCGATCTGAACAAACTTGTTGGTCATTCCACGAAGTTTTCGAAAAGAAAGACAAAGAGAATGAAGAAATTCAAGAGCATATTGAAGCCGAAGCCGACACCAACAGAGCAACTCAAGGATTGGCAAAGAAAGCTCCGCCAAGAGAGTCGCAACATTGATCGCCAAATCAGAGGCAAATCATCATATAACTCCATCTTTCGCGATTAGCTCAAAGTTTTAATCTTTATTGGTTTTATGATTTGTTGGGTGACGTGGGTTTGTGAGTTAATGGTGTTATGGTTTTGTTTGTTAGATCTTGAGAGAGAAGAGAAGGTTGTACAGAAAGCCATTAGAGAAGCTGCAAAGAGAAATGACATGGGCTCAGCCAAGGTTTTTCAGCTCAACTTTACTCATTCATCATCAATTGCTTAATTACTAGAAAGTCACAAACTTTGTTTATCAGACTTTGTATTGAAGGTTTCAAATGTCAATAATGTCAACTGTTGAGTCATTTTGCGTTTAGATCTCAAGTAAATTTGGCTGCTTTTAAATTCTTTGGCCGTATTTTCATGTTTAGATGGTAGAATGCTGATTGTTCCTTGTACTAGTTTTGTGTATTTGTGTTAGACTGATCACCCATGTGACTTGTATGATTTGTTGATCTGTGAATGGTTTTCAGTCACTAGCAAGGGAGATTTTGGGTTCGAGAAAAGCTGTAAATCGACTTCACGAAAATAAGGCACAACTGAATTCAATATCAATGCACCTGGGAGAAAGTGTTGGTATTTGCTTTCTACTTTTAAACTGTAAACTAGTTCATGCATGACTATCAACATATATGAGAATTTGATTGAATCGGTGTACTCTTCGTTGATTTGTTAGCATGAGTGATCCAAATAACTTAGTCATGATAGGAGTACTCTGTAAATGTATGCTTACCTCACCTTTGTATGTTGCATGTCAATCCACAACCCACCACGGCACCATTTTCCTGTTTTATTCAGCTTTATGATCTGTCATATGTGCTTTCAGCGCTTGCCCGTACTGTGGGTCATCTGTCGAAGAGTACTGAGGTCATGAAGCTTGTTAATGACCTTACAAAAGCTCCAGAAATGGCTGCTACTATGCAAGAGTTTACCAAAGAAATCACCAAGGTAATAACTCTTTTAGGGGCTTAAATTCCTGTTGTGTCTGCTCTTGTTTGAAACTGAATCACTCTTGTTTTAATATCTATACTGACCCGGTTTGTTTAGTTGGCTTAAAATGCTTAATTGTGAATTCATGTATTTTAGAACTCTGGGTGTTGTTGGTTCGTTGCTTAAACTTGTATGACCATCAATTACCGTTCCTTTATCTTTGAACTGTGAAAGTTCATTAAACTTCGGATTAACGATGTTTGAATAGTATTAGACCCTCTGGCTGGTTCCTGTTTTACCATATATTTTCAACAATGTAAAGAAAATAAAGAATAAAGTTTCAAGAAACACACGGGTACTTGTTAGGTGCATGTGTATTATATGTATATAGCTCCTTGAAATCCATAGGTATAAATAAGACTGTTTTTATCTTACAGGCTGGGCTAATTGAAGAATTTGTAAACGACACTCTCGACACAGCATTGGATTCGGAAGACATAGAGGAGGAAACTGAAGAAGAAATTGAGAAGGTTTTGAGTGAAATAGCTGGTGAGACAGCTGCAGAGCTTCCCGAAGCTGTTAGGAAAGACAGGACCAAGTTACCTGCCCAGAGAGCCAGTGCTTCACAAGAATCCACAGCAGAGGAAACAGATGATGAGGAAGAACTGCGAGCTCTGAGAGCGCGGCTGGCTCAAGTTAGATCGTAGTAGTGTGGTTGTGATTGTTTTGTAGAAGCTATATTTACATTGTAAAGATCTTCAGATTAGTACGAACAAGAGGATAAAGACCATTATTCTTTATAAGAACAAATGAGTTTTTCCGGGTGAAGTAGACTATGGTATATGTAACATTTGTTTGTGTCATAATTTAACTTCTGAAGTTGTTAGATATGGTTTTTCAACATAATAGAAACTTTGATCCCATGAAAATTGAAGACGAAAAGTTTGAGGCATAACACAAATTTAGAGAAATTCGATACATCTAAGTAATGTGAATGAGAGAGTCGTACTTCTATCAAGTTTGATCTCTTAAGCGATGAATTTAAGGGATAGAATAAGATGAGCACACTTAACAGTTGTGATTTAAAGACACGAACACTATGGTGGAGTCGTGTTAAATATTTTGAATCGCAGTCATTAAATGTTGTCATCCATTTTTATCCCTTAAAATGTGTCCCTTAAAAGAGCAGCCCTCCTACTTCTATATCAAACAAGTCTCTTATACATTGTGTATCATCAAATAGACTAATTTGGGACTAGTTTATCTATATGTATTAAGATAATCTTGCACTCTCTATTAGGTAATGGGCAATTGAGCATGTTTGAGACTGTTTTTAGAGTTCTAGAAGCGTTTATGAAATTTTTTTCAAAGTTTTTTTAAACCAAAAAACACTAATATGCTTCTTAAATCACTTCCAAATACTTTTAGAACTCGGCCTATATTTTTTTTTTCTATCTATACTATATATTAAGAAAATACTATATGTTAAGAAAACTCATGTTATCAACTATAACTATTTTTTTTTACTATTTTAACCTTTTGAATTAGATGTTGGTTAATTATTTGAGGACAATTTGGTAAATAATAAATACACAAAGAGAAAAAAAAAAGTAAAGAAAACTTCTCAAAAATAATAAATACACAAAAATAATTATTTGCTGTAAGCTCTCATCATTTTCTCTCCTCCTCGTTTTCGCCGTCATTCTCTCTCCTCTGACCGCCGTGAACTCCGCTCAGTCCCTCGGCCTCGCCAGGTCCAGCTTCCCCTCCGTGCACGCGCAACAGCTGATCCGAGCACTCAATCTCTTTCCTAAAGAAGATGTCAACATCATCGACGCCGCCGATTCGTCCTCCCTCACCGCCGCCGCCGCCGTAGACGGAGGGAAGAGGCTCGTCGAGAAGAGGTTTACGCTTCCCAACGTCATCGGCGAGTCCGGGGTTTCCGTCGAGGAGCTCGGCCACCACGCCGGTTACTTCAAGATCGAGCACTCTCACGCCGCCAAGTAAGAGCTTTAAAGCTCATTTTTCACTGTGGAATTTCTAATTTAGGTGTTTGCATATTAAAATTCTAGTCTTGTCTCACAGATTTTGTATGATTTTTTTAGGCTTTTGATGGTTACTTGAGCTAAAATTGGTGTTGAAATGAGTTGACTAATGTTTGCATGGTGAATTTGAAGTATTTAAGAGGATTCATATGGTTTTTCGTGTGTTTTTGTGGTGTTTGGTGTTCTTATTGTTGAATTTGTGTGATGCTGTAGGATGTTCTACCTGTTCTTCGAGTCTCGGACCAACAAGGAGGATCCTGTTGTGATTTGGTCGACTGGAGGACCAGGGTGCAGTAGTGAACTGGCTGTGTTCTATGAGAACGGTCCGTTCACGATTGCGAATAACTTATCTCTTGTGTGGAATGAGTATGGTTGGGATAAGGTATGAATTGGCTGTCAATTAAATTCTTCATCTGTTAACCTTGTTGCCATTATTAGGAGTGAATTGCAATTTTTATGTTTGGGTCTATGACACTGATCAGAAAGTAATCTATAAGATATGCTAAAGTTTTTTTGTGCATACGACTTGTTTTATGTTTTACTATATCAAACGATAGTTCATGTTTATTAATATTGTGGAAGAGAAAAGTCCCAAGGACCGAGTTTGTTGAGTCATTATAGTATTGTTTTCCTATTACTGAAGTCTTTCTGTATTGAATTCAATGTCTGTGACAAATGGTCTGTGTTAATTTGCAAGAGATGTAACAATGCTCTTTCTAATCTTTCGCAGGCATCCAATCTGCTGTATGTTGACCAACCAATTGGAACTGGGTTCAGCTACAGTGCTGACAGACGCAATATCCGTCACTCTGAAGGTGGTGTTAGTAATGACCTTTATGACTTCTTACAGGTGTGTTATCTATCCTTAAAAAAGAGAGTCTAAAATAGTGAACTCCAGTACAGTTTTGCTAGAGTTACTTTAGATTATTTTGAGGAATATGCTCTTTTTGACCTTTAGAATTTTGGTGGATGAAAGCAGAAAGTTTGAATTTATTAAAATCACTTATTGTTATCTCTTTATGATATTGGGCCTTCTTTGCTGAGCATCCTGAGTTGGCAAAGAATGACTTCTACATAACTGAAGAATCATACGCAGGGCACTACATTCCAGCTTTTGCTTCTCGAGTTCACCGAGGAAACAAAGCTAAAGAAGGAATTCATATAAATCTAAAGGTATGCGCCTCCAACATCTCTTAGTTTTTGAGAGTTTTGCTGGGTCTTCTTATGGTAAACTAAGGAAAGCTGGTTGAACAGGGATTTTCCATGGGAAATGGGCTCACTGATCCTGCAATCCAGTATAAAGCTTACACAGACTTTGCATTGGACAATGGAGTTATCTCAAAGACTGATTATGATCGTATCAACAAAGTTCTTCCAGTTTGCGAGTTGGCTATAAAGCTGTGCGGTAATTGCCAATGAGAGTGATGCCTTCTCATTTTGTAGCAACTGTTTTCAAATTCTCAGTTCTTTTTGGCCCCCATGGCTTCCAAATCTTCTAGTTAGGTTTGGCAGTTTTGTTGATTATGATACCCATATTATAGTGACTTCTTTCTCTCCTTGTTTTTTTGATTTACTTCTGTTCTTTATTTCTTTCTCTTCTTTTCAATGAAAATTTTATGTTGGATTGATTTCTCTTGAGCAAGATCAACCCTTCTGATTCATTAGCCAGTGTTGGTCAGGGGTCTCTGATAATCATTTGAATTTTTGTTTCAGGCACTGATGGTACAGTTTCTTGCATGGCTTCATATTTTGTGTGTAATACCATTTTCAGTAGCATCATGGCACGGGCTGGAGATTTTAATGTAAGAGAACTTATATTTTTGTGCCCCTTGCTGTGGTGGCTTGAAATGTTAGCAACTTTCCTGATAATTTGTCAAACTGTCAATGAGTCAAATAATTCGCTGTGGGCCTTTTCATCTTGAGAGATAATGAGTAGATCTCCTGATAATCTTGGACTTTGACATTCGTGATTTCATTGTGCAGTATTATGACATCAGAAAGAAGTGCGAGGGGAGCCTCTGCTATGATTTCTCAAACATGGAAAAATTCTTAAACCAGAAATCTGTTAGACAGGCACTTGGAGTTGAGGACATAGATTTCGTGTCATGTAGTCCGACAGTTTACCAAGCTATGCTTGTCGACTGGATGAGGAATCTCGAAGTCGGCATCCCCACTCTTCTTGAGGATGGAATTCAGCTGCTTGGGTATGCCGGAGAATATGATCTAATCTGCAACTGGCTTGGTGGGTCCATGGCTTCTATTTCTGATAAGATATAATACCACACGTAGTAA
Organism: Geum urbanum; assembly: GCA_946800695.1. NCBI lineage: Eukaryota > Viridiplantae > Streptophyta > Magnoliopsida > Rosales > Rosaceae > Geum > Geum urbanum. The sequence goes on from OX327017.1 coordinate 31,036,795, forward strand.
TGATTTTTTGTTTCATGCATGTATTGTGATGCTTACCCATCCAGATTTGTATGTGATAGGTAACTCAAGATGAGTCCATGCCATGGAATGATCCGGTCAGAACAAGTTTGTGGGTTCTTCAGAAGATTCTTTTGTTGTTGATGGTTCCGAGGCAGGAGTTCTTAAGAACTACGGGCCTCTTAGCTTCCTTAAGGTTGCTCTCTTCCCTAATCTCCACATGACGCGCATTTGCACATATTCGTAGTGTCCACAGTTTTTACATGCTGACGAGTGATGACCTAATTGTTTGGTTTATGTTCTGAAAACAGGTCCACGATGCAGGTCACATGGTTCCGATGGATCAACCCAAGGCTGCATTGGAGAGTTGAAGAGATGGACTCAGGGATCCCTTTCGGATCCTGCAGCTGAACCTGAAAAGCTAGTTGCTCAGATGTGATTTCTTTTACAGAATATGGCTGAAATGGAGTGACCAGTATATTGTTCCATGGTTACTCAATGCGCTTGTAAATATTTTGGCTGCACATCCTGCTCCGTTTAAGCTTTAACCGAGAGTTTCTACATAGTTTCTTCTTGACAATAATGTGTTATCTTCCCTTAATATACTTCAAAAATAAAATAGGCTGCTTGTGGATGGTTGTTGTGTAGCCATGTTCTTCTATGACAAATTGAGCAGCGTTAACATCACCTACCCGACCAAAGTCGGGTTCAACGATAATACAAGCTCTTTGATCAATCTAGTAGAAGAGTTGTACAGAGGAAAAAAATACACTGTTTGAAACAGTAAAAGCTTAACTTATCTTTTGTTCGCCTCTACACCTACACCGACGGAAGTTCGGCGGATAAAACAGTCATACCAAAACGAGAGAGAACGGTAGATTTTGGTGTTTTAGAGCGTGGTTTCGGATAGAAAAATAGAGTTGATCATCAATGGCATCTGCTCTTGCCTTCTCTATCAATTCTCGTCTTGTTTTCTTTCATTCGTTTTCTTTGAATCCTTTGGTAGTTTCAAAGATTTCATCATCTCTTTCTTCATCCTCATCATCATCACCATCCAAAACCCATCACTTGAAGCTCAACCACTCCCTTAGAGCATCCGCTGAAGGTAACTCTCTCCTTCATTTGAACCTCGGATATACAGAATGAAATTAATAGTTTTGATATGGGCGATTCAGTTTTTGATGCTTGAGTTTAAGTTGAACTTGAGTTTCTTCAACAATGTTGTTCATAAGCTCCTTTTGTTTCTTTCTTCCTCTCTCTCTCTTTCTTTTCCTGCCAATTTTGATGCCTTGTGTAAATTTGTTTACAACTCTGCAGGAATTCCGAGTGAATTGAGTGAAGATTCTAAATTTGTTCCTCTAAATGCTGAAAGTATGATATTTGGTCCACCTGTAAGTTGTGGTCAGTTTCGCTCCAGTTATCTGTGGAGATGCCAACTTTACAATGCCATCTTATATAATGATACAAATTTAGATAACCGTTAATGTAAAGAATCAAGCTTATAGACTTTAGATAGTAGATGTAAACAATGGATTTTTTTATAAGGTTGTAGATGAACCTTCTGTTTTCCAGGCTTTGCTGTTGTTGGGCTTTGAACTGGAGGAAGCTGAGACGGTAACCTTTTGTTCTCTATTGTACTTTCCTGTTCATATCTGGCTGCCGAGTTAGTATGATCTTGTTTCTTCGCCTTAAAAAAGTGCTGTTACTTACCCTTTTTTCAATACATCTAAATCACTCGGCAATAATTGATGCTATATGGAGTGGTTGGACATCTTCAATGGCTGCACTTCCTCAATGGAGTTGCAACAAATTTTAGTAGCTTCTAGCAATCTTATTCTGTCTTTGAAGCTGAAAGTATTTACATGAACAAAACTTACAAACATTAATCAAAGCAAAGATTGGTCTTTGAAACTCTTGAGAACCAATTTCACTTTGAGGAGCTTTCAAGCCAGCAAGTAGATAGTTATTACTCCATGGTTAGCTTGTACAGTGAGACACTGATACCTAAGACCATTGGTTCTGGCTCACGGCAGTCACCATCTTATAATCTGTGTTTTCTGGTGCAGTTCCAACAGTTTCTGAAAATGATAGGAGGTGATTTCCTCAAGGTAATTATTTTTTTTTCTTAGGTAAGATTCCTCAAGGTAACCTTACATCTTTAGCTTTAGTTCAATTCATATCCACTATAGAACTAGAGAAAAGAGTGGAGGAAATTTTCCTTGTCAGGGATTAGACTTCAATACTATGTCATCATTATGGACTTATGGTTATTGTAGATAATATTTTGTACTCAAGACATGATTCCTCATTCACTTTGGGAAGCAATGAATACAATCCAACCCAACTTGGAAGCAGAAAAGGTCAAATTATCTCCTTACTTCCTTTATAATGGCTGATTCTTGCTCAAACCATTTCATTTATAATTATAACTATAATTAAGTCCTATTTTTACAGTAATTGTCTGGAATAACTGTGGTGCGGTGTGTTCTGCAGATTGCTAAGTTGCTACCGCGCATCTGTTTCTTATCTGGTCTCAGTGGAGAAGAGATGATGATGTTGATTGATGATTATCCAGAAACAGGTGCCTTGTCCATATCATAGCCAACATATCTTTTGGTCTCATTCCAATAATTAAATTGCTGCTCATTCCCAAAAGCTAGAAATAATTTCAATTTCTCAACAAACGCTTTAAATTCCTTGGTTCTTAGTTATGCTTCAGCTTGAATAAGCTTTTACCTGTAAACTTAATATGGTTCAAGAATCTCAAGGCAGATGTTATTCTTTAGCATGATGATATACTTTTGAGCTGCTAGTTATCTGTAATACTCAGCTCGGATGACATTTTTTTTGCTTTTCTTCTTTCTGCTCTCAGTATTAAACATGAGATATCTTGTCTTGCTATCAACAGTGTTCTAAGGGGATGACTCTGTTTGTTTGAGCTAACCCATAAACATTTGTTCATTATCCCTACATTATCATGTGTATTCCTGATTTTTCTTCATCGCGTTTTTACAGGACTAGAACCAGCCATCTTTGCAGCTCTTGTTCCCAACAGTGCCGATAAACCTATAGAAGAACTGATAGAAGAGATTGTAGCAGATCATGAAATGCTTGTGAGTCTATGTTTTTGGTCCATTCGTATAAATATGCATCAAATCAGCTTCATTTTGAAGTATAATGCTTTTTCCTTTCCAAACAGACCGCGAAAATGCTAGAGGGCAAAGACAAATCCGACAGTTGAAGATGGAATTAGTTACTTTGGTTGAGTTATTTTTATTAATTCTTGTCCGTCATAGAGTGAGTGAGTCTAGGTTCTAAAACAGTAATGTAATAGTATAGAGGGAAGTTACAGCACCAATTTTTTGATCTGGATCTTCACAACTGTATCCACACAACGCAAGCTTAAACTGTGCTAGTATGCACCTTACATCCGTTGCAAGGGATATTCTGTTTATGAATTACACATGGATACGTCTAATCTAATCTTAGCTTATGATATGATATTAGCACGTACTATCTATATCTTCATATGATATTGAAACACCAGAATGACCAGATCAACCTGAAAGTCATAATATATCACAACTAGTATCCTCTGTTATCTCGTACTATAGGTTGGGAGGATTTTTGTTATTGCAAATTGTACAACTGAGAAGCCAAAATCAGTAAACAATGGTTTAACATAAGAACGTGTTTCTGTTGCTGGCTTCAAAATGAGCAAGTGCAAGAATACACTGGACGTAAGACCATTTAGAACTTGTACAAAGATGGACATTTGATATTCAAACACCTTCAGATAATGTCCTGTGAAATCAATCATGATAGACTGCTAGTCACGGTAAGCAATCTAATAATCTGTCTATGTAACAAAAAATGCACCGCAATACTCTGCAAACAGATGATCAATTTGCCGACTGTCTTTCTCCACTTCACATCATCATTCTCAAATGGTTTTTTTTACTAGCCAGAATTGTAATTCATCAAGGTTTTCGTTTACTAATCAGACTTATAATTTAGCAATGCCACAAACCCAAAACAGCTTTGCTCAGTAACCTCACCACTCACAAACTAATTCCCCATTTTCATCAATTCAAGTCCACATAGAGGAACTGCTCCAACCAGTATCAAATCCCATTCTTAAATATCGGAAACACGGAAATGGAAAACATATGCAGCCTAAATGCAAATCAACCACCATCACTAGTGTTTCATAATGGCTTTAGCTTTGTACATGGTAATGGAATAGGCCAAGCTATATGATCATGCTCAAGACTCAACAGAACTTATAACAACATTCAAATCTAGAGAGAAGAAAACCATACCTTAGAAAGTTAGAATTGAACTGACTCCATTTGAATCCCAAACAAAGAAACAAAACCAGCTACACTCAAATTTCTACTCTACTACTCATCACCATGATCACTCTCATCACTAAAGTAACCACCTTTCTTAATTTTCTTCTTCCTCTTCTTCTCCTCCATCTCCTCACTCTCCAGCAGCAGCCTCTGGTCGGCCCCACCGTCCACCACCGACGCCCAATTATCATCCTCAAACCTCTCACCCCCACTCTCCCACTCCTCCTCCTCCTCACCGCCGCCTCTACCTACTCCTCCGCCGCCGCCGCCGCCGCGCCGAGATTTCTTCTGCGGCGGCCGCTCCCTTGGCCCGAGCAGATTCTTCGGACACTCGTAGCTGAGATGCCCCTCGGCGCCGCACTCGTAGCATCGGCTCTTGTCCTTGTACTCCCGCTTCTTTATGAACTCCGCCGCGCGGCCGTTGTCGGCGGCGATCGACGCCGAGAGCTTCCGGCCGTTGAGGATCTTCCCGTGCATCTCACACGCGGAGGACACCGCGTCGTCACGCGCCACGAATTGGACGAAGGCGACGCCGCGGCTCCGCCGTGTCTGGCGGTCCTTGAGAACGGTGACGCGCGCGACTTTCCCGAAGCGGGAGAAGAGCGTGTGGAGGTCGGAGTTGGTCAGCGAGTAGTCCAGGTTCGACACGTACACTGTCGACTTCGACGGCGCTAGGGATCCGGAACCCGAACCCGGACCCGGACCCGACCCGGAGTTGGGCCTCGTCGCGGGATTCTGGGCCTGTGGAGGTGCCGACGGGTAGCGGTTGCATAGCGAATCCAACTCGTCTTCGTCGTCGTCGCTGCTCCTCCGCTTCTTCTTTGGCGCCATCAATTTCTGCGATTTGCATTTGCTTCACTCATTTTGTTTTGTCTTGTATACTACTCGCTCAGGTCATGTGATAGTCACGTGACCCTCTCCCAATTTTTTTTTGTCTTGTGCAAAAAATTGAGAGCTAGCCAAAACAGAATTACTTGATTTGATTCTGTTTGAAGAGAGCGCTGAGGAGATTTGGATGATTGGGTTTTCAGATTATTGCGCAGGCCCAGTTTCTAGGGTTCTTATGCTATTGATAAAGGTGCCAACTATTCTATCTCTGATTAGTATTTGTTTGCTTGTGCTTGATTGCTTGGATGAGTGTTATGTGTATCGAAGAAAGATTGGATTTTGGGATTTTGGGAATTTGGTATTTGTTGTTTTTTGTTTTTGCGTTGATGGGCATTGATTGGAATTGCATAGTTTTGTGTTTTGGGGTCAATGACTTGGATTCTGGAAGAACAATTTATTGACCTGTTAGGTTGAAATATAGTGTTCGATTGGTACACAAATTAAGGTTCCATACTTCAAATACAGTAGTTAGTTATTATACTTTGCAAACTATCACATACAACAAGTAATTGGAATAGTGTTGGGCAACTAGGAAGGTCATGAGAATCTGGGTAGAGACTGGATAGAAACCTGAAGAGGGCTCATGTTTCATAATTGGGTATTGTTTTTTGTTTTTCAGTTGATATCTGGAGTTTATTTATTGGTTCTGTTTCAATTGCAATCGAGAAGCCCTCATTACTGTTCTGTCCGATTTCTCTTGGCTGATTTTCACTCATTTTTCTGACAAACCAGTGATGAACTGCCGTAAGCTTTGAAAAGATGCATGGATTCTCCACTGTTGATGGCTTTGTGGAGATAACTGAAGAATTGGGAGAGATGATTAAACATATGGCCAACGAACCCTCGGTAGGGCTTTATTTTGTTCAGCAACACACTCAAAATGCAGTGCCAAATCTTGTCAGTCTCAGAAATAATGTTGTGAGTAAGTCTCGTGAAACAACTTTGCACACTGAAGATGCAGAAGATTCTATAAATATGGTGAGATCGATGAAAGAATGTGGAGTCCCTGTTGCTGATGAGATGATTAAAGATATTAAGAAATCCCTTGTGCTTATATCAACAAAACAACCAAAGAGAGGGCTGATTGTTAACGCGGGATCAGCTTTTCAGCTTGGGAGAGCAGGCTCGTGGAAACCAGCCAGTTGGGGTCGTACTCCAAGTGATGCCCGGCCCGAGAGTGAAGGCAGTTACTTCACTACTGTATTGAAATCTGCAAAACAAAAGGCCAGCAATTTGAAGTGGCCACAACTTGACCCTAAAGAATTAACACAGGTCTCCTCCTACTCTAACCCACCACTGTCAGTAGCTACTGCAAGCACTAGTTCGTCTCTGCCAGATACGGAAGCTGAGGACCTGCCTGTGTCGAGTCATATTACAGATGAACCGCAAGATAAACAAGTCAACGAAAGCTCATCGACTCATAATCTCTCTTCATTGGCAAAGAATTTCGATGAATTCAGGGCTGACAAAGAAAGTAAACTACGAGAGTGGCTGGAAGGGACCGAAAGCCTAGATGATCCCAGAGGAGCAAGTGATGCAGAAAGAATTTAGCTTGTGAATGGTTAGATACTTGAAGAGCGTCAGCCTGCTTGTATATATTGATGTACCTTGTGTTGTTATCTGTTGACTTGTGAGTGATAATTATAATATTGCGATTGCTTGATTTTTCATGAGTGATATTAAAAGTTCCTCGATATCAAAATCAGCCTTTGTTGCAGTGTTGATTGGAAATATGCACAAGTAAACCAACTAATGACAGAGAACTCATCATATCATGGACGAGGTTTAAATTTCCGTTAACCAGGCTGCAGTTTGAAATTTCATATCTAAAGAGAAAGTTGCATACAAATTTTGGTACAGGTATGTAGTTAAATTTGTATATTCTGAAAACATTGCATCTCCAACACAAATAAGACTCAAAATCATAACTACTTGTGTATCTCTGCTTGAATGCATATATGGGTGCATTTGACTTGCTTGGGGGCGCAATTCTCACACCAGGCTATCACCATTGCTAATCCACCCCGTGCACTAGAATCACTTGGAAGCTGTCATCTTCTTCATCAACACGATTGCACAAGTTGTATCTGCAGTTCTTGGTGAATACATTGTCGATGGGTTTGGGCATGGTTCTCATGTAGTACTCATCAAGTTTTAAGTACTTGGTTATATTCTCAAGACCGAAAGTAGAAAAAAGGAGCTGAGATCGGCAATGCACCTTGAAGAAGGATCACAGCTCCACCACTATCATGCTAACAGTCAACAAATCAATGTGAACTCTTGATAGCCTACTCGGCAACAGACATGTGCCAGCCACAATCTACTTGACACTGTCACAGACAGTAAGTTTATGACTTTCACTTGAAGTCATCCACATCCTTGCCCAGACATGTTTGCCAGGATTATAATGCCCATTAAATTTGATGGCCGGGAACAGAGTTGCTCCTGCTTGATGTAGAAGTCAAGCAGTAGAAGTCACTGACCATAGAAGAAGTCAACAGGTTGGACACGATTTTCTCCATAATTGAGGAGGGGGTGTGGTTATTCAGTGACAGTCCATGGTTCAGCACAGAATATCTCTCATGGTGGCCAATTGTAGAGTCTCAACTCTCAAAGGTCCCAGGAGCAGTCCCACACCGAAAGGGCAGATTCCCAGTTTCAACAATCTCATGGCTGCTTGAAAAAGCAATGCTCCCTGCTAAAAGAAACATAATTAAACTTCTCTCTCAAAAGTAATGCACCTACAATAAATATGTATTACATTAAAAGATGAGGACTTCAATAAGCTAAAAACTTGGGCACAATTCTAGAATACTTGGCCTAGGGCCAGAGATGTTTGTTTCATACATCATAAGGTTCTCATATCCATTTTCGACTTAATGTGCTCAGCATCCACTAACAAGAAAATGTTATGATACATGATGAAATGATCAGTGAGAATTGAAAGGACAAAGAGTAAAAATTAAAAAAATACAGAAAATTGTCTGGCCAGAAAAAACAAAAAACATGAGAATACAAGGATTACGTAGTCCTTTAAATCTGTATAACTTTAGTCACCAATATAGAACTAAACAGGGTACAGTTACTGAACTGCCTCCATACAAGCATAACGATGTACAGAAGAACAAAACAAAGATATCTGCTCTAACTACTCTAAAGGTAAGGAACAATCACAGCTCACCAGCAGACATCTAATCATTGCTTCAGCACGTCAGAATGATTTTGGCCTGACAGCCACAGAATATAGATTTGTAAATTTATGGGAAAATAATTTAATGAATGGAAAGGTGAAATGAAGGGGAATAGATAAACAGGACTTCAAGATATCTTCATCACAAAAGAACAATTCACTTTCCCTACTGTGCACATGGATATCAAGTAAGTGCAGAGACCTTCAAACTAACCTGAACCAAGTGTGTTGAAGACTATGGAAGCATTGGATACTGCTTGAACAGTGTTCTTATTTTCATCTAGGACTTTACCAATTACCACGTTTGAATTCATAGAAGGGGGAGACCCATTAATGCTGTGCAGTATTATAGCCCTCCTGGAAGAATTAACAAATAAAACAAGAATATGCATTAATATTAACTGAAACAGTAAAACAGAGATCTTTTCCCATAGAAGAAAAGGATATCTATAGAATGTCTATGCAAGGGAAAAATCAAATCTTATACCTGACCATTTTTCGTCTCAAAATGCCAGGTTTCAGCTTCGATGTCCCTTTAAAATAATAGTCAATCGTTAACCATTTGTACAGTTGATAATTTTAAAATTCTTCATTAAAAATATTTTAAAAGTTAGTTTCGAACACTCACCGGCCTTCAAAGAAGATAACGTTGAAGCTGATTTACGATTACCCCTCTCAGCTTTTATCAAGGCAATTACTGAATCAGCTGTGGGCCCCAAACCCTTTCTCCCCACAAGCTTCACTCCCAGCTTCTCACAGAGGTAATTCAACCTCACCTCATCACCACCACGCACCTCTTGAAGCTCAAGAGCCTGCCGCCTAGATAACAAAGCATAAACATGAAGCTGCTGAAATAGTAACTTATTCGAATGTTGTTAATCAGGTTTTGACTCGTCATGACTCTGCTTCCACGTGTCATTAAATGTCACCCTCAATATTGCTGTGGACTTGGGGTCAGCATTCCTTCGACCAAAAATAACAGAAAAACTACCAAATTCTATATCGGGCTCCCTGAATAGATCTGCCAGAAGGGAAGCACAAGAATGGGCATTTTTGGATGGGTTCCTGTTAATCTTCATCCTTAGAGCTCGAGCATTACCACGGTGAGCCATATTCGCTGCTTCTCTGAGCCCACTAAGGAAAGCTCCATACATAGTTACGGGATACCTCCTATTGGTAGCCTCACCAGCAAAGAAAAGTCGTCCATCTCCAACATTTTCTGCTAAGATGCCATAATCATCTCCTGATGCCCCCACTGCAACATTAGAGTATGAGCCTCGGCTGAAGGGGTCACTTCCCCATCTGGTACAGACTGTTTGGATGGGATCCGGCACACTTATTCCTTGTGGTTCATATATACCTTCAGTCAAAGTGATAAGCTTTAGAGTCAGCAGTAAACATAATCTTACATATTCAAAATTTCATAATGCACCACAATTGATGTTAAAAGAAAATTACAGTGATAGTCACAATAAACATTGAGGAACAGTATGCCCAAATATATAGAATATAAAGAAAGTGTAGTGAGGTTTGTTCATGGTACTTAATATGTACTAAATGAGAATTGTTATGATAACTTACATACATAGGAAATCCATAACTAATTATTTAAGCTCGTTTGAAGATAAATCAGTACATAGCATCCATTTGTTAAGAAACTAAAGCCACATTATCATATTTATAATTTACGAGAAGAAATTATTACCCCTGAGAATCTGAAGAACCCGGGTCACGGCATCAGTAGGGGGCATGCTCTCAAACTTACGTGCAGCTTCACCTGCTACTAAAGTGAGCAAGAGAGGACCACCAGCAACTGTTGTGTAGCTGTAAAACAGGAAGAACTCCCCTCGACGGCTTGAATCATCTGGGAGATGGCCAAAGGTATCAAGATCTGTGCCCCAAAACACATGCGGGAAAAGCATTGCGACCTTATTCAACAGCCCAAATCCTAACCTCTTTATTCCATCAAGCTTTCGCTGAGGCAACTCTGGAATAAACTTGATGGACCCACTCTTCAAAACCCCAAGTGGAACGGTGCATAAAACCATATCACCCTCGAACACCTGGCTTCCAGAAAGAACCTGCACCCCATCACTACCAGACCTAATGGTGTGAACAGTTTTCTCATATAAGATCGGCACATTCTCTGCCAAAGCCTGAACCAACCTACCATTACCACCAGGAAAGAAGCAATGGTCTCCTCCCATATCATACGGATCATCCTGGTCCCAAAATGCAAGCGAAAGATTAGACAACAAACCCACATTGGCATACTCCAAATTCGCAAGATGCCAATTGAACAAGTTTGTTATCTCAGAGTTCAGGGCATTCCCGGAAACCTGCCAGAACGTTTCCAATGCCAAACCAAGAGACACATCAACTGAAACCCCGCCCACTGACTGCCTCATCCTACTTGCCTTATCTAAGAGATTGTTAAAAGCACTTTCCACCTTCGTATCCACATCATGATCCACCAGCTTCCCCTCCATATTATAGAGCGGGCACTTGTCTCTTATCTTATGTAGTGAATATCCCAACTGGTGTGCAACAATCCCAAGCAGATTTCCCAACGTACCAGTCAAAACACTCCCACCTAAATCCCCCGCGGCCTAACACACCCTAATACCTCCCTCCATTTTCTTCGTATAAACCCGCCCACCGGCCTGCTTCCTGCCCTCCAAGTCCAAGACCGTCACTTTATACCCTCAACGCATCATTTGCCTAGCAGCAGCCAGCCCTGCAAGGCCAGCAGCGACTATAACCACACTCCGCTAACCAGCCTCAGTCGGAATCTTCTCCTTAATAGCCAGAGACACCCCAAAGTTAATATATCCATGAGAAACTAAATAGTTATAAGTAGAATCCAATAAACCATGACAATGCTTAGGTATAGAACTCATGAAAATATCCTTCGACACCCAATTCGACACATTTTCGCGCCATTTCGCAATGATATGGTTCCTAATGAGAATGTAATTGACCTGCTCTATCCCACCAATAACCCCGAAATTGGTCTCCTCCTCCGTGAGCGAATCGGCAGGGAACCCAGCCGAGAGGGCAATCAAGGCCTCGGCCGTGGACTCCTTGTTGATCACAATGATCTCCTCGGACATATCCGGCACCACCGTGGTTGCTGAAGTGCTAGGGTTTTCGGCATTGTTTCGAGCTGGAATTGAAATTGAGCTGGAAGGAGGAGTAGTTGTAGTGGGAAAAGAGAGACCGTTGAGACCGTTGGGAATCGGAGGTACGCGAAACGAAGTCGCGGAAGGATGTGGCCGGCCTCGCCTCCGCTTCTTCGGAATCGTGAATGAGAAAAAGGAGGGAGATGATGAGCTAGTAGTAGGGTCGTCGATTGGGATTTGGGTCGGCGCTGGGGACGGGTTCGGGTTCGGGTCAGGGTCAGGGTTTCGGGAGGAACGACGTGGGCGAAGGGAATTGGCGGGAAAGAAGAGAAGTCATCGGGGACTTCGTTGGGTGGATCCATCGCTGTCGGAGTGCGCGACGGAGACGAGAGAGGTTGGTTAATTTGGTTCCGGGTGGCACAGTTTAGTAGAGGTTTTGGGCCTGAACTTGGGCCATTCTGTGGGCTAAGTTTTATTAGTATGGGCGATGAACAAGCCCAATATATCATGAACAAGCCCAATATATCACGGACCCAATTTGGCACAGCTTATGGAGCAACTTTTGTAGCTTAAATTAAACATTAAGTTACTTAAAGTGTTTGACAAACTAAAACAATTGTAGCTTATTTCAAAAATTGCACATAAAAGCTATAAGTTGCAGCATCTTATAGAAGTTGGCAATATGCAACTTCTATAAGCTATAAGCTACAATTGATTATTTTCACAGCACAATCCTCCCAAACTAGGTCGTAGTTGAAATTTCATGATGATCAAACTCGTTGCAGCCACAATGTAGTTGAAAATTGTGATATGGATCGATTTTTACTATGCGATTCGAGCTAAGCACATATATTGAACATTCATTTATGGGACATTCGCAAAGACTACGGCTATTGACACCCCATTTTTCACTCCTCACACTTCATTGCTCTTTTACACCCCACTGAAAGATTTTAGAGAGTGTAAAATGCTAAACTCACCCAATTTATTTATAAAAATACCCATTGGGGTGTACCTATTACGAAAAAGAACAAAACTTTGATACACCTCGATCTTCTTTTGACCCCAAGTTCCTACGTTTATTAGCTGTACTCAAGAGATTGAAAAAAATAATAATTAGGGCACGAAGAGAGAAGAGACGCGATGAAGAAAGAAAGAGGAGGATGCTGCGAAGAGGCGACAACTCTCGCTACAATTCCTTCTCTTCCTAGTTTTTGGGTGGTCTTCTCTGCCAAGGTTCAAGTTTTTGGGAGCCTTCTTTATTTCACATCGTTTCAGGTAAAGCTCTCTCAATTTTCCCCCTAAAGTTACATGTCCTTTAATTATGATTGAATAGATATCATTAGGTTCGATTGATCTTGATTACTTCCGTTTATGAGAACCCATTGTAGACCTAACCCTGTTTTTAATTTTCAATAAATTTGAGCCAACCATGATTGGGTCTAGCAACAAAGGATTTAGTTTCATTTTTATTTTGAGTGTATGTTGAATGAAGTAGTGATGGTCTGGTAGACATGAGTTTTTTTATAAGGTATATGTTTTGTGGATAATATATATTTTCCTGTTTTTCTTGTTTTTTTTTTTTTTGTGTTTAGGAAAAATTATTAGTCACATATTTCTTTTCCTCATTTATGCTTGAACCGTATAAGGAACTAGCATGAAAACTGTTAATATAAAGATTAGGAACTATATAATCATTTGATTAATTTGTTTATCTGAACTCTTGCTTTAGTTTGGAAAATATTTTTTATTCTCTAAACTTAGCCATTTAGTTTAGGTTTGTAATATTGGTGGCCTCAGCCATGGAAAAAATATCGATTTATTAGATATGAGGTGATGATTAAGGAATAAGAGTGAAGAATGGGAGAATAAACTACTTGTTTGTTTACACTTTGGTATTGAACTTATTGTATACAGTTTGATTTCAAATATAAATATAGATGACACATCACGAGTTCGGCCGACAACCTCGGCTAGGGCAGATAGACAAAGTAAAGTAGGTCAATACAAATGTAATCGTCATGCATATAGAACTACACCAGAAGAGGTCGCCAACTCTTTAATGGAAGCAGTTGGTGACACTCAATCAGAAGAGGTTGGTAATCCTCAATCGCGAGAGGTTTTTATTCCTCAGCTAGATACAGTTTCTAATGATAAGCAAACTCCTGAACTAATTAAGTCAACCATTTACTGGAGGCCTTACAGATTTGTCTTAAGCATTTTGATACTCATATAGCCGCATCTATATGGAAGCATAAGGTAAGTACTATTTATTACCTTTTTACTCTTAGAATCCATGTACTACTTATTCACCTACATCTTTTATTTTTAAATAGGGTCGTGATCCACTCAAGTGTTTCTTCAAAACAGTCACGCTTCGTCAGTGAGACTGGCAGGGTAAGAATGACAATACTATATTTCAGAAGTATATTAAGGAGTATGGATTATTCTCACTAGTTAATAGTTCTTACACTCATATAGATAAGGTGATTGTATCTGCCTTTGTTGAAAGAAGGCAACATGAGACAAACTCCTTTCACTTACCTTTCAGTGAAATGACCATCACATTAGATGATGTGTCCAACATTTTAGGCATTATGGTAAATGACTTTGTTGTGACTCCAATGAATAAGATAAATGGCGTCAAACTTTTGATAAAGTCACTTAGAGTAAATAAAAAAGAGGCTTATGACGAGCTGCATCATTTGGTGGTGAATTTGTGCATTTTAATTGGCTAAGAAACATGTTTGGTGATGTATCTTATTCGAATTTTGCTGAAAAAAATATATACACTGCTAAGGCATACTTGTTGTACTTATAAGGATGTACTCTATTTGTTGATAAGGCTTCATCTAGAGTGTCAAATGTCTATTTAAATATTATGTGGGACTTGGATAAAGTGAAAGAATTTTCCTGGAGTGATAGGGATTTAGCATGGTTGTATAGACAATTAGGCCAAACTAGCCATGTTGATGTAAAACAAATGAGGGGATATATGACATTACTACAAGCATGGATTTACGAGCATGATGTGATTACGACCCTAATTACTCATAAGATTTGCCACGTGTTCGTCGGTGGAAACCATGAAAAGAGGGTAGCTCAACGTCGGATGATGTTATCAAGTTAAGAATAAGGCTTGATGCTTCAAAACCTAACCAGGTTTTATTGATCAATAAACCTGACATGTACATGTCTAGGAGATATTGTGCACTTACATTCCAGAATAATATTTTTAATTGTATGTGACATGTCAGATTTGACTTTTGATGAATGTTGTTATTTAATTTATTCAGGTTAAATGTGATCCATATAAAACAGAGAGACAACTTCATCCGCTACTAGAAATTTTACTACAATCAAGTATTTCGACGTAGTTGAACCTTACTACCCAAATAGGGTGTTACGACAGTTTGGCAGGGTACAAACTATCCCTCCAATTCCTCGTTTTCCTTCTCATGGTAAGCGTGGTTGCAAGACAAACTCATATAAGATTGTATATGACTATTTAGAAGGGACAGGGGAGTCGTGGACTAATAATGTGTTGTCAATAAACAATTTAAGTTTGCTGTTAGATTTATTTCAGAAGTTGTAAACGATTATGTACAAAATCCTGAATATGGCGGTGCTTTTGAAGACCTCTTTACATGTTACTAAGTACAATTGGAATGTTATCCTTGTAGTCAAATTGTGAATTTCATTGATTAGTACTTGATAACTAAATGCATACTCTTTTTTAGGGGACCGTGAAGCTCGTATTTTGGCTCTAACAAGACCTATCATTGCAATGGGTGTAAAAGAAGCTTTGAAGAGACACCCTGAAGAGTTTATGAAGCTCTTAAGAGTGTGCAACGTATTGTAGATGAGTCTAACTTAAGAGAAATCTTAACTTATCAACGAAGAAATAGATGATAGGCCATGATAATTTCTATCTGTGTTGCCAGGATTAATTATAGGCCTCCATATTTCTTTGTACCAGTATCCCTTGTCTTCTTTTTATTTTTCTTCTGACTACCAACTTTGAACTTTGTTGAGCTATCTCAATCTTGGTTATCATCGATATTCTTCTTCTTCGACGGCTTATAGTCATCGCTTCTTTCACAACATAATGTAATTCTTGCTCTTCTCTTGCCAACTCCTCCCAAATATGACCTCTTCATGACAATAACAAACTTATTTCGAATTCCTTGCAAACGAGCCTAAGTTACTAGAACAACTTTACTTTCAAATATCTTCAAAATAAAAACAAATTACTTAACATAATCATGGAACATTAAGCCATCAATAATAATAAGTTAATAATAATTTCTTCAAACAAATGTTTACCTCATCAGTGGTGAATTCACTTTTGTAATCATCCTCTAAAATATTATCAGCACGGACATCACAATCTTCCACGTCATGTAAGTAATAATAAAATAAAAAATAGTCCTTTCATTTGTTATGCTACTGACAAGCATTGTTAGAGCATTTGTCAGGGCCCTGACAAACAAATAACATTGCTTGGCTGAGCCCAACTTTATGTTTGTTAGGACCCTCACAAATGATGTATGTTTGTTTGTTAAAAGCTTGTTAAATATGATATTTCAGTTTGTTAGTCATTAAACAAACGTTATAATTTCATTCATCAAAGGTTTGTCAAACGAAAGATACTTATTTGTCATATATCTAACAAACAATCAATTCTTAAACCTTCACTCTATCGCATGTGTTTTTGATGGATGGTCACAATCCTGCACATGACTTATGATTTTAGCATTCAATTCTTAAACCTTTTGTCTCTCTTGCATTTGCCTTTTAATAAGTCTAAACTGCAACACCTCTACTTGTGACAAAACTTTTCTTTTAGAGTTGCATTATCTACACAATAGAGAACAACGATAAACGATCAAAATACTTAAGTCAAGCCGAGTTCGCATGCGCACACACAGAGTTAAAAGCAAAGCAAGATGATTCTATGTCACAGTTAGAGCTTATTTCACATCAATCTCAGAAATTATGAATGTATGGTATAAATTTTGCAAAACAAATGTACTTGTTGAGTAGCAGTTTCAGGTGAATAAGAGTTTTGCTTCACTTTTACTTGTTGGGGTGTTGAAACATTAAAAATTGCAAGTTTAAGTAATAATAAAGACATTTATGTAAATTGCGCTAATGATAAATAGTAATTCAATAATACAAATAAGATGGAGTGTGAATAGTCGTAACTTTCGCAAAACATCTAACTATAACGAAGGAGTATATTTGTCACGTCACACCTATCATCTTGGGTATGACACGCATGAAAGAGTACAACTTGCATAAGAAAGTATAAACTAATCAACTGCTTCTCAAACTGTAATGACATGTCCAAATATATTTAGCGCTTTCACTTGATTCTAATTAACTCGAAATTTGATTCTCTCGGACTTTCTCTTTCATTAGTCCCTTGGATCAATTCTCACTTGGCTCGTAAATTTACCTAGGCATTTCTGCATCTCTTGTAGCTACGTGACATGAAGGCTCTACATCTTTAACAAAAACAAAGAAACTCAATGTATCACTTGAAAACCAACACTCAATAGATAAAGCATCAATTAAACAATTTATCGTGGACGATACATATTTTGATTTTAAATATTTTTATATAAAAAAAGAAAAGAAAAGAAATTAAGAAAAATAAAATACAGAGACACAAACAAATTGGTTGAAAAGGTGCCGGCGTGGCTATTTCGTACTTTTCTTCCTGCGGTGCGTCTGTCAAAGCATACACATACATAGTTGCATACATAGTCATTGGGCATTGGCCTTCCCTTCCCTTCCCTTCCATGTAGGCACCACCGCCAGTCATTTCGATCCGTTCTAACGCGCTTCTCCCACCTTCAAGTGACCCGATCCAATATCTAGCCCCAAACCCGACCCGAACTCCCAAAGCTCATCTGAATCGCGCGCTCTCTCTCTCTCTCTCTCCATTCCCGTTTTCATCTCGTCTCACAATTCTTCCACATCTTCAGAAACGACTGTGTTTTCTCGCTCCCCGATTCAACGAGCCCTTGTCTACCTAGCTCTCGCGGCCTTCACTCTAGGTACATAAATCATCAATCTTTCGTCGAATTCGGTGTCCAATTCCATGTCGAAGCCTTGTGTTTCTGTCTTTTTATTGGTGTTCTTTAGAAGCTTAGGCTCTTTTTGAATTGCGCCAGAATCGCTTTCAGCTTAGATTTAGCTCTTCTGGATCTACAGGTAGTTTTTCTTTGCATCGAAGCTCAATAATGCTCTGTCTTAAGTTGCTCGGCATCCGAAAGAATCTGGTGATAGAAATTGAAAGTGTGGCTCTTTTGTTGTTGTTGTTGTTGCTTAGAAGAGCTGTAATTTGAGCTCGAAGAGAGTAGCATTGCCTTTCGGTTAATTTGTTTTGTAGTTTTAGTCTCATTATGTACTTCAATTGTTACCAAACAGTGTGTTTCAGAGTGTTTAAGTTATGCACTATTTACTGTAGAATGTATAGTTTGAGTGATATATTGTGTGCACTTACAGAAGTTTTCGTAGGTATACTACTGGACAAATAGTGCTAGTTTACTAATTGAGGATACCGAGCTCTCTGTCGTCACCAAAAGGAAGGCTTTGTCGAAATGAGCTGACTTGTAGAGCTTCTGCTAAGGTGAAAGCTCAATATGGGGATATTTGATGGATTGCCTGTGTCTCCGGATAAAGAAGTAAGTTCGATTTATCCTTTTTTATTTCTAGCGACTATTTTCTGTTTATATGCACTGGTTTCAAGTCTGAATTTCTTTATTTTGTCTTAATTAATTGACTTTAGCATCTATAGTGTTGTATCCTCATCCCATAGGATGAATCCTGTTTGGATGCATGTGAGTTCTTACTTCTTACAGTGTACAGAGAACTACATAAAATGTTTGTGGTTAGTCTAGAACAATTTGTTTATTCTGTCTAAATTGGACATTCTATAGTGAATCCATGATTGTTTTTTTCATACTGATATAAAATATTCATTTTCATCTCTGGGCGTAGGGGTTTTAGTGGTGTAGATATGCTGTATATTATTTGTGATACGAATAGCTATATATAAAGTCCAGTATACACATAATAGTTTATCACAAGAACCAGGAATCACCCAACTCAGAAGGTGTGAGAATTCACATCAGAAAATTCCTGTTTATGAGAAAGATAAAGAGAGCTGCAGGTTGCTCTATTATAGGTCTGGTAGTTAGCATAAGGTAAATAATAATGATAATCTGGTGGGGTAAATATCTTGTACGGAGTATGTATATACAAGTTTAAAGTTCAGTGTCTAGAGACAGGCCCCATTTCAGGATACACAATCACTTCATGATAGTCTCTTCTAAACCCTGTGGTATGCATACTGTATATTAATTTCAGCTTCTGATTTGGACTCTGTGGTTTAATGGTGTCTTCAGTATCTGAGGGAGGAGATTGCAAAAATAGATGAGAGTTGGGCTACGCCACGTTTTGATTCATTACCTCATGTTGTTCATATTTTGACATCCAAAGACCGTGATGGTGAAGTCGAGTTTCTGAAACAGCAAAGTGATGTTGTTGAGGAGGTTGTGGACGAAGTTGTTCACCATTATCACAGTGGCTTTAACAGAGCAATTCAAAATTATTCCCAGGTTACAAATTTTCTTATTCAGTATATATGTAATGGGTTTATCCATTTATTCTGTTGTATTTGCTCAATTTCCCAGCTTTCTAGTATCTTGGTACTCTCTTGAGGGTTTTTTCTTTTGATAAGAATCTGATATTGCACACATGTAATTGAAGTAATTATTTTCTGACCCGAAGGTAAAGCATAAGAACATTTTTAAGGTATTCCTTAGTTTTTCGCTCGAGCTGCCTCTGGTTTCCTTCCTTGCGACTTGATAGAAACTAAAGACACACAACACACACACAATTATATAAATATATAATTGAACAAAAGATTGATAAATAGTGGGAATTTCTTTACCTAGAAATGTAGCTCATTTGATGAAAGTACTGCTGTTTCAGGCCAAAACAAATAAGATTCTTTGTATGATAAAAAAGAAACATTTCTTTACTTTTTCTTCCAGATCTTGCGGTTGTTCAGCGAATCTACTGAAAGTATTGGTGTCTTAAAGATTGATTTGGCTGAAGCAAAAAGGCGTCTTAGTGTCCGCAATAAACAATTGCATCAGTTGTGGTACCGGTCAGTGACGTTGCGCCACATAATCTCCCTATTGGATCAAATTGAGGGAATATCTAAGGTTTGTCATCTTGGTTTCTGTAGTCAGGCCATATCAGGCTCAATGTTAGTTCCTCTTTACAAGTACAATTCATGACCATGCATGCCTGTTTGCAGCTGTAATTTGATATATGCTGGATACGTTGTGTTGAACCTCTCCACACATCTAGACGTCTTTAGTTAAATTTATGAGCCAGCAGTAATAGTCAAAACACATGCACACATACTTGCGGCCTTACAACTAAGGAGTTAGCACTCCATTCAAATTTTTCATATACACACCCACACAAATCACGCCTTACAGCTCAGGGATCTATAGTTGCAGATATAGCCAACAGATACATATGCTTTAACACATTTCTACTGGCTGGTGGTTAGTACCTCGCTGAATAACTAGCGAAAGTATAGTTTAACTGCATCATTTTGTAATTCATGAATGGTCTATCATATCCACTTCAAAATTTGGCTCAGGTTCCAGCTCGTATAGAGAAGCTTATATCTGAAAAGCAGTATTATGCCGCCGTTCAGTTTCACGTTCAATCGATGTTGATGCTTGAACGTGAGGGGCTTCAGACGGTAGGTTTCTTAACTCTTTCAGCCTCTCCTTTAGCGATAATATTATTGAAATATTTTCCCCTTTTTATGTATACCTCCAAAAGTTTAGTCATATAACAGCCTGTTCCCTTCTCTGATGGTGACTTTAGAAACCTTTTCCCTTCTCTAGGAGTATCAGAACAGAAGCTACATAGAAATTGATGATTTCAATTTTTTATCTTTCATCTTGCATCTTCCTTTAATGTTTCTTGATGCAGTGTGGCATTGGCTGAAATGTTGTGAAGGATATGTTTATGGTGATTAATTTATGAATTGATAATTATAATTACTGGCCCAGGTTGGTGCCCTTCAAGATGTTCGCTCTGAGTTAACAAAGTTGCGAGGAGTTCTGTTTTACAGAGTGCTAGAGGATTTGCATGCTCATCTCTATAACAAGGGTGAATATAGGTATTTACTTACCTTTCGATTTCTTCTCTTTTTTGTAACTACTGTAAATTGCATCACTTCAACGGTATTACTTTTCATAAAACTTCCCTTTGAGACTGTTCTGTGTGTTGTAGGTTTTCTGTGTGTGAGACTCCACATTATCTTAATTATACTGAGTTCCATTTGGGTTTAATTTCATGTTAGGAGAACTATTTGTAGTAGTCCATGCTGCTGTAGTAGTCCTTAGGTGTATCATCAATATTTGTGGGCTACAAACGCAAAAGGGAGAAAAAGTAATAACAAAGATCCTTAAATTTGCCTCTGTTTTACTTGAAATTGGACAATGGAAAAGAAAAGGTGGAACACCTCCTCTCAAACTTTTCCTTCTATCTTTTTTCTCGTCCGAATTTGGGTGGACTCATTGAGAACTCAGCTAGCTGTCCTAGTGATGTATGCATCCATAATTCTGAGCAAGGTCCCAAGTAGAAGCCCTCCTTTCCAAAAATCAAAATGCTGGTTACTAATCCGAATGCGAGGATAATACTAATATTTTCTGTTCTTTTTCAGGCCTATTAATCGAGGAATGTATATCTATCTAGTTGACTCTAAAATGTTTAATGTAACTGAATCTAATATTTCGTGGACATCTTTTTCCTCTTTCTGTGGGAACTTGGTGGCAATTTGTTATTTTTATCTTTCCAGTCACCAAGCATTTTATTCTTAAAATCCTATATCTCGCCCTTATTCTGATATTTCTTTGTAGCTCTGCTGCATTGAGCTTGCATGAAAGGGAAGATGAGGTACTGACCACCACAGCTGTTGTATATTCGATGAGTCATTCACAATCCCTGTCTCGAAGAACCAGGCTATTAAAAGGTGAAAATCATCTCAGTTTTCAAGGAGATGGATCATATAGGGCCGGTTCTGTTGATGGAGGGTAAGATTTCTAACTTTAACTGTTCTAGCTGTAATTATGTTTGTTGTTGCCTGGTGGGACTATTTTCAACCACCATTTTATTCATTAATTCATCGCCATTTGAAAGATATATTTTTCTTAAGCTTTGTATCATTGTTTGTTTACCATTCCTCTTCAATTAAAGTATCTTTCATTTTATTTCAAATGTCTCACATTATGTATGTGTTATCTTTTGCAGCAGAAATTTCCATTTTCCTCATGCAATTAAATCTCTTTCATAAAAATGTAAAACCCTCGTGGGTGTGTATGAAAGAATTCTTATGTTCATCAGGAAATGTGTGTTCTAATATGAGAAAACGTTAAGTTATAATTTATGTGGTGACCACATGGTTAATATTGGAGAAAAGAATACTTATGATGAAGTAGCTACTTCATTTGTGTAAACTAGTACTTGAAATCTAGAAAGAGGTTTTACTTAATCAAAAATTTGGTAAGTGGTCTTTCTGAAATCTACTAATTGGATAGTTCTTTCTGGAAATGTATATGATATTCTATATCTGTTTTCTCTTCTTTTGTGTCCATTTGGTTGTAAATATGAAACTCTAGACACCACATGCTTGAGTTGCACTCATTTACGGAAAATTTTGAGTTCTCAGTGTTATTATTTGAGTTTCTATCTGATAAGTTTCTCCAAAGATCTGAAGACTTTATCATTTCAGTTCTTCTTTCGATGGCCCTGACGAGGAGGGCAGTCTGGAACTGCATTATGAAGCTACTTCAGATGAGCATACAACCTCGGCTAAGGCAAATGGTGATGTGAAAATTGCTCCTCGTCACATGCCACCCTGGCTTCAGTACTCCACTCCGGATGAATTTCTTGTATGAGTGTTGAAAAATATATATCATGTTTGCTTTTGATGATTTTTTTTTCTTCTGTTCTGAAAGCTTTTGGTTTATGGATTCAGGAAGCAATCAAGAAAAGTGATGCTCCACCTCATGTCAAGTATTTGCAGACCATGGTTGAGTGCCTTTGCATGCTTAGGAAAGTTGCCGCGGCTGGGGCTATAATATGGTTTGTGTCTGGCTGAGTTACTCTTCTCACATATTATATTAAGGAGATTCTTTATCTGATCTATACTCTCAAGATGATTTATCAACTCCTCTGATAATTTTTTTTTTTTTAATTTTTTTTTTTGCATGACAGCCAAAGATTGCGACCTACACTTCACGATATTATCACAGCAAAGATTAAGACTCATGCCGAACTAGTTAATTCTTCAAGGTCTAGCATTGGGCAGGCTGGCAGAACTGCAACAGCTGGTCTACATTTCATGAAGGGACAGAAAGGAAATTATCAGTTGCCGAAAGCGAAGCGTCAGAATGGGCTATCACCCGCTGGATCTCTATTGGCAACAAGTCCCGTCTCACCTGTGATGGCACCTGCGGGGAAAGCACAGGCTGCTGCAAAAGACCTTCTTAATTCAATTTTCGATGCTGTTGTTCAGATATTTGGTGAGATGCTTTTTAATTTTTAATGGGTTTTTATTACTATTTCTAAGTTTCCATTTGTTTCTATGATATTAAGGCTGAATTCATTAGTACAATAATTCAGAGAACCATGTGGTTGTCGGGGAGCTTTTGGAAACAAAATCGTCCCATCAAGCAGACATGAACACATCAAAATCAATGCCGACAGATGTAAATTATAATATAGATTCTGGGTCATCCCAAAATACTGGAGGCTACAGCATTAGTTTTTCCTTGACAGTATTACAGGTAATAGATTTGCTCTAGTGTCATTTGATAAAATTACCAGATGGATAATCTTGTGAATACTGTAAAAGGAAGCCCGTGTCATATTGGTCCGAAGGTCTGAACCAATTTTTTTTCCTTTTCTTCATCTGTGTAAGAGTGAATGCCAGCAACTTATTTGTGAGATTCTGCGGGCAACTCCTGAAGCTGCATCTGCGGATGCTGCTGTACAAACAGCTAGACTTGCGAGCAAGACCCCTTCCAAAGATAAGAGGCAAGTAATTTGATGCACTTAGATTTAACCTTATAATATGCCATTATTCATTTTTTCTGATCTATTCTTTTCTTCAAATTTTAATTTTGTAATTTTCTTATCCGTGTTGAGTTTTTTGGGTGGGATGTGTGGATATGACGATATGTATGGTTCTATGAACCTGAAGTGGTGTACGTACCCACTCAACTTTTTACCCGCCGTTGAAGCATAACCATTATAGCCAGCAATGACATGGTTAGTTTTTGATGGGGGTGGAACTAGGGCTATGAGGGGAGGGGAGGAGGAATTTCTTTTTCCTTGAATTATTCTTAGGGAGTCCTGTAGCATCTGGTGAGTTTAGGAAGTCTTTGCTTGAAATGAGATTGCCCATGAGGATGCGTGGTGTCAGAGTGATGAGTTGATTGCCCTCTAATGGTAGAGCTGTCAATCTGCTATGATGTGTTCATTGGTAATTTGGTAGTTGTGGTAATCCACTGTGGTCAAAGCTTTGAAATGGATTCTATTGACTACTTTTCTGTAACTTTATGAAGTCGCTTGACAGTTTAGTTGTAGAAACTTACCCTTTTCAAGTTTTAATTATGCATTTTCCTCATTTTTAAGCCAATCATCATGAATCTGACTATAAATTTTTGTCACTACAGATACCAAATATCCATATGACTTTAATTATTTTTCTACGCTGATATGCAATTTCCACATTTTGTACCTTTGATTTGATCTCAATTTCTCAAGCATTTATCTGTTTTTTGTTTGTTTGCACTTATGCCCATTTTTTTTCATCCATGATGGGTTACAGGGAGGGTGCAGAAGATGGTCTTACCTTTGCATTTCGCTTCACAGATGCAACTACTTCTATTCCCAACCAAGGTATATTTGATTTTGATCCTGCGGTAACTTTATTTGAATAGACTTGCAGACACCATCCTAGCAGTCCTTAAATATATGATATCTATTCCCTTCAAAAGTTTGGCAGGTTGATATTACCCATCCTTAAAATCAGATTGACGTTGTGGCTTCCACAACCTTTTTCTCAGCATTTATGTATATTTAACTGCATGGTTTTAGTATGAGTGGGGTTTATTTCACAACTTCGCAAGGACCTATCACTGACAGCCTGTTGTACTTGTGTAGGATGGGGCTTGCATAGTTATTGATCAGTTATATTTTTTATGGTGCTCTGCATCTTTCATTCTCCAGGGACTGATCTCATTCGTCAAGGCTGGAGTAGAAAGGGCCCAAATGTATCACAAGAAGGTTATGGGTCTGCAGCTGTCTTGCCTGAGCAAGGCATATATCTAGCAGCATCTATTTACCGGCCTGTTATTCAGGTTTTAGACTTGTTCCTTTTATTGTGGTTCTAGTTCAAAATCTGCTCTTAGTCATGTTATAAATTTGAGACTACCAGTCC
This sequence comes from Geum urbanum, assembly GCA_946800695.1. NCBI lineage: Eukaryota > Viridiplantae > Streptophyta > Magnoliopsida > Rosales > Rosaceae > Geum > Geum urbanum. The sequence continues at coordinate 31,061,899 of OX327017.1, forward strand.
TGTTTTGATTTATGTGCTCTGCTCTACAGTTTACAGATAAGGTCACTTCTATGCTTCCAAAGAAGTCCTCCCAGCGAAGGTCAGGCCCAAAACCAAACAACTCCAAACCAAACAACTCCGTATTTAGTGCTTATGCATGTAATATCATGCTTAACATGGAATTGATGCAAATAACGTGTGCCTTATTTGCTTTCAGAAGCATGCTTTTTTTCTCTTTCTGATCAGATATTAATGCTTGCCATGACAAATTGAATATGGAAATAGAAAAATTACTTGGCCTTAAATGAGAAGTTATCTATGATTTTATCACTCTGGGCCTGTTTCAGTATAATACTGGTCCTGTTTCTGTGGATCACCATATCATATGGAAGTATACCAACATCTGCCTGTATCCATCTATAACAATCAGTAACCTGTAATATCTGTCTGTATCAATCAATAACAAATCAGTAACCTGTAATATCTGTCTATTTATTGATGTTGGGGGTGGAAATTCACTTACAGAGAGAAAGAGAAGTTTATGCTTTGGTTTACTAAGGTTCTAATATAGATGATTAGACAGACAAAATAAGAGACGTGCCATGAAGACCTTTTCTGGGAGAGATATAGGTTTGGAGCTATGTTCTCAAATCTTGCAATCCTTTAGTTAGAATTTTTTTTTAAAAGTTGGTAAAGCTTTAGGTTTAGAGAACTTGTGGTTTTATAATCTGTTTAATTTGGTGTTTACCACAGGTGAATTGCATACCTTCTTGCTGATTTTTATTCAGTTTTCATCACCATAGATATGGATGTTAAAATTCTACCTTTCCATTATTTTCTTTGACAAAAATTGTTATACTTACTTCTGGACCTGCAGTAATGATGGGTTGCTGGCTTTTGTGGAGAACTTTGTGAAGGAACATTTTCTACCTACGATGTTTGTAGACTACAGAAAAGGCGTCCAGCAGGCTATATCAAGCAAGTTCACAACTTGTTACTCTAAATGACTTCTTTCTTCCATTAAGTAATACAATTTAATAATAGTCTCAGTCCCTCTGATTTCATCTAACAACAGAATACAAGTCATTATTCACCAAGAATTTCATTTACTCTTACTCTTGAAAGAAAGAAAAACAATCCCTGCATTCTGCAATCTGGTCCAAATGTCAAAAAAATTTTTAGTGATGAGTATGTCAGGTTCATACGGATAGCAACCTTTTGGAACATCTTTTATAGAAAACTTCTGATTTTTGAGGAATTCTTATAGGTCCTGCTGCATTCCGTCCGAGAGCACATGCTACTTCTTCCTATACTCATTCGATTGAGAAGGGTCGTCCTGTTTTACAGGGACTTCTTGCGATAGACTTCCTAGCAAAAGAGGCAAGTTTTAGCTATGGGTCTGATAGTGCTGTACTGACCAGGTTTTGGGGGATTAAACTTTGTCTCCCTATGCTCGAGTTATTTCGAAATAATCATTAATTTTCCAAATAATTACTTACACCAGGTTCTTGGTTGGGCACAAGCTATGCCTAAATTTGCTGGTGACCTTGTGAAGTATGTACAAACTTTTCTTGAACGAACCTATGAAAGATGCCGGACCTCATACATGGAGGTAATAATGTTTACTCTTCACTTTTATTTTGACTTAAGACACCAGTTTCTTTCTGTTGACTTACGATACCAATATCTTACTGTTGATTTATGACTTAAGACATCATACATGAGCTACGTTATAGTTCTCTTTTTACGCTGTTGCGTTTGTATCCAGTTTTCTTGTAGGATGGTTAACTAGAAAATGGTGCACCATAAGTTTATTTCCTGTATACTTTATTCAAGTTTTGATATTTCCGCAGGCGGTTCTGGAGAAGCAGAGTTACATGCTCATTGGCAGACATGATATTGAGCAATTGATGCGACTTGATCCAGCGAGTGCGTATTTGCCAAATGCAATTGGACAGTCAAACATAGAGACCCATGCTTCTGATACTGAAAGTTATGAGGTTGAACTAGAACTGAGCGAGTTATTATTGAATTTGCCGCCTATTAAGCAGGTGTCTTTCTTATAAAATCACATCCCCTTTCTTACTCTTTCTTAGTTTCAAATATCAGACTTAACTTATCTTGTCTTCGTGTATTGTTAGTGGAGAAGTTGCTCATAAAGCATTTAGTAAGTTCTTCAATTTTAGGATTCGTAACTAACATTACTTTTTGACCCTCTCACAGGATAATCTAATTCGAGATGACAACAAGCTTATATTGTTGGCTTCCCTCAGTGATTCATTGGAGTATGTAGCAGAGTCAATTGAAAGGCAAGTTCATCTGATTTTTCTCAAGAATTAATTTTAGATTTGTGATTTATGAATCTCAAAGGGTTATGCACTGATAGCCTACTTGAAAGCATGAAGGTTGTTAGTTTGAGCAAGTTTCAAGATCCTATTTCTGGGCTCTATGTTATTATTCGTGTGGCACTGAATTGTGTCAAGACAAAGTTTAGCAAGTAAAGGAGGTTTTAGTATTGAACATCAGGTTTTACAATTGTTCTCTGTAGATTACGTTTTCAGATGCTCATTTATTTTGCTATGTTTGCTTTTTTCTGTGGAAATGAATATCATTTGCATTAGTTAGTCACATATCTTTTATATAGTTTTGGTTGCAATTTATGTCAGCTTCAATTGTGTATACTTGTTGTGCAATAGGGTTGGAGAGACCATGTTTAATGCTCCACATCAAATAGAGGATAGTGGCAATAACCGTCACAGACGAACAAGTAGTGCTCCTGCTAGGGACCTGGCATCATTTGCAGATGAGTATAGAAAACTGGCAATTGACTGCCTCAAAGTTTTACGTGTTGAGATGCAATTGGAGACAATTTTCCATATGCAGGTATGTGAGATATACATTCATTCTAGTTTGAAATTGGTACTGTTGAAAGTGCCTGTCTGTGAGATGTATATTCATTCTGCCTGAAAATCGTGGTTCAAACAGGAAATGACAAATAGGGAATATATGGAAGACCAGGATGCTGAAGAGCCAGATGACTTCATCATTTCACTAACTGCACAGGTTAGTACACATATTTTGAGCTGTTGGTAGATTGGTTACACTGCACATGATTTTATGGCCCCACTGTATGGACCTGTGTATTATCGCGTCTGATATATTGTAGCAGTCCTGTTGGATTCTTAGTGGATTTAGTTTGTATGTATTCTTGAAGTTGTGTACATACAACCTAATGGCTCAGTTCTGTCTTCAAGAGAATTAAAATGTTGCATCTAGAATTTAAGTGCTGGCAAAGTGAGTATCCTCGAGTTTGGAACTTGTCATTGGCATATCATCTGTGGTTCAAAAGTCGTTCAATAGTTCTGATATGTAGCATTTCGATGTAGGATGATCGAAAGAGACTCGGAACAAAAATGGGGAAATGGTTTATTTATTGCAACCAAGTGTGCATATTATCATATTGATGATAGCATTTCAATAGATACCTTATAATATCAGAGCAACCTCCCATCCACTCAGTAACTTATATACGTTGCTTGTAAAATATAATGTCACTAGTTGATGTAATTGCCATATGCTCTCAGAAGTGTACTCGTTAGTCCTTACATACTGTTCTGATTCTCTATTTTTAGATAACACGAAGGGATGAAGAGATGGCACCTTTTGTTTCAGCAGTGAAGCGAAATTACATATTTGGTGGGATATGTAGTGTTGCAGCAAACATGTCCATCAAGGTTTGTACTATATATATATTATTTATTTATTTTTTGTTATCCCTGTACTGGTGTTCCTTACAGGCTATATATAGATATGTAACATACCCTCTCTTGTCCACTTCTGATAACATGTGATGCAATGTTGACAGGCTTTGGCTGGTATGAAGTGCATTAATCTTTTTGGGGTTCAGCAGATATGCCGGAATTCGATTGCACTGGAACAGGTACATTAATTTTTTTCTATTTTGATGAACAGCAGGCTATGACTATATTTGTTTCTCTTATGTTTACAGTGCCAAATAGAAATGGGCTTCTTATGGGTTCTCAATATTAAGCCAAAACATGTTTAGTGAAAAACCGGCACTTCTTATTAACAAGTCCTGTCCCTGAGCAAGAGTTGGCTGTCACTTTATTTTTAGCCTAGTTTCTTTAATTCTTTTTGTTTAAACAATATTTTGTCCTCGACTTGAACTCAGCACCTCCCACTTAAATCTAGTAGACTTATGCCGCTAGACGAATTTGTAATCTAGTTGGTTTGTAACTCAACCCATAAACCCAAGTCCCTGACCCATATTGTTGAGTTTGTGATGATGTTATCTGAATTTGATCTTGATTTAAGCAATGGTTACACTTTTTATCGTGACTTTTGACATTGCAGGCTCTGGCTGCTATCCCAGCAATTAACGGCGAAAGTGTGCAGCAGAGACTAGATCATGTCCGAACATACTATGAGCTTTTAAATATGCCATTTGAGGCAAGCCATTTGGAATTTTATTTTACTTTTCATCGTGTGCAAATCCTGTATACCCCACACAATCATAATACTGCTCTCTACCTTCTCACAGGCCTTGCTTGCTTTCATCACGGAGCATGAGCACATGTTTACGGCTGCAGAGTTAGTCAATTCAACTCGAATGCCTATATATTTGCCCTTAGAGTAGTTTGAGTAGCTGCTGAATAATGTGTTTGATTTGACAGGTATGCAAATCTTCTAAAGGTCCAAGTACCTGGAAGGGAGATTCCAGCTGATGCAAAAGATCGTGTTTCAGAGATACTTCCCCATTAGTATTTCCTGTTTAGATTTTGGATGAATTGTTTGTTCGACAAGATTGATTCTGGAAGAAAAAAAGTGCCAACAAGATGTGAAGTGTTGGCCATTATTACTCAAAACGGCAGAGCAGCGAAAGCAAACTTGGTGGAAGTTGCCATATGGGGGAACCATGTTGTGGCAAATTTTTTTGTGGTACTCACTCACGGGCGACATTGATCTTTCTGCTTCTGCAATTTTGTTATTGTGTAGCAATATTCTTTTTGTTGTGTATCTATGTTTCTCAATGTGCAAGAACTGAATTCAGTTTGATTATATAGAACTGGAAGCCAATGTAAATTCTCATGGTGGTCAATGATTGTAAATCAGTTGTATCAATTCTTAAGAAAAGTGTCGGTTGGATCAAAGACAAACAGATTACATATGCATGCACTTTATCAGTCGGAAGTTTAACTCTCCTCTGCTCCGTTTATGTCCTTTTATTTCTTTAGGAGCCATTATGCTATTCTCTTAGATTACACTACGAGCTCCGGGTAGGTGCAATTTGGAACCGCCCCATGTTATTGCCTATCTGGAATGAAGGCAAGATCTCTACACCACTCTTGCTGGCTGCTGAAGACGTGCAACCAGCCAACTGGCCATTATGCTATTCTGATATGTACACTTCTAGTGGAGGTCTTCATGTATAAACGATGGAATTGTATCACCAAATTTATTATGGGCACGGAGTACACCTCGCAGACCTCCACTAGAAGTGGTTACAGAGAATGACCTCACCCTCTTCTCTTTTCACTGTTAGAAAACCACAAACAACCTCTTTGAGCTTAGATTGACTATCCCTCAAATATACCACTGCATTGTGTCGATCAAACAACCACTTTTTGCTCTACTGATTGATTATTGATCTTCCCACGAAAGTAGTAGTTTTTCTTGAGACCTTCCTTGAGTTTGAATTTCTCTTCTGCGCTTTCTTTCATCCTCTTGGGTTTGAGACTACAAAAGAAGAGAAAGTTACTACTGTGTTGGGGTTCGATTTTCCTTTCTATGGGGCTTGGTTTTGGATCCCTACAATGGAAATTCTTGATGGGGAGTTAATGCATCTGGTCTGAGCTATTTTGGCTTATTTGTCTAGCATTTACTCTTTCATATATGTACCCTTGTACTAGATTCTGTTAGTACAGATGGTTATTGTGCCACTCAATTTGTCTGAGTGAGCCTTTTACCCTTTGTGGTTATATTCCTGTGGTGATTCTCTGCTCAGTTTTGCCATGGCGTCACCTCCCACTGCTCACGAGGAGTTACAGTATGACAATGAGGGCATCATTGAAGTCATGTCGTGCAACTTCGAAAGCAGTGTGGATCTCTTGGATCTTGAACATGGGATCGACTTGCTGGGTCTGCTGATTGCGGACGATGAACCAAATCCGGTCGGCATCAAGGCTTCATACAAGGTATGTGGAAGCATATGGGACAGATTCGAATTATTCCCCTGAAGAAGAATGTATTTGCGATATTGCTTCTCTATTCGACACTGGCCTCACTACCAGTCCATCGATGATATCGAGCCGAACAGAGCAACTTTTTGGATCCAGGCACATGGAATACCAAAAGAACAGCTCTTGGAAACAAATGGCAGAAGACTTGGTAGGATGTTGGGGTTTGTTTTGGAGGTAGAAGATCCAAAAAAGGTTGGGCATAGGGGATATCTCATAATGAGAGTTGATTTCGATCCATGAGGCCTCTGGCAACTTTTTGTCGCTTGCCAAGAAAGGATGGCCCAGAAATTAGGGTTCGTCTGAAGTATGAGAACCCTAAGAAGTTTTGCAGCAAGTGTGGTAGATTGGGTCATATTTTGCAGAGTTGTGATAGAGATGTCAACCTAATTCTTATAAAGATGGGGGTTGTATATGATCAAAATCTAGTGGCAAGCCCACCAGAGAGGGCGGTGTATACACAGTCCAATGTTTCGATCAAGTTCCCATATGTGCCTCGCCGGAACAGTAGTAGAGAGATGCAAGTGGGAATTCAAAATGAGATTGATTTGTGTGCCAAGGTGGATGACACGGAAAGAAATGTTGGACAAAGAAAAGGAGGCATGAGCTTACCCGGTGGAAAACGAAGCACATCTAGTGAGATAGGTCTATATGGGGAAGGTGTTGACCCTAGATTTCGTCCGTTACCAAAAGTAACCATGTTGGTAAAAAGTATATTTTATTATGATCCATGGGACCCGAGCGTGAATGGGTCTTTGTTCAGAAACGGGAGCGTGACTAATGCTTTGAGTGGGCTTAAAATTGTGGACCGGAGCTGAGTCGACCCAACCACTATCCCACTTTGGGCTTTTGAGCAACCTGAGGATTTTTACAAGTGTACTACTAGTTTTCCTTTGGGGGAGGACTATGTTGAACAAGATGAAGACACGCCTCTGCTAAGATATAACAAAAGTGTAATTGACAGGCATTACACTAAGGAGGTGGAAGAAGAGCGTAGGGCCACAGTAAACTCAGTGTCTATTGAAGAGATTTTGGAGCCTCCTATGGCAACTTCTGATCTGAATCAGCCAATTATTGAGATGTACAGGCAGAGTGTTGATATGGAGGCACAACTTGGAAAGAGGAAAAGAAAAGAACATGAGATGGAGAAGAAGAAGGCACACAAAGTGACCACAAATCTCCATATGCAACTGTCCAAGTGAACTGGTAGGAGTACTACGACAGAGGTAAAGGTTTACAAAACCAAAAGGAACAAGAATAACATGGTTGAGAAGAATCTGAAGGAGAAGAACCACTTGAGCAAAAAGACAAACTGTTCGGCAATACGAGTGGAGACTCAGGAAGGGAACAAGGACATCACCACCCTTGTAGGTACTGGTAGCTGGCCTCCAACAGCTGTAAGTGCTCAATGAGTTACCTCTCATGGAATTGTCAAGGGCTGGGGCAACCTTTGAAAATTCGTAGTCTTTGAGAGATGATCAAATCTCGAAGCCTTGATGTGGTTTTTCTAAGCAAAACTCTACAAAATGATCATTTTGTAGAGAAAATCAGAAAGCAGTGTAGGTATCACAAGAGTTTTTGTGTGAAGCCAGAGGAGACAGCAGGTGTATTGAGTTTATAATGGCGCCCGGATCTTGAAGTCACAATGGTTTAATATTCTATAAACCTTATTGATACGGTGGTGTGTCAAGCTGGTATTGCAGCTAAGGTTAGAGTTTCTTGGGTTTATGGCCCCCCATATGTGGGGGAAAAGGCTGCATTTTGGGAATCATGGGAAATGAAGAATTGGAATGAGAATATGCTCAGGCTCATCATTGGGGATTTAAACGAATTAATGTGGATACATGATAAGGATGGAAGGGCCTGTTGGAATCCGCATCGCCATGTTCTTTTGAGGATGTTTGTGGATGAAAATATGCTGCTGGAAATTCCTTTCTCTGGTGCAAAATTCACATGAGCCAAGATGGTCGATGCTGTTATAACTGTACAAGAGAGGCTAGATCGGGGGCTGATGAACGAAAAATGGCTTCTTAACTAGCCTGAATTTCGTGTCACTCATATGCCGAGAATTGGATCTGATCATAGCTCTTTATTTTTGGAGTGTTTTCCTATTAACACTAGGAGAAACAGGGGTCTTAAGTTGGCTCAGAAAGGGTGATTCAAACAACAAGTTCTTCCATTTGACTACTATTCTGAGGCGTCAAAGAAACAAGGTTCTTAAGTTGAAATTACCAGATGAGAGCTGATGTAAAGGTGAAGTTCTGGTGAGGCAGACTTTTGATTCACACTTTAAGGGAGTCTATGAAATAAGAGGAAGTAGGGATTAGGGTGATGCTTTGGATGGAGTGTCTAAGGTAATTACTGAGGAGATGAATAATGATTTGCTGAGGCCTTTTTCAGTGGATAAGATTAGAGAGGCAATTTTTCAACTTGGGGTTTTGAAAGCACCGGGACTTGACGGCTATCCAGGGATCTTTTACCAAAAGTGTTGGAGTGGGGTGAATGGTATTATGGAAGCCACTACTGGGGATTTTATTCATGGCAAGGTTATTATGCGAAATCTAAACAAAACACATATTGCTTTGATCCCCAAAGTCCCTTTTCCTGAGAATAGTTCCTAACTTAGGCCGATTAGTTTATGTAACAATTCTTACAAGATATTGGCAAAAGTATTAGCAACCAGATTAAAGGTTCTTCTTCTAGGTCCGATCTCACATAACCAAAATGCCTTTGTGCCACAACGGCTCATTCAAGATAATATTGGGATTGTCCATGAAGTGTTTCACTATCTTAAGTTGAAGAGAAAGGGTGGAAATTGGGAAATGGGTCTAAAGCTTGATATGCTTAAGGCCTATGATATGGTGGAATGAGATTTTTTGGAGGAAGCACTTCGCAGGTTTGGTTTTGATGTCAAATGGGTGAGGTTGATCATGTCTTGTGTTTCTACTATTTCCTTTTCTATAACCTTAAATGGCAAACCAAGAACCTTTTTTCAACCTAATCGAGGACTTAGACAAGGGGATCCACTATCTTCTTATTTGTTTCTTCTTGTCAGTGAGATTCTCTTATTAAAGGTTTCGAAGGCCATTGGTGACAAGTAGTTGGTAGGGGTCAAGTTGGGGAGACAGTGCCCTCCACTTTCTCACTTATTTTTTACGGATGATGCTGTGTTCTTTCTTAAGGCCACTTTGAAGAATTGTGTTGTGTTTATGAAGTTGCTACGGGAGTATTGTCTAGCTTCGAGACAAGATCAACCCTATTTTTTACTTCAAATACTCTGGAATAGGTGAAGAACCTAATGAGTTTGTCACTCAGCATTCCCTTGTCACTAGACCCGGGGAAGTATTTGGGGTTGCCAATATTTTAGGGAAGTTCTAAGAAACAAGCTTTGGCTTTTGTTAAGGAAATAATTTGTTAGAAGTTAGCAGGATGGAAACAATGTACTCTTTCCTTGGCAGGAAAGGAAACACTTTTGAAGGCTATAGCAATGGTAGTGCCGACGTATCCAATGGCCTGTTTCAAATTTCCCTCAACCTTATGCAAGGAGATTGATGCAAAGATGAGCAATTTTTGGTGGGGACAATCAGAGTATGGAAACAAGATACACTGGAGGAGTTGGCAATTTTTGTGTCAAGCAAAGGAGAATGGAGGGTTGGGGTTTCGTAGTCTAAAATCTTTTAACTTGGCCATGATTACAAAGCAGATATGGAGATTGATTAATGAACTTGAGTGCTTGTGGGCTACTGTCATCAAAGCCCGGTATTTCCCAAAGTGTAATTTCTCTATTGCGTTAAAGGACACAAGGTCTTGTGGGGTTGGTCGAATTTATTACAGGCTAGAGATATTATCTTGCAAGGCACTAGTTGGCAGGTCATGAATGGCAGCAGCATTAAAATTTGGAAGGATAAATGGGTTGATGGTAACAAGATTGGTGGAGATGGATTCTCCTTACCGTTTTCACCCTATCTAGTCTCTGAGCTCATTGATTCAGAGAATAGGCAGTGGAAATTAGAAAGCATAAGGGGTGTTGTGTGTAAGGAGATATTGGCAAATATTAGGTGTATTCTTATTGGAGATAATAACATAGAGGATCGCCTTATTTGGTCTTAGAGTAAGAATGAGGTGTATTCTGTTTGCTCTGGTTATCATTGGCACCACTCCTTGATTTCCAGAAATTTACCTTTGGATAGTCATTCTTCAATGTCAATTGTTCCTGGTTTCTACAAGAAGTTGTGGGGTATTACTTCCCTACCAAAGATCAAGCTTTTCCTTTGGAGGTGTTTTACTAATGCAATTGCTTGCAATATGAACATCTTTCGTAGAAAGTTGAGGCACTCTCATATGTGCTCAATCTGGGAGGAAGAGGTGGAGACTATGGAGCATGTTCTCTTATTGTGCCCTTGGGTCAAACCAATATGGTTTGCTTCCACTTTGGGAGTGATATATGTTAACTAGGAGATCACAAGTTTGTATGAGTGGATAATGGGGATCTTAGCTCACCTGAAGACAAAGAAAGATGTTGATAATGTGATGTGCACCATTTGTTTTGTGTGCTGAGAAATTTGGAGAAGTAGATGTGATGTTGTCTTCAATTTCACTACTCCTCCTATGGTCACTTGGAATAAAGCAAAGAATCTGATGGTGGAGTTCTTGAGAGCTACTGGTAAGTGTGGGAATCGTGATGTTGCTCGAAAGTCTCTTAAGTGGAAACTACCTCCTGAACCTTTTATCAAACTCAACTGTGACACTAGTTGGAATCCAAACGTTAACATTTCTGGTTTGGGAGTTATCGCTTGCAAATGTGATGGGATGGTGATGTGTGGAGCCTCAAAGAAAGTGGATTGTGCATCAGCTGTGGTTGGTGAAGTGATGGCAATATCCCTTGGTATCCAACTTGCTATTGAGAAAGGTATGGAGAATATTATTATTGAATCTGATGCAAAAGAGGTTGTGGAGGCTATTTACGACGCTAGGAAAGCTAGTAATTGGAGATTGTTCCCACTTATTTGTGACATATGGAAGAAGTGCAAGGAGTTCAAGGAAGTTAGATGGGAATGAGTTCCCAGAGAAGAAAATGGGGTAGCTCACGCTACTGTTGTGCTAGAAGATATGGAGGTGGATTTATCTAGATGGGCTGCAAGGCCACCACCATCATTGCTTGGAGTTTTGCGGAATGATGGGTGTCACTGCCCTCCACTCTAATTTGCTTTGTTTGTTTTTTTGCCGGGTATCTTGTTTCCCTCTTCGTTTCTTTCTGAAGCAGGTTGGGATGACTATGGCCTGCTATTTGCTGTTGTTTGTGTTATGTTGGGATTTGTTTCCTCTTTTTTTAATGAAAGTTCAGTTATATAAAAAAACGATGGAATTGTGACTGGATAAAGTGAGAGAGCTTTAATGTTGCTTATATGCTTCTAATGGAACTAAAATACAAAGCTGACTATATAAGCCAATGAAGATGCAAAAAGAGTCACTACTATGGGCCTAAGTCTACTAGGCTAAAATAAAAAGGGTTATTACAAGAGTCTCATCATCTCCTCCCCCTTAAGAGGTGGCACGTTGTCAAGCTTCAAAGGTTGGAAATCTTTCCATAAATTCATGAGTTATCTACCAGGTTGCATCTTCCTCAAGTAAGCTAGACCATTTCACTAGCCATTTGGTAACATTCCACTTCTTATGACGTTCAACTGCCATGTCCAAGATTATTTCTGGTTGCTACAAACTGACCCGTTGCATCATACTCAAGCAGAGTTTGGGAGAGTGGTGTGTGATCACCGATGCGTTTCTTCAACAACGACACATGAAAAACGGGGTGAATCTGAGAGTGGGATGGCAAGGCTAATTTGTATGCCATTGTGCCAATACGCTGCACTATCTTAAATGACCCATAATATCTATCGGCCAGCTTGTGAGTCGAGGCGATTGACCATTGATTTCTGCCTATACGGATGCAGTTTCAAAAAGACCCAGTCTCCCACAACAATTACATGCTCTGTTCGACGTTTATCAGCGTGGTGTTTCATCCTATGTTGAGCCTCCACCATGTGTTGTTTGAGAGCACTCAAGAGGACATCTCACTGCTTTAAAGCAACATCAACAGTGTGAACTGAAGTCTGACCTGGTAAGTACTTGAGGATGGTAGGTGGTGGAGCACCGTACAAGGCTTCAAAGGGTGTCATTTTGATGGTGGAGTGGTAAGTGGTATTTTACCACCACTCCGCCCAATGGAGCAACTTAAACCACTTGTGAGGTTCTTCATGTACAAAGCAATAAAGATAATGTTCCAAGCAATGGTTAACAACCTTTGATTGTCCATTGGACTGTGGATGATAAGCCGAGCTGTGACAAAGAGTGGTGCCTTGCAACTGATGGAAAGTCTACCAAAATTGACTTAAGAAAATAGGGTCCTGATTCGATACTATGCTTCTGGGCATGCCATGGGGCAAAAGACTTCCCTCATAAAGATCTCAGCCATAGTCGAAACAGTATATGGATGTGAGACGCCAATAAAGTGAGCATACTTTGATAAACAACCCACAACCACAAGGAATGCATTATTTCCATTAGAATCAGGTAATCCATTAACAAAATCCATGGATATATCAAACCATGCCTCTTCAGGAACAGTTAGGGGCTGTAACAACCCTGGAGGATTCACTGCTTCATAATTCTGACGTTGGCAAGTGTCACAGGAGGCAATGTAGTTCTTGACATTTTTCCTCAAGCATGGCCAACAAAAACTTCGCAAAATACGAGCCCATGTGAGCAAGTAGCCAGAATTTCCAGCTTAGATTAAGGAATGGAACTCAAACAAGAGTTTGCTACGCCACTCTAAGGTCGTTAGGATTGTACATCAGCCTATTATGTTGCAAGAGGAATCCCTTGGGAGTGGTCTTATCTGCCTGTAGATCGGCCATAATGGCTTGGGCAGTGGGGTCATGCTGACACGCCTGCACTATCTGCTCAACGCCATCAAAAATGGGTTAGAAATGGATTGAATGGCCAGTAGCTCATCGCTCATCACGGCGTGATAAAACATCTGACACTATTGAGAGAACCTGCCTTATACTCGATACAAAAATCATAGCCCATTAACTTGTAGAGCCATTTGTGTTGGCTAGGGGTAGTGACACGTTGGTCCATGAGATGTCGGAGTGGCTGGTGATCGGTGATAATCATGAAGCGGTCGCCATTTCTCCACCGCAAAGAGAGATATGTCCGTTTAAAATAGATTGGGTGCTTTTCTTGAGTGAGGATCGTACTAATTCCAAGACCACTAACATCTATCTCAATCGTGAAAGGTTTCGAGAAATCGGGTAATACCAGATAATCGCCGATTTGAGGGTTCAAAAGCATTGGTGGCGGCGGCATCCCAGTGGAACTGGCCGTCCATGAGAAATTGGGTGAGAGGGTGAGCAATTATGCCCAAGGCTTTGATGAACCTTCTGTAATACCCAGCAAGGCCAAAAATCCTCTCAACCCTTTTGTCATTTTGGGCCTGGGCTAGTCACAAGTGGCCTATACCTTTTCTTAGTCTACAACAACTCCATGTTCAGATATCACATGGCCCAAATACTGAACCTGTATTTAAGCTATTTCACACTTTGAAAATTTAAGGTGAAGATGATTTTTCTGTAACAACTCAAAAACCGTGTGAAGGTGTTGTAAATGGGTTTCCATATCCAAACTGAAAATAAGTATATCATAAAAAAATAAGCACAAACTTATGAAGGTAAGGCTTGAAGATGTGGTTCATGAGAGCTTGGAAGGTCGACGAATGTTAGGTCCATAACCACGTTCTTATCATATCCCTAAATTTACGATTTTTGCTTGTTTTTCATAAATAAAGCATCGTTCTTATGACATTTCTTGTTCTTGCTAGAAAATCCTGGTTTGACTCGAAAATGCATCAAAAAAGAAGAATTACACACTTATTTGAGAAGATGTATACATTTCAGAAGTCACGAGAGAATACGGAGAAACTTTGAAAAAAAAAATTGCTTCACCAGAAGTTACCTGGAGCTCAGCGAAATTTGTCATAGCCGACCGGACCACCTTGAATGGCCCAATCACTTTGAGTCCAGTCCAAAGGAGGCCTAATCCACCTTTTTATCCAAGCCAATCTGATTTGAAGTGAAGAGGAAGAAGATGGATCACATGATGTCATACATTTCGGACTTTAGGCCTTCTATTACCTAAAATTGTGGATCATGGTTCTTTGAAGCTAACCTTTGGATCTTTCAACTCACCATTTACTATCATCTAAGGGCTACAAATTGGCCTCCAAAGTCAGCCAAAATTCAAGCTCCCCTCTCATCCCACACATACCACACTTTATTTTACACATTTCCTGGTTGTGATAACTCTTCTCTCTCTAGTTTTCTCCTCCAACCCTCAAAAATATTTTTCTCCCTCTCTCACCTTTATCTAGGTCGAATCACCCCATCTCCATCCATCTTTGAGAGACCTAACCTCCTCCCTACAAGGTGGTCAAACCTCTCCTCACCTTCATCATCATTTCGGTCTAGTTTGAGTATTCCTCATCTCATCTCTATCTCTAGGGTGTAATTGAATTTCTAAAACTCAAAGAGGTGAAAAGTAATCCCTCTTCTCATTGACCTCTTAGAGTCTTAGAGGATCTCCTTATATCTTCTTCAAGTTGGGTGCTAGCTAGAAGGAAGGAAGTGGAGCTTTGAAGCTAGGAGTGCCTTGGTGAAGCTTTGCAAGTTTGGTGGAGCTAGCTTGGGGACTCATCGGTTATCTCTATACTTTTCTAGTTTTAGTCATGTATATAAACTCTATTTTAGCTATGCTTAGTGAGTAGTTTCTCTTGGAATACTAGAGTTTAGCCCTAGCCAATTTAAAGTACATACAACTATGTTTTAAGTTATAGAATTGATTTTGATTTAGTGTACTACATGTTGTGAATAGGTTTGATAACGTGTAATGTAATTGTGGTATGTTTGGGCTTGATTCAATGTTTTCATAGTCATGTCTTAGCCATGACCAAGTTGAGATATGTTTAAGGAAGCTAACAATGAACCTAAGTGAACCAGTCACTCACCTAAGGAAGTTAAGCATGTAACCATGACTTAGGTCTAAATTTTAAAGTTTAAACTTAAGGTTTGGTTTTCATTGGGCTTGAGTATGGGCCGAAGCCTTCTTGAAGTCCAAATTACGCAAGGAGCTTCGTTCAATCTTACATTGACTCGAATGGGCTTTGTAGCTAATCATTACTTCTTCTGATTCATGTTATAAAATGTATGAATTAGGAAAGTTCATTAAAACCTTGTAACGACCCAAACTCAAATTAACGACTTAATCTTCGTTAGTCAAGTTAATTATCGAGCCAATCACTATATAATTGAGATTCGTCGCGATTAAAAAATTAAATTTTTAAAGGTTATGATTTTGGATTCACCTTATTTATAAAAGTGGTAGAGGATACTATTGCGAGCTCAGACATATTTTTATTACATTTTTCAGAGGTCTGCACTAATTTTTGTGAATTTTAGAAGTTTGGAGTAATTAAGTGATAATTTGGAAATCTATCGTTGGTCAATTTCTCCTAGCCGTTAGATCATACAATAGATCTAATCTCGGCCGTTAATTTTATATTGACCTGGGGTATAAATACCCAAAACCTACCTGAGGTGAGAGGACCACCCGGTTGACCCGACTAGCCAACCCGACTGAAAAATTCGACCCAAATGTCTGACCCATTGGATCTTTGCTGCCCGCCACTATTGCACGGCCCTCCAGTCAGAAAATCCTCCTCTCATCGTCTTCGCCTACCTCGGTTCTCAAAACCACCATGCACTGCAGATCAAGGACGAATCGAGGCCGACAAACTTCTCCGTTTTTCTGGTTCAGCTCCGTCGCCGATGACCATGTTCCGGCTTGAATTGCCCGGCAAATCCATTTGATCCTTGTTCTTCTAGGAGTCGTTTGCGTCAAGATTTTTGTCACACCCCCAAACCTGAGGCCAATATTATACTGAAATATGGTTTTAGGATTTGTGATGTGAATAAGAAACCCAAATAATTTCAAAAAATAAGATGTCTGAATAATACATTTATTGAAAAGTAAAAATATTAATATTACAAGACCTGAGTTTAAGGAAATAATAGTAATTACATTTATTGAAACTAAAAAGCAAGTAGAAAATAATTTGTTTATTTAGTAGACGACGCATCCCATTTTCTCCAAGCATTTTACTCATCACCTGAAAATATAAAGGTGTAGTCTCATGCGTCACACCGACCCAGTAAATAAAGCTTACAAGCATATACTAGATTATCTCTAAGAAACATCAAACCGAACAACTAATTCAAAAAGGTGGAATAATCAAAATCGGTTATGTTCTTTCATACTTATACTTGCATCTTTATGATATATACATATAAGTATATTTAATATACGTTCTTGCACAAATGCACATCTACACACAAACACACCAATACTTCCGAAGTGAATCTTTTTGGTCTTACTGGTAATTACTCGAAAATCATGTATTTAGTCTCACAATACTAACACACATGTAAAGCCACAACATACTAAGACCACCTGCTAAAGCATGTATACTCTCGATTTGACACAATTCATTCCTAAGAGTATAATAGTGCACTATCTGTAAGGGACTAGGGCCATTGGCTAACTCCTACAGAACAAAATAATTTACCAGCAATTCACTTAAGCACGAGTTAATTCGTACTATGCACCCGACTTCACACCTCAACCATAACGATCACAAACAAGTCTTTAGTTAAGACTATATATATAGATCATAGAGTATATATTTACATCATAACCTTGTAATAAATATATACGTAATAGAATTCGTAAAGAAATGATGATCAAACTTAAACACATTTAGATAGTTAACAATTTTTGTCCAAGAGTTTCATTTGACAGTAGTCCGCACAAAATCCTCCATTTGTCCCGGATTATACTTGAAATTAAATAAGCTATTAAATAAACTTGAAATGAAAGTACAAGGAATGAAATTAGTTATCATCGGTCAAAAAGTTTCATTCAGCGGTAGTTCGCTCGAAATCCTCCATTAGTCTCAAATCAAACATAAGAAGTAAATAATGCGAGTAAGTAAATAAGCTCAAAGTAAAAATATAGAAGATAAAATTTCTTAATCATTAGATCAAAAGTATCATTCGGTGGTAGTCCGCCCAAAATCCTCCATTTAACCCATTTTATAATTAATCCAATTTATGTCCAAATTAAAGAAGTAAGTACACCATCTCGAAACATTTTTCGAGAGGAATCCAATGGAAATAGTAATAAAGCTCGATAGAGAGTTTTTAAGTCCAGAAATAAAGATGTTAATAACTGTCCAGAAATAGTTACACTTGGTATTAAGCTCATTTGCACGAATTAATTAGTTAGTAAGTATTAATCAATGCCTTTGAAACTTTCTAGATTGATAGTTGAACTCCTAAGATTCATTTGGATATAAATAACACTAAATTTGATTAAGAAATGAGTGAGATATGAATATTTCAAGTTAAGAGCATCTTAAGAGTTTTCGAACAAGATTAAGGAAAAGATTAGCAAAACTTGTTTTAACCATAACTTTCTCATGACTTAACCTTTTTGAGTGATTCAAAAGCCAAAGTTGAATAACTTTTGTGTAGAATATAAATATGTAAAAATATTTGACTAATTAAAACTTAAACAGAAACAAAAATATTAGATGGTGGTTAAGTCATCATACGTATTAAACTCTCTTACTTGGCATGAAAGAAGGAGTGGTCATTCGCTCTAACTTGATCCCTAATTAACTGACTTATACATATGGTAGTGTAAGCCTAGAGAACTAGAGTCAATATATTCTAAGAATGATTGAGGAACAACAAAGCTTCAAGGGTTAATTTGGTTGTCACCCTTACATCACTAATGAATTACTTCACACTGAGGCATGTTTTGTCTCTACTGAACATGCGATAATATGTTGGTTATGCACACACTCAAGACACTAGATAACTAGATCATACATCTAAGTAGCGACCAAAGAAACATAAACGTAGAAATCATCAATGGAAAAACAGTGAAGTCAAACTCATCCAAATAGTTATTAAAATCATAAAGGGTTCAAAATTGTAAGCATGTTTAGGGTTTTAATCGGCCCCTAACTAAGTAACTAGCCCTTTATAAACAAGGAAGCTAGACTACAAAAGTCCATAAGAAAAGAAAGCAATAATAGATAGAGAAGACAAAGAGAATCTGGCGTCATCGAGTCTTCGTCTGAAACTCCTCCTTGCTCTCCTCTCAAATGATTCTTCTCCCCAAAGCTGGTTTCCCTTTCTAAAAACTTGATTGGGTATCTCCTTGCTCCCTTAGGTTTTTGAGCTCTTTTCTTTGACAAATCAAAATTCTTTAATCCTTTTAGCTCTTGACTTCTTTTTCATAAGCCATATCAGTAATTAATTAGATTTTAAAGCACAAATTCGTCATTGGGCTTCTTGGTGTAATTTGGGTCTTCAAACACATCTTTCTCATCAAAGTCAGATTTTCGAGCAGACTGACCTCCATGGACTAAAATGACCATAACTTCCTCTAGACACATGACAAATACATTCTGGAAGAAGCTATGGAAACTAGACATCCAGATATTTTCATGCATACAAGGAAAATTTTCAGGTTTATCCTTAGCTGCTCTCAGTTCTTTGTCGAAGTTGATTGACCTACACAGACAGACTTTTCAAATTAAGCTTTAAACCCCCTTTTTACTCATTTTCTCCCTTATTGACTTAAAATACCTTTAAAATAATAAAGTAAACTAATATTTCTGAATAAATAATAAAAGAATAAGTATATGAGCATCAATAAATAGTATAGAGGTGCATATTTATGCACCGATCATGTATACTTGTAGGTAAGAAATTACAACTTTTATCTTATCTAATTCCTATAGTTAAGATTGAGGAGAAATAATTTCTTCTAACAATGGCGCATTGGATAAGCCAAAGGGAATGACTACGAACTCGTAGTGACCCTCATGTGTACAAAAGGAAGTTTTGTGGATGTTCGCCTCACACATGCGAAGTTGGTGGTACCCGGAATGTAAGTCCAATTTAGTAAAGATCTTTTCACCATGTACTTCATCAATGAGTTCATCTACCATAGGTATTGGGTAGTGATCTTTGATGGTGGTTTGATTAAGTGCCCGAAAGTCGACACAAAAGTGCATGTACCATCCTTCTTGCACACCAACACCGGAGAGGCAAATGTGCTAACACTTGCTCAAAGTTTGCCATCTTTCAACATGTCGGCCACTTGTTTTTCAATTTCCATTTTTTGGGAATGCGCATAATGGTAAGCTCGCACATTCATTGGCCTATTGTTGGGTTGAAGGTTGATTTTGTGGTCAATGGATCTTTTTGGTGGAAGGGTTGTGGGTGCATGAAAAAGGTGTATGTGGGCTTGAATGAGGTTCTGGATAGGGGAAGCCAGATGGGTAAGGAAAATATCTGAGGGTTTAAATAGGGCTTCAGGTCGTAATTAGGTCGTGGACATCAATGAGAGAAAAGCTTGGGTATCCAAGTGTTGCCGATTTGGATGAATACCCAACAACATATGGTGTTTACCTCTACTGTAAAACATCATAATTTTTTCAAAAAAATGCCAACCCATCAAGCCTAGTGTATCAAGCCACTCAGCGCCTAAAAGAAAATCACATCAACCAACTAGTAATAATAAGAATGCAATTTTCAGACAATAATCCTGAATGCACATTTCGACATTCTCAGCCCAGCCTATGGGCTTTAATATATGGCTCGACATAGACCTAAAATGCAACTTGGTATTGGACTGAACGTGAAGGCCCAAACGTTTAGCTACTAATGGGTTTAAAAAATTGGTTGTAGAGCCACAATCCATAAAAACGTTTATGGGACACCCATTGATCGTGCCTTTGAAGTGCATTAATTGCCCCATCTTCGAGTCTGTAATTGTAGTTAAGAGATAGGTGTCGGGCTCTTGGTAAGCTACGACAACAGTTGTAGGGGGTTGGTCTTGGATGTTAGTGTCCTCTTCCTCGACCGCCAATGACTCTAAAATGGCCAAAAAGTCATTTTCACTGATCCGATGGGGATCATTGCTCAGGGCAGTGGTAGCACTCGCATTTGGCATGCTTCTCACGTTTCTCTTCTACAGACAAAGTTTTTGTCACTATCCTCGCTCGCAAGCGTGGTTCTGGAGGAGCCAAAGGGCGTGTTGGCAACAGACCGATGATGATCGGGTGATGCGGCTTGGGTGCTTGGGTCCACTGAGATGGCATGGGGTGGTCGTTTTCAGCTTTGCGAACTTCCTTCAAGTCAACGATGTTGGCTTCCAACCAACAGGCTAGCTTCAGGACTTTTGCTAAATCGACGATTTGCACGTCGTGGCGAATCTCTGGTTTAAGCCCTTCGATAAATATGAGTAAGAGATCAGAATCATTCCAATCTGCATCACAGAAAGCTAACTTGGTAAATTGAGTGATGTAGTCCTCCACAATTTTTGTTTGTTAGAGATGAGACAGAGCGACCTTGTATTCCGTATGAGAGCTAGACCCAAAATGTTCCAAGAACAAGGACATGAACTACTCCCACGACAAATATAGGTGAGGTTGTTCAAGGGAGTTCATCCATATTGAAGCGTCTTACCCAAAATGAGAAGTGATGGTGAGCACACGCTCACTAGCTGGGGTGCCATTCACATGCATGTAGTGTTCGGCCATGGCAAGCCAACCTACTGCATCCTTGCCGTTGAACCTGGGTGAATCGATTTTAAGTAGCTGAAAAAATGGGTATCTAAAGACAAAGAAGGGTTAGTGAATCTGGAGGGTGGGTTATGAGCAAAAAAATTTTGGGTATCAAAACTCAGTGGAAAAGCCACTATGGTGGTGGTAGTAAGGGGTTGCGACATCGGGTGGGTAGAGAAAATGGTGGAGTTGGTGACCGTTGGTGGATGAGTGGCGGGTTGGGTCGAAATGGGTTGTGTAGCTGGTGGAAGGTGCTGTAGTTGTAAGGAAACGAGGTAATGGAGGATATGGGTTTGAACCTCTGCCAATTGGTGGTGTAGCGTTTCATTGCGTTGTGCCATAGCATTGAAGCACGAATAAAGAGCATCATTCCTGGCATGGAGGAACTGAATAGAGGTGTGTAGATCTGGTTGTTCTTGGGAGTTGGAACCAGATGAAGGTGGAGATGGTGAGGGTAAATGGGTGGTATTATGGGGGTTGTAATGTGTGAAGATTGGATGGGGGGGGGGGAATATGAGAGGAGGTGAAGGGGATGGAGGGTAGGATCTCCGGAGGCCTCATTGGCCTGGCTTTGGTACCAGGATGATGGAACTAAAATTGCAATAAGAAAGAGTAAAGGGAAAATAGAGAAAAGGCTAAGCAGTCTGTTCATTCATAAGCAACACACAGTACGAAGCTGACTATATAAGCCAAGGAAGATGCCAAAAGAGTCACTATTATGGGTTTATGTCTATTGGGATGAGATAAAATATTATTACATGAGAGTCTTATCAGCTTTTTCGAGTGTGTGGCTAAAATATTTTCACTCTCAAATTGAGAGTAGTTAAAAATTTCTAAGCTCTTTCGAAAAGAAAAAAAGAATTCAAAGTCATTATCAGGTATGTGTGACGTTATTATAAAATGAACATAGATATGCAACTTATTGTACGAACATGTGGATGTTTCAATGTCAATATAATAGGTAAACTCATAATGTACCTCAAACTTCGTTCCAACAAAGTGGTAGGATATATACTTCGTTGCCATTTGCATACTTTTGGCCAATTTTGACTCCATTACTGGAGTAATATCGATCGTCCAATGTGCAACGGCCTCCCTCCAATTAATCATTTGTGTCATAGACTGAATCCTAATCCTCTCCAACATCTCAAAGACGGGAAGACCACGCTCTAATTTAATCCAATTATTGACTCTTTCACACACATTTATCCGCTGCAAATTCCATCCACATTTGAATGATGTTTCTAGTCCGTTCTTGTTTCATATATTATTTTTATGTCATTTTGAACTAAATATTTGTGCAATGGAGAAGAAATCCAACATTAGTTAAAATGTGAAATATACATATTTTTGATTAAAATAATTTGATGTGTGTGGAAACACTCATGAAGTAGAATTCTGATATGTGTGGAAACGCTCATGAATTTAATTCAAATTTGAGTGCTTTTGAGATTTGCCATCCCAAAAATTATGTACCATTGATCAAAAGACCAACACTTGTTGTTGTTCCATGAGATAATGCATGTCATGTTTTGGAACCCTAGAGCAACAAGTGTTGTTCATTTAACCAATGGATATGTCATATTTTTGAAAATGTTTATTTTATATGACATTGTAAATAGAGGTCAACTTTTGTAATTAATAGCTCTGATCAGTCACAGATATTTTTAAACCAGAGTTGTTGACAATTAAAGCTTCTGAACAACTGATTGATGGTGTATTTGAAGAATGATGAGCGATCAGCTCGGTGAAAACTCACCTCGTATTCCATGTGTGTCAGATGACTTCGATTAGACCAGACCGCCCCATAGAGGACCCACAAGTGCACCACCGAATTGTTTATGTTGAATGAGTGGAGTTCTACAAAATCTTTGCCATAAATGTAATTGTTTTTTTTTATCTCGGTTCTGTGCTTAGGCACCGACGCCTCTAAGTCGGCTAACTCATCTTAGATAAGCGTGGGAAAAAAATGATTAATTTGAATGCTAGAGTATTAACAACTCCGATCCAGAGGTAAACATTGTCATTTATTTATATTTTTGCGGTTTAATCGATGTCATATTTTTGAAAATGATAGATGTTGTCAAAACAATTACTATATATATGTTTGATTTTTAGATCACATTTGAGTTTGTTTCAGAGCTATTTATGTCATTGTTTACGAGAAATAACTATTTTCTACCAATGAATATATGTATGTTTTAACTTTTAACTAATATTTGGATCACAATTCTCTATTTGCACAATGTAGTTCAAGATGATAGATTTGGTAGGTTAGAAAGATATAAACTACATTTAAGTTTTAACCATGTTTCAAAATAATATATTAATAAATGAAGTTGTACTTTCTATTTGCGCACTTATGTGTTTTTGATAGTGTGGAAGAAATTGTGCGATACAAGAGTGGATTTCAGCGCGAGTGCTTCGTGTGCACCATGTGAGGAGATTGCACCAATGAGGACTTGGAGGTGGACCTCATCGAAGAAGCCCTCTGATTCCACTAAAATGATGCGCATCCAAAAAAATTCAAGAGAAAAGGACCACAACAACTTAAATTCAATATTCACGCAATTTATGATATCCTGGTGCAGAGGGAGATGGGCATACAGTGACGATAGATTGCGGATTGTACATATGATTGGCACCAGGGTGAGCTTTATACATGATTGTGATGAGTTTTAAATTTGTAATAATTATTAGTATTTTTGATAACTAAACGCTATTAAAGTTTATTCAAATCCGGTCCAACCAGAAAATCTCAATAAGGTTCGACTCGGCTCATGGACATGTATGTGAGCATTTATAAACTTGGTCCAATCTGACCCATATTTTAAAATCTATTTAAAAACCAGTCTCATTATCGAACCCTTGTTTTTACCTTATATATAATATGTGAACTTGGAAATCAATGAACAGTGTAATGACATTAGAGCATCTCCAACAACTACTTTATAATGGAGAATTCATCAATTTTAAAGAAAAATAGATGTTTTTGGCTCCAACAGTTACTCTAATCTTCTCTCTACTTTAGAGAAAGTGGTATAAGAGATAACTAAGAGCATCTCCAATAACATCACTCAAAAGATTGTGATTTTGTTGGAAAATAGAATTCAGAGCAATTTTAGCTAATTAATTTTGAAAATTTGCTCCAACGACATTACTTAAATTATACGTCAACAAATGCTTAATTTTGATTGGTTAATTTAACTAAATCATTGAATACATGTAATTTTTAATTATATTTGCAAAATAAAAGAAAATCATTAGTTACACTTTTGCTTATTCTCATTAGTCATTCCCTATATTTTCATTTTTCGGTATAGGAGTAGGGGATGAAAACTTGAAATTTAGGAATTCTTTAAAATAGAGATTGATATAGGGGATCCGTTGGAGTTACTCTAAAAACTCTATATCTATAAAAAAAAATTCCAAAACCTCTCCAACAATTCCTAAAATTTAATACAAATTTATTATTTTCAATCTCTTTCTTCATCATCTCTCTTTTTAAGTTTTTAACTCTTCTCTTTCCAAATAAATGATTTAATCTAATATAATCTTTCATTAAAAATAAAATTTATGTTGATTTGATTAAAATATAGAGAAAAATATTACATTATAGAGTAAAATTTGAAAAAAAAAATAGTTGGAGCTGGAGACAAATTTATTTAGAGATTTTGACTTTTACATTTCTTCATAATAGAGAAATAGAGAAATTTTGATATTGAAGATGTTCTTACAGACCCGGTTCCTTCCATTCCAATGTGTTAAGTCTGTATAGAATTAAGTCAAACCAAACCATACGGTCAACGCTAGTTTTCTTCATTTTTTTTTTCATTTTGCAATTTTTAGGGAAATCGGACCAAATTTACCGGTTTCAAGTCCAAACAGTTTGGTTATCCAATTCTTGGGTACCTTTGCCAAGCCTAATACTCGACGTTTACTGTTTATGAGGTTGAGTTTAGTATTAATAGAAAGTAATGATGTTGGAGCACAACTTAAATAGTTTTTTTACTATCTCTTACTCGGAATAATAGATTGGTTAAAAAATTAGGACTCGACTTATAGTTTGCGCACGTCGAGATCATAGTATTCCAAGTAATCAAGTTCTCCCGGCTCATGCTATCAAACACATGTCAAGTTTCGTCCATACATCCACATTTCGTATACATATCAATCAGCGGATTGCACGTCGAAACCAAAATTCTCTTCAACAAATTGATGGATCTCCATCCCCGTTTCAATATCTCCCAAATCCGTACAAGCCGAGATCACATCTCATCCGGCCTCACTTCTGGAAATTCAGCACACCCAAAAAATAAATCCTGACTCCGTGCCTAGTGTGTACTATACAAGATTGTTCATTCTCTCTCCCATTCCAGTTGCAATTTCAATTATAATGGAGTCTATTCCAAAGCCTATTCATTTCCTTGAGATTCATACTTCCAAAGATCTAGTTCCACTTGCTAACTACACAGATTTTTTTTTTGGTCTGAAAATACACAGATGGCTAATCTTACATTTTACTATCCCGCATGAATTTCAATTTGAAATTTTGGACTCAATCTCAACGTCTTCTTTGCTAAATTGCGGATATCTTCCCTACTGGATTCAGCTGATATTCGTACAAGCTCTTGAAACCCTCCAATGGATATGAAATCGTCTGCATTGTCCTCTGCATAAAACCAATAGATCAATTCTTGCCAAAAACAAAGTGGCATGAAAAGAAGATGACTTATTTAGTGACGGGAGTTCACTAGACAATTAATAGGAGTGATTTCTACAGGGTCCTGATTATTTTCTTTAGTTTTAATTGTGTAATCAGAGATAACTCAAGCTAGGCGGTTACCATTTTGTGCTAAATGGCAGAGAGCAAGCTCAATGTGGCATTTGGTTGAAGACGAAGTAGTATTGGAGTTGCTAATCAACCAAGTAAGGGCACCATCTTCAATCAAAAGGGAACGACCTTTCCTATGTCCTGCATATGTTTAACTTTCCACAGATTCAAGACCATGCAACACAATAAATCCGAAGTAATTGTACAAAAAGGACAGATTCTACCAACCTTGAATTGTTCCACGAGATTCACATTTTGCAAAATTGGCCATTCCTCTAGCAACTTGTGCTATAACGTCACTACTTCCAGACATTGCCATTCCCAAGAGCGCCTGTATGCCTCCATCTTCTTTCAGCATCTTGTGACATCTTTCTGTAAATGACATAACTGGGAATTTAAAACATTTTGGACAACACTTGGAATATAGTGATCCATATCAAGGCACTCACACAACCATGCCAATCATAAAGGCATATAGTGAAGTTATTACCAAAAAAAAAACATATAGTGAAGTTAAGTAGTAATATAGCAATTGGGTTCAAGAGAAGATACAATTTTGTACAGCATATAAGCAATTCTATAGTTCTTTTCTAACAGCTGAGTTGAATCATTTGAAGCTTACCATTTCCACATAAATTAGCAAGTGCTCCAGCAACCATTCTAAGAGTTTGTGGATCATTTGTCTTGGATGCTGTCCCTGCTAATAGCTGAGCTCCACCTCTGCTCATGATTAACCCTTGATTTACCTCTGATAAAGATCAAGTGGAATAAATGAGTAAGTTGACCTTACTAAAGATAGCAACATAACAGGAAAACTACAAGTCAACAAATATACAAATTTATTAGCATTATCCACAACATCCTAATGAAAACTATACTTCGAAAGTGAAACCTATAGGTCAACAGAAAATATAAGTATAGAATACTGTATTGAATATATGTGCACCGAATCAGAATTACCATTCATTGCCAGATTAGCAATGGCTCCAGAAGCCACTCTAAGAATGGTTGTATTTTGTGAGGATTGCAACAGAATAAGCAAAGCATCCAGACCGCCTTCCTCCAAGATCTTTTCCTGATTCATATCTGATCATAAACGATAACCGCAGTTGATAAGCCTTGTATTAACTGTGAAGCTAGATTTTTTTAAGTGTTTCCATCTCAAGCTTTGATCTCTACATACTTTCTGTTACATAGAACTAAAGGCAAGTTCGTACCTTCAGCTGCAAGATTGGCTACCATCTTCACAGCATGGGTTTGGACATATAAATCTTCAGATGTCATCAGTTGCACGATCTTTTGAAGGCCAACTGAAGTAAGATAATAGGTAACATGTCAACCAAAATATCTCAGCAATCAAAATGAAAAATGAAAAACAAAGTTCTGCCTCCCAGAACCTTTCAAAATCTAGTATAAAACATATCTTGCCTTCTTCACATATTTTTGCAATTGTGTCCCTCTGACTATAAGGCGTGTCCCTCTGACTAGTGAGTGATTCCCTAGATGGATTTGAATTGTGTAAACCCATTGGATTCCCCAGAGCAGAAGATCCTTTATATATTTTTTCCTTCATATATGATTTCTTGTCCTGGAAAGTTTCAAATGTAACATTATAGAGTAAAAACTAATGAGCATGATATCTGAAAATGCACAAACATACCTGAAAGTCATCTTCTTTCTCAGGTACATCCTTCTTTAGTATGACCAGCTCCTTCTCTAATGTTTTCCTCTTCTTCTCTTCCAGTAGGAGTCTTTCCTTCATATCTTGAAGTTCTTCATCTAGTCTACCCTAAATAGTCACAGATTTATAATCACTTAGTATGTTAAACTTAAACTGAAAAGTGAAAACTAAACTCTTATCATCTAGAACAGATTTTGCATGGTCAAAACAAAGAGATTCTTATTTTATCCAGGAAAAGAAAAACACTTAAACCAATTACATTTCATATTTCAATCATACCTTCTCTTCTGATAGATTAGCATAGTCTGATTTCAAGGACTGAAATTCTTTCAGAGTTAATCCATGCAGCTGCTTCATCTCTTGTAACTGAACTCTAATATCATCAGTCTCCTTCCCCTGAATTAAAATGAAATAAAACAAAAAGGATACATTTTCAATATACTGGAAATCATGACAGGTGCATAATGCAGTCTTATTACAAAATTTAGAGGACTATCAGCAGTAGAGCTAATAAAGACAGATTGTGCAGTATATTCAATATATTTCAATTAAAGTATCAGCGCTAAGTATAAACAGCATATTACTTGGTAATAGCTGTGCAGAGGCAAAAGTAAGCCCTGAATGTGCAGAAAACAGTATTTTCTGAACAGCAGAAGTTCAGAAAAACAGAAGCACACTTATTTCAAAGGTGATTCATCATACATTAAAGGACTCTGCAGAGGCTTGACATTAAAACTACATTTCATATTTCAACGATACCTTCTCGTCTGATAGATTAGCATAATCTGATTTCAAGGACTGAAATTCTTTTAGAGTTAATTCGTGCAGCTGCTTCATCTCTTGTAACTTAACTCTATTTTCATCAATATCCTTCCCCTGATTTAAAATATATAAAAAAAAATCAAATAATATACATTTTCAATATACTGGAAATCATAACAGGTGTATTAAGCAATCTTTCCACAGCAATTAGATTTTTAGAGGAGTCAGCAGTAGAGATAATAAATTTTTTCAGTAAATCTTAAGGACATAGTTAACCTTCATTAAACTTTGTTGATGGCGTATCTTCTTCGCCAAATTGGCTTGTTCTTTCATATCTTCAAAACGGGAATGCTCTTCTTCCAATTGCTCCATCAGCTGGGCTATTCTCTTCTCATACATCTGAGTTGTTTCAGCGAGTGCTTTCTGATATGTAGAATGTTCCATCTCATGTCTCTACAAGAGCAAGACACATTACAGTTTGTGCTCATATTGCTTCCATTACTTGCAATGAATTAAAACGGTACTTAAAAATATAAATTGAGAAAATTATAAAGATGCTTGAAGCTTAATATAAAGCAAATATAATATCTAGTATTTGAAAAGGGTTGCATTATAAGAAATCACATCTTAGTTTCTCCATGAAAACAATTTGAAAAGAAATATTCTTGCAGAGTGTAAATATTAAAAGTTGAGCACATGCCATTTCCTAAAGTAAAGACTAAATATGTTACCTGAATTGTCTTCTGGTTATCAGTCAAATGCTTCTTCATTGAATTTAATTGGTCCTCTGTGCTTCCAGAACGAATATGCTCATCTTCTAGCTGCTTCATCAACTTTGATATTTTCTCTTCATACATTTGCGTGGTATCAGCTAGTATTTTCTGATACATAGAACTCTCAAGCTGGTGTTGCTACCAACAGTCAGAAAAGCAACATTTATCTTTGGCTCGTAAAAGTAAAAATATGTGATAAACAGATGATTAAGAACAATAAAATGAGATGTGCACTGAGCGAGCTTGTAACTCCTTGTCTCCTTGTAGTGCATGGCAAATTTTTCTCACTGCATCATTCCCAAAAACTGAGTTTTTAGGATGTGCCAAGACTAATGGCAACTTTGCTCTAGAATGCCAACACTGACATAGATAATGACCAAAAAATTAGAAAGGAAATATCCATTTGCTCCAACATAGAAAATACCTTGCCCTGTTCCAAACTCGCCTCAAGCTGTGCTACCTTATCATGCATCTTTTCATGGTTTTCTTTATGACAGTTCAATTCATATATAAGATCTTCCATTTCCAACACTAAACGAGTATTTTCCTTCTCCAAATACTGCAAGCATGAATAATATATCAGATAGTGGAAGAAAACTCTATATTACAGATGTGCCAACCCAATTCAATTTTGACTTGAATAGAATCACTCTACACATCTTAACAGCACCATCTTATGAACCAAATAAAAATGGTTTATAAGGGAGACAAGTACCTCAGACCTTGTGATTAGATTTCTTTTTGCCTCGGCAAATGAGTCTTGACACTCTATCAGCCATCTTTCCAATTCATACATTTTGCTGTCCCTCAGTTTCAGTTGCCTTTCAGATTCTGCAGTGAGATCATCCACTTGGTTCTCAAGCTTCCGACATTGACTTTCATAATCAAACTCTTCTTTTAATTTTACTGTGTTCACTATTTTCATTGCCTGCAAAAGAAATAACAAACAATTATTTGTATTACCATCAAGTTCAATGAGCTAACTTACAGCATGGCATTAGCAGTTAGCACTATTAAAAGAATAAAACCAAAATACATATGAGAGAGAGAGAGGAAGAGAGAGTGAGCTGGTAGATTTGCAGTTTCATACTTTCATATCTGGCTTACCCGTTGTCCAAACATTACTGTGCTACTGGTCTCTGCATAGTGTCGTGCTGATGGTCCAATCGTTATTATAAGCGATGTTCTTGCAGTACCTGTTGGGTTCGATTAAAAAAATGCATTTTCAGTAAAAGAGTACTACACGGAAGGAAAAATAGACTAAAAATTATTACAACAACCGTAGAACAAGTTGATTATTTACTAGTGTGCATGAATAGAGGAGATATTTTTAGGTAGATATACATAAGTCTACTGAAAGACCAAACGATAAACCAAACCAACATTTAAACCCAAATTCACATCAAATAACACCAAGTCTAAGTGATGCAGTACTGCAACTTCTACAGCATAATTGAATATTCAAAATATGCAGAACATAAATATTGAGACAACCTCCAAATGAATCGCGTAGCAACCTTGTGAGCTTGGAATCTCTGGTAGGGATATGTGGACTGTTTTCAGCCAATGCATTTATACATTTCCCAAGTGAAGTGAGTGAAAGATTAATAAATTTAGCCTCCTCGAGCAAGTGACCCTCACTGCCTGCAATGAGATATTAGTCAAGAGATACAGGAATAATAATGTCATCAAATCAAGATAATAAAGAAGGATATATATTATTGTTGTTCCTAGATTCAGTAACAATCAGATAACTTTTTTCAAAAACACAAACTGAAGAACCCAAAACAGTGGCATTTCAAATTCATGTGAATATAATCATTGCAAGGGAAAGTGCCAATGAGCTTATAGTAAATAGGTGGTGGACATGCAGTGTTACATTACTTGTTCAGGTGTAAAGTGTCAAGGACGCACCTGATTTGTCAACTCTTTCAGATCCAGCAAGATCAACAATGAGCAGCTTGCTTCTTCGAATTATGGGTAAGCCATTTCTTGAGGCTTTCTCCTGAGAAATTGTGGCATCTGTAGACTTTTCTTCCACAGCTCTTCGAACAATAACCTGTGAGTAAGCAAATTAAGATACATCACTGTGCATAATAATATTGTGAAATCAGAGAGAAAATGTTAATGGACAAATTTAAATCATACAACAGACCCACCATGAGAATGGCATGACTACGAGAAGATTCCGTGTTTAAATTTGTGTTAGCTGCATGCCGGTTTGCCTCACCAACGTGCAGCAATTGTAAGAAGTGATCAAGGTCTTTTATTCTCACTACTGAAGCACCAGGAAGTGACACCTCACCGGTCTTGGGGTCGTCATGAATGGGAATGTTATTCTTCTCTGGTGCAAGCAAATCTTGTATTGATTCCATGTATAGCTACAGCAACGAAAAAAGTTGTTAATGAAACAAGCAATCACTAGCATAGTAGTAACACTATAACGTGAACACATTTTTAAGAGGTCAACTCATCGTCAATGAAGGTTAAACATGCTGCAGTGAAAGGAAAGAAAAAACATTTCCATAGTGGAATTGTAAAACTATAACTGAAAGGTATGAGCAATGAGTCAACACTATAAAGTCAAAACAAGCAAGAGAGGCAAACATAGAAACGTAAGACTAGTGCAACATAGACCTCCCCACCTGCAAGTATGAAACTTCCACAGTATCAGAATCTGGAGCTGTACTCAAAATTATATCCTCCAAAGCTCTAACCATAATGCCACACTCTGCTGCATCGTCACAACCCAGACTGCCAAGTGTGTAAGTCTTCCCAGTCCCAGTTTGACCATATGCCATGACCGTCCCATTATATCCATTTAATACACTCTGCACAAGTAAATCATTTCGTCTGAAGCTCCGATCTTCCCTCTAAAAGCTAAAATCAAACAGTAAAATGGAAAAACTTACCTCAACTACAGGCTTTGCCACCACTTGATAGACACGGTTTTGCGAGGCAGTCTCAGTAAAAATCTCATCAAATCTATAAGAGTCCGACATCCAATTGTTCTTCCTCACCTTTAACCGCTTCAACTACTCAAGTGTGGTTAAAAAAACACATACTTTGTAACTTTTAGCCTATTACTAAAATTGCTTCAAGCTTCACAAAGCAGCACGGTTTATAAAAAATTGAAAAAGTAATAAAAGAAAAAGAAATTCACCTCCGGCTGGACCTCAACACTATCGCCGTAATCCGAATCGGAAATCCGATCCTCCACATTTCTCGGCCGAACTCTAACAGCAACTCTCACTCTACCGGAATCTGTTTCCAAGCAAAAAAAAATATCCGAATTTAAATTCGAAATTTAATTAATTGCAAACGGAATTAGTTTTGGAGACGCCGACGCCGACGCCGACCTTGCTGAGAGTCCGAATTGGAGCTCGGAATCCGAGAAGTGGGAGTGACGGAGCGGCGAGAAGTTGAAGAAGAAACCGAGGCCGGTTTGGTGCGGACGGAGGAAGACGACGTCGTCATTTGACGCTGCGGCTGCTGTCTGTCGGGCCTTCCATTGTGTGACGTGGCGGCCGCCGCTACCGACGACGACGAAGATCTCAACGCCATGGAATTTTCGGAGCTCCGAGAATTAGAGATGCGGACAATTTCAGGCGAAGAAGAAGAAGAAGAAGAAGAAGATTCTCGAGGTTTGTTTAGGAATTAGAGTCATGAAATGTGTGTGTGTGTGTGTTAGAGAGAGAGAGAATTAGAGAGTAGAGGCCGGCACGATGGAAGAGAGAGAGAGAGAGAGAGAGAGAGTGAGTGAAACAAGTTTTGCTGGTTCCCGCGTTCTGCTGTGTGTTGTGGGTTTACTTGCATTTTGAGGAGGAAGACGGCCGTTATTATTTTATTCAATCGTATTTTTATTTTGTATTTATTTGGATGACATGAAAGAAAGAAAAAGGGTAATTTCGAACGCTTTCTTTTACCTTTTCGTTTGCATTGGCATTGTTACTGTCCTTTGTTGTAGATGGAGACATTCGGGGCGGCTGGGTGGGATATCAAAAGTGTCATTACGTACAAGAAAAAGAATTGGGTATTGTCGAGTGAACAAGACATTGTGTCACCCCTAGTTTAAAACTCCTCTCTCACATAATCGGCATACTACCAGTCACATATTATGAACTGACACTCCGAAAAAAGTAATGTAAAGATCGGTGAGTTGGAGTCATCTCCCGATTACCATTATTTCCTCTTGTGTGATTGCTCCGATTAAGGCTCCCTTCATTATTATGTGAAGATAAATGTGGAGTCTAATCTCCAATGAAATCATCAATGAATAAAATAAGAGAGATTTTATTGGGACCTCAAAATTTGTTCGATAGTTCTCTTATTAATTATTAAATTTCTAAATTCAATTTTGCCCCTCTATACAAGATCTGGTTGAAAACATGAAATTGCTCTTTTTGTTTGTAATGCTAGAAAGCTAGTCCACCTCAAGATCGAAAACACAATTATATATAGATATAATTGTTTGTAATATTGCGATCATCATATGAAATCTTTGGTTAAGCTTTGAATATCATAATTTGCATAAAATGCTAGAAACTCCCAACTTGGTGCCATAATAATGTACAGTTTCATCCAATAAATTGAACTACGATAAACAAACTATAATTATAAGTCACGTCTCCAATATACATTATTACACATTTACACTAATTCAAACAACTCATTAATATTGGTTTCATGGCTTCGTATCAGCTCTTAATAACATTTATGAAGTTCTTAATATCAGTCTCATGGTTTCCTGTCAGTCCTTAGCATTACTCTTTTTGAAAACGGATAGATGATTACCTTGTCATCAATTGTAAATGTTAAATTTTACGGTTGAAATCTTTTGTGGCAAACAATTGACGAGGATGATCCAGAAAGAGTGGAAAAAACATGTTGATGAAATATTTCTAACTTTTCATTTGTTTAAAAGGTATAACTGAAATTTTTTTTAACAAAAAAGAAGAGGGAGTCCCAAGAAAAAATTTGGAGGTCCCACTAAAAAATCTCATAAGATAAAAGGAGTCAGACCTCAAATGATATCAATCAATCAATATGAAATGAAAAGGAAGCCATGATTATTCAATGAAGAGATCAACATGAGAGCTGAATGGTGTTGAAAAGGAAGTGTGATCCTTAATTTGATGTATGGTTTGATTACTTGGATAGTGAATCTATGTCTACTATTGTAGTAGGGTCTGTGATAGTGTGACGTGTGCCTGTAGCTTGAATTCTATTTTATATAGAGCAGAGCTTTGCTGTGTTTTCTATGTCGGTTGTCTAAAATGAACAGCCTGCAGGGAGTGTTACTTGCTAGGATGCCACGGAGGATTGCTTAATTTGCAACACTATAATGAAGGAAATTGCCGAGATTACACTTTTTTACAGTCTCAATTTACTGTCTTATTTGTTTGATTCTGTCTTTCTCTTGTTAACTTATCTATACAAGTTACCAAGATATAACAAGAGCTTGTGACAAGGGAACTCCCGCTGAGCCAAAGCCAAACACCGTCATTCTCCTTTGTCCCCTTCTTCCTCTCATCCAATGTAACACCTTGAATTCATCATTTGCTATCTGGAAGCAACTGGTCCTTGGAATGGTTTGGTTCCATCCATAATTTTCAGGAACTGAAACTGAACTGTTCGATATATATACGGTTTGATTCCTTATATCTGAAAAATAGAATTATTGGAATCGAACCGGTTCAGGAATCGATTCGGTTCCAAGGTCCCTCAATTTGGAATCGAAATAAAATTTGTGATTATTGTTTCTACTTTATATAAGTCTATACTCATCATAACATATTTACTAATTAACATTAACATACAAATATGCTTCTTAGTTCTAGTGTTAAGTGACATAAACAAATAAAAATATCATACAACTTCATTAAAAAAGATTGACCCATGATATAATGATCACCAAATAAGTCATATGAGTTATATAAACAAAATAACAAATGACTTACCCAATATGTGATCCACGATCATCAAATTTAGTGATTTGAGTGACAAACAAAATAACAAATCCTTCATATATAATGATATAATGACATATAATTCCACTATTTAATTAAAATATGGATTATATACGATTCTCGACATTTCCTTGAAAAATAAAACTGAGGAACTGAATCCGAATCGAACCGTTTGAATACAGTTCGGTTCCTGACAAAATATATTCTAAAATTTTGGAATCGAACCGAATCACCCGATTCCAATTCGATTCGAATCGGTTTTGCGGTTCCCGGTTCCAAAGTCTCAGGCCTAAGAGCAACAGTGGCAGAGTTGACCCAATGTAACAGCTTGGATTAACAAAGATTAAAAGGCATCTCTTCCAATGGCAGATGGTCATGGTAGAGTTGATCCTTGGTCTCGCATGAGTTGGATGCTTGGTGTTTCATGTTGGCCATTTGTTTGGTTGTGCTTATTTGGCCGGCAAGGTTTTACATCACCAAGCTGGAATGAGAGGACAAGTATGTACCCTGTTTTGTGTCTTTCTTTTTTGTTCTTGATTGCATGTTCTACATGAATGACCTGACAAAGACCAAATCTATGCTTGAAGATAAAAGAAAATTATCTGAAACAAAACTTCCAATTAATTAAAACAATGATAGGACTCAAAAGACAGACTAGTGAGGGCACAAAATTGTTTCCTTTTTTGATTTACTGTGAAATCATCACAATTTCAGATCTCCAGTAATCGAAATATTAACATCTAACTAGCATTGTGGTTAGTACATTTATATGCAGAATATTGATAATCTGCAGCCCTAAAATCATTTCTAACACTTCCTACAGATTGAGCTTGTATTCAATCGTTGGCCATGATCCATTGCAGACATGATAATTGATAAGGTCCACCCAACAAAGGGGATTCAAGAGCTTTGGCCTCCAAGCGACTGGTGAAGTTTTAGACAACACCATGAAGATGTATTTGACTAGTGGGAAGGCTAAAAATTGAATGCTACCTCCCAGCAGTCACAGCAACCTTCTTAGTTTTCCAACCCAAGGAAGAAAGTTCACCTTGTCTTAATTCCATGTGAGTTCCAAGCCTGAAAATAAAAAGACAAGTTGCAAGACTGGGGTGATAATAACAGCTGCACGTCCACACTTTGTACAAGTTAAAGCAACATCAAATAGGCAAATTATATTACAATACCAGACTGAAATAGTGCGACTGTCAACACATAATTTTTTTCTTCTTTTTTTATGAAAAGAATTACGTGTTGACAGTTTTATGCTTGCATGTTATTTATATTCATTGTTTTACACTAATTAAACACATTCACAATTAATGAGAATATAGAAAATTACCCAAGAGTTGTTGGAAGCCTGAAACCACCAATGCGAACACGTTTTAAGGAGTGTATCTGAAACGAGGAAAAAATTGAATTAAGAAACACAACCAGAACTCAAAACCCCATGACCAAGAAAAATTAGATATAAATTGCAGTTACTTTATGAATAATGAGCCCATGTTCCCAGAAGATGGTTAAATTCCAAAATTTGATGAAGGTTACATGAACCACCGAATATTCAGTTTATAGCACACGAATGAAACCACAGACGATTATAACTCTTCATCAGTCTTGAACATAACAGTATGAAAATGAATACGTAAAAAATATGAAATACATATCATCAAAGAAGCATATATGTTTCTAGCCTTAAAGATATTAGTTATATTACAGTTGTACAGCAAGTGAGTAACAGAGTCTTGAATATTGATATAGACTTAAACACAATTCAGACTTCAAAATGAACTTCATATTTCTTCTTAAGTTTGATTGCTTGAGGTAGGATATATGGTAGAAACAAATAAAACCAGAATTTTGCAATGAAGTAAAATGCTCCTATCAATAATCAAATCTAACCTCAAGTCCAGCTTTTTTTACTAATTCTCGTACCTCGTGGTTCCTCCCTTCATTAACCTGCGTGAATCCAGTTTGACATAAATAAGGATTTAAGGGCTGTTCAACAGTCAACATTACATGCTACTGTGTGTTCAGTGAAACTACTAACTACTCACATCAATTCAGCAATTTACTCATGCCACAATACTTATAGTACTTCTGATTATCTGATCACATGTTGAAAGTTGATTTGTACAAGACAATTACAGTCCACAACCAGATGATATGAGAAACAAAGAGATGGTATTTGAACTTTCAGGTTATTAGCGAGTACATGAATAATAACAGACATGAGGTGATTATCTCTGTTATTCTTACAAGAGAGAGATGAACAGATAATCATTACCACAATACGCAAACGGGACCTCGACATATCTGGCTGTTGTGGTAGTAACTCGACAGAATCTGGCGTGCAATGGACACCATCAACGACCGTTCCCTCACTGATGGTTATCAACTGCCGCTTACTAACAGAACCTTCTATTACTGCAATGTATCTACAAGGCGTTTAGATGGAAAAGTCATCAGGACTAATATCCACGAAGAACTAGTCCGAAATGAATTATAAGGGAAGAACGAACAGAGGCCAAATAAATCATAGACTTCCAGATGTACATGCTCAATGTAAACCAGCTCTCAGTTGCACAAGAGAATGTAACACATTTGACGTGAACTCACAAAAAGGAATATCATTTGATATCGTCTTAGTTGTCAAATATTCATACACAACACACCTAAAATACTAAGAGATAACTAAAAGATGTGGACTTACTCCTTAGTCAAGTTTGATGAAGGATGTGATATAGTTTGAGCAAAATCTCCTGAAACCATAAAAGATACGACATTTAGAGAAGAGATGAATACATTCTCTATAACTTAATCATATCAAATAGTTTGCATATCTGAAATCAGTATTCTACCATCATTGGTCACAATGATCAACCCAGTTGTGGCAACATCAAGACGGCCAACAGTAAACAGTCGTGGTCTGGGAGTTCCTGGATTTCTCTTGTCCTGAAAATGCAAACTACAAGTTAATCACTTAGCAGAAACGAAGTATGTATATGCTACAACACTTAACTTTGAATATTCATCTGTAATAGTCTATAAAGGCTCTATGCATTAGGATGCACACATAACAAAACTAGAATGCAATATCCATACAAAGTCGCAAGTCTCAACATACCCAAGTTTTCAAGTAATCGTCAAATAAACCCAAGACAGATTTCTTCTCCCCGGCAGCGCAAATGTACCTTCCATAACACCCAACACATTATTTCCAATACAACATTTCACAAATAAAAATTCAAATACAACAAAATGCTTACCCTTTTGGCTTGTTAAGAGCAAGATAAACCTTGGGAGGCAGTCTCCTTGGAAGCCGATTCCCGTTAACATATATAATATCCCTCCCAGGATCAACCGGAGTCTACACATAAACAAAAATTTACCACTACAGTAAAAGACTAAAAGGACTGTAACTTTAACAGTACTATCAAGAACCTTACCTGAGGAGTGTTGCACACTACGCCGTTCACGGTCACCTTCCCATCGAAAATGAGCTGCTCGCTGCTCCGCCTCGATGCCACTACACGTCACACGTCAAATCAAAACTCAACTCCACAATGCAACGACGAAGAATTCGTGTTTAAACGAAAACAAATTGAGATAATTTTATACCTCCGGCGGCGGCGAGGACCTTGCTGAGTCGCTGCGACTCTCGGAAATTCTCGTTGTAAAACCGACGCGCCGCCTTGGAATGCTTTGGCGGCGGCGTTTCGGCGACCTTGTTCTTGTTCTTGTTCTCGGCTTTCTTCTTGGTTTTGGTCCTGGCCATCTCGTGGAGGAGACGTGCGGGCGGGTGCGACTGGAGCTTGAGCTTGCCATCGTCGCCGCGTACGATCCAGGGGATGAAGAGCTGCTGACCCGAAGCGACGCCGAGCGGATCGTCCGGGTCGGCGGGTTTGGGATTGGGCGGCGCGAAGGTGATGTTGAACTCTTGAGATGAAGAGACGACGGAACAAGTGAAGCGAGGGAGAGAGCGGAAGCGCGTGAGAGAGAGTGAGCGTCTGGAGAGAAGTGAAGATGGGAGTGAAGCTAAGGATGCGAGTGATGCGGCCATTGAGAGGGGGTTCTGGGTCTTAAGCTCAACTGGATATGATTCCCCTTTGATTTTGCTGGGAAAAGAGCTCTGTATATTTATTATACGGAAAAAGAAGGTAAG
Source organism: Geum urbanum (assembly GCA_946800695.1). Lineage (NCBI taxonomy): Eukaryota > Viridiplantae > Streptophyta > Magnoliopsida > Rosales > Rosaceae > Geum > Geum urbanum. The sequence goes on from OX327017.1 coordinate 31,101,071, forward strand.
AGCGTACCAACAGCTGTAAAATCATAATATTTGTTATTTTAGAGGAAAAAATTTTTTTAGCTCCAACAAATTTTGTAAATTAATTTTTTTATTTAGCTCTAACAATTTTCGTAAGTTATTTTGTATCTTATATAAATGAAAAAAAATAAATAGAGAATTTATATATCCATAGAATTTTTAAAATTTGTATATTTATCATAAAATCTCTAAAATTTATTACTCACTTACTATAATTCACTCTCTCTCCTCAAAAGAGTAAGTTTTAATATAAAATTTTGGGTTTGATATATATAAAATTTAAATAAATTTATTAAATTATACAAGAAAGTATTTAATTTTATATAGTAGAATAGAAGAGCTGTTGGAGTTTGAGTTATTTTATTTTACAAATTTTGTGTTTTTATCTTGTATAATAATATTAAAAAAAATTACAAGAACCGTTGGAGAAACTCTGAAAATAAATTAAGTTTGTAAAATGCAAATAAACTAATTACTTCAATATTCAGACAATTAAAGATAAGGCCCGAAGCCCAAAACATAATATAAGAGAATTGTGTTTTCCATAATGTTGTAATGTTTTTGGACGCTAGAACTGTGTTTTTTCAAGCTGAAATTGCATTGTGTTTTTTAAAGTTGATATTGTATTTATTTTAACTGTTATTACTGCATTTTCAAACTGCTGTAATTAAATTATTCGTCAAACTGCTACAAAATAGTTAGCCAAATTGCTATTGCACTATTCGTCGAGTTGCTACTGAAATTTTATCCAGTTGTTACTAAATCATTATCGAATTGCTATTGAATAATTTGTCAAGCTGCTACTAAATTTTTAATCAAGTTGTTATTGAATTGTATGTTGAGTTGTTACTAATGTTTCGTCCAGCTATTATTGAATTATTTTCGAAGTGGTACTGAATTGTTCGTTAAGCTGCTATTGAAGTTATTTTAACAGTGATACTACTTCGTTCGTCGAGCTGCTATTGAAACTTTTTTTAACATTGATATTGCATCGTTTGTCGAGTTGTTACTACATTGATTTTGAAAATATTGAATTTGATACTGAGTTTTTTTAACATTACTACTGAATATTAGTGTTATTGAATGTGAAATACCAAAGTGTTACAAATTTTGATCGAAAAATTGTTATAGATTTATAAAAAAAACAATTGATAATGATATCAAATTTGCATTGAAATTGGATTGAATTTATTCGACATTCCTACTAAATTTTGAATTAGATGATACTAGAAATTTATTCGGGGAAAAAAATAAACACAATTTTTTTTTAAAGTTGAGTTGAAAATACGAACAGACAAAAAATATTAAACAGAAAAAATTTTAAATTTTGTTTATATTTTGAATGAAAATAAGGATTAAAATAAAGAAAGCGGAAACGTAAATTTATCTTTGTCACATGGCAACATATAAGACATTTGTCCTTATAACACTACCAGAAAAAATACTTTAGCCGACGAAAAAATTTCGTTGACATGTTAGACATTTTCGTCGACTAAAGTAAAAGCCGACGAACGTTCGTCGTCTATAGTGTCGTTGGCAAAAGGTCGTCGGTGATACTTTTGCCAACGACAATAGTAGCAGTCGTCGGTTTAGGTGTGGACTTTAGTCGACGACAAATTTAGTTGTCGGCATAAAGTTTAGACTTTAACCGACGACTTTGTACACTTTTGCCGACGAAATGTCGTCGGCCAAAACTTCCCCGTTAGTCAAAATGGTTGACCCGAACTAGACTTTAGCCGATGACTGGCAAAGAATTTCGTCGGCTTAAGTTTTTGCTCATCGTTGGGTTACGTTTGAAACTCGTTGGCTAAAGTATGAAACTCGTCGGCTTAAGTTTGCACTTTAGCCATACGTCGTCGGCTTAAGTTTGCACTTTAGCCATACGTTGTTGGCTAAGGTTGCTAATTTTGGAAGAAAAAAACTACAGATTCTGGTTTCTATTCCCATAATCTGCCAGTTCCACAATTTTATTTCCACAATAGCCAACACAAGTGTTCAAACTAAATCCACATGACACTTAAACTAAGGGTTATCCAAATCTATGTCCTGGAAAACATATGGGTTACAACCATCATCTTACGGATCCTTCTGCTGATGTGGAGCATCGAAAGGGAGCTGGATTGATCCAGAAGCCTGAAATTTTTCACACCACGCCTGATACGAGGAAGACATCTGAGCCTACTGGGCGGCCACACAATGGCGGAGCTAGACAGGGGTCAGAAGGAGTCATGCCGCTCCTGAGTTTGAATAATTAGCATATGTTTTCCTATATAAGCGAGAATTCTATGATAGTATGGTGGTAGTCTGTGTGTAGTGGTATACAAAGTCATATGAGTTCGATTCCCAGCAATGTTAAAATTAATTACTTTTTAGCTATTTTTCTATCTTCCCCGATTTTAGACTTTTTGCTTCTGATTTTTGTTCTTCAATTCGGTTTTGGCCCCCCCTGAGTTTATAGTCTGGCTCCGCCACCGCAACCACGTAAGCATAGGTCTAAGCCTCGTGCACTAATCTCACATGTTCCATCTGAGCCTGTTGGGTGGCCACAATAGCACGGGTCTCAGCCTCATGCGTTAATCTCGCATGCTCCATTGCTTCCATCTGTCTCTGATGCTCCACCATCTTCCTATGTAGTTGCTCATGTACTAGGTTGCATGGAAACAGGTGTGGGTACGTGGAAGCGTGGAAGCAAATTTTTCAAAAAAATAGGGGAAGCGGGTACGGGGAGGAAGCGTGTAATAAAATAATAAAAATTAATTATATATAGATAATAATAATAATAAATAAATAAAATAAATTAAGTAAGTAAAAACAAGATTCTAGTTCCGATTTGATTGTTTATGAACATAATACGTTCATAAATGTTACAATTCATAGATGAAACTTAATACATATCTAAAAAAATATTTTATTTCCCTCAAAATTTTTATTTATTTTCAATTCCGCGGTTCCAAAAAAGAATATTTTCGGAATCACGCTTCCAAAAATGGAAGCTTGCGCTTCCGATACACTTCCATAATTAAGATTTCTGGAATCGCGATTCCAGACGCTTCCATCGTGCTTCCATCACGCTTCCAAAACGCTTCCGTTTCCGAAACGCGACCAAGTTGAAGCTTTCGTGCTTCTTAGCTCTTGTAGCTAAGCAGCCTTGGAAGATGCCGACTTGTGTGAGAAACTGGGAGTGTTCTTCAAGACCTCATCGCCCTGCTGTCCTAGACCCCTACAGTAGCAATTGTTGCCTCGTGGTAGGAAAGCATGACCTATGATCCTCGCCCCTACCGTCACATCATATTGATCAATCTGAGAGATGACTTTGGGGAGGTCCTCATCTTGCGTCTCTGGCCGTTGCTCCCTCACCATCTGAGTCAACACCACTTCAGTCCCTTCCCTCAATCTTGCGTAATTGACAAGGAAAAAAAACATATCAGTAAACATTTATATAAAAAATGAGCGAAAATATAACTATAAGCAAATATGTTAATTAACTTATAAGGGCACAAGACTTATAATATCTTCAGTAGATTGAGGATACACTTTCTCGTATGTATACACGTACGAGTTGACTTCAGGGTGTTCGATCGCCTCCTCCTTCCAACTCGCAAACGACCTAGACCCGGCATGATGGTTACTCGTGGTGTGCCCCCAGTTTGCTGCGTTTATTACAGAAATGGCCTTTTTGGATAAACATATATTAAAAAAGTATTAGAAAACTAATTTTTCCAAATAGGATACAAGTAAACACAAATATGATGATACATACCTCATATTCTGGGTTATTGAAGTAGACTAGAAGCCACTATCACTCGTACTCCCTATACATAAACTCGATAGGGGTACCCGAACGATTGTTGTCATGTGTCTTCCATTGGTTGTGGAGCTCATTTTTCCACTCCTTGTACCTATATATGCAACACAAATGTTAAAAAGTGACAATACATGATCAACAAAATATCTCAATATATAAAATATAACTCTCACCACATTTTTCCTTGCGTGTCATTTGCCCACGTGGATTTAACATGCACTGGAACAACAAACCACACCGGCAATGTACCCATTTATGGTAATATATATTTATTAGAACTTAATTAATATAGGTAGCATACATAATGAATATCTAACATACTCACCGAGATAGCATTGTTCACCATGTCCTTCATACACTATGGCACCAAGGACCACTCTCCCCACATAAAAGGGAATCTGTCCCGTATGATACATCCTACTTGGCCAGAGTACTCGTGCATCTTTCCCCCCAACTTCATCGACCCATCCTTTGTGGTCTCTATGACCACTGGCCCGGTGTTCTTGACAGTCTTGTCATGACCCTTGCCGGTAACGGGCCTCTGGTCTTTTTTTTGTTGTCTCCGGCATCTGTTACATAAAAAACAAAGTAAAAAGATTAAAGCATAAGCATTCAATTTAATATACAAATTATTAATAAGTTATGAATTAAATAAATAATGTGTTTAATATTTACTCGATTCTGATGTCGGTGTGTTTGTTACCCTCGCACTAACAAGAGGTGTATCAAAAGTCACATAAATGTATGTTTGTTATGGTGTAATGTAACTAAGCTGTCCTGGAATAGGCACTCCCCGCTCATCGACAGCAGGTATGGTAGGTACGCTCTAGAGCATGAAGAGGTGAGGCGGCGGAATTTGCACCCCAGATGATAGCAGGTATGGTAGGTACGCTCTGGAGCATGAAGAGGTGAGGCGGCAGAATTTGCACCCCAGACGACGAGGTACCTGAAGAACCAGCCTGAGAGGTAGAAAGAGCTTGAGCTATAGTGGGAGAAGGCTTTGGCTGGTTAGTGGGAGTCATACGAACATCCGAAGGAGCGGGACCCGTAAAGCTAGCTGGTGAGGGCACATGGAAGCGGTCTTGCGTGAAAAGATGCCTCGTGCTCTGTGGTCGATGGTGGCGACCCACTACATCTTGCTGTAGTGTTTGATCAAGTAGTTGACGATGTCGAGAGTTCAGAAGGCCGCGAAATGTGGTGTAAGGGTTGTTGTGCATAGAGGTGGCCTCGGAACTGTCGACACTAGATTGTTGTCCCTTAGATCCTTTATTAGACTTGAAGATATTCATGATGCCTACAATAAAAACTACTCATAAATCACACAAATACATATAATCTGCAATTACCAATACTAATCTGTTTATCCAATATGAAATACCAATACCAATATGCAATACATATAATCTGCAATACCAATATCAATACCATAACCAATCATACACAATACATATCCAATCTGCATACCAATACCATTATAATCTGCAAGCCACTGTTTAGCCAACAGAAACAAAATTCATAACCTAATATGAAATTGCCATAATCTAATCTATACCAATCAATTACCATAATCATTCAACACAAACAATTATCACGTTTCATTCAACATAGGCATAAGCTATACCATTCCAATACCAACACATATATATTAATCTGTTTATATCAACAACAACAAAATCACAACCTAATATGAAATTGTAGGAAATGGAGAGAGAGAGAGAGAGAGAGAGAGAGAGAGAGAGAGAGAGGTAAAGCCTGAAATGAACTATAGGAGAGAGAGGCGGCGGTCTAGGTGAGCGGCGATGGTCTAGGCGAGCTGCTGAGAGAGAGAGGAAACCCTAATTTTCGGAAAGGAGGGGGCGGTCTAGGTGAACCATGCAGGGATATAAACCCGATAACTTTAGCCGACGATGTAAAAAAGTTGTTGGCTAAAGTATAGCCGAAGAAAATACTTTTTATTAGCGTCAGCTATACTTTGGCCGACGACACGTGTCACAGTCGTCGGCTAAAGTGTGAAGATACTTTAAAAAATTAGGCTAATATGAAAACACGTTTCACACAAATGTTTAACTGAGACGCTCATAATCAGAATCATAACAATCATGTGAAGTGTGAAAATACTTTTAAAAAGATTTCATCTCATGTGAAAACAATTTTAACACAAATTCTTATTTAACTAAGGCTCATATTCAGAATCATCACTTAAGTCTTCCTCAGTGTTCGAGTTAATTTTTGGTAATATGTGCTGCTCCTCGTCATTGGAGTCTTTGTTATCTTCATGTGGATTAACATCAATAAGCATTACATCTTCGTCACGATTCGAACCACACGACCCGGCCTCACATTATTCAGGCGAATTGTAAAGGATTCAGGAATAGCAATTGCGTTCGGCTCTTGGTATGCAATATATTCTTCATTATCTGTGGTCTCTCAAAGTGTAGCAGCACTGTATATGTTTCTAGGAAAAACATGGTTGACTGCTTTCCACGCGTCTTTGTGCACCAGATCATCAAGATAAAACACTTGTTTTACCGTTGTGGCAAAAATAAAAGGGTCATCTTTATACCAGCTTCTAGCAGTATTCACCAAAAATATTTTGTACTGATCGGTCCTTGTGTTTCGAGGGTTAGTATCAAACCATTTACACTTAAAGAAATGCAATGTCATGTGTTCCCCATAAATTAGTTCAACCACTGAATAGAAAACACCGTAATATTCAATGCCATTTTGCCCACCATACACCATTACCCCAGAATTTTGTGTTCTCCGTCTGCCGTCTCTATGTTCACATATAAATTGCACGCCATTGACTGTACACATCGAATAAACTCTTGAATTTATTGGTTTCATCGCCAAAAGTCTCAATTCGTGTGACCAGTTTGAGTGACCATCAAATTGCATATGGTTCATCTGAAAAAATAATCGCAACCGTTAACTTTAAATATGAACATTGATATTTATATATATAAATATATATAGCAGTAATTATATATAGATGTACCCATCCGCCAAAATAGTTTACAAACTCCCTATTGTGGTACTCAAGATCACCGGCAACCTTATGACAGTAAAGATGAAAGTCTTTCCAGTATTGAACTTCTGGATAGTTAATCAATACCTACCAGTAGGCAATGACTAGCTCATATGGTTCCAACTGGTACGAGTTTGACAACTTTCCATAAACTTCAATATCATAGGAGAAGATAAAAAGATTGAACTGTGGTTCATTTACCGGCATATCTTGTGGAGGGTTCTCTAACGCTCCCAAATACAACTTGGTGTACGTTACACACTCATGCACAAGATATCCTTCATGTGCAGATTTATTAGCCACATAATTTTTGTAGTCCTCCAGTTGTCTATCAAGTTGCAAAGTGCATTTTATGATTATTGAAAAATAATTTTATATAAAAACAGATTGATCTTCAGATGTTGAATCGTACATTTCCATGGGATACATCCAAGTGTAGTATACTGGATCAGTAAGTAACAATTGTTCTGGAAGATGGATCATCAAGTGAGGCATGATGTAATTTTTTTTGGGGGAAATATCATTTCAAATTTGCACATGATAAAAATGATGTCTTCTTGCATTTCCCTCAGGTCTAATTTTTTCACTTCTCTAGTGCATAAATTCTGAAAGAATCTTGACAACACTACTAATGGCTCCACCACCTGATGAGACAGGAATGATCGAATGAAAATAGGGAAGAGACGTTGAAGCAGTATATGATAGTCATGACTCTTTAATCCGTACATCTTATTGTCTCTAAAGTTAACACACCGACCTATATTTCCTGCATAGCCTGAATGATACCTAACATTACCCATCCACCTAAAAATTTCATTCCTCTGTTCAGGCTTCAGGCTTGACGGTGTAAGGAGCTTGATACATTTTTTTCTTCCCTTATTTTAACCACAAATGTTTTCTTAAACCCATTCTCTTCAGATCAATGCGTGCCTTAGGGTCGTCTTTAGTTTTTCCTTTCCAATTCAGCACTGTACCCACCACACTTTTGCACACATTCTTCTCTATGTGCATGACATTTAGGTTGTGCCTGATTAACAACTTACTCCAGTACAGGATTTCCCAGAATATGCTTTTGTGTGTCCAGAGTTTATACATGTCTGGTCTGTCAGGTATTGCTGCCATTATATTATGATGATTGCTGAGCTGCCCAAAATCATATTCATTCAGCACTCTCATAATTTCATCTCTTGTCCATCTCCTGGGTTGCACATCCTTTTCTACAATCTCATCAAATGCCTTGTCATCCTCCCGCCATGGGTGATCAAGTCCAAGTCAACAACGGTGACGCATCTGGATAATCTTCCTGCAATGCAGTCTGCCTCACTCATCAATTAGGCACTCTGAACAAGTTCTGTATCCCCTAACAACGTTGCCCGACAACATTCCGCGAGCAAAAAAATCACTAATGGTGCCAACAACCATGGCACGCATCTGGAACATCTCGTGATTGTACTTGTCATAAGTGAGATGAACAACGTTCCACAGAAACCTAAGCTTCTCAATCAAGGGTCTCAAATACGCATCCATACACTTTCCTGGATAACCCGACCCTGAAATTAACAGAGTCAGCATATTGTATTCCTTCTTCATGCACATCCATGGAGGAAGGTTGTGCGGTACCAAAATAACTGGCCATATACTATATTGGAGACTCATGTTGCCAAAAGGATTGAATTCGTCAGATGAGAGCCCGAACCAAACATTTCGGATCTCTGATGCAAAATCAAGATACACCATAACAATGTGCTTCCAAGGCTCTCCGTCAGCAGGGTGTATAAGGATATCATCATTAGGCAAAACCCTCTTAGCTTGCCATCTCATAGCTTTGGCCGTGTGTGAAGACATGTACAACCATTCCAACCTATCCCTCACCGAAAAATACCGAAGTATCTTCACAGCTTTCTTATTCCCTGCAGGAGTCAACTTATACCTATCCGTGTGACATACCGGACATGCATCAAGGTTTTCAAGATCATTCCCTTTAGGATCTTTATCCCAGAAGAGAATGAAATTATATCTGCATGCATGAATTTTGATGTAGGTAAAGTCAAGATATTTCAGAATATGTCGCACCTTACGATGAGTGGTAGGATTACGATGACCGATGGGCAGCATCGAAGCAGTCAACTCCAGATAATCATCAACAACCTTGACACTCAATTTGTTCTCCACTTTGACTTTCATTACCTCTATGACCATTTCAAGAACAATCTTATTACACTTGTTGTACAATGGAGTATGTTGGAAGGCAATCAACTTGTTGTACTTGTCAATACCGTCAGTGTTGACAGCTCTAGGGATATCTTGTACTTGAGCAAATATACTGCTCTCATAAGAAAATACATCGTTGATCAACCTCGTTGTTGGATCATTAGATGTACTGGCCCTCTCAGGAAATTGCCTATGATCATGCTGACTCGCTGATGATGTTTCACCGTGATAAATTCAACATGTGTACTTATCCCAAAACTCGTTATTCTTCAGGTTCTCTCATATTATATCAATGGAAAACGATACAAATCACTGCGACAGTGACATTTCATACACGGGCAATAATGAATTGTATTCCCATTAGTATTAGCCTTCACATATTCCACAAAACTCTACATTCCAACGGCATATATTCGATCCCATTTTGGAAGACAAATCTCTTGTCCATTCTGAATATATATATACTTGCACTAATTAAAAATTCATCATTATATTTATATATATAGTTGAACTACAAATTACATTAATTCTTCTACTACTTAATTACAAATTAACACGTACTATATATATACATAATGTCAACAATTAACATATAATTATATACATTTTTTCATTAAAATTAACTCAAAATAAACAATTAATATATATAATAATTTAACTCAAAATCAACAATCAACACACACACACACACACACACACACACACACACATATATATATATGCATATCTATCTGTGTGACATACCTATCCCTCAGCGGGAAATATCAAAGTATCTTCACAACTTTCTTATTTCCTGCAAGAGTCAACTTATACCTATCTGTGTGACATACTAGACATATATCAAGGTTTTCAAGATCATTCCCTTCGGGATCTTCACCCCAGAAGAGAACACAATCATATCTGCATACATGGATTTTGATGCAGGTAAGGTCAAGATCTTTCAGGATATGTCGCACCTTACGATGAGTGGTAGGAAGGCGATGATCGGGGGGGGGGGGGGGGGGGGGGGGGGGCAACATCAAAGCAATCAACTTCAGATAATCATTAATAGCCTTGACACTCAATTTGTTCTCCACATTGACCTTCATTACTCCCATGACCATTTCAAGAACAGTCTTATTACACTTGTTATACAACAAAGTCTGTTAGAAGACAATCAGCTTGTTGTTCTTGTTAATATCGGCAATGTTGACAGCTCTAGGGATATCTTGTACTTGAGCAAATACACCACTCTCATAAGGAAACACATCGTTGATCAACCTCGTTGTTGAATCATTGAATGTACTGGCCCTCTCAGGAAATTGCCCATGATTATGCTAACCCGTTGATGATGTTTCACCGTGATAAATCTAACATGTGTATTTATCCCAAAACCCGTTATTCTTCAGGTGCTCTCATACTATATCAATGGAAAAACAATACAAATCGCTGTGACACTAACATTTCGTACACATGCAATAATGAATTGTATTCTTGTTAGCATTAGTTTTCACATATTCCACAAAACTCTACATTCCAACGGCATATCTTCGATCCTATTTTGGAAGGCAAATCCAACTCTTGTCCATTCTGAAAAAATAATAATATAGATATATATACATGCACTAATTAAAAGTTCATCATTATATTTATATATATCTTTAAACTACAAATTACATTAATTCTTCTACTACTTAATTACAAACTAACACATAATATATATATGCATAATATCAACAATTAACATATAATTATATATATATATTTTCATCGAAATCAACTCAAAATCAACAATCAACACACATATATATACGTACATATATATATGTGTGTGTGTGTGTGTAGCGGGATATAGCTTCACAAACTCATTTTGGGCACGAACTCATTTTGGACAGCTTCTGACAACATCCAACGATTTGATAGCGAATTGTGTTTTTCTTCCGTTTTTTTTTTCCAAACACTACAAGAAAAAGTGACTTAGACGACGGAGAATTTCCGTCGTCTAAGTGCCTATCTCCGTCGTCTAAGTACTTGGACGACGGAAAATCCGTCGTCCAAGGTACGTGCTCCAAGTGCTGTCGTCTAAGTACTTAGACGACGGAGAATTTAATCTCCGTCGTCCAAGTTCACTTGGACCACGGAGAACGTCCGTGGCCCATGTGGGGACTTAGACGACGGAGACATTAATCTCCGTCGTCTAAGTCCCTACATGGGCCACGGACGTTGTTAGCTTCTCCGTGGCCCAGGTGGTGACTTAGACGACGGAGATTAATGTCTCCGTCGTCTAGGTTACGACCTGGGCCACGGAGAAGCTAACAATCTCCGTGGCCCAGGTGGTGACTTACACGACGGAGACATTAATCTCCGTCGTCTAAGTCCCCACATGGGCCACGGACGTTGTTAGCTTCTCCGTGGCCCAGGTCGTAACCTAGACGACGGAGACATTAATCTCCGTCGTCTAAGTCACCACCTGGGCCACGGAGAAGCTAACAACGTCCGTGGCCCATGTAGGGACTTAGACGACGGAGACATTAATCTCCGTCGTCTAAGTGAAAAATTAATTTAAAAAAAAAATTAAATTCAAAAATATTATTAATATTAATTGAAAAAAAATTAATTAAATTAATTAAATACACTAAATTAATAAAATAATTAAAATTAATTTGTACATACATAATCGAAAAAACCCATAATTAAAAATGAAAATATTGTTCGTAATGCGGAAATTAAGAAACGAAATAATGAACTACTAGCTAGCTAAAACACTGGAGGAGCAGATGCGCCGCCTCGTCCTCCGCCTCCAGCCGGGTCGTCGTCGTCGGGGAATGGGTTCGGAGGAGGTTGACATTGTCTTTGAGCTTGTTGCATAAGGGCGATGAGTTGGGCTATTCGCTCGTCTTGCTGGTCCATTCTTTGGCGCATGGCAATATTCTCCTCCCGTGCGATTCGAGCCTCTTCATAGGCTGCCGCAGCTTGAGAACTTCTCCGCCGCCCCGAACCTCCCGTAGATGATGACTCAGAGGTCGACAAATCTCGAACCACCTTAGGCCCGAAGTGCCTAACCTCCTTGCCAGCTCTACGACCGTAGACCTCATCCGCAATTGCTATTTGGCTCTCCACAGATAGAGGAGGCAGGTCTTCTAGCGGCACATCTGGGAACGCAAGCTGAGTGTTAGCCAATTCTTCCTGCGCACGCTCTATCACTCTTGCCTACAAAAGAATAATAAATTTATTATAATGAAATAATATTTAAATAATAATTACTATAATTATTAGCGCACACATATATATATATATATGACTTACGCCGCGTTGACTCGCTTCATTATCGAGCCCAGGCGTCACGTACGCGCTTACGCTTGCATCGAGATAAGGGTGTTTGGAGCCCTTATCCCTGTGCTCCTTGGCAATTTGAATGAGTTGCTTGGCGCCGGAAGTATGGTGCTTGTCCTTCTTCCCCCGGTTGGCTTTGTTGACACCGGAGAATTTCTGTTAGACAACATAATGAAATCATTAAAAAATTTATAAGTAACTAAAATTTAGAGTATTCAATTATCTTAATTGAAATAAAAAAAGTAAATTAACACCTGAAATTGCTCATCGGCAAAGTGGTTACACAACCACTCCCACTCATCTTCTCTATCCCCACGCAGCTCTTCGGGGGGAGGCACGGGACCGTTAGTTCGGAAGTACTGATGGAGCCTGTACTTCCAATCTTTGAAGATGTTGTTGGCGGTTTGGTTGATATGCCTCAACATCGCCGGATCCGGATCCACCGCAAATTGTTCCTATCAGAAATAAATTGAAAATTATAATCGTATATATTATAAAATTATATATAACTAATATTAAAAATAGTATATAATAACTAAAATTGTACGTATTACGTACCGAAAGATCCTTAAAGACTTTCGCCTTCTCCGAATCCGGCACATCCCTCCAAGTAGGGGCAGTGATACGAACCCGGTTACGAACAATCGACCCAATGCTATGAGCCGAGAGACTTGCTAGCTGAGGTGTGGGAGGGCCACCGGTGAATTCGTCGTAAGGCAAGGCGATCTTGCTCCCGGTCGCCTTGCAAATTTTCTCCGCCTTTCCACCTTTAACGAGACCCCGAGTCTTTTTCGGTTGGGGGTCAGTGGGGGCCCTCCTTTGCTTACGGCGGGCGCTGTACATGATAGACTCGGCCGTCGAAGACGCCTGAGTACTTCCCGTTGAAGCGGTACCGGGCGTCGGAGTTGAAAAGGGGTCGACGTCATCACCGCTTGAGAGAAATGGGGCAGAGGGAATTTCCCCAGAAGGCCCCGGATTGAGGGCGTCTACCTGCGGTTGAACCCAACCGACTTGGGCCGCCAACATTTGGAGCATCTCATCTTCTGACTCCTGTTGGGCTTTCTTCTTCCCGGATGTGATCTTTGGCGGAGCCATTTAAACCTAAGAGTACGTACGGTGTTAAAATACCTACTTACCATAATAATTACAACGACGGAGAATTTACGCTAATTAATTAAGTACGTTTAAGATTTAAATAGAGTACACTAGCTTGGCATTTTCGGTCGTTCAATGGACGTGCGACCCGCGCGATAAAGTGTAAATTTTCAATTAATCAGCCTTGGTTAAATCGAAAAACATGGCCAGTTAGGGATAGAGATAACGCGAGAGGCAGGACTAATTTCGACAAAAGTCTTTCTTAGTCCAAATCCTGTCACCAGTCATAACCCGTTTCTAGACACCATGTCCGACATTCGGCCAATTTTTCGAAAATTTACACTCCCTCAAGTCCTTTGCAAACTCCGCCCTCAACCTCGTGTCCATAACTTCACTTAGGTTATGGTGTGCGGTGATGAAATCCACACATCACGAGGGGTTAAGGAGATAAGCAAGGAAAAGAGGCGCCATCTATTCCAAAGAGTGCGACTTAATTACACCAAGCCTATGTACTAAATTTAAATCGAACACGTACTACCATGCAATTTACTAGAAAATACATATAATTATCAATTAATTATTATTTATCATGCATTTAATAATAATTATTCATTTACCAATATAATCAATTATTATTATTACTATTATTTAATTTTAACTAATAATTATTCTTTACCAAATAATTAACAACTAATAATGATTACTAAATAATAATAATAACAAGAAAATAATTATTATAATTACAACTATTTATTATTTAAAACTAATAAATTAAAAGTATTTAGAAATTAAATAATTAAACAAATAAAAAAATTGTTAAAGAGTTAAAATTTCGAATTATTACCTCGTCGGAATTTCGCCGGAATATTGGAAGAGTAGAGTCGTCGGAGAGGGGGAACCACGCCGGAAAATTGGTCGTCGGGGCGTCGCCGGAGGAGGATCGCCGGAGTGAGAGAGAGAGGAGAGGAGAGTATAGAGGAGGAGATGGAATGATGAGAAAATGAGGGGGGGTGCTCCTCCTTATATACAGTTTCACTTAGACGACGGAGCACTATTCTCCGTCGTCTAAGTGCACTTAGACGACGGAAACAGTGTTTTCCGTCGTCTAAGTGAAGGGTCAAATTTTTTCGAACCGGCGCCAAATAAATGGGCGGGCCGTTTCACCGCCATAAATGTTGACTTAGACGACGGAGACAGTGTTCTCCGTCGTCTAAGTGGAATTTCAAGCGGTGCCGAAAATTGAAGCGGCAAATTGAACCGCCATGTAAATATCGACTTGGACGACGGATATGTAGGTTTCCGTCGTCCAAGTTTTCACTTGGACGACGGAAACCTACATATCCGTCGTCCAAGTCGATATTTACACCGAAAAAAAATAAAAAATTGAACCGCCATGGTAATTTGAACCTAGACGACGGATACGGTTAATTCGTCGTCTAGGTGAACACTTGGACGACGGAAACTGACAGTATCCGTCGTCTAGGTTCAAATTATGCCAAAAAAAAATTTTAAATTAATTCGCTAGGAATTTAGCGATTTGTCATTCGAGTGAAATAGTCGTACAATATCGATGAACGCATCGTATATATAAACAGTTAAATTTGAACCGCCGAATAATTTTACGTTTTGAAAGTTGTTAAGTATCGACTAATCTTTAAGACTTTAGTGTTCATGAGTAGTTGCTGATTTGCAGCAGAGTGCTAACGAAATTGAATTTGGACAAAACAACCGTTGGATATGTTCGTCGTAACATAATATATAATTACTATAAAGGACCAGGAAATAATAAGTTCGGGAAGGGTTTCATCGGCACAGTCAACCGCAAAACCGAGAATTTCACAAACCGGAAACGTGGATACAGGACATTTCGCAACTCCGATTTTCGAACCGTCGAAGCTCACACACCAAGAATATACTACTCTAAAGTCTTGACGAAAAGAATACGCATTCGAAGATGGTCTAGATGGTCGTTGTCTTAGAAAAAATTACGAAATTTACACCTGGACGACGGATACGACATTCTCCGTCGTCCAAGTAGACACCTGGACGACGGAGACGCTAATATCCGTCGTCCAGGTGTGTACTTGGACGACGGAGAATATAGTATCCGTCGTCCAGGTGAATATACCCTGAATTCAGGGGTTAGGGGTCCTTAGGGTTTAGGGTATATGGTTTTACACTTGGACGACGGAGAATGACTGTCTCCGTCGTCCAAGTGTGTACCTAGACGACGGATAATGCCTGTCTCCGTCGTCCAAGTTTAAAAACCCCGAATTCAGGGGTTAGGGCCTTAGGGTTTACGGTTTAGGTCGTCCCCGGTCATTTGTGTGTGCGTTCAATTATTCTGATTCAAAAATATAATTAAAAAATTGATCGATCGATCCGAACTGCTAGATTTAGGGTCCAAGATTTAGCTAGGGTTTTATATGAGATTGAGATTTGGCGCCAAAGGTGAATCTGCAATTAATTTCTCCGTTCTCGGTTAGGGGTCCTTAGGTTTAGGGTATAGGGTTTAGGGTGAATATACCCTGAATTCAGGGGTTAGGGGTCCTTAGGTTTAGGGTATACGACTGTCTCCGTCGTCCAGGTGAATATATATACCCTGAATTCAGGGGTTAGGGGTCCTTAGGGTTTAGGGTATCGGGTTTGTCATCTGGACGACGGAGACGACATTCTCCGTCGTCCTAGTGTGTACCTAGACGACGGAGAATGACTGTCTCCGTCGTCCAAGTGTAAAAACCCTGAATTCAGGGGTTAGGGCCGTATGGTTTAGGGTTTAGGTCGTCCCCGGTCATTTGTATGTTCGTTCAATTATTCTCATTCAAGAATATAACTAAAAAAATGATCGATCGATCCGATCTGCTACATTTAGGGTCTAGGATTTAGGGTTTGAAGGGCTGCGTGAGCGAAATGTAGAGCAGCTTCAGCTTACTTTTAATAAGATCAGAGAATACACCGATGAAGTTGAAAGCAAAGAGAGGGGCCGGGACTAGAAAAACAGTCCAAAGACATTCAATTGAAACAGAGAGAAGTCGACTTAATTAAAATCTGAGGAAGTTAAGCTGGCGGAGATCGATCATATATATAGTATTTAAAAACAATAAAACCAACCAAAGCTGGACGAGGAATCTTAAAGTCTCGACATAATAGAAATCTTTCACCTTTTTACGATGCATCGATCGATCATATATATATATATTACAATAATAAATTAGGGTTTACCAAGTAATGATCCTCGTCGTGTGACCGTACTCTTCGTCATAATCGTCATCATCATCATCACCGTTATCCGATTGCTCATCCTCCTCATCGTACTCAACATCGTCCGAGGAATAACCAGAGTCGTCGTCATCGTCCTCATCCTGCACGTCTTCTTCATCTACCTCAATGATCTCTTCTTCAGTTAGATCTGTACAACCATCAGGCATGGGTAACCGTTCACCGTCTTGAACCAGGTCCATTATGTCGGAGCGGATGACAGAAATATTAGGCTCTTGATAGGCAGGAATGTCTCTGTCTGGTTCAGCAGCATCTTCAGTCGTCGCCGGTGTCCCTTCAATTGTCTCTGTATTCCAAACTCCTCGATGAGAGATCTGGTTCACTATTTTCCACCCGTCACCAGCTTTCGGATCGTCGAGATAGAACACCTGCCTAACTAAGGTGGCGAGAGCGAAAGGCTCATCCTCATACCAGCTTGAGTTTGTATCGACTGATAAAAGTCCCAGGTCTTCCTTTGTACGCTTGAACCATCTGCACTTGAATAGGAAAACGTTGACATCATTCCCGTAACATAGCTGAACCACATATACGATCATTCCGTAATATAGATCAGGGTCTTTCCCAACCGCTATCCCACTGTTTTGTGTTCTTCTTCCTTCATCTCGCGCCAATGAATGGAACTTCACACCGTTCACAAAACATCCCGGATAAATATAGTGTTTAATCGGCTTCCCTGCTAGCAAGTGCTTTGGCCAAGACCACCACCCCCCGTGGTTTTCGGATTTTTGCAGATCAATCATCTGCGAAAATGGAAAAATGTAAGGGTTTACTTTCTACAAATTAAACATGCATGATCTCAATATGTATATAAATCACTAAATACGTACCCATTGGAAGAAATAATCGGGGAACTTTTTCTTAACCATTTTCTCAATCCACGCCGAACTCTTGTCTGGATATAACGCCTGAAGCCTCTCCCTGTATGACATCATGTACGGCTCAACTTCGTCACAGTCTCGTAACACTACCCAATGTGCCTCAATAAGTTCTTCCTGTGTTAACGTTTCCTTTAATACTCCTCTAAACGGTCGGACGACATTGGTGACGACAGAAAGATTGATGCGGGCACTGGGATCGGAGGCAGTTGGAGGTGGTGGATCTTTGAGGTACCTGTTGCAGTAAGTAACGCACTCATGCATTAGGTATGTCTCTGCTATGGAGCCATCCGGAGCCGACCTGTTTTTGACGAATGACTTATACTGTCGAAGCTGTCTACAAAATTAATCAAACGTACAATAAAAATAAGTACATGCATATAGCTAGCTAGTAATCTCCAGTGGAACAAATTATGAATCGAAAAACCTGTATAATTAATTAGTTGTACGTACCTTTCTTGAGGATACATCCAAGTGTACTGGACCGGACCAGAAATGAGAACCTGCTCGGGCAGGTGGATCATTAGGTGAATCATTATGTCGAAGAAAGCAGGAGGAAAAATCCTCTCTAGTTTGCAAATGATGTGCACAATTTGTTGTTGCAATTCCACGACATCTGACTTCTTTAATTCTCTGGCGCATAACCTCTGCCACCATCTGCACAATGCCACTATTGGTTCTACGACGTCGCGAGGCAAATATGGTCGAATTACCACTGGAATCAGACGTTGCAGCATAACGTGATAGTCATGTGTCTTTAGACCAACAAACTTGTGTTGCACCTCGTCCACTGCTCCAGTTATAGTAGCTGCATACGTGGCCGGATAACGAACGCCCTTAAACCAGTGAAATACAGAACGTCTAAGTGTCGGCTTCACTGTGTACGGTGCAGCTGGCATCTTGTTGTACACTCCTTTCCTATCCCTCCTCAACCACAAGGGACGACGTAGATTCATTGATTCCAAATCTTTGCGCGCTTTGGGAGTATCTTTAGTCTTGAACTTAATACCGAGAATTGTTCCCACCACGCTGTCGCACACATTCTTTTCTATGTGCATCGCGTCCAAGTTGTTCCTCAGCTTCAACTTCGACCAGTAAGGGAGTTCAAAGAATATACTCTTGTGATCCCAATAGCTCAGATCATGTGGAGGAATTGGATTGCATTTCTTTACATCCGCGTCGTTAGTCAACACACCAAAGTCGAAATAGCTCAACCTCTCTAAAATCTCTTCGCCCGACCAACTACGGGGTTTAGGATTGTTCTCTACCGTCCCGTCGAAATGAGCTTCATCCTGTCGCCAAGGGTGGTCGTGAGGGAGCCATCTACGGTGACCCAAGTAACACACCTTCCCTGCGTGCCAACTAGAGTTCACGTCGTCCAAACATATAGGACATCCATTATATCCTTTTGTCCTGCACGCTGCCAACATCCCATACGCTGGAAAATCGCTGATCGTCCACATTACGGCAGCCCTCATCGTGAACATCGTGTCAGTGAATTTGTCATAAGTTGGGACTCCATTTTCCCACAACAGTTTCAGCTCGTCGATCAAAGGTCTGAGGTAGACATCTAAGCACTTCCCTGGAGATTTAGGACCTGGAATTAGTACAGTAAGGAAATTAAATTCCTTGTTCATGCACATCCACGGAGGCAGGTTGTACGGCATCAGAATTACTGGCCAAGTGCTTACGGCGGAGCTATTACTTCCCCAAGGATTGAATCCGTCTGTAGATAGGCCGAGTCTAACATTTCTAACCTCTGCAGCAAAGTTTCCGAATTCTCTGTCGAAATGTTTGAAACCCTCCCCATCCGCGGCGTGTCGCAGGACATCGTCATCTATTCGCTTTTCTGCGTACCATCGCATCGCCTCTGCTGTGTGTAGAGACATGTACAGGCGCTGCAATCTGGGAATCAAGGGAAAATATCGAACAACTTTCACAGGAATTCTCTTTTTCGAACTCTTCCTATTCACCTGGAATCTGCACTGGCCACATACGGGACAATAGTCCAAATCTTTATACTCTTTGTAAAATAGCACACAATCATTCGGACATGCGTCAATTATCCTGTACTTTAGGCTGAGGCTGCTCAAGATATTTCTAACCTTATAATGAGATTTAGGAAGATTGTGATCATCAGGAAGCAACTTACATATTTGCTCCTGAATTTCGTCAAAAGCACTGACTGACATTTTGTGCTTCACTTTTATCTTCATTTGCTCCATCACATATTGCAACACATTCTCTCGACATCCAGGGAACACCGGGGTCTGCGCTTCAAGTAGCATCCGGTTGTACTTATCCATCTCACTGGTGTCAGTGGCCAAGCTAGCAGCGGGGAATGTGTCATCATGCTCATGAGTGGTACTGTAACCTCCGTCTTGGTGTTGGTGTCCACTATGACTAAATCCCGGAAACGCATCATGGACCAAATCTACAGTTGGATTGCAAGCTGGGGGTCCGGCACCACTGCCGCTGGATGAGGCACCATGGTAACTGTACCCTGAGCTGAAGTCTGCTGCGCTGAACTCTACTGCTTCACCATGCTCGCTCCATGTAGTGTAACTCCACATCATACCATTTTCGTACAGGTGTTGCACCATAACATTAACCTCCGCATACTGACAATTAAGACATTTCTGGCACGGACACCTGAAACGCTTCTTTCCATGACCATGTTCTATCGCAAAATTCACAAATTCGCTAATTCCATCCATATACCGGACATCACATCTATTCTTTAACTTCATCCAACTCTTGTCCATACTGCTACAAAATATTATAATTAAATAATTATTACATATATATATATTAGTCCATTAATTTACCATTAATTATACGTACTCGATCTACATCGATCCATCAAATTACGTACGTAATTTAATCTGTATATATAGCTAATTAACATTCATGCATGTATGTACGCACGTACGGTTTCCCTAAATATATATATATTTAATCATGCAAATTTTAACTGCCTACGTACGTACCTGCTGGCCTTCTCGATATCTGCAGTTAATTAAGCTAGCTAGTGATCGAACACCGGAGATCCGATCCTTTAATTAATTTCTAGCCCCGGCCTAGCCTAATCCGGCCTTCTCCTTCTCCTTCGATCTCAAAAATTCCCCACGGGAGAAAATATAATGGAATGATCGAAGCTAAGAGAGTTTGGCATGGCCTATATATATAATGCTTCACTTAGACGACGGAGGTGTCGGTACGTCGTTTAAGTGGAACTTACACCACGACGTGTCGGTCCGTTGTCCAGGTGATCACTTCTCCGTGGTCCAAGTCACACTTAGACGACGGATATGTAATTCTCCGTCGTCTAAGTGTTACTTGGACCACGGAGATTTCTCCGAGGTCCAAGTAACACTTAGACGACGGAGATGTAATTCTCCGTCGTCCAGGTGATAACCTGGACCACGGAGAAGTCTCCGAGGTCCAGGTGCTTACCTAGACGACGGAGAAACTTCACATCCGTCGTCTAAGTGTTACTTAGACCTCGGAGATTTCTCCGTGGTCCAAGTAACACTTAGACGACGGAGAATTACATCTCCGTCGTCTAAGTGTTACTTGGACCACGGAGAAATCTCCGAGGTCTAAGTAACACTTAGACGACGGAACTAATACTGTTCCGTCGTCTAAGTCCTCTTTTCTTGTAGTGAAATGAATGAGCTACTGCCGAGATCTGTAAACATAACGAACTTTAGCTGACGATATTATTATTTTGTCGGCTAAAAGTCAAACTTTAGTAGACGATTTTTTCCGATTAAAGCCGAAGAATTTTTTTCCTCCGTCGGCTAAAATACTTTAGATGACGAGTAAAAATTTTAGACGATGACGCAAAGTTATCATCGGCTAAAGTATAGTATAGCAGACAAAAAAAAGTCGTCGGCCTATTTTGCTTACTTTCGTCGGCTAAAGTGTTTTTTTGGTAGTGTAAGTAATATTTTGTCATTCTCTGTCCAAATAATAAGACATTGTTAGTAAGTGTATTGGGTTTCTCTAAATTGTCCAAAAGAATAGCTTGTTATATTTAATATTATACGGTATTTGTCTATAGAGAGTATACAAATACGATATTTTGTTTGGGAGAAATATACGAGTCAACGGGAGAAAATTAGAAAATTGAGATCAACATACAACCTGTCGTATATATGACATGCCAAAGCCAACACTATATATATATACAATAAAACCTCGATAAATGAATATTCGATAAAATAATAATCTCGTTAGAGTAATAATTTTTTTCGGTTCTGACTCGGGACCAGTTCATATTACTGACAACCTCGCTAAATGCATAAGATAATATTTTTTTTCTAATTCCTAGGTCCCTTCGAATATATAAAGTAATAATTCATCGATTAACATATTAAAAATATTATTATAATTTAAAGAGTTACATAAAAAATAAAGTTAAGCTATTTCTTAAAAGAAAACTCTATTGTAGCTTGTTTCTTCTTCGTATATAGATCAAATTTAACTTGGCCCTTGATTTTTTGCAATGCATGCACCACATTTAGTAAAAAAAAATAATCATTTTGTAGCAAAAAATTATTCAAGGTAGTGAATTTAGAGTTTAAGTAAATAGTACATAAACTAAACGACAAGGAATAAGAAATATAAACAAATCTTATTAATAAATATAATTTAACTAAAAAATATAAAAAATTCTCGATAGAATAATAAATGATTCATTTATCGAAAAAATAATAATCTCAATAAAATTAAAGTAATAATTTTTTCTGATGCGAAGATTATTTATTTATAAAAATTTTACCCCATACACACGTACCTATATAGCTAGCAAGCTAACCCAAATCAAAGGAGGATCAAATGGCACACGGCAGAGAGCTACCCGAAGACATCGATCGTCTTCATAATCCTAAACACTGACAATGTGATCAGATGTAATGGGATTCCGGCGACTGTCCTGAGAGAGAGGCTCCATTGGATTGCCGATCACGCCCCCACCCTTTCTTTCGACTTGGGAAGTGGATTTCCACCGTGGAAACGAACAAAGTGGTAACAGTAACGGGAGCTGTCTTGGGGTTTCTACTCAAGGATGCCTCCTCAGTGTAGTGCGTTTTCCTGTCCTGAGCAACATGGTTGAGGTTGATGACTATGACTGGTTTATTGATCTCTTCTGGGTCATGACGCAATATGGGGTGCCTCAGTCGTGGACTAAACTCTATAGATTCATACATTCCGGACTGGCCTGCTGCCCACGTGATATATTGGTTTTAGAAACTTGTACAGTTGCTACCAAGATGGGGGGACGCAAAAGCTTCAGTTTGATTCGGATCAACCACAAAGAAAAAGAAAAAGGAGAGCAGCACTCTCTCGCCTGCATCGAATGCTTGATGGTCATTTTTATTGCATGCTCGAGTACGAAGAGAGTCTACTTAAGTTTGACTATGACGACTTTGAATGAAACAGAGGAGGAAGCCAACTTCGATGAGGACTTCGATCTTAATAATAACACTTTCTTTGGTTCGGGGATCATGTTCAAACTCACAAGCAAGGGATGAAAAGAAGAATAACCCGTGAAGCGGAGGCAGGTCACAAATTACAAACCAGAACAGCAGAACCTTTTATATAACGGGGATGGATGTTATTCTTCTTCTTTTCCCTAACACTATAATCTGAATCCAAAAAACACGATAGTACACCTGTTTGAATTGACTGATAACATCAACTCTGGAGGCGGAGCTGATACTCTTAGTAAATTATTCTTGGGCAACAGTATCTAGAAAGTTGTATGTAAACTATAACCACATGCTGTGTATGGCACACCGGTTCTTCCAGTCGGTTAAGTAAATTCAGAAAAGAGGGAGAAAGTGGCGACTTGTAGTTTTCCTACTTCATTGCACCAGAGTAAGTTGAAGAATTTGTCAGTCGCTGTATCCACAAAGACTGAATTCACAAACCTAAAAGGCACAGACAACTGAGAGTAAGAATTACTAAATACTGGTCTACTGGGTTAAGTTGCTGATCTGAACAAAAAATAGATTTATTGGGGAAATAAAAGATCAATGTTCTTACTACTAATTGTGTTTCCCATCATGGAACTGAGCATTCTTTGAAGATTTAAAAGTTTCGAGGAATTCCCGGGCCTTCTGTAACTCTTGCTTCTGTCTTGAGTTGTCCCATTTTTGTTCAGCTGCCAAAATTTCAATTACGCGTGGCAATGCCCTACCTGCCGCATCAGTATCCAGGAAAGCAAGCCTAGATCTCCGAGCAATGAAATCAATGGCTGATTCACAGTACTCATTTCGTGCACAGTAAGCAACTTCCGCTTCTAGAAAAGGGTACCCATGGGCAAGTCGCTTCCCCAAATTTTCGTTCTAAATGTGCAAAAATAAAGCTATCAGTATACACCAGCCTCAAAAGCACATGATTAATCCCCTAAATATACAAAAACTTAAAGTGAAAAGGAGGCTACTGTGAAGATTAAAGCCATTTGACAGAAGCATGATTAATACAAGGTGTATTTCTTACAGCTAAAAAGTGAACTTGGAGCAAACAATTCTAACCTGAGCAATGGAAGCCACCCGTTCGGCAAAAGTACCATATGCATGGGAAAGATGCTTTGCTGCAGCCGTGTCCATTACTCCAGGAACAACTTTACCATGACTCTTCTTCATACGTTTGTATTGTTGAGCAATAACCGTGAAAGATGCAGGGTCCCAACCATCTCCACCAACAATTTGTATATTGGAGGTCACACATTCATTTTCAGGGGTCAGCTTTCCAGACTTTATAGCTGCATTAACCGCATCTTCTGCCATGCTGAAAATTTCATAGTCAACATAATACTTAGTGGGAAACAGAAAACAGTCTAGGAAGAGCAAATAAAGAAACCCGCACAACTAATTAAATATAGTATTGACTGAACTAAAATGTAACCAAACCACTCTATATGTATCCTACTTTATTGAGGAACAATCTAACTAATAATTGAATAATCGAAAATCAACTCAGCATACCTACGGTAAGTAGTCCACTTCCCACCGGTGATTGTGACAAGTCCAGGATAATCTTCACATACAACATGATCTCTAGAGATGCTCTCGGTATTTTTTGCAGATGGATCTGTTGCCAATGGACGTATACCACTCCAAGCAGAGAGAACATCAGTACGTCGTACCTATATTTTCCCAGTAAAACATTAGATCCTACGTAAAATACCATCACTAAATAGTGGATAAATTGTTACTCACTGGAGTTTGTGTAAAAACCTCACAAGACCCCAATTAAATGTATACAAAGTCCCTGTGTGACAGCATATGACTGCAACCCGAGGCCAGCAAATATGAATTACTCAAACCAGGATAAGACAATCATTTAAATTGACTTAGCTGATTAAATAGACACTGCGCATATAATTTTATAACATACCTTGACATTAAGGTAGTCAGAAATGGCATCAAGAATGAATTGAATCTCATCCTCATGCGGTTCAGGAAGTAGAGTAATAGAGGTGTTAGAATCTGTGGTACCAGCGACTGTTCTTCCCAACCATGGAAGCATAAAGACAACACGTCCATCTTTAGTTTTAGGAACAATCAATCCCATACCCTCAGGAGAATAGTAATCTGGAAGCACAATGTGTACACCGCTGCTTGGACATATCATAGGTTTTACATCTTTGTCTGTCATCTTCCTCACAGAATCACAAAAAGGTCCAGCAGCATTGACAACAACTTTTGCATACGTATCAAACTCTTCTCCTGATAAGTTAAGAAACAAAGTAAATATCACAATATTGAAAACAAAGTTTTCGAATAAAAAATTACAACAAATTATAGCCGTTTCCATTGTTAACAGTAAGTGTTCCGTGAAGGCTTTTTTGGTTTTTTACTTTATAAAGGAAAGCTCTATCAACTCAGAACAAACTATACTAAACTATGCAGAAAATGTGACATGTTAAGGTTGAGCTGAGAAACGACCAGCATCAGTAGCATAACCAATGTTTTGTTTTAAAGCTATACCTGATAAGTTGTCTCGGATTCTCGCACCAATTGACTGTTTGCCATCCTCATCCTTTAGAAAAGAAATTACTTCGGCATGGTTAAGCACAGCTGCACCAGCTATGGCAGCAGTGCAAGCCAATCCAACATTAAGACGCGAATCATTCATCTGCCCATCATAGTACACCACAGTCCCCTTCAAGCTTTTATCTTTACCATTTCTCGCAAGCGTAGGGAAGAGCTCGACAGACTCTTGTGCAGAATAATATCTAGACACATGTAGCAAGCGCAGTCCTGCCACCAAATCGTACATTTTCAACCCCATCCAGTAGTACACAACGTCGAACCAGTCAAAACACGGTGTCATGCACGGCAGAGCGTGGCACAGGTGCGGTGCATTGTCGATAACCTGTTTCCGCTCCTCAAGCGCATGAAACACCAACTTCAGCTGCCCGTAGTCAAGATTAAAAACAGCTTTCTCCAAATAGCGTACACCTATTAGATCCACCACAAGCCAAAATTTATATTGAAGCGAATCACTAACAAAATAACAATTGTAGACCGCAGAAATACACACCATAGCTCACTAGACACTAAGAGCTTATAGCCACATTTAACAGTATTTACCAGAGTACTAACATAAGAGTATGATACATTGACAAGGATCATATACATAAAGCACTGGATAATCAATGTACAGATACGTAGAGAAATACAGTTATACATGTATATGAATACTGTGTTAAAGAGTTAGTTACCTCCATGAAGTAGCTTAGTGGACCTAGACGAAGTTCCAGAAGAGAAGTCCTCCCTCTCAACGAGACCAACGCGAAGTCCTCTGGTGGCAGCATCAAGCGCAACACCGCAGCCGGTGGCGCCGCCGCCGATTACGAGAATGTCGAGCGGGTTTCCGGCTCCGGCGCCGATCAGAGCCGCCTCCTGAGCCTGCCTCGGCGGAACTACGGCGCTCCGGTCGCTGATCCTCTTCCGAACCTCCGCTACCGAGTGTCCTCCTCCTCCGCGGTCGGAGAAGGCGGGTTGTTGGATTAGGAAGGCGCCACTGGCCGCAGTGGCCAGCGCCGCCGCAGCTCCTAGCCGACGAAGGCGCGTGGCGGTGGCCATGAAACTTGAGAGAGAGAGAGTTGAAAATGAGGTGGCTGCGGTTATTTATCGTATAAAGAGAAGGGAAAAGATTGCGTTGGGAATCGGTCACGGAGATTTGGCTCCTTTTTTTTCAGTGAGGTAAAAAAACAAAAACTTACTACAGCGTTGGACTGGATCCATTAATGCATACCCGACCCAACCACATGACCCGCTTTAATCAAAACCGTTCGGGGTGTAGATTGAAAGTCAGCAGTCCGATACAGAGTGACCTCTTTACGTCGTCGTTTTATCTCCGAGCAGCGAGGCGACGACTGTAGAGAGTCTTTGATTCATCTCCGATGGCTCAGATTCCGAATTTGGACAATGCTCCTCTCAACCTCAACAGTCTCAGGTACACCTCAATCACAGCTCCACAAAAACATAGTCTAGCTTATATCGGAATTCTCTTACCAAAATTAATCGTCGTGATGCTACAGGGAACAGTCTCGGAAGGAACTCATCAACATCCTCAAGAATGTGTGTTAGCTAGCTCCTCATCCTTGTTCAAATTCAGCTACTTTTTTAATTCAGTTTGATGCATGATTGTGCTCTGGAATATTTCAGATTCGAGGAAAAAAGTGTTTGGTGATCGATCCGAAGCTCAGTGGCTCAATCTCGTTGATCATCCAGACTGCGCTTCTCAAAGTAATGCTATTATTTGTATGAATTTGGATACAGTAGTGTTTAATTTGATCGACTAGCTTAGCACAGCTGAAATTTGATGATATACTTTCAGGTAGAAACTTAAATTGTGCTCAGTTAATGTGAATAGAGCCGTTACTTTTTCGTAAGATTGTAATTGCTGTTAGCGCAGGAACAAGGAGTCGAACTGCGGCATCTTTCGGCTGAGCCGATTCAAACAGAATGTACCAAAATGGTTTACCTTGTGCGTTCCCAGCTTAGTTTGATGAAGGACATTAGTTCACATATTCACATTGATGTTTCCAAAGGATTGCAGAGAGAGTACTTTCTCTATTTCGTCCCTCGACATTCGGTTGCTTGCGAGAAGGTGAGTATGCTGTGGCTATTATGAAAGCAGTTTGCTTGAACTTTAGTGTCTGAATGAAAATTACTGTTACTTTGGTTCTCAGATCCTCGAGGAGGAAAAGGTTCACAACTTGATGACTATAGGAGAGTACCAATTATACACAGTTCCGTTGGACGAGGATGTTCTGTCATTTGAACTTGATCTTTCCAGTAAGGTACTGAAGAAAAATAAAAGAACTAAATATTTGAGATATAGATGTTCAAAATTTCTCATGCTCTGTGATTTACTTGAACTTTTTGGATGTTTGCATGGTAGGAATGCCTAGTTGATGGTGATACAAGCTCCCTATGGCACATTGCAAAGGCCATTCACAAGCTCGAGGTTGTAGTAAATACATTGTACTATTCTGCTAAGCAATTTTATGTTTAGTACATGAGCATTAAATATTATATATGTACAAACCTATGATAGAATGCTCCAGTAGAGATGTTTTTGGAGTAGAGCAGTAACATCAACAGACAGAGCTGTGTATTCTTCTTTGTTCTTTGCTAGTAGCTTTCAATTCATGTTTCGTTTATGCTTTTGCAGTTTTCTTTTGGGGTAATACCAAATGTGAGGGCGAAAGGAAAAGCATCAGTACGTGTTGCTGACATTCTAAACCGCATGCAAGCAGAGGAACCGGTTAACTCACCGGATGTAATTAACCATAGTTTTGAGCTCTTTTTATGATAAATTTAATCTGAAACAAAAATATTGTCATAAGGATGTGTAAAATTCCACATTATATAAAGCTGAAATTTAAAGCTTTCCACTTATCCATCACTTGTGATTTCAGGTGATTATTCCAGAGATCAATACTGTCATCCTTTTAGATCGGGAGGTAAACTCTCTCTCTCTCTCTCTCTCTCTCTCTCTCTCTCTCTCTCTCTCTCTCTCTCTCTCTCTTTGTGTGTCTTTCATCATTACTTTTAGACTTGAGTGGACTTCTTGCATGTTTCCCTTTGGTTTATTGTTTCTAATGGTGCTAATGTACCATGAATTCTGGTCTTTTTCTTAAACTGGATTATGTTTGATGTAGGTGGACATGGTTACTCCCATGTTAACTCAGTTAACATATGAGGGGCTTCTGGATGAGGTCAGTGATTGTAAGATTGATAGATTTTTTATTTCTATAGTTTATCAAGTATAAGAAGAATTAGGAGTTAACTTGTTTTTCACGCTGCTTTTTCAATTTCCATGGTAGGAAACCAAATGCAAGTCTTTTGAATGACAAGTTTTGCACTTCTCAATTTTTAAGTAAATGTCATCTCTGTTCTGATTAAATAATCCTAGACGCTACTTGTAGAACCTTATAACTTTGTTGTATTGGTAAAATTCTTTATGCTAATTTGTTTTCTTAATTCGAGAAAAGGACTGTGGCTGTTTTGGTTAATATCAGTTAGTTGCAAGCTATCACTGATAGTTCCACTGCAGCTTCTGCATGTCAATAATGGTTCTGTAGAGGTTGATGCATCTATCATGAGCCAACAGAAGAGCCAATCAAATGGAAAGAAGATGAAAGTTCCACTTAATTCAAGGTGATTCACTTTATTTACAATTTCCTTGAAGTTACTGGTACTTTTATAACATTTGATTGTATGGAAAGCACGACTAGAATTTCTTCGCGATTTGTTTTCTCTTTCAAGGACTTCCTTTTTCCATCGTCCTTGTTTTTATGTTTATTTATTTGGTTTTGGCTAATTGCAGCGACAAGCTCTTTAAAGAGACACGAGATCTCAACTTTGAAGTTGTTCTCCAGGTTGATTTATACTATTCACTGTTTTGATTTTCAATGCTCTCTCACAAAATAAAGAAGCATTTCCTTCCTTTGAATTCAAGTTCTTAGTTGCTGCCTTCAGTGTGTTTGTAGATTCTACGTCAAAAAGCAACATCCATGAAGCAGGACTACAGTGATGTGACTTCAAATGTAAGTGACTGTTACCAGTTGACTGCTTGCTCATGAGATTTTAGTGTCAACTCAGCTTTCTGCTCATTAACTTGTTGTCCATAACTGAGTAATTCTAATCTGAGTGTTGTTTGTTGATGCTTATAGAGCCAGACAGTCTCTGAATTGAAGGATTTTGTCAAAAAGCTGAACTCATTGCCAGAAATGGCCGTAAGTAACATTTATGTCTTATTTTAGAAGTTCATCTTGTGAGGTTAATTAATTTATTGCTGAATATTTTTGCTTCAGAGGCACATAGATCTTGCTCAGCATCTGTCGATTACAACAAAAAAGTCATCTTTCCTTGGACAACTTGACATGGAGCATACAATTATTGAGGCTCAGAGTTTTGACATGTAAGCTGACTTTTGACTATGATTATTACTACAAGTTTGAGAATAGTGTGCTTCATTTTCAAGTATTTTAATCATGTGAAGAGATTTGGAGGCAAAAGGCGACGTATTCTTGCCTATTATGGATGTCAAATTTATTGAAACAGTCCACTACATTAATATCCATGCATCAAGCTGATACAGTTGATGACTGCAGATGCTTAGATTACATTGAAGAATTGATCCATAAGCAGGAACCTCTTATAACTGTACTACGTCTTCTCATCTTAATTTCTGTCACAAATTCTGGGTTGCCCAAGAAGAATTTTGACCATTTGAGGTAAGAATTGCACTTATTGTATTATATGTGCTAACCCCTTGGTGTTATATCTTATATTCAATGATCTTGTCGTGTTTTAGGAGGGAACTACTCCATAGTTATGGATTTGAGCACATGCTTACTTTGAAAAATCTAGAGAAAGCTGGCTTGTTTAGAAAGCAGGTTACTCTTTATATGACCCTTACCTGCTAGTATATTTTCTTACTAGAATATTAACTACTGAATACAAAAGAACATATGATTTATTGTAGATCATCTGAACCTTGCAGGAGACAAGAAGCAACTGGCTGACAATTAAGCGTGCCTTACAACTTGTCATTGAAGACATTGACACTTCAAAGTACTGCATTCATGCTTAACTCTTACTATTTATTTTCGGATGGTACCATATTGTGGGTGTATCTGCCAGATGAGCTTATAACTGGATCTCTTTTCTTATATATGGTCCACATTTTAGTTTTATGGTGTCTGTGTTTATGGTAGATTGTCACACCTTGAAAGTCAATTTACATCTCCGTCTTCATCTTGTTTATTCTTTTCATAAAAAATATATTTATTTTTTCATTAAATTTTGTCACTATTTCAACCCGTCAAAGTAATTTCCTAGTGTTGATTGGACTATACTATCCTTGTAGAATGATGTCATTTGACAATCTACATTGATAACTTTCTTTTATCGCAGCCCCAATGACATTGCCTATGCCTTTTCTGGATATGCACCTCTTAGCATTCGTCTCGTCCAGCACGCTGTTCGATCTGGATGGTGAGCTTATTCTTTACCGAAAGTGTTCAGCAAGCTAGTTTTGTTTGTCATTTTTTAGCCATAATTCTGATGATAATCTTTTTTACCAAGAGCATATCTTCTGAATCTTGGTTGGAATAAGAGTTATTTTGGTTATACCTAGGTTGGCTATTTGATTCAATAGATCCAACGGATTTTCTCCTGTATAGATGATTTAATTTCCCTGCTTAATAACTTTGTTTGACCATGATTCTTTTCATGAGACGGAGGCTGCCTTTTTCTCTTTGATGATATCCAGCTTGCTCTTTGTAGAGATTTTACTCTTTCTAAAATTGTCAGAATAATTATTAGATTTAGAAACAGAAGATTACATTTTACTGTGTATAAAAGGCTTGCACAAAAATGAGAGCCTTTCGCGAGAACGTGATTAGAGTTCTGTGGCTTCCTGTGCTCACCTCAAGGCCCATCATGTTTCTTCCCCTACTTTCCGTATTGCATTCTTTGATGCTCTAACTTGAATCTTTAATGATAAAGGCGTCCTATTGAAGAAATTCTGAAGCTGTTACCTGGACCACATTCAGAAACAAAACGAGTTAGTTCAATTCGCTCTATCTATTACTTTTCATGTTTTTTTGGGTTAAATGTGCTGGCTTACTTTCTTTCAGTGTGTGCCTGTATATTGTTTACATATTAAGCGGTTTTTTTTTTTTGTAATATTTCACAGGGTCGATTCTCAAGCAGTGCATCATTTGACACTTTGCAAGCGGCAAACAATGTAGACAAGTGTGTGACTGTATTTGTTGATA
The DNA here is from genome assembly GCA_946800695.1 of Geum urbanum. NCBI lineage: Eukaryota > Viridiplantae > Streptophyta > Magnoliopsida > Rosales > Rosaceae > Geum > Geum urbanum. Next base: position 31,133,008 of record OX327017.1, read on the forward strand.
TCCATTGAATTCTTGTGCTTGGTCATTTTACAAGATCCTAGTTCAGAGTCTGAACTTCACATACACTGGCTTTATAGTTGCAGATTCATAAAAACAATACCATTTAGAGTGCTTTACGAAAGTTTACTGTAAAGTTTTGTTTAGTTGTGTGCTACTGTCTTATACGTAATTTTGGAATTTCTTAATGTAATCCAGGGTGGCTGATGGGAGGCGCTCCCTTGTACTTGTAGTCTTCATCGGAGGTGTAACATTTGCAGAGATTTCTGCGCTTCGATTTCTCAGTTCTCAGGTAATCATAATGGTTATGCAGATGAAGAATTATGATATATAATTCACCTATACAAGTTAGGACCTGGATTTACAGCACATTGATGAACTGTTCTAGTTACCCCGTTTAAATGTGGCTATTGGGTATTGCAGGAAGGAATGGCATATGATTTGATAGTTGGGACAACAAAAATTGTCAGTGGCCATAACTTGACTGAAACATATGTTGGGAGGATGGATGAGCTGTAAAGTTTTGCCTTATTTTCATCTTTACGGCCTTGTAGAAATGGATACTGAAGCTTATTGGTGTGACTTTCCATTGTGGGTTATGCTAATGCAAATTTTGGTGTTGTGAGATCAATTTCGGTCACATTCTTGAGATCAATTTGGCTGTAAATTCCCAGTTTGTGTTGAGGCATTCCCTAATGTGATGCTCTTTTCTCAAATAATGTGATGCTCTTTAAGGGTATGCTCACCAGAAATACAACAAAATTTGGACTACACATGAGTGACAAGCAAATGCAAATGCAAGCTTAAAGATTCGGGATCTGTATTTTTTTTTTCTCCAGAAGGGTACTGACTGTTTTGCAAAGTTCTACTGTTCGAAACTGGAAGGATCGTCCTCATAAAAAAAGAGTGGATATATTTTCTGATTTGTCTCACATCGAGTGCACCATGATTACACAAGGTCCAGCTTACAAATTACTTGTGTACCTAACCTGCCAATACACCATACGTATATTCCTCTTTATACCAACTTATACAGTACAAATACAAGTATCACAATGTTTCCCCAGCGCAACTTTCAGTACTTGATCTACAAACTATACATTACTTGGAAGGGAACATGAAGCATGGAGATTATGGACTAATTGGGTCATCGATGCGTTGAAGTAGCTCTAAAACATTTCCAGCTTTTCTCTTGGCCCTATCAGTGCCATTTTCTGACAGTTCCTTCAATGCTTCTTCTGCACCAAGTTCCCTTGCTAGTTTCAGCTGCTGTAGATCGCCTGTACATAATGACCACAATACAGCAGCGGCATTCTCCCGGTTGCGTGGGAAACCAGTTCTTATAACTTCCACCAAAATAGGGATAGCGTCTGCTTGAGCAATCACTGTCTTCCCTTCTTGATGGCTCGCCAGAATGGCCAGGATTGCTAGAGCTTCATCCACCATTCCACTTCCCGCATCCTTGAGCAATCCCATCAGCGGGGTCACAATACCGGCTCTAACAGCCCTGGCCTTGTTTCCCTGATAGATTGATAGATTAAATATAGCTGTAGCAGCATCCTTCTTTCCTCGTGGAGTTCCTTCACAGAGCAATCTGATAAGGACTGGGATTGCCCCAGCAGCTCCAATTTGCACCTTGTTTTCATCCACTACAGACAAACTGAAAAGGGTTGCAGCTGCGTTTTCTCTAGCTTCCATGCTACCATTTCTCAAAACTTTCACTATATCAGGTATAGCTCCTGCAATGACAATTGCTCCCTTGTTGCTCTCATTGATTGAAAGGTTGAGGAGCGCAGTAACAGCATGCTCTTGGGTACGAGGATCTGGGGAGGATAGAAGCTCAATTAGGAGTGGGATGGCTCCTGCATCAGCAATACACACCCTATTATCTGCATTCCTCTTTGCCAGCAGGCGGAGCTCACCAGCAGCTGCTCTTTGTTCTTCAGAGTTACCCTTTTCCAGCTTTTCTAATAAAGAATCAATAGAAGCTCGATCACAGTCTGAAACACTGCATCCTGGTTTTTTTATTTTACCATTGCCGTGCTTTTTAGGTAGCTCAACACCATTGCTCTCGCACCACAAAGCAATCAGACTCTTTAGAACATAGTTCGGTGTTATTGCTGTATGCAATAGGGTTTGCTGTGTTTTAGGACATGTTTTGTGTCCAGCATCCAACCACTTTTGAATGCAGGATCTTTCGTATGTCTGCAAAAATAAGTAAAGCTGTAAATTATATTGCGCAAACTAAAGAAAGTTATAGCTGTACTTTGTCAACCAATTTCATAGTTCTACCTGTCCAGTAGACACAACGACAGGATCTTTCATCAATTCAAGAGATATAGGACACCGAAAATCATCTGGGATAACTGGAGATCTGTGCTTGATCGTGCCATTGTCACGTTCAGGGCTGTCAACTTCTGGGTTTTCTGTGACAACATAGTCATTTAGCTTCTTAAAAAGGCTTTGCATCTGTTCAAACTGGTCTCCTAGATCTCCGTCACTTGCTATAACCAATTCATGGAAAGCACATGACTCATTTTTCAGATCGTTGATGGTTCTCAGATGGAGCTTCTCAGAAAGCCTCTTAATTATTTCAGGATCAGGATCCTTATCTCTCACTGCTATGGCCAAATCCATCTCTATTTGTGAGTCAAGGGAGTCCATTCTTTCCTTTGCTCTTTTGAATTGAGCATGGACTAGTTCAATCTGAAAAATTAAAAAGAGGTAATACTTGTTATTGATACTTCAAAAAGTAAGAACCAACTTGAGTCACTTTGTTTCCAAATTTTTTAAGTTCAAAGAAATCAACTTCTTTCTTGATGTTGCAGATACACAGTATCAAAAATTAAGCAAAAACAAGATCCCTGATGGATAATAATCTTTATAGCAGTCCTCTTTAATAGAAATGTGGGCTGTAGTACCTGTTCGCAGACCTCCTCTGACATATCAAATTTCTCATAAGGAATTTTACTTAATGCTGCCTCAATCTTAACCGTCATTTGGTGAAACTTAGCAATAACCTTGTCTCTTTCCAAAGCCTGTGACATAAAGGAAAACCCTGTCAACCTTTACTCGAATTAAGGTTTAAGCGATCTTCATTTTTCTAGTGTAGGAATACAGCTAGAAAGACTAGAGTTGGATCAAACTTCAACAGGAAATAAAATAAAAAGTATATGTTAACGAGGACATAAGTATTTTTGAACTCTATAAATAGAATAGAGTCTAGGAAAAAGAATATCTGGAACTTAAAAGGTAAGATCTTTGTAGATTTCTGCATCTTCCTCTGATGACAAATCATTCTTGATGAGAACCATTTGGTAAATCTCCTCATCTGTTTTCTTTCTTATAAACTCCGCAAGTCATTGAATCAACTGATCCAGCAATTCCCTAAAGTTAAGATAGACCCCAATATTTATCATACCAATGACAACACCAAAGTCGAGTACCTCAAAAAACTCAGCATCCCATTCCTTCCGCTGTTCTTTAGTATTCTCACCCTCTGCATGCTTCTTACACCACTCTATGACAATGCCTAAAACATTCACATTTGCCAATGGAATCACACCATAGGCCTCTCTACCCTCCACTATGATCTTAACGCTTTCCGACATCACTTCCACCCTTCTCTACACTAAATATCTCATTATACAAGCTCCTCAACCCTCACAAATACCATTCTCAAACATTGACAATAGTGTTAAACTACTCCATGTCAAAAAAAAAAAAACACTAGTAACATATACTATCATGTACTACACAAAATCCAATGCTAAAGATTAGTTCTTTACCTGATAAAGCTTGCTCCCTTGGTTGACCAACCTGACGAACCCCATAGCCGAATGCAAAGCCTCACCAAGCAATTCAAAAGCTTCAAGTTCATCATCACCCAGCTGTCTATCACTATCCCTCAGCTCCTCAAACAGAGGACTCAACAGCTTAACCCTCCTCACAAAGTTCCCGTACATCTTCCTAAACACATTCCGGCACTCTGGAAGCTCGGAAATCGTCTTGACCGAGTCAACGAGTTGACTCAGCACCGAGTTTCCCGCGTCTTCTTCCTCCTCCGTCAGACCCATGTCCCAAATTGGAGTCCCCGAGATTGGAATCGGAGGTTTGAGACAACCCAGATGAAGAGATTCGAGTGTTGGGATCGGGGTGGTGGCGTTTAGAGGAAAGAGGGGCAGAAATGGAATGTGAAAATGGACGCCATGGATGTTTGTTTCAAGTTTTGGGTGGAAAAGTGTCCGACTTGATTCTGGGTTTTATACTATACAAGGATTTGATTCGTTTCAATTAGAGAGAATTGGAGTGACGAAATTGTCCTTCAGCCCCAATCAGGACGACTCTTCCCTTCTAATTCTTCTCTGCTGTTGTGAAGTCAAACTGGATTTGAAGCTTTCCTTGTTTGTTTGTTTTTTCTGGAAAAACCCAACCTGCCTTCCCTGACTTGGTTGTTTATACGTATTTTATATTGTATTTTTGTGCCGCGTATAGAATCTTGAGAGGGGTATTTTGGACTTTTGGCTTTGGTGGACTGGGTAACTCTACCGAGTCTTGGGTTACCGTTTCTTTGCGCGCGCATAATTACATTACCCGACACAACCCGCCAAATTTTAGCCATCCTTCAATCGCATGGGCTTGGCTGCTCTCGGCTTGGCTTCAGCTTCAACTTCAACTTTCAAATCTGTCTTCATAACTCTCTTTTTTCGTTTAAAGATATCATCTACGAAATTGTGCTCCAAATTTACTAACGATAACGACGGAGCTGAGCTATAGACATGTCTATAGGATGCTTAATTTTTTTATACATTCTCAACTCTCTCCCTCTCTCTCTCTCTCTCTTTGAATCTCGGACGCTGTAAACTCTAATGTAGTGCAAGTCTTCCTCATCTCAAGTTGTCAACAGTAGCTCATACACAATCTAAATTGGGCCTCGCAGTACTCAGCAAGTCAGCATATGTTTTGTGGAAAATGGTCACCGGAGCTTTGTCAATACGTACGTGTAATTGTGTGCTCATATCAAGAATAATGGGTATTCAAGTTATGAAACGAAAAGTGAATTAGGCTAATGCGATAAGTAAACGATACGATAATTATAGTAGTTCAACAATTGGGTACTCCACTCTTGCATCATTGGGTTTCGACTATGTTACTCGAGCCCCATAATGATTTAGGCCCAAGTACTTATGTAATTGTTGATTGTAAATGAATCAATTAAATGAGAGGAGAGACCTCCTTTTATAGATTATGAGTGGTTTTTCCTTTACAAATTTTAGCAATGTAGGAGGGGCGGCTATCAAGTCATGAACTAACTAAAATAGAGCTAGCTTCTTCGGTAATAAATGGATGACTCCGGTTTCGGTTCTGATGGTCGGCTCACGCACGAGTGCTTGGTGGCATAGGTTGTATGACCTATATGAACAAGTCCCTCAACTCTCTGAGTAAGAGACGATTCTTGCTTGGGGAGTTATAAAGAGTCACCAAGCGCGAGTGCGGTACGGACCCCTAGTCCCTCAACTCTTCAAGTAAGAATGGTCTCATCTAAACAATGCATAAAGTCACATAAATAATATTTATTAGTAAACCGAAGAGTGAATTAAAATTCTTGAATATTTTTCTCTAGTGTCACATGGAGGATAGTGACAAGTAACATTGATAAGCATGTTACATAATATTTTGCATCAATAAAATGTATGAAGAGAATTTGTTTGCTTATGTCGGCGATGTTAATGTAACTTGAAGAGCGTAAGGCATAAGTAAAGGTATAAAGAATTCTTGTTTCATTGTTACAAAAATAATATAATCAATATAAGCGAAAATGTTGTTTAAGCACTAATTTAGGCAAAATTAGAGAAAGTCGAGTCCCTCATGAGTTGGTACGTAAGTATCATAAATGTCCCGGAGGATGTAATCTACTATCTTTGGAGGATGTGATCAACTCTAACGGCGAACATATTGTAACCGTAACATAGAAAATACCTAACTCAGGGTGAAATCAAAACTATAGATTGCCTAATCAAGCTTCTAGCAACAATTTTCAACATATATTAACTATAAGAAAATAGATGCGTAATCATAACATGGAGAGTATGCATCCTTAGCATAGAGAGTATGTCACGTTAACATGTATCATAATAGAGCATCTGTGAGTGGGCGAGTAAGCAAGTAACAATAAATGTTACACATGCGTAAGATATAATAGGCATGCTTCAATTTGGGCAGTAGCAAGTAACATGAAAATAGGACAGAAAACTTGGTTCATCGTAGACTCCTTCATTGGGCTGGATGTGGACATTCAGTTGAGGTGATAAGACCCAAGATGTTGTGGTAGTCCAAAAGTAGAGAAGCCCAAGTGAAAAAGCTTTCACTTTTCCTCTCCATTTCGCAGATAGCCGCCCAGCACGCTTCACTTTTTCTTTCTTTCTTCTCTGACTCATTTTCGATCGTACATGCAAGCAAACCTTCGACCTCTATCGCTCCTCCTCATCTTCGATCGCACAATATACCTCGCCATCTATCCAACCTCTTGACTCGCCCCCAAAATAGTTTTTTTTTTGTGAATCGGCCCCCAAAAAAATTTCGAGAATTATATGTGATTTTAAGTTCATTGCGGATTGGCCAATTGCCCATGTTGGTTGCGATTTTTAACAGGTTTGTTGGGCCTCTTGTTTGTGATCTTGGTGGTTTTAATATCTACCTTATAGGTGAGTGTCCATGGTTGGACATCTCAGTCATTTTTCGGTGTCGGGTTCTGATGGCGATTGTGTGCCACTTCTGTGTTGGAACCGCACCACTACCCATATAGTTACCTTGATGGGACCTTGGTCAGGAAATCTTCGAGTAAGTCCGGCTAATAGAGTTAGAGTGTTTTGGTAAATTTGGCCATTAGTTTTGACATGGATATCGGAAGCTTTTAAGTATGCACATTATTGAATTTGAATCATGTCGCTCCTAGTATTAGATTTATTTGGAGTGGTTATTGTGACTTCAAATTTAATGAGCATGACATGTTGATGAAATGTTAGTTTAGTAACAAGTTTATGGATCATTCTGTTAGTTGCGGTTGTTCTTATGAGCTTGAAGTCGTTGGCTGGAACAATAATTGTGGAAATTCTTCCATTATACGTTTATGTGTAAATTTCGAGGGAAATTTTTTTGTAAGGGGAGTAGATTGTTATGACCCAGAACATCAATACACGATAATTGAAACTTATATGGTTAGTCGCTAATTTATTATGCTAATCATCGATGGTAACTAGTCTTCACCGTCAGTAACTTTTGCTGACATTTTGTCGAGATTTTATCGACTTTATTTTTTTCAAAAATTTTCTTTGGATAAAGTTGTAGAGTTTGTCGATACGAGTTCGTGGAAACGTCAAATGTTGAAATCGGAGTTACGAAAAAGAAGTTATGGTTAGCAGAAATTTTACGAAAGTATCAGAAAATGTTTTATCGTAAAATCGCAGGTATAAATACGGGTTTCTATTTTAGAAAGGTCAAAGTTTCCTTTTAGGGAAGGTCGGGTTGACCCTGCGTTGACCTTCCCCTCCCGAGTGGTTTTCTCGCCGTGAGGTTCTCACCGGCGGTGAGCCTCCGACCGGCCACCTCCGGCCAAGATATTGGTGAAAAATGGTTTGGTTCAAGCTCTTCTATTGATTTATGGGTGCATCTTTGGCGTTGGTGGCCAGAGGAAGGAGAATTGAGGCAGAGAACTTTGGCTAGTCTCGGGTTGATTTTCAAGGCAACGGTGGCGGTGTTTGCGACGGACTTAGACGTCTAGGTTAAGGGGGGGTTTTTGAAGCCCAAGATGAGACGAGTTGAACGCAACACTTCTCGGCCCTTATCGTGGACAGACGGCGGCGATCGAGCGAATTGATTTTTCGATGGGTTTTCCGGCGATTTGGAGATTTTGAGGTTTGATTTTGATGTTGGGCTTGTTGAGATGAATTTTGGTATGCAGGTTGCTTGATTTGGTGCTGGTGGGAATTTCGGCCGCCGTCAGCGGTGGTGCGTGGCGGAGCTCTGGCGAGGTTGGATTTTCGGAAAAAATTTATGTCGTTCCGCTCGTAATTTTGTACCTAATGCAATGGTGAGGTTTTTGAATGGATCTGGACTTGATTAATTTAGATGTATGTTTAATCGGATAATAATTGATTGATTTCATGATATTATTAACAAACGATTCGACTATCGATTTAAATTTGAGTCGCTCGATGTTTGAGATTTCTATTGTGACTCTAAAATTGATTTACAGTGAAGTAATGCAAGGAATTGAATTCGAAATTTGATTAAGTTCATTTTTAGTCGGAAAATACGTTATTCGAGAATGCAAAATTCTGAACATTATTACTCGTAGGATTACGAGCTTAGCTATTCAATATCGACAGGTAGATATTAATTATAATCGTATTTTCAGGATTACGAGTTAGCGGGCAATGTTGGATGATTATTGTGCCGATTAGCAGGTTACAGCTTTATGAATATCTCAGCATAGTACGGTGAGTGAACTTTTATTTTTCACAGTCGTTTGCAAGTTCAGGGATTTATATTCACAGTGTACTTTCAATTTACAGATTATAGTTTCCAGTTTATAGTATTAGACCACATTAAATTTGGAAGTTTTTTTCTTGTGATGACTTATAGGCTAGTTGCATCGATGTGCTAACTGTTTGGCTGATCACCGGATAGTCCCTGATCAGAGGATATCAGGTTGCCTCGTATGACCCATCACCTTTTATTTTTATTTTTCGTAGCTACCGGTCAGGGGAGATCAGGATACCTCATTTGGCTCATTGTTCTATTCATCGTAGCTACTAGTAAGGGGAGGTCAGGAGTCCTCGTCTGACTACTTTCATGATTCTTTCAGTTTTATAACTGTTGAACTCACATGATTTCACAAAAATCAGCAGAAATGCACAAATAGAATATTTTATTATTTTACACTGATTGTGAGTTTTTGTCCACTCACGCTAACGTTTTTATGTTTTTATTTGCCTTTCCCTAAGCCTTTCGGTTTTTTGTTCCCAGGTTGCAGTGTTTCTCCTGAGCTGGATTTTGATCCCCAAAGGCTTTGAGTCTACCAGATTATCATACCTTTCTGTAGGTTTCGGTCAACTAGCAGTGTATTTTTATATGTTTAATTCTACTTCTAGAAATCGCTCTAAACACTAGTGTTGTAATTAATTTTCAGTGTTGGTAGTGGATTGTTAGTATTGCTGGATTATGAGTTTTTAGTTCCTATATTATTGTTCCAGCATTTTAATTAATTTACTTACTGCACTTTATTGAGAAATTCGTATGGACATCGGTGGTCCACAGTATTGTTTGTGGAAAATCTGAAGTGTGATTTTCTTGTAGGTTTCTGGTAGCCCACTTCGTAGAGGAAACTATGTCAAAGTTTTTTTTTACAAAAATCCGTAGTTTAAGTCTTGTCGTTAGGACGTGATCCTAGATTACTAGTTAAATTATGGTTGAGTTCTTTCACTATGCTACTCGAGCCCGATAATGATTTAGGCTCAAGTACTTATGTAATTGTTGATTAAATTAATCAAATAAATGAGAGAAGAGGCTTTCTTTTATAGGTTAGGAGTGACCTCTCCTTTACAAATTTTAGCAATGTTAGATAAGTGGCTCTCAAGCCATGAACTAACTAAAATAGAGCTAACTTCTTCTATAATAAATAGATGACGCCAATTTGATGATCGGCTCACGCATGAGTACTTTGTGGCATAGGTTGTATGACCTATATATAAACGCTGTGCAAGTGTGTAACACCACAAGCCAAAGAGGGGTTTTGCCCGGGTGGAAAGCGGCTTGGCATGGCTGGGTTGAGCCAGTAAAGGAAAAAGAGAGCCATCAGGTTAAGTCAAATACTAGTACGCATGGGATTCGGGCCGGCTGATTCTATAAGAAAATGCAACGTGTCACATTCCGGCTGATGTGGAAGCATCAACCAATAAGCGGCCATGACGTTGGTCGGACCCACCAAACACGCCTTCTCCTTCTCGACCGATTCTATCTAATCTGGGCCGTCCAATTACCATATTCTTTCATTTTTTGGCAATAATTAAATGTCAATTAATTTGGTAAAGTCGGCTAATATTTCTTCTTTGAATTCTATCCTGCACAGAGTAATATGTTTTTTTTTGTCTTTTCTTTAAATATTGTGATGGTACGTTTAATTCATAATCAATTGTAGCGAACTACTAACTATAGCTTGCACTAACGAACACATTAGACTCGAGCGTCTTGCATTTTCAGGGATTGATTTGTTTGCGCACCAGTTTTCAATTTCATTTCATATCTCGTTGCACACTTTTATTATAGGAATAATTATTCAGATAATCACTTATATATGACACATTCTAAACTTTGTTAACTGATGTAGACAAATATTATTAAAGTCACTAAACAATAATTAATACTGGTAGTCGCTTTGATCTCTCTCTCTCAAACAGTTATTAAAAATTAATTGGCATCAATTGTTAAAAATAGATTATTGTCATTCACATGTCATTTTACAAAAAAAAAATCTTTTATTTTTATTTTCTATGTCATTTTTATTTTTATTTTTTCTTCTCTCTCTCCTCTGAACCAGTCTCTCATGGCCTTAAGTTTCGATCCATGTCATCCCAACTCTCCGCCATAACCAATGCCCAAGGTAATAATAATAGCAATGCTAACTCTCACACTCAATTCTTCTCGAATTAAAAAACTCAATTCTTGTTTCTTTAGATATTCGAAATAAAAAATAAAACCCCCAATTTTTTTGTAGGGCAAAGAGAAAATCAGAGAAGAAGTTGTCGTCTAGGGTTTCGACTAGGGTGAGATATGGAAGAAGGAGCGGTGGCTGCGACGGAGGGTAAGTGGGAAGAGCAGCCAGCATAAAAATTATATGGGAACCCAAAATCCATTAACGTTGAATGAGGAGGGCCGAGATGTTGGAAATTCTGGAAATCTCTGTGGGGTGGCGCGGAGCTCGAGACAAGGGAAGCGTGAGGCGTGGGTAGTGGAGAGCTTGCGACTGCTACTGCTCTTGGAGAGAGCGCGGCCGCGTGATGCGACGCCAATCAAGGTGATGAGCAAGCGGCGCAAGGGTGAGCTAAGGAGCGTGCTGCGACACGAGGTGAGGATGGAGGTGCGACGACGATTTGCGACGATGAGCACCGGGTACGGTAATGATGAGGGCGACAACGGCAATGGGATGCCGACTGCTTATCTTTGAATCTTTGATAATGATAATGACGAGAGAGAGAGAGAGAGAGAGAGAGAGAGAGAGAGAGAGAGAGAGAGAGAGAGAGAGTTATGTTTCCTAAAAGGGTCTTGTAAATTGGCACATGTATGACATATGACTTGTCTTTAACGACGTGATTTATTTTTTAACGTCTGTTAGAGACGAAGTGATCAAAGTGACTAATGATGTTGTTTTTTAGTGATATTTGTCATACATCAGTGAACAAAATTTATAACATGTCATACTTAAGTCATCATACGATTAACTTATTTTTATTATATTGGACGTGAGGCCACTTTCTTAATTACGAAGCGTGGTCATCACCCACACACTCAAACTTAGTCAGCAGCCAGTGTTCTTTGTGTGTATGTCCGGCTTAATTTGTTGTTTGATACTCTTAGTGTTGGTTAAGAGGCTTTTACCTCTAGTCCATGCATGGTTGTTTATCTTTTTCTTATTGAGAAAAACTGACACACAAGAGTGATTTTCTAATAGCTAAAAGCTATATCAGTACGGAGCCAAAAACATTATGTTCCAACCATCTTCAAGAAGTAGAGAGCAACGTGTCATATTTATGATATATTTGTTGCAAAAATGTCTTAGGAGTCTCAAACACCGAGTATGGTACTTGTATGGATCGAGTCATAGCTTTCTAACCGTAACTAATTCAATGAATATTTATTTATAACGGTGGTGAACTGTCCATCTTTTCGTATAATTATTATAGTTATTGTTGCAAATGTATTTGCGTGATTGCAATTGCCTCTACTATAAAATTCGCCTCATGCCACCAATACATTGACCAAGAGAATGAAAACAACCCATAGATTGACCAAGATAATGAAAACAAAGAAAACGTTCATCTGTAACGAGAAAGAATTCAGATACCTACTTGTTACAAGAACGATGTTTAATTTGCGCTTTCGTTTTTCAGAAGACTGCACTATGAAAAATTCTGGGATCGACCTCCTCAAGTGCTTTCCTTTGAGCCCTCTCCGCAATGGCTTCCCGCATATCATCCCCCAACTCCTTAATGTCCAAGTAGTTTGCAGTTTTCAGGAGATGCAAGAGCACGTCGACGTCGAGCCCCTCCACGAATTGGTACTGTTTTCGGGTACTTTTCGTGACGTGGTTCTCGCACCATTCCCTCACCATTGCTAGGGTTTTGAAGTCCACTTGTATCGTCACTACTTGGTCGACGTCTTGGTAATTACCATTTAGCTTTGTCTGGATGGTTTTGGACATGGATATCATGCACTTGGCTGCTTCGAAGGTTTCGTCGTTGGAGCTCTTGAGTTTCACAACCTTAGACATGGTGTTGGAAATAGGTTTAATTAACTAATGAGACTGAGAGGAAGAGGAATTAGAATTTTGATGTGAAGAAAAGAGATCAGGAAGGGGTGGTATATATAGTAGAGACCCATATATAGAGGCTACGCCTGTGATTCAGCGGCTTAATTTCCTAGTTCTAATTGGAAAGGACTGTATTTCCTTTTGTTTGTTGGTTTTTGATTCTTTCTTTTCATGTTGACAAAGAATTAATAAAAAAAAATCTGGAGGATGCGTTATGAATTATTGCCCACGCCAAACTGTAATTTAGTGAAGCATGGGTACAGCAGTCCTGAAGCATGCCTCAAAGATTAAAGCATTGTGAAGCATGGTGCATGTATCTAGATTCTCGATTTGCTTATATAAACTTGTAAATCATTCATCGCTAAATTGAATATAAGAGAAAATTGTCAAAGTTCTGGTTTCTTGCCTTTTTTTAGTTCTTTGGCTGCTGTTATAAAATATTGGAAAAGTGACGGGAAAAAAAAATACAGACATGTAGGAAGAAATGCTCTCGAAGAACCATGTTACTCGATTATAGGATCTGCCAAATTAGAAAATTCCTAATCTTGGAATGCAGCCCAATGTATGCACTCATTAGACTTTTTTCGAATATGGCATGTGTCACAATGTAATTGGTTTATTTTGTCAACTTTTTCAAAGTACTACTTGCCGCCCCGAAAAAAATCCTTTGAAACCGGACCTCTACTTCGCCGTCATCGTCCACGGCGACGACGATTCCAACTCCGAAACCGAGACCAGAAGCCGAGTGTGCCCCGACCTCCACGGTTCCCCTGCGGCCTTCCGGCGAATTCCCGATCTGATAGTGGAGCTCATGGCATGGCAGTGCGAGGAAGGACTGCGGCGGGAGAATTGGCGAGGTTAGAGTTGTTGGTTGACAAGGCCGAGCCACGGTGACTAAACGTCGATCAACGACGGTGGTTGTTGGAGAGCTCGAGGCCGACACGGCGACACCTACACAACGTGAGGACGAGGTTGAGAGGGGCGAGTAGTGAGCTGAGCAATAGGCAGAGAGAGAGAGAGGACGCGCGGCAGATGACTTGGAGGCAGACGTTCGGAGGTGGCTTGGAGGCATCTTGGTTAGAGAGAGAGAGAGAGATTCCAATAGCCTGAGCTTATCATAAGCTCGGTCAAAGATGATAAAAGTTGAAAAATTGGAAGGTTGGGATTGTGTCCCGTGTTGGTGTTGTATGATGTAAAAAGTTTATTGGGTGTTTATACTTGGGGCGCAGTCCAGGCTAATACCTGCCAAAAATACCATACCTTGGCTTAGAAGAATCACTATTGATATCTTGGGATGGGTCTGTTTTCTCAATCCAGGCCTCTCTCCTTTGCAACTCAGTAGCTAGCAGTCTCCGATGGTTGCATCAAATGATATCATTGGCTGCTACTTACAGATGGAGAAAAATGGCCTCCCAAGTACTAGTCTTCCTTCCTATTCAAATTCCAGCAGCCAAAAATGGAGACTAAACTCTAGCTTCGATATCACCTACCGTCGTGGTTTAAATGTTGCACCTAAACTTAGAGCCTATCAGTGCATGACTATCAGACTATGCAGCTAGAAGCATTGTTACCAGACATGCATATGTTCTACCTAATTTTCTTGCAACTGTAAGCATACATCCCTAGAATATTATAGTTGTATTTTGGTTGTTGTATCAATTATAACTAGAAAAGCTAGATATGCACAAGGATAAAAGCACGTATTGAAAGTATACTATGGTGCCTGGGTCACACGGTGGTGCAAATTATGATCTTTATCATTCTAACTCCCAACAGAATCTCCATTAAAAAGCAAAAGCTAACTACTATTTCACAATATACACAAATTAAAAATAACACAAAGTAACCGGACATTTTCATATCATCAACAGCTATTAAAAAGAATCAGCTTCATGAGTTTTGTGATGCAGGTGCTGGACGGGGTAGTCGCTTAGCAATTTCCTGCCAAAGCGAAAGCGTCAAACTGTTACTGTACTTACATTATATGGACATTGCGTCAAGTCAATATTTCACGTTTATGTTAGGTAAAGTAGTTCAGAAATCACAACTAATTAAATCCAATTTATTCAATGCTGATAACAGAAATAATCTGCAATTGAGAATCACATGTAATCGGAGTTACCTCAAACAGCTGATTAATATTATCTGCTGTCTTTGCGGATGTCTCAATAAAGAACATTCCGTTCTTTTCTGCATAGTCCATGCCATCCTACAGAAAATAGAAGATGTGCATGTTATGTCAGATGATGAATGACTGTTGTGAATCTAACAAACATGAACCCGAGTGTTGCTGAGCTCACTTGAACAGAAACTTCACGTTTCTCATGAAGGTCAGCTTTGTTCCCCACCAAGGCCAAGACAATATCAGGGGTCCCATGTTTTTGTAGCTCCTGTACAGCTTATACTTATCAGTTGTGACAAAAATGTTGCACAAAAAACAAAACTATTTTTTATTGTCCACACCAAATTCAAATGTGTAAGGAGGCACTGCCAAGGCACACCATCAAGGCAAATTTGTACATAAGAAGGTGCTTATATTGTCGATGATGTGAATTGATATGTAACAAAAACAACAGAATGTTTTGTGACTTGTACAAAATATACCTTAACCCAATACTGTGCTTTGTTGAAAGAATCTGGGCTTGTTATATCATATACAATGACTGCCATGGCAGCACCCCGGTAATATAGGGGGGCCAATGCTGCATACCTGGATACAAAAAAATACAATTAATATTCTCCCATAACACCGTATCACAAGAAGAGTAATTATGTATCCCAGGAAGAGTAAAGGAGAGGGAAGGTGGATGCCTTAGAGACAAGACAACATGATAAAATATATTGCCAATAATACCTTTCTTGGCCAGCCGTGTCCCATATCTCAAATTTAACTGTTGTTGAATCTTGCAAAGCTATTGTCTGTGACAAGAATGAGGCTCCAACAGTCACCTGTAGTTTAAAGTGACCAGCAAATGTTAGGCAAATTAGAATTACAATTGACTTCTCTCAAACTTAACTATAGAGGCTTTCTCAAGCCCGAGAACTGAAAAAAATGGAGCAACAAAGTCCAAATTTTTCAAAGAAACAATGACCTTGAGGTTAAATTTAACAGTAAAAATGTTTCTTACCTTGGAAGTGGGATCAAACTGACCACGGACGAAACGAAGAACAATACAACTCTTACCAACACCAGAATCGCCCAACAAAACTAGCTGCAGAACGATAAGAATGACACAGTGAATTAGTGGCATTCAGTCAAATTCATAACATAGAATCTGTCTCTATCCTATTATCTTGAACAAGGATAAGAAGAATCAAGATTAAGAGGAAACTTTATCCGATATTTGCATTGCTTAAAAAACTCTTCTCTTACCAACTTATACAAGAGTCAAATTTATCCTTTTCAATTATATGTGAAAACTACTCAAAAAGTTAGTAAATGCATCTAACTTTTTTGTACTAAATGTAGTAGTCTGCAGAGGTCCTGTGGACTGCCAAAGATCCGATCAAATATATAGTTTTAGCATATATCTGAAACAAATGTAGCTCATACTCCCTAGTCATATGTCGGTCTGCATACATCTCTTAAAAGTATCAAACTATTGGATCATACACGGTAACATACATTATACACATGCTAACCTACAAACTTCAAAGTTAACATCTTTCCAAAGTAACTTTCAACTCGAAATAACTGCATCGGTTTCGCATATTCATCCTATACATTACCTTGACTTTTAGATTTTTGGCATCAGAAGCTCCACCGTTCTCCCCATTGGGCCCAACCAACCCCCGCCCAGAACCTCTATCTGCAACCACACAGTCTCCTCAATCAATCAAATCAATACAAAAAGAACAACAAAGATCCAAACTTTAAGCAAACATTGATCACCCAGAAACCAAATCAAGCCAATCAACATTAACCCTCTGTCAATTCAGTATCTTTCAACTCAGAAATCGAAGAAACCCATCGAATTGAACAGACCCAAATGAAAAATCAAATTGAAATAGTAGAGTTCCACAAAGTAAAGCTCAAAAAGATCAAAATTTACCTGGAAGGGAGGAAGAGCAACCCATTTAAGCTGAGACCCCCTTGTTGTTCTTAGTCTGTGACTCTGTGTGTGTGTGTGTGTGTGTGTGCACAACAGAAGTATATATGTATATGGGTCTGGTGCTTATATGAAGAAGAAGAACAAGAACAAGAACAAGAAAAAGGTCGAGTAAATTTGCAGAGATGGTTATGCTATTGGAGATTTTGGAGGTAAACTAGGTCGTTAATGGCTCTGGAACAGACTTTCTCTCTTGAGACTTTGTTTTGTTTTACGTAAATTTTACATCTACCACATCTTTGGAACTAACAGTTTCTTTCGAGTAACTACTATATTACTTCTCTTTTTTACCGCGTCCGGTTCCGGGTTCGGTTCGGGTTTTGGTCGGAGCCCTCTGGGTTCTAACGATGATATTTTCCAGATACCTTCCTTACAAAAAAAATAAAAAAAATCCCCAAGGCCATGTTTTGATGAGAGTTTCTCTAAATGAGTACCTCTATGGTGAGTAGTTGAGTACCAAGTACTTGGTGAGTATTTTCTAATTAAGGTCTATAAGATTCAAATATTTATCATATTTTGACAAATTAACTGTTAGATGTTTAAGTATATATAAGTAAATCATTTCTACAAAGTTTCAACTAAATAAAAAATTGTTAAGAGATTCATAATCTTGAATGATCAAATATGAATATGAACGGTTCAACTTTAACAAATTTAGTACGTTCATTGATTTGATCTTATTCAATGCTTTAACGATTTTTAAAGTGATGAAAATTTATAAAATTGATCCAACTTATATTTATATATATATCTAAACATTCAATAGTTGATTTTCTTGATTGAAAAATATATTTTATAAAAAGACTACTCACCAGTTAAAAATTTACATTTCCAATTTAGACTCCTTTTGGATATGGTAATTTTTGTTCGCCAAATTACATATTTTTTTGAGAGGTCTAGACAACTATGTGTTGACCTGAAATATTATATGGTTGAGTTGGATATTCTCATTTGATCTTCTTTTCTGTTGAAGACAATCCCAAAGAGTAGAATAATGTTGCACTAATTGGGATATATATTTCTAGAGTCACTATCTATCTTGTTTGTGTGGTGCTTTCTTACGATGATACAATTGTTTCAATGTGAATGGGTGTTGTGTGAATGTCGAGTTACTTTATGTCAACCTACTTGATAGTTGCATATTTATGCAACTTTCTTGTGCTTAATCATAAGAAATTACTTGGCTTATTTTTTAAGTTTTTTATATTTATTAATGTTTTATTTATTCAGGTCGTATGAAGAAATTACAAAAAGAAACAACAAAAAGGGAAATTCTAAAGGCAATTGGATCAAAAAGTCAAGAGTCCACATGGAAAGAAGTATAAGCCTAGTTTGGAGAGAAAAAGGTCTAATAAATCAACCCTATATAAAGGAATTTTCAAGAAATAATTAGGAGAGGAGATTTTAGAAAGAAAAACACCCAAAAGAGAGAGACCCAGAGCCAGAAGAGAAGGAGCAGCCGTCAGTTTTCGATCCATCGAAAACTCCCCGTCGAGTTTTCCGGGGTTTTTTGTTTCTTCTTCTTTTCCCATCATGTTTTTCTATGATGTTATTATGACTATGAACAGCTAAATTCCCTTAGTTATGGGCTGATTGAAGCCCTAGATATGCTTACGATTTTGAACCCCTTTTTATTTTATTAACTATTTGGATGAGTTTTATTTCACTGTTCTTCTCACCGATGATATCTATGTTCATGTTTTTTTGAGTGCATGCTTAGATGCATGGCTTAGCATCTAAAGTCTTGATTGTGTACATGACCACCTTATCATTGCATATTCATTAGAGATAAACATATATTTTTGTGTGAAATAGTCATTAGTGATGTAAGAGTGACCACCTTATCAACCCTTGAAGCTTTGTTATTCTTCAAACATTATTAAAATATAATGACTTCAGTTTTCTAAGCTTACATCACCATATGTATAATTCAATTAATTGGGGATCAAGATCGAGCGGATTGTCCCTCCCTCTTTCATGCCAAGTAAGAGAGTGTAATAGACAAGATGACTTAACCAAAGTTCTTGTGTGAGGAATATTCATCCATGATTAGTTCAATTGTATTGGGGAGTTGTAAGTATGTTTAAGGTGGAGACAAGTCCTTAACATTCATATCTCATCGATTTTCTTCAACAATTTACTTCCTGTAATTTACTGAGTTCTGCAATAGATATAGCTTAGGTGATTTATTTCAGCAATCAAATCAACTCTGATTACCCTAAAAGTTTGCATGGTAGTCTACCACTGTATCTAGATTATTGTGTTAAAATTTCGTGTCATTTGGGTCTGTCTAGAGTAGATTCGTAGTGTCATTAGTGTACTGTAGTTGAGTATGTCAGCATTGTTATTTATTGTTAGAATTTAGTTTCAACATTGTTATCATTGAGTATTACAATGATATATCTGACTTAAAAATAAGGTATCTTTGCGGGGTGGGTTGCCACACATCACTACTCTAACTTTCTTATTCTTGGTAGGTTGATGAGCTAAGTAGGGATACCTTTGCTTGAAACTAAATCCCAATGTAAAGAAAAAAAAGAATCAGGTATATCTTTTCTTTTATATTTCAGTATTTGAGAGTCAAGACATAAGATGAGAGAGCATTGATATGATATGCTCTGTTACAAATTGGTATATAGAAAAAGAAAAAGAAATTACAAGTGTGGATTAATTTTAAGATCAGTTCTTTGGTTATTGAGATTCATTGTTCGAGGTTCAGCAATTTCGAATGAAGGTTAAGGTATATGTAATTAGCTATAAAGATGTTCATAGTCAAAACAGATGGACATGAACATTAGCATATGTAATTAGCTAGTAAAAATATATAGGTAAACATGGACTTTGTCTTTCATTCTACTATCTAGTAATGTGCTATTTAAATGTCACTTCATCTTTTTGATTTAGGATTGTGATATTACAAAAAGATATTGCAAGATTACGAAGAGGATGAAGAATTGGCCCTAGATATTCCAAACATGGAGGCAGAAGTGCAAACAAGGGGAGCATTTATGCTTTGGTTTGGGGTTTGAAAGCCTTTTGTTTAGGGTTGTACAAGCTTATAAATTTGTTATGTTGGATATTGAATATAATGCATTCTTGTAATGATGTCTAAAGATAGTTTCAAATTTTAATTATGAATGGCAAGAATATTTGATAAATGGTATAGATTTTGACACATATTTGAGCACAAAATTGTATCTCAGACAATTCTATCCCTGTATAAAACAAACATTGAAAAAAAAATATTGTCTAACAAAAAAATATATTGAGAAAAGTATTGTCTGACTCCAATACAACATGTAATTAGACATAAATTGATTCTAGAAGCTATTAGAAACAATAAAAAATTTAAACTTTGCCATTGTTCAATTGTTATTTAACAATGTTAAGTACTTGTGTGTACAGTAGTCACACAATAACACATTTTATATGCCGATGATTAATTAGACTTTAGATACTACTTTTTTGTACGAAAACTTTTGATAGATGTTTCTTCTACAAATAAATTTTTTTCATTGTTTAATATGACTTCTCTCCTCAGCTCAATAGACAACACCCTAGACCTATATCAGACAATGGGCGTTGTCCATTGTCTAAAGCACTTTTTGGCGTAGTGACTTCTTCGAGCAATGCTTATTTAGCTGACCAATCTCTTGAATATGAATTTAGGGAATTGACAACACCTAGAGCATCCATTTCAAGAATAATTGGTAAGTTGATAATAACAGCATTAATTAGAGCATGCAAACCCAAAGCAGCACACTACTGGAGGAGGGCATCGGGGCGACGTAGTTATATTTCTACGTCGCTCCGATTTTAGATGAGGCGACGTACTTTGGCTTTGATAAAAAGTACGTCGCTTCAAAAAATTGAGGCGACGTATATTGAAGTACGTCGCTTCAACAAGCTGAGGCGACAAGTTTTTTATTCGAAGCGACCAAACTAATCTACGTCGCTTCGAATAAAATCTAGGCGACGTAGATTGCTCAATCTACGTCGCCTCGATTTTATTCTATGCGACGTAGATTAGTTTGGTCGCTTTGAATGAAATCGAGGCGACGTAGATTGCTCAATCTACGTCGCCTCGTTTTTTTTAAATCTGGATCTACTCTTCTTCTTAAAGTCAACCCGTTCATAAAGGTGGTATTTTAGAAAAACAGTTTCCCCGAGCTCTGCAGCTGTTTTGGGCGATTTTGGGGAGAAATTAGAGGAAATAGAGAAAGAAGGTTGTTCTTGCCATTGATTTGATTCTTGAGTAAGGTTAGTTTGATTTGTATCTCTTTAACCCTCTTTATGACCATAATATGTTAAATTAGAAGTGAAATTGAAGTTTTGGTGAAATGTTTGAAGTTGAATTGAATTTGGTGTTATGTTGTAGTTTTAGTGTTTGAATCATTGAATTGTGTTAAATCATGTTATGGGTTCATGAATAATGTTTGAAATTTGGTTAAGTTTAGTGAAATTTATTGATGATTAGAAGTGAAATTGAAGTTTTGGTGAAATGTTTGAAGTTGAATTGAATTTGGTGTTATGTTGTAGTTTTAGTGTGTTAAGCATTGAATTGTGATAAATCATGTTATGGGTTCATGATTAATGTTTGAAATTTGGTTAAATTTAGTGAAATTAATTGATGATTAGTGTAGATTATGTGTATTCGAGCCTTAATTAGTAGTGTTATTAGTGTTAATCATGATTTCGAGCGTATGACTATATATAATTGTGGTGTTTATCAACTTAGAACTCCCGTTTGAGAATCAACAACTCATCTAGTTGATCGAGTTGAGTTGTTGATTCTCGAATTGTCCCATTTTTGGACACTTTAGGTGAACATGAATTTGTTGATCCTTTTGCTATTCGTGTGATTTCAGTTTCAGTTTTGGGATATGATTTCGACAGTGTCTCCTTTAAATGTTCCCCGAGTGCAAATTAGGTTGTTTAGATATGTGTGCACTCGGAGAACTGTAGGGAGATGCTGCCGAAATTTCCCTAAACTGGAGCTGAAACGCATGGGTGCAAAAGCGTTGACAAATGTCGTGTTCCCCTGAAGGGGATAGGACCCAACCCGGAGGCATAAGGCGAAGAAGTGTGGGGTTTTGGTTGAATCGCAACTGTGGCGTGGTAACTTTGTTCATATTGATTGTTTATGTTGACAGGAAACATGGACGGACTCCCAGACAAAACTTGGATGACATATCATCGTGCTGATCCAAGGTACATCACAGGCATATTCGAGTTCATGAATTTTGCCCGGCTACATAGTAACGGAGCCGATTATTACTTATGCCCGTGCAAACGTTGTAAGAACGGTCCGTTCAAGGTTACTATGGATGTCATGTATCATCACTTATCACACAGTGGTTTGAGTCCTACTTATACAGTCTGGCACCTTCACGGGGAAGTTTCTGGTGAACCGGCAATGCTCAGTCAACGAAGACAGTGGCTTCAAGACAGAGTCGGTCCTTCTAGTGGTGCCGGTCCTTCAGTGAACCCGCAGTTGGAGATTCTACATGATGCATATCCCTATTATCCTGGATACCATGCAGATGCACCCCAACAATTAGTGGAAGATAATTCGGGCATGAATTTCAATGACATGGTAGACGATGATTATGAAAAGTACGATAGATTATTGAAGGAGTCACAGACCCCATTATATGAAGGCAGTGAGGAAACTGTTTTGAGTGCCATATTAGATGCAATGGAAATGAAAAGTGAAAATGGATGGTCGGACACAAGTGTTGACTCTTTATGTATTTACATTAATAAACTTCTTCCTAAAGGGCACACATTCCCCTGTTCATACTCGAGAATAAAAAAAATCTTGAGTGATATTTCACTGGGTTACGAAAGAATTGATGCGTGTGAGTTTAACTGTGTGTTGTTCAAGGGGGCACTTGTAAACGAGAGGATTTGTCCAGTGTGTTATTCTGAAAGATATAAGCCAAATACGAATGATATTCCCAAAAAAATAATTTGTAACTTCCCTCTAACACCAAGGTTGAAGCGCTTGTTTATGTCCCCACACACTGCCAAGCATATGCGATGGCTGGGGGAGCGGATATGCGTGGCCGTATGCCAGTGGTGTTGTTTAAGTGCACATGGCACAACTCCGAGGACCCTGAAGATCTTGACACCCTTATAAAAGATCATGGACTGATATCAGTGGATACAAACAACAATTACTATGAGGATTCACCCTTCATAATTGCAACCAAAGCCAAACAGGTATTCTACATAGACGATCCAAAGGCTGGTGGTACTTGGAAGGTAGTACAAGAAATGTCGCACCGCAATGTCTACAGCGGCGAAGTACTGGCCATAGATGAAGTTTTATCGCGTACAGGAGATCATATATTCGAGCCTTACCAAGAGGACACTCCCACGGTGATACAATTTTACCCAGATTTTCAACTACTTTTGGACGAAGAAGGAGACGAGGACGAGGACGAGGACGAGGAGGACGACGACGACGAAGACGAGGAGGAGGAGGACGACGAGGACGATGACGAGGACGAGGACGAGGACGAGGAGGAGGACGAGGAGGAGGAGGACGAGGACGAGGACGAGGACGAGGAGGACGAGGCGACGTAATTTTGGTCACAAGAAATCGAGGCGACGTAAAATCCATACGAGGCGACCACCTATCTACGTCGCCCCGATTTCCTCCTCCAGTAGTGGCAATATACAATTATATGGCAACAACACTAAACCGACCAGACAAGCCTTTTGAAATTGCCAATAACGCAAAGCCCTCATGATCTCTTAAGAAACATAGTTGATCTGGCTTGACTATCTAAACTCTAAACTTAAGAGATTAATTAGCTCCTAATTCGTTGACTTGAGGTAATGGCCAAAGAATCTATTTATTAGTAGTAATAGGGTTATATGGACAATACTACAATGAATTAACACATGTCATGTATCAACTTATAAATTTATTCAATAGGTTGTATCTAAATTTGGTTGCCAAAACCTTTTCTTTTTTGTCTTTAATAATTTTAAAGAAATTGGAAGATATTCTTTTTATCGTCCACAAATCTCATTTATCTTCATTTTATTGTACTTGTTTAAAGTTTCAAGAAAGATTATTTTTTTCATGATAAGATTTTTCCTTAAATTTGTCCACTTTCTTTTAGTAGTACGTAGTCACATGCTCACAATTTTTTGTTTTTAATTAATGTCATTTTTGATTTCATGCTGAATTGGTTATGAGAAGGTGTAGAATACAATTTGTTGTTCCCCGATTATATAAAGAATATCGATTGAATTGTTACAGCTACTGCTTTTCATGCATGGTTGACAGAGAGAGAAGAGTAAAAGTAGTTATAACAATGTCTATGAAATTATTGGTTAGTCTAATCCAGCGGGCAAAGCTAATGTTAGATTCTTAGGTGTGCTTTCCTTGCTCGCAGATTGCATTATATATACTGTTAATCTAGGGTAAAAATGGTCACTCCGCTTTAATATAGCTAAAAATCACTAGTCAGAGGTAAGTTATATTTGATTTTGAGTTATTTTAATTAGTTATATTTAACTACAAGAGATATAAAATAATTTAAAAATTAAATCTCTCATCATTTAAAATATGATCCCACTATTTAATAATTGATTCAATGATTTAAGTGTTTAAAATAATTTTGTTTTAATTATAATTATTAAAATTAAAGTAAAAAATATGGGAATTATATTTAAATTTTTAATTAAAAAACTATAAATACTCTAAATATTCTATAACCAGTTACTCTATTCTCCTAATTTCAGTACTCGAATTCTTCATTTCTGATTAGGATTTGACCTTCCCCTGTACTTCTAAGAAGAGGTCGATATGGAATCAAAGTAATATATATAACGCAGATTATAATACCAGAACAGAAAATTATGGATATTAATTTCTGTGGCCAAGATTGGAAAGAATGATGTTTGAAAGGTACGTCTTTTCCTACCTGATTGGCTGATTCACATTAATTATTGCGTGAGCACTGACTAACTCTAATTCCGAGTGACCATTTTTACCAATTTCAATGTTTCGGGACCAATAGATTCTCTGTAAAATCCTCTGAGTTAGATCGATCATGATTCAAGATTAGACAAATATAAACATCTCATGCCAATAAGGTGATATTTGGAGCTTCAGATTAGACTAAGCAACTTCCTAGGGGACAATCCCACCTGAACTGAGATAATTGGGGTCCTACTTTGGGTACGTAACATCATTGGTTTTTCAAGCAAGTAAAGACAGTTTGATTCTATCCCTTGATCCCAGCCAAGGTTCCGTTTCAACATTCCAATCCTTAAACAGTAGCGTTGGTGTACCAACCACTTTTGATTCATAAATAATGGACTACTATTACAACATTAATTTTAGAACTAATTTAGATTTCAATTTCTTTATATATTGGATATAGAGAAAATTACTCGAATAATCACTCAAGTATGACACGTTCTAAATTTTTCTCGGTGCAACTTCAAAAAAAAAACATCTCATTGATGTATGAAAAATATCACTAAGGTAACTAATAAACAACACTGTTAGTCACTTTGATTACTCAATCTCTAACAAACATTAAAAAATTAATCACATCATTAAAAATAAGTCATGTGTCATACATGTGCCAATTTACGAGGACTTTTTGGAAATTTTCATTGTTTTATTTCCTTTTTTCCCTCTCTCTCTCTCTCACCCACTTTGGTCGGCGCCAACGATCTAGTTGAGGTCGTTGTTGTTCGGTGAGGTTTAGCTGGATCGGAATAGTTGAGATCGACTCTCTACTGCTGGCTAGGTCAAGACAAGAACGACACGCCACCGTTGCTGTTGTTCGGCGAGGTTTCACCGGATCGGACCTCCACGCCACTGCTATCACTTGCTCTTGCTCAATGTTTGTTCCTGTTTGCTTATTTGAGATAAAATTGAAAATAGAGAAGAAGAAATTGAAAGCAGAAGCAAACCTAACAGAGGCCAAGATCCCCATAGTTGCTTGATCTGGTGGAGATTGACCTCGACGCTTACTACTTGGTGCCTAGGGACGACGAAAAACGACATTGTAGAGATTTATCTAGGTTACCAAAATTTAAACCAGATCATTGTTTAGCATCCAAAACTAAAAGTCCAATAGCCAATTCCGATGTGAAGCAAGGTTTGGCTAATTTTTGTCCAACCGTCTAGGGTGATCAGTTTCTCTCATCAACCAGAATGAGAGAAAGAGAAAGAGAAAGAGAAAGAAGAAAAAAAAAATTCTAAAAAGCCCCCGTAAATTGGCACATGTATTGTTTTTAACGACGTGGTTAATTTTTTAATATCTATTAGAGACGGAGTGATCAAAATGACTAATGATATTATTCTTTAATGACCTTAGTGATATATGTCATACATCAGTGAACAAAGTTTAAAACGTGTCATAGTTTAGTGATCATCCGAATAATTTTTCAGTTCCTTTTTTGTTTTCATTTCTTGGCAATTGAAGACTTTACATTGGCAAATTAGGTGCGATAGTTCCTAGATATGTGCATATATATGGAAATGGCATTTGCCGTTTGCCATTTTCCATTTGGAACGTTTTCTAGCTAGGGACATTCCCTGATCACAGTTTTCATATATATATATATATATATATAGCAGCTTAATTATAGCTGGATTCCTTACATGAATGCGCGGGTGGTAGCTAGGTTGTCGAATCATCATGTGTATATATAGACAGCGATCGATCAATTCATGTCCAAGACATTATCGTGTTCTAATTCAAGGTACGTACGTAGAGCATCGTCACGCTTTCTATCATACATTTTGATTGAAGGGATTATAATTTTGATAACCACTTTTTCTTTTTTCTTTTCAAATGCTATCAGGACTAACTCATCGTCTCGATCTGTAATTTTATTGATAACAAAAGAAAAAGTACACAGAATGGAGGACCAGGCCAAAACCATCCAAGAAAAAATTAAAAAAGTAAACTAAACACAAACTATCTAAATCGATAGTTCACAATCGAATTACGATCTCGACCAAACAAATAAGTTAAAAAATTGAGAATTACATCCCACCAATGACAGTCAACATTAGAAGCAGCAAAACCAGCAAGCTTGTCAAGTACACAATTTTCTTCACAGAAAGTATGAGTAATTCGAAACTAAATGAAATTAGCAAACCACACTCCATTAAACCAAGCATTTCTCCACCTCCAAGGTACACATTGAGGGCTATGAAAATACTTAACTACCAAAGATGAGTCCATCTCTAACCAATGCCTCTCCCACTGGCGTTCTCTTGCCACATTAAGAGCTTTCAACACAGCAAGTACTTCAACATCAATAACACTTGCAACATCGACATGTTTCACAAAAACACCAATAAACTCACCTTCTGAACCACAAAAAATTCTCCCAAACCCAGCTATAGAATTACCAACAAATGCTCCATCTCTATTAGCTTTTATCTAACCTGGAGGAGGAGGATTCCAACGAACCGGAATGAACTTTGGAGCCTTCACATTTAAAGGAGATAATGGTCTTAATAGTTCTAGCTATTATATATATATATATTGATATGATTCGATGGTACGTTGAGACTTGAGAGTAAATAAATTTTCGCGATAGATCATGTGTATGGGTGTGCGCGTCAATATTTTCTTAATTAAGTAAAAATGGACTCAAAATTAAGGTAAACGATCCCACGGCGGAGCCTCTAAATTGAGGTGTGAAATGAATGCTAGAAGTTAGTATAGGTAAACACGCATGCGAATCGTTGAGATTTGAGATCTCTGGTAACTGCGTTAGATATGCAAGTTTGGTAATAACGTTTGTGTCATTTTGGGGATATTTGGGGTCGGAAATAATTGATAGACCACAGAATTCAACTAGTTCAAGTTAGAAGATAAAACAGTTAGTTCGATCATCTCGTATATTTGAATTGTTAAGTCCGTTTAGTTTGATAAAAATAATAGTTTATGTTATCCTATGATAGTCTTTGCAACCATGTAAACCTTATCATGTAAACTTCTATATAATGAATCATACATAATTTGTCTCAGTAAGCCATTCAACACAAACAAAAAAATTCAAGGTATCAGAGCAGGTTCTCCCAAGTGTGTTGTCGAATGCGGACCACACGTGTTCACCGTCACACATATATGTTGTTCACGTGTTTGGCTTGAGATGTCGCCACATGTGTGGGGGCGTGTTGAGAATGTGAATGGAGAAAAACTCTCACATTTAAAATGAGGGGCCTTGCTAGTGGGTTATAAGGATTTAGGCTACTCTTACTATTGCCAGTTAGTTTTGGTATGGAACTACATATTACTTTATCATAAATGTCTGAAAAGTTACCGTAGCCAAGAAATCTCAACTGAACTACATACTCAGTCTTCGTGCTTGAACGAGACACTGTCCGTTGAGTTTTAGAGCTCAATGAGATAATGTTTTTACCAAGACAAACACAGTACCCACCAGTTGAGTGACGATTATTCGGGTCACATACATAATTAGCATCAGAGAATGCACTTATGGATAGATGGGTAGGTTCATAGAAAAGATCATGAGTAAGAGTGTGCTTGAGGTAACAAAGAATCCGTTTGGTCGATGTATAAACTTGCAGACTTGATTGACAGAGAAAGCAATATCCGGTCTTGTCTTGTCAATATAAGATATTGGAGATCCCCACATGTACTTCTATATTGACTAGGATCTTGAAATAGCGTACCCTCAAATACTGAAGCGTTTTCCACTTACTGCCGAAGAAGAGAGCAGTTTAGTATCCATCATGTTTGTTCGTTTTAGGAATATACTTGGTTTGAGTAAGAGACAGATCATTTGACTGTCTGTAGACTTCAACACCAAGAAAGTAACGTAACAAACCAAGATCCTTCATCGAGAATTGTTGATTGAGATGATGAATGTGAGTGTCAATATGAGTGGAGCTATTTTCAGTAATTAAGATATCATCAACATATATTAGCAAGAAAACACTTACTGTTCCATCCTTGTATATAAACAAAGAGTAATCTACTTTTGATTCTTCAAAATTAAATTCAAGCAAATAATCAGAGAAGCGTTGAAATCAAGCTCTATGAGCTTGTTTGAGACCATGGAAAGATCTCACCAACTTCCACACATGGGAAGGAAATTGAGGATCAACAAACCTTGAGGTTGTCGTATTTAGACCTCTTCACTGATATATCCATTGAGAAAAGAATTTTGAACATCAAGTTGTCGAATAGGCCATTTGTAATCAACGACAAGAGCAATAATCAACCAGATTGTACTATGCTTGATGACGGGGCCGAAAGTTTCAGAGAAATTGACACATTCTTGTTGATGGAATCCATTAGCCAACAAACGAGCTTTATAACGCTCGATATTGTCATCTGCTTTCCTTTTAAGCCGAAATACCCACTTGAAGGAATAACATTCATATTAGGATGAGCAAGAACAAGTTGCCAAGTACCACTTTTCTGTAAAAAAAAATTGAATTCAGAACACATAGCATTTATTCATTCAATGTGTTGTACTGCCTTGCTAAAACAAGTTTGTTCAATCTCAGTAGCAGTGATGGAAGTACAAAGAACGTACTTTAGATTTTGCTTAACAGTTGCAGCCTTGCTTCAAGTGACCATATTATGCTCATTAATAGAAATCATGGATGATGGTTTTTGGTGACACGTAACAGATGATCGATGTGGAGAGGTATAACAGACTATGGCTAAACTAGAAGGGTTGGTATGTGGTGTATTAGAAAGAGGAGAAGAAGTTGTAGATATTGAATGTGATAGAGAAGAATTAACATTAAGAAAAAGAATATTGAGTGGTGGAGAATTAATATTTAGAATATTAGAATTGGAATATGATGGAGGAGAATTAATAGGAGGGCTAACATCACGTGGAGAAAATTGAGTAATACAAGATGGAGAAGTATGAGGAGAATCAACTAATTAACTAAATGATGCAAATAAAGGAGAAGATGAATGAGGTATTATAGGAGAAGAATATGTTGATAGTAAAAGGGAAATATAATCCAAACTTGGAGGAAGAGGTGTAGATACCTTCAAAGATGTGAGATTGGTCACTTTTAAAGGGAAAGAATCCTCGTTGAACACAACATGTCCAGAGAGATAGACTTTGCGGGTAGAAACATAAAGACAACGATAGCCATGGTGGTCTAGGGATTAAACAATAAAAACACACAATTTTGATCGAAATTGCAGTTTATTGGTATTATAAACACGAAGATTAGGAAAACATACACATCCAAAAGTCTGGAAAAATTTATAGTTTGGAGAATGATAAAAAGTTTTTGATAAGGAGACACAAGGTTAAGAATACGAGAAGGAAGTCAATTTATGGTGTATATAACAGTGTTAAAAGCATCGACCCAATAAGAGGGAGACATGTGAGAGTGAGCAAGTAGAGTAAGACCCATATCAACAATGTGTCAATATTTACGTTTTACTACTCCATTTTTTTCAGGATATTTTGGACAAGAAAATCGAATGCCTATTCCTTGAGTATCAAGAAAATATTTGTGGGTATTATTTTTAAATTCCCCACCTTCATCAGATTACAAGGTTTTTATTTTGCATGACAAAAGATTTTTTACATAAGCTTTAAATTTCACAAACATTCCAAATACTTCAGATTTTAAACGTTAACGCATTGAAAATAGCCATGTATATCGTGAGAAGTCATCAAAAAAATTAAATAATACTTGAAACCATAATTTGATAAATATGGAGAAGTCCAAACATCGGAATGTAACAGTTCTAATGAAGAATAAGAAATTGAACTTGACAACTCAAAAAGTAATTTTTGACTCTTACCAAAAGGACAAGAATTACAAAATTGGGTCCTAGACGTGCCTGAGAGAGGCAAGCATTGACTTGAAAACAAACTAGCTAGATAAAACTGAACTAGATGGAGCCTTAAACGAAAATGCCAAACTAACGACGAAGCTTGAGTGCCATAGAAAGCAAACAACCCCGGATTATTAGATGTGAACTTGGACTGTAGACGAAATGAATAGCGATCGTTCTCACATTTCCCCGAAAAAGCAACTTCTGTGTTCGATGATCCTTCACAACAAAATAAGTGAGATAGCAAATGAAGTAGCTAAGTTAGCATTGGCAAATTTGTTAACAAAAAGAAGATTGTAGGAAGCAGTAGTGTAATACCCTAAAAATTAGTATAATAATTTCGATTATTATATGACTCGTTAAACTTAAAATTTATCATAATTTAGTTTAACCTTAGAGCCTTTAAAAACTCAATAACAAATTGTATGGTGAAGGCAATGTGTAAAAACGAGTTTTAGAGAAACATTAACTGAATGAAGCAAATGGTCCAGTGGATATTCAAGTTCAAGTCGGGTACTCTTTGGTCTTGGGTTTGAGACCACGAAACTGGATTCGCAAACATTCCATGTTGTAGGTTAGTAAAAATAATAAAAATATTTTTACTCGAGCTAGAAACGGTAAGAAAACCATAATTCCAAATAGCCGATTTTCGGAAATGGAATTTTAGCAAAATGACCAAATTCTCCTTGTTTGTATTTGTTCTCCGAATTGAACTTTATGTTTTAAGATTACAATTTATAATTTTAGAAGTCATGCTTATATAACAATTCAATACTATTTTGGTTTATGTGTTTTTTCATTGGTTTACGCTATATTACACTTCATTAACCACACATTTTCTTCACCTATTTATTCTACATTTACATTCACATGTCTCTACGTACATGTCTATACCATCAACGTGCATAGACATACAAATATGATTTTTTTCACCCACATTACTATTATTTTACAAGTGCACATTTACCCTAGAATTAGTAGCCCAACTATTCCATTATCATCTTGTCTTGTAAAAGTCAATAGAAATAGTTGTAGATTAAATTCTCATGTCCTCTCACAAGGCCTATATATACATCCTCTTGAATCCAATCTGATCACACACCATTTTAATCAAGTTTTCACCGATTGAAACTCTCCCAAAGTTGCAATACAACACACCTAAATTCATATACCAAAAACCTTCATATTAAGCACATTTTAGTAACTCTTCCTTTGCTCCAAGAAGGCCATCTTGAGTTAATCAAACACTTCATTCACTTACTGAAATTCTTGAGTAAATACATGAGCACATTTCTATACTTCTTTATCTTTAGGATTACATCAAAGTGCATAGCTAAGAATAAAAGGGAAATAATGAGCATTAGTGTAGCTTAATATTTTTCGTTTATGGTAAAGTTCTAGTTACTCAAATATTTTTACATAATTAGATTCTACACAAAAAG
Source organism: Geum urbanum (assembly GCA_946800695.1). Lineage (NCBI taxonomy): Eukaryota > Viridiplantae > Streptophyta > Magnoliopsida > Rosales > Rosaceae > Geum > Geum urbanum. The sequence goes on from OX327017.1 coordinate 31,164,980, forward strand.
TTATTCAATTTTGGCTATTTGAATCACTCAAAAAGAATAAGTAATGAGAAAGTTATGGCTAAAACAACTTTTGCTAATCTTTTTCTTAATCTTATTCGAAAACTCTTGAGATGGTTTTAACTTGAAATATTCATATCTCACTCATTTCTTAACCAAATTTAGTGTTCTTTATATCAAAATGAAGTTTAGGAGTTCAACTATAAATATGAAAAGTTTTAAAGGTATTGGTTAATACTTAGTAATTAATTAATTCGTACAAATGAGCTTAATATCAAGCGTAACTATTTCTAGATAGTTACTAAACATTTTTGTTTCTGGACATGAGAACTCACTGTCGAACTTCATGACTATTGACATTGGATTCCTCTCAAAAAATACTTCGAGATGGTGTACTCATTTCTTTAATTTGGACATAATTTGAATTAATTATAAAACGGGTCAAATTGAGGATTTCGGATGGTCTACCGCCGAATGATACTTTTGATCAAAGGATTAATAAATTTTATCTTCTGTATTTTTAGTTTGAGTTCATTTACTTACTCACATTATTTACTTCTTACATTTGATTTGGGACTAATAGAGGATTTCGGGCGGACTACCGCTGAATGAAACTTTTGGACCAAAATTATTAACTATCTAAATGCATTTAAGTTTGATCATCATTTCTTTACGAATTCTATTTCATATGTATTTATTACAAGGTTATGAAATAAATATATAGTCTATGATCTATATATACATAGTCGTAACTAAAGACTTGTTTGTGATCTTTATGGTTGAGGTGTGAAGTCAGGTGTATAGTACGAATTAACTCGTGTTTAAGTGAATTGCTGGTTAATTATTTTGTTATTATGGGAGTTAGCCAAAGGCTCTAGTCCTTTACAGATAGTGCATTATTAAACTCTTAGGAATGAATTGTGTCAAACCGGGAGTATATATGCTTTGGTAGGTGGTGTTAGTACGTGTGTTGGTATTGTGAGACTAAGCACATAATTTTTGAGTAATTACCAGTTAATCCAAAAGAATTCACTGTGGAAGTTTTGGCGTGTTTGTGAGTAGATGTGCATTTGGGCAAGAACGTATATTATATATCACTACAACATTCTTACCCATTGCCGGCGACTTTTATGTCGCCGGCAATGTTTTTGGACATTACCGGCGATTTTTGCCGGAAAAATCGCCGGTAATGTCTTCTTTTTTTTTTAACATTACCGGCGACTTAAATGTAAGTCGCCGGTAATGTCTTGCCGGAAAAGACATTGCCGGCGACTTATATTTATGTCGCCGGTAATGTAAAAAAAAAAAAAAAAAAAAAGACATTACCGGCGACTTCATTTATGTCGCCGGTAATGTCTTTTTTTTTTTTTTACGTTACCATCGAGACATTGCCGGCGACAGACATTACCGGCGACAAAAATCGCCGATAATGTAAAAAAAAAAAAAAGACATTACCAACGATTTTTCCGGCAAAAATCGCCGGTAATGTCCAAAAACATTGCCGGCGACTTGCAAGTCGCCGGCAATGAGTCAATTTCCAGTAGTGTATACCTATATGTATATTTCATAAAGACGCAAGTATAAGAATGAGAGGATATGACCGATTTTGATTATCCCACCTTTTTGAATTAGTTGTTCGGTTTGATGTTTCTTAGAGATAATTTAGTATATGCTTGTAAGTTGTACTTATTGGGTCGGTGTGATTCATGATCCTACACCTTTCTCTTTTCAGGTGATGAGTAGGATGAGATCCGTCGTTCACTAAATAAAAGAATTATTTTCTACTTGTATTTTGAATTGAATAAATGTAATGACTATTATTTTCAAAACTTCGGTATTGTAATATTAACGTTTTCACTTTTCAATAAATGTATTATTCAGACATCTTAATATTTGAAATTATTTGGGTTTTTTATTCACATTACAAATCCTAAAATCATATTTCAGTATAATATCGGCCCCGAATTTGGGGGTGTGACAAGTAGGACAATGTAAAATATTATTAAGATGAAATGATGAAGTGGGAGAGTTGAGATATGAAGAGCTAATATGAGTAGATAAGGAAGAGTTTTTGCTTACACCATCAACATGATCAGATCCATTATAGGTCATTGGATTTGCAATACTGGTCACATCACCAGTGATGTGAGCGTTAGCCCCTGTGTCAGTGATCCATGTGGAAGATGAAGCACCAGTATTTGCAGCCAAAGAAGTGAGTTTCTTGCTTAGAACACGTCATTCGTAAGCAAGGTTGAGGCGGTTGAAACAGTCTATAGCTGAGTGTCCAGGTCGGTTGCAAATTTGACAAACAATACGATTAGTTCCAAAAGGTTGCGAAGAATTACCAGATGAATAATCAAGAATGAATCTGGTAGCATGAGAAGGAGCACAAGAGGAAGACATGCTACGATCAGAATATGTATTGTGAGAAGAGGTGTTTAGACGTTCGCATGTACCACCACGACAACCAAATGGAAAACCACGACATGAACCACGAGGTTTGTTGGCATAGAGAGAAAATAGGAGTTTTATCAAGAGCAGGTTGAGCTTGTTCACTGAACCTTCTTTATGTAGATAAAAGAAGAGCTTTAAGGTCGTCATATGTTATCAGAGTGTCTCGAGCTTGAGCAGAACTGACTGTCATCTCATACTGAGGTCCAACATTGTGCATTACAATAGTGAGGAGGTCTCCTTTTGTCATGGGACTGCCAGCCAAGGTAAGTTGATCAGCGATGGAGTTAATCTTGTCCAGGTAGTTAGAAATAGACAATGAACCATGAGTTGTGTGCATGAGTTCTCCACGGAGTAGGAGAATGCGATTATGAAAAGGAGAAGCAAATCGCTTTTCGAGAGATTTCCAAGTTGCGCTAAATGAGGTGGATCTTGCAACTGTTGATAGAACAACATGAGTGAGGGATGAATTGATCCATCCAAGGATCATTTGATCTTGTTGCAACCATAGTTCGTACCCTGGGTTGATCTAATTGGTGATGTTTCCATCTTTATCTATGAGGAAACATGGAGGACATGGAGAAGACCCATCAACGATTCCCATAAGTCCCTTGCTTTGAAGTACATGGACTATTTGAGCAAGCCAAAGAACATAATTGGATCGATCAAGTTTGATGGTCATGAAACTTGACACTGGGGGAGCAGGATTAGACGTCATTGAGGTTGCAACGATAGAGGAGGTGTTGGAGGAAGTGGTGGTGGCCATTTCAATTTGTTGGAGAGGGAAGAGATCTGGAAAAAAAATACGTATGAACTGATCGTCGTGAGACTAGTAGGCTCTGAATATCATGATAAAGTAATATGGGTTTCATACCAAAATTAATTGGTAATAATAAGAGTAGGCCAAATCCTTATAACCCACTAAAAAGACCCACAATTTTCAATATAAGAATATTTCTCAATTCATATTCTCAACAATAAAGACTAACCCATTTTAAAGAGAACAATCTCATGGCATGGAAGAATGAAAGCAAAGGAAATGGGTCCTTATTCCTTCCAGATCAAACTACTCGGACATTGTATATATCACGCACAATGCCAATCCTTTCATATATGCACCATTCATTCAAACATAGTCTTCGTATTATATATGGTAGGCTTGGGTTAATAATTACAACCCAATTTTAGCTGTTGATTTCTTGTGACAGACACCAACTTTCAAAAACTTATCTAACCTACACCATCCCCCTTCAAGTGTGTGTATATATATATTGTGCTGCTTTCAACATATTAATTAGTACTGATCGCGCTAGAAATGTCGCTTCCATTTCTAACCAAAAAATAAGCACTACTTGAAATAACAAGTAGGTACCTCAAATTCTCAGAATTTTGAGATATAAAGTAGTCTTCTCGAGGACTACACGAGTATACAAACAGGTAGGATTGTACGAATCAGTTTTTACAATTAAGAATTTAAGATGAAGTTGTGCATGAAGCAAATCTGAGACACCATGCATACGCTCAAATTAACAAGAAAATGGAGCAGAAACCTAGCATGCATCATGATCAACGAGACTCCACTTTTTTGTTGTTTTGATGCCTTCTAGTTCTAGCTACTAGCTGATTGATGTGACAAGCGGCCCTGCTCTACTGCTGTTGCTGCTATCAGGCCCTAGCTTACTTTCAATCTTGCACGTGTTATATGCATTATCTTTGGTCCTACTTCCATGGAAATCAAATCGATCCCCCTGTAGCTGCTTTAATTATTCTTCGAATCCCTTATGATGATCATAGATTCATAATTCATCGATGATATAAGGCAGCTACGTTGATCTGAGATCATGATCGAAGTCTTTCTACTTTCTAGTTTCTACGTACCATTACAGCTAGCATTACTAGATAGAATTTGATGCCTACTTCCGAGCTGCTTAACTTCAGACTACTATCGAAAATAAGGGAGAATAATCTGCTCGAGATCTCTTCTTTGATGTCAGAAAGGGAGTGAAAATGGGGCTGGTGACAAAGTAATTAAAGTAAAAAAAGAGCCACTCGAGGGGAGAGTGAATCATGCAAGCCAATTGTATCATATCTTGTTGTCGGTGTTCATTTCTGCATAATCGGATATATTCCCCAACTTTTTTGTTCCTTTTTTTTTTAAAGGGACTTGTTTTTGTTCCTTTTCAATCCAAGGAAATCTTTTACTTTGGAAGTAAAAAAGTGAGTTCTGCAATAAACAAAGTTATACTCCGATCCCTTTTTTTTGAAAGTATACTCCGATCCCTTGTCAAAACCAACTAGAACAAAATCAAACGTTATTATGTTATTTAAGACTCATGATAAGAAGAAGGTACTGTAATTAGAGAAATTTTAGTGTATGTACAACGACTCATACATGAATATCAGAAGCATCGTAGATGATAGCAATCTTATCAATTTAGAAATATATCAATTAGTGTCTTAATATATATAATTTTATCAATTAGTTAGAAATATATAAAATCTCTGTTGAAAAAATTCACTAATCTTATCAATTAGTTAGAAATATATAATTAGTTATATAAGAATCACTAATACTGTAGTCGGCACGCACCATATAATTAACACGTGAAATCTTTTGTTGTTGTTGTAGTAGAACTTAATTAATAAGGAGTATTGTATAATCTAGGTGGTAATATTGATATCGATGTACGAGTCAGAAATTTAATTCTATAGCTCAAATTAATGTAACCGGAAGTTCCTGTGATCTGGAGTATGAAAGAATCCGGCCGGCTGGAAATAATTAACCTGATGAATCGAAATGTAGGACTAATTAACTTTCAAGACTTTCGGACCAAACTTGGAGACGAAGAGAAAGAAACTAATTATTAAGACATTTGAAATATATATATACACACACAGCACCCTTCCTTTGACATATGAATGGTTCAGGTTTGGCAGATTCAGTCTGTTCTTTGATTTAATCTAATTCGATATTTTAACGATTATTATTTTAGCTGAAAATTTACAAGAATGATCTACTAATATAGATCTAATAATTAGATGGTGTAGATGTTAAAATATGATCAAAAAATTTGTGTAATGCCCTATACCTGAAAATGACCAAAAATATGTATACTTTAATAGAATGGCCTTATATATATATTAAATATATTAAGACATTAAATTGTTCGAAAGATTGTTTCGTCAAAACTTTCTCTGCTAGCTAGCTAGCTCCATCTGAGTTGTATAATACATATACATATATACACGAACCCGATCTGGTGTGATGACCATAGTCGAATAGTACGTACTCGATCGATCATGGATCACCACACTCTCGCCAGCACATTAACATGGTGATGCAGCGACGGAGTATGTAAAACCTCGCCCTCTGCTCCTTCACCAGCATACTGCATCTCCGGCCAAAAGATCTGCACGGAGCTCGCACGTGCTTACTGCAGAACTTGCTGCTACTGCTGCTCTGTCGTCGACCTTCCTTCACAGCCATATATATATATATATATATATATATATCTTCTAATCTTCGTCTCACCTTGGCCTTCGTCTTACTCGCTGTTACCAGCAGAAGAGATCGAGAATGAGATAGCTAGCTAGCCAGATAGAGACTGTTCTTTGATTTGTGTAGTGGTGAAGACTGAGTAGCTAGTAAGGGAGAGAGAGCTGGCTCATATAAAGATTGATTTGGCTAAGGACTTGAGGAAGAATATGATGACCTTTAAAGATAGGTCACCCTGGTCGAAAAGACGAGTTTATCCATGCTCGATCTTTGGTCATGTTGGGGAAGATTAGCTAAAGCTGTTCTCCACTTGCACACGGGTGTGTACCCATTTTATCAATCTGGAAATTATTGAATTCGTTAGTATTATTAGTTTGGTTCATGTCATTAGTACTAGTTAGAGAATAACTAGGTTGTCATATACTCTTGTTGTTGAATTATTCTTATTATTTGGAATTTTTTCAGGTTGTTCATTATCTTGAATTAGAAAATTTACACTAGCTCTTTAGATCGATGACCAAGATGGAGATATCATCCAATGGAAGCAAGAGTACTAAGAGCACGATCATAAGCCCATCGATCCACAAGTATAACAAAAACAAGTTAATTAGGTCAGATAGTAGTCATCAATTTAAATAGTGTGTTTTAACTAGTAATTGACATTCTAACACAAGGAAAGTTCAAATTATAACATAAAAAAGTAAATGTGCATGTAAGTTCAAAGGTTCTCCGGGTGAACACAGTTCACCTTGAACCCGTACAAAACCTACTCCCCCCTCCCTATTTGTGCAGAGCACGTGCTCCTAATTATACAAGCAATTGCTGGCTTATGTAAGTTGCTCTAAAGATAGAGTGGTTGATAGTTCTAAGAGAGAGCGTCGACTTCCAATCACATTTTCATATACTTTTTTCAAGATAAGAAAAATTCAAAATGCTATAATAGTTTATAAAACGCTAATAAACGTATCGATCGATTTGGTTATTGCACTTAACATCTGAACAACATTCGGATTTCAGTCTTAACCATTCATATATATTTGCTTGCATCATTTTGATTCAATCACACCGTCATCCGAATATACATTTTCGGGAACAGATCGAGAAACTTGATTCTGTTTAATCGTACGTGACCTAATGTTATGCTCACATGTTGCTAAGTTAGCTAGTTAGGTAGTTTGATTTCCACTTTTTTTCTTAATGTGGCAGCTGAAATATTATCTCATCCTCTCCGTGCTTTTACATCTGCATATCGTGTTGTTTTGAGTGGTGGTTCAAGTGGTCATTTGTGATGCTTATATTCTTGTGTTGAATTCGCAAGTTCAATGCAATTTGGGTTCTTTAATTTGGGATAATTATATTTCTCCTAGGAGTAGTGTGTTGACCTGGATGGTTCTTCATGATAGAATCATGTCTGATTCTATGCTTCAGAGGAGAGGAACAAGCTTGGTATCACGTTGTAATATTTGTGGTATTGATATGGAGTCAACAAGTCATTTATTTTTATCTTGCAGGTGTGTGCAAGATTTTTAGGGATGCCATGCTGCATTGTTTAATCGGCCTTGTCCCGCTTCTATTGGAGAATTCATTTCTCCTGGTACTTTAAATGGTTACTCTGCAGCTACAAGGAAAATGTGAATTTTGGCCTTTGTTATAGGGTGTTGGTGCATATGGTATAAAAGAAACCAAATTCGATTCCAAGCTAGAATTTTCTCTAGAGACAGGTTCCGCAATTTCTATGTTACTAGCTTGAGGGATACAACATTATTATATTTCATGCCGTGTTCAATTCTAAGTAGTGTTTTGCCAATTTATAAGCTTCTGGGGCTTTCTCCTCTTCGGATTTATGCCCCTAAGTTTACCCCGGTGTTATGGGAACCTCCTCTAGTTAATTGGTTGAAAGTAAACACTAATGAATCTTTTAGGCTTCCTTCCATTGCACGTTGTGGTGGGGTTTTTCGGGAATCTTCAGCTGTGATTATAGGTACCTTTGCTTACAAGGTTGACATGAGTTGTGCTGTTGATACATAAATTCTTGTAGTTGTGGAAGCTTTGCGCGTGACTTGGGCTCGATGGTGGCATAAGCTTTGGCTTTAGACAGACTCGACACTTATTATTTGTTATTTTCGAAATCCTCATCTTGTGCCTTGGAGATTAAAAGTTCTATGGACTCATTGTTTGTTATTTATGAATCATGCTCAACTTCATGTTTCTCATACGTTTCGTGAAGGGAATAAGCTTGCTGATGCATTGGCAAAAGCATGGGCAGATGGTGTTATTGAAGCTTGGTGTATGAAATTACCAACTTTTCTGGCTTGTTCTCTCGTTCAAGACCAGGTTTTTACTTATTGTGTTTCATAATTGGTGAGTTATTTATATGTTTCATATTGTATCGTTTTTCAAATTTTAATAAATTTTTGGGTCTGAGCAATGAGTTTGATCAATGCCCGCTAAAGGTCCTAGATGCGGGGGGGGGGGGGGGGGGGGGGAGGGGGGGGGAATTACAGGATACGAGTGATTGAACTATAAAAGTAATACGTAAAGAATAACACGAAAATGTTTTTGTTAACGCAGAAACCCTGCAACCAGGGAAAAACTGCGTGCCCCTAACTCTTGAGGGACAAACCTTTCCACTATAAAGTAACACACACAATTACAAGACATTTGTACTCTGAGGATACATAGCATGTATGCTATCCTATCTAGTCTGACTACTAGTTCTAAACAGAGCTACACTACTTGACTTATGTGTTTACAACTTGGAAAGTGTCTAGAAACATCAACTCAGATCTTACCTATTTGTAAGTTAAATCTTCTTGATCTACTTCTTCGGGTTGAGCATCTCCATACCTATCTTAATGGAATGTACTTATGCAATGATGCATATGGGTTTTAAAAACAGTTTTTGTGAATAATAATCTATGACATACATGCACAATAAAGAGCAAGTAAGAACACAGAAGGGGAAAAGAAGAGAAGAGAGAAAGCTACACAATTTTGTGCTCTCAAAGAATCACCCAAAATAATACTCACTCAACCAACCTCTCACTAAGAAAGACCTAATCCTTATATAGGTGGTACAACCATACACATAAACTCAGCAGCCCCGTTTTGTACGTTGGTCACAAGAAGAGGTAAGAGGCTATTTGGTGTGTACAAGTAGGCTGAAAAGAAACAGTACACAACCCAAGAAAAACGTGCACTAGTCGTCCACACAAGTCGAGATACGAAGTGACAAGGACATGTGTGGTTGCCGGAAAGGGACCTGTGGATAAAACATTGCTTCACAAGATCCACCGGTCCGAGAAAGAAACCGAGGAAGAAACGTAGCTGTCACAACACAAGGAGAAAGAAACACCATAGAAAAGTAGAGACTCTTCCCTAAAAACCAAAGAAAGCAACTCTTCTTAGAAGTCAACTCAACAACCCAGTTTTTGAGAAAGTTTTTCAGCAAATTCAAGGAAGAAATGTCAACGGTTTTGGGTTAACCAACACTAATTGAGTGACAAGCTATCTAATCCAAGTTAGAGAGGTAAGTCAACGATTATAGCTGTTCTAGAAAGCTTTTAACAAACTGGAGGAAAGTCTACTCTGTTTTCTGGAAAATTTGAAAACAAGCCACTAACGGCTACCTGTTTTTAGGGCAACCCAGAAATGTCTTGGATATGTAGCAAGGGTGTCATCCTCAGTGAAAAACCTTATGACATGCATATGAATGAACTACCTGATTTCCATTGAGATAAAGTTGGTTCTTCAGCTATTCTTTGTTGATTTACACTGAGATGTGTTTTGATAATAGCTAGAAAGTGTCAACTACAACAGTATGCCTTCACCCGCTTTCTTTAAAAACAAAAAAAGCTAGTTTGGACCACTGGCCTCGTCGACCTATTGAGAAAATCGAAAGGATCACATTTCAGAGCATGTAAGGGGAATATTATGGAACATGCATACGATGGAGCGTATTTGTTTCTAATTATATGGGTCATATATTGGGGAATAAATTTGGATATAATGAGTATAGAAAACGGCCGGGGTTTCCATACGCGCGAGGATTGGATTTTGACTTGGAATTATATTATTAATTTATAGCACAAAGCTACAGTTAAGATAAGATGTTAATATTAAGGTAATATTAAAGAAAAATTGTTAGTTTGGTCACTTATATTTGACAAATATTGTTTTGGTTATTCATGTTTTACGTTGTCATTCAGAATGATCACTTTATTCATTTTAGATGTTAAAAATCACATATATGACACACACATGTTTTACCTAAATTGATATTTTTGTCATTGTCAAGCTAATAAACATGTTTATATGTACTTTAAAGATAAATAATATTTTTTTAATGTTCAAAATAGACAAAGTGATCAATCTGAATGATAAAGTAAAACATGAGTGACCAATATGTTATTTGTCAAACATGAATGACCAATCCGTTATTTGTCAAACATGAATGACCAATCTGTCTCAACTGTCAGATATGAGTGACCAAACCAGCAATTTTTTGTAATATCAAATTATTTGTGTATACCATTTGAGCCATACCTTATGTGCATGCTCGATTGACATTGATATATAATGCTTTTACACGAGGACCACTATTTTCATCTTCACAAGCCACTCATGTAACTCACAAATCTAGCGAAGCTTGAGCTTCATTGCCTTCTTTAGTTTAAACTATCTTATGCCGGCCTTTATTTTTTATAAGACGGGTTCTAGGGTTTGTGGTGTAGTTATTATCTGTGATTGTATTTTTTTTCTTTTTCAGGTAGTTGATACAAGCTAATTAAAAATTTAGCCTAAATTTAAATAATATTTCTTTTGGTGAAATGTTATATATTTTGGTTCATGTTCAATAGAGTTCATGATTTAAAAATATATATATATATATGTCACAAATCATGAACAAATTTGTTTTAGATATTAAATTTTTTAGACTTCTGACAATTCAATATTTGAATATAGTAGACATGTAAATAGTTTGGGGATCAACTCCTGTACATGTTGCGTACACATAAACGAGTAGAAAAAATAATATCCACCGCGTCCTTTTTTTTAATTGAGAATTCATTCACGGACAAATTTAGCGTAGTAAAAAGCGAACTGAGATTATTCCATATTCCATTGATATCGCAGATCTTGGACCGATGTGAATATGTACGTTGAGTTGTGTGTATAAAAAAAACTATCCGTTGAAATTCTGTCTTTTTGAGATCGATCAGATGCTCATCCTCTGCTTCAACTCGGAACTTCCAAAACCAAAATATTCCTTAACCACATATCCTAAGTCACGAATAATACCCTTCTGCACGTACGACGTGAGAATTCTAAATTCACAATGATACACGTAAGTACTTGAAATAGATGGAAGGAGTCAGAGAGCTAGCTCATGGGATGGATAATCAACTTTAGGGTACGAAAAAAGAGGCATGTGATACTGCTTCTCAATGCATGCAGTGATCTCTGGCTTATCTGAACGACCTAGAAAGGGAAAGTAAAATAAGCCAGTGCAGGTTTAATTATTCTTTTACTCAAGAAAATAAAAACCATAATTCAGTCAGTATTAAGGCCATAGTATCGTTGCCGTATCTCTTAATTAGAATCCTAACCTTTAAATCTCGAGCTTCCCTTCTGCTCGAATAGTCCAATTCGATCTCCCACCCAACATGTCCTGGTGGATCACTGATATTTATTGCGTCTGGATGCATGGCCAGATTAAGGATTTTGAAACATGGTAGGTACTGTGTCCGTATAACAATTTATTTATTTTAAGATTTATATTCTATTAAAAGACTTATCCTTATGTCTTATTATATGGTGGTCACTGACTACTAAAGGCATCTCCAATAGGAGGTACTAAACTCTATAATTTTGAGGTACTAAAAAAAATTGGGCTCCAATGGTAGTTTTGTGAAGTCCTAAACCCTATATTTATAAGACTTGGTCTCATCCCAAGTCTTATTTTGAGACTCCATATGAGACTTGGTCTTATAATTTTGGGTTGGGGCCACTTGGTAGATGGGAGAGAAATTAGAGGGATAAGACCCCATTATAAGACCTCTACCATTGGAGATGGTTGAAGTGTTATATGAATAGTGCCTAAATAAGGTCTCAAAATAGGTATAAGACCTCATTATAAGACTTCATGATTGGAGATGTCCTAAGATCCTAAATCCTTTGTGAGATTTCGAAACCCTATATATGCCCAATCAACCCGGGGGCCATTATATTTCTGAATTTTTATTTGAAGTGTAATTTCAATTACGACAACTTTTCTTTATATACGGATGACTATAGATGACGGGTTCACAAACGTCAAGATAAATTCGCCCGATATTCTTGACGCTTTAAAAAGAGCGTCAAAGCTTCTCTTAGTGACAGTTTTGGCATAAACATCACCTATGTAAGTGTCACTAAATGCCCTTTTTGGTGTAGTGTGTATAATATAAGAAATATACATATAAGTGGCATTGAGACATAAATTAAATTCTGGGAATAGAAAATTTTACTTTGACATTAACCAATTATATCTCACCATTCAAGATCCGCTTACTTGTAATTCAATATAAATTAAATCATTGTCAATATATACTACCGTTATATTATTTTTTAATATAAAAACAGTGAGTCGCTACCAGAATAAACACTTTAATCGACGAATAAAATTCATCGGCCTGTTAGACTTTTTCGTCGACTAAAGTAAAAGTCGAGAAACTTTCGTCGGCAAAAGGTAGTTGGCCATTACTTCAGCCGACGGCAATAGTAACAGTCGTTGGCTAATGTCTGGAACTTTAGTTGACGACAAGTTTTGTCACCAGCTAAAGTGCACACTTTAGCCGAAGACTTTTTAGACTTTTGTCGACGAATAAAGTCTTTGTATATCGTCGGCTGAAGTCTATTTTTCTGAAGAAAAAAAACTACATATTCTAGATTTATATTCCCATAACCTAGGTTCTGGGAATAGAAATTCAAAATCTGTCAATTCCATAATTTGCAAGCCACTGTTTATCCAATATGCAATACTATATCAATACCATTATAATCTGCAAGCCACTGTTTATCCAACAAAAAAAATCATAACCTAATGTGAAATTGCCATAATCTAATCTTAATTACCATAATCATTCAACATAATCAATCACAACCTAATCTCAGAGAGAGAGAGAGAGAGAGAGAGAGAGAGAGAGAGAGAGAGAGAGAGAGAGAGAGAGAGAGAGAGAGAGAGAGAGAGAGAGAGAGAGAGAGAGAGAGAGAGAGAGAGAGAGAGAGAGAGAGAGAGAGAGAGAGAGAGAGAGAGAGAGAGAGAGAGAGATTAGGATTTCTAAGCGAGAGGAGGTATGTGCGAACGTGTAGGGATATAAATTCGAAGACTTTAGCCGACGACATAAAAAAATCGTCAGGTAAAGTATAGCCGACGACACGTGTCCCAGTCGTCGGCTAAAGTTACAAAATTTCGTCGCCTAAAGTCAAAAATTTTGTCGGCCAAAGCCACACTTTAGCAGACGATTTTTTTCAACTAAAGCCAATGAATTTTTTTTCCCGTCGGCTTAAAAACTTTAACCGACGACAAATTTTCTTCGTCGGATAAAGTATAGTATAGTCGACGAAAAAAAAAATCGTCGGCCTATTTTGATTAATTTTGTCAACTAAAGTATTTTTTTTTTCTGGTAGTGAGTGTGCATGGATGATCATGTTTTATTTTTTAATATTTAGGGATTAATTGATTGAGTGCTCGAGCGGTAATAGTCGAAATAAGAAGCGACAAAATAGACAAATATGTTTGTTTTATTAATTTAATAAATAAAACGTATATCAATATTTTTTTATTTTTGTAATTACCTAAAAAATTAGGTAGACCGCAACCCAACTTGCCCGAGGGCTGCATCCGCCTCTGTCCGGATGCTTTCTAGCTAAAGTTATCTTTATTCTTTACAAATTGGATCACCGGCCTTCAAGAATCTAGTCCAAACATGATTTCAGCTCCGTCCATCTCCGTCGTGAAAGTAGTGACTGAGGCGGGCCGGGCTCATACAAGGCCATGGCTAAGTAGGCGTTATGTTATGTTATGTTATGCTATGCTATGTTAGTCAGTCAGTTAGTTCTCAGCATCTAACGTAGCTCAACGTATTGCTGTTATATGAGGTGACATAGGGTGGAATGGGTGCTCTGGTGCGAGACGAGATCGTGACACCTGTCTTTTACTTAACAGTTCCTTACCTCCATTAATAATCTTTTTAGCTAATATATGTTTAATAAAAAATATAAAAATAAAAGTAGCAACTCCAGCATTGTAAGAATTTCCAACACTTACTATCTTCTTCCCCGAAGCGAACTCCAGCAAAACTCCTTATTTGAGATATGGTGGCTTTCTTTAGGATGTAGACTTTCAATTTAGAGCGAAATGTTTTTAATTTAGCATACAACTAATATATATCGACAAGATCGAACAGAAAAAGTAGTATGAAATCCAACCAAGCAAGAATAAATTCTGATAAACAAAAGTGAATTATATGTGTTCAGTTATATCGTAATACATGAATGTAAACATTTATATATGAATCCAAATCGGCCCATACATTTAATTACAAAGTGTAGAGTAATTAATCTTGTAGAGAACTTTGTGATTGTCTTACTGGGATCTTTAAGTTCGCCGGCATACGACAGTGAAGTGGTTCACTATGGATGAGTTGTGAAGAAGATGAAGAAGGGATCAAAAGAACAAGATGAAGAGGGGTTAGGATTTCTTTGCAGACTGATCGAATCAATTTGGTCCTCTCTATGCAAAAAAAAATAACAAGATTAAAATCCAACAATTCCCCTCCTGGATGGAGAATTGTTAAATCACTATGTCCTCCGATCCCTTTCATAGTTGACAAGAAGAGGTAGAGTGGAAATTAGAAAGCGATGAAGTGTGAACTGGGTAGAGCACCTTCTTCTTTTTTGATTAATTTATAAAATTTAATTGTCAATTATTAGATTTTATAAAACTAGATAGATTATCAAGAACTTAAGAGAGATAACAGAGAAGACAGATGTCAAAACCCAGTGGTTGGAATATTGGGACAGAAAAAGTCAGGACAACATATCCTCTCCCCCCTCTGGTGCAGGCGTTATGGTTAGTTAATTAATTCTCTGAACGGAGCCATTATGAATTCTCAGAATTATTTTTCATTTTTTCATATAGCCTCTTCTTTTAGCACCTGACACACTGTCCAAGTGTCCATTAATACTCATACCAGAGTACGTAGTTCTCTTTTGGCAAACTTCTGGTTTGTTCGACGCAGGAACGAAGGTTCAGATAAGCCAACCAGGGTGAACTCTTTGCGACCTGTAAATATGTAAATATACGGTGTAGCAAAATTTTGATAATTTAATATTTGATTAATTAATAATTTTAATAAAATAATAATTTTTATCGGTTTATTTTAAAATTTTATGTATTAATTTAATATTCGATTAATTATTAACCTCGTTAAATAAATAAATTTTATCAGTTATGAGGTTATTAATTTATCGAGATTTTATTGTATATATATAATAGAAGTGTTGAAGGCGAACACTTTAAAAACTTGTCTAATATTGAAGTAAAATAATCTGAACTAGATTTTTTTTTACGGAGTATTTGGATGAAATATTTTTAATTTCTATTGAAATTCACAATTGATGGAAATTAGATTTCATCATTTTAAGTTACGGTGTGTTTGGATGAATTCTAGTGTTTGAACAAAATTCTTCTTTTATTGCTCATTTTTGTATTTTTCTTCAATTAACCTAAATAAATAAAAACATAATCAATTACTGAAAACTAAACAAATAAACTAAACATTTTTAGAATAATTAAATACAATAAAATTGCACATTTATGCAACTATTAAAACCTACCATTTTATTGCCAAATTTTGTAACGAAGACTTATAACTAAACATGACATTAAAGTGATTAGAGAGTGGATCGATCTGGCTTAATTTGCTCGATGAGTTGTGGTTGTTTAGCGTGTTGTCGGGCATGAGCCTTCCCTAGATAAAATCACTTTTTATCACATCCTCATCCTCAACCTAGCTCGATCACACCTCGATTCCTTCCTACGTACTCATTTTGTCATGATGAGATCATATCGTCACAAATTATCGTCACAAAATAAATGAAAAATTATATAAATAGTTACTAATGTTTGTCCAAAACAACAGTTTGGTAACTGTCGAATGTCATATGTCAAAATGGTCACTCATTTGAAAGTATAGACTATCACATTAGTTATGATGTTTAGATTTTAGGCAATATATTGAATTTTAGCTATGTAATAAGAATCACTGTTATAATGCAAGTACCCGTAATCAATAAACGTCATATACAATCATATACAATTTACTTATATTAGGAATCCAGCTATGGTATAGGTATGATCTCATATCTTTGTTATGTTGAGTGCAATAAGGAAACTTTTATGGGCAAAGTCTTATTGCAGATCTCTATATATATGAGCATTGGTCTATGTTCTCTATACGCGTAAGTATTCAGAACTGATTCCCATCAAGGTACTTAGAGGACTACAGAACAGAAGATCAAAGCTTTCTACAATGGCCATATCGATTAATGTTGCAGGTAAACTTCTGTACACTGCAATTATATGTTGATTGTGTTTACATGTACTGATTGAACTTCAGTTTATGCTTTCAATTTGTATCAGAGCTATTGGCTCAAAAATCATGCATGTAAATCAACATTAAACAAAAAAAGGGGGGGGGAATAGAAAACGGGCCAACCAAAGCAATTCAGTGGCTGACCCATTTAGAAAGCCCACTTTGGGACTGTGAGATGTGTGACCCGTCCCATAATCCACTAAATAAAAATCAAACTAGTAAAAGTCATACGTTGACTGGCCGTTGAGGAAAAAAGTTTGAACACCTGGATATTATTGAATGCTGAGGAAGAACAGGCTCGGGTTTGTGTTATAAACTCGCAAGGATTCAAACCTTTGGGCTCACAATATCAGGTATGATTAGGAATGTATGGAGAACCCTAGGGCATATCCCGGTGTGCACATAAGTTAGGATTGTATTGGGATTGTGTTTTGATTGACCAGATGAAATTTACGATTATGCAATCTCTGTGTGTTCTTGATTGTTTGATCAATTGGTGTGCTGCATATTGTGTGAATTCCACTAACAATGCAGTGTTGTGAGCACATGTTAAGGTATCTCGATTGAGTGATTGATTGAGTAATTGACTTGTCCTAAGCAATATGTTGAATATGTAAAATTCTTCTAAAGCACAAAATGATTGGTAAAAATGATTAAGTTTCCCACATTTAATTACAAATCATGAAATAATGAATTTTACATGCATGGAATACGTTTTCTCATACAATTGGAGAAGATAATAGAAATTCCAATAAACTCTTGATTTCTGAAGAGCTGCATCAGTATATTGCACATAGCAAAACTTTTTCACGTTTTCAGAAATTTATTTGGTATTAAAGGGTTTGAAAACTTGTGTTAATAAGTTTAAAACATGTACATTTTGTCTTCCATGGAAGTGTCGGTACATGATTTTAGAATTGGTACAGCTGCACACATAGTTTTAAATCTCATATTTAGATATGTTGGGAGTTCTTCTTCTACCATTAGGTGATGATTACTACTTTTATATAACATGAGCTTAACAACTGTGGTGTGTGGACATATAATTTCAGTGTGTTTAATCTACTGCTATATAAGTGTAGTTAGACATGTGTTTTAAGTTTTGGGAATTTTTTGGTATTAATATGTGTTTTGTTTGAACATGTGTGGTTTGTTCTTCTATGTGTACTTTTCTTTAGAACCTTTATTCATTAAACACAGAACCTTCATAACAAAACAGTAAAACTATCTACCGTAGACAACAACTAATTGATTTCCTCTTGTATATTTTGCTCCTTAGGTGTCTAACTTGTTACTCTCAACCAAATTGAACCGTTAACTAGTTCAAATTATAAATCCTGGAGAAGACAGATTGACATGTACTTCTCATTCAATAATGACCTTGATAGTTGCCTGATAGATCCTATACCTGACCATGTGGAAGCAGATGATAGAGAGACCAACAAAGCAGGATGAGATTATCAACAAATCTGGTTTAGGAAGAACAACACATGCAGAAACATCATTAGAGCCACCATGACAGAAACCATAGCTGGAACCATCAATGAGCTAGAGTCTGCTTATAATATTGGAATTTATTCATGAGAAATTCAAGAAGACTGATAAGTCAGAAGCTGCCATCCTATCAGATCAACTCAATTCACTTAAGTATAATGGAGCTGGGGGAGTTAGAGATCAAATTCTCAAGATAGAAAACATCACACTTAAGATGAAAAGACTCAATATGAGTCTCTCTGATGAATATATGGTGCACACTGCACTACACTCCCTACCTCAGAGCTTTAGTCAACTTAAGACAAGTTATAATACGCAGAAGAACAAATGGGATCTAAATGATCTTATTGCTATAGCTACTGAGGAAGAAAATAGGATTAAGGCAGATGATCCAGGTTATGGGGTTATTCAACCAGCAAAGGAAGCAACTGTCAATATGATAGGCAAGAACAAGTGGAAGAAGAAATTAAACGCTAAGAAGACCACCAACTTTAAGAATTCAGTCAAGCCAGCAGGACAATCTAGTAATCAACCCTTCAAGTTTAAGTGTTACTTCTGTAAGAAACCAGGACATGTTAAGAAAGATTGTTCAGGATTCAAAGCCTGGATGATAAAGAAGGGTAAGTGTCTAACTAAAACTGTCTATTTCCTATCTCTTTTCTTTTTAGAGGTAGATTCGATAAACGTAGAGCCAAATACCTTTTGACTTGATTCATGCTCTCTCTTACATATAGTTAATTCCTTACAGGGCTTCATAAAGAAGAGGAAACCAAGAACTGAGGAAACACACATCAGAGTTGGCAATGTCATGAGAGTTTCTATCAAAGCCATAAGATGTCTTAGTCTAGATTTAGGATTAGGAAATTTTTTTTTGGATGACGTTTATTATGTACCCTTAATGAAGAGAAATTTAATCTCTTGGGATCTTTTGATAGAACATGGATGCAATTTTCAGTTGAGTTGGACTTGATCACCCATGGCGGGAGGATGACAATATATTTGATGAGATTGTAGAAAAGGATGTGCAACCCAAGAGATAGTCGGGGGATGAAACTTTGGAAGTGCTGAATGAATACGATTTTGGGCAGCTCAGCAATCTTCCTAATATAGTGACGGCAATACCTGACAGACCCGACATGTATAAATTCTAGACACACAAAAATATATTCTGGGAACTCCCGTACTGGAGTAAGTTAATGATCAGGCACTATCTAGATGTCATGCACATAGAAAAGAATGTGTGCGAAAGTGTGGTGAACATAGTGCTGAATTGGGAGCAAAAAACTAAAGATGACCCTAAGGCACGCATTGATCTGAAAAGAATGGGTTTACGAAAACATTTGTGGTTGAAACAAGGGAAGAAAAAAATGCCTCAAACTCCTTACGCCATCAAGCCTGAACAAAAGAATGAAAATTTTAGGTGGATGAGTAATGCTAGGTATTCTTCAGGCTATGCAAGAAATATAGATCGGCGCGTTAACTTCCGAAATAATAAGATATACGGATTAAAGACTCATGACTTTCATATACTACTTCAACGTCTCTTCCCTGTTTTCGTTCGATCATACATGCCCCGTTAGGTGGTGGAGCCGTTACAAGCGTTGTCAAGATTCTTTCAGAAGTTATGCACTATAGAAGTGAAAAAGTCAGACCTGAGGGAAATACAAGAGGACATCATTTTTATCATGTGCAAATTTGAGAGAATATTTTCCCCAATTTTTTTTTGACATCATGCCTCACCTGATGATCTATCTTCCCGAACAATTATTACTTACTGGTCCAGTACACTACACTTGGATGTATCCCATGGAAATGTACGATTCAACATCCAAAGGTCAATCTGTTTTTATATAAAATTATTTTTCAATAATCATAACATGCACTTTGCAACTTGATAGACAACTGGGGGACTATAAAGACTATATGGCTAATAAATCCGCACCTAAAGATGTATAACTGAAGCATATCTTGTGCATGAGTGCGTAACATACACCAAGTTGTATTTGGGAGCGTTAGAGGATGTTCCACAAAATATGTCGGTAGATGAACCACAGTTCAATCTTTCTATCATCTCCTATGATGTTGAAGTTTATGAAAAGTTACCAAACTCGTACCATTTGGAACCATATGAGCTAGTCATTTCCCACGGGTGGATATTGATTAACTGCCCAGAAGTTCAATACTGGAAAGACTTCCATCTTTACTATGATGAGATTGCTAGTGATCTTGAGTACCACAATAGAGAATTTGCAAACTATTTTGGCGGCTGGGTACGTCTATATATATATTTACTACTATATATATAAAAATATCAATGTTCATATTTAAAATTAATGGTTGCGATTATTTTTTCAGATGAACCATATACAATTTGATGATCACCTAAATTGATCCCATGAATTGAGGCTTTTGGCGATGAAACCGATAACTTCATCGATGTGTAAAGTCAATGGCGTGAAATTTATATGTGAATATAAAGACGGCATACAGAGAACACAGAATTTTGGGGTAATGGTGCATGGTGGGCAGAATGACATTAATTATTACAGTGTTCTCCACTCACCAGTTGAACTAATTTAAGGGGAAGGCATTACGGTGTATTTGTTTAAGTGTAGATGGTTTGATACTAACCCTTGGAACAC
Source organism: Geum urbanum (assembly GCA_946800695.1). Taxonomy (NCBI): domain Eukaryota; kingdom Viridiplantae; phylum Streptophyta; class Magnoliopsida; order Rosales; family Rosaceae; genus Geum; species Geum urbanum. Next base: position 31,185,700 of record OX327017.1, read on the forward strand.
AAGCACCGATCAGTACGGAATATTTTCGGGGAATACTACTAGAAGCTGGTATGAAGATGACCCTTTTGTTTTTGCCACAATGGTAAAAGAAGTGTTTTATCTTGATGATTTGGTGCACAAAGACGTGTGGAAAGTAGTCAACTATGTTGTTCCTAGAAACATATACAATGTTGCTACACTTGGAGAGGCTGCAGATAATGAAGAAGATACTGCAAACACAAAGCCGAACGCAATTGGTATTCCCGAATCCTCTACAATTCGCCTGAATAATGTGAGACCGAGTCGTGTGGTTTGAATTCGTGATAAAGATGTAATGCTTATTGATTTTGATCCAAATGAAGACAAGGAAGACTCCGATGACGAGGAGTGGGACATATTACCATAAATAAACTCGGACACCGAGGAAGACTCAAGCGATGATTCTTAATATGAGCCTTAGTTATACAGGAATTTGTGTTAAACTTGTTTTCACATGAGAAGTATTTTTTAAAGTATTTTCACACTTCACATGATTGTTATGATTCTGATTATGAGTGCCTTAGTTAAACCGGAATTTGTGTGAAACGTGTTTACACATAAGCCTAATTTTTAAAACTATCTTCACACTTTACCCAACGAAATAGACTTATGTCGTCTGCTAAAGTTACTTTAACCGACGACTGTGACACGTGTCGTTAGCCAAAGTATAGCCGACGATAATAAATAGCATTTTCATCAGATATACTTTAGTCGACAAGTTTCATACTTTAGCCAATGACTTTTTTACATTTTTGGCTAAAGTCATCGGGTTTATATCCCTGGTTTGCCCAGACCGCCGGTCCTTTCACTTAGAAACCCTAATTTCTCTCCCCCTCTCCGTCTACCCAGCCGTCGCGCCCAGAAATCTACTGCTCACCGAACCTGCCACCACCTCGACCAACCCACTTAGCCCAGACTGCCCCCTCATCTTAGAAAATTAGGGTTTTCTCTCTCTCGCTGTCACTCACCCAGACCGCCGCCGCCAAGACCGAATCACCCAGATTGTCGCATCTCTCTCCTCTACTTCGTTTTAGGTTTTACCTCTCTCTCTCTCAATATTTCAAGGAAATTTTAGGGTTTAGGATCAATATTGCAGTACTGGATGTGGTGAATATATTGGAAATTTTGTTTATACATTAATTTAATGCTGGACTGTGATGAAACTGTTGATTATAGTTTAGGAATATGCATGGTTAATTATTTTTTTGTAGTACTGTGATGAATACATGGCTGTGCTGAATAGGGTTTGGGTATTTTGTTAATTTTTTTTTGCTATTGTGAGCTGTTTTAGGGTTTAAGGACTGTGAATTGGATGATGGTTGTGAGTAAGTGATGATTAATTAAGGCTGTGATGTGATTAGTTAGGTTGAGAATTTTTTTTGGGATAAACAGGTTAATGTATATGTATTGGTATTGGAATGGTTTAACTTATGTTTATGTTCAATGATACATGGTATTGGTATTACTACGGTATTGCAGATTGGATATGTATTGTGTACGATTGGTTATGGTATTAGTATTGGTATTGCAGATTATATGTATTACAGATTGATATTGATAGACAGATTATATGTATTGCAGATTGGTATTTGTATTGCATATTGGATAAACATATTGGTATTGGTAATTGCGGATTATATACATTTGTGTGATTTATGGGTGGTTTTTATTGTAGGCATCATGAATATCTTCAAGTCCAAGAAGGGATCTAAGGTACAACAATCTAGCGTTGACAGTTCTGAGGCCACCTCTATGCATAACATCCATCACACCACATTTCGCTGCCCTATGAACTCTCCATACCATCAATTACTTGATCAGCCACTAGCGCAGGATGTAGTGGGCCATCACCACCGACCGCAGAGCACGAGGCAGCTTTTTACGCATGATCGCTCCCCCGTGCCCTCATTGGCCAGCTCTTTGGGTCCCGCTCCATCGGGTGTCCGTATGTCTCCCATTAACTGGCTAGAGCCTTCTCCTTCTACGTCTCAAGCTTCTTTTACCTCTCAGGCGGGTGCTACAGGTAACTCGTCGTCGGGAGTACAAATGTCTCTGCCTGACCTCTTCATGCCCCAGAGCGTACCTGTCATACCTGCTGTCGGTGAGCGGGGATTGCCTATTCTGGGATAGCTTAGTTATATTACCCTGTAACAAGCATACGTCTATGTGCCATTTGATACATGTTTTGTTAGTGCGAGGGTAACAAACACATCAACGTTAGAATGAGATAAATATTAAATGCCTTGGTTATTTAATTTATAACTTATTAATAATTTGTGCATTAAATAACTTATTAATAATTTGTGCATTAAATTGGGTGATTATTTTTTAATCTTTTTACTTTGTTTTATGTGACAGACGCCGGAGGCAACAAAAAAAAGACCAGAGGCCCTATCATCGGCAAGGGTCTTGACAAGACTGTCAAGAACAGCGGGCTAGTGGTCATAGAGACCACATAGGATGGATAGGTGAAGTTGGGGGGAAAGATGCACAAGTACTTCGACCAAGTATGATGTATCATATGTGACAGAGTCCCTTTTTTATGGGGAGAGTGGTCCTCAGTTCCACAGTGTGTGAATGACATGGTGAACAATGCTATGTCGGTAAGTCTGTTAGATATTCATTATGTATGTCTACCTATATTAATTAAGTCCTAATAAATATATATATTACCATAAATGGGTACATTGCAGGTGTGGTTTGTTGTTTCGGAGCACGTTAAATCCATGTGGGCAAATGACACGCAAGGAAAAAGGTGGTGGGAGTTATATTTTATATATTGAGATATTTTGTTGATCACGTGCTGTCACTTTCTAAATTTTTTGTTGCATAAATAGGTATAAGAAGTGAAAAAATGAGTTCCATAACCACTGGAAGATGCATGGCAACAACCGTTCGGTACCCCTATCGAGTTTATGTATAAGGAGTACAAGTGACAATGGCTTGTAGTCCACTTCAACAACCCAGAATATGAGGTATGTAACATCATATTTGTGTTTACTTGTATCCTATTTGGCGAAATTAGTTTTCTAATATTTTTTTAATATATGTTTATCCAACAAGACCATTTCTGCAATAAGCGTGGTGAATCAGGGGCATAACATGAGTAACCGTCATGCTGGGTCTATAGCGTTTGTGAGTTGGATGGAGGCAGCAATCAGTCAACCCGTACGTGTATATGTACGAGAAAGTGTATCCTCAGTCCACCAAAAATATTGTAAGTCTTATGCCCTTATAACTTAATTAACATATCGGCTTATAGTTGTATTTTTTTTGCCCATTTTATTTTATTTTATATATGTTTACTAAAATGTTAATAAAATTTCGTTGTCAATTAGGCGAGATTGAGGGAAGGAACTAAAGTGGTGTTGACTCAGATGGGAAGGGAGCAATGGCTAGAGACACAGGATGAGGACCTCCCCTAGTGTGTCGACCCGGAACAGAATTAGCAGTGTAATCAGCTTAGTCCATGAGGTTATGCGTAATCGCAGATTTTCGATAATCAATTGAATCACCAGCTTTGATCACGACTTAACTATTAGCCAAGAATTTGAGCTGAGTCTCTTCTCGAGAGTTGTTGTACGCGTGATTTCGAGTTCGTGGGCGGTTCCGGATCATTATTTGGACGACCGAGGAATATAATATGAATATTTGAAATTTCGGTATATTGTCGAGTTTATCTGTTCGCGTTCGAGTCTATCCAAATCGTGATTGTGATCCGTTTTGGACCGTTGATTGACCCGAACAGTAGATGGAATTATTATTGACTTGATTTGCGAGTTTCGTGGTTTGTCGTGATTTCGACGTAATCTGTTAATATGGCGGCCTCGTACGCGACTAAATTTTCGGGCGAGAATTTGATTTCGGATTCTTCACGGAAGATGTAGAGAATTTAATTTCGAGCTCGTAGGAACTTCCGGAGGATTATTCCGAGTTACGAGGATTATGTTATGAATATTTTCGATCGTTGATTATTTAATCGGATAAGCATGTGATGGGTTGAACCGTTGACTTTTTATCAGATTTGTCTAAGTGTTTGACTTCGGGTTGAAATTGAAGAACTTGTCGAGATGAGTTTGTTGACGCGAGAATTGTTGGAAACAAATTTACGACGCGAAAGTTACGGGTATTCGAAGTTTGTCGAAAAGTTAATTATGGAAGTTTCTATATTGGGTAAATATTTAATGAGGTTTCCTGTTTGGGAAAGTCAAATAAGCATTGAGGTGGGTTGACTGAGTCAATGCGGGGAGGAGATGGAGCACGACGGGGAGCTCGGCCTGCCGGCGGCGAGCTGCCGTCCAGCCACCCCAGGGCTCGGGGCTGGTCTTGTTTGATGCGCCTCGGCTCCCTTGTGACGTTGCCGGCCACTTTTCACGGCGTGGGACGCCGGAGGGGAGTGAATTTTCCGGCCAAAGTTGGTGATTTTTGGGGGTTTTTGCTCGATCTTATTCCGGCCAAATTGAGCTACAAGAAGTAGTGGGCTTTGAAGCTCTCATCACCATAAATCTAACCATATAGGTATGGAGTTCCAATTCAATTTGTACACGGAGAATTCATGGATTGAAAAGTTTGTGTAATTTCGGTATTGCTTGAAATTGAACTAGATAGAGTGAGAATTGGACTTTGGTGTAGTTATGGAAGTTGCTTGTTGGATGATTTTGAGCGGAATAGACTTTGGTTCGCCGAAAAATATCACGGTTGGGTTGCGCCGCCGCCGCCGGCGGTGGTTAACGGCTGTCAAGGTTGACTTTTCGGGGTTTTCGACAAGTTGTATGTCGTTTCACTCGGAATCGCGCCCCGATCGCAGTGGTGAGGTTTGTTTTTCGATTTGAGCATCGGAAATTATAGCGAGGTTTTGTGATGTGATTATTGGATTTTCGACAATTCGTCGTTATTGAACTATGTGTTTCCGAAAATGGTTGTTTGTCGTGATTTGATTTGAGGTATCGAGATATAATTTTGAGGAATGGATTTTATGGTTATTCAGGGGTTCGTGATCGTTCGTTTGGCGGGGGATTTTCCGCCGGATCACAGGATTAACGCGAACTGCGTTACACTAGTTTGTGAGTGGACAACTTCTTTTCACTGTCAATCGCGAGTCATTACATACGTTTTACGAGCATGAGCATGCATACGAAATTATGTTTCATATGAGCATGTGTTATACGATTATGCCTATACCAGTATACATTACGTATATGCATTTATATATTGTTTCATGCATTTGCATCGAACTATTTATGATTTGATTTACACAGAGTACAGTCTCAGTATATGTTGTTGTATCGATACACTTGCATCTCGGCTGATCCCCGATTGATGCCTACCAGGAGGGGCAGTACCCCGACCTGATCGGCGAGGGGCAGTACCCCGGAACCAAGGCCTTTCTGGCTAGAATCACGTGTGGGTCTGGGATCCCGTGATTCGGACTGTACTAGCACGGATGTCTCCATGAGTAACCCCGTAAGATTTTCCATGCATGCTATGTACGCGAGTTGGAGTCAGCGTCTCCTCGTGTACCATTTGATTTTTTATATATTTTGACTCGCATATGTTTTTATAACATATATTATTCGGCGAAAGACATTTATTTTCGTCCACTCACTCTAACAGTTTTCATGTCTTTCCCCTGGGCTTTTCGGTTTCCGTGTCCAGTTTGCAGTTCAAATTCTGGTTGTTCACGTTGTGGTCAGAGGCATAGTATTCGAGCGATGTTTCTTTTATGGTAGGTTCTTAGTTTGGCCTACTATTTGTATATGTATACTAGAAGTCGCTCTGAGTATTCTGATGTATATTTCTATATGATTTTCCCCGGATTTCGGTAAAGTATAGTTATATTTATTACTTTACATTACTGTTGATATATTGAGAAATCCGGATGGGATTGGTGCCCACGGTTTGATTTTTGTGGCATAGGATGAAGTGTATTTTCCGGGTGCAGGTAATGGTAATTCCGCGTTAGTAGCGTTACTCTGCCGAAATTTTGATGGTTTTTGTTGGTTCGTGTTTTCAGAAGGGGTTTGATTCCGGTTTAGGAAACTAAATCGAGGTTGGGTCCTTTCAGCTTGGTATCAGAGCATTAGGTTTTAGGTTCTGTAGACTTCTGTAGTCGTGTTTACTAAGGATATTTGAGAATGTACAACATGTCTGGAGTGGTGACCCGACTGGCCGGCGGATACTCATCAATACTCCGGGTGTTGTATGCTTTCAAATATTTAAAGTTCCATGATTACGTTCTACTTGTTGCGAACGATGTTTTATTCATTAGGATGCCTCCTTGACGTGCTTTCCGTGTCGGTACGGTTGTGGATCCTATTGAGGATCAATCGACGCGCGATTTGCCAGTAAGTTGTGAGTTTGGATGAGTATTTTGATTTCAGAGATTTGTGCGGCATGGTTTGCCTGGTTGTGCGTGTATGAGCGTCTACATGTTGCCTCAAAGCAGAGAATTGTAGTAGTTAATGTTTTGCCTGAGTCAGATCATTGCATTTGGTGGGCTAGTATTGTGTGAGTTCCTGTTGCGACTCCATGGCCTACATTCGGGGTATTGTTTATACAGTAATGGTTCAATCAGGCTATCCAACAACGGAGATATGGAGTGTTTACCCACCTGAGGCAGAGATGTATTGTTCACATGTTTGTCCCTGTTTGCACGTGTTATGTGGCTTCAGAGGAAGCAGTGCATGAGGTTTGAGATGAATTTGAACCTGAGCATCAGAAAGATTTTGACTGTTATACCTCGAGATAACCGTGAGGAGCTTGATGTGCTGCACTCAGAGGTGAGGCTATTGAGAAGGAAAGACGTACGCGGTTTCCGACGTGTTGGTTTGGGGAAAGTGGACTTAGTCGAGATATTTTGATGAGGTTGAGTTCAGGCACCTCGGAATCAGTGACTTCATCAAGCTGTGGCCTTTTCGATTATGTTAGGGGTCATCAGATCAAAGCAGAGGATCCGTTTGGTGATGGTGGAGATCACGGAGTAGCGGACTTGTTCCTGTGGCATGATTTTGGGTGATCGTTGGTGATCCTTTCTCGCAGCAGGTGTCGTTGTGACTTGTATTCGTGGAGCACTCTCAGTTGCTATTGTGGTGGCCAGGAGGGTCATGTTGCGAGGGAGCGCCCTCAACCAGCTGTTTTAGCGGTTCGGCAGCTCAGAGTTCAGGAGGAGGTCATGATGCTGTTGATGGAGTTTGATCAACGCAGCCTTCTAGACGAGTTAATCAGAAAGTCGCAATTGACATGGGTGGCTAGTTGGGCATGTTGGAGTTCATGCCACGAACTTGTATGAGGACAGAGTTTCTCTGAGGTTACTGTTGCTTGATATCCATGGCTATTGTACCTGCATCTCCACTTCCGAGGTTTTGGAAAGTGTTGTACCCATCCGGAGGTTGAAGGATCTTTGTTGGAGAATATGAGTTAGCCGCGGATATGTTATAGCTTGATATCGTGGTTTTGATGTGACTATGAGTATGGACTTTTGGTGACACATTTGGCTGTGTTCGAGTGCCTCGAGAAGGAGGTTGTGTTTCGACGACTAGACTTTTCCCGAGATACTGATTCGCGGTGGTGGTCGAGCAGGATGGTGGTAACGGGTTATGTTATTGCTTAGCTCATGTTGTGGATATTACGGTTGTTGTGCCCGACATTGGCGACATTGAAGTGGTTCCCGAGTTTCCAGGTGTGTTCCAGAGGAGTTACCAGGTGTTTCTCCAGTTCGAGAGACTGACTACACCATTGAGCTTTTACCGGGCACTGGATTCATATTACCGGCATCTTGTCGTTCGGTACCAGCGGAGCTGATGGAGCTACAGGTTCGACGGCAGGAGTTGCTGGAGGAGATTTCATGTGACCCAGCGTATCCTCGTGGTGTGCTCTTACATTGTTTGTGCAGAAGATAGTTGGTTCGACGAGGTGGTGCATCGACTACCGGAAGTTGAATCAGGCTTCAGAGGAGAGCAAGTATTCCCCGCTTCGGATTGACGATTGGTTTGATCAGCTCACGAGAGCTTTAGTCTTTTCAAAGATTGATTTCGGGTCCGGATACCATCAGTTGAGGATCGATGAGTCAGATGTGGTTTGGACAGCTTTCGGATCTCGGTGCGGGCATCAGGAGTTCTTGGTCACGCCGTTTGGTTGACCAATGCCCCCGTAGATCTTATGGACTTGATGGACCAGGTGTTCAGACGGTTTCTGGATGAGTTTGCGGTCGTGTTCATTGGCAACATCCTGATTTACTCTAGGAGTGTGGGCCAGTACCTGAAGCAATTGTGAGCGGTTTTGCAGACTTCGCGAGATAATTTGCTGTTTGCAAAGTTCAGCCAGTATGAATTTTGATCGATTAGCGTGAAGATTTTGGGCCGTGTGATGTTATCCGAGGGAGTCGGCGTGGATCTTGACCAGATAGAAGCCGTGTTGATTTGGGGATTGCCCTACCATTGTACCAGAGATCGGGAGTCTCTTGGGTTTAGCAGGCTACTATCAGTGCTTTGTGCAGGATTTTCCCGGATTACCATTTCACTTTCCGGATTGACGAAGAAGGCGTCAAGTTCGAGTGGTTCGATGCACGCGAGGAGAGTTATTTACTCCTGAAGGAAGGTTGACCGTTGCTTCTGTTTTGATGTTACCTGACGATCGTGGTGAGTTCGTGATTTATGGCGATGCATCGAGGTTTGGATTTGGTTATGCTTTGATGCAGTATTGCAGAGCGGTGGCTCATGGTTTCAGGCAGTGGAAACTTTATGTAGCTACATATCCTGTGTATGATTTGGGAGTAGCTGTCTTTATGTTAGCATCGGAGAGTTGGAGACACTACTGCTACGGCGTGCAGCGCAGTGTAGGATGTACACTGATCACATGAGTTTCATCTACTTGCAATTTCGGCCAGATTCGAGCTTGAGGCAATGTAGATGTATGGGGTCGACTAACGACTATGGCTGAACATTTGAGTTTATTCGAGAGAGGCTACTGTTGTTGCTGATGCATTCAATCGGAAGTCAGGAGCTGCAGTGTTTCATGTGTGTGACTCGAGTTTCCGTGTTAGCCGAGTTGCGTGCTACGGGAGCTGAGTTCGAGTGAGATGATGTTGAACCTCATTGTTTTGCGTGCATTATGCACTAACGGTACGAAGATGTATCTGATACTTTGAGTTTACTACTCGTGACACAACATGAAGAGGAATGTAACAGCTTGTGTGAGCAGACGCCACATTTGTCGACAGGCGATGACAGCGAGGCAGAGACTTACCGGGAAGTTACAGCCATTGGAGATTTCCGATTAGAAGTTGGAGCTTGTCACGATGGATTTTGTGTGCCAGTACGCACTTCGGTTTGTGATACCAGTTGTCGGGTCTTTGTGGACCATTTGATGAATTTAATTCTTTTCCTTGTACTTTCTTTGTGGATCAATAAACTCATTCACAACACAAATCTTCATAACATACACTAAAACTATGAAGCATACATAATCCAAGACATGTTCATCACATCACATGAACCCTAGCCTCCCAAAATCTACTACTCACTACCCATAACTAGTATAGAGTTTAGATATATGATTTAGATACAAGATAGAGTAAGAAATAACCAAGAGTCCCTAAAATCTCCAAGGTCTTCTAGCTCTTCCTCCCTTCTTGCTCCAATTATGCTCTAAAGCTCCTAGAATTTGAGTCACCCATCTTAGGCCTTGTAGAAGATGGTGTAAATGGAAGTATGGTAGTGGTGATGAGGTTTAGAGGCCTTTAGGTGGTGATTATGAGTGTGTTTGTGGTGGAGGAGATGACTATTCCAAATGGGTATGGATGTGGGCTATCTCTAGAGAACTAAAACTTGAAAAAATGAAAAATGAAGTATGTTCTATTATGGTATGAGGAGGAGCTCGGCCCAAGGGGTTTTATGGAGATATTTTGGCTTTGAAATAATTCAAAAATAGATCAAGACATGATCCACAATTTTAGGGACATGTTGGTGGTCCAAAGATGACTCACCACCAACATGTGAGTGACACATGACTCTTCAAAATATCTTCTCCAATTGGGCTTGTGGACTTGGACTTGAAGTCTTGGGCCTTGACATATTCCGACAAGGGCTCACCGGAGTTGACCGTTGACTGGTCGGAGTTGACTTTGGCCGGGAGTTGACTTTGGCCGTTGCTTGACTTTTCGTCATTTTCTCTGTTTTGCTAATTCTTCTCCTAATGCTCCGAAAACTTGCCTGACTTCTCCAAAAAGTGATTAATTTCCATCTTTTAGCTCGTTTCCTCGTAAACTCTCCATTTTCTAGCATGACAAAGAAACGTATTAAAAATGATGTTTTATTCCAATAAGGCAAGTTTTGAGCATAAAGTTAGGTACATAATTGGAACACAATTATGGTCCTAACATACGCTCATAATTAGAATCATAACAATCATGTGAAGTGTGAAAATATTGGAGTTCCGACTCTATTGGAGTTCCGACTCGGATTTATTTTGGGCGCTCTTCTCCTTCAACGATTGTAGTGCCTAGATTATATTTATTTTGGGCGCCTATATAATTGTTTGGTGCCCAAAATAATTTAAAAGAAAAAAAATAAGAAAAAAAACTAAAAATAGATAAAAAGACGTTAATATCCCTAAAAAGTAACGAAATATTCTTTAATTAACAGACGTTTGAGAAAGAGTGACCAATTTAATAGTAAAATGTCTAAATGAGTGACCATTTTGACATAAAATATTCGATAATTACTAAACTGTTGTTTTTGACAAATATTAATGACAATTTATGTAATTTTATCTAAAATAAATATCATATAGTATCATTCAATGATTCCAATCCCTCTATTGGTGTTTGATTATGCGGTCTAAAATGTCTTCGTTCATATATAGTTTAGTTTAAACAATTTTGATTAAAAATTTACTGCTCCATTGAGACTTATATTAAAAGAAAACAAAAGAACTCAATTAGAGAAGAGGAACTCAATCTCAATCTCAATGGCATTGCTTATATGTTTCTCTAAGTTGAACTCCAGCGTTTTTCTTTACGAGGTGTATCTTAGTACTTGGCATTGCCATACATGCATTATGGAAAAACAAAAATGTGTTGTGCATATGCTACATGCATGATTGGTGTCCAAGTCCACTCAATCACCCTCAAAGTTACCAAATGGAGCCAAGTGATTGTGCCAAATGGATGTAATAGCCTACCTGTGTTGCCGACTATATCAGGTTTAATCCTTAAGCACGTACATAATCCCTGGCTACCTAAGCTTATCTCTTTCGCCACCTACTGCAAATCCAACTTTTCGACCTGCAAATATTTTTCCTGAGATTTATTGAAACTTGCTGGCCAGCTACAAAGCTGTCCTGCATGCATGCTTGCTTTCTCTACTGGTTTATTGTCAGCCTGCTAGGTTCTTGGTCAAATTAAAACTGGGTTTCCATGTGAATTTCCTTTCATGCATGGACAATGCTCTTTACTTTACATATAAGCTTCATACCTAATTCCTGGGGACCTAGACTTTGCCCACGATCTACACACTAAGCGCCAAGGTTCTAAAAGGCGCTAGGCGGAATTAGGCGGTGGAGTTACTGCCTAGCGCCTAGGCGTTTAGGCGGAGTTTAATCGATAATTAAACGGTAATTAGGCGGATCATTTGTTATATATATTTAATTAATTATATATTTATATGGTATATTGTAATTTGAAACATAAAGTAAAAATTATAAAGAAATATCATAAAAATTCTAAACTAAGTTTATAAAGAAATCCAATTAACCATCCATCTCAAATTTTTGAAATAGATGTGCATAAACAAGAATCTCAAGAATATGAAATTATCTATTTCAAAGCTGATAATTCATAAATCATAGTACATTATGAGTTTATGACAATGAAGCTTACATTATAAACTTGCAACCATGGAACCATTCAAACATAAAGCTTCACGGAATCAATTTTTGTTTGTGTGATGGCCATAGACACTATGCTCCTGCCCACATTTAACCATATTAAATTATCAACATATAACAAACAAGGATGACGGTAGTGGACAGCAAGTGGCGGCGACGACGGTGATCGGCGAGCGGGGTCCAAGTCGCGGCGTTTGCAGAGGGAGAGAGACAACGTTTCGCGAAAGAAATTGGATTGGATTTTCTATTTAAAATTCATTTATTTGCGTTGTACCTCTTAATTTTTTTTTAAAAACAAAACGCCTAGGAGGTGCTTTTCTGCCGATTAGTCGTTAGTCGCCCGCCTAATTGCCGATTAGTCGGTTTCCGCCTAACTACCCCGCCCAGGACCAAAATTAGGCGATAAGATGATTTTTTCCGATTAGTCGGTGTCTAGGCGGCCGTTTTTTAGAACAGTGCTAAGCGCACTGATTCTTGGATATCGACTTTGATAGTTTGATTGGGCCTTAGACAATTGACATGGTACGATACAATTAATCTCATTGATAAGGTGGGTTTAGCTGGGAGTTTGGGAGCATCCTACAATATGTAATCCGTGGTCTTCTTATGGGTGGGCACGGTTTGGGTCGAGTTCATTTTTGGCCGTTTAAATCTCTGTTCCGAGCAGGACGAGATGGAAGGGGATGGAATAAACTATTTTAAAAGTCTTTCCCGATCATCCTAAAATCCGAGCGGGACAAGTCCAATTTCGGGCCTAATTTAAAATGAACATTTAATAAAGTATTTAACAAAAATTTGAATGAAACGAGACGAACCAAATTTCGGATTCAATATAAAATAAACATTGTTTGATAAGACTTAGAAGTCAACAATTACACAAAGTAATATCATTTTACATAATGTTTAATTAAAACAAGTAAAACTATGAGCAATTTAATTTCATATTTAATTGATGCATTTAATTCATATTACAAGTAATGTAATATTTTGATCGTTATAGGGTAATTTTATTTTTTTGTTGAATGATGTTAATTGTTTGATAATTTAATATGTCAACTTTTAATAAAACAAACGATAAAATAGATAAAATATGTTATACGGAATGAGTCTATCAAGATTTCAAAATCAAAATCCGATATTGTCCCTAAAAAACAGGATAGATCAGAATGGGACAAAACGGGTTAAAAAATTATTTTTTAACTCGTTCCGTTCCAAGAAGGATTGGGTCGGATTCGGAATTCGTACCCACCCTCTTCTAGCTTATTAATCAAGATCGAGAACAATACCAAAAAACCTCAAATCAACCTGAAGGAGTCAAGGAATGCAAAATCGATATTATCGGCGATATTTCGCCGATATTTTGATATTCTGAACTTACCTGAAAAATCCGTGAATATATCTCCAAATTTTCCGAAATTTTCCGAAACTTTCCGATATTTCCGATATATCCCCGATATTTCCGATATTTTCCGATATTTACTGAAATTTTTGAAATTTTCAGTAACTTTTTTAATTTAACAAAATTAAAGGCTTGTCAAAATTTTGCAATGTCTTATCCTTCATATATCATGCCTTATGGTCTTCCAACAAGTGATAACTCATCGTTACAATCACAAACAAATGCCTCAAATGATGATAGCAATGAAGAAAGTCGAGCAATGCCTGGTTCATACTACGAGCTCCAAAATCTTCAAAGACCGCCCCCTGATCCATATGGTTGGCATGTAAGTCAATACGTGCAGAATTACATGGGAGAGCAATCATTTAATGAGTACTCTTCACAATACACACATGATTCTGCACAGAGAGATGAGGAAAATAGTGTGAATTTCGAACCTCATAGGTCCTCTATGTGGTTTTGAAGTATTTATATATTTGATTTTATAATGTGTGATGTGTAACATATTGTACAAAAATGTGATGGTCTAGCCTCCCATTAAAGTTTAGCCATCAAAAAAATAAAAATAGAACTATTAAATTATATTTTAATAGTTATCAGCACTTAACACATACTAATTCATATAGTAATATAGCAAATTCATATGTTTTGATGTTTGATCAATATTTTCTTTTTACATAAGGTAGGTAATTGATCATATAACAACCTCCAAAAGTTTCATTACAAATTTCCATATATTTTTATTAGTTTCCGTCATTTCCGTCAGAATTTTCAGTAGATCGATATTTCGTCGATATTTCCGTCGATATATCCAAATTTTGGACTGTCGATATATCCTCGATACCCGATATTTTACTCCTTGGAAGAAGTAGTATTTTCCACCATGCTGAGCGCTTCTGCTTTAATGAAAGCTTCAGATTTCCTATGAACGATACATACTAGCTTAGATATATTAGGTCAGTTCAGTAAAAAAAGCTACCGTGGCTTCTGTTAAATTCACTTTTTTACGATTTAGTTAGTTAGTGTCATATAAGAGCGCTTCAGTTTTCAATACAAATCAACCTATTCTCTCAAACACTATCACCGTATCATCGCCAAGGTTCTAGACCATGTGACGTCATCAACTTCAGCCATTGCTGAAGCTCAAATCATGGCCATCGTCGAAGCTCAATCGCAGTCATCGCTGCTTCTTTAACACAACATCAACATCAGAGTTGTAGCAGAAAGCTAAGCTTCTTCACTCATCTCTTGTAGTGAGATCTATATACTGTTTGTACTACAAGAGTTTGATTCAGCTATTCATACTCAAATTGAAGCTTCAGTTTTGTGTTTCTAGTACAATTTCAGTATTGATTGTTGTTGCAAATCACTAGTCACATCCAAATCTGAGATCTAGAGGTGCTTCTGAAACCCTAATTGTACTACTATGGCCTCGCTCACTACTCACACTACAATGTATTTGCCTACTATTCTACTTGATGAAACAAACTATATGTCCTGATTGTTTCGTGTTGAGTCCTTTCTTAGAGGTCAACATCTTTATGGCTTTGTTGATGGATCAGTACCTAGTCCACTTGAGTTTCTAATTGGTGATGATGGTGTTACCTCACCTAATTCTTCTTATGATATGTGGAGAGATAAGTATCAAGCAATTGTAAGCATGCTTGGACAAATACTTGGTGGTTTTGCCACAAAGTATGTTGTTGGATGCAAAACCACTCGTGAAGTGTGGACGAAGTTGCGTATGAAATTTACTACCCCAGACAAGCATAACATATTGCAGCTGAAATTAATTTTTCACAAGCTTAAAGAGGGATCTGACTCTATTGAGACTTATCTAGAGCGTGTTAAGGAGTCTCATGATGCTTTGGAGACTGTGGGAGTAGTTCTAGATGATGAAGATGTACGTTGTGGTTACCATTCTTGGTGGTCTTCCATCATCTTACATCTACTACAAAAGTCAGATTCGCACCAACTATGTGAATGCATTCATTGATGAACTCAAGTCCTTCCTTCAAGCAGAAGAAGCTGACATGTCAGAAGCTAATGATGAGGCTTCTCCACCACTCTTAATTGCAATGGTTGCATCAGGCACTTCTAGTTCTCCTAGTGTTCCATCTGATTTCTCTGGTTCCATAAGTGCTTTGAGTTCAGTGCGTGGATCTCCACCTACTGATATGGACTCAATATACTCTACGGTTGAGGGAGCTCTAGCTGGATTTTTTGCAAGTAATGGAAGATTTGAGAACGATGGTGGCATGAACAATTCAAGTGGCAATGGAAACTCAAGGAGATTCAGTAATAACCAGGGAAGGTCATTCAACAATGGCAACTATAATGGTCAAAATTATAGGAATAATGGCAACAACAACAATGAAAACCAGGGCAATGGCAACTATGGCAATCAGAGTTATGGAAACAATGCCAACCACAATAATGGTTCTCAGAGCTATGGTAATCAGAATTACTCTAATGGTGGCAATGACAGTAATGGAAATGGCTCTGGTGTTCTTGGTTGTGCACCAAACTTAGTGTGTCAAATGTGTAAAAAAAATGGTCACATTGGACGCACTTGTCGCATTCTCACAGTCATCTTTTTCTGGACATCTAAGATACAGTGGATGATGTTGTACTTACTGTGGTTTACACAACCATGTCATTGCCAATTGCAACTTCATAAATGGCTTTCCTGATCAACAAAGGAATCAAGGCAACTTCATTCCAATACTCAGCAGCATCACAATAATTTCCAACAAGGCAATCCCAACAACTCTGGCTTCAATGTCAACTCTAGAAATTTTGGATATCAGCACAATCAATCTGGTTCCAGCTCATCTATGACCTCTCAAGCCACACAAGTTATCCAACAAGCAATGACTGCTTTGCTTTCAGCTCATTGTCCCTACACCCTATGCTATGTTTGCTTCTCATGATATGATACAAAGATCTACTCGACCATACTGGCTTGCGGATAGTGGTGCCATAAACTACATGATCAGTGAAGTGAAACTTTTATCCAACTTGGCACCTTACACTGCTTCGGACTCAATGCAAGTTGGTAATGGTGCACGCTTGGATATTACTCATGTTGGGAATGCTATGTGAGGCTCCTTAAAATTGGACAAAGTTCTCTTAATACTTGATTTAGCATCTCATTTGTTGTCCATTTACTAACTCTGCAGACAAAATTATTGTATAGTTTGGTTTGATGAATTTTTAGTGTATGTGCAGGACAAGGTGATGGGATCAACAATCTACCAAGGACTATGTAAGCAAGGACTATATTAAATTCCTTTTTATCTTCCAAGTTTGAGTAAGGCAAGCACTACTACTTCTGCATCAACAATTTCAGCAACTCCTGCTTTTTTGGGCAAGTGTGTGTAACATTCTCTATGGCACAAGCGTCTTGGTCATGCTTCAAATGCTATAGTGAATAGTATGCTGCAGAGAAATAAATAGTCAGGGGATCTGATAATTCATCAATATGTGAGCCATGCTTGTTAGGTAAGTTTCACAAACTACCTTTTGAGTCTTTAACTACATAGGCTAGCTTACCATTTGATGTAGTTCACTCAGATGTTTGGGGTCCTTCCCTGTATGTCTTTATAGATGGCTATAGGTATTATGTATTGTTTTTTAATGAATGTACCAGATACACATGGTTGTTTCCAATGAAAAATAAATCTGAAGTTCTTAGCTACTTTCAGTCTCTCTTGGCATTTGTTACCACTCAGTTTTCTACCTCAATTAAACGTCTTCAATCTGATGGAGGCGGTGAATACATCAGCAATGCCTGTATTCAGCAATGCCTTTAAACCGTGTTTCTATATGAGAAAGAGATTAATCATCACATCTCTTGTCCATACACTCCTGAGCAGAATGGTTTAGCATAAAGGAAAAATAGGCATTTGAGGGAAACTGCAGTGACATTGATGCAAACTGCATCACTTCCAGAAATATCTTGAAATGATCTCTCCATTTGAGAAGCTATACAAAAAGGTTCCTTTTGTTGATCTCATTAAAGTTTTTGGGTGCTCCTGCTACCCTGATGACTCCATAAAATCAAAACAAACTTCAGCCAAAGACTATTGGATGTGTGTTTATTAGTTTTGCAGCTGGTTACAAAGGGTATATATGCTATAAACCCCTATCCAAAAAATACATCATCTCCAGACATGTTTTCCTAGATGAGTCAGTATTTCCTTATGCAGTGAAAAAGACTGCCTATTCAGAGTTCAGAAATTTCTACTAACACAGGTGCATCTTTACAAGAGATACAGTCCTACTTGCCTGTTACACAGTCCTTCACTACTATCCAATCATCTGTCCCATCAATAGCTCCATATAACTCTTCTTTGATTCAGACGCATATAATTTGCACTCTTTACTGTCTTCTAGTGATCTTGAACCATCTACATCACCAACTTCCTTGTGGAGTTCCATTGCCATGCTAACTTCAGCCTCTCTAATGAAAATCAAGTGTTCAGTCCCAACAGTCACACTCAAATTGATTTTGATGAAACAAAAGGTAATCTCACTGTTGCTGCTCAACCTGGAAGTGGTATATCAATAGTGTTGGAGTGCTCTCCATCCAGGCCAACATCTCAAATATCAAATGCTAATATTCTTCATCATGTTGCTGGTCTTACTAATGCTACAATGAATGGTCACATAATGTTAACTAGAAGCAAAAGAGGAATTCTAAAGCCAAAGTGTTTTCTGTCTATTTTGAATCACTCTACTCCTGATCTTGATCTTGATCATATGGAACATGTTAACTACAAAAAAACTCTCACAAGTCCAATATGGAAGCAAGCTATGCAAGAGGAGTATGATGCTTTTATGCAACAGAAAACCTGGGACCTAGTACCATTACCTTTTGGGAAAAATTTGGTTTCCTATAAATGAATTTTCAAAATCAAGAGGAAAGCATATGGCTCAGTGGCTAGACACAAGACAAGGCTAGTGGCTAGAAGTTTCTCTCAAGAGTATGAAGTAGACTATGAGAAGACATTCTTTCCTGTTGTGAGATACACAGCTGTAAGGTTAATTCTTTCACTTGCAGCACATTTAGGATGGAAGCTACATCAAAAGGATGTGAAGAATTATTTTCTTCATAGTTGATTATCAAAGGAGGTATATATGGCTCAACCTGGAGGCTTTATACATGATGCATTAATTTAATGTTTGCAAACTCAATAAATCTCTCTATGGTCTCAAACAAGCACCAAGAAGATGGAATGAAAGATATACTGCATTTTTGCCAACAATTGGTTTTCATGATTCCTATGATGACTGTTCATTGTTCACTAAAGTCAATAAAGACTCCAGAGTTTACCTTCTACTATATGTAGATGATATAATTATCACTAGGAATAGTGAAACTATAATTGTTGAGATAAAGATTGCTCTTCAGAATGAGTTTGAAATGAAGGATTTGGGGCCTCTCCATGAGAGATTTGATATCAGAGCATAAATATGCACCTTTATGCTTATAATTAATGCTCATATACATATTATTTTGTTAAACACTCAGCAATATTAACGTATTTTATGATTTTATAGGTATTTTGGAGTGAATGAGAAGAAAGGAAGAAAAAGAGGGATTAAAAGTGTAAATTTGGAAACCTGCATTTGTTGGTCAATCAATTTCGATAGAGAACTCAAAATATCTCGGGAGGAACTAGATAGTGATCTTCATATGTTTGGAAAGCCCCGGATGTCTAGTTTCCAGAATATCTTCCGGATCACGATTTGGATGTTTCCAGACGATGGTATGACCGATTTAGTACATGGAGATCAATCTACTTGAAAATTTGACTTTGGACGAGATTTCATGTTTTGAGACACATATCTCACCGATAAGCCCGTGAGCGAATTTGTGATTGATATACCCATTCAATAGTCACATGGTTGATGATAAGAAGTCATAAAAGTGAAGAGTCAATAAGGAAAAGAGATGATGACTTTTCTTCCAGGAGTATCAAACCTACAAGGTAGAGGATTCAAGAAGATATAAGTGGGATTACACATAAAAATCAGTCTCTTCTCTCTTATTCCTCTCTCTCATGTCTCTATTCTCTCTTCGTTATCTTTTCTTTTATCTTTCTCTCCATCTTTGTTATATGTTTATTTAGCTTTCTTTAGTTAAAGGCTGATCGAAGCCCTAGATATGTTTTAGTTTTGAACCTCTTGTGATTTATATAATTTTGGATGAGAATTTCTCCACTGTTTCATCATTGATAATTTCTATCATATGTTTCTCTGGTTGCAAACTTAGATGCATATTTTAGAGTTTATGGTCTTGAGTATGTATGCGAGTGTTAACATCGGTATGTATTCTAGAAAGGCAAAACAACACAATTAGTTGTCTGAAGTTATTCCTAGGTGATGTAAGAAATACTTACCAATAGCTCTAGAAGCCTTGTTGTTTCTCAAACACTCTACAGATCTTAATGAATTTAATTGGTTAGTCTTAGATTACCATCTTAAGGTTGCCAATTGGGGATCAAGTGGAGGCGGATTACCAACCCCTAAACATGTCAAGTAAGAGAGTGTAATACAGCTAGTGTACTAGAAATTTGAGGCTGATTGTGGGAAATATTCGTCCATGGTTATGTATACTAGGTTTAGGGTAGATCAAAACTATGTAGGGTGGAGAGAAGTTCCTAGCTTTCATATTTATTAGATTCTTCTTTGTTTTACGTTGATATATTTTGTTTTCAGTTTCATTTTCTATTTTCTCAAATTTATTTCGATAAGAAAATCAACTCATAAAACTCTTTAAATTTACGTGGTAGTCCACTACTGTGTTTATTTATAGTGTCTGTTTTCTCATGATTTTAGGTCAAGCCTAGGTAGTTTATTAAATTAATTCTTCTTATGTAGGTCGAGTCTATCAGATTTCTGGTATTTGTATTGAGTCGGTTAAAGCATTTAGTCTCATCAGTCCTCTGCGAGAATGACCTCTACTTAACTTTTCTACAATTGACAATCTTAGAAATAAAGTAGGGACTTATCTTTGATAAGTGATTTTCTGCATATCAAGATTCGTTATACAAACACTAGATTATTTGTGTGTCAGAAGAAATATGCAAGTGAACTTGTACATAAAGCAGGTCTGGACAATTGTAACTCTCAAATAATACCATGTCAATTTGATGTCAGGTTATTCAAAGACACAGGAACACCTCTGGCTTCTACTGATCTCTCTTTGTTTAGAAGTATTGTTGGATGCTTGCGGTATCTAACATTCGCAAAGCCTGATATTACCTACAATGTCAATGTTGTGTGCCAATTTCTTTATTCTCCATCTAAAGAACATTTTGTAGCTATGAGAATTATCAGATATGTGAAAGGCATCATTGATCATGGTATAAGGTTCAACAAAAGCTCAATTTCTCTTAGTCTCCATTCCTATTGTGATGCTAATTGAGCGAGAGATCCAAATGACAGAAAGCCCACTAGAGGTTTTGTGATTTTGTTGAATAGGTCTCTTATATCTTGGTGTTCAAAGAAGCAGAATGTTGACTCAAGGTCCTCAACAGAAGTTGATTATAGAATCATGGTTGATACTACATCAGAGGTTGTGTAGCTCAGACATTTGTTTCAAGATTTGAAGATTACCCTTGCTGATACTCCCACTTTGCACTGTGATAACATGTCAGCATTAGCTCTTGTTACTAACCTTGTTCACCATTCCAAGCTCAAGCACATTGAAGTTGATGTGCATTTCACAAAGGAATCAAGTCAAGGCAGGGTTAATACAACTTCAATTTATTAGCACACATGATCAGGTTGTTGATCTCTTTACCAAGGGTATGTGCTTTTCTCAACACACATACATGAAGAACAATTTGATGGTCACTTCACCAAACACATCAAGTTGAGGGAGGGTATTAGATTAGTTTAGTAAAAAATCGCTACCGTAGTTTCTGTTAAATTCACTTTTTTTACGATTTTGTTAGTTACTGTCATATAAGTGCTCTCCAACTGTCATGTGCTAGCTGGTACACTTTGTCAGTAACATTTTCTCCTCTCTCTTGCTGTAACTAACATTTTCTCCGATCTTTTCAATACAAATCAGCCTATTCTCTCAAACACTATCAAGATATATACTAAAGAGACCAAGTTCACTGCATTGAACAAAGTTCTAGTAACTCACACCAGCTTAATGCGAGCTACAATGATATATAGGACTCTGGCTCTCATTATCACAATCGATCTGATCGAAGGCTTCGGAGCCCCACATTTCCATACTAGAACTTTGTTCAAAGCAAACTAGCTAACTATTGTTTGTTCAATCCAACACGTACAACAGTAAAACTTTGATCCTGAATCTGAGAATTAGTTGATTGTTGGTTAGAATTAAAATGGTACTTGTGCAGCACGTACTGCACAAACTAATTATACAAGTACCATCCTCGTATACATCCAATTCCAAGAAGAACAAGCTATAATACATGTTGCTTGGAACTTGGTTTTCTTGCTTGTTCATGATATGAGCTTGTATCGGAATTGTTTAGAAAATTGGAAATACATAGAACAAACTAAAAGTGTAATTTTGAAATGATTTTATGTGTTTGTAATGATCAAGAGTAAGATAAGAGTAGTACGTACGTTTATTATCTTATTAGGTATAAGTATCTTCTTATCGTAATAAGTGTTGTGCGTGTTAAATTTATTTATTTAAAAACTATTGACAATGAGTTAGACTTTAATAAAAATGAAGTTTCGCGCATTATATCGTTGTCAGTTAAATTAAGATAAACGCATCGATTTAACAAAAGCGCGTTTGTGGAAATTACTATAATTAATCTCTTTACTTTATTTATAACATCATTGTTATAAGCCGACGAAGACCGGAAGAAGGCGACGACTCAGCGGCGACGACGACGATGACTTGAGTGGGTGGTGGCCGTGGGTATGCGGTCCTCAAAGATGTGAGAGATTGGGACCCTGAATGGGCTTTGGGCCAAATCACCATTGGGTCATTATCACCATGATAGGATGTTGGGCTTCTCAAATTGATGGGCAATATGATGAGGTCTTCTGGGTCACATGGCTTTGGTGGAGCACAATACACTTTTGGTTCCGAATTTGGGAATCGAATATCGCCTTTGAGAAGGTCTAACGTTGCCCCACGCTAGAAATTCTGGTCGCAAGGGGAGTTGTGCAGGTCGATGGGCAATATCTCGTTGAGCCATATGTAACTTTGAGGTGCATAGCTAGATAGAATACGGGACTCCGAATTTTTTTAGTCATTTCCCTACGACTAGCCCATCTAGTTATGTGATAATAGGCTTGTACTGAACATGTAATAGTATATATTACTCTAGGGAGTTCTTTCTATCGTACCGATGATTCGGTGTTTTTTTTGTAATTTTTCAGTCCAATCAATTTTATCGTAATTCTCAAACAACAAAAAAAATCATTGCTATTGCTATGTTAACCTCTGTTCTGCAAGTTAAGACGAACGAAAACTTACTCAACTCATATATATCAATCTACATGTGAATCTACTTTGAGATTGTGCATGTGCAAATGACATAGCTAGACCGGTCAAGTTAGACTTTTTTTTTGGGATTGAAGTTAGACTTAGAGAAGGTTATTCGATGGTAATAGAATAAAACTAAATTGTGATGATGTTAAAGTGGACTTCAGATGTGTGAATTTTTCGTTATCCTCTACCGCTCTACGTACATAGATGCTTTTATATATACTAGTAGGTTTTGATCGAATCTTCAACCTATAATCTATTTGAAGCAACGCTCGTCTAGTTAGCAGACTCAATATGCGTTATGTATGGTTAAATTCCTTAAAAAAAATCCATTTCTATCTATATTTCTAAGGTGGCCGGTCGAAAATAATAGCAGAGTTTTGTCTCAAGATTTGTCTAGTCCAACCAGCAATGATGGTCTCACCCTAGTCGACACTATTAGAGAGACTTTATAAAATTAACGAACATGTACGTACGTAGATTATATAAGACAGATCGAGCTCTACCACGTGAAAAAGCTAGTGTAAAAGCAAGCAAAACACAGCAAGTTTCTCCTGCAGGAATTTCTTTCTTGGATCCAAGCTTCGATTCAGACCCTTCAGTAAGTTAACACATGATCGAAGTCATCGAACCCCTAGCTTTTGATTAGCATCTAGCAAGGGGGTGCTTGGAAGGCACACGTGAGATCTGGCATAGTTCATGGAAACTAATTACATGTAATCTCAAGCTTTATGTGATTATAAAATTTAAAACCACCTAGCTAACCCACTGTTTTGAAAGCAAAACCACATTACTATAACGAATATGGCACTCCCAACAGAGCGTGGGATTATGATAATTAAGTCCCAAATTTCAAACAGTTTATGCTAATTAAACTACTAAAATACTTTAACTATAGTGATCACTTCAAGATTAGCTAGCACTAATCAATTGATATCTCCGTATTATTAAATAAATGTACGTGTCGTGACTTCACGAATTTTATTATTAATTGTCGTATTCTTTATCAATCAAAACCCATTTAAACTTAAAGTTATCGGACAAAATAACAGATCATCAGTGTGAAATTAGACAACCACCTAACATGGCGCAATGATCATGAGTATAAATCATAACCATCCACATGTGGATTCGGTTCTCACAATCATTGTAATTAATCAAAATAGCTTATTAGAATTAAGTTAACACGGAAGTAACAGATAGTCAGCAGTGAGACATATGTTTAGCACAAAAACTCGGTAATTTTAGAATAAATCATAACCATTCACATGAGTCATAAGCATCCAGTGGCCGAGCCAGAATCAAATACTTACTCGGGCTAATTGTTTAAGAATTTTTGTTTGTTTGTTAAGAATCTCAAAAGAACGAGAGTACTCAATAGGAGAACATAGTGACATTATCTCGCAAAGTCATTTGCACACAAGTCCTAAAACTGAAAATAAAATATGAATTACAGTCACATATATAAAACTAACAAGACCGCAAAATTCAAATATCTCAAAATCGATCCAAACACCAAGACTAAACACTCACAACACCCAAAATCTCCCAAATTGATAATCTTGAACTCCCAAAATTCATAAATTTTACAATCTAACTGGTCATACACAAAATGTCATTTATATGATTAATAGTTACTAAGATGATTCAACAATGTTAAGGATGATTTTAGCCTAACAATGCACACTAGTCTATAAAAATACGACTCATATATATTTAAACAACTTAATTGGTACTTTGTCTTCGATAGTGGCGTATAACACGAGTTAAAAAAAAAGAAAGGGCGTAAGATATTAAAAGGATAAAGTAGATCAACTAAGGTATACATATGATTGTCCATTCTTTATGCATTCACAACTCATAATCTACTTCTTTTTTAAGGCTGTTTATAGTTTAAGTATCTAAAAAGTTATTACCCTACTCAAAAGGTATTGAAAGGATGAAGTATCTGAAAACTTGTCAGGGCTCCAGCCTAGAGGAGCCAATGGCATGGGAGGAACGGAGTCACGTTGCCCCCCTCCCCCTCGAAAAACTTTTCAACTTGTACCAAGGGGTACTCGGTTCGACCTTCAATAGCTCTGGCTCTACTTTTGACAAGATAGATTTTTTTTCTTCTGCTTCATACAAATGGTTCCATGACTCCCATCTTTTATTACTTGTTTTCAACTTAATTGTTCAATAATACACAACATATTGCCATATAGTGTGGTTTCTCTTTTTAAGCGTATTGTTCAGTACTATTGGTGGATCGAGGAACTACTCTTCTCATTGGAGTTAAAAGCAGCTTATCATGATTCCATGACCTAGCTAATGATCAAACGTAACCAAACAATTATATACAGAGATTGAAAATAATGCGGAGTTTTGAACAAAAGCAAAAGATGCTGTCAACCACATGAATACTCAAAATAATAATCGAGAGGTTTGTTGAGGTTGGATTCATTATTGTGGGCGTCACATTAAAGCCGTCGAATGGTACTAGGTTGTTTGCCACTAGTGGGCATGTATTACTTTATTTCAATTTCCGTTTATTTTAACTATTTATTAAATAATTTTTATAAAATATCAAAATTATACTTTAATTTTTAATCTTGACCTAAGAATTATATATACCATTACTTATTCCGTATAACACCATTAATTTTTATGTCATTGAAATTATGCAACTTGAAACAAAATAAGACGAAATAAATAACGATATGTATTACTTTTGAATCGAGATAAAAAATTCAAGTATAATTATAATATTTTATAAAATTAAAATATAAATATTTAATATGAACAAGAGATACTATTAGTTAAATTTTCTCTGAATCAAAATGGGGCGGAAGTCTGCCCCAAAAAAATGGTGCGGAAGCCACTAATCTGTTGGCCACATGCTTAATTATAAATTGTTCGCCATATGTATCAAAAATATTTTTTTTTCTCCTTTAGACAGATAATCGGTCCTTACATATATACCCTCTCCACTATGAATTATGAATAATAGGCAAAAGAATAATTATCGCTATTATTTTTTAACTTCTGTTTCAAGCAAAAAAAAAAGAGTTAGTACAACGCATACACCACATTCATTGACGTTGACATAATCAATTTTTTATCTACGACTTTAACATTCAAACATTACAATATTTGTACCGGGAGATTCTACAATGTGCCAGTGACCAAAGAATCACGTGTCTTACACATAAGAGGAAGAACAAAAATAACATTTTAACCTACACGCTGGTATGCTGCACACTCAAAATACACCCCGTATTATAACTATGTCAAAAGGCTATGGCAAAACCCCGAAATCATCGAGTGCAATGCTCAATCAAGTTAGCCCAAAGCCATCAATCGAGACCTCCAAAGAGATGACTCAATAACTTTAGTCTAACAACATCTGTACCGGCATCATTTTGTTCGAGCAATTGGTGGGGGCCGGCTGAGTTTTGGGCAAGCAAATTCAGATTGAAAGCGCAGCGGAAAAAAAGAGGGGCAGACTGCCTGTTGACTTCACTCGGAAGCAACCGTGCGAGCAAAAAATGCTCGAGTGTTTAATTGCCCGTCTGGCGGATCCCACGACTCGTGGAGGACATCAAGCGAGTGAGTATTTTTTTTATGTAAGATCCAAAAATGAAAATAAAAAATAACTACCGAGTTACAAAGCCAATAGAAACATGCCACATGGCATGTATATCAGATCCAAAATTAAGCAACAGGCCTCTAATCTGGGCCGTTGATTTTGAAATCCAAAATTGATCCTAAGACATTTATATACAATGGCCAAATTTTTTATGACGGGTAAATTGCAAAATATTTGCATAAAATTATCTAAAAATTGCAAAAATTACAGAAAACTCCCTAATTTTTTTCCTATAAAGACTATTTCATTTCATTCACAACTCACACCAATTTGTGCACAACAAATTTCACATCTCCCTCCATCTCCTCTCTCGGTTCGTTTAGCATTTTTTTCCTATACTACTAAATTTTTTGAGAAATAAAAATATAATTTATTTATTAAGATGAAATTGAAATACAAATCAACTTAAAACACATACTAAAATTAAACACACTCTTAATGAAAACACATAATAAAATTGAAACTCACATATTTAGACTAATATTTAGAGTATTTCACCAATTATTTTTCTATCTCGTAGTGACACATGTCGCTTCGTCATTGGTCAAAAATCTTACTGAAAATCTGGTTCAATTATTTTGTCGATGACGCTATCTCGTAGTGACACATGTTGCATCGTCATTGGTCGAAAATCTTACCAAAAATCTAATCCAATTATTTTGTCGATGACGCTATCTCGTAGTGACACATGTTGCATCATCATTGGTCGAAAATTTTACTGAAAATCTAATCTAATTATTTTGTCGATAATGACACGTGTCATTTTTTATTAGCCGAAAATATTATCGGAAATCTTGTATAATTATTAAGTCGATAAGGATACATGCCATATTATTGTTGATCGTAAACTAATTCGGTAGATAATTTTTTTTAACTTTTTACAACATGTTGAAAATAAATTGTTTTAGCAAAAGATTTATGGATGTGTACAAAATTCATTTTGCTAGAACAAATAAAGAATTTATTTTGCTTCAAGCAAATTTTATTTTTACTTTACTTCTTACTTTATTTATGGGTGCGGATGGTTTAAGTCAACATTTTGCAGTCGGAAATATCAACGACCCAACGGAAGTCCACAAACCATGACCTCAGTCCTCAAACTAATAAGGATCCACATCCAAAATGGTCCTGAATTTTTAGACCAAGGACTTTGAAGAAGCATTCACCCAATCAAACCTCCCGTGATCGGACAGATTACAGATGGAGGAAATACGGGAGAGATAATAAACGTTAATCATGCAAACGTCACGACATCAATTAACTAGATTTGACAATATTAAAAGGGTGCCCTTGACCCATACTTTAGCCTTAAATTTTAAATCTTAAGGGAAAATATATGCGATAAACAAATGATATTGACAAGGATCGGTGGTGGTGGCAGCGGAGGTAAGATGTTGCATCAGACGATTGATGAGTTTATTGTTTATACGTGTTGTAGTTAGTTCTCGAATACAGTAAGATCATGATAATTTAATATTTAATTAATTAATAATTTTAATAAAATAATATTTTTTTTGGCCTTAATTTGAAAATTTAAGTATTAATTTAATATTCGATTAATTATTAACTTCGTTAAATTAATAATTTTTGTCAATCCTGAAATTATTAATTTATCGAAATTTTACGGTATAAATCTCAATTATATATCATTAATTATCTAATCTTAGTGTATTATTGATTCTCATAAATTTTAAAAGTAAAAAGAAATGTTATATGTACGTGGAGCTTTATGATACAAAGGGACTGACGGACCACATCCTTATTATGGTACAAAAGTAATAGGATGCATGTTATTATATTATACGTACCTATTGAATTTCGGGGGCTTTCGTTGTTCTAGGCTTCTAGCTAGCACTTCAACTCTCATTCATAAGCTTTAGTACTCAAGCTAAATCCCAAATTGGTTATAGTACTACGACAACACTCGATAAGTAGTCACTTATCCAATATCCACATCTCAAAGTTTATTAATCTTTTAATTTAACGATGAGATCGCAACGCTATTAGTACACCTAGCTAGCAAACTTTTCTATTAATCCCATTATACTATTAATTATTTTAAAGAAAAATCTTATATTAATCCCCGAATTGTGGTGTAGACTTTCACCAACACAACAGGAAGCCGGTGGCAAACAATAGATCGAGAAACGAAGACTCCATCATATATGGTGGCCCAAGATCCGGCCTTAGATCCTATTAATTCCTACCGCTAATTTTGGGTTAAAACAGCTAACCAAGTGTTGGGTTACATTCGTCCTCCGGCCGGGGAGAAATACTCCATCCTAAATTTGTGTCCAATGTGAACATGTCCAAGCCTAAGGAAAATGTGTCAAAATGTTAGGATGCATGCGACCGTAGGAGTTCATGTTACTAATTATTGATTTCATTTGTTAAAGAGCTAGATATTAGAATAATTAAGCACTATCACAAATTAAAACATTAATATTTTTTTTTAAATTTAATTTACAAAAAAAGCATGAGAATAATATAAAGGTGACTAAGTTCGGATGATTTTTTAATAATACAAATTTTTTTGTTTTGATTATAAAAATACAGACTAGTTTACGTACCTATGTTGCACAGACATGGACACGAGCACGGGGACACGGACAGGCAGCGATACGAGATACGACAAAATTTTAAAAAATAGAACGCGAACACGATAATTAAATAATATAGATAGAAATATTTAATATATATAATAATTTAAATAATCAAAATTATTCCTGAACTTATCTTTTAAAAATTAATGTCATTGAAGAAAAAAATACGCATTGAACAAAAGAAGTTAGAGACAAGAACAGAGTACGAGCTATAATGATTTTGTTTGTGTATGAAGATTTTAACCCTATAATCTCCTAGTTCGACCTATAATAAATATGACTCGAAAAAAAAAATATATTATTTGATGTGATAAAATATCTTCAAGTGTCAAAAAAGTGTCATCGACTGTCTAAGAAATGTCTCCAAATGTCCAAATAATAATATTTTGGGACACGTCACGTAACACTTTGAATACGATTTTCTCAAACATCTTTAAGTGTCGGAGTGCCCCTAAATATCGAACACATGATACAACACTCAAATAAAATATTGGTGCTACATAGATACGTACAAAAGCCCCAGCTCTAACAACCTCCATAATACAAACTCTGCGAGGTGATTAACCTGTGTCAGAGTCCAACAGTTTCATCAGATCAATCTAATTAAGATTAAACCTAGAAAGGTTTAATATTACAATTATTATTCCTTTATATTATTCCACCCAACGGTTATGTGTACCTGCGGATCAGTCACCGTTCGATACCAACTGATCGATGTATTATCCTTCTCTCGGTAGCTCTATGTGCTTATAAACCACATAGAAACTCCATGCCTCTGACGGTAACGGAAATATTCCCCACAAACAGGTTGTGTCTATATAAACACCGCAACTCTTCCTCTCTCACCTACTCTTCTCTATTCTCATCATATCTCACTCGCTCTCCTGAGACTCTCTTTCTCTCCCGAGCTCACTGTTCTCTCTTACTCTGTTTTTCCTTTCGTCTCTGTGAACATATAGATTTCGACCAGTCCCTTCTCCAACTCTCTCTTTACCTCTCTAGGTCTCTCTCACCTATTCTTCAAGTTAAATTTTGATTAAGTACGTTGTTTTTACTTCTCCTTCTAACCTTCTTCCGATCAATCCTTAATTTGCATCTGTAGTGTGTCGCCCACAATTCTCTGAATTCCAGTATCACATGAATTACAGAAGAAAAGTGGTTGGTGCTGTTAGCTTTTCGTGACATAAAAATAAAACCCAAATTGTATTTTTCCCAAAAGGTTTTATTTTATTTTCTATGTTTTGAGATTTCTCATATATATATATATTTATCTGTTAGGGTTCGCTCTGGTCTTTGTGCTCTCTGTTATTAGTAAGAGATCACGCGACCGCGTCAGCCAATGCTTAAGGCTGACGATCACATATACATGACATAAAAAACAAAAAAATCTGTATTATTTAGTACGTAGCTAGCTTCTTTCCCCTTTGTTTTTTCCCCTCAATCGTTTTTCTTTCTGAAGTTCACGGAAGGAAGAAGGAAAAAATAGATCGATGCAGTCATCGTTTGCGGGTGCAGCATCTTCCAGATTCACAAGTGTTTCTGTTGACATTTTAGTTTCATGAGTATATGATCGAGATTTCCGATCGGAGTTGAGAATCTTGATGATGCTGCAGCAGCAATAGATGACTTATTTACGCCGGCCGGAAGCTACAAAAAGATTCTACAGCGCGCGTCTCGATCAAATGGTGATGAAGATATCTTACCAGAGAGTAATAGCTCTTACCCTTTTCCTTAGTTAATTTACATAATCTGATTGTTCTTTCCTTTTCCTTGTTCATGTTCAAACTACTCATGTTACTATATATATGATGCTGGGATCTGCTTTATCTGAACGAATATGGCTTGCTCTGTTTTTCTTTAAGATTATAAAAGGGGGGACTGGATCACTGCAGGTTTCTTATATTAGGGTTTTTGATTTTAGAGATAATAAAATCAATGCCCGGTTTGTCAAGTTCAATTCAAATTAGGGCTTTTGCTTGTCATGGAAATAAAAGTTTCATTGGGATTCTTCCAACTGGTTTGTGGTACATATGTGTAGTTTTAGATCTATAAAATTGGGTTTTTGGATGAAGCAGATTAATAATGGTGGGGCAAGTAATGTAAGATTTAGAGTGAACCCTGCATATGTATACATGGTAATTCATCTGAAGAAGCTGAATACTTTAGCTGAAGCTAAACATGTGTTCTTGGACTTGTGCCGCTTCTCAATGGCTAGCTACCTACTTCATAAGAGTTAAGTCACACCCAGATGAAAATGGGATCGATCGAACACTAACTTATAGCTTCTGTGACTAATTCAACAGTCGATTAATAGTACGTGATCATGTTCTTAGAAGGTATTAGAGATCGAATGGGGGCTACTAAACCACTTGAGATTAATCTTCAAGTGTTATATGTATATATTTGATCGATCAACGCATATAGTACTAAGTTGTTTTCTTTTATATATGTTTTAGAAAGTTCAACTGCAGCTAGCTAGCTGATGCATAATTGCATATTGATTTAGTTGTTGTCATCTGCATAACATGAATACATATATGTATGCACCTAGCTAGCTAGATATGTCTGCACATTGTTTAGAATTATTATTGCATGCAATTACATATGAGGTACTCAAGCTTCTTTCGAATTGATTCATTGTAGAAGAAACTTTTAAGACCTCCTTGCTTTAATACTTCAATAACAAGCACAACTAACTAGCTAGATATATAGAATGCAAGCAGATGTTGATCGGGTCGTTTTCCAGTATGGGTAGTATGGCCACACAGGATGTGAAGCATGCATCAACTGTACAATGCCCCATATCTAGGTTCCGGACTTGTGCAAATCCTAAGGTGAAATTTCAGTCTTAAGGTAAGGTACGTACATATACTCTCCAGTCTCCACCACGTACTCTAGGTATGCTGAATCTTCACCTATATACAGTATCTAGCTAGGGCTTAAAAATATGAAGCATGATTACTTATGGGCTAATAATTAACCCTGGCAAGCATGATTTGAGGTAACAACGTATTTCATACGAGAATTATAGTAAAGTTTTTTTTTTTCATAAGTTTGTAGGTAGTACGTTGTGATTCTTCCGTTTTAAGGTTGTTTATAGAGATTGTTTCACTGCAAACACCTGTGTGTTACTTTCTGCAAGTTCAGACTCTACAAATATCTAGTTTCTGAGCACAATAATATCATTTGCACTCAGAAATAACATATGTATTTTAGCCATGTATTTACTGTACTTTCAGACCTGGAATATAATTGCATGCACAAAATAATAGTCGTTTAGTCAGCGAATTGAAATTTGTGGGCTTGAGATCTCGTATATGATACCTGCGTACACACAAATCTTGTCAGAAAAAAGAAGAGGAAAATTCAAACCTAGCTTCAGTAGGAACTATCTTAGAAACTATATATATCCTAAGGCTGTATGTGATCCGCCTATTATTTACGTACTGCTATTGAAATCGGCAAACTAGTCCTACGAAAAATCAGACGAAGCTTTCTTAACTTGATCGAACCTTGGACCTTGCAGTGAGTTGGATTGAGAAGTAGAAATATACACCCGAAAGAGCAAACAGAAGTTATAGTCAAGATCAAAGTGGTGATCTACTAATGTATCACAGAACAGGTATGAAGAAGAATCTTGAACCATGTCATGTGGGACAGTGGTCAGGGGCGGCCTTAGGGGGACGAGAGTTAGTGAAACCTTCTTATTCCCTTGCTCTCCAACAAAGTTTGATCCTCAACTTCTCCTTTTTTTTCTTTTCTGCATTCTGTTTTAGCTCAGGGTTTTTTTGTGCGATTTTTTTGTTCTTTTCCTTTCTTTAATCATTCTGTATTCCATTTTTCCTTCAGTTTTTCTTTTTGTGCAATTTTTTTTTCTTCTTCTCATCTTTTGTACCTCAATGTTATAATCTGTATTGTACTTGATCTAAGCAGTGGTGATTTTATTTAATATTTCCCAATAGATTCAGTTGTAATAGAATATTAAATACATTAAAATAAATTTTGATACAAACATAACAATACGCACAAAAAAAAATTAGGGACCACATTTTAATTTTTGAATCGGACCTCTACTTATGCAGGACCGGCCTGACAGTAGTGATGAGATTGAGCTAGCTGTTATGTCATTTAACTTGACAATTGTAGGGAGTTGAATTATTCAAACTTCTCATGAAGGTACGTCCACAAGAGAATTTCTTCTGTCACATAGAAAATCAATCCAACTCGAACACGAAATTCAGATCTCGACTCGGTTATATTGATTTCTCAGATCAACACTGCTTAGCTAATAAGATGAAATTCAGATCATTATAACTTTGCAGTCTTTGCTACAAAATTAGTTTATTCTCATACCTATGCATTTATATACATGTCCGGGTCATTATAACCACAGCCAGCGCTACTTGCATTGAAAAAAAGCACAATCATAAAAGTGTTTAGCTAGAATGTGAATGGAGAAAGACCCCCGCATTGGAAATAAGAGGTCTTACTAGTGGATTATAAGGATTTGAGTCATCCTTACCATTGTCAATTTGTTTTGGTATAGAAGCTCAGAATACTTTATCATGGTATCAAAATGGGTTCTCCATGTGTGTTGCCGAATACGGACCATACGGGGACAACTAGGGCTGGACAAAAATCGATTTATAAGTGAAAACTGCACTGCACCGATCCAAAAAAGCAAAATGGGAACCACCATCCAGACTTCAAATAGAGCTATTGATAAATTGGTATTTTTTTTTCTGATAAGAGATGAATATGTATTATTTTGCTATGAAATAACTTACCGCAGTGGTACATTTATATTCATTTAAAGAAAGTAAAAAAAAAAATAATACCTTAATCAAAGTGTAATCGTACACATACTAGAGAAATGCAAGTAGGATAACTAGGCTTTCTAGTTATTCACCTTTCTCCATCTACCCGGTCCCACGTTAACGCAAAAATAAAAGAATAAGAGTCCGGCCCAATAATTATCACGTCCAACAAATTGAGTAGATGACGAACTTCTAACGACGTCGTTTACTTAAGGTTCTCTCGTAAAAAACAACTCTTTCTATCGTGCTTTTTGTCATCTTCTTCCATCTGCTGCCATTTTTACTTGAGTTTTGCCCAAATCTATTACACCCAACCTATAAAACTCAAGCTCAAATTCAAATATCTCGCCTATGAGTGGATCTGCCCCTGGGAACCGCACCGAATAATGTGGGTGTAAGTTCACCGATAAACCTTACTGCTACCGAATTAACAGGGTGGTTGCGGGTTGAGCAACCAAACCGTCCGAATATACTGCACTATATTTAAATTTTTATATATATAATATAATTTTTTATTATGTTTATATTTCATTGGTATATTTAATAGAGATCTTCATCTATCTAATATTGATTTTAACTATTTAAAAGTGGAAATAGGACAAATTTGACCCAAAATCTTAATAGTATATAAATATCGGAACTATTAAACCCCTTGGTCACTTTTTTGTTCACAGTTATAGAGTTTAGGAAATAAATATAAAAGACGCTCTACTCGTTTCTCCATTTTCAGCATGACTTAGTTAGTGATTATGTAATATTTAAATTGTTGATATTCTTAGACATTGATTATGTAATATTCAAATTTTTAAATTTATTTTTTATTTTAAAATGACTAAATATGGGTTAAATATCATAACAGTATCGCTCTGCACCGATAATGTGGTACACCAAAATGTGGGTGCACCAAATAAATAAAGTGATTGTGGTTTACATTTTTAACAAACTGCAACAAATAAAATAATTATAATTTGACCTTCAAACCGCACCGATTTAACTCGCCACCCCTGAAGACAACATTTATCAAAAGGCAACATGAGCCGGGATGATCTTGAAGTAAATAACTTGAGCCATCTTATAATACCAAAGGTACATCTAACACATCAATGACGTGCCTTTTTTATGACTAGATTGCACGTTTAATATTCTTTTAATTGATTACTAATGGCCATGCTTGCATGTGACTGTCTAGGTAATACATATATTTTACATCCTTTACTCTTTTTATCCGGATCCTGAGCGAAAAAGCTTTCCATTATCGCAAACAATGCAAGTTTCTCCTTTGATTTTGCATTTTCTCATAGTTGCATATACATACTCATCATATCAACTACTTGATCTGTCTAATGATCGATGTAGTGATTATTTTCTATTAAGTATCTACCAAAAGAAGGATTGGTATTCTTTCATACGATTTGTATGTACATATGTTTTCCCAAAGAGTACGTCTGGCTGTAGCTCGGTGGACCAAATATTTATGATTCCCTTTTCAGGGAGAAGTGGTCTAAGAATCGACTGAATTGTGATGTCTATTAATCCAATCCTCCGAGGCCGGTATGGAGGCAGCTGCACCACCAATAATTAAAGCAAACCGTACTAGCTAGCTCGCTCTCAACACAACACACAATATTGACCAATAGCAACAACACATTTGTGACAAATTATACCAATAGCCACCAACATTTGTGGCAATTATCCCATTTTTAGCTTGCAGCGACCAACAAGTGGGTTGTTGCTAAGAGTGGGGTTGCAATCTACACCATTCATTCCGTTGGTAACTTGTGTGTGCCCCCCCCCCCCCCCCCCCCCAAATAAAACAAATAACTTGTGTGTGTTTGAATCTGCAATTGAAAATGGTTTTAAAATAAATGAATGTGACAAATGCGTTTATGTGAAAGAATGTAGAAACGTTTATGTCTTTGTATGTTTATATGTGGACGATATGCTAATTATGGGAACGAGTAAGAATATAATTAATCAAACTAAGGAAATGTTGCATTCCAATTTTGATATGAAGGACATGGGAATAACGGATGTGATTCTTAATTGGTATTCAAATTCAAAGGAACATATGGTTATATACTTACCCAATCTCATTATATAGAGAAGGTCCTTAGAAAATTCGAACATTATGATGATAAGCCAGTTGTTACTCCATTTGATCCCTCTAGTCATCTTAAGAAAAATCAAGGTGATAATGTGCCTCAATTGGAATATACACAAGTTGTTGGAAGCTTAACGTACATAATGAATTTTATTAGACCAGATTTGGCATATAGTCTAAGTAAACTTAGTAGGTACTCAAGCAATCCTAAAAAAGATCATTGGATAGCTCTAGAATGAGTTTTGAGGTACCTAAAGCATACAATAAACTATGGATTACATTACACAAAATATCCTCCCATATTAGAAGGATATTGTGATGCGAATTGGATTTCCTATAATTTGGAAAGTAAATCTACAAGTGGGTATGTATTTACGCTTGGTAGTGCCGCCGTATCTTGGAAATCATCAAAACAAACCGTGAATACATGTTCAACGATGGAAACAGAATTTGTAGCCTTAGATAAAGCCACCGAAGAAGCGGTATGGCTCAAAAACTTCCTAGAAGGTATTCCGTTATGGCCTAAGCCTGTCACAGCTGTTTACATACATTGTGATAGTATGGCTGCTCTTACAAGAGCAAATAACCAAATCTACAATGGCAAATCGAGGCATATAAGACCACATCACAAGACGATACAAGACTTGCTCAAAAATGGAATAATTTCCATTGACTATGTAAAATCAAAGGAAAATATCTAGGATCCTCTGACTAAAGGCCTTAATAGAGAGCAAGTAATCTTTACATCGAGAGGAATGAGCTCAAAGCCAATGCAATGAGTTACTACTCGGTGGAAACCTAACCTAGCAACATTGGAGATCCCATGGTCTAGGTTCAATAGGCAAACTAGTTAAGGAAGACTTAAGATATCTAAACACACACATAGGCCTATTCCTATGGTGAACTAAAGTGTGTATCCGTTGACGATTAAAAGGTTGAATATTATATATTCTTAATAATGCTAATAGCTTTGAAAAGTGGGATAGTACGGACTATTCTTAATTAACATCACCTATATGAGACTAACGTGGGGTCAAATTTATGAGAACCGAAATTGTTAAGTTCTATAAAAAATCTCATGAAGTAAGGAGTTGTTTAAGACTGAAATGAACACAACCATAATATTTGAAATATGTCTAGATATGGTATGTGTGATACTTGTTGTCTCGCTTTACTACCAAATGTGAATAGTTCAAGACTATAATTTCATTACTCCACAAAGTAAATCCGATAAATATTCACTACGAAAGGTTCAAGTTTAAAAGACATCTCTTCTGATGCATAACATATCTAACTTTTCCGAAATAACGATAAGTTTCTCCTCTATTATCTTATTTTCTATTCAAATGTAGGGTATTATCGGAGTTTGAATAGAAATATGGGGTATTATTGGGACTTTAACCTCACGTGGAAGAAGTTAGAAAGACATGTGCCTTTATTAAGGACTACACATGTAGAGAAGTAATTTGGTTAAAAGCTAAAATGTGGGTTTTCACATGAATTTGTGGGTTTGGGCCTTGGGTTACCAAGGGAAGTCCCAAATATATAAATCGTCAAAAGATGGGCGTTGGGGCTCTTGGGCTCTGTTGATTAAATTTGATTTTAATTTTGAAAATTAATATTTTAATTTTAGATTATTATTTCGGATAAATATCAAAAAGGGATAAATATCAAAAGAAGCAACAATTAGGATAACTTTTGACGTCTTTATAAGGACGACCCGAGGTCGTCATTCGAACATCCGATTCTTCAACTTCGTCTTCTTCTTCCATATTGCTATTCTGAAAAATACATAGAGTAAAATCGCCAGGGTTCAAGTTCGTGTGTAAGAACTTGAACCAGATAGTTGTATCCTCTAGATAGACGTCCAGACTACAAGCACAAGTAGGGACGAATTTCTGTCTCAGAACACTGCGTTGCAGGCCTCTATATGATCAAGTTAGTGAATTTTTTTTCGTCTTTGTTCTTTGTTATTAGTTACAATTTCGACTCTATTGTTGTTATATATGTATGTAAAGCCCCTTAATGCAACAATCGTTTTGCTCCTCCTTTGAGAGTCATTGAAACATCAGCCCAAAAGAGGAGTTGAGGGGCAGCGCAACCATGGTTGAAGAGGAAGATCTCGAGGTGCAGTAGGAGGAGGTGACGCTCGAAGATCGAGGAGACAGATGTGTTCGACTCGCCAACCACCATTCTATAAACTTGTTCTCAATATTGTGAGCGATTGTGAACACTTCTAGTAACGAGGTCAGCTTTAAGGTAAGCAATACATGTCGGATCTCCTCCTTCAGTCTGCCTATAAAGACTTTTATTAGCTGGGTGTCAGACCAATTTGGAGTGCGACAAGCCAGCAGAGTATAGTGCTCACGAAATTCATCCACCGTGCCTGTTTGTTGCAGATGCGATAAGGTTGCCTCAACATTCAAAGAATACCCCCAAGTGCCAAAGGATTGCAACACAACATCCAGGAAGAGAGTCTAATTATCCATTGGATACCTCTGTTCATACCAAATCATCCAGTGGAAAGTATTTTTGTCAAAGTGGCAGGCTGCGGTGCCCACCTTCTCCAACGGTGACCACCTTCTCCAACGGTGACACTTTGTAGAAATTCAAGTAGCACTCCGTCATTGCTATCCATCTGGGAGCTCCCTTACCAGTGAAATGAGGGAGGTCTACTTTGGGTGTGAGATGAAAAGGTGTTGAATTTTGAGTTTGGGATGTGTCTTGGGGTTGGTGGTGGACGGAGCTACCATGGGAAGAAAGGTGATGAGATGAGGCTGTTTGGGGAATGGTGGTATGTTGAAGTGGTGGAGAGGGGGAAATAGTGTTTAGGGTTAAGATGGTGAAGGTTGCAGGGGGAATCGAAGTAGAGGTCGAGGACGAACCCACTTGAACAAGCACCAGATCCAGTGGATTGCTCATGCCGAGATCGGTCCAGGTCATGGTTGCCGGCTGGAGTGTGTCGCTCAGCGGCAGTAATGATGTAAGTAACAGGGGCTCAGAGGCCTGTTTGAGGCGCCTGAGTTCCTCAACCAGTGTGACCTGCAAGGAGAAAACGTGACTTGCCAAAAGTTCCAGAGTGTATTGAAAGTTGTCCTGCTTGGATTGCATTTCGGCTTGAGAGTTTTAAAGTGAACTTTGGGAAGTCTGGATGGCTTCAATGATGGCACGAAGTTGACGGTACTGAGAGGCCAAGATGGCGATAGAATCTATGGTGGAAACTGTCATAATGGTGGTGAGTGCTAAAAAGGCAGCGTATGAGATAGAGAGTTTTTGGGCCGCCAGCCATGGCTGAGCTCTGATACTAGATTGTTAGGTATCAAATGATGAAAAGGGAAGAAAGAGAGATATAGAGAGAGAAAAGGGAATTCAATTCATTCATTCATTCATTCATTCATAACTATTAAAAAAGAGTCTCAGAGCTTATATAGCTCACAAAAGCATGTTTGGGACCTCAACACAGAACAAACCTCAACTGTAGCTTAATGGTTACAGAATATGTCTCCAAGTACTAAGGATAAAACAAGCAACAACTACAAAACGTAGAAAATGCAGAGATGTGAAAGAGTACGAGGTCAGAGGAGAAAGGGGACCAATGGATGTTGGGCTTGGGCTGCAACAACGTCGTTGTCAGCCAAGGTATGCGTGATCAAATTTACTCTTATCATCGATCTCTCAACCTTGATCGATCTCAAATTTGATTTTTGTCTCTCTGATCAATTTCTTATTTTCGGTTCATCGTTGCTTTCATCTTCGTGAATCTCAACTCTCGACCTAGGTAGCACTGTTTTGGCTTTTGCCACACTGAAGGAGACCCAAACCCAGAAGAACCCTTTGTTGAATGACCGGGATTCTCAGTTAAGGTAGGTTTTGAAGTTTTTGGTGGATATATGTATCTGGGTAGTGTGTATTAGCTGCTTTGATTTCAAGCTCTCTTTTTCATTGCAAGAGATGTAGTCTTTAAGCAATCCATGTATATGGGCGTTGTGGAATTTGGTTCATGTGATGCTTAAGGAAATAGACTGGTAGCTCAAGTTGATTTGTTGTTATTAGAAAGGCTCGATCAAGCAAAGTTATAGATGCTATTTTATTGCTTTGTTGAAAATGAAGATTGGTTGTAGCTGTTGTTACTGTAATATTGCCATATATATAGTTGAATGTTAAAAGTTGTTGCTTTCTTTCTTCTACTAGAATTGGAGTAATGTAATAAAAGTTGGAGTAAAGTTGGTTGTAGAAGAGATCACGGGGTGGAGATGTTGCTAGCAATGGGATAATATTTAGTCCTTTGGATTGGCTTTAACATTATTTCGAGTGTAGAAAAGTTTAGATGAAGAAGACTTCGAGACTCCGGATTGTGTTTTCCCTTATTAAATTAGCTAGCTGGGTTTATTGGATACTTAAGCTCTTATGAAGTTGTAAGATCTGTCGCCATCGCTCTATCTACATTCGATCATCATTTGGGCTTTTCGATCATCTGTTGTTTGATCTTTTCGGCTTCATATTTGCTATTTTGAAACGACACGGTTTCTTAGGGTATGGTCTGGGTTCTCTTTCTTAGTCTCACTCGTTTGTTTTCAATGTTTGATGCTTTATCAATTCGGGTTGTTTTCTGTGTTTCGATTTATGTTGCTTTACGAAATTGAGTTCTTTTGCTTTTATGTTTTTCCTTTTTAAAAGCTTATTGAGTTTTCAAATTCGTAGTCTGGATGATACTGCATTTGTTAATCTGAGGTTTAAAGTTTACGGCTTTTACTGATTTGTGATAAAAATGTAGGTCTAAGTTGTAAAGCCTTCATATTTTAGTGATCTAGATACTGCATTGATCTGGTTTTTTGCTCAACTTTGTAGTCCAAATTTGTTGTTAATGGTTTATAAATCTCTCTTGGATGTTAGTGTTGGGTATATCTATGTAGTTGTCGATTGTGTAATTCGATGTTCTCATTCACACGTGTTGAATTGTTGATAAATTTTGATAATTACAGGCCCTTATTTGATTTTAAAGTTGAATTCTGCTTAGCTGAGATGACATTGAAGGAGTTATTAGTATGATCTTACGTTATATTAACTGAATACTTGGGGCAGTTTTGCTCATACTTTGGTTGTAACAATTTTCTTGAGATTTTGGCTTACGCATATAGTTTATGAAATTCAATCGGAACTTAGATCAAGCTGGCTAGGTGGTCCAGATGTCATGTCGAATCTCACCAAGTACCAATTGGTAGCTCAATCCGTGGTGGAGTTTACTGAGGTACTACACTTGTTGTTGGGTAATTAATCACTTGGATTATTCGGGTAGTTTAAATGTTCATATCTACTGATTCTGAGTATGAACAACAAAGAAATGGTATACCGAACTGAGAAACTTTCAAGAGGAAGAGGAGGAGGGAGCTGCATCCAAAGCATGAGATATCATAAGTTGTAGATTTTTTAAGGTTCAATTTTTGAAATGGCTTGTAGATTTGTAGATTCAATTGTCAAATAAATTAGTTAGTGCCTCAAACTTTTATGATTTGTTGTATTTTTGTCACAAAGATGATAGAGTCAAGAGAAATGTTTGAAAAAAGAAGGTCAAATAGTGAACAAGAAGAAACAATGTAAAGGGGGGTTGTGGTGTAGAAGGTAGTAGAGCTAATGATTATTTTTATATTTTTGGGTTTGGAAATCGTAGAAAAATAATGAGTAAAAACTTGCAGGAGATTCCTAGACAAAGAATGTGGCAAAACTTTAGAATATATGCCACTGTTTTGTCCTTTTTTTAACATCATCTTTTTTTCACTGTATATACATTGTTGGCCGAGGTGCACCATAAGTTGATGCATGCTAGCTAGCTAGCTTGAAGCTAAAAGTTGAGACAAGATCAAGTAGCTAGATACGGAAGATCACCGGCTAGCCGGAAATTATTGTCCGGCCGTTTCATGCAAGATGATTTAATACAAAGTAATCAACTAATAGAGAAATTAAAGTAATGACAGTTATATATATAACGTG
The DNA here is from genome assembly GCA_946800695.1 of Geum urbanum. Classification (NCBI taxonomy): domain Eukaryota; kingdom Viridiplantae; phylum Streptophyta; class Magnoliopsida; order Rosales; family Rosaceae; genus Geum; species Geum urbanum. The sequence goes on from OX327017.1 coordinate 31,227,636, forward strand.
GAGAATTCGGCCTTAAACTACGTACTACTGTGCGTAGTTTCTGGGCTCAAGTGATCAGCACCTACTGACTTACATGTTCGATTCAGAGCCTTTAAGATTCCTAGTTTATTTTGTTGGTTACATTAATTGGAGGGACCAAATAATTTCAATAGTCAAAGCATTGCAACTTGATGGCTAGCTGGGACGAGGAGACTCTTTGTAGCCTTGTATTTCTCTTGTTTTATCAATCGAAAAAAAAAAACTTAATGGCTGGGTCTGTGAATGAGCCAGTAAAGTAGGTCTTCGTTTTTTCTTTTGCTTGGGCATTTTTGCCCCTTTTGTAATTGAAAGAAAAGTGAAGTAATTGATGAATTGATCATTGCACTGTGGGAATGCGCATTTGTTTTCTTGCATTTCATCCGGATATAGTTCTGGCATAATGGTTGACTATAATACTTGTAACCGATCTACTTATATATCTCAGTTATGTTACTATAATTTCGTAGCTTTTAAAACAAAAATGTTCTCGTTACTCTAACATTCTTTGTTCTTTAACAAGTATAACACAACATAACTAGTAAGATATATACCATCAAAGAGAAGGTGAGATATCTCAGCTTTGCACAATTTACGAGACGCCGTTGAGGCGAGTCTATATCCATCTTGAGAAGAAATGCAGTTTACACGTTTTCTGAAACTTTTGTATTGAAATAAATAACCTACATGGTGCATGTAATGCAGTAAACTTCAACAAGCTCCCATGAGTTATCGATAATCAATATTAATAAGGATGTGGCGGAAATTATAGCAGTCAAGGTCCCTTGTCTGGGCTCTTCAGATTGAGTATAAGAAATTACATGTGCATGGTGTATTGAAGAAATTTGCAAATGGAGTTGTACCATAATAGTTGATAAATACGACTAGTAGAAAAAATGCAAGGAAACATGGTTCCAACCTAACGGCAAGTTGTAAGTGGGTCAAAGAGAGCAGCTTCCCCACTTCGGCTCATAATTTACCCATATTTTGATGATAAAATGCAAGCGAGCTGCCACAGAACTTATCTAATTAAATAGAATCCCTGCACAGCATAAATTGAATTGTTTGAATTTGGATTTGGATTAATCATATGTGGTATGCTTGCTAGCTGCATATCGATTTACCATTGTTGTTAGGGCCAACTTGTCAAGGAAATAGATTTGTTATTTAAACCTTTACCTCTGGTAACTTGTCTTGCTGAGCTAGATGATCCACGTGAAGCTTCACATTTGATGCAGCAGGAAGGATGTGCTTACGGTCAACCTTAGGATATACATCTGCAAGTATGTAGAACATAGTTTCTACTCCATTTTCGATCGATTTCAAGATGGCATTTTGTCAATTTCTCTGCTTCTGCGGTTCCTGAAAAAGTATCTGTCTGATTAATTAATTAATTTGTCAGTCTTAAAGGCAAGAGTGTGAAGCTAGAGAGGAGAGTCTTTACGTTACATACTTGAGATACCCAGGAAGCATGTGTTTTGGCCATAGGTTAGTTCTACCATGCATGAATGAGTGAGTGAGTTAGTGTGGAGGTTGGTGATGCTTAAGAGTAGTATTCTAGATTAAGGGGACTGATGAGCTACTGGAAATGTTTGGCAAAGTTAAGAAGACCGTCATTAGTGGCAAAGTTTGGCACTTTTTAAATTATGTACATTGCTTGTTTTACTGTTACCAAATATGCAGTTTGATGCAAGTGTTACGATGTTTTGATTGAAAATAACAAAAACAAGGTCTGATCTCATCTATCATATTTTTTTTCTTCCGTGTATTTCTTCTTCTTGTGAAATGATCAATTATAATGAGTAGAGTAACAAAAACACAGATGGTAAACAAGGTGGTAACAAAAACACAGATGATAAATGAATAAAAAACAGTTAGGAGACAATTTATTATCAATGGTTGGTTGGAGACCTAATAAAAATTGTCCATGATTGTCCACAAAATTTATTGATCACCAAATAAGGAACGCAGATGGTAAATAAGAATTCACCCAAAAATACTATCAACACTGGCCCTTCTCTTTGTAATTGGGCCATTTGCTGAACCCATCTCTAAAACTAGAAAAATCCCCAATACAGAAAAGGTAAAGGTTTGAAATTGACCGGTCAGCAAAACGAAGCTGAAATTTTTAGTTTTCTTTGGTTCAATCTCTGATACCCACGATGAAGTGGCAGAGATTCCTATCGATCCCAATCTTCGCTGTGCTACTGTTGATGGGTTTTGTCTGTTACATCACGGTGTTCATCTTCATTGACGATTGGGTTGGCTTGCAGAGCTCAGCTGGTTCTTTGAACGCTCTGATCTTCACTGTGTTGGGCACTCTCTGCCTCTTTTGCTTTTCTTCTTGTGTTCTAATGGACCCTGGTTATGCCCCAGCTTCATATGTTCCTGATGTTGAAGGTGGTGGAGTTTCTAATCAGGAGCCCAATAAAAATGTAAGCTTTCTTCAGAAACATGTTTAAAGATTGCGTCTTTGATCTTGATTATGGTGCTTTGGGTTATGGAAGTTGAATAAAATTCAATTGATTGTTGTATGGTTTCACTAAATGAGTAAGTACAGTAATTGTTTGATCAATTTGATGAGTATTGGTTGATGAATGATTTTTTTTTTTGAATAATGGCTGATGAATGATTTAGCTGTGGGAGAAGGAGTTGGATTATGTATATGGTTTGAGCTCACAAAGAAAGTATACGAGCAATTGAGCTATTTTTTTATTTGAAAGCTTATGAGAGAATTTTTCGGTATGGAGTTGGAAACAATTAATAATTTAAGGTTCTTGAAGACTTTAGAGTATTAGCAGAGACAGATGAGTATATGACGTCACCACATTGCGTTTTTTAGTTCAGCTTCTTGCTTAAATTATGGAGCATTTTACACTGTTTCTAAGTGAATCAAACTATATCCGAGTTATGACCATTGATAAGGACATAAGTGAAGTAAAAATTGCGTGTTTAGTTCAGCTTCTTGCTTAAATTATGGAGCATTTTATAGACTGTTTCTAAGTGAATCAAACTATATCCGAATTATGAGACGTATGCACCCATGTAGCACACCTATTTGAGGATGTGTAGTCACTATTCATCAAATAGGAGGTGCAGTTCCTATTTTTCGTGCAGCGGTGCAAAAAATAGCACCTTCTATTACTATTCATCGATTTCGATTTTTTTAATTTTTTAATTTTTGGTAAGGTATTCGATCGATAACTAAACAACACGTGTTTGTTCGTTTTGTCGTATGCGATTAGCGTTGACGGTGAATATGTCATAAGTACAAGCTTTTAAAATCGATAATTTTTTATATACGAAGATAAATATACTTTCTTCATGAGAGTTGTAGATTATTTTATTGCGAGCTCGTAAGAATTTTTGTATAATTTTTTGGACACTCATCTATTTATTATGAATTTTAGATGTTTATTTGTCAATTTAAATTTAAAAGAAATAATGTTTAGACCTGGGCCGTAGGATCGATTTTTCAATTTAAAAATTTTGACGGCCCAGATCAATTTTTCAGTTGGGTTAAAGTAAAAATTTACTAGAAATAAAAAAAGACCCGCCTGGCGTCACCCACGTGTGTGGGATCCACCAGGTCTCTCGTGCTCTCGAACGAGCAATCTCTGCTCGTGCAGCTGCTCTCTGACTCGGTCAACGAGTGGTTTGCCTGTGCTATTCCCACCGCTGCATCTCGTTTTGCAGCAGCTTGTCCCATTTTCGGCGGGCCCCCACCTTTGCTCGTGCTATTCTGGTGACTGCTGCAGATGCTCTGACCATTGATAAGGACATAAGTGAAGTAAAAAGGGTAAAGATAATAGCAAAGGAAAATGCAGGTAACAGTTAAAAGGGTGTTTCTCTTTTGTGGGTCAATTGATAAAGGTTAGAAACTTCTTGTGTCAGCAATGTTGTAAATTTTTATAGTTTGAGGCTCTAAACAAGTAAGAAGCAAAAGAGCGGGAGGGAGCCATTGCCAGATGTTGTTTTTGTGTTATGAATGGAATAGTAGATAAGGTTCAGGATTTGTTGGAACGTTTTAGATGCTGCTTTGACGAGCGCCTTTAGGATGTTGAAGAATCATACAGATAGTCAGAAGCTCTCCAACTCCCTTACATGTTGCAATTTGGGTTAGGGTGAGCGTGATGTGACGCTTAAAGACCTTGACGCCAAAATCAATACCGGGAGTTGTTTAGTTTGAAGAAAATCATTGAATTGTTGCATCGGTACCTACAGTAGTGGGTTTCTTTGTATTTCTCAGCATATATATTAAAGTAATATATTACAGTTTTCTTTTCGATGAAGCTAGTAGACGTTAGGGTATCTGTTGTTGTGAATCAAGTTGTGCATTAGTAATACTGCCCATTTTGTAGACTTTGATCATTTGGATCTTGATTTTGATAGGTTATGCAATCAAAGCGTTGTGAAAAGTGTTCAAAGTACAAGCCTCCTAGGGCTCATCATTGCCGGGTCTGCAGAAGGTGTGTTTTAAGGATGGTAGGTTGGATTGTTGTTACTGTGTTATGATCTTACTTCACAAGACTCAGTTTTTCACATCAGTTATATACATGGACAATATGGTTTATTTTTTTATCCTATCGAAATTGGGTGCAGGATCATCACTGTCTCTGGGTCAATAACTGCGTCGGTTATTGGAACTACAAAGCTTTTTTTACACTCGTCTTTTATGCAACAATAGGAAGCATGTATTCTACAGTAAGTTTGATGTGGTTCTTGCTTCCACATTTGAATTCTCAAATACTGACAGTATCTTCTAACATTTTAGGCCTAATCATACTGTATTCTGTAGTAATTTTTTTAAATATCCACATTTGGACTCTAAAATTCTGACAATATCTTCATGCCATGTTTAGGTGATAATTATAATTTGCGGATTACAAAAGGACTGGGAATTCAGGGGAAGTGGGGGTCCCAAAGTCTTTTATGTGAGTCGGTACATTCTGGTTTGCTGAATAGTTGGTTTCTGCTGGTTTTGGTTAACTTTGCTAAATGGTTGAATTTGTACAAAACATATGGTGCATATAAAAATTAATACCCCCTTACAACAAAATATGTACATATAAATATGAATTTGAGGTCCTGTTGTGCCTTAGGTTACATGTGCAGTTACGATGGCTGCTCTGACCTTAACGCTTGGGACTCTTTTAGGATGGCATGTCTACCTCATCATCCGTAATATGACAACTATAGAGGTAAACTTTGATATTTTGAAAGTGGAAATGGAACTACTGTTTGGGGAGTACTTATTGATACATAGATGGATGTGATCTTTTACCAGTATTATGAAGCAATTCGGACTGAATGGCTGGCTAGGAAATCCGGGCAGAGCTACAGACATCCATACAACCTAAGTGTCTACAGAAACATTACTTCGGTCTCTCTCTCTCTCTCTCTCTCATCTCCAATTGGGCTGAATTTTTATAAGCATGATCGTCTAATAGTAATCTAAAGAATAAGTGGTTTCAATCGTTAAACAACTCGGTCAATCTTGTGAAAATCAAAATTTCGCTCCATGTTTTTAAAGTGGAGCTCTGCTCTGGATGAGGACTGTGTGTGTGTGTGTATATATATATATATGTTCTTTTATGTTGTATCTCTATAAAAGACTAACATTGTAATATATCTGTTTTTAATCAGGTCTTGGGTCCAAATATACTGAAATGGTTGTGGCCCGTAGCAGTAAGCCATCTAAAAGATGGACTTGTGTTCCCTACTCCGCGTGACAATTCTTAAGTCGTCTTCTACCCCTGCTTAAATCCAATTTGGTGGCACAGAAGCTTATTATTGAGTGCAACAAAGAAGGTGAAGCATGTTGGTTCAACTAACATCTCTATGAGTTGACGCTAGGAAAAGAGCAACCGAGCAGAAGATGTAGACATGATTAACAAGCCAAGTAGCTTCTTTCTTCCCATGTTATTGATCAACAAAAGCTTTCCTCTGTTTGTTTTTTGGGTTCTTTTGCCCCTTGACAATTTGAAAAAGTGGAGGCAGGTGTACAAAGTGTAAATCAGATATTTTGCGCGACCGAGGACACTGCAAACCACATGATCTAACCAGGACAAAACTAGAAATTCTGGTGTAGAAGCAAAGATTTTAACTTCATTGTGGAGGTGGATTCTAGCCAGTTTCGTTTATATATATTGGTGACGAAGAGCTTCCAATTTGTCATATCCAATCAATTGGCCAAGAATGTTCTATTCACACTTTCAATGACCTCCACTTGCATAAATCACAACATGGCAACATCTATATAGTGGGGTTCATATTGTTTGCCAAAATGATTTAGAAGACCTCAGATATTGGGGATGAAATTGCTATTATGAACATTGTATGTTTAATGATACATCCAGGGATCACTGAAGATGTTGCTTCAGGCAGTAGGAATCATTAGCAAGCAGAAGAGAGGAATAGAATTTAGACATTTCCAAATGAAGAGCTTGATTCTTGGTAACGTCTTGCTATTCCACAGGAACTTCCACAAACTCTTATCCACCACTCGAGAGTTGTTACTCTCCATTGGCAAGTTGGTTTCCTTGTTACCATGTATCCAGTGATAACCAGAACGTACGGTGTAGATACCATTCTTGTTTTCAGGCCAGATCAGCCTATCTTTCCCGCCATTCAAAGTAATAGGGATCTTTCTGATTTTAGCAAGTGTCATCCGAAACAACTCTATCAAGGGCAGAAACTCCCATCTTCTAGTGTCTTCATCAATGAGCTCACCAACTGTGGTTGGTAACTCCTCAAAAACCTCAGGGTCATTAACTAGAAGCATTGGCTTTCCTCCTTCAAGGTAAGGGATCCACGAATCACACCAAATGTTAATACTCTTACCATCCAGCACCTGCCATCTAGATCCTTTAAGAATAGTATCCCTTGCCAACAACAAATTAGACCATCCCCAAGAGGCTCTACTCCATTTCACCGCCCTCCTCAAAGTCACACTTGGGAAAGTATTTAGCCTTAATCACCTTCGCCCACAAACACTCAGGATCCTGCACGAGCCTCCAAACTTGTTTGGCAAGCAAAGCCAAATTAAAGTGCTCCAAATCTCTGAAACCCAGCCCTCCACTCTCCTTTGATTTTTCCAAATACTTCTAGCTCCTCTGATGCATACCAATGCCATCCTCGTTAGCACCCCACCAAAATTTAGCAAGTAAAGCATTAATTTCATCACAAAAGTTTGCTGGAAATTTAAAACAGGACATGGGGTAGAAGAGGATGTAAAGTGCCACCTATTTGATTAACACTTCCTTACCAACCGGGGATAGAAGACCCTGATTTCATCCCTTGACATGCTGAACAATACGTTCCTTAACAAAGGCCAAAGTGTTACAACCCGAACCGAAATCACGCGTTTATCAGATCGTGTTACGCGTTATTGCGGATTAGTCGTGTAATTAGGCTTGTTAACGACTTTTTCATTGGGCGAGAATTTTTGTTGACTTCCTTCATGAGAATTGTAGAGTATTTAATTTCGAGCTCGTGAAAATTTTAGAGGAATTTTTTGGATAAGTGAGGTATTTTTAATGAATTTCTGAAGTCAGAAGGTGAAAATAATAATAAGAATTAATTTTAATTGTCAGTTTAATCGTGGCCGTTAGATCTTGATCAGGATTAATCTCAGCCGTTGATTTGAATTAGAGTATGTATACGATATTTATACGGGCCATTTTAGAAACTTTCCAAATTTAGAAACTGGTATGTACGGACCCGTATTTTTGTCCTCCCCGACCCGTTAAATTCCAGCGACTCAAACCGTCGATTCCGGCCACCTCCAGCGATGCCAAAAGTACCGTTCGAAAGATCTTTCCTTCCTCTATTGATTGGTATAGGTGTTGATAAGTTTTTTTTTTTGCGTTTTGGATGCGAATCATAGAGGTTTTTTGGCCGGGTTTCAGGTTGAAAGGATGGCGGTGCTCCGGCCGACGTTGGACGGCGGAATGTTAGGGGTTTTGCTCCCCACACTACCAGGAATCGATTTCCACCAGTCTCGAGCCATGCCGTGGCGGGATGGCGCCGATCGGCCGAAGGGAATTTCCGGCCGAATTTCGTCGACTTTCGAGGTGTTTTCCCACTACCTTCGGTTACTTTTTGGGTTTGTCTCAGTTGTGAAAGTTATTGGGCTTGTTATGAGCTTTCTAATGGTTTATCAATTGTAGGTTTTGGAGCCAGTTGAATTCCGACAGCGCTTGGGCCCCACGCGCCGCCGGGCGCGGCGGAGCTTCAATGAGGTTCCAGATTCCGGCCAAGTTATATGTTATTTCGCTCGTTTTCTTGTGCTAAACGTAATGGTGATGTTCATATTCGGATATGAGCTTGATAAATTTTGACAGGCATGTAATCAGACAATCATCAATTTATTTCACGATAATATTCAAAGACGCTTTGACTATTATTTTAATTGTGAGTCGCTTGATAATTGAGATTTGGTTACGACTCTTAAAAGTGATTAAAAGTGAGGGAATACAGGAAATTGAATTCAAAATTTAGTTGAGTTAGTAATTAGACAGAAAATACGTTATTCGAGAATATGAGACTCTCGACATTATTACTCACCAGATTACGATCTTAGCTATTCAATATGAACCCCGATGATTAAATATTAATTATAATTGTAGTTTCAAGATTATGAGCTAGCGGGGTGTATCAGATGAATAATTATGCCGATTAGCAGGTTTCAGCTTTATAATAATCACGGCATAATCCGGTGAGTGGACATTTTATTTTCACGGTTTATAACGAGTTCAGTTATTTATTACATTTTTTAGTATGTTTTTAAAGCGTTATTTCTAGAGGTTTGCTTTGTGATGGTTTGTATATTGTATCGATGCCATAGCTATTCGGCTGACACCGGATAGCCGGTTATGGGAGGTTAGGTGGCCTTGTCTAACCCAGATCGACTCATGTTAGGTGGCCTGGGAATGATCCTGTCACATATTTGTTTTTTTAGTTCAGTTGGATACCTCAGGCTAGGTTGCCTGGGAGAGCGACTCCATGATTACTTCAGTATCTCAGTATTTTAGCATTTCAATATTTTAGTTTAGAACTTGTTTTATTGCACAAAAATTAGCAGAAAGGCAGAAAGTTTCAGTTTAGTAAATAATGCAGTTCATTATATTATTTTCGTCAACTCACGCTAACATTTTAACATTTGATTTGCCTCTCCCTGGGCCTTCGGTTTATCGATGCTCAGGTTGTAGTGTGTATCATGAGAATGTTGGATGTCATTGAGGGCGTCGAGTCCACTAATCAATTCCTTCAACAGTAGGTTCCAGCTCACTGTCAGTATGTCTCTTGTGTTATAGAAGTCACTTTGGATATTGGTTCATTAGTATTATCTTTGTGAGACTCTTGTGAATAGGTTGTCACTCGTATAGTAGTCGAGTTGAGTTTCTTTGCATGTGAATCAGTATATACTGGAAGTATGTTTTCAAATTTTGAATAATGTATCAGGTCTGATTTTAGTTTTATGTTGAGAAATCCGGATGGACATCGGTGGTCCACTGTATTGTTTGTGGGTTTATCTGTGGAGTGTCAGTTTTCCCTGCAGGTTTTTGGGTGTCTTTTATAAGGGAAATTATGTCAAAATTTTCATAGAAACTCATAAATTATGGTCAGTCGTTAGAGATTGATTGTAGATTACTAGTTAATTTAGGGTTGAGTCCTTTCACAAAACATGCTTCTTTAAAAGACCCCAAAAAGTTGGTAACCCTAGGTATTTCCCAGGATCACTAGTAGCTTCAATCTTGAGGAAAATACTCATCAATCTTTGCATTTGTGGTGGTGTATTTAGAGACAAGAAAAGGCTTGACTTTCCCACATTGACGCCCTGCCTTAAGGCCCTGCAAAACTCCTCAAGAATTTTGCAAAGTTTTGAGAATTTTTTAGAGTAGTATCCAAAATATAAAGGGCGTCGTCAGCAAAATAAAGATGAGAGAGTTCAGGACAGCCCCTTCCCAGTCGAATACCACATAGTCTCTTACTTTGCACCTCATGTTGCACTTTCAAAGAGAATACCTCATTGCTTGCTATTACAACTTATTTCGTAAGAAGCTCAACCAAAATCCTACTTGCCGTATCTGTGGTGGTGGGGACGAGACATTGGAGCATATATTTTTCCTGTGCCCTTGGGTAGAGTTAGTATGGTTTGGATCACCTTTAGGGATAAAGATCTGCAAGCAGGCTCTTAGTCCTTTAGTGCTTGGTTGGAGAGCTTCCTCATGATCAAAAGTACAAAGGAGAGAATGGAAGCTTTAGTCCTGGTTAGCCTAATATGTTGGGAAGTGTAGAAAGCAAGATGTGGGTTTGTTTTCAATAGTGAATGCATTGACCCTGGGAGAACTATTACTAGAATTAAGTGGTTGTTCGAAGAGGTCAGTACACCATATTGAAAGACCTTGTGGCCCTAGGTGGTGGTGGTGATGTGAGGAGTGGTACAGGTAGGTGGATGAAACCGGACATGGGATATTTCAAGCTTAATGCTGATGTGAGCTGGGATGATTTCTCAAAAAAAGAAAAGGCGGGGGTTATAATCAGGGATTGGAATGGTTCTTGGATTGCCAATGCGACGAAGGACATTGGAGAAGTCACGATCAAGGAAGGGGAAGCTATTGCTATTGACTATGGAATGTAGTTTGCAAGTGGACTTAGAATCGCAAAACTTGCTGTGGAATCGGATGCCAAGACAGTGATTGATATCATTGTGAACAAATTTTCCTTATGGGAGTGGAAGTTGTTCACTATTGTCTCAGACATTAGACACATTGGTTAGAGATTTCAGCAGATTTCATGGCATTGGATACCTAGAGAAGCGAATCAGGCAATGGATTTGGTTGCCTCGCTTGAAGCTGGGAAGGTGGCACTTAACAGTGAGGCCTCAAGGTCACCACCAACCCATGTTGGTGTTCTTCGTAATGATGGTTGTCCATGGCCTCCCTTGGTTAGGGGAGAGCACTAGCACTTCTCTTCACCTGTTTTTTTGGAGCCTCCCTGTACATATACCTGACTAATTACCCTATCCCGTACGTACTTAACATTTTTCTTTACTTTATAATTATATCTCACCGCCAACATAGCAGCATTCACCGACAAAAGACCTACAACTTCGCTGACCAGCCCGAGTTCTATCTCGGCATGGTTGGCGCTCACGCACCCATCAAGGAACCCATCATGAAGAACTTCAGCAAAAGAGTAACACTGATCCCACATCGAAGAATTGGTAAGAGCTCTAGTCTCAACCACCTTTATAAGCCAGACAGTTCAGCATTAATAGTATGCATTCATTACCCATTTACGTCGTTACCCTGTTTAAGTCATATCTAGTTTATGAGTTAGGTATCAGAGGGTTGAAGGTCGGCACACCCGGTTTCTCCTCAACAGTTGTCATTCTTAGCAGCAAGAGCAATTGGACAAGAGCGATCGTAAAGCGGTATCGAAAGCAGGAGCAAATACCAATTGAGAGCGAGAGCGATAAGGCAAAGCGATATTGATACGACGATAGCGGTATAGATCAAAGTCAAGCGACAATAGCATATATCATAATCAAGCGACAACGATAGACGTAATCTGGAATAGACTTGTATTAATCTCATCCGTTCGATATCAATTGCCCCTTTGTGGTTTTGGATATTAACATTGGCACCGTCTGTGGGAATCCACACTAGAAATTGTTTTCCAAACCATGAAGAACACAACGAGCAACGAGCATGGATACTTATCTGACACTGGGCATAACACCGAGCACTCAGCGAGAACTCTTCCACCAAACGCTCATCACGAATGAGAACAGCGAAGAGCCCGCGTTCGTACAACGAGTGGGAAAACAGCACGCTACTGGGGATCAGCAGGCATCAGCTGACGCCGATAGATGAGCCAACGACATAGAACTACGATACCAGTTGGCAATGCAGAAGTGCATAGAGCTCAAGAGAGCCCAAGAGTTTGAGCACCAGCGGTACATGCAATCCGAGTCAAGGCTGAGGACCGTTGAGAAGAGGCGGCTCAACTCGGAATCCACGGCGGACTCCCTGAGCATGGAACCTTATCAGGTGATCCTCCAGAGGAAGGTGGTCATCCAATCACCCTTGCGCCCTCCTCACCTACAGAATGCGGGGTCACCACCGGTACCGGAAAGGCTGCAGCGGAACCTCGAGCCGAAATTGAACAACGTGGCACGCCAACCTGATCTACCTGTCTGGGCACAACCATTACCGCCACCACCCCCACTCGAGATCGCACTGACAACACAACAGTTGGACGTAGGAGTGGCAACAAGAATTGCCGGGTTAGAGGCTATGGTACTCCAGCTGATGCAACCTAGGACGAATTACCAAGACCAGACGCTAGCAACGGTCCGTGTTAAGCCGTTCTCGACCGAGATCATGCTCCTAGGCTGACACTCATTGACCAAGGTAAAGGTTGAGTGATACAGGGGGAAGATGGACCCGTCCTTACACATCAATATTTTCATCTTGGCAATGACCAACAGAGGATACAAAGATGCGACAAATTGTTATCTGTTTATGGAAAGCCTCACCGGTGATGCATTAAGTTGGTTCTTTAGCCTACCGTCGAGATCTATCAATTCCTTCCAAGAACTCATTAGGGCATTTTTGAAGCGGTACATCACATCAGCTAACTGTTCCCTTACTTATAATCAATTGCAGGCCGTCTGACAGGAACCATCTGAAGGATTGTCTACCTTCGGCTCGCGATGGAACACCGCCATCGCCAATTGCCGGGACATCACTGGTGATTCAACCTTCTGCATACTCCGGAATGCGCTACAACCGGGACTACTAACATGGAAGCTTAACGAAAACTCGGCACTCACCTAAGATGAGCTACTGGATCGTGTGACGTCGCACGCCCAACTAGAGCTACAAAATTTCGGCTCTAACCTTACACTGGCACAACAGGTAAACACATTTTCTAGCGCCACGGTTCCTAGTGTGCAGAGCGCGCTCCCCACACCGAAATCAACGCGAGCGACATCGCCGAAGTATCAGGGCTCACGCTACTACAATTGCAGGGATTGGAAAAAAGACAACCGCAGATCATGAAGCTATCAAAAGAACTATAGCGAAAGAAGCAGCTACAACAAGAACAACAAACAGTACTGGGAGGACAGAAATGATTGACCCCGGGACACTGTTGAGACACGACCCAGGATAGAAAAATAGGTCTTCAATGTGCTCAAGACCAAATACGCCAATATCTTAGCAGCATACCCGGACTTGTTCTCACTACCAAAAAAGACTTTTAGAGCAACAACGTACAAAGAAACCGGGAGATGGTGCAAGTTCCACCAGAATGAGTCGCACGATACCGAAAGATGACACAACATGAAGGAGCTAGTGGAGGCATAACTCAAAAAGGGAAATCTGACAAAGTTCAAGTCGGGGAACGGGACGGGCACATGGGGCGGCACACATCGGGAGAATCAACGCGGTTACTGGCGGCAAGTCTAAGGTGGAATGAAGAAACGAGCGAGCGGTATGTAGCATGCAGCATGGCTCGGTAGAGGTAAAGAGGGCAGGCTGGAGATCCATCACATTCTACTAGTCCGAGGAGAGCGATCGACCTCTGGTATTAGAGGATTTACCCATTTCTAGTTGATGCAGTCATCAACTTATGCAGCGTCGGGAGGTGCCTAGTGGACACCGGATCCTTCGTCAACGTCATGTTCCGGCATGCGTACGAAAAACTTGAAAGACTCCCCTCTAAACTAAAGTAAGACCATTTCTCGTTGCTAAGCTTCTCGTGTGACCAAATCCAGTCATTGGGAAGTGACTACTTACGGGTTGCCCTAGGGCAGGAGGGCTACAACACTGAGACCCACATTGAATTTCTAATTATGGACGCGCCATCATATGACAATGCCATCATCAAGTGCAACACGATAAGAAAAATCAACGCCGTCATATCACAATGGATGCTGCTCATGAAGTTCCTCACACCTACCGGTATATGCACGCTTCAGGGAACAACGCCCATGCAGCCAGGATCATCCAACGATGCCAACTACCCGGCAAGGGAGGTGTGCCTGCTCATAAGCGACCCGTCAACCGAAATGCCAGATGACCCAAGGGAGGGACCCCTAACATCAAGACCCGTCAGCGAAGAATCCACCAAGCTTATCCCGATATCGAACGAGTACCCTGAGCGAACAATTAGAATTGGGGAAAATTTGGACCCAGCAATCGAAATTACCCTCTTCAACATTCTCAGGGAATGCAACGATGTCTTCGCATGGTCTTATGCCGACATGCCGGGCATTTCCATAGATATCGTATCACATAAGCTGGGTATTTCGCCGGAGGTAGTACCAAAGAGGCAGAAGCGTAGAGCCTATTAATGAGGAACAATATACCACCATGCATGAAGAAGTAACCAAACTCCTTAAGACAGACTTCATTAAAAAGGTCTAGTATCCGACATGGGTCTCGAACGTGATCATGGTCAGAAAGAGCAATAACAAGTGGAGGATTTGCGTTGACTACACCAACGTCAACAAGGCTTACCCAAAGGACTCCTTCCCGTTACCAAGGATAAACCAACTGGTGGATGCAACCAGTGGCCACGAACTCCTATCAACAATGGATTGCTACTCGGGGTACAATCAAATAAAAATGGATCCGGCCGGCTGCAGAGGCAACATGCTTCATAACGGATAGGGGACTCTATTGCTATAACGTCATGCCATTTGGAGTGAAGAATGCGGAAGCAACCTACCAGCGGTTCATGACGGAGTTGCTAATCCCGTTGAACGGTGACATGGTAGCAGTCTACATCGATGACCTTGTAGTAAAAAGCAAGCACAGGCAGAATCACGTAAAAGACTTGAAGGCGGTACTGCACATCCTTATCCACAGTGGAATGAAGCTCAACCCAGCGAAATGCATCTTTGGAATCTCAGCGGCTAAGTTTTTGGGATACATGGTAAATCAGAGGGGCATTGAGGCCAACCCAGAAAAGGTGCAGGCTATCCTCAACATGACACGACAGATAACAAAACAAGACCTCTAAACCTTAACGGGGAAACTCGCGTCACTGTTGCGGTTCATTTCCCGCTACACCGACAAATGTAACTCGTTCTTTAAAGTGATAAGGATAACAAAAAAGAAAGTTGTAGAGTGGACCGACGAGTGCGAGGTGTCTCTAATCGAGATCAAGTAGTATCTCGCCTATATCCCATTCTTATCGGCCTCAATAGCGGGTGAGATCTTATACACTTATTTGGCTGTCTCTCTAACCGTCGTTAGCTCCGCTCTCGTTAGGTGAGAGGCGGATACAGAATTACCAGTATTTTTTGTAGGCAAGGGTCTAGATAAACTGGAGACGAGATATCTAGCACTAGAGCAGCTAGCCTTGGCACTAATTGTGTCAGCAAGGCGGCTAAGACTGTACTTCCAATCACACACCATCCATGTCCCCACGGATCAACCGCTCCGACAGGTACATGAGAGCCCAAACCACACTGGAAGGCTAGCCAAATGGGTAATAGATTTCAGCGAGTTCAATATCAAGTACCAACCAAGGGTGACGACCAAGGGCCAAGCGGTGGCTGACTTCATAGCGAAACTTACACCAGCGTTGGACAACCAAACAGAATTACCTACACCGGTATCATTCGCAACGACATCACCAACACTGCCGATACGGTCATCTGATTGGAACCTATACGTTGACGGCTCGAGCACATCCAATGCGGCAGGGGCAAGAGTAATCTTGATTGGGCTAGGAAAAGTCTATGCTGAGTACGCTCTCTGACTCCTCTTTCCAGCCTCAAACAACAAGGCCGAGGACGAAGCATTAATCACCAGTCTACAACTCGCCACTTATTTGGGAGCAATGAGCGTTAACATTTTCAGTGATTCCTAGCTCATAGTAAACCAAGTTACAGGGGACTTTGAAGCCAAAGGAATGCAAATGTCAGCATACCTAGGGTACGTAAGGGCAGTTTTAAATAAATTTTATTTCTACAACATTACTCACATCCCCAGGGAGCAAAACACAAGGGCAGATGCTCTAGCAAGACTAGCAACGACACCACTATGCACCACGAGATGGCATACCATTGTGGAAACATTGGAAAAGCTTAGTATCTCCAAGAACTTCCTTGAAGTATTCAGGCTCACACTAGCTGCCCCACTACCGATAGAGGATCGGAGAACGGATTTAGTCAACTACTTAGTCAACGGGACACTACCGGCAGATCGCACGGAAACAAGGAAGCTAACTCAGCGAGCGGCGTTCTATAGCATGCACAATGGCCATCTCTACATGAGCAAGAGGGGATTCCCCATACTCAAGTACATCACACGAAAAGAGGGCATGGGAATGCTAGAGGACATCCACAGATGCAAATATGGGAACCATAGTAGACCAAACACCATCATCCACAAGCTCCTCTGCTACGGGTTCTACTATAATAAAGAGAGAGGAAAGACGCGAGACAAATTGTAGACAAGTGTGAATTATGTGCCCAATATGCAACTAGAATACACTCCCCAGCATCCCCAATGTCAATAATCATCAGCCCCATTCTGTTTGAACAATAGGGCCATTAAAAGCATCATCATGCTTGTTTAAATACATCATCGTCTGCATCGACTATCACCCAAAATTTATTGAGGCAAGGCCTCTAGTGCTCATTGCCACGCGGAAAGTAATCAACTTCTTATGGAGGGATATATACTACCGATATGGAGCAGCACTCACTATCGTCACTGATAGCGGGAAGCAGTTCAACAACGGCAAAATGAAGAAATTCACAGGCGACCTGGGGACTCAGTTGGTGTTCACACCAGAGCAACGGATAGGTGGAGGTGGCCAACAAAAAAATCAAGGCGGGACTCAAGAGAATAATGGAGGACTGCAACCACAAATGGGCGGAATGTCTCTATGAGGTGCTATGGTCAATCATAACTACGCTGACTGAGGCAACAAGAGCTTTGCTCTTTCACTAGTCTATGGAGCGGAAGCGGTTCTGCCACTAGACATCACGCACTGAAGCCCCTGCTTTGAAAGATACGATGAACACACAAACGAGGAAGGGCTCAACATGGCAAACATATTACGAGAAGAATGGGAGGATGAAACCAACATCGAACTCATAGAAAACAAGCAGCGGGTCGCCCGCCACTACAACCGCCAAGTCAAGGCACTAAAGCTTCTGGTGGCTGACATGGTGTGGATGGAGGTCATCCCAAAACCAGAAGGATTGTCACCAATATGGGAAGGACCATTCAAGATCATCGAGAGCCTAACTCCAACCATGTTTATTCTCAAAGACAAAAGCGGCACCAAAGTACCAAGAACGTGGAACGCGGAGCATCTTAGATACTATCACCATCAAAATAGGTTATACTATTTCAGTATTTCTAGCAAAGAAAAAATTATCTACTATACTGGGGGCTAAACCCGCTTTCATATCATTATGATATCTCCCTCAATGAAATAAAAATTCTTCAGCCCTTTGCTTGTAAAAAAAACGCTCATCATCTAACATTCGGTGTGGTCATTTGTCCCATCTACCGCTTCGATAAAATAGACAAACGGTACAAGCAAACGAACTTTCTTAAGCCCTTTCATTGATCAGCAATATGTAATCTTACTTGGAGAAATTTTTGCAAAATCTTCATTAATAGCATATCAGTCAGACTCATGACCAACGTTCACGGTGCTGACCGAAAAGCAAAAGGCCTTAGCGTCACAAAAAATGATATTACATGGCCAAAATATAGTTAACATTGTTAAAAAAAATATATAAATACTAATACTAATACTATTACAAAAGCGGCACCAAGATTTACACTGGGCCATGATCTTCAAACGCCGTGTAGGTCCTGCTTTTTCTCGGCTTCGCGTTGACGCTCACGATAGCCTGCTGTGAGCTCCTGACTGGTCGTCAAGTCCATGCCCTCTGCATTACAAAGATGACGGGTTAGCGTAATGGTTGGTGATGGATTAGAAGTCAAAGGGTGAGCACCATGAGGAGTCATACCTGCCGCCACGTTCTGCCGCTGCCACTCCCTCTCCAGGGCCTCCGCCTCTTCCTCCTTGATTTTCTCCAAGGCAACCCGTTCCGGGCCATGCTTCAAGCACTGTTCTTCGATAATCCAAGCGGTGTCATCTTTATATTTGTCATTCACCCACTCGTTCTGAAGGAACTTCTCTCGAGTCTCTTGAAGGCCATATTTGAAGGCTGGCTAAAGTGCTTCACGGAACTCGACACTAAGCTTGAAATCTTCAACAGCGTCAGTCAGCTCCTGCATTCGACTCTCATCCAGCTCTGTGATCTACCCCCAAAGAGCGGTAACTTGGCCCTCAATAGCGGTACGCGCCATATCGGCAGCCTTCAAACGCTCTTGCACCTCTTAGAGCTCTTGCTCCACGTCCTTGGCGAGCCTCACGGAGTCCTCAAAACAGCTATCGGCCTCATGCAGCCTCCTCTCCAAGAGCTCACACTTGTTCTCCAGCTCTTGCCATTTCTCACTGGCCTGCACCAGCTGCTCCTCCTTCCTACCAAGTTGCACGCCTACCCGGGCGAGCTCTTCCAAGGACGCCACCATAGTCTGTCGTTGGTGGCACATCAGCTAGAAGGTGGCAGTAAAATACTGCAGGCATGCGTCAGCACCAGTAGCGATATCAGCCACAGTACATACCTCGGTCGAGAGGTAAGAGATTATTTGGGCAGAGTAGGGTGGCGAAGCCGTTCAGTGGCCAGAATTAGGGATCGCGACACCGACACCCCCATCCTCGTCAGCGCACGGTTCAGAATCGGAACCACCAACGTCACGATCCGACAAAGCATTGACATTGACAATGGCTCAAGCGATAGGAACGGCCTCCACTCTGATGGACCAAAGGTTGTCGGTACCAAGCTGACCAGAAACTGTGATAACACTGTCACCAGCAGGGGTGGTTTTCTTGGATGGTCTTTGTGACCCACCGGCGGTATCACCTTTTCTCTTCTCACCACGACTGGTGCCCTTAGCTGTGGAAGTAGCAGGCTTGGTCTTAGGAAGACCATCACTCCCTACCCGATCGGTCTCTTCTTCGAGAGGAGGACTGATGGCGGATGGGGAAGAAAGCGTGACGGTTTGGCCTGTCTGAATTTTGAGGTCAAGCAGCTTGGCCTGGTTTCCCTCCTCCTCTAGGTCGGCGATCAGATCGTCAATATTTCCAAAGGTCTTCATTTTCTTATCCCACCTCGCGTTGCTATACCCAATTGCAGGTTTACAAGAAAAAGGCACACAAGAATAACGGGTTAGTATAAGACAACGGAAGACATGAATAAAACACACAAGAAAAAATCATGCACAAGGGTAACATCGACATACAAGGCGTTTTGGCAAGGCCGGTAGACTCCAAAATTTGGTATTCGTTTAAAAGGTACACGCTCTGAAACTTATTACTATAACCTCGCTCCACTCTATAGCAACGCCGTTTTTCAGTAGTGCAGAGGTAATACTGACGAGTAATTACAACAAGGGAAACAACATATAAGAATGGGAAAGAAAATAGGTCATGTGCCAGTTAAAAGAGAAGTACCAAACTGCCATAATCACCTCGAGAGCAGAACCTAGTAGGCACATGGGCCCAGCTAGCAGCTTTCGTTGATCTTGACCAAGCACCGCCGACAAGAAAGTGTTTACCTCCACTCCGGGTTGAATGTCTGGAAGTCATGCAGGGCAAGGGGATTACCTCGCCATTGGACTAAATAGAGCATCCTGCGACACCCTTTCTTCGTTGAGTATAGTACATCAAAGTAGTACAGCACTTCGTTCCTAGTAGGGTAATTCAGCTTGGGCAGCTTCCACAACACGAACATGCAGTTCAACGACTGGAGCATCGACGACGAAATTTGCCCAACGGTGCACCGAAGCTCCCCAAATATATACTCATGGAAGGGGTGAAGCGGCAGTCACAAACCGAAGCACAGCTGAGCCCGATCCATGGCGACATGACCAGCGGGCGATCTGGTAATGAACTCATCCTTACCCAAAGGCCTAACTGTAACGACACCGAGGATCTACAACTCTAATTTCATCTCCTTAATGGAAAAAAAAGGACATCGACTGAATGGGCTCATCTACTTCTTGCGAATCGCTCAGCTTCCAAACTCTTCACCCACCTAGTCCAAGCATCCACGGGTTGGGAGGAATAATGGGTGTCAAGCCCGATGTTGACATCGTTGGCTCCATTTCACACTGCTCAGGTTGAGAGGATGGCGCCATGCTACATGCGAAAAATTTACGGATAAGGTTAACCCAAGGTTTACCCATCTCAGCTTCCCAATCCATAAACGACTTCCCAAGGAACATGCCCAGTCCCCCCCCCCCAAACACTGAAACAGGTTCTCTAGCGGTTACGGACCTAACGCTAGACAACATACGCGACACCAACATCTCAAAAAAACCAATTAAGCCCGGGGACCGGATCCAGGCCCAGACATATATAGCAGATACAACCTAGGAAAAAGAAGACTAGAAAAACTCAACAACGACGAAGATACCTCCGACCACCATGAACGACGGTAACATAATACCAGACTATCTACATTCAATCAAGGTAGAAAAATCGCAACACACAAGCAAATATGAAGCATGAAGAACCAACCTAGAAATTCAAAGCTCACTTAGAGAAAACAAGCACGGAATGAGCAAAAGCGAAACTTACTTGATCTTCGAGGGAGATGATCGAAAGTTGAAAACAGCGGTAGAAGCAAGGCTTCACGGTAGAGCGACGATACGACGGCGACATATGGATTCTCTCTCTCTCTCTCTAAAAAGCCTCATTCCAGGTGAATATACTCAAAATGCAAAGTGTGGGAAGGAAAGAGAGAAAAGGGAGTATAAATATGCCACATTTAGGACTGATCACCACCGTTCAAAGAAACACGTCGGTTCGCAAGATGTGAACACGCGTCCACTAACATCATTAGAAATGGAAGAGTTCGGAACACGAAATGATACACACTGTTTCCCTAATCACGATTTACAAGGAAAACAGAATGATCATACTTCAACCTATAACGCGAAGTTTAGGAAGCCAAAGACGCCCTAAAACAGCACGTGGCGGTTACAGATTTGGCGGCATTTAATGAGGATAGAATGGCTGCACGTACCAACTCGGAGAGAAACATAGCGGCGAAGGATGTCACAAGACCCCACGATGGACAGTAATCGCCTCCATCTTCTGTAAATCCCATATTAGCATCAGTCGTTATCAATGAAAAGTATTCTCCTACCGGCCACAATGTCTCCGCTTTATCGTTAAAAGTATTCTCCTACCGGTTGTAACATTTCCTACGCCATACTACCATCCTTCAACCAGCCAAAGAGCTGTAAAGTCGCACGGGGGATACGAACTCAGGGACTTAAGGGTTACCAATTCAAACGAGTTCCACCCACCATTGTGCCCTCACCGGTGTAGCTACCAGTAGCCAGCAACAAAAGCTACCGGATTGGGAATGACCGAGTGTTTGAGCGCCAAAGAGCGTATCCCTTCGGTCGGTGCAATGTAGCCGCTCATTGCATCCTCCGACACTGAATAGTTACGAAGGAGTATGTCAGTTACTGGGAAGGGCTTCAATGGGAACGAGCCTACTGGGTTAAACTGTTACTTGAAGGAACCCTAACATGACGCTATGACTCATTCGGGAGGCAAACAAGCCTAAGGGCGTTAACATTAATACATTTTGCTTACCCCGGGAGATGGTAAAATAACTACTTACTATCCTCACCGAAACTAACTACAAGTGCCTATTTTGTTATCTTCAGTACAGATACCAATCTCGTCAAGCGGAACAACCTTGGTCGGCGAGCTGGGGGACTATATGGCATGTATCTAGCTCTAACTGGTAACAATGCCCGCTAAGTATGTACGGATAGTATCATCGGTATCTGATTTTACAACTCACCAACCAAGATTGATCTCCTTGGCTGAGCGAGTTGGGGGACTTGTACATATACCTGGTTAATTACCATATCCCGGACGTACTTAACGTTCTTCATTACTCTATAATTATATCTCACCGCTAACATAGCAGCATTCACCTGCAAAAGACCTTCAACTTCACTGACCTGCCCGAGTTCTATTAAGGCATGGTTAGCGCTCACGTGCCCATCAAGTAACCCATCAGGAATCACTTTAGCAAAAAAGTAAGAACATTGATCTCACATCGAAGAATTGGTAAGAGTTCTAGTCTCAACCACCTTTATAAGCCTGATGGTTCAGCATTAATGGTATGCATTCATTACCCATTTACGTCATTACCCTGTTTAAATCCTCGTTTCTGAATTAGACATCAGAGGGTTGAAGACCGGCACACCTGGTCTTTCCTTAACGGTTGTCATTCTTAGCAGCGAGAGCGATTGGACAAGAGCGATCGTAAAACGGTATCGAAAGCAGGAGCAAATACCAATTGAGAGCTAGAGCGATACGGCAAAGCGATATCGATACGGCGACAACGATATAGATCAAAGTCAAGCGACAGCGGCATAGATCACAATCAAGCGACAGCGATAGCGATATACGGAATCCGGAATAAACTTGTATTAATCTCATATGTTCGATATAAATTACCCCTTTGTGATTTTGGATATTAACTCCCCCACTTTGTATTCCTCTCCTGCCTGGGTTAGGGTAAGTTTGGGTGATGGCATTTCTTTCATGCTTGTTTGTTCGGTTCATGTATTGCTTCTGTATGTTTCTTTGTGAGGCTAGCCTTTTCGGCTTAGTCCTCGGGCCTCTGGCCTTCTTTATGCATTGATATTTTTACCCAAATAAAATAAAATAAAATAAAGGAATAGAATGATAAAAATGGCGGTGAATTGTGACCCTGTTGTTTATAAGGGTGAATTGTCTAAAGGTATTTGTTTTTATCTGTTCAGGGAGTAGAATGACTTGAAATCACTAGGATGGAAAGAAACTTGATGAAATAAGATTCCATAGTTGCAGAAGATTCAAGTAGCTTAGAATGATGTAGTAGAAAAAGGTGGTCAAATAATCACCCAGTGAAGGCAATGCTTCTTTTTCTAATTGACCACAGCTTATTATGATTAAATGGGATTCACAAGTGCAGAACACTATATGTATATATAACCATATTTCAAAGTCTTTCATGAGTGTGTTGCTCCTACTTTTGCTTCACTCAATATCCTCTTTATGTAGAATCTGACTATGTAATCTGCAGTCTATTCCTCAAAGATGGGTAGTGCAGATGACGTTACTGGTTGTCTTAAACATGAAGAACCAGTTGGGTTCCTACAAGCTAGGAGCAACATGCCAAGTAGTTCTGCGCCTCAGCTGCTGGCATTTGTTTAGACATTACTCTTCTCACTGTTCGAGAAACACTTGACGATCTTTTGAACTTGATCTTACTAATACAAAAACCTGATTATCTTTGCCAATCAACTATTTGAAAATTTATGAAGTTAATAATTAGGTGATGTAACATTTTTGCATTGTACACAACGGAAGATCGAAAACTTGCTAATAAACATACAATGTAGTCCAACTTCACGACTTTGTAGTCCTAAAAGGTTGCTTACTTTATCTTAAGAACCCTAATTATTTGCCTTGCTGTTTAGCTTGGCATGACCTATCAGAAAGTCCAACTCATGCTCCTGGATAACATGCAAAATGAATCTCAGATCTTTTGCCTGCCTTGGCCGGATCACTACACCAGATCAGTCAAAACCTCACAGCTAATGCAAATGTCGTAATTAAGAGAAATGGACAAAACCCAGAGACCATATTATATGCAAATGTCCAATAGAAGCACCTACATTTGAGCAGTCTAGTCAAAATAATGCTTGGAGTGACATACATATTATAGTAATAATAACATGCAGGCATCATTGTTTTTCAAAAGATATTTGTGAGCTGTGATCATTGTGATGCAAATTGCACCTATTTGTATATAGGTGCCAATCAATATCGTGCATTCTGCTGATGTACGTTATGATAAGTGATAAACATTGCTACTTGCACTTGATGTTGAGAGAGTACTAGAGCATGTTATAGATTACTAGCCAGTTGATTTTGCATATATTGGATTGGTTTTGAAGAGACAATTTTTAGTTGTGTTCTCAAAAGTTGAAGAGACACTTCTGAAATAAAGGTTTACCATTTCGTATATGTTGAATCTTTGCAAGTACATTGTGGCTAAATTTACTTATATATATATATATATATAACATTACCTATTTTATTAGGTGCGACACATTAAATTACTTGTCCTTTAAAGACTTATACAAACACTGAACTCAATCAAAAATTGGATTGAACGGTATAAATTTTTAAGTGTAGTGAGAGACTTGAATAAATTTAAACTTATGATAAATCTCAAGAATTTATATTTTTAAATAAACAGTGAGAAACTTAAAGCATAACAAACAAACAAGCTAACCAATAATTGACTCAAGCTCAAGCTCTTCATTGGGTCTCTCTAACATCCTTGTGGAAGGTGATTCTCAAATAGTCATCAACTACGTTAAAGGTTGATGCTCAATATCTTGGCGCCTCCGGTCTGTAATCAAGGATATAAATCAGATGGCGAGGTCTTTCAACAGTATCTCCTTCACTCATGTGCTCCATAAAACAAACTTCACTGCCTACAAACTAGCAAGTTTGTGTCACAGCGTGCAAAATCTTCATATTTGGGATAACAATATGTCTAATAGTGTTAAAATTGCTCTTTGTTTTGATAGCTTTGAGAAAAAATGCGCATGAAGGTCCTTTTTGTAGTTGTTGTTAATTTTAGTTTCTTATAAAAAAAATCAATAATTAAGTATAAATAAGTATATAAAAATGGCTGGAATATCCTCTCACAAAGAAAATATGCGAAAAACCATAACCTTAGGATTCGATCCCCAAGTCATTCTCATTCGAAAGACATGTCTTGAAATGTTTGGTAAATTATGATATAATAATATATCTGGAATTGTATTTTCCTGCGACAGAAAGAAGAGCATCGAAAATGCATGATCAATTGTGATTCACGATTTGTTTCATGCCCCCATCCATTATTTATTTTGGACAGACAGACGTACATGAAATGAAAGAAGATGAGATCTTATCTATCCATTGACAAGATCGATCGAGGGTGAGATGGGGCGCAAATTAGATGCCGAAACCTCTCAATTCTGTAATATTCATGTCATATTTTCAGGTCACATGTGGTACGTACTTCATATTATGCTATGTATATGTCATGGACTCATGGTCGACTCTATAGCTAGCTACCTCTCAAGTAGCATGTTATATATATCTCTACAAATTGCAACGTGTTTCGAATTCGTTCAGAGAGAGAAAGAGAGAGAGATTAGATGTTTGTCGTGTATTTGGTGCACATCAAATTTGTTGAAGCTCATACTGTGGCCTAATCTGATAATCATAATTTTTGTGTCATAATCCCAGCCCAAACAAGTGTTAGACGATCTTGTGCAGAGTGTACGCACTTAATTGCTTAAGTTCTACTTATATGTCGTATATTGATCTTACGTGCACTTAATTTGGTTCTTTGAAAGTTGAATTTAAGGATATTATTGTTCTGATTTAGACAAGAAATGGATATGATACATATCTTCTTTATATTTTGTGTTTATTTTTAATATATTTTTGCATCAAAAATGAAAAAAAGAGAGTATGATTATTAAAAAATATTTCGAGAAACCGTAGAGGTGTGGGTGATTTAGTATTCGAGTTGATGCAAGCTTAGACCGTGCCAATGCTACCCAGCCCATCTTTCAGATGGATTCTACACTTGAGTTGGTAAGTGTTATGAACACATGATTTTCCCACAATTTCAGATGTTAAAAAAAAAAAAGAAAAAAAAAAGAGAACCTCAGAACATAAGGTTGCTCAGATTGAGATTGATAACCTGTCAAAACTGTTGCTACTATTATCATGTGGAGGCTGTGATTTTCCAGTGACTAAATACAGGAGACTGATCGAATAATTATAGGATGAACTTGGGGACCAACAGTCTGTACTGGTACATATGAATCAGCTCTTTACCATATGGCTAAATTTAAAACAAATACTACAAACATGATATGACTTAGGGATGAGACTAGAACTTTGGATTAATATCTAACACAACTGTTCTATACTTCTATAGCTCCATAACGTGCAGCTTACATGCAGGTTGGCTAGGGCAGGTTACTATGTTGTCTATGTTCATGTATGCCTAATTAAATTAAGGCCCCGGCTTATGTCCTATTTCTTCCCTTTATAACCAAGCTTACTCGTGTCCGTTTGATTAGTTTGAAAGTCTATTTATATGGATCCTTGTTGAATTATATATCCAAAAGTTTTTAGTAGTCCCAAAGTCTAGCTATGTATATGTGGTTGAATTAAATATTCAAGAAAATTGAGAATAATTAAGAATTGTATTTGTCTCATCTTTTATCTTCTCATTCTACCACAAGAATTATTTTTGTAATGCAATGTATATATTACTTCTCACTCGCAGGTTCATCGATGAAACTCTTTTTTTTTTAAATAAAATAAAATTAAGTGGAATAATTTTGTCACACAAAATGACTATAATTCACATAAAAATTAAAATCGTTCAAACTTATTCCAAATGTTCTACGTAATTCCTATCCGAAACAATAATAAGCATCAAGTAATCTTCGGTATGATCCAAACCAAGAAATGAAATATCCATAATATCTTCGATATTTCCGCGATATTTCCGTGTTTTGGACTTCCCGATATTAATTTTACATATCAATATATTTTATCCGATATTTCTCGAAATATTTGATATTTTTCGATATATCGCCGAAATCTTCAACATTTTCAAAATTATCCGATATTTTGATTTTACATATATGTTGATCGCACTAAATCAAAAGCACAAAACCTTCCACGCTAATCACCCAAAAGCTCAATCAAATAAACTCTATAAATAATCAACAAAACACAATTTACGAGTTTCAAAATACATATTAATCATATAAGAATCTCATAAAGTTTAAATACAAATTTTCATGTATTTATCTCAATTTCCGTTGATTTTTTATTGAATCGATATTTCATCGATATTTTCGTCGAAATATCCGTATTTTAGACAGTCGATATATTTTCGATATTCGATATTTTACTCTTGATCCAAACTCTAGCTAGCTAGCTGCCGGCTATTTTGCTTTGCAATCAAGATTCAAGAACAGAGGGAGGACATCGGAGAAGGGAGCAAAACGTAATTAGACATAGAATCCACATGTTTCTACGTCAAGAACTATTTAGCAAGAAACAAATCCAAATCTGCCTGAATTGTAACGGCAAATCGAAAAGGAACAATCATAAACACCCAACACAACAGTGAGAACACCACGGATTCTTACCTAGTTAAAAAACACACCCAAATTGGGTAAAAAAAAATTCCAATCATTCTCCTACTACTTCAATTCCAGACAAAGACGCAGAAGCCTCTCTCTCCCTCACAGGCTATAAATACAGTTGCAAGGTGCAGACAGTCAGTCCTCTCTGCAGACAACTCTCTCTAGTTTCTAGCTGCTTCGGAAAAAGCCACGCTATTTTCCGTTATTCCCACCCATTCCTCTGAATCCCAGAAAATCTACAAGGTTCCAAATCATCAGAAACAGAGCAAAAGGTTAAAGGTACCGTACTTTTTTGTTCATTCTTGGCTTTCTCCTTCTGTGCTCAGCTGAATTGTAGCAGAGAGAAACAGAGTGTTGTTATAGGCATGCAGGGAAACATAAGTTTCCAATCTTATAAAGATTGAAGTTTAGGCTGAGCTGTTAGTGTCATTTTAGCTAATTTTGGTAGCTGGCTAAGTTTGAATAGTTTCCTGTTTTTGGTTAGTCCCGTAACCAAAGCAATGCATTAATGTGACACAACTTTTGTTTCCATTTTCGAAAAAATGACTCTTTTTAATCTGATTAAGGTTTTTGATTGGTTTCTTGATTTGTGAAGTGGGAGATTTAGAAGAAGATGAAGAACTCGGTGTCGGATCGGAGTTTCTACATTGACAGTGAGGAGGAAGATGATGAGGAGAAGGATAACAGGAGCTTGGAAGATGGGAATGACTCGGATTCTTCAGGTTCCGAAGCCGAAAAGCACCGTGGGCAGGAGCCCATTCAGCCCAGTTCTTACAACACTCAATGGCCTCAGAGTTACAGGTTCACCTCTCACTCTGTTCAATAAGCTCCTTGGAAATCCCAAGACTGTTTTTTTTCTTTTTCTTGTTCAATTGGTTTTTTTTCCTTGAGATAAGTTTCGTTGGGAAGAATTGTGTTTAGTGGAGATTGAGGTGACAAAACTTTAGTGTGAATCGCAATCGTATGATGCGTCGCAGACAGAAATCAGAATCAAAACCAAGAGGCTTTAGCCAATTTTTCAGTTGTTTATCCCTAAAACTCAAGTAATTACTTGACAGTGAGTGTAATGAGTACTTATGCTGCTTTTCTTGGTGGAAAAAGGGAGCAATCATTTGGGTTTAGAAGTACCTTTTCTATAATCACTTTCTTACCAAGGGAGAAATAAATGTGAGTCTTGTTGCTTTCTACAATACTCACCAACTGTTTTAAGAAAATTAGTCTTACTTTTTATCTGATGTATATATGTCTGATATTCCTGTCCTAAATACTTACAATTCTCATTTACTGTTTCAGGCAGTCCATTGATCTGTATAGTAGTGTTCCTTCTCCTAGCATTGGGTTTCTAGGAACTCCTTCGCTGACAAGATTAGGAAGTTCGTTTCTTTCCTCGTCACTAACGAGAAGGCACACTCCCGAAACATTACCTTTTTTGGCAAAGCCTTCAGTACCGACCATTGCCGAGCAGCAGCAGCAGCAGAGGCGAAGCTCTCATTCTTTACTTCCATCAATTCCTTCAAGGAGGTCTTCAATAAGAAAAGATGACAAGTCCAGGGTTTCTATTGAACATCATCCAATGTCTCGACACAGCTCATTCGGACAAGCTGTGGTTAACGGTAAGTGTGTGCTAAGCAAATGTCATTTACTGCTCAGTCAGTCAGTCAGTCATATTTGCATATTCATTCATTCAACTGTCCAAGTCTAAAGATTGTTTCTTGGTCATCAATTCAATCTCTTTCGACAATGATTTTCTGAGTTGACTACATTGGAGACATGTGAAGGTTTTTGGAAATGCGAAGAGATCTTGTAGTAGCATTCAGTAGATGTAGCTTAAATCCCTTTCTGGACTAGCAATGCATGTTTATATGTGGTGCTCCCTTACTTGCATTTGAGTAAGCACAACCATGGACCTTGCAACTAGATAGAATAACAGCTAACAACATAGCATCATTAGTTCATTACATGCCAGCAGCTCATTTTTCAAGGACGACATTTCCAACCATGTAATCATCGATAAACCCAGTAGTCAGGACTTGTTACTTTTTTGCCATCAACCCATGGAATCTCATTTCTCAAGATATAAAGAGTCTGTTTAAAGCTGCCAAAAATTTACCCAAATGAACCTTCTGAGCTCGATCTGATGCTAACGTGTGTAAGGCATGCATGTAGTGATGTGGATGCATCTTAATTTTGTTGATTCCCCCATTATAAAAATGAAACAAAAATATCACAGCCAAAAAACTTATTCAAATCTGACAAATTCATTAGTTTATGCTGTATACTTCATATCTATGGATATTTTTTTTTGAACAACATATGTATGGATATTATATGATTTGTTTGTAGTGTGGATAGCTCATTACTTTGTCCATAGCCTATATAGTCTTCAATTGGGCATCCAAACAAACAAGCAAGCCTGTATTTATTGTTTCAAAAGAGTTCTGATGCAGTGGCATCAAACTTCAATACACATGGTGCACATGAGTGACATGACAAGATCTACCTTGAACCAAACTGCATGGCAGCATGGGTGCCCATTATTGTGTGCTGAATGACTGCTTTACCTTTACAGCCAAATTTTACCCAAGCTTGATTAGGAATGACTCATCTTAATTCAGGGATCAATGTACTTTGTGGCGTTGGAATTTTATCTACACCATATGCAATCAAAGAAGGAGGATGGATTGGACTTTCTGTTTTGTTTATTTTTGCTGCGCTGTCATTCTACACTGGATTGCTTCTGCGTTACTGCTTGGATAGTCAACCTGGGCTTGAGACATACCCAGACATTGGCCAAGCGGCATTTGGTACCCCAGGAAGAATCGCCATCTCGGTAAGCTAGTGTTTAGTACCCTTAACTTAGTGTAGTCTGTAGGGCATATGTGTTTGCTATGCAGAATACGTTGTTTGACTGTTACATATTCGAAACTATACATATAAATCACGCTCAGAATTATACTGCCGATTTCAGTGTTTAATTTAGTACTCTTTTTTTGTGGTTGCAGATAATACTTTACGTGGAATTATATGTAAGTACTAAAGTACATCTGGCTTGACTGAGTGAGTAATTTCCTTTTTGTATTTGTTAAATGTGAGTAATTTATTTCAAGGCTGCAAAATAAATGCAGCCATATATGGGATGATGAATAAAATGTGGGATTAATTCCAGTGGAGTCTCTATATTCCTTGTTTCCACATCTTGATCTGATTAATTGAGTCTGACTCCCACAATTCGGATCTTATGCTTTCGGATGTTTTGGTTTTTAACTAGTCCATCACTTAGATGAGAGTAGTAGAACCAAGGTTCCTGTGGTGGTTTATGGCTTGGTGCTCAATGACCACAGTTTCCAACTTTAACAAGCTTTGCCTGCTTTGCTTATTCTTTAGTTCTGTTTTTGATCCCATATAAGTATAGCCAGTATTGAGCTAATTCTACTCTTCAGCTCAATGTCATAATTACATTCTTATGGGGAAGTTTATTTCTGGAAGAAACACATATGCAAGAACACTCACCACATTAAACTTATAATAGTACTTTAGCTACAAATTAACATCACAAGTTGGATACCAAGAATTATTTTTTCTGAATGATGAGTGTTATTACTACCTTTAAAGAACACAAATCACCTATACTTTCATCTATTTTCAGGCTTGTTGCATAGAATATATTATTTTGGAGAGTGACAATTTGTCATTATTATTTCCAAATGCGCACCTGACCTTGGGAGGATACGAGTTAAATGCTCACGTTTTGTTTGCCATCTTGACCACCCTTGCTGTTCTTCCCACTGTTTGGCTCCGAGACCTCAGTGTTCTTAGCTATATCTCAGGTGAGTTTGGATAGTCCAATTCGATGTATTCTCTGAGTGTTATGAGTAATAGAAAATTTTACATTGTGCTTCTTTTGGTTTCAGCTGGAGGAGTTGTTGCATCAATCTTGGTAGTAGTTTGCTTGTTTTGGGTTGGTACAGTAGATGGTGTTGGCTTTGAGAACAAAGGGACTCCACTGAACTTTGCAACACTTCCTGTTGCTATGGGTCTCTACGGTTATTGCTACTCGGGACATGCTGTATTCCCGAACATTTATACTTCATTGGAAAACCGAAATCAGTACCCGGTGATCCTCCTGACTTGGTAAACAAGAATTCACCTTTGGCAAACTTATTTTAATTGCTCTCTTTAATTCGTTCACTTGATTTATTTATTTCAATGTAGCTTTTGTTTATGTACGGCCATGTATGCTGGAGTTGCTGTTATGGGGTACACCATGTTTGGAGAGGCAACACAATCACAGTTCACTCTCAACATGCCTCAAAATTTAGTCGCCTCAAAGATTGCTGTGTGGACTACGGTACATGCTCATTGTTTTTGTTTTTGTTTTTTTACTTCGAATGTTCTTTCTGTGTGTTTCAAACTTCTCCTTTGTTAGTTTGAGATGAAAAGTAGTAGTGGCTAAAATAAATATTGTTCTACTTGTGCCATTTGCAGGTAGTCAACCCATTTACCAAATATCCTTTTGTTACAAGTTGTGCTGATAATGTATGTAACTGATGTATCACCACACACAGGCACATAACACCACACTTGATCCTATTTCTCAAGTGAAGTATCATATAGAAACACCACTCCAGATTTCTAAAGAACCACGAACTTGAATTGAATTTCATCACACACACAGAGAAAAATTGTTCATGAAAGTGAAAAAAGAAGAAGTATATGTCACTCCTTAATTAGAACCACATATGCATTAACTATATCTCCCGTGGCGATGAGTTTGGAGGAGCTGGTACCATCAGACAAGTCTCGAATGTACTCCATCTTTATTAGAACAGGGTTGGTGCTCTCTACCCTAGCTGTCGGTCTTTGCATACCCTTCTTCGGTAAGCCTCCATTGAACAATCTCCAGTCTTCTCCAGGCCATTATATAATGTTACCATCTGGTTGCCATTTTTTGTCAACAAAATATTATCTACAGCTTCAATCATCTCAACTTACATTGCAGGTCTCATGATGTCATTGATTGGATCCTTATTCACAATGCTTGTTGTAAGTATATATCCCTTGGCATTAGAACCACTTTGGCTCTTTTAGTGGCAGTAACTCTTTGTATTAACAAGAACTTTTACTGCAGGCATTGATACTTCCTTGTGCTTGTTATCTGAGCATCCTCAAGGGACGAGTAACTCGTTTTCAGGTAGATCTGTTAATTTCGATTGGCAAACAAGAAACACAAACACAAATGCTTTCTCATGATCCCAATCTTAAATGGTTTTAATTTTATATTTGCAGACAATACTGTGTATTATAATTATTACAGTAGGAGTCGTAGCAGCTGGCTTTGGAACATATTCAGCCGTGACTAAAATTGTTCAGAACTTGAACAGTTGAAGGTTTTCAGGAGACATTACTTATCTGGAGCACAGAGAGATACGGTTATTCTGAATTCTAGATTCTTAAAGAGAATAATATTATCTTATGGTGCTACACTTCCAATTTTGAGATATATGTAATTTATGTTTCCCTTATCAAATAAGTTTGTAACACTATTTGAAGATGGTTCAGTGAAAGACTGTAAATTTAGCTAGCGTTTATGGGGTTTGTCAGAGCCGCTCAGAAAAAGGGCGGGCGAGAGGGATGAATTTCGACTCACCGTTAGTAAGTACTCATCAATACATGATCCGATGAAATGTCCAACTAAATGTTGCATCAAATTTACTATATAACAATCTTGAAGCAAGCTGAGCACTTTTGTGAACATTGTTCATTATATTCAAATCATGCGATACGTGTGAGGAAACTATTCTGGATGAGATTATCTCCTCAAATTTGGCCATCTCTCTCTCTCAGACAACCGATTAATTTTCTCTCCTGATTTGCAATCGCTTTTCTCTCCGAATCTGCAATCTCTCTCGCTCTCACATAACACAGTAACAACTCCTTTCGATCTTAGGTGATCTTCGACTCCAGAGTCCAGAGAGATTAATTTAAAGTTTCGAGGTTCTGTCACCCCATCGCTGATCAACAATCATAGTCTCTGCACTCACTCACTCTTTTCGCCGATCGACTCCAGCTGTTTGTTGCACCCACTTCTACCAAACAATACGGCTGGCCCTTTGTTCTCCACCTTCACGTCATCTGAACAAGGTTTAATTTTGGTTTCTTCATGTAGTGATATTAGCCTGAAGTTTGGGTCTTCTATTATTAATAAAAGTATACAAATGTGAAGCACCGAAAGGGGTTGTTTGGAATCGCTTAGCTCCCTCTCTCCTCAGCAACACCGCTAAAGGTCATCACCTCCGCCATTATTCGATTACTGTTCTGAGTGTTGGGTGAGTTTCAGTTTGATTAGTCGACCAGATACTAATATTTTGTTCATTTTAGGTGCTGGGTTTGTGGTGACTTCTTCAATTTCTTCTTCTACAGTAGTTGTTTCTAATATTAGTTCATTTGGATGCTGGGTTATTTTCTTTAATTACTGTCATTCATGGAAGCATTTCACCGACTTTAGTTACAAAGATAGATGATGTCTGATGATATGTTAGTATACCATATCTGATGATCTATCATACAGAGATAGAAAGATAATTACATGTTTCGTTTTAAAAGGTAGGTAACATGTCTGATGATATGTTACTTTAGGGATGATCCATCTTCATTTTGGTTTCTGATGATCTGCTTCGTTTCTCTTCCTTGCAAACTTGGTTGTCTCACTCTTTCGGGTTTATGGTTAACGTCATTGATTGAGGTTCAGGTTAGTCACTTGCCGATCTATTTTTTTGGGTGTTGACAATCTATTTTTGTTGGGTGTTTGAAACAACCGTGAACTAATACGATTGAAAACTGAACCTGCAATGGTGGATGATATCAAAGTGTAACTGAACCTGGGTTTACTCGATTAAGTTTGGAGACTTGAATTCAATTGTAACTGTGAGGATATTATTATATATATTCAACTTTAATCATGAGGACTATATCCATGGATTTAGGGATGGTAATGTCTACCATTGTAGGTTTTAAGGTAAGATATCGCGTACATTTATGATATAAGTTTAAATTAGATAACTGTTAAGAGATCTTGCATAAGACCTCATAGAGCATAGGGGTGTCGATTAATGAAACCATATCAATAGAGAGCTTAATGCTACGGGATATAGCTAAAAGGAGTGATGAATGGGCTAATTTGGAGGAGCTTGCATAGTTGGTTTTAGAGAAGGACTTCAAAGATGACTTCATGAACATGCATAATAGGTTATATGCTACAATGAACGGAGAGATATAAGGGGCTTTCTCTCCACCAGAACATGACAACTTTTTAGTATCTATAGGTTTCAATAGTCTTCGGTTGTGTGTTACCAATTTGTCATCCTATACTTCAGATCCAATTACCATGGAAATAGGGATCACTCTATGTAGAAATGAAATGCACAAATTTGTTGTACTGAAATGGAATTCATCAGAGCTGATAACAATGGGGATCTAGAGTAATTTCACTGTTTCTGTACCAATTTCACTGTTTTTTGGTTTTGGATTTACTATTTTGACTCTAGAGTTCATTAACAAGACTTTTAATGTTTGTTTCAGTCACTTAAACTAAGATTATAATTAATTAAAAGCATGAAATGCGTAGTTACTGTAGCGCCAAATGATATTAGATAATCATATCTGCCTTCTATTGTATGTATCCATGTCAAAAAAAAGTAGTTCTGTGTTATGTATCCATCTTCATTGATTTGTTTAACAATATCTCCACATACAGTTACCTTAGTGTTATTTCGTTTGTATTTTAATGAGTTTTGAAGTTGGCTTACATGATTAATCAGCGCTTGTAAACTACGATGGGCTATCAAATGGCGCTCTTAGATTGAAATGAAGTTTTACTGTATTTCTTTTCATTAAAATTGACTGTAGTTACATCATGAAGGTCGTACAATTATATATATAATTTAGGTTCTAAAATTTGTAGTATATTTTGCAGGGTGTCAAAGACTTCTGCAAAAGATTCTCAACTGTGCTACACTGTTGTTTTGAGGTATATAGATGTTGTGTCTTAGACACATTAAGTTGCTCATTTATATTGATAGAAAATATACCTCTTTGTATATTTCAGACTTTTATTTTTTTGTTATCCGTGTGAACCAGATATATAACTGATGTTTGTATATCTCATATATAAACATTTGGATATATATCCTCTTTGCTCCCTAATTTTGATCTACTTGCCGGGGTATATAGAACAGTTGACTTTTGTATTCTCAGACTATGAACATAACTGCATTATCCATAGTGTTAAGTGCTTAACCAACTTTGAGACTTTAAAGCTACATACTTGGTTTTTTGTTTTAATTTAAATGCACTATTGATTTTTGTGGTTCAGTTTGAGGACTAAGACATCAGAAATCAAGTGCGCAATTGAGCATCTATATAGGAAGAGACCTTCCTGTGGTAATGCTTAATGTTCTTGAAACAACATTGTGCTTTCCGCTGAAATTTCACAATTGGAGCTTCATCTGTTTCATGAACATTCAAAGATCATGATTACCATATTTTATATACTCAGTTAGTTTGTTATTTATAAAGGCAAAAAATTTGAATTCCATTATTTTACCTTTTTTGCAGTGGTAACCTGCCTTCAAACGAATTAAAAGAGGTTTCAAAAAATAGTTCATCCTCAGTAAATGCCATGAGAGAACCATACAGGTATTGGTAATCTCTTCTAATGTCTACTTGATTATTCAAAAAAATCATTCTTATGAATATAGTTTCAACACTTCCTTCAATCTTGGTTGATGAAGCATCTATAAGTTACTCTTGATGTTTCTTTATTGAAGTTTATGTCCCATGATTCTCCTGTTATAGTCTTTGCCTACTTGAAGTTGTAGTGCCACATTATTACGATGGTAATAAAAGGCAGATGTTTTGCTTATTCATTGACCTACAAAATTTGAGTTACGAGGTCATTCATTAGTCCATATCCCAAAAAAAAATCATCAGATGGTGTATATGATTATATATGTATATATAGTTGGCATATCTTATTATTGTGCTATCCATCCGTCTATATCTAATTATTTGCATTTGATGTTCTAATGATATACAAGTATGGAGTGATTGGTTGATCCATAATACATAGGCTATATTCGATACATGTTCAGTACTCCTCGATCCATCATTTTTTTTATTTTCTTGGAACTTCTCAAAATCTACTATCTGAGGAAACTATGACATATTGAAAGAATATAACTTATGAGGTGCAAACGTAATTCTTATTTTCATGAAATGACCTTTAACTATTTCATGGTTAGCTTTTACTTAAATACTAACATAAATGATATAATTGTGTTGCTTACTATGGTATCAGAAGTGCGCTAGATTTAATATGAAGATTAGAACTACATATGTGCAATGGTTTAAATTTACTATGATTATAGGACCTTCTCCTATGATTGATCCTTATCATTGCACGCTACAAAGAAAGTAAATTCATTCACGAACCTGAATGACAAACTGATTGACATTGAAGTTGACATTGAAATGGTGAGTCATAATTAATTGTTAAGTGGGTTATTCGATATGATATCTCATTTTATAAATTTATCTTATCCAACTCTTTTTGTACATGTTCATTTAAAATAATTTACTATTATCTTTTATGTTTTGAGATTAAGTTAGTATCTATGATGAATATGCTGGGTTGTGTGTTGTTTCACTTATTTTTGAATTACATAACTCAATAAATAGGTGCTTCTTCCCGACGAAGTGCACGAAGGATGAACACTCACTCAATTTAGGGATCCAGATTCAAACATCCTAAAGTCTAGAATCCTAGGACTCTTGGATATGATTAACCCTTCACTGTCATACTAGCTAATATCTTAGCAAACCTGCAGTTCATCAAATGCCAACTTGAGTTTAACTTCCATCTTTTCTTTGAACTGCAGCATGTGCTATCAGCAGTAGGCTGTAGAATGCCACTTTGAGTTTAACTTCCATCTTTCCTTGAACTGCAGCATGTGCTATATGCAGTAGGCTGTAGGTTAAGTATTTGACTCTATTATAATAAATGATCAGGTTTTTTTCAAGGATTTGACTGCGAGTAAACTTTCAGGCTTTTGTATGTTAACTGGAGGAACGGTAGCTCACTATAGCAAGCAGAGTATCTTTCATAAATCAAAGTGGAAAATGCTGTGGTAAAAAAATAAAAAATATCTCTGCATGTATTGAAGCTTCACACGTAAGTTGCAATGAGACACTAGCAAATGGCTAGACCCTCGACTGTTCAAAATGCTGATTCAATCTTTATTATCTTATGCTGTTGTTCTATAATATCCAATTAAACCAAATAGGTTGTGAGCTATTAGCCATATTTTTTGACATTTGATTTGTACCTATGATCATGATGGCATTGTATTTCAAAATGTAGGACACAGTGATGCAAGATGTCAATATACCTATATATAGTGATGACTTGGAGTTCTCTGTGGATGAAATGGATTCATTTGGTGATCCAAATAAATAATTCTCACTTCATGGTCATGACAGTAAATTTGAATCCTAATATGGAGGCATAAGAATATTTGACGATATTGAATATAGCAGCAAAGACAGGTGGGATGGTAAAGTAATTGTCTCATTCTATTTTAGTTCCGGTTTTATCTTTTTGAAAGCGGTGAATATTGCTGAACTATATACTGATATGACTTCTTATGTATAACAGGTAGGTGTAACTTCCTTGAGGAAAACTCTTCAGATGAATGAGAACATGATTTATCATTAAAGACTAGCCGAATGAAGTGAACCGTAGATCTATTGATAATTTCAAGACCTATTACAATTGGAGACCTATAAATTGAATTGTCATTTCAGCTGATTAGTCTTTATAATTCTGTTTACGAAATGAAAATGGATAAATTAACTGACAAAAAAACTCAAATGATTTTAGGAGGACAATGATGTTGACAACTTGAATTTTGAAGAACTGTTCCTTTGAATGTTAGTAAATTTTGATGATCTTCTTTCGTCTCCCTTATTGTAGTGTTTGTATGTGAAACAAGAAAAATCCTCTTAATTTTAAATTAGTGTTTATTTTCCTAAATTTTATGTATCAATGACTGCTATTTAATTATTGTTATTTAAACTTCTATGATCATTTTCATTTTCTGTAACATATTGCAAAACAAATTCTTTTGCTTCTAATGTCATTTGTTCGGCAAACTGCGTCTCGGTGCGGACATTCTTATCTTGGGTGAATTTTTCATGTTGAGACTACTAAAACATGAATATCAACTCTATGTATGAATACCTAGGTCATTTATTAGTCTAAGAAACATCCTATTTAACTTCTATATTACAAATAACATCCTAATAAACTAAAGTAAAAATTATGCCTCCCTTGATTGTTGTTTTCAGTGAATAGAAATAAGAGGCTTAGTTGTATTTATATCAATTTTTTTTAATTAAACAATTATTTCAAATGTAATTGATTTATTTCTAAACATTTAGTTCAATTTTAATTTTCTTCAAATATAAAGGCTCTAGAGCTTTTCACCAGTGGTTACACAATCATAATGGCAATAGCGAAATTATCAATTTGCATCAACTAGAGTAAGTTTTTTTTTATAGAAAAATTAGAGTAAGTTTATTATTTAACATTTTATATTTAGTTGTCTTTTATTTCTTCTTCATTAATTATATGTACTGAAACTGTTAACTCTTTTTTTTATTGAACGTGCGTAATTATCAAATATGACCGATAATACTTATCCAAATGATATAAAATATATATTAACTCTTAGATTAATTAATTGATATTTATGTCTTGCAGGTATCGGTATCCAGCTTGTATAGTTATGTGTCGGTGCGGCTGAAAATCATCGTAAGGTTAAATAAATTGCTTTCTATTTCAATCATTCAAGGTGTGTAATTTTAATTAAATATCCGAACAATGTTTATTTTCTGAAATTTGAATCATCAATGACTGCTATTTAGTTGCTCTTATTTATTTATTCTGGTACGATCAACTTCATTTTATATGCCACATTGCAAAAAACTTATTATGCTTCCGATATTATTTGTTCGACAAACTGTGGCCCGACGCAGTATTTCATAAAATACTATATAATTCTGAGTTTGTATTATTAACAAGTACTCAAACAAATATTATATTTATGATCTCATTTATGATACTTTTATTCACATTTTTTTAAACAATAAAATAGTTACCTTATTAATATGCACATATTCAAGTACATTTAACGATTTACAATTCTGCTCCAAACACTAATGGACTATTGTCACAAAAATGCAAAAGAAAAAAAATTAATTTCTGTGCATTTTCTTTTCCCATAATGAAAATTTATTTATTTAAAAATATGACTATCAACCGTTATTAATCACTTAATAATTAAGATCTACACATTACGATCATTAAATTTTAATTTTTTTTTCTGAACCACATTTTGTCGTCAATTGCACCTGGGTGCGGGCGTCCTACCTAGTATGATACAAAGTGAAGTAAATCAAGTAATATTGGTCTGAGCACTAACAAAGTTGAGCAGTATCTCCAATATTATTGACAAATTTATTGATGTTAGTACGTGATCCTGTAAACACATAGATGTCGCACACTTAGTCACTCCAAACGGGTCAACACAGCTCAGACCAAACGCAAGACAACAATACAGGTTTCAACTTTAAACAAGGAAGCAACACCATCCGAAAGCCCACGCGCTCGGAACAACAAACAGAAGGTACCAGGACAAAACATGAACAAACAAGCAAGATCCCACATCAAAGAACAATAAAAGACCACATACTCAACCGCCAATATATACAACACATTTATGACAGTTACAAGGTATGCTCGTTACTCAACCAATACTACTGTTACGCTTCATACACTAACTTGAGCGTCGGAGAGTCGAAGGCGGAAACAATCCGTCAAGGCTTCTAACGACCATTTGGTGTATTACTCTTAACAGCAGGTAAATGACGTCATATACGCGACAACTCAGATCATCAGAATTGACCCCATCCACACTTCTACTGGGATTCCTACGGAGTTTGGTAGAAATAATTGGCGCCGTCTGTGGGAAACAAGCAATCGTAAACCACCCAAAACCGTAGCAGCGAAGATGGCAACAGACCACGTTACACCCAAAAACCGAAAGACGAGAGACGCGTTCGTCGACGCGATCAGCAGCATCAACGACCTAACGGAGGACGAAGCAGCAGCCCACCTCGTGAAATAACTCCAAACGGCCCGAACCGAAA
Source organism: Geum urbanum (assembly GCA_946800695.1). NCBI lineage: Eukaryota > Viridiplantae > Streptophyta > Magnoliopsida > Rosales > Rosaceae > Geum > Geum urbanum. The sequence continues at coordinate 31,268,291 of OX327017.1, forward strand.
GAGACCAGGAACGCCAAGCCCGACAGCGCTTGGAGGATCGGCTTGACGCGTTAATCCGAAGCCAAGAGACCCAACGAGAAGAATCTGGACCAACGGAGGAGCCAGGGACAAGCGGGCAAGTCATCAGGGTAGACCCACCGTGGGGACAGCGAAACAACCAGCTCCCAGGACCTCCACCGCCGCCCGAAAGGACATGGGAGTACGATAACGAGGAACCTACCACTACAGTCGGGAACGCCATGCTCCGGCGAATAGAGGAGATGGAGGCCGAAATCATGTCACTCAAGAAAAACACGCATACCGGGCCAAAAGGAATGTACACTCCCCGTGTGAGCCCCTTATCGAACAATATCCTGGCGCAGGGTAGGGATCCGTACTCCAAAACAGTTAAGATCAGCAGGTTCAACGGGAAGGGAGATCCGCGAATGCACATTGACGAGTACCAATCCGCCACCGCAGGTACCCGGTACTCGGATGCAACCCTCTGTTTCCTGTTTCAGGAGACACTGGCGGAAGAAGCACGAAACTGGTTCTACGAGGTGCCAACGGGATCCATCCACTCGTTCGATGAACTCACAGAATGCTTACTCAAGCGATACCGGCTACAGGGCGAGTACAACACCGCCAGCACGCTACTAAAGGTACGTCAGGGGGACAATGAAAACCTATCCGGCTTCATCAACCGGTGGAGGGCCCTTGTGAACACGTGCAAAAACCTCGACAAAAACGTATCAAAACGGCGCTACTAGAGAATCTGACGGGAACCTCGTTCGTGGAGAAGATGGTCAGAAAGGACCACCTCGGGTACGACGAGATCATCGACCTAATCGTCCAGAAGGCACTGGTGGAAACCCACATGTACGGAGCTCAAGGTCCAAGCACGGCACAGACCTCGAAGACACACGGCTACACACAAGATCGCCCGTCGTCCCCCCATACAGCCAAGAATCTGCCACCAAAAGCATAGTCCACCGCGTCCCACAAGCGCGAAGACCATTATCGCGAACACAGGAACCACAAAGCAGTATCAACAGACGCATCGCGAGTGCTCACCACCGCGAAACCCACCACCCAGAGATCCACACCAGCGACATGCAGTCTTTTCCATCACCCAGGGCACAAACGAGGAAGTGCTCAAGCAGAACAAACGACAAATCCCCCGCCTATGCCTAGGGCGCCCGGCATTGCCTCTATGCAGAACAACAGGGGAACGTGGTGCATGTATCATGATTCGAATACCCACAACACCAATGATTGCGAAATCTTAGCCAAGGAAATCGAACGATTGCACACGGAGGGAACGCTGATCTTCTGAGCAACGAACGCGGAACGCCCATCGACGGATATACGAACAAGGGGCACCATCAACAACATCAAGGGCGGGAAGAGGAAGGCCGAATGCCCACGGGAACGAGAAGAACGCCGACCTAGGGACGTATTTGCGGTACATCCCGAAAATCCACCAAAGGCTGTCGAGAAGGATTGGCCCCCATTCACCTTCACCTACAAGGAAGAAGGCAACCAAAACAGCACACTCCCGTTCGTCATCGACGGAATGGTGGATCGATACTTAGTCAAGCGCATCCTCATCGATAACGGAGATTCCATCAACATCATCTTTCGAGAGGCATACGAAGGCCTCAAGCGCCTGAAATGCAAGATGACGTAGGACCACGAGAGCATCGCCAGCTTCTCAGGTGAGACCACTTACCCTCATCGGTAGCGACTACATGCGATTCGGCATCGGTGCACCAGGAACCCCACAGAGTGAAATCAGAACAGACTTCGTTATCATAGACCTCCACACGTCCTACAACATGATCCTCGGACGACCGGATATCTCAAAGCTGAGGTTGATCATTGCAGGCCACATGCTCATGGCAACGTTCCCGACAGACTATGGAATCGGCACGATCATGGGGTATGACTTCGTGGAAAAAACTGTTCGACCCGACAAAGACAACACGCGATTGGAAGTACTCGCAGTGGCAGAGTGTTCCCCTGAAGAGCAGTAACCTGATGACCCGCGTGACGGATTGAACACTATCTGGCCCACCAAAGAACGAGAGGGGCAACGCACGATACAACTATCCTGTGAACACCCGAAGCGCACGATTCGCATCGGCGCGCAATTAGAGCCTGACATGGCGGCTCGGCTGACCCAAGTCCTGAAGGACTTCCAACAGGTATTTGCATAGTCTTACACGGACATACGTGGAATCGCCCCAAGCATCATCTCCCACAAACTCAGCATCAGCTCACTGGCAAGGCTGGTAAAGCACAAACGGCGGGTGTATGACCAAGAACGATATGCGGCTATGCACACGGAGGTCGACAGGCTGCAGAAAATCGGTTTCATCCGAAAAGTTGACTACCCAAAATGGATCTCCAACGCCGTTATGTTCAAGAAACAAAACAGATCTTGGTGCATATGCATAGATTACAGCAATTTGAACAAGGCCTGTCCGAAAGATAATTTCCAGTTACCCCGTATCGATCAGCTCGTAAACGCCACTGCCGGGCACGAACTACTGTCCATGATGGACACATAATCGGGGTATAACTAAATCCCCATGAACCCCGAAGACCAGGAGGCCACGTGCTTCACAACGGATAAGGGGCTCTACTGCTACATAGTCATGCCGTTTGGCCTGAAGAATGCGGGCTCCACGTACCAAAGATTGATGAACATCATATTTGACGGGCTGACGGGCGAAATTGTAGAAGTCTACATCGATGACATACTAGTCAAGAGCACCAAGGCAGCGGATCACCTCGAACACCTACGAACCGTGCTCGAACTTCTAATCAAGAACGGCATGCGATTGAACCCGGCCAAATGCACGTTCGGCGTGACAACAAGCAAGTTTCTTGGATACATCATCAGCAAGGGGGGCATCGAGGCCTCAACAACAAAGGTCAAGGCAATACTAGACATGCAACCCTCCATGATCAAGGCCGAACTCCAAAGCCTCATGGGAAAACTGGCATCCCTCAATCGCTTCATCTCCCGTTACTCTGATAAGTGTGCACCGTTCTTCAAAGCCCTCCAAACAACAAACAAGCGAAGCGTCGTTTGGACAACCGACTGTGAAGCAGCGTTCGCATCAGTCAAGCAGTACCTCACCTCAATCCCCCTCTTGTCTAAACCTGTGAAGGGAGAAGCCCTCTACCTGTACCTATCTGCTTCACTAACGGCCGTCAGTTCGCCCTGGTCCGAAGAGAAACGAATTCCGAATTGCCAGTCTTCTTTACCGGAAAGGGCATGACACCCCCAGAGACCATTTACCTTATAATCGAGAAAGTGACACTTGCACTCGTCTCAGCTGCAAGGTGACTCAGGCCATACTTTCAAGCCCACAGCATCCACGTCCTCACCAACGTCCCATTGCGACAAGTATTACAATCGCCCGACCACAGTGGTCGACTGGCGAAGTGGGCCGTCGAGCTAAGCGAATACGACATCCACTACGCGCCCCGAACAGCAATAAATGGCCAGGCTATCGCAGACTTCATTTTTGTCCTTATCTATTCATTTTTGTCCACGATGTTCTCCATATCTATTCATTTTTGTCCACGATGTTCTTTCTACTATGACTAGGAAGTTGTGCAACTCTAATCTCCTCCATTGTATTTATGTTGGTTTGAGTGGGCCAGTGATTAGTCATCTCCTCTTTGTCGATGATTCTATTTTTTTTTTTCTTAAAGCTAATTTGGCTAATTTTGAAATCTTCTCAGATATGATCGAATCATACTGCCTTGCCTCATGTCAACATATTAATAAACAAAAATCTTCCCTGTTTTTCGGTCTCAATACTAATCCTTACATTTCTCACGTTCAAAAGTTGCCACTTTGGGATATATTAAGGACCAAGTCCTCAAGAAACTGGCCAATTGGAAATCCAACTCTTTTTTGCGGGCCGCGAGGTCCTTATCAAGTCTGTTGTGGCTGTTATCCAGGCTTATCCTATGTCGTGCTATAAATTCCCTAAAAGCACGTGTTCTCAGCTCGATTATGGCCAAATTCTGATGGGGTCCACCAACTCCTCGGTTATTCATTAGAAGAATTGAGATTCCTTATGTAACTCCAAAGATATTGGAGGTATGAGATTTCGATCCTTAGAACACTTTAATGATGCTCTTTTGGCAAAACAATGTTGGAGACTTATCCACAATCAAGACGCCCTACGGGTTAAAGTTCTTAAAGCTAGGAATTTTTCCAACAATTCTTTTTCCAATTCCACCAGAGGCCATTCCCCTTCCCGAGTTTGGTCAAGTTTGTTCAGAGCTAGACATATTATTCTTGATGAGGCTTCCTAGAAAATCGAAGATGGTAATAATGTAGATTTTTGGAGAGAGATAACTGGCTCCCCTTCTTAGCCTCCAAACACCTCTCGGATCCCCCCCCCTCCTTTATAATCTGAAAGTTGTGGATGTTATTGATTTTGAGTCTCAAAGATAGAAGTTGGATACGATCAATCCCCCCCTGTTGAGGCCCAAATTTCCGCTATCCAGGTTATTCCTATTATCTACCCTCCCTATCCTGATAAGCTCATCTGGCTGGCAGGAAAAAAAAATGGTAATTATTCAGTTCGATCAGGGTATCATTACCTTGTGGGTTTCACTCCCAGGTTCCCAATTCCCATCTGCATCACTATCACTTTATTCAACCATCCTTTTGGAAGCTCACCAAGAAAATTCAGTATCTTCCTAAGTTCCGTCTTTTTTTTTTTGAGAACTCTCTCGGATTGTCTCCCTACCAGAGCAAACCTTTATCAAAGACTTATCATCAAGTTTGATTTATGTCCTATCTGTCTAGAAGCTATTTAATCAATTGAACATTTGTTACTCGCTTGCCCTTGGACTCGTGTTGTCTGGCTTGGTCACCCCTTTGGCATCCGTTTCAATCGGGCGGACATCACCTCGTTGGATTTTTGGTTAAAGCCATTCCTCCTAAGTATCAGGTTGAACTCGATTCCTGCTCATAATATTGTCACTAACATATTGTTTTATTTTTTGGCATATACGGAAACATAGGTGCTCTTGTATTTTTGACCATATGGATCCTCGCCCAGTCTTGGTGATCAAGAAAGCTCACTCTACCTCCTTGGAGTTTCTTCACCGTCCTTCCTCTCTAAGGAACCATTTGTCCAATACTACTCCTACTCCCCCCTCTTTAGTTTGGATTCCACCGCCTGGAGATCTTCTTAAGTTTAACACCGATGGGGCCTAGAACTCTCCGACTTTTATGGGGCCGGGGGCATCATGGTCATTATTCGAAATTCTTTCGGAAACCTTGTTCAAGGCTCAGCTCAATCCATTCATGCCCTGGCTGCTGCTACTGCTACTGCTGAGGCTTTGGCTATCATTGACGGGTTAAAATTAGCTCTTTCTATGAACATTTCCACTTTTCATATGGAGTCTGATTCCCTTCAAGTCATCTCTGCTATCAGAAATTTCAATATAGTGATTGATTGGACTATTGCTCCTCTTATTTCCCAAATCATTACTATGGTCCCTTTTTTCACTATTATTCATTGGTCTTGGACTAGCAGAAAAGCTAACTTTGCCGCTGATTTTATCGCGACCTTGGCTTACAAGAGAATGAGTCTCTTTGACTGGTTTGTCAATCTTCCTTCCTCTTTTTTATTTTTGTTACGTGCTGACTCTCCCTACACCGTAATTCAAGAGCATGTTCTTGACATTCATGATGATGGTGACTAGAATTTTGCTTTTTCTTAATCGAATTCCTTTTTGTCAAAAAACAATCGTTAGATCCTCCCGTTAGGATTAACGGGGAGGATTGTTGGTTTTAAGTTAGCCCAAGCGGGTCCCACCAGGCTCCGTCAAAACTCAAAAGTCTCCCCCTGCCTTCTTTGCATTTCTCTGCAAAAAAAAAACAAAGACCCAAAAAAATATATACATTCCTTTCTCTCTCTGTGTTATTCCGGTCGACTATGTCCGCAGTAGCACCGGCGTATTCTACTCTCAGATACCTTACAATCAGAAACTCACGTGACCAGTCACGTGACTCCCCTTCTTCGTTTCTCAAAGTTTCGATCTTGGGATTCAGGGCGGCAAACCCGCCGGTTCTTTCTCGTAAATTCGATGAAATCTGGGGGCCGTTAAGGGCTTTGACCCCGGAAAAGTCGCTGAGAGAGCTCGATGACTCGCCGGTATCGGTCCATCTGGAGCCCATCTCCGGCGAGGCCCACTTCGATCGGGTCGTCGCCGACGAGCAATCGTTCATTGTCGTTTGGTACGTTTCTGGGGTCTGTCTGATTGGGTTTTGGGTTTTGTGTTCTGGGTTTTTAATTAGTTGAGAAAATTTAATTTAAAGTTTCGATTTTTTTTTGAATTGTTTGTCTTGATTGCACTATGCAAAGTCTTGTGTGTATTATAATGTGGTTAGAGTTGTGGTTCATTTACAATCAGTATAGTTAATTGGTTCTGTTTACCTTGATTAGTTTGTAATGTGGAATGTATGAAGCTAGTATTGAAATGGTTGAAATGGGTTTATGAAGTTGGGCTGTATGTATATATGTGTAGGATGGCAACCTGGTGCAGGAAATGTATATATCTGAAACCGAAGTTGGAGAAGATGGCAGCTGAGTACTTTCCGAGGTTAGTTCCATAGTTCTCGACATTAAATATAATACAGAGCAATGTCAATTGGAATTTGGAACTTCGGCACTTTGTATTTTTCTGTATTGGAGCTGCACTACTTTGTTAGTTTTATTTACCATGTACGCATTATCGGTGAGGTTGATGTCAATCTAAACCGGCTTATAATCAGTTCTAAATCTGAATTGAATTTTGTGTAGATTGCGGTTCTATAGTGTTGATGTCAATTCAGTTCCACACAAGCTGGTTACTCGTGCTGATGTCACTGTGAGTTTATCTTCATACTTGGATGCTTTATATGTGTGTATTATTCTTGAACTGGTCCCGTGTAGCTATCAAGCAATCATGATAAACAGTTTTCCTCATGCAATCATTCTCTTGTACAAATGTGAATGATAATAATAGTTTCAATCGACTTAAAATTGTGGATAGGAACCTAAGGATTATTACTTTTACCCTTTAAGGTTGTATTAGTAACCAAGTTACTTTCTATAAATTTTAATTGTGAGTATATCATCTATGTTTCATTGTCAATTGAGAAAAAAAAATCTGTGAATCCTTTGATGTATTGAAGTGATGTTACAACTTACAACCATATACTCATAGGAAAAAAGCTTATGAAACTTCAACGCGTTGTCAGCTTTACAAGACTAATCACATACATCTTCTGCTCTCCACTTTAAAACCATACATTTCTTAGCATCAATGCATGATGGGTTTCAGTCTGTGATAGGGTTTCATGAACTTTGTGAGTCGTGTTATTTTCCCTTACTTCTACCAGCAGAATGTTGACTGATGGTTTTATTTTCTGTGTATCTATACATGCTGGATTTCATATCTTTGCAGAAGATGCCAACTATACAGGTAAGTGCAATATCACTAAGATATTTTTTTTTAAAAAAACTAGGGATATTCATCCTTCCTGTCCAATTTTCTTCTCCTTCGTAACAAGGACAATTGTTTTACAGCTTTGGAAAGATGGCAAGAAACAAGCTGAGGTAATAGGAGGTCATGGAAAAGCATATTTAGTGATAAATGAAGTTCGTGCAATGATTGAAAGTGACGAGAGCACTTAGGTATCATTTTACACATTTGTAAATTTTTCCATAAATCCACCAACATAGTAAAGAGAATCAATTGCAAATGGTTCCTTTTGCTTTTCTCAAGTGCCTGCTTTCTGCAGGTACAATTGATTTTGTTGCAAGTCTTGGCTTAGCCAGTATACTCAATAGCTACATAACAATGATTTTTCCCTTATCAAGCGTGTCACAAATCTTCTCCAGGCAGGCTCTTTGCTGCAGCACGACAATTGTAAGATTAATTGTTGTGTTTTCATGCCTGAAAAGGACCGACAGAGACGCAGTTACAGTGCGCTGAAGAGGTACTCAGACATTGTGTATATATAGTCGATAGTAGAAAGCCTTCAATCATGTGCAGAATTCTGTGAGTTGGGTGGCTTTTCTGCCCTTTTCATATTACATACCATCAGCATTATATGGCAAGTACAAAGTTGATAGGTGGAATGACATGCGTGATTTTGGCTTCCACTTCGTTCTTTTTCCTACTTTTTTTTTTTGTTTCTCTTCTCTACCTATGGAACTCTAGATTGCATTGCTTGAAACGATATGATGGCCACTTGGAAGGCATTTCCATTTGCTGCCTTCCTGGTATTAGATCAGAACAAAGCTGTTTTATTGCATTCAACTTTTATTTTCCCTCACATCTTTTGGTATGGCATGTTCAAAATGAATCATTTCAAGCTTCTTCCCATTTTATCACCCTCTTCCAAATGGTGCCTTACTCAAAATGCTCACTCCAAAATGAGGTAGTTTATACTTGAGCAGATGATGCTATTCGATTGGTATTGTTTAATAGTACATGAGTCAATCTTATACTCCAGCAGCGTAAAGCATAGCAAAGCAAATACTGCAACATACCTCAAGCACGTACAACAAAGCTGATGTTGCTAACAGTTTATGTTCTCCTATGAAATAGGCAATTTCTTCGACAGAAGAAAAGACCACCTTCAAGCATGAGGCAACTGGTGTGATATAGGAGTTAAGCTTCTTTGTTCTATGGGCGAGCCTATAACGCATTGGACTGTGAACATAAATATAACAAATGGGTCTATTAATGTACCAAGTGATGTATCCGCCTCATATAATCAATATTCGTGCCAGACATCTATAAGGCCGGTTGAGGGAAGCAGGAAAAAAAAAGCTATAATTACCTCAAGTTTTAGTTGGTTCACTTGACAATTGTGCAAGTTTGGGATCTGTAGATCTGATAGATTATGCCAAACTTATTGTTCCAATTAATGGGTAGCATAACAAGCTAGTTAGTAAAAAGGGTACGTAAATTATACGTAAAAAATATGTACTTGTATAATTCAATAGTTTTATATGAATAAAATTCGTAAAAATTTGGTATAATTTTTTTTAAAAAAAATTTAATTTTTTTTTAGGAAGAGTTCTACGGAACTCCAATAAAAAAATTAATAAAAAAATTTATATTGAAAAAAATGTAAAATTCTCGAATAATTATCGAATAATTCGACCAGGTTAAAAAAACACTTTTTTTTTTTCTCGAATCTTTCGAATAATTCGAAAAACAAACTTTTTTTTTTCAAAAATTCGTTAATTTGCGAATTTACTAACAGCAGTTAGGTGTAGAGACACCAAATAATACAAATTTGCAATTAGTCAAGCTCAAATCATCCTCATTAGACACCATCACTTCATTTTCATCGAGATATAATAATATATATACAGTATAACAATAGCTATATTCTCATTTTTTTTACCATCATTTAATCTTAACAGGTAGTCGAGTTAGTAAAAAACTGTAAGTAGAGAAAGAATTGAGATGATTGTGACACAGATTACTCCTAAAAGATACATTCCAGAAAACTGTGCCATTTCGATCAAACAGAAAATTTATGCAATCTTGGAATGTAACAAAAGAGCATCAAATTTTTGAGGAGTAGGTAGCAAACATTATACACAATATTATGATAAGAGAATCATATATGTAAAATTTTGATAACTTAATATTTAATTAATTAAAATCTTGATAAAATAATATGTTTTTTCGGTCTCAATTTAAGAATTTTAAATATTAATTAATTTAATATTCAATTAATTAATAATCTTGTTAAATTAATAAATTTTATTAATCACGAGATTATTAATTTATTGCCAAATTTTACTGTATCATAAATTCACGTATCCCCTTCCCTCCACCCCATCACCGTCTATTCATCATCAGACGACTCATATCTGCCTCCCCGTCTTACAAAAAAACATATCTTTCTCTGGATCTCTCTCTCAAAACTAAAAACTAAAAAGCGGTCGTTTCGAAGAATGGCACCACACGATCTCATCATCCCCCCAAAACTTCATTGTTCTTCTTCTTCCCTTAGCTTTAGGCTTTAGCTCCTCCGTATTCTCTTTCTCTCTCTCCTCTGTAAATCTCATCTTTCTAACCCCTTCATATTTTTCCCAAATTCCATCAGCTAGATTTAACCATTACACAAAAGAAGAAAAAGGTTCATGCACATACACAAATAATAAATTCATATTCTTTTGACAATTGATACTATCTATATACACGAATTGAAGCTCATTTGATCCTTCCAAGTTTCTTGGACGACGCCAAACCCCGGTGTTTGATCATTCATTCATTCCCTCGAAATTTTTTTTTTATTTCTGTTACAGTTTTTTCAATGTTGCATTGATCAACAATTATATGTTTTTACGGTCTCCATAACTTTTATCTTCATGTGATTTGATGATGATGCGATGGCAGAGGATCTGTTCATTTTTTTGTTCGTGTTTGAATCCATGTGAGAATTTCTGCTCACCCTAAAAGGTACGAAATTTATGATTTTTTTAACATGAAACTAACTGAAACTTTTAGAATTTCAATTTGATTTTTAGTTTGGATGAAAATTTGTTAATATGTAATAATGTTTTTTTTTTGGGATTAGAGTTTTGGAGATGGCTAGTGGGGAAATGTTATCAAGCCTAGATAGTAATATGCAAGGTTCCAATGGGAATTTAGAGGATGCTTTGCAGAGTGAGCTTGAGTTGATTCTAAGGGGGCAGCACAATCAGCAAGTTGCCCTTCACCTGAATAGCAGAGGGGATTTTAACATGTATAGGAGTGGCAGCGCACCGCCCACGGTTGAGGGGTCGCTGAGCGCGGTGGGTAGTCTTTTTAGGAATTCTGATTTTAGAGATAGGGATATCCGTAGTAGGATTTGTAGTAGTTACAACAACAATGTGGGGTTGTCTGAGGACGAGATAAGGTCACATCCTGCTTACCTTTCGTACTATTATTCCCATGAGAACATTAATCCACGGTTGCCACCGCCATTGTTGTCGAGGGAGGATTGGCGTGTTGCGCAGAGGTTTCAAGGCGAGGGGTCTTCTTTTGAAGGGATGCCAGATAGGAGGAGGAATGGTTTTGTTAGGGATGAGAATATGTCGTTGTTCTCGATGCAGATGGGGATGGGGAGTTCTACACAGAAAGCAGCGGAGAATGAGTTGATGGAGTTGAGAAATGTGCCTAGGCAAATATCGTCTGTGTGGCTTGATAGAGGCTCGACTAATGGATTCTCGAATGTTGGACTTGGTGCAAGAAGACGAAGTTTTGCTGACATTCTACAGGTATTTCATACGATAAAGATTTTACTTAGTTATTCTATGGCTCTTATGTCTCTGTTTTTTGGTTTTGTGTTATATTAATAAGTGACATATGTTGCAGGAAGGAATTGATCAGCCTTCTTCCTTATCAAGGCCATTAAGCTGTAATGCTTATAGTGATATCGTAGATTCAACAAGCATAGCAGATACACATCCATTGGGATTATGTAATGAGGTGAATTCTGTAGAGGCATTGTGTAATGGAGGAGCTCCATGTGGTCTAGTAGGTGTGCAAAGCCATGGTTCCACAGTTTCTCATTCCTTTACATCTTCGGGAGGTCCTCCTTTGTCAAGAAGCAGAACTCCAGAACCACAAATGTTTGCTTGCTCTCAGAGTTCTGGTCTTCCTCCAGTTGGGAGTAAAGTATTTCCTATTGAGAAAATGATTGTTGCTGGTGTAGATACCCGAAATGATAATTTGTTTGGGATGACTGAGCTGGTCAATATGACAGCCAATTTATCTAGCTTAAGCCTCCCAAATATTAAATCAGTAAATGAAGATAGTTGTCTTCAGTCTAAGCTTCAAATGGACCTTGATATTCAGCGTGATTTTATGTTCAACACGCCAAACGATCACAACAAGAAGCTGCGACAACTTATAGAGAAGTCAAATGCTGAAACATTTTCTCTTCCTACAAATTATGCTCATTTAGCAAACAAAAATGGGATTCTAACAAATCGGAATGCTTTAAATGGGCCCCTTAATTTTCCTAGAAGGACTTCCTCGCCCAGTCTTTACTCGAGAGGGAGTTCTTCAGGATTTGGGACTTTGGAAGGGTCTAATGGTCATCTTCAGGATGCAAATACTCCAGGAATGGACTTTGATAGCCACAATGCTGGTGTCCTACCTGTAAATCAGAAGTTGAGCAATCATCTTGATGCAGGTTATTGTGTTGTTTATGAATTATGAATTTTTTTTTTCAGCCTTTGTTGGCTAACTCAATTTTCTTCTTGTTGTCGAGTGCAGTAGATTTAAGTGGTAATGGTGATGAGCAGAGTATGAACAGACTAGGAAACAAAGTAGGGCATGACCTTCATTCTTCATTTGAGGATCCAAATTATATACAGTTTTTGCAGAGAGCTGATTGCGCAGCGCGTGCTATGGCTACTCCAAGTGGTTATTATCCGAGTAAAAATAACTTTGGGACTTTGCATGGTAACATACAAGGGCATCAGAAAGCATACATCGAAACATTACTAGCTCAAAGAAAGCAACAAAATGAATTATCACTTTTAGGTAAATGTGGGGGGTTTAATCACGGATATTTTGGGAATCCATCATATGGACTCGGCATGACATATTCAGGAATCTCCATGCCATATTCTATTCTTCCTTCTGTTGGATCCGGAAGTTCAATGTTTCACAATGATAAGATTTCCCGCTATAATTCTACGATGAGAAGTTCAATGGGTATGGTCAGTGCCTGGCACCCAGATGTTGGAAGTGACTTAGAGGGCAGACATTCATCAACACTTTTAGAAGAGTTCAAGAACAACAAGAATAAGTCTTTTGAGCTAGCAGACATTGTTGATCATGTAGTTGAGTTCAGGTATGTATAGTGTTTTTGTTTTTGTTATGTATGTTTCTTAATTAGGTTGCTTTGGCTGGGATTCTTACTTCCTCTTTCATGTTTCGAATGCAGTACTGATCAGTATGGAAGTCGCTTTATTCAACAAAAGCTTGAAATTGCCACTACAGAAGAAAAAATGAAAATATTCCCTGAAATACTTTTGCATGCTTGCACCTTGATGACTGATGTATTCGGAAATTATGTCATACAAAAAGTATAAACCTTGTATTTCAAAACCTCCAAGATACCTTCCTTTCATGCAATAATTATTAATAAAGTTTTATGTGAATTGCAGTTCTTTGAGCATGGTACAGAAAGCCAAAGAAAGGAGTTGACAAGCCAACTTAATGGCCATGTTTTGCCTCTCAGTCTGCAAATGTATGGTTGTAGGGTGATTCAGAAGGTGATTCTTGATACTAAATCGTCGGTTTTATTTGTTTTATATTATATTAAGGACGTATTGATGAAGATAATTTTCATATGTAAATATGGGGCATGTAAAGTATATATATGCTTGTGCCTTGTATGACTGTCATTATGACTTTTTATCATGTCTTGCTATGCTCAAAACTGGTTTAATATGAGCACTAGGATGCAGTGAAAAATGAAGACCCAAACATCATTCTACTTTATTAAATTTTCGATCCGGTATCAGACGCAGCATAATGGGACAAGAAGTTTAATGCTTTAACTTTTTTGCATAGGCTCTGGAAGTGGTTGATGTGGATCAGCAAACTCAAATGGTGTCCGAGCTCAACGGTTCTATCATGAAATGTGTCCATGATCAGAACGGAAATTATGTCATTCAGAAGTGTATAGAATGTGTCCCTCAAGCTGAAATTCAGTTCATCATTTCATCATTCTACGGGCAAGTTGTCACACTTTCCACCCATCCTTATGGTTGTCGTGTCATCCAGGTTAGTCGTTTGCATTCCCGTTTTCTTGGTAAGGATTTTTTGTTATTTTCATTCCACTATTTACTAGTGTAATCTCTTTGGATGTCTACAGAGGGTTCTGGAACACAGTGATGATTCAAAGACCGAAAAAATTATCATGGACGAAATCATGCAATCTGTATGCATTTTGGCCCAGGATCAGTATGGAAATTATGTCATTCAGGTATCCCAAACTCTTTGATCTTGGTATGCATATGGTTGAGCTATGAGAACTTCTTTTATATGAATACATTTTGATTCGCTTTTAGCTGTTTGTTAGTATTTTGTCAAGTCATCTAAGCTTCAGATGAAATAGGATATGACATGTCCACAGTGTCATCTGATTGAGATTTTATTTTGATATGTGAAAGCCAACTTTATTGATTTTAATTTTAAAAGACATACTTTGTAAACAATCATCAACCGATTATACCTGATATACATCTCAAATTTGGCAGCACGTCCTTGAATATGGTAAACCACATGAGCGGTCTGAAATAATTCACAAGCTTGTTGGACAAATTGTAAAGATGAGTCAGCAGAAGTTTGCTTCTAATGTTGTGGAGAAGTGCTTGACTTTTGGGAATCCTGAGGAGCGCCAGCTGTTGGTGAAAGAGATACTTGGTTCTACTGATGAAAATGAGCCCTTACAGGTCTGTATTGATTCTGTCAAATTTGCAGGTCTGAATAGTAAGCCTTGCATTCATCTAACCAAATTTGCTCATATTTGCAGGCCATGATGAAAGATCCATTTGGAAACTACGTTGTGCAGAAGGTTCTTGAGACCTGTGATGATCAGAGTCTTGAGCTTATTGTTTCTCGCATTAAGGTTCATTCTGCCTTGAAGTACACCTATGGTAAACACATTGTTTCCCGTGTTGAGAAACTCATTACAACCGGAGGTGAGCTACCCTCATTTCCATTTTCTTTTTATTTCATTCTTGTAAAGTTGAACAACTGCTTACAAAGTTATGATCCACATCATATGCAGAAAGGCGTATGACAATAGGGTTGTCATCGTCAGTTTCATCTTCTTAAGGCATGCCAGTTTTGGAGCACGGCAGGCATTTTCCTTCTAGGCACACCACCAATAAGTATGCACCTTTTGTACAGCTAACGCGGACAGTTACCGTAGTGATATTTTGTGCATCGGATCCCAATAATACAGAGAAAAATGATAGTTGTAAATAAGCATGTCATCCAGAGCCACTTGCCATTTTATGGATCCTCCTCCTATTGTATAGTTTTGGCAAACCTGCTTTCAATCTGACCAGGAAGCATCAGAAGGAGGATCATTCTATGGGATGTCCAGACAAGGAAGGTCAAGTTGGTATTTAAACTCTCCTCCAGCTTTGGATGTACATGTACAAGGTTCATTGTCTATATAACTGCACTTTTAATTTCTAAGAGAGAGTAAATAATAGGGGGATTGTTTATAGTAGAGGATCTTTGCCTTTTTGAGAACGAAACTGTAAATATACTGGAATTTTCTCCTTAGTTGAGGAAAATATTCAATCCAGTGAGAAGCTTTATAATAGTTGTCTGTTTTTGGATTTTGGTTTTTGTAACAACGCTAAACTACTCCAGTTTTGTTTACTGAATCACTCAACGTTCCAACAGATTCGCCGGAAACACATGGAGAACAGAAATTTACCAAAATAGAAGAATCAAATATCACCTTTTTATTTACTCATTTACAATATTGCTCACATGTACCATAGGAAAACCATTTACTGAGTGAGGACACTCTTCCTCATTTTCTTGATTCTCAGAGTCCAAATCCATACTCCCTTCATCTCCTTCATCTTCAATTTGACAATTCAACTTCCGACCAGCTAACCATCCATTCACTCTCCTGTTCTTTAAGATCGCCGCCGACTTCCTCATCAATCTAATATACTTCTTCCTCACCTCCAAAACCGGATGCTTCTCGATAGCAGACTCATCACAGTAAGCCTCTTTAAGTATGACAGTACAAGTCTTGTTCTTATGAGACAAATAAAACATCTCCGGATGTCTCTCAAACATTCTATGCACTTTCTGCGGTAGACACATATACTTGTTCAGACACCTGAGCTTCTTCCTCTCAGCCGCATTCTCAACAAACAGACTAAGCAACTCATGAAACAGCCCCACGACTCGCTTCTCGGATTCATCACTATCTCTCTGCAAGTGCAAAAAATCACCATAAGGTGACACATAGGGGAGTTGCTGAAACTCCTTCAACCAATCTTTGATCTTAGTCCTCAGCCTCAAACCCTTTGAAGCAAAAAGTGGAAACTCAATTGGCTCCATTGGGTTGCCTCCACTATATACACCTTTCTTCATAGCATTCTTTTGCACCACAGACAAAACCTCCTCACTACTACTACTACACTCCACAGCTAAACCCTTCAACCCATCTTCCATCACCACAAACCTAAAAGATCCATCAAGATTCCTATCTGGGTAGTCCAAGAAATCACAAGGCAAACCCAAATACCACTGCATCCCCTGAACTATTTTCAAAGGCAAAACCTTGTCTTTACTCATCAAGACCAACTTTTTCAACCTACACTTCAACTCTTCCCTACATTCCTCATAGACCATATTCTCGTCTCTATCAATCTCAGCTGCTTCTTGGGTCAATCTGAACCAAGGATGGTTATACTTTGGCCCTGTGAACTCTTCGAAAACCGATGGGTACTTCCTCAAGAAATTTGCAACCTTCATGGGGACATCTAATTGATAGGCACTTTTGGAGACTAGAGAGATTGGAATGCAGCCATTGGGGTCTTGAGAAATGCAATTCTTGAGGGAAATGATGGGTTTGAGGATTTGGGACTTGTGGATGTGATCAATGGTGTCAAAGTATGAGTCTTTCTTCCATTTCATGTAGACATTGACATAGTTGGAGATCTGGGTGTACGAGTAGAGAGATTTTGGGGGTTGGTGGTAAAGGGAGAGAAGCTTTCTTAGGGTTTTGGAACTGGGTTTGTTTGACAACATTCCTAGGGGTTTAGGGTGGGGTTTTAGAAACAGAATCAACAATCTTGAGATTGCAGAAGAAGGAAAGAGACTTAAGATTGCAGACAGAGATTTTGAAGCTTTCCCTCTCTCGGGTCGAAATGGTCCGACCCGACTCGTAGTCCGATCCGTTGTATTATTAATTTTCTTTTTTATATAAAGAAATTTTTATTTTTATTTTGAAAGGGAATTTAATTTCTTTTTTATACAAAGAATATGTTATTGAAACTCTTTGTCAGGGTACATAATCTGTAGAATTACTCACACAATCTATCAAAAATAGCAACCTCAAAGTTGCCTAACAACAGAACGAGATATTTTCCAAAACTCCTACTAAATATGATTTTAATTCTACTTTAGCTAATCGAATCAAAGAACTTTTCATATCTTTATACATCAGACGTGTCCGAAAGTTTATTACTTTGATTTGGTTTCGAATAAGCATCATCATTTGATCAAATTAGTTTCTTCTATCCTAGAAGTATGAAGCATCGAGGAATGCTGCTAATTTCATCAGCGAAAAGACTAATATATTTCTTTGTATCTCCTCCAAATCCACGTCTCTAAAGCCGCCGGTAGCCAAATGGAAAGTCAACGTTGACCATATCAGAATAGGTACTTTGGTCGGACAGGCAGAGCTCACCTCATAGAACCACGTTTTACGCATTTCTCAAATAATATGAAGGCACGAGTAAATGGATAGCAAGAAGCCAAGAACTAGGAAATAGAAAAGATGACATTATGGGAGGGAAAACTGTTTATGTACAAAAATTGGATGCCTAATCTTCTAAATCAGAGGTGAGGTATGACAAAAGAAATCAATTGAATCAAAGAATCTAACGTATACACTACGGAATCAAAGCAGTGAGGAGTCAGCTTCCTGTGCCAAACAGCAGAAAACACATGAACCATGTCAAAGCCAATTTCACAAGGTTGAACATGCATTCACTTTTGGCCTCGGGTAGCTAAGAGCCAAAGATTTGAACATGGAATGTGTGTTCGTGTCGTGTCATTCGTGGGATTCTCGTTCCAAAAAAGTTCAACCAGTCTTCTTCCTTTCCGTGCTTAAAATTTCCACCAATGCTTCTTTTTCTCTAGGGAAGGGGGAGAAAGTTCTGAAGACAAAATCACAAACAAGAGGAAAAGATGTTAACAGCTGGAAAACATCTTGCTGGAAATTTACTCGAGGCCAGTTATTACTTTACCTCCTTCGGGGTAGATAGAATTGTAGTGCACTTCAGCCCAGAAGCTCAGACAGATAACTGCATGCAGTAAATTATAAGTACAACAATGGAGGGATGCAACAAAGTAATGCTGGGAGATTTAAACTTCTAGAAGTTGTTACCTCTACTAGACTTTGAAACATGAGGAAGGATCTCAATATAGCAAGTATCCTTGAAAGAAGTGATGACAAATATCTTCACACCATACTGAAATAAAGTAGTGGACAGATCAATGATAGATTCAAGAAAGAAAGTACCAACACATATTATGTATAATTATAGTGCACAAGTATGGCACTTTTACAAAAAGTATCAGCACTGCTAATAAACAACAAGGGCTTAAGAAGGTAACAACAAATTATTGCCTCTGCACATGGGAATCCATGTGAAGTGCTTTAATAAGAGTTTGAAAAAAGAAATGTGAAAGAAAAAAATATGGTGGTGGAGTTGGTGTTAACATAATATGCATTACGTTTATATGCATAACTAAAGAGAACAATTGCCAAAATTTAGAGGTAAAGGCAATGTCTCATACCGAATCTGCAGCAGCCTGCAATGTCACATGGTCGCCCCATTCGCCGCTCCTAAAAACCATGTCAAATGGAAATATAAGTATGCGCAAACTAATCAAAAGATTTGGCTGAAACAAATGAATACATATATTGGCACATACTTGCTCATCTTCTTTATGTAATCAACATAACCCATAGGGACATAACCATCGTACATTTCTGGGTGATCCTTGAGCTGCGACATCAAGAATCATTATGACCTCAAAAAGTTATAATAAAATTTAAAAAATTGCATAAAATATTTAACTATCCACTTACTGAAATGGTAACCAACCTGTTTAATAATTTGATGTCGTACAAGACCATGATATTCAGAAGAACGATATAGTTGATCTGATAAAGCGCGAAACTGGAAAGCACACAATGAGAAACTCCAAAATTAAGAAAAAGGATACTATAACTACACATATCGGAGTTTAATATCCACACCAGCACCAACCTGACAGTTACCATCTCCCTGGATCTTGCACTCCACCAAATCATACAACTGCAATCTAATAAAAGTATATTTAAAAGAAAAAAACAGTCAGAAGTGAAGCATTTCAGACAAAATCTATGAAAATAGATAAAATTTGCAAAAAGAAACCACTTAATAAACTGGCAAGTTTACATAAAAAAAGTGAGCAAAACTGTGTACACACAGGATTTGACTATACATCCGTGTAGACAACTTATCACTCGTACACTTTAACAATCAATCCATAGTATACAAAACAAAACACACCTTTCAATAAGCCTCTGATGATCTGATATTTCTTCATCAACTGTGGGTATTTTCTCATTCGTTTTAGGAATGTGCTGAAAAAAAGGACCATCATTTTGTCAATCCAATTTATTGTGAATTGTTTTTTTTGAAACATTAGGCAGGACCAATACCTAAAAGCAAACAAAAAGCAAAAGGAAATAAAAATGCCAGCAGATAATATAATTCAACACAGTAGAGATATTTCATCCTCCACACAGAGCATAAAAGCTAGACTTACAGGAACAGGAACCATCTGATTCAATCTTCTCCCCACTTCACCATCAAGAGCATACTCGTCCATTATATCCAAGCTATGCAACAAGTCTTCCCCATTCATCCGGTGCTCTCCTTCACAATGTTCATACAATTCCTCGTTTCCATTTCTCCTAGATGCATCCCCCTCTTTTTCGCGAATTCTATAATCATTGCTGTCAATCTTCCTGCCAGATTCACTCACTGCATCCTGAACGTTTTCGAGGCCTACAGACATGCAGCATCAAATCACCAAACACAATAAGTCTAACAAATACACAACACAAACCACCAAAACTAAACGAAAATGCCAACGCTTTCCATACCAGAACCACTATGTCTGTTTGAAGGACCGAGCCAATCTTGTGCAAGAATCGACGCCTGCAAAGGCTCATCTCCATAACCAGAAACTCCCGCCGCCTCTTCATTGGCAAGTCTAGACAGCTCTTCTTGCAAGGCGTGAGCTAAAACTTCATCATTCTCCACATTACAAGGCTCAATGTGACCTTCTCTAACACACTCTACTTGACCAATATTCCGTTCGTATCCGGTGACAGTACTTCGAGAACAATCGTTCGAAAGTGTGCAGTCCAAAAGCTGATGCAGACCCCACCGCACAACATCCTGATCAAGGTTCCATTTTTCCATGTGATTGTATATCATTCCAAACTACTCTGTGTTTGCTCCTACAAGCACCCTAGTAGAGATTCAAATTTCAATCACAACCCAATCTCAAGTTTCAACATTCCAGCACAGCTAATCTAAGTTCATAATCATCTTCAAATTCCATCTCCACATTTCTATCACAACCCCATCTTCAAAACACTATTCATTTAAAACCAATTGCTCTACAAGATTAAAACTTTATGAAATCTACAACATACCCAGAACAAGAAACATGATTTGGAACAATAACAAACACCAGGTTGATGTAAACCGAACCTTTCGAAACCGAAGTCAGGATTTTTTGGGGATGAAAACCACAACTTCAGAAGCTAAAAGATGTAGATGGGCTCGTGTATTGCACGCGCCACCTTGCCTTGGTCGCCGGACAAATAGATTTCTGTCGAAACTCGGGAACTTCAAAGTTGTGGATTTTCAAAAGTGAGTTATGTTTGGCTTCTCTTGGAAATCGAGAACTTGTGTTTGGTTTGTATACGTGGGAACGGTTTGGCCGGTGTGAATGTGGAAACCGCCACTTTATGATTTGGGACGCGGGCGGGTAAGGGCATCCGGGTTCTGCCGGTGACCCTGTTGGAATGACACGTGTCGGTTGCAAGTATTGGATTTGGTATGAAGACCGAATGAGATGGATGTGTCACACGCCGAAGGATGGAATGAAATGAGAAAGCCTCAATCTTTGACCTTAATACGAGGGGGACCTTGAGTGTATGGAGTTTTTAATTGAACATAATCAACCTGAAGAAACAAACTTGGAGGCTTGTAGCTTTGAGACAATAGTTGGATTGATGATCGGAGTTTCAATGTTTCAAACAAGTGTTTGGATTTGCCATTCGCTATTTGGCAAGCCATCTCCGGTAGTAGGAGTTATATTAAAATAAGTTTCTTTGACAATTTTTAATGATAAAGATGTATAATTATACAAATTTATTTATTTTATTATTTTAAGTTTGTTTAAAGAGATAATATTCTTGGTATTCTCATGTGTGTCTTGTTCAAATTAGTATAAAAGTAGATATTCTTTTGATCCCTAATTTATATAGATATTGATTGTAACAGATTGTAATATTTATTTAAGGCCATCTATCGATGAATAAAATACAGTTTCGGATCATATTTTATGTGTAACTATTTCGTTCTTCAACACGTTATCAGTAACTCTTGAGTTGATAGTCATCACCACAAACTCTAAACAACTAAAAAGTCCTCTATCGCCGAAATCATCTCCACCGCTGGTGCTCTGTCGTCCGTCGTCGGATTTCTTCACCGTTGCCGGATTTCGCTTCAAACTTTCCTCAAAGTTTTCATACCGATCAAAATACCCTCGAGGTAAATCGGCTAACCCTCTTTGATTTAGAAATTAGGTTACAAAACTGAATTATCGCAACACCCTAGATCTAGGTCTAGATTTATGTTTAAATACCATGAATTATTATATGCCTCTAGTTCATATGGATTTATGCAGGTATGAGTGAAATGAGATTTAATCACCTCTTCCTCAAGGTTTAAAATTAGTGATGGTCCTGGGGAAGTCATGGTTATTAGTGAATATCATGGTTAGTTGTGATTTCACATTTGAAAAAAGAAAGTCGATCTTTGTGACTATTTGACAATCACGATTTTCTGGGAAGTGGTATCAAGCCACTGGTTTTGCATCGATTTTGTGACCAAACATCATTGATCATGGTTCTTATTCCTTGAACTTGATATTAGTGATTGTAGTTCATTCGATCGGATACTAATTACATCTCTTATCTTTTGTAGATGTCTAAGTCTTCAAGGCCAGAATTTTATATCCTTGATATTTAAAGTACATAATACCATAAATGGGTATCAGACGTTAAGAATACTCTTCTTGGTAAACGTCTCACTGATACCATCCAACCACTACCATCTGTCACTGAAGCCAGCGAGGACACCCTAGCTCGAAAAACTCAAGCTCTCATGTTTCTCAGGAGACATATTCATCCTGCTATAAGGAAACAATACTTGTTAGAGGATGACATCACATATTTGTAGAAAACTTTGCAATAACGGTTTAACAATGTGGATGACGCACAACTTCTAGAGATACAAGAAGAATGGGATATAATCCGGTTATTGGATTATCCTAAGATAAACGATTTTGATCAAGATATGCTAGAGCTACAGTCAAAGCTTGCCATTTGTGGAAGACCGACCAAGCTATGGTCGAGAATCTTTGAGTTCCATACTTCTATGAACACCCTTGCACATTAGTATTGCATTGATTATGAGCAAGGAAGACTTAGATCATTTAGTGATCTTAGAAGTGTGCTGGCAAAGAAACCCACAACAATGTTAGGTCAGCCGGTACAAAGAAAATCCATGGAACTTACAACACTGGAATAAAGGCACGAAAGGATAAGGAGAAACAACATTATGAACCGTATCAAATTCGTGGTGGTAGAGGAGGACATAACAGAGGTTGTGGTAAATGAGAAAATAGTTGGAATTTGACTTGAACTCGCCATGACAACAACCACGACAATAATTAATCCAATTCTAGATCCAGGAATGGTAAAATTCTTCACATTATGGTTCTACTTCTCGCTTGGCACCTTGCTATAGATATGGTGCGACTAATCATATGCACAAGCAATGCAGAGCTCTAAAGGATATTTAAAATGCCTACAAGATGTGTCAACAATACCAAGAAAAGCAAAAAGAGACACATTATGATGACTATGAGATGGAAGATGGTGATGAAGCCAATTTTATTATAGCTGACAACACCAAAGCAAGTCTTGAGACTTCGGTTTTTAGTTAGTCTATGTATTAGACTCATGTCTTTTCAATGTAATCAAGTTTAGTTCTGTATTTGACTCTAGATGTAGTCATGGTTATTAAATAAGAACAATATTTTGATGTAAGTTTTAATGATTGGCAAAGTAATAAAATTTCTTCCTT
Organism: Geum urbanum; assembly: GCA_946800695.1. Lineage (NCBI taxonomy): Eukaryota > Viridiplantae > Streptophyta > Magnoliopsida > Rosales > Rosaceae > Geum > Geum urbanum. The sequence goes on from OX327017.1 coordinate 31,291,534, forward strand.
TCGGTATTTGAAATTGTTAATAATGGTTATACAACTTCATATCAATTGAATGGTTTGATTTTTACATAGCTTTATGGAACTATGACACCAAAATATCATAAAAACGATACAAAAGAAAGGATAGTTTGATACTGGGAATTTTTGACCTGTCGAATTTTCTCTCGATTTGTCGATGGTAACCCACCACTGTATTGGTTTCTGCACTTTTTAGACCCGTCAAAAATTGTGCTTGGTTTTCTTTCGTCCCTTCGAAAGTGGTCCTCTGCCACACATTTTAACCCTTCGACCCGTCAAGAGATTCTCTTGACCCATCGATTGCAAGCAACTGTCTCAAAGTTCTCCATTTTTTGACCAGTTGTAAAATATTTTTGACCCGTCGAGAATGGTTTTAAAAAAATATTTAAAAAATTAGGTTTTTCTTCGACTCGGCGAAGGTAACCTACTGTCCTAAGATTTGTTAATTTACGACACATCGAAGGCTTTCCTCGACCCCTCGAAAATTGGTATCGAAAATTGGAATTTATTTTTGGGTTTATTTCGACCCATCTAGTGTATTTATAGACCTAAACATGTACCTGAAATTGGTGTTCTTTATGTGTTTTACATCGGTTCTAACGACCAATCCGAACTTTTGCACCTGGTAATTTACATTAGATGTGGTTTCACATCAATTTTGTCATACCATAAAACGTAATCTATAAGGGTCATTTCGACTGGTCATATGTTGTATTACATCAAATTTTGGATGTTACTATGATCAGTACTCTAATCGAACCATGCTAAGTTTCAAAAAATTTTGTCAATGGTTTTCACTTGGAACAATATTATGAGAATAAAAAATAATTTTGAATGTAATCTCCATAGAATTCTTCCAACGATGCAGTCTGAAAAGGTTTATGAGGATTTATAGTGGTTTATATATTACTACGGTCCAAATTATTTAATCCAATACAGTCACTTATATTACTATGTGTGACTTGAGCTCATATGAGCTTTTGCATTATGATGATCGAGATATTGAGAAATTTTCATGGTCATCGGTTTTAAGAGCAAAGAAGCATGCGAGAATATCTAAAACCATCGGTTTAGATGGGGGAGTGAAATTATTCCACTCAGTCTAGAATCGGTCTCCAAGACGAGTACAATACTTTTCCACCGGATTCTGTTATGGCAAAATTCAATGCACATCGCTTGGTTTACAAAGCTTCTTCATGTGTGTAATGTTATTTACATGCATGGCGGCCTTTTGTTGTAGACATGACTTTCATTCCTCCATAAATTCCAGAGAATATATTTATAGACTATTCAAATTGGTATGCGGACTATTTATATATGGTTTTGATTGCTGCATCGACGCATAAGTCACACATCCTTGCAATCTACATGGTACGCTGTATTTGCAAAACTCTTAGCACAGATTATTAAGTTTCGGGCTCACCACTCGAACAATCTAATCAGGTCTATTAGATTGGATAATGCAAGAGTCCTCCATGTCATTGACAGAATGGTCTTGCAAAGGCACAAATCAAGTGGTTACAGCTTGCAGCCAGAGATCTGATAATTCATACAAATTTACCAATATCTTCTTCGGGATATGCAATTGAAAAGACTCAACCCTAGTTTAGCTAGTAAACTAGAATTAAAACCTAACAACTAACTAAACTTTGAGAATTTGTACGAAAATTTTGACATAACCCCTTTGAAACTAGACAACCCAAAAACCTGCAGAAAAATAACACTCCACAACTAATTCCACAGACACACTGTGAACCACCAGTGTCTATCCAGATTTCTCAAAAAATGGTACAAACTAGAACCAGAAACTCAACTCAAGAATTAAAGCATCATACAATGTACTGATTCAGAATACAACGGAAGCTGACTCAACTATTTACATGAACACTCTATATACATGAGTACTACAGGAGTCGATATAAACAAACGGTACTCAGAGCAACCTCTACTAGCATATATTGTATAAGATACAAACCGACAATGAGCTGAGACATACTACTAGAAAGATGACTGGTGGACTCGAAGCCTTCGACGCTACCAGGCACTCTCGGAATAAAAAACTGCAGCCTGGGCAACGAAAACCGAAAAGCTCAGAGAAAGGCAATAAAATATAAACGTTAGCGTGAGTGGAAAAAAAATAAAATAATCAGCGTAAAATGATAAAGCATTCATATCTTGCTTTTTGGCTGATTTCTAAGAAATACAGCGAGTTCAAAAACTGTAAATTGAAAAACAATAGAGGCGCTCGCCCAGGCCACCTAACCTCAGTCGATTTGGGTCGGACAAGGTCACCTAACCTCTCATGACTAAACTATCCAGTGATTAGCCGAATAGTTAAAGCATCGATGCAATAAAATAAACCATCACAATAAACCTCCAAATTTAAAAGCTCTAAAATAAAGCTGTAGAGCATGCTGTATAAAATAAGAACTCGCTACATCTGTGAAAATAAGGTTCACTCACAAGTCTGTGACTACTACTGGGGTCCAACGAAATTTCTTTCGTTGTTATAGTCGTTATTGCGTTGTCCTGTAAATGAGGATCATATGATATCAAAATATACATAAAACTATTAAAATTGGCCCCAAAAAATAACCCCAAAACTCCTGTCAAAGAATCCCTCAATCTTCCTCGCCGGAGATCTGCCGTGGACGGCGACGCGTGACCATCACCCTCCTTCACAGGCGGCGGCACGTGGGCCACACGCGCCCCTGTAAAACTATTTCATTTCCAACGATTAGCACATCGTTGGAAAGCCCTCATCGAGTTCTACAACTTACATAACTGGAACTCCGTCCAATTCCGTCGTCTTGAAGTCCAAATCGCCGCCACAAACGGGGGTGGAGGCCACCGTCAACCACCACGGATGGTGGGGTTCAACCACATGTTCTCTTCCTCTCTCCAAGCCCAAAACTTCTCTCCAAAGCATCACTTCTCCAAATCATCCAATCACCACTGTGACTGGAAACAAGCCCAAAGGTTTCGGGTCAAAAACTCCCTGTTTTACCCTCATCGCCGAAGCTCCATCGTGGAGCTTCCTCAGCCAAGACTACCTATCCAGGAAGCACCAACAAATTGAAGGGATCCAAAACCCCTTAAGCTCCACCTCCAAAACTCGCCGGAATGCTGCCACCGACGGCGGCGAAAACTGGTACAAAAACCTTAATCATGTTCACCCAAAACCTCACTAATTCCCACAATTAATCACATCAAAAAACTCAAAAAAACCAAGGGCTTCAAGAATTTACCAATTTTTTCGCCGGAGGTGGCCGGAAAAGCCGGGTCGGGTCGAAATTTCCGTTCAGGTCAGTGGAGAGGAAAACTGGTTTCTGATAATATTTTAGAAACTGCTCCCTACGGCCAAGAATCTTCACTGGTTCCTTAATATAAACCAAGTGCTCCCATAGTGGAATTTGCTGAGGCACAATGACATGAGATAGATTAGGAATGTATTTCCGTAACATGGACACGTGAAATACATCATGAACTCGCACCAATTCTGAGGGTAACTCCAAACGATAAGCCACAGCGCTAACACGCTTAATAATCTCATAGGGTCAGATGTAACAGGGTTGGAGTTTACTGCATCTCCTGAAACGCATCACCCCCTTCCATGGAGATAGCTCAAAGAATACCTAGTCTCTAACCTCAAACTCAAGATCCTTACGTCTGACATCTGCATAACTCTTTTGTTTACCTTGAGCGATCTTTAGTCTGTCTCGAATGATCCGCATATTTTCTATCGTTTCTGAACCATGTCTAAACCAATGAGTCTTCTTTCTCATACATCACTCCAACAAAGTGGGGTCCTACACTGTTTTCCGTGTAAGGCTTCATATGCTAGAGTGAAAACTATTATTATACGTGAACTCCATTAAGTGCAAATACTTATTCCATTTTCCCAGAAACTGTAACACATAGGATCTTAACATATCATCCAGTGTCTGAATAGTTCTTTCAGACTGGCTATCAGTCTGAGGGTGAAAAGTTGTACTGAATTATAACTGTGTTCCCAAAGCCTCTTTTAAAGCTCTCCAGAATTGTGAAGTAAAATGAGAACCTCGATCAGATATAATGGATACCGGTACACCATGCAGCTTCACAATCTTCTGCATATATAACATAGCTAGCTTGCTCACTTACAGTTTCTCCGAGATTGGAATGAAATGTGCAGATTTGGTGAAGCGATCCATAATCAGTCAAATACTTATATGACCCTTGAATGTACGAGGTAGTTTGTATACGAAATCTATGGTGACATGCTCCCATTTCCAAATTGAAATCTCTAGCCGCTGCATCAAACCTGAAGGTTTCTGCCGCTCCGCCTTCACCTGTTGGAAAATAGGGCACTGACTCACAATGTCGCTACCTCCCTCTTCATATTAGACCACCAATAATATTCTCTAAGAGTGCAGTACATTTTCGTGCTACCCGGATGCATAACATAAGCTTAACAATGAGCCTCATCAAATATTTCCCATTTCAACTCCTCATTATTCGAAACACAGAGTCTACCCATGAATACCAACAACTCATCACTTCTTATTGCATAATCTGGTTGTCCAACATCATCCACTGCTCTCTTTAGCTTTAAAAGGGAAGGATCAGAGTCTTGCAATTCACATACACGGTCAATAAGGACGGGTCGAACCTGCAGACTGGCGAATAAAAATTCATTCTCGCTCTCATATATGAACAACACTGCTCTAGTGGCTGGTAACTCCAAAAGAAGTGGTACTCAAGCCATCTGAATATGAGACAAAAAAGCTCCAGACTTCTTGCTAAGAGCGTCAGCTACCATTTTTGCCTTTCCAGGGTGATACTCGAAGGTACACTCATAGTCGCTTATCAACTCCATCTACCTTCTCTGCCTCAGGTTCAATTTTGGCAGTGTGAGGAGGAACGTAAAACTCTTATGATCAGTGAAAATCCGACATCTGGCACCATATAAGCAATGTCTCCAGATCTTCAATGCGAAAACTATGGCAGCCAACTCCATATCGTGTGTGGGGTAGTTCGCCTCATGAGGTTTTAACTGTCGTGATCCATAAGCAACCACCATATCATGTTGCATCAACACACAACCTAAACCTAACTTAGAGGCATCTCTGAACACAATAATTCTCCACTGTCGTCTGGTAAATTCAACACTGGAGTTATGGTCAACCTTGTCTTCAGAGTCTGGAAACTCTCATCACAAGCCTCCGACCAATCAAACTTCACTCCCTTTCTTGTGAGTCTGGTAAGAGGTGTGGCAATTCATAAAAAGTCATGCACAAATCAACAGTAATAACTGGATAGACCTAGAAAACCTCTGATATCAGGTACACTTGCAGATCCACTTCAATTTAACACTACCTCCACCTTGTCAGGATCAACACTGACGCGATCTGCCGAAATCACATGGCCAAGAAAAGTTGTTTACTTTACTAACTAAACAGTAGACGTGATGTTACAACATGTACCAAAATCACACACTTATCGAATCGTGTTTCGCGTTATCGCGGATTAGTCGCGCTATTGAATTTGTTAACGACTTTTTCACCAGACGAGAATTTGACTTGACTTTCTTCGTAAGAGTTGTGGAGAATTTAATTTCGAGTTTATAGGAATTTTCAGGGAAATTAATTGGTTAAGCGAGCTATTTTAAATATTTATTGGAAGTTTAGGCAATAAATAATTAAAATATAATTAGTTTTTTGTCGGTTTAATCGCGACCATCTGATCTTGATCAGTTTGGATTTGGACCGTTGATTTGGGGCCAGCTATATCAGAGTAATTATACGGTTTGTGTACATGTTATTTTAGGAAAGCTTCCATTTTTGGCAGAAATAGAGTACGAGCTCGACCTATATTCACCGTACACGACCCGTTTTTGTATAACCAACCCGAATCGCCATTTTTGGCTACCTCTAGTGACACTGCAGGTAGGAATAGGAAGCTCTTGTCCTCCCCTTTTGTTTGATATATGTATTGCTGGGTTTTGGTTGAGTTTTGGACCCGAATCGATTGGGTTTTTCTACCGGTTTTTAGGTTTAACCCACGACGGTGCTCCAACCGTTTTCCGGCGGCGAGCGAGGGTGGATTCGATTGTGTTTCATCCCAGGAGTTGAACTCCTAATGGTTTGGGAACCAAGGAGCAGTGACGGTGATGGTTTCAGTCGAATAACTTTTCCGGTGATTTTTCGAGCCGCGAGTTTGTGGCCGTTTTTCGACTAAACGACGATGAACTGGGGATGGCCGTAGTTAGGAAAGTTGTTGTAATCATTGAGATCTTTCCAGCCATGTATGGAACGCTCCCATTGGAGCTATTCCACGGGGAGGCGCGTGTGACCCATGCGTCGCTGCCCACGGCGGTTCTCCGGCGAGTCAGTTTACAGAGAGTATCAGCGGGACTTTTGGGGTTGTTTTTAGGGTCAATTTCCATAGTTTTACGCATATATTAATATCGTATGATCCATATTTTCAGGACATTGAGATCATGACCCTAGCAGCGAGGGAGATTCTGTTGGACCCCAGCAGTAGTTGCAGACTAGTGAGTGGACATTTATTTTCACAGTTGATTGCGAGTTCATTATTTTTATGCAGTACGCTTTATGGTATGTTTTTAAAGTGTTTATTCGGAGGCTTTCTTTGTGATGATTTGTTTAGTTTGCATCAATGCTATAGCTATTTGGCTGATCACCGGATAGTTGGTTAAGGGAGGTTAGGTGTCCTCATCTAACCTAGATCGACTCAAGTTAGGTGGCATAGGGACGATCCCGTCACATGTTTACATATTTTTCATTTCAGTTTAACGCCTCAGGTTAGGTGGCATGGAAGAGCACCTCCATTTATATTTTAGTTATTTAGTATAGAACTTGCATTATTTCACAAAAATTATAGGAAAAGCATGAAATTACAGTTAGCAATTTACGCAGATTATTATATTATTTTTTTCTACTCATGCTAGCGTTTTATATTTTATTTGTCTTTCCTTGGACGTACTTTTTGGTTTTCGTTGCCCAGGTTGTAGTGTTATTCCTGAGCATGCTTGGTATCGTTGAGATCTCCAAGTCCACCAGTCATCCTCTCATTAGTAGGTTCCAGCTCACTGTCAGTTCGTTTCATATGTATATAGAAGTCGCTCTGTATACCAATTTTCTTATGGTTTTACAGTGAGACTCTTGTGAATAGGTTGTTACTCGAGTAGTTGTCGAGTTTGTTTCTCCTTGTATTTAGATCTAGTACCTTGTAAAGTATGTTTTCAATCTTGAGTTTTACATCTGGTTTAGTTTCTGCTATATGTTGAGAAATCCGGATAGACATCGGTGGTCCACGGTTTGTTTGTGGGATTTATCTGCGGAGTGTCATTCTTCTTGCAGGTTTTTTGTTGTCTCAATTTTAAGGGGAGCTATGTCAAAAAATTTACAGAATTTCATACATTATGGTCAGTCGTTAGGGCTTGATCTTAGATTACTAGTTAATCTAGGGCTGGGTCCTTTCACGTGATGTCTTTGAACTACTTGCTATTTGTGTAAACGATAATATACCTCACACATGTATCTCCCTGATACATTCAGTTCTCACTATTGTGTCCATTTTGGCCATGAACACGTGCCTGGTTCTGTAAGAGCTTAACATGAATTGTGCCCTCAACAATTCCCTTAGAAGCGGCCCCAATTCTTTCTTACATAGGTGATTTATTAATCAAGAGTAACCCGCATTACTCCGCTTGGATTTTTGACACATAAGAATCATTAAAAAATTTTTTAACTTAACCTCATTCCTTACGAGTATCACTATTTTCATCATAGGAATGGACATGGGGAAAGTCCCCACAGTGATTAGACACATTCTCTACAATTTAGTTGTCCATTTTGAACCTAGATATTGGGATCTCCAGTCAACTATGTTGGATATCCACTGTAAATATTTTAACTCATGAGCTTTAGTCTCATTCCCCTTGATGATTTGTCAACTAACTCTTTGTTTAACCCTTTGGTTAACGGATCTGCTATGTTATCTTTTGATTTCACATAGTCTAATGGTATTATGTCTTCGACGAATGTGTTTAGACTTACCATTGTATATATTTCTTTGTGTCATGCCAATTGCAGATTGACTATTACAATGTATACAAGTTGCACGCATAAATTTTATCTACTTTGGTATATCCTCTACAAATTGGTTTAGGCATTCCACCTCTCGGGCTCCTCCCCATATTTGTCTGGAGTAACAAACTAGTTATGGCAGTTTGTTTCAAGAATTTCCAAGACACTACTGCACCTATAGTGTGAACATGTATCCACTAGTAAATTTTTAAGTCATTCATGTCAGATATTCATTTTGCATCACTGTATCCTTCTAGGATAGTTGGATATCTCGTATAGTATAGCTCATTTGTACAAGAATACCTTAAGTACTTGAGTACTCTTGCAATTGCTTGCCAATGAATTCTTCATGAATTACTCATGTACTTGCTTATCTTGTTTTCAACGTAAGCTAAATAAGCGATGTACAATTTGTTAAGTACATTAGGCTTCCGATGATTCTAGAGTATTCTAATTGAGAAATACTCTCTCTTATCTTCAAAAGATGAAGAGTCATGTCTATGGGAATTCTGCGAACTCCATAATTCTCCTTGTCACATTTCTAAGGATTTTCTCCACGTTATTGTGACGTTTTCTAAGAATTCAAACGTTTTTGTAATCCCAAATAGTACATGAACGACTTTCCTGTTATTTATATATTCTATAACTGTTTGGGTAACTCTTTTCACTCATAACCAGGCTATGAGAAATCGATGTAGGTGGGGTGAGACCCGCTCAAGTACACTATTATCATAAATCTCATTTTCTAGACATTATAAGCTACTAAGGTGAGCCATACTAGAAAATAGAGTCATAAATACTGCAAATCGAGTACATACAACGTTGTCTTTATTTGACTATTTTATCATTGCTTCTAATAATAAGCATGTCGTCTATGCGTAGACACACATAGAAATATCCTCTCTCCATGTATTTGACATAAATACATTTATCACAATCAGTGATATGTTGTCAAATCTTCCATGTCACTGCATTGGTGTTAACGAATCAGTAAACTTCACCAATTTACATACTTTCCCTTTTGAACAGGAGCCGAAAAACCCTCAGATTCTTCTATATACACTAATACAAAAACTGCTTCTCTTGATTTCTCTCAGATGACAGAAAATAATTGTCTGTCATCTGATTGATTTTGAAATAAACAGACGCCGGTTCCATTTTGTCAGTCATTGCAAATTCTTTTAAACAACACATTTTTCCAGTTTATGAGGAGGACATCCAAAATTTAGTATTTTCAAGGGTGGACATCTCAAAAAATTATTGTTCAAAAATTATACTTAATTCAAATGACGTTTGTGTTTCATGTGATACTTAGCAAAAAACCAAAAAAATTGTAATTTTTTTTCACCAAGTCAAGTAGATGAGGATGCCACTGAATTGGGGGAAAATGCATGTATGGACACTTTACAAAGAGCTCACAACATTGAGTTCTTGCATGAGATGATAGTTGACTGTCGTCTGAGTTTTGAAATAATTTAACTTCGACTTGTCCACCTATATATCGGCTCACATGAACGATTTACATAGCTAAACCGTAGGTTATTAACAGTTGAGTTAGCATCTAAATTCATTATAGTTTTGAGATATTAGTTAAGATGACAGTCATATGTCGTCTAATTAAAATTTGACATTCTTTTCCATAGTTAAACGTCAAATTTGGTAAACACCTTAAAACTAACCATTTTTCTAAAATTGACCGTTGGATGGAATGCTCGGATTATTGTTAATACTGTATATAAAATTTATAATTTTTTTACGTGAACTCATTCTCGATCCGGGCGTGTCATTGTTGTGACTCTAAGACACTTAAGAGTAAATCTCGATTTAAGGCTCCGTTAAAATTTAATTTCAGACCAAGTTTCACACATGCATTATCGTGGAGCTTATATCTATGCTACTATATGGAAACAAATTACAAAAAAAGTAATAATTTAGGTGCTTCTCCCATAGAAAAATGAGCAAAATCCTTAAAAGAGGTTATTTTAGTCTTTTGGTAAGATTTGACCTTATTGACCGACCACAAAACGAACTTCGACGAGGGTGAATTTTTTGAAAAACTCTATGTTATTACAAGGTTCACTCATATGTATAGACACATTTCTCATTATACCATTTTGGTTTTTCATATATCGTTAATTACATGTATGACTACCAATGTTGCTTACAATGTTAGTTGGTTATACATGAAAACCAAGCTATTATGAAGCTGAACCACTAGTAAGGAATCATTTTGTAAATGTGACCATTAATTAGATAAGACGAAGAGACTAATCTAAGCATGCTGTAAAAAATTTAGAACTTTTAGAATTGATTTCGACCTTGATCTGAGTGTTTGACTATTATGATCATTTTGCCCTTAACAATAAAACACAATTTGCCGATTCGTCAAAAATAATTTGAATGCAAGTACGTCACCTGCATTCTCGTGAGATTCACATCTATATTTTCATGTGAAAAACATCCAAATTCTAAGACAACAACCACACACCCTAAAACTAAACCCTAATCGTAAACCCTAAACATACCCTAAACCCTAAACAACGGTTGTCTGTCATCTAAAGTATGCGGTTTTTACCTACTAGTAAGCGGAAAATTTTTTCTCCCAAACTTACCCTAGGTATGCCATCAAAAATTGGAAGGTTGATTACTCAGATGACGGTTGCACGTCATCTAAAGTTTGGGCAAAAAAAATTTCAAAATTTTTCGAGAGTTCACAAGTTTTGCAATTGTGCCTGTTAGGTTCACTAGAATAAGGACTAGGTCATCACAAAAGTCAAAACACATTTGTTGCGCCTCTCTTCTATTTTCAAACATCTCTCTCTCTCTCTCTCTGAAGCTGAGTGAGCTCTCAGCCTCCACCTCGAGTGCAAGCACCACCACTATCTCGACCTCGAGTACCGCCTCCATCTCCTTATCCTTTGGCATCCCCTTTTGTTACTACTCCGATGGAAACCAAAGCTACTAATTAATCGAACCCCCAAAACGATGCCGTACTCAAATCCTTCCTCGAGATCACATCTGCCTCTAAAGAAGAAGTCCCCTTCTTCCTCCAATCCCATAATTGGGACCTCGAAGCCTCCATCTCCACTTTCCTCGACAATGACAACTGGGACCTCATAAACCCTATCGTTCAGCCGTCCTCATAAACCCTATCGTTCAGCCGTCGTCGTCGCCCACACACTCTCGCTCATCGTCACCACCTCCACCGTACCTGGCCTACCAGCTCTGATAGAAGCACGTCGTGTCCGAGTCCTTAAAGGACGACAGCAAGCCCCAGACACGTGGAAATTGCACGCTCTCCAATTTGAATCGTCATCCAGCTAAGGATGGGTCTGACAGTGACTCCAGTGAACCTAATGAGTACTATACTGCTGGTGAGAAAAGGTAAAATATTATGTAACCTTAATTCATAAAAACTCCAAGCCAAGCTTTCGTGTTAAGCTTGTGTTAACTCTATCTTATCGAGATTTTGATATTGTTGAACTTTGTTATCCTGAAAATTTGGAGCTTTTGATATTGTTAGTCCTAATTTTTGATTACAACGGTATGCTTGTGCAAGTCCCTATCAGAGGTAACAAGGGTGTCGATATAAATTTGGTTTTTGATTGAGCTAGAAAGTATGCACAAGGACCTCCAGATGCTTCTTCGAGCTCGAGAAGCTTTACAGGAATAGCTACAACACTTATTGGAGAGCCTGTCCAGCCATTGCACTTAGCCACCAAAGTCGGTCAGTCACACCCTTACTATCTGGCGGAATGGATTTGCTATAGATGATGGTCCGTTGAGGAGAGCAGATGATCCTGCAAATGTCGACTTCTTGGAAGTAAGTTTTATCTTCCCTAGAATTACTCTAATTATTTCTGAAGCTCTAAATATCTTTGTTCTATATAAGCATATCCACTTCTGCTTTTAAGTGAAGTTTACTGCTAGGGATCTTGGATTATCTGCTTGATAAACGAAGTGTTTACTTTTTTACTTAGAGTTGAAATTGGTTTAATTTGAGTTTCTAGTTTTTTTTGTTGTTGATTGGTTTGTGAAAGTAGAGGAGATTGATAGTACCAGAGGTGTTTTAGGGTTTTAGTTGCCTAAAAATGATTAATGCCAATTGGCTAGTTGAATTCAAACAATTTTGTTTTATAACATTGAATGAAGGTATGTTATATGTCAAGTAAGTCACAATGATAGAAACATTTTGGGTCCTTCTTTTCAGAGCCGAGGAGCTGGAGATAACATTGATGGAGATGGTTAAGCAGGATAATAGTCTGCAATTGCATGCTAGGGTATTAGATCCATAAAACTTTTCTTCTCTCTAGTATTTTCATATATCTTGACTTCTGTAACTTGATCTTTGTTTGTTGAGAGTGGTTCATATTCTAATTAACTTTGATTTTCATCTTTTAATTCTTCTTTTTGCTTTGCTTAATCCTTGTACTTGATACTTATACTGAGGCTTTTCCATCTTAAGGATCAAAGATAGTGTAAAGGCAATCTTCAAACGATATGAGGTCCTATTGCAAAGATAGTGTAAAGGAAAAAGGGCAGCTCCATCATGAACTCCAGATCTTGTGGGAGTTGTGGAAAGTGGGCAATTATAGGCTCCTAATAAGCAAAACTTCAAGTGTGGGAATTAATTGTTGTGCTTGTAGCTTGTAGCTTGTAACTTACTAGTTCTTTTGGGCTTCACTTTGTTATAATTGTACATTATCTATAAGTAATCAAAGATTTGTAAGCACAATGTTGAAATTAATGTCAGAAAATTTATGAATTATATTATTTATTTGGTGAAATTAAATCACTACAAATACAAATCAAAATAAAAAGCTTGAGATTAGAACTAAATTCATATGACACTAATGTATAGAAAGACTGACGTAGGAGAAGATATCACACGACACTCGCTTTGACAAATTGACCGACGTCACAAGAAGCATTACATGACAGTTGATTGTCATCTTAATACATGCCATCAGACACAGAAATGCTCACGCATGGATGGCATCATTTGGCACCATGAATGTCATCCGTCATCTTAATACTATGAGTGTCATCCTTATTATCGGTATATGAGTCATTTTTGCGTCTTGCGTGTCATCTGAAAAGATTTTCAACCGATGACACTGCGGTATATGATGGCCAGGATGCACATGAGATGACAGTCAAAAACCATCATCTGAAGTGTTTTGTGTACTAATGAAAGATTTTCTCTTCTATATCTTCATCCAGGAAAGTTATTTTTATTTTCATTTAGTGTACTTCAAAATTTCCCAATGTGACAATAGCAAGTACCATTATGATAGAAGTAATTTTTGTCACTAAAGATTAAGTGTCGAAATAATCAAAGCCTTCTTTTTGTCTGCAGCCTTTCAATTACAAGTTTTGCCTTGTATTTTGTCTATCGTCACATCCGAATTCATTTTCCTCTTGAAAACTCACTTGAAACTTAAAGTTCCATAACCAAGTGGAAGATTCACCAATTCCCAAGTATGATTCACAGAGTTAGAATTATATTTTAGTGGCTTCTTTCTAATAAGACAACACATAAGGTAATTATCCCATAAGGATTCAAGTTTTACTCTTAACTATACATGTTAAGAGTGAGAACCTAAGGATTTTCCAATCTTTATCTCAGTTCTTTGATTCTGAAAGGTCACCATCTATTATGCCAATGTGAAAGCACAACACTAATTACCACAAAATTATTTTTGTGTAGATGACTTTTAACTCGTCTGTTACACGCATTCATTTAACAGTTTATAATCATTTGCTCATCAACTAACTATTAGATGGTTGTCTCACACATTTTGTAGTAATGACTATCTAGCCGTTTGTTATAGGCTAATAATTTAGCTATTAGACTCCATCACCAACAATAAGTTGGATAATTTACTCAAAAATACATCTTCAAAGAATGATGCAATTTTCAGAGTTTCTTATTATGTCTTGTATTTATTTAATTTGCACACAGAGATCGATAATTATTACAATTATCTGCATATCAAATGCAATTAACCATTTCTATATAATTTTTCCTTTTAGGTGGAGATTCTCCACTTTGACAAGACATCCCCACATTCTTAAGTAATTGTAAGACGACTTTCTTCATTTTCATAATTAATATGGAGTCGTTTGCTCAACAAATTTTTTAGGTATCTTATTTAAAAGATAATTAGCCGATACAATGGTATCTCCGCACATGCTTGGTGGCAAACCAGAACTTGATAGCATTGCAGTCATCATATCCTATAAGATACGATTTTCCGTTTAGCCGCATCATATGATTGTGGTGAATAAGATGCTTTTGTTTCATGTATGATCACATACTGAGCACAATCAAAAAATAATGATTCATGCTCACCTCCGCGGTCACTTATTATGACCTTAATTTCCTTGTTGAGTTGATTCCCAACCTTAGTTTTATAAACAATAAATTTCTCTATAGCCTCATCTTTACTCTTCTTGAGGTACACATATCAATATTTTGTGTTATCATCGATAAAGGTGATAAAAACTAATTACCACATTTGCTTGAGTTGCCTTTAAATCAAGGGGTTCATTATTTCTTTCAGTACTTTTGAAAGATAGATTCTTTGGATTTGTCTCAATACATGTTTCACACTAATGCTTGAAACATTAGTAGACTTTTCAAGTTAATTAACCTCCACAGAGTATCATAATTAACATGTATTTGTCTACCATACCATATATTGGAAGACATAAAGGTGGAAGCGCTAGCTTTATCAATATCATTGACTATAGTCATTACATTTCTTTCCACCACTCATGTATCTAATACCAACATACATTCTAAGTTATGAAACAAGAATTCATTTTCCTTTAATCAATAAATGAAATTCATCTTCACTGAGCCTTGACTCAGTCTTTAAGAACGTACAGTGCGTTGCTTAGTTCCTTTTTAGAGATCAACATTTGGACCTCCTTACTTAACCTTTGATTGTTCATCGAACTTGGCTTAGTCATACCACCTCTCCAAGTCTTTAATCTCTTAGTCATAATCTTTGACTGCTTACATGTCTGGCCCATTGTTTATGACATCATCTGCCATAACACAGTTCTCATAGCAAGATATTATCTTTTGGGTCAATCGCTCACGGTTTTGCTTTTTGGCCTCACCCTAAAACACGTCTTACTATATGAAGTGAGTCTCCATACATAAGGCGGATCACCTCATCTTCCCCGAGTGATGTGGGATCTCACATCATCAAGTGCAAACCACTCATATTTTGCATTGATCAACACTCATGATCACATCCTCCTTTTCAACAAAAGTACTCGATGTGACATCTAACTCTTTTAGTGTCTTTACACCTTGCATTGCCTTTTTCTGAAAATACACACAATAACGTGTTATTTTCCTAATCAACAAATAATATCCGATGTTATTTCTCTATTGATTACTTTCTCAAATTCATATTGAATATCTCAATATTCAATCACTTGAATTTGAAATATAACCAAATCATATTGCTTCCTTATTCCAAGGAAACTTTCCATTATCCTTGAAAAAGACTCTCATTAACGTAGATAGCTAATTGGTGATTCTTTTGGAGTATAATTCTCTTAGCAACGTTTTGTGTTTCGCAACACAACTCCAAAGAAAACCGTTTCCTTAAGGCAACCATTTTCCGAAGGCAACATAGTTTTGGTGTGTAAACAACCAATTCCTTAAGGAAACAACCTTCTGTTAGTCAACCACTTCGTTTAGGCAACCACATTAGTCAATATCACATATGAAAGTTCTTAAGATTGTAGGAAAGTAATATGATATTAAATAAAATCCAAAATTACTAATTTAAATAATTAGTAAGTATAAAATAAAATGGGAAGAACAAAATCTGAAAACTTTGAATTTGTCACCCAAAGTTGGCCACTTGAAACAAAAGGAATGAAGTTTATCCCACATGGAAAAAACTAGAAACGTGGAGGTCATTAAATATGATTCCACTCTACTATGCTTTGAGTGAGCAAGTAGAGAGACTCTCTTTTGGTTGAATTGAGCTTGCGATATGGACTTGTGTGTGTTTTAGGCCCAAGTCGCACAAGTTTTTTTTTGCACTCATGAAAACTGACATGACTTTTGACTTTCTACATTCCTTTTGGTTACAAAACTTTTGGCTTTTCAGATTGCTCTGGTTACTAACTTATTGTCGGAATACATTTTGGCAATAAGTTATCGGAATAAATTTGGCTAGTTAATTGTTACAAAACCGAAGAATTTTAGAGTGGCCAACATTTATGTTCCTTCTCATTCCTCCATGTATAAATAGAGGTATTCTCCTCCCCATTCTACACCCCATAAGAAAGCAATCCCCTTTTCTAATCTCATCTCTCCCTCTCAAGCTTTCAAGTTCAGTTTCGGTGATAGAGTAATGTACTCTTCAGTTCGACAGAAAGTTTTTCTGTTGCGGTACAAATGTGACGACCCGAACCAGAATTGGAATAGTAATCGGCTTAATCCGCGAGTTTTGCGAGTAATCGAGATTTATCGTAATTAATCGAATTGGCGGTCTGATTCACGACTTAATTATCGGGTAAGAATTTGAGATGAGTCTCTTCACGAGAATTGTAGTATGCGTGATTTTGAACTCGTAGGCGGTTTCGGATAATTGTTTCGATAACCGAGGAATATGTTATAAATAATTGAAGTCGCGTGATTTAATCGTGTTTATCTGATTAAGTTTGAGTTATCCGAAATGTGGATGTGATTTGATTTGGACCGTCGATCGTATCGAGCCACGAGTATAAATATCGGAATAGTCGTAAAATTATCGAAAATCACTGTTTTGGAAAATTTGATTGACGTTTGACTGTTGACTGACTGTTGACCGAGTCCATTTCGCACCACCGTTTGACTCGCCGTGAACTTTCCGTTTCCGGCCACCTTCGGCCTTGATTTTGGTATGGCTAGCTTCCTCTCTTGATTTCATATGGTTTAGAACTTGGTTTGGTGTGATTTGATGAGGTATATGAGGAGTTTGAGCTCAGGTATGCCGTGGGTTTTCGCCATCGTCGGGGGTGGCGCTCCGGCGACTTTTGGGGCCGGGGTGGTGGGGGGAAAGGTTCCCCTCATCCTTGTGATGCTTTTGGGTGAAACAATTTTGGGTTTGGTTGAGGTTTGAAGCTCGCCGGAATCAATGAATTCCGTGAGGTTTCGGGCTCGATTCCGGTCGGTGGGCTTGGAATTGGAGCTTGGTGTAGAAAGGAAAGTTGTTGGGCTTGAGGAGTACTTGTGATCCAGTAAATTTGGCCAAAATCCGCCACTTTTGACGCTGCGTCGCCGGCGGCGGCGGCATTCAACGGCAACGCTCCGGCAAAGGGTTGACTTTTTGGATTTTGACCAGTTTTATGCCGTTTTGCTCGTAATCGCGCCCCGATCATCGCCTTGAGGTTTTCGAGTTGATTTGGATGCCAGATTTTAAGTCGAGGGTTTATGTGGAGTGTTTGGGGTTTTCGACGGGTTTTCTATTATTCGAGTTATATGTTTCCGGAAATTGTTGGTTTTCGAGGTGTGGTTCAGAGTATTGAATTGTGATTTTGATCAGTGATATTTTGTGATTATTCAGGGGATCGAGATCGTACGTTGGGCTAGGGATCTTCCGCCGGATCTCGGGATTAGCGCGTTTGCGCGCTATGTTTGTCTGTGAGTGGACTTTTCTTTTCACTGATTGGTCGCGAGTCTTTATATTACGTTTTATGAGCATAAGCATGCACATACGATTATGAGTTATTCAAGCATGTGTTTACGATTATTCATTTACGAATATACATCGACGAATATGCTTATATAATTACGTATTACGAATATGCATTCACATTATGCTTTATACATTTGCATGAAACTATTTATGATTTGGTTTACACAGAGTACAATCTTAGTATATGTGGTTGTATCGATACACTTGCATCCCGGCTGATTCCCGAGGATGTTTACCGGGGGAGGCTGTGACCCCTGACCCGAGGCCTTTACCAGGGGGGCAGACCTCTGACCTGAGGCCTTTCTGGCTTGAATCACGTGTGGGTTTAGGATCCCGTGATTCAGACTGTACTAGCGCGGTTGTGTCCATGAGTGACCCCGCGGGAATTTACGATGCATGCTTTGTACGCGTGAGGAATTAGAGTCTCCCACGTGTACTATATCATTTTCATTCATTAGACTCGCATATGTTTTTATAACATATATTATTCGGCAAAAGACATTTATTTTCGTCCACTCACTCTAACGGTTTATATGTCTTTCCCTGGGCTCTTTGTTTTCTATGCCCAGTTTGCAGTTCGGATTCTGGTGTCGCACGTCGCAGTTGGAGGCTTAGTATTCGAGCTACTTTTCCTTTCCAGTAGGTTTCTTGGTTGGCCTACTATTGTGTATTTATGTATATATACTAGAGGTCGCTCTGAATACTCTGATGTTTATATTTTCCTATGATTTTCCCGGATTTCTATAATATTACAGTTTTGCTCATTACTTTATATTATGATGATATGATTTTGAGAAATCCGGATGGGATTGGTACCCACGGTTTGGCTTTTGTGGCATAGGATAAAGTGTGTTTTCGGGTGCAGGTTAATGGTAATTCCACGATATAGTGAAACTCTGCCGAAATTTCTATGGTTTTTGCAAGTTCGTGTTTTCAGAGGGGGTTTGATTCCGATTTAGGAAACTAAATCGGGGTTGAGTCCTTTCAACAAAAACTTTCAAGTTGTTTTATCCTGGGAGAACAACGTCATATAAGCCTTTGGGCGGAGTGAAAGTTCTTAAGAAGAGCGTGTGATATACGCGACTCAACTTTATTCATTGATCACCATTCATCGTTCATCGACATCAACCATTTGGGTAACAAATTCAAAGTTTTCAGATTTTGTTCTTCCCATTTTATTTTATATTTACTAATTATTTAAATTAGTAATTTTAAATTTTATTTAATATCACATTATTTTCCTACAAGTGTATCGCTTGGACAATCGATCATCGGGTTAGGGCTAGGGTCACAATTTGATCCATGGCCTAAAAAAGTCCGTGGGTAGTCGTGATCCATTGGGTCCAAGCATGGCTTGGCTCGGATTTGGGCCCAAAAAAGCCCGGTCTTATGGGCATAAGGTCGGGCTTGGGTTGAGGTCCCAAAGTCCATAGGCCTGAAAAAGCTTAGCTCGGCCTAGCCCATGGAGGCTCACCTGTAAAACTCATCAAATGTAAATATTATAGATTATTTTATCAATTTACACATCTAAAATCTCTAATTAAAAAATACATGTATGGTATCTGACCTCTTTTTGCCCTATAAATATGGTGCCTAACATTTCAAAACTATCAATATGATATCTAACCCCTCAAAATACAATCGAAGTGGTACCTCCGTAATATCTTCCGTCATTCCACAGTCTGTTTGATGACGTGGCTCAATTTTTTTAAAATTTTTTAGCTTGACAAGAATACAAGAACAAAAAGCTAATTAAAATTCACAAAATTTAAAATCTTGGTTGGCTTTGATCGATAGGAAAATTCCGGAATCCACCCTAGGGCTAAGCACCCAAGGGACTATTCTCTAAATTGATATGTGGCACAATCTCAGTCCTTCATCTTTTCAACTATTTTGATGTTTGACTGAGCATAGATAAATTCGATGTACATGATCTTTTCTATGCCAAAGAATAAACCGACTACACTGATTCCGTCACCGGGATTCTCGCTGCCACCACCACGAAAATACATCTCTCTCTCTCTCTCTCTCTCTCTCTATATATATATATATATATATCTTTCTCTCTCTCTCATCCGACTTGTTTGCACGAAGTTTCTCAGCACGCCCAATTTTTTTTAAATGTCGGTCGTTAATCTTAAAACCTAAATTGAGTCTACGATGAGCCCAGGGCACTAGATTTTGACTGTGACAATCAGAGCAACAACGACACTCGACGTCGTTGTGGGCCTCGGCGTCGACGTTGACATCCATTGACGATGGACGGGGGACGTGGTTGGGGTCGGGATTTTGGAGGAGAGGTTGGCGATGCGGATCGGCCATCGAGGCTTGGATGTCGCTGAAGTTTGACGGAGAAAGGACGAGGAGGAGATCGAGAGTTTGACGGAGAGAGGAGGAAGATATGAGGTTGACAACGACAAGCCAAACAAGGAAGAAAAAATAGTAGAAAATCAAGATTGTTTAGGTGACTAACTGAGATTGCTCACAACTTAGCTAGTTCCATTTCGACTTGATTCTCAATTAATTTTTTTTCATTGAATTGAAATCAACATTAGCATATTGGGAAAAACCGTCGCTTTGATTGACAAAGGTTTTAAGGGTTTATTGGTTCTCTATGTATTGCTAACAGACACAACAAAAGTTTTATGAGATTAAAGCTGGGTTGGAGGATGTTGATGCTTTGGTAATTTGATACTTAAATTTTAGTTCTTTCATCTTTATGTTGTGGTTCTCTTGTCGTTGTTTCTGTGGTGTTGTATATGACCGTACGACGCATGCCTAAACGCCGTTCTCGATGACTCAGCTCCTCATGGTCGAAATCTTGATTTAGGAAAGTGTTATAAACAATAGACTCGAAATAAATAGGAGGCAAGAAGGAGAGGGCACGGTAACGAGGATTCCCAACGACGACAGAGTTGTGGAGACAAGGTTAGTGGTGGGCAAAGAAAAGAATCGCGTAGACTGAGCTTATCATAAGCTCAGTCAAACTTGAGAAAAATCAAAGAGAAAACTATTCATAACTCGACACGTGTCAAACAAGAAAATTAAACTTTCGGGCTGAAGTCTAATGTGGTGCATTCCAGCATGATCCTGACTATTTTTCAAAAGAGAACACATGTCACATTATAACCGGTTATAATTGTCAACATTTTATTATGATGATTAAGCTTACAATGGTGTAATTGTGGTGGATTACACCACTTACGTAGCCTCTCCACTGCGTCTCGCCATCAGCTGCTTTCACTGAGTTAATCATCGTCACCGACCACGAAAATCCTCCCCGTTCTCTCTAGGTCTCTCATCCTCCCTCTCCGTCGCGCTGACCATCTCATCCTCGACTGTGGACCTAGAATTTGGACTCTATTATATTCATCATATCAAGATTCACAATCACACAATCTAGTCATGAACTTATAGATGGTGGGGTCATGGATCAGTGCATGTCGAGAAAAATAGTTACAAAGCCTAAGGTATACAAAATTCAGAGACTTGGGTCTTTCAGTTCAAGTTCAAACTCATCTTAAATATGCTTAAATTTGGCTCGAAGTTTCAAATTTCGATTCAAAAAAGCTACTTTTGTTTCCTGGAGAAGTAATAGATGATGTGGGTGAGTATAAATGTGTACCGAAAAGGTTCACCAACAGATTGAAAGCTCATCTGACGTTGCTCCAATGAATCTCGAGAAGAGAAGAAAGAGAGGTTTTCATATGGAATCTCTTAAAACTCGAATCAGCCTATAGTGTTGCAGCGAGGCTTCAATTATCGTAGGTGTTACGATAGGGATATCCTAAGAGCATCTGCATCGGCGAGCAAAAGGTCGGATCTTGCTCGAGCAGGTGGTGGGTCAGCCGACAAGGTGCTCGAGCACCAGAAAATAGAGTGCGCAGCAGTTGACGGAGGGAGGCGTTTGCTCGATCGATTGCTTCACCGTCTGGCGGAGCCCACCTCACGTGGGTGACGTCAGGCCCACCGATATACTTAAGCCCAATTCGAGCCAGGCCGTCACCATCGGAGAGCACCACATTTGCGTCGGGTTTCATGAGGAAACCGGGTCGGATTATCGGGTCTGGGACTGGCATGGTCACATCATGCTCTTCGATGAAGAAAACGGGTACACGCCGGAGTACATATACGGCAACTGCTTCGAGAGATTGACCGGTAAGGCGAGTCAGGCGCGTGCTGCTCAGGAGGCGAAAGAGGCGGTGGAGAAAGAGAAAAAAGGAGGAGGAAGAAGAGAAGATGAGGAATTTTGGGCTCATGGAGTTGATTGACGGTGGAGATGATTCGGGTCCGGCTCGGATTGTTCATCGGAATATCAATGCAGTAACATTGGTAAGATTTCTGTCTCTTCTCAGCTTTTGATTGATTGTGGTTTGGTATATGTTTACAGAGTACTTGAATTGTGGTTTGGAAGCTAAAAGCTTAAAGGTTTTGATTTCTGTTTACTGATTTTGATTGTTTTGGAGTGTATAGTTTGTACAATCTGCTTTGAAATGTAAAGTTGAGAAGCAATCTCAGTTTTGCTTAGATTTTTGAACTTCGAAACAGTAAGTACTGTTTGTGATGTAGTTGAAAATTCTCCAGGAACAACTAGTCATCAATTTGCTTTGGTTATTTTGGTCTGGTTATTGAGAGGTTCTTTGATATTCAAAAGCCACAGCTTCATGTCAATCATGTGGTGATGATGAATAAGGGTTGAGTAACTAAAGGCAACTACTATGTACTTTTGTTTATAAGCCTGGAAGAATTGTTCTTCAACTTATCTTCATCAACAAATTAGGTATTTTTGTCTACTGGAGAGACTTAGTGTTGCTGAAGAAACATGCATAATCGCCAATTAGAGTACCCTTGTTTTCTTTGCCATTTGAGGGCCATCTAAAGATGGCATATTTGGCTTTAAGATCCCATTTGAGTCATTTGAATGCACAATGAGATAAAACCTTGACTTCTGTAAAGTGGTATCATGCAAGCAGATGGCTTCCTTGAAGCTGTAGATTGGCATATTTACATTTTTAACTTTTGTGACAGATACCTTGCTTTTCTTAACATCAACTATTTGCAATAAGAATTGTTAAAAGTGTGTTTGCACAGAACACTAAATCTCTGTTGGTGTGTGACAAGGAAATTGGCATTTTAGGAAAGTGAAACAAGTGGAAGGTCGATGATGAGAACCTCAGATACATGTTTATTCATATAATGCTCTGCTTGCTTTCTATAGCGACCAGGAGAACCTCAGATGCATGTTTTCAACTGATTTCATTGACAAGAGTTGATAATAAGATTACATTACATGCATTAAGGTGTCTTGCTATGGATTTGTACCTTTCATCCTACTGTCATCTTATTGAAGTCTATGCTATTTATTGCAGTGTCCAAATGGCCATACTCTATGCTCGAGCTGCAAGACTAGAGTGCAGAACTGTTGCCCCACTTGTCGTAATGCGCTTGGAAATATAAGGTGCTTGGCACTGGAGAAAGTAGCAGTCCCTAGATCTTCCTTGTAGATACCAGATCTATGGTTGCCCAGATATATTCCCATACTACAGCAAGCTAAAGCATGAGAAAGTCTGTAAATATCGTCCTTACAGCTGCCCATATGCTGGAGCTGAATGTTCAGTCACCGGAGATATCCAATTCCTTATGATGCATCTTAAAAATGATCACAAGGTTGACATGCATGATGAGTCTACCTTCAACCATAGATATGTCAAATCCAATCCCCAAGAAGTTGAAAATGCGACGTGGATGTTGACCGTAAGTCTATCTCCTTTCTCACAAACACAAAATGCATATGGTTTTGAATGCACGTAAAAGTAGATAGATTTCATGAACCAAGAACTTACTTGAGAGTCATACTTATATATTACTTGTAGAAGTGCCTTTTCTCTTCTTCTTTTTTAATTTTGGCTTGAAATAATTTTTTTTTTTATCATATCCAACTAAATAGTGTAAGAATATCTACTGATTATATCTTCATTTATCATCAGACATGATTTTGTTGATATTTTCATTCATATTTCTACTGTTTCTTGAGATCTGAAAGAACATTTTGCGGACTGTTGTCATGATATGAATGAGAAGGTTGAATGCAATTGTGTTTTTGGATTGGTTATCTAGTGTCCCATAGACCCCTTGCGCATGAAACTGTCTACTTTTGTCTTTTGGATTAATGTACTCTTCGGCAATGGTACTTTAGCTCGACTGATATCATGTGAAGTAGCTAATCTCTGCTGCTTGAAGTTCCAAGACATGTTTCCCTTTTAAACATTCTATTCTTTGTTGATTGGCTTCTTTGAATATCAAAAAATGTTATCCATCATCTCTGATCTGGTTCATTTCAACCTATTCCAATGTATTTTAACCCTCTTGTGTTTCAAATGTAGTGCAGATCTTTAATTGCTTTGGCCGTCAGTTCTGCTTGCATTTCGAGGCATTTCACATTGGAAACGCACCCGTTTACATGGCCTTCCTTAGATTCATGGGTGACGATGACGAGGCGAAGCAGTTCACTTACAGCCTCGAAGTTGGTGGTGGTGGCAGAAAGCTAACATGGCAAGGAATTCCGAGGAGTATTCGTGATAGCCACCGGAAAGTCTGCGACAGTCAAGATGGCCTGATAATTCAGAGGAACTTCGCACTCTTCTTCTCAGGTGGTAATAGGCAAGAACTGAAGCTAAAAGCGGCCGGTCGTATTGGGAAAGAACACTAAGATGTAGACTGAAAAAGAAAACTTGTTCAAACCAACACATTGTAACCTTTTGTTGAGAAAAATAAAAAGGTTCCGGTAGTTAGTCTTCATAATGGCAGAATATCTTATTTTGATCATTCATAAAACACGGGATAAAATTGGTCGAAAATCTTATCGGAAATTTGGTTCAATTATTTTGTCGACGACGCTATCGCACAGTGACACGTGTCGCATCGTAATTGGTCGAAAATCTTACCGGATATCTGGTTGAATTATTTGGTCAACGACGATATCTCGTAGCGACACATGTCGGATCGGCATTGGTCGAAAATCTCATCGAAAATCTAGTCCAATTATTTTATCGAAAATGACACATGGCGGTGACACGTGTCAATTAAAATTAGTCAGAAATCTTTTCGGAAATCTTGTATAATTACTACCGATCTGTGTCACATTATTATTGGTGGTAAATCTATCCGGTAAATCATTTTTAAACATTTCACAACATAACAAAGCTGATTTGCTTGAAGCAAATAGTGAATGGGTGTGTGCAAAACTTGATTTGATTGAGCAAATCTTGGATGTATTTTGCTTGAAGAAAAATTCGCTCTTGCTTTACTTCTTGCTCTGCTCATGGGTGCGGATGCTCTTAGAGAGCGATGAGATTTTGGTCGGATCGATCAACACCGGTGTGTTCGGTGGTCAAATTGATCTTTCTGGCGGTGGACACCGATAGTGCCAGTGAAATCAGATACACTAAGCTTATGATAAGCTTAGTCAAATTTAAAAAATGTTGACATTTTCAACCGATCAATGCTTGACACGTTAGAAATTACTTGAGATGCTTAGTATTGGGCTGCATTACAGTATTATGCCAATATTGTATACGCAATTAGCCCAAGAAGAAGAATCTTGCTCATGATCGAGAAATTGAGAGGAGGAAGCACTGTGGATATGCAAAAAAAAAAAATAGAGAGAGGGAGAGACCAAAATAAAAGCTTTGATTTTGAAACTTTGAAATTGACCAAGAGAGACTTGTGGGAGATGAAAGGAGCTGGAAGAAGAGCAAGAGCTGTAATTGAATAAGAGTAGACAACAAAGACATGGTAGTTCATCCCTGTCATGGTTGCAGCTTTGAACAGAGTGTTCAAACCAATGTTAATTGACTCCATAGCCATTGTTTCCGCCGGATTACGCGGACGCAATCTAGCAGAAGCAAATACGAGTACTCCTTCTTCTTCCTCGTCCGAACGCTCGGGCTGTTCGGATGGTCGGGCGCTTCCTCTTCCTTCGGGTATGCGGGTATGCGTGTCTGGGTATGGCTGTTAGAATAATACAACGACAAACAGACAGTCAGGGGTCGAGACAGGGTGGCCTGCCTTCAACGCTCCGATGCCTAAGTTAGAAGATGTATTGGATATAACAGTCAAGCGAACGTGCGAGTAAGTAGCTTGGAGTGTTTAATGCTCGGATTCGATTGTGTTGATCTGATGATCCTCTTACCTGTAATAAATACCTTACATATATAGGTGGTTGAGTTTGGTGTTTGATGGTGTTCTTCAATGTGGGACTGATCTGGTTCCGTTGTTGTGTAATCCGCACATTCGGGTATGCGCTCCACGGGCGCGTGCGCGCTCGGATGAGGTCAGTCTTGTGAGTGAAGTTGAAGCCTTCCTGGTGGTCTTTCGGGCGGTCGGGTAAGTGTTGATTACCTGCTTAAGTGGATAAGTATATTTGATCGGACAACTAATGCTATACTAACAAGTCCCCCAAGTCCCCAAGTCAAAGAGAACTTTCTTGACTGGGGAGTTGAAAAAGGGTTCGTGCGATTAACAAGAATACTTATCAGATTGAGCAGTGGTGTATGATCTTGTAACCCCCCAAGTCCCCCAACTCTCCGGTCAAGGAAGGGCTCGCATGACGGAGTGGGTACCTGCGCGTTTGATCGTGTACCTGTTCTTGTATTCTGGGCCCGGCCTCCAAACGGATCTTGCTAGTTTGGAGCCGCGCGCCCGTGGAGTGTTGCCTGGTAAACATAAATAAGTGCAACATAGATATATAGGTATGCAAATGTGTGAATGTATGGTATGATGCGTGAATGTATGGTATGATGTGTGAATGTATGCGAATGTTTGTCGTAACGCCAACGTTGGGATGCCGTTGCGTACGTCGCACGTCAACGGGGATGCCGTTGCGTACGTTGTAACGTCAACGGTGGGATCAAGACCGCGACGTACAATTGCTGTGGCGCGCATGGAGGAACGAACGCGTACCCGTGCCGCCCGTCGGTCTTAGCCCGCGCAGAGGCCTCTGCCGCCTAAACCGGGTTACTTTCGCGGCCGGGGGGGGGGGGACGGACCCAATGCCCGGAACGCTCATCGGTCTTAGTGCGCACAAGGAGGGGACGGACCCGAGCCCTTGCTGCCTAAGTCGGCGAGTCGATCGTTAACGTTACGCACAAGGAGGGGAAGAACCCCACGCCCGTGCCGCCCATCGGCTTAGCGTGCGCAGAGAGGAGTCGGCCCCATGCCTCTGCCACCACAGCTGGCTTGTATTTCGCGCACGGAGAGGACGGACCCCACACCCGGAACGCTCATCGGTCTCAGAGCGCGCAAGGAGAGGACGGACCCCACACCCTTGTCGGCCGAGTCGGCGAGTCGATCGTTAACGTTGCGCGCACGGAGAGGACTGACCCCACACCCGTACCTCCCATCGGTCTTAGCGCGCGCAAAGAAGGGACGGACCCCATGCCTGTGCCGCCTAATCCGGCTTGCTAGTTCTTACCGGTACGTGCACGGAGGGGAGGTGCCCCACGCCCGTGGCGGTGATCTCTTCGTTTTAGCGTTTTGTGGGCGTTTCATCGTTCGTTGGTCGTGCGGGTGGTGTATGCGCCAGTACGAATGGCGGGAGACGTGGCGTGTCCTGCCTGTAACCCCCAAGTCCCCCAACTCTCCGATCAAGGAAGGGCTCGCATGACGGAGTGGGTACCTGTGCGCCCGACCGTGCGCATGTGCGCATGGAGGAACGAACGCGTACCCGTGCCGCTCGTCGGTCTTAGCGCGCGCAGAGGCCTCTGCCGCCTAAACCGGGTTACTTTTGCGGCCAGGGGGGGGACGGACCCCATGCCCGGAACGCTCATCGGTCTTAGTGGGCACAAGGAGGGGACGGACCCGAGCCCTTGCTGCCTAAGTCGGCGAGTCGATCGTTAACGTTACACACACGGAGGGGAAGAACCCCACGCCCGTGCCGCCCATCGGCTTAGCGTGCGCAGAGAGGAGTCGGCCCCATGCCTCTGCCACCACAGCCGGCTTATGTTTCGCGTACGGAGAGGACGGACCCCACATCCTTGCCGGCCGAGTCGGCGAGTCGATCGTTAACGTTGCGTGCACGGAGAGGACGGACCCCACACCCGTACCGCCCATCGGTCTTAGCGCGCGCAAAGAAGGGACGGACCCCATGCCTGTGCCGCCTAATCCGGCTTGCTAGTTCTTACCGGTACGTGCACGGAGGGGAGGTGCCCCACGCCCGTGGTGGTGATCTCTTCGTTTTAGTGTTTTGTGGGCGTTTCATCGTTCTTTGGTCGTGCGGGTGGTGTATGCGCCAGTACGAATGGCGGGAGACGTGGCGTGTCCTGCCTGTAACCCCCAAGTCCCCCAACTCTCCGGTCAAGGAAGGGCTCTCATGACGGAGTGGGTACCTGTGCGCCCGACTGTGCGCATGTGCGCATGATCGCGTACTTGTGCGCCTAGCCTGATTGTCCGTGCCTGATCGTGCACCTGCGCCTGATCATGTACTTGCGCATCTGCGCGTGCGCGCCTGATCGTGTATTCGCGCGTCTGCGCCTGATCGGGTACCTGCGCGTTTACGCGTGCGCGCCTGATCGTGTATTCGTGTGTCTGCGCCTGATCGTGTACCTGATGAGTATTGCATATTATGCCTGACTTGCATGATCGTGCTATGCGAATGAGCGAATATGGCCTTGCAAATGATGCATGGATGGTTCCGAGCCGCATGCAATAGGCTTCCGAACGAATCTTGCTGTTCGGAGCCGCCAGGGATTCGGAACGGACTTGCGAATGATGTATGAATGGTTCCGAGCCGCTTGCACGGACTCCCAAATGAATGTTGCTGTTCGGAGCCCGTCAAGGATGGGCCTCGGAACGGTCTTGCGGGTGGAGTACGAATACACTTCGAGCACAAGAGTGGTGTGAAACTAAGAATACTTATCTTTTGGAGTGACGGGTGCCAAGATGTTGCTCGAGATGATCGTGCAGGATCGGGATGATCGTGCGAGATCGGGTCGGCCTTAGCAGCAACAGATGGAACACGAGTCTTTTGGGTAGTGGTGTTTATACGAGGTTTGCAATTTGTAAGCTTCCCACAGACGGCACCAACTGTTTCCGCCGGATTACGCGGGACGCAATCTAGCAGAAGCAAGTACGAGTACTCCTTCTTCTTCCTCGTCCGAATGCTCGGGCTGTTCGGATGGTCGGGCGCTTCCTCTTCCTTCGCGTATGCGGGTATGCGTGTCCGGGTATGGCTGTTAGAAGAATACAACGACAAACAGACAGTCAGGGGTTGAGACAGGGTGGCCTGCCTTCAACGCTCCGATGTCTAAGTTAGAAGATGTATTGGATATAACAGTCAAGCGAACGTGCGAGTAAGTAGCTTGGAGTGTTTAATGCTCGGATTCGATTGTGTTGATCTGATGATCCTCTTACCTGTAATAAATACCTTACATATATAGGTGGTTGAGTTTGGTGTTAGATGGTGTTCTTCGATGTGGGACTGATCTGGTTCCGTTGTTGTGTGATCCGCACATTCGGGTATGCGCCCCACGGGCGCGTGCACGCTCGGATGAGGTCAGTCTTGTGAGTGAAGTTGAAGCCTTCCTGGTGGTCTTTCGGGCGGTCGGGTAGGTGTTGATTACCTGCTTAAGTTGATAAGTATATTTGATCGGGCAACTAATGCTATACTAACAGCCACCATGGCTATGAATTGAAGCACATCTTTGTAAAAAGATGCCATCTTCTTCAAGCTCCCTCTCTCCCTCTCTCCAAAGATTAACTCCAATAGTCTATGGATCATATCCCGATCGACAATGACGAGGTCCCAATGATCGTTGATCATGAAGAACAAGATTCTGGGTCGGATCACACCAAATCCAAATCCCAGAAGACCCGATCAGATTTGGACTCATCATCGTCCGAGTAGAATGACGACGTTTCTGACTCAGTTATTTTCTAAGGCGATGGCGGAGAAGTTGGAATGGTGATGAGCTCGGGCAAGTGAAGTTGCTTCCGGCGAAGCTCTCATTGGACGGAGCTTTGGATTGTGATGTTGATGAAGATGGGCTGAGACACATGTTGCTGTGCCGAGTCATATTAAGGAAGATGGAGCTGGTGGTTAAGTGTGTCGAGCTCGAATGAGAGTGATTCTGGGGTTGAACAATCGTGGCCTTAGAGATGTGATGGACGACCAAGATGGAAAGTTTGACGTTGAGAGATGCAAAATGACCGATTTATCACTAACGTCATCAAACAGACAATGGAATAACAGAAAATGTTACAGAGGTACCACTTCGATTGTGTTTTGAGAGGTTATGTATTATATTGATAGTTTTGAAAAATTAAGTACCATATTTATATGGCAGAAAGAGATCAAGTATCATACATGCATTTTTTTATTTACTTTAATATCAACCATTCATATACAAATTATCAATTTTTGAGACTTATATTATTTAGTATGTAAATTTTTTGATATATTTAATTGTTAAACATTATTAATTTTTAATTTTTTTATCCAATACATAAAAAACCCGATCCCGCTCGAAAATGTCTGATAAGGCTCGGTCCATAGACTTTAAATCATCAAAAAAGTCTGACCCGGGTCGATCCATTGTTAAGCCCTAGTTGGGTCTTGCCACCCCTAAGTAGGCCTGAAATTGACCGGGTTTTGTCCATATACCGTCCAGATCATACATTTTAAAGCTATATAATTGCGAAATATTAGGTGGCAAAAAAGAAAAACCAGAGATAGAAACATATTTAAAAATGACGAGTCCAATCCCCCCTTTCTTGCCTTAGCTGTTGCTACTGTTATTAAGGCCTACGTGAAGTACAGCCAGATTGTCTACAAAAAAGTTTAGTCCTCGACATATCACTTGGAAACACTCTTTCAAAATAAACTTTGATGATTATATCTATAGTTTTGGAGTGAGAAATGATGATGGTGATTTTATTATCCAAAACTATAGAGGTGCTCCTGTTATTTTTGGTTCAAGAAGATTTGGAAAGACTACAGTTCTCCAAACATAAGCAATATTTGTGCATGACAACTCTCTCCGCCAAAAAATGAGGTAGAAGGTCACTCTAAATTCATCATTACTTGTATCAAAGTTATTTGAACAATCTCTCGAAAGGTCAGAAGTATTATAAGTGACATCATAACCATAACCGTTGATTTTGAAAAAGCTAGCTTTCAACATGTATATTGGAAAATCAATTTTATGACTGACAAGCTAGCTTGTTGGAAACACAACACTAAGCATCTTTACCTTGAAGACCATATAATTCCTTCTTGTGTCAAAGATACTCTTATGTTCGATGGGATGAAAGACGATTGTGATTCCATATTTTTCTTTCCTTTATTTGAAGAAGTAACATATACACAAACTTAATCAACAATGATTTCCACTTTTCTAGTATGGTGTGTTTGGATGAGGGAAAACAAGAGGGAATTTAATTAACTTTCAGAATTCTAATTTTTCTTATCTCAAAGTATCTTGTTTAGCTTTAAATTCCTAGAAAAATGGAAATCCCATGGGAAAAGATCAAGGGAATTTAAGAGGTGTTTTCCCTATTTACTTTCCACAAAAAAAAGACGTCATTGTACAATTTCCAAGTGCCGAGAACTCTTTTTTCCATAGCGCCAAAATTTTCTCCATGGCGCCAATTGTTCTGTATCCCGCGCCAAAATTTTCATCTGTGATCCCCTATATAAGAACAACTGAAATACAGAAAGTTCTTCCAGCAGTTTGGGGATTAGGGTTCTTTGATCAATAGGTCTGCTAGCATCTTCAAAAACTTGAGGTTAGATTCGACAACTCTTCCAGTTCCATATTCATATTTGTGGAATCTTGATCGCTGGTGTGGTATATATGCTGGATTACTAGTTTATTTGATTTCGGTTTGATCATTGTAGTTGCTTGTCTTCACTAGTCTTTTGTGTTCCTTGAGTTTTTATGCATTCGTGTCTATCTAATTGACCTTGTTTGAATGCCATCTCTAGTTTTTAAGTTTGATGTGGTTGTTGTGATTCTTGGCCGGACTACTTCAAGGATTGCAGGACCTGCAATTGTAAAGGAAAGTAAAACTAGATATGTATGATTGATATGATGCGAACCTAATCGAGCATTTGTCTTTTTTTTTTTGCATCTGTTAATAAAACATTTACAGATAGTCTTTGAATGGTTTCATATAATTAACAACATTAGCAATCATATTTCAGTAAACACACATCAGATTTTCATCTTATTTGCTTTCTAAAATAAATCCCATTAGTTTTTTGTTGTCATACATTTGACTGATCGGGTACGGCTACTATGACTAGTGGTGACTTAATAATGAGATTAAAACAAAAGCGTGTGATAGAGGAAGAGGAAAATAAGAAGAGATTAAAAATTATTTTTGGTGCCGTCATATCTTTTATTGCTATTGTAATAGACTAGTACCACAGAACTTATTTTGTTAAAGAGCCTTTGCGTGATTAAGATCAAGAAAGAAGTTCTTATTTGAATCGATTGTATGATGGAAGAGATGTAGACTGCATTGAACAATTACGAGTTAGCAAGAGTGCATTTAGAAGTTTGTGTGATATTCTTCAAAGGAAGGGTGGGCTGGTTCAAACCAAAATTGTTTCAGTTGAAGAATTCGTAGCAATATTTCTAAATGTGCTTGCTCACAACGTGAAGTTTAGAAAAATGGGTTTTGATTATTACCGATCCAAGGAGACCATTAGCCAACAGATTAATAGTGTTTTATATGCAATGATAAGATTAAGTGTAGAAAACTTTAAGCTTCATTCATGTAACATCACTCAAGCAGATAGAGAAAGGTGGAAGTGGTTTCAGGTAAGATCATCTATAACAACTAAAATAGATGAATGTATCTCTATTGTGATACTTTGATTAGTATTTTGAGCTCACAGATTTGTTTGGTTTCCTTTTGTTGTTCTACATTGTGTTTAGAATTGTCTAGGAGCACTTGATGGAACGCACATTCCTGTGACTGTGTCGACTGAGGATAGACAAAGATATCTAAATAGAAAATGAGATATTTCTACCAATGTGTTAGGAGTCTGTGCCCCGGATTTAAAACTTATATACGTATTACCTGGATGGGAAGGGTCTGCATCAGATACTCGAGTTCTAAAAGATGCACTACGTAGAACTAATCGACTTTATGCTCCAAGTGGTAATTTGCATTACTAGCTTAATTTAATTGAAAACTTAGGTAAATTAAACATTTGATTTATGTTTCACATGTCTTATCGTAGATAAATATTTTCTTGTGGATGCTGGATACACTAACATACCTGATTTTTTGGCACCATATCGAGAAACTAGATACCATTTAAATTAATGGGTTGAAAAACTTCCTGAAAATGCCAAAGACTTATATACTCTTCGTCATTCAAGCGCAAGAAATGTAGTTGAAATGTCATTTGGTCTTTTGAAAAAGCGTTGGAGTATATTGCTTACTCCATCATTTTTCAACATTAAAACACATGTTAGGATCATAAATGCTTGTTGTGTGTTGCACAATTTCATTCGAATTGAGCAAGAGACTGATCCTATATTAGCATACCAAGATTTAAGGTTTTTAGCTATCGTTGATGCAGAGTTACTGAATCGTTCAAATGAAGATAATGATACAAATAATAGGATTTCATGTGTTCAAACTACTCCTCAATGGACATCATTTTGTGATACCTTAGCAAGCACAATGTGGGCAGAGTATCAAACTAGACACAACGTTAATCCATGATAAGAAAATATTGTTTAGTTACTGGTTTATTTCAGTATTTTGTATAGCTTGGTTAATTAGTTTGAGATGATTGCATGTATCTTCCTTTTGGTCATAAATAAGATGCAGAGTTCCCTTTTTATATTCCATAGAGTTTTGTGATTAAGTGGTTGTGATTGACCCGTTTTGGTGGTGGCCTGCTGGTTGTGATTAAAGTTTTTAGCTACCGTTGATGTAGAGTTTCCTTTTTATATTCCATAGAATTTCAATGGTAAGAAATATGGTTTGCTTGTTGGTTACATTCTGTTTGGTTGATTCTGTATAATATGATATCTTCCTAATTTATATGGTTACTGACAATCTCTTTTTTCTTGTTATTAGTCAAGACATGGATGATCTAGTAGATAATAAGACAGGAAAAAGAGTACCTATCAGAAAAAATGCGGATAAGGGTAAGGTTAAGCAGGAAGCTGGCAAGAATTTGATGTGGAATTTAAATATGGACAGTGCTTTAGCCGATCTACTTTGTGAAGAACGAAGCAAAGGCCATAAAGGAGATCTTCAATGGAAAGGTATTGCTTACACTAGTGTGGCATCAATTTTGTCGGCCCAATTTGATGTAAACGTTGCTGCTGAGAACATAAAAAATCGTGTGAAGTCATGGAAAAAGTACTACGGAATAGTGAGTGATATATTGAGCAAAAGTGGATTCAGTTGGGATTCATCAACGCATATGATAAGTGTAGATGAAAACAACGTGTGGGAAGAGTATGTGAAGGTAATTTCAATTTATTTTTTCATGTTTATCACGCCACTGGAATCATTAAGCTACTGTTATAATTGCTTATATTGTATGCTATGAGTCATATACATATTTTTGAGTTAATTGTAGGTCTTGACAATTTATTACATTTACTTGTCGGCTTGCTAACTAATGGTTTTTAAAATTTGGTACTACTTGTTGTTTGTGACGACCCGAACCAGAATCAGCAGTATGACCAGCTATGTACGTGAGTTACCGGGTAGTCACTGGTATCCGACGGTTGTTCGGAATTGTCGAGCTTGCTAACGACTTAATTATTGGCCGAGAATTGGAGCTGTGTCTCTTCTCGAGAGTCGTAGTACGTGTGATTACGAGTTCGTGGGCGGTTCCGGATCGTTGTTTGGACGACCGAGGAATTAGTTATGAATATTTGAAGTTTCGACGGAAACGGATTTAACTGGCAGGTTTGCTCGCGACTAAATTATCGGACGGGAATTTGGTTTCGGCTTCTTCACGGAAGTTGCTCAGAATTTAATTTCGAGTTCGTGGGAACTTCCGGAGCATGATTTGGAGTTACGAGGAATTAGTTGCGAATTTTGCCGATTGTTGATTGTTTGGTTAATTTAATTATGTGTTGGTTCGAAGGGTTGACTTTTTATCCGATTGGCCGATGTGTTTGACTTCGAGTGATTATTGAAGAATATGTCGAGACGAGTTTGTGGCCACGAGAATTATCGGAATCGGAGTTACGACGAGGAAGTTATGTGCGTTTGAAGTTTGCCGAAATGGATAATTATAAGTTTCCGTATTGGGAAGTTTTAAATGACTATTTATTGTGACCTTCCCTTTTGGGAAAGTCAAACTTGGGGGTTAATGGCGTTGACCGACCTGTTTTGGCAAGAGAGAGAGAGTGCTCGACGGTGGCTCACGGCATGCCGGCGACGACGTGATTCCGGCGACCCCGTGGCTTGGGGCTTGCTTCGTTCTGCTCGCCCCGACCTCCCGAGCTTCCCTCCGGCCACCACGCACGGTGTGGCTCACGGTGGAGGAAGTTATTTCGACTTGAAATGAAGGTATTTTTGGTGAATTCGGGTTCCTCAAATTAGACCGAGTTGAACTTCAAAAGATACTGGGTTTTGTAGCCCTCTTCATTGTGATTCTAACCATATAAACATGGTGTTCTAATTCGATTTGTGGATTGAGAATTTTGGGATTGAAATTTGTGAACCAATTCGGTTTTGCTTGAAATTGACCTAGTTAGAGTGAGAATTGGACTTCGGTGCAGTTGACAAAGTTGCTCAGTGGACGATTTGGAGTGGAATAGGGGTGGCTCCTCCTTGAAATTCTCCGGTCGGCGGTGGCGCCGCCGTGGGCGGCGGTCAACGCGGCGGTCAACGGTCAACGGCGGTCAACTTTGACTTTTTCGGAGTTTTCGACGAGTTGCATGTCATTTTACTCGAAATCGCGCCCCGATCGCTGTGGGGAGGTTTGTTTTTCGAGTTGAGCGTCCGAAATTACAGCGAGGTATTGTGGTATGATTTCCGGATTTCCGACAGTTTGTTGTGATCGGATTATGTGTTTCCGAGAATGGTGGTTTCTCGTGGTTTGATTTGTATTGTCGGATTATGATTTTGAATATGGATTTTGTGAATATTCAGGTGTTCGTGATCGTTGTTTTGGCGAGGGACTTTCCGCCGGATCACGGGTTAACGCGAACTGCGTTACGCAAGCGTGTGAGTGGACAAGATCTATTTTCACTGTTGATTTTGCGAGTTCGTGGATTTATTGATTTCTGTATTTAATTATACGATGATTGTGATATATGTTATTTTCGGAGGTATGTTATTATGTGTTATTGGTGATTGGCATTTATTGCATCGATGCTACCAGAGTTGAGAGATTCCTCTGGCCCAGAGTTGAGAGATTCCTCTGAAGCAGGGTTGAGAGATTCCCCTGAGTGCCGCCGGGGTTGAGAGATTCCCCTGGCTTTCACCGTCAGGTTTGAGCGATTCACCTGACGTCGGGCTTGAGAGATTCGCCCGACAACCTCCATATATATATGTGTTGTGTTGTTGTGTTTTCCGAACTCGCACTGTTTTATATTGAGTATGTGTATAAATTGGTGAAAGGCATATGTTATTTTCGTCCACTCACTCTAACGTTTTATTTGCCTTTCCCCTGGGCTTTTCGGTTTCCGTGCCCAGTTTGCAGTTCGGACTCTGGTGTCGCACGTCGTGGTCGGAGGCATAGTGCTCGAGCTACTTTGTTTCTTCCAGTAGGTTTATTATTCTACCTACTGTGGTATACATATATGGTTATGTATTAGAAGTCGCTCTGAGTTTTCCTGTTGTATATGTTATACGGTTTTAAACCCGGATTTCAGTAAAGTACTATATTTTGTATTGTTTACTTTACTGTTGAGATATTGAGAAATCCGGATGGGATTGGTGCCCACGGTTTGCTTTTTGTGGCATAGGATGTAGTGTATTTTCAGCGTGCAGGTAATGGTAATTCCACGCTAGTAACGAAACTCTGCCCAAATTTCGAAAATTTTTTGTTGATTCGTGTTTTCGAAGGGGTTTGATTCCGATTTAGGAAGCTAAATCGGGGTTGGGTCCTTTCAGCTTGGTATCAGAGCATTAGGTTTTCAGATTCTGTAGACTTCTGTAGTTGTGTTTACTTAGGGTATTTGAGTTGATACAGCATGACTGGAGTGATGACCCGACTGGCCAGCGGTACTCATCAATACTTCGGGTGTTGTGTGTCCTCAAATATCTGCGGTTTCATGATTACGTTCCACTTGTTGTGAACGATGTTTTATTCATTAGGATGCCTCCTGACGTGCTTTCCGTGTCGGTACGGTTGTGAATCCTGTTGAGGATCAATCGACGCGTGATTTGCCAGTGAATTGTGGATTTGGATGAGTATTCAGAGTTCAGTGAATTGTGTGGCACGGTTTGCCTGGTTGTGTGTATATGGGCGTCTACATGTTGCCTCAGAGCTGAGAATTTTGACAGTTGATGTTTGCCTGAGTCAGATCATTGTGTTTGGTGGGCTGTTAATGTGTGAGTTCCGGTTGCGACTCCATGGCCTACATTCAGGGTGTTGTATTCACGGTAATGGTTTTATCAGGCTATCCAGCGATCGAATGTGGAGTGTTTACCCACCTGAGGCAGAGATGCATTGTTCATATGTTTGTTCCTGTTTGCACGTGTTATGTGGCTTCAGAGGAAGCAGTGCATGAGGTTCGAGATGAGTTTGAACCTGAGCATCAGAGAGAGTCTGATTGATGTGCCTCGAGATTGCCGTGAGGAGCTTAGTGTGCTGCACTCAGTGGCGAGGCTATTGTGAAAGAAAGATGTATGTGGTTTTCGATGCAATGATTCGAGGAAAGTGGATTTAGTTGAGATTTTGATGAGGTTGAGTTCCGACACTTCGGGATCAGTGACTTCATCAGGCTGTGGTCTTTTCGATTATGTTGAGGATCCTCTGCTGATCCATTTGGCGATGGCGGAGATCACAGAGTAGCGGACTTGCTCCTGTAGCATGAGTTTGGGCGATCATTGGTGATCCTTTCACGCAGCAGGTGTTGCGGTGATTTGTGTTCGAGGAGCACTTTTAGTTATTGTTTCGGTGGCCAGGAGGGTCATGTTGGGAGGGAGCGCCTCAGCGAGCTGTTGTATCGGTTCGACAGATCAGAGTTACGAGGAGACCCTCATGTTGTTCCTGTAGTCTGGCCAATGTACCCTTTTGACGAGTTATTCAGTAAGTCGCGTGTGACGTGGGCGACTAGTTGGGCATGTTGGGGTTCGTGCCAGGACCTTGTTTGAGGATAGACTTTTCTCCGAGGTTACTGTTGTTTGATATCCATGGCTATTGTACTTGCATCTCCATTTCCGAGGTTTTGGAGAGTATTGCATCCATTCGGAGGTTGCGAGGTCCTTGTTGGAGGATATGGTTTAGCCGCGGATCTGTTATAGCCGGACATTGTGGTTGTGATGTGATCGTGAATATGAACTTACTGATGATGCATTTTGGCGGTGTTTGATTACCTCGAGAAGGAGGTTGTGTTTTGATGACCAGATTTCCCCGAGATGCTGTTTCGCGGTGATGGTCGAGCGGATGATGGAGACGAGTTGTGTTGCTTGCTTAGCTCATGTTGTGGATACTATGGTTGCTGCGGTGACATTGAGGTGGTTCCCGAGTTACCAGGAGTATTCCGGAGGAGTTACCAGGTGTTTCTCCAGTTCGGGAGACTGACTACACCGTTGAGCTTGTACCAGGCGCTGGACTCATTTTACCGGCATCTTGTCGTTCGGAGCCAGCGGAGCTGATGGAGCTACAGATTCGACTCCAGGAGTTGCTGGAGAAGGTTTCAGGAGATTTCATGCGACCCCGCGTATTTGCGTGGTGTGCTCTTGCATTGTGTGTACGGACGTTGGTTGGTTCGATGAGATGGTGTATTGACTACCGAAGCCTGATTCGCTTCAGAGAAGAGTAAGTATCCTCCGCTTCGGATTGACGATTGATTTGATCAGCTCACGAGAGCTTCAGTCTTGTTGAAGATTGATTTCGGGTCCGGATACCATCAGTTGAGGATCGATGTGTTAGTTGTGGTTTGGACAGTTTACGGATCGCGGTGCGGACATCAGGAGTTCTTGGTCACGCTGTTTGGTTGACCAATGCCCCGTGGATCGTGTGGACTTGATGGACCAGGTGTTCAGACAGTTTCTGGACGAGTTGTGGTCATGTTCGTTGGCAATGTCCTGATGTATTTCGGGAGCGAAGACCAGCACCTGAGGCAGTTGCGAGCGGTTTCGCGGACTTTGCGAGACGACCAGGTGTTTGCGAGGTTCAGCTAGTGTGAATTTTGGTCGATTGGCGTGAAGATGTTGGACTGTGTGATGTTGTCCGAGTGAGTTGGCGTGGATCCTGACCAGTTAGAAGCCGTGTCGATTTGGAGTTTGCCCTACCATTGTACCAGAGATTCGGAGTTTCTCTTGGGTTTGGCAGGCTATTACCGACGGCTTGTGCAGGATTTTTCCGGATTGCCACTATACTTTTCAAATTAATGAAGAAGGCGTCAAGTCGAGTGGTTTGATGCACGCGAGGAGAGTTACTTACTCCTGTCGGATGGTTGACCGTTACTGCGGTTTGACCTTACCTGACGACTACGACGAGTTCGTGGGTTATGGCGATGCATTGAGGTTTGGATTTGGTTGTGCTTTGATGCTGAGTAGTAGAGCGGTGGCTCATGATTCCAGGCAGTGGAACTTTGTGTGCAGCTACATATCCTATGTATGATTTGGGTGTAGCTGTCTTTGTGTTAGTATCAGTGAGTTCGTGACGCTACTACTATGGCGTGCAGCGCGGTGTAGGATGTACACTGACTACTGAGTTTCATCCACTTGCATTCTCGGCCAGATTTGGGCTTGAGGCAGTGTAGATGGAGGGAGTCGACTATCGACTATAGCTGCACCTTTGAGCTTGTTCGAGAAAGGCTAGCAGCTGCATCCTGACCATCCGTTTGGGATGATGTTGTTGTTGATGCATTCAGTCGAGAGTTGGGAGCTTCAGTATTACATGTGTGTATATGTGGCTCGAATTTCCGTGTTAGCCGAGTGCGAGCTTCGGAAGCTGAGTTCGAGTGTGATGACGTTGAAGCTCATTGTTTTGCGCGTGTTTGGTGCTAGTGGTGCGGAAATGTATCAGATATTCCGAGTTTACTACTCGTGATGCTACATGAAGAGCAATGTAGCAGCTTGTGTGTGCTGATGCCACATTCGTCGACTGGCGATGGCTAGGAGGCAGAAACTTGCCGAGATGTGTTAGCCATTTGAGATTTCCGGTTAGACGTGACGGTTGCTGCTGTGATTGTGTGTGTATGTGTACACTTTGGTTGTGATACCAGTTGCCGGGCCTTTGTGGATCATTTGACGAACTCAGTACAGTTCCTTGTACTTTCGGAGATGATTCCAGTGGTTGGCTGGTATAGCTGTGTTTGATGGAGGTTGTCCATCTACGTGGTGTACCTGTGTCCCAGTTCGCCGATTGAGGTGATCAGCTACGACTAAGTGTTGGTGAGCTTTGCAGCGAGCATTGGAGACCAAATTACGAGCTAGTACAGGTCCTTGTCCTCGGATTGACGAGCGATCTTTGAGGACTATTCAGGCCTTGGAGGGCATGCTGTGGACCTTGGTATTACCGTTCCGGAGGATTCGGAACCAGCAGTTTCGGCGATTTGAGTTTGCTTGCAGTACCAGTTTATGGACCATTATGGTTTTGAGGTTGTTTGATGTTAAGTTGAGGTATGTTGTTGTACTCGATTGTGTTTGAGTGAGTTTGGTTTGAATTTGAGTTGATGTTTGTTTCCGATTTTGTGGAATGTGCTACCACAGACTGTCAGATTAGCGGAAATGGGTTGATAATTGTTTGAGTTCGATGCTTGAGTTTCGTTGGTATGAGCAGGTTGTGTTGTGATTTGCCTTGATGTTTTGATCCATGTGTGGCCATAGGCGAGTTTGTGTTATGCCGTATGGTTTGGCATCGCCTATAGTGTTGGCTTTGTGTGTTGTGTTCCGCGTGGCAGAACTGTGTTTCAGGGTTGCTACATGTTGTGTACCCTACCTGTTCCTTATGCAGGAACACTTGGCTATTGTGTGGAGCCAGTTCAGATTTGTGATTTGTGAGTACAGAAATTCCAGCATAGAGCTATCTCCTATTGTGGAGTCAGTTGCCGAAGTTGTTCAGTTGATGTAGCCACTAGGCAGTTGAACAGTATGCAGAGGCAGTGCTCCTACTTTTGTCGGCAGACTTGGAAATTTCGAGGTCGAAATTTTTCTAAGGGGGGTGGATTTGTGACGACCCGAACCAGAATCAGCAGTATGACCAGCTATGTACGTGAGTTACCGGGTAGTCACTGGTATCCGACGGTTGTTCGGAATTGTCGAGCTTGCTAACGACTTAATTATTGGCCGAGAATTGGAGCTGTGTCTCTTCTCGAGAGTCGTAGTACGTGTGATTACGAGTTCGTGGGCGGTTCCGGATCGTTGTTTGGACGACCGAGGAATTAGTTATGAATATTTGAAGTTTCGACGGAAACGGATTTAACTGGCAGGTTTGCTCGCGACTAAATTATCGGACGGGAATTTGGTTTCGGCTTCTTCACGGAAGTTGCTCAGAATTTAATTTCGAGTTCGTGGGAACTTCCGGAGCATGATTTGGAGTTACGAGGAATTAGTTGCGAATTTTGCCGATTGTTGATTGTTTGGTTAATTTAATTATGTGTTGGTTCGAAGGGTTGACTTTTTATCCGATTGGCCGATGTGTTTGACTTCGAGTGATTATTGAAGAATATGTCGAGACGAGTTTGTGGCCACGAGAATTATCGGAATCGGAGTTACGACGAGGAAGTTATGTGCGTTTGAAGTTTGCCGAAATGGATAATTATAAGTTTCCGTATTGGGAAGTTTTAAATGACTATTTATTGTGACCTTCCCTTTTGGGAAAGTCAAACTTGGGGGTTAATGGCGTTGACCGACCTGTTTTGGCAAGAGAGAGAGAGTGCTCAACGGTGGCTCACGGCATGCCGGCGACGACGTGATTCCGGCGACCCCGTGGCTTGGGGCTTGCTTCGTTCTGCTCGCCCCGACCTCCCGAGCTTCCCTCCGGCCACCACGCACGGTGTGGCTCACGGTGGAGGAAGTTATTTCGACTTGAAATGAAGGTATTTTTGGTGAATTCGGGTTCCTCAAATTAGACCGAGTTGAACTTCAAAAGATACTGGGTTTTGTAGCCCTCTTCATTGTGATTCTAACCATATAAACATGGTGTTCTAATTCGATTTGTGGATTGAGAATTTTGGGATTGAAATTTGTGAACCAATTCGGTTTTGCTTGAAATTGACCTAGTTAGAGTGAGAATTGGACTTCGGTGCAGTTGACAAAGTTGCTCAGTGGACGATTTGGAGTGGAATAGGGGTGGCTCCTCCTTGAAATTCTCCGGTCGGCGGTGGCGCCGCCGTGGGCGGCGGTCAACGCGGCGGTCAACGGTCAACGGCGGTCAACTTTGACTTTTTCGAAGTTTTCGACGAGTTGCATGTCATTTTACTCGAAATCGCGCCCCGATCGCTGTGGGGAGGTTTGTTTTTCGAGTTGAGCGTCCGAAATTACAGCGAGGTATTGTGGTATGATTTCCGGATTTCCGACAGTTTGTTGTGATCGGATTATGTGTTTCCGAGAATGGTGGTTTCTCGTGGTTTGATTTGTATTGTCGGATTATGATTTTGAATATGGATTTTGTGAATATTCAGGTGTTCGTGATCGTTGTTTTGGCGAGGGACTTTCCGCCGGATCACGGGTTAACGCGAACTGCGTTACGCAAGCGTGTGAGTGGACAAGATCTATTTTCACTGTTGATTTTGCGAGTTCGTGGATTTATTGATTTCCGTATTTAATTATACGATGATTGTGATATATGTTATTTTCGGAGGTATGTTATTATGTGTTATTGGTGATTGGCATTTATTGCATCGATGCTACCAGAGTTGAGAGATTCCTCTGGCCCAGAGTTGAGAGATTCCTCTGAAGCAGGGTTGAGAGATTCCCCTGAGTGCCGCCGGGGTTGAGAGATTCCCCTGGCTTTCACCGTCAGGTTTGAGCGATTCACCTGACGTCGGGCTTGAGAGATTCGCCCGACAACCTCTATATATATATGTGTTGTGTTGTTGTGTTTTCCGAACTCGCACTGTTTTATATTGAGTATGTGTATAAATTGGTGAAAGGCATATGTTATTTTCGTCCACTCACTCTAACGTTTTATTTGCCTTTCCCCTGGGCTTTTCGGTTTCCGTGCCCAGTTTGCAGTTCGGACTCTGGTGTCGCACGTCGTGGTCGGAGGCATAGTGCTCGAGCTACTTTGTTTCTTCCAGTAGGTTTATTATTCTACCTACTGTGGTATACATATATGGTTATGTATTAGAAGTCGCTCTGAGTTTTCCTGTTGTATATGTTATACGGTTTTAAACCCGGATTTCAGTAAAGTACTATATTTTGTATTGTTTACTTTACTGTTGAGATATTGAGAAATCCGGATGGGATTGGTGCCCACGGTTTGCTTTTTGTGGCATAGGATGTAGTGTATTTTCAGCGTGCAGGTAATGGTAATTCCACGCTAGTAACGAAACTCTGCCCAAATTTCGAAAAATTTTTGTTGATTCGTGTTTTCGAAGGGGTTTGATTCCGATTTAGGAAGCTAAATCGGGGTTGGGTCCTTTCATTGTTTCTTGATATTTGCTGATAACATTATGCTTATCAAATTAAATTATTATTGTACAGTCTCATGCAGATGCTGTGAGTTTTCGATATAAAAGAATTCCAAATTGGGAAGACATTGTTGATTTGTGTGGGAAAGATAGAGCTACTGGACAAGGTGCTGAAACAGGTGTAGACGCCACTGAGTTTATGATTCCAACAGATGATGTTCATCCTATAGATGCAGAAAATGGAGTCAACTTTGAAGATGTTAATATCAATGAAGACAATCCACCCACCCAGGCAAATGAGAAGAGGAAGAATCAAGCAACACCCTCTTCTAACGCACCTCCTCCTAAGAAAGGAAAATCTACTAAAGATGTAATTGGTTCTTCAATTGATATGATGGCTGCATCATTTGAAGAACTTATTTGTGCTACTACACAGACTCTCTCCCCAAAGGAAGTATGGAATGAAGTAATGGCTATATCAGATCTTACCACAGATGAACAAATCAAAGCATGTGCTTGGTTAATAGAGAACGATAAACAATTTCTTATGTTGAAGGAAGTGCCGATGGCTATGAAGAAAAGTATGGTTCTGATGTTCATTTCAGGTGAATTGACATAAGTTGAAATTTGATTCATGATTTTTCTTAGAATTTATATTGTTTCTTTGAAATACTCCTTTCATATCTAGTATTTTCATGAGTACAATTTCGATTATTATCTCAAGAATTTGGATCATGAAACTATTTTATTTCTGATGGCAATATATCCTTATGGAGGTTTGTTGATGAGAATTTAGCTACTGAATGTAAAAACAACTGAATTCTAAATTTTAATTTTACTTTTTATATCATTCTCAATCCAAATAAAAGAATATGTAATTTTAATTATTTTAAAAATTCTAGCAAACAAGAGAATTATCAATTCTCCAACTTTCAAATTATTGGAAATAAGATTCCCATTAAAATTAAATTACCATCAAAATAAAAATCCTTCATCCAAAAAAACACGGTTTGTGTTTCTT
Organism: Geum urbanum; assembly: GCA_946800695.1. Classification (NCBI taxonomy): domain Eukaryota; kingdom Viridiplantae; phylum Streptophyta; class Magnoliopsida; order Rosales; family Rosaceae; genus Geum; species Geum urbanum. The sequence continues at coordinate 31,336,118 of OX327017.1, forward strand.
TATTGGAATTAAAGGCTTCAATAGAACAATAGTTGAAACTAGGTCAATATTTCACACTAATATATTATGCAACATCTTCCCTTTGCCTCCCAAATGGCGAAAGATCTCACCTGTTTCTTCTATTTTTTGGGGACTTCAGATAGACAACAAAACAAGACATGCCCCATAGCCGGCGTTGAGCAAAGAAGAAGAAGTAGTAGTAGCTCCGACGTGGATCTTTTGTTTACTTCTTTATTGCATTACCCACGTTGTCTTCCACTTCGACATCTGAAACCCGAAGTCCATATGCTCTGTCTCTCTCATTCTCTTCTGTCTGAAACCACAAACAAACCCACTTCAATGTCCAAGTCCCACACTGCATCCTCCCAAATTCAACAACCCATTAGTCTCCACCATCCAAAATGAGCTTCATGAAGATCAAAGATTCAAACTTTGGCTCACTTCTCATGCTGGGTATCTTGGCATTGAGTTTGGTTCACTTGGTCTATAGCCAAGATGTGGGTGACTATGATAATCAATTTGACAACCCTGCTGTTCTTCCATTGATCACTCAGATTGTGTACGGCAGAATCTCCAATGTGACAGCAATTCTGAGTAGGGATATTAGCAACCGTTCCAGCTTCTGTGTCAAAGACCCGTAAGCACTTTTGTACTTCACTAATCTGTTTGAGAATATGCCTGAAAGAAAGTAAAGTAGAAAACTTTGAAGTGTAGAATGGCCCAGTTGGTGTTTGAAGTTTATTCAGCTTAGTTTGTGGTTTACTTATTACGTGTACTTAATTATATTGTTTTATGATTGGTTGGAAAAAGACTATTGGAGTTTGAATGTGGTTTAATTTTGGTGCTCAATCTGTTGTTTCAGGGAAGCTGATTGGAATCAGGCATTTAATTATTCGAACAATTTGGACTTCTTAAGTTCATGTATTCAAAAAACCAAAGGTATGTAAGTACTTGTAATTACAAAGAACAGTGATTGTTGAGTTGTGTGATGTGGAGAAATGAAAAACTTCGAAGCTCTTGGGCACATGTTTTATCTTGACAATCAAATATGACTGTTCTCATGATTCTTTATTGCACTTAGAGTGATCAAGAAGTTTAATGCTTCAACAGTTGGCAATCTAGTCGTGAATATGAGCCGGTTATGATTTTCTCTTTCTGGTTGTTCAATAGGAGATATTACGCAGCGCCTATGTACAGCAGCAGAGATGAAATTTTATTTCAACAATTTCTTTGTGAATGCTGTTAGTGCAAATTTCTTGAAACCCAACCAGAACTGTAATATAACCTCGTGGGTTTCTGGGTGTGAGCCAGGATGGGCTTGCAGTGTCGGCCTAGATCAGCAGGTTAACATTACAAACTCGCAGGATATGCCTTCTAGAACTCAGAACTGCCAACCTTGTTGTGAGGGTTTCTTTTGCCCCCAAGGTCTCACATGCATGTTCCGTGAGTAGTCGAATACAAAGTACTTGATGATTGCAACCCCGAGTTTTTTTTGTTCCTGTGCAATGTATTCTGATTGTTTTTTTTTGTTCTGCCAAATGATATTATGCTTTTAAAGCTTGCCCATCGGGTTCTTACTGTCCCATGGCGAGACTGAACAGAGCAACAGGTCTTTGTGAACCGTAAGTCTAGTCTCTAGCTTTAGCAATAACTGTTTCTGGTTTTCGAGCCTACAAGTGTGAAACTTATACTTTCATATGTTTTTGCAGCTACAATTACCAGCTACCTCCTGGGCAACCAAACCATACTTGCGGAGGAGCAAATAAATGGGCTGATGTTGGTAGTAGTGGTGAACTATTCTGCTCAGCTGGATCATATTGTCCGACCACCGTGGAAAAAATCCCTTGTAGTAGTGGGTACTGACTCTCATCCCTGCATTGTTTCTTTAACATGTTGAAAGTTTGCTGAGTTGCACTTTCCTTATAACTCATGAGTAGTGTTTTCACAAGCAGATATGTTTTGACATTGTGCTTTTCTATCGTAAATCAAATTTGGATGTACTACTGAAAATTTGTTTTAAGTTCAAGCTCATAATGTTTACTTGGAATCTGCAGACATTACTGTCGGACGGGTTCTACATCAGAGAAACGTAAGTTTATTTTTTGGAAAAAAAAACTCTTTTAGATTGCAGTATCTTTAATAAGTTGGTCATGCCATAACTGCAGAGTGCTGACCTTTCAGTAATTTATGTGCTTTATGTGGCAGGCTGCTTCAAGTTGACTTCATGTGATGCAAACACTGCAAATCAAAATATTCATGCATATGGAATAATGTTTATTGTAAGTTTAGCACTTTACTTTCAGATAATATCAGCAGGGTCCATGGATCCATGTGATTGACTATTCATATATGATATACTTCTGAAAACAAGAAAACAGAAAGTTGAGACTCTTATCAAAACTTAGGTTGTGCATCTTATTGACCATAGTTTGGACACTTAACTCTATCTGCAGTATAATTGAGGAAGCATGCTTAAGATTTAGCACAATTTAAATTTGAAAAACATCGCCAAAGTCATAATCTCATATTTATGCTCTTCAATTGCTCTTGCAGGCAGCTCTGATCACTCTACTACTCATTATTTACAATTGTTCTGACCAAGTACTCATCACTAGGGGGAGGAGACTGGCCAAATCTCGAGAGAAAGCTGCTAAAAGCGCAAGGGAAACAGCAAAAGCACGCCAAAGATGGACAGGTGCAAAAAATGCTGCTAAGAAGCATGCTAGTGGTTTGCAAGCTCACTTATCAAGGACATTTTCTTGGAAAAAGGACTCATCAGATCCTGAGAAACATAAGATTTTGAATCAGCAAAAAGCAGACACTGATGATGATGATCTACGTACACCTCCACATTCGAGTACATCAATTGATATTCCTCCCTTATCTGTGTCCCCAAAGGGAAAGAAAAAGGAACCTGCTGATCTCATGCAAATTATAAGGAATATCGAAGATCACCCAGAGGAGTATAAAGGTTTCAGTATTGGAGGAGAGGACATAAAGGTAGGAAATGCGCCAAAAGGAAAGCAAATACAAACTCATTCACAAATTTTCAACTACGCTTATGCTCAGATTGAGAAAGAGAAGGCTCAGCAGAAAGACTACAAGGACCTCACATTCTCTGGGGTGGTTAAAATGGCTACTAACAATGTAGTACGGAAAAGACCTCTGATTGAGATATCTTTCAAGGACCTTACACTTACTTTGAAAGGAAAAAAAAAGCACCTACTGAGGTGTGTAACAGGTAAAATAAAGCCCGGCCGCATTACTGCAGTAATGGGCCCATCAGGGGCTGGGAAAACAACATTTCTTTCTGCCCTAGCAGGAAAAGCAATTGGATGCAATATGACTGGTTTAATTCTTGTGAATGGAAGGAATGTATCCATCCATTCATATAAGAAAATCATAGGTTTTGTGCCACAAGATGATATTGTGCATGGAAACTTGACTGTCGAAGAGAATATATGGTTCAGTGCAAAGTGTAGGTATGCCACGTTCAGTATTTTCAAATTTCAAATAGTATTTCATATTCATATCATTGCTACTAAGTAAAGCTTCTTACCAACTGGATATTGAACAGTTTTCTATGAAGTCTGATGAATGTAAAACACATGAACGGCATAACAATTAGCGATTACTATAGTTTGGTTGGTTTTTATTTTTTTAATTTCTGTTAGTAACTCCAGTAGTTATCCTTTACCAGTTCATCATATCCTGGAATGCCAATTTGTAAATGTACAAAAAAAAAAAATACAAAAATTATAGTTGTTTCAATTAGTCTGCACAAGTTGCCTTTTACAGTGTCAGAAAATTCTCAGACTTGGAATTTTTCATGGTGGCGGTAGCCCTTTTCTTTCTAGTAAAGCCAGATTTTGATATGTTCGAGGATTTCCAAATAGTTGACGGATAGAGGGTATATCTGCTGTTGGACACTGCATCTGTATGGAAGTTTTATGTCAATGTTATGGGTGTGCTGGATGCTTCTACTTTATCTTATCATGGGAACTTGTTTGTTGTAGATTATCAGCAGACTTATTGAAACCAGATAAAGTTTTAGTGGTCGAAAGATCTATTGAGTCCTTAGGGCTTCAGACAGTACGTGATTCGTTGGTTGGAACAGTAGAGAAGCGAGGGATATCTGGAGGCCAGAGGAAACGTGTAAATGTTGGTTTGGAAATGGTTATGGAACCTTCACTTTTGATATTGGATGAACCCACATCTGGTTTGGATAGTGCCTCTTCTCAGCTACTTCTTAGAGCACTTAGACGGGAAGCTCTTGAAGGGGTAAATATATGCATGGTGGTTCACCAACCTAGGTAAGTCTTTCAAAACCAGGGCAGTTTGTTACCACTGTCTCTGGCTTCTACTTTGCGCAATGTGCTCTTATCTTCTCTTTTAAGTTCCCTCTTCTAAATAATGCTACAAGAACAAGATCTTCATTACTGCTGGACTCTAGATTTGGGTGTACTGAAATATGAAAGAAAATCGTGTGCAGTATTTTATGTTTTTCATCCTGGTGGAGTTTAAGAGACTGATTTACTTTCTCTGATCATACGCACTGCAGACAACTGGGACTATTTCATTAAGCCACATTACCTGTATGGTTGAGGCATCTTTTAAATTTTTCTACCTACGGCTACTTGAATGTGCAAAGCAAGCCCTCTATTAAAAAGAAAAGAAAATTGGACCCTTAGTGTGGTATTTTTTGGGTAGGATTACAACTCTCAGTTATTAACTAATGTTAAACATTTGTGCTTCAGCTATGCCTTGTTCAAGATGTTTGACGAGTTAGTACTCCTGGCGAAAGGTGGTCTAACTGTCTACCATGGATCGGCCAAGAAAGTAGAAGAATACTTTGCAAGTCTTGGGATCAATGTCCCAGACCGCATCAACCCTCCAGATCACTTTATTGACATTTTGGAGGGTATGGTAACAACAGAAAGAGGAGTAAGTCATAAAGAGCTTCCCCTCAGATGGATGTTATATAATGGGTACCCAGTACCGCCTGATATGAGGCCAACTGCTGCTCAACTTTCATTGTCCTCAACGGATGAAAATTTCATTCATGAAACAAATGCTACTGATGATCGAATAGAGGAACCATCATTTGCTGGAGAGTTGTGGCAAGATGTGAAAACTAATGTGGAGCTGTACCGTGATAAGATACGTCTCAACTTCTTGAAATCCAAGGATATGTCTAACCGAAGAACTCCAGGTGTATTCCAGCAATTCAGATACTTCCTAGGAAGGTAAATTTCGTTGATATTTTTTCTTCTGAGAAGCAATCATTTGTAATGTTGTATACAGGAGCTAATTGACTTGCATGCTTTCCCAAGACGAATTTGACTCACTATCTAAAAAACTTTATAAACATGAGGCATATCATGTCTACCATGCTGCTAAATATGTTATCATTCGATGACTATGACTTCACCCTGAAAGAAGATACAAAATAAGTACTAGAATTATCTATATTCTATGAACACTTGTTTTTATTGCCAATTTTTTATCTTCGCTATATTCATGTCACCTCAGGCTTGCTAAGCAGAGACTTCGAGAAGCTCGGATACAAGCAGTAGATTATTTGATTTTATTACTTGCTGGAGCTTGCTTAGGATCACTTGCCAAATCGAGCGATCAGAACTTTGGTGCACTTGGTTACACATATACGATCATTGCAGTTTGTAAGTACAGTTAGCAACAAGTTGCTGTCTTTATTTCTAAGCACAAGAATCTAAATATTAAAATACTTTTTTTCTCTGGAAAACATTGAAGGAATCATGTTTATGCGGCTGAAAAAAAAATGCATTCCTACATTGTTTGACAGTGTCAATTTTGACTTTCCATGATAGCTAATGCAAGTCTAACTTCAGTCATCCATATACTTAAAAGTAATTCATTTTCTTACCATGACTCATCTTGCTTATTTTCAGCTCTGCTGTGTAAGATTGCCGCTTTGAGATCATTTTCTCTAGACAGATTACAATATTGGAGAGAGAGAGCATCAGGAATGAGCAGCTTAGCTTATTTTCTTGCCAAGGATACGGTCGACCATTTTAATACTGTGATTAAACCTTTTGTGTATCTGTCCATGTACTACTTCTTCACCAACCCAAGATCTAGCTTTGCAGACAATTACATTGTTCTGCTCTGCCTTGTGTACTGTGTAACTGGCATAGCCTATGCACTGGCAATCTTTTTCGAACAAGGTGCAGCCCAGCTAGTAAGTAAAAGAAAAACTCAAAAGACGGTCAACTCAGCATTCAGTTTATTAGTTTATTTTGCACATTCAGTCTGATAATTTACTAACAATCGGTGAGTGATTCTTGCAGTCATCCGTTCTTCTTCCGGTTGTTTTGACTCTTATAGCAACACGGCCACAAGATGGTCAGTTCCTAAAGATTTTAGCAAATATATGCTACCCTAAGTGGGCTTTGGAAGCATTTGTAATCGCAAATGCTGAAAGGTGCTGCAAATTCCTCTTCTCTGAAGTCTGAACAAAATGATTATTACGTTACCTACTGAAAACATTAGTCTAGATACAACATGGGAAGAGTTATAGTAAAACCTGTTATTTGATGTAAAATAGATGCTACATTAAACAGTTATCTCTTATTTTAGCATCAACAAACTGTTTCCCCTATACCACAGGTACGCTGGAGTATGGCTAATAACTCGGTGCGGAACACTTCTGAGAAGTGGCTATAATCTTAATGACTGGAGTCTTTGTATAATGGTCCTGGTTTTCACCGGTTTTGTTAGTCGTGTGATAGCATTCCTTTGCATGGTGTCGTTTCAGAAGAAGTGACATCAGAGATCAGATATCTGCACCGATTCCCTGATGCTCTATCCAATACAAACTTGTCGACGAAGTGTTGATCTGATGGTAACCTCTTAATTCCCAGAGATATATATCTTCCTAAATTTTTTGAGCCAGTGTACCGGTGCTTGTGTTAACATGCATAGTTACCAAAGAAAATCTTTATATAAATGATTATAGTTGACCACATAAGTAGCTGTACTTTTGGATTTGGAAAAAGTTAGATCGTGTATTTATTTTCATCATTTAGTTCTTCTAAGATGAATTACAGAGACCTCATAATAGAAAATATAGTCTTCAGAAGTCACAATGGAATACTTTCCCCTTTGTCTACAAACAACCATCACAAATCAGAACATGTTTAACTTCAAACATGAGGTTTCTTATGTGAGTGTCGACTGAGAATGCCCAAAAACAAATTAACGACTTATACAGCTGTGAATGTCGACTGAGATTAATTACCATATTTGGAAGAAGACATTGCATGTTTCCATAGAAAGCAAGTAATCAGTTCTAAACGTCTTGGATTGGGCACGTCCTCGGTCCTCGCCTTTTGCCGTAGAGTATCTATGGCCTTAGTGTCAAACACAAATCTCCTAGTCACAAACTTCTTCTCGAACCATGATCTATTCACCAAAGCTAGGTGTTTTTCTGGTATGGCATTTGCTGGCGGAAAAGTTGACGAGGCTAGGCCGAATTTAGGGTGCAGCAGTGTTTGATCAGGATCCCCACGGGAAAAAGATGCCCAACATTTGAAGAGAGTGTTTGCTGTGCCACCATGAAAGATTTTGTGAGAGACGGACATCCCAATTGCTTTTCCACCGCAACCAAAGACACTGACTTGAACTGCTAGTAAGGGCAGCCAAGAATCATCGTGACGATAAGTTAGCTTGCAAAACAATCGGTATGGAACGAACTGATTGAGCAGCTCGATTTCTTGGAGCTCAAGAAACTCAGACATGCTACAGTTGATTCGAGCTTTTAGATAAGGAACACCTGCATCAAAATCATCAATATAAAGGTTGTCTTTTACTCGTCCTGAAAATGGTTAGTAGGCACTGAGTGTGTCTAAGAGGGAGGTTTTAAGGTGGGATAGGGTTTGGTGAATATTGACGTTGTTGGCGTCAAGAATAGGGTAGAAGAGAATCATAGGAACGTAAGTCATGGGAGTGAGTTGATCGAAGATGCATAGTTTGTAAGGTTTCCTATGAACTGATGATTGAGAAGCAGCTGGTTTGATGAGATCTCTGGAAGTGATTTCACCACCACGTTCACCATTGTGCTCGATCGCAATAGAGTACAAAATGCCCTTAACTATTTAATTATTTATCTGCCCTTTTGAACATGAGAATGAAGAAAGCACAGGTAGAGAAACTTATTTTCTCTCTCTGGTAGAGAAACTTATATACACACATATATATATAGGGGGATGCATGTCATAGTGTTCCATTGTTAGAACTTATAATTAGTAGGAGATACGTACCCTATTGTTACAACTGCATTGGCGATGCAATAGTTAGGCAACTTTCATTGATTTCTTCTTCGAGCTCTAAAATATGTAGCATGACTTGTGTATACTCTATAGAACCATATGAATCATTTATAGAATTTTATATAGGAAGTAAACATGAACATAATAAGAATGTTGCATGCTAGCTGCTATTAGCGCGCTGTACGAAATTAATTAAATTGTGGTTCTATTCTTCAAAATTGTAAAACGATAATCCTCTCCTAGCTAGGTAGCATGCATTTAGCTGCATGGAATTAACTTCTTTATCTTAAAAAATAATGATTTTTTTCAAAAAATAACTATGGTCGCCTCAACGGTCAAGACACGTACAGTTGCATGCAAACACTGAAACAAGCTTTTGATGCTTGGCGCAAACAAATCTGTCGTAGCGTTAGAGCAATTGTAATAGATTCTCCATAATTTTTGTAAAATAAAAAAATTAAAAGATTATGCTTTAATTTTAATAGTTTTTTTATTTTACAGATTTATGTATTTATTATAACTAGTCACTACAACATTTTTTAGTATAAAATCGCCGACAATAGTTTTTCAAATATTGCCGGCGATTTTTCCCCCAAAAATCGCCGGCAATACTTTTTTTTTACTATTGCCGGCGATTTTTTCTCCAAATCGTCGGCAATAATACGCCGGAAATAGCCAAAAAAAAACTATTGCCGGCGACTTTCCCCCAAGTCGCCGGCAATTGTTTTTTTGTGTGGCTATTTCCGGCGATTTGGGGAAAAAATCGCCGGCAATAGTATTATTGCCGGCGATTTTTCCTCCAAGTCGTCGATAATGATGAAAACTATTGCCGGCGAAAAAAAAAATCGCCGGCCTTAGTTTTCCGTTTTGCCGGCAATACTAAAAAATGTAGTAGCATGCACTACATCTTTTTTATTATAACAATAAAATATTTTTTTAATCGAGACTTGCAAAAAGGTGCTTGCATGGGAGAGTTTTATGAGACATCACTACTAGCATTTTAACTATAGTCGACGATATTAAAAAAAACAGGCCGACGACATTTTAAATCGTCGGCTATAGTACTATAGCCGACGATTTTTGCAACAAAAGTATAGCCTATAGCCGACGATTTTTGCAACAAAAAGTGTCGGCTATACTTTTGTTGACGCTTTTTAGCCTACAGGACTATAGCCGACGATTTTTGGTATTGTCGGCTATAATCTATTATAGCCGACGATTTAAAATGTCGTCGGCCTTTTTTTTTAATGTCGTCGGCTATAGTGAAAATGCTGGTAGTGCATTGAGACTCATAAAATATTAATGATAACATTTTCATCAAAATTTTGAAGGTTGCTATAAATTTGGAGAATATTTTGTTCTCTCTCATGTCTTTCTCTATTTTGGGGAATGAGATGGGGAAGCTGTTGAAGTGAAAAATGCTCATTATTCTCCAAAACTCTATTTTTTCTCTATTTTGAGGAAGTTGTTGGAGTTGCTCTTAGGCATCATAATTTTTCAGACTAGCTAGCTAGTGACCCGACATGATAATTCTTAGGTACTCAAGGCCCAAGGGGTATGACAATTTTAATTTATCATTTGACAACAAATTTAGTGATCATTATGGTAATCTGAATTATTATTTTTGTTATTTAACTGTGTTTCTACCAAACTCCGCGAGGATTTCTAGTAGAAGTGCGGGTGGGGCTATTTCGGGTGATCTGAGCTGTCGCGCGTAAATCGTCTTTTATCTGCTATTAAGAGTAATACACCAAACGGACGTTAGGAGTCTTGACGGGATGTTCCTACCTTCGACTCTCTGACGCTCTAGTTAGTGTATGAAGTGTAACAGTAGTATTGTTAGAGTAACGGGCGTACCTTTGTATCTTGTCATAAATGTGTTGCTTATATTGGTGATTGAGTATAGAGCCTTTTGTTGCTCTTCGATGTAGGATCCTGTCTTTTGTACATTGCCAGTCCTGGTATCTTCCGTTTGCCGTACTGAACGCGTGGACGTTCGGATGGTGTAGTTTTCTTGTTTAAAGTTGGAGTCTATATTGTTGTCATGTGTTTGGTCTGAGTTGTGTTGACCCGTTTGTTTAGTGACTAAGTGTGCGATAATTGTGTGTTAAGGGATCACACACTAACAAGTCCCCCAAGTCCCTAAGTCAAGGGAATCAGCTCTTGATTGGGGAGTTGCAAAGTTTTTTCCGGTTTGCACACATGGTCACTCTAGGAGGGGGGTCCGCACCCTAATAACCCCGAGTCCCTTAACTCTCCGATGAAGGTCGAATGTCGAATGGTCGTGCCGTGGGGCTACTTGTCTTTTTCACTCTTCCCGCGATAGTGCGAACGTTTATTGCCGTTCCGCTATTGGGGTGGACTTCGAAACTTGATGTTGCTGTTTGGATCCGCTTATGTGGCAACAAGTGATGTTGCTACTCGTCCCACGATAGCACAAGCATAATTGCGACTTGCCTATCGGTATTGCTCTATCGGGATGATGCGTAACGGGAGATCCCAGACCTCAGTCTGTTAGCCCCGATCAATGACACAGGTCATGATAGTATCAACCGTGCCCATGATAGCGCAAGCATAATTGCCACTTGCCTATCGATATTACTCTATCGGGATGATGCGCAACGGGAGGTCCCAGACCTCAGTCCGTTAGCCCCGATGAAATGGCGCAAGTCATGATGGTATCAACCGTGCTCATGATAGTGCAAGCATAATTGCCACTTGCCTATCGGTATTTCTTTATCAGGATGATGCCTAACGGGAGGTCCCAGACCTCAGTCCGTTAGCCCCGATGAAATGGCACAAGTCATGATGGTATCAACCGTGCCCATAATAGCGCAAGCATAATTGCCACTTGCCTATCGATGTTGCTATATCAGGATGATGCATAACGGGAGGTTTCAGACCTCAGTCCGTTAGCCCCGATGAAATGGCGCAGGTCATGATGGTATCAACCGTGCCCATGATAGCGCAAGCATAATTTCCACTTGCCTATCGGTATTGCTTTATCAGGTGGACTCCGAAACGATGTTGCTGTTTTTGAAGTAGGCCCCTATTATCTTTTCGTATTCCATCCTTTTCGACTTCGTAACGGTTATCTGTCGCTTGACATGCTCGTGTGTCAAACGGTTTTTTTCAGTTGTTAGCTGCATGCGTGACACGTGACGCGTGGCGCGCCGAATTCGAAGCGGTAGGGTAATTAATTTTGGCGGGAGCGCGTGAGGCGCGTGAGACATATGTCGTAATCCTGCGGTCGGAAGCGCTGAAAATAAACGGTAGGCGTTTGCCTAGGGTTAGTTTTGCTGCCTATAAATAGTTTGGTATTTCACTTTTACACTTTTGCTGCTCGAACTGAAACTCTGCGAAAACGTTCTCTCGAAGCTGCTTGTTATCAATTTGGAGTGTTTTTGCTTGCTATCTCGTGAATCTTCCTCTTCTCTTCAAAGGTAATTTCCTTGTTCTTGTTGCTTTTGAAAACTTGTGATTCCTGTTGCTCCTTGTTCGTTTGCGTTTGTTACTGTTTATGGTGATTTCTGGAGTTTGTGGTTTTGCTATTGTGGAGTACGTTTGGCTAGGTAAGGTATTGTATTTCTTCGTGTTGGTGCTTAAAAGAATTTCTGGGCTTTTCTGGGTGTGTTGCGAAGAACAGCCTCTTGTTCTTGAGGTTTTTGTGTTTTTTTTGGGGGTTTTTGATCAGTTTTTGGGTGTTGCGAAAAGTGGGTGCCTGTTTTTGCTGGGGGATTGGGGTCGCGGCACTCTATGCGTTCGCCGTTTGGCTTATGCCCCGTTTGTTTTTCTTTTAGGACCATGAAATTGGTAACTGTATCCAGCGATGAGTCCCCTCCGCAAACCCCTAGGTTCCGTATAGGATCTCGTGGTTCCTCCTATAGTGTTTCGGACTCTTCGTCCGATAGCGTATCGAGCATCTCCCCACTATTCGTTAACGCTAGTGGTGCTTTGCGTAGGTCGTCAGTTCCTAATATGGAGCGAAGTGGATCGATGGTTGGGCGGTCCGAGCGGCCAGGTGCCTCAATGGTGCCGAGTGGTGAGGCGTCCTCTTCTTCCAGGGGGTCGGACGGTTACGTTGTCCTCCAGCGCGGTGAACGGGTGTCTGGGGCTGCTCTTCCGGTGCTTCCCCATGGCGGGCTTATGCTGTGGCAACTTGAGGATGGCTAAGTTGTGTAGGAGTCGGAGGGGTCCCCGTCAGTGCGCGAGATCGAGCGATGGTGTCGCGACTACCATATCCACCAGATGGTGAGGCTGAGGGCCCTCCGTCAAGGCGAGTCGTTCACACGCCCTTCGCGCGGCTACGTGTGCGTGAGCGAGTTTCAGCTCAAGGCAGGGTTAAAGCTTCCCCTCCACCCGTTCTTTCAGTATGTGCTCGCCCTCTTCAATATCACTTTAGGCCAATGCGGGCTGACGTTGACGCGCGTGCTGATCACCTTCCACAACATCTGGAAGCTCAGTGGGCCGTAGTTCCCCACACCTGCGGAGATCAGGCATTTCTTCCGTTTGAAGTATTCTCCCCGCATGAAGGACAAGGGTATGATAACGGTGAAGCCCCGAATGAAGTGGTGGTTAAAAGAGCCCCCTTCCTTTTCCACAGCCTGGCACAGGTATCATTGTCTTGTCGGAGGCGAGTGGGAGTTCGACAAGCCGAATGGTGCTCTATCGCGCGGGCGCGATCAGATACATCGAGTCCCCGAGTCTTTTCAACCGCTAGGTGTGGTGTTGTAGTGTTGACTAACGGAATTTGCTTTCTTTAAAGGTTTGTATTCGTGATTGCTAATGCGTTTATGTTTTTGTAGACCAAAGTTCGTACCCTCTCACCCATTTGGAGGAAAAGCGGTTGGCGCGGATTAAATTTTCCTTCGACCCCCACCCAGATGCGCGAAATTTCTGGGCGGCCAATCACTGGGAGCTTGTCGAGCGTTGCAGTCTCTCATGCCCCCTTGGTATGTTTCTTTCCTGTTTACTGCTTTTTTTCATTTTGTTCGTGTGGGTTGTCAGGCTTACCCTTGTATTTTTCTTGTTGCAGCGAAGATGAAAAAGTCCAGATCCTCCGTCAAGCAAGATGCCGCCCATCAACGTATGTTGGTGCTTATGGAGAGGGCCCGGCAGGCCCGCATGGTCATCGAAGATGCGAGCGGCCGTCTAGTGCAGGGCGATACTCCCCAGGGCGTGCTGCACCCTCCGAACTGCAATCAGTACCTCGATCTAGTACCGGAGGTGGACAAGGAGGTTCAACCCGTGGGCGCGGATGTCGGGGTCTCTGCCGCTACTCCCGAGAGGCAAAGTGAAGAGGTGGCCGAGGACACTCGAAGGGGGGAGGATGGTGAGCAAGCCCAAAAGGATTGCTTCCTCCGGGAGAAGGAGACGCGTAGTAAGGAGCGTTGCGAGCGTCGCGTTGAACGCGGGGATAGGCGCGCGAGCCAAGGCCGTCCCCTCTCTGGATCTCAGAGCAAGTCCCCCAACACCAACACGGGCTCCTTCTAGAGTTCGTTCGAGCTTTCTCCTATCCGCCAACCTGGAGAAGCGGATGCGCACCGGTCTGCGTCCTCGGCGAGAAGGCCGGATGGTGAAGGTGCCTCGAGCCGTCCATTGAAGCGCTCCCGTGTTCCATCCATCGAGGCCTCCCTGGGCGTCACTATCACGGTGGCGGGCGAAACGACGCTCTACTCGGAGTTCATTGCCTGTATCTAGAGCTTCATGGGTGCGGGTATTGAGTCCCTCCAAAAGTGGCATCAGCTGGGCGCCGATCTGAGCGAGTCCCTCAACACAGCGTTTGACACCTGCACGCAGCTCCAGCACCAGCTCTTCCTCATCAAAGGGCTCGAGGGGTCGATGCTGCAGACCATGATGCTATCCAAGGCGAAGGCCGAGAACAGGACGTCTGCATGCCGACATTGGTTAGCTGCAGCAGGCCCTGACGAAGTCCACCGACATAGCCAATTGGAAGATCGCCCGAGTGAATGAGCTTGCTCGTGAGGCGGATGAGCTGAGGAAGGACCTGGGGGACGCGTAGTCTGGGGTCGCAATCCTGGAGACTGACCTTGCCACCCTCCGGTTGTCTAGCGTTGCGCGCATTGCGGAGTTGGAGAGTGAGCTTGCTGAGGTCCGGACGCATGAGGTAACGCAGGAGGTTCGCACAAGCATTGTGGAGGAGGCGGTGGCTGAGTTCAAGGCGTATTCCGAGTTCCAGAAGGTCAGGGCCGATGCGGTCTAGGCTTTCAAGGATTCGGACGAATTCGAGGACTTGGTTGCTGCGGAGGCCAACGTCCAATGTGAGGACTTCTCCTCACTCGTGCTTCCGTTTGTGAAGGTGGATGAGTTCGAGGCGTGGCAAGCCGCTGAGGCTGAAAAGCTAAAGCGTTTGCTTGAGGAGCCTGAGGTCGATGCACCTGCTGATGGGGTGACGGAGCAAGATGGTGGGGCTAATGTAGTGGATGAGGCCAACTGATTATGTACTTTTGCTTTCTTGCTTTGCAGTTTTTTTTCTTGTTCTTGCGCTTGCGTGCGTTTTGCTGGACATGTATAATTTTTTGGAATATATCTAAGTACCTTTGTTTCGTTTACATTGCTTGTCTAAATGCGTTTGATGTATACCTATCTTCATTGTTATCGGTACCAAAAAAAACGTGCGATCGTGCATATACAAAAGGTTACACAATCACTAGATGTACGCACGTTAGGGCCACTGAAACGCATGTAGATGAACACTTAGTGGAAATATTTCCTCAAGTGCTGCGTGTTCCAGTGATTGCCTATCCTCCTTCCGAACATGTCCTTGATGTAAAACGTACCCGGGCTTACAACTGCGTCGATGACGTATGGACCTTCTCGTGACGAGCGTAAGCCTTTTGGCTTCGTTTGGATTGCCTTCATGACCCAGTCCCCTAGTTGAAGCGGGCGCTCCTTTACACGTTGGTTGAATAGTCGAGCGACTCGCTGCTTGTTTATGGTGTTGTGAAGATGTGTTGTGTCTCGTCTTTTCTCTAGGAGATCGTTGTCGAGTCTAAGTCCTTCGCCATTGGTGGTGGGGTCGTAGCTTTCAATTCTTGGGCTTCTGTATGTGAGCTCGAGTGGTAGTACGGCCTCCGTTCTGAATGTGAAGCTGAACAGGGTTTCTCCTGTTGCTGCCGTTGCGGTCGTTCGGGTTGACCATAGCATTTCGGGGAGTAGTGTGGACCATCATCCGTACCAAACGTCTCATTTTTCGATGAGTTCGATCTTCTTCTTGATTCCCTCCTTGATGATTTTGTTTGCCGCTTCTACCTGCCCGTTTGTCTGGGGGTGTGCTGGCGATGCAAATATTAGATTGGTGCCTTGCATTTTGCAGAATGCCTTGAGCTCTTCGTTGTGGAATTGTGGCCCTTTATCAGTGATGATGTTGAGTGGGGTGCCATAGCGACAGTAGAGAAAACGCCACAGGAATCTCTTCACCTTTTCGGTCGTGATTTTGACCATCGGTTTCGCCTCAATAAACTTGGTGTGGTAGTCAATGATCACGATGATGTATCGATATTGGCCCTTGGATTTCGAAAGTTCTCCGATGAGATCGAGTCCCCATTGTGCAAACGGA
The DNA here is from genome assembly GCA_946800695.1 of Geum urbanum. NCBI lineage: Eukaryota > Viridiplantae > Streptophyta > Magnoliopsida > Rosales > Rosaceae > Geum > Geum urbanum. The sequence goes on from OX327017.1 coordinate 31,352,006, forward strand.
ACAGGAGAAGTGAGGATCGATAGGGGGATCGCAGGCGCGTGATTTTTGTGTGCGTATAGTTGGCATTGGTGGCAGGTCATAGTGATCGCGGTTGCATCGGCATGGATGGTGGGCCACCAGAATCCACTTCGGAGTGCCTTCTGTGCGATGGATCGTGCTCCTGCATGGTGGCCACATACGCCCTAATGGATTTCCTTGAGTATCTTGTCGCTCTGCTCCGGTATGACGCATTTAAGGTTGGCCCACGTCTTCCCTTGTCTATATAGGCTGTCGTGTCAGATGCTGAAGTTGACTTCTCTGGCTATGATGTTTCGCGGTTGTGCTCGGTCTGCTGGTAGTTCGCCCTGTGTTTTGTATTTGATGATGGGGTCCATCCAGCTGGCTACGTGTAGCTCGACTGTGAAGATTTCTTCTGGCATTTTCGTGATGCTTGGTCTCTTTAGGACTTCCACTACTCGTTGCCCTGGCTTTGTTTTGTATGTGCGATGTTGCTAAACGGGCGAGTGCGTCTGCCTTGGTGTTTCTTCCCCTTGGGATGTGGTTGATGTTGAAGAACTTGAACCTACTTAACATTGTGTGTACGTGGTCAAGGTATGTCATCGTATTACCATTCGTCTTGAAGTCGCCCCGGATTTGGTTGACGACTAGTTGTGAATCGCTGAAGATGTTGATGCTTAGGGCCTCTGAGTTTTAGGCCAGTTGTAGACCTGCAATGAGAGCTTCGTATTCGGCCTCGTTGTTTGTTACTTTGAATTCAAACCTTAGCACGTATTCTTCTCGTACGCCCCCTGGCCCGGTGAGGATGATCCTAGCCCCACTGGTATTCTTGGTGCACGATCCGTCCACGTAAAGGTTCCATGGTGATTCGGGTTTTGGGGGTTCTTCCTTGGGAGGCTCCGTGCTAACGAACGGCGTGTCGAGGACAAGCCGTGTCGCCCCTTCGGCCTATGTGTACTCGGCTATAAAGTCCGCGATAGCCTGGCCCTTTATTGCTGTTCGGGGCGCATAATGGATGTCGTATTCGCTTAGCTCGACGGCCCATCTCGCCAAACGACTACTGTGGTCGGGCGATTGCAATACATGTCGTAATGGGACATTGGTAAGAACGGCCCATCTCGCCAAACGGCCACTGTGGATGCTGTGGGCCTGGAAGTATGGCCTGAGTCGCCTTACTGCTGTAGCAAGTGCGAGTGTCACCTTCTCGATTGTTGGGTAACGGGTCTCAGGAGGTGTCATGCCCTTTCCGGCAAAGAAAACTGGCAGTTCGGAATTTGTTTCTCTCCGAACCAGGGCCTAACTGACGGCCGTTAGAGAAGCAGATATGTATAGATATAGGGTTCCTCCCTTTACGGGTCTGGACAAGAAAGGGATTGAGGTGAGGTATTGCTTGATGGATGTGAATGCAGGTTCACAGTCGGTTGTCTAAATGACGCTTCGCTTGTCTGCCTTGAAAAATGGTGCGCATTTGTCGGAGTAGTGGGAGATGAAGCAATTAAGGGATGCCAGTTTTCTCGTTAGGCTTTGGAGTTCGGCCTTAGTCGTGGGGGGTTGTATGTCTAGTATTTCCTTGACCTTTGTTGCTGAGGCCTCGATGCCCCCCTTGCTAATGATGTATCCGAAAAACTTGCTTGTTGTTACGCCGAACGTGCATTTGGCGGGGTTCAATCGCATGCCATTCTTGATCGAGAGTTCGAGTATAGTTCGTAGGTGTTCGGGATGATCCATTGCCTTGGTGCTTTTGACCAGTATGTCATCAATGTAGACTTCTACAATTTCGCCCGTTAGCCCGTCAAATATGATGTTCATTAATCTTTGGTAGGTAGAGCCTGCGTTCTTGAGGCCAAACAGCATGACTATATAACAGTAGAGCCCCTTGTTCGTTGTGAAGCATGTGGCCTCCTGGTCTTCGAGGTTCATGAGGATCTGGTTATACCCTAAGTATGCATCCATCATGGATAGTAGTTCGTGTCCGGCAGTGGCGTCAACGAGCTGATCGATCCGGGGTAACGGGAAACTGTCTTTCAAATAGGCATTGTTCAAATTACTATAATCTATGCACATGCGCCAAGATTCGTTGTGCGTTTTGATCATGACGGCGTTGGAGATCCATTTCGGGTAGTCGACTTTTCGGATGAAATCGATTTTCTGCAGTCTGTCTACCTCCGCGTGTATAGACGAGTATCATTCTTGGTCATACGCCCGCCTTTTCTACTTTATCGGCTTTGCAAGTGAGCTGATGCTGAGTTTGTGGGAGATAATGCTTGGGGCGATTTCGGGCATGTCCGCGTAAGACCATGCAAATACCTGCTGGCATTCCGTTAGGACCTGGATTAGTCGAGCCGTTATGTTGGGTTCTAACTGAGCACCGATGCGAATCGTGCGCTCTGGGTGTTCGCGGGACAGTTGTATCATGCGTTGCCCTTCTCACTCCGTGGCGGGCCGGATAGTGTTCAGTCCCTCACGCGGGTCATCAGGTTGCTGCTCTTCGGGAGAGCACTCCGCCACTGCGAGTACCTCTAGTCGCGTGTTGTCTTTGTCTGGTCGAACAATTTTTTCCACGAAATCGTACCCCCTGACTATGTTGATTCCGTAGTCTGTCAGGAACTTTGCCAGGAGCATATGGCCTGCGATGATCAACCTTAGCTTTGAGATACCCGGCCGCCTCAGGATCATGTTGTAGGACATGCGGAGGCCTATGATAACGAAGTCTGTTCTGATCTCGCTCTTGGGGGTTCCTGGTGCTCCGATGCCGAATCGCATGTAGTCGCTACCGAGGGGGTAAGTGCTTTCTCCTGAGAAGCTGGCGATGCTCTCATGGTCCTGCGTCATCTTGAATTTCGAGCGCTTAAGGCCTTCGTATGCCTCCCGAAAGATGATGTTGACGGAGGCTCCGTTATCGATGAGGATGCGCTTGACTAAGTATCGGTCCACTACCCCGTCGATGACGAACAGGAGTGTGCTGTTCCGGTTGCTCTCTTCCTCATAAGTGAAGGTGATTAGAGGCCAATCCTTCCTGCCTGCCTTCGGCGAATTTCCGGAATGTACCGCAAATATGTCCCTAGGCCGGGGTTTTATTTAAACTTGATTGGGCTTATAATAAGCTTGATATAAGTTATCCTCCTCTCCCAACAACCTAACTCTTTCTCCCTCGCGCACAGCCTCTCCTTCGTTGTCCTCGTCGTCATGGACTAGACCATCGGCCTTGGAGGATGCCATTCGTAGACCTAACAGGACCATCAACCCCCGTCTCCTCAAACTCATCGATTTCAGATCCACTGCCATTCCATCCTCTCCTTATAAAGTCACACCAACACGGATAGTGTTCAGTCCCTCACGCGGGTCATCAGGTTGCTGCTCTTCGGGAGAGCACTCCGCCATTGCTAGTACCTCTAGTCGCGTGTTGTCTTTGTCTGGTCGAACAATTTTTTCCACGAAATCGTACCCCCTGACTGTGTCAATTCCGTAGTCTGTCGGGAACTTTGCCAGGAGCATATGGCCTGCGATGATCAACCTTAGCTTTGAGATACCCGGCCGCCTAAGGATCATGTTGTAGGACGTGCGGAGGCCTATGATAACGAAGTCTGTTCTGATCTTGCTCTGGGGGGTTCCTGGTGCTCCGATGCCGAATCGCATGTAGTCGCTACCGAGGGGGTAAGTGCTTTCTCCTGAGAAGCTGGCGATGCTCTCATGGTCCTGCGCCATCGTGCATTTCGAGCGCTTGAGGCCTTCGTATGCCTCCCGAAAGATGATGTTGACGGAGGCTCCGTTATCGATGAGGATGCGCTTGACTAAGTATCGGTCCACCACTCCGTCGATGACGAACATGAGTGTGCTGTTCCGGTTGCTCTCTTCCTCATAGGTGAAGGTGATTGGAGGCCAATCATTCCTGCCTGCCTTCGGCGGATTTCCGGGATGTACCGCAAATACGTCCCTAGGTCGGGGTTTTATTTAAACTTGATTGAGCTTATAATAAGCTTGATATAAGTTATCCTCCTCTCCCAACAACCTAACTCTTTCTCCCTCGCGCACAGCCTCTCATTCGTTGTCCTCGTCGTCATGGACCAGACCATCGGCCATGGGGGATGCCATTCGTAGACCTAACAGAACCATCAACCCCCGTCTCCTCAAACTTATCGATTTCAGATCCACTGCCATTCCATCCTCTCCTTATAAATTCGCACCAACACTGATGTCAATGTCAACCCCCCCCCCCCCACGACCTCTGGTACCGCCTCTTCGTCCCCTCCACCACTACGTTGTTGGCGTCGTTATTGTCGGTCTTTGTTTTCTTCCACGACTACGGGTTTAGCTTCCTCAGCCCGGACTCTTTCGCCTACAGATCTGCTGGGCCTTCAACTACTTTGACTCTGACATCCTCGTTGATAGCGTGGACACCATCTCCCTATCTATCGGGCTAGTGGTGCATATCTCTCTAAAGAGTGGGACTTCATCGCCATCAATGCGGTGCAGCATAACGTCCTCATCTGAGTCGTCTCTACCTCCGTCAGAAGCTGTAGAGGGATGGACTCGAGGTGGAGCTGAACTTGTGAGCGACAGATGGCGGTTGTTACTTAGGGAAAAGGCATAAATCATATAGGTTAAGTTATGGTAAGCTCAATCTACTTTGAACTGGTAGACCCTACTTTTTACAAAGAAAAAAAATTAGTTCACGCTGCACCTTGTGTAGGTGAGCTATACCGTAGTATACCAACATACTGAGAGATAATGAATATTGTTACTTACTTCCTTCACCTAAAATTAGTGCAAGGACTAGGACAAGGTTGATTATTGTCTAATATATGATAATTCTGGAGGATCATGTTACTATACATCTCAGGACTAAACATTCCATGGGCTAATTTTTCATATTAACACATGTCACAATCCAACTCGTTAATATTATCAACTTTATTTAAACTTGGCTGAGCTTATGATATATAAGCTCGATATAAGTTATCCTCCTCGCCCAACACCCTAACTCTTTCTCCCTCGCGCACAGCCTCTCCTCCATCGTCCTCATCGTTATGGAGCAGACCATCGGCCATGGAAGACGCCACTCGTAGACCTAACGGCACCATCAACCTCCATCTCCTCAAACTTATTGATTTCAGATCCATTGCTATTTCATCTTCTCCTTACAAAGGCGCACCAACTCTGATGTCACCGTCAACCCCGCCTGCGATCTCTGGTACCACCTCTTCGTCCCCTCCACCGCTACGCTGTCGACGTCGACGTTTTCTTCCATGACTGCGGCTTTAGCTTCCTCATCCCAGACTCTATCGCCAACGGATATGTTGAGCCTTCCATTGCTTCGACTCTAACATCCTTATTGTCAGTGTGGACACCATCTCCCTCTCCATTGGGCTAGCGGTGCAGATCTTCCTAAAGAGTGCGACTCCATCGCCATCAACGCGGCACAACATAACGTCCTCATCTAAGTCGTCTCTACCTCCATCGAAAACTGCAGAGGGATAGACTCAAGGTGGAGCTGAACTTGTGAGCGACAGATGGCGGTTGTTACTTAGGGCAAAGGCATATATCACATAGGTTAAGTTATGGGAAGCTCAATCTACTTTTTAAAAAGTTTACAAGATCCACCAATCATATTCTGACATGTGTCACTTCAAAAAAAAAATCTAATGGGTGCCTAGACTTGAGGTGCATTATGTAAAATTTCACCCCAAAGTCTAATTTTAGTATTAACACGTGGCACAATCAGATTAGTTATTTTGGTCAACTTTATTCAAGGTTGACTGACCTTAGAATAACCTCAGTCTACGTAATTTTCTCTTTAGCCCAGATAACCAGTGCCTCTAAAACCGCATCCGTCGTCGGGATATCGTCTCTCTCTCTCTCTCTCTCTCTCTCTCTCTCGTCTCTCTCTCTCTCTCTCACTCTGATTTTTGATTTATTTCCCGTGACTTATTCTTCGACATGTTTGTTATGTGACTAGTGTCAAAAATCTGATCAGAGCCGGAGTCAAAGCTAAGAGACGTGTTTATTTCTTTATGCTCATTTTTTTGGGGGAGAGAGAGAGAGAGAGAGAGAGAGAGAGAGAGAGAGAGAGAGAGAGAGAGAGCATGTTAGGTATTGAGCAGAGAGATGATCACATAGACTGAACTTATTATAAGTTCTGAAGAAAATTGAAAAGGTCAATCTCTTAAATTATAACACGTTTTACAAAGAGAAATTAGCCGTAGGATATTTAACCTGGGTGCATAACAGCCTATCCCTAATATAATTCTTCCGAGGATGAATTACAGAACTGTGGCAGAAGTCATAACTCAAGGGAACTCTCTCCCATTTGTTTACAAACAAATAAACCAGAGAATAATATGTAACTTCCGAAGGAGGTTTCTAATTTTATTTACAAAGAGATATATTTTTGTTTTTGAGGGATAAACGAGGACATCAATTTCATTAATTAAACGAGGGAATCATTATATCTTCGACTACCCCTTTTGAAAGACACGGCAGTAAGAAATCCACAGTCTAAAAGATATACGACGAACCATATATTATTCAATTGAGCCCTAAGAAATAAGAAGTTTTAAAACCACAATAAGAAATCGTGATGTTGCATAACCAATACCTATTCAATCCCAAACTTATTTTTGCAGAAGAGAAGATAAAGAAAAGAAATAGTTACACTAATACCAAACCCCAAACATGCAAATGCCATGCTCTACGATCGATGAGCCCGCAAACGCAGCCCAAGCAAGTAGAAACGAGGCCCAGCCCATTCAAAAACAACCCTAGAGAGGCCGCACCACAAAGCCGCATAGCCAATTTATTCATTTTTATTTTTTCTTTCTTTTTTCTTTCTGTTTATTGCTTGGCCGGGATCAGGTTTGGATAACCAAATGCTATGAATTCAGGATCTTTTTCCATTATAGCAGTTTGCCTTTCCTCCAAAGTCACCCATGCTTCAATGCTCTTACTCCCCTTTGTTTGAACAAACACTATGAGTTTTCTACAAGTTGGTCCAGGTTTCCCCATGCCTCCAATCCGAAGTGGCTTCCCCCATCCAAAATCAACGTCATTCAGAAACTTAGTCCAACTGGTGAACGTGTATACTTCCGGTTCTAAGGCTTGCAAAACCTCTTGTTGTACATCAAAGGTCTCAAAAATTTGTCCAGACCCCTTTACACCCTGCAATGTCTCCAGATAGTCTTTGTCAAATCTTTTGATAGAACCATGTACTAGCTTCACCAGATCACACAACTCATCATCATCAGTAGACTCTTTGTCATCATCAGTACTAGGGATGTAAGCAGCCGGTGCACCCCAAAAGATATTTCCGATGGTATTCTCCGCCATCGGTTGCTTCAATCTGGATCGTATGTTCACTGCATTCACTGCTATAGATGCTTTCCGTGATGTACTACCTGATAATGATCGATGTTATGCATGAGTGACGCAAGATGTTATCATGTCAACTATCTATCTATATATATATATATATATATATCTCTATAATTATCGATAATTATTTGAAAGCAGTCAAAGCTAGCACAAAGGGGTAATTACGTAAGTACCATGTCTGGAAGCAGCCATTGCATGTTTCCATAGAAAACAAATCAAAGCTTCTATACTTGATGGATTGGGAACCGCCTCACTCTTTGCTTTGCGTCGTAGAGTGTCTATGGCATCAGCATTAAACACGAATCTCCTAGCCGCAAATTTGTTTTCCTGGAACCACAGTCTATCCAAGAAAGCCAGGTATTTTTCTGGTATGACATCTTTGGGTGGAAAAGTGAGCGAGGCTTGGTACAGATTAGGGTGTAGCAGGGTGTTGTCATGATCCCCACGAAAAACAGCTGCCCAGGATTTCCACAAAGTGTTTGCCGTGACACCATCAAAGATCTTGTGGGACATGGACATCCCAATAGCTATTCCACTGCAATCAAAGACAGTGACTTGAACACCTAGTAAGGGCAACAGATGATGAGATGCAGTTTCCTTGCGACGCGAAGGAAATGGAACGAACTGATCATACAGCTCGATTTCTTGAAGCTTAAGAAACTTAAACATGCCACAGTTGATTCTGGCTTCAAGGTAAGGGACACCTGCATCAAAATCATCAATATAAAGGTTGTCTTTTACTCGTCCTGATAATGGGTAGTAGACACTGAGTATATGTGAGAGAGAGGTTTTCAGTTGGGATAGGGTTCGGCGAATATTGACGTTGTTGGGGTCAAGTTTCGGGAAGAAGAGAACATGTGGAACGTAAGTTGTGGGAGTGAGCTGATCAAAGATGCAGAGTTTGTAAGGTGGTTTCTCCTGAACTGCAGTTTTTGGAGCTGGCCTGATGATTTCTGTGGAAATAATACTCACGTTCACCATTGTGCTCGATCACAATAAAGTACGTAGAAAATTGATGCCCCTTAGCTTGACTATCTGCCGGGCCGGTAAAAACAAACATGAGAATGAAGAAAGAACCTGTAGAGAACTTTATATATAAAGGCCAGGGGAGCTTAGCTTGTGTTAGAACTTGGAAGGATCGAGATACCATATTGTTACAACTACTGCATCGATGCATTAGGGGTTAGGCAACTTTCATTGAGTTTTCTTCCTGCTTTAATAAGTAAATTGCACGAGTTGTTAGGCAACAGATGGAGAAAGTTTATGAATCATCTCTAGCATCTAATAAAATTAAAAAGTAAAGAGATATCAAAATGAGCTGATGGGCATTAACCAAAGGAGATCGATAAGATTGTTGCTTGCATGCATGCTGCTATTTATTAGCGCGCTGTATGAAATTAATTACATTGTGGTTCTCTAGCTTCTTCAATCTTGTAGATCGAGCAATAATTTCCCCTCCTACCTAGTTAAGTCATCATGTATTTAATTAATTAATTAGCTGTATGAAATGTATTCTTTACCTAAAAGAATAATTAATAAGCTAGCGACATATTGGTCAGGGCTATATATTCTTTATCTTATACATGTATTACCATTCCTAGCTAGCTATGAAATTCGTAAATCTCTCTTTGTTAACAAATTAAGCGATAATCATTTGACATGGACATGGCTTTTCTTATTTATTCAACTTTGTAAGCATATATATATATATATGGCCGATGATGATCAGAGTTGCATGGGGTAACCACGTTCGATCAACTTTGTAAAACGATAATCATCGATCATTCCATCTCCTAGCTAGCTTGCTAATTCATTTAGCTAGCTGTACGAAATTAAATTGCTGTTCCCTAGCTTCTTCAACATTGTATACCAATAATCATCTCTTAACTAGCTAGCTAGTTAGCTAAGGGAATAAGCTCAAACTCACCTTGAGAATGAGCCAAATTCATACACATCTCACACTTTTTTTTTTCTAGCATAATTAGTGTGTTTGTGTTTGAGTTCAGCATAACCCAAATCTTCTTTCCTCTTGTACCTCCTCTTTGCATGTGCAGAACGTAATCCTTGCCCTGATAAAAACTCAGAGAACTTCAAGTACGTCTAGCTTCAACGTAGTTGAAGAATTTATTCCATAAGTAAATTTCAGTTAAGATATTCAATTTAATTTCCTTAGAATTATAATCTTTTTTCTTTTTACAAAATAGAATTTTGTCTTAGAAAATGAATTCAATGGAGCGACTCTAAGGTAAAATTTATTCACTAATTTTGTTGTTATTATTGTAAAATGAGATGATTATTTAGTAATTTTGTTCAATTTGTTGTAAATATTGCAACGAGTACGTGTTTTACAAATTTGAGAACAAATAATTGTCAATATTGTATTTTAGTTTAATTGTTTCTAAATGATAAACAAATGCTCGTAATTTTGTTCTAAATATAATAATTTTTAGTTCAAAAAGTTATAATTTTGTTCAATTAATTGCAAATAAATATTTAACGTAGATCTCTTCTACATAGCCTTACCCCTAGCCTATACTGCCATGGCGAATTGGGTTCTCTGACTGCGTATCTTTTCACTTTCGTTTTCGGTGAGAGAAGCAAAAAACTGAAACGATTTGAGGGTATAAGTGGAAGTAAAATATGAAAAATAATTGTTGTGTATTTAATTAGTTATTGAAAAAACACTTGACATTTGTCTGAGTTTGGCTCACTCACCCTCATAGTGAGTTTGAGCTTATCACTCTCCAGTTAGTTAAATCAATAATTAATTTAGTAGTACGAAATTAAATCTCGTCATTTTAATACATAATACTTCATTCATAAGTCCTAAGAACTAAGGTAGCATCTATAAAGGCACAATACATGCATCTATCCTTTTGACGGCGCGCGCCTAAAAATATCTGTCATAGCGTTAGGCGTACGTCATCGAGCATTAAAGGTATCCTAGGCTCAGTGACTCGTTCCACACCAGGGCCTAATAACACACATTTTAAACAAGTGGAATGATAGGATGTCCCAATGTGACCTATGATGTGAAGGCTCCAATCTTACATGGCATGCCATGTCGTTGCCACATCATTTATCAAAACCAACCATTTATCTAATCAAAGTTTGAGAATATGTTTTCTTTCTATATCTATAATTAATTAAAATTATTTTGTAATTTGTAATCATAAATATGTTACCAATTATAACACATTCCAATTAATATAGTCTCAATTCATCTAATTTTTTAAATAATTAATCTCTCTTTTTTTCATGCCTTTAACGTACGTATGATTGCATCCTATTCATTCTTATGATTATAATAATCATACGATTTATTCATTTACATGAAAGAATGAAAGAGGAGAAAAATTAAAAAAATTCTCTGATATATAGCATAAACAATCTAATTAATCTTCATCATCTTGAAGAGCAATACTGCGGGAAGATATCCATTCAAAACATTATTGTATTCTACAAACATGTTAGAAGAAGAAAAGTTTATGATGAACAATAGTTCGAGATTGAATAAATCGAGTAACGACACTCAACAAAATTTAAATATGGCTACAAAATCATATTTATAACGTACTTACAAATATATGCTTCAGGAATATAATGGCCGCGTAGATGAATCTCATATAATATCAAGAGTTCAATTGATAAGTTTCAAATAGAAAATATAATAGCTTGGATAAAATATGATTAAGTTTGTAAATTTGTCTTTAGAAATATGATTAGGAATTTAGATATAAATATAAGGAATTTTAATAATGATTTAGATAAGAGATGTCATGCCATGTAAATTTGGGGCCTCCACATCAATGACCAAATGAGACCTGAAATAATTTTTCTTTTATACAATCATCTACAATTCAGTAGTTATATTATGTCATTATACCAACGTTTGAATGCAAGACGTCAAGTGTTTTATATCTTCATCGTTCTCATGGTAAGACTCAATGAATCCATTGAACCACTAATCATACTTGGTTAGCTACAACTAATGATCACGTACCTCACTGATCCTTGAAGTCCTTTTCGTTTTCCCAGCTAAGTAGACAGGGTTTGGGTCATAACAGCTAGAATATATAGCTAATAACTAGGTGTCGATCGTCATATAAAAGTGGCTAAAATTTTAATTATTAGTCTTAGATAACTTGATCAACAAAGTCAAATTAATTTTATTTGATATTGTAATTGATTACTCATTTTACCTATATAGAATGCAAATATGATCAAACCTTTTGAGTTGGATTTTACTACATACGCAATGATTGTGTCAGCAAAAATTCGGCTCAATCAGAGATGCTTTAACCATTTGATCATGGAATTATTTAACAATGCACACAGATTGTCCGATTGAACTCAAAGCTTGAATATGGTGATCAAATGGCTAAACGATATCTGATTGGGCCAAAATTTTGCAAGTACGATATTTGAATGAGTATCTAAAAGATGAGTGATTCCAATGATCGAATTATTTTGTCGATTTTAAGTAAAATGAAACTTCACACCGAAGCTTCAGTGTGAAGCTTCGCACTTGATAGAAACTATATATATATATGTGTGTGTATATACATGTCCTATTCAGAGCGGAGCTTCACTTTGAAAAAATGGAGTGGAGTTTCGATTTTCACAAGATTATAAAAATTATTCGATCATCGAAATCAATCATCCTTTAGATTATCACTAGAAGATCACACTTGCAAAAAATTAGCCTAATCGGAGATGAATTGACCATTTGAATATCACATTCAACTTTTAATAAATGCAGTTTATCCGATAAAGCTTAAAAGTTTAATGTAGCAATCAAATGGCCAAATTATCTTCGATTGAGCTGATTTTTTGTAAGTTTGATCGTCTAATAGTAATCTAAAGAATGAGTGGTTTTAATCGTCAAACAACTTTGTCAATCTTGTGAAAATCGAAACTTTATTCTGTATATATATATATATATATATTTATATATATATATATGTCTGTACTCATATATAGACACACACTGACTCTCTTTAATGATGAATCAAGAAAAGCACATAAGCAGATAAACTTATGTTGGCAGTCTCGTGTGACTAATTACTGTACGTGTACGCTCTGCCATTGAAAGAATTATGACCAAGTAACTTTGTGTTACGTTAAATTAAAGCAATTTGTGTTCCGATTACTCAGCTGCAGGCCGGTTACAGTGAGCGGCGGCGACGACCATGAAACAATAGCTACCTTTGCCGGAGATGGCAAGCACTTCATCGGAATTGAACGAGAAGAATAAGAATAAGAAGGAGGGACTGAGATGGGTTGAGTGGCTGAGAGGTTGGTCCTACGTGGTGCGCGTTGTTCCAGCGAATCATGGCCAGCCATTTACAAAACCCCATGCCTTTGCAGCCTCCCGTCAACCACCTCACATGCATTATCACCGGAGCCACCAGCGGCATCGGCCGTAAAATAGCCAGACAGCTGGCGGAAGTCGGTGCACATGTTGTAATGGCAGTGAGAAATACCAGAGCAGCTAATGAGTTGATCCACAAATGGCAGACTACTAAATGGTCTCATCCTCTCAATATTGAGGTAATGGAACTTGACATGCTCTCCTTGGATTCCATGGTAAGATTTTCTCGAGCATGGAATGCACGATCAGAACCTCTCCATGTTCTCATCAATAATGCCGGGATGTCTTCCATGGGAGAGGAGCCACAGAAGTTTTCAAAGGAGGGTTACGAGCAACACATGCAAGTGAATCATCTGCCTCCAACACTTCTCTCAATATTGCTATTGTTGTCTCTTCTTAAAGGCTCTCCGAGTCGATTTGTTAACGTGAATTCAGTCATGCATTACATTGGCTTCGTCGATGCAGAAGACATGAACGTTGTTGGTTCTGAGAGAAGAAAATATACAAGCTTAGTGAGTTATTCGAACAGCAAGCTCGCACAGATTATGTTTAGTAGTGTTCTTCATAAGCGATTTCCTGCGAAAGCTAGCTGGTGTTAGTGTGACATGCGTGTCTCCTGGAATTGTTTACACAAATGTTGCAAGGGATCTTCCCAAAATTGTTAAAGCTCTGTACAACAGCGGATCTACGATTAAAAACGAAAGGGGAGTAATTTTGCCTTCATATTTTTTTATCATTCAAGGTTGATGATGCTTCTACAATATACACTAAAATTTATGTTTGGAGGAGTTTTTGTCAGAGTTCTGTATGAAAAGAATCATTAAGCTTTGTATGATTGAAGAACTTTTTTCAATAATATTGTTGAAAAGTATAAAAGGAGATGAGAAGAAAATGTATGAGGACCAGAAAATAAAGAAGAAGATGAGAAGAAAGGGGAGGAGAAGAAAATGGAAGAGGACTGGAATTCTGGAAAGAAGAAGATGAAAAGAACGGAGTAAAAGAAAGAGGGACTAAGAATTGAATCTTAGATGTGATTGATGCTAAGTATAGACAACTAAACCATAGATGTTATATGCTAAAGTTCTGCTATGTATGATTCTATACATTTTACAAAAACTCACCAGGGCTTAATCCCTAAAGCCAATGCATAAGTCCTCCCCTAACTCTGTATCGTCTGGTACCCTATTCCATCTTTAGTGTTGAAGAAGGATCGAGGAGTGCTCTGTTTGCAGCCCCTGATCCTCATGTTCCCGAGTACTGTCGAATGTTGAAATCGGATGACTGGCCTGTTTGTGCCTTCTTTTCTCACGATTTCCGTCCAACAATTCCTGAAGAAGCGCATAATGTTGAGACTTCACAACGAGTGTGGGAGAAGACGTTTGAGATGGTTGGTCTTCCTTCTGATGCTGTCGAGGGGCTAATATAGGGGGAAGAAGTTGCATGCAGATATGGCGGCCATGTTTGAGAGATTGTTTAATTACATAGTGAAGGCCATTGATCAGGTTTGTAACGGAAGGTCATTCGACTAGTATCTGTCGTAGAGTATCCTCATCCATCAATTAATCCATCCTTTTCTGATGTCAATGAAATTGTGGGTTCTTGACCCCCAAAGATCACCTAGAACCAAAATAGTGACCAATTAAGTTTGATATACCATTATTAATTATTAAGTTCGAGCTATGCAGTATTTGGGTAGCTTAATTTCTTTGATTTAATTTTATTTCATGCTATTGTGTAGACATGCATTATATCTTACATGATTATGGTTATCTGTATTAGGGTTCTAATTCTTCAACAACGTACCCATGCCAAGCCAAAATCTAGCTTTTGCAGAAACTTACATTTGTCTGCTTGGCCTTGAATTGTTCTGTATATTTTCAAACAAGGTGTAGTCTAGCTAAATGCACTCCTCCAAAACCAGTCCGATGAAAAAAAAAACATTATTATAGCACCAAAATAGAAAAATCGAAATCCCATAAATTGATAAAACTAGAAATAAGCCGAAGAAAACATCTACGTACTATTTGATGACATGCATGCATCCAAGATATCGATCATCGCCTTAATTATGTATGATCTTTTCTTAATTATTCCTTGACCATTACTTTCATTTCACTACCAACATAACCACTTTAGGCAACGAATTTCAAAATAACGCGCAACGAGATATGAAATTCGTTGCCTGTTGAAGTCAAATCGTTGCCTAATGTCTGGTTTATAGGCAACGGAATTTTCGTTGCCTATTGTGAACTATAGGCAACGAATTCGTTGCCTGTTGAAGTCAGATCGTTGCCTAATGTCAGGTTTATAGGCAACGATTTTTTTCGTTGCCTAATCATATCGTTGCCTAAAGTATGGTTATAGGCAACGATTTTATCGTTGCCTATAGTTTAATAGGCAACGAAAAACCCTATAGGCAACGAATTACTATGTCGTTGCCAATAATTATTATTATATCAGATCTAGCCAGCAGCTCCCCCATTCAAATCAAAATCGGTGGAAAAATCTGAAACGTTCTGGAATCGCCAGTGCATTTCAGGATGGACAAGAGTTGGATGAGGCTGGATAGAACTGATGCAAGATATGGGCAGGGAATTAGGAGATTTCTGGAATTTGTGGAGGCTAATTGTGGAGAGTTGCCAGTGCATTATTGTCCATGTAAACAATGTCGGTGTCGCGGCAATCGTTGTCCCATTGCTACAGTTGAGGGACACCTTCAAAGAAACGGATTTTGGAATAAGTACACCCGTTGGATTTATCACGGTGAAGCATCAGCAGCCGATCCGCATGATCATGGACAATTTGCTGATACTGCGAGTTCATCCAATTATGATCCCACCAGGAGGTTCATCGACGATATGTTTCCTCATGAGAGCGGTGTATTTCATGATTCTCAAGCACCCGTATATGTTCCTCCAGAAGTTGAGAATTTCCCTCACATTGAGCCAGTCCAGCCATTACCTAGAGTTTATGTCAACACACGTGGTATGGACAAGTACCACAACCTGATTCAGATGCATCAAACTCCGTTGTACCATGGATGTCCTAAGACAGTCCTTGAAAGTGTGATGGCAGTGATGCAGCTAAAAGTGGAGACCAAGAGCACCGTGGCAGCGGTCGATAGGTGGCTTCAGTTGACTGGTGATCTGCTGCCCCCCGGTCATCGTCTTCCCCCCACTCATCGTAAGATACGACATGTCCTCAAAGATCTTGGACTTTCCTACACCAAGATTCACGCATGCATGTATGATTGCGTTCTCTTTTGGGGTGTAGACGATGACGGGAAGGATCTATCAAAGCTTGATTACTGTCCGGTGTGTGGTACGGAAAGGTGGAAGTACACTCCTGCAGGAAACAAGAAAGCAGTGAAGATACTTCGGTATTTCCCACTTATTGATAGGCTGGAAAGGTTGTTCATGTGTGCATTCACGGCGAAAGCTATGAGATGGTGGGCTGAGAGGACTTCGCCTGACGATGATATCCTTAGACACCCTGCTGATGGTCAGGCTTGGAAGCACCTGGTGAATGTGTTTTCTGATTTTGCAGCTGAAGTCCGAAATGTTTGGCTGGGGCTATCGACTGACGGATTCAACCCATTCGGCAACATGAGTCAGAAGTACAGCATATGGCCCGTTATATTGGTACCGTACAACCTTCCTCCGTGGATGTGCATGAAGAAAGAATATAATATGCTGACTCTGTTGATTCCAGGGCCGGGTTATCCAGGAAAGTGTCTAGATGTGTACATGAGGCCATTGATTATGGAGCTTCAGCACTTGAGTACAGTTGGTCATCCCACTTACGACAGGTTTAAAAATGAGATGTTCCGAATGCGTGCTATGCTTGTGGGCACAATCAGTGATTTTCCAGGTCGAGGGATGTTGTCGGGAAACCCAACCAAGGGGTACAGGGCCTGTCCAGAGTGCATGACTGCCATGTTTGGACAAGCTCATTGCTCGAAGATTGTCCATATGCGTCACCGATGTTGGCTTCCACGATATCACCCATTTCGCCAGGACGCCCAGGCTTTTGATGGCACTATAGAAGAAGGTCTGCAACCCATGGGATGGACTGGAGATGAAATCTTAGAAGTCCTGAATGAGTATAATTTTGGGCCATTGAGCAATCATCCTGAGGTTGTTGCGACTATACCGAAGATACCCGACAGGTATAAGTTCTGGACACACAAGAGCATCTTCTGGGAACTCCCGTACTGGCGGATGTTGCCTATCAGGAACTATCTAGATGTCATGCACATAGAGAATAATGTGTGTGAAAGTGTGGTGGGCACCGTTCTAAATTGGCAAGGTAAAACCAAAGATGGCCCTAAAGCTCGCGTCGATTTGGAAAAAATGAAACTGCGGGAACATCTGTGGTTGAAAAAGAAGGGGAGAAAGATGCCCCAAGCTCCTTACACGGTCACGCGTGACGAGAAGCATGAAATTTTTGTGTGGATGGCTAACGTCCAGTATCCTTATGGGTTTGCTGGAAATATAAGTCGGTGTGTTAACTACAGGGACAATAAGATTTATGGATTAAAGAGTCATGACTGCCATGTACTACTTCAACGCCTCTTCCCTATTATGATTCGAGGGTACTTTGATGATGAGGTGGTAGAGCCGTTAGTGGCGCTGTCAAGGTTCTTTCAAAAGTTATGCACCAGAGAAGTGAAAATGTCAGACCTCGAAGAAATGCGAAAGGACATCATTTTTATCATGTGCAAGTTGGAGAGGATTTTCCCCCCAAATTTCTTCGACATCATGCCTCACTTGATGATGCATCTTCCCGAGCAATTGATGCTCACCGGTCCCGTTCACTACACTTGGATGTATCCAATGGAGAGGTATATACCTTGCATTTGTATGATGTTTGCTAATTAAGTCTTTATATATATTAATTTATTCTTGTTCTGCAACAATAATAACAAGCTGTTTTCATCTTTGTAGACAACTGGGAGACTACAAAGGGTATGTACATAATACATCTGCACCTGAAGGGTGTATCGCCGAAGCATATCTTGCGCACGAGTGCGTAACGTACGTCAAACTGTATTTGGGAGCGGTTGAGGACCCACATTCGAATATGTCGGTAGATGAACCCCAGTTCAACCTTTCTGTAGTCTCTAATGATGTTTACCCACAGAGTAGGTTGCACGGGGAGTGGGAGTTGACACCATATGAGTTAGACATTGCACACTGGTGTGTACTCATTAATTGTCAAGAAGTTAAATATTGGAAAGACACACACCTTGGAAGTCCACAGGTTCGCGGGGATGTTGCGTACCACAACCGGACCTTTGCAAATTTTTTTGGCACATGGGTGAGTATATATTCATTTAGTCATAATATATATGACGTGTAAAAGCAAATTGTGACGGTTATTTATATGAAATGTCGTATCTAATGTTGACGGTTATTTGTTTCAGATGAACTATGTAGAAGATGATGGTTACCCACAATGGTCACACGCATTGAGGCTCTTGGCTATGAAACCTATATCATCAAAAGTTTACGCGATGTGTAGGGTCAATGACGTGAAATTTATGTGTCAAGAAAGAGACAACAGGGTGAAGACACAGAATTGTGGGGTAATGGTGCATGGTGGGGATAACGACCCTGACTACTACGGTGTACACCATTCAGTGGTTGAACTCATGTATGGTGAGCGCATGAAAGTTTACTTGTTTAAGTGCAGATGGTTTGATACTCGTCCGGAGAACGTTCGCATCGATCAGTATGGATACATTTCCGTGAATACTGCCACAAGCTGGTATGAGGAGGATCCTTTCGTTCTTGCCACATCGGTCAAACAAGTGTTTTACCTTGACGATCTTATGAACAGACCCCCGTGGAAAGTAGTAAACCATGTGCAAGCTAGGAATGTGTACAGTGCTGCCACACTTGGTGAGAATGAAGATGATGAAGAAGTTGCAGCATACCAAGAGGGAAATGGAATTGACATTCTGGAATCCGATACAATTCGCCTTAATAATGTTCGACCTGGTATTGTGGTACAAAATTCTGGAGCAGCACTTCTAAATGTTAATCCAAATGACTTTGATGAAGACTCGAGTGACGAGGACGAGGAGCGACACCTATTACCAGACTTCAACTATCAAACCGCGTCAGACTCTAGCGATGATTCAGATTCTGATTATCAGCCTTAGTTAGAGATGTAATTTGGATGTGAATTTCGTTGCTTATATATTGAAGTTCGTTGCCTATTGAATAGGCAACGACAATTTTGTTGCTTATTCTATAGGCAACGACAATTTCGTTGCCTTTACTAATAATTTTGTTGCCTAAAGTGTAGGCACCGACACAAATCGTTGCCTATAGGTGCCTTTACTAATAATTTCGTTGCCTAAAGTATAGGCAACGACACAAATCGTTGCCTATAGGTATCATTTCGTTGCGTAAAGTATAGGTTACGACAGACTCGTTGCCTATAATTACTCCTCGTTGCCTATACTTAAGGCAACGATTTAATCATTTCGTTGCCTATACTAGGAGGAATAAAACCCCCCGTCGCGACCATCGCCGCCGCAACACAAACCCCCAGCTCACACAACTCTCGCCGGATTTCTGCCGGATTTCTGCCCTCGCCCGAATGTAAGATTCGCATTCTCTCCCTCTCTCCTTACTTGAATATATAAACAACGTGATTTAGGTTGATTTTAGTTGGATTTGTGTTGGATTTGTGTTGTGATTTAGGTTAGGTTGTGTTGGATTTGTGTTGGATTTAGGTTAGGTTGATTAGTTGGATTTGTGTTGTGATTTAGTTTGTATTGTTGAATTTAGGTTGGATTTTGGTAAGGTTATGTTATGTTGGATTGTTGATTTAATTAGGTTGGGATTATATTGTGGATTAGAGTATTTAGTTTGGTTATTTAGTTTAGGTAATTAGAATTGGGAATAAGTGTGATTTGAGTTTGGGTTGTTCATTTTAGTTAGACAAAATTTAAATTTAGGTTAGTGTAGCCTCAATTGTAAGCTATTCATTATGTTATTTTGTTGCAGACATTAATAAAAATGTCCGTGTTCAAAAGATTGATTCCCGGGAAAAGTGGGAAACAGAAAGGAGCTTCCTCCTCGTCACCTCAAGGAGCGACACCTCAAATGTCCTCCGGGTTGAACCCTCAAGGACCCAGGAGTGGGTCTAGGTCCGTTGGTCAGAGTTCTGGAAGCACCGTACCAGACAGTCTTGAGACCGTCTATGTACATTCAAATCGTCACCTCCAACTATATACAGCATCCCAGGATCCCCAAGGTCCACGTCACTCGATGTCTCATGAACGACCCTCCCGCAACAGTAGCCGAAACTCCACCACGGAATCCGGTCGTCACTCAGTCAGCAGCGAACGCCCAAATAGTACGAGGGTACTATGGCCAAACCAGCAGGACCCACCGCGTATGCCACCTCTTCCCCCCAATCCGGCGACGCCACAACCTAATTCCGGATCATCTGGGCCATCCAGCAGTGCATCCCGCACGGATTCTGTGCACTTATGCCCGCCCAGGGACTTGTTCTTCCCTACGGTTATTCCGAAGATACCTCAGCTCGACCCTAACAACGTGGCCATATATGATGAGGACCCGTTCATGACGCCTGAGGAAGCATACACATATGAGCCGTTCTCTCAACCTCTGTTGAGTGTGAGGGTTAAGGGCCAGCTCACTTACGAGAATGGTAAGTTTATGTTCTTTTAGTAGATACAGTACATTAAATTAGGTTCTATTTCTTAATTTCCTTCTTTTGTACCGTGTCTTAGGCACCGTCGTCAACCCTAAAGCTAAACCGAGCAGAGGTACCACAACCGGGAAGGGTATTGAAGATCGAGTTGGTGACAATCGGGCTCATATTGATTATCAGGACGATGGCTCGGCTATCGAGTATTCTGACAAAGGGATGTATGCTAGCCAAGCAGGATTTGTCATCCGTGATTTCGTCCCGATGTTGTGGGACTCGTGGGGTTCAGTTGATGCTGAAGTGAAGGCCCGAGTGCATAATGCACTGTCGGTGAGTTAAATTTACATTAATTTGTCATAAAAATAGACGTTCTTATATATTATTATAAGCCACCAAACATACATATTTATGAGGCTAATTATGTATACGCGTACGTGTATTGCAGCAATGGTTTATTATTGACGATCGGCTGAAGCAGCCCGGGGGGTGGTGTGAACGAAAGCTCACGTCTAGGTGATGTGATTTTGGATTTATATAAGGCTAAGTATCCTGAATACGTTAGATTTGTGAATATAAAGTGTTGGTTATATGATATTTTTGTTGCATCAATATAGGTATCGAGAGTGGAAGTCCCACTTGAAGACGTTCTGGGAGGAGAACATAGATAAAGGCCGAAATGGCACTCCAAGTGAGTTCAGATACCGGGAGTACGAGTGGAACTGGCTTATAGCCCACTGGAAGCATCCCAAGCTTGTGGTATGCACTTGAATTGATTTGCGTACCTAAATCTAAACTAATATTATTATTATTAATTTACCTACATTTTATGATATATTATTTTATATACGCAAGAGGTAGTAGGTAAATCTCTATCTATGTTATTAATTTAATATGTAGGTAAATCTCTAATATATATATTGTGTAGGTAAATTAAATGGGTTGGATTTTAATCAAAAAAATTAATGTTGCGAGAATATTCTCTAATTTATGCTATATATATAATTGGCTAATAATTGTGCATATTTTCTTATTCTACAAGCACATTTCGAAACAAAATGCTAAAAACCGAGCGCAGAACGTGAACCCACATCATTGCGGTTCCCGAACGTATGAGAGATGGACTCGTCGTGGGGCAAGGTTGGAACCAGAGACCGATCCTCTCGTGTATTCCATCCGACATGGGTATCCGAACAACCCTGAATATGTTGTAAGTATCTAATAAATATTTGTCCATATTTGATACATCTCATGTTTAATTAATTCTTGTATTTTACTCAATTATTAATGCGTCACCGATTTTGCATTGTCTATTAGGAGAGATTGGTTGAGTCGATCCCGAAGGTGCGTGCTAAAGTGGCTCGAGAGCTGCATCAGGGGTGCACGGAGGAGGAGGTGACCCAGTATGCATCTCAGGTTGACCACATGACACCCATTAATGCGGCGAGGTGCGTGTCAGATGCGCTTCCCGTTGGAAAGAACAAGTTTTGGGCCAAGGGGATGGGTTACAGAGGAAATGGAGTCTTGAAGATGACTCCAGAATTCTCCAGCGGGTCCAGCAGTTCTAGGTCGTCCGGCCTACAAGAGCAGATTCGGAGGCAGGAGGAGCAGATTCGGAGGCAGCAGGAGGAGTTGGAGGAGATGAGGCGTGCCAGGGAAGCCATGGAGCAGGAAAGAGCCAGTGAGAAGGAGCAGCACGACCAAATGTGGGCATTCTTTCAATCTCAGCAACCTCGGGGGGCTTCGCAGCCGCACCCACAGACTCAGCCAAATCTGTTCACGCCTACAGCATAGCCGCAGTATTTTGGGGGTCACCAGCAGCCACCGTTATATGGGGACCACCAGCAGCCGCCGCAGCAGCATCAGTTTTTTGGGGACGCCGAGCCGCCGCTGCAGCATCAGTTTTACAGGGGTGACGACCAGCAGAAGGGTTCACACGAGGACTTCCTCAATTGTGTTAACTTTGATCAGTAGCACGTAGCTAGTTTTTGATTTAGGTTAGAATGTGTACGCTGTTGTGGTTTGAACTCATATAAATGTTGTAGATTCTGGAATTTGGCCCAATCCAGAATCAAGTATTTTTTTTTAAAATAACACAAACTAGGACCATTTCGTTGCCTATAGTTTGCCAGAAATACAACAATTCAAACTATAGGCAACGATGTTATTGACTATAGGCAACGAAATTCTTCAGTATAGGCAACGACGTCGTTGCCTATAGTTTCAAAGGTGGTCAAAGTTGACCTGTCGGTGGGTTTTAGGCAACGAAGAAGTCGTTGCCTATAGTGAAACTATAGGCAACGATTCAACCCTAGTCGTTGCTTATAGTAGAAAACCCTAACCCCTAAACCCCGAACTATAGGCAACGAATCGGTTTGGTTTTTCGTTGCCTATAGTATAGTCAACGATGAAAAGGCAACGACGGTATAGGCAACGAATTTTCGTTGCCTATACTTATAGGCAACGATTTTCAAACTATAGGCAACGATTTTAGATCGTTGCCTAAAGCTGTTATGTTGGTAGTGTAATTTATTTAATTATTGGTCGGCCATGCATGACCTTTCTTATTCCTTCGCCATGGGTAGGTTTGGTCGTTTGGAGAAGCAAATACTAAGAACTGAGGATCATTTGCTTTTCCTCCAGAGTCACCCATGCTTCGAAGTTTATGCCCTTACTCCTTTGTGTTTCAGTGAACACTGTGCTTTGTACACAGATTGGTCCAGGTTTCCCCATAAACCCAATCCAAAATGGTCTCCCTCATCCAAAATCAACTTCATTGAGAATTTTCGTCCAACTGGAAAATTAATATACTTCCTGATTTAAGGAATTCATATTCTTGTGTAGCTGATCCAATTCCTGAGAAATGCGTTTGAATCCTTCTTCACCCTGGAACGTCTCCAGATAGTCACTGTATCGTTTAATAGATTCATGTAAAAGCTTCACCAGATCACACAACTGGTCCTCATCGCTAGTCCTTTCCTCGTCACTAGAGTTGTAGGCCGCTGTTGCACCCAGAACCAATAACATTCTCTAACATTGGTGGCTTCATTCGGGGTCTCATGTTCACTGCATTAACCCCGCCTCAGTTTCCACCCTGCTAACAGTTTAGCACACTCTTTGTTGTTACTATGGGGTCTTGAACACAAGGATATTTTACTCATTGGTGTCAATTAGGCAATATGTGGACTTTTGTTGCTCTATATAGTACGTGCTTTCGGACTGATAGGTTTTATGTTACGTCAATTTGAACTTGCTTGATCTGTTCAATTGCGACCTTATAATGCAATTGCATTTTCCGGTCCAATTGCTGTTTTTGTTTATATATTCCTGATTTATCCGCTAGGTCAGTTTGGTTAATTCTTTGCGCCAAATTTTGGTGTCGCAGCTATATTTCGATTCATCCTCTTTTTCCAAGGATTTCATAATTGAACATTGAACCCATTTCATTAGCTTTTCTTTTCCATTCAAATAAGCTCCTTTATAGAAAAGGAGAGAGGTGTTTGGCAAATGCTTTTTTTAAGGACTTTTAGAAATAAAAGTGTTTGGCAAATCTAAAAGTAAAAGTCATAAATATATTTATTTATTTTTGTATTTTGATCAAATATTACCTATAATAATAATAAAAATTGTAAAAATACAAATTTCACATATGTTCTTGATGTCATTACTTAATATTTTAAATGACTGATACAAATTGAAAAGACCCGACCCCGATTTAAATGTTAAACTGAGATTAGACCCTAACGACATTTCGGCTACTCATTAGACTTTGCGTTATGTTGTTCCCCACTATTTTCATTTGTCGTGCTCCTAAACTTTCGGTAATGGTATATCCTTCCTCTTCTGCATCATCTTCACCATTTGCATTGTCACTTGATCCTTCTCCAATTTCTACAAAATGTTTATCGAGTCGGGAATGTCTCCTTACATAGTTGTGAATGGTCATGGTCGCAATCACAATTTTCACTTGCTTGTTGAATGAAAAATTTGACATGTGCTTTAAAACATTCCACTTCTTCTTCCAAACTCCAAAAGTGCGCTCGATAACTTTTCTAAGAGAAGAGGGCCTCTGGTTGGATAATTCTTCAGCATTAGTCGGTTGCCTCCTTTGGTATTTTTGATGATGAGATTTTGCACTTTTTTATGGTCCTAAATAACCATTTATTGTGGGTACCCAGAGTTTACAAGATAGTATTTACTTATATAATGTTGACAATCACAATAAATCAAATAAAATGAAAAGTCAAGCCATTAAAACAGTACGAGACACATTGTATGTTGGTTGAAATAATAAACAAAAGCGAGTAAGAGCAACTACTTGGTGGAGGTTTTGGAAAATTCATGGCACTGTCTCGTAATATCAATAAAAAAAACTCTGGTATCAAGGGTAGATCCTTCCCATCCCACACATGCAAATATAAATTTCATATCGAAGTCACAAACAACCATCACATTATGTGTCAGTATTCCTTTCCTTCCAATATATGTCAGTTGCTTGTGAGGAGAAATTGAAGCTTTAATATGGACACCATCAATAGAACCAATACAATCCTACGTAATATGAAAATATTACACAAGACAAACATGTAGGCAATTAAATACAAACAACAATACATTAAAGTATTAGAGGGTAAGATTTTATACATACCTTTAAATGAGGCATGTATCTCCTATCATTTAGAATCTTTGGAGGAATACTTCTGAATTCTGGATCGATTGGTTTCAAGATATCTTGAACCATATGGCAAATGACATTCAAGGCTTGTCCAAAATACATACTAACCGTTCCACCAGAGTGTTGAAGCGCTCTTGGAACAATCTGTTTCCAATCCCATGTCCAAGTATATGCAAAAACATCTCCAACACTTCAGTATGACTTGTGGTCCTTGAACCCATCAACTCATAATTAATTTCTAAATCACTAGGTAATCTACTAAATACCTCTTTATCCATTCTAAACATATTATAATGACAACTTTCATTTCCTCTTAGAAATTCCTTCAACCATTTGTTTTCCGTTTGCGTGGATGTCATGCACGGTGTCTTGGGAACATAGGTATCAAAATAATGTCGAGCCAAAAGGCACACCCGCAATACTCCAGCGTCACGTTTTAGCTCTTCTATTTCATATGGTGCTTGAGCCATGATTCAGTTTGCCTAAGACTACAGATTGCTTGCACAAATGGTGATTAAGTCATGATTCAGCTTCGTTTTATGTCATGATATATTGAAGTAAATGCTAACAATATGTTAAGCTAATATGTTCTTGCAAGTAAGTAATGTGCACCAACAATCATAATCATATGTATTGCCAAAACTAAAAACTTGCATTCTGGATAATGTGTATATGAGATACTGGCTTCTAATAAAGTATCAAAAATGAGTACAAGAAAATCTCTAGTAGAATAACAAAAAAGTATGCACAAACTCATACAGTTCAACATATAATAACAAAGTTTTTTGTTATATCTTAAAAAAGATTACAAACACCGAGTACAGTGACCAAACCAAACTCTCAGAACATCCATACAAAATAGTCAAAATAGTCTTAAGAAAATACAAGGCATTACATAACAAAAGCAACTCTCTCTATCTCTATCTCTCTCCTGACTTCTAGATGTCTTTCTCCAACATTTCAAATTGTAGCCATGCCAACTTATCCTAGGGATCATCCATAGTACAGAACATCTCTCTCTTCTCCTTGCTGAGAAATAAATGAGTAACAAAAAACTATAGAGGGGTTCTTGTTTCAGCTTCCGGTAGTGATGTAACCACACTCAGCACACCCATAATACTAGTAGGATCAGTTTTAACATTCTTATTGCCAATGGCCTCACAAAGCGTATCAATTTGTTTAGTGATATGTGCAGCACCTCCTCCCTTCCACTTTCTATTTGTCTTAGATGTTTCACCAGATGTTCCAGCACTTAAAATTTTTTTTTTTCCACTTGAGTTGTTGACATATTTGAAGGATCATCAGAGTCACCACTACCTTCAAGAGTATAGTCATTGGTAGAGGTATTCAGACTACTCGCAATTGGTAAACTAGATGACAGTGCCCAAACTTGAGATCCAGTGGCTGAAACCTCATAAAATAACTTATAAAGCTTACCTTCTAATTCATGGTCTAAACCTTTCTTTCGCAATTTTTCAAATTTGTCATTTATCTACAGTTAAAGAGATCTATTTGTTATAAATAGCTAACAAAAATATAATTAGAATAGATCAGTATAAAATACATGACATATTCTGAACCTTTATCTTATTCTCCCATATTCATCACTCGCATCAATGGTTTGTAACCTATGATTCCACCCATAACTAGTTTCTTTACCCTTGAGATCTTTCCAGTTTTTTCATGTATTTTTCAGTAAATCCCACTTATTTTTCAGCTGCTTCTTGGTGTAGTTTTCACCTGTTTCTTTATTAAAGTTGTTCATCAAATGCCCTCATCCCACTGACGAAAAATGAGTGTGAACGATTATCTAATTCTAATTTCTTGAAGTATAGATCTAGAAAGATGTCCAAATATGCTGGAGTCCATGACACCGAACCTTTTCCCATCTTTTACAAATTCTTGCTAATAAAAATAAAGATAAGTGTTTGGTATTCATCCTAAGGAAAATATCAGTGTATCTTAGGCTCTGGAAGTAAGGCATATCAGTAACTCAATTCGATTAAGACAGAATTACAATATATATGATTGACCAAGAATAATCATTAACCAACACTTATGCATTGAACCTAACACTGGCGTACATTAACGCACAAAATCTAGGAACTAGCTAGAAGCATTTAGTAAAATTGTGGCGATAGTAAAGAACTACAACACAATGTTGGACAATAGCCATTCGACAAACCCAATAAGTACAAAGGTCTGAATAATGAACCACGTACTAGGAGTTAAGGTAGTTACAGTTTCATCCTTGACGTAAGATTAGAGTATAAAACAAATCTCATAACCCATCCCACCTCTTTACCACACGAGGAAACATGTTAATGCAGACCATACACATAGAACTTAACTAAAGCTCCACTTAAGTGTTTCTGTATCACCTTCAAAATCCTATCAACTACTTTCATAAAATTGATCTAATGCACTTGAATAACTAATAATCACAAATATGTAAATTCTGACTTAATATAAGATCGAACATTCTAACAGCTGAGCAGAGTACACAATTTTTTGACTCAAGAGCAATCACTTAAATTATTTAAATTTAAAAAATGGAAAATTTGACTGATAAACACATATATACCTGTAAAGATTAAAGACAACACGACTTCTTAGTTCTCATGCAGTACTGTATGTTCATATACATCCACAATAACAAATAACTCGATTATGATAATAAAAACTAATGTTACAAACTTCATATCTCTACTTTCAAGTTATATGTACTGATAAGATGATTTACCAAAGGAGTAGGCAAAGAACTTACATATGATATTTAAAGACGGAGTGCTGCATATATGTAATACTTTCTCTGACCGTCTTGAGTAAGGCTACGATTTGTGCACCTTCTAAGTTCTTACACCATAAGACGGTACTTATCTCCTTATCGGTGAAGGTATTAACTCGTCTCTCTCGATTAATTTTTTTGAATTTAATATCATACGTAATTACGTACGGTGATTGATTTTTCCGACAAATATATAGTACTTTCCGACGACCTTAGCATTACTTCTATTGTTGTATTGCATTGTTAAGCTATAATTGAAAGTTAATTAGTTAATTAATTAGTATATATGTTTCAATTTTATTATTTAATTAGTTAATTAAACATGCATGCATATATGTGCACTTTTTGATTAAGGTAATATATATAGTTAATATATATATGTTAGAATAATTAGTAGAAATATATATATATATATAATTAATGCATGTATTTATATAAAGTTAATAATATATATATTTTAGCTAGATTAATTATTGTATAAGATTGATTAATTAATTCATTACAAGTATGCATTTGATTGATAATATATATTATTAGATTAATTAATTTTTAGTTGAAAATTTATATAATTAATATAATTAATAGAATTATTATTAATTATTATGCAGAAATATAGACAAGAGTTGGATACAATTGGCGAATAGAAGTGATGTGCGGTATATGGACGGCATCAGAGACTTTGTGAATTTTGCGACGGAACATGCTCAGGGAAAGAAGCGTTTCAGGTGTCCGTGTAGAAAATGTTTCAACCATTAGTTTGTTCTGTCTAACATTAAGGCTCAACACCTGTATGAGTAAGGTAGGATGTGGAGTTACATTATGTGGAGCGAGCACGGTTAAGTAGTAGACTTCAGCTCAGGGTACAATTATCATGGTGCCTCATCCAGTGGTAGCGGCGGCCCTGCTTGGAACCCAACTGTGAATTTGGTCCATGATCATTTTCTAGAATTTAGTCATGGTGGACACCAACATGAAGAGGGAAGTTACAATACCACTCATGATGACACATTTCCCGTTGCCGACTTGACCAGTGACACTACAGAGATGGATAGGTACAACAGGATACTACTCGAAACCCAGACCCCAGTGTACCCTGGATGGTCGAGAGAATGTGTTTCAATATATAATGGAGGAAGTTCAGATAAAAATGAGGAATAAAGTGTCAGACTGTGCTTTTGACGAAATACAGGAGCATATATGTAAGTTGCTACCTAATCATCACAAACTTCTGGAAAGTCATTATAAGGTTAGAAAGATCTTAAGCAGTCTCGGTCTAAAGTACAGGAAAATTGGCGCCTGCATAAATGATTGTGTGCTATTTTACAAAGAGTATGAACATTTGGACTACTGTCCCATATAAAACTAGTGCAGATATCAAAACCAGAATAGTAGGAGTTCGAAGAAGAAAATTCTTGTGAAGGTACTTCGCTATTTTATGTTGATTTCCAGATTATAGCGTCTATATATGTCTCTATACACAGCATAGACGATGAGATGGTACACAAAACAGCTAGTAGATGACGATGTGCTCCGAAACACAACAGATGGTGAGGATTTTAAACATTTCGATATGGAATTCAAAGACTTTGCAGCAGAGGTTTGAAATGTTAGACTCGGCCTATATACAGACGGATTTAATACTTAGGATAGTAACAGCGCTGCCATCAGTACTTGACCAGTTATTCTTATGCCGTACAACTTGCCTTCGTGGATATGCATGAACAAGGAATTTAATTTTCTTACTCTGCTAATTTCAGATCCTAAATCTCCAGGAAAGTGTTTAGATATCTACCTCAGACCATTGATCGTTGAGCTCAAACTGTTGTGGGAACATGGAGTTCTAACTTATGACAAGTTCACTAACACGATGTTATGATGAGAGCTGCCGTCATATGAACAATCAACGATTTTCCTGCATATAAGATGTTAGCATCTTGCACAATCATAGGATATAATGGTTGTCCGGTCTATTTGGACGACGTCAACTCCAGTTGGTACGCGGGGAAGGTTTGTTACTTGGGTCACTGTAGATGGCTTCCTCACGATCACCCATGGCGACAGGATGAGGCTCATTTCATCAGGACGATAGAGAATAATCCTAAACCCCAACAATGGTCTGGAGAAGAGATTTTAGAGAGGTTGAACAGCTTTCATTTTGGTATGTTGACCAATGACAAAGAAGTGAAGGGGCTCAATCCACATCCTCCATACGATCTCAGTTATTGGTATCACAATTTCTTTGAACTACCCTACTGGTCCAAGTTGAAACTCCGGAACAACCTTGATGTCATGCACATAAAAAAGAATGTGTGCGACAGCGTGGCAGAAATAATTTTGGGTATTAAATTGAAGACCAAAGATACTCTCAAAGCACGCAAAGATCTGGAATCTATGAATTTGCGCCGTCACTTGTAGTTAAGAAGGGATAGAAAATAAGTGTACAACAAGATGTCAGATGCACCTTATACGGTGAAGCCGACACAGAGGGGTTTTGTATTCAGTTGGTTCAAGACTATTCGTTATCCTTCTACTTATGCAGCGAACATTATAAGAGCAGTTGATGAGATGAAACACAAGTTCATTGGTCTAAAAACTCATGATTATCACATTATACTGCAACGTCTGATTCCAGTGGTAATTCGATCGTATTTGCCTCGTGATGTCGTCAAACCAATTGTAGCATTGTGTAGATTGTGGTAGATGTTATGCGTCAGAGAGTTGCAAAAGTCAGATGCCCTTAAACTTCTATACGAAATAGTGCACATCCTTTGTAAATTAGAGAGGATTTTCCCTCTACTTTCTTTGCCATCATGATTCACCTCATGATCCACCTACCCGAACAAGTGCTCTTTTTTGGTCCAGTCTACTACACTTGGATGTCCTCAAGAAAGGTACGTTCAATTATTTATAACGATTGTTCATCATTTTTACATTTCTTTTTCTTTTTGTGGTTCTATTATTCTTCAAATTATTAATTGTTTGATTTTGTAGACAACTCGGACAATATAAAGGATTTGTGAAAAATAAATCTGCCCTGGATGGCTCCATAGCAGAGACATACATAATGCATGAGTGTGTTACTTACTACAATAGGTACCTCAAGGATCCAGTCCAGGCCAACCCAAATGTCCGCCACAATCTTTCACACGTCACAAATGTTGTACGACCATTTAAAGGAGTATTAAAGGAAAGATCAACTAAAGAAGAACTTGAAGAAACGCACTGGGTAGTATTGCGAAACTGTGATGAGGTCGACCATTACATGAAGTACTACAAGGAGTACATTCAGAAGGGGCAAACCGGACAAGACTCCTGCTTGGGTTGAAAAGATGCTTAAGAAGAAGTTCCTCGATTATTTTTGATAATGGGTACGTATTTTTAATTATTTTAAAACTTTTTTCTCATACATAGTACGTATGGCATTTGACCGGTGTTTGTTTATGCAAAGTGTTTTGCGTTAATTTTGTGTATTTAGGTTTTTGGTTTCCTTTATTTTTAGGGGAAACTATGTCAAATTTTTGGTAGAAATTAAATTACAAATTCATATATATTCTTCACATTTTTGCAGATGGATGATCTACAAAAATCCGATAACTATGAGGGGTGGTGGTCGTGGGAAAAGTATATGTTGGCCCATAAGCCGGTTAAACACTTTATTTACTCCGGCTGTTTTGTGAACGGTTTAAAGTTTCATTCATTCACTCAAGATGAAGGAAGAAGCACACAAAACAGTGGAATCACAGTTGGGAAAGGCGATGCTGTCTATTACGGAGTTCTTCAACATGTTGAGCTGCTAAACGGGAATGATATCAACGTTTTTCTATTCCAGTGCAAATGGTTCAAGCGTACCAAGGAAGATATGAGGCTAAATCAGTTGATACAAACTTAAGATGGTATGAGGATGAGTCATTCTCTCTTGCCACCTTAGTTAGACATGTGTTCTATCTGGATAATCCGAAAGCTGGTAAAGGCTGAAAAATAGTAAATCATATGTCACACCGAGGAATATGGAGTGCAACTACACTTGATGGTATGTCGACGACTAATATTGAAATGCATAGAGACAATGCATATCAAGAGCCTAATACTTCAGTCATCCCCAACGTAATGAAACTGGTTCGGCATAACGAATGCTTACCCCCGATTGATGACACCACATATCTTATTCTAGAGGAGATTAGAGAGTTAGCGCAGAATGTCCCAGAAGTCGAGGAGCTTGAGGATGATGACAACGCCTGATACAATTCAGACGATGTAGAGTATGATGATGATGAGGATTCAGATGATGATGATTATAAGGATGGAGATTGATATGAGGCTGTATTAGTAGTTAATTAATTATATCATATGAATAAAATTTATAAATTAATAGCCCAGTTATGAATCGGAAGAACGTACGAAAATAGAATTGGAAAAGCCAGATGGTGATGCTCAAGTAAAATTATGTTTTATATTGGAAAAAAAAAATTAAAAGTAAAAAAAATTCACTCTTGGCTGACAAAAGTGCATTATTTCGTCATCTAAGGTTCACTTAGATGACGAAAACATGTAATTCGTCGTCTAAGTAGCACTACCTACACAACGCTAACAATGTATTCGTCATCTAGGTGAACCCTAACCCTAACAATACTCCCTTTACCCTAAATTTCGTCGCCTAGGCCCAATTTTTGTGGGCGGTTCATTTTTTGCGCCAACTTTTTTGGGTCCTATTTAAAAATTACTTAGGTGACGAAATTTATTTTATTCGTCACCTAAGCCTAATTTTTTGGGCGGTTCATTTTTCTGCGCCAAAATTTTTGGGTCCCATTTGAAAACTACTTAGGCGACGAAATATTTTTTGTTTTGTCGCCTAAGTCGATTGATATAACCCAAAAACTGCATCGACTTTGATCCAGTTTTCTCATCTCTCTCTCTCTCTCTCACTCTCTCTCTCTCTCTCTCTCTCTCTCCTCTCCTCTCCCGCCGCCGGACTCCTCTCTCTCTTCTCCTCACCTGCCGGATGCTCTCTCTCTCTCTCTCCTCCTCCTCCTCCTCTCCGCCGCTAGACTCTCTTCCCCGTCGATCTCCCCCCCCAATCGGTATACCAAAATTTTTGGGTCCCATTTGAAAACTACTTAGGCGACGAAATATTTTTTGTTTCGTCGCCTAAGTCGATTGATATAACCCAAAAACTGCATCGACTTTGATCCAGTTTTCTCATCTCTCTCTCTCTCTCCTCTCCTCTCCCCCGCTAGACTCTCTCCCAAGTCGACCCCCCCCCCCCAATTGGTATACCTCAATCTCTCCTCTCCCCGTTTATATATATATATGAATTAGATTAATATATGCATGGTCATATATATAAATTATATATATTTGATATAAAAATGGTATAATATATTTGATATATATTTATAAATATATTTGATATATAGTAGATTTGGATTAATATATTAGATGTGAATTAATTTGGTATATTGTATTTGGATTAATTTAATAGATTTGAGTATATTATGATTAATATATTAGATTTGAGTATATTTGGATTAATATATTATATGTGAATTAGTTTGGATATATTGTATTTGGATTAATTTAATTGGATATACGTAATGTATTTTGATTCATTTGTGTATATATATTATATTTATTAATATAAGTTTTGATAAATTGGATAATTAAATTTGGCTATATTTGGACAAATTTGAAAAATATTGAGAAATTAGGATACATTCGATATATTTGTGAACTTTGAATTTTTTGATAAATTTGGATATTTTTGATGAAATTTGGCTATATTTGGATGAATTATGACCACGTATTTCATTTATTTAGCTTAATTATGACTCTATAAAAGAGGCGCATAGCTACGAAAAAGGAGGCCGAATGCGAAACCATTGCGCATACAATAGGTTGGAGGCAAGATTCGGAGGAAACCGTTACAAAATCTCCCCAGCAGTCTTCGGCTCCGACCACAGGCCAAATCCCTCATGCTCTACATAAGGATGCCTCAGCCTTTATTGACGAGCCCCCCGATCTGAAAAGTTGAGGGTGTACCGCGAACTATCGGTAATATTATTTATTATTATTTGTTTTTTTTAAGTAATTACAAAACATAAATGCATTATTTTGATGTTCTATTTTAATTTGTTATTTACATTTCTAGAATCATTTTGAAATCTCCGGCTCAGCGGAGATGATGAAGGATATAGAGGAGACGGCTGACTGCATTTACAAGGACTGGAAGTACGACATCCACAAGTACTACCAGTGACACGGCGCCTCGCCTCCGCCTGTGGAGCTCCAGAACGACAGAGAAGATGAGTGGCAATGGTTGGTCGAATACTTTTAGACCGACAAGTATAAAGTTCGTCTTTATTTTCTTTAATGTAATGAAAATTGCATAGTTTCTTTCTTTTAACAATTATTTTATTATTTAATTATATTTGTTGTGTAACAGACAAGGTCGGAGGCCAACAAGGCAAATCGGGACAAGAAGGACAAACACCATGGATCGGGCTCGTGACAGTTCATTTACATCACGAAGGAGCACAAAGATGTTGGTTTGAAGCATTGCTTCTTGGATGCCAGCGTCCAACCTTATGTGAAGCTCGAGGTCATCAATGAAGCGGGTCAACAAGGAGTAAGTAACTCACATTTCTAAAATCAATTGAATTTACTCGTACTTTCTGAAAAGACCCCGATTTAGTTACCTAAACCGGAATCGAACCCCTTCTGAAAACGTGAACCAACAAAAATCATTCAAAATTTCGGCAGAGTAACGCTACTAACGCGGAATTGCCTTAACCTGCACCCGGAAGATAACACTTCATCCTATGCCACAAAAGCCAAACCGTGGGCACCAATCCCATCCGGATTTCTCAAATATCATATCATAATCAATAAACAGTAAACATACTGTAATATATAGTATATCCGGGAAAAACCGTATAAATCATGTATCAGAATGTATCAGAGCGACCTCTAGTGTAAATATATACAATATATACATCAGTAGGCGAAACAAGAACCTACTGGAAAACACAAGTAGCTCGAATCACTAGCCTCCAACCGCGACGTGAAACACCAGAATCCGAACTGCAAACTGGGCACGGAAATCGAAAAGCCCAGGGGAAAGGCAAATAAAAACGTTAGAGTGAGTGGACAAAAATAAACATATGCCTTTCACCAGTTATATACATAATTAATGTAAAACAATGCGAGTTCGAAAAGTATATATATAGAGGTTGCTAGGCGAATCTCTCAAGCCCGACGGTCAGGTGAATCGCTCAAACCCGACGGTGATAGGCCAGGGGAATCTCTCAACCCCGGCGGCATACAGGGGAATCTCTCAACCCTGCCCAGAGGAATCTCTCAACTCTGGCGGACTACCAGTGATCAGCCGAGTAGCCGAAGCATCGATGCAGTAATGCCATCACCAATAAATATAAAATAATACCTCCGAAAATAACATATATCTCAACATCGTATAAAGTAAATACGGAAAATCACGATAAATCACGAACTCGTAAACAACTGTGAAAATATAAAAATGTCCACTCACAGATCAGCAGATCGCGCACTCGTGCTAATCACGTGGTCCGGCGGAAGATCCCTCGCCCGAAGCACGATCTAGATCCCCTGAATAATCATAAAACACATCTGATCAAAACCATAGTCCACAACTCTGTACTTAACCACAGAAACCAACCGTTCCCGGAAACATATAAAACTGTATAAAACAATCGACTGAATTTCCGAAACCTCCACTCGAAACCCTCGACTGAAAATTCGATACCCAAATCAATTCGAAAACCTCAAGGTGACGATCGGGGCGCGATTACGAGAAAAATGACATTAAAATCGTCGAAAACTGAAAAGTCAACTCTCTCGTCGCGCCGTCAACGGAGAGTTTCTCCAGCGACGAAGCTCCAGTTCTCAAGGTCTCCTCAAGCCCAACACAATTTCCAACTACCACAACCCTCAATTATCACCGGAATCTCTCCAAATCAGCTCGAAATCAAAACGGAATTCAACTCCGGCAACCACCTCGGGTCCTTCCAAAACCTCAACCTCAACCAAATTAAACCTTATGGGAAGCTTCACTAGGGCAAGAGGAGTCGAAACCCCCACCTCCCCACCACCGTAGCTCGCCGGAGCACCACGTCCCGTCACCGGTGAAAACCCCAAAACCGAGCCGGTTCGAACTCACTCAAATCACCATCAATTTACAAAATTCCAAACACTAAACCACTTAGAAACTCAAGGAAAAAGAGATTATACCCTTCACGTGGCCGGAGGTGGCCGGAAAATCCAAGTCGGCCGGCGAAACTCAAACGGGAAAGTCCTCCCTCTCGATCAACGGTCAAACTGCCCAAAATGGAAAGTCAACATCTGGTCAAACCTCAAACAGTGTTTTCGATAATTTTTCGACTATTTTCGATATTTATACTTGCGTCTCGGGACGATCAATGGTTCAAAACGAATAACCAAAACGATTCGGATAAATACGAAACAAACGGATAAACTCGTCAATAAACTGAAACTTTAAATAATCATATAATATTCCTCGGTTATCGAAAAAATCATCCGAAACCGCCCACGAGCTCGAAATCACGTGCTCTACAACTTCCGTGAAGAAACTCAATTCAAATTCTCGGCCGACAATAAAGTCGCGAACTAATCCGACAAACCACTCTATTAACGATTAATCGCGATTAAGCATAATCTCGTGAATCGTACTGATTACACTACTGATTCTGGTTCGGGCCGTCATACTTTCAAAGCATATCGAGATTTAGTATAACGCTAATTATATTTTTAAGAAATTAAATTATTATTAGTGCATGATTTAGTTAGGTTGTACTATTGGAATATGATTTTGAACTTAAATTTGGTTATGCTTTAATTTAGTTATGTAAATTATGATTTTCAACTTGAGAAATCCGGATGGGAATTGGTACCCACGGTGCAATTGTGTTGTTGTAATTGGTTATTCGAAGTGTGATCTTGTCTACAGGTTTTTTTGGTTTTCAACAAATTTTAGGGGAAATTATGCCAAATTTTTGTTATAAATTAATATTATATTTATGTATTATTCACTTAATTAATTTCAGGAGAGGTTGATTCAAATGGCTAAGGAGGAATTGGCCGCGACCCGGCTGGCTAACCCGGAGATGACGCGTGAACAGGTGCTTCTCCTGTCGATGCAGAGTCAGATTGCTATTGTCGATGCTGTTTACGGCCGTTGACCTGGCAAGGAGGTTCGTGGGATTGGACGCACAGTGCAGAGAGATTTGTCAGCTTCATCCGTTTTCTCAACTCGGCGTGTTAGGGAGGATACCGAGGCACTCCGAATCGACCTTCGATTGGCACATAAGTCTGCCGATCGTGCCTGGGAAAATTCAAGGTCGGTGGAAGCGCGGTTTGTGGCTCACAACCATAAGATGACCGCCTTCTATAAGGCATGCAAGCAAATGGGGTTGCCCGTTCCTGATTTTGATGACTAGTGTCGTCCCCCCTCCCTGACCCCACTTCTGGCCCCAGCGATGACAATTCGAGTGACGGCAAGGGAATTGGCAACATGTCTACCCCCGGTTTAGTTTCGTATTTTTTTCGTTATTTTATTATTATTTCTATCGATGTAAGTATGTTTTTTATATTTAATGAATATTTTATTAATTTTATTAATAGATTTATATATTTTTTAAATTTATTTTATAATTAAAATAAAAAATACAAATTTTAAAAAAATTCAACTTGGGCGACTAACACTCTTCATTTCGTCGCCTAAGTGTACACTTAGACGATGAATGATTTCGTCACCTAAGTGGTTACACCTACACGACGAAAAACACGTCGTCATCTAGGTGCATCACTTAAACGATGACCAATAGTCGTCGTCTAAATGTTCTCACTTAGAGAACGAAATCAAGTCATCTTCTAAGTGACAACACTTAGAGGACGACTCTAGATCATCGTCGCCTATGATGATTCTTAGACGACTACAATTTTCGTCGTTTAGAGGAAGATTTTTTCGACATCTAAATGCTTAGACGACGAACCATCCTTCGTCGCCTAAGTACTTGGGTTACGATTGTTACGCGACGAAGTTTAGGCGACAAAATCTTCGTCGCCTAAGTACCTGGCCGACGAAAAACACGACTTAGACGACGAAAATATTTCGTCCCCTAAGTGCAGTTTTCTGGTAGTATATAAGAATAAGGGCCTTCAGATTCAACACATGGAGTCAATGGAAATGTGCCAAACATGTACTGATTGATAATCACTACAGTGATAATTTGGTTTAACCTTTTTCTAAGTTAAATCATATCCATAAAAGCTTCGGTGAATATAGGCAACAACAACAAAAACTCAGAAATCTCAATACCGTACCCAATCTCTAAGCGTAGCCAAAAACGAATTCAGAACATACCCATTTCCCCAAATTTAACAGTAATGAATTGGAGACATATAATTCAGCAACATGAAATCGAATTCAAATTTCTCCATGTGTGAAAGAAAGAGAAAGGAACTCATAGGAAGCCATTGAGAGATGATGGTTCAACCCTACTGCCTTAGACTCACACAAGCAAAACTCAGATTTAAATTCAATTTTCAGATCAAGAAAACCAAATTACACACAATCTCAAGCCTCAAAATCCAGCACAATAGTAGTGTCGATCAAATACTAAGGACCCAATCAAATAAATCTATCACCTTGACAAAATCAACACAATCTGGCTTATTCAAAAGATCTATTTCAATTCAATTCAAAGCAACTCATCTTAAGAGAATCAATTCAATCAAAATTCAAAACACAAGTTCAAGTAACATATCAATGATTTGAACAAAACCTAAAATCGAAATTGCCTGAGTTTGGAATTACGGAGCTTACTGATATCTGAACTTCAAAAATCATGCAATGGTCACTGAAGATCGCCCAAAAGTAGACTCAACCACTATAAGAAAAACGCTCTTAGACGATGAAACCTTTACGGTTCCGTCGTCTAAGTATACATCAGACGACGGAAAAAAGATGTGTTGTCTAAGACACACTTGGACGACAGGAATACTTTTTTCATCGTCCAAGTTGTCAAATAGACGAGGCACTGACACACCGTCGTCTATGTGACCACTTAGACAATGCAGTCGATGCGTCATCTATGTGAGCACTTGGACGACGGAAACTATCTCAGTCCGTCGTCTAAGTGAATACTTAGACGACGCATCGACATTGCGTCGTCTAAGTTAAGCATTATATAATGTCCATGTCGGAGTCTCTAGCTTCCTCTCTGGTCGCTCGTCTCATTTTTATCCTCATCCTCATCCTTATATCATTCGATTCTCTCTCGATCAGACTCTCATTTTCATCCTCATCCTCATCCTTAGAGAATTTGTGAATTTTGTGATAGAACATGGTCAGGGAAAGAAGCGTTTCAGGTGTCCGTACAAAAAATATCTTAACTATCAGTATGTGGAGGTTAATGTTATGATGCAACACCTGTACGAAAATTGTATGATGTAGAGTTACACTATCACTACAAGAAAAGGAGTCATTACCGGCGAGATTCCGGCCAACAAGGCCGGCGACCGGAAAAGTCGCCGGTAATGTCCATCATTACCGGCGACTTACCCCGTCGCCGGTAATGTCGCCGGAATCTCGCCGGTAATGTTGTAAAACATTACCGGCGACTCCAACCGTCGCCGGCAATGTCTAGGGAGACATTTCCGGCGATTTTCCGGCCGGAATTTCGCCGGAAATGTCTGCCTAGACATTGCCGGCGACGGTTGGAGTCGCCGGTAATGTTTTGCAACATTACCGGCGAGATTCCGGCGTAAAGTCGCCGGTAATGTCTTCATTTCCGGCGACTTACTCCGTCGCTGGCAATGTGTCTTATATTAGATGCCGGATGGGGCAGCTCGATCATTCAATCATTTTGAGCGAAAAAAATCCAGAGAAATCGAAAGAAGGAAAACGTACGCTCTGAAATCGATCATTCGGTATATTGTCAAAATTAAGGCGCGCGTCGAAAACTCGATCACTCGGGAAGCTATATATATAGGTACGTAGGTGTATATATACGTATATGTGGTATATATATATATGTGTGTGTGTTGATCAAATCCAATTCGTGAGATATATATGAAATGTTGTTGATGTACGGTCACCGAAACGAGAAAACAGCTTGTAGTTAATCTTGTGTCTGAATCAATGACTGGTATTATCGTATTGTTATCGGAGCCAGGCTTAACAGAGCCTCCTCCTACCCAGTCAAATACGTTTTGAATTGAAAAAAGGAGAATACTATCATCGAGTACTGAATCGAATTCAGAGATTAGATCGATATATATACATATGCATGCATGTGTTGATTTAATTAGAGTTGAATTGAGAGATCACGTCGATTATTAGTAGTGAATGTGTGTATATATATAATTAATACGTAAAATTGTTAGAATTTTCAGGATGGACAAGAGTTGGATGAGCCTCAAAAGATGGGATGTCAGATATCACGAGGGAATTAGGAGTTTTGTGGATTTTGTGAAGGCTAATTGTGGAGACACTACACTTCATTATTGCCCGTGTAAAGAATGTAAGTGTTTCAGCGATCGATTTCGATTTCCCATTGATAAAGTCCAGAGGCACCTAAGTAAATACGGGTTTTGGGAAAAGTACACTTGTTGGATTTATCACGGTGAAACATCGGTAGCGGGTCCGCATGATCATGGACAATTTGGTGAGAGGGCCAGTCCACGCTATGATCATGGACATTTTGCTGAGAGGGGCAGTTCATCCTATGATCCAACATCGATGTTAATCAATGATATGTTTCCTCATGAGAGCGGTGTATTTGCTGATGAAGCACCAAATGTCCCTCCCGTCGTTGAGGGTTTCCCCCATATCCAGCCAGTCGAACCATTACCTGGAGGTCATGTAAACACAAGCGGTATGGACAAGTACAACAACCTGATTGCATTGCAACATACTCCGTTGTACGACGGTTGTAGTAAGACTGTTCTTGAAAGTATGATGGGAGTGATGCAGCTAAAAATGGAGAACAAAATGTCTGTCAAAGCTGTTGATTCTTGGTTGAAGTGGACTGCTTCGCTACTGCCACCCGGTCATCGTCTTCCTACCACTCATCATAAGGTGCGACATATCCTGAAAGATCTTGGGCTTTCCTACATCAAAATTCATGCATGCAGATATGATTGTATTCTCTTCTGGGGAAAAGATCTCGCCGACCTTGAAGCCTGCCCGGTATGTTTTACAGAAAGGTATAAGTTGACTCCTGCAGGCAACAAGAAAGCTGTGAAGATACTTCGATATTTCCCGCTTATTGATAGGCTGGAGCGGTTGTTCATGTGTGCTTTCACGGCCGAGGCAATGAGATGGTGGGCTGAGAGGAACTTGCCTGACGATGACACCCTTATACACCCTTCCGACGGAGAGGCTTGGAAGCACATGGTCAGGGAGTTTGATCATTTTGCAGCAGAGGTCCGAAATGTTTGGCTAGGGCTCTCATCTGACGGATTCAACCCTTTTGGCAACATGAGTCTTCAATACAGTATATGGCCAGTTATTTTGGTACCGTACAACCTTCCACCATGGATGTGCATGAAGAAGGAATACAATATGCTCACTCTGTTAATTCCGGGCCCGGGTTATCCAGGAAAGTGTC
This sequence comes from Geum urbanum, assembly GCA_946800695.1. Classification (NCBI taxonomy): domain Eukaryota; kingdom Viridiplantae; phylum Streptophyta; class Magnoliopsida; order Rosales; family Rosaceae; genus Geum; species Geum urbanum. The sequence continues at coordinate 31,393,558 of OX327017.1, forward strand.
TCGATGTGTATTTGAGGCCTTTGATTGAGGAGCTTAAGTACCTGAGTGAGTGTGGCCACCCCACTTACGATAGGTTCAAAAAGGAGATGTTCCAGATGCATGTTATGCTTGTTGGCACCATCAGTGATTTTCCTGCCCGCGGTATGTTGTCGGGCAACGTTACCAGGGGTTACAGGGCTTGTTCAGAGTGCATGACGGTTGATTGTTGCAGTCCTCATTGCAGTAAAATTGTCTCGATGCGTCACCATTGTTGGCTTCCATATGATCACCCATTTAGGCAGGATCCAGACGCGTTTGATGGGACTGTTGAAACAGGTGTGGCACCCAGGCGATGGACAGGGGAAGAAATTTTGGAAGTGTTGAATGAATACGATTTTGGCCAGCTGAGCAATCATCCTGACATAGTGGCGTCAATTCCAGACAAGCCCGAAAGGTATAAGTTTTGGACACACAAGAGCATATTCTGGGAACTCTCCTACTGGCCCAGGTTGCCTATCAGACATTACCTAGATGTCATGCACATAGAGAAGAATGTGTGTGAAAGTGTGGTGGGCACAGTTCTTAACTTGGAGGGGAAAACAAAAGACATCCCTAAGGTACGCATTGATCTTAAAGCAATGGGTGTGCGGAAACATTTGTGGTTAAGAGATGGTAAGAGAAAAATGCCGCAAGCTCCGTACACCGTAAAGCCGAAGCATAAGCATGAAATTTTTCGGTGGCTGAGTAATGTCAGGTATATATTCTTATGGCTATGTAGGAATTTTTCCTTAAATTTTTAGCGGAGTATATATGGTTATATGCGAGAAATATAATTGGTCCATATATATGGCTTTATCTATATATATGCAGGTATCCTTATGGCTATGCAGGGAATATAAGCAGGTGTGTTAACTTCCGGGACAATAAGATGTACGGATTAAAGAGTCATGACTGCCATGTACTGCTTCAACGCCTTTTCCCTATTTTCATTCGAGGGTACATGCCCAAAGAGGTGGTGGAGCCGTTGGTGGCCTTGTCAAGATTCTTTCAGAAGTTATGCACCAGGGAAGTTAAAAAAGCAGACCTCAGGGAGATGCAAGATGACATCATTTTTATCATGTGCAAGCTTGAGAGGATATTTCCCCCAAATTTTTTCGACATAATGCCGCACCTGATGATCCATCTTCCCGAACAATTGTTGCTTACCGGTCCCGTACACTACACTTGGATGTATCCCATGGAAAGGTACAAATGATTCATAAATTTGGTTTGCCTATGTTTTTATATGTAATGACTTGTGGTTAAGTAAGTTAACATGCACTTGTTAACTTGTAGACAATTGGGAGCCTACAAGGACTATGTGAAGAATAAATATGCACCTGAAGGGTGTATCGCTGAAGCATATGTTGCGCACGAGTGTGTAACGTACACCAAAGTGTACTTGGAAAATGTAGAGGACCCCCAACAACAGATGCCGATAGATGAACCCCAGTTCAACCTTTCTATCATCTCCAGTGACGTGGTAGTACAGGGAAGCTTGCCAAAGTCGTACAAGTTGGATGGAAATGAGGTAGCCATTGCCCACTGGTCGGTACTGATTAACTGTCAAGAAGTACAATATTGGAAAAACTATCATCTTCACTGCCCTGCTATTGCCGGAAATGTTGATTACCACAACAAGACGTTTGCAAACTACTTTGGTCAATGGGTAAGTATATGTGTATATGTATATTTTTATATATATCTTTATATAGCATGTATGTATGTACGTGCTTTTGTGGTTTCAAGATGACATAATTTCTTCTGTACGTATTAATATATGGACGTTTTCAGATGAACCATGTAGCAGATGATGGTTGCCCAGAGTGGTCAAACGAATTGAGGGTCCTGGCGATGAAACCGATTGCTTCAAAAGTTTACTCGATGTGTCAGGTCAAAAATATATGTGAAAATCGAGACGACCGACTGAAAACACAGAATTGTGGGGTGATGGTCCATGGTGGGCAGGATGGCGTTGACTATTACGGTGTCCTTCATTCAGTTGTTGAACTAATTTATGGGAACCGCATGAAAGTGCACTTGTTCAAGTGTAGATGGTTTGATACTAGCCCGGAGAACACAAGGACCGATCAGTACGGAACATTTTCGGTGAATACTGCTACTACATGGTATGAAGATGACCCTTTCGTTCTTGCCTCATCAGTAAAACAAGTGTTTTACCTGGACGATCTTCTTAACAAAGTCCCGTGGAAGGTGGTTAACCATGTTGCTCATAGAAACATATACAGTGCTGCCACACTTGGTGATACCGCAGATGATGAGGAAGTTACTGCATACCAAGAGCCGAACGCTTTTGACATTCCGGAATCATCTACGATTCGCCTTAATAATGTGAGACCTGGGAGTGTGGTTCGAATTACTGGAGCAGAACTTCTCGATGTTAATCCATATGAAGTTGACGCTGATTCAGATGACGAGGAGAGGCACATATTGCCAGAGGTTACCTATGAAACCGAGTCAGACTCAAGTGATGACGATGATTACGATTATCATCCTTAGTACGTTAATGATGTAGTCGGAAATTGTTGTCGAAAATATGATGTAGTCGGAAAATGTAGTCGAAATTGTAGACGGAAATTGTAGTCGTTAATCGTACGTAGGCGGAAATTGATAATCGAAATTGTAGTCGGAAAATGTAGCCGGAAATCGTACGTATACAGAAATCGTAGACGGAAAATGTAGTCGTTAATCGTACGTATACAGAAATCGTAGTCGTTAATCGTACGTATACGGAAATCATTAATCTAAATTGTAGTCGGAAAATGTAGTCGTTAATCGTACGTATACGGAAATTGATAATCGAAATTGTAGTCGGAAAATGTAGCCGGAAATTGTAGACGAAAAATGTAGTCGTTAATCGTACGTATACAGAAATCGATAATCGAAATTGTAGTCGGAAAATGTAGCCGGAAATCGTACGCGGAAAATATTGTCGGATATTCTTCGGGAAATAATGACATTACCAACGAGTTATAAGCAACTCGTTGGTAATGACATTACCCACGAGTTAACTCATCGTTGGTAATGTCATTACCAACGAGTTGCTTATAACTCGTTGGTAATGACATTACCCACGAGTTAACTCATCGTTGGTAATGTCATTACCAACGAGTTGCTTATAACTCGTTGGTAATGTCATTACCAACGAGTTATAAGAAACTCGCCGGCAATGTTTTCTGGATAGATGCATGATAGCCCGAGCCTTTCATTTCTCCTCCTCTCCCTCTCCTCCTCCTCTCCCTCTCCTCTCGCTCTCCTCCTCCCAAATCGGTCCGGTGAGTTCACCTCCTCCTCCTCATCTCCCACTCCTCCTCCTTATCCTCTACTCCTCCTCTCCACCGATCCCCTCTCCTCTCCTCCTCCGAAAATCTCCTCCTCCCCTCCTCTCCTCCCCTCACCATTGTAGTCGATCGGCAAAGCATTGTAGGTGGAAATCCATGGCAGGTCTGATCCTCTCTCTCTCCCTCTCTCTCTCTCTCAATTTTTAATTATTTTTTTGCATGTGTATGTGTATGTGTATGTGTATGTGTATGTGTATGTGTATGTGTAAATTAATTAGGGTGCTAAGTTGGAAATTAGGGTGATAAGTTCTAAATTTATATGCAATGTATATATATGTGATGTATATATATATTTAGGTATGTGAAAATGAAGTGATGTATATATATATGTGAAAATTATGTATAAATGTGGTTTGGATGAATGTGTGATGTATATATATGTGGAAATTAAACCTAATTAAGATGCATGATATATATATGTGTGATAAATGTGGAAAATTAATTAGGGTTTGTGATTTGGATGAATATGTGATGGATAAATTTAATTAAGATGCATGATGTATATATATACACATCGAATATGTATAGTTCTTAATTTAGGTGATATAGTTGTTAATTAATCGTATAAATGAAGGTGGAAATCGGGATCGGAACGGTTTAGAACCAGAACGGTTTTAAACCGGAACGGTTTGGAACCGAAACCGTTTGAAACCGGAACTGTTTGTAACCGGAACCGTTATGTTACAAATGTTTCCGGTTATAAACAGTTCCGGTTTCTAACGGTTCCGGTTCCAAACCGTTCCGGTTCCGATTTGGTATAGAACCGAAACGGTTTGGAACCGGAACGGTTTGGAACCGGAACGGTTTGGAACCGGAACTGTTTGTAACTGGAACCGTTATGTTACAAACGGTTCCGGTTCCAAACAGTTCCGGTTTCAAACGGTTCCGGTTCCAAACCGTTCCGGTTCCGATTTGTTATAGAACCGGAACGGTTTGGAACCGGAACGGTTTGGAACCGGAACTGTTTGTAACTGGAACCGTTATGTTACAAACGGTTCCGGTTCCAAACAGTTCCGGTTTCAAACGGTTCCGGTTCCAAACCGTTCCGGTTCCGATTTGCTATAGAACCGAAACGGTTTGGAACCGGAACGGTTTGGAACCGGAACTGTTTGTAACTGGAACCGTTATGTTACAAACGGTTCCGGTTCCAAACAGTTCCAGTTTCAAACGGTTCCGGTTCCAAACCGTTCCGGTTCCGATTTGCTATAGAACCGAAACGGTTTGGAACCGGAACGGTTTGGAACCAGAACTGTTTGTAACTAGAACCGTTATGTTACAAACGGTTCCGGTTCCAAACAGTTCCGATTTCAAACGGTTCCGGTTCCAAACCGTTTCGGTTAATTACCGAATCCATGACTATTACGATGTCCAGGAGGTTTTGCGGCTAATTGGCTTCGGAGAGGTTCCCGAAATAGTGGAGGGAACAGTAGTCAAGCTTCCTCCTTGCCCGCAGTTAGCAACACGCCCAGTGGGCCAATGATGAGTGCTCGCACGAGAGCCTTGCTAGAGGCGCGAGCTGAGGAGGAAGCTGCATGATCAAGAGCCGTGCAACCGGAAGTTGAGCCTCGAGCCTCAGTCTCTAGACGCTCAATCAGCAGACGTCCCTCCGGTGGCAGAGCCTCAGACGAGCGACAGTCAACGGGGGCATCAGAAACTCCCTCAATCTGAATGCCCCATATTCGGATGGTGCCTACTCCCATTTCACGGGAATCATCTGAGACACATGGTGGTGCTGGCGCCTCATCGTCCAGGCCTCGTCTATCTCCGCCGTCCGGTCTCTTCCTACCCGACGAGATTCCTGTCATCCCTGAATTCGATGATAGGGGGATGCCTGTTTATATTGAAGGACGGCCGGAGTTCCTGAGCGTGGAGGAAGCGTATAACTTCCTCCCGTTCGACCCCGTGTATCTTTGGAGTGTGAGGTGCACCAACCAACAAACGGACGATGCAGGTAAATTTTATTTAACATCAAATTGATTACTTAATTATTACTTAAGACTTGCGATAGGTTCAATTAATGATATCAATTTGTTGACATTGTATTATTAGGCAATTTCGTTAATGGGACTGGAAAACGGAAAGGGGCTAGAGGCACCTGCACCAGGAAGAGACTTGAGCAGGCCACCGGCGGAAGGAAAACGCCCATAAGGGCCAATGAGGATGGCGAGGTGATCGAGGCATTCGATACCACGCGCAAATATGTCAGCATGGCCGGTGCGATCGTGCGGGACAAGGTCCCAATGCTTTGGTCAGATTGGGAATCTGTGCCTATCTACGTGAAGATGCAAGTGCATAATGCACTCAGTGTGAGTAAAATCGTATTTTCATTACGTAAATTTTACATTTATTAATTAAGTCTGAATAAATATATAATTTTACCTTTTATATATTCATATTGCAGGTGTGGTTTGACGTGGATGAAGTTCTTATTCACACGTGGGTAGAGCGTCAACTACATATGAGGTGATGTGCTTCGACTTATTTGAATATATATCGAGTTAGATTTTTGTTTATCAAGTGTTTTAATATCTCTAACTTTTTTTCCTTGTTTTAATATAGGTATAAAGAGTGGAAGAACGAGCTTTCTTCCCATTACACTGTATACAAGGAGCTAGGCCGATGTTCCACCCCTAGCGAATTCCGGTTAAAGGAGTACGAGTGGTTGTGGCTGATAGCCCACTTCGAGCACCCCAAAGCTCGGGTATGCATCCTTAATATATCTTTCAAGCATAATGTATCGTATCAGATTGAAATAGTTGGTTACTAATTTTTTTTCTTATGTTTATCAAACAAGGCAATTTCGAAGACGAACCGGGCGAATAGATTGAAAAACACCAGGGCCCATCATGCAGGTTCACTCAACTACATGGGTTGGTCGACTAAGGCGCAGCAACAACAAGAGCTGAACCCGTTGGTGTATATTCATCAGAAGTTCTACCCGCAGTGCCCTGAAGAAGCGGTAAGTCTTTCGCCTCTCCATGTGTTAATAAAACTATTTTTCAAGATGGAAATAGATTTTGTTAGCTAATACGTTGTTCATTTTCCCTTTTCAATTAGTCGAGAGTGGAGGAGGCGACCGCAGAAGTGACCATGAGTATAGCTCGGACTAACCATCCTGACTGCTCCGAGGAAGAAGTCACCCAGTATGCCTCTCAGATCGATCCGCTTGATCCTCCGATAGCGGTTCGGATCATGGCAAAAGCGTGCGGGACTGGAAAGAATACCTACTACTGTAGGGGAATGGGCACGGCGGGCGAAGGACTATTGAAGAACACTTCAGAATACTCTACCGGGTCAAGAAGTTCAACTTCTAGTCGTAACCTCGCGGCGGAGCTTCATAGGACGCAGAGGGAGTTGGAGGAGCAAAAGAGGCAGATGGCCGAGTACCAAATGCAGCAGACACAGGTGCAGGCTCAGATGTACACATGGATGCGGACGATGTACGAGGCTCAGACTACCGGACAACCCTTCCCCACACCTCCCCCGGTCCCGGTCCCTCCGTTCCCTAGCTATCCACCACCACCACCGCACCAGTCAACGCCAGAGCAAGACCAAAGAAGCCACCGGAATTCAAATGAGTACATGGATTACTTCGACCCTGACCCGCAAGTTCCTGGACCCTGACCTGTAGTTGTAGTTAATTTTCGTATCGTCGTTGCTATTTGTACTGTACGTTGGACATTTATGTGTACTGTTGAACTTGTATGATTGTACGGTTTATGTCTTTCAATGCAGGTTCTGGAATTGGGCCCAATCCAGAACCGCGTTTTTTTTTCAAAATTTTTTCACACATTGCCGGCGACATGGACCTCAGTCGCCGGCAATGTCACAAATTCCGGCCACGGCGGCGCTACCATTGCCGGCGACGGCGTCGCCGGTAATGTCCGAGACATTGCCGGCGACTCCGTTTCCCGTCGCCGGCAATGTTAACACCGGCGGGGGATTTCCGGCGACGTCATTGCCGGCGACTTGTCGCCGGGAATGACAATTCCGGCGAAAAAAAAATACAAGGCCGGCGACGGGAGGTCGCCGGTAATGTCTCAATTTCTGGTAGTGTATGTGGAACGAGCATGGTGAAGCAATAGACTTCAGCTCAGCAGATTTCAGCTCAGGGTACAGTTACAATGGTGCCTCATTCAGCGGCAGTGGTGCCGGCCCCCCTGCTTGGAACCCAACTGCGGATTTGGTCTATGATGCATTTCCGAGATTTGGTCACTGACAGTGTGGACACCATCTCCCTCTCTATCAGGCTAGTGGTGCAGATCCGTCTAAAGAGTGGGACTTCATCGCCATCAATGCGGCACAGCGTAACGTCCTCATCTGAGTCGTCTATACCTCCGTCAGAAACTGTAGAGGGATGGACTCGAGGTGGAGCTGAACTTGTGAGCGAAAGATGGCGGTTGTTACTTAGGGAAAAGGCATAAATCATATAGGTTAAGTTATGGTAAGCTCAATCTACTTTGAACTGGTAGGCCCTACTTTTTACAAAGAAAAAAAATTAGTTCACGCTGCACCTTGTGCAGGTGAGCTGTACCGTAGTATACCAACATACTGAGAGATAATGAATATTGTTACTACTTCCTTCACCTAAAATTAGTGCAGGGACTAGGACAAGGTTGATTATTGTCTAATATATGATAATTCTGGAGGATCATACTATACATCTCAGGACTAAACATTCCATGGGATAATTTTTCATATTAACACGTGTCACAATCCAACTCGTTAATATTATCAACTTTATTTAAACTTGGCTGAGCTTATGATATATAAGCTCGATATAAGTTATCCTCCTCGCCCAACACCCTAACTCTTTCTCCCTCGCGCATAGCCTCTCCTCCACCGTCCTCATCGTTATGGAGCAGACCATCGTCCATGGAGGACGCCACTCGTAGACCTAACGGCACCATCAACCTCCATCTCCTCAAACTTATTGATTTCAGATCCATTGCCATTCCATCTGCTCCTTACAAAGGCGCTATGATGTCACCGTCAACCCCGCCCGCGATCTCTGGTACCGCCTCTTCGTCCCCTCCACTACTACGCTGTCGACGTCGTCGTTTTCTTCCACGACTGCGGCTTTAGCTTCCTCATCCCAGAATCTGTCGCCAATGGATCTGTTGAGCCTTCCACTGCTTCGACTCTAACATCCTTGTTGTCAGTGTGGACACCATCTCCCTCTCCATTGGGCTAGCGGTGCAGATCTTCCTAAAAGAGTGCGACTCCATCGCCATCAACGCAGCACAGCATAACGTCCTCATCTGAGTCGTCTCTACCTCCATCGAAAACTGCAGAGGGATAGACTCGAGGTGAAGCTAAACTTGTGAGCGACAGATGGCGGTTGTTACTTAGGGCAAAGGCATATATCACATAGGTTAAGTTATGGGAAGCTCAATCTACTTTTTAAAAAGTTTGCAAGATCCACCAATCATATTCTGACATGTGTCACTTCAAAAAAAAGTCTAATGGGTGCATAGACTTGAGGTGCATTCTGTAAAATTTCACCCCAAAGTCTAATTTTAGTATTAACACGTGGCACAATAAGATTAGTTATTTTTGTCAACTTTATTCAAGGTTGACTGAGTTTATATTAGAATAACCTCAGTCTACGTAATTTTCTCTTTAGCCCAGATAACTAGTGCCTCTAAAACCACATCCGTCGTCGGGATATCCTCTCTCTCTCTCTCTCTCTCTCTCTCCTTCCAAACGAGGAGATTGGCACCGAAGACGACCACATCCAGAACGATTTTGACGAGCCACGTACCGCCACACAAAGAAGGTAATATGTTCTCTCTCTCTCTCTCCTTCCAAACGAGGAGATTGGCACCGAAGACGACCACATCCAGAACGATTTTGACGAGCCATGTACCGCCACACAAAGAAGGTAATATGTTCTTTAACCTTATTACCCCATGCCAATTTCACTCCGCCACACTCTTCTTCTCTCTCACTTTTCCAGTTGTGCTTTTCACTCTGATTTTTGATTTATTTCCAGTGACTTATTCTTCAACATGTTTGTTATATGACTAGTGTCAAAAATCTGATCAGAGCCGGAGTCAAAGCTAAGAGACGTGCTTGTTTCTTTATGCTCATTTTTTTGGCGGGAGGGAGGGAGAGAGAGAGAGAGGGAGAGAGAGAGAGAGAGAGAGAGAGAGAATCGTAGAGTTTGGTGGAGCATGTTAGGTACTGGGCAGAGAGATGATTACATAGACTGAATTTCATTAATTAAACGAGGGAATCATTAGATCTTCGACTACCCCTTTTGAAAGACACGGCAGTAAGAAATCCACAGTCTAAAAGATATACGACGAACCATATATCTTACTTATTCAATTGAGCCCTAAGAAATAAGAAGTTTTAAAACCACTATAAGAAATCGTGATGTTGCATAACCAATACCTATTCAATCCCAAACTTATTTTTGCAGAAGAGAAGATAAAGAAAAGAAATAGTTACACTAATACCAAACCCCAAACATGCAAATGCCATGCTATACGATCGATGAGCCCGCAAACGCAGCCCAAGCAAGTAGAAACGAGGCCCAGCCCATTCAAAAACAACCCTAGAGAGGCCGCACCACAAAGCCGCATAGCCAATTTATTCATTTTTATTTTTTCTTTCTTTTTTCTTTCTGTTTATTGCTTGGCCGGGATCAGGTTTGGATAACCAAATGCTATGAATTCAGGATCTTTTTCCATTATAGCAGTTTGCCTTTCCTCCAAAGTCACCCATGCTTCAATGCTCTTACTCCCCTTTGTTTGAACAAACACTATGAGTTTTCTACAAGTTGGTCCAGGTTTCCCCATGCCTCCAATCCGAAGTGGCTTCCCCCATCCAAAATCAACGTCATTCAGAAACATAGTCCAACTGGTGAACGTGTATACTTCCGGTTCTAAGGTTTGCATAACCTCTTGTTGTACATCAAAGGTCTCAAAAATTTGTCCAGACCCCTTTACACCCTGCAATGTCTCCAGATAGTCTTTGTCAAATCTTTTGATAGAATCATGTACTAGCTTCACCAGATCACGCAACTCATCATCATCAGTAGACTCTTTGTCATCATCAGTACTAGGGATGTAAGCAGCCGGTGCACCCCAAAAGATATTTCCGATGGTATTCTCCGCCATCGGTTGCTTCAATCTGGATCGTATGTATGTTCACTGCATTCACTGCTATAGATGCTTTCCGTGATGTACTACCTGATAATGATCGATGTTATGCATGAGTGAAGCAAGATGTTATCATGTCAACTATCTATATATATATATATATCTATAATTATCGATAATTATTTGAAAGCAGTCAAAGCTAGCACAAAGGGGTAATTACGTAAGTACCATGTCTGGAAGCAGCCATTGCATGTTTCCATAGAAAACAAATCAAAGCTTCTATACTTGATGGATTGGGAACCGCCTCACTCTTTGCTTTGCGTCGTAGAGTGTCTATGGCATCAGCATTAAACACGAATCTCCTAGTCGCAAATTTGTTTTCCTGGAACCACAGTCTATCCAAGAAAGCCAGGTATTTTTCTGGTATGACATCTTTGGGTGGAAAAGTGAGCGAGGCTTGGTACAGATTAGGGTGTAGCAGGGTGTTGTCATGATCCCCACGAAAAACAGCTGCCCAGGATTTGCACAAAGTGTTTCCCGTGACACCATCAAAGATCTTGTGGGACATGGACATCCCAATAGCTATTCCACTGCAATCAAAGACAGTGACTTGAACACCTAGTAAGGGCAATAGATGATGAGATGCAGTTTCCTTGCGACGCGAAGGAAATGGAACGAACTGATCATACAGCTCGATTTATTGAAGCTTAAGAAACTTAAACATGCCGCAGTTGATTCTGGCTTCAAGGCAAGGGACACCTGCATCAAAATCATCAATATAAAGGTTCTCTTTTACTCGTCCTGAAAATGGGTAGTAGACACGGAGTATATGTGAGAGAGAGGTTTTCAGTTGGGATAGGGTTAGGCGAATATTGACGTTGTTGGGTGTTGGAATGTATATCACAGAGAATCTGTTATGATTTACTTGATATATTCTGTATCATAGATGTAGATGTGATTTGGTAGGATATTCAATTGTAATTGCTGTAGATTTAGTTTCCTAGTTGGTTTCCTGACTTGTAGGACAACCAATTCAAGGTACTCTGTATATATTTGACAGATTGAATACAATGAATATATTCAGCAAAACCATCTTCTTTACATGGTATCAGAGCAGGCTTGACAACCTGTTCTTCTAGCTCTGCAAAACCTTGCAGCCTCAATCCCTTCTTATTTTCATATTTCCTCATGACCATCAATGAGGACAACTCCTCAAACAACCACAGCAGTTCGTCCTCTTCGGATGACTCTGCCAGTCCTTTCTTCCTTCACCATTCAGACCATCCGGGTCTGGTTCTTGTCTCCAAGAAATTAACTGGTGATAATTACACATCTTGGTGCTGCGCTATGCGCATCTCTTTGAGTGCCAAAAACAAAATTGGCTTCATCACCGGAAAAATTACAGAGCCCTCTGCAGCCCTTGAACAAGATGAGCATGCACTGTGGCAAAGGTGCAATGATATAGTACTTTCATGGATCCTCAACGCCCTCGAGCCTGAACTCGCCGATTCTGTTCTCTCTTGCGCTACTCCACATGCTGTTTGGGATGATCTGCGAGAGAGATTTGCGTTGGGCAATGCTCCTCGCATTTTTCAGGTTCAAAGAGACATCTACCGTATTGAACAAGGTCAATTATCTATTGCAGCATACTACACAAAACTGAAGGGCCTTTGGGATGAACTTGCTTCATACAACACTGCCACCTGCACATGTGGAGCTCAAAATGATCAAAGTAAGATGATGCAATTTCTTATGGGCTTAAATGAATCTTATGCTGCTACTCGTGGACAGATTCTATTGATGAATCCTTTGCCTTCGGTGAGACAAGCTTATGCTTCCCTTGTCCAAGAAGAAAAGCAGCGAGAACTTGGTTCTTCTCTTCTCATGCAGACAAATACCGCTGCCATGGCAGTACGCAGCAACCACAGGTCACAACCTCAAGTGCATGACAATCAAGGCAACACTCAAGGAAGCAACTTTCATCCTCGGGCACCAATCAAACACTGCACTTATTGTGACAAGGATTATCACACTGAAGCAACCTGCCACAAGAAGCATGGCTACCCTCCTGGTCACCGCCTCCACAAAGGATCTAAAGGGACTAATCCTACAAGGAAACATCAAGGAAATCCTGGTGCCAATCATGTTGATGCAACTCCAACATTTGGGGAACTGAAAAGAATGATTCCAGACCTTACAGAAGATCAATACACTCAAGTAGTTGCTGCTTTGGTTCCTACATCATCAACTCCTCAAGCTAATGCTGCCTCTGCAACAAAATATGCTGCAGGTTTGTTGCCAGTTGCTCCAAATCGTTGGATACTCGATTCTGGAGCAACTCACCATATCACTTCCTCTCCTATATCATTAATAAATGTCAAGCATCCTCATTTGGCACCTGTATCTTTACCTAGTGGAGACACGGCTGGCATTACCATGACATGATCATTTCGATTTAATGACTCTTATCAATTAAATGATGTCTTATGTGTACCAAGTTTTCGAGTTGATCTTATGTCTGTTGGCAAGACGATCGATGATTTATATTGCTCAGTGACCTTTTTCCCATCTTGGTGTATTTTACAGGACTTGGCTACAAGGACGATGATTGGTGTGGGTAAGCGACGTGGTAACCTTTACTATTTGGTGGCTTTGGCTTCGTCTGCTCCTTCATCTCACTTCTCTTGCAACCTCACCATATCCTCTAATCTTTGGCATCGGCGTCTTGGTCACCTTTCATCTGCTCGTTTACAATTTTTAGCTAATAAATCTCTCCATTGTGTATTTGATCCTAGTCATAAGTGTGATGTTTGTCCGTTGGCAAAACAAACTCGTCAACCTTTCGGCCAGTTCAATTTCAACTTCAAGAATATTTTCTCTTATTCATTGTGATATTTGGGGTCGTTATAAAACTCCTTCCATTTCTGGTGCTTATTATTTTTTAACCATTGTGGATGATTTTTCTCGATTTACATGGGTTTTCTTGATGCGACACAAGAATGAAACACAACCTCTTCTTCGTCGTTTTTTTAACTATGTCACTACCCAATTCAACACAAAAGTTCAACAACTTCGTTCGGATAATGGGGCTGAATTTTTATCCTTACAAAATTTCTTTCTTGAAGAAGGTGTTCTCTTTCAACGTTCTTGTGTTTATACGCCACAACAAAACGGTGTTGTTGAGCGAAAACACAGACATATACTTGAAACAGCTCGTGCCCTTCGTTTCCAAGCACATCTACCTATTAAATTTTGGGGAGAATGTGTTCTCACAGCTGTTTATATAATCAATAGACTTCCCACTTTGTTGCTTCACAAGAAAACACCTTTCGAAATTCTTTATCATAAGCTTCCTGATTATTCTCGACTGCGAGTATTTGGGTGCGTTGCTTTCGCTACTATTCCAAATCCTTCTTCAAAATTTTCTCCTCGAGCAATAAAATGCATTTTTTTGGGTTACCCTGAGGGACAAAAAGCCTACAAACTCTATGATATTGATACTGGAAAAATATTCACGAATAGAGATGTTGTCTTTTTGGAAGACAAATTCCATCACTTGCCAGACTCCAGCCCAGTCACACCAGGTCCAACAGCTCAGTCTCTTCCCATTGCTATAGAATTGGATCCTTTCTTCAGTCAAAAGTCTTTGACTTCTGCTTCCCCTCCTCTCCTTTCATCTTCCCCAATCCACACGCCGTCGGCTTCCTCAAACCCAGACCCGTCACCGGCTCCTTCCGCTTGGAAGACCTACGTCCGGCGGCCCAAGGCTCCAGCGCCGCCGTCATCTCTTCCCCTTCCACCTGCGTCGGCCGACGCACTCAACAACTCATCTTCTCCTTCTGCTACCGATCTTCCCCCACCAGAGAATCCTCCACCACTAGACCATCCTCCATCACCAGAAACTTCTCCCACCCAGCCACCACCCGATTCTGCTGTCTTTCCCCACCATCCGGATCTTCCTGCCGAGCCTCTTCGCCGCTCTCAACGTTCTCGCGAAGCCAATGTCCGCCTCAAGGAATACGTTTGCTCGCAGGTGATTCTGCCTTCACACCCATTGTCCTCGGCCTCGTCCTCTCCGACACCAGGTACTCGATATCCTCTCTGTCACTACTTGTCATATGATCGCTATTCTGCTGGTTATTTGAGCTATGTTGCTAATATTAGTCGGGATGAGGAACCGACCTCCTATGAAACTGCCTCCACTGACCCGAAATGGCAGGAGGCTATGGCTTCTGAGCTTCGCGCCCTCGAGGATAATCACACCTGGAGTTTAGTTCCTTTGCCCCCTGGCAAACGCCCTATCAGCTGTAAATGGGTTTATCGAATCAAACGGAAGGCTGGCGGTTCTATCGAACGTTATAAGGCTCGTCTTGTTGCTCGGGGTTTCACCCAGACTGCAGGTATCGATTATCACGATACTTTTTCTCCTACTGCTAAAATGATTACTGTTCGTTGTCTACTTGCTGTTGCTGCTAGTTTGAATTGGCCACTGCATCAGTTAGACGTCAACAATGCCTTCTTAAATGGTGATTTGTTGGAAGAAATTTACATGTCTCCTCCTCCTGGTCTTCGGCGACAGGGGGAGAACCTGGTATGTCGCCTTCACAAGTCGTTATATGGCCTCAAACAAGCTTCTCGTCAATGGTTTTCTAAGTTCACAGAAGCTATTCTTGCTGCTGGTTTCTCTCAATCCAAAGCTGATTATTCTTTATTCATCCGCAAACATGGTACATCCCTTACTGTGTTATTAATCTACGTGGATGACATTGTGATAACTGGAAACAATATGGAATCTATTAATGCTTTGAAGAAATTTCTCCATGCTCGTTTCCGTATCAAGGACCTTGGTGACTTAAAGTTTTTCCTTGGCATTGAAGTAGCTCGCTCCAAGAAGGGAATTTATCTTTCTCAACGCAAATATGCCTTGGAAATCATCAAGGACAATGGTTATTTAGGTGCTAAGCCTGTGGAGTTTCCCATGGAGGAATCTAAGCTTTCAAACAAAGGGGAACTACTCCGAGACGCTGATGTATATCGACGTCTGGTTGGTCGGCTGATTTATTTGACCATTACTAGGCCCGACATTACTTACTCAGTACACATTTTGAGCAGGTTCATGCATGAACCTCGCTTGGAACATATGACTGCTGCCCTTAGAGTTGTCCGTTACTTGAAGTCATCTCCTGGTCAAGGTATACTCCTCCATGCCAACAATTCTTTGAGTCTGAAGGCATTCTGTGATTCTGATTGGGCTGGATGCCCGATTACTCGCCAATCTACTATTGGCTATTGTGTATTTCTTGGTGATTCTTTAATATCATGGAGAGCCAAGAGGCAAAAGACTGTATCTTTATCGAGTGCTGAAGCGGAATATAGAGCAATGGCAGGTACTTGTTGTGAACTTACTTGGCTGCGTTATTTATTAACATATTTGCATGTATCTGTTTCATGTCCTGTTGTTTTACATTGTGATAATCAAGCTGCTTTGCACATTGCTAAGAATCCAGTGTTCCATGAGAGAACTAGACATATTGAAATGGATTGTCATTTTATTCGGGATAAAATTGTTAAAGGTGAAGTTGTTGCTCGTTTTGTGACTTCTTCACAACAGTTAGCAGATGTTTTTACGAAGGCACTTGGAAGAGAAAAGTTTAGGCAACTCATCAGCAAGTTGGGAGTTGTCGATATACACTCTCCAACTTGAGGGGGAGTGTTGGAATGTATATCACAGAGAATCTGTTTTGATTTACTTGATATATTCTGTATCAGAGATGTAGATGTGATTTGGTAGGATATTCAATTGTAATTGCTGTAGATTTAGTTTCCTAGTTGGTTTCCTGACTTGTAGGACAACCAAGGTACTCTGTATATATTTGACAGATTGAATACAATGAATATATTCAGCAAAACCATCTTCTTTACATTGGGGTCAAGTTTCGGGTAGAATAGAACCATTGGAAAGTAAGTTATGGGAGTGAGCCGATCAAAGATGCAGAGTTTGTAAGGTGGTTTCTCCTGAACTGCAGTTTTTGGAGCTGGCCTGATGATTTCTGTGGAAATAATACTCACGTACGTTCACCATTGTGCTCGATCACAATAGAGTACGTAGAAAATTGATGCCCCTTAACTTGACTATCTGCCCGGCCGGTAAAAACAAACATGAGAATGAAGAAAGAACCTGTAGAGAACTTTATATATAAAGGCCAGGGGAGCTTAGCTTGTGTTAGAACTTGGAAGGATCGAGATACCATATTGTTACAACTACTGCATCGATGCATTAGGGGTTAGGCAACTTTCATTGAGTTTTCTTCCTGCTTGAATAATTAAATTGCACGAGTTGTTAGGCAACAGATGGAGAAAGTTTATGAATCATCTCTAGCATCTAATAAAAAAAGTAAAGAGATATCAAAATGAGCTGATGGGCATTAACCAAAGGAGATCGATAAGATTGTTGCTTGCATGCATGCTGCTACTTATTAGCGCGCTGTATATATATATATATATTATTCAACTTTGTAAGCGCACACATATATATATATATATATATATGGCCGATGATTATCAGAGTTGCATGGGGTAACCACGTTCGAATTAATTTTTAATTCTTTTAAAGAAGAAACCAACAGGGCCGATCAGTTTGGGGATAGTTTACTCCAGTTCAATTTACACATTTTCGATCAAATTGTTATACTTTTCTTTGAAATTGAGTGCAGAATGCTTCTGATAGTCCTCAATCAACACTCTTCTCGATCCGGGTTTGCATCTTGGACGTGGGGATCGAGTTTTATTCTCTTCGGTTTTTGTTCTTGTTCAAATTGTCATAATAAATTTTTGATTCGGTATGATTATTTTGGTGCTATCTGTCAAAACTATGGATCACCTATGATTTGGCATTTATGTATAGAGAAAACTGTTTTTAGCATCTTAAGGTGTACAAAACTGGTTTTGTGTTCCATTTCTATATACATTAATTGCTATTAATGTATCTTTGGAGCGTATTGTCAGTATAATTAATTCTCATCAATGCTATTATATACATTTGGTTATCAAAAATTGCAACCTTTTCAAACCCAATTGGTTATCAAAAATTGAGTGCAACCTTTTCAACTGCCTATTATACACTCACACAGTCTTCTTCACCATCATATACATTTCTATCATACATATACACACAACATTGAATAGACATGATATGGACCTTGGGCAGAGAAGGTCTTCCTTTCCTTTCAGCTTTCTTTTACGGAGGCTAATGCTGAAACCAATCACCAATAGCAATGCTCGATCTTCCTCCATCAAGCACATAAATTAATCAATATTATGACGAAATTGTATATTTAACATCCAAGCGAAAGTTGCAAGATAAGAAGTTTCCTAAATCTTAAATCATACAGCCAAGAGCATCACACGAAACTACAATGGAGGCATACATATATTATTAAAACTCACAGAAGCATAATCCATCTAAACAATTCAATCTCTTTTGGTTTTCTAGGTTTGGTCCTTTTTTTTGATCAAAAATTCTAACTTTGATAAGAACTTGGAGAGTTGGTCGAGGTTCAGTGCTTTTGGGAAATAGCTTGCTTCTCTTCGCATTGAGGTAATGAGACATCTAGGTTGAGGTAATGAGACATCTAGCTTCACTACTGGGTTTTTTTTGTGCTGAACCTATATTGAGGTAATGAGACATCTAGGTTCGGAAGAGATAGGCATTGTTATGTACATTGGTCATCTACATATGGTCCATAGAGAGGGAAAGTATTTCAAATGAGCTCTATAGCATGCACTTGTGATTAGTTGCTTAATGTTTTAAAATTACTTAGGGACGAAATTTATTTTTTTCGTCACCTAAGCCTAATTTTTTGGGCGGTTCATTTTTCTGCGCCAAAATTTTCGGGTCCCATTTGAAAACTACTTAGGCGACGAAATATTTTTTGTTTCGTCGCCTAAGTCGATTGATATAACCCAAAAACTGCATCGATTTTGATCCAGTTTTCTCATCTCTCTCTCTCTCTCTCTCTCTCTCCTCTCCTCTCCTATCCCGCCGCCGGACTCCTCTCTCTCTTCTCCTCTCCTGCCGGATGCTCTCTCTCTCTCTCTCTCTCTCTCTCTCTCTCCCTCTCCTCTCCTCTCCCCCGCTAGACTCTCTCCCCCGTAGACCTCCCCCCCCTATCGGTATACCTCAATCTCTCCTCTCCCCGTTTATATATATATATATGAATTAGATTAATATATGCATGGTCATATATATAAATTATATATATTTGATATAAAAATGGTATAATATATTTGATATATATTTATAAATATATTTGATATATAGTAGATTTGGATTAATATATTAGATGTGAATTAATTTGGGTATATTGTACGTATTTGGATTAATTTAATTAGATTTGAGTATATTATGATTAATATATTAGATTTAGTATATTTGGATTAATATATTATATGTGAATTAGTTTTGGGTATATTGTATTTGGATTAATTTAATTGGATATACGTAATCTATTTTGATTCATTTGTGTATATATATTATATTTATTAATATAAGTTTTGATAAATTGGATAATTAAATTTGGCTATATTTGGACAAATTTGAAAAATATTGAGAAATTTGGATACATTCGATATATTTGTGAACTTTGAATTTTTTGATAAATTTGGATATTTTTGATGAAATTTGGATATATTTGGATGAATTATGACCACGTATTTCATTTATTTAGCTTAATTATGACTCCATAAAAGAGGCGCACAGCTGCGAAAAAGGAAGCCGAACGCGAAACCATTGCGCATACAATGGGTTGGAGGCAAGATGCGGAGGAAACCGTTACAAAATCTCCCCAGCAGTCTTCGGCTCCGGCGACAGGCCAAATCCCTCATGTTTTACATAAGGATGCCTCAACCTTTATTGACGAGCCGGACGGGGCCCAATTGACTACGTCGTCAGACAGAGCCCGATCGTATGCGCCGTCAGACGGTATGGATGAGTCAGTCAACAACTCGATTCTCTACAGCACCTGTCATAAGGTTAGGAGGCCACCATCCAACGCGCCTGTGAAAAGGACTCTGGGACTTGGAAAGGGCGCCAAAGGTGAGAACATAGTGAAGTCAACGGGGAAGAAGATCGACCTCCCGTACGACGAGTTCATTCGAGGCCCTCCGACCGCGCAATTCAGGAGTTTGACCTCGCACTCCATCGGCTCAATCATGCGGAACAACATCCTTATGGTTGCCCCTTCGTAGAATAACCTACCCCGATCTGAAAAGTTGAGGGTGTACCGCAAACTATCGGTAACTTTACAGAAATCCAGGGAAAAATCATATGAAAATATAAACATCAGAGTATTCAGAGCGACCTCTAGTATATATACATAAATATACAACAGTAGGCTAAACAAGAAACCTACTGAGAAAGAAAAGTAACTCGAATACTAAGCCTCCAACTGCGACGTGCGACACCAGAATCCGAACTACAAACTGGGCACGGAAACCAAAAAACCCAGGGGAAAGGCAAATAAAATCATTAGAGTGAGTGTACGAAAATAAACATATGCCTTTCACCATTTACATAACATAAAAATAATGCGAGTTCTTAAAATAAATGGAGGTGTCGGACGAATCTCTCAAGCCTAGTGAGCACATCAGGCGAATCTCTCAAGCCTGGAACTGGACTACCAGTGATCAGCCGAGTAGTCAATGCATCGATGCCAAGTAAATGCCATCACCACTAAAACATAAAACAATACCTCTAAAACAATAAATAATCTTAATACTGTACTGGAAATAAATATTGAAACCAAGAACTCACTACGACAGTGTAAATAAATGTCCACTCACAGATAAGCACAGCGCGCAGACGCGCTAATCCCGAGATCCGACGGAAGATCGTTTACCCAACGTACGATCTCGATCGCCTAAATAATCACAAAATATCACTGATCAAAATCACAATTCAATACTCTGAACCACACCTCGGAAACCAACCATTTCTGGAAACATATAACTCGGATAACAAAAGAATCGTCGAAAATCTCAAAATACTCCACATAAACCCTCGACCTAAAATCCGGCATCCAAATCAACTCGAAAACCTCAAGGCGACAATCGGGGTGCAATTACGAGAAAAACGGCATAAAACTTGACAAAATCCAAAACGTCAACGCCTCGCCGGAGCTCCGCCGTTGACTGCCGCCGTCACCAGAGAGATTTTCCGACGACCAAGACCCCAAAACCTTCCTCTCCTCAAGCCTAACCTTTTTCACCACCATCCAACCACCACCGTGGCCAAAAATCGCCTCGAAAGTCACAAAAATTCAACTCGGTCAACTCGGCCAGAATCAGTCAACTCGGTCAAACAGCCCATTTTCGCACTTTTTCGATAACTTTACGACTATTCAGCTATTTATACATCGCGAATCAACTCTATCCGCAATTCGGATAACTCAAACTCAAACGGATAAATACGACTAACTCGGCGATAATTTCAAATATTCATTTTATATTCCTCGATTATCCGAAAAATCCTCGGAAAGCTCTTACGGACTCGAAATCAGATCCTCTACATTTCCCACGAACAAACCCAAATCGAATTCGATTCGTGTCCGAAAATTAAGTCGTGATCAAAACCGCATAGCCGATTAATTACAATAAACCTCAATTACTCGTGAAACTCGTAGATTAAGCCGATTACTAGAACAATTCTGGTCCGGGTCGTCACAAATCTACCCCCCTTACAAAAAATTTTGACCTCAAAATTTACGTACCTGCTAAGTGAACAGATGAAGATACTGCTCCCGCATATGCTGCTCGGTCTCCCAAGTGGCTTCCTCTACTGAGTGATTCTTCCATAAGACCTTCACAAGTGGTATAACTCTGTTCCTCAACTCCTGCTCACGCCGATCGAGAATCTGTACTGGCTCCTCAACATAAGTCAAATCTTCCCGGATAGGAAACTAATGTGGTGCTAAATTATGTGATGGACCTGGAATGTATTTCCGCAACATCGAGACATGGAAAACATCGTGCACCCTCGCCATCTCCGGAGGCAACTCCAATCTGTAAGCCACGACACCAACTCTCTCTGTAACCTTATAAGGACCGATATACCATGGCCGAAGCTTGCTGCGCTTCCCGAAACGAACAACTCCCCTCTAAGGAGACAATTTCAGGAAGACCCAATCGCCCACCTCGAACTCAAGACTTTTTCTTCTCACGTCCCCATAGCTCTTTTGGCGATCTTGGGCAATCTTCAATCTGTCTCTGATAATCTGAATATCCTTTGTGGTGGTCTTCACCAAATCAGGACCAATAAGCCATCGCTCACATACCTCACTTCAACACAATGGAGTACGGCACTGCCTCCCGTAAAGAGCCTCATACGGTGCCATATCGATACTGGCCTGATAACTGTTATTATAAGCAAACTCAATCAAATGCAATTACTGGTCCCAATTCCCTCTAAACTGCAATACGTAGGACCGCAACATATCCTCGAGGGTGTGAATAGTCCTCTCAGACTGCCTATCAGTCTGAGGATCGAAAGCTATACTGAAATGTAATCTGGTCCTCAAGGCTCGCTGCAATGCCTGCCAGAACTCTGAGGTGAACTGACTATCTCGGTCAGAAACAATAGACACAGGCACACCATGCAGATGAACGATCTCCGCCAAATACAGCTTTGCTAACCTGCCCACTGAAATCTTCCCTGGAAGTGCAAGGAAATGAGCTGATTTCGTCAATCGGTCAACAATAATCCAAATGCCCGTGTTACCAGCAGAAGTACGTGGTAACTGATACACGAAATCCATAGTAATGTGCTCCCATTTCCAAACCGGAATCTCCAAAGGTTGTAGCTTTCCCGCAGGTTTCTGTCTCTCTGCCTTCACTTTCTAACAAATGAGGCATCTGCTCACATATGCTGCGATTTCCCTCTTCATATTTCGCCACCAATAATAAGCTCGAAGGGTACGAAACATCATTGTACCGCCTGGATGCATCGCGTAAGCAGAACAATGGGTTTCGTCTAAAATCTCTTTCTTCAAATCCTCATCTCTGGGTACACATAATCTGCCTCTGAAAAGCAATGTACCATCATCACTCAACTGGAACTCTGTTGGCACACCATTCTGAATCATGGTCTTCTTGTCCAACAGATAGGAATCCGCATCCTGAGCTTCACGAACCTGATCAACCAATACCGGTCGAACCTGGAAGCTAGCCAACAAGGCTCCATCATCATCCCACTCTAACTCAGCTCCCATAGCTCGTAACTCTGCTAACATGGAAACTCTGGCCACACACATATGAAACAATGAAGCTCCAAATTTTCGGCTAAGTGCATCAGCAACAACATTAGCCTTCCCTGGATGATACTCAAAGGTGCAATCATAATCATTGATCAACTCCATCCATCTGCACTGTCTCATATTCAAATCTGGCTGTGTGCGCGAATAAGTGAGACTCTTGTGATCAGTATATATCTTGCACTGAGCTCCATACAAGTAGTGTCTCCAACTCTTCAAGGCTAAAATAATAGCAGCTAACTCCAAATCATGTATAGGATAATTGACTTCATGTAGTTTCAACTACCTGGAACCGTAAGCCACTACTCTGCATGCTGCATTAAAACACAACCAAGTCCCAATTTCGATGCATCGCTGTAAACCACAAATTCTCCACTATCATCAGGTAAAGTCAGAACCGGTGTAGTAGTCAACTTCTCATTCAAGAGCAAGTAACTCTCCTCACATGCATCGGACCACTCGAACTTGACGCATTTCTTCGTTAATCTGGTAAGTGGAGCCGCAATTCGTGAAAAGTCCTGCACAAAACGCCGATAGTAGCCTGCCAAACCCAAGAAACTCCTGATCTCGGGTACGGTGGTAGGTCTACTCTAATTCAACACGGCTTCAATCTTGTCAGGATTCACGCTGACTCCCTCAGCAGATATCACGTGACCCAAAAACGTCACGCTATTCAACCAAAACTCACACTTGCTGAACTTCGCAAACAACTGATTATCTCGCAAAGTCTGCAAAATAGCTCGTAAATATTTCTTGTGCTGGCCCACACTCTTGGAGTAAATCAGAATGTCGTCGATGAACACAATCACAAACTTGTCCAGAAACCGCCTGAACACCCGATTCATCAAATCCATGAAAGCTGCAGGGGCATTGGTCAACCTAAACGGCATAACTAAGAACTCAAAATGCCTGTACCGTGATCTGAAAGCTGTCATGGGCACATCTGACTCCCTGATCCTCAACTGATGGTATCCAGACCTGAGATCAATTTTCGAAAAGACTGAAGCTCCCTTGAGCTGATCAAACAAATCGTCAATCCGCGGCAACGGATACTTGTTCTTCACAGTGACTTGATTCAGCTTCCGGTAATCAATACACAACCACATGGAACCATCCTTCTTCCTTACAAACAATACAGGAGCACGGTGATACACTGGGTCGTATGAAACCCTTCTCCAGCAACTCTTGAAGTTGAATCTGTAGCTCCTTCAACTCCGCTGGTGCCATACGATAAGGTGCCTGAGATATAGGTCCAGTGCCTGGTAAAAGCTCAATGGTGAAATCAATTTCTCGAACTGGAGGAACCCCTGGTAACTCCACCGGAAACACATCTGGAAACTCGGAAACAACCTCAATGTCACCAATGTCTGGTACACCAGCTTTTGTATCCACAACATGAGCTAAGTACGCAACACAACCCTTCTTCATCATCCGTTCGGCCTTCATTGCTGAAATCACACATGGCAGGGAAGTATTCTTCTCACCGCGAAACAATATTTCTGGGAAACCTGGACATCGAAACACCACCTCCTTCTTGTGACAATCAAATATAGCCCAATGCGTCTCCAAGAAGTCCATACCCAGAATCACATCAAAATCGACAATATTCAGCAATAACAAATCTGCGGCTAAACCATAACCTCCAACAAAGATCTCATAATCCCTATACACCCAACCAATACTCACAACCTCACCAGATGAATACAACACCCTCCATAACCCCGGAAGTAGAGATGCAGACGTAGTAGCTAAATATGACAATCTATATGATATAAATGAATACGTAGCACCTGGATCTAGCAAAGTAAGTACTGGATAGCCAAAAACATGCAACGTACCAATAATAACCTCCGGTGAAGCTCTGCCCTCATGCAATAACATGGCATGAACCCTGGCCTGTTCGGCTGGTCAAGCCCCAGAAGTAGTACCTCGATCGCCTCCTGAACTCTGAGCTGCCTGTCCACCATCACCAGTAGACTGAAAACATTCCCTTGCAAAGTGACCCTCATGGCCACAATGATAGCAAATGGTAGGGCCTCGCTGACAAGGACCAAAATGATGTCTATTTCAGAGATTACACAATGGATACTCCCTCGGTACAGCAAAAGTGCCATTGGTACGTCGAAGATAGCTGGATTCGCTAGAACTCCCACTAGACTGTGGTCTCTGTGGTTGATCCCTCCTCCATCTCTGTCTCTGTCTAGCCGTACCAACTTATTGTCTATATGGTCCACTGCCAGATGATGATGCCGATCCGGAAGTACCTGAACTCAGCCTCTTGGAAGGTCCCTGACTCGGTCCACCCTCCTCGAATCATCGAGACTAGAATCTCATCTGCCTTTCCTTCTCTATGTCCTCGCCTCGAAGTGCAGCACTCACAAACTCATCAAAGTTGTTTCGAGGCATCGTAGTCAGTGTTCCCTTGATGTTCAGGTTCAAGCCCAACTCAAATCTTCGACACTTGGCTTCCTCTGAGGCCACCATGTCACGAGCAAATCGAGATAAACGAGTAAATCTGTCCCGGTACTCAAGTACTGACATGCTGCCCTGTCTCAAGTTGGTGAACTCTTCATACTTTCGCTACTATGTAGCCTGGTTGAAATACCTCCGCATAAAAAAATCCTTGAATAGAGTCCATGGAGTATCAACCGAAACTCTATCAGTTCTAACCCACCAGAAGTATGCATCAGACTCAAGTAAACCAATCGCTGCCACTGTCATCTACTCAGGAGTGAAACGCAGACGCTCACAAACTCGTTCAACCTGAACCAACCAAGCCTCATATATTTCTGGATCAGCTGAACTCGAGAAAACAGTCGTTCCAGCAGTTCGAGCTTTGACCACAGGGTCAAAATGCTCCTCCAAACGTAATACTCGCATAAGCAAGTCACGCGTCTGGTGATCCTCATCAGGATCCACATCCCTATTAACATGGGAACCACGTCTAGGAGGCATCCTAATGATAAGAGAAAAGCATTAGTCACAATGCACAAGGAACGTAATCATGAAACTTCAGACATTTGAAAACATACAACACCCGAAGCATTGATGAGTGGCCAGTCGGGTCATCACTCCAGACATGTTCTACAATCTCAAATATCCTTAGTATCATAACTACAGAAGTCTACAGAACCTAAAACATAATGCTCTGATACCAAGCTGAAAGGACCCAACCCCGATTTAGTTTCCTAAACCCAAATCGAATTCGTGTCCAAAAATTAAATCGTGATCAAAACCGCATAGCCGATTAATTACAATAAACCTCAATTACTCATGAAACTCGTAGATTAAGCCGATTACTAGAACAATTCCGGTCCGGGTCGTCATAGAATTTTTTGATAAATTTGGATATTTTTTGATGAAATTTGGATATATTTGGATGAATTATGACCACGTATTTCATTTATTTAGCTTAATTATGACTCCATAAAAGAGGCGCACAGCTGCAAAAAAGGAGGCCGAACGCGAAACCATTCCGTATACAATGGGTTGGAGGGAAGATTCGGAGGAAACCGTTACAAAATCTCCACAGAAATCTTCGGCTCCGGCGACAGGCCAAATCCCTCATGCTCTACATAAGGATGCCTCAGCCTTTATTGACGAGCCGGATGGGCCCGATTGACTACGCCGTCAGACAGAGCCCGATCGTATGCGCCGTCAGACGGTATGGATTAGTCAGTCAACGACTCGATTCTCTACAGCACCCGTCATAAGGTTAGGAGGCCACCATCCAACGCGGTTGTGAAAAGGACTCTGGGACTTAGAAAGGGCGCCAAAGGCAAGACCATAGTGAAGTCGACGGGGAAGAAGATCGACCTCCCGTACGACGAGTTCATTCGAGGCCCTCCGACCGCGCAGTTCGGGAGTTTGACCTCACGCTCCATCGGCTCAATCATACGGAACAACATCCGTATGGTTGCCCCTTCGTGGAATAACCTGCCCCAATCTGAAAAGTTGAGGGTGTACCGCGAACTATCGGTAATATTATTTATTATTATTTGTTTTTTTTAAGTGATTACAAAACATAAATGCATTATTTTGATGTTCTATTTTAATTTGTTATTTATATTTCTAGAATTATTTTGAAATCTCCGACTCAGCGGAGATGATAAAGGATATAGAGGAGACGGCTGACTGCATTTATAAGTACTGGAAGTACGACCTCCACAAGTACTACTAGTGACACGGCGCCTCGCCTCCGCCTGTGAAGCTCCAGAACGACAGAGAAGATGAGTGGCAATAGTTGGTCGAACAATTTTAGACCAACAAGTATAAAGTTCGCCTTTATTTTCTTTAATGTAATGAAAATTGCATAGTTTCTTTCTTTTAACAATTGTTTTATTATTTAATTTTCTTTGTTGTGTAACAGACAAGGTCGGAGACCAACAAGGCAAATCGGGACAAGAAGGACAAACACCATGGATCGGGCTCGTGACAGTTCATTTACATCACGAAGGAGCAAAAAGATGTTGGTTTGAAGTATTGCTTCTTGGATGGCAGCGTCCAACCTTATGTGAAGCTCGAGGTCGTCAATGAAGCAAGTCAACAAGGAGTAAGTAACTCACTTTTCTAAAATTAATTGAATTTACTCGTACTTTCAAAGCATATCGAGATTTAGTATAACGCTAATTATATTTTTAAGAAATTAAATTATGATTAGTGCATGATTTAGTTAGGTTGTACTATTGGAATATGATTTTGAACTTAAATTTGGTTATGCTTTAATTTAGTTATGTAAATTATGATTTTCAACTTGAGAAATCTGGATTGGAATTGGTACCCACGGTGCAATTGTGTTGTTGTAATTGGTTATTCGAAGTGTGATCTTGTCTACAGGTTTTTTTGGTTTTCAACAAATTTTAGGGGAAATTATGCCAAATTTTTGTTATAAATTAATATTATATTTATGTATTATTCACTTAATTAATTTCAGGAGAGGTTGATTCAAATGGCTAAGGAGGAATTGGCCGCGACCCGGTTGGCCAACCCGGAGATGACGCATGAACATGTGCTTCCCCTGTCGATGCTGGGTCAGATCGCTATTGTCGATGTTGTTTACGGCCGTTGACCTGGGAAGGAGGTTCGTGGGCTTGGATGCACAGTGCAGAGAGATTTTTCAGCTCCATCCGTTTTCTCAACTTAGCGTGTTAGGGAGGATACCGAGGCACTCCGAATCGACCTTCGATTGGCACATAAGACGGCCGATCGTGCCTGGGAGAATTCGAGGTCGGTGGAAGCGCAGTTTGTGGCTCATAACCATAAGATGGCCGCCTTCTATAAGGCATGCAAGCAAATAGGGTTGCCCGTTCCTGATTTTGATGACTAGTGTCGTCCCCCCCGACCCACTTCTGGCCCCATCAATGACGATTCGAGTGACGGTAAGGGAATTGGCAACAAGTCTACCCCCGATTTAGTTTCGTATTTTTTTCGTTATTTTATTATTATTTCTATCGATGTAAGTACATTTTTTATATTTAATAAATATTTTATTAATTTTATTAATAGATTTTTATATTTATTAAATTTATTTTATAATTAAAATAAAAAAATACAAATTTTAAAAAAATTCAACTTGGGCGACGAACACTATTCGTTTCGTCGCCTAAGTGTACACTTAGACGACGAATGATTTCATCACCTAAGTGGTTACACCTACACGACGAAAAACACGTCGTCATCTAGGTGCATCACTTAAACGACGACCAATTGTCGTCGTCTAAGTGTTCTCACTTAGACGACGAAATCAAGTCGTCTCCTAAGTAACAACACTTAGAGGACGACTCTAGATCATCGTCGCCTATGATGATTCTTAGACGACTACAATTGTCGTCGTTTAGAGGAAGATTTTTTCGACATCTAAATGCTTAGATGACGAACCATACTTCGTCGCCTAAGTACTTGGGCTACGATTGTTACACGGCAAACTTTAGGAGACAAAATCTTTGTCGCCTAAGTACCTGGCCAACGAAAAACACGACTTAGACGACGAAAATGTTTCGTCGCCTAAGTGCAGTTTTTTCTGGTAGTATATAAGAATAAGGGCCTTCAGATTCAACACATGGAGTCAATGGAAATGTACTAAACATGTACTGATTGATAATCACTACAGTGATAATTTGGTTTAACCTTTTCCTAAGTTAAATCATAACCATAAAAGCTTCAGTGAATACAGGCAACAACAAAAAAAACTCAGAAATCTCAATACCGTACCTAATCTCTAAGTGTAGCCAAAAACGATTTCAGAACATACCCATTTCCCCAAATTCAACAGTAATGAATTGGAGACACATAATTCAGCAACATGAAATCGAATTCAAATTTCTCCAAGTGTGAAAGAAAGAGAAAGGAACTCATAGAAAGCCATTGAGAGATGATGGTTCAACCCTACTGCCTTAGACTCACACAAGCAAAACTCAGATCTTAAATTCAATTTTCAGATCAAGAAAACCAAATTACACACAATCTCAATCCTCAAAATCCAGCACAATAGTAGTGTCGATCAAAAACTGAGGACCCAATCAAATAAATCTATCACCTCGACAAAATCAACACAATCTGGCTTATTCAAAAGATCTATTTCAATTCAATTCAAAGCAACTCATCTTAAGAGAATCAATTCAATCAAAATTCAAAACACAAGTTCAAGTAACATATCAATGATTTGAACAAAACCTAAAATCGAAATTGCCTGAGTTTGGAATTACAGAGCTTACTGATATCTGAACTTTGAAAATCATGCAATGGTCACTGAAGATCGCCCAAGAGTAGACTCAGCCACTACAAGAAAAATGCTCTTAGACGATGAAAACCTTTACGGTTCCGTCCTTTAAGTATACATCAGACGACGGTAAAAAGATGTGTTGTCTAAGACACACTTGGAAGACGGAAATACTTTTTCCGTCGTCCAAGTGGTCAAATAGACGGGGGACTGACACACCATCGTATATGTGACTACTTAGACGATGCAGAGTCGATGCGTCATCTATGTGAGCACTTGGACGACGGAAACTATCTCAGTCTGTCGTCTAAGTGAATACTTAAACGATGCATTGACTATGCGTCGTCTAAGTTAAGCATTATATAATGTCCATGTCGGAGTCTCTAGCTTCCTCTCCGCTCGCTCGTCTCATTTTCATTCTCATCCTCATCCTTATATCATTCGATTCTCTCTCGATCAGACTCTCCTCACATGTACAACTAGCTAGCACTATATATATATATATATCCGGCTCCGACCATCGATTCGCCATATATCGTAGAAGGCTAGGTACGTACGTACGTAGTTAATTTCCGACAATCTTAACGTTTATATATATAATTAATTGTATGTTTGATTGATTACATTGTTAGTACGTCTAATATTTATAATTAAGTTAGGTAATTGATTGATATATATATATTAGTTAATTAATATAGACCAATAGTACTTATATATGCATAGATGTTTAAAAATTTGGTTAATATTTAGTTAAAACGTACATGCATGTTAGACATATTAAAGTAATTGATATATAAAATATTCACCAATATTTATTAAAGGTAATTAATAAATATTTTAATTAATTATACGTTAATAATTAAGGTAGTTGAAATTTGTATATATAATAGTTTAATAATTACTTGAAAATATGTATATATAATAGTTGACTAATATGATAGTTAATTATTAAATTTCATAGAAGTATAGACAAGAGTTGGATGAAGTTGCGGAATAGAAGTGATGTCCGGTATATGAATGGAATTAGAGAATTTGTGAATTTTGCGATAGAACATGGTCAGAAAAAGAAGCGTTTCAGGTGTCCGTGCAAAAAATGTCTTAACTATCAGTATGTGGAGGTTAATGTTATGATGCAATACCTGTACGAAAATAGTATGATGTGGAGTTACACTACGTGGAACGAGCACGGTGAAGCAATAGACTTCAGCTCAGCAGACTTCAGCTCAGGGTATAGTTACAATTGCGACTCATCCAGCGGTAGTGGTGCCGGCCCCCCTGCTTGAAAACCAACTGCGAATTCGGTCTATGATGCATTTCTGGGATTTAGTCATGGTGGACACCAACACCAAAAGGGAGGTTACAATACCACTCATGGGCATAATGACACATTTCCCGCTGCTAGCTTGGCCACTGACACTAGTGAGATGGATAAGTACAACATGATGCAACTTGAAACTCATACCCAGTGTACCCTGGATGTCGAGAGAATGTGTTGCAATATGTGATGGAGCAAATGCAGATAAAAGTGAAGCACAAAATGTCAGTCGGTGATTTTGACAAAATTCAGGAGAAAATATGTAAGTTGCTTCCTGATGATCACAATCTTCCTAAATTCCATTATAAGGTTAGAAATATCTTGAGCAGCCTTGGCCTAAAGTACAGGATAATGGACGTTTGTCCAAATGATTGTGTACTGTTTTACAAAGAGTATAAAGATTTGGACTATTGTCCCGTATGTGGCCAATGCAGATATGAGCTGAATAGGAAGAGTTCAAAAAAGAAAATTCATGTAAAGGTTCTTTGATATTCTCCATTGATTCCCAGATTCAGTGTATGTACATCTCTATACACAGCAGAGGCTATGCGATGGTATGCAGAAAAGCGAATAGATGACGATGTGCTGAGACACGCCGGGGATGGGGATGTTTACAAATATTTCGACAGCGAATTTGGAAAATTTTCCGCAGAGGTTAGAAATGTTAGACTCGGACTATCTACAGACAAATTCAATCCTTGAGGTAGTAATAGCTCTGCCGTCAATACTTGGCTAGTTATTCTGATATCGTGCAACTTGCCTCCGTAGATTTACATGAGCAAGGAATTTAATTTCCCTACTCTGCTAATTCCAAGTCCTAAATCTCCGGGGAAGTGCTTAGATATCTACCTCAGACCTTTGATCGACGAGCTGAAACTGTTGTGGGAAAATGGAGTCCCAACTTATGACAAATTAACTGACACGATGTTTATGATGAAGGCAGCCGTAATGTGGACGATCAGCGATTTTCCAGCATATGAGATGTTGGCAGCCTGTAGGACAAAAGGATACAATGGATATCCTATATGTTTGGAAGACATGAACTCTAGTTGGCACACAGGGAAGGTGTGTTACTTGGGTTACCGTAGATGGCTTCCTCACGACCACCCGTGGCGACAGGATGAAGTTCACTTTGACGGGATGGTAGAGAATAATCCTCAACCCCGTAGTTGGTCTGGAGAAGAGATTTTAGAGAGGTTGAGCTATTTCGACTTTGGTGTGTTGACCAATGATAAAGATGTACAGAAATGTAATATAATACCTCCACATGATCTCAACTATTGGCATCACAATAGTATATTCTTTGAACTCCCTTACATGTCGAAGTTGAAGCTAATGAACAACTTGGATACGATGCACATAGAGAGAATGTATGCGACAGTGTGGTGGGAACAATTCTCGGTATTAAGTTCAAGACTAAAGATACTACCAAAGTGCGCAACGATATGGAATTTATGAATCTACATCGTTCCTTGTGGTTGAGGACAGATAGAAGAAGAGTGTACAACAAGATGCTAGCTGCACCTTACATAGTGAAGCCGGCACTTAGAGGTTCTGTATTTCACTAGTTTAAGAACGTTCGTTATCCGGCTACGTATGCAGCTACTATAATTGGAGCAGTGGACGAGGTGCAACACAAGTTTGTTGGTCTAAAGACACATGACTATCACGTTATGCTACAACATCTGATTCCAGTGATAATTCGGCCATATTTGCCTCGTGACATCGTAGAACCAATAGTTGCATGGTGTAGATGGTGGCAGAGTTTATGCATCAGAGAGTTAAAGAAATCAGATGTGGTAGAACTGTAACAACAAACTATGCACATCATTTACAAACTAGAGAAGATTTTTCTCCCTGCTTTCTTTGACATCATGATTCACCTAATGATCCACCAGCCCGAGCCCGAGCAGGTGCTCATTTCTGGTCCGGTCCAGTACTCTTGGATGTATCCTCAAGAAAGGTACGTACAACTAATTAATTATACAAATTTTTTGATCCATTATTTGTTCCACTGGAGATTACTAGCTATATGTACTTATTCTACAATTAATTGATTGAACGTTTGATTTTGTAGATAGCTTGGACAGTATAAAGGATTCGTGAAAAACAGGTCGACCCCGGATGGCTCCATAGCAGAGACATACCTAATGTATGAGTGTGTTACTTATTACAACGGGTACCTCAAGGATCCACCACCTCTCACCGCCTCCGATCCCAATGCCCGCATCAATCTTTCTGTCATCACAAATGTCGTACGATCATTTAAAAGAGTTTTAAATGAATCATTAACATGAGAAGAACTTATTAAAGCACATTGGGTAGTGTTGCGAGACTGTGACGAAGTTGAGCCGTACATGATTAGGTACAGGGAGAGGCTTCAAGCGTTAAATTCGGAGAAGATTTCAGTGTGGTTTGAGAAAATGGTTAAGAAGAAGTTTCCCGATTTTTTCTTCCAATAGGTACGTATGTTTACTTATTTAGTTAATATACATGTTTGTAGAAAGTAAACCCTTTATTTATATATATATATATATATATATTTCCCATTTTTCCAGATGATTGATTTACAAAAATCTGAAAACCACAGGGGGTGGTGGTCCTGACCAAAGCACTTGCTAGCAGGGAAGCCGATTAAACACTATATTTACCTCGGATATTTTGTGAACGGTGTAAAGTTTCATTCATTGGCCCGAGATGAAGGAAGAAGAACACAAAACAGTGGGGTAGCGGTTGGGAAAGACAATGATATATATTACGGGGCTCTGGTATATGTCGTTCAGTTATGTTACGGAAATGATGTCAATGTTTTTCTATTCAAGTGCAAATGGTTCAAGCGTACAAAGGAAGACTTGGGACTTTTATTAGTCGATACAAACTCAAGCTGGTATGAGGATGAGCCTTTCGCTCTCGCCACCTTAGTTAGGAAGGTGTTTTATCTTGATAATCTGAAAGCTGGTGAAGGGTGGAATACAGTGAACCATATCTCTCATCGAGATATATGGAATACCACAGCAGCTAAAAGGACACCGGTGACTAAATATGTTGAACCGCAAAGAGACATTACTGCATATCAAGAGTCTAATATTTTTGTCATCCGCTCCGATATAATGGACCTGGTTCAAGCTGGTGAATGCTTACCCATGCCTGATAGTTGTACGGATCTAACTCAAGATGAGATTATTGATGCAATTAATGAGGTAGATAAAGAAGAGGCGCAGGATGAGGACGAGGTCGAGGACTCAGGATATTCGTCAGATGATGTTGAGTATGATGAGGAGGAAGAGCAATCGGATAACAATGGTGATTATGACGAAGAGTACAACATAATGACGAGAAATATTAATTGGTAATTAATTATTGTAATTAAACTTATTTTCCGTAATGATGCATGATTAATTATATATATTATGAGGAGTAGGTACAATTAGTAATTTTGTACTTAATTTAATAATTAATTAATTAATTATAAATTTTTTTCATAATTAACTTTAAATTAGTTAAAGAGCGAGGTCGCTTAGACAGACGAAAATATAAATTAAAATTAATTAGTTAATCCGGAGAATCGAATCAAGAATCATATTTTCCCTTAACCTTAAAACCTAGACGACGGAACGACTTTTCGTAATCCATACAAAGGTAATTAAACACAATAATAATAATTAATTATATAACTCTAAATCCTAAAAATTTATCTTAAACGACGCAAAAAGGTCATACCGTCTTCTAAGTATACCATAAACCCTAAGGCGCTTAACCCTAAACCCTAAAATAAGCACTTAGATGACGCAATGACACATTTGCCTCGTCTAAGTGCTTACTTAGACGACGCAAATGTGTCATTGCGTCGTCTAAGTGCTTATTTCGTACTTTCACATCTAAGACAACAACCATGTAGACCATGTCCCAATGCATATTTTTTTCATTGATACCATAGAGTAAACAGTTCTTGGAGCGTGAGCGTCGACGGTTCAAAAATAAGACTTACGAATTTTCGTGTATCCACGTTTCCGGTTTGTAAAAAAATTGGTTTTGCGGTTGACTGTGCCGATGAAACTCTTAACGAACTTACTATTTAGTGAAAATTATTCTACTTATATATTGTCTTATGGCGAATGTATCTGACGGTTGTTTTGTCCAAATTCAATTTCGTTAATATTGATGTGCAATGAGCCTATACTTAATAACACTTAAGTTATACAGATTAATAGATACTTACCAAGTTTAAAGACGTAAGATTATTCGTCGTCTTAAATTCCACTTTTTATATATACGATTATTTAATTGATATTTTACAACTATTTCATTCGAATGACAGATCGAAAACTTCCTTACGAATTATTTTTTAAAATTATTTTTACGAAAATTGTACCTAGACGACGGAGATGGTCAATCTCCGTCGTCTATGTTCAAATTTTAGGCGGTCCAGATTTCACCGTCATTTTTTTGGGAACGGTTCAAAGTTTGACATGGACGGCGGAGATTGACCATCTCTGTCGTCTAAGTCAAGTTTGAACCGTTCCCAAAAATTATGGCAGTCAACTCCCACCCGCCCAATTGGTGGCATTTTCAAAAATTATGGCGGTTGACCTAGACAATGGAAATGCCCATTTCAGTCGTTTAGGTGAACTTAGACGACAGAAAATACTCCTCCGTCGTCTAAGTGAAACAATATAAATAGGCAATTTTGATCAGTTTCGATCATTCTCTCATTCCTCTCCTCCAAACTCCTCTCTCTCTCTCTCAAATCAGTACGTCCGGCCTCCCACCTCTGTTGACTCCTCCTTCCGGTGACTCCCTCCCTCCGCCGCCTCTCACCTCTTCCACCGTCGTTCGATCACTCCCTCCACGACGTACGTCGATCATCCTCGTTCACTCCCTCCGCCTCCACCTTCCGCCGTCACCGCCACTGACTGCCAAATCTCACCGTTGCCCATCTCCACCGCCGGTAAGTTTGTAATTATGGTAAATTATTGTAATTATGAAAAATTAGTCAAAATAATAAATTGGTAATTATGGTAAATTAGTAAAAATAATAAATTGGTAAGTATGGTAATTATTGTAATTATGATAAATTATTAATTTTGGTAATAATTGTAATTATGGTAAATTATGATAATTATTGTAATTATGATAAATTATTAATTATGGTAAATTATTAATTATGGTAATTATGGTAAATTTTTAATTATGGTAATTATGATAATTATTATACTTAGTATATATGAATTATGGTAAATTATGATAATTATTTTAATTAATAGTAATATTATTTGAAATAGTATGAATTTAGTTATTTGTAATATTAATTATTTTAATTACTGTAAATTAGTATGAATTTAATTATAAATAGTAAATATTATAAATTGGTTAATATTAATAAATGATAAATATCAAAAATAGTTTTACAAATGAAAAATAGTAAATGTTGTGGTAAATATGAAAAATATAGAAAAAATAATTAGTAAATTGTTAAAAATAGTAAATGGTAAAGTAGTTAAAATTAAGGGTAAAATATGTTTAATAGTTAATTTTTACAACTCTTAGATTAAAATGGCCTTGTGAGGTAAAAAAAAGGCACAAAAAGAGGCGGAACATGCTCAACTTTGACGCTTGGCAGAGCAAGTGGGTTGGCAGAGCCAGGAGGATAACGCCGCGCCTCCTTCGAACCCTTCAGCTTATCCCTCGGCAATGACGACTGGGGAAATTCCTGATGCCCCAACTATACGGACCGATGATGATGATGATACCCCTTCCGGCCCATCATTGTTGTCAGAAAGTGCCCTAAAGTCGGCCTCCTCCGAGTCTATTCTCTACAGCGCGTGGCACAAAGTCAGGAGGGCCCTGTCAAACCCTCAATCGAAAAGACCCGAGGACTCGGAAATGGCAGAAAATCCGAGAAGTTGTTCAAAGCGACCGGGCAAAAGACGATTTCACCAATGGCCCTCCCACCTCTTAGCTAGCTAGTCTTTCATCGTACAGCATTGGAACAATTATTCGCAACAAGGTTCGCATGGTTGCGCCTACCTGGAAGGATTTTCCGGACGAGGAGAAGGGGAAGGTGTTTAAAGAACTCTCGGTACGTAATATAATTTTTAATTTACTTTTTAATAACCAATAAAAATCGTAATTTCATAATATATATGATTATAATTTTTTATTCTTTTCTTGTAAGAACAATATGTGGTGAATGGCACCCCGGAGATGCTTAGGCACATCAACACCACCACGAACGCCATCTACCATGATTGGAAGTACAAACTTCACAAGTATTACGAAGAATTCGGCCGCTCGCCTACCCTCGTAGGGCTGCGTGGGGATATGGAAGATGAGTGGGAGTGGTTGGTCAACCACTTCGAAGAAGAATTTTATCGGGTTCGAATTTTTTTATTTAAATTAACGAAATCTAATTATTTTTTTTAGTTATTTATTAATTTTTTTAATGATTTATGTTGTCCAACAGAAAACCTCGAACATAAACAAGGCCAATCGGGAGAAGAAGGACAAACATCATACCTCTTGGTCCAAGCAGATGATACAAATCGCCAAGGAGCACAAAAATAAGGGCTGCAAACACCCTTATCTAGATGCTAGCGTCACCGCTTACGTGACACCTGATCTCGACAATGAAACGAGTCAAATCGACGTAAGTGCCGTATATATTTCTTCTCAATTAATGTAATTATTATTTATTATTTATTAAATTGTCGTACAAATTTATAATTATTTAATTTTTATTATTATTTTTAGGCGAGGTTGGTAGAACAGGCGCATGAGGAATTGTCCAATACGCAGCTTGCACACCCAGATTTTTCGTCGGAAGACCTGCCTCCTCTATCGATGGAGAGCCAAATTGCAATCGT
The DNA here is from genome assembly GCA_946800695.1 of Geum urbanum. NCBI lineage: Eukaryota > Viridiplantae > Streptophyta > Magnoliopsida > Rosales > Rosaceae > Geum > Geum urbanum. The sequence continues at coordinate 31,431,248 of OX327017.1, forward strand.
CGATGAGGTATACGGTCGTCGAGCTGGCAATGGCGTTAGGGGGTTGGGATGCAAGGTGCAACAATATTTATCTTCTAACTCATCTACAGGACGTTCGGCCAGGAAAGGTGCTCGAGATGCGTCGATCCAAGCAGCCCTTGAGGAGGCTCGACTCTCACGGGCAGAAACGCTATCTATGCGTCAGAGGTTTGATGAGCAACAAGCGCAAATAGCCCACCTCATCGCCCTCATGCAAACAAGGTTCAACAAAAGTGTCATCCTGCTCCGACCCCACACCCTGACGACGACGACGACGACACGGCTGGAGGCAGGATACTCGGCGGCGCGTCTACTCCTGTTGTATTTTAGTAGTTTGTATGTAGTTTAGGATATATCGTATTTTCCGAACGATTTTGATGCACGTACAATTTTTAATTATTTAAATTAAATTTAGTATTTTAATTAATTTATTAATATTTTACTTTAAATTCAAATTTTAATTTAAAAAATAAAAGAAAATAAATATTCACTTAGACTACAAAAGTATATACGCTTTTGTAGTCTAAGTCCTCACTTAGACTACGAAACCATATATGCTTTCGTAGTCTAAATGATCTAAATTATCACTTAGACTACGGAAAATATACAATTCCGTAGTCTAAGTGATCACTTAGACCACGCATACAATATTTACGTCGTCCAAGTATAACTTAGACCACGCAATAATTGCATAGTCTAAGTTGTACTTGGACGACACAAATAAGATTTGCGTCGTCTCATCATAGCTTGGACGACGGGCCATTTGCGTCGTCCAAGTGATCTCATGGACGACGGAACATACCATTTCCGTCGTCCACGTGCTTAGACTACGACACTTGGACGACGGACTAAAGACGACGGAGATTCCGTAGTTTAAGTACTTAGACTACGAAAACTCTAACCTAGATGACAGAAATGGTCCGTGGTCTAGGTGCGTTTTTCTTGTAGTAAGCATAGCTATAAAGAAACCCTTGTTTCCATGGTTGTCTGTTGAGAGAGACTTGTGTGGCGACTTGTGTCGTCTGTTTGAGAGAGAAATCAAAAAATGGAAAAGAGGAAGAGATGAAAGGATACGCGCGTCAAAACAGAATTGTTCAGGGGTAATTTTGGTATTTCAAAATTTTCATTTATATTGTTACCATTCATGTGTGTTTTTTTGAAAAGCCAGCTTTTAAAAGCACCTCTAAAGTTCATTTTCAAAATAGTAAAGAATTTTTTTTTTATAAGTTCCTATAAAAAAATTAATTTATCAAACACTTTTTATTTTAAAAGCCGATGAAAAAGCTCATTCTTCTCTTATAAGAGCATCTCCAACAATGTCACTTAAAATTTTCCTATTTTGTTCCAAAATATAGCTCAAACCTATTTTAGCTAAGCATTTGTAAAAATTTACTCCAACAATATTACTCATAATATAGCTAAATATGGATAAATACTTTGTTTTAATTGGTTAATAAAAATAATTAACATTTATTAACTTAGAAATTGATTACATTTACAACCTTTTAGGAAACAATTAATTACAATGTTGACTTTTACATCACCTAAAATTCAAGATTTAGGTATGGGGATAGGGGATGGAAACATGAAATATAGGGAATCCCTAAAATAGCTAATGTGATAGGGGATCTCTTGGAGCTGATTTTAAAGCAAAAACCTCATATTATAGATAAAATTGACTTTTATGGGATCTGCTGGAGTTGCTCTAAGAGAAGCTTTCCTAAACACGCCCACAAATGTTTCCCGTGAAGTATTTACCTGTTAACTGATGTTAGAGAAGCAAATTATTAACATGTCTATCTTGAGGTATTATATTTTATGAAAGATTCAAATTACCATATTTAGAAGCAGACGACATTGCATGTTTCCAAATAAAATAAGTTAGAGCCTCTATATGTGTTGGATTGGGCACGGGATCAGTCTTTGCTTGGTGTCCTAGAGATTCTACAGCCTTAGCATCAAACACAAATCTCCTTTCCACAAAATTCTTTTCCTCGAACCACCTTTTATCCATGATGGCCAAGTATGGTATGGCATTTGCTGGCGGAAAAGTTGACGAAGCATGACACAGATTAGGGTGCAGCAGTGTTTTATCAGGATCCCCACGGAAAAAAGATGCCCAACATTTGAAGAGAGTGTTTGCTGTGACACCGTCAAAGATTTTGTGAGAGACGGACATCTCTATTGCTATTCCACCACAAACAAAGACACTGACTTGAACTGCTAGTAAGGGCAGCCAAGAATCATCGTGACGATAAGTTAGCTTGCAAAACGATCGGTATGGAACGAACTGATTGAGCAGCTCGATTTCTTGGTGCTCAAGAAACTCAGACATGCTACAGATGATTCGAGCTTCAAGATAAGGAACACCTGCATCAAAATCATCAATATAAAGGTTGTCTTTTACTCGTCCTGAAAATGGGTAGTGGACACTGAGTGTGTCTGAGAGGGAGGTTTTTAAGGTGGGATAGGGTTTGGTGAATATTGAAGTTGGGGTCAGGAACAGGGTAGAAGAGAATCATTGGAACGTAAGTCATGGGAGTGAGCTGATATAAGAGGCTAGTTTGTAAGGTGGTTTCTTATCAACTGATGATGGAGCAGCAGCTGATTTGATGATATCTCTGGAAGTAATTTTCACCACCAAGTTCACCATTGTGCTAGCTCTAGATCTAGAGTACGTACAAGATGCCCTTAACTATATATTCTGCCCTTTTGAACTTAGAGAATGAAGAAAGCACTGGTTAAGAAATCTATATATATATATATATAAAGGAATGTCATAGGGGTTCCATTAATGGTGCATGCTATATGAAACTAATTAAATTATGGTACCCCACTTGATCCTTGCACATCGATAGTCATCGCCAAGCCAAGTTATTTAGATGTGTACGAAACTAAACTCATCATCTTAAGTAAAGCCGCATTCATAACTAATTAAGGTAGCCTCCCTCACTATGAGGCACCACAATACATGCATACTAGCTTTTAGTGCCGCAACTAGACCCGTCATAGCGTTAAGCACAGTTCAACTACCTGTTAATTTGCAGAGAATATGTGACTAATCTGGTTTGATTCGAGATGGTTGTAAGTTACGTTGGTCTGTATGTCATCATATATATGCTATGTGTAAATGTGAAGGGGGAAGGATTTTCTGTAATTGACATAAGGTGTAATAACACAGCAGGACTTTACAAAGGGATCGATACTATGGTTGAGTTCATGAATAACGGTCTGGATTCTGAGCTTGCAGGGTGAGTTTACAGGTTCACTGGTTATGATAACTGACCAGGCGAAGTTCGAAATGTTCAACAGTGATACTTTTTGTATGGGTGTTAAGGCAGTTAAGCTATGCACGTGAAATGCCCATATTAAGATTTAAGTTATAGAGCCACTCCTGACACCATACCCAGTAGTCTCCAAAAAAAAATTATAACAAAACGTATTCAAAGTTCATGATTGCTTATGTACCGATCTCGAAGTCACCCCTCTACTCTCTTACTAATTGTCATTTCTGATAAGAAGATATAAATGAAGAAATGAAATGTCTGGATAGATACAGGGGGGAAACTTGATCCATTTTCTAATGAGAATGCTACCAGTTGGATATATGGTTAAACAAAAAGGGTTTCGTTGTATCATCGATTGTATGACTCTGCAGCGTGGTGTTTGCAGATCAATGGTCATCTCCAAATTATGTCTCCAAGGAATCGCAGGGCAGGCACACCTCTGATCTCCATGTCAACTAGTGGAGCCTGGATCAATGTCAAGCCGGAGAGCTCTGTATCACTCCGGATCGTATCAAGAGCACGCATTTGATCCTGAGATATTAGGAAAGAGAACTTCATTTTCTTATTTCAGACTCAACAAGACATTATAAAAATGGATAAGAAACAAAATAAGCCACCACTTTTGCAATTTTTAAACAAATAAACATGGGTTACTGTTTCCACAAAATCACCCTACTTTACTAGCTTAGTCTATGCTAAAACAGAAATGCATTTTACTGCCAAAAGTAGAGGAAGCATAGTATCTGCTCAGAAATCAAAAGGACAGTAATCAGCTTATTACCTTTCTTTTAATTGAACAAAATTTGCAGTCTGAGGCAGATGGGGGTAGAATCTGATTGACTATGAGTCGCTTCACTGGAACATGTTCTTTCTTCAAGGAGGCATGTAACCTAGATGACTCACTTACTGCCATGACCTTAAAAAGAGAAAGAAAAAAAGAGAACACTCAATTGGAAGAAAACATTCCATCCTAAGTTTACCAGTTCTGGCCTGCTTGAAGCAAAACAGGAGGATACAATTGGAGACGGGAAAACTCCACCAAGGTGATCCCTTCCAAAGTAAAACTAAAAATTCAGTAAGCTACAGCAAACAGAATCATAAAGCTCTTACCGTAGGTATCGTGACTATGACAAATTCTGTGGAATCGGTATCACGAAAAAGTTCACGCACTTTAATCATCCTCTCCCGCAGACGCTCCAATTTGTCAGACTGCATTGAAGTTTTAGAATATAATTTAGCAAACTTATTTAAAGGATATTATAAGAAGAAAAAACTCACAAGACCAGGCTTACGGCTCCAGATTCATTTTCCCCTGAGCCAAAGACGGATTTGATGGCTGAGGTGGCTGATGATATCTTCTGTCTAAGCTGTAACAAACATTGTGATCACAGTATTAAGAGTCAAACATTTGAATTTGCAGTAAATAAATAAGAGGTATAGACATTCATATAATTTGAAAGCACTTCTTGAATCCCCTCATAAGTGATTTTTTGATTCAATTTATCAAAGAATACTTTCCAAGAATATATCTATCTCAAGTCATTCCAAGGTGACAGCATTACCTTCAATATCTTGCCAATTGATGCATCCAAGAAGTCTGGCAAGGACAAAAGCCGCAACGTATGGCCCTGAGCAATATCAAGTCACACAATGAGATTATACGATAAAAGAAATCATGGGAGTGGCAATCAAAGACATATATATTCACTTACCGTGGGTGCTGTATCAAAGACAATGCGAGTAAACATGTTGTATTCTGGTGATTCAAGAAATTGTATCACCTATATAGAAGAGTAAGATTAACCTTAACAAGAAACAGGAAAGACTTTCAGGTCAAGCTGGAGAAAAATATACCTTAGAGATTGCAATAGCTTCATCCAAACCAGGAGGAGGTGTCTCAAGTAATTCTCCCAACTTTAATTCTCCCAACTTTGAGAATGAAAATACAGAAAAAGGTAAGAGAATCTTAAAGCGGAAGTCACATAATTGGATGTGCAATACCGAGTGTCCAAATAGAGCTTTACCTGGTCTGCAAGCATCCCAAGGCCCATTCCATCCATAAAATCTTTTACCCCTGTTCCACCATTTTCCTGATTTACAGTTTTGAATTCTTCCCTTGCCTTCTCTGGGTTTATCTGTGGTAAAGGTATCAGTTTGAGTAAGTCCACTAGCATAGCAAAGTAATCATTAGAGACAAAACAGAATATTTTTATCTTAGTATCTCACCAAAGTCTACTAGGTAAGAAAAATTTAGCAAATACACATGTAGAAAGCTAATCGCAACTGTCCCTCATACCTCCAAAGCAAAAAGTGGAGCATCAGGCCCATCAACTGGTACAAGTGTCCCTCCAGTCAAATTCTAACACAATTTGTGAGAACACAGTAACATACAAACAAGCCCACATTCCATTTCAAAGGAAATGCAAATACTTTAAAAATTAAAACATATAAGTAAAATCATTTCAAACCTGTGCAAAAGAATCACTCAAGGAATGTGCTGGATCAGTTGAAACCACAAGGGTGGGATGCCCATTGTTAGCAAACTTTACAGCAAGTGAAGCAGCACAGCTCGTCTTTCCAACTCCACCTTTACCACCTAACATGTAATACTTCCGCTTAGTCCCAGATGCCATCTCTTCAAACCCAGCCACAGTTTCTGCAGGAGTGGCCACTGATCTCACTGACAAAAATGAAACCATAGTATTAATGAAAAGGATTTAATTTATGAGAAACTCAATTATTCACAGTCAAGAAGTTTATGATGAAATGTTATGTTTTGTCGCCATCTTCCTGGTCTTATGTGGCACTCAGGCACTTCGAATAATTCAAAATGACTAGATACATATATTTATTGCCTAATAAACGAGATAAATCATAGGATTCATAGCTGAAAACCTCTATGAATGAGATAATAATCATTCAAACATTTACATATATACTCAAAATGAGAGGCAGAGAGGACTAGCGTTCCGTTCTTTTTTTATATCAGTTCTTAAGATGACTTTGTTCTCCAAAAAATTCAAAGACCCAAACTTCAATAATCACATAACGTAATATCCAATCTTCTTTGTTATTTTTAAAAACACTGAGGCACCACATTAAGAATTTAGAGGTAGAAAAACTCAACCATGAACCCTTATCACCAATACATTGAGTGCCTATATACAGTCCCAGAAATTCAACCATACTATTATTACAAGTTGACATGCAGATAACCCAAGAAGGTCTACAGCAACATAAGTACTTCTATAGAAAGGGGAGACTCATTTCGCTACCTCTGAATACATAGTCGGCTAGAGTACTTTCTATCATTCACTCTTCTTATACACGAGATTCATTCCTTCTTTGTTAAATAATAGCGTCATATATCGATGATCATCCGACTTTGTTTCCAATTGAATGCAAAGAAACCAGAAGTCGACATATAAATCCTTAAATCGAAGAGTTCCCAAACCAGAAACTTACATCCCAATCTCTATTTTATATGTCAGTTTTACTCAAGTAAACTCATCGTGCATCTTCAGCCGGATTCAGCACATACTTTCACCATCAAAACACTTCTAAAGTCTACCTTTCCATGATGAAAAAGACAGACTTTTTTATCCTCCTCTTACGAGTTCAGCATATCTATTTCAGTTTCTGCCAAGTACCCAATAATTCACTTTCTCTATGGAGCTCAACATTGGACTAAACAACATTACAACCATGCTTGTTACTACTCTAGTTAACACACAGAAATTGACACCCAGCAAAGCAAACAATTAACAAAGAACTAACGCAAAACTTGAAACCAGCACTGCTACCTAAAGCAAAAGTTTTGAAATTTAGTCCAGCAAAGATAACCCAATAACAGAATCCATCAGAGACCCAAAAAAAGATCAATACTTGATACTGAAGAATCTACCTTGGAATTGAAACAACTTCCTGGGCTGTTTTCTGGCGCTGGATAATGAACTGAAACCAAAGCTTTGAGCATAAGAGAGAGGTCTCAAGGCGCCATAAGAGAGCAAACCCACCATAGCAATGGAATTTATGGTCGTCAAGTTCTGAAGCATAGGTGTGAAGGTGGAGGGAATACACGTACTACTCGCCATCGATTTGTTTTCTTCAATACAAAGATCAGTTTCAGTATCGACACTATATATACTAAGCTCTCTCAAGTCTCAAGTCTCACCCAAAACAAAAGTCGGGTCGTGGATCTCAACTTCTCCACTACTTGACCCGTATCCGTATCCATTTTGTTTAAAAGTTTTTTTTTTTTCTCTTGAGAAGAAATATCTCTTGCCGAAAATGAGAACAGATGAAGCTTAAGCTGACAGAGAATGCAATAGTTGACAATAGATGAACTCTATAAGTCGATAGACGTTACAAATTACTAGTGTAGCAAGATTTCTACAGCAAGTGTTTTGATTCCAATTAGGGAATGCGAAACTAAGAGCATCCGCACCCATTCGGGAATTCTTATTTAGTCCGAAAATTTTTATTTAAGGAATTCCTCTCACTATTCATCAAATTGGATGTCTTAATTATGTTTTTTGTGTAGCAGTGCAACAAATAGGAATTTTTATTATTATTCATCAATTATAAAAATTTATTTAATTTAATTTTTAGTAATATATTCATCAAATAACTAGTCAACATGTGTCATTATCGTCTACACTATTGAACTGAATTATCGTTTACATTTTTTTCACAATTTGTCGACATTTTGTTTGTTGTCGGAAATGGAGCACACACTATGATGACAATAAGATTTGCAAAATTGTACATCTTCGGAAAGATGTCAATTAGTGAACATTTTTTGCAAAAAATCAAAAGAATTGAGAGGGAGGGAGGGAAGAAAGGAAGGAGGAGGATAATTTGTTGTGCACAAATTGATGTGAGGTTTGTGAAAAATTAAAATAATATTTATAGGAAAATAGTAGAATATCATTTCAAATTTTTTGGGATGGATTCAGATTTTTTTGGAATTTTTTAGAGCAAATTGGAGAATTAGAGAATTTTATATAAAAGGAGCCGTTGTGCTTGAATTGTGACCATCAGATCAAAAAAACAGATACATAGATCAACAGATCAGAGCAAACTAGCCGTTTGGTTTAAAAAGGGAGACAACATGGCCACGTGGCAGCCTCCCATTGGTGTGTAATTAAGCCGGTTAAGAAAAATACAGATTTACGGCGCATGTGAATTGAAAAAAAAAATTGACACGCCTGACATCACCCACATGAATGGGGTCCGCCAGGGACACCGTCCACCTTGCCGATCGATTTGAGAAATTCCTCGTCAATTATCGGTCAGCAGTCCTCCTCTCCACCGATGCACGCCCCAACCCGCCCGGACGTCCTATTTTCGGCATGGGTCCCGCCAGGAATTCCTCCCCTACCGCTGCGGATGCTCTAAGCTAGCCTCCACGTACTAGGACATACCAGAACAACATAGAATGAGTACTTAACATGAAGTTCAAACTTAGTCAAATTTAACTGGCAGCGAGTCACGCTGAACTCATTCCTTTCGTGCCGGTTCCCTTTCAGCCTGCTGCTCCCTTCCGCTCAGATAATCATAGCTCAATTCGAAGTCATCGTGTGAAGCCGGATCTTCGGGTATCCATCCAGGCAGCTCCTTTCCTTCAGCGGTCAGATTCACTATATCGGTAGAACCGTCTGTCAGTTCCTTCCCACGGGAAACCAGAAACTCCTCCACTGTGTACTTCTCATTAAACATGCCAAGATGATCAGCAAACAAGTGGAGATTGTCACATCCGGGACAGCAAGACACCACCACACCTTCCTCATATGCTTCTCGACATGATGTCTTCACTGATTTCTTGTTGCAGACTTTGTAAGTGTAGATGATACAGATGTCATGCATTGGGGATATTGCTAAAAGGTATTCAGCATGAATATCAAACCCAACACCGTTGGGATGGAGCGTTTTGTCACACTTAGGCTTCTCAACGACAGGTTCCTGATTTTCCTGCTCATCCGAGTCAGATTTGTCAAACTCCGTATCCTCATCATCAGTAAGGCTACCTACCTCCTGTCTTTGCATCCCCCAGATCAAGTTTGCTTAATGTCTCATATAACGAAGGCCCTCGTTTACCGAGCTCATATCTGCTGGAGATAGAAGACACAGAAGGAACATGTTGCCCTTCCAACATAACACGAACATGAAAAATGTCAAACATCGTATATAAAAAGCTATTTACTTAAGTAGCTTACACAGATACTTATAATGTATACAGAAACTTGTAATCGCAGTGTGAACTTGGTATAACAATCAGTAAGTATCATCAACTCAAAGATATGGGCACCGCATTGAGTCAATAAGCAGGTAAAATAGGACTAGTATTTAGTTACTATTCTCGGTTAGTCAATCAACACCTCAACATCCAGAAACTGAATTCAGTAAAAGATGACACCATCAACGCAAACAGAACCATACAAAGAATCCGAGAGCAAAAATTAAGAATCGCCAAATAAAAAAATTACTCCCAACAAATTCCAATATTTACAAAAGAACCAAAACTTTGAAAATTAGAGCACGGCCCCGATGATAAAAGACCAAAATTCTTAGAGTCTGAGGCAATATCAATCGAAATCGATCTTCTCAGATTCAGAGACAGATCTAAGTGAGAGAGCTCACTAAGACTAAGGGGGAGTGAGAGAGTTGAGCACTGGGCTAACCTTTGAAGACTTGAGCGAGGCAAGTACGCTTGCGGAACAAGAGCGAACCAATTCGAGTCTGCAACATCCGAGACGCCATGGTCGTCAAGTCTCTGTGCTCTTTCGAATTGCGAGGCGAGAAGTGGGGACGACTTTCTAAGCCAAAGCTTGAACCTTGAGGTTTTAGTGTTTAGCGTTACTACTCGCACAAATAGCCGCTGCGCTATTTATATTTTCCTTTCATTTGGAAATTGATCCGGTCCAAACTTATTTGGATAACAACATCTAAACTGTTTTCATATCTTCTTCTTCTTTTATACATAATTTTAAATTTGAGATTATTTATTTTATAGATTATTGAATAAAGATTAATTCTACAAAAAATGAATCAAAATAGAGATTTTTGGTATCCGATCTTGTCAAATAAATGAATGGTGAATTTTAACATTACAATAACACCCGTTCATTTGTTTTGCAAGATCGGATACTCAAATGATCTCCATTTTGATTCATTTTTTGTAGAGTTGATTTTCAACCAATAATCTATAGAATATTTAGCCTCAAATTTAAAATCATGAATCAAAACTAAGAGAAATAAGAACAATTTGAACTTTGGTGTCCAAATGAGTTTGAACCCAATCAAAGTATTTTGCATTTTTCTTCGTTATTTTGGTCACAAAATTGACCAAAAGCTCATGTACTAATCTATTGGCCCGGCCCAAAAACAACTCCATAGCGTGATCAGCAAGGATCTAAGATTTTAAGCTTGAATATATTCGACCTTTTTCTCTTTTTTGAAAAGATATTCGACCTTTTTTGTTTGTTGAAATTTAATTCCATAGTAGAACAAGGTGTCTAACCCAAGTACTGTAGTAGACTTCTCTCTTCTTCTTTTTTATTACTTCCCTTCTGTCCATATTATGGGTTATAATTGTACAGTATATATTATCTCTGTATAGTCACTTATGTCTTCATTTCTTGCTATGTTTACATTCATCTTTAGCACTTCTTCTAAGAATAGCAGCTGCAGACTTTATTCTATCCTGGTTCATTCTGTATTGATCAGAATATGTTTGGAATTTATGAACCGAGTGTAGTTGGATGAACATTCTCATAATCGAAAGATTCATTATGGTCAATGATATCGTCATTATGCAAACTAATTTAGGAAAATTGGATTACAAAAAGAATGTTACGATCTGTTTGTAAACTATATTGCTTACAAAATTTGACTTATGCTGGACTCTTTTTCGGCCTGATCTTTGGGCTTCATTCCGGCCAAGTCTTCAATGGTCAGATTCAGTGTATCAGCCGAACCCTTTGTCACCTCCTCCCCACGGGCAGCCAGAAAGTTTTTCACAGTAAACTTTTCTCCGAACATGCCAAGATGATCGGCAATTAAGTGATAATTATTACACCCACCACAGCGTGCCACCACCACCCCTCTCTCATATGATTCTCGAGAAGCCATCTTGACTGATCTTATGTTGCAGACTTTGCAAGTAAAAACCATGCAAAGGTCATGCCTTGGGGATGTTTTCGACAAGTATTCGGCATTTATATTAAAATCAACACCGTTCAGATGCTGCTCTTTGTCACCACTGGGTTCCAAGCTGGAAGCTTTATGCTTTTCCTCCCGAGGATCCTCATCCGTAAGACTAGCTGGCTTCGGTTCTGTCTGAATATCTCTTTTACCCATCTCATATCTGTTGAAGATAGAATACGCAGAAGGAACATGTTGTTCTTCCTTCTGCAAGAAATAACATGAAACAACCAAATTATCAATATCGTATACAGGGAAATTATTTAATTTTAACGAAGATTTTACAAGGATTTGATCAATCAAAACAAACTAAAATACTTCTCTTGTAAATTGCAACATGCTTGTTGTTACTGTGTGTCTATGTCTGTGTATAGCGTGGAAAACACACAGATTCCAAGCAAAGGATAGATATGTCTATACATCCTAAATCCTACTGCTTAATCTCGAAGACGTGAAACATGAATCATTCTAGATACTTGTGCTTTGATCAGTTCACATAACATATCATAGTTGTAGACACTATTCTCAATTAGTAATCCACACCCAACATAGACCAATACAGAGGACAGAGTCTCAGAAAGCCCCAAACTTTTTACTCTACCAACACTATTCTTAATTTTTGTTTCAAAATTTCTTTAAAAAAATCAACACCTAAAATAAGTTGGAGAATTCACCGAAAAATAAAATGTGAAGATAATAGATGTATAGGACTATAGGCAAATAATTTATATAGGACAAGAGTAAACTTCTTATTACCACTACCAGTGTAATCACTATAATCGACGATTTTTAAAAAACTATAGCCGACGAGTTTTTTCTTCATCGGACTCGTCGGCTATAGGGCTATAGTACTATAGCCAATAACTTTTTTATTTAATATTTTTTTTATATAAAAAGTCGTCGGCTATAGTACTATAGCCGACGTTTTTTTATAAAAAAACTCATCGGATATTTAGAAAGTCACTGGCTATAGTCTGTTGGCTAAAACCCGTCGGTAATAGTATAGCCGACGAGTTTTTTATAAAAAGTCATTGGCTATAGTACTATAGCTGACGACTTTTTATAAAAAAAATTAAATAAAAAAGTCGTCGACTATAGTACTATAGCCGACGAAAAAAAAACTCGTCAGCTATAGTTTTTAAAAAATCGCCGGCTATAGTGATTACGTTGGTAGTGTACTTTGTCCTTTGCACATGAGTGATGTAACTGGAACAAGATCACTCTCCGCACATTAGTGCTCTACTCATTGCAAAACTTCTCACCAAAATACATGGTTCTAAATAACGCTAGGTGGTCCTATACACTGGAGATAACTTCGAGCGTTCAAGCAGCCTATTAGACCTTTTTTTACAACAGTGGAAAAACATAAGAAAGAATTAGGCAAAACACAAAGGGTTTTGCTATTCACATGGGTAAACAACATCGAGGTCACCATTTGATAAATTTGATCGATCAAAACAACTTGTAATATCCCGATTTTTTATATTATTTATATTATTTACGAATAATTTGAGTTCGATTTGATGATTCGGTAAAAGCTTTTACTGTTGATAAGTTCCAAGGTATCTCGAGTTGACTTTTTATTAAATTGTCGAAGTCGGTTGACTTCAGATGAAAATTGCAGTATTTGTCGACACGAATTCGTAGACATGAGAATCGTCGAAAATGGAGTTACGACCAAGAAGTTTTAACGACCGAACTTTGTCGTAAAGTTTTTACCGATTTACCATAAATAGAAATAGTATATAAAGGGGTGGTTTCCATTTCGGGTAAGTGAGAAGTTTTGGGTGAGGGTTGACTTTGGTCAACTTCCACCCTCATGGAGAGAGAGAGAGAGAGAGAGAGAGAGAGAGAGAGAGAGAGAGAGAGAGAGAGAGAGAGAGAGACCAGAGGTAGTGGGGAATGAAATCTCAAAATGGAAACCAAATAATGATGAACCCTGGGCCTTAGCTGGGGATTTTAATGCCTTAACTTCCTTGAGTGAAAAAATATGAGAGAATAACACCTTTACAGTTCATATGAAAAATTTTGTTAAATTTCTGTCAAACAATGGAGTTGTTTCGATTCAAAGTAAGGGATTACCTTTTACTTGGACAAACAACCATAAAAATCACATTTGAATGTTTGAAAAGTTGGATAAAGTTTGTACAAATGCAAGATGTTTTAATACGTTTCCAAATCTAACTGTTGAGATTGGTTCTGATCACAGTCCGATGCTTATTTCCTTGGATCACATATGCAAAAAAATTACCAGAAATTTTAAACTGGAGGCAATGTGGTTGAATCATGCTGACGTTGGTAAGTTAGTCAAAAAGTTTTGGAACCACACTTTAAATGACAACCCTTTTCGAAACAATATGATGACTGCTAACAGGTTTGGTAGCCTGGCAAGAATTAGAATAGAGAAGTATTTGGTGATATTTTTCTTAAGATTAGAGATGCTAAGGAGAGAGTTAATGTTATTCAGAATTAGCTAATGTAAGACCCTAACTCTTTTCTTTTATAGGGAAGAAATACCACCATTGTAGAAGAATTAAATCAGCTCTTCAAAGATGAAGAGCTCTTCTGGGCTCAAAGATCAAAGGCCAACTTGTTGGATCTAGGTGATAAAAATACTAAGTTTTATCATACCCATACTTCAATTAGGAGGAAAAGGAATAAGATTTCCTCTATTAAGGATGAAAATAATGTTTTAATGGCCGACCCCATAAGAATTTGGGAGATAATTGTTAAGGACATAAAAAAAAGACTTCATCATAATGTCAATATTAGTTGTGATTCCATTGATGACTTTCTAAGTCAGACCCCCAAATATATCTCTGCTAGTGAAACAGGTTAGTAAAAAGGAGATTTTGGAGGCCTTGCACTCAATTGGTGGCCTCAAAGTCCGGGACCTGATGGTCTTTAGACAATTTTCTTTTAAAAGCACTGGAATGAGGTTAGGGAATTTATTATTCCAATGGTTACTGAATTCTTCCATAATGGGGCTTCTATAGAGAAGATTAATCGCACTAATATTGTCCTCATACCTAAGATAGAGGAGCATGTGTCTATTAGTCATTTTAGACCAATTAGCTTGTGCAATGTGTGTTACAAAATAATCACAAAGATAATTGTTAAGCGACTTAGACCTTGTAGATAGATATGTTTCTCAAAATCAAGGAGCTTTTGCTCTTGGTAGAGCTATCCAAGATAGTATTTTGATAACACATGAGCTTTTTTCAGATTTTACAGAACAACAAATAGAAAATGAGCTATGGCAGTTAAGATTGATTTAGAGAAAGCCTATGATTTTTCAAGCTAGAAGTATATTGAAAAGTGCCTTTGTAAATTTAGTTTTGAACCTGCTTGGATCAATCTTGTGATGAATTGCATTAAAACAATGTGTTTTTCTATTTTTGTTAATGGTAAACATGCAGGTTTCTTTAGACCATCTAGGGAAATGAGACAAGGAGACCCCTTGTCCCCTTGCATCTTCATTATTTGCATGGAACATTTCATCAGACAACTCAATTTTTTAGCTAGGAATGCTAAATCTCAAGTAGGTTTTCTTTCTTCCCCTGAAGGTTCCAGGATATCTAATCTCATGTTTACTAAAGACTATTTTATTTTTAGTAAGGCTACTTCTAAAGCAGCTAGGAACATTATTAATATCCTAAATAAGTTTGCTTTACCCTCTGGTCAGAAAATTAACTTCCACAATCTTCCATCTGCTTTGCAAATAAGATAGATTCTTCCACAAAGGTCTCTATTTCAAGCATTCTTGGAATCCAGCATAAGTGCACTATAGGCAGATATTTAAGGATTCATAACATTGTTTTCTGGAAGGATCCAATTAATACTAGAGAGCTTATTTCAAAGATCAATAATAAACTCTATGGTTGGAAGAATAACACTTTGTCTAGAGCTGGTAGGCTAGTTTTAATTAATTCTAGTATCTCCAGTATGCTAAATCATGTCATGTCTTGCTTCAAATGCCTTTTAAAGTCACTAATGCTATTAAGAAACATGCCAGAGACTTTTTTTGGGGGAAGCAGTTCTAAGTCTACTCCTGTTTCTTAGGAAAATGTTTGTACCCTTGAGAAAAATTATGGTCTCGGGGTCAGAGACCTAGCCATGTTTAATAATACTGCTATTGCTAAGATGGGATGAAAAATTCTTACTCAACCAAATAACTAGTGGGTTAAGATAATGTCTAAAAAATATTTAAGGTTGAGGACCTTCTTTATGGCAAAGAAAAGTGCTAACTCTTTTATGGCTTGGAGAGGAATCTTAGATAATAGAACTTTGTTGCAAAAATGAATAAGATGGATTGTGGGCACATGTGAGAATATTAATTTTTGGTTGTATAATTGGGCCTTTAATGAACACTTGATTAACGTAACTAGTCATAATGAGACTCCTTTAAATGTGTAGGAAAAGGTTAGTGACTACATTGAAAATAATTGTTGGAATAAGAGTAAGATGACTTCTGTTCTTCATACTGTTATTGTTCAGCACATATGCAGTTTTCCCTTGCCCATTTTTTCTCAAGAGGACTCTTTTGTTTGGGGTCCAAGTCCAAATGGTATTTACTCCATTAAAAGTGCTACTTGGATCCAGATTGAACATGTCCCTAAGCATGCTAAGGCTGGTTTTCTGAAAAAAGTTTGGGGTGCAAATATAAATCCAAAGGTAAAAAAATTTGCTTGGACCCTTATCAAAGGGCTCTTGAAAACAAGAGACAGATTGAAAAGATTTGGAATCATCAACAAAAATATTTTCCCTCTTAGTAAAAATGATGAGGAATCAATCACTTATCTCTTTTTCAAGTGTACTTATGCTCAGAAGGTTTGGAGATTGAGTGAAATATTTGTTCAAAATGTCCCTAATGATTTTGTGGGTCATTTACCATCTTGTTACAGGTACTGAAAACAACATAGTGACCCTAGAAAGAATCCTCATAACTTCTTGACAGATATGGAAGACAAATAATGATATAATTTTCAACAACAAGAGTTTTAGTGATGTTGCCATTGTAGCAGCGGCTGAAACGTTTATTACTTTATCAAGAAAGGAGATGTTGGCTTCTCCTACAAATAACATGAGAATTAAAAGCATCTTGTTGACCCCCCATCCTCAACACTTGTTGAAGATCAATATCTATGGCTCAGTCAAAACCCTTGTAATTGGACCTGCTACCAGAGCTTTTATCATTAAAGACTAGCTTGGGCACCTTATTATGGTCGAGACAAGGAACTTAGGCCATTCTTCTGTGCCTGTTACTGAGACGTCTGCCTTGAGAGATAGCCTTATTCATGCCAAAAGGAAGAAATTGAAGAGAATCTATGTATAAGGCGATTTGAAGCTTATCATTGATTGTGTCACAGAAAAAATCTCCATCCCTTGGAAGCTTTGAACAATCATTGAGGACATCAAACGTCTTGCAGAAGGTTTTGAGGAAATCAGATTCCAGCATGTCTTCCGAGAAGCAAACTTTGCAGCTGACAAGCTTGCTGATCAAGGCCACAACTGTGATAATATGAATATCTGGGAGAATATGGTTCCAGGTAGTATAGGAAGAGTTCTTCAGTTTGATCAGCTTGGGGTGGGTTGTGTTAGAGGCTGCCACATTTAGCCTCTTTTATTTTTTGTTTTTGTATCAAAAAAAAACTATTAATGAATAAAGTACAATTTCAACTATTGCATATCTATTTAATTTTCTCCTTTAACATATTATCAGCAACTCTTAAGTTGATAAACATCACTCCAAACCCTAAACAACAAAAACACCCTTAACACCTTCATCACCACTGTCGGATTCCGCTACCGTCGAAACTCCTCCATCGTTGCCAGATTTTGTGGTTCTTCCTCCTTGTTTTTACAAGTTTTTCATACCAAACATATCACCCTCAAGGTAAATTTTCTAACTTCCTTCGATTTATAAATTATGTTGCAAAACTTAATTACCGCAACACCTTAGATCTAAGTCTAGATTTAGGTTTATTATACCGTGATTTACTTTTTATGCCCTAGTTCCTATGGATTAATACACGTTTATAAAAAGTTTGATATTAGTCACGGTCTTAGGGAAGTCACAGTTATTAGTGAATATCACGGTTATTTGAGATTTCACATTGAAAAAAATGGAAGTCAATGTTTATGACTAATTGTGAAAGTCACGGTTTCTGGGTGTGGTATGAATCCACTGATTTTTGCATCGATTTTTGTGACCAAACATCATTGGTCATGGTTCTTATTCCCTAAACTTGATATTAGTGATCGTGGTTTTTTGATACTAATTACATCTCTTGTCACGTTTGTAGATGACATCAACATAGTTGGCTAAGCCTGAGTTTGACATTCTTGATCCTCAAGGAGTACAATACCATTGTTGGGTATCAGATGTTGGAAATACTCTTCTCAGTAAAAATCTTACCGATACTATCCAACCACCACCACCACCTGGTGAAAATGTTGTGACACCAACTCATGACCAACTCCAGCTCAATTTGATTCGCAAAGCTCTAGTCCTCATGTTTTTAAGGTGGCACATACATCCAGTTCTGAAAAAGTAGTTCTTTCTAAAGAATGACCCCACGGATTTTTTGGCGACTTTATGAGAAATATTCAATAATGTGCATGAAGCCCAACTTCTAGAACTACAAGAAAGATAGGATTCAATCCGTTTATTGGATTATCCAAAGATTGATGCATTCAATCTAGCTCGGTTAGAGCTACAATCAGGGTTGAGTGTTTGTGGCGTTGTAAAGACCAATTAGGCTATGATCAAGAAATCTTTAAGCATCTTCCCTACGTTCATGGATATGGCCACGCACTAATATCAAACGGATTACGAGAAAGGAATGATTAGATCATTCAGTAATCTCATGAATGTGCTGGCCAAAAAGGAGAGATATCATGAGATACTTCTCAATAACAATGTTAGGTCAGCTAGTACAAAGAAATTTCATGAGACATATAACACCAGTAAGAAGGCCCGTAAGGATAAGAAGAATGGTCGTTCTAAGCCTTACAATACTCGTGGTGGAAATAGAGTACGGGGTAGAGGTCATGGTAGAGGACATAGTCAAAATTTGACTTGGACTCACCAAGATACAAGCCAAAGTAACTCCAACAAGAATTACTCCAATTTCAGTCCTAGGAATGGTGGAAATTCTTCAAATTCTGCTTCTACAAGCTTGTCACATTACTATAGGTGTGGTTCTACCAAGCATATACATAAACAATGTCATGCATCCAAGGATGTTTAGAATGCCTACAAGACATGCAAGCAATATCTGACACATGAGACTAACTTCACTGAAGACTATGAGATGGAAGATTGCGGTGAAGTCAATCTTATTGTAGCAGATAACACAAAAGCAAGTATGGAGATTGTAGTTTTTGAGTAGTCTGTGTATTAGGCTCATATCTCTGCTATGTAATCAAGTTTTATTTTATTTTTTACTTTATTTGTAATCATGGTTTGAGACTTTGTTTAAAGTCTTGGTTTGTGGAATAAGACAATCTTTAATGTAAATTTTTCGTTGGCATAGTAATAAAATTGTGACGACCCGAACCAGAATCAGTAGAGTAATCAGCACGATTCACGAGGTTATACGTAATCGTGGTTTATCGATAACTGTGTGGTTTGCCAGTTTTGTTTACGACTTAATTATCGGCCGAGAATTTGAGTTGAGTCTCTTCTCGAGAGTTGTAGTATTCGTGATTTCGAGTTCATGGGTGGTTCCGGATGATTTTTCCGATGACCGAGGAATATAATATGATTATTTGAAGTTTCGGAATATCGACGAGTTTATCCGTTCGTATCGAATTTATCCGAATCGTAATGGTTATCCATTTTGAACCATCAATTGTCCCGAGACGCGAGTATAAATATCAGAAATAGTCGAAAAATTGTCGAAAAACACTGTTGGAAGTTTGACCAGCGTTGGCTTTCACTATTTGGGACGTTGATCGAGTTGACCGAGGAGGAAAACAGACCGTTTGGATTCCATCGCCGGACCAGCTGATTTCGGCCGTTTCAGGCCACGACCCTTGAAGGTAAAATGTTCTCCTCGTGATTCTAAACAGTTTAGAACTTGGAATTTCTTGATTTGGTTGAGAATTGAGGGAGAAATGTGGAGTTGAAATCCTTAGTTTTTCCGACCGGTTTGAGTTGTTGTGACGGCGGTGCTCCGGCCACGGGGGTAGCCGGGAATGGAGGGGTTTTGACCGTGGGGCCACGGCGAGTCCATTGGGAGTGGCCTCGTGGGCTGCAGTGCGCCGTAGGCGGCGGTTCGACGGCGAACAGCTTCGCCGGAGGAGTTGGACCACCGTGGCTTTCGAGCTGATTTCTGGCCATGGTGGTGGTTGGATGGTGGTGGCCCTTTTGGAAAAGTTGCTCACCTTGATGTAGAGATCAGTTTGGCATCTTGGTCGCCGAGAAAACTCATCGGTTGACGGCGCTCCGCCGCCAGCGGCGGCAGTCAACGCCGAAGCTCCGGCGACCCGTTGACTTTTTGGAATTCGATGTTTTTAGTGTCATTTTTCTCGTATTCGCGCCCCGATCGTCGCCTTGAGGTTTTCGAGTTGATTTGGTATCGGATTTTCAGTCGAGGGTTTCGAGTGGAGATTTCGGGAATTTCGTCGATTATTTTGCACTGTGTTGTATATTTCCGGGAATGGTTGTTTCTGTGGTGTGGTACAGTGTTGTGAGCTATGATTTTGATCAGATATATTTTATGACTATTTAGGGGATCGAGATCGTGCTTCGGGCGAGGGATCTTCCGTCGGGCCACGTGATTAGCGCGAGTGCGCGTTTTGCTCACCTGTAAGTGGACATTTCTTTTCACGGTTTGACTGCGAGTCTTTTATATACGTTTTATGAGCATGAGCATGCAGTTATGATCATGATTTAAATGAGCATATGTTTTACGATTATGCATTTACGAATATGCACCTATGAATATACATACATTTATATTATGTTTTATGCATGTGCATGGAAAGCATTTGTGATTTGGTTTACACAGAGTACAGTCTCAGTAAACAGGGTTGTATCGATACACATGGCTTCTCGGCCGATCCCCGAGTACGCTCCGGGGGGACAGATATCCTGACCCGAGGCCTTTCTGGCTTGGAATCACGTGTGGGTCTGGGATCCCATGATTCAGACTGTACTAGCGCGTGGGAGTCCATGAGTGACCCCGCGGTATTTATGATGCATGCTCTGTACGCATGGGGAGTTAGAGTCTCCCTCGTGTACCATTTTATTTTTATGCATTTAGACTCGCATATGTTTTTATAACATATATTATTCGGCGAAAGATATTTATTTTCGTCCACTCACTCTAACGGTTTTCATGTCTTTCCCCTGGGCTTTTCGGTTTCTGTGCCCAGTTTGTAGTTCAGATTCTGGTGTCTTACGTCGTGGTTGGAGGCTAGTTGTTCGAGCTACCTGTGTTTTCCAGTAGGTTTCTTGTTTCGCCTACTGTTGTGTATTTTGTATATATATACACTAGAGGTCGCTCTGATACGTTCTGATACATGTTTTATACGGTTTTTCCCGGATATATTATATATTACAGTTATGTTTACTGTTTATTGATATTGAATTGATATTGAGAAATTCGGATGGGATTGGTGCCCATGGTTTGGCTTTTGTGGCATAGGATGAAGTGTTATTTTCCGAGTGCAGGTAATGGCAATTCCGCGTTAGTAGCGTTACTCTGCCGAAATTTTTATAGTTTTTTGATGGTTCACGTTTTCAGAAGGGGTTTGATTCCGGTTTAGGAAACTAAATCGGGGTTGGGTCCTTTCAACTTGGTATCAGAGCATTAGGTTGTCAGATTCTATAGACTCTTGTAGTTGTGACGCTTAGGGTATTTGAGTTGGTACAGCATGACTGGAGTGATGACCCGACTGGCCAGCGGTACTCATCAATACTTCGGGTGTTGTGTATTCTCAAATATCTGAGGTCTCATGATTACGTTCCTTCTTCTTGTACCTAATGCTTGTCTTGTATCAGTAGGATGCCTCCTCGACGTGGTCCCCGTGTTGATCGGGAAGAGAATCCTGATATGGATCGCCAGACGCATGACTTGCTGATGCGAGTGTTGCGTTTGGAGGAGCGTTTTGACCTTGTGGTCAAAGCTCGTACTGCTGGTGCAACTGTCTTTTCGGGTTCAGCTGATCCAGAGATATGTGAGGCATGGTTGGTTCAGGTTGAACGGGTTTGTGAGCGTCTGCGTTTTACCCCTGAGCAGATGACAGTAGCAGCAGTTGGTTTACTTGAGTCAGATGCATACTTCTGGTGGGTTAGCACCGACAGAGTTCTAGTTGATACTCCGTGGACTTTGTTCCGAGATCTGTTTATGCGGAGATACTTCAACCAGGCTACCCAACAGCGGAAGTATGAGGAGTTCACGAACTTGAGACAGGGCCGTATGTCTGTGCTTGAGTACCGGGACAGGTTTACCCGCTTATCTCGTTTTGCGCGTGACATGGTGGCTACTGAGGAAGCCAAGTGCCGCAGATTTGAGCTGGGTTTGAACTTGAACATCAAGGGGACTCTGACTACGATGCCTCGGAATAACTTTGATGAGTTTGTCAGTGCAGCACTCCGAGGTGAGGATATCGAGAAGGAGAGGCAGATGAGGTACGAGGCTAGACGGTTTGAGGAGGGTGGACCGAGTCAGGGGCCTTCAAAGAGGCAAAGTTCTGATACTTCTGGTTCGGCTTCATCCTCGGGTAGTGGACCATATAGATCAGCAGCTAGTGCATCGAGACAGAGGCAGAGATGGAGGAGAGATCGACCGCAGCGACCACAGTCTAGTGGGGGTTCTAGCGGTTCCAGTTACCCTTGACGACCTTTTGGCACTTTTGCTACACCGAGGGAGTACCCATTGTGCAATTTGTGCAATAGGTATCATATTGATCCATGTCAGCGGGGTACCCTCAACTGTTATCATTGTGGCCAGGTGGGTCATTTTGCGAGGGAGTGTCCTCAGTTAGTTGGTGTTGGTGGGCAGGCAGCCCAGAGTCCCAGAGGAGAGCGAGGTGCCACTTCGGGAGCTTGACCAGTACAGTTTGCGGGCCATGGAGGACAGCCGGGACAGCCTCAGCGTGGACGACCAGGCGGACAGGCGAGGGTTCATGCCATGACTTTGCGAGAGGGCAGAGCTTCACCAGAGGTCGTTATCGGTACATTGCATATCTTTGGTATTCCAGTACTTACATTGTTAGATCCAGGTGCCACACATTCATTCGTGTCATATAGACTATCATCATTAGCTACGGTACATGTGTCTCCACTTCCGGGGTTGTGGAGAGTGTTGTATCCGTCTAGTGAGATTGTGAGTATTGGTTGGGTGTATCGAGACTGTGAGATTTTTATTCGAGGCCATGGTTTAGCCGCAGATTTGTTGTTGCTTGATATTGTCGACTTTGATTTGATCTTGGGTATGGACTTCTTAGAGACGCATTGGGCCATGTTTGACTGTCACAAGAAGGAGGTCACGTTTCGACGACCAGGCTTTCCCGAGATATTGTTTCGCGGCGAGAAGAACACTTCACTACCATGCTTGATTTCCGCGATGAAGGCGGATCAGATGATGAAGAAGGGTTGTGTTGCTTACTTAGCTCATGTGGAAGATACTACGACTGTTGTGCCGGACCTTGGTGGTATTGAGGTTGTTTATGAGTTCCTGGATGTGTTTCTGGAGGAGTTACCAGGCATACCTCCAGTTCGGGAAATTGATTTCACTATTGAGCTATTGCCGGGTACAAGACCCATTTCACAAGCACTGTATCGTATGGCGCCAGCAGAGTTGAAAGAGGTACAGATTCAGCTCCAGGAGTTGCTAGAGAAGGTTTCATTCGACCCAGTGTTTCGCCATGGGGTGCCCCGGTTTTGTTTGTACGGAAGAAGGATGGATCTATGCGGTTGTGCATCGACTACCGGAAGCTGAATCAGGTTACAGTGAAGAACAAGTATCCATTTGCCGCGGATTGATGATTTGTTCAATCAGCTCAAGGGAGCTTCAGTCTTTTCAAAGATTGATCTTCGATCCGGATATCACCAGTTGAGAATCCGAGAGTCTAATGTGGCCAGGACAGCTTTCAGATCGCGGTATTGGCACTATGAGTTTTTGGTTATGCCGTTTGGGTTGACCAACGCCCCCGCAGCTTTCATGGACTTGATGAATCGAGTGTTCAGACGGTTTCTGGACAAGTTCGTGATTGTATTTATCGATGATATTTTGATCTATTCCAGGAGTGTGGGCCAGCATAAAAAGCATTTGCGAGCGGTGTTGCGGACTTTGCGTGACCATCAGTTGTTTGCAAAGTTTAGCAAGTGCGAGTTTTGGCTGGACAGTGTGAAGTTTCTGGGGCATGTGATATCGGCTGAGGGAGTCAGTGTTGATCCTGACAAGATCGAGGCCGTGTTGAATTGGAGTAGACCTACCACTGTACCGGAGATCTGGAGTTTCATGGGTTTGGCAGGCTACTACCGGCGGTTTGTACAGGATTTTTCTCGGATTTCTACCCCACTGACCAGGTTGACGAAGAAAGGCGTCAAGTTTGAGTGGTCAGATGCATGTGATGAGAGTTACTTACTTCTGAAGGAAAAGTTGACTACTGCACCGGTTCTGACATTACCAGACGACAGCGGTGAGTTTGTGGTTTATAGTGATGCGTCGAAGTTTGGACTAGGTTGTGTGCTGATGCAGCATGGCAGAGTTGTAGCCTACGGTTCCAGGCAGTTGAAACCACACGAAGTCAACTATCCGACCCATGATTTGGAGTTGGCCGCTATTATGCTAGCGTTGAAGAATTGGAGACATTACTTATACGGGGCCCAGTGTAAGATCTACACCGACCACAAGAGTTTCACCTACTTACGGACGCAGCCAGACTTGAACATGAGACAACGCCGGTGGATGGAGTTGATCAACGACTACGATTGCACTTTCGAGTACCATCCAGGAAAGGCCAATGTTGTTGCCGATGCACTTAGCCGGAAATCCGGATCTTCGTTGTTCCATGTGTGTGTGGCTAGAGTGTCTATGTTAGCCGAGCTTCGGGCTACGGGTGCCGAGTTCGAGTGGGATGACGAGGGAGCCTTGTTAGCCAGTTTTCAGGTTCGACCCGTATTGGTTGATCAGGTTCGGGAGGTTCAGGATTCAGATTCCTACTTGTTGGGCAAGAAGACCATGATACGGAATGGTATGCCTACAGAGTTTCGGTTGAGTGACGACGGTATATTGCTTTTCAGAGGCAGGTTGTGTGTGCCCCGAGATGAGAGTCTGAAGAAGGAGATTCTGGATGAGGCCCATTGTTCTGCGTATGCGATGCATCTCGGAGGTACGAAAATGTTTTGTATACTTCGAGTGTATTACTGGTGGCGCAACATGAAGCGGGAGATTGTCGCATATGTGAGCCGATGTTTAATCTGTCAGCAGGTTAAAGCGGAGAGGCAGAAACCTGCAGGGAAGCTACAGCCACTGGAGATTCCGGTTTGGAAGTGGGAGCACATTACCATGGATTTCGTTTATCAGTTGCCACGTACTTCAGCTAGCAACACTGGTATTTGGGTTATTGTGGATCGACTGACGAAATCTGCTCATTTTCTCGCACTTTCGGGGAAGATATCAGTGGACAGATTGGCCAAGCTGTATTTGTCGGAGATTGTTCGTCTACACGGTGTGCCTGCGTCTATTATTTCTGACCAAGATAGTCAGTTTACCTCTGAGTTTTGGCAGGCATTGCAGCGAGCCATGGGCACGAGATTGCGTTTCAGTACAGCTTTTCATCCTCAGACTGACGAGCAGTCTGAGCGGACTATACAGACACTTGAGGATATGTTGCGGTCATGTGTGTTGCAGTTTCGCGGGAATTGGGATCAGCAACTGCATTTGATAGAGTTCGCCTACAACAACAGCTATCAGGCCAGTATCGAGATGGCACCGTACGAGGCCCTGTACAGGAGGCAGTGCCGCACTCCGTTATGCTGGAGTGAGGTGGGCGAACGATGTCTTATTGGCCCTAATCTGGTGAAAAGCACCATGGACGACGTCCAAATTATCCGGGACAGATTGAAGATCGCCCAGGATCGTTAGAAGAGTTATGCGGACGTGAGGAGGAAGAGTCTCGAGTTTGAGGTTGGTGATTGGGTCTTCCTGAAACTATCTCCATGGAGGGGTGTTGTGCGTTTCGGGAAGCGTGGCAAGCTTCGACCACTGTACATTGGTCTGTACGAGATCACCGAGAGGGTTGGAGCTGTTGCTTACAGGCTTGAGTTGCCAGTTGAGATGGCTCATGTTCATGATGTTTTTCACGTTTCGATGTTGCGAAAGTATATCTCAGATCCATCACATGTGTTAGCGCCACAGCAGCTACCGATTCGAGAGGATTTGACATATGTTGAGGAGCCGGTAAAGATTCTCGATCGTCGTGAGTAGGAGTTGAGGCACCGTGTTATACCACTGGTGAAAGTCTTATGGCAGAATCACTCGGTTGAGGAGGCCACCTGGGAGACTGAGTAGCGTATGCGGGAGCAGTATCCTCATCTGTTCACTTGACAGGTACGTAAATTTCGAGGTCGAAATTTTTTTAAGGGGGGTAGATTTGTGATGACCCGAACCAGAATAAGTAGAATAATCAGCACGATTCACGAGGTTATGCGTACTCGCGGTTTATCGATAACTGTGTGGTTTGCCGGTTTTGTTTACGACTTAATTATCGGCCAAGAATTTGAGTTGAGTCTCTTCTCGAGAGTTGTAGTATTCGTGATTTCGAGTTCGTGGGTGGTTCCAGATGATTTTTCCGATGACCGAGGAATATAATATGATTATTTGAAGTTTCAGAATATCGACGAGTTTATCCGTTCGTATCGAATTTATCCGAATCGTAATGGTTATCCGTTTTGAACCGTCGATCGTCCCGAGACGCGAGTATAAATATCTGAAATAGTCAAAAATTGTCGAAAAACACTGTTGGAAGTTTGACCAGCATTGACTTTCACTATTTGGGGCGTTGACTGAGGAGGAAAACGGACCGTTTGGATTCCATCGCCGGACCGGCTGATTCCGGCTATTTCAGGCCACGACCCTTGAAGGTAAAATGTTCTCCTCGTGATTCTAAACAGTTTAGAACTTAGAATTTCTTGATTTGGTTGAGAATTGAGGGAGAAATGTGGAGTTGAAATCCTTGGTTTTTCCGGCCGGTTTGGGTTGTTGTGATGGTGGTGCTCAGGCCACGGGGGTGGCCGGGGATGGAGGGGTTTTGACCGTGGGGCCACGGCGAGTCCATTGGGAATGGCCTCGTGGGCTGCCGTGCGCCGTAGGCGGCGATTCGACGGCGAACAGCTTCCCCGGAGGAGTTGGACCACCGTGGCTTTAGAGCTGATTTCCGGCCACGGTAGTGATTGGATGGTGGTGGCCCCTTTGGAAAAGTTTCTCGCCTTGATGTGGAGATCAGTTTGGCAACTCAGTTGCCGAGAAAACTCACCGGTTGACGGCGCGCCGCCGCCGGTGGCGGCAGTCAACGCCGGAGCTCTGGCGACCTGTTGACTTTTTGGAATTCGATGTTTTTAGTGTCATTTTTCTCGTATTTGTGCCTCGATCGTCGCCTTGAGGTTTTCGAGTTGATTTGGTATCGGATTTTCAGTCGAGGGTTTCGAGTGGAGATTTCGGGAATTTCGTCGATTATTTTGCACTGTGTTGTATATTTTCGGGAATGGTTGTTTCTGTGGTGTGGTACAGTGTTGTGAGCTATGATTTTGATCAGATATATTTTGTGACTATTCAGGGGATCGAGATCGTACTTCGGGCGAGGGATCTTCCGCCGGGCCACGTGATTAGCGCAAGTGCGCGTTTTGCTCACCTGTGAGTGGACATTTCTTTTCACGGTTTGACTGCGAGTCTTTTATATACGTTTTATGAGCATGAGCATGCAGTTATGACCATGATTTAAATGAGCATGTGTTTTACGATTATGCATTTACGAATATGCACCTATGAATATACATACATTTATATTATGTTTTATGCATGTGCATGAAAAGTATTTGTGATTTGGTTTACACAGAGTACAATCTCAGTAAACAGGGTTGTATCGATACACATGGCTTCTCAGCCGATCCCCGTGTACGCTCTGGAGGGGACATATATCCTGACCCAAGGCCTTTCTGGCTTGGAATCACGTGTGGGTCTGGGATCCCGTGATTCAGACTGTACTAACGCGTGGGAGTCCATGAGTGACCCCGCGGTATTTATGATGCATGCTCTATACGCGTGAGGAGTTAGAGTCTCCCTCGTGTACCATTTTATTTTTATGCATATAGACTCGCATATGTTTTTATAACATATATTATTCGGCGAAAGACATTTATTTTCATCCACTCACTCTAACTGTTTTCATGTCTTTCCCCTGGGCTTTTCGGTTTCCGTGCCCAATTTTCAGTTCAGATTCTGGTGTCTCACGTCGTGGTTGGAAGCTAGTTGTTCGAGCTACCTGTGTTTTCCAGTAGGTTTTTTGTTTCGCCTACTGTTGTGTATTTTGTATATATATACACTAGAGGTCGCTCTGATACGTTCTGATACATGTTTTATATGATTTTTCCCGGATATATTATATATTACAGTTATGTTTACTGTTTATTGCTATTGAATTGATATTGAGAAATCCGGATGGGATTGGTGCCCACGGTTTGTCTTTTGTGACATAGGATGAAGTGTTATTTTCCAGGTGCAGATAATGGCAATTCCACGTTAGTAGCGTTACTCTGCCGAAATTTTTATGGTTTTTTGTTGGTTCACGTTTTCAGAAGGAGTTTGATTCCGGTTTAGGAAACTAAATCGGGGTTGGGTCATTTCAAAAATTTCTTCCTTTTAGTATATGAAAGTGTTAAGAATGGTTATTTTCATATATATTGCTTGAATGATTCAAAATATACAATATTTAATGGCACTATCAGTGTTGAATTCAGGATTCAAAGTTCGGTAAGCCTAATTTTCAAAGTTATGTTAATGAATCTCGAGGTACGAGAGAGATATTTTGTGTGTGTGTGATTAAACCTTATAATATGATCTTTAGACTAACAAAGACTATCTTCTTATAAGAAACAAAAGACATGTCACACACTTAACCATGATTTAGTTTAGCTACCGAGTAGTTGCATGTGTTCTAGTAACTTTGACGATAGTATGCTCGAAGTCACAAAGACTAAATAAGAAACGAGGAAGCGGAGAACAACACAACAAAACTTCAACAATATTACAAAAGAGATATGTTAGAACGAAATGAGCAACGGGGACTCAATGATTTTGGATTAATTTCTCCTCTTGTTTTTCTTTTTAATTATGTAGTGATTAGTAAGAGTAGTAATACTATTTTTCACTCTCAAAAACTCACCAGGGTTTAAGCCAATGGCTAGATTCACCACTGGACATCATGACACCAAAATATCATAAAAACGAGACAAAAAGATAGCATAGTTTGATCTCATGGAATTTTTGACCCGTTGTGATTCTCTCTCGATCCATCATCGAAAATACCGTCCGTCACGACAAAAAAAAGGCTCAGAAAAAAAATTCATATCCTCTCCTACTACTATGCTTGGTAGTCTATATCAGATGTAGTTTTACATCAGTTTTTGTCTTGCCATGAGACACAATCTACAAGAGTCCTTTGGACCGG
Source organism: Geum urbanum (assembly GCA_946800695.1). Classification (NCBI taxonomy): domain Eukaryota; kingdom Viridiplantae; phylum Streptophyta; class Magnoliopsida; order Rosales; family Rosaceae; genus Geum; species Geum urbanum. The sequence continues at coordinate 31,460,443 of OX327017.1, forward strand.
CCACATGTTGTTTTATATCAGTTTTTGGATGTTATCTTGATCAACACTCCAATCAAACCTGCTAAGTTTTCAAAATATTTAGGCCAACGATTTTCAATTGGAAAAATATTGTGAGAATGGAAAAGAAAACTTGTGTGTCATCTACGAAAATTGGGGAAGAAACAACATAATGGAGAAGTTTATGAGGATTTATAGTGGTTTATTACCGTAGTTCGGATAATTAATCCAAATGCAGTCACTTATATTACTATGGGTGACTTGGCCTCATATAAGCTTTGACATTATGATGATCAAGATATTGAAAAATTCTCATGGTTATCGGTTCTTAAAAGTAAAGAAGCATGTGGGAATACTTAAAACCATCGGTCAAGATGAAGGACTGGTATTACTTCACTCGGTCTAGGCTCAGTCTCCAAGACAAGTGCAACATTTTTCCAGCGACATACTACTGAGGCATTATGCATTTTTTCCATCAGATGCCTTTATGGCAAAATCCAATGCACATTGCTCATTTTGCACAGCTTACTTATTAGCAAAGTGATAGGCATGACCTTCTTTTGCTATGGACATAACTTCCATTCATTCACAGATTCTAAGACTGTATTTGTGGACCAATCAAACCGGTATACGGACTATGTTATGGTTTTAGTTGCTGCATCGATGCTTTAGTCACACGTCATTTTACTATCCACATGGTATGTTGCATTTACAAAATTCCTAGCACAGATTATTAAGTTTTGGGTTCACCACCCAAACAATCCAATCAGGTCTATTATATTGGATAATGCTGGAGAGTTACATCAACATCTTTTGTTGATTACTACATGTCGATTGGAGATTGAAGTTGAACATCCCGGTTTCCCCATGTTCATTCATAGAACGGTCTTGCAGAGGCAAAACCAAGCGGTTACAACTTGTGGCCAAAGCTTTGGTAATGCCTAATATTTACTGATATCTACTTAAGGATATGTAGTGTTACATGCGGCTATGCTTATTCTCTTGAGACCTATAACCCACCAACCATTCAGTGCGTACTAGTTGGTAACTAGATACAAGCTTGATATATCACATCTACGCATCTCTGGTGGCACGATACATGTGCCTATTATGCTTCCACTACGTATAAAATTGGGTCATCAATCACGAGTATGCATTATGTTGGTTTTGAATCTCCAACGATTGTCTGCAATTTAGAACTTTTGATAGGAGATCTATTTACTGCTTATTTTGCAGAATGTCACTTTGATGATACATACTTCTCACCGTTATGGGGAGTTAATGACGATGTTAGTAAACAAAAAAATGTCACCAAGTTAAATAAATGCTAATGGTATTATGAACAGTTCTTCCATAATCATTGATGATACATTTACTTATTCCATTGCTCAGAAATTAACGACGATTAAGTAGAACTTCGCTCTGTTGCGGGTTGTCAACGTAGAGAAAATTGACTAATATGAAAAGTTGCAATCTAGGCTAAACTGGACTCTCTTACAAAAGAAAAGTTTTCGGTATGGTAGTACTATAACCACCGAATGGTAAGTCAGTTAGACACAAATGAGTCTTTGTTTGGAAGCACAATGAGAAGAACTTATGGCGCAATGATTTTCTCAATTCCCTAATATTGATTATAAGGAGATGTATTCTCTGGTTATAGACACCACTACTTTCCGAAACCTTAATAGTTTGGTAGTATCCAAAAAACTGAGTATGTAGCTAATAGATGTAGTTACAACATATCTCTATGAAGATCTTGATTCAGAGATATACATGAGAGTGCTGGTTTGCATGATTATACCCAATTCAAGTAACTCTAAACCACGGAGTGCTCATGTGTTCCAATTGAGATGTTTACTACTCTAAGTGACTACTTGATTGAGAATGGATACAAGAATGATAAGTTATGCCCATGCGTGTTCAATAAATGAACAAGTTTTTTGAGATTATAGATTTTGGTATAACTCGATTTTGTCTCAGTTTAGAGATGGAACATCGAGTTTGTGGAATTCTTATTCACCATTTTGCTTATGTCTAAATCAGGCAATGGACGAGCACACCCTTTTAGTACATCAATGGTTGTTTGCAGTCTATAACCCAAAAGGATCTATTTCAACTGAATGATGATGTTGAGGAAATTTTTGGAGCTGAGATTCTATATCTTAGTACAGTTAGAGCTTGGTTATATATAGCTTGGTGCACACATCCAGACATTGCCTTCACGATCTGCCCCTACGCAAAGTCATTGGAATGGAGTAAAACACAACTTTAGGTACTTGAAGGGATCCTTTGACTTTGGCTTATTCTTTTCCTACTAAGAAACCAAAGAGAAACTTGAAATTCTGGGAAAATGAACGATTGAAACGTAGCTTTCAGATTCTGGGATTTTCGGCTCGTCAAGTGGTTCTCTTGACCCGTCGAATGGAAGCCCCTAGATCGACCAGAGCATGTCTCTCGACCCCGTTCGAGTGAATCCTTCAACTTGTCGAAGAAAGCTCCGGCTTCAAGCATTGTACCTCCATTCAATGTGATCCCCTACTCAGAGATAACATGTGATGTCTTGGTTGGTTTTACTGATGATGGGTATCTCTCTGACCCATATAAAAGAACGTTCTCAAACAGGTTATGTATTCACCATGGGGAACATGGCAATTTCTTGGAGATGAACAAACAAAACCATTGTTGCTACTTCCTCAGATCATTATGAGATTATAGTTGTGCATGAAGCGGTTAAGGAGTGTGTATGGTTTAGGTCAATTATACACCACATTCAAGGCTTTAATGGATTACCATCTACTACGACAACACCAACTTGCATATTTAAGGATAATGCGGCTTGCATTGTCCAAATGAAGTTGGATTACATTAAGGGTGGTTATACTAAACATATTTCGCCAAAGTACATCTTCAATTAGCAACAACAGAGGTTACTAAATATCCATGTGAACCAATTTGATTCAGCGGATAATGTTACAGACTTGTTTATCAAGTTTCTAACAAAATCTACATTTGTGATGCATGTGAGATGCATTAGAATGAGAAGATTCTCTGAACTCCAAGATTGAGTTACTGATCGAGGGTAGTTCATTTCGTAGACATTAGGGGGAGTCTACATCACATGTGGTCACTTTTGTAGTTGATGTGTTGTAGTCTTTTTCCCTTAGACCAAGCTTTTGTTTTACCCATGAGGTTTTTTTATGCTTGACAAAGTTTTTAGTGAGGCAATATGTTATGCATCATATATTAGGATCGTGACACAAGAGAGGGTATTCCAAGAAAAATATTTCTGGTATATCGGTGTGTGTCTTGTCCTAATTAGAATAAAAGTATATATTCTCGCAATCCCTGATTTATAGGAAGATTGATTGTAACAAATTGTAATGTCTATATTTAAGGTCATCTATCAATGAATAGAGTATAGTTTCAGTTTATTAGGTATCTATTTACTTTTCTCCTTCAACACTCTTTAAATTTCTCTAAACTTAATTAAAAAATGAAAATTTAATTATAATTTCAAAATCAAAAATAAATAAACAACAAACTGACTTTTTTTTAATAAATAGTTAAAGGATTAGGCAATATTAGCTCCTCAATGACAACCGATTTGGGGCGTCGAGCACCCACCCACTACTGGGAACCTACCGCCCATCCCTTTAACCAAATTTAATGATCAAACGAAAAAAAAAATACAAATAGGAGAGGGAGACAAAAACAAAAACCTCCCCATAAAGTCAAAGATAATAAAAGAAATTGTAGCTAATTCAATAAGCAAACTGCATGAAATGAATGTCAGTAAGTAGTAAGCAGCAAGAGCAAGCCTCTAAAGAAAACTTAACCATCAGACACCTCCACAAGCCATGAAGTGTATGGTCCTAAAATAGATACCTCCAGATAATAATCTCCGACTTAGTAAAAAGACGTCCCGACATCCATCGCCGCGTTGAAAACTTAACTAAAATTATAATTTGGAAGATCTGTTAGGTCACGACCATCCGCAGACATAGCACAAGGAGGCCAAATATCCCACCAATGAACTCCAGCATGATCAACTCCATAATTAGCCAAACGATCTGCAATCTGATTTTCTTCTCTATAAATATGCAAAATTTTCACACGCATGGATGATAAGAGTGAACAACAGTTAAGCCAACATATAGAGAGACGCACGTCATAGAATGTCTAAAAATGTAGTCCAATGTCACAAAATGGTCATAGAACGTCCATAGTATGTTTTAAAACGTCATACATTGTCATAAAACGTTATAGATTTTCGTAAAATATCCATAGAAAGTTCTATAACGTCATATAACACTCATCGGATGGCACGAGGTATCTATGCAAATTGAGTAATACCCCGAGTCTTGCCCTTTGGTGGGAGCTAGTGTTCCAGTGCATAGAATCTTATTTATGCAAATTGGTTGGAATGTCCTAAAAGGTCACAAAACGTCAAAGTCATAAAATGTCACAAAATGGTCATAGAAAATCATTAAACGTTGTATAATTAATATCACAAAATTGTCATAGAATGTCATAAAACGTCATAGATTGTCATAAAACATCATTAAATGTCACAAAATATTCATAGAATGTCATCTAACGTCGTAAAATATCACAAAATATCATAAAAGTCATAGAATGTCGCAAAATGATGTAAAATGTCTCAAAATGTCTACAAAATTTCATAAAACGCCGAAGAAAAACTTAAAACTTTCTAAAATGTCATAAAACGTCGAAGCAAGTCATAAAATATCATGGAATGTCAACAAAAAACCATAAAAATTCATAAACGGTCGTAGAATGACACAAAATGTCCATAATATGTCATAAAATATCACAAAATGTATAATACAATGTCATAAAACGTCATAGAGTGTCATAAAATGTCGAGGAATGTCATAGAACAATAGAAAATGTTATTTAATGTCACAAAATGACCATAAAATGTCGGAAAAAAAAACTTAAAACTTTTTAAAATAGCACAAAACGTCAAAGAAAGTCATAGAACGTCATAGAATGTCACAAAATATCCATCGAAGGTCATAAAACGTCGTAAAATGTCATATGCGTCTTAGAATGTCACAAAAAATTCATAAAATGTCATAAAACGTCATAGAATGCCGTCAAATGTCACAATATGGCCATAGAATGACATAAAACATGGAAGAAAGATCTAAAACTTTCTAAAATGTCACCAACGTCAAACAAAGTCATAAAACAACATAGAATGTCACCAAATGGTCATAAAAAGTCACAAAATGGTCATAGAATGTCACAAAATGTCTGTAAAATGTCATAAAACGTTATAGAATGTCAAAAAAATGTACAGAAAATGTCATACAAAATGTTATAGAGTATCGTAAAATGTCTATAGAAAGGTATAGAACGTCATCCAATGTCACAAAATGTCTATAAAATGTTGTAAAATGTCTATAGAATGTCACAATATTGCCATAGAATGACATAAAACGTAGAAGAAAACCTAAAACTTCCTAAAAGGTCACAAAACGTCGAATAAAGTCATAAAATATCATAAAACATCATAGAATGTCACAAAATATCATAAAACATCGTAAAATGTCATAAAATATCATAGAATGTCATAAAATGTCGTACAATGTCACAAAATGGGCATAGAATGTTATGAAACGTCGAAGAAAAACTTAAAACTTCCTAAAAGGTCACAAAATGACTTTAGAAAGTCATACAACGTCATAGAATGTCACCAAATGGCCATAGAAAGTCATTAGGCATCGTAGAATGTCATAAAATAGTCATAGAAGGTCCTAAGCCCAACATATCGTTGAGCGTCACTTAATAGCCATAGAATGTCATAAAACGTTGAAGAAAAACCTAAACATTTCTAAAAAGTCACAAAATGTCAAAGAAAGTCATAAAATGTCTTAAAATATCATAATATGTTCATATAATGACATAAAATGTCGTAAAATGTCTACTAATAGTCATAAATATCATAAAACGTCGAAGAAAGTCATTGAATGGCTGTAGAAAGTTATAAAACGTCATAAAATATCGTAAAATGACATAAAACGTCATAGAATGTCATAAAATATCGTAAAAAGTCATTGAATGGATATAGAAAGCATAAAATGCCGTAAAAAAGTCATTGAATGGCTATAGAAAGACATAAAACGAAATAGATGTCATAGAATATCATAAAACGTTAATGGTCATAAAATGTCATAAGTTGTCATAAAACGTCATAAAATGTTGTAAAATATAGTGGAAAGTCATAAAATGTCATAAAATAAAAAATCATAGAAAGTTATAAAATGGCATAGATGTTGTAAATTGTCACCTAATAGCCATAGAATCTCACAAAACATCAAAGAAAGTCACGGAATGGCTATAGAAAGTCATAAAACGTCATAGATGTCATAGATGTCATAGAATATCATAAAACGTTATTAAATGGTCATAAAATGTCATAAGTTGTCATAAAACATCATAAAATGTTGTAAAATATAGTGGAAAGTTATTAAATTACTATAGAAAGTCATAAAATGTCATAAAATAAAATATCATAGGAGTTATAAAATGGCATAGATGTTGTAAATTGTCACCTAATGGCCATAAAATCTCACAAAACGTCAAAGAAAGTCACTGAATGGCTATAGAAAGTCATAAAACGTCATAAAATGTCATAAAAGACATAAAACGTCATAGAATGTCGTAAAATATCGTAGAAAGTCATTTAATGACTATTTTTTTTTAAAGTAGTCATTTAATGACTATAGAAAGTCATAAAATGTCGTAAAATATTGTAGAAAGTTATTGAATGACTATAAAAAGTCATAAAACATAATAGAATGTCGTAAAATATCGTAGAAAATCATTAAATGACTATATAAAGTCCTAAAATGTCATAAAACGTGTCGTAAAATGTCGTAACAGTCATTGAATCACTATTAAAAGTCATAGAAAGTCATAAAATGCCATAGAATATCGTAAATTGTCATAAAACGTCATATAATGTCGTAAAATGTCGTAAAACGTCATTAAAGACTATAAAAAGTCATAAAATATCATAGAATATCGTAGAAGACCATAAAACGTCGTAAAATATCATAAAATGTAATTCTAAGTCATTGAATGACTATAGAATGTCGTCAAACGTCATAAAAAATCATAAAATGGTATTAGAAGGTTACAAAACGACATAGAATGTCACAAAACATCATAGAAAGTTATAAAATGGCAGTAGCAAGTCATAAAACGTCATAAAATATCAAAAAATTACCATAGAAAATCATAAAAACGTCATAGAATATCACAAAATAGCAATAAAATGTCAAAAAACATCGTATAATGTCACAAAACGTCTTAGAATGTTACAAAATGTTCATAAAATGTCGTAAAATAGCCATAAAATGTCACAAAATGACTATAGAATGTCATAAAACATCGAAGAAAAACTTAAAACTTCTTAAAAGGTCATAAAACGTCGAAGAAAGTCATAAAACGTTGTTAAATGTCACAAAATGTCCATAAAATGTCATAAAACGTCGTATAATGTCATAAAACTTCGTAGATTGTCACATAATGTCCATAGAATGTCATAAAATATTATAGAATGTCACAAAAATGTCCTTAGAATATCATAAAACGTCATAGAATGTTGTAAAATGTCGTCGAATATAAAAAAAATGACCATAGAATGTTATAAATAGGCGAAGGAAAACCTTCAACCTCCTAAAAGGTCATAAAACGTCATAGAATGTAACAAAATGTCTACTGAATGTCATAAAATGTCGCAGAATGTCACAAAATGTCCATATAATATCATAAAATGTCATAGAATTAAATTACTATAGAAAGTCATAAAAGGCCGAAGAAAAATATAAATTGTTATAGAAAGTCATTAAACTTAATTACCAAACAGGAACTTATTTTTGCAATTTACTCTCTGCATTGCCAAACAAGAAAGAAGTTTCTCAATCATTTTTTTTAAACTACTTCTCAATTTTTTCTTTTACAATAATTGTAGATCAGGCAGGTTGTTATGCGATTTTCTTTTAGTTATTTATATATCACGACAATTTATTTCTTGCCTTTTCCTATTGCCATTTATGACGTTTCTGAATTTTATGGCTATTTTGTGACTTTATATTATATTTAATTACTTCGAATGACATTTTAGGACTTATGTTGATCATTACGACATTTCCGAACAATTATCTGATTTTCTATGACATTTTAAGATTGTTAATTGTCATTTTATGACTACCGACAAGATGAGAGAGTAGCGAAATTGATTTTTAGGTTAATTTTTTTATATAATTATGTCATAAAATATCGTAGAATATCACAAAATGTCCGTAAAATGTCATAAAACATCATAGAATGTTGTAAAATGTCGTCGAATATAAAAAAAATAACCATAGAATGTTATAAATAGTCAAAGGAAAACCTTAAACCTCCTAAAATGTCATAAAACGTCATAGAATGTAACAAAATATTTACTGAATGTCATAAAACGTCGTACAATGTCACAAAAATGTCCATATAATATCGTAAAATGTCATAGAATTAAATTACTAAAATGTCGAAGAAAAATATAAATTGTCATATAAAGTCATTAAACTTAATTACCAAACAAGAACTTACTTTTTTAATTTACTCTCTGGATTGCCAAACAGGAAAGAAGCTTCTCAATCATTTTCTTTTACAATAATTGTCGATCAAGTAGGTTGTTTTGCGATTTTTTTTTTAATTATTTCCATTTCACGACAATTTTTTTCTTGACTTTTCCTATTGCCATTTATGATGTTTCTGATGGCTATTTTGTGACTTTATATTATATTTAATTACTCCATATGACGTTTTATGACTTATGTTGATGATTATGATGTATCTGAACAATTATATGATTTTCTATGACATTTTAAGATTGTTAATTGACATTTTATGACTGCCCACAACGGGAGAGAGTAGCGAAATCAATTTTTAAGTCAATTATTTATATAATTATTTATCCCACGAGAATTTTTATGTAGAAAGTAGTCTCAAATTATTTTTTAACAGAGTAGTTACTCGCGTTTAATATAAGGGCACTAGGTGCATGCAATATCCCAAATTTTCATATGTAATTTTGGATAATTGGTTTTGAAAATTAATATGACTATCGAGAAATTTTATGCTCATGCTTGATCAGTTCTCGCGAGTTTGATTTTTGAGTAACACGTATTTCAAAGGAGTATGTTCATCATTTGAATCGTTATAATTTGATTATAAGGTGAGTTTTTATTTGTTGAGAATTTCTAAAAACAAATTATTTTTTTAAAATTGTATATTCTGTCGATACGAATTCATAGACACAATAATCGCTGAATTCCGATATCATGGAGGAAAGTTATGATCGTTTGGTAACATATGTAAATAGAAAACTTTCTGGGTTACTTCTTGAATATTTCTTTTCTGGTGAAGACCTCTAGTTTAGAAAATTATGAAATTCTCCCAACCCAGAAATTCAAACCCGACCCACTCACCTTTCCGGCCATAACTTTTCCGTCAGGCCACCGATTTCGACGATTTTGGTACCGTTGGATTCGTCTCTTCGGCGCCGTTCTAACCATAGTGTCCTTACTCCATATAGTATATTGTTCGTGACGCAGAAAAGCTGCGAAAATTATTCAGCAATATTTCATATTCCTTGTCCATTTAATTACCCAGATGATTGTTATCCTATGCATTCTTCCTTCATTATCATCTTTTAATCTCTCACGAACGCCTTTAGTCTGCCATACGATTAATGAAAGGGCAACCTATTTAACCGGTCACCTTGTATTGAACGTTAGATCAAATCTAATGGCTACAATTGATTTACACAGTGCACATGACTTGAATGTACCCAGAACTTTCAAGTGCAATAGAATTTTCGAGTTTCCAGACCCACACAAGTCAGGGGTGGTGGTGCCCCGTACCCTGCCGGCGTGCAATGACAACCTCACAAACACCAAGTGAGAAACCGATCTAGCATAACGTGTCGATATTTCAATTGAGGAGACTCGACTCTAAAGCGTGCCTTATTATTTCCAATATACCTTGCGTGGAGATTTCAGCAGCAGCCAACAGTAGCAACCTGCATGGGACAGGTTTCCATGTGTTGGCCCAACTTTTCTATTCCATTTACTTCGTTATTATTATTGTTTTTTTTTGGGAGGCCCAGAAAATATTCATCAGATCTTTTAAGTAAAACATACAACTAACACAAAATTCCAGAACTTTTAATACTAGTAGTCTGCATGAATTTGACACAACATATCAGATGGAGTTTGAACGTGGCTCTCAGGATTAACCATTGATCGGGATGAACAAAGAGCTATACCCTGTGCTATGTGCACACAAGCTTTACCAATAGTGATATCACTATTGAGGATGAGAATTTTAAAGGGAATTCAAAGTCTTTTTCTTCACTCTCATCGAAGAAAGGGAAAAAAGAGTCCTACTTTGATTGTAACACTAACCCAGACTCGAAATATCTAGAGAAGACTTGCATTCAACACCATCGAAAAAGGAACCCAAATCTCATACCTTTTGTCTAGAATAACCCAGAATAGCAGATGGGTAGCAAAGCTGTCTACAGCCGATCAAAAGTCGACACGGATTAATTATGATAAGAAAAAAATGTGTTAAAACCAAAAACTTGGAAAGATTAACTCAAAAATACCACGGATTGAGTTTTGATTGGCCATGAGAACCATGACTGACCCAGAAACAAAACACACATGGTATAAGCAAAGCAGTAACTAAAACCAGATCAAATGACATTAAGAAAGTCAAGGTCTTGAAGTACAAAGCATAATCCCAAAATTTACACGAATTTAGATCAGATAGATAGTCCACCAGTGACAATGTCTTTCTCAACACAAACAGACATAAACAAGCAACAAGAGAACACAGACCGACCTACTAAACATTCTCATAAGCCTTGAGAGCATCACCAGTCAGCCTGCAAGTCCTCCACTCCTGCATAACAGTCGCTCCCATCTCCTCATAAAACTTGATCGCATTGACATTCCAATCCAACACAACCCACTCCACTCTCCCATACCCCATCTTCACCGCCTGCTTCGCCACCGCCGACAGCAGCATCTTCCCCAACCCCTTCCTCCTGTAACACTCCCTCACAAATATGTCCTCAATATAAAACCCCGGCTTGGCCAAGAACGACGAGTAATTCGGAAAAAAGAGCGTGAACCCCGCCACGGTGGCGTCGATGAAGGGGGACTTGAAAACGTGGGCCTCGGGATCGTCGATGGGGAGGTAGAGGTTGAAGGTGGAGAGGAGTGGGGGGTAGATGGGGTGGTTGGAGTGGGCGTCGTTGGGGAAAGGGGAGGTGGAGACTTCGAGGAGGAGGATTGTGAAGGATTGGAAGGGTTGGGAGGTGAAGAGGGAGGAGGATAAGGCGGATTCGGTGGCGGAGAAGAGGTGGGTGAGGCGTTCGAAGACGGCCATTTGGTGAATGAGTTTGTGGATGTGGGGGACGTCGGTGGGTTGGGCGAGACGGATGCGGGAGAAGAGAGGGAAGTTCATTGGGGTGGACCCGGTGGGAACGTCGATTGCGGGCTCCGGGGCCGGGGTTGGAGGCGGTGGAGGTGCGGCGGCGGCCATTTTCAACAATGGAGAGAACGAAGAGTGAGGGGAAATGGGAGTGACTGGTGTGGTCTTTCAGGGTTTATATGCTGGTACAAGTGCTGGATGTGTAGATTTACATATTTATCCTCCTAAGAATGATATTTTCTCGATTAGAAAGAGAAAATTACGAAAAATACCATCCTAGAGAAATTATACCTTTTCCTTGAAAAAAATTCATCCCAAGTCCTGATATCATTTTCTATGTTTATTTTAGTCCAGTCTATGTGGTTTTTCTAATCTCAATGCTATAAATCAGCTATTGTATTAAATTTGTTTTTATATCTATAATTTTCTAATTTTGAGGTAAAATTGGAATATTTCTCTCAGATAAAACTGCTCTTATTTATTTTGAGATGATTTAGAATATTATTAAACATATATATTTTAGTTTCCTCATTATGATCGAAATTTACTAGAGCCATATTTAATTTCATGAATCAATGTCCATCGACATTTCCTCTTTTATTTTGAATTCGATACCCACAAATTATTTTGCATTTATGAGCCAGATATAAATAACATTAAATTAGTTTCTTAAATTAGATATTATTTAATTATTTGTCAAACCCATGACTTATGCCTTTCATAATCGTGTTTGATCAAATCATCTTCTTTATATATGCCATAAGAAACATTTTCATGTAAGTTCATATCATTCATTCTACATATTCTGTAATCAAGGTAAGTTTTATTCTGAAGTTATTTTACTTAGGATAATGTTTCCCATAATCCTCTTAGTGATATATGGTTGCAATTTTTTGTGTAGTTGATGGAGGGTGTTGTCATTGCTCAATGTCGTCTAGGCACCATAGCAGTTTCGGTTTGATTACTTACGTAGTCAAATTTGTTTGGGTTTCAAATAACTGGATTCTTGTTTATTTGAGTTGACATACAGTCACATACTCAATTGGGAACCACCCTTCATGTCTCCTACAATCATATTTGGATTTGCAAGTTTTGCTTTTCTCTCTTTCTAATATATTTTCATTATCTACTCTAGAGGTATATATTTTGTTTTTTTCTTCTTCTTCTTTTCAAGGTATGATGTATGCTTTTATCTTTTCATTATCTACTCTAGAGGTATACATTTTGAATATAAGTATTTTCATTATCTTTTCATTATTTATTCTAGAGGTATACATTTTGAATATAAGTCATTATCTTTTCATTATTTTTTTAGTATCGTTTACCTTTCTTTTAGATATAAGGTTCATTTATCGTTCTTATAGAGATCAATCTCTTTTACCTTTCATTTAGATATATAAATCATAAGTTTTTTAAGTGTACCTCATGATTGGTATCATTTACATTTCTTTTAGATATAAGTCTCATTTATCTTACTTGTAGATATATATATATATATATGTAGTATAAAAAAATCGATTATACCTCATGTTTAGGTGGACTTGATGTTCTTGTTTATTTTGTTTAAATTTATTTGATTTTTTAACATTTTGAAAATTTTCAATGACTTTAAGTATGATGATTCAAATTTGTAATCAGATTACACAAAAGTTGAATATAATTTGTGAAAGAGAAAATTGCAACAATAGTGTTTGGACTTTTTTCTGCGCCCACCAACTTAGTACATGCACTTTCAAAATGATCAATGTAGTAACTATACTAAGTTTTTGCTATATCCGTTAGCGAAAAGTTAAGTTGATGATGTGGCATCTCCAATTTTTTAAAATGAAGGGTATAAAAGTCATTCTATCATCGGTGATTGAGAAATTCAAAAAGAAAATTAACTCTAGTTAATCATGTGCTTCAACAAATAACCATGGTTACATATTTGAAATTTTTTTTAAAAGAAACTCTGGTTAAGATACCAATGCATCACTCTCTCAAAATCAATCACTCTTACTCTGGTTAATCACTTAATCCTCTCGTATCAAAAACACAGAAAGCCCTAATCTTGAACCCAAAATTGATCAAACAGTAAAACTAGGAAGGCGGAGAGTATCGTTGTCGCCACTAAGAAGGCGGAGCCGAGATGACCGAGATGTTTCGAATGTTTAGATTGTGAGGTCGTCAACCGAAAAATAGTAAGCATTACTGCACTAAAAAACCTTTACATATGTTTCAGTTTGCACATGGAGTTTATAAAGTGAATATCTCTCCTCTATAAACTATGGTTTTCACTCACATGGCTGGATTCTTGTTCTTGTATATAAGTTTGATGAGATACGATTGCATTTGTTATTGTCTTAGAATTAAGAATTTTTGTCTGTTGCGATTTGTTTATGATTTGGGTGTTGGAAAATAGTGAGTTTATTCTTGTTTGTAGGTTATGATACAGTATCTGATTTTTTGTGTTTTGTGCTTTGTGGTTTAGTGTTAGGGTTTACTATTGTGGTATCTGGTTTATGAGGTGGTTGTCTTCTTTATTGTTTTGCAGTGCCGACTGATCTCTACACAATGGAGATTCACCACGGTGGGTACTTTGAGGCGCAGCTTGATGGTACGAAGAAGTACAAAATTCCAAAGTGGAGAAGACACCTTGCTGGGAAGGCATATTTAGATGGACTTGATCCAGACTTTTTTAGTTAGGTGAAAATTCATAACATAGCATGGGAATTAGGATATGGAGAGAAGCTCATATCCTTCTGTTATAAATTACCTACCATCACTTGCAATGAGACTTGGATGCCTCTTAGGAATGATACAGATGAACTGTCAATGATGAATATTATTCCAAAGAAAACTAGACAGGTCAATGTGTATATAACTGGTGGTAGGGTGAGAAAAGTAGTAGAGGCTCTAAATGAGGATGCAGAGGGCTATGTAAAAGATCCTCATTGGAAAAACCCCCTCATAAAGTAAACTGCAGTTGAGAAGGAAAATATAGCTGAGCAAGCTAATTTGGTGGCAAGTCAAAAGTATCATGAGGAAGAAGTAAATGCAAGTGATCCATGTGGTGTTAATGAAGAGGAAGAAATTAATGAAGGTGGTCCAGGTCAGGCGAATGAAAGTGGGCCAACTCAAGTAGATGTGAGAGTTAATGTAGGTGATCCAAGATAAAGTCATAGCACATTTGCAGGTCTGGAAGACATACTTTCTAACTTTGAAGAGTTAGGTGTTGGGCATAGAGATACAGAGAGGTGTAAGCCAAAACTCAAATGCAGTTCAAGAACAAATAATGTCTGATAGGGAGTTTAATACTTTCCAACTTTATGGGTTTACACCAACACTGTTTAGAATGAAGCACTTTGTAAGTAGGAAGGATGTACCTCACTTTGAAGCAAGTGAACTACCTCACCCTGAAACAAGTGAGTCACCTCACCATGAACCCTACTAAAGGTCCACCTCACCCTGAACCTAGGATGAAAAAATATCATTATGCAGTTGAAAAAGGAAAGGCAAAAGTTGTTGAGGGATTATCTGCTCCTGTTACAAGGTCATGTCCTATGTCGAGAAGAGAAATAAGTCAGAAGCACATGTTGTTTCTTCTAGTACCAAAATAAAGGGAATAAAGAAGACAAGTAAAGTGACAATTAAAGAGCCTAGGTACGAAACAAGGAGGCAAGTTAGAAGACAACAAGTTGATGGTTCAGAAGAAGAGGATAATGATGGTTCAGATGACACTAAGTGGGAAGAAAGTTTTGATGTTGAAGAGTTTAGAGAGATGAGCTACAATGAGCAACGCTCAAATGATGGTGTTTCATCTGATGAGTTGAAGAGTATTGATGGCTCTGAGGCAGAAGAAGATGATGAGAGGCAGTCTATTCCACAGAAATGTAAGAGGACTTTCACACCTACACCTTGGATTAGAGAGATAGACCTTAAAAACCTCCATTTTTAAATTGGGCCATCCATTTTTCAATGCACAAGAGTTTAAGGAGGTTGTACAAGAATATGCTATACTGAACAGAATAGGACTTTATTTCCAGAAGAACACCAAGAAGAAGATGGAGATTAAGTGTCAACTTGGTTGTAAATACTGGATATATGTAAGCATAATGTTAGGCCATAGAGATACTTTGTTTCTGAAGACAGCCATATTTGAGCACGTGTGTAGCCCTATCACATCTTTCCATTGGATGAATTACAATAGAATTGCTAAGGAGATAGCTCCAATACTGCTGGTGGATCCTGCATTGTCAAGGGCTAGAATCCTGAATTATATTCAGACTAAGTTTAGTCTCAATGTGAATTTGCAGACTATATGAAGAGGGAAGTCCAAGGCCAAGAGAATGAATGAAAGACACTATATTTTCTAGTACAATCAATTGGTTGCATACATAAATGAGCTTTTGAGAACCAATCTTGGATCCACAGTGATAATCAAAATCAGAATGGAAGGCGAAGTGAGATTTTTTCACAGAATATATGTGTGCTTTGCTGCAACCAGAGAGGGGTGGACCAAAGGGTGTATGCCTACTGTTGGTTTTGATGGGGCTCATGTAAAAGGTCAGCACTCAGGTTAATTGTTGACAACTGTGGGAGTGGATGCAAATAATAAGATGTACCCCATTGGATATGCTGTCGTGAAAGGGGAAAATCATGAAACATAAGAATGGTTCATAGAATACTTTAAAGCAGATATGAAGATAGAAAGAGAATCCAACTACACTTTCATCTCTTATAAGCATAAATGATTGGGAAATGTTATCGACCAATTTTTTCCTGAAGCATGTAACAAAGATTGTGTGAGGAACCTGTATGCAAATTTTAAGCCTAAGCATCCTGGTGAGGGGATTAAAAAGTTGTTCTGGAATGTAGCAAGGTCAAACACCACAGTCTGGTTTGACAAGTTTATGGATCAAATTAAGGCATTTGATTCTACAGCAAGGGATTAGTTCAACAAACCTGGTAGGGAGGCAAAACATTGGTCAATGGCACATTTTATAGATAAAAGCAAGTGTGATCTTTTATTGAATAACATATGTGAGTCATGGAACAGTTGCTTGGGAGAAGCAAGAGACAAGCCTATCCTCACTATGCTTGAGCAGATCATGATGGATATGATGCTGAGGATGAATAACAGAAGAGTTATTGTGGAGAAATGGGTTAAACCTGTGGGTCCAAGAATCATGAAGGCAGTGGACAAGGCTACTAGTTTCTCTTGCAACTATAATGCATTTCAAGCTGGTGAAAGAGAATTTCAGGTTCAAAGAAGTGTGACTGAGCAATCTAAGCATGCTGTGCACTTGGGACACAAAACTTGCACTTGTAGAAGATGGAAAGGAAGTGGAATCCCATGCCATCATTCTATTTCAGCTCTGAAGGTGAAGAAGTATGATCATGCTGCCTACTGTGATGATTATTTGAAGGCTGAGAAGTATGTTGCTGCATATAGCCCTATCATACATCCAATAGATGGTGATGAGTTCTACGAACCTATTGACTACCAAATTGCATCTCCTCCATACAAAAACCAGCCTATGAGACCATAAAAAATAGAATTAAATCAGCAGGAGAAGCCAATTTGCCAATTCCTGCTGGAGAAGATGGAAAAATGAGATTGTCTAAGAAATGGACAATTAAAATGACTTGTAAAAGATGTAGTGAGACGGAAGACAACAGAGTTGGTTGTCCCTTAACAAAGACAGAGAAAACTGCACAAGTAAGTAATATTGGTCTTGTGTTTATGATGATCTATCATTCTCTTTTATATATTCACTCATTTCAGATAGACATTGATTTTGCAGGGAAAGGGTTCATCTGCAAGTGGATCAAACAAGAGGACTCATAATTAGGTTCTTATATTTACAGGATATGTTTGTTGGTGGAAGAGAATGTGTGATGAATGTGTGTGTCTGTTTGAAAGTGTAATTTCAGTCTTTGTTGATGCAAGAGAATGTGTGATGAATCTATGTGTTCAATATGTGATGCCATATGTGATGCATTTGTATGTACTAAATATAGCCTTGAATATGTCATGTTTTTATATGTGCTCGATATGTGATGCATTTGTATGTGTTGAATGTGTGCAGATGAGAAAGGCTAAAGCTGCTGCAAATGAATCAATGCATCCTAAGGATAGACCAGTTAGATCTATTCACTATGCAAAGAAGGTCAAGAGGTCAATGGAGGAGTATGCTGCAAGTCAGAGCCAACAAGACATACTTACTTAAATAAGTTAGAACTCTACTGCCAAGAATGCAGTTTTAGGATCATTACCAAGACAACATGACATTAGATGGAATTGATCATCACTTGTTGTATTTTGTGGTCATGGAATGGATCACCTTATTTTGTAATCAACTTAGTTTACATCCAAACTAGACACTCTTTTGTTGATGATGATCTTTTAATGCTTAGACAAGCTTCAAAGTTTTTTGTAGACAGAACAATGCACATTGTATGTGTAATTCCATCCAATTCAAAGTAACTTTATGTTCTGTAATGAGATATGTTCTGTTTGTGATGGATTGTGCATTGATTTCTCTCTTGCTTGATCTCATTATTTTGGTTCACTTAGATCTCTTTATGTTAGAAAAGTCTTAACACTAATTCAGGTCAAATCAAGGTATTAACATGACAAAAGATGCATCAAATTCATTCATTTTCAGCCATGATATTAAATCTGGGCATTTATATCAAAAAATACAAAACCGATTCAGGATCTAAACATTGAAAACAATCCTAACGTAAAAGCTAAGTGAAGCCACAACAACACCTACAAGTACAAGTAACAACATCGACATATTCTTCTCTTTTGTTTTACCGATTTTTACTTCATCTTAAAGCACCTTAATCCTCTTCTGCCATATCTCAGACCTCTATTCCATATTTGCACAGACCACAACCAAATCACTGCATTCCTCTTCATATCTAATCATCTGAATCCACAACACTACAATAATTGCCCAAATCAAGAATTCCCTCTCTTTTTTTCTCTTCTATAATTCCATTATCTAACATCTACAATTGACGTAGCAACTAAAGTATCACAACTTGACCTCGCACACAATAAGGAGGATCTACCCAAAACACAAACCCACATTTCCTCTGCACCTCACTTTCAGTTTGACGACATCCCCAATATATCCTACTATAATCAGAGGAGTATTCCCTCCACATGTGTAGCAAATCATTCTTCCTACAAAGACATCTATTTCCCGACCCACTAAATCTCTCCATCTTTCTATCCCCCAAAACAACCAGCATACTCTATGTTTTTATGGCAATGAAAATTTGGAGGGAAACAGAGAGGCGGGAACAATGCAAATAGAGTTTAGAGGAAAACTTGAGAGTAGGGGTGTTTTAAGTCTTTTTTAGTCCAAAAAAATTGGAGTTGCCACATCATCAACTTAACTTTTCGCTAAAGGAAAAATAACGGATGTACTATAGATATAGTAAAAATTTAGTATAGTTACTACATTGATCACTTTTAAAGTGCAGGTACTAAGTTGCATTGGTGGGCACAGAAAAATTCAGATACTATTAGTGCAATTTTCTCTTTGTGAAATTCAAATTTGTTTCCTCTCTTTAACTAGAAGGATAAAATAAACAAAATAACTAACTAAAGGACCACAATTAAAATAAAAAAATTAGTAGGACTAAATCTAATATCGAATTGAAAAATAGAATTTGGATTAAAATTCCTCATTTTTCTTTGGTAAAGGAAATATACAAAACAAAGAAACACATTTCTAATTTTCTATCTAGAGAAATTTTCTATCTAGATCTCTCGGTTTCGCAAAGTCTTTCTCTAGCTTCCATATTTCTAGATCGAGACTAATCTATCTTAGAAGAATATGTCAAAACGCTTCATTCATCTTGGCCAATAAAAATAGATTATGAGATAGTAGAATTTGAGCTCAGGTAGGAGCGGTATTCATAACTCGTACGATGAATATGAGTTTTTGATATTTAACATTATATATGTGGAGCAAATTATAGTGAAGGCAGAAAATGGAATTTACAAGAATTATGAACTATATTATTACCTCTAGATAATAAAATATCTTCTAAACTGACACAGTAAATTCCCATAATACCCACTCCGTCATCAACATTTTACCAAAACAAGAAACTAGATTATTCTACTGCAGCCGGCCCCCTCCTCCTCCTTCTCCACTGGAAGCGGTTGAGCCTCTCCTCTCCTCCCAATTTCCCACACCCGAATTTCCAAATTCCCTCTCATTTCATTTCAAAATCTCACTCACGCAATTCCCATGACTCCAACTGAATCTCTGAGCTCTTACTCAGCCCCAGCCTAGGGTTTTAGCTCCAACTTAAGCAATGACCGACTCTCCGCCGGAACCCTCGCTCCCTCCGTCGCCGGCGCCGACCAAGCCGCTCTCACTCCAAGACTGGGAGTCAGTAATCGACGATTTCCAGTACGGCGGCGCGCGCCGCGACCGATGGAGCTCATCGCACTCGGTCCTGATCGACCAAGCTCTCTCTTCGCTCAACCGCCGCGACTTCCCTATGAAGCTTCAGCTCCTCGTTTTTCTCGAGGAGTTTTCCGACCCGCTCTTCACATCCGACCCGAACTCACTCCCCAAAACGCTCCACCGCCTCATCGAAACCCTCCGCGCTCTGATCCAGACCCCTCCCGACGGCGTCCACGTTACCTTCGTGCTTAAAGAGCAGATGATGATCTCCGTCACCGCGATCGTCATCGCCGCCGACTACATGCTCGATGGACTTGTCGAGCTGCTGTTGACGGTGATCAACCGCCCTAACCATGGCGTCGACCGACAGGCGCGTGCGCTCGCGTGTGATTGTTTGAGGGAGCTGGAGAAGTCGTATCCGTGCTTGCTCTCCGACATCGGCGGACACCTGTGGAGTCTTTGCCAGAGCGAGAGGACTCACGCCGCTCAAAGCTATATACTCCTCTTCACCACAGTAGTCCACAACATTGTGTCGAAGAAGCTCGGCGTTTCGATTTTGAATACGACGGTGCCTTTGGTGCCGTTTAGTGCTCCTCAGGTGTTGGTGAATGGCTCCTCCTCCGGGTCCAGTGGTGGTGGTGGGTTGAACTACAAGGAGCTGAGGAGAGCCATGTCGTTTTTGCTCGAGTGGCCGCAGGTGTTGACGCCGTGTGGAATGGTTGAATTCTTGGCTTTGATTATGCCGGTGGCGATGGCATTGGAGCTGCAGGCTTCAATGCTGAAAGTTCAGTTTTTCGGAATGATTTATTCTTCTGATCCTTTGCTGTGTCATGTGGTTTTGACGATGTATCGGCCGTTTTTGGATGCCTTCGATGGGCAAGAGGGGCAGATTGCAAGCCGGCTTATGTTGCTTTCCAGGGAAGGGCAGCAGCAGTTGGTGTTTAGATTGCTGGGGTTGCATTGGTTGTTGGGGTTCAGTGAGTTGGTGTTGAAAAGAGAGGTTAAGAAAGTAAAGGGCATTGTCGAAATGGGGTTGAGATTTTATCCGAGTGTGTTTGATCCATTGGCTTTGAAAGCGTTGAAGCTCGATGTGCTTGCATTTTCCTCCATTTGTGTTGATAGGCTAAAATCTGAGAGTGTTTCAGGTGAGGACAAGGGGAATGAAAAGTTGGTTGTGAAGGTGTTTCAAGACGGACTTGTTTCTGTATCTGCCTTCAAATGGTTGCCGGCAGGTAGCACTGAAACAGCGGTGGCATTTCGGACTTTGCATAGGTTCTTGATTGGGGCATCATCTCATTTGGACAATAATCCTTCCACCACCAGAAGTATCATGGACTCTACCACTTTCACTTCCATACAGGTGATTTTCTATCCTCATCAGTGTTCTATGTTCTACTCTAGTTTTGTAATCTTCTTATGAGCAAGTGTGTGTGTGACTTGTTGTGAAAATTCAGAGAAGCAATGTAGTGTTTATGTGACTCGTTGTGTACATGCAGTGTTTATGCTTAGAATCAGATACATTCTTTCATATGAAATGTGCTAATATAGAGTGGAACTTCTGCTTCCATTTCATCAACCAAAGAAAGAAATAATTTTTATGACAGCCAGAAAGTATTGCCTGCCTTTGCATC
Organism: Geum urbanum; assembly: GCA_946800695.1. Classification (NCBI taxonomy): domain Eukaryota; kingdom Viridiplantae; phylum Streptophyta; class Magnoliopsida; order Rosales; family Rosaceae; genus Geum; species Geum urbanum. Next base: position 31,482,011 of record OX327017.1, read on the forward strand.
ATAAGAGAAGGTTGGAAAAGGTTCATGTTTTATGTTTGCATCATTTTTTATGCCTAACTATTATTGCAGGGAATGCTGGTGGACCTGATGTTGGAGTGTCGGAGACTGGTCCCGGTGATTGTTGCTTTGACTGATCGCTTGTATGGCTGCCAAAAGCATTGCTGGTTAGGAGAGCGTCTGCTGCAGACTTTTGATCAGAATTTGCTTCCAAAAGTCAAATTGGATTATACTTTGGTTTCTTGCTTCCCAATATTTGATAAAATAGCGGAATCCGATACAATTCCTCCTCGAGGATTGCTAGAGCTGCTTACTAGGTACATGGCTTTCCTTGTTGTCAAACATGGACCATATACCAGACTGCGGTCATGGTCTCAGGGAAGCAGAGTTCTTGGCATCTGTCGAACATTGTTGATGCATCACCACAGCTCTAGATTGTTCCTTAGACTGTCTCGTCTTTTGGCATTCACGTGCCTCTACTTTCCTGATCTGGAGGTTCGTGATAATGCAAGGTGTGATCAAGAGACATTCTTCTACTCCTCTTTATTTGTCGTTTCAGAATGTAACATTCTTGTTTTATATGTGGACCATACATTCCTCTTGCTCAATACCCATAATTAGCTGATGCTATTGTTCATCTTGGCCTTTGCAGGATCTATCTTCGGTTGCTAATCTGTGTACCAGGTAAAAAGCTCAGAGACATGCTGAATCTTGGGGAAGAACTCGGTATTTCACCATCGGCACTTCCCAGTTTCAATATCCAGTCTCCTCTGTCTGCTGAGGATCTTAGGAAGTCTAGGAACATCTCCTTGTATGTTCACCTTGAGCGAGTGATTCCCCTACTCGTCAAACAGTCTTGGTCCTTGTCCTTATCTTCTTTTGGTCTTGGGAGTAATGCACCTGGTTACTTTGAAGGCATCAGAGACAACGAACCCATAATAGAGGAGAGTGAAGTTGATAGCTGTAGTAATACCAACAGTACCGCAGTCACTGAAAAAATTGATCGACCACAGGAACCATTGCGTGTGATGGATGCAAAGATTTCAGAGATATTGACAACTTTAAGAAGGCATTTTTCATGCATTCCTGATTTGAGACATATGCCAGGACTTAAGGTTAGAATATCCTGTAGTTTGAGGTTTGACTCTGAGACTTTAAGTCGTATATGGGGACTTGATTCCCCTGCTGGTGTTTTGGATGAGTTAGATTCTCTCCCTGCTTTATATGCAACTGTGGTAAAGTTTTCGTCGTCTGCACCATATGGGTCTATTGCATCATATCATATACCTTTCCTTCTTGGTGAACCTCCCAGAAAAACTGATATATTAGATCAAACAGGCACCGCCTTAGCTATTGTTCCTGTAGAGAATGGTTCTGGAGAGGAGGAAAGCTTCAGAGCTCCAGTTTTAATTGAATTTGAACCGCAGGAACCAACTCCCGGTCTGATTGATGTTTCCATCGAAACAAATGCTGAGAATGGTCATATAATCCGAGGTCAGCTTCATAGCATCACTGTAGGAATAGAGGATATGTTTCTCAAGGCTGTTCTACCACCAGGAATTCCAGATGAGGTTACACCTGCTTATTACTTCAACTTGTTCAATGCTCTTTGGGAGGCGTGCGGAGATTCCAACACTGGGCGGGAAACCTTCCCATTGAAAGGAGGGAAAGGGGTTACAGCTATCAACGGTACCCGATCAGTCAAGCTACTTGAAGTTCCTGCCTCTGCTGTGATTCAGGCGACTGAGAGCTACTTGGCTCCATTTGTAGTAAGTGTGATTGGCGAACCACTTGTTAGTCTCGTAAAGGAAGGAGGAAACATTAGGGACATCATATGGAATGATGACGCCATAGACTCCAACCTGGATATTACCAGCCCTGGTACTGATCTTGATAGAGGCCTGCTTCATCTTACATACACTGATGATGTAGACGAAAGGGACAGCCTTGAAAGGGAAGGCGTAGTCAATATTTGTAAGAAAAACATGGGCTGCTTCCTCATTTTGATCTTCCTACCACCAAGGTTTCATCTTCTCTTCCAAATGGAAGTATGCGACGTTTCAACATTGGTACGAATTCGAACCGATCACTGGCCCTGCTTAGCTTATACTGATGATTATTTGGAAGCTTTATTTTTGGAATAGGAATTCATTTCTTCTTTCTCCTTGAAAGTCGTTGGCATTTTGTTCTACATTCTTTTCCCCATATTAACTCGTACAGAGAACAGAGAAGGGTAACTTTTTGCACCCAGAATAAACTCTACTGTATATACTTGACTCCTATCTTGTATTCTTTCATTGAATTAGAGCTTCAGGAATGCATTTTTGGGGCGTTGTGATGAAAATTTGTAAGCATATTTTGCAATGAAATAAAGCTAAATTATTTTGAGCTGCAACAGTAGCACTCATAGTTTGAACTTTGTAGAAAATCAAAAGAAACAAATGGATTGCAGCTCAAAGTAGAAATCAATTCAAATCAAATAATTGGTGAATGTTAACCAAAAACCAAGTTTTGATTGCTGAACTGCTGCTACAGAATGTTAATTCCTCCCACTCCTGCTCCGTTAATCACATGGGGATTATACATCAAAGATGATCTGAGGCCTTTTTGGCCCCAGAAACTTATACCTCGTATGTGACACAAGTAGCCTTATCACAACAAATATTGTCAGACAATGTTAGCTCACATAATGCCCCGTCTTCCGCCTGTGACGGCTAAAATCTGATACATACCGGAAAGAGAGGCCGCAGCCTTCCACCTTGCACTTGTATGGCTTCTCTCCAGTATGCACTCGTATGTGCTCAGTCTGAGCCCATACCCACTTGAATGACATGGAACAACCTGGCCACGGGCACTTGAAGGGTCTATTGCTCTCGTGCACACGGGTGTGAACCATGGCATACTTATGGCAACTGAACTTCTTACCACACCCTTCGTGTGGGCAGCGATTATGCTTGTGCACCCTTAGCTCCTCCAGTGTATGGAAACTCATGCGGCAGCTTCCTAGGTTGCAGATGTGAGACTTCATTGCTTGTTCTTTCTTCTTATCCTTAGGAGTAACATAAACATTTGAAGGCCTCTTCACCTTCCTTGCCACCGGCTCCTCTTCAATTTGGTCGAGGATGTCTGTCCCTCCAATTGTTGCATCCTTCACAGCCCTTGGTCTCAACCCTTCACATGGCCCTCTTATAAATCCATTGAAATTGAAGTTCTCATCCATTTTCTGCTCCAAACCTTTCTTTCTTTTACTTCTGATATCAGGACTTGATCTGGGGTCTAATATGTTGGCGTTGATTCTCTCCAGCTCTTTATCACATTTTGATATACAAACTTCACTACCATCCCAAGCAGCATGATTTCGCTTTTTTACTCTAAAATATGTTTTGATCCTAACATGAGATGCCTCACATTTTGAAGTATCAGGACTAGTATCGAGTTCCTTATTTCTATAGGACTTTGTCACCTGTTCTTTATCGTCCAAAGTTGCATTTGTTGCACATGTCTCTCTGGAAACTTCAACTTCAACCAAGAGAGGTATAGGCTGATTTTCTCCGCTTTCAACAATATTATGAGTGAGAGCTTCCATAGTTGGGGCATGTTGCTTTACTACGCCGGCTGAAGTCACCCCATTGCTCATGCTTTCCTCTAAAGAGCTACCTGTTCGAACATCAGGAGTTCCTTTCAATGAGACAGAGGGATGAGTTTCTTCCATGGGTATCACTGAAGAAGAGATATATCCCCCCTCACTACTTCTATCTGCAGCTTGTACTTCTTCACTATGTGAAATTGGTCCTGGCTGAACATCAGCTGCAGCACTAATCTCCCCTGGAACTACAGATGACACGTCTGTAGAAACGGGATAGGGCCGATTGATCTGTTCTGTGTGACTTGATCTGGGTTCCTCATTTCTTCCTTTTGAAATCTTGATATCATCTTCCTGTTTGATCTCATCGTGCATAAAAGACTCCTTTGCTTCTAAACTACAACTTCCACTGCTAATGTTCCGCTCTTCCGGACTATGATTTTGAATCTGTACATCAGCACTTCCAACTGTTAAGGCAACTGTATCTGCAACTTGTGACAGAGTAGAGTCCATCCTGGTGGCTTCAATCATGGGGGCAACAGAATGGCCTTCAGACATGCTTTTTGATGCAACTGAGTCCAACCTTGCACAAACGCTAGGGGGCTTCTCATTGTTGTAAATGCCACCACCTAGTGCCCTCCTGTTATGTTTATCAAGCTTTTTAGAAGTAGCAGGGTGCGGGTGCTCAGTTGGTGTACTCGATTTTTGCTTATTCCTTCTTGAATATTGAATTACTTTTCGTTCACTTTTGAAAGGGGTGACATCTGCTGAACTTCCCTCCGTAGCTTCTTCCTTCTTTTTCTGCATCCTGTCACATTGTTTGTAAGGGGGATCTAGATAAACTTTCTTTGACCGAGATCTTCTGGCTTTCCATTTAACGGTTGGAAATTCGGAGTTGGGACTTTGTTTAGAAAAAATTCCACCCAATGCCAATGCATGCTGGACTCTCTTTGAGGAAGAACTTTTTCTGACCTTGACACAGTACCGTAGGTTGATACCCAACTTTGAAGTCCAATCTTCTCCACATTCATCACGCCCATCATCAACGGCAAGATCTATCAAGTTCAGATCTTCCATTGATGCACTGTCCAGTGGAACCTCTTTATAGTTGAAACGGCAGTCAATTTCCTCTGCAATGGCTGCAGCAGGAGCCTTTATTTTCTGATAGTCTGCAAATATCCAGAGTACAGAATTAAGTCACCATAAATTTAAAAGTTAAAAGGAATCGATATGTTCATGGTCATAACTCATCTTACCAGAATGACAAATTACAAGCATGTTTGCTCCCCCTTTACACTGCAACAGCTCCAAAGTTTCAACAGCATGTTCAAGACAGAAACTCCGTGGTCTCAAAAATTTATCGACAGTATTCCAATGCTCATTAAACTTCGATGTACAAGGTTTCAGGGGATCCTTCACAGGTGGAAAAACATTGGAAATAGGAAGGAGATCGTCTGCATAGCAATGTAAAAACTTGTTTTAACCATTTTCTTCAATAATTACCCGAAACTATGTTGTAGTCTTGAACATTCTTAATAGAAGAACAACATAAGCAAATATCTGGCCTAGAGTGATATATGCTTCATATTAAGTTACTTAAACAGGTAATGAGCTACTTCCAGTGGAATCTGAATACATTTCACACTCTCTAAATACATAATCAGTCTATAAGTGACCATTCTGTGACCAATTTAATTTGAGACTTCAAATATTTTTTGGTAAAAACGCTACATTCCAAATACATATTGTTTCTTCCTATGTAAATTGAATGTTCTGACATAATTTGGGATCAGGCTTACCATGCAGTAAAAAGGGAAATATACAAGCATATAAAGTAATTACATGCAGCAAAAACTATCAGGCAAGGAAAAAGTGATTCCAAATTCCAATACCTGTAGCACAGCCTTCGACAGATTTATGATGCTCTGGAGACAAATGAGAGTTCTTGAGACCAGAAACTCCAGCTGATTTGACAGCTGAAAAACTTTCTGGATTAAGTTCCATTGACGCTTTCTCAGATGGTTGCACAACAGACATAAATGGAAACCCAAGTATCCCACATGCCACACAGGCCAATGTTCCTGAGTCAACTTGGAAGTCACTAGACAAATCATCACTGCCCAAATATAAATCATCAAGATTTTCCATATACAAACTCATCTCATCAACCAAAAGGTTCTGTGCATTAGTACTGTTTCCATGCTGAGTACCCATAACATTTTCTTTTAAACTCGCATCAACAGGAGGGTTTGCAGTAGGTATGGGAGACTCTTTACATGCAAACGGAAGTAAATCAGGGTTCCATAATACTGCACGGTAACTAGAATCTTTCCCAAGAAGGGCAGATAACACATCATTCTCATTTAAGATATCTTCAATAAAAGCCTTTTTCACTGATAGCTCTCTGTCTTCCCTCTGCCGATCTCTTATACGGGAACTCCGCACACCTGGGAGAAGAGCCCTTGGCACTCTACATTACAAAATAAGTATAAACCAGTCATGAGAAACAACCCCCAGTTGGCAACTTTATCAAGGCGGCATGATGAGAGAGTGCAGATCTGTCTGACTATGCATAGAAGAGTACTTAAACTAAATGCCAATGGAAACACAGGGACCCAATAAAACAGTTGGGGTTTCTATGTATGTGTTTATATTTAATCATACGTTCACTGTCTATCTAGTAAAGAATCTCAGACAACAAGAGTGAGTATCCAGCAATTTGATGTGCATTGCTCGATCCAGATTTTGAGATTCACTGTTGATCCAGTGATAATTGCACAAGCATAACAGTCAGCTTGATTTCACAAGAGTAGTCAATGCAACTAATATTATTTAGCTGCCAGCCTGAAAACTACACTAAAGTCAAACTATTTAATACCAAACCTTCAATGTATACCAATACTACCTTATCTTAAATATATAACAATGCCAGAAATAATTATTCCTCGATAAATTAGTATCAGATATGAATAGTATGCATATTTCCACGGTGCATAACAAAATCCTAGCTGAATATGTCTTCTTCATTATAAAACAAACAGGCAGCTATATCATGATTGTCTACTGTTTGAAAATCATGTAAAACCATACAGACTATCTTTTGGTGCTTCTTTATTTGTATATACTAAACCAAAACTCAGCAAGAAGCTTAAGCTGACCTTGAAATAAATGACATAGTCGAAAGGTATAGTAGCTGTTGATGGGAAAGCATTGGATAATAATTCATAGCTGCTCTACGTACTGCAGCTTCTTTAGCTACTTTAAGCCACTGTGGTGTTCCAAAATTAGCAGCTTCCCCACAATTGAAGCCTGTATTCAGAAAGGAAATCAATAATAGTAACATATAATTGGAAAACTCAAATAAACAACATATGATGAAAATGCGACTACAGCATGTGACATATGTAATAGGAATAGAATGAACACTTTGATCCATACCAGTTTTAAGGATATTCTCGCTTTCGATTTCCTATAGATCTAAACATGTTTTATTTGACGCACTAAATCCAAAATTTCCAAATTTACACCTTACAACTGTATTTCAATATCTTTGAGTTTAAAGCTCAACAGAAATACTCGCATCAATTGGAGGTAGTCATGACCCATTTATGTTTTTACTATCGAACGCAACTTCCAATAAGTGTTGCTTGATTCTGTCCATTGATGATCACTTAATCGTTTGACATTGCCAGAGATATTTTTAGCCTCTGATCATTTATTTCCTATTTTTTGTTCATCCATGCACATTATAATCAAGTTCAGTCCCAAAGGCTAATTGTTCATTAGGGATTGAATCGTTCAGGATGCTCCCCTTCTTCTTGGGGTTTTTTAGCATTAGCATGTACATAACTAAATTCTTGTTAAACTAATAAATGCTACAATTGGTTTTGATGCATATAATTTCTTTAAGCAGCAAATGTCAACTTAAACATGCGAGTAATTACAGAGTTGCGACGGCAAAATGTTATAATCATCAAAATGTTCACCAAAATCAGTCTGCACCAATAAATGTAAAGCAATTACCGTGACTGAATCCTACATGGTAAGCCCTTGGAAAAGTCACAACAAATTCACCAGGATTCTGTACTAACCTAAAAGAACAAACCGAAGCGGAAGTAAGTAGAACATCAGGGACAAACAGCAGGAAGACGAAATAAAGACACAGTTTACTACATCAAACTCATACAATTTAATCATGGCCAGAAAAAAGAATTTTCGGCTGAATAAACATTACGATAGACACATAAGTAACAAAAAAGGAAGAAAAAAGTACCTGCAACATGGAATTCCCGATGTGATAAGTACCTCGGGTGACATTAAAGTTGTTTTATTACCCAATAGTGAAAGAGCAGCTGGCAATAAGAGAAACTATACGTGAGTTGCAAAAAATATATAAAACGGTCAACCAATTGAATACCGAATAATTATCTAAAAAAGATTTTGAAGAACCCACAGTGAACAGTTACTCCTACCATTCTGAACAGGTATTAGTAGTCAGACTGACCAAGGCATGGAAACTGTTTGGCAGAAACATTTTGAAAGCATTGTCAATGAATTTACACGCAAAGACAACAATACATTAAACAGTTTAATACTAGTCTTTTGACTTTTGAACTACTTAAATACTCTGAAAGCTTTAATAAACCATCAACCATATGACATACCTAGATGGTCAGCAGTACCACCATATGCCTCAGTGCGAATAAGTTCCTCAAAAGCAAATACATCAGCTCCAGGAACAGAATACCAAGTCTTCGATGACCCATTATGCAGATAATTCATACTATGAAGCTCATGATCTTCAATATGCCAAGCAAACCAGCTGAACAACATGCCAATGTAAACCATAGGAGAAGTAACACCAGGGATATCATCCGGCATGAAACGAGTAAGTGAACCAGGTGAGCGTGCAATTACTTGTAAGTTCCATGGACTGTTTGAAAGCTTCCAACCAGCAGTACCTTCTGTGTCACAAGAAGAACTTTGATTCTTTTTGTTAGCAGATTGAGGAGTTTCATCAGTTGACACTGTTCCTGGAGAGGCAAATGATTTGGAAACCTCTGCATCAATGTTTGAACCTTTTCTAGGAAAAGCATCCTTAACTTTATCGTTTTGAGAGTTTCTATCGTAACTGTTATTCATTTCACTTTTCTTGCTATCAGAGCTTCCTCCAGTTCTCTGATAGCAATTTCTCTTCCTCCTCTGCCTATGTGAATAGAACAACTGACCCTCTGGTTCTTCGAAAGCTGACCCAGGCACATCATTGGCATACTCCACATATATGGGCTTCTCAGAAGCTGCCTTCCAAAACATTGCCTCTGTAACCAATGGAGAAACATCTCTAATTGTACCTAAAATGTTCTTTGAAAAAGCCCTCGCCTTGGACTCAAACTGCTCTAATGTATAAACCTCCCCGCTTTGCCACACTTGCTTATCAACCCCCGACGACGGATTCTGAACAGCCGCTGCCCCTTTTGCTCTTTTCACCGTCTGCCCCAACTCCTGCTGCCTCGTAGTAAATACTGCCCTAACCTCCCCATCATTACCACCATCCCTCAACCCCATTTTCGCAGGACCATCATCATTCCCAGAATTCACATCACAACCCAACTCGGGCCGCTTAGCCAGTGACTTATTCAAGTTGCTAAATACATACTTTTTTGGAGGCTTTGACAATGGTGGGATAATCTTACAAATACCAAACTCACTAGCTTCCTTCTCAATTTTCGATATATAAGCAATCGGGTCTGAGAATTCAGTATGCGTTGGATGAAACTCGGGCGCCAATGGCAACCCTTTAAGCCAATTCGGTATCTTAACATCACCCATTTCGGTTTTTAGCCAATTCAAGCTACTACCACATTACTGAAAACCCTAGAAATGCAAGAAATTGGAGTAAATTTTCAACAAGGGTCTTACAGATATTTATTGTTCATACATAAAGCACACAAATTTGAAATACCCAAAACGAATTCAATGCAAAAGATTCAAGAATGGAACCTAAAGAACAAGTAGAAGAACCTGAAAACTGAGCCAGACTGGTGAATTAGGCCTTTGAAAAGTCAATCACTCGTCAACTGGGGCAGTACGTGCAATGTAAAAAACAGAGAGAAACGAGAGCTGGGTCTGCCTATGATTTGAGAGGCATTGTTTCCCAGTACATAAAGATTTGAGCTTTTAATTATTTGCTCTAAGGTTTTTGGGCTCCGCAAAATTTAACAGAGAGAGAGAGAGAGAAGAAATGAAGGTGAGGGCTTTTGTAACCGTACGACTTTGCGGTTAAGGGAAGAGGAGATGTACTGGGGGCGTACGTCTTCATCTTAGCGTGGTGCAGAGCAGAGAGGTGAAAATGTAGAGAGAAAAATAGAAAGTGAAGGAGTCTTCGGTTTAGGGCACTGTAGAGGTAGTGTCCCAGTGGTAGTGGTACCACAATGATATCATCAAGTTGAGGGTACATGACAGACAGACCAAAAAAGTGTGAAAGGATTCTCAAATTGCAGGATTTGTGCATCACAATCCATATCAGAAGTTCAGAACAAAACAATTCCACGTTCTAAAAAAAATATAAAAAAATAAACAACTTTGCGTTGTTCTATCCGGATTTAATTTGATTTGCGATATTTCAAGAAATATATTAAAAGTTTCGAATCTAGTAGAGAAATTTTAAACTGTGCATAACATAAATATGTAAGGAAATAATCTACGATTTAGTTTCTTTCATGCACTATTCATCTAAACTCAACGCGATTGAGATTGTGACAAGTACGTATCCTGCATACTTGTGTTGTAAGTGTACTCATCACCCTCGCGTATGTATAAGACTGAATTTAATCGATTTCTAAGATTACTAATCTTGAACTCATTGATTTTTCTCAGTCTTGTACTTGTACTAGTATGAAACCTTAAGAGCATCCCCAACAATAGAGTCAAAATTATTAGTTAAATTTATCAAAAAATTAAATATAATTAATCAATTTTCATTCTCATCTCCAATAATAGTCATTTTTGAGTCATTTTGGATTTTTTACATCTATTTTTAAGTTGATGAGGGAGAAAAATGAAAAAAAAATGATTTAACTTTTAGTTATAACTCTAGCCAAATATAATTTATGATTTAATAATAAGTTAAATTTAACTTTTATTTAGCTTAACTGTTGAAATTTTATTTTGTCAATTAACATCATTCGTAATACACACGTTGTGAGAAATTATAAAAAAAATAATCTAAAAAAGTAAAATTTTAACAAACAAAAAAGTTAACAAAGAAAAAGAAATCACAAACGTGGGAGATGCCCAGATCACCCAGATGGTGGTTTGTTGGAAGTTATTTCCAATTCAAGTTTTTTTTTTCAATTTTCAATTTTTTTTCTTTTACTTTTGTGTTTTACAATTTTATCCTTGAACAAATTAAACTAATTCAAACTTTTTCTACGGTTGAGGGTTATAAAAGTAATAAAAATCTGTTTTGATTGAAAATGGCGCATGGATGTTTCCTTAATTAATAGTATAGATAGATAGATAGACGCATGCTTCAAAACTGGCTTATCAATTTGCAACTGGTTCACTATTAAACCATGCATGTCCTTCTTTTTAGATTCAAAGAAGTGGTCGATCTCCATGCAAGCCGAGTTAAAATGTTATCCGGTTAATTGTAAACTAGCATTTATACTGTGTAACACAATTTATTTTTTTAGATCTTTGTTACTTCATCACATTTATTTAATTTAACATAGTAAATTGAGGGAAAAAAACATAATTCTAAGGGCATCTCCAATGGGGTGAGGATCTAAGATCTAAACCCTATAATTATAGGTCTTTCAGAAAAAAACCCTCTCCAATGGTATAAATCTGAAGATCTAAACCCTATATATTTAGATCTGGGTGTTATACCAAGTCCTAAACTAGATCCCCATTTGAGACTGGTGCTAAAATTAATTGTGCGGGTCCCGGCTGACAGAGGAGAGAGAGAGAGTAGCTGACAGAGGGAGAGAGACGCGTTGGGAGGAGGGAGTGGGAGCAACGCGCCACGCAGCTGCTCCTCACCTTGTCGTTCCACGCGTGACGCGCCACGGAGAAGAGAGAGTGAGCGACACCACTGACGTGTAGGGCCCGCACCCACGTGCAGCTGCTCCTCACGTTGCCTTTTGTTCCAACGGCTCCGAAATCAACGGCCACGATTGATTTCTATTTGAAATCAATGGCCAGATCTGAATGAACCAAAAATAGTTTTTTTTTTCTTTATTACCAATTCTGATCCGACGATAAACGATATATCTTGAAATCGATCCAACGATTATCATTCAATCTACCATTTATTTTTATATAACGGTCAAAAAAAATAAAATAAAAATTTACAAAATAAAAAGTGCTAATACAAAAGTGCTAATAAAAAGTGCTATACAAAATAAAAAATAAAAATCTACCATTGATGCCCTAAAATAGGTTTATAACTTCATGTAGGACCTTAACCATTGGAGATGATTGAAGTTCTAAATAAAAAGTGCTAAATTGAAGTCCTAAATATAGGTATAGCACCCCATTTAGCACTTCACCATTGGAGATGCCCTAAGAACCATAACTCACCAAAATCTAAATTTTTTAACTTGAAAGAGTTAAATCGAGCAGAGAAAACACCAAAAATATAATTAGAATCAAAGATAGATGTTATAGTTAAATATTAAATCATTGAAATGGCAAAAGGCTAATGTTATTTTATTAAAGAAGAGAAAATAGGCGATGATTGTATGAGAACGACATCATAAAAACGACTAAGTGAATAAATGAAAAGGAAAAGAAATTTTAATGTGAAGTAACCTTTTTTTTAACTCCACAAAACTTATCTGGGCTTAAGCCCAGGTAAGCCTTGGGCTGGCTCCGCCAGTGCATGCAAGGAGCAGTGGCAGAGCTAGGATCAAATTGTTACCCGGGCTATTTATAGCCAGTACTACAATGTGCAACGCACACTTTTTTTTTTAGGTTTTTGTCATTTCACCACGATAATTGAATTTTAACATACTAAATTGAGGGAAAAACAAACATACTCGATCTCACAACTTATAACTCATAAATGTTCTAAACTTTTAACATGAAAGGACTAGATAGAGTAAAGTAAATACCAAAAACAAGATCAAAATTAAGGATTGATGTTATAGACAAGTATTGAATCATTGAGTTTGCATAAAAATCATGCAGTACATGTTAAAAAAAAGCAAATAGGTCATGGTTTTGGAGTACAGTGTTATAAAGAACAGAAATAGAAGGAAAATAATTCTTGTGTAAACTACTTTTTTTTATATGATTTTACCTCTCAAAATTTACCTGAACTTAAGTTCAGGTGAACCTAGGGCTGGCTCCGCCAGTGGCAAGGAGGGCCGGACTCATCTTCACCTTTGCAGAATGTTTATTTTATTTATCGAAGGCAGATAAATCCTTAAAACATAATTAACCATCCAATCTCTACCGAATCGATCTGTTTTCGATTACCAAAGAAATTCCAATCTCTACCAAGTTGAATTGGTAGAACATATTAACATGTTCACACTGCATTATATATTATTCTTTAATTTGAAAGAAAACGCAATGCCACTGCATATATACACGAATAACACGATAACAGTGATTAAAGTCAATTAAGTTAGTCACACGGATCGAACACTAGCCATGAGGGAGCGATTGCCCACCATTGATCTGACCACAATAATTCTCACAAGCAATCTCACAGATATGAGGTGTTGCACCTTCTTCTTTCATACACACCGGCATGCATGGCTTCGCACAATTTGACATAGCTGCGTCAGTCACACCAGTGCTATTGCTGCAACGTCCAATAAGAACAACCACCCAGATCATGATCAGAAGCTTCACCGGAGAGTTAACGGAGGTGGCGGTTTTAACGGCCATATTCTTTCGATCACTACCTGCTAGCTAACCTCTACACTTGATCGATTCTAGCTTTATTGTCAAGGTACGTATGTGATGAGTTAGGGTTCTCGTTCTTCTAGCAAACTGAGGCCTTTTTTTGGATAAAATGAAGTAGCTGCGTACATGCAATATTTAAAATGGAGAGGCTAGCCCTTGTGGTTAATTAAAAGGATCACGTAAGGGGTTAAAGTTAGTTTTAGATCCTAATTAATAAGCGGTCTGGAGGAAAACATGGGGAGCCATGATTTTAGGATAATACTTCTATGGAAGTCTGCAGAATTCAAGTTTAGACTGAGTTTGGACGACCAAGAAATGTTGGGGACAATTTTGTTTCTTTGCCAAGAAACAGGGATACGTACGTCCGTCACCATATAATAGAGGTCATGATAATTATGAGATCGATTTTTACCACGTAATCTGATGTTTTAGTAATTAGCACAATACAATAGGTTTTTGATGCTGTTTGTACTTGAGCAAACAGATGCATCCAAAATATTGTTGGAATCAAAACTATCAAAGATTAACAGGCCGAGTTTGTTTGATCAAATGACATGATCGATCGAGAACTTGATGAACATCGATCATATCATGTTAGATCGAGAGACATTCCAAGGCTCTCCATCGGACACATAACTATATGTCTATATATTATTGATCAATCGATTCTCTTTCCTGTGGGTTCAATTCAAGGAGAGCAGGAAACAATCGACATGATGATCTTAGTCTAACTTTTCAGATCTGCTGGCTTTTAATATGAACGATGTGTCCGGTTGAGGATCATATACCTCATACCAACTTACCAGGGAATCGAATCTTTTCTGTCGACCTCAAATCTGTGTGCTAGCTACATTGCTAGCTCATATATATATACATTAATACATATTAGTTTTTTTTATATATAATAAAGCTTGGTTATCTTAAAGCTCAACTACTGTTCAAAAGTACAGTAGTAATGTTGGAGTGTGGGATGCGAAACAGTGAATATTGTACAATTGTATTTATGAGATGTTGGCATTATATTGAATCTTTGACACTGTAATGAGAGTCACGATTATGTAGTTGATCCTAGTGTACATGTAAGCAACATATACTGATTACATTGTATTAGGAATCCATGTACATTACAGATATGATCACATAGTAATGTAATCTGTGTTTGAGTGCAACTAGGCTTCTTCAATGGGCAAGACCCTTGTGTTGCATCTCTATAAATATATGTGAGACTTGTCCATGTTCTCTCTACGTTTAGCATATAGCTCTAATCCCATACAAAGAGGCTTAAGGAGAGAAGAACAGAAGACACAAGCTCAAGAAGATGGCAGTCTCGGTGAATACAGCTGGTAAGCTTCTGATCTCTTTCATCTCATGGTTGATGTGTTTACATGTCTTGATTGATCTTCAGTACTACGTTTTCAATTGGTATCAGAGCTTTGCTCAAAATCTTGCATGTAAATCGCTTAAGCAAAATCAACATGAAAATCCTATGTTTTTTGTTTGTGACTCAAGCAACAAAAAAAAAATCGATAAAGGGCCAGAATTTCGGTTCAGGTGTTCTTGGCCCATTCAGAAACTTACCTGGGCCTGTTGGGCTGCGTGACCCAAGCTGAGACCCATTCGGTAGAATACCCAAGTCTTGGTCTTGGTCAATAACTGACCGTTGCGATAACAGACTGATACTGGGATTCTGGGTTTTGGAGCTCGAGGAAGCAACATGCACAGATTCGTCTCATGAATCTGGTTTCGAGGATTCAATCCTTGCTGCTCACCAGGTACGTTTAGGAATGCAATACCCTAGAAGCACATCCCGGTGTGCACATAGGATATGATTGTTTGTTGTTTGCTAGATGGGGCCGGATGAAATTCAAATTCGATTCTCTATATATTCTGATGAATTGCTTGATCATGATTGTGTGCTGCATATTTATGATTGTTTCCTCTAACCTTGCAGCGCTGTGAGCAGAGGCTAAGGTATGTCGATTGATTCAGTTTGTGATAAGGCATAATCTAAGCCATCTGTTCAAACTATAAATTGATAAAGAATCTTGGATTGATTGTTGTGTGTCTCATAAACAACTACAATACAATTTACAGCAAAAGGAATCTGATTTTAAAAATTCTTTAGAAATTCCTTAAAAGTCTTGAGTTCTGCAGATTTGGATTAGCATGTTGCACATAGCAAACCTTTTTCATGTTTACAGAACAATCATAAGGTATAAAAGACTTAAAACTGGTGTTATTGATTTTAAAATTTTGTGCCTTATGCCTTCTATAGAAGCATCTGTATGAAATCTTTAGAATCAAAACAGATACATACATAGTTTCTAAACTCATATTTAGTTATTTTAGAAGTTTTTCTTCTGCCATTAGGTGATGACTACTTCTATTATAAAACGTGAGATTAATTACTGTGGTTTGTATTTTCAGACATTTAGTATTGTCCAATCTACTGCTATATAAGTGTAGTTGGATAATGAACTTCAGTTTTGGGATATTTTGGTATATGTGTTAATTTTGTGTGATGATTGGTGTTATCTGTGGCTTTTGTGTTTTCCAGTGGTACATACATAAAACACAGAAATCTCACAAACTTAACAAACAAGAACTAATTTTGTGATTTTTTGATTGCTCTCTAGGTGTCCAGGTAGTCACTCTTAATCAGATTGAACTTTTAATAGGGCAAACTATTCCACCTGGAGGAGACAGATTGACATGTATTTTTCAATAAATGGGGAATTGGACAACTGTCTTATAGGACACGTACCAGAAGCTATAGAGGAAGATGAGAAAGACCAGTATAGGGCTCAGTATGATTACTACATTCTTTGGCATAGGAAGAACACCACCTGCAAAAACATTATTAAGGCCACCATATCAGATACCATAGCTGGAGCTTTACCTGAAATGGATTATGCTTATGACTACCTTGAGCTAATTCATGAAAAGTTTAAGAAAACTGACAAAGCAGAAGCATCTAATCTTTCAGTACAGCTTAACAGCTTAACACTCTTAAGTATAATAGAGTTGGGGGTGTTAGAGATCACATAATGAAGTTGGAAACCCTGTGTGCAAAACTTAAGAACCTAAATGTAGGGCTTCCTGATGAATATGTGGTACACACTGCTCTACATTCTCTTCCATCATGTTTTAATCAGCTAAAGACTAGTTATAATACTCAGTCTGAAAAATGGACAATCAATCAACTGATTTCCATTGCTGCTGAGGAAGAAAGTAGAATAAAGAAGGAGGATCCAAACTATGGTATTGTCAAGGCCTCAACCTCTGAGGCAACTATGAACTTGGTAGGCAGGAATAAGTGGAAAAAGAAGTTAGGTGTCAAGAAAGCCAATTTTAAACCGCATTCGACTAAAGCAGTAACAAGACCATCCAGCAACTCCAGCACTTCAACTTTAAGTTCAAGTGTTATTTTTGTAAGAAAACTGGAAACATTAAGAAAGATTGTCCAGGTTTTAAAGCCTGGATGATTAAGAAGGGTATGTCTCTATCCTTACCTGAAACTTTTTCTATTCCATCTCTTTTCTTTTTAGAAGTTGATTTAATTAATATAGAGCCAAACACATTTTGGCTTGATTCAGGCTCTCCCTTACACTTAACTCCTTATAGGGCTTCACAAAGAGGAGGAAACCAAAAAATGAAGAGTCACACATTCGAGTAGGAAATGGCATGAGAGTTGTTGTTAAGGTTGTAGGCAGTCTTAGACTTGATTTAGGCTTAGAAAATTTTCTTTTTCTGGATAGTGTTTATTTTGTACCCTTTATGAAGAGGAATTTGATTTCTTGGGATCTTTTGATTCAGACTGGCTGTAGTTTTCTTTATGACATAAATGGAATAAAGATTTTTAGAGATTCATTACATATTGGTTCTGCTACACGTTTAAATGGTTACTTACAGTTACAGTGTTGCCTATCTTCTTCTCAACCTTCTGTATATAATGTTGAGAACTCACCAGATAATTCAAATGTGTTAAATACCACTGTAGGTGTTTCTACCGAATTACGCGCGGAGGCGTAATGGGGCAGAAGCAACAAGAATAAGCTTCCTCTTCCTTCCTCGGTCGTGCGTGCGGACCTCTCCTCCTTGGTGCGTCCGAACGGTGGGGCTGTTCGGATGGGCGGGCTCTTCTCTTCTTCCTTCTCTTCGTGTGTGCGGGATCTTCTTGCGGGTGCCTCCTTCCTCGGGCGTTCGGGAGCAACTGTTAGAAGAATACAACAATGAAGCAGGCGGTCAGGGGTCAAGACGGGGTGGCCCGCCTTCAACGCTCCGATGCCTAAGTCAGAATATGTATCGGATATAACAGTCAAGCGAACGTGCGAGTGGTGTGATGTGGATCGAGTGAGATTGAGTCCAACGTGTTGTGTTGAGATTCAATGGAGTGATCTTACCTGTAATAAATACCTGATATATATAGGTGGTTGAGATTGGGACCTGGTGGTGTTCTTCGATGTGGGACTTTGTTGTTCCTGCTGGTGTGTGATCCGTGTGTTCGGGTACGCCTCCCACGGGCGCGTGCGCGCTCGGAAGGGGTGGGTCCGGTGAGTGAAGTTGGTGCTTCCTTGGTGGTCTTGCATGTGGTTGAGTAGGTGTTGCTAATCTGCTTAAGTGGATAAGTATGTTAATTGTTAGTATTGCATAATTAGTTGTACGATTAACATACTTATCCACTTAAGCAGATTAGCAACACCTACTCAACCACATGCAAGACCACCAAGGAAGCACCAACTTCACTCACCGGACCCACCCCTTCCGAGCGCGCACGCGCCCGTGGGGGGCGTACCCGAACACACGGATCACACACCAGCATGAACAACAAAGTCCCACATCGAAGAACACCACCAGGTCCCAATCTCAACCACCTATATATATCAGGTATTTATTACAGGTAAGATCACTCCATTGAATCTCAACACAACACGTTGGACTCAATCTCACTCGATCCACATCACACCACTCGCACGTTCGCTTGACTGTTATATCCGATACATATTCTGACTTAGGCATCAGAGCGTTGAAGGCGGGCCACCCCGTCTTGACCCCTGACCGCCTGCTTCATTGTTGTATTCTTCTAACAGATGCTCCCGAACGCCCGAGGAAGGAGGCACCCGCAAGAAGAGCCCGCACACACGGAGAGAAGGAAGAAGAGAAGAGCCCGCCCATCCGAACAGCCCCACCGTTCGGACGCACCAAGGAGGAGAGGTCCGCACGCACGACCAAGGAAGGAAAATGAAGCTTATTCTTGTTGCTTCTGCCCCATTACGCCTCCGCGCGTAATTCGGTAGAAACATCTGGCGCCGTCTGTGGGAAACTTACAAATTGCAAACCTCGTATAAACACCACCGAAACCAAAGGTCCACATGCTCAACCCGGCGACTAACGGCAGCAACACACCTGAAGGAGGGACTCCGCCAGGGTCGATGGGGCGGAACGCACAGACAACCGACAGGGACGACAGGGACGGGCGCATCAACGGCATGGCCCAGGAGTTGCGGGAGGCAGCGCTCGAGATAGCGGAGGAGCGCCAGGTCCGCCGAAGGATGGAGGAACGGCTGGAGGCGCTCATCGGCCGGCAGGTAGAGCAGCACGAAGAAACGCAGGAGACCGCCAGCGAGGTGCGCCCTCTGTTCGCCAGAACCAACGCCCGAGCGCCCTCACCCATGGAGGAGTCATCACCCCCGACAAACAACGACCTGATCCTACGGAGGATGGAGGAGCTGGCGGAGGAAGTCTCACGCTTACGCAAGGACAAGCTGGCAGGTCAGGGCGGGACGTTCGCCCCCCGGGTCAGCCCGTTCTCGGCGCACATACTGGAAAGAGGAAGGGATCCCCACGCCAAGATAACGAAGATTGCCCGGTTTGACGGGAGCGGGGATCCACGAGCGCACGTGGACGAGTTTCGGTCCACCACGGACGGGACCCGATATTCGGACCCAATCTTGTGTTTCCTGTTCCAGGAAACACTGGCGGAGGAGGCACGGAGCTGGTTCTACGAAATCCCGCCAGGATCCATCCACTCGTTCCTCGAATTGGCGGAAAATTTTCAGAGGCGCTATCGGCTCCAGGGGAAGTATAACACCACGGGCATCCTCCTGAAGGTCCGCCAGGAGAGGGACGAGAGCTTGTCGAGCTACATTAATCGATGGAGGACGCTCGCAAGCACGTGCAGGGACCTTGACAAGCGAGTGGCCAAGGTCGCCCTGATGGACAACCTGCTCGCCACCTCCTTCGTAGAGAAACTTGTGAGGAAGTAGCATCTCGACTACGACGAGATCATGGACCTGATTGTGCAGAAGGCACTGGTGGAAACGCGGGTGTACGGAGCCGCCTCCGAACCTAGTTCCATCAGACCCGAGGCAACGGACGCTCAACCGCAACAGCTGACGGACAGCGGGAGACCAACCGGGGGCTTCAAGAGGAGCCGGGATACATACGGGCAGAACTACTAAAGGCCCGTCTTCCGCGGATATCAAGGCAACAATTACAACCAGGCGCAGGATGCCCGTTTTCCGCCAGCCCCACGCTATCGACCGGCGGCACAGGAGGTCTTCACAATCGACGGGCAGTCACCCGAGCACCTGCTCCGCCTGAACCGACACCGAATACCGCCGCCGAACAACATGGCGAAGGCGGGGGTACCACCCGGCCAGTTACCGGACGTATGGTGCGAGTTCCACAACGCCACCACCCACCGTACCAACAGCTGCATCATGTTGAAGAAGGCCCTCGAGGACATGGAGGACGAACGGACAAATACTCCCAGGGCGGAAGGACAGCAGCATCAGGTAGGCGCCAGGACCCGTGGGACCATCAACACGATATCCGGGGGCAAGCGCAAGGAGAGAGCCTCATCGCCCGATCGCCCGAGCAGGGACGTGCTAGCGATCGGGGCAAGGAGAGCGCCCGGGGCACAACGAAAGGAGGCGCCCACCATCAGCTTCACAGCAGGGGACGAGGAGGAAAATCCAAGGGACAGCACCCTACCGTTCGTGATCGACGCGATCATCGATCAATTCCTTGTGAAGAGGGTACTAGTCGACAACGGAGCGTCTGTCAACATAATCTACCTGGACGCATACGTGGCGCTCGGCCGACCCGCCAGCAAGATGACGCAGGACCATGAATGCATCTCCAGCTTCACGGGCGAGACCTCATATCCTATCGGGAGTGACAACCTGCGGGTCGAGGTTGGCGCGCCCAACTCCCCGCACGGCAAGATCTGGACGGACTTTATCATCATGGACACCCCCTCCCCCTACAACGCCATACTCGGGAGGCCTGGAATCTGCAAATTAAAATTGATCATCGCAGGACACCTGCTCTTGGGAAGGTTCCCAACTGAGCATAGGATCGGCCACGTCCAAGGATACAACCAGCAGGAAACCACGGAGACTCGAGGCAGGCAGGAGGTCCTTACTTTAGGACCCACGGATCTGGAGGCACGATCCACACACGGGCGGCGCAAGGCAACACCACGAGTAATCTACTAGGGGCGAGGAAACGGACCACCCGATCATCCGGACGGGCGCGTCCAAACTGGGGTACGCCCCGCCCACGGAACGCCCAACATTTGGAGAAGTGTTGTTGCGGTCAGTCATAACTTGTTACTCTTTCCGTTAGCCTATATTTGCGCATTCGCGTGCCCTTGACCCGCCCGCCCATGAACTCGGGGGACTGGGGGACTGGGGATAGGCCACCGAATGAAGGCACTGCTTTACATTCTCGCACAAGTTATTTAGAGAGGCACCCAAAAAAAAAAAAAAAAAAAAAAAAAAAAACACAACCCTAGCACGACTCCCAACGGTTCGACACGTGGCGCCCATGCCCCACCTCACGCGCCCACGCGCGCGACGCCTGCCCTTCAGGCAATCACAGCGAAAGCGGTATTTAATGCCTGGCCCACGCCAGCATCAAATACGGCGGCTAGCATTTATTACACCAGTTCCCCAAGAGCAGTCAAAAGGAATGTCACCTCCAAACATCTCATCAAAACACCACAAAACCCAAAAAGGCAAGGACAACACGACACGACACCACGCACCACCCGCGTGACCAAGCGCTCGCACACCACCGCCAGGTTAGTACAAGTACCGCTCGGACGCCCCGAAAGAGGGCTAAAACGCCTGAATTCCCTTTTGGCCGTGTCCCGAGCGAAGAGCTGCGCCGTACGGGATGAGGTTCTTCCTCTACGTACACGCACGCATTAGCAAGCCGGATCAGGCGGCAGAGGCATGGGGTCCGCCCTCTCTCTGAGCGCGCACTGAGACCGATGGGCGGCACGGGCATGGGGTCCGCCCCCTCCGTGGGCGCACCGTTACATGATCGAAGCGAAAGCCGGCTGTCATGACAGAGGCATGGGGCCAACTCCTCTCTGAGCGTGCAAAGTCGATGGCGGCACGGGCGTGGGGTGTTTCCCCTCCGTGTGAGCGCAATTCCACCCCGACTCAGAGCGCCAAGGGCGTGCGGTCCGACCCCTCCTTGCGCGTTCTGGGATTGATGAGCGCGGGCATGCGGTACGTCCCTCCGTAGCGAAACACAAGCCGGCTGTCATAACGGAGGCATGGGGTACGCCCTCTCTCTGAGGGTGCTAAGCCGAAGAACGGCACGGGCATGCGGTCCGTCCCCTCCGTAGCGCGTTACTTATAGGTCGCGGTCTTGATCCCCCCGTTGACGCTATACCGTACGGAACGGCATCCCCGTTGATGTACGCGGTGCACCGCGCCATCCCAATGCCGGTGTCACGAAAAACATTTAGCATACACACATCATACCATACATTCACGCATCATACCATACATTCATACATCATATCATGCATACCTACATATCTGCATATCTGTGATACTTATATACTCGCAAAACCGATCCCACCTGGGCGCGCGGCTCCAGAATAGCAAGTCTCGCTCTGGAGGCCGGGCCCATAGGTACACCATCGCACGAACAGGTACACGCTCCGTCATGCGATCCCTTTCTTGACCGGAGAGTTGGGGGACTTGGGGGGTCACAGGATCGTGACCACTGCTCAACCGGATAAGTATTTCTTGTTAATCGCCCACCCTTTTTCAACTCCCCAGTCAAGAAAGTTCTCTTTGACTTGGGGAATTGGGGGACTTGTTAGTATTGCATAATTAGTTGTACGATTAACATACTTATCCACTTAAGCAGATTAGCAACACCTACTCAACCACATGCAAGACCACCAAGGAAGCACCAACTTCACTCACCGGACCCACCCCTTCCGAGCGCGCACGCGCCCGTGGGGGGCGTACCCGAACACACGGATCACACACCAGCAGGAACAACAAAGTCCCACATCGAAGAACACCACCAGGTCCCAATCTCAACCACCTATATATATCAGGTATTTATTACAGGTAAGATCACTCCATTGAATCTCAACACAACACGTTGGACTCAATCTCACTCGATCCACATCACACCACTCGCACGTTCGCTTGACTGTTATATCCGATACATATTCTGACTTAGGCATCAGAGCGTTGAAGGCGGGCCACCCCGTCTTGACCCCTGACCGCCTGCTTCATTGTTGTATTCTTCTAACAGATGCTCCCGAACGCCCGAGGAAGGAGGCACCCGCAAGAAGAGCCCGCACACACGGAGAGAAGGAAGAAGAGAAGAGCCCGCCCATCCGAACAGCCCCACCGTTCAGACGCACCAAGGAGGAGAGGTCCGCACGCACGACCAAGGAAGGAAAAGGAAGCTTATTCTTGTTGCTTCTGCCCCATTACGCCTCCGCGTGTAATTCGGTAGAAACATCTGGCGCCGTCTGTGGGAAACTTACAAATTGCAAACCTCGTATAAACACCACCGAAACCAAAGGTCCACATGCTCAACCCGGCGACTAACGGCAGCAACACACCTGAAGGAGGGACTCCGCCAGGGTCGATGGGGCGGAACGCACAGACAACCGACAGGGACGACAGGGACGGGCGCATCAACGGCATGACCCAGGAGTTGCGGGAGGCAGCGCTCGAGATAGCGGAGGAGCGCCAGGTCCGCCTAAGGATGGAGGAACGGCTGGAGGCGCTCATCGGCCGGCAGGTAGAGCAGCACGAAGAAACGCAGGAGACCGCCAGCGAGGTGCGCCCTCTGTTCGCCAGAACCAACGCCCGAGCGCCCTCACCCATGGAGGAGTCATCACCCCCGACAAACAACGACCTGATCCTACGGAGGATGGAGGAGCTGGCGGAGGAAGTCTCACGCTTACGCAAGGACAAGCTGGCAGGTCAGGGCGGGACGTTCGCCCCCCGGGTCAGCCCGTTCTCGGCGCACATACTGGAAAGAGGAAGGGATCCCCACGCCAAATGTCCCCCAGTGTATTACGCGCGCCCAGTGTGGGCGTGGCAGTAAGTAGAATTCAAATGTTGCGAAAGTGTTATCTGGTTTGCTAACCTGTCTGCGCGTGCGTTTGCAGCGAAGAAGATGGATGGAGTGAGCAAGCGTCGAATGCTTAGGTTGCTGGGTGCCGGGAAGAAGGTCCGCGCGGTGGCAGATGATGCCAAACGTGCGCCCCCGGTGGGCGGTGTGGGTGCCCCTGTTCCATATGTTCAAGTGCCGCAAGCGGATGCTCCTCTTCTGCCGGCGGGCGATGTTGCTGGAGCCGAGACGCAGGTCGAGGCAGAACGTGAGCAACAGCTGGTTGTGCGGAGTGGTGGTACGAGTAGGCGGGAGGGTGGTCCTGCGCTGGCGCCGGTGAGTCGTGCGCTTGTTGTGGGGCCGTCTCCAAGTCGGGCGATTGTCCCAGATCGGTCCCCGAGTCCTCCCCAGACTTCTTGTTTTTCAGATCCTCCTCCTCTGGCTTTGGAGGCGCCAAAGCCTCTCCCGCACGGGAAGAGTGGAAAACGTGCGCGGAAGGGGGCGCGGGCGGAGGACGCTTCTTCTGGCCCCGCTTCTGGGTCGGGCGATGATGTTGTGGGGAGAGTGCGCCAGTCCCTGGAGGATGATGCTGCTGCGCTCGCGGTCGCGTTGCCGTCGGTGGAGGAGGCTCCTGCTGATGGGCTGGATGGGGTTTTTGGTTCATGCGCCCGTCTGATGCAGCAGGTCTTCCGCTACCGCTCGCCGGAGATTGCGGAACTTGCACGCCTCAGGGAGGGCGCGCTGCAGCACCAGAGGGCGATGGACGTGGTGGTGACCGCCCGGGAGAAGGCCGTCGATCTGATGCGGCGGTACGTTGCTCGTGTGAACGAGGCGGATATCCGGGCGGGAGAAGCTGCTGCCAGTGAAACTCTGGCCAAGATTGACAGAGATAAGGCCGTGGCCGAGGCGGAGTGTCTGCGAGGTGAGCTGAAGCGTGTTCGTGCTGAAGCAGCCGCCCGGGTGGCGTTCCTGGAGTCCGAAGTCGAGAGGCTGTCGGGCGTCGAAGTTTCTTCGTACGAGAGAGTGGCGGGGCCTTCCAGGGGACGTGCCGAGGCTGAGCTGGAGCCAGTGGTCAGGCGGGTGGGGCCGGGCGAACAGGCGGGAGCTGAAGTTGCGGTGACATCGGATGAGGGTGAGGAGTTGGATGTGGAGATGGGGGCGGAGTAGTTGTTTCTTTGTTTGTAATAAAGTAGGTGTTGTAATATTTGGAATGAATGGAACTGCTTTACCTTTTGCCTGTGCGGCTCTGTTTTTTTTTTTTTTTGGGTGCCTCTCTAAATAACTTGTGCGAGAATGTAAAGCAGTGCCTTCATTCGGTGGCCTATCCCCAGTCCCCCAGTCCCCCGAGTTCATGGGCGGGCGGGTCAAGGGCACGCGAATGCGCAAATATAGGCTAACGGAAAGAGTAACAAGTTATGACTGACCGCAACAACACTTCTCCAAATGTTGGGCGTTCCGTGGGCGGGGCGTACCCCAGTTTGGACGCGCCCGTCCGGATGATCGGGTGGTCCGTTTCCTCGCCCCTAGTAGATTACTCGTGGTGTTGCCTTGCGCCGCCCGTGTGTGGATCGTGCCTCCAGATCCGTGGGTCCTAAAGTAAGGACCTCCTGCCTGCCTCGAGTCTCCGTGGTTTCCTGCTGGTTGTATCCTTGGACGTGGCCGATCCTATGCTCAGTTGGGAACCTTCCCAAGAGCAGGTGTCCTGCGATGATCAATTTTAATTTGCAGATTCCAGGCCTCCCGAGTATGGCGTTGTAGGGGGAGGGGGTGTCCATGATGATAAAGTCCGTCCAGATCTTGCCGTGCGGGGAGTTGGGCGCGCCAACCTCGACCCGCAGGTTGTCACTCCCGATAGGATATGAGGTCTCGCCCGTGAAGCTGGAGATGCATTCATGGTCCTGCGTCATCTTGCTGGCGGGTCGGCCGAGCGCCACGTATGCGTCCAGGTAGATTATGTTGACAGACGCTCCGTTGTCGACTAGTACCCTCTTCACAAGGAATTGATCGATGATCGCGTCGATCACGAACGGTAGGGTGCTGTCCCTTGGATTTTCCTCCTCGTCCCCTGCTGTGAAGCTGATGGTGGGCGCCTCCTTTCGTTGTGCCCCGGGCGCTCTCCTTGCCCCGATCGCTAGCACGTCCCTGCTCGGGCGATCGGGCGATGAGGCTCTCTCCTTGCGCTTGCCCCCGGATATCGTGTTGATGGTCCCACGGGTCCTGGCGCCTACCTGATGCTGCTGTCCTTCCGCCCTGGGAGTATTCGTCCGTTCGTCCTCCATGTCCTCGAGGGCCTTCTTCAACATGATGCAGCTGTTGGTACGGTGGGTGGTGGCGTTGTGGAACTCGCACCATACGTCCGGTAACTGGCCGGGTGGTACCCCCGCCTTCGCCATGTTGTTCGGCGGCGGTATTCGGTGTCGGTTCAGGCGGAGCAGGTGCTCGGGTGACTGCCCGTCGATTGTGAAGACCTCCTGTGCCGCCGGTCGATAGCGTGGGGCTGGCGGAAAACGGGCATCCTGCGCCTGGTTGTAATTGTTGCCTTGATATCCGCGGAAGACGGGCCTTTGGTAGTTCTGCCTGTATGTATCCCGGCTCCTCTTGAAGCCCCCGGTTGGTCTCCCGCTGTCCGTCAGCTGTTGCGGTTGAGCGTCCGTTGCCTCGGGTCTGATGGAACTAGGTTCGGAGGCGGCTCCGTACACCCGCGTTTCCACCAGTGCCTTCTGCACAATCAGGTCCATGATCTCGTCGTAGTCGAGATGCTCCTTCCTCACGAGTTTCTCTACGAAGGGGGTGGCGAGCAGGTTGTCCATCAGGGCGACCTTGGCCACTCGCTTGTCAAGGTCCCTGCACGTGCTTGCGAGCGTCCTCCATCGATTAATGTAGCTCGACAAGCTTTCGTCCCTCTCCTGGCGGACCTTCAGGAGGATGCCCGTGGTGTTATACTTCCCCTGGAGCCGATAGCGCCTCTGAAAACTTTCCGCCAATTCGAGGAACGAGTGGATGGATCCTGGCGGGATTTCGTAGAACCAGCTCCGTGCCTCCTCCGCCAGTGTTTCCTGGAACAGGAAACACAAGGTTGGGTCCGAATATCGGGTCCCGTCCGTGGTGGACCGAAACTCGTCCACGTGCGCTCGGGGATCTCCGCTCCCGTCAAACCGGGCAATCTTCGTTATCTTGGCGTGGGGATCCCTTCCTCTTTCCAGTATGTGCGCCGAGAACGGGCTGACCCGGGGGGCGAACGTCCCGCCCTGACCTGCCAGCTTGTCCTTGCGTAAGCGTGAGACTTCCTCCGCCAGCTCCTCCATCCTCCGTAGGATCAGGTCGTTGTTTGTCGGGGGTGATGACTCCTCCACGGGTGAGGGCGCTCGGGCGTTGGTTCTGGCGAACAGAGGGCGCACCTCGCTGGCGGTCTCCTGCGTTTCTTCGTGCTGCTCTACCTGCCGGCCGATGAGCGCCTCCAGCCGTTCCTCCATCCTTCGGCGGACCTGGCGCTCCTCCGCTATCTCGAGCGCTGCCTCCCGCAACTCCTGGGCCATGCCGTTGATGCGCCCGTCCCTGTCGTCCCTGTCGGTTGTCTGTGCGTTCCGCCCCATCGACCCTGGCGGAGTCCCTCCTTCAGGTGTGTTGCTGCCGTTAGTCGCCGGGTTGAGCATGTGGACCTTTGGTTTCGGTGGTGTTTATACGAGGTTTGCAATTTGTAAGTTTCCCACAGACGGCGCCAGATGTTTCTACCGAATTACGCGCGGAGGCGTAATGGGGCAGAAGCAACAAGAATAAGCTTCCTCTTCCTTCCTCGGTCGTGCGTGCGGACCTCTCCTCCTTGGTGCGTCCGAACGGTGGGGCTGTTCGGATGGGCGGGCTCTTCTCTTCTTCCTTCTCTTCGTGTGTGCGGGCTCTTCTTGCGGGTGCCTCCTTCCTCGGGCGTTCGGGAGCAACTGTTAGAAGAATACAACAATGAAGCAGGCGGTCAGGGGTCAAGACGGGGTGGCCCGCCTTCAACGCTCCGATGCCTAAGTCAGAATATGTATCGGATATAACAGTCAAGCGAACGTGCGAGTGGTGTGATGTGGATCGAGTGAGATTGAGTCCAACGTGTTGTGTTGAGATTCAATGGAGTGATCTTACCTGTAATAAATACCTGATATATATAGGTGGTTGAGATTGGGACCTGGTGGTGTTCTTCGATGTGGGACTTTGTTGTTCCTGCTGGTGTGTGATCCGTGTGTTCGGGTACGCCCCCCACGGGCGCGTGCGCGCTCGGAAGGGGTGGGTCCGGTGAGTGAAGTTGGTGCTTCCTTGGTGGTCTTGCATGTGGTTGAGTAGGTGTTGCTAATCTGCTTAAGTGGATAAGTATGTTAATCGTACAACTAATTATGCAATACTAACAGTAGGTATTAACATACCCATATTTAATGATAAATCAGCACAACTGTGGCATAGGAGGCTAGGTCACATCTCAAAAGAAAGAATGAAATCATTGGTTAAGTCTAAAATGCTACTAGAATTAGATTTCTCTGACATGAATGAATGTGTGGAATGTTGTAAAGGGAAAATGACAAATAAAAATAGAAAAGGTGCATATAGATCAAAAGAGTTACTAGAATTGATACACACAGATATTTGTGGACCCTTAAGACATCAAACCATATGTGGAAACATCTATTTCATAACATTTATAGATGATTTCTCACGTTTCTGTCATATACAATTATTATCTGGAAAATCACAATCTTTAGAGGCATTTAAAATCTTCAAAACTGAAGTAGAGCTTCAGCTTGAGAAAAAGATTAAAACTGCCAGATCAGATAGGGGAGGAGAATTTTATGGGAGGTACACTGAGAATGGTCAGCAATTGGGTCCATTTGCCCTGTTCCTACAAGAACATGGCATTAAAGCTCAGTATACAACCCCTTATAATCCACAGCAGAATGGAGCGACAGAAAGGAAGAATATAACTCTTTTAAACATGGTTAGAAGTATGATGTGTACATCAAGCCTACCTAAATGGCTTTGGGGTGAAGCTTTAAGAACAACAAATTATATTTGCAATAGGGCTCCAAGAAAATATGTACAGAATACTCCTTATGAACTATGACATGGTAAAAAGCCAAGCCTGCACCATATGCATGTTTGGGGCTGTAAAACTGAGGCCAGGCTTTATAACCCGGATTTAGGAAAACTTGAGTCTAAATCAGTGTCTTGTCATTTTGTAGGTTACTGTGAAAAGTCTAAAGGATACAAGTTGTATTCTCCAAATCAATCTCCAAGAGTTTTTGAAACTCATCAAGTAAATTTTTTAGGAGAAACAATCTGTAATATTGCTTACATTGACTTAACAGCATATTTTGACGAAATTTCAGACAATCCAGAAGACTTAAGTCACTTGCAAAATATTTTTGTTCAACCAATAGGTTCAGATACAGCTTCAGGACAGTTAAAATAATCTGAAACTATGATCTTGGGGGAAGAAACAAACCAAGCACAATTAAATCAACATTCAGTTGAAAACAGTAACACTGAAATTCTGCAGGGACCTTTAGAAAATATAAGACCTGAGAATAACTTTGGAATTCCTAATTCTACAAAACTTATAGTAACTTTAGAACCTCATCAACCAAATCCAACTCTAGACCCGGAACCAAGAAAATCCTCCAGGGAAAGAATTCCAACTTTTGCAGGTCAAAGTGATTACTATGTGTTTTCTCAAGAAATTGAGGACTCATTAGATGATGACTATGATCCTGTAAATTTTAGTCAAGCCATGAACAGTGAGGACTCCACTAAGTGGTATGAAGCTTTGACTGCAAAAATTGAGTCCATGAAGGATAATGCAGTATGAGATTTGGTTAAAATTGATGACCAACAGAAGCCTATAGGTTCTAAATGGGTTTTCAAAACAAAAAGAGATGCTAAAGGAAATATAGAAAGGTTTAAAGCTAGGTTAGTGGCTAAAGGTTTTACACAAAAGGAAGGTATTGATTTTACAGAAACATTCTCTCTTGTCTCTACCAAGGATTCATTTAGGATAGTCATGACACTAGTAGCTCATTTTGACATGGAGTTACATCAGATGGATGTCAAAACGGCTTTCCTAAATGGAGAACTTGAAGAGACCATATGCATGAAACAACCAGAAGGTTTCATTGCTAAAGGGAAATAACAGTTGGTCTGTAAGCTTAAGAAAACAATATATGGGTTAAAACAAGCCTTTAGACAATGGTATAGGAAATTTGATTTAGTAATTTCAAATTTTGGATTTACAGAAAACATTGTTGATGAATGTGTGTATCTTAAGACAGTAGGAAATGCTTTCATTTTCCTTATTCTGTATGTTGATGACATCCTCTTAGCTAGTAGTAATCTCAAACTACTTAAAGACACTAAAATCTTTCTGTCAAAACAGTTTGACATGAAAAATTTGGAGGAAGCATCGTTTGTCTTAAGAATTGAGATTAAAAGGAACAGAAAAAGTGGCCTTTGGGGTTTGTCACAGGCAAGTTATATTTCAAAAATTCTAAAATGTTTTGGAATGGAAACTTGTGCTACAGGAGAGGTTCCAATGTCCAAAGGGGATAAATTGATTAAAAATAAATTTCCTAAAACTCAAGCTCAGAAAGCAGATGTGGATTCAAAACCTTAAGCTAGGTTGGTAGGCAGCTTAATGTATGCACAAGTGTGCACTAGGCCAGACTTAGCATTTTCAGTAGGCATGCTTTCTAGGTTTCAAAGTGATCATGAAATTCAACACTGGAATGCAGGGAAGAAAGTCCTTATATATCTTCAAAGGACTAAAAACCACTTGCTTGTTTATAAAAGAGTTAAAACCTTAACCTTAGAGGGTTATACTGATTCTGATTTTGCTGGTAACTATCCACACTCAAAGAAATCTACCCGTGGTTATGTTTTCATGCTTGCTGGTGGAGCTATAGCATGGAAAACTCAGAAATAGTCCCTGACAGCAACTTCTACTATGCAAGCAGAAGTAATTGCATTGTATGAAGGGGTATGTGAGGGTCTTTGGATAAAGAATTTTCTGGTAGAAACTAAAGTGCTTAAAGATGTAATTTCTGGAAAATTAACCATTTACTGTGATAATGAAGCTGCTGTATTCTTTGTAAAGAACAGCAAGAGGTATATTCATTCAAAGCACCTTGATCTAAAGTATTACAATATGAAGAAAAGAGTTAAGGATGGTGAAATTCAGATTCTAAATATTGGGACAGACAATCAACTTGCTGATCCTTTTACAAAGGCTTTAGCAGTTGGTGTTTTTAAGAAGCACTGTGAAAATTTAGGTGTGCTCAGTGAGTTAGATTTTGGTGTTTAGTGGGAGCATTTGATCTTCTAGTTAGAATTTACTTTGTTGTTTTGGTTCTTGTAATTTTTGGTTTACCCTGAGTACAACTAGGGATCATGTAATCTTGATTCTATCAATAATAAGCAAGAGTTATTATGTTCTGGTTGATTTATACATTTGCTGCAACATATTGTGTATGAATTTTTTTTTTGACTTTCTGTTACAGTTTATTTACATCAAGAAATTAATATTGGATGGATAGTGATGTATGGAGTTGTTCTATACATTGGTTGCTTTATTTTTATTTTCTTCAGTTTTCAGTAAACAAGCACAGGTCCATCAATGTTCTAGTGTGTTTGTATTTTTGGAGTTTTTGTGTAAAAACTATTTGGTGGACTTGAGGTTTTTGACAAAATGTAGATTGTTGGAGTATATGGTGTCATTAAACTTCACTTTAGTCGTATCTTAGTTCATGTGTTATGCAGTTGTTATTACAGTGGCTTTTAACTTACAGGTTTAGTTAAATCTGTTAGAGTTCTAGGTTCTGCAGTAATGGTTGTATAATGATAGAGCTGTCATCATGAATTTCAACTCGTTATTATTCAAGCATGCCTTTAGTTTTCATTACTTGTTCTGGAGAGTTTCATTTGCTGCACATAAGTATTGTACAGTTCAGTGGGAGATTAAAAGAGTGAACATTGTACAATTGTATTTATGAGATATTGGCATTATATTGAATCTTTGACACTGTAATTAGAGTCACGATTATGTAGTTGATCATAGTGTATATGTAAGCAACATATACTGATTACATTGTATTAGGAATCCATGTACATTATAGATATGATCACATAGTAATGTAATCTGTGTTTGAGTACAACTAGGCTTCTTCATTGGGCAAGACCCTTGTTGCATCTCTATAAATATATGTGAGACTTGTCCCTGTTCTCTCTACGTTTAGCATATAGCTCTAATCCCATACAAAGAGGCTTAAGGAAAGAAAAACAGAAGACACAAGCTCAAAAAGATGACAGTCTCAGTGAATGCACCTGGTAAGTTTCTGAGCTCCTTCAGCTCATAGTTGATGTGTTTACATGTCTTGATTGATCTTCAGTACTACGTTTTCAGGATGGGATAATCGATTATAGTATTGAGGTTAAACCATGCGTCTTTAGACTGGCACGTACCCATGAGCCGCACAAAAATTTGATTTCTTCAAACAAGCTAGAACTTCACTGTTCTATACTCAGTTGCATTCATATTTCAAGCTAGCTACATGCAGTTTATAAAGTTTTATGAGACTGGTCAGCTGAAAAATCATCATTGATCCAACTTCAGAAAGAACAATTAATACTTGGGACTAGTAGCACTTCTTTATCCATTTCTAGACAATTGAGGCAGATTACACACATCTATTTTACAATATCCAAGAAGGAAAATGTTGCAGCAAATTGCAGTTATAATAATAATAATAATAATAATAATAATAATAATAATAATAATAATATATTCACCTATATATGTTCTTGCAGTTCCTCCAACCAGCTGCATGCTCTATCCCACACTCCCTATTTTCGTTATTAATTATTATTACATTCACATCACTCACATGCATAGTGGCTTATCCAGATTCAATTAAATTCCAGAGGAGCAATCTTACCGAGGCACCCCAGTATATAAATATATAAAGCGCAATTTGGTTCTGTATATGTAATCTTGGACTAAATATATATACACCCCTCTCTCTTTCTCTCAATGTTGAAGATGTTGATCATGAAGAGCAAGTCATTTCTAAGAGAATGTCTTGGTAAGTTGAGGAAAGACGGTGCTATCGAACTAAAGCATGCATGTTGGAATCATATTTGCAGTAGGAAGACTAAGTGGCTCTGTTTTCAATATGGAGAGAACTACTGTAATGTACCTAAAGATGTACCAAAAGGTCACCTGGTGGTCTATGTTGGTGAAGAGTGCAAGAGATTTGTGATCAAGATCATCTTACTCAGCCACCCTTTGTTCCAGGCATTGCTCGATCGCGCCGAGGAGGTGTTTCAATTTGCCTCCAACTCATCAAGACTCTGCATTCCTTGCAGCGAGCATACGTTCCTCAGCGTTCTTCAGTGCATTAGCTCTGGACTAGTAGTAGATCGAATGTTTGTTGTCTATGAGGCGCTTGTTTTTCACAGGCAAGATAAGAAATGAGAGAAAATCTACAGCTATTTGAATTTTGTGTCGTCGTGCATTGTGTAATAGAGATGTAACACAATTGCTCATCTAAGCATGTTAATATGTGATCTCTCTGCAGATGATAAGCCGATATATAGCTACTGTAATTCCATCCTCATGTTTCAAAGCATCTACAGTTCTGGTGTTTTCCTAGGCCAATTGTTAGTAGAATTGCATATGCAGCTTAATTTGCCTCTCATTGCATCAATCATCAACCATTTAAGAAGAGTGCAATAAACCCACCACGTTAGACCAGGAAAATATGGAAACATAACACAGAATTTATCTTTTTTTTAATATTAGAAAATATTTAAAATTCGGTGACTTCTTCATGTGACGAGGATCACCAGCCAAACTAACATCAACAACAACAAACCCCTCCATTTAGCAGACAGGCTGCCACAATTATATAGGCAAGAAATGAAGCAAGACTTCCAACTCTAGTACTAAAACAAAATAGAAGGGCCTGCACTGTTGAGAAATGAGTCTAATGGAAGTCAGGCTTTTCAGGGTATGTGCAGCCTGACCTTTGGATGACAACATTTGCTGCATAACAACCAGCTTTAACACAATCTTCCATGGGTTTCTCTTGAACCATCTGAGACAAAAATCCTCCAACAAATGCATCCCCTGCCATAACGCATCCTTGTTAGTTGGAGCTGAACAGGTTATCATCTTTCTATGATTTTTATCTATATTTCTCATTCAACCTATTTCACAGGATGATACAACACTACAACTCCGATAACTTACTACCTTACTGTTAAATTACTTATAGGTTATGATTTCCTGCAAATCGGAAGCAATAATAGTTATAATACTATTATACTTCTGGTTTCCTTCAATATATAAGCGGATACTCCCCTAAATTGGGTCATGTCATGTTGTCTACTAGCTCATTAGATTTTAATATCTCTGGCTCTCATCAACAAAGTATATATAACAAAACTGAACTGAGGGATAAAAAATCACATACCAGCTCCATTGGTATCAACCAGCTTCTCCTTTGGTAACAAGATCACAGGATATAATTTTACCTTCCCGTCCTGAGCAACCACAACAGGATCTGCACCTTGTGTGATAACAGTAATCCTCTTGTGGGTCCCTGATGCCTTCGGCAATTGGGAAATCTTAATAGCGATCTCCTCGACATTTTCAGTCTGATTGCAAAAGACATCTTAGGTAACTGATACTGTAGTAATGAGTTCTGCTACCAAAGATTCAGTATTTTACCTCCCAATTATGAACCCTGGCAAAGGTTCTTGCTTCTGTCTCATTTCCAAAAACATAGTCCATGTAACTACACATAGCATAAGCCACCATTTCAGAATGTTAAGCACATCATGAACAACAAACAGATTTTTTTTGGGTGGGAAGAACTTACAGCAAGGCTTTCTCCTGCACATCCTTAAAGAACTCACAAATGAAAGGAGCAGAAAGATTCATTGTGAAGACCTATGGAGACAAGGGTTAGCTATTAAAGCTAGTAATAATTTATTTCTATAATGAAGAATGCTGATGCTGCTGGATCAATAACACATAGAGAAGAAGATCCAGCTACATTGTTGCTCATCGATCAGGCCTAAGAGAATCTACCTCTTCCATACCTTATTGTTTGCAGCTGCATGTTCAGCAACAAGTTGAATTGACTCTGGAGACACAGTAAGGAAAAACCCAGCAATGTAGAAGTATTTTGCCTTTTCCACTGTTCAACACGAGTTCATGTGAAGATGAGTCTCCAAGAATATATGTACGAAAGGAAAGAAACATGAAAACTTTGAATTACAAAGAAAGTACAGGAAGTAATACCCAAAGCCCAAATTTCTGGTCGCTTCAAATGCTCAGATTTGTAACAGTTTGCAGCTGATAAGTTAGCAACAAGAGACCTGTACAATTGGTTGGTCCAAGAATTTAGCCCAGAGAAGTATGACAGACAGTAGGACTATTTCAGGAGAAAATGAATAATTATTAGATGCAGGCAACCTTTTGTTTACCAAGCCACGATTGAAAACTATTTGCAAGAATGTAATGTCATCTAAAGAAGTAATCCGACATGAGATGACTAGGAAATTGTCTTGTAAAGCTACAAATTAGCATTTAAGTAAAAAAAAATGCAGCTTCAAGGGAGATGTAACAAAGTTAACTCTATTCCAACCATTTTTAGAGCATACTAGATGTGAAATTTACCTCTCACCACCAACTACACAAACAGCACAGGTGCCTGTTGGAGCCTTTTCATCTTCATAATATTGAACCTGATTACAAAAGCAGATAATGTTATGCAGTGAGAAAAGTACAAATAGCTGAGTGATGAGTAGGGAAAAATCAATTTGTAGATGAAAAGAAAACTCACATTAACACCAGATTTTCGACAGTCTTTCTTCATCTCCTCACCAAACTTATCCTTTCCAATGCATCCTATGTAACCAGTCGCACCGGCAACTTGGAGCATCCACTGTGACATTACAATGCAAAATTTTGGAGACTGTACTATAAGCAGATCAATCAATTATAATATGCAGCTCTATAATAATATACAAACAAACCTGGGCCACTTTAATCGAGTTTTGAGTTGCACCTGAAGATGAATCAATGAACATAAAGTAGAGTACTCAACCGATTGTGAGGACAACAGGCATAGTATCAAATTCTTAGGAGAGATAATAAAAGCTGACATAACTCTAAGAGATCAATTTGTGTTATTACCTCCGGCAATATACTCCACATTTCCCTTGGCAGCCAATTCTTCATACCTTTGGAAAACAATCCCCATAATTATATAAAAAAAAAGTGAATACTTTTGGAAGTTGGAGATTCCATAAATTGAATATGATATCATCTTCAAACATAATACAGAAGACCCAAATTCTCTCAAGCTAGTATCTTATTAGTTACACCTTTTTTCAGTTAATAAAAACGAAAACAAGATGAACTAAACTTACATGGGTAGGTGCTTGTCCTCGGCAAGAATAGCATTGTTAGGCTTGATGTCATATCTGTCAACGAAAATCAGTCAACTACTAAGGTCTCCCATACCATGAAATACATATACTTCACTTCACAATCACAGACATCATAATACAAAATTAATAAAATACATCAGCATGTACAAATGTGCATGAACCATTAAGCAACTCTAAGTCCTAACAGATAAGACAATTTCAATACTACTCAAAGAACCACTATTCTCCGTCACTACATCAAAGCATATCATACTTCGTAAGAACTTGATCAATTCTCATCTGGGTTGCTAAAACAATAAGACAATTGAACCAATTAAGGTCATCATTCAATCCCGGCAAACAACACTTATCGCAATCAGATCTGCTCATTTTCTCTAAAGACTCAAACTTTTCATAAAAAAAAGACAATACCCAATAAGCTAGTGACAATAAGATTTAAATCTTTCATTGAACAGATCCTAAATCATTAGTACTGGCTCCTTCATAGTTTTTCGTTTCTGATCAACAAAACAGTAACAGTGCTGTGCGCGAAGTGTCAAACGTGAAAAAGGGTCTTACTTTTTCAGGAAATCTTCGTCGACAACAGCAGAGATGTCAAGGAGGGGGTTGCCCATCCCCAACAGAATTCCCTCGTACGCCATTGATGGTATTTTCCGAGAGTTCAGATTTCTTGTGTTAAGTGTTGAGAGAAAGAGAGGTCGAGCTAAGCACAAAGTGCGGGAGTTGGTTTTGAGAGTTATTTATAGTGTTGGTTAGGGAAGGTGATGTGTCACTGAACGTCTTGTCGTCACCAACCCCAACGTTATTAGAGGAGTTAAATCCCAATCGTCGATCCCTGTCATTTTACTACCTCTTGTATTTCATTCATTTATATAGAAAAATACACATGTTATGCTTGTGTTGGAGGAGATTTATTTTTTTAACCGATGAATTTTTCTGCAGTAGTTTTTTTTTCCGAGTATACCGGTGGTAGTTTTTTTTGGGGGGAAAATGTGGGAAGTTTCTTTAGTTAGTTTCCTCTTAACGTTTTCTTATTCCTTTTTTATCTCTCTTTTGTAATTATAACTACTAGAAAAAACCCGCACTCGATGTGTGCAGAGAGACGCAAATGGGAGTTTAGGAGAGTAAAAACATATTTATATAAATACTTTTTTATATAAGAATAGAAAATAAATACTTTTTTATTATGGGTATTTTAAAAAATTAATATTTTAGTGAGGCTGATGACACCAAAGACACGCCTGGCTTTATTAATAGAGATAACTCTGTACATTTTTTCTTGTCCAAACTATTTTACTTTTAACTGTCAAATTTTTCAGTTATGATTAACAGTGAGTGTTTCTTTAATATACAGTATAGATATGTTGTTATATAAAAAATAAAATAGAAATCATAAAACCTAAGAAGCTAGCGATAGAACAATTGAACAAATCTCAACCTTAAACTCAAAAATAAGATCTACTCCAGAAAAATATGCAATTTTGATGACTTTCAACTTTCAAGCTCGTTTCAACTTTCAATTTTGGTGTTATATCTGTTGCTTTTTAAATCACCCTATGAGATTGAGGACTTTTTGGCAAGCTGACTTCCCCATATTCTTTCTTCTTTTTTCTAATAAACCTTAGCCACTACTACACCTTTCTAATCCGATCTTCCTCATTTCCATCCCGATTTCAAATTGGTTTTCAGTTTCTTAATCTCCTTCTCAAGTTGATTCCCCTAACATCCTTACATGTCGATTTCAAGACAAGAGGAGGAAGCCCTTCCTCACCCGAAACCGATACGGAGCAACAACACCTCGCGGAAGCCTTAGGTATGGTGGATCTCATCGTTTCAGATGACGAAGAGGAGGATGAGTGGCTCTATGCGATGGTGAGGCTATATTCCTTAACACCTTTGGTACTGGAGAAAGTTCAAGATTTCAAGATGAGAATGCTGGGTCTCTGGCAAGATGTTTCGGGCTCGGGCAATATCGGGTTCAACCGGATCGCAAAGGACCGATTTGTATGCAAGTTTCGATCGGAGGCCGATCGAAAGAGGGTCGTGGAGTATGGTCCTTGGTACCATCACGAGGCAACAATGGTGGTTGAGATTTTTGATGGTTTGGGAGATCCATTTTGGGTTTCGGCATCCAAGTGTAGTGTATGGGTATACGTCTGACCACTTACGGGTCGATTTGTTGCAGGTGTCCTCCAAACCAAATGGCTCGAAAGGATTGAGAATGCTTTGGGGGGCTTCTGTCACATCCTAATCCACGTAGTAAGATATTGTCCATTTTGTGCTTCGCCCGCACGATTTTACTTTTGGGCCTACCCCAAAATGCGTCTCACTATAGGGATGTGGACATGCACATATAAGCACATCACATTTCCACTCCCGGGCGATGTGGGATCTCACAATCCACCCCCCCCCTTAGGGGTCCGACGTCCTCATCGACACACTTCAGGCCGGGACAAGCTCTGATACCATTTTGTCACATCACAATCTACATAGTAAGATATTGTCCGCTTTGGGCCTAAACATAGATCTACCTCTAAAACAGATAATAGGCGATATAGTTTTACGTTTAGATCTACCTCTAAAACACGTATCACTATAGGGATGTGGGAATGCACATATAAGAACATCATTTTTTCACACTCGGGTGATGTGGGATCTTACACTACAGGACTTATGATAGTCTCCTGGTCACTCACTGCTCGGAGGTGAAGCTCCGGGTGGATCTTGACCTCCGCTAGCCGTTGGTGGTGAGTACTACCTTTAATATTGGTGCTTCATATTCTATTGATGTTGTTATAGAGTATGACCATTTGAAAGGATTTTGTGGAGTATGTGGAGCATTTAAGCATGGTATTAAGAGCTGTCAAGGATCGGCTATGACTCCTTCACCGAATCTAAGTGGGTTATAGGGTGAGGTGGTGATGCTGGCGGGGCTGGAGAAGTCGGTGGTGGCTTTGAGCTCACGATGGGAGGCGGGTCCGGTGTAAGGTGGACCGCAAGCTGTTCTTGGAGGTTTTCTGGTGCCCGTCCAAACTAGTGCGTTGAAATCTACAACAGTAGAGTTCGCGGGGCCCAATTTTGGTGGGCCGCCACAAATGATGAGGTTGTTTTTCAGGTACTTGTTTCAGAGTCTCCGACGCCAGGTATCGGGAAAGAAGTTCCCCCATTTCATTTCAATAAGCCTACAGGTGTTACCTTGATGCTTGCAGGTATTACCGTCCTGTCCGCTAGGGATCAAGGGTTTGACGGAAGTTCCACCGTCCTATTTCACAATCCCTGCTTGGATATGTGACGACCCGAATCAGATTAGTAAGTTAATCGGCTTAATCCGCGAGTTTTACGAGTAATCACAGTTGTCGTATTTGAGCAGTTTTAGCGGGTTCATTCACGACTAATTTATTGGGCGAGAATTTGAGATGAGTCTCTTCACGAGAGTTGTAGTATGCATGATTTCGTGTTCGTAAGAGGTTTCAGATAATTGTTTCGATAACCGAGGAATATGTTATAAATATTTGAAATCGCATGATTTAGTCGTGTTTATCCGTTTGAGTTTGAGTTATCTGAAACGTGGATGTGATTCGATTTGGACCATTGATCATATCAAGCCGCGAGTATAAATATCAGAATAGTCGTAAAAATTTTGACAATCACTGTTTTGGAAGTTTGACCGTCGTTTGACCAAAAGAAGACCGTTGACTCGCGTTGACCGAGGGAGAACCGCACCACCGTTTGACTCGCCATGGACTTTCCGTTTCCGGCCACCTCCGTCTACAATTTGGGTATGGTTAGCTTCTCCTCTTGATTTCCTATGGTTTAGAACTTGGAATTGTGTGATTTGATGAGGTTTTGGGGGAGAACGAGCTCGAGGAAATTTAGGGATTTCGCTGGAATCGGGTGAGGTGCTCCGGCGACATTTGGGGTTGGGGTTGTAGGGGGAAAGGTTCCTCTCAACCCCTTGATGCTTTTGGGTGGAAGGAATTTTGGATTGATCACCGTTTGGAGCTCGCCGGAAAACTCACCGGAATCCATGGATTTTGTGGGTTTCGAGGTGAATTCCGGTCGGTGGGTTTGGAATTGGGGCTTGGTGTAGAAGAGAGATGTATTGACCTTGAGGAGTACTTGTGATTTGGAAAGTTTGGCCGGAATCCGCCACTGTTGACGCCGTGCTGCCGCTGGCAGCGGCGGTCAACGGCGGCGCTCCGGTGAAGGGTTGAATTTTTGGATTTTTGTCAAGTTTTATGTCATTTTGCTCGTAATCACGCCTCGATCGTAGCTTTGAGATTTTCGAGTTGATTTGGATACCGGATTTTAAGTCGAGGGTTTATGTGGAGTATTTGGGGATTTTCAACAATTATTTTGTATCCGAGTTGTATGTTTCTGGAAATGGTTGGTTTCCGAGGTGTGGTACTAAGTAATGAATTGTGATTTTGATCAGTTATATTTTGTGATTATTCAGGGGATCGAGATCGTACGTTGGGCGAGGGATCTTCCGCCGGATCTCAGGATTAACGCGTTTGTGCGCTGTGCTTATCTGTGAGTGGACCTTTATATACACTGTCGTAACGAGTTCTTGATTTCAGTATTTATTAGTACAGTATTGAGATTATTTATTATTTTTGGAGGTATTGTTTTATGTTTTATGGTGATGGCATTTACTTAGCATCGATGCATTGGCTACT
This sequence comes from Geum urbanum, assembly GCA_946800695.1. Classification (NCBI taxonomy): domain Eukaryota; kingdom Viridiplantae; phylum Streptophyta; class Magnoliopsida; order Rosales; family Rosaceae; genus Geum; species Geum urbanum. The sequence goes on from OX327017.1 coordinate 31,523,060, forward strand.
CGGTTGATCACCGGTAGTCCAGTTTCAGGGTTGAGATATTCCCCTGATGTGCCTACTAGGCTCGAGAGATTCGCCTAGTTTATCACCGTCGGGCTTGAGAGATTCGCCTGACACCTCCATTTATTTTAAGAACTCGCATTGTTTTTATGTTATATAAATGGTGAAAGGCATATGATTATTTTCGTCCACTCACTCTAACGATTTTATTTATCTTTCCCCTGGGGTTTTTGATTTTCGTGCCCAGTTTGCAGTTCAGATTCTGGTGTCGCACGTCGCAGTCGGAGGCTTAGTATTTGAGCTACCTTTCTTTTCCAGTAGGTTTCTTGTTTAGCCTACTGTTGTGTATTTATGTATATATATACTAGAGGTCGCTTTGAATACTCTGATGTTATATTTTCATATAATTTTCCTCTGATTTCTGTAAAGTTACAGCTTTTGTTTATTATTTTACATTATGATATGATATTGAGAAATCCGGATGGGATTGGTGCCCACGGTTTGGCTTTTGTGGCATAGGATGAAATGTGTTTTCGGGTGCAGGTTAATGATAATTCCACGATATAGTGAAACTCTGCCGAAATTTCTATGGTTTTTGCAAGTTCGTGTTTTCAGAAAGGGTTTGATTCCGGTTTAGGAAACTAAATCGGGGTTGGGTCCTTTCAGATATGATGGTGGATGGCCACGAGAATGCTGAAGCAGCAAGTAATGTTGTGCGTCGCCCCAACAACAAGAGGGACGGGGGAGGAATGAAGAAGCTGTCTCCCAAGAAATTAGCAATCATGCTCCCTGTAGATATGAGTGCTGAGGAATTACGGCGAAATACAGAACAATAAGGGGGGTTTCTAGCTAATTAAGGAGTGGTGCGCCCAAACTTTGATAGTTACTTGTATTACTCCGGTTTGTTAGTCTAGGGCATGTTTTTCGTCACAATGTTTATTAGTGTAGTAGTACAATAAGATTTCTCTTTGTCGAGCCGGGTAATCCGATAGAGTCTTATATTGCTACCATCTTTCTCTTATAATGGATTATTGATCGACCCCCTCAAAAAAACATTAGAAAATATTCGGATCTCAATCGGAAAAACATATTTGTTAAAGTCTAGAATCAATCAAATCAAGTTTATCATGATTCATTAGTGTTCGATCTCTACGAAATTTGGGGAGTTGGATTTTGGAAAACAAGAAAAAGAATCACCCGGCTATAACCAACAACTGATCAATTATATACCAAGGAATTAACTGTGCAGTTTTTAGATTCTTTGAATTTCCGGGTAGTAAAAAAATCTAGGTGCATGTTTGATACTTTGTATAGAATTATTTTGGCCTTAATGTTATTTAATCTAAATAACTCTTTAATATTAGGGTGGATGACTTATTTGCGGGGGAGGCTAATTGATCGAGGAGGGACGGAGATATAAGGATGGCAATGAGTAGGGAAAAGTACGAATATCAAAATACTGTACTCATATCCAACTCCATATTTTATATCCGTATCTGTACCCGCCCCAATACCAGTAATATTATATTGGGTATTACACATCCTCGTATCTGTTGGATACTAGGATATCCATACCCACCCGTTATTCTTAAAAAAAATATGTCAAAAAATAAAAAAATATTATAAGCAAATACTAGTAATATATCACGTATATATAAATTTATTTCGTGCAACAATTTTTTTAAATACTAGCAACACAAGTCTAGCTTATTTAAAATTTATTGCACAAGTAAATAAACTAGGGTACTGTACTAGGTAAATAAATTATTATACATAATATTAATTCTATAATAAATATATAATATTTTTATATTTAATATTCTTATTGGTTGGGTATGGGTACAAATATTGAAATACCAACTGTTCTAAAAATTCTCATAATTACGTGTTAATTATGTCCCTAACGCCATGTTTATTACTTGTCTTTTATCAATAAAGCATCATTTTTATAATGTTTCCTTGTTATACTAGGAAAGTAGGAGTTGGCATGGAAATGCTCTAAGAGATGGAATCTAATCACTTTTTAGATAAGTCGAGCGTATTTCTGAGGCCCTTGGTGTCACACCCCCAAATCCGGAGCTAGTATTATACTGAAATATGGTATAAGGATTTGTGATGTGAATAAGAAACCCAAATAATTTCAAAAATCAAGGTGTTTGAATAGTACATTTATTGAAAAGAGAAAGTGCTAATATTACAATACCGAAGTTTTTGAAAATAATAGTCATTACATTTATTCAATTCAAAATACAAGTAGAAAATAATTCGTTTATTTAGTAGGCGACGTATCCCATTTTCCCCAAACATTCTACTCATCACCTGAAAAGGAGAAAGATGTAGTACCATGAGCCACACTGACCCAGTAAGTACAGCTTACAAGCATATACTAAATTATCTCTAAGAAACATCAAACCGAACAACCAATTCAAAAAGGTGAAATATTGAAACCGGTTATTCTTCCATACTTATACTTGCGTCTTTGTAATATATACAATTAGGTACATAATATATATATATACACACACACACACACACACTTGTATAACTTCACATCTACACATAAACACGTCAATACTTCCGAAGTGAATTCTTTTAGATTAACTGGTAATTACTCAAAAGAAATCGTGTGCTTAGTCTCACAACACCAATACACATATAAAGTCACAGCATTCTAAGGCCACCTGCCAAAGCATGTATACTCCCGGTTTGACACAATTCATTCCTTACAGTATAATAGTGCACTATCTGTAAGGGACTAGGGCCCTTGGCTAACTCCCACAATAACAAAACAATTTACCAACAATTCACTTAAGCACGAGTTAATTCGTACCATACACCCGACTTCACACTTCAACCATAACGATCACAACAAGTCTTTAATTAAGACTATGTATATAGATCATAGAGTATATATTTACATCATAATTTTGTAATGAATATATACGTAATAGAATTTGTAAAGGAAGAAAGATCAAACTTAAACGTATTTCATTAATTAACAATTTTGGTCCAAATGTTTCATTCGGCGGTAGTCCGCTCGAAATCCTCCATTTGTTCCAAATTATATATGAGAGTAAATAGATAGAGCGATTAAGTAGATAAACTTGAAATAAAAATTAGTTATCATTGGTTCGAAAATTTCATTCGGCGGTAGTCCGTCCGAAATCCTCCATTAGTCCCAAATCAAACTTAAGAAGTAAATAATGCGAGTAAGTAAATAAAAATAAAGTACAAATACAGAAAATAAAATTATTAATCCTTGGACCAAAAGTATCATTCGGCGGTAGTCCGTCCGAAATCCTCCATTTGATCTGTTTTATAATTAATCCATATTATGTCCAAATCAAAGAAGTGAGTACACCATCTCGAAGTTTTTTTTCGAGAGGAATCCAATGGTAATAATCACAAAGTTCGGTAGGGAGTTCTTAAGTCCAGAAACAAAAATATTTAGCAACTGTCCAGAAATGGTTACACTCGCAATTAAACTCATTTGTACGAATTAATTAGTTAGTAAGTATTAATTAATGTCTTTCAAACTTTCCATATTGATAGTTGAACTCCTAAGCTTTGTTTTGATATAAAGAACACTAAATTTGGTTGAGAAATGAGTGAGATATGAATATTTCAAGTTAAGAGCACATTAAGAGGTTTCGAACATGATTAAAGAAAAGATTAGCAAAACTTGTTTTAGCCATAACTTTCTCATTACTTAACCTTTTTAAGTGATTCAAAAGCCAAAGTTGAATAACTTTTTGTGTAGAATCTGAATATGTAAAAATATTTGACTAATTAAAACTTTAACATAAACGAAAATATTAAATTTACACTAAGGCTCATTATTTCTCTTTTATTCTTAGCCATGCACTTTGATGTAATCTTAAAGATAAAGAAGTATAGGAATGTACTCATGTACTTACCCAAGAATTTCAGTAGGTGATGGAGGTATTTGATTAACTCAAGTGACCTTCTTGAAGCAAATGAATTAACTACTAAAGCACTTGGAAGAAAGGTAGTTTGGTGTGGGATTTTAGGGGAGTTGCATTGCAACTTTGGGAGGACTTCAAATCAGTACGTAAGGGGAAGATTGAAGTGGTTCAAAAATTAGATTGAACTCAAGGGTGATTTATATAGACATGGGAGGAGACATGGGAAATAAATTCATAACTATTTTTGTAGACTTTTGTAGACAAGTTGACAATAGAATAGTTTGGCTACTAATTCTAGGGTTAAAATGCACTTGTAAAAACAATAGTAATGTGGTTGGAAATCTGATTGAAATGTTGAAATGTGATTATGTATGCATGTGAATGCAATATGTAATGTGATGTGTGAAAATGTATGATTTTACTAATAAAGTGTAATGTAGTGTAATATTTATATATATATATATATATCAACCAATAATAATTAGCACCAAATTGATATATGAGCATGACCTCTAAAAGTATGAATTGCAATCTTAAAATACAAGGTTCGATTCGGAGAAGAGATTCGAACAAGGAAAATTTGGTCGTTTTGCTAAAATTCTATTTCCGAAAAATCGGCTAATTGGAATTAGAGTTTCTTACCGTTTCTAACTGGAGTAAAAATATTTTTATTATTTTTACTAACCTATAAAATTGAATGTTTCACGATTCCAACTCGTGGCCTCGAACCCAAGACCAGGGAGTACCTGACTTGAACTTGAGTATCCACTGGACCATTTGCCCTACTCCGTTAATATTTCTCTAAATCTCGTTTTTATACATTGTCTTCACCGGACAATTATTTTATCGAATTTCTAAAACCTCTAAGATCAAACTAAATTATGGTCATTTCTAAGTTTAATGAGTTATACGATAATCTAAACTATTAAACTAATTTTCGGGGTATTACACTTGGAGAAGATGGAGCAAAACCAGGAAAATGACGAAAGTCAACAATGGTCAACAATTAACTCCAGCCGGTCAACAGTCAAACTCTAGCAAGTCATAACCGATCAATGGAAAGATTCAAATCAAGTTGGGCTAAGGCCCAAGAGTCCAAGCCCACAAGGAAGATATTTTGGGAAATTGATGCACATGCAAGTTACATGACTTGGGGTGAGTTACACATTAAGACCACTAAACGCCTAAAGTTTAGAGTTATGTCTAAGCATCTTATTTTAGATTTTAAACACCCAAAATATCTCCTTGGAACATATATGGTCGTCTCTCCCCTCACACATATCACACTTCACTTTTTTATTTTTCATAGTTTTAGTCTCTCTCCATAGTCCTCATCCATACCCAAACCCTCTAGCTCTCCCCCCCCACCTCTAAAACCCACTCTAGCACCACCAAAAGGCCTAGTAACCTCCATCACCACCACCGTACTCTCATCTCCACCCTCTTCACCTTAGCCTAAGGTGGGTTCACCATCTTTGTTGGAGACAAAAAGCAAGAAGGGAGCAATAAGTGAAGAAGAAGCTTGAAGAGCTTGGAGGCTTTTCTTAAGGGACTCTTCGATTATTTCTTGTACCTATTGACTCTCATTTATGTATCTAGACTCCATTGTAGTTATGTGTAGTGAGTAGTCCCATTTGGGAGGCTAGGGTTTAAACCTTAGCCATGTGATTTGGACAAACGATGTCTTGATCTATGTATGGTTTATGTTTTTAGAGTATGTTGTGTGACGTTGTGTTGTGAATGAGATTACTATGCGTTTGTAGATATTTATATGCTTGAGCTTCATGATTTATTTCATCTATGTATGTGTTGACCCTAGCTAAATTAATATATGTATGAAGAGACTAATAATGAGACTTTATTTCAATTAGCTACTCACTTAAGGCTAGATGAGCATGTAAACATGATTATGATTTATTCTGAGAGAGTTTATCTTAATGTTTAGTTTCTTTAGTACTAAGCAAGGACTAGAGCATCCTTAAGTCTCAATAGACTTGAGGGACTTTAGTTAAGCACACATTAAATTGAGAGGTTATATTGGCTATTAGTTTGGTCTTTCGATTTGTAACTCAAAATGGTACGAATTGGGAGATTCACTTAGACTATCTCTTGGGTCCTCCAAATGGGGTTCGGGAATAGGAACCTTCCATATGTATCACATTGTATGCTTGTTAACTTCACTCACATGATATACGGTCAAGATGTGATCCCGAAATGACTTATGTTTTGATTTCGATTCACTATATGCTTCAAGGTTGGGCTCAAGTCGTCTAGAGTCCAAAATGACCTAGTAACTTGGGTTCAAAACCAAACGTAACTCAAAAGGTCACGATTTGGACATGAATTGTGTGAAACAGACTTTAGTAATCCACTTCATAAATGGGGACATTGTTTGACCATCATATGGTTAGCAAGGATTTCTCTAGGCAATCACTCTTCTTTTTCTTGAATTCGTTTGCTATTGTAGTTTCCGTGTCTTAGTATAATCAATCAATCAATTTTCAGATAATCACTCACCATATATTTTAAATCACCCGTTACAATTTTAGGTCTCCAAAGGACTTGGTAGTGTGAGATACATTTTTGCATTTTATTTTAAGTTTAGATTCATGTTTATTGTCTAGTTAATCCATAATTTGAGTGCTTAATCAATTCAAACTAAGGAGTTATAGTGGCTAATCCTCGTGGGTTCGATACTCGACTTCTTAGAAATATTATAACTTGACCCCCGTATACTTGGGGGTAATAGAAAATTCACTTAGCCTTAGACTAATTAATAATCAAAAGGTTGGGGGTATAAATCTCTTGAACAAGTTTTTGGCGCCGTTGCCGGGGATTAGGCTAATCTTAATTCCTTAGCTTCAGATAGCCTTGATTGTGGTGAATCCAGATATTTTGCTTGATATTTCTTGTTTAGCTTTATAGTTCTCTTCATTTTATCACTTAGAACTTTGTTTTCCTTGTCTTTGATCTTAAGAATACTTTTGTAGGTGCTTTGGAGTGAAATTGTGCTAGAATTTGTGCTACTAACCTCTTTGCATGACATATTTTCGATCCATCGAGGGATTACAGTTCGATCCATCAAAGCTTGGTTGCAGGAGAGACCCGGGGCTTTCCTTCAATCCATCGAGAGTTTGTCTCGATCCATCGAAGGGTCTTCGAAAATCCTTACCCGGGTACCTGGGAATTCGCTTCGACCCATCAAAGGGGTGTTGTGTTAAGGTTGTTTTACTTCCTTTCTACTCCTTTTACCTTGAGTATTTATATTCTTTGGAGCATATCTAAGTAGTGTCATACTTTCAAGCATAGTGGTTAGTATGTTTAGATCTAGCAAACTTAATTTTTGCTACACCCTAGATTCTTAGGACTTTGCTTTGTGATTTCGGTATATTGAATACACGTAAGCTTACATCACGGTTCACCTCAGTGACCATTGCACATGATGGCCACTACACCACGTACCGAATCACATTCTAACTCTTAAAGTTCTCATTGATGTTTCCTTAAGGGGGGTGTCAAAGAAGCATCGTGGAAGGCCCTCAAGGCTTTGAGTACTTTGAGAGTTTGGAGGTCTAACTTCTAGTGGTTGCCTAGTGTGTTTGTCAGGTTTATGCCCCTTCAACAATCATGCATACCATCTTTTAGTTCATCATCCATTTTGTGGAAGACTAATTTAGGTTTTAATAAAGTGGCTCCGAGTAGAGTGTGATCTAGTAGTGGTAGTGAAGACGATAATGGCATTCTCTTATTGAGAGTTCAAGACCGGGAAGCTCTTGGTAGCTTATTTGATATAGCCTAGGAAACTAGGCGCGAGAATCCAACACTTGGACCGCATACTTTACACATTGAGTTGGACCCTCTAGTTCTGGAAGAGGAAGAAGAAGTGCCTCAAGAGTTAGATCAAATTACTATAGAGGACGAAGTAAATGAAGGGAAGTCATTGAAGGAATGTGCCTTACCCACTTTGGCGGCGCATATCGAATGTATTGTGTTGCAACCCTTGGTCGGAGAATCTTTTGAGATCAAGTCAAACTTCTTGCAAAATCTTCCCATCTTTCTTGGTCATGCCAACTCGGACCCCTACTCACACCGTTTGGAGTTTGAGGAGGCGTGTGCTCGATTGAATGTCCGTAATATAGATGCGGGAAAATTGAGATTACAAGTATTTCCCTCAAGCTTACCAGACAAGGCCAAGGAGTGGCTTAACAAGCTCCCTCCCAATTCCATCAACTCTTGGGAGGGCTTGCAACGGAAGTTCATTACTAAGTATTTTCCTCCGGGCAAGATCAACGAAAAGGAGAACAAGCTTGATGACCTTCTGAGAAGAGAACGGGGAACTCTTTTGTGAGGCATGGGAACGATTCAAAGATCTAGAGCTTGGATGCCCGAACCATAGACAAACACAAGACATGATTATGTCCCTTTTTTACAAAGGGCTAAGTACGAAGACAAGGTGAAAGGCGACAATGCATGTGGTGGAGATTTCATGGATAAGATCGCGGAATAAGCTCATATCTTTCTTGAGAAGTTGGCAGAGAGATCGACTTTTGGGGACTTAAAGCCTAGTGTGAGGAAGCCGACGGTTTCAATGAGGGAGACTACCCAAACTAATAGGGGTGATATCTATGAAGTCAAGGGATCCCATCAAGAAGAATATGCTATTAAGCAGCTCAATGAGTCAATGAATAGGAAGTTTGAGCTATTAATGAAGTAAAATAGAATTGGAGGTCAAGCCCACCGAGTGTCAGAAATTAATGTGGAGCTAGTCACTTGTTTGATATATGAAAGTACGGTACATGAGACTTTGAGTTGTCCTCATCAAGAGGATTATCCGAAAATTATTGAAAAGTGCAAAAGAGTCTTCTATGACCAACAAAAGAATGATCCATACTCCAACACATATAATCCGGGTTGGAAGAACCACCCTAATTTCTCTTAGGGTGGTCAAGCATAAGGCAACCAAAGTGGTCATGGTATTACAACCCATACTGAAATCACACACTTATAGAACCACGTTACGTGTTATCGCGGATTAGGTGTGTTATTAGGGTTGTTAACGACTTTTTCACCGGGCGAGAATTTGTCTTGACTTTCTTCACGAGAATTGTAAAGTATTTAATTTTGAGTTCATAAGAATTTTCGAGGAATTTTTTGGATTAAGAGAGCTATTTTTAATGTTTATCGGAAGTTTATGTGACAAATAATTTAAATATAATTAATTTTTGGTCAGTTTAATCGCGACCGTCTGATCTTGATCAGATTGATTATGAACCGTTGATTTGGGCCAGTAGTGTATATAGTATTTATACGTGTTATTTTTGGAAAGTTTCTAAATTTGGAAGCTGTATCGTACAAATCTAACCCGTATTTTCGTTCGCCGACCCGTTTTTGTCGACGCAACCGTACCACCGATTTCGGCCACCTCCGACGACAATTTAGGTAGGGTTAGAAAACTTCCCCCCTCCTCTTTAGTTTGGTGTATGTGTTGTTGGGTATTAGGTTGATTTTTGATTCGAATCGACGTTGTTAGCCAGTTGGATTTTGTGGTTAACGAACGGTAGTGTTCTGACCGTTTTCCAGCGACGAGGGTTGTTGGGGGGATTGGATTTTATCACAGAAGTTGAACCCTTGTGGTCTTGAGGACCAAGGAGCGGCAACGGCGATGATTTTTGTCGAAAACTGATTTTAGGGCTGCGGGGTTTTGGACCATTTTTCGGCCAAACGGCGGCGATTCGGGGCTAGGCCCAGTTGGAAAAGTTGTTGCTCATGGCGACCGCTTTCTAACGTGGGGTCGAACGCTCTCATTAGAGCTGTTCGTCTAGGAGGCGCGTGTGGCTCATGTGCCGCCGCCTGTGGAGGCATGTGAGAGCCACGCACCGTCTATGGTGATTTTCTACCGAGTCAGTTTTCAGAAGTTATCGGCGGGACTTTCGGGGTTATTTTTAGGGTCGATTTTCATAGTTTTACGCGTATTTTGATATCTAATGATCCGTATTTATAGGACATCGAGATCGCGACTCTAGCAGCGAAGAAGACTCCGTGAGACCCCAGCAGTAGCCGCAGACTTGTGAGTGGAGTTTTATTTTCACAGTTGATTGCGAGTTCATTATTTTTACGCAGTACGATTTACGGTATATTTTTAAAGCGTTTATTCGGAGGCTTACTTTGTGATGGTTAGTTTAGTTGCATCAACGCTCTACCTATTCTGCTGATCACCAAATAGTTGGTTATGAGAGGTTATGTGGCCTCGACTAACCCAAATCGACTCAGGTTATGTGGTATGGGGACGATCCCGTCACATATTTGCATATTTTTTTATTTAAGTTTAACACCTCAGGTTAGGTGGCCTGGGAGAGCACCTTCATTTATATTTCAGTTATTCAGTTTAGAACTTGCATTATTTCACAGAAAATAGCGAAAAGGCATGAAATTACAGTTTAACGATTTACGCATATTATTATATTATTTTTGTCCACTCACACTAACGTTTTATATTTTAAATGCCTTTCCCCGGGTTTTCGGTTTCCGTTACCCAGGTTGCTGTGTCATTCCTGAGCATGCTTGGTATCGTTAAGAGCTCCAAGTCCACCAATCATCCTTTCATCAGTAGGTTCCAGCTCACTGTCAGTTTGTATCATATGTATATAGAAGTTACTCTGGATACCGATTTTCTTATGTTGTTATAGTGAGACTCTTGTGAATAGGTTGTTACTCGAGTAGTCATCGAGTTTGCTTCTTCTTGTATTTAGAACCAGTACTTTGTAAAGTATGTTTTTCAATCTTGAGTTTTACATCTGGTTTAACTTCTGCTATATGTTGAGAAATCCGGATGGACATCGGTGGTCCACGATTTGTTTGTGGGATTTATCTGCGGAGTGTCATTCTTCCTGCAGGTTTTGGTTATTTCAGTTTTAAGGGGACAAGCCCTAATGTCTAGGATCAAGCCCTAATGACTGACCATAATCTAAGAAATTCTATAAAAAAAATTGACATTAGGGCTTGATCCTTGATTACTAGTTAATCTACGGTTGGGTCCTTTCAGTTTTGTATCAGAGCATTAGGTTACAGATTATGTAGACTCTTCTGGTTATGTCAATACATGCATTTTAGAACGTACGACACTTTTGGAAGGATGGCCCGATTGGCCGACGGATGCCCATTATTCCAAGTGTTGTGCATTGTTAGATGCATAAAATCTCTTAGTCGATCCAGTTTGTGACTTCTTTCGGTGAGCTAATTTGTTTTTGGACTCGTAGGTCAGTCAATATGCCTCGACAACCAGCCCAACGGGAAGATACACAGTCCTTGGCTCATCAGATGCGTGATTTAATTTCACGCATGATGCCAGCACCAAGTGAGGATCATGAGGATTTAATTAATAAGCCTAGGAAGGCAGAGCCGTTCCGTTTACGGATTCCCATAACCCTGAGACTAGCGAGAACTAGCTAGATGTAATTAGTCGAGTTTGTGACCGTTTGCGTCCACAGTTGACCCCTAAGTAGAGGACTGAGGTAGCCACAGGTTTGTTACAAGACCATGCTTATCGTTGGTGGCAAAGTACTGAGAAGAATGCAGCTCTCACTTCATGGACAGAGTTCACAGAATTATTCATGAGTCGTTTCTTTAGCGAGGCTTCCAAGCAGCGGAAGTATGAGGTGTTTATGAGTCTTCGGAATGGGGACATATCAGTGATGGAGTACCGGGATCGTTTCACCCCCTAGCCCGTTTTGCACCAAATTCTGCCAGGTCAGTAGAGGAGAAGTGTTGGAGATTTGAGCAGGGTTTGCGAATTGATATTGCCCTATACCTATCTGGTGTGTCACGTGCTGATTTTGATGAGTTTGTTAGTGCTGCTGTGAGATGCGAGGATAGGCTTCAATCTGAGAGGGGCTGGACTCGACGATTTAAGGAAGGTGGGCCCAGTCAGGGTCCTTCAAAGAGGGGAAGCTCAAACACTTCAGAATCTACTTCATCTTCTAGTGAGGGATCTTCTGCTCCAGCTCTTCCTGCACGTCATCCATTTCATTTTCAGAGATGGATGATGAGGAATATACCCCAGAGGTTGGGATCTGGTGCAAGTTTCAGTGGAGCTAGTAGTTATCGTCCTACTCCATCAGTACCCAGAAATTTCCCTCTATGTGACAGCTGTCACAAGCATCATCTCGGGCAGTGTCAGGCTGGGTCTTCAGCTTATTTTTGTTATGGCCAGATGGGTCACTTTGCGAGGGAGTGTCCACATAGGGACACCTCAGGTGGATTTTCAGTGTATAGTTTTGGTGGTGATCAGGGAGCCACTACAGGGGTTAGAGCAACACCGCCACCTAGACAATCCACTTATTAGGACCAGAGCCAGAGAGGGCGACCACCTGCACAGACTGGAGAGGCCCGACTTCACCATATGATCTTACAAAAGGGCAGAGAAGCTCCTGATGTGATTATCGGTACGTTATATATATTTGGTTATGTTGTTTATACTTTAATAGATTTAGGGGTGACACATTCTTTTATCTTCATGAGATTAGCATTAATAGTTAACGTACATGTCACTCCCTTACCGGTGATGTGGCGAGTGGTTTATCCCGCCGGTGATATCGTTTTAGTAGGGTTAATGTATAGAGACTGTAGTGTCATGATTGGAGGTTTCGTGTTGTCAGCCGACTTGATACCTCTTAATGTTGCTAACTTTGATTTGATTTTGGGTATGGATTTTCTTAGCAATCACCAAGCTTTGGTTGATTGTCATCAGAAAGAAGTGGTGTTTAGAAGTCCAGGGTTACCTGAGATTTTATTATGTGGAGAAAGAAATGTTCTTTCTTCGTGCTTGATTTTAGATGTGAGAGCTAAGAAATTATTGCAGAAAGAGTGTACCATATACTTAGTGCATGTTTTAGACACTGGTGTTTTCACTTCTAACCTTGAGGAGATTACAGTGGTTAGGGATTACCCTGATATGTTTCCTGAGGAATTACCAGGTCTTCCTCCAAAAAGGAAAATTGATTTCACGATTGAGCTTCTTCTGGGTATAGGTCTCATAGCTCAGGCGTCGTACCGTTTGGCTCCAGCTAAGTTAAAGGAGTTGCAGGTTCAGCTTCAGGAATTGATCGATAACAGCTTCATCCGTCCTATTATATCACCATGGGGAGCTCCAGTTTTGTTTGTGAAAAAGAAGGATGGATCTATGCGGTTATGTATTGACAACCGAAAATTGAATCAGGTGACTGTGAAGAACAAGAATCCTCTACCTCGTATTGATAATTTGTTTGATCAATTGAAAGGAGCTACATTGTTCTCTAATATTGATCTCCGATTGGGATATCATCAGTTGCGAATTAGAGAGTTTGATGTCTCTAAGACCGCATTTCGATCGCGTTACGGGCACTATGAGTTTCGGGTGATGTCATTCGGTTTAACGAATGCACCTGCTGCCTTCATGGCTTTAATGAATCGAGTACTTCAGGCTTATCTTGATAAATTCGTCATAGTGTTTATTGATGATATCCTGATTTACTCGAAGGATGTGAGTTAGCATGCTATGCATTTGCATATTGTTCTGAAGACTTTGAGGGAATCTCAGTTGTACATCGAGTTCAGTAAATGTGAATTCTGGTCGGATAATGTGAAATTCTTGGCCATGTGATTTCAGCAGAAGGAGTTAGGGTCAATCCAGACAAGATTGAGGTTGTGTTGAATTGGAACCGACCTATGAGTGTACCAGATATTAGAAGTTTTTTGGGTTTAGCCGGTTACTACCTTCGGTTTGTTCAGGACATTTCACGCATTGCAGCACCCTTTACGAAACTCACGAAGAAGGGAGTTAAGTTTGAGTGGTCAGAAGTTTGTGAGGAAAGTTTCTAGACTCTAAAGACAAGGTTAACCACAGCTCCAGTGTTGACGTTACCAAACGATAGCGGGGAGTTTTCAGTTTTCAGTGATACCTCTAAGTTAGGCTTGGGGTGTGTGCTGATGCAGCATAGTAGAGTTGTCACATATGGTTCACGCCAGTTGAAACCCCATGAGGTGAATTACCCCACTCATGATATGGAGTTGGCAGCTATAGTTTTCGTGCTAAAAATCTGGAGACATTATTTGCATGGTGCCATATGTCAGATTTTTATGGATCATAAAAGTCTTACGTATCTTCTTACTCAGCTAGAATTAAACTTATGACAGAGAAGGTGGGTGGAGTTGATAAGCGATTATGATTGTACCTTCGAGTACCACCCTGGAAAGGCAAATATTGTAGCTGACGCTCTTAGCCGAAAATCTGGAGTTTCCTTGTCTCACATTCAGATGGCTCGGGTACCATTGCTTACGGAGTTACGAACCACTAGAGCAATGTTGTATACTGATGTGAGCGAGGCTGGAGTTCTATTCCCCAGTATGTAGGTCCGACCTGTTCTCATTGACAGAGTACATGAGTTGCAAGATTCTGATTCTTCCCTTATGAAGTTAAAGGACGCGGTGCTTATGGTGAACAACCAGATTTTTTCATAAGGAGATATGGGTTGCTTGTATTCAGAGGTAGACTCTGTGTTCTAAATGTCGAGGAATTAAAGCAAGAAATACTCAACGAGGCTCATTGTTCAGCTTATGCAATGCACCCGGGTAACACGAAGATGTGTCGCACTCTCGGAGAGTATTATTGGTGGTCCAATATGAAGAGGGAGGTAGTGACCTAAGTGAGTCAATGCCCTATTCGTCAACAAGTGAAGGCGAAGAGGCAGAAACCTTCAGGAATGATGCAGCGTCGAGAGATTCCTGTCTGAAAATAGGAGCATGTTACCATGGATTTGTATACAAGTTGCCTCGTACAACCAAGGGACATACATGTATTTGGGTAATTGTGGATCGCTTTACCAAGTCTGCATATTTTATACCAATCTCAGAGAAATTGTCGGTGAGCGAGCTAGCTATGTTATATATGTAGAAGATTGTGAAGTTACATGTTGTGTTTGTGTTCGTCATTTCAAATCGAGATTCTTATTTCACCTCAAAATTTTAGAGAGTATTGCAGGAGGCTTTGGGAACTAACTTGCGGTTCAGTACAGCTTTTCATCCTCAGACTGATGGTCATTCTAAGAGAACTATCTAGACGCTTGAGGATATGTTGAGATCTTGTGTGTTGCAATTCCCAAGGAAATAGAATAAGTACCTGTATTTGATGGAATTTGCATATAACAACAGTTTTCACTCTAGCATTGGCATGTCACCATATGAGGCGTTGTACGGGAAACAGTGTTGGACACCCTTATCCTGGACAGAAGTAGGAGAAAAGAGTCTCATTGGCCCAGACATAGTTCAGGAGACTACAGAAAATATTCGGATCATTGGAGATAGATTAAAGATTGCTCAAGACAGACAAAAGAGTTATGCTAACGTTAGACATAAGGATCTTGAGTTTGAAGTTGGAGATTGGGTTAATCCTGAAATTGCCTCCATGGAAAGGGGTGAGGCGATTTGGAAAGCGCAGTAAACTTTAGCCATGTTACATTGGACCATATGAGATTACTGAGCGTGTGGGCGTTGTAGCTTATCGTTTGGAGTTACCCTTAGAGTTGGCACGAGTTCATGATGTTTTCCATGTATCCATGCTGCGGAAGTACATCCCCAATCCTTCCCATGTCATCGTGCCTCAACAAATTCTGTTACGAGAAGATTTAGTTTACATGGAGGAACCAGTGGATATTCTTGACCGTAGAGAGCAGGTTCTCTAGACAAAGACCATTCCTTTAGTGAAAGTATTATGGAGGAATCATACAATCGAGGAAGCCACTTGGGAGGCAGAGCAGTTCATGAGGGAGAAGTACCCTCATCTTTTCTAGCAGATATGTAAATTTCGAGGATAATTTTTTTGCAAGGGGCGTGGATTGTTACAACCCGTACCGAAATCACGCACTTATCGAACCACGTTATGTGTTATCGTGGGTTATGCGCGACTTTTTCATCGGGGGAGAATTTGTCTTGACTTTCTTCATGGGAGTTGTAGAATATTTAATTTTGAGTTCGTAGAAATTTTTGAGGAATTTTTCAGATAAGAGAGATATTTTTAATGTTTATCGAAAGTTTATGCGACAAATAATTTAAATATAATTAGTTATTGGTCAGTTTAATCGCGACCGTCCAATCTTGATCGGATTGATTTTGAACCGTTGATTTGGGCCAGCAGTGTATACGGTATTTATACATGTTATTTTCGGAAAGTGTCCAAATTTGGCAGCTGTATCCTACGAACTTGACCCGTTTCCGTCGATCCGACCGTACTGCCAATTTTGGCCACCGACGACGACATTTCAGGTAGGGTTAGAAAGCTCTCCTCCTCCTCTTTTGTTTGGTGTATGTGTTGTTGGGTATTAGGTTGATTTTTTGATTTGAATCGACGTGGTTAGCCGGCCGGATTTTATGGTTAACGAACGGCGGTGTTCCGACCATTTTCCAACGATGAGGGTAGGTGGGTTCAACTGGGTTTTATCCCAGGAGTCAAACCCCTATAGTATTAAGGACCAAGGAGCAGCGACGACGACGATTTCGGCCAGAAACCAATTTTAGGGCCCGCGGGGTTTCGGGTCGTTTTCTGGCCAAACGGCGGCTATTCAGGCTAGGCCCAGTTGGGAAAGTTGTTGCTCATGGCGGCAGCTTTCTAACGCGGGGTCGAACACTCACATTGGAGCTGTTCGGCTAAGAGGCGTGTATGGCTCACGTGTCGCTGCCTGTGGAGGTGCAAGAGGGCCTCACGCCGCCGTTTACAGTGGTTTTCCGCCGAGTCAGTTTTCAGAAATTATCGGTTGGACTTTCAGGGTTTTTTTTAGGGTCAATTTCATAGTTTTACGCGTATTTTTATACTTAATGATCCGTATTTACAAGACATCGAGATCGCAACTCTAGCAGCGAAGGAGATTCCAGGGGACCCCAGCAGTAGCCTCAAACTTGTGTGTGGTCCTTTATTTTCACAGTTGATTGCGAGTTCATTATTTTTATGCAGTACGCTTTACGGTATATTTTTAAAGCATTTATTCGGAGGCTTGCTTTGTGATGGTTTGTTTAGTTGCATCAATGCTTTAGCTATTCGGCTGTTCAGCATATAGTTGGTTAGGGGAGGTTAGCTGGCCTCGTATAACCCAGATCAACTCAGGTTAGGTGGCCTGGGGACGATCTTGTCACATATTTGCATATTTTTCATTTAAGTTTAACACCTCAGGTTAGGTGGACTGGGAGAGCACCTTCATTTATATTTCAATTATTCAGTTTAGAACTCGCATTATTTCACAGAAAATAGCGGAAATGCATGAAATTACAGTTCAGCTATTTACGCAGATTATTATATTATTTTTGTCCACTCACGCTAATGTTTTATATTTTAAATGTCTTTCCCTTGGCTTTTCAGTTTTTATTGCCCAGCTTGTAGTGTTATTCCTGAGCATGCTTAGTATCATCGAGAGCTCCGAGTCCACCAGTCATTCTCTCATTAGTAGGTTTCAACTCACTGTCAGTTTATATCATATGTATATAGAAGTCACTCTGGATACAGTTTTCTTATGTTGTTACAGTAAGACTCTTGTTAATAGGTTGTTACTCTAGTAGTCGTCGAGTTTGCTTCTCCTTGTATTTAGAACCACTACTTTGTAAAGTATGTTTTTCAATCTTGAGTTTTACATCTGGTTTAGCTTCTGCTATATGTTGAGAAACCTTGACTTTAATAATCCACTTCATAAATTGGGACATTATTTGAGCATAATATGGTTAGCGAGGATTTCCCTAGCCAATCATTCCTCTTTTTATTGAATTCGTTTGCTATTGTAGTTTCCATGTCTTAGAATAATCAATCAATCAACTTTCGGATAATCACTCACCATATATTCTAAATCACCCCTTACAATGCTAGCTCTCCAAAGGACTTCGTAGTGTGAGATACATTTCCCCATTTAATTTTAAGTTTAGTGTCATGTTAATTCTTAATTTGAGTGCTTAATCAATTCGAACTAAAGAGTTATAGTGGCTAATCCTCGTGGGTTTGACATTCGACTTCTTAGAAATACTATAACTTGATCTCGTATACTTATGGGTAAAAGAAAATTCACTTAGCCTCAGACTAATTAATAGTCAAAAGCTTGAGGGTATAAATCTCTTAAACATGTATACCCATATCCGTTACCCATTTTTACCTGTAATTTTTCTCCGTTAGGGTTGAATACCCGATGGGTATTATTTTCATCCCTAGGAGATAAGATCAAATATGATCAATTTTATGGGAAAACATTAGGTTTGAAAAACATAAAGAAAGATAAAATAAGAGAATAATAAAATTAGAAATGGTAAAAAAGGTCATTCGGTTGAAATGGCATGGAATTTCAAGATGACGTTCTAACGTGGAATACCAAATAAGATTAAGGCTACAATATTTTGGCCATCTTTATGGTCACATATCATTTTCCTTATCGTATATGGTTGTTTACTTGATTAAGTTGCTATAGAACATGGCTAGCAAATGTGTTTGTGAGTTTGTTAACTCAGAAAATGCTTTCTATATTTTTAATAGATTTGTTTAGGGAACAAAGAAATTTGTGTTATAACCACTCTATTAGTGAAATAGAGAGTGTGTGTGTATATATATCATATTTATGGTAAGTCTATTACAAAACAAACTATAATATATGTTTAGTTAATGCATTAGAAGTCTCTAGGAGCTCATCTAAGTTATTTCTCTCAATTCTTAGATTTAATGAGCTTTTAGCACCCCTCTTTATCTTAGAAGCGGACTAGGGAGTATGAGCATAATGAAATTATTTAACTTTTTTCTATAATTTTACTAAAAATCTTTAATAGGGAGTCTCATTGAAGATATTTTTAATAAATACGATTACTAGTTATGTGTAATCACTATGAATGTACGTTTTCCTCTTGTTCCTCAAATGGGAATAGAGTAGTTGCACAAATTGTAACAAGATAGAATCTAAACCAATATTGTTTCGTGACATTGTCTAAATTGACTTGAGACGAGTCAAGTAATCAAGCATACATTGTGTGCGTAGGAGTTGGCCCTCGTTTTATATCCCTTAACAACCTGGTATCTTATTCGATTCAACACGTCTTTACAAATCTACAAGTATTGGTCTTCTGGATCATTACTACAATCTTATGTAATGGAAACAATTCTTATCTTAATTGTTATTCTTTTTGGAGAAACATCAATGTTTTCTTTCTTTAATTTTCTGCTTTAGAATATTTCCCACCTAACCTTTAGCAGCTGTTGTATTCATTTTGGGTTGCTGAGCTCTTGATTGAGACCTTAACCAATTCAACTTCACCTACCACAGAACAAGTTTGTTCATCAAGTAACCTATACATTTTCTTGTAGATAGGTTGAACCATTCAAGAAACTAAAGCCTACTCGTTCTGGTACCTCGCCAGCATTGCAATGCATATATTCACTCTGCGTAGAACCTTCAGTTACCATCATTGACTGGTTTAAATTCCTTAGGACACTAGATCAGTGGCTTCGGTGAAAGGCAATCCGTCACACAGCCCCACAGGTTAAGCCAAAGCCGCCGCGGTCTGGATTGGTGCACCTAATCCCCTCAGCTGGCATCCCTGTTGATAGTGTTCACCTACCATAGTGTTGAAAAGAAAATTGCATGATGTTAAACTTTTTGACATTTTCTTTCAAAGAGTCATCAAGTCTAAACTTTTAGTTTTTCAACATCAAGTGGAGTGTTTGGGAGTTTTGATCCTCCACAATACATGCTAAGAACCCTAATATTTGCAACCTACATTCTCCAGAAAATGTCTTCATCAAATACATGAAGCATGCACATTTGGCCATTCAATCTGGATGAATATATATATATATATAGAGAGAGAGGGCCCTTTCACTAAGATATATTTTTTTTAGATCATTTTCAGGTATAGGACATTAGACAAACTTTTCGATCATATTTTAACATTTCCACCGTCCAATTATTAGGTCTATATGAGTAGATAATTCCTGTAAATTTTCAGCTAAAATAGTGATCGTTAAAGTATCGAACTAGATTAAATCAAGGAACGGACCAAATCTGTTAAATCTAAACCGCTCATACTATAAACTTCAATTGCAGTTTTGAATATCTTAACAATCACCATTTTCGTTGAAAATTTACGGGATTGATCTACACATTAGGACCTAAGATCTGAATGGTGGAGATGGTAAAATATGATCGAAAATTTGATGTAATACCCTATATCTGAAAATGACCAAAAATAGGTATACCTAAGTGGAAGGATGTTGTGTGTGCGTGTGTATTATATATATATATATATATATATCAAAAGTATGATTAATTACATATGAATATACATAGAAGAGAATGCATATACGTAGAAGAGATTATCGATCAAAAAATCAATGTGCCAGATCCAATTTACAATCTAAAATCTAAATTCTGATTTCTGCTTCAAATTCGTTGGTTGAGGGCCTGAGGCAGCTAAAAGCTTGTATGCTTATTATTTCAATTTTAAGATAGCTGAATTATACAATAGAATATAAATAGCTTCAAAAAGAATAATCCAAAAGTCTTCAGATAATGTTCGATCAAGGGAGAAAGGAAGAACATGTAGTTGCGGCCAATCCCAGCCATAAAAATCGAAGAGTTGAAAACAAATTTGAAATAATCTTTACTACATATTCATATGTTCATTCACATATATGTAGAATATGAACATAATCGATCTTCATAAAAAAAAAACTAGGGAGGTCAATGTCGTGCATATACAATCAATATTTAAGATCCTATAATTGATATTGTTTTGAATATGGTTCGATTTGGCTAGGAGTCTAGATTGAAAATTATCAAGTTTGGAAAAGAAAAGTAATTATTCTATAAATCTGATTTTTTATATATATGTGATGTGGCATGTTGATATGGAATGCTACATTAAATTAAGACCACAAAATTAGGTCTTCCTTGATCCCCAAATCATTTTCCTCTTTGAAATAAAGACGTGCACTACTAATCTTTTACCGAGTAAAAGACACACTTTGTGTCTATTGCAGTATTGCCTATAATACATTTCCACCATCTGTTCAGATCAATTGTTACACGAGCACCATTACAAGAACAAAGTAAAGAAAAATAGAAAAAGACAGTTACAGCTCGTTTCAAGGTCACTAGCCTTGTATAGATAGAGGAGCACCATTCCACTCCTTTAAACACTCCAGCAAGGGATCAATCAGCTTTCCGGCATTGATTGCATTGAACACCTTGTCACATTCTTCTCCGGGTGACCTGATCTTCTCGCCGGTCAACAAAATAGTCCCCAATTCCTCCCTTACAAACCTGTACAACGGATAAGACCTGCATTCCTTGATCCTGTTTGCCACTTCTGCATTTCCATTCTCGATTTCAATCCTGGCATTGTCTACGGCTGCTGGAAGAATGGTCTTCAGCTCTTCTTCAAAAGTGGCGATCTTGTGGAAAATGGAAGTAGTAGTACTCTTCTCTTTGTCACCATTTTTCAAAGCATGTTCTACTAGTTCTGCCCTCAGTTTCTGCATCAACGGGTAGGTTGCAAGGCAAGGGTCATCGATGTAGGAGAAAAGATACTCGCGGTCCACGACCGAGAGCATGTTCTTCTCGCTGAACCCAGAGGGGTGAAGCTCGCCGTTGAGGGTCATTGTCAGGGTCCTCTTGGCCACATGACTTACAGTGTTTTTGACTACAATCTTTAAGTTCTCCTCCATGTGCCTCAGGTCAATAGCTTGGCACAATGCAACTAGGAATGTGGATGACATGAGCTTGAGAATGTCAACAGCCTCGGATGTCTTTCTAGAGGAGATCAATCCCAAGGAGTTAACATCTTGGTTGTGCTGCTCAGCACTTTGGACATGGTTGGTCACAGGGTTGGCAAGGAACTGAAGCTCTGAGCAGTAAGACGCCATTGCGATTTCCGCACCTTTAAAACCGTAGTCCAAGCTCGGGTTGCTGCCACCGGACAGATTTGAAGGCAATCCATTGTTGTAAAAGTCATTCACAAGCTCAGAGAATTGAGCAAACATGAGTTTCCCAATTGCGGCAATGGCCAGTCTAGTGTTGTCCATGGCAGTACCAATTGGGGTACCCTGGAAATTTCCTCCGTTTAATGCCTTGTTCCTCGAGACATCGATCAAGGGGTTGTCGTTGACAGAATTGATCTCCCTCTCAATCATTTTGGTTGCTGCCCTGATCACTTCAATTTGAGGACCTAGCCATTGTGGGGAGGTTCTTAAAGCGTAGCGGTCTTGCTTAGGCTTTTGAAGAGGGTCTTGTTCATGAACTTTATTAGCTTCTTTAACATAAGAGCTTCCATCAAGAATGTGTTCCATAATGGCTGCAGCTTCAATCTGACCAGGGTGGTGTTTAAGCTTGTGAGTCAAGTGATCTGTGAACTCGGGCTTTCCTTGCATAACTTCAGCAAAAACTGCCGACAAGAGCTCAGAGAGAACAGCTAGAGTGTTGGCATCAAATAACACAATAGAAGCCATACCAGACCCAACAGCAGTACCATTCACCAAAGCAAACCCTTCCTTGGGCTGCAACTCAAAGAAGTCACCCTCAATCCCAGCCAACTGGAAGGCCTCGGCTGCGGTTAGGGTCTCTCCATTAGGCCCAATGGACTTGGAGTTGGGCCTGCCGATTAAAAGCCCGGCAATGTACGAGAGGGGAACCAAGTCACCGGACGCGGTGATTGTGCCCCGGAGAGGAAGGCAAGGAGTGATGTTGTTGTTGATCAACTTGGTAATGGCTTCTAGGATTTCAAACCTGATGCCGGAGTAGCCTTGCAAGAGAGTGTTGATCCTCACTAGCATCGCCGCTCTTGTCGCGGTGTGAGGCAATTGGTGAGAGGAGTTTAGGCTGCTGCCAAAGATTCCGGCATTCAAGAATCTGTCCAACAAAAAATCAATGACACAAAAACTTGAGTACCAAGCAATAATTGAACAAAAACAATTGCATATAACGTTTTCTTAGCAATAAACCTATAAAGTAACCATCATACTAATACACTCCAAAACGTACAGTTAGTAGTTATGGTGTAGATAAAACATACCACATAAATACTGTCCTTAAAGCATCTTCAATTATCAAGGTCTTGTACCCTATTATGAGACCTTGTAAAATCACTATTTATTATAGGATTTTTCCATCTCCAACTATCAAGGTCTCATACCTCATTTTAAGACTTTTATTTCTCTCTTCCCATATGTTCTTCTTTTCTCTGGGCCCACCAATTTTTGTAAGGTTCTATACTTCATCCAAGGTTCTATTCTAGAACCCAAAATATGGTATATGACTTAGTTTTAAGGTATAGGAACAGGATCTTCATGAGTTGAAATGAGATTTTTTTCCAAAAGTTCTATTATGAGGTATGAAACCTCCACCATTGGAGATTTTTTCTAAATGGTGGAGGTTTCATATCTCATAATATAACTTTTGGAAAAAAAACTCATTTCCAATCCATGAAGATCCTGGTTCTATACCTTAAAATTAAGTCATATATCATATTTTGGGTTCTAGAATAGAATCTTGGATGAGGTATACACTACCACAATAAACACTATAACCGACGAGATCTGTAAAACTATAACCGACGAGATTTTTAATCTCGTCGGTTATAGTGGAAAAAATATTTTTTTTTTAATTTTTTTTTTAAAATAAAAAATCTCTTCGGTTATAGTACTATAACCGACGATAATGGCTAAAAATCTCGTCGGTTATACTATTACCGACCCCCTTTAACCAACGGACTATAACAGACGACCCTTAAACATCGTCGGATATAGTCCGTTGGTTAAAGGGGGTCGGTAATAGTATAACCGACGAGATTTTTAGCCATTATCGTCGGTTATAGTACTATAACCGACGAGATTTTTTATTTTTTTTAAAAAAAAATTGAAAAAAAAATATTTTTTCCACTATAACCGACGAGATTTTAATCTCGTCGGTTATAGTTTTACAGATCTCGTCGGTTATAATATCTCGTCGGTTATAGTTTTACAAATCTCGTCGGTTATAGTGTTTATTGTGGTAGTGATAGAACCTTACAAAAATTGGTGGGCCCAGAAAAAAGAAGAGCATATGGGAAGAGAAAAAAATGAGTCTTAAAAGGAGGTATGAGACTTTGATAATTGGAGATAGAAAAATCCTATAATAAATAGTAATTTTACAAGATCTCATAATAAGATATATGACGTTGATAATTGGAGATACTCTTATAGGACCAGAAGTGTTCATATGCATAGAAATGGACATCATGGTTGAAATTATTTTCCTTAACCAACATGTGCATAACTTAGGTTAACACGTAGTGGTAGTGCTACTGTGATTCGTAAATTAGAAAGAAAAAAATCTGGGTCACCTGGAGATAATATCTTATCAAAGAATTTTTCTTAGCATTTTGTTATTATTATCTCTATAGAAAAATACATGTTTCTGAGTTGTGACCACCCAATACATTTGGGGAAAAACTAAAATAAGGCAATTTTGGCCGATCAAGAAAATATAACTAATTACCTAGTACCAACGGGATAACATCGACCAAGACAATTATGAAATTAATATAACACAAATGGATTCAACTAAGGAAATGATCGGAAAACAGAAAAAGTCAGACGTGAACTTTCCAGGGAACAAGATTTAACTGCCGTACGTTTTCAGTAATTTACCCATTAAGAACAGAAAGTTACTTTTAATACAGTCAAACAACAATAAAAGAATAGAGTAAGATTATTTTTACCTTACAAACATTTAAGTTCATCGTATAAATTCAAAACTGCCTAATTTATTCTTGAGTCTTACCGCCACCATCAAACTAATCTAGAGTAACTAATCTGATTCCATTTTCAATTTGTTATCTCCATTGGTATTCTATGTCGCTCTTTGATTATACCTTATCTAAATTGTTAATCCTTCCAATTTGCACCGTGAGTAATTGCTCAAGTTTCTGATCTCCATTTTCTTCTGTTTTTTCTCTAGTTTTTCTTCTAATCTCCTCTAGTCCTCTTCTCTCTAATTCAAGTGGGATCGGATCTTATTTGTGGCTGCCATTTGGTGGAGATTCTGGTGTTGCCGAGGGATCCCAATTTTGGAAGGAGTTAATGATGATGGTGCATGTGGTTAATTTGTTGTTTTCGTTCTTATTTTTATACATGTTAAATTAGAGGTAAAAAAATATACTAGATATAATTACCTTCAGAATAACCCTAGCAGAGCAAAAACATGCCGCTCGGGATACTATAAGTCTCTTCGGCCCTCTTGCTTGTCCAGCAGCCCTGGGCCTCGCAAGCGGTGGCCTCTGGCCTCGTCGGCTCATTGGGGTGCTATCGGATGGACTCTGTCCTCAATCTTTTGCTTGGCGTTGGGGGAAGGAGGAGTCTGATGTTTGGTGATGGGAGGCGAGTCTTGTGTTTACGGCGGATATGGAGGGAAATGATAGATGGGGTGGTGTGACCAGGGGAGGTGGAGCGATACTCTATCCGAACAAAGTGATCCTCTTCGTCTAGCGTGTAAATATGTTACTCCAAGGCCTAGAGTTAGTCGGATGATAGTTTCGACGACTCGACGAGTGGTGCATACCTATTTATATGAAGTGCACGACGAAGGGATGTGGCAGATTGAGGTGTGATACGATCCCAATATGTTTTGGGTGGTGGTACTCTTCTGGGAACAAGCGGCGAGATCAGTGGTGGCGTGAGTGAAAGGGATGGGGGGTTGGCGTCAATTCCTTGGTCGAATGCAGGCTAGGCTTCTTTTTTGCCACAGGTTGGGCTCCTGGCTAGGGTCTGGGTTAACACCTTAGGCCCAAGTTATTTTAATTTGTGTTTTAATTTTCTGAAGTTTAGTAATTATTTTGTTTTGTTATTAATAGTTTAAAATAAGCCTACATAAGTATAAGGTAGGCAAAAGTGGACTTTGTAGTGTCGACAATTGGGGTTATAGGCAACATAGTTGGAAAACTTATCAAAGTGAATTGATGTGTCGCTATAGTCGTGTTATCTTTCCGGTACTATGTGACCTTAATTGTAAAACAAATAGAGTAGTTAATATTGCACTATTTGCTAAATGGTGGAGGTTAGAATACAATGTAATAGTCAAGTCGCCTGATAATATTTCGGGTGTAGCTCTTCTTTCGTGGTTTAGGCTTTATGTTCCCCTTTGTATCCTACCATCTCATTAATCAAGGCTCAAGAGTAGTCTCAAACCCTTCAAAAAAAAATTAGAGGTAAAACTGAACATTTTAGTGTAAATTATTTAATAAAAGATAAATTTAAATATTTGTAGGGTAAAAATAGTTGCACCCAAATATAAATAAAAACAGAAAAAGGAATAATAAAAGAAAGTTACCTAATTAACTCTCTCTGCAGAGCTGCACCGTTCTTGGTTCTCCTATGCGAGGTGGCACCGAAGCCGGTAGTCACACCGTAACTATCTGTACCTCTCCCCATTGAATCCATCACCCAGTCACTGCTGGCCTTCACCCCAGCCCGCTTCTCCTCGGAAAGCTCCACGCGCACACCCCCGTCGTGGCTGGCAATCGCTGCCACCTGTCCTATCGTGAGGCTCTCACCGCCGAGCTTCACCACCGATTTCTGGTAGTCCTTCACCATTCTCTTCAGCTCGTCAAGGTGGCTCCCCTTTAACGACTCCGCCGCCATGTTCCAGTTCAACGGGTCCTCCTTCACCCCTCCTCCTTGGCATAATGACTCATCAAATCCGTTGCTGTTGTGCTCCATCGCGATATATATATATATATATATGACTGTGTATTGTATTCGACTATTGTCGCGTTGGCAGAGGTGAAAATGCGGTCGGTGATCGGAGGCGGTGGAAGAAGTGGTGGCGGAGGTTTTGTTTTTGAGTTTTGTTTTTTCCGGTATGTGTTTGTAGTGACACACGAACTAAACGTTAATAACACAATGAAGGAGAGACTTGAGTGAAAATCTTTCCCGAGTTTGTTCACCAATAATGAGATTGTTTATATAGGAGGCGCAAGGGGAGCTACCCTAGGGAGGGGGGTGTTGAAAAGCGAACGTGGCCGTTGGATTTGGGAACGGGGAGGGGACGGTAGGGGTGACACGTGGAAATAAGGGGTGGTTTTTGTTTTTTTTTTCGAAGGTTCCGGCCTGGTTATATTAGGTGGGGTTTCAAAAAACGCGGGGTTTTACTTGTCAATGGAGGAGAGGAGAGGGGTTGGTGAGGAAGGGGACGAGGAGCACGAAAGCACCACGTCATTTTTCGTTTTTTAATTTAATTAAGTTTTTGGAGTTGAATCATTGGCAGCTTTACTCGATTCACTGAGGTAGTGTTTTTCTTCTGGAGCAACACTGAGTGCTCCACTGACGTAGTGTTTGGATCTGTCAAAAATAAATCTAATCATAATTTGTGTATTTTAAAAAAAAAATAAGATTAAATAATATGATGTTGTGTAATCTTATTGACAACGTTAAAATTCGTCGTACGTTGCAAATAGATGACAAAGAATTTAGAAAGAATAAGAAGTCTTTAATTTTTTTATTATTTTAGTTATACTTCATATTGTACTTTAGAGAATCTCAAATAGTTTTTATAAAATCACAAAAATTATTATTTTAAAAGAAAAACACTATTGTTTAGCTCCATCTCGTAAACCATATTGTATATTATAGAAAATGAATAAATATGATAGAGAATCTATATATCTATAGAATTTTTAAAACTTGTATATTCAACACAAAACACTAATTAAAATGTATTGCTCACATACTATATTCAATCTCTCCTCAAAAACAAAAAAGTTTTAACATGAGATTTTGAGTTTAATATATAATATTTATAATGAGTCATTAAATTATACAAGAAAGCATTTAATTTTGTATAGTAGAATAAAAGAGTTGTTGGAGTTAAGGTCATTTTATTTTGCAAATTTTGTATTTTTATCTTGTATAATAGCTAGAGAATTTTTACAATAAGTTGTGTGATGTTCCAAATTTTAAGGTATTTAATTGAAATTAAATTTTCATAAAAATCTTCATAAAAATGAAGAGTAAAATCGCATAGTCTTTGTTTCATTTGGAAAAAAAAAATCACCTCATTCGAATTCACTCACATTTCACATGTCATGTAATAAGTAGTTATCACATACCTCAAAGAAGAAGATGCATGCTCCCTAAGGGATTCATTTAAGGGATAAAAAGGGATAAGCATATCTGACGGTTATGATAGAAAGTAATTAACACGGTCTCACTATAACTTTTATATCTTTAAATCATAACCGTTGAATGTGTTCATCCATTTTTATTCCTTATAATGTGTCTCTTAGGAGATCAAACTTGTAAAAGTGTATATGATAAAAGATCGAGTGTGACACGTATTTTTCATTTTATAAAAAATAAGTGGACAAAGACTTTAATTTGAGTTTGCATTATCCGGCATATTAGAAGTAACTATATATGGATACTACATTTCAAAGAATTCATCACATCACAAACCTATATATGTACAGATATGGTATTGATCTGCTTGATTTATGGATTTTATATTTACTCTTTGCATGCAATTTATTTTTGTAATTCATTTTTCTTAATATTCAGAAAACTACAAAAGATAATAAAAATCTTTTATATCCTTTGCTTAGGGCATCTCTCGCAGAGTAGTTAAAAACTATTTTTTTTGAAATTCAGCTCCAACAGAATAGGTATAGTTAGAGTTAAATATAACTTTTAGCTAAATTTGTAGCTATATAGCTACCAGAAGAGAGAAAATGGCTTAAACCTAAACATTTGAAACGATAAATTTAACTTTTAGCTTTAGAATAACTATAAAATTGAGGTAAAAAAATGATAAGATATATTTAACTTTTTTATTTAGAATAATTATAGATATAATTTTATTGTTAGAAATGAATTAGAAATGCTCAACTCCAAGTTCTTTACCATTTCCAAATGAATTATATTGATGGATCCTTCTCTCTAATTTTTCCTTCGTAGACTACAGCAAATATAACCGAATCCGGCCTCTGATATGACACTTGAGTTCTCTATCCAAACTGGTAAAGATTCCTATAAATTAAATGTCGTCACAGTATAGACGAGGCCATCTGTGCAGCAGATTTAAAGAATGCATGCAGCAGCATCGCACGGTGGGTTTAGCAATGAGAAAAACCGCAAAGGAAACATTGACAAGTTAATAGTTATGTTTCAAAGTTTAACGGCCATGCCAGCATTCAAGAGTTGCATGACCGCTGAAATCGCTCCTCACCGCAGGCTGGATCGATGGATACAGGGGCGAATTCAAAAATAAATTTTTGGTAGGACTAAATAAATCTCGAGATACGAGATACGAGACATAATTTTTTAGGATTAACATCTAAAACACTTAATCAGATATTTCAAATTTGAATATAGATAGAAGAATTGAGTTTTTTTTTATATTTTAATTACAAATTCAAAATTATGATATATATCATACAACTTGTCATAGAGAGAACGTACAACTTTCTATAGTAACCATAAGTCGAAGAGAACGTATTTGAAATTGGCTCTCAAATCATTTAATAGTCATGAACTTGCAACATAGTATATTATGCGACTCATAAATGGAGAGAACGAGGAATAATTAGAACTGGTAGATCAAATAAATTGGTTATATTTCTTTTATCTCAAATAAATATAATTAGTAATTTTTTTCACCCTAAAAATTTCACCAAGGCTTAAGCCCTAGTAAGCCAGAATGTGGAGTCGCCACAGGATGGACATGATCAATCGATAATATATCACTACCAGAAAAACACACTTAGACGACGAAACCATTAAGATTTCGTTGCCTAAGTACGAATTTGACAACGAAATCATACTTCGTCGCCTAAGACAAAAAATTTGTCGACTAAGAAATATTAAGACAACGAAACAAAAAGCGTCGCCTAAGCTATAAAAAAATCGTCGTCTAAGTAACACTCGGACAATGAAATATGAAATCGTCACCTGAGTTAAAAATTTCGTCATCTAAGTGAAACTTAAAACGATGAATTCATTTCGTCGTCATAGTAATCATACTTAGATGACGAAATGGTTACTAATTTATTTTCTAAGTCCATACCCTAACATTAACCCCTAAACCCTGACCCATAAATACTTAGACGATGAATGGTTACCAATTAATCGTCTAAGTGCATACCATTACACTAACCCTTAAACCCTAATCCATAAACACTTAGACGATAAATATATGCCCATTTCGTTGTCTAAGATGAATTTCATTGTCTCCGATCAAAAAGCACGACCATGTATACAATCTTAAAATGCATATTTTATGAAGGTATAGAGTGAACAATTCTTGGACTGTGAGTATTGACGGTTCGAAAATCGGGTTACGAATATTAGTATATCAACGTTTTCGTTTTGTTGAAGTTTCGGTCTTATGGTTCATTACGCTGATCAAACTCTTGACGAATTTCGTATTTATTGAAAATTTGTCCACTTACATATTATGTTGTGATGAATACATCTAACGGTTATTTTGTACAAATTCAATTTTGTTAATATTGATGTGGAGTGAATATAGACATACGAATACTTAAGTTATACAACATTAGTAAATATATAACAAGTTTTTAGTCTTAAATCAACTTTTAATGTCAAATTTTAATTAATTTCTATCTACTTGATAAATTAAGTTTTTACGGCAAGACAAACATCCATAACTTCATAAACGGGTTTACGAATTATATTTTATGATAGTTTTCGTCTTTTAACTATTTTCGATAATCACTAAATTCAATCGATGGAATCCAAAACTAATTCGAATTGGATTGAATTTTTTTCTACAAGATTATATAAATGTAATATTTACATTTGACGGTTGATTTTTGATGATTTTTAAGAAACTATCTAAATTAATTTTTCAGATATTTATAAAAAAATTTTAAAAAAATTCACTTAGGCGATGAAAATATACACGCCTAAGTGATTTTTTTATATTATTTTTTAGAAAATATATGAAAATTACTTTCTCGCCAAAATTTTGTAAAAAACTTAAAATACTTAAACGACGAAATCTATATAGTTTTGTAGCCTAAGTGAATTTTTTATTTTATAAATATCTGAAAATTAATGTTTACTGCATGCCAAAATTTTGCCAAAAATTTAAAACACTTAATTAGAGAATGAATGTATTAGGTTTCGTAATCTAGGTCAAAAAAATTGGCATTTTTTTCCGCCAAATTTTTTGTCAAAAATTCAAATCACTTGGGCAATGAAACTATATATTATCACTACAAGAAAAACGCACTTAGACCGCGGAGCATTTCCGTCGTCTAAGTGCGTTTTTCCGTTGTCTAAGTACTTAGACGACGGAGGCTCCGTCCTCCAGGTTCCGTGCTCCAAGTGCTGTCGTCCAGGCACTTGCACTACCACATATTGACACATTGCCGGTGACTTAAAGTCGCCGGCAATATTTTTGGACATTACCGGCGATTTTTGCCGGAAAAATCGCCGGTAATGTCTTTTTTTTTTTTTTTACATTACCGGCAAACTATGTCGCCGGTAATGTATTTTTTTTTTTTACATTACCATCGAGACATTGCCGGCGACGGACATTACCGGTGACAAAAATCGCCGGTAATGTAAAAAAAAAAAAAAAGACATTACCGGCGATTTTTCCGGCAAAAATCGCCGGTAATGTCCAAAAACATTGCCAGCGACTTTAAGTCGCCGGCAATGTGTCAATATGTGGTAGTGTTGGACGACGGAGAATTTCATCTCCGTCGTCCAGGTGCTTACCTGGACCGCGGAAAATGTGACGTTCTCCGCGGCCCAAGTAAGCACCTGGACGATGGAGATGAAATTCTCCGTCGCCCAAGTGTTTAATTTTTTTTTTTAAATTAAATTAATTTTTAAAAATTATTAAATGTTAATAATTTAATTTATTATTAATTGAATTAAAATAATGAAAAATGTTAAAATTAATTAAATAAACTAAATTTGTAATTACTTAATTAAATAATAAAATTAAATTGTACATACATAATCGAAAATCGCATAAAAATTAAAATATTGTTCGGAATGCGGAAAGAAACGACATAATAAACTACAGGCTAAAACACTGGAGGAGCAGATGTGCCGCCGAGTCCCCCGCCTCCAGCCGGGTCGTCGTCATCGGGGTATGGGTTCGGAGGAGGTTGACATTCTCCTCGAGCTTGTTGCATGAGGGCGATGAGTTGGGTTATTTGTGCTTGTTGCTCATCAAGTCTTTGACGCATGGATTGATTTTCCTCTCGTGCAAGTCGAGCCTCTTGAATGGCTGCTTCGACGGCCGCAGCCTGAGTACTTCTCCGCCCCGAACCTCCCGTAGATGATGAGTCGGAAGTCGTCGACAAATCTCGAACCACCTTTAGGTCCGAACCCCCTAACCTCCTTGCCAGCTCTACGACCGTAGACCTCATCCGCGATTGCAATTTGGCTCTCCATGAATAGAGGAGACAGGTCTTCCGGCGGCAAATCTGGGAACGCAAGCTGAGTGTTAGCCAATTCTTCCTGCGCACGCTCTACCACCATTGCCTACAAAAGAATAATAAATAAATTATAATGAAATAATATTTAAATAATAATTAATACAATTAAAAGTACATATATATATATATATCACTTACGCCGTATTGACTCGCTTCATTATCGAGCCCAGACGTCACGTACGCGCTTATGCTAGCATCGAGATAAGGGTGTTTGGAGCCCTTATTCTTGTGCTCCTTGGCTATTTGAATGAGTTGCTTGGCGCCGGAAGTATGGTGTTTGTCCTTCTTCCCCCGGTTGGCTTTGTTGACTTCGGAGAATTTCTGTTAGACAACATAATTAAATCATTAAAAAATTAATAAGTAACTAAAATTAAAATAATTCAATTATCTTAATTGAAATAAAAAAAGTAAACACCTTAAATTCTTCATCTTGAAAGTGGTTACACAACCACTGCCACTCATCTTCTCTATCCCCACGTAGCTCTACGGGGGTAGGCACGGGGCCGATATTTTTGAAGTACTGATGGAGCCTGTACTTCCAATCACGGTAGATGGAGTTGGCGGTTTGGTTGATATGCCTCAACATCGCCTGTGTAAGATCCACCTCAAATTGTTCCTATCAGAAATAAATAGAAAATTATAATCGTATATATTATGAAATTATAACTAATATTAACAATATTATATAATAACTAAAACTGTACGTATTATGTACCGAAAGTTCTTTAAAGAGTTTCGGCTTCTCATCATCCGGCACCTCCTTCCAAGTAGGGGCAGTGAGACGGACCCGGCTACGAAGGATTGACCATATGCTATGAGCCGAGAGACTTGCTAGCTGAGCTGTGGGAGGGCCACCGGTGAATTCGTCGTAGGGCAAGTCGATCTTTTTCCCGGTCGCCTTGTAAATTTTCTCCGCTTTGCCGCCTTTAACGAGACCGCGAGTCCTTTTCGGATCCGGGTCAGTCGGGGCCCTCATTTGCTTACGCCGGGCGCTGTACATGATAGATTCGGAGGTCGAGGACGCCTGAGTACTTGCTGTTGAACCGGTACCGGGCGTCGGAGTTGAATAGGGGTTGTCATCACCGCTGGAGATAAATGTGGCAGCGGGAATTTCCCCAGAGGGCGCTGCCGACGGACCAGATGAAGGGTCCGGATTGAGGGCGTCGTTGCCCTCCTGTTCAACCCAACCGACTTGGTCTGCCAAGTGGCGGAGCATAGCATCTTCTGCCTCCTGTTGGGCTTTTTTCTTGCCGGAAGGAGCCATTTAAACCTAGGAGTACGTTGTTAAAATACATGATTACCATAATAATTATATAAAAAAATTTACGCTAATTAAGTGCGGCTAAGATTTAAATAGAGTACACTAGCTAGGCTTTTTGGGTCGTTCAATGGACGTGCGACCCGCGCGATAAATTGTAAATTTTCAATTAATCAGCCTTGGTTCAATCGAAAAACATGGCCAGTTAGGAATAGAGATAACGCAAGAGGCATGACTAATTTCGACAAAACACCCCGAGGCTAACCAAATGAATGATATATACTCTATTGGTGTCGTCTTTCTTAGATCCAGAACCTGTCACCAGTCATAACCCGTTTCTAGACACCATGTCCGACATTCGGCCAATCTTTCGAAAATTTACACTCCCTCAAGTCCTTTGCAAACTCCGCCCTCAACCTCGTGTCCATAACTTCACTTAGGTTATGGTGTGCGGTGATGAAATCCACACATCACGAGGGGTTAGGGAGATAAGCAAGGAAAATAGGGGCCATCTATTCCAAAGAGTGCGACTTAATAAACCAAGCCTATGTACTAAATTTAAATCAAAGACGTACTACCATGCAATTTACTAGAAAATACACATAATTATCAATTAATAATTTTTAATTACATGCAATAATAATCACAAATTATACAATTAATTAAAACAATAAATAATGACAATAATGAATTATTATTTATCATGCATTTAATAATAATTATTCATTTTCGAATATAATTAATTATTATTAACAATAATTCAAAATTCAAAATTACTAATAATTATTATTATTAATTACTAATTATTATAATTACTAATTATTTAAAACTATTATAATTACTAATTATTATAATTACAACCATTAATTATTATTTACTTATTAATAATAACATGTAAATAATTATTATAATTACTACTTATTAATAATAACAACTAAATAATTATTATAATTACAACTATTATATATAACAACTAAATAATTATTATAATTACTAATTATTTAAAAATATTTACCAATTAAATAATTACTTAAATAAAAATAATGTTAATTAATTAAAAAATAGAATTATTACCTCGCCGGATAACCGCCGGAATATCGTCGGAGTAGAGTCGTCGGAAAGGGGGAACCACGCTGGAATTTGAGTCGCCGGAGCGTCGCCGGAGGAGGAAGGCCGGAGGAGAGGAGAGGAGAGGAGGAGAGGAGAAGAGATGAAATGAGAAAAGGAGGGGGGGGGGGACTGTTCTATATATAGGCTTTCACCTAGACGATGGAGCACTGTTTTCCGTCGTCTAAGTGAACTTGGACGACGGAAACGCGCTTTTTCGTCGTCTAGGTGAAGCGTTTCAATTTTTCGAAGCAGCGCGTAATTAATGGGCGGGACGTTTCAACCACCATAAATTTGGACTTAGATGACGGAGAATCAATTCTCCGTCGTCTAAGTGAAATTTGAGGCGGCGCCGAAAATTAAGGCGGCACATCGAACCGCCATAATTTTCAACTTGGCCGACGGAGAATGACCATCTCCGTTGTCCAAGTGCAATTTACATTGAAAAAAAAATTAAAATGAACCGCCATGGTTTTTGGAACCTGGACGACGGAGAATGACCATCTCCGTCGTCCAGGTTCAAATTACGTAAAAAAAATTTAAAAATTAATTCGCAAGGAATTTCGCGATCTGTCATTCGAATGAAATAGTCGTACAATATCGATGAACGCATCGTATATATGAACAGTTAAATTTGAAACGACGAATAATTTTACGTCTTTAAACTTATTAAGTATCTACTAATCTTTATGACTTAATGGTTCATAAGTATAGGCTCATTTGCACCAGAGTATTAACGAAATTGAATTTGGACAAAACAAGCGTTGGATACGTTCGCCGTAACATAATATATAATTACAATAATTTTCAGAAAATAATAAGTTCGTGAAGGGTTTCATTGGCACAGTCAACCACAAAACTGAGAATTTCACAAACCGGAAACGTGGATACAAGACATTTCGCAACTCCGATTTTCGAACCGTCGAAGCTCACACACTAAGAATTTTTTAATCTAAAGTCTTGACGAAAAGAATATGCATTGGAAGATGGTCGTTGTCTTAGAAAAAATTACGAAATCTACACCTGGACGACGGAGAAGCTCATCTCCGTCGTCCAGGTGAAGAGACCCTGAATTCAGGGGTTAGGGGCCTTACTGTTTAGGGTATAGGGTCTCTGAACCTGGACGACGGAAAATATCATCTCCGTCGTCCAGGTTCAGAGACCCTGAATTCAGGGGTTAGGGGGCCTTACTGTTTAGGGTATAGGGTTTTAAACTTGGACGACGCAAATGCCCTTCTCCGTCGTTCTAATTAGTACCTGGACGACGGAGAAGCTCATATCCGTCGTCCTAGTGTGAAAACCCTGAATACAGGGGTTAGGGCCTTAGGGTTTAGGGTTTAGGGTGTCCAAGGTCATTTGTGTGTCCGTTCAATTATTCTGATTCAAGTCGATAATTAAAAAAATTATCGATCGATCCGATATGCGACGTTTAGGGTTTAGGGTTTAGGGAGATAGCTCAAGGTATTTATGTATGAATTTTCCTTCTGGCATGATATATAGATTTAACGCCGTAATTAAAACAACATATACGTAGTTCGTGTTCACAATAATACTATCGATCACATATATGACATAATTAATCAATCATAGAATAATATAGTATAATTTTTGAAACATTTATTTTATTCATCTCTCGCAATAATCATAGGGACCCATAATCCAATTTACACATAAATATTATTTAAAAACAATTAAACGAACGAAAGCTTCTTGAGGAAGCTTCCTGAACATAATAGAAAGCTTTCATCTTTTTGACTATCCAAACCCCAAAATACCCAAAAGGCGAAACCTGGAATTAATTTTTCCGTTGTCCAAGATATATATATATAATTTGGATTAATTAATTAATTAATTTAATTTAATTTACGTACGTCGGTCGATCCGATCTGATCGAGCATGGACGCGTGTAATTAATTAATTAAGTACAAAAATATTAAGATCTACGTACATATATACATTCTCCTCCTTATAATATTTATATTAATTATTGATCGATGATGCATCATATATTACAATAATTACATAAACTATTTACCAATTAATTTCTCTCGTCTTAGTTAAGTAGTCTTCATCATAATCGTCATCATCTTCGTCCCCGGTATCCGATTGCTCATCCTCCTCATCATACTCAACATCGTCCGACGAAGAACCTGAGTCCTCATCTGCGTCCTCATCCTGCTTGTCTTCTTCATCTACCTCATTAATGGCATCGATAATCTCATCTTCAGTTAGATCTGTACAACCATCAGGCATGGGTAACCGTTCACCATCTTGAACCAGGTCCATTATATCGGAGCGGATGACAGAAATATTAGGCTCTTGATAGGCAGGAATGTCTCTTTCTGGTTCAGCAGCATCTTCAGTCGCCGGTGTCCCTTCAATTGTCTCTGTATTCCATATTCCTCGATGAGAGATATGGTTCACTATTTTTCACCCTTCACCGGCTTTCGGATCGTCGAGATAGAACACCTGCCTAACTAAGGTGGAGAGAGCGAAAGGCTCATCCTCATACCAGCTTGAGTTTGTATCGACTGATAATAATTTCAGGTCTTCCTTTGTACGCTTGAATCATCTGCACTTGAATAGGAAAACGTTGACATCATTCCCGTAACATAGCTGAACCACATTTACAATAGCCCCGTAATATAGATCATTGTCTTTCCCAACCGCTACCCCACTGTTTTGTGTTCTTCTTCCTTCATCCCGGGCCAATGAATGAAACTTTACACCGTTCACAAAACATCCGGGATAAATATAGTGTTTAATCAGCTTCCCTGCTAGCAAGTGCTTTGGCCATGACCACCACCCCCGTGGTTTTCAGATTTTTGCAGATCAATCATCTGCGAAAATGGGCAAATATATATAAGGGTTTACTTTCTACAAACATGATCGATATGTATATAAATTACTAAATACCGAGACGTACGTACATACCCATTGGAAGAAATAATCGGGAAACTTCTTCTTAACCATTTTCTCAATCCATGCCGAACTCTTGTTTTCATTTAACGCCTGAAGCCTCTCCCTGTATGACATTATGTACGGCTCAACTTCGTCACAGTCTCGCAACACTACCCAATGTGCCTCAATAAGTTCTTCCCGTGTTAACGATTCCTTTAATACTCCTCTAAACGGTCGGACGACATTGGTGACAACAAAAAGATTGATGCGGGCACTGCGATCGGAGGTAGTGGGAGGTGGTGGATCTTTGAGGTACCTGTTGCAGTAAGTAACACACTCATGCATTAGGTATGTCTCTGCTATGGAGCCATCCGGGGCCGACCTGTTTTTGACGAATGACTTATACTGTCCAAGCTGTCTACAAAATCAAACGTACAATAAGAATAAGTACATATAGCTAGCTAGTAATCTCCAGTGAAACAAATTATGAATTGAAAAACCTGTATAATTAATTAGTTGTACGTACCTTTCTTGAGGATACATCCAAGTGTACTGGACCGGACCAGAAATGAGCACCTGCTCAGGCAGGTGGATCATTAGGTGAATCATGATGTCAAAGAAAGCAGGGGGAAAAATCCTCTCTAGTTTGCAAATGATGTGCATAATTTGTTGTTGCAATTCCACCACATTTGACTTCTTTAATTCTCTGGCGCATAACCTCTGCCACCATGTGCACAATGCCACTATTGGTTCGACGACGTCACGAGGCAAATATGGTCGAATTACCACTGGAATCAGACGTTGCAGCATAACGTGATAGTCATGTGTCTTTAGACCAACGAACTTGTGTTACACCTCGTCCACTGCTCTAGTTATAGTAGCTGCATACGTAGCCGGATGACGAACGCCCTTAAACCAGTAAAATACAGAACGTCTAAGTGTCGGCTTCACTGTGTAAGGTGCAGCTGGCATCTTGTTGTACACTCATTTCCTATCCTTCCTCAACCACAAGGGACGACTTAGATTCATTGATTCCAGATCTTTGCGCGCTTTGGGAGTATCTTTAGTCTTGAACTTAATACCGAGAATTGTTCCCACCACGTTGTCGCACACATTCTTTTCTATGTGCATCGCGTCCAAGTTGTTCCTCAGCTTCAACTTCGACCAGTAAGGGAGTTCAAAGAATATACTCTTGTGACGCCAATAGCTGAGATCATGTGGAGGAATTGGATTGCATTTCTTTACATCCGCGTCATTGGTCAACACACTAAAGTAGAAA
The DNA here is from genome assembly GCA_946800695.1 of Geum urbanum. Lineage (NCBI taxonomy): Eukaryota > Viridiplantae > Streptophyta > Magnoliopsida > Rosales > Rosaceae > Geum > Geum urbanum. The sequence continues at coordinate 31,562,019 of OX327017.1, forward strand.
TAGCTCAACCTCTCTAAAATCTCTTCGCCCGACCAACTACGGGGTTTAGGATTGTTCTCTACTGTCTCGTCAAAATGAGATTCATCCTGTCGCCAGGGGTGGTCGTGAGGAAGCCATCTACGGTGACCCAAGTAACACACCTTCCCCGTGTGCCAACTAGAGTTCACGTCATCCAAACATATAGGACATCCATTATATCCTTTTGTCTTGGAGGCTGCCAACATCTCATACGCTGGAAAATCGCTGATCGTCCACATTACGGCAGCCCTCATCGTGAACATCGTGTCATTGAATTTGTCATAAGTTGGGACTCCATTTTCCCACAACAGTTTCAGCTCGTCGATCAAAAATCTGAGGTAGACATCTAAGCACTTCCCTGGAGATTTAGGACCTGGAATTAGTACAGTAAGGAAATTAAATTCCTTGTTCATGCACATCCACGGAGGCAAGTTGTACGGCACCAGAATAACTGACCAAGTGCTGACGGCGGAGCTATTACTTCCCCAAGGATTGAATCCGTCTGTAGATAGCCGAGTATAAAATTTCTAACCTCTGCAGCAAAGTCTCCAAATTCTCTGTCGAAATGTTTGAAACCCTCCCCATATGCGGCGTGTCGCAGGACATTGTCATCTATTCGCTTTTCTGCGTACCATCGCATCGCCTCTGTTATGTGTAGAGACATGTACAGGCGCTGCAATCTGGGAATCAAGGGAAAATATCGAACAACTTTCATAAGAATTCTCTTTTTCGAACTCTTCCTATTCACCTGGAATCTGCACTGGCCACATACGGGACAATAGTCCAAATCTTTATACTCTTTGTAAAATAGCACACAATCATTCGGACATGCGTCAATTATCCTGTACTTTAGGCCGAGGCTGCTCAAGATATTTCTAACCTTATAATGAGATTTAGGAAGATTGTGATCATCAGGAAGCAACTTACATATTTGCTTCTGAATTTCGTCAAAAGCACTCACTGACATTTTGTGCTTCACTTTTATCTTCATTTGCTCCATCACATATTGCAATACATTCTCTCGACATCCAGGGAATACCGGGGTCTGCGCTTTAAGTAGCATCCGGTTGTACTTATCCATCTCACTAGTGTCAGTGGCCAAGCTAGCAGCGGGGAATGTGTCATCATGCTCATGAGTCGTATTGTAACCTCCGTCTTGGTGTTGGTGTCCACCATGACTAAATCCCGAAAACGCATCATGGACCTTATCTGCAGTTGGGTTGCAAGCTGGGGGTCCGGTACCACTGCCGCTGGATGAGGCACCCTGGTAACTGTACCCTGAGCTGAAGTCTACTGAGCTGAACTCTACTGCTTCACTATGCTCGCTCCTTGTAGTGTAACTCCACATCATACCATTTTCGTACAGGTGTTGCACCATAACATTAACCTCCACATACTGACAATTAAAACATTTCTGGCACGGACACCTGAAACGCTTCTTTCCCTGACCATGTTCTATCGCAAAATTCATAAATTCGCTAATTCCATCCATATACCGGACATCACATCTATTCTTCAACTTCATCCAACTCTTGTCCACACTGCTACAAAATATTATAATTAATTAATTATTACATATATATTAGTTCATTAATTTACGCTTAATTATACGTACTCGATCTACATCCATCAATTACGTAATTTAATATCTGTAGCTAACATCCATGCATGTATATATGTACGTTTTAACTAAATATATATTAAACAAATTTTAACTGCGTACGTACCTGCTGGCCTGCTTCTCGATATCAGTTAAGCTAGCTAGCTAGTCAGCGGAGATCCTTCTCCTTCTTCTTCGATCTTTAAACTTTCCCGCGGGAGAGGAAGAGAGTTTGGCATCGAGCATATATAATTCTTCACTTAGACGACGGAGGTGTCGGTAAGTCGTCTAAGTGGACGTTACTCGGACCACGGCGTGTCGGTCCGTTGTCCAGGTGAGCACCTGGACGACGGAGAATACCATCTCCGTCGTCCAGGTGTTACTTGGACGACGGAGAAGTCTCCGTCGTCCAAGTGTCACTTGGACCACAGAACAATTACGTTTCCGTGGTCTAAGTGATGTTTTCTTGTAGTGTATGTTTCATCGTCTAAGTCAAAAAAGTTCGCGATTTTTTTTTAAAATTTAAAACATTAAGACGACGAAGGCTAATACTTTCGTCATTTAAGTGCAAAAAGTTGGCGAGTTTTTTTTCTGCCAAATTTTTTGCCAAAAATTCAAATTACTTAGGTGACGAAACTTGTTAGTTTCGTTGTCTAAGTCGTCAACTTTAAAACACAGCCGCTCCACCATTTTTCTCTCTTATCTTACCCAAAATTCTCTCTCTCTCTCTCAAACCATCACCACCACCACCATACACCACCTCAGCATCACCATCATCACCACCACCACATGAAACGCCACCACCATTAAATTATTTATTACGAATTTTTCATTAACTAATAATTAACATATAATGAATTAATTAACATTTAATGAGTTTTTCATTTATTTTTTACAAAATCCCCTTAGACGATGAATTAGTTCGGTCGTCTAATGTGCAACACATAGATATATGACGAAATTGTAGTAGTTTCGTTGTCTAATTGGTTTATTTAATTTTTTTAATTTAATTTTTTTTTAAAAAAAAATTCAACACTTAAACGTTGAAACAACTACAATTTCATTGTCTAAGTGTTGCATCTTACACGACAAATTGTTGTTTTCGTCGTCTAAGTGTTCACTAAAACGACGGAAATTTTCATCATATTTTTCAGTAAACTTTTGTCGTCTAAAAATCTAGAAGACGAAATAAACTTCGTCGTCGGAATAAAAAAGTTTCATCGTCTAAGTATTTAGACCACGACACTTAGACGACAAAACTTTCGTTGTTTAAGTACTTAGGCAATAAAAATGACCTCTTAGGTGATGAAATTGCTTCGTTGCCTAAATATTTTTTTCTAGTAGTGTATACAAGAAACTTGAGCGAGCTAGCTAGGCAAAAACCACGTAAGAAATTAACCTAATAAATAATCAAATTAAAATGTTGTGATATTGATCAGTTGTAATTAATTAGAGAACGTTGTGGAACACAGATGGCGGCATTATTAGTAATGATGAGCTTCTTAAGTCATCTTCTAAATTGATATGCTGATAACTACGGACCACGTACTACAAGCTTAGAAATGGCTTCAATTCAGCTAGCATTCATTTTAGCTTTCAGCACATTATGAGGAATGAAATAAGGCTTATAGCTTAATTAATTAGGAACTTCAATTTGGACTTAATATAGCTTAATTAATTAGGAACTTCAATTTGGACTTAATATTTTTCTAGATCTATCCAGAATGTTGTATTATTTGATCTTGCTTGCGTTGGTTGGATGCATGAAATTTTGTTACTGGGGTGTAGTGGTTGGTCACCATAATATTACTCTCCTAGATTAAAAGATTAAGTGTTCAATTCCTCATAAAATGATCGTCGGGTGAATTATTTTTTTTTCAAAAAAAAAAAACAAAATATATGAGAGATTTTAATATTCAATATTTTTTCTGTTGGGAGCTAATATTAGAACTCTCCTAACTCTTCTAAACTACTACTTGTACTCCCTTTTCTAATTTAAATAATTTTTAATTTATATAATATCTTTGACTCCTTTTTTTACCCCTGGACAAGTTCTCTTTCATTCTCTCTTTTTCCTTCTTTTTGTTTTGTCTTAATTTTATTTATTTGCCAACTCTACTAAGCATACACTACCACATTTTGACTCATTGCCTGCGATTTTTAAATCGCCGGCAATGTTTTTTAACATTACCGCGATTTTTGCCGGAAAAATCGCCGATAATATTTTTTTTTTAACATTACCGGCGACATAACATAAATGTATGTCGCCGGCAATGTCTCGATGGTAATGTAAAAAAAAAAAAAAACATTGCCGGCGACTTCATTTATGTCGCCGGCAATTTTTTTTTTTTTTTTTTTACATTACCATCGAGACATTGCCGGCGACATAAATGTATGTCGCCGGTAATGTTTAAAAAAAAAAAAACATTACCGGCGATTTTTCTGACAAATTAAAAATCGCCGGTAATGTTAAAAAAACATTGCCGGCGATTTAAAAATCGCCGGCAATGAGTCAAAATGTGGTAATGATAACTTTGTGGGAGAATGAACCCCTTGATTAATTTAGCAAACCTTCGTGATCATTCTTATAATTTTCTTAAACTACGGAGATAATTAAACATTGAATTGGAAGAGCAAATTTTCTGCAAATTCTTGAATTTTCAAGATTTTTTACTTAAACTCAAATACTAGAAATAATGCACTATTATCAATAAACTAAAGAGATCAATTATACATTCATACTCCTTTCATACGTACGTAATTTATTTCTGCAAATAAAGAGAAAATAAAAAAAGAGGAAAAGAAAGATCGAGAAAGAAAGAAAATGGTAAAGGGTAAAAACAAAAGAAAAAAGATTATGTAAATTCAAAATAATTTAAAATAAAAAAAGAAAGTGCAAGTAATAGTTTCAGGAGAATAGGGGCCCAATATCAACTAATTTTTCCCTCTAAAAAAAATACAGACCACTGCAGCTAGAAAATCAGTTTATTCTTAAATTAGAATACAAACATTAATAGCAATATCAAAGTCTTTTGTGTTATAACCGAAAACCAGTATATAGTTGCGTTATGTACATCGAATAATTATTGTGGAAAAGAAAATATTAATTTTAAAGCCAATATATACATATAATAAGTATATATGGAACATATAGAATGATAAATCATCATGAGTGAAACTATATATTGACCTAGCTAGCTTGCAATATTTTTAATTAAAAACGTTGATTCGATCAGGTCGTCCTTTGAAAGCTGACACAACCTGTCGAAGCTAAGCATTTCGGAGACTCAAACGTATTGGTACTTGTCTATTGAGGCAATTGAGGCAATTGAGCAAGCAGAAGACGAATAGACGATCTATTTTTCGCAGAAATCTGAAAGCATGCAAAACAATGATATATACAGTGGAAAACGCATACGTCAATGGCTATGTAACAAAGGAAAAACAACAACAAAATCAAAAGGTATTATATATACATTTTAAAACTCAGATGGGAGCAACTCGGATAAAGCAGTCATGCCCACTAGCGAATTAAGCTACCAACCCCCACTCCATTTGAGTTTTGTCTTTTGAGGTGGTAGGTGATTCCAATGAGAAATACAAACACATTGGGGCTATCTCAAAGGCATAGATTAATTATAATTAGAACGTGTTACAATTTCTCATGATATATAAGTAATTAATTACCCTCCAATATTTGGGTCTACCAGAAAATGAGTGATGGAGACATTCTAATTTGGATACATGTAGTCATGTAGCTCACCAATTAAGCGATGTCTCACCTAGCTATCTTTGTAAGAGCATGCATATATATATGCATGATCGTGATCAACAAACTTCGATCTTCAACAAATGATATCTACCCTGACTACCCATGCACACAATTTAGATCGAGCTACATTTGATCTAATTCTGCATATGCCTGTGATATAGTCAATTACTTAATTAGCTCCCCATCTGCCACATTTTGCATTGGTAGGAATGGTAGCTTTTATATGTTTGAATCTGAACGAAACATCTTCCTGATGTTCACTTTTAAACATGAAATTAACATGCATCAAGTCTTTACATATACATATAGGTACACTCACAACCTTAACAATTACGTATGTCGATAAAAATCATATGCATGCATAAGTTCGAGAGCTTAATTATATATATGTATGTGAAGGTAACTGATTAGAGTCAAAGATGTTTGGTGCTTTAACCAGTGTGATGGTATGATGTTAATTTCTTTTGGTGATGATGTTCCAAGGTGTTTCCTCACCTGTACGTGAGATCGAAGTATCCCGGCCAGGCCGGCCAGGATCGTCTTAGGGAGATGAAATCAGGCCCAAACAATAACGACATCCATATATAGTCTATACAACAGCTTTATATGTACGTGTATCTAAAAGAAAGATGATTAGATTCAATCATCAAATTATGTTATTAATTTCTTATAAAATGTAACTTCACATCAATAGTTCGCTGATGATGATGAGATGATGAGAAACGCATATATATCCATTTTGACGCGAGCTCAGTCATTTGAATTTGTTACTTTCTCTCGTTTCGTTGTGTTTGGTATCCAAGCGTTTTTCAACAACCCACTCTGCATTTTTTTAACCTAAAATCTATAAGACATGCATGTATGTATAGGTAGTCATGATCACCCACCAGAATGTGGGCATGAATTAAACATTATTAGATAATTTGATCAACCGACAATATATTATTTCTTCTGCTTCAAACAAAATAAACCTTACCTTAAGAACATTTTCTCTATTTTTCATTTCGCTAATAAACTATTCCAATTCAATTTTTCGTGTACATCATGATGAATATCGAAAACTAGACCTAGAAACATTTAAAACATAAGGCTATATTGGCGTTCAAATAACTGGTAATTGATTAGCTAGCCAGAGTTCGAATCTTAATGCTCTTCCCTCTCTTCTAAGGAAATTGTAGGAAATATAAGGGGTGACCTACATTTTTTTTTCCATATATGTTTGGTTGCTAGCTTATGTTCTTTGATTATCGATCATATCGCCAATGGTTAGGAATTTTACCTATTCTAGGTGAAGTTGGTCAATCACTCTACAAGTTGCTTAACATCAGATTGACTACCTTTCTTTTCCACTACTGATTAATAATATAGCTTTCCATGTTAATTTGCACAAGCTAACAATTGAATAATTGTAATTTTATAATTCAATAATTAATATTGAAAATGGGGGATTAATTACTTGTGTCCATGATCGACCATGAGAGGAAAACTTAAAACAAATAGGGTTTAACATGGTTTGTTGAAGATTGTATATTTAATTAGTTTAATATGTATTATATATATGGACTCTGTGCAGGCCGGTCGACTAATACTACCACAAAACAGATCGACGTATATGCTTGGTCATCCATAAAACATATAATGATCGACTTGAGCGCTCAAAGTTGTATTGCATGCTAGTTAACTAATTTATTTATTTTCTATTCTTGATACTTAATAATTTTAAGAGATATGATTAACGCAATGTTGCGATATATCTAAATAGACAACCACCAAAGCATATATAGAGAGGAATCAAAGTTATTTATCACTGCCTGTTTGCATTATAATATAAAACATGCATGTACAGAAACTTTATTCAGATTTTAATAAGCTAGCTAGGTGGGTAAGGAGTACGGTATGGATCTGACTATGGACGTACGATCAAAAGGTTGCTAGGTTTTCCAGAAGAACCTGAAACACCTTTAAATCAAGTACATGCATGCAACACTTACAAAAAGCACAACTACTCCTTGGTCGATCCCCTTGAAACAAATTTACATAAAAAATAAGAGAAGAAGATGAAATGTAGATAGTTTTTGGTTTTACTAATTATTTTTATTTTATTTTATTAAAAGAATGTAGGTATAGTAAAAGCTTGAAATTATTCTGCGAGATTGAGGTTTAAAGACGAAAGACAAATAATACTTATCATCAACCTCAAACATTTTTGTTTCCAATCCTTAGGGTATAGGTAGCTCTGTTTGTATAAGAAACTAATTAATGTAGGAATCGATCTGATATATGAAATATTTAATCATCTTGACATCTTGTAGATGCTTACAGTGCAAACATATATACATAAGAAGATATTCCTCTTAAATAGTACAATTTATCAAGTTCCAGATGACGAATTGGAAAACTGTGGTGTCCGTGTGTGTATAAGTATAAGCACGGAGAGGCTGATCGACCGAAGTCCTGCATGCTCTAATACGTACAAGATGTCAGATTGGGAGTGATATAGCATGAACAATATTTATCGACTTGATTCTCATTATTTGATGGACGTTTATGTTTCACTTATCACTAAACAATTCACACACACGTACACACAAATATTCTAACTAGCTTTATGCATAGTCGTACGTCCCATGATCCAAGTTAATTTAGCTAGTCATCCAAATCGATAATAAACTTAATCAAGTAATTAAGAACAACTAGATTAATTGGTAAATATATATAGCTAGCCGGACAAACTCAACAATGATATGATTGAATCATATTGTTTGAATCATGGGTGTGATCTCGAATTTAAGATGGGTATTTCAGACAAGTGCTTATATATATTGGGATATATAATGTTGAATTGTTGATGATAACAAAATAGTTTGATTTTGGTTCACTTCTAGAAGTAGAGCATCCAGGTTTAAGAAAAAATTAACAAGATCTAATCAACTTCGCAGTGTCTTCTGCAGTAGGTATAAGGTCGGACACAGGAAAATAAATGAAACGGGGATAAGATCGATCGAGAAACTGTTAACAACAACTATGTGGTGTAGGATCGAGCTAGTATTTGACCAGCTAAAAAAAAAGACAAAATCAAATCAAATTTCAAGTGACGGCAACCTTGACTTCGATCGAATTGAATAGATCACGATCGATCAAAGAACTGTCTAAGAGAGGACATCCCCACGCAAAAAGACTTTGGTCAAAACATATGCCTATCGAACTTCAAGCTGATCGAAACACAAGATCTAGAACATGCATAAAAGATTAAAGAAGTGCAATTCTTTATAGTTGTCTCTGCCTTCTTGAAAATTAAGGAACCAGATCATTCTTCAGAGTTTGTTTGAGCGGCCGGGAAGCAGACACTTGAGGACGGATTTGTATAGACTGAAGATCGAGGTCAACCAAGGTCTAGGTCGTCTATTTTTATTAGTGAGATCGAGTAGAAGGCAATATAGAAATAATAGAACTGAAACCCACAACCAGGAAACTCATGCATTACGTACGTACAGAGCATGTATGGATGTAAGATTTGCAGATCAATTAAGAACGTACACATTATTATATATGTTAGTCTAGTAGAAGCTGAATTAACCAATAAAAATACTACTAGAGTGACCTAATATTACTAGCTCTTGAAAAAGATATCAGAAGTACGTGCATATCTGATATCAGTACGTACATAACTAATTCTTGGATTTTTGTTTGTAAAATCAGAAACAATTACCAGAAAAAGCTGTTTGAACATGCATCCTCTTTGATTCGTCTATAACGAAACATATGGTTTCAACATCAAACTGTTCTTTACAAAGATGTGATCTTGGATGATACAGCAGTGATCGATGTGTTTCGAATCATGAATTGAAGCTAGCTTTCTCGTATTTATTCTCCGTGCGAAATGAGGTTCCTATATTTGGATGCAGACATGCATATATGCACCAAACGCCTAAATCTGTAGGGTACGTTGTTGTAAACGATCGAAAAGTTACTAATGCAGACTTGTAGGAAAATGCACAGCTGTCCGAAAACGAAGATACAGCGCGCCATGGACACATTGATGATAATATACATGGTTTCAAATTAATTTCAACTTCCAGATCGAATAACCAGAGTACAAATTAACCTGCAGGCCTGCTGTGGTTGGTTGTTTGGTTTTTATGGACCGATTCTCTGAAGTTCTCAAATATAAAGTTCTGTAAATTTCTTAAAATCTAGGCTGTTAATCTAATCTAATAGCTAACAGAAATTCTAATGAATTCTTTTAGGAAATTTTTTAACCCCGCTAAGTAAAGGTTACGTACATTAATAAAATGAAAAAAGAAAAAGAGGTTTAGATGTGTGTGCTACGTTTAGGAGTTTGACGTGCCCTAACAAGAAAAGAGACGACTCTATACTCTCGATATCGCCGAACTAGTGACATTACACCTCTTCTCCAAGCTTCAATGGAGAATCGTCCATCATGGCTTCAAGAACAAATGAATAATACCAGGTAAAAGTTAATTTAGATTAGGTTAGAGTCACCTCTTCTCCAAACTTGAATTTGATTCAATATTTTTGCATGGTTATATGATCGAACACATGTTTTATATATCAGAGAGAAACGTTAAGAAAAGAAGAAAACTGTATACATCATGACTTTGAGAATTGAATCGACCAATCCAAAGAAATTGTAAACATGACTTTGATACATAAATATATATTAGGGTTTGGGCTTTAGCTGTTTGTGTTTTTTCTTCTTCTTCTATTGGTCGTCTGGGGAAGTATAGGCATAGGGAGCCGGAAAGAGCATCAAATAGTTTGACCACCAAATGAAACGTGCTAGAAGTCGAACTGGTTAAATCCTTTGTTCTGGGTTAAAGTGTAGATTCTTCTTCTTCTTTCTGTGTTCTTTATATATATATATATATATATATATATATATCAGTGTATTGAAAAATTTAACAATGGTTTGTCTTGTTTATATTTGTAGGAAAACAGATGACAATGCTAACGCTATGCATGTGTATATTGGAGGAGAGCACGAACATTTCCTTAGAATGGATTCCTCGAATAGGGATGCAATTTGATTCGGTTGAAGATGCATTTCAATTCTGGAATAAATGTGGAGGCTAAGTCGGTTTTGGTGTTCGAAAAAATTACAAAAATGTGAGTAAAATTGACGATAGTATTACTTCAGTCAGATATGCATGCTCAAAGGAGGGTTCTCGACCACAAGATAAACGAGATCATTTAACCAAAAATCCCAGAGCAGAAACAAGAACAAATTGTACGTCTTGCGCAACTTGGACTGCAGTTTGATAAAGAAACTAACAAGTTTTAAGTTCGTGATTTTGTACCTGAGCATAATCATCTTCTGCATACTCCGGAAACTTATCATATGATTTGATCTCAATGAGAGATATCAGAGACTCAAGGAATTCATATTGATGTGGCCGATGATTCTAGGCTTGGACCAAAAGTTGTGCACCAGTTCTTTAGCCAACAAGTTGGTGGAAAAGGAAAGCTCACTTTCACAGAACGAGATCACAGAAACAACTTAAAAAGTAAACGCAAGACAAATATGGCTTATAGAGAAGCAAGCAGCATCTTAAAGTACTTGCATAACCAATCATATGAAAATCCTTTTTTTTCAATATGTTGTACAGTTAGACTGTGAAGAACATATTACAAATATATTTTGGGCTGATTCAAGAATGATTGTTGCTTATGTTCATTTTGGAGATGTGGTTACTTTTGATACAATATACAGTACCAACAAAGAATACCAGCCTTTTGGAGTGTTTGCTGGTTTTAATCATCACATGGAAACAATGATATTTGGGACTGCACTTCTCTATGATGAGACGGCTGCATTGTTTAAGTGGTTATTCGAGACATTCTTAGAGGCACATAAGCAAAGAAAGCCAAAGATCATATCCACAGATCAAGATCCTACAATGGCAAAAGCACTGGTTGAGGTGTTTCCCGAGACATCATGGGCTATGTAGCTGGCATATAATGCAAAATATGATTAAGCATCTGGGGTATCTAATGAAGGATGCATGACTCATACTTTCTTCAAGAGTTTTCAACTTGCATGTATGAGTACAGAGACGAAAAAGAATTTTAAAGTGCTTGAAAAAAAAATGCTACAAACATGTAATGTTTGTGGCAATTCATGGTTGAAAAAGGCATACGAGATTAAAGAGAAATGAGCAAAGTGTTACATGTAAGAGGTATTTTCAATTGGAATGCGAAGTACACAACTCAGTGAAAGCCTAAACAGTGACTTAAAAGCGTATATGAAGTCAAACATGGATATTATACGCTTTTTCAAACAGTTCAAAATGGTTGCTAATGAAAAACATTATAAGGAGTTGGAAGCTGAGTTTAATTCTGAACAGAAGTTATCAGGAGTGAAGATGCCAAAGTCGCTTGTACTACAACAAGCTGCAGAATTCTACACTCCGCATATTTTTGAACAGTACTTTCAAGAAGAGTTTGATTGGTTTCGGCAACTATTGTGAAAGAGAGAGAAGAGTCTACTCCTACACATGAGTATACGATTGCAATTATAGATAAAAAAAGAGAGCATAGAGAGCGGAAAGTAATATATAATTATCTAGACCAAACTATATCATGTAGTTGCATGAAGTTTGAGAGTTTTGGAATTTTGTATTGCCATGCTCTAAAGGTGCTTGATGTTTGAGATCTCAAAATTTTTCCTAATCGATACATTCCTGAGAGGTGGACTAGAGATGCAAGAAAATGGGGTGTTGGATGAATGAGGCAAATAACACTTAAGATAAAATGTTAAATATATCTGAGCGATATAGAATTATCTTACCACTGTTCGTCAAAATTGCATGTCAAGCATCAGAAGATCAAGAAGTTTTTTCCTTTTGCCTTAAAATTTGTAACTGAGATGAGCAAGCAGATTGATAACAAATGTTTTGATGCTTCTACAAAGAGCCATGATGAAAATAATAATTCTTCTCAAGATGTTGATGAGAACATAGAGGAAGACACTCCATTGAAAATGTTACTTCAGAAAGTAACAGGTTTGAAGAAGAAGGAAAGTTACAAAGGACGTAAAAAACGCCCAAAGGCTTGGCAAAAGAATATAGGAAAGGGAATCAGAAAGTCATGTAGCAAGGAAAACAAAAAGTCATCTCAGGTACAAATAATTTTAATATTATACTCTATATATTTATAATAGTTATATGTTTATTCTAATTATACTTTATGAATCTTGTTATAAGGAACAAAAAGATCAAAATCCAACAAGGGAAAAAAAGATCGCTCATCTTAGTAACACAAGGATCATCTAAGGTATGTATTATTTTTTGCATATAATTATCATATATTGTATACAATGCTGTTATACTGTAACGTTATTTTTCTCAATGTGCTTAGAATGAGGAAGGTATATATACTATCAAAAAAGAGGAAGAACAAAAAGTTATCCAATAGTGATGAGCCAATTTCAGAATCATCTAAGGTAATATAAGTTTGTGTGTGATTACTTATTAGTTTTATATATGTTATAATGTGTAACTAATTTTTTTCCTTTCTTTTTGTACATGATGAACCAGCTAAATCATTAAAAAAAAAGACAACTAAAAATTCCTCTGATGCTCAGATTAAATCATCCAGAAAGACACCTAAAAAGTCCTTTGAAGATCATTTAAAATCAAAATCATCTCAGATAATATGGGATGTTCTCTTATCGTTCTTGTATTTATCATGCATATACATTATTTTATATTTTCTCTTGTAACATAAGCTGAAAAATTCAACCATCAGAAGAAACCACCACACAATTATCTCATAATGAGCATTCTTTATCACAGCAATCTCAGATATTTTTACGGTTTTCAGTTTTACACACTCGAATTCATTTTAAGTAGTTCACTGTACTGAACCTCTCTATTTTTGTCTTTTTTTTTTGTGATTCAGAATCAAGAAGAAGAAGAAGAACCAACAAAGAGAAAGAGACAAGTGTCTAGTCATCTAGCTAGTTACTCAACAAAGTGAACATATATATTTGTCAAGAAAGAAGGCAATTTGCCGAACTCAAACAACATCATGATGTTCTTAGAATAGTAAACCAACTCATATATGAAGATGGTTCTTCCCCTTTGTTTTTCTAAGCTAAACAAAATATCTTACTGCAAGTACATTCATAAAAAAAGTACAATTATTATTTAAAAATTGAGTTTGAATAATATTTTAATTAGAAAATGGTTTATTATTATTATTTCACTTGAACCATCCATATACTCTGAAAAAGAGAATGAAAGAAGAAATAGATAATGTAGATCACATATGCGTGAAAGAAAAAGAAAAAAAGTTTTATATAATATGCTCTAAGAAAGAGTAAGAAAAAAAAATTACAAACAGAGCAGCATAGCACACATTTTTAAACCTTTTTTTTGTACGTAATCTTTACTTAAGGGGATTAAAAAGTTTTCTAACATAGAAATAATTAAAATTTCTGTCAGTCATTAGATTACATTAACGGCCTAAATTTTCACAAATTTATGGAACTTTATATGTGAGAACTTTAGAGAATCGGGTCGGTTTTGATTATTAATAAGAAATCGAAGTAATTGGGAATTGAAGGTAGGTAAATAGGTTGTCTAGATATAACTGTATAAGTACGTACGTTTCATATTGGAAAGGGCCCAATTACCAATTTAGGATAGGTAATTAGGCTCATAGGAGTTAGAGATTGTAGTTGGGTTAGTATTGTATACGTACATTGCAAACTGAGCCCAATAGACCACTGAGCCCATTTGCCTTTAATTTTTTATTTTTGGCTTTCGAAGATATATATGGACAAATAATCAAGAGCATTATGTTCGATTAGTTTCTTGTTGAAGATTGGACTCATCCCTACCTTGTATTGTTTCTTATTGAAAGCATTGTTTCTTATCAAAAGCGTCTATTCATACCTTCGTTTGAGAGATTTATCCTCTCAACTTTTCGACTATTAATTAGTTTAAGACTAAGTGAATTTTTTTTACTCGCAAGTATACGAGGTCAAATTATAATATTTGTAAGGAAATCGAGTGTCGAACCCACAAGGATTAACCACTTAAACTTCTTAGCTTGACTTGATTACGCACTCAACTTACGGATTAACTAGACACAAGACATGACACTAAAACTAAAGTAAGATGTGGAAGTGTATCTCACAAGACTAAGTCCTTTGGAGACTTGACATTGCAAGGGATAGTTGAACTATAATGAATGATTATCCGGTTTATTGAATGTTTACTACTAACTAAATTAAGCGAAAACATAAAGTAAAACAAAACAAAACAAAATATAAATGTTTGGTTGACTAGAGATGTCGCCACTAGCCAACTCAATGTACCAACAATGTTCAAGTTATGAGTTTAGTCCGATTTACACGTGATTGTCCAATTCATGATCTTTTGGAGTCACCATTGATTGTGAACCGAATCTCCTAGGCCATTAGGGCACTAGAAGTGTTCCGGTCCAACATTCAAATATAAACCAAACCGAAACTAGAATGCAACTCAATTACGAATCGTATTCTAATCCCACCACATGCCTAATGAGTTTAATATGTGTTCACTTAAAATGAATGTGAATGGTTTTCCTTCTTAAGTCCCTATTAGAGGACATGAAAGTATGTTCTAATGACTTTCCTAATCCACACCTTTTAGAACATGAATTAGAAGAAGTAGCGATTAGCTACAAATCCCCTTCGAGTCAATGTAAGCTTGACCGAAGCTCTTTGAGTCATTTGGACATCAAGAAGGTTTCAGTCCATGCTCAAGCCAATTGAAAATCAAACCTGAAGCTCATCTTCTTAAATGCAATCTAAGTCATGTTTACATGCTTATCTTTCTTAGGTGAGTGACTAATTCACTTAGGTTCATTTTTAGCTTCCTTAAACATATCTCAACTTGGTCATGGCTAAGACATGAGTATGAAAACATTGAATCAAGCCCAAACATGCAAGCATACCACAATTACATCATAAGCTATCAAACTCATTCGCAACATGTAGTAAACTAAACCAAATTTAAATCCATAACTCAAAACATAATTATATGTACATCAAGTTGGCTAGGGCTTCCAAGAGGCAACTACTCACTAAGCATAATGAAATAGAAGACTAGATACATGCTCAAAACAAGAAAAGAGTATAAATATTCAAGGGTTCCCAAGCCAAAGCTCTACCAAATGACTCCAAGGCTTTTGACTCCACTTCTTCACTCCAAGCTAGCACCAAGTCTTCAAGAGGAGGTAAGGGTAGTTCTTAGAATTCCAAGGAGCCAAGGGGGAGAGGGTATACTTCCCACTCCTTTGAATTCTAAAGACCAAACCAAACCCTAGAGGCAAAGATGAGAGGAGGAACACCCAAAATAGGCCAAAGTGATGGTATGGTGGTGGAGAAGTTTAACTCTACCCAAGAGATGGAAGAGCTAGGTCTTTAATGGTGGTGGTTATGAAGTTGTTTTGGCCTAGAAAGGGAGGAGGAGAGGTAGAAGAGAGTGGTAGAGGGTTGGGATAAGGATAAGGGGTCTAGAGAGAGTGCAAAACTATGGAAAATGAGAAGATGGAGTAAGTTCTCTATGTGTGTGAGAGGGAGCTCGACCATATAGTGTTGAGGGAGATATTTTGGGTGCAAATAATTCAAATTCAAGATTAGACATGATCCACATTTTAGGCTTTAAGTGGTGGTCTTAAGATGACTCACCTATGTCATGTGAGTTGCATGTGTATGTCTCCACACCAAAATATCTTCTTATGTGAGCTCTTGTGAGCTTGGGCCTTGAAGTCTTGGACCATCATATCTTGACCTGGTCATTGATCGGTGAAGACTCGTTAGAGTTGACCATTGACTGACACTTGACCTTTTGCATTCTTCCCGGTTTTGGTCATTCTTTTCCAAATACTTAGGAAACTTGCTTGACTTCTTCAAAAAGCGGTTAATCTCCATATTTAAGCTCATCTCCATGCAAACTCACCATTTCCTAGCATGACAAGGAAACGTATAAAAAACGATGCTTTATTCCAAGAAGGCAAGCATTAAGCATAGGGTTAGACACATAATTTGAACGTAATTATGGACCTAACAAACTACCTCACACTTAAACTTGGCTTGTCCTCAAGCAAACTAAGAAGAAGAGAATAAAACTAATCTAAACTCTAATCACAAAAACACACAAGGCATGTTAGTGTCCTTAATGGATGATTGGTTTCCCTAAAAGACCCATGGCTAGATGAATTGAACTACTTTGGAGCAACACTTTAAAACATGAAATCAATGCATATTTAATAAGCCAAAATGGTTATGCTATATGCCAAGCCAAATGCATCACAATGAGATGTATTCAAGTTAATATGTTTTCTAACCATCAAACTCACTACATATCACTCAATGTACACAAATGTTTGAGGGTTAGTGTTTACACTCATAAATCTCAACAATCACATGTTCTCCATAAGCTCGATTTTCAACCAAATGCTTTAAAAATCCCTCAAAGTTCTTGCTTCAATGATGTCCCTCGTCCATGATGAATTCTTCCTCAAAAAGGGGATTCAAAGGCATGACACCTAAAATCACACTAAGCAACCGATATATATTAGTCCTCCAAACTCTTAAAGTACTTAAAGCCTTGAGGGTGGTCTTCCATGGTGATTCTTTGACACCCATCTCAAGGAAAAATCAATGAGAACTCTAAGAGTTCGAATGAGATTTCGGTACGTGCCGCAGTGACATTCACTGTGCTATGGACACCAAGGTGAATCGAGGTAAATGCGTGCGTGATCCAATATACCGGAATCGCCAAATAAAGTCATAAGAATCTAGGGTGTAGCGGAAATTAAGTTTGCTAGATCTAGATTCTCTAACTATTATGATTGAAATAAAGACACTACTTAGATATGCTCCCAAGAATATAAACATTCGAGTTAAAAGAGGTAGAGAATAAGTGAAACAACCTTAAGCACAACACAATTTTTGATGGATCGAAACATAGGCTTCAATGGATCGAAGCCAAGCCTCAGGTAGGAATGACCAAATACCCTTCGATGGATTGAAAAAATCTCTCGATGGATCGATGGAGGTACCCTAGTCTCCTCTGCAAACAATTTTCGATGGGTTGAAGGTAATTTTTGATGGATCAAAAAACTGTCATGCAAAAAGGTTAGAAGCACAAATTCTTACACAATTTCACCTTAAAGTATCTACCAAAGTATCCTAGAGATCTAAGACAAAGAAAACAAAGTCCTAAGTGATAAAATGAAGAAAACTACAAACTAATATAAGAAATAAATATCACACACATGTCCGGATACTCCGCAATCAAAGGCTAACCGAAGCTAAAAAATCAAAGTGAAATCAATCCCCAGTAACGGCGCCAAAAAATTGTTTGAGAGATTTATCCCCTCAACCTTTCGAATATTGATTAGTCTAAGGCTAAGTGAATTTCTCTTACCCGCAAGTATACTGTGTCAAGTTATAGTATTTGTAAGGAATTCGAGTGTCGAACCCACAAGGATTGACCACTTAAACTCCTTAGCTTGACTCCATTATGCACTCAACTTATGGATTAACTGGACACAAGACATGACATTAAAACTAAAGCAAGATGTGGAAGTGTATCTCACAGGACTAAGTCCTTTGGAGACTTAGCATTGCAAGGGATGGTTGTGTACGCAAATAGGTAAGACTTTTGTGATTGGTGTAGATCTTGCACTGTGCCATGTACAAGTAATGTCTCCAACTCTTCAATGTTAAGACAATGGCAGCTAACTCCAGATCATGAGTAGGATAATTAACTTCATGTGGTTTCAACTGTCTCGAACCATATGCCATCACCTTTCCATGCTACATCAAAACATAACCCAGGCCTAGCTTCGAAGCATCACTGTACACCACAAACTCTCCGCTGTCGTCAGGTAGAGTCAACACCGGTGCAGTAGTCAACTTTTCCTTCAAAGTCAAGTAGCTTTCCTCGTAAGCATCTGACCATTCAAACTTGACCCCTTTCTTCGTCAAACGGGTAAACAGTGTCGCTATCTGTGAAAAGTCCTGCACAAATCGGCGATAATAACCTGCTAAGCCCAAGAAACTCCGTATCTTTGCCACGTTGGTAGGCCTGCTCCAATTCAGCACTGCAGCAATCTTATCTGGATCCACACTGACTCCCTCAGCTGATATCACATGACCCAAAAACTTTACACTGTCGAGCCAAAATTCACATTTACTGAACTTGGCGTACAACTGAGCATCTCGTAAAGTCTGCAAGATTGCATGCAAATGCTTCTTGTGCTGCCCCACACTTCTGGAATAGATCAGGATGTCGTCGATGAACACAATGACGAACTTGTTCAGATAACGTCTGAAAATCCGATTCATCAGATCCATGAAAGCAGTTGGCGCATTGGTCAACCCAAACAGCATGACAAGGAACTCATAGTGCCCATAACTTAACCGAAACGCCGTCTTGTCCACATCGGACTCCCGAATCCGCAACTGATGATACCCAGACCTGAGATCAATCTTCGAGAAGACTGAAGCTCCATTCAGCTGATCAAACAAATCATCAATCCTTGGGAGCGGATACTTGTTCTTCACCGTAACCTGATTCAATTTCTGATAATCAATGCATAGCCTCATCGAACCATCCTTCTTCCTCACAACAATACTGGAGCACCCCAAGGTGATACACTAGATCGAATGAAGCCTTTCTCAATCTATTCCTTAAGTTGAATATGAAATTCACTTAACTCTGCTGGTGCCATACGGTAAGGTGTCTGCGAAATAGGTCCGGTACCCGGAAGTAACTGGATAGTGAAATCAATCTCCCTAACAGGAGAAACACCGGGTAAGTCCTCGGGAAACACATCTGGATACTTGCAAACCACCGAAATATCACCAATATCCGGCACACGAACACTCGTATCAACCACATGAGCAAGGTAAGTCTCACTTCTCTTCCTCATCATCCGATCAGCCTTCACTGCCGAAATCAAACAAGGCAAAGTAGTATTCTTTTCACCCCGAAACAAAATTTTCGGCATGCCTGGACTCCCGAATACAACCTCATTCTTGTGACATTCAAGAACAGCCCAATGGTTCTCCAAGAAATCCATACCCAAAATCACATCAAAATCCATGATATCCAGTAACATCAAGTCCGTGGCTAACCCATAACCTCTAATAAAAATCTCACAATCTCTATATACCCACCTGACACACACTACCTCGCCAGATGGATACAACACTCGCCACATACTCGGGAGTGGAGATGCATGTATAGTAGCCAATTATGCTAATCTATATGACATGAATGAATGTGTAGCCCCTAGATCAAGTAAAGTAAGAACTGGATGACCAAAAATGTACAACGTACCAATGATAACCTCTGGAGAAGCTCTGCCCTCACGTAGAGACATGACATGAACTCGAGCCTGTCCTGCTGGTCGTCCTCGCTGACTGTGATTCTGCTGACCACCCTGTCCAGAAGGCTGTGTTGCACGATCACCAGAGGCAGTACCCTGATCTTGTCTAGTACCCTGATCCGCAACACCTCTAAAAGTGCCAAACTGAGGACACTCCATCACAAAGTGACCCTCCTGGCCATAATGATAACAGCTTATAGTACCCCGATTCACACGTGATTGTCCAACTCGTGATCTTTTGGAGTCACCATTGGTTGTGAACCGAATCTCCTAGGCCATTAGGGCACTAGAAGTGTTCTGGTCTAACATTCAAATATAAACCAAACAGAAACTAGAATGCAACTCAATTACGAATCGTATTCTAATCATACCACATGCCTAATGAGTTCAATATGTATTCACTTATGATGAATGTGAATGGTTTTCCTTCCTATGTCCCTATTAGAGGACATGAAAGTATGTTCTAATGACTTTCCTAATCCACACATTTTAGAACATGAATTAGAAGAAGTAACAATTAGCTACAAACCTCCTTTGAGTCAATGTAAGCTTGACCGAAGCTCTTTGAGTCATTTGGACTTCAAGAAGGCTCCGGTCCATGCTCAAGCCCAATGAAAACCAAACCTTAAGCCAATGTTCTCAAATGCAACCTAAGTCATATTTACATGCTTATCTTCTTTAGGTGAGTGACTAATTTACTTAGGTTCATTTTTAGCTTCCGTAAACATATCTCAACTTGGTCATGGCTAAGACATGAGTGTGAAAACATTGAATCAAGCCCAAACATGCAAACATACCACAATAACATCACAAGCTATCAAACTCATTCACAACATGTAGTAAACTAAACCAAATTCAAATTCATAACTCAAAACATATATGTACCTCAAGTTGGCTAAGGCTTCGAAGAGGCAACTACTCACTAAGCATAATGAAATAGAAGACTCGATACATGCTCAAAATAAGAAGAGAGTAGAAATAACCAAGGGTCCTCTAGCCAAAGCTCCACCAAATGACTCCAAGGCTTCTAGCTCCACTTCTTCACTCCAAGCTAGCACCGAGTCTTCTAGAGGAGGTAAGGGTAGTCCTTAGGATTACAAGGAGCCAAGGGGAAGGGATTATTTCCCACTTTTTTGAACTCTAAAGACCAAACCGAACCCTAGAGGCAAAAACACCCAAAATAGGTCAAAGTGATGGTATGGTGGTGGAGAGGTTTGACTCTACCCAAGAGAGGGAAGAGTTAGGTCTCTAATGGTGGTGGTTATGAAGTTGTTTTGGCCTAGAAAGGGAGGAGAAGAGGTAGAAGAGAGTGGTAGAGGGTTGGGATAAGGATAAGGGGTCTAGAGAGAGTGTAAAACTATGAAAAATGAGAAAATTGAGTGAGTTCTCTATATGTGTGAAAGGACCCGACCCCGATTTAGTTTCCTAAACTGAAATTAAACCCCTTCCAAAACACGACCTTAAAAAAAATTGCCAGAGTTTACTTTGAAACACGTGAACCATTCTTGGAATCTGCAAAGAAACACACTCTGAATATTTCACCAAAGCCAAACCGTGGGGCTCCGATCCCCATCCGGATTTCTCAACACATATATAATAAACTCAAGGGTTTACAAGTAATCCAAAACATATTCAGGAGTAAACTCAACTGAAAACAAACATGAGTATTCATAGCGACGCTTATATACAACATTTACATCAAGTAGGCCAAACAAGAAAACTACAGAAACTAAAGAGTAATCTGAAGTCTATGCCTCTACAGTCGACGCGCAACACAGGAACCCAAACTGCAAACTGGGCAAAGGAAACCGAAAAATCCCAGGGGAAGACAAATAAAATCGTTAGAGTGAGTGGACGAAAATAATAGTAATATGTCTTCCACCTATATAAACATGAAATCATGATGCGAGTCTAAAATCATCAATCCCAGGTAAGGTGGTTGCCATAACCTTCCTGGATAACGTATAAAATGTGGAGGTCGTATCTCGAGTACATTTCTTCTCAGAGTTACAATCCTGCTCAACTAAGGTAAGTGGTTTGTCATAACCTTCCTGGGAGCCATATAATCACGGGTCAGGCGTTTGTCATAACCCCTCTGGAGCATCTTGGGGATCAGCCGAGAAGCCATGCATCGATGCATCCATATATCCATAATCCATGTAAAACAAATCATGCATATGCCTCCAAATAAAATACATAACTGTATACGTATAATCGTAAATGCATAATCATAATTGCATACTCGTAAAATGCATAATATAAAATGCATAACCAAGACTCGCATAACGACAATGAAAATAAAGTGTCCACTCACAAAGCAAAGCTAGCCCTAAGTGCCGGCAGAAGATCCTTCGCCAAACGCTCGATCTCGATCACCTGAATAGCAGAGATACGATCAATACATATAGAAGTACGACATACGGAGCTAATACGCCGAGAACCCCACATCCTCGAAATACGTATCGCTCGAAATATTGACGAAGATTACAAAATTATCAAAATATTCCCAATAAACCCTCATCCCAAAATTGAGTACCCAAATTAACTCAAAAACCTCAAGACTACGCTCGGGACACGATTACGAGCAAAACGGTATAAAACTTCCCAAAAATCCCAAAAAGTCAACCTTGCCGGAGCTCCGCCATTGACCGCCGTCGCCGCAGCATCAACGGCGACCAATTCTGGTGAAAATTTCTAGAACTCATCTACTCCTCAAGCCCAACAACTTCATTTTCTACACCAAACTCCAATTCGAAACACACCGGCTGGAATCAAGCCCGAAACCCACGGCCTCCATGGATTTCGGCGAGCCCCAAACGGTGTCCAATCCCAAAATTCTTTCACCCAAAAGCATCTATGGGTTGAGGGGTACCTTCCCCCCCCCCCCCCCCCCCCCCCCCCCCCCCCCCCCCCCCCCCCCCCCACCACCCCGACATCAAAAGTTGCCGGAAAATGCCACCCGATTCTGGCAAAAATCCCAAATTTCACCGAGCTCGTTCTCCTTCAATTCTCACAAAATCAAGTTCAAAACAATAGGAAATCTCGAGAAGATTCTAACCATACCCAAATCGTGGCCAGAGGTGGCCGGAATCGCCGGGTCGGACAGCGGCAGATCGTGCGTTGCGGTGGAGCTCGGTCAACGACGGTCAAACTTCCCAAATGTGACTTTTCGACAATTTTACGACTATTCTGATATTTATACATACGTCCCAAGATGATCGAGTGCCCAAAATGAATCAAAACCAAAACGTATAAACACGACTAAATCCAACAGTCGGAAATATTCATAACTTATTCCTCGTAATTCGAAATAATCCTCCAGAAATTCCTACGAGCTCGAAATCATGTACACTACAACTCTCGTGAAGGAACCTATATCAAATTCTCGCTCAATAATTTAGTCACGAACAAATCTGCAATATCGACTAATTACGATAACTGCGATTATTCGTGAAACTCGCGAATCAAACAAATTAACATATCATTCCGATTTGGGTCGTTACAATGTGTGTGAGGGAGCTCGACCATATAGTGTTGAGGGAGATATTTTGGGTGGAAATAATTCAAATTCAAGCTTAGACATGATCCACATTTTTAGGCTTTAAGTGGTGGTCCTAAGATGACTCACTCATGTCATGTGAGTTGCATGTGCATGTCTTCACACCAAAATATCTTCTGATGTGGGCTCTTGCGGGCTTGGGCCTTGAAGTCTTGAGCCATTATATCTTGACCTAGTCATTGACCGGTGAAGACTCGTCGGAGTTGACTGTTAACCGCCGGAGTTAACCGTTGACCGGCGCTTGACTTTTTGTCTTCTTCTCGGTTTTGGCCATTTTTTCCAAATGCTTAGGAAACTTGCTTGGCTTCTTCAAAAAGCGTTTAATCTCCATCTTTAAGCTCGTTTCCATGTAAACTCACCATTTTCTAGCATGACAAGGAAACGTATCAAAAGCGATTCTTTATTCCAAGAAGGCAAACATTAAGCATAAGGTTATGCACATAATTAGAACGTAATTATGGATCTAACAACCTCCTAATTTAATGTTGGGTAAATTTTAAATAAGGCCAAATAGAAAACATTTATACTATATAAGGTCACTTCATGTTTTCTTCCCAAATCAGGTCACCTGGTATTAAGCCGGAAACAAAATTACCCTTATAGTTTAAAATATTCACATTCATGCCATCGTTTATATTCACATCCAAAACTCATTTTTTCTCCCACATTTTTCATTCAGAAGAGAGCAATTCTCTTTCTCTCTCTGCACAGCTCTACTATTGCTGGATGACATAGTATCAGTGCTCTGCTCAACATTTTTTCGCCACCTCCTCCATCCCACCGGTGTCGCCATACGACCTCGTCGTGTGCCATCTAGCCTCCAACAATGTGCTTCCACAACCGTCCATCGACCTTGAGTGCCGCCGATCCCTCCACTACCTCCCAACCTTTATTGCAGTACTCCTCACCCTCCCCTCCTTCGATGTTTGCCGGCGTAGCGATTAAGATCTTCATGCACCACCTTGACCTAGGTCTCGATCATCTTGTACTTCAATCATCTTCCAAAGCTTCCATATGCCCTCTCTCACAGTTCCCTCGCCTCGGACACCTCACACCCCGTCAACCTCAGCGGCCTAGCACATTAACGACGTTAATGCCTCGATCTTAGTGTCTGCCGCTCTACCCTTAGCCTCCAATCAAGCACGTCCTCTCTCTGATCCTTATTCACTTTAATTCTGTCCAATTCGAAATGTTTGTGACGTTGTATGCTTATTTTGGATTATTTAATTATTGAGTATTTTTTTTGTTGTTGTAAAATTAGGTTTAGCATACAGAATTTGAGAAACTAGATGCTGAAATGAGTGGGATACTAGATTTAACATGCTTAATACGATGTCTTAGGTTAATAAATGTGAGATGTCATTTGTTTGGATTGACTAGTTTCTATTAATTTGTTGTGGTTAGAGGTGCTGATTATGGAATTGCAATTGTGGTGATGTAGGTGTTTATTGCAGCTGAAGTCCCAATTAAATGTGAAAAACATTATGTTGGGGAACAAATAGGTCTCGGGTCTAATAGTTTTTTGACTCGGGAAATCTTAGAATCAATAAAAAAGAACGAGGTTGGTTTGAAATGGCCCATGGCCACGAAAATTGGGAAAGGTCACCATTTCTTAAATCTTACTCTGAGGGCTTGAATATCAAGCAGGTGTGAGGGCTTAAGAAGCAAGGCGTGAACATATATGTATCACTTTTATGTATGTGTACTTAGATTGAACTGTGAGTAATATTGAGTTTTCAGATGGAGAGGGAAATGGAAGAACTAAAGTGACAAGGACCTTGCACAATCACAACTGGAGTTGGAATGGAAAGTTAACAAAGTGGAGAAGGTACTGTGAAATTTTGTATTTGTCTTTATTTATGAGTTCATGCATGGTTACTAAGCTCTTGGACATATAACATAATGTGGACCTTCTTCTGAAGTTGACAGAGGAATTGATCAAATGTAGAGTAACCTTGAGAAGCCTGCACTTGTATCTCAGTCCATAGTGTTGGTTGTTTCACATCTTCACAAGTATGGGATTATGCATGGAGTCTTAAGTCAGAGAACGTAATGGTGGACGATGATGTTCATGTTGATTGCTGTAGGAACTTTTATGGAAGTTATAAGCCAATTTTGATTTCTAAGCGGGTGCCTCTATTACAAAAGTTTGTAAACTGAAGGAACGAATGTATGAAAAATTGCGAGTTAATTGTGGATTAACTGTCGGTAGACATGGGTAACTGTAAATAATTGTGAGTAGCTGTGAGATTTCCCTGTTGATAGATGTGAAAGTTCATTTTGTGTAGTTGTAAATTAGCTTTGTTGTGAGTTAAATGTGGGTTAAATATCGATAGATGTGGGTAACTTTTGTTCATTGTCGTTGGTTGTGGGTAGCTGTGGTGTTTCACCTGTAGGTAGTAGTAGGTAATTGTCTCTGGTTGTGGTATATTTGTCCTAGCTAATTGTAGTTCTGAAATAGTGCGAGTGTGAAATGGCTTGCTTTAGCTAGCATTTGATGGATAACATAATTTTCGTTTTTGTTGATAATTGTGGGTAGCTACTTAGGTTAACTGTCAGTAAACTGTTATTAATTATAGGTAGTTGTAGGTAGTTGTGAGAGTTCTTTGTGAGCTAGCTGTAGATAGCCGTTTGAGTTCACTGTGGGTAGTTGTAGGTGACTGGTGACTGTTAGTTACTTGTGCTATGATTCAAATGTGGGACTTACTGTGAATTAACTATGGTTCACTATGGTTAGCTTAGAGTTAACTGTGGATAATTATAGATAATTGTGGGTAGTTTGAGAGTTCACTCTGGATATGTGTGAGAGTTCACTGTTGGTAGACGTGATGTGAATTAATTGTATATAGCTGTAGTAGGTAGTTGTGAGTTAACTATAGTCATCATAGAGTAAACTGTGGGTAATTGTAGATAATTGTGGGTAGTTTGGGAGTTCACTGTTAGTAGCCATGATGTGAGTTAACTATGTGTAACCGTAGTAGGTAGTTGTGGGTTAACTGTGGTTCACTATGGTTAGTTTAAATTTAACTGTGGGTAGTTTGAGAGTCCACTTAGGGTATATTTTTATTTTTTGATAAAAGGTAATTCGATTAAAAAGAATAAAAGGTAATTTGATAAAAGGTAATTTGATTAACCACCATCATCGTGAATGTCAAGAACATGCTCATGGGATACGATGTGGGAAACATCAGAAAGTAAAATATTAGAAAGAGAAGAATGGTGATTGACAAACCAATCATGATTACACATCATCTTGAATGCCCTAGTTGCAACACAATCTACGGCTAAATTAGCATATGTGCTAGTCCACGACTAGTGAATAGAAGTAAAAAAAGAGGCCATAATGACGATTTGAGAAATGAGAGGTGCAATACTCCAGTCAGTCACTTCTCTGGAGTTCTTGATGGCCAAAATGATTTGGAGAGAATCTGATTCCACGTGGATAGTAGAGAGGCCCATAGACAAAGCCAGCTTTAATCCATCAATAATGGCTATTGCTTCGGTAGCCGCAACTATGTTTGAAAGTTCAGTGTTGGTAGACGTAGTGTGAGTTAACTGTATGTAGCTGTAGTAGATAGTTGTGGGTTAACTATGGTTAACACAACCAAACCATATCATACAACTAACCTGTATCCTATGGTTAACTACAACTTATCCATTGTACTTCTAAATAATCAATCTAATATAGCATTCGAGTTACACACTCATCACCCAAACACTAATAAGATAATGATCATTGAGTGAATTAACAGACGACTTAAGCATTTGTAGGGCTGGGCAAAAACTGTTTTATAAGTAGGAACTGCACTGCACCAATCCGAAAAAGCAAACGAGAATCGCACCGAATAATGTGGGTATAAGTTCATCGGCGAACTGCACTGCTACCGAATTAACGTGGTGGTTGCGGGTTGAGCAACCAAACAGCCCGAATATACCGTACTGCACCACATTTAATTTTATATATATAATGTAATTTTTTATTATGTTTATATTTCATTTGTATATTTAATAGAGATCTACCTTTATTTAATTTTGATTTTAACCATTTAACAATGAGAATAAGACAAACTTGACCCAAAATCCTAATAGTATATAAATATCGGAACTATTAAACTATTTGATCACTTATTTTCTTCACAGTTCTAGGGTTTAGAAAATAAATATAAAATACGCTATACTCACTTCTCTATTTTCACCACGACTAAGTTAGTGAATATGTAATATTTAAATTGTTGATATTCTTAGACATTGATTATGTAATATTCAAAATTTTAAATTTATTTTTTATTTTAAAGTACTAAATATGGGTTAAATACCGAAACCGTATCGCTTCGCATCGATAATGTGGTGCATTGAAATGTAGGTGCACCGAATAAGTAATGCGGTTGTGATTTACATTTTTAGCAAATCGCAACAAGTGGGGTGATTGTGTTTGAGTTTCAAACCGTACCGATTTAACCCACGCCCACCCCTACGCATTTGGATGAGTTCATCTACCTACAATTATCAACAATTAATCAAACAATTATCCATAGCTATCGACAGTTAACCTAACAGTTACCCACAACTACGGACAGTTAATCCGAAAACTACCCATCGAACACTTAGAGTGTATCTCAATAAGAGCAGTTACATCTAACTTTACAACAATTAAGTATAGTTAACTAAAAGTGTGTCCCAAGATTAATTCACAGCGCAAGTAACTCACAACCACCTATAGCTATCCACAGTGAACTCTCACAGTTATCTACAGTTAACTTATAAAGAACTCTCAGCTACCCACAATGAACTATAGTTAACTCACAGTAAGTCTCACCATTAACTCACAACACAAGTAACGCACAACCACCTATAGTTATCCACTGTGACTCATACTACCTACAACTAACTCACATAGAACTCTAACAGCTACCTAAAGTGAATTACAGTTAACTCACAATAAATTCTCATCTACCCACAATGAACCATAGTTAACTCACACCTTCAACTTTCAACTTGATAAAGAAAATGTAGTCTATGTAAAGGAACTAGACATGTGCCTAACGTCTGCAACAACCTCTCTCTCACCTCTCATTAACTCCATCATGCATACAATAAGAACATCCTTTCGTTAATCAAATATTGTTTTTCCATTTTAGAAAAATGGACGAGCTAGTAGTCTAGTAATATCTAACAATAATGAGATTCTTTCCTCTTCAAAGAATAAGAACAACACAACGTTTCACCCCGCTTTCTCATTACAGAGTGAGAACAATTATTATACATGATCTCTAGGCTTAGACATTCAAAAAAATTAACAAGTGAACAAACTAACATTGTTGAACATGAGGACTAGAAACACGAAACCTGTTTTCACATATACACAAAGCATCGATAAGACCATTATTCTCATATTTCTGTCCAGAACCCTGAGTTGCCAATTTCCTGACAGCTGAAGCAAAATCAATTGAACCTCTAGATGGAATGGATGAGTTAGACTTGAACATTAGCAAATTCTCCTTCTCAGAAGATAGATATGGATTGTCACTTTGCTGGAAATCATCTTCTCCAGCATATTTTGGATGACCATGCACACCATCTGTTGGAGAAAGTGCAGGAAAATCCATTGAAGTAAGATCAGGAGTTGACAAGGTCTTTGGATTCATATTCTCATTGAAACCACCATTAACTTGAAGCTACAACAAACAATAATGCACCACCATATCAATTTGCAGTCATAAAAACAGGACAAAGCAACAAAATATAAATTTTTGATATATGATGTATAGCATCGAAATTGGAACATTGGAGTAACATTGATTAATCAACATCTCCCATCGCAACAAATTCAATCTAGAAAAAGGGTTGAACTCAATCTAAACATCGATGCTTCTTTGTACAAACGAATGAAAAGTATACCTCCAACTGCGTCAACATCTCAATAGTCAGGTTTAAGTCACAACCACTGGCAAAGTAAACTTCTGTAAGGCTTGTACCAGAAAGGCCTGGGAACTGTGACCCAAAAATCGGCAGGGTTAATTTTAGTATCATCAACAACTGCTTGCTCACCCGATATATCATTAATGAATCCATGTCTAGAAATGTCATCAAAAAGAGAGCCCTCACGACCATTGCTAACAAGCTGATTATTGTTGAGAATCTTAACTGATTGTGACATTTACATTGATAATGAGCCAAAGGTTTTAAATTGGGTAAATCAATTAGCTTAGAACATGAGATCATCAAATTCATCTTCTTAATATATATATATACATGACAAAGTATGGGCAAGTAAGTTATAACCTTTCGTATGCTACCTAAAGATTCATTTGTAAGTAAAATTACATTTTGTATGTTGCTACCCTGCTTCTTTTCTCCAAGCCATTTACCTGCAAAATGAACCCATATATACATTAGATTCATTCATGACATATGCATGTTCAAGAACTCAATAAAAAACACAACATTTTGCATCTATATATATTACCGGAAAAATTTCTTTCATGATACCTGAACTTACTCGGCTCTATCAACTTGATACTTGAACATTCAAAAGTATCAATGACATACCTGAACTTTAAAAACCATATTTTGGTGGTACTTGGTACCCATTTTTCATCCACATCCGTTTGTTGTGATGACGTGACTAACACAAAATTCAAATGCAAGGATTAAAATACTAAATTGCCCTTCTACTACCACTTTGCTTCATTTATGATTTATTTCTGAATTTAGTTGGACTGACCGTAACTGGATTAATATTTTTTAATTCCTAAGAAACGACGTCGTGAAGATATCCAACCCGACAAATCGAATTATTGTCAGAAACTCATTTGAGTTCGATCTGATCCAGGTGCTCTTTGTTGCGGACGAACTGGTATGACTCGTGAATCATTGCAAGCAGATTCGGCAACCGATGAGAGTTCACGGTAGGGTTTCGGATCATGGACTTGTTGAGCTTGAAGGGGAAATTTAAGGATTTTAGGACGACCCGAGCTTTGGCGAAAGATAGTCGAGGTAGGCGACGAGGTTTTTTAGGGTTTCGGTGAGTCTCGGGAGGGATTGGGAATTTGAGTGAGAAATGTAGGGAGTGAGAGGCCAAAGTAGGAGTTGATGGCGGAGAGAGAAGACTGTTGGTAAGACTGATCTTTGCTGGTAAAAAATCATTCAACAGGATGTTCGATTTGGACGACGGCATGTTGGCATCAACGATCTACTAATTTTCGATCTCATTTGTCTTCAATCTTCCCCGAATCGCTTCGAGCATTGTCCTCTTCAACTCCACTGCTCCCCGTGATGCCCTTGCTAGCCAATACTACAGCCTCTTCTCTAAAGCCATTGTTACCTCCATCGCGCCTTTATTCTCCGTTGAGTCCGACACATGCCGAAACTCCAAATTCAATGACCCTGACGGCAACCACATTGGAATCGACCTCAATAACCATTCTAACTACTACAATGGATGAGGACCTACAACAACATCCACACCTGGAATGACTTCGACGGCGAGAGTCTCGAGATCAAATCAAAGCTCTCTCTCTCTCTCCCAAATTTTGAAGGGTAAAATTGAAAAGTCAGGAAAACAGAAAAAATAAAATTGACCTTAAATGGAATAAAAAGTATAGATAACCTTAATGGGAAAATTAGTCCCAGTTGATTAGCTGATTGTGCGTCTATTCAAATAACCTAGAGTTAGATTAGCTTATTATAAATTCATATTTCCTTGAGAAAAAAAAAATTGATTGTGAAGATTTAGGAGGTGAGGACTATAATACCTTTTAATGATTTTTTTTTAAGAGTAAGGATAACTTGGAAAATTTAGTTAAGAAAAAAGTAAGAACATATGTAAATATTAAAATGGGAAGTGTGAATAAATGCACAATTTCTTATTTCGACCAAATCTTTGCAGCCTTCATAGAGATTATGCATTATATATGCCAGACTTCCACTCAAGGCTAAAATAAACTTCAGAGACTAACCAACCTAAGAGCAAGCACGGAGGCAAGTGGGGGCCAGGGTGGGCTTGGGCCCCACCTGAATTTTTTTGAAAAAAAAATTAGTATATTATTATATAATATAAATATTATAATTTATTTGAAGTATATCTAAACTTCAATGACGCGTATGAGTGCATGACTAATTCAAATATGACGACTTTGTAAGAATATTATTATATATTATTTCAGTAATGAAGTCCAAATATTAGGTCAATTAGGATTTAATCTCTTACCAGGTTTATGATTTTATGATTTTTTTTTTCTTTATAAAAGCTCAACCGTTCATGAGATTAAAATACAATCATTTTTATTAAGTTTATTAGATATGGAGAGATACTTCAAAAAACAAATCCTCTTCTTCTATTCCAACATCAGATGAGCAACCGCCTACAAAAATTCAAAAGAAGAATAGTAACAATATGAAAAAGTCTCGTGCTGGATATATTACAGAAAAGTATCCATCGGATCTCGCTAAACTTCCGCCAATTTCAAGTTATCATCATAACATTCAAGAAGAAGTTCGAAGATATTATCTACAACAAGGCCCTTGTCGACCTAAACATCATATTTTTCCTTTCACGGAATTTGGAGAAAAAAGAAGAAGAAAAGAAGGTTTATTCGTGATTGGTTTATTGAATTTTCATATTGGTTAGAGTACAGTATTAAAGAGGGTGCTGTATTTTGTTTATGTTGTTATCTTTTTAAACCAGCTATTGGAGAACAAGGCGATGGTAAAACTTTTGTTGGTGCTGGTCATGGATTCAATAATTGGAAGAAGCAAACACTAATGTCACATTTTGAATGATCAAATATTACTCATAATCAGGCTGCGAGTAATTGTGATGTTTTATCAAACCAAAAACAACACATTGAGATTGTTTTGGCAAAATATACAGATCAAAATCGAATTGACTATCTTAACCGAAACCATTTTTTAAACTTTTCTTTTAGGCCCCCCTTAATCAAAAATCATGACTCCGTCCCCGCCTAAGAGGGAAACAAAATTGGCTCCACTCAATTTGCAAGCAACCAAGATTGCCAATCAACCATCCATCTATAATGCAATTGTCCTTTCTTTTGTTTTGCCGCATAATAAAGGACTATGTTAACCAATAATAAACATAGAATTATCCGGCCAACTATATATATCGACATAATGAGCAATGTGTTTCTTTATTCTTAGTTTTGTTTTGTGCAAAGTACAAAAGTGTTTCAAAATAGCATAGCTAAATCAAAGATGTGCCGAAAAATGGACGTACTCTCTTGTATGTGAAAAATTGCTGTACGTTTTCATCATGTTCTCCGCTCATGATGAATCTACTTAAATCCAAAATGGACATTTGACAACTTCAATCTTAAAACCTCTGTTCTAGATTTCCAAGATTTTTGAAATAGCTGTAACTTGTATCATACTAGATAACAGGCCCCTAATGTCTACACTCTAGAATTTAAGGTTGTTTTGAATTAGTTGTTTCGAAACGTGTTCTTTTATTTTTGGAGGTTTTTCCTTTGGTGGAGCTTAAATCCTCAATACTACATTCTCTCTAGAATCCATCGTTGGTCAAATTGTTGGATAGAACTGAGGAAAGAATTGGTTCATTCGTTGTCTTCGAATCCTCACTTTCTGTGTTAGTTCCAGTTCAATGCATGCTCATGTTCTCTGAGTTACAGTTTCTTGGGAGGGTTTAGTGGAAGAAATGATGGGATTTCTAAGCAGCTTGTTGGGAATCTTTGGATTTGGAATTGGAATTCCTCTTGGACTTTTGGTGGGGTTTTACTATTTTGTGTATTCAGACCACAAAGAAGTAGAGGTAGAATTTCATCTCTGTGTTCTTGCTCATATGCTTGACGATCATTTTTCTTTTTAGATACATATATTTTTTGTAATATATATGAAATGAAACGAAGCTTCATTGAAGAACATATTGGCAATGGTTTGAATCCTTTAAGTTTCAATCTTTTTGATGTTTCAGCAGCAATGCAAACATTATTAAGCAGATGATCGAATTCGGTTCAATAACCATGATTAAGATGTTGAACGAGTTGATAGTAACTCTTGACTTTGTTACTTCCTTATAATGATGAGTGCTTTAATGCCACCTGTAATTGTGAAATCTGCTTGTGGCCGGAGAAGTAAATTCGAAACAGAACAAATTGGTTCATGGCTAATTTGTATGCATAAGTTATTGTAACTTTATACTATGGATGCAGGATCCGGTAATCAAGCCACTTCATGAGTTAGATAGAAGTTCTTTGCAAGATCTTCTTCTGGAAATTCCATTATGGGTGAAGAACCCAAATTATCATAGTGTGAGTATCGCCTTTTGATCTCCTCGATGCTCAGTCAAGCTTGTAGTATTGTACTCTTTTGCTGCTCTAAAGATACTCATGATTCAAATTGTTACATTTGTTAATCTGCAGGTAGACTGAATGAACAAATTTATTTCAGATTTTTGGCCTTTACCCACAGAAGGTGATATTAAAATCATTACTCATTTATCAAATTTTTGTTTTTATTTTTGTTTCTAGATTCAGATATGAGTTGTATGAGCAGGAAGTCACTGGTATGATGAGAAGCACTGGTGAACCTATATTTTCCGAGTACATTGGGAAGTTTCGGATCACATCTATCGAGTTTGAGAGACGAAGTTTGGGAACTCTTCCTCCTGTTCTTAATGGTTAGTTTACTCCCAAAAGTAAAAGCAACATCTAATTCACTAGTCCTTGTGCTCTTATAATGATTTACTATGGTTTATAACTTTTCAGGTCTGATAGTGTATGAGACTAATGAAAAGGAATTGATCATGGAGCCATCAATAAAATGGGCTGGAAACCCCAACATAGTTTTCGTCATAAACATTTTGTCTATACCAATTAGAGTGCAGGTAAGGAATCATCCCTTAACAGAAGAATCAAGACTTCTGTTTCTTTTATATATATGGTTTCCAGTAATTAACTCTACTTCATTTCAGTTAGAGAGTCTACATATATTTCTTTCACCAAGGATAACTTTGAAGCCACTTGTGCCAGCCTTTCCATGTTTTCCAAACATAGTGGTATCTCTGATGGAGAAGGTGAGCACAGAAACACTTGTTCAAGTGCATTTCCTTGCGCTTCATGAGGGCTAGATATAAAATACGATCACTTATGTATTCTGAATCTCTTTGAACTCTCTGTAGCCTCATGTAGATTTTGGAATGAACATCATGGGAGGTGATATCATGTCTATTCCTGACCTCTATCATTATGTTCAGGTGCTTCACCGGTAATGCTTTTATTAGGGAAGTTAGGATTTTATCTAGATAAATCATCTGATATATAATTTTCAAGTTGGATTTAAATAAACCATTGAGATTAATTTCCTGCAGGAAACTTTTAAACAGCAAGTTGCAGACCTTTACCTCTGGCCTCAAACTCTTGAAATACCTATCCTTGATGTGTCGACGTAAGTTAGTTTCGCGATGATCTGGTTTCTGCTTCAGTTATTTTCTCCCAACTTAGTGAGGCCTATAAACTTGTTTTGTGTTCATACAGGGTGGCTGTAAAGAAGCCAGTGGGAGTACTACATGTAAATGTAGTTCAGGCGGTTAAACTCTTGAAGAAGGACATCCAAGGATCATCTGATCCCTATGTCAAACTTAGCATAACTGGAGATAGTGAAGGCATATGTGATATTGGCTATCCCTTGACAATCGACAAAACACAATTGCCCGGAAGATCATCAAGAAAAGAGATTGAAGATGTTGGCATCACTCACTTATCTCTTTGGGATATCAGGTAGTTCATGCATCCCATAACATGGTTTTCATTTAGGATAGAAACTGTTGCACATATCCCCGTTGATCTGCTGGTATTCTGGATTTCTGTCCATACGTGATTTCAGTCGCTTAGGTGATTTCTTAGTCTGTATGCTTGTGATCCTCTAAGGCATAGACCTTCCTTACTTCAGAATTCAAGAACTTTTGTTCATGATAGTTGACTTTGTTTGATTTGAGGTGTCTTAAGCTCACATGTGATTTTTAGGGGTATGTAATGTGCTTTACAGCCTGGACAGCTTTTTGCTCTTCTCAAGTCTGTTTGTCACGTGCTTGCTGTAGTTGACCTTGCCGTTTCTGGTTTGATGTTGTTTCTCTCCCAAAACACTTCTTGCCTAAAATAGAAACTGATGTTGACTCTACACTGTGTCTCTAAGCATGCTGCTGCTTTGCAAACCGTTTCGATGTGTTCTGTCTAATCTGGGACAGTTCTAGGTCTGCTATAGGGTAACTCTTTTGTTGGTTTCTCACGTGCTTTCTTGTGGTCTTTGTCCTCTGTTTTTTCCTTGCTTACTTGCTGCATTTTGCTACTGTTTTGTAAGGTCTATATAAAGTGTCTAAGGCTGTGTTGAAAGCTGGTTGGTTGAGTGAAACACTTTGGGGTTTTAGTTATTCTGTTTTGGTATTCTTTGAGAGCACTTTCGAGTGTAGTTTCTCTTCTGTCTTCTCTCCCCTTCCATGTCTTTTGGTTACTCTTTATAGTGCATAATAGACATAGTTTCTCAAGCTTAAAACTGTTTTTTAAAACTCATATGCATCATTGCATTGTGCATTCCATAGAGATAATGTGTGGAGATGCCCAACCCATGAAGTTGATCAAGAAGGTTTTAACTTGAAGAGTAGTTAAAGATCTGTTTTGATACTTCAGTTTCTCTTTCCAAGTGTAAGCACATAGATTAAAGTAGTGTAGCTCTGTTTGTACTAGTGGGTAGACTAGTCAGGATAGCATAAGGGTTATGTATCCCCAGAGTGCCAGAAACTTGTAATTGTGTGAGTTACCAATTAGTGGAAAGGTTTGTCCCTCAAGAGTTAGGAGCACGTAGTTTTGATCCTGGTTGTAGGATTTCTGTGTCACCAAAAACATCTGGTGTCACTCTTTCCTTACTGCTTTTCTCTCTATTACTCGTATCCTGTGTTTCGGGATATGACAATATCTTGCTATCCCGATAACAGACTAAACGAAAAAGTGGTAAATGCCTATTCAGATAGTCTCTCAGCAAAGAAATCAAGTATCAAGAAGAAAAATTTAAACCCAGAGTGGAACGAGAAGTTCAAGCTTATTGTCAAGGATCCCAACTCCCAACTTCTTCTCTTACAAGTCTTTGATTGGGACAAGGTTGGTGCACATGACAGGATAGGAATGCAGGTGGTTCCTCTCAAAGTGCTTACACCTTTCGAGATGCAGGAGTTCAAGCTCGATTTGCTCAAGGACACCAATGCTACTACAGATTTTCAAAGAAAGAAGCAAAGAGGGCAACTGGTGGTTGAGCTGAAGTTTGTGCCTTTCAAAGAAGAAAGGGTGAGATTTAGTGGACCTTTGGTTTTGTTGGAGCCAAAAGAAAGCGGGACTAGTAACGAAAATGGAACGAGTGAAGTCTCGTTGTCATCGGATGATGGGACTAATGGAAGTACACTAGGTGGAGCTGGTTTACTGTCAGTTATGATCCAAGGAGCCGAGGATGTGGAAGGGAGATGTCACAACAATCCTTATGCTTTGAACCTCTTTAGAGGAGAAAGCAAGAAAACAACGGTAAGTTTGATTTTCATACATGTATACTCACTGAGCTTATGGTACTTGGTCACATAATTTATGATACAATTTGGTTCGTCTCCAATCAGATGCTTCGAAAAACTCGTGATCCACAATGGAATGGGGAATTTGAGTTCATGCTTGAGGATCCTCCTTTACATGAGAAAATTTACATCGAGGTTATCAGCAAGCGAACAGGCATTGGTTTTCGATTTAAGGTTCTGACTTCTACCATTGATGATTCAATATATGAATGTCATACTGTCACTATACTCCTTGGAGCATGACTATAACATGTTTAACTTGTCATGATCTTCTCGATACGCAGGAATCGCTAGGATATGTGGAGATCAGTCTTGGAGATGTTGTACGCAACAACCGGATAAATCACAAGTATCATTTGATCAATTCGAAGAATGGGCTCTTACTGAGATCAGCTGGAAGACTATTTGAGAGTAACTATGATCGAATGAGAGTTCAGCAAGTACTGTACTACTCTCCTGGCCGGCATGATAAGCTTCAATCATTGGGCATCACAAAGCATCATACGCTTCAATCATTTGCAGGAACACGTCATGCACAAACAGAAGGATTCTTTTTGTACATCCAAGAATACACATACATATATCAATCTTATTAAGATCACCAAAGCTGTATATTTTTAGAGTCTTATTTCTGTATACAAGCTAGGCTAGCAATTACTAGTTTTACTAAAAATGTAAAATGTTTGATATCTCAGTAAATCTGGAATCTACTGTCAACCTCAAGTCCTCAACTAATACAGAACTTTATTAAAAAGTAACACAAGGAATCAATACTCTAATACTTCAAAAAAAAAAAACTAACTAAGCTGGTTAGGCATACCAATCTTCAGACAATTCATTCATATATAAATTGAAGTCTTTCATCTTCTTGCTTTTGAGATTGGAATTCGGTTTTGATTTGGCCAAAATTTTCATTCTGGGCATATTCTTCTGTGTTCTTCTTGCTCTGGTCGACATCTGCACGCAAACTTGTTGCCAAAGTTCAATACTTTGGTAGCATCAACGAGAAAATGTAAACAATACAGGTAAGAATATGATGTGCTAATCAAAGAAAGAATTGCTGAGGAGGTTCAAAGTATTAAAACCGGTTTTCTTAAAGTCAAGCAGAAATGCCAT
The DNA here is from genome assembly GCA_946800695.1 of Geum urbanum. Classification (NCBI taxonomy): domain Eukaryota; kingdom Viridiplantae; phylum Streptophyta; class Magnoliopsida; order Rosales; family Rosaceae; genus Geum; species Geum urbanum. The sequence goes on from OX327017.1 coordinate 31,600,081, forward strand.
ATTTGATTAGATGGTGATGCTCTATGACAGAAAGGCGAGAGCTTTACAAGCACAAATGACTAGTTCGCTTTCTTGACCTCTTCGGACAACTTTACAAGTGGATATGGTTTGAAGAATGACAAGAAACATAGAAACACAAGAGTGGAAAACCCTTTCTTGTCCTAATTAATTTCTTTCATATTGAGGAGATATCGAATAGAAAAGATATAATAGAAATCATGTATATTCAAGATATACATTGAATATGAGCACATACATAAAATTCAATCATATAGAAAAGAAAATTAAACTAATGAAATATATCTAAATTTTTTATTACATAACATAAACGAAGAAATTGAGAAAAATATCTCGGAAGACATAAGGTATAACAAGACCAAAAGATAGTTGACAAGTAAACATAACTCTGTAAAATATATATATTTTTTACTCAAAAGAAAATTTCATTAATTTAAAGTAGATTACAAAGTTTGATTCGAAATTAATGGAACTTTGCAAGCAACTTTGATTTCATTATGATTGATAAGAATCAAAGAGCAATGGAAACAAATGGAGGTTATTAATATCAAGCCTATAACCTACCATAAAATCATAAAACTTGAATTGGATATATAACTAAATATTTATTGCAATAGATCCCTACTCTTGATGTCCCTTTCATTAGTTCATTACTTCCTCACGAGGAAACCCAAAATCAAAAATGTCAAATAGAAATGTTCTTCTTTGTGCATTCTTCAAATTTCAAAGCCATCCTTGAATTGGCTACCACACGAAGAAAAACTGAAAAAGGGTGTCAATGTCATTTCGGACATTGAGAGCGTTACACTTGTTAAAGACTCTCATGAACTGCACGTAGCGACATGCGAGGGCCTCCGAGACAAAGCAGCGTTTGAAGCCAAGCCAACACCACCTTGTTCTTGTTTTTTTGGCGCTCTTACCACTTGAAGCAGAGTTTTGTTACTTCAATCGCCAGATTGAGTTTCTCACTGAAGAAGAACCGACTTTGCTTATTGCCCTTCTCAAATTTACTTGGAAAGTTTCCATCTTTCTGAGGAAATTAACCAGCACTGGTTGTTGGAATCAGAAAGATGGGTTTTCTGGGCACTGTATTGGGTATATTTGGTTTTGGCATTGGAAGTCTGGTTGGACTGGTGGTGGGTTTCTACCTTTTCATCTATTCAGAGCCCAAAAAAGTGAAGGTAATCTCTAAATGACTTGAAGCATTTCATTGCTAGGTTTTCGAGATGATGCATGCAAGAGTTTCTTTTGCAAAGAATAAGTATTTAGTCTTGGATCCTATGATTTTTATTGGTTCTCGCTGAAATGAGTTCTAAAATTTGAGTTTTTGAAGTGTAAGTTTGGTCTTGTAATTGAGTTCTTTCATAACCTATGTACAATTCAACAGTTGTCAAGACTTGTGAATTTGTGTAAGCTTGAATGTTAATGTCAGTCTCCATTTCATGGTGTTAATTAAACCACAAGTGCCATGTTTGTTTAAATTTCATGAGGATCACATATTCACATGTGGTTGAAATTGGTTTTACTCCTTTTCTGGACTTTGAGTAGTAGCTTGTGAAGCTCAGTTTGATTTTGGTTTATCTCCTTCTCTTGTAAATTGTGAGTAGTTTGGTTAGTTTGGAGTTTAAAACACAGGTCGTTAAGTTTCACTACTTTTTTAATGGACTTGTGCATAGGGGTTGTGATATTCTTGTAATGCTTGACTACTTATGTTGCAGGACCCAGCCACCAGGCCACTACATGAATTAGAGAAAAGTAACTTGGAAGATATTCTAAATGAAATTCCATTGTGGGTAAAATGCCCAGATTATGATCGAGTTAGTATCAATTCTTAGACCTATTACATTGAACTTTTGCTCTTTCCATCACTACATGCTGCTAAGTTTTAATATCTCAGTACTCACTATTTTGCATCTTTCGGCAGGTAGACTGGCTAAACAAGTTTATTTTGGATATGTGGCCTTACCTTGATAAGGTGGATAGTACAGTCTTTACGTTCTATTTGTTTTTAGTAAAAATAAAAAGACATAGAAGTAGTATTTGAACCAAGTTATTTTGTTGTGCAGGCAATTTGTTCCACAATAAGAAGTATCGCAAAACCTATCTTTGCAGATTACATTGGGAAGTATCACATTGAGGGAATTGAATTCGATGAACTAAGTCTTGGAACTCTGCCACCTATAATATATGGTTAGCAAACTCACTGTGATAATCTGATGAACAGAGAGTTGAATCTAAGAAAAATGGACATAGCATGTCAAAGTGATTATTTAATTTAGAAAGATTGTATTTCAGTAGGGCACCTTTCATAAACCATCAAAGGTATTTTATCACATTGATTTGGTTACCTTTTGAATCTTTCAGGTCTGAAAGTTTGTGAGACTAATGAGAAACAGCTCGTCATGGAACCGGCATTTAGATGGGCAGGCAACCCCAACATAGTTCTGGTGATAAAGCTGTTTTCTCTCAGAATAAAAATCCAAGTAAGAAACTCGTGACACAATTTTTTTAATGAGATGACTAGGTTTACAAATGTGCGGCTAGGTTGATGCCTAGCCTAACTGAGTAATTGTGCTTTTCCTCAGTTAGTCGATTTGCAAGTATTTGCAGCACCGCGGATCACTTTGAAGCCTCTTGTGCCAAGTTTTCCATGTTTTGCAAACGTCGTGGTTTCTTTATTAGAGAAGGTCTCACAAGAGCAAAAATTTATTTTCACATTTTTCTTATTTTCCATGTTGATTAAGATATTGATAAGATGATTCTGTTTGATCCCTTTGCAGCCACATGTAGATTTTGAGTTGAACATATTGGGAGGGGACATCATGTCTATACCAGGTCTCTATCGATTTATTCAGGTGCTACACCAGTAATTTTATCATCTATGTTTTTTGATAGGCTTTTGGTTTCAATCTATGAAATTATCTGAACATGGATGCTTGGTAGATATTTATGTTCACTAAGAGGCTGATTTTATTTGAACAAGTAATCATTCTAGATGCTTTGCAGGAGACCATCAAAAAAGAAGTCGCACGCCTCTACCTCTGGCCTCAAACACTTGATATACCTATTCTTGATGCTTCCACGTGAGTAACCACCAGTTGATAAATTCAAATACCTACTATTCTTTGATTCACCTGTTTTTGTACTCATTGAGGCATTAATCAATTCTCTCGAATGAGGCAGAGGTTGGAACTCTCACAGAGACAAATCAGACAATTGAAATGATACTCATTGTCAGTACTCTTGTTTCAATTAGTTCTTTAAAGAAATATTTTCTTTATTCGAATCTTCCTGTAGAGCGGCTATAAAGAAGCCTGTAGGGATACTTCAAGTAAAGGTTGTTCGGGCACTGAAACTTTTGAGGATGGACTTCCTAGGAGCTTCCGACCCTTATGTCAAACTAAGCCTTACCGAAGATAGGTTGCCTGCAAAGAAAACTTCCATCAAGATGAAATCTTTGAATCCAGAGTGGAATGAGAAGTTCAAGCTCATTGTGAAAGACCCCCAATCTCAAGGCCTTGAGTTACAACTCTATGATTGGGACAAGGTGTTTCCCTCACTCTTATATTTAATTATGAATTTTTGATACTTGTAAACCAGTGTTATTTTAGAATTTTACTATAAGTGTGAAGCCTCATTTGTTTGATCTCTGCATATGTCTTTGTAGAAATAGGAATCAGCAAATTCTCTTGGTCCATTGTTCTTAGGTTGGTATTTTTTCTAGAGTCTTCTAGTCTCAAGCACTTCTCCAAGAAGTTTTATTATCATCAGAAGCTCAATATGTTAGTTCTGATGATCACTCGATCATAATTAAGCTTTAAACGGACTTGTCAATGATCATCCTTGAAAACATAAAACCTTTATTTCTTGTAAATAAGGGTTATAAGTACTCACCTTGTCTCTGAGTTTCCAATTTCTCCTTATGATAAGATGTAGAAGAAAGATGATGCGTTTGTTATCATTTGCAATAGTAAACAAGGTTTAATATTGATATTATTGATGTGTTTTGCACAGGTTGGCAGACATGATAAACTGGGAATGCAGCTAGTACCTTTGCAACTGTTAACACCTGGCGAGACAAAGGAATATGTGTTGGATTTGATCAAGAACACAAATCTTAATGATCCTCAAAACAAGAAGCATAGGGGCCAACTTGTGGTGGAGCTTACTTATGTTCCTTTTAAGGCAAATAGCATGACATCTGATGGACCTGATGGTGGATATGGGAGAGCTGAAAGTGGAATTAGTAGGTCATCAGATAGTGGTGAAACAATAGATGAAGCAGGTTTACTATCAGTAATGATTGTCGGAGCTGAGGAAGTAGAAGGGAAGCACCACAACAATGCTTATGCTTTACTATGCTTTAAAGGAGAAGTAAAGAAAACAAAGGTGAATTTGCCATCTAATAAGTATCAGCTCCTCTTATTTTTGTGAACATCACAAAACCAAGCTTATCTCATAAATTTAGAAGTGATCTCAGTTTTTCCATATATTTGGATCTTTCAGTTGTGATAAGTCTGAGACATAATGCGCATAAGTTTATCTAGTATCCAAGTTTCTACTTGTCTTTTAGCAGGTGATAAAAAAATCTCGCAACCCAAAATGGAATGAAGATTTCCAATTTATGCTTGATGAGCCTCCACTACATGATAAAATTCATATTGAAGTCCTGAGCAAAAGCAGGGCCCTCAGTTTCCAAGCAAAGGTACAATTGTGGTCACAAGTTACACTCTTACTTACTCACCGATTTGTCCAGTTTAAAATGTTTGAATTGTGCAATATCTTCTCCTGTGCAGGAATCACTGGGATATGTGGAAATTAATCTAGCTGACGTTGTGTACAATGGTCGGATCAACCACAAGTACCATTTAATTGACTCCAAAAATGGAAAGTTGCATGTAGAGCTAAGTTGGACAAAGGCTTAAAAAATCTCAAGTATGGAGTCTCACCCACTCATTTTAATTGTTGATACAGAAAATTTTACAGAAGGAAATAGGAGGAAGAAAAAACACAGAGAGAGATCACTTGCTCTTATACAAGTTTTGACATTTCAAATGTAGACTAGTTGTTCATAGTGAAAAAAAAAAACCATCTTTGACAATATTTTCATCCTGAAATTTCTTGGTGTGGAATTGGAGACTTTTAAGCCTAAGAAATGGATGAACTTGTTATTTTTGGTCTGAAGCATTAGGTCTGGGCTGGAAATTTCTCCTTTCAAATCCAATTCCAGTTCCAAAGCTAGCCATAGTGATTGACGTAGGGCTAGTATGGGCCATGGCAGTTGCTACCTTTGGCAACTTCATGATGAAGTTCATAGAGAGAAAATCAAGCCCAACTCAATGATATATGCCCGCTATTGTTCTCATGGAATAGCTTACAGACTTACAGGTAGTCTGTAATTGTTATTTGATCCAGTTTGATGATGTACAGAAGAAGCAGTGAAGGTCTGTATACATCAATTTGCTGAAACAGAGAGAGAAAAAGTTAGAAAGCAACTAGCACAAACCCAGCAGTATGAAAAACAATCAGAGCTTAAACATATGGACCCAAAGTGTGCATGGATTAGGTTTGACTTGTATTTTCATCAACACACATGTGACATCATGATTAAGGAAAAGCTTATTACTGGCTACTTTGTTCTCTGTGGTGGATATGCATGGTTGAAACTCCACAGGAAAAGAGAGAAAAATCCCCAAGAGAAAAGAGTATAATATCACTTAGAAGCATACATCTAATAATTTAGAGGAAAAGATACCCCAGCTTTTGTATACTATTGATCCACATTGCTTAAGATATATGTCATGGGTTAATGTATACTGTAATGACATAATCTTCTCCCCACTGAAGTAGTATCATAAATTTTCTCGAAATCATGAAGGGAGAACCAATGTGTGACCTAATTTTGCATTAGAGCATCCACACCCATGATTGAAGCAAGAAGCAGAGCAAGAGCAAATCTTGCTTCAAGCAAGATGTATCCAAGATTTGCTCAAGCAAATCAAGTTTTGCACACACCCATTCACTATTTGCTTTAAACAAATCAGCTTTGTCATGTAGTGAAATGTTTAAAAATGAATTACCGGATAGATTTACCACCAATAAAAATGTGACACGTGTCTTGATCGGTAATAATTATACAAGATTTCCGGTAAGATTTCCGACTAATTAAAAATTGACACGTGTCACCGCCATGTGTCATTGTCGGTAAAATAATTGGACTAGATATCCGGTAAGATTTTTGACCAATTCCGATGTGACACGTGTCACTGCGAGATAGCGTCGTCGACAAAATAATTGAACCAGATATCCGGTTAGATTTTCGACCAATTATGATGCGACACGTGTCACTGCGAGATAGCGTCGTCGACAAAATAATTGAACCAGATTTCCGGTAAGATTTTTGACCAATTACGATGCGACACGTGTGTCCATATTTGACGATCGGATTATCTACAATTGCCTATAAAACGCTCATCTTTCTTTCATAGTTGCCTCACACCATGTACAAGAATCCGAGTAGATAACTCATCTCTATCAACACTTAGCAACATTTCCTTGTTCATCACTTTGATGGATCCTTTCAGCTTCCCCCATTTTTTCAGGAGGAGACAACGTCAACAAGAAGAGGATGACTATATGGAGCAATCATTCATCAATCAGGTGGTCATGGCGGAAGCACAAGACGACGATGAACCCTCACGACCGAGCGGTTCACGTCGCGGTAAAAAACCGAATCGTGATCGACAGAGGCTATCTAGGGGACGCAATCTCATGGATGATTACTTCATCGAACGTCCCAACTTCGAGGCGGCAGAATTTCGTCGGCGGTATAGGATGAGCAGAAACCGATTCAACATTATCATGACGGATCTCTGCAACCACGACCAATCTTGGCATCAAAGACCAGACGCGACTGGAATGCTAGGGCTTCTTCCTGAACAAAAGCTGACCGGTGCTCTGCGAATGTTAGCGTATGGGGCGGCCGCGGATCAGTGCACAGAAATTACAAGGATGGGGGAATCGACTACTCTGGCATGCATGAAGGATTTTTGCAGCCAAGTGTATGAAATCTATGGTCCAAGGTACCTTCGCAGTCCAACATCGGCAGACCTCACGCTACTCCTAGCTAAAGGCCAACGCCGAGGCTTTCCTGGCATGATCGGAAGTATCGACTGCATGCACTGGGAGTGGAAGAACTGCCCAACCGCCTATCAAGGGGCGTACTCAGGTCGAAAGGGTCGCCCAACTATTATTTTGGAGGCAGTGGCCTCGTATGATACGTGGATATGGCACAGCTTCTTCGGGTGTCCTGGAGCCAAAAATGACATTAATGTGCTCCACCTATCGGATATGTTTTCAGAGGTCCTTTCAGGAAGAGGCCCAACTGCCGTCTATGAAGTCCATGGAGAGAGGTATAACCACGCTTATTATTTGGCTGACGGAATATATCCAAGGTACTCTACATTCGTCAAGACTATTTCTAATCCCCAGACGCCGCAAGATAAACTGTTCGCAAAGAAACAAGAGGCATACCGGAAAGATGTGGAGAGGGCCTTTGGCATCTTACAATCTCGATGGGCAATTATTCGTCATAGTTGTACATTGCACCACAAATCGGTAATGACTACCATCATGTTAGCTTGCATCATATTACATAACATGATTGTTGAAGAAGAGTACGTGGAGGATGAGGATGAGAATGAGGAAGAAGAAGACGTGCAAAATCCATCGAGAGCTTTCCGGGTTTATGATGGGCCGGTGGATCAACAAGGGAATCGAATTCCTTTTGAGCCAATTAGTAGAGATGGAGCAAATATACATAGGTTTCATGACCGTGTTGCCGATCTTGAATCTGGTTACATCCATACAGAGCTTCAGAAGGACTTGGTGAAGCACAATTGGAGGTTGGAAACCGGCGAGATACTCTAAATATTTAAGCTGTGTTTAATTTCTGTATGTGTGTTTAATTTCTGTATGTGTGTTTAATTTCTGTATGTGTGTTTAATTTTTGTACGTGTGTTTAATTATGAAGCTTCCGTTTTTATTTCAAGTGTATTTTAATTTCATCTTAATGAATAAATTGCATCTTTATTTCTTGAAAATTTAAATTACATAAAATTTAAATTACAGAAAATGACGAGCCAATCCCAGATTTATTCTTAGTACAATACTATAACTTCTACGGAAAGAGCACGCGACTTGGGTGATAACAATCAGAGTATGTTTCATCGGTATGTTGATCTTGACTAGGTTCTCCTTCATTAAGGATGGCTAATTTCCTCTTTGTAAAATATCTTTTTGAGATTGTGGTCATTGCCTCCAAATCCATTGTCATGATCCTCGTTTCCTCCTCAAGTTTCTTCAATCGTAACTCCTCATCCGCCCTTGCTTCAGTCCGTCTTTGAATTTCTATGTACTCCGCGTAATAATTAAGCTCACTCTCATTATGCGCTACCCTCTTGGATTGCCACGAAGCTTGGTCACTAGCAATGGTATGCAAAACCTCAACTCGTTGCTCAATAGGAGTCTTACCTTGTTTCTTTTGTCGTCTCGCTTCCTTTGCCGCCTTCGTTCCCATTGGTCTAGGCGGACTAGAGGGAGCGGGAGCGGGCACGTGGCTTTGAGGTGTCTCATTCACTTCTTCGTCATCCAAATTAATGGTTGGAGATGATTCGGCGGCGGAAGGAGTAGGTTGGTCACTACTTGCATATGGAGATGGAGTACTTGGTAGCACTGAAATGAAAGAAGGATGATTCTTAACCACTTCCCAACATTCAAAGTGGGTAAACACTTTCTTCATATCCTTATAGTAACATGATTGAGCTTGCTTGACCTAATAAAATAATTATATTAGCTACAAAATTATGCTACAAAAATAAAGTACATATATAAATTATGCTACAAAATTATGCTACAAATAGCTACAAAATTATGCTACAAAATTATGCTACAAAAATAAAGTACATATATAAATTATGCTACAAAAATAAAGTACATAATTTAAATACGATAATTTATTTAAATTGTATATATAAATTGAAGTTAAATATTGTATATATTTAAATTGAAGCACAATATTGTATATATAAATTGTATACATTATTTAAATTTTTATACATTAAATTTGCTACGCATACAAATTTATATAATGTATGCTACATAATTTAAATTATAATATAACTCATCATTATGTTACAAATAAATAAACTTACCTCATCCATTAGCGAAGTGCCGCTAGCTATACGTTGTTGTGCCGCGTACAAACATTCGCCCCATTTTTGCAAGAGTCGCTTGAATTTGTTGTAGTGAGACGAAAGCGCGATTCGGGTCCTCGGCTCTTTTGGAGGATCACCGGGTGCTGGCTCCCAATTTTTGACATAATCCGCATGAATTGTCTCCCACAATTTCTCCCTCTTTTGTTTGCCGTTGTATTCATCAACGCTATGACGCACAAAAGAAATACACATTTGCAAATCTTTGGAAGGAAGCCAATGTGTGCCCATTGTTTAGGAAAAAAAACTTAACGAAATGATAGAGGAGATGGAAGGAGAAGTGTAATGGTATGCTCAAATTGGTGTGAGTTGAGCAAAACTTGAAGTAGTATTTATAGGCAAAGATTTGGGAGAGTTTGAGATTTTTTGGAATTTTTTTAGGTATTGTTTGGATTTATTTCCGTTGAAAGACAGTCCGATGCTACAGTACCATACAGTAGCCGTTGGGTTCAAATTCGGACCGTTGGATGAGGCAGAGCTTTCAAAATGGATGGCTTGGATTGATTTAGCCGTTGGTTTCTGATTCTACAGCTCGGTAAGCCACGTGGCTTGAGCTGATTGGTCCGTTATTTTTTTTTTCACTTTTTAACACACGCGCCAGCCTTAAAAAAAAACTCAACGCGCCTGACGTCACCCACGTGGCGTGGGGTCCGCCAGGCGGTCGAGCAGACGCCGGAGCACGAATCGCTCGAGCATTTGGTCGAGCAGCAGCTCGCCGTTGACTGGGCGAGCACCAGCTGACCGGTGCGAGTAGAAATTCCGGTTTGCTCGAGCAGCTTGCCAGTGCCCCACCACCTGCTCGATCACGATATGCCCGGCTACTCGCCAGTGCAGATGCTCACGATATGCCCGGCTACTCGCCGGTGCAGATGCTCTTATGGGGATTGATTTGCGTTATATGATGCTAGAAATGCAAAATATTCGCTGATCTTATTCACTTTCACCACTTAAGTGGGGAGCACCATTAATAACAGGAAGGATTCCCTTTGGGGATATGTGATATGTTTATATATGAAAGGTCAGCTTTCTGGTTGACTTGCCCCAGAAAGTCTGGCAAATTTAGAGAGTAGTAAAAGGGAATCCTATACCATCCTCCCCACAAAGGGTTTTTATGAGGATTCTCTTCTTTCTTTGTTAATGGATCTCCACTCATTGCTAGGAAACCCTTCATTGCTCTTCTCTTCCTCCTCTCTGGCTCTCATCAATGGCAAGAGCTAGTTGTGTGAGGCATGTGTGCTCTCAAAAGAAGGGGGGTATGAAATGAAAAAGAGTTCACTTTCTTGGTTCTTTGTTGATGTTCTTTTGTGGGGGAGAGGAATAACTTTCTGCACTCTAAAAAGCCACGGCATTTTATTTTCTTTTGAAATTGCAATTGCAATTGTCTTGTGATATATGAGGGGTACTAAAGTGGGAATAGAGAACTCCACTCACCCCATTTCCATTCCATTAGAATGATCACTAAGCTCTCATGTTTTGCTGCAAAGTCTTTGATTAGGATTTATTGTTTGGTAGGATGGATATGATGCTTGGACAGTTCAGTGTGCACTCTCAATTTCGGCAGGCAGCTGAGGTGTCTTTCTATATGGATTTAGGGTTCTTGATGCCTCAGTAGACTATTAACAGATGTATGAAATAATGGAGATGCAACATTATTCTTTCACCACTCAAAACCTCTATTTTCAAAATTTCCAATCCCACTTCCCTAGCTAGTTGCCCATTTTCTTATATATACAGAGAGAACACAGTTCTGTGAGTGCCTATACTATTCCAAAGTTAATGGCCAGGAATATTTGACTCTACTTTGCAACCTCATATATGATTTTTTGCTAGTTCTAGTTCAGTATCATTTCACTAAAATGCCACCATATGCATGACATTTTAACTTGTAACACCACATGCTGTTAAATCAATATTCTTTCGACTTTATACTCTAAAATTTTGTTGCCGTATGATACTATTCCAATGATATGATAGAGTAAGATAGAGATATAGTTTCTTACACAGGAATATGCAAACATTTTCTTTAGACACTCTTTATGCCTCAATTAAAATGGTTCTGGTTACATGCATGTAATGTAATATAAGCCCCTTCTTACCTCTCTTTGATTTCAAAGAACTTTGGACCTCTTCCATGCATGGCATAAATGCTCCCCAGATCAAGATTTGAAATTCCTATAGTTTTATCATGATATGACAAAATTACTCAGTCAACTCAATACCAGCAGCTTTCCAAAGAAGAACACATGCACCGATGCGCCATGCAGCTAACAACATCATTGGAACTTTCGAGTATACTTGTTTTTTCTCGGAGAACACATGCATGCCCCGAATACCTACATCTCTATATAGACTTCTTAGATATTAGTCATGCATGTAGATTCGATTCGTTCAAATCATGGAGGTTATGGTAGTATATGGGGTTCTGTTAAAATTCCCGAGTGCCAGTTTTTGACCATTGAAACAAATAATAGTATTGTATGGAATTGAAGCAAATAATGCCAAATTTGAGGCTGCTCTATTTGTGTGCATGGTTCATGGTTGTTCATCGACCAAGGTTTTTGCATGCACATGAAACCGAGTATAGATACGATTAAAGAACACAGATGGAGGTCACCAAGACCATATAGTTTTATAAAGGGGCACTAGATGGGAATTTGCCAATTTGGTACCTATCATACTCATATTACTAGCATCACAAGGTTTGGAACTTTGTAAAACACTTCGTTTTAGGTGGAAAGTGATTAGTTAACAATTTTGTTTTTGTACTAATAGGAAAGTTAAACATGGTTATTTTGAAGTCCAAGATGATGATCCCCGACATGGCCCACCCTATTGTGTCCTTCAAACCTACATCTTCCCTCTGTTTTCTATTTCGTGTTACAATAGAAAAGAATGCATTGTAGAATAGAAGAGCCGTTTTTACAAGTACAAACTCATAATAGACGCTATCTAGAACTGTTAGGCTAAAGTGTGTGCCATTGCTTAGGTTCATGTAAGGAGGCTCGGTATTCTGTAAAGGAAGATGAAGACCAAGGAGGCGAGGAGGATAATAAGCAAGGCTCGCTTGAATCGGAGATCGAACCATTTTCGTTATGACAGTCGAGCACAAACTCATTTTGATCTTGCGGGGAGTAATATCATTAAGCTACAAATTAAGAATCACAACAAAGAATAAATTAATATCGATTATGATCAGTGTTCAAAAAAGCGTCAAGCGGTCATGAAGCGTTTTTTTACTGTTTACAACTCAGTTGAATACTTGCGAGTACTTGGAGTCGCTATTTTTTAATTTTTAAATAATAAGATAATTATTAATATAAAGATAAAATGCCATTATAAGAGATAAAATGGTTAAAATCAAAATAAAATGTTATCAAAGTGATCAAAATTATTAAACACATAATTCAATACTCAAACAAAAATATAAGAAATTGTCTTTCAAAATAAAAAAACACTCGATATCGTAAAAAAAATGAACTAGCTATTTTCCCTAGTTAGGATTTAGGGTTGTCAAGTTGAACAAAAAAATAAAATCGGTTCAAGTTGACCGAGTAATTGGTCCAAAATTGACCAACTCGGCCGCTTACTCGCTAGTCGAATCAGAGGTCCACTCAGGCCGAACGTTTCTCTACTACTCGCTGAGTACTCGGCCGCTCAACCCGCTTTTTCAAACACTAATCATGATCAATGACTAATTAGTTAATTTATTATTTATTTCGAAAAAATAAAGGAAAGAGAAGAAAAATCATGAACATTGTTCTTCATTCTTATATACATGTCAAACACCTATAGTGTGTAGAGTACAAATGTACAAGGACACTTGGTACAATCTCAACGATTTTAAAGTTAAATAAATAATAAATTAAAATTTTTAAACCGTAAATTTCGCATACACATTTATACTCTTCCCATTATTAAACTACTCGCCAATACGCCATGAGTCTTATTCTGTTAAAATTTCATTTACTTGAATTATTGCTTCCTTTCGAGGGTCGACCTTAAAGGTCAAGATGAGATCTTTAAAGAAATAGAAGGCCAAGGAAGAGGAAAAACACAGACGGGAAATCCAACTAATGTGATGAGAGTTGAGGTAATCTCAATTTCATAATGTCAACCCTGTTGGTTGACAAGCCGCTACTGCTGGTGATGATGTGCACGTGTGGACATACTTATCATTGTGATTTTCTGGGTTGTGAAAAGACTCATCCAAATAGAAATATAACGAAACAAAAACAATACCCAAATTGCATCATTAGAGAAATGGCACCATTTTGACTCATGCATGCACAACAATGATTCATCATGATGAACGATCATGATGCATAGCACAGAAGCATAAGGGCTCCAATTTGCCAAACTAACCACTGGGAGTTTTCTCTTTGACGGATAAAAGAAGAAAATAAAATGATGATCAAGGCCCTCTCTCTATTGATTCCACTGAAAACATTTTTGTGGGTTAGTTTATTTGCCAAAGTGAACAAGATATGTTCCTAGTCGAGTTGAAAGCGAAATAGGGAATTGACAACTAGGTAGCCAATGACACTAAATATACTGCGTACATACTCTCGATCCCCTTATACTTGTAGATATGACGATGAGCAATGTCAACGAGGATGAAAACTACATTAGCTAGAGTTGCAACTTTTCCTTCTGCATATTTTAGTTGGAACAATCTCTTAGTTTCTAAATACATATTTCTATTCCAATTTTATTTTTCTACGTGTATCAATACAAACACAATAACGAATAAAGGACGCTCTAATAAAATAGGCAACGATGTCATATTAATTTTTATATATAAATTTGATATTCGACTAAGAAATTTCCTCGAATATGCACGTGGTTATATGGTGTTTAATCATTCAAGAAATGCGGCAGTGATTCTGTGGGGAGAATTGTCATAGAAATTCTGTGGACATTTTCCTCATGTTCCAGATGTGTCGCAAATCATACAATTCTAACCTGTTTTTGGAGACTCAAACCGAGTGAAAAAAATTCTTGAAAAGTAGAGTATTCGGATGAAGAAAAACCCAACGGGTAGTAAAGAAGGAGAAGGTTGTTGAGTCTGAATCTCTCTGATAATAATAAATACAAAGCAGAGTGCGGAAATCACTTTCCTTTTTTCCCCCTGTATTCAACCCAAAACGTGCTTTTGTCAATGAGCCTTTTACCGTTCTGAACAGCTAAGCTCATCTCACTCTCTCTGTTCTCTGCTGCCACTTTAAGGTCAAACATCCTCAAAAACCAACACACCACACACACAAACCTCTCAAACCTCTTGTATTGTCTTCTTTGTTTCTCTCCCGTGGCGGCCAAGAACAGCAGTTACACCACCACTAACAAGAACGAGACTGGTTCACAAGAGGACCCAGCTTCATCTCCTTTGACATTTCACCTCCATTAATAAAACTCTCTCTCGGTTTTCGTGTTCCCCCATTTCAACTTTTCTTATATCCCCATTCCTCACTCTCCAACCCCAAGGAGTCTCTTCTCTCTCTTTCTCTGAACTAGAGAAAAAAGCCAAAGGTGCTTAAATCAAGCACTTTGAGATCTGGGTTTTGTCAAAGTTTCAGTCTTTATTAGCTGTCCTGTAAATCTCATTGAGCTAGAGGGTCAAGCTCCTCAAACTCTTGGTCTTTTGTGGGTTCTGGGTTTTGGTTCTGAGCTTGCAATCTTGAACTTGAACATGGGAAGCAAATGGAGGAAAGCCCGGATGGCTCTGGGTCTCAATCTCTGTGTCTATCTTCCCAAAACACTAGAGGACTCATCTCCTTCCTCTCTGGATTCACAAGAGAGATTGTCAGATGCTGCTCTGCTCTCACCGGCCAATTTGGGCTCGTCCAGGCCTGCAATTCCAACTCCATCCTCTCATGGCTTGAAGCTCTCCAGAAATGGAAGCAAATCTTCCTCCAAGGTTTGTCTTTTCATCTCTCATTGTGAGAAAACTGAACTGGGTCTTGAAGTTTGTGTGCTTATGAATCATGAGTCCTATACTTATATTCATTTTTGAGCAGTATTTGTTTGTATAATGACAAAATTGGGAATTTAACTTGCAAAGTATGTCAGCCAAGTTTAGCTAGTATTTGATTGATGATATCAGATTGTGGGAGCACAGTGTTTTGTACAATGGAGATTTTGTGTCATGTTAGATTTTCCTGTTTGAGAAAGAAGGTTAATGCTCAAGTCACTTTCAGGGCCATTCTTGTTTGCCTTAATGGTAAAAGAAGACTAAAGATTTTGCCTTTCCTTTCTCTTCTTCCCATGGAGGAGAGAGGAAAAAAGGAAAGTGGCTAATTTGGCTACTTCTTGCTGGCCTCGTCTGTTTGACTGTGAATTTACAATCTTTTGAGTTTCATCAAATAAGTAAAAGGAAATGGGAAAGTAGTTTCATAAAGTAAACCTATGATTTCCCGTTTGTTGAATAATTTGGTTTCTCTGGTAGATTGAGAGCTCAGGTTCATAGCTTCTCAAAAACCATTTGAACCAAGAAACCAGAAACAGTTTTAGTTACTTTGCTAATCCATTCTTGTTTTAGTCAAATTGTTCTTCAAATTATCCACAAAGAACTTAAATTGTGTTTCAAAAAAGGAAAGTGGAAACTCTTTTATTTATTTTTAAGGCGTTAAATTGAGCAAATTATTGTGTTGTGTTGGTTTCTTGAACCTTTACTGCTGGATACCTAACTTTGACTTTTTTCTTCCAAGTAGATCCATAAGGCAGTCACTGAATCCATTGTTTTTTTTGTCTGTTTGTCTTAACTTTAAATGCTCAGACCAACTTGTTAATGAGCATCTCTTGTACATTATTTATCATATTCAGTAAAATATATATGAAAACAGAAACTGCTGTTTGTTGCATCTGTGTGTTTTTATGCTGATATGGTTTATTGGTGTGCTTATTCTTTCGTTTGTGTACTTGTTTATGCTTTCAGCAAACGTGCTCGATATGCTTGACTAAAATGAAGCAAGGAGGTGGCCAAGCTCTTTTCACGGCCGAATGTTCACATTCATTTCATTTCCACTGTATCACATCAAATGTAAAACATGGCAACCAAATCTGCCCAGTTTGTAGGGCAAAATGGAAGGAAATCCCAATTCAGGGTCCTGGCGTAGATGCTTCACCTAGAAGGGCACCCATTGGTCCAGTAGGTTGGCCCCAAAATGATGCTCTGATGACTGTTGTTCGCCGGATACCTCCTCCTCATAGAGACTTGAGCCGAAGACATATTGTGCCTCTGTTTCCAGCCACTGAACCAGGGGTATTTAATGATGATGAATCATTAGATCACCAACCTGTAGCTGCCGAGAGAAGCTCTCGCAATAAAGATTCTGCAGACGATGACTTCTTCAGAACAATAGAAATAAAAACATACCCAGAGGTTTCAGCTGTTCCAAAATCCAAATCTCACGACAACTTTACGGTCTTGGTCAATCTGAAAGCAGCTGCTTCAACTACAACACAAAATCTTTGCAGAAACCAATGCAGCTTGCCTCAATTTTCTCAAAGTCGCCGTGCTCCAGTAGACCTGGTAACAGTGCTTGATATCAGTGGTAGCATGGCAGGAACCAAGCTTGCATTGCTAAAACGGGCCATGGGGTTTGTGATACAGAATCTAGGTTCCAATGACAGGCTTTCAGTTATTGCCTTCTCTTCTACAGCCCGACGCCTCTTTCCACTCCGAAGAATGACCGACACCGGAAGGCAGCAGGCTTTGCAAGCTGTTAACTCTTTGGTTGCCAATGGTGGGACCAACATTGCCGAAGGCCTAAGAAAGGGTGGGAAAATATTGGAAGATCGCGGGGTAAAGAATCCTGTTGCCAGCATAATACTGTTGTCTGATGGTCAGGACACTTATACTGTCAGCAACTCTGGGGCAAACCAACCTCAACCAAATTATCAACTACTACTACCCTTGTCTATTCATAGTGGTGACAGTACAGGTTTCCAAATTCCAGTGCATGCATTTGGGTTTGGCACAGATCATGATGCATCATCCATGCATTCAATTTCAGAGATATCTGGCGGTACCTTTTCCTTTATTGAGACCGAAGCTGTCATCCAGGATGCATTTGCACAGTGCATTGGTGGGCTTTTGAGTGTTGTGGTACAAGAGTTGCAGGTGGAAGTGGAGTGTGTGAACACAAGTGTCTGCCTTGGTTCACTCAAGGCCGGAAGTTACTCAAGTCGTGTGATGGTTGGTGGGCGGAAAGGGTCTATTGATGTTGGTGATCTATATGCCGAAGAAGAGAGGGATTTTCTGGTTTCAGTTAATGTCCCAGCTGAGTTTTCTAGCCATCTGACATCATTGATAAAGGTGAGATGCATTTACAAGGATCCCTTAGCTAAAGAGATGGCAACAATAGAAAGTGAAGAAGTTGAAATTGAGAGACCTGCAGTGGCTGGACAAGTAGTAGTGTCAATAGAAGTGGATAGGCAACGTAATAGGCTCCATGCTGCTGAGGCAATGGCACAGGCACGAGTTGCAGCTGAGCGGGGTGACTTGGCTGGTGCAGCTTCAACCCTTGAAGATTGTCGAAGGGTATTGTCAGAGACGGTCTCAGCAAAGTCTAATGACCGCCTGTGTATAGCCTTGGATGCCGAGCTCAAGGAAATGCAAGAGAGGATGGCAAGTAGGCATGTGTACGAGGCATCTGGTAGAGCATACATTCTTTCAGGACTGAGCTCACACTCATGGCAAAGAGCAACAGCTCGAGGTGACTCCACCGATAGTTCAAGCCTTGTCCAGTCCTACCAAACCCCATCAATGGTTGAGATGCTTACTCGATCTCAGGCTATGTTGCTGGGTAGTCCATCAGCTCAGAGGCTTATCCGACCCTTACTGTCACAACCGAAGCCGAGGTAATCATATAGGATTGTCGAGTGCTCATCTTTTTCTCTGTAGCTTCAATTTTTATTCAGGTGGGGGAGATAAACTAAAGAGACGAGGGGGGTTTTGGCTGTGATTTTGCTCCTGCCTTGTATATGTAAAAATTAATGAGAAAAAAAAAAGAGGACATGGTAAAATGGGGTATATTGGGAAAGGGAACACCTAGGTAGGGTTTGATGATGTCTTGTGTATTGTGTTGTGGGGGGGGGGGCGGGGGGGGGGGGGGGGGGGGGGGGGGGGGGGGGGGGGGGGGGGGGGGGGGGGGGGGGGGTGGGGGGGGGGATGTACCATAAGTTTCTCTGTGAGAGAAATGGGTACTGAAGTTGTAATTGCCAGAATTATTTAGGTGAGTTCGTCACCAAAAATGTAATGTACCTCCTCTCAATTCATTTGACAAAGTTTTGCCATTTCAATTCATGAGTAACTTGTATTTGAAGTCCCTGTGTGTATCTGGTATGCCATCTTAATTAGCTACATAGACTCTCACTTCCAAACCAATAAATCCCTCGATGCTACAGACGTGATTGTCAATGTTTCAAGAACGATTAGTCCAGGTTCATCATTTTGCAACATTGTTCATCTCCTATAACGCTTATTTTTGCCGAAGATTTAGTTGACTTATCACAAACAAAACAAGTAGAGAACCATGACGAGTATTCAGCAACCAAATATCAAAGCACAAGCCAATGCAGAGACATAGATGTCTGTTACAATAATGTCACTGTCCAGCAGCACTCACATACAAGTTAAAACAAACAACAAGCAGATAGAGAGGACCGCAAACATCAAAGACATGTTTTTTTGTTAATGAGAAACATCAAAGACATTTTGTTCGTTTAAAACTCTTATTGTTCGAGATCCCAAACCCCATTACAAGTTTACAACTACAAAAAGAACCAACTA
This sequence comes from Geum urbanum, assembly GCA_946800695.1. Taxonomy (NCBI): domain Eukaryota; kingdom Viridiplantae; phylum Streptophyta; class Magnoliopsida; order Rosales; family Rosaceae; genus Geum; species Geum urbanum. The sequence goes on from OX327017.1 coordinate 31,619,161, forward strand.
AACTAGAAACTACTAGTGTTCCGACTTATCTTCATTTGGTCGGGGAATCCTCTTGTAATCGTACTTGTCAATGTCCACCCTCTCCTGCAAAGCCTACGTGACCAAACAAACAACAACATGTCAACACAAGATAAAAGCTTTCATCTTTTGACAATATGATTAATGCAAAAGCGTGAGTCTTCGTTTTATACCTTGAGCTCTTGTTCGAGTGAAATCTTCTTGGGTTGATAGGCTCCGACGGGTCCTGTTCTGGATAGGGCTTTTCGGGTCTCGATGATCTCCCATTCTTGATCGTCCTTGAAAGTGGAGATGTCTTTTGTGCCTTGTATGAGATGGGCAAGGCCGGCGGCGCCGAACACGGTGAGTGAGATCATCGGAAGTCCGTATCGGATAAAAGGGCTCCTCCTTCCCCATCTCTTGAATGACTTGACGGAGTCGATGCTGCTCATTGCTGCACTGCTACTAGTACTACTCATCGAGCTGAGATTGAAATCTGGCTGCTGGTTTTGTTCTGATGCTTGAGAGGGAGAAAATCGGTGGGAGAAAAAAGAGAAGAAAATATTAAAATGGCTCTAAATACTGAAAACGACGATGACTGCTATGTCGTTTGTGAGAAACAGAGACCATAACAATCAATAGGTTATCTCCTATTTTCTTCAGGTCTTTGCTCGATCATATTTTATTCTCGTCCTCTGTAACCTATTGATTGTTTTTTTCCTAATCAACGAGTTCGTAACATTAAATCAATAATGAGGTTACATTATACATAAATTTACTCGAACGGGCTCAATCTAGGGAACATCAACGTTGCTGAAAAAACTTATATGTCCGAACAAAGTTAGGCCAAAGTGCAACCTCCGGTTTGAAGCGCATAGTGACCACGTGATCGGATGGAAAAACTTGTAAAAGCGGGCAAGGGCCGCCAAGCCTCGACAACAAGAGTAGCCACTTAACGTATTAACCTCTTTCTGGAGCGGGCGCATGACTATCAAGCCCCACAAAGAGACTAACACAAACCTAGCTAACAAACCTTCTTGATCCAAAATCCAAACCCAAAACAAATCTAAGCCAATAACCCAGACCCAAACCCGAACTAAGGCACACCTGATAGTTGCATATTTATGCAACATTTATGTGCTTAACCGAACCTTATATTTAGTTCTTTTGTTACGTTTTTAAGTAAATTAATATTATTAATTGTTTTGTAGGAAATTGGAAAAAAAATGAATAAAAGATGTGTAATTGAGCTTTCCTAGTCCAACAAGGAGAAGAAATGGGTTGTCAAGGGATGAATGAACCAAGTCCAAGATGAAGATGGATTGCTAAAGCCCTTAGGCATATAGATTCAGCCCATTTGGGATAAAAAAAACCCAAACCAAATCAGCCTTTTGGTTTAAATGAAGAGAAAGACCAAATCAAACTAAAAGAAGAGGAAAAAGAGAGAATCACGTGAAAAATCAGAAAACCAACGTGAGAGAGGGAGAGACGTGAAATGTGAAGAAGAAAGGAAGTCAAGACGTGATGCAAGGCGTGAAAGAGGGAGATGAGACGTGAAGAATAAAGAGGAGAGAGCGCAAGGGAAAGGGGGGCATTCCATACTGTAATTTTCTTCTTCTCTCTAAACTCTTGAGGCTTCCATGAGGAGCTAACTCCATTGTTAAGGGGTTGTTTTGAAGCCTCGTTCATGTCATCTAGATTACTTATGCTTGTGAATTGAAGATTGTTTTTGTTATTCAAATGAGGTTTCTTTGTTGTTTATACATCGATGATTCTTATTTGTGTATGCTTTGAGTGCACGCTTAGTATGCATGTTTAGGAATCTAATTCTAAGAAAATTGATGGCTGTTGGTGATCATTACCTTCCTCAAGTTTCAATCGTAGAACCCATACATGCTTGGTATAAGAAGCCCTAGGTCTAGCAAGACATGACCGTAGTGTACTTGTAAAGCCTTGTAGATTCTCAAACCCTTTCTAAATCTTAATGCTTTTCTCTTGGCAAATTCGGGTCCTTGACTTTGGGTTCTTTGAGGGATAGACAATATTGGTAAGCAGACCTTCAATGTTGTAAACGTAAGGATTGCGTAATAGGTTGTGTTCATAGCTTTGAATCTTCCTGGTAACTTTCATTCATGACATTAACATGATTTTGGTTATGCATTTATGGTCTAGATGATGTGACGGTGATGGATAGCACTTCCCCTTAACCATTTTACTATTGAATTCTCGTTTTACTCATAATCTGTCTACTGTTTCAGTTTCGTAATCTGTATTGCAAGATTTTATTCGGCAACTAAACCAACTCCGATTATATTGATATTTTGTATGGTAGTCTACCACTGTGTCTATAGTGTTCTGTATAAATTTCGTGATTTTAGGTTGAGTCTAGATATTTTCATTAATTACGTTAGTGTCAGTTATTGAGGCTGTCAGGATTATGAATTTCGCTACAGTTTCAGTTTCATAATATAGTTTATAGAATATATTTCGACTATCAAAAAAACTCAGATTATATTGATATTTTGTGTGGTTGCCCGCCACTGTGTCTAGTACGTCCAGTATAAATTTCGTGATTTTTGGTTTAGTCTAAGTATTTTAGTTAATTGTGTTTTTGTCCAGTGGTCGACTCTGTCAGATTTCTGACTTTCGCGTCTGTTCGTAGTTTAGAATATTGAGTCTCATTTTTCCCTGTGGATTGACCCCTATACTATTGTACTACATTGATAAGAATATTGAGTTCATTATATGGTAACTTTGAAGGTGGTTAAACTCCGACCAACAACGAACTCCACAAGCACAACACTCCATAAATGTCGTTGCCAACAAACCTCGACAACCGCCACAGAGGACTGAGCCCGACCACCATAGGATCGGAGGCCCCCAACAACCTCCCCATCAACTCGATCGAAAAGGAGAAGATGACAAGGAAACCAATCCAATCGCCACCTAAACAAATCAGAGACGAGAGATCGACGGAGGATCCAACGCACACAATCATAGGTTATTCTCAGCCTAACCCGACTTGGCCTCACCCTGGACACCATCTCCTCCGACCTCAAATGCACCACCATCTCAAATCCAATACCCGAAAAGGAACTCCAACCCGGATCTGTGCAAAATGAGGTAACCGACTCCAAGCGAGGAGCCACTGGTGTAACGCCATCAAGGGACGGCGAACATGCAACTGAACTAGAAGGAGCAGTTGAAGAACAAGCCTTGATAGAAGAACAAGCCTTGAGACTGAGCCAAGGAGCCGCCGCCGACAAAACCCTAAAAAGGTGCACGAGAGCACTCGCTCTCATCTCTTCTTAAACTTATTGATTGTTATGTACACAAGTTTTGAGTAAAAACGTTTCACCGTTTCATTGTATGTTACTAAAAGAGTGGATTTTTTTTTATATCTAAAGACATTGATAGCCAACAAAAAAATTTTCTTTTCTTTTTGAAAGGACAAAAATCCTTAATTAACGAGATGTTACTTATACTATGATTGCACGCATTATTAAAGTGGGTGTCACGATATGTTAATGGAAAAAGTGTATATTCCAAAAGGTTTCGCCTAGAATAGAGAAGAGATTGAAGTCATTGAACCACTAGTGTGTTTGAGAGTATCAACTGTGTTGTAAAATAAACAATGGTCACTTGATAAACTTCTCTTACATAAGTTGATAGCCTGATAGATTGGTTTAGACTGCGTTTGATAAAGTTGCTCTTATAAGAGAATGAGCTTTTTCATTAACTTTTAGAATACATAGTTTGACAAATTGACTTTTTTTCGTAGGAACTTTTAAAAAAAAAAGTTTTTTTGTTATTTCGAAAAGCACATTCATATCAACTTTTGTTGGCTTTTCAAAAAACACGTGTTAACAGTGTTTTTAATGAAATTTTATAAATTTTTCAAAAATGCCCTTACACAATTGGAGATTGACAAAAAAACTCTCATATTTTCATTGACTTGGTACCTTTCTCTCTCGTTGCAGACAGATACCCACTCCCAAATTGTTTCGGCGAGTTGTTTCTTCTACCTAAACTCAAAGAACTGCATAAGGGCGAAGAAGAAATCATTTCTGTCATGAATCAAGCTTTTCTTCTAGATCGGTAAGCTTCCCCTCGAACCTCAATCAAATCCCATTTTCTGGGTTTTTTTTTTCAATTTTAGGGTTAATATTTTCAATTTTAGGATTGGTATTTTGTAATGTGTTGAATTGAATTGCTTCTGTAAAAGTGTGTACCCATTTGAGGTGAGGTTTTGGATCTGGGTTTGATCCCTGATTGATTTCTGGGTGCTGCTCTGATTTCAATTATATTTGGGGGTTATTGCATGATATCCTTGTTGCTTTTCTTTATGTTATTTCTCTCATCCAATAGTGAATTTAAAAATGGTACTGCCAATTGTTGGACGGAGACAGAATTGAATCAAATTATAGATGCTCTGATGTTGGCATTGGTATATACCACATGTTTTTTGTACCATTGATAGTCAGGGGTTTGAGCACTGATTTTGATCGTTTCCTTTAGAGTAATGTGATCAAAAGATTGATCAAAGATGGGAAGGTTATTGTGATATAATGCTTCTGTTTCTTTAATTTAGCTTTACACTCTGAATGAAAGTGGCTTTTTTGGGTGAATTTGAAGACTTTATGCTCTCTTTAGTTTCCTTTATCCTTCTCTCTAATAGGGTGATAGATGGTGCTTGAGATCTTTCTTAAGGGCTATAAGCACATCAGTGCAATATATTATTATGATGCAATGTAAGCAATTGAAAGAAGGCATGTCTAGCTTACGACCAACCCTAACAACACATATTTGATTCAATTTGACTTCTTTTTTTAATAGTTTCAACAATCACAAATGAGGTTTACTTTGCTGATTGAAGGCAAAGTTTTTTTTAAAGGAAAAAAATGAGTGTCAAAAACATCAATGTACAGTAGTCTTGGTTAAGTATTGATGCTATAGATGTACAATGATTCTATAATAAGTTGTAGTTTGGTCTATGGTCCATTGGGGAAGATCTTCCCCTGGTTTCCCTTAGCTAATAGCTAACATATCCCAACAAGCTAGATGTTGGCCATCGTGAAGTTGGTACTTACCTTATTTTTCTTAATTGACCTACATAACGAATCCCAGCTAGTTGTTGGCCATCGTGATGAATTATTAGTCATTTCTTAATTCAACTACTTGTCTTATTTTATTTTGACTTCAGAGCTAGACTTATTTTAGACATTGTTATGACTTTGGAAGGTTTATATCATTTCGAATAATCATGATTAAGATTCAAGATCCAGATTATACGCATTGAGCATCCTGTTTACTAGACTCTGCAGCTCTCCCTTTTATTTTAGACATTGTTATGCTTAAACAACATAGTAACTATTGTTTTTGTTTTTAACTATTAACTTTGGCTGACTAATTTCTATTTATTTTCATAAACTGGTGGAAGCAAAGAACTGAGGTGTTTGGAGTTTTAAATCTTCCCAAAACTTCTTGGTAGTAATGAGTCTGCTTGGATATAAAATTATGGCCTGTATCACAAAATGATGATGATTTTAGTCTTCCTTTAGTTAATCTTTTAATAGAACAAATCATTGAGTTGATTGTTGCATCACATGCATGTTTACATGCAAACTAATCATGGTTCCAATCACAAACTTTAACTCTTGATCATCATATTTTTGTGATGTTCCAAACTAGACCAAATACCTTCTGCATTATTGTTAATCATCTTTTATACCGTTTATGATAACCAAATGGTCTTGTGACAACTTCTAGTTATAAAATTCTCTCTTGACTATTCAACAGTCAGTACTACAATCTTAGTGCACTAGAAGTTGATGTTTAGTTGATTACTTATCTAGCATACAGATTTGAACTTCAACTAACATTGATTTTGGTTCTGGATATATGAGGATGAAGAAGAACTACTAATAATACTTCCTTTAACCCTGCTGGTGACAGAAGAAGGTCATCATTGCTAGGATGTACTCAAGAGTAGTTCCAAGAGTAGTCTGGATTAATACCTACCCATATCATATCGAGAATAAAGGGAAGGGTGTTGGAGAGTAGAAATAAGAACAACTAATAGGTTGTGGTTATTTGTTGTATAGAAATCACTAAATGCAAATGAGTGTTGTATTTTGTTTGTTATGAATGAGCATCTCTTCAGTAACAATTTTGTTCTTCAACTTTTTTTATGTTTATTTTCATAATCCGATTATATTGAAACTTGTGTTTTGTTCGTCTCCTCATCCTTGTTTCTTATGACACTTGTGCAAGCTAAAAGCGCAATTGCTGCTTTTAACTGTAACCGTGTAGTTTTAGGGTCAGTGCCTATAAGGTTAGTAACGCTTATACTTGTTACCTCCCTGTTGGAATAAATAAATTTGGAATTCCTCTTGATTTCCTGCATTATCGCTATTGTTCATGCTCGTTTTAGATCTGAATTATTTGTGCATCTTCTCACTGTCGCTGAGTCCTATTATGAGAATAGGGAAGAGCAAGATGGTGAGTTTGTATTCACACCCTGATTATATGTTTTATCACTTGACTATGCATTTTTGCTAAATATTTCTGAATTAATATGCTCTTTTATTCTTAAAGCAAGATAAGTATTGTTCGATGCTCATTATCATTATGATCTGTTCCTATTTGGTCTGGCATAAGTATCATATAATCTATTAATAAGAAAGATTAATATTCGTCATCACTATTCCCTATAAGTGGTATAGCGTCAAGTAGTGGATATTTAAGACTTACTGGCATTTTGATGTTATTATACACAAACATCTAATTTTTGGTTTATCTACTCTAAACTGACCTTGTACATGTGAGAATAATATATGTAAGCTCCTTAGCTGATGTGTTGTAGTAATGTAAGTATGTAAACCTTGTCCATAAAAGTAGTGTTTAGGCCATCCTGGTGAAAGACCTCAACGATAGAAGATTTCAGGCTATATTTGTACAGTTATTCTTACTGTGGATAACCTTTGTTTCTTTTTTGTTTGCTCAGGACCCCCGAGAAACTTCACACATGGATAAAGGTTGTTATGGATGCTTGCCATTTAAGCAGGGAATGCAGTCTAATAAGGGAAGCAAAGAATCTGATGAATCCAAAGATCATTCAAAAGCTGGAGGGCCTGCAAAGACTAGTTGAAAACAAATTCTTGTGACCTACATATACACCATCAGAAATGTGTCTAGATTGAAAGATCAACAATTCTGGTCTTCCACCCAGAGTTCCGAGTCTCTATGTGATATTTTTGGTTCCTGGTGGTATGATAAAATATGAAGCCAGAAGCATTAGACATCAATCAAATGATTTGTCTTTAGCTGCACTTATTGGAATATTGTAGTCTGATCACTCTAATGTACAACAACCTCCATTTTTGTTGTGGACACATCTTTGTAAGGTTGCATGCTCGCACATTCTTGTGAGTTACAACATTATATCGAATGCAAGTCTTTCATGAGTAGCCAAAATGTTTGATTTGGCCAATGTGTCAGTAGATTTATATGTGTCGAGTTATGTAGTCAGGGTTTAATCTTAGTTTAACATTTAAATCGGGGACAAGTCTTTTTATTTGGTATCACTCATTTATATTATCGAGCATGACATCAAGAACGTATGTAAGATGATTGGTATTTTTATAATCTTTATTATTTTTATTATTGTAGGTAATATTTAATTAAAATAAAATTAAAATAAAAAATAAATGCATTTGTGACTTTTACTTTTAAATTTACCAAACACTTCTATTTTTAGAAGTCATTTGAAAAAAAAATATTTACCAAACCACCCCCTCCTTTTCTATTAAGAAGCTTATTTAAATAAAAAGGAAAAAAAATTAACTTTTCTTTGAAAAAAAAAAAAGCATTGGCAAACATAGCTTTAGCGCAAGCCATGCCCTTAAAAGCAATAAGGTTGGTAAGGGAATTTTCAAACTATATGAGAAGGTAAGCTAACCAAAGACCCCCACTTCTCCTCCAAACCACTCCCAGCTAGATTTCATCAGCATTGACAAGTTTAGAGCCTCAATCTCTCTATATATACCTTTCCATCGTTCATATTTCTTCAACTCGATCAAACAAGAAGAAACATTTATCGATCAGGTTCCTTCTTCATTTCAAACATTAAAAATGGCAGGTCTCAAGAATTGTAGTTCCCTACTATGTATCATGGTAGCAGCATTGTTGTGCTTGTCAGGCATCGACATGAGTATGGCAGCCAGGCACCTGTTGCAGCAGACTTCAATTCCATCCATTCCTATTCCGAAAGGTGCATTGCCTCCGCTGCCTTCCCTACCCTCGACACTACCTACCTTGCCTTCGACACTGCCTATCCCCACTACATTGCCAACACTGCCAAAACCCACATCTCAAATGCCATCTTTGCCAAACCTCCCCACTGCTCCCAAGTTTACTCTACCTCCACTTCCAGCATTCCCCACCATCCCCACTACTACAATGCCTTCACTTCCCACATTCCCGACCACGATCCCAACCATTCCTTCCTTCTCACCTCCATCGAACTAAACAGATTTCCTAGTCCTACTTGGAAATCACGGAACCAGCGAGATCGGTTCTACATTCTAGTGTGTGATATATTATTTCAGGATTGATCGAGATACGTACATGTCGCTTTGTCTTGTGGAATTCTTTCTTTTCAAGCATCGACTCTAGAGTCTAGATGCATTTATATATGTTGTATGTAGTATTTCCATCATTTTCACTTGTGTAATATTGTAATACTAATGTGAGCTATGTTGCCTTCTCCGATCTTCTGTTGTCATATACATTATACAGATATGCTTTACTGAACTCCATGGATAATAAAAACCATTACTAGTCTACCAGTTATATATCACCATTATCCATAAAAATTAATTGACCTTCAAACCGTATCCAATTTCGTTCTATCCATACGCAACAAACAATATTGCAGACAATGCAATTATCACCCCTATCAGCTTAGAGCTAGGACGCATGCCTTTGACAAATGCCGTCTACAGTAAATAAATATATAGCTGGAAATTAACTAGCTCAATCCGGACAGTGAGGCTAACCACTCCGGCCGGAAGCTGCTTAGTAATTGTACACTTGAAGATCGATCAAATGCTTAGTTGTTACCGTACAATTAGTAACTATGTCCTTGAACAAATGATTAGTTCTGAAGTACTGATGTTGACATCAAGCATCTTGGCTGAGCGATTTATTGATCAAGAGTCAAGACCATGCGGTAGTAACAGATTCGAATTAACTAAAAGCTTTGGACAACAAATGCATGTCGATCTTTACAATAGCAAGCTTCTCAAATTATGCTAGATGGAAATTTTATGATCCAGAACATGAAAACTAACAATGCTGCAACCCGACGAGCAGCAACCAGATCCGAGAGGCAAGCCGACAACGTGTACTTCCATTCAAGACTTGTGTGACTAGTGATGAGATTAGTACTACTCACATAAAACTGATTACAGTCAGAAAAGTAACAAATAAAAGATGACTTATAGCTGGATGGATTATACCTAATTTTAACCGAGACTTTTTGGATAAAATACAACATCTTAAACGTGATTTAAGTTGAGACAATATCGGTTATATTGGGGGTCGACATGCCACGCTTGCCGCAGTTTGACTGCATGAGAAAAAGAAAGATCGATATGAGTTGGAAAAGGTCTCATTCATGGAAGATTGGTGATTACATTACGTTTTTAGGCTGTTAGTGAAGCATATAGGTGGTTAATTACCGGTGAACAATTACTTGTACTCTCAGGAACCAGTAACTCATTGTTGATGACATGTTCGGTTAAATGCCATTGCCTGGCATACATACACAACTTATTATGACAATGCTTTTATGCTTCTGTAGAAGAAATATGTTTGCAATATGTGATAAACTTCTCAACTTTATTAAGTAATGTCTTAAAAGAGTATGTAGGTAAGAAACTTTTAAACTTGAGTAGGCAAACAATATGAGAAGGTAGGCTACCAGGTACCAAATATTCCACTCTACCCCAGCTAGATTTCATCAAACATTGAGCCTCACTCTCTATAACTACCCCTCACCCTTTCTTGAATTGAATCAACTCAAACAAGTAACATAGATCAAGTCCCTTACATTCCAACAAATATGGCAGGTTTCAAACATTGTTCTCTACTATATATCATGGTAGCAGCTTTGTGTTTATCAAGCTTTGACATGAGTATGGCAGCCCGGCACCTGTTGCAGCAGCCTTCAATTCCATCCATTCCTATTCCGAAGGGTGCATTGCCTCCACTGCCTTCCCTCCCTTCAACACTGCCTACCTTGCCTTCGACATTGCCTACCTTGCCTTTGACACTGCCTATACCCACTTCATTGCCACCACTCCCAACTCTGCCACAACCCACATCCCAAATTCCATCTCTGCCAACAATGCCAAACCTTCCCACTGCTCCCAAGGTCACTGTACCTCCATTTCCAGCCACTACACTCCCTACTACAATCCCTTCACTTCCCAAAATTCCAACAACAATTCCAACCCTTCCATTTTTCTCACCTCCATCAAACTAAACAGCTACTATGCCTTGGAAATCTCTGAACTTTCAGCAGATTTGAGTGTGCCTATTGTTACAGCATTGATCTGAGTCTAGACTCTATAGTCTATACAAGTTCGTTTGTCTTGTGGAATTGTTTGACACGCATCGATCCTAGATGCATTATGTCTTCGTCTTTCTTATCACTTCACTTCTGTAATACTATTGTGATTCCATTGTATTCTACTCCTTTGATATATACGATTCATCTGTTTCAGTTTAATCATAAGTCCTAACACATCAATTCAAATCAACTACAAACATGAGGGAAAGAATTGACACACAAATTCAAAACGCAAACTTCACTTCTAGGTGTCAAAAATATATCATTTCTAGAACACAAACTAACCCCTAGTAGGAGGTCAAGAACATAAAACTTGGCAATGCTATACTGCTCCCAATTAGTCCTCATCAACCACAACAATCTCAACTTAGCTAATTCAACCTCGTACTCGGAATAGCCAAGAACCCTCCTTCATAAAGTTGCCAATATGAGAACCAAGCTGCGCAATCTCCTCATCACGTTGACTAAACCCAACACAGTTCCTCACGTCCAAAACCTCAAGCTCCCTACACCCTTCAATCAACTTAACAAGCACATCCCCACCAATCTCCGACTCTCTAAGACACAAGTACTTAATCCTCGGCACGAACTTCACAATGTCAGAAGCCAACTCCTTATCAACCAAACCACGACACATCTCCAACCCCCCAAACTCTTTACAGCTGTTCCCCACGTGTTGTAGTATCTCCCTCATCGCGTTCATATAATGGGACACGATTCCAGGCAGTTTGAGAAACTGGGTCTTCCCTCGGCTACGATCGAGTACGAGTCTGACGAACTTTGAAACAGTAAAGCGGCTCCAGTCAATGTTGAACTCGCGCGCGAATCTTCTGGTGAAGTAGTCGAAGCTGTGGTCTTCGTCGTCGTCGTCGGTGAAAGTCCAGGGATGGATGAGAGTGCCCTTTTGGATTTGGGAAGGGAAAGTGAGACGAGTGTAGCAACGAGGAGAGAGGCTTGCTTTGTGCCATGATTTGCAGACGAGAGGGACAGAGAGGAGAAGTGACTCGATTCCGACACGTTCGAGGATGTTGACTAGGCAGTCTTGGTCTAACTCTTCCCAACATCTCCGATCAGAGCTCCGGCGAGCCATGGTGGGTTTTTTTGTGAGTTGGATTTGGTTTCGGTGAGGGAAAGAGAGGAGCTTTGGCTCTGGCTCTGTCTGGGTTTTTTAACGACGGAGAAAAGAAGAGTTCTTTGTACTGTATAATGGGTAAAGTCATAATGGACATTGATGAGGTAATATTTTGTTGAGGAAATTGTTATATTTTGGGGGAACTATTTCCAACATTTTTTCATATTACTTGGTTTGGGTTTTGAATATTTGGCAATTTTACACCCTTTTTTATTTTATCGCCAAAAAAATTAATCAGAAAAGAATTTTACTTTCATTTCAGTGCCCGATGGATTATTACGAATCTAACTTCGATCATCAAAAATATAATGAGATTTATGAAAATCAGGTCGTAAAGTCTGAGCTTCTTGTAGCAAAATGCTAGTAATTTGAAGTTAGTATATATGTTGTTGGATTTTTGTACTACTGAAGTACCAAAATTATTTTGTGATTTTTTAAAAAAAATATTACTATGAACGACATGATCTACGGATGTTGAATATTAGTAGAAAAGATTGAAAAAAAAGATAGGAAAAAAAAAAGGCAAGTTACATGGCTGAGACTCAAACTCAGGCCAAACCATTTGAGAAAAACCTCAGTGACCTACCACTCTACTGAATCAACTTCTTTGTATTTTATAGAACATAACTGTATATATTCAATTTTCAGGTAGACTTAGTTCCTAATGTGGCTCCATCCCTGAACAAATGGTAGAGCAGTTGATGGTTTGATCCCAAATAGTATACTCCTACTAGCGAGATGTAATTTTGACTGCTCATACACAAAATCTAGGTCTCTAGGATAAGGACCATAGAAAGAACAGTTTTTGTGTACTAACGGGCAAAGTCATAATGGAAATTGTTGAGGTAATATTTTGATGAATGGTCATATTTTGGGGGTACTATTTCCAATATTTGTCCATAATACTTGGTTTGGGATTTGACTATTTGGCAATTTTGCATCTTTTTTATTTGAATGTCCTATGGATTATTACGAATCTAACTTCAATGATGTAATGGGATTATGAAAATCAGGTGGTAAAGTTCAAGCTTCTTATAGCAAAATGCTAGTAATTTGACGTTAATATGTTGTTGGATTTTGTACTACTGAACTACTGAAGTACCTAAATTAATTTTGTGATTTAAAATAAATAAATATATATATATATTACTATGAACGATATGATCAAGTTTAACATGGATAATACTACAGTCTAGACATGTCTTCTATGGAAACAAATGGTAGAGCAGTTGATGGTTTGATTCCAATTAGTATACAAACTAGTAGCAAGAATGTAATTTTGTTTTCTCATACACAATATCTAGGTCGCTTGGATAAGGAACATAAAAAGTACAATGAAATTAACCGGCCTACATATCCAATTTTACACCTTTTATTTGAAATGCACAGAAATACATCAACATATCCAGAAGTTTTTGAGGACATATTAACTCAGCTAGGGGAATATGCAACCGACATATTCATATCACTCTTTCACAGCCGATAAATATCAACTCCTTTTTGTGTGGAAGCGAGCGACGAATACCACACATATGGAGTCAAAAATGTCGATACTCTTCTCATTTAGCCACCCAAAATTCAACGGGGATGAGATTTTAACACAAAAGGCATCGGCATTAGTGTGTATGGTACTACTCTTTATCAATAATGGATAACTCTTCACTTTTCTAATGTGAGATTCCAAATGGCTCGAATATAAGTCAAACTTTTTCAACAATCTCCACCTTGACGTGATTAGAGTCATCTCCAAACGTCTCACGATCCGAATTATAATAGCTCCACCTTGACCACAAGTATAGGCTTTAAATCTTGCGATCCCCAAACAAATGTAAGCTCCACCAAATTGTAACTTGATCATATGAGACCAAATCTCAAGCGTAGTCTGGGCTCTGATACCAATTGTTATGCTGAAGCGAATGACAAATACCACACCCACGGGGTAAAAAATATCGATACTCTCCCCATATAGCCACCCGGGATCCAACGGGTATGAGAATTTAACACAAAAGTCCTCGACATTAGTGTGTATGGTACAACTTCTTATCAACAATGGATAACTCTCAACTTTTCTAATGTGAGATTCCAAATGGCTCAAATCTAAGCCAAACTTTTCCAACACTCCTCACAGACATCACCAGGTAGTAATTGAAGATTTTTGGCATTCAGTAGTTTTGGAGTTAAGTTCCTCGAAACTTTAAGAGTTTTGTTTTCACCTTGAAAGTAATCATTTTCATTAAACCTTGAGAGTTTTTTTGTCACCTTAAAATTTGGTGAATTATAGATACTTAGAATACAATATATAGATATAGTCTTTTTCAGCTAAGGACATCTGCACGGTGCACATTTTTCCATTTTACCTCATTAGACATCAAATCTTGACAATCAAGACCACTCATGCAATAGATACTACTTCAACTAAGTCACTTACAAAATTTAAGTCCAATCGAAAATCGTTTGGTCATTTGATTTGTCATTTATATATCATCAGCATTTATCCTATGCTCTTTATTTGTTCGTAAAGTTTCACCATTTTGGACGACCAAACGATTATCAAATTAGCTGAAATATTGTAGGTCTACTCCTTAAAGGGATACCTATAACATCAATGGTTAAAATTATTGAAATCAAATATGAGATGATCAGAATAATCAAATTCTTACTATCCGCGCGGACGTCCACATTTGAAAAAATCCATGTATGTAGATATATGTTTATGAACTCGTGTTGCCTCACCCTACTTAATTATTATGTTATTGGAATCAAGTTCAACAGTAAAATCTAGTTCGATCCAGAGTTTTTAGCAAAACAAATACATAATAACACTCCCATTGTCATTAGCAGCTAATCTGGATTGCCCCTTGCAACAGTTTGATGTGAAAAATGTCTTTCTTCATGGAGATTTGAATGAAAAAATTTACATGGATTTTCCTCCAAAATATGGTACTTCTACATGTGAAAAGGTGGTGTGCAAATTGAAGAAGTCTTTGTATGGATTGAAACAGTCTCTGAAAGCTTGGTTTGGAAGGTTCACAGCTTTTATGAAGAAAATTGGGTATAGACAAAGCAATTCAGATCACAACTTGTTCCTAAAGCATAAAAAATGTAAGCTAATTGTTTTGATCATTTATGTGGATGGCATAGTTGTGACAGGTAATGACTTTGATGAAATCAAGAGGTTACAAGTTTAGTTATCTTCTGAATTTGAGATGAAGGATCTTGGGAAGTTGAAGTATTTCTTGGGAATTGAGGTAGCCCAAGAGAAAATTTATATTATGTTGAGTCAAAGGAAGTATGTTCTAGATCTGTTGGCAGAAATTGGTATGTTTGACTGTAAACCAGTTGATACACCCATTGAACAAAATCATCGGATTGCAGAGTATCATGATCAAGTTCTTACAGACAAGTCCCGATATCAGAGATTAGTTGGATGATTAATTTACTTGTCACACGCTAGACCTGATCTTGTTTATGTTGTTAGTGTGGCGAGCCACTATATGCAATTCCAGGGAAAATCATATGAATGTTATGATAAGGATTTTGAGGTACTTGAAGTCTGCTCCTAGTAATGGCCTTGTGTTTCACAAGCATGGAGATTTGGGGACTAGTGGTCACATTGAGGCAGATTGGGCAGGGAACGTCACTAACAGGCGTTCTACTTCTGGTTACTTTACATCTATTGGTGAAAATTTGGTTACTTGGAGGAGCAAGAAACATAATGTGGTGACTTGTTCTAGTTCAGAAGCTGAGTATAGAGGTATGGCTCAAGAAATTTGTGAGTTGTTGTGGCTGAAATATTTGTTAAGGAATTGGGGTTTCAAGCAGAAACAGTCAATGCCTCTATATTGTGACAACATTACTACAGTTGAAATTGCACATAACCATGTTCAGCATGATCGGACAAAGTATATAGAGATTGATAAACATTTTATTAAGGAGAAGTTAGATACTCGTATGATCTTATTCCCATTTGTTCATTCAGAGGAGCAATTAGCTGACATCTTTACTAAATCTGTTTCGTCCAGAATCTTCAATGACTCACTTGACAAGTTGAACATTTGAGACTTGTATACTTCAACCTGAGGATGAGTGTTGGAGTAAGTCGCACTCCTTAGAGCATCTCCAACCATCAAGGTCATATACCCTATTATGAGACCTTGTAAAATCACTATTCATTATAAGACTTTCTCATCTCCAACCATCAATATCTCATACCTCATTTTAAGATTCCTCTTTCTCTCTCCCCACATGTTATTCTTTTATCTTGGCCCACCAATTTTTGCAAGGTTCTATACTTCATCCAAAGTTCTATTATAAAACCCAAAATAGGGTATAGAACTTAGTTTTAAGGTATATAACCCAAAATAAGGTACAGTTTTTTCCAAAAGTTCTATTATGAGGTATAGAACCTCCACTATTGGAGATGGTCTTATATATTTAGGGTATGTATATTTTATAATTAAATAGGATTCTGTAATTGATTAGGTTTCCTTCTAAAACTGTAAATATGTTTGTATATATACCCAATTCAAAACTTATCAATATATCAAAAAAATTCTCAAACATTTGTGTTCTATTTGACCGAATCTTCTCAAATTCTTCTCTCACCTTCTCTTCATACTCTGCATAGTCCCTTGACGAATTCTTGGCTTACAGAGTTGTTCCTAGTATTTTCATCGTCCAGTTTCTTGTCCAATACAGCCTGTTTGCCTTTGATACACCAATTCACACGCTCAAGGGCAACCTGAAAAGCATAACAACGACATTCATCAACTTAGCTAGGTAACCGTTTATTTGTTCTAAATAGTCCATCTGTACTTGATTACTCATCAGAGAGTTAGAGGACCTTAGCTTAAAAAGTCAAGAGCCACACGAATGCAGCCTATTATTTTTGAGATTTGAGATGTAAAAACAAAACTACAAATGCTATAAATATGACTCAACAAAAAAAACTACAAATTAATATATTCTCCCCAAACTATATTGAAGACTGAAACACCAATCCTACCTGTACTAAAATTCCTCCCAAGCCTTATCTCTTTTACCGCAGAGTGAGCAGCTATATATAACTCTACTCAAAATCACACATAAAACATAAAAAGAAAAAGAAACGCAGGGATAAAACAGAAAACGAAACGCAAGGGAGCCAATTCAAGTCATCTGTACCATTGTGATTCTGTGCCACAAGCTCCGACCTTTGCCACCCATTTGCATTCCACTAATTCCCTGCAAAAACTATCCAAGGAAGTCATAAGTCAAGAACTTTTATCTACAGGGAAGAAAGCGAGAAGACGAATCCAGAAGATCATTAAGAAAAAATCTTTCTCTCACCTGCGGCTTAGGCGCTTAGCAGAGGAGTTAAGAGAGGTAACCATTTGCATTAAACGAATACAACTTTAATTTGAGGCTGGACAGGGTTTGTCGATCTCGATCAGTTGTCGAAATGTTGGTTTTGGACTGGGGCATGCTGTCGTTGGCGGCTACCTGTCTTCTATAGGATATACGATAATGCCAGGGATTCCTATACCATGGAAATTTATAATCTGATTTTCCTATTGTACGAAGAAGAAACTAAAACAAGAAGTAAAATTTGTCTTCTGTATTTTATTCAAAGAAAATAATTTTGAAATACGTACGACATATATTAAAAGAAAAGAAAAACAATCCAAGCATGAATAGCACGAAATGAATGATTTTGAGTTTCGGTCGTCATTTGTGAAGAAGAGTGGGACTCGGTTCACCAAGCCATTCTACATCAACTAGATAAGTGCACACACTCTGGTATATACTTGTTATACCAGCAAAGGACATCGTCTCTGCCACCATCACCGACGACCTCGTCCTCGCCTCCGCCTACGCTCACGAGCTCCCCAACTACAGCCTCGAGGTCAGCCTTACCAACTAAGTACACTATCGCCTACTGCACTGGCCTCCTCCTCGGCAGCCGCGTCTTGGTCACCAAGTCCAACTACCACGCCCAGATCTTCCATTTCAGAACGGCTCAGCTATGTAGTGAGGTCGACTTCCAGACCCGACCCCACTCCAAACTCGTCAAAATAAATGAGGAAATGGGTCGGATCCATGACACGAAAGTGGCGCAATTTTTCGTACGGGGAGAGGGTACATGTCGCCGGAGTTCCAATCTAGTGGCGTAGCCACCATGGAATCACACGTGTATGAGTTCGAGGTGGTGTTGCCGGAGTTCCAGTCCATTCTGGGTTGTGAAGAATGAGGGTAAAATTGGCAATACACAAGTGCGCTACTGTGTGATGAATAATTTTTTCTAGATTTTCATTCGATTTTTAAGGCATCAGATGAGCATCTCTAACCATTAAAATCCTATACTCAGACTTTGTAAAATTACTATTCATTATAGGACTTTTTCATATCCAACAATATCTCATACCTCATTTTAAGACTTCTCTTTCTTTCTCCCCACCCACATGTTATTCTTTTTTCTGGGCCCACCAATTTTTGCAAGGTTCTATACCTCATCCAACGTTCTATTCTAGAACCCAAAATAAGGTATAAGACTTAGTTTTAAAGTATAAGACTAGGATTTTCATGGGTTGGAGATGAATTTTTTTTCAAAAGTTCTATTATGAGGTATGGAACCTCCACCATTGGAGATGGTCTAAAGTCTAAAATTTTACAACTCATCTAAAAAGGCACCTTCTTACTGTCATGCGCTACTTCTCTAACCCTAGAAGGTCTTTAGTGGCGACGGCGGCTCTTTGGGCTTGTCGTCCAATCAAGCAACCCTTTCACGTCTCCTGACCTGACTATTAGAACGCTATCCCCGCGTGGCACCCGCAATAGTTCTATTTGAACAATGCTTTCGATTTATTTTTCGCCGATCGTCGGAGACGGTGTTTTTATACTTGCTCTGATTGGCCAATTGAGCTGTGCACTAGTGGTTTATCCGTGCTCCTAAACGTAATGGTATTTTGCTTATGTTCTTGGTCTCGTTCTCGTTCTGCTACAGACTTCAAAAATGTTGTTAGGCCTTTTGTCTAGCATTTATGTGGTGATTATGGTCCTTTATGACCTTTTAAGGGAATGTTATAAAAAAAGTCTCATAAGTTTTGTGATAATGGTGTAAAAAGGAGCGATATGAGTCTCCTCTCTACTAGGGTTCCATGGCCGCTGCAGCGGAGTGATTTTCAATTTTGGTCCAGTACCTCTCTTGCTGTCAAAAAGTAGAGCTTCTCCACTGGCTTCAGATCTGTTTTCTCACCGGGGGGGGGGGGGAAGAATTTGTTGGGTTTGTGCGACGAAATGTCGGGAATACTCATTTGGTCGGCAGAGGCATCGGCAACTGTAGTCGATAGGGATGTGCAGTGTTTGTTGTGTGTACAGCCGTTCCAAGATTTAACTCGCCTTTAAAGATGTAACTTTTATATATATGAGACCGAAAAATCTTATAACTTATTACAATGTAGAGGTTATTCCTATTTATAGCTGGTCTTGTGTTGAGACCAAAATATTTTATCACTATAAAGAGGTTATTCTTATATGGAGTTTTCTTAAATCGAGGTTCTATTGTAGTTAAAATTGTTTGTTTCGTATAGTCGCTAGGTGATTGGAAGAGTTTCATAGAAGTCAGACTAGTAGTTTTGCTAGTAATCTAGTTTCGGATAAAAATGTATTCTTACTTAGGTAACGTTCTTTTGTCAGCCCTACTGGATGAAATATTATATATACGATTACTGATCAATGAGTAAATTGATGTTGAATAAAAAAAAATTGATATGAAGACTGTGCAAGAATATTGTGAATTGCGACATATCTCTTCTAGTTGTACATTGAGATACTCATAACACAAATAGCAAGAAAATAAAATAAAATAAAATAAAAGATGTGTTTTTTAGCTAGCTGCCATTGAACTTCTCTTCCTTCGTGGAGTGCTAGGACTTACCCTAGATATTTGAAGTCATCCGAGGTGAACCATGTGGTACCCACATAAGGATAGCTCACACCGTGAATATGATGGCCACCTAATATGAGTTACCCAAAAACATGAACTATGAGTACTTGAAACTCTTTTACAGTTGAAACCTTCTTCATAGCATCTATGAAAAATTGACTATATGATAGTTCAAACTACATATGCAGTCATCGTATAATCAATTTTCGACGGGTCAAAAACATGCCAAAAACGATCCAGAAGGTATGTCTCGACGGGTCGAGAGAAAATTTCAACGGGTCAAGACGCCTGAGATCAGAACGTCCTCACTCATTTCTTTTTCATTTTTCTGGTACCATGGTACCATAGAAATTTATACTTTGTCAACTCAAATTACATCAAAGATGTCTTATTGCAAACGGCTAAAAATAAAGTCTCAAAATATGACTAAAAATAAGCCAAAAATAAATTAAACTTGAATACATAGCAGAAATAACAACCTGATACATAGACTACTCAAAAATCCGGATTTCCAAGATTTTTCTTCTTGTTATCTACTATCATGAGATTAACATTGTAGTCTTCTTCCATCTCATGATCTTCTTTAGCAAAGTTAGCATATTGTGCCAAATATTTCTTGTGCCTCTTGTAGATATCTGGATGTCATTGCTTCCACGACATTGTTTGTGCATATGTTTAGTAGAGCCCCACTTAAAGCATGGATACTTACCAGATGGAGCAAAGTGTGAAGAATTTTCATCATTCCCTAAGACTGGAATTGGATTAATTCTTGTTGGAGTTATTGGGGCCTGCATTCATAAGTGGCCAAGTTAGATTCTGGCTACGGCCTCTACCACGACCTCTACCACATCCTCATTCTTTCTCACCACGGTTGTTGTAAGGCTCAGAATTGTTGTTCTTCTTTTTCTTACGTGCCTTCACACCAGTGTTTCTTGGTCCTGGCGGGCCTTGCATTATTGTTGAGAATTATCTCATGATGTCTCTCCTTTTTAGCCAGGATGTTCATGATATCACTGAATGATGTGATTCTTCCTTGCTCGTACTAAAACCGGTATTTATGAGCCAATATACTCATGAAAGAAAGTAAGGTATTCAAAGACTTCTCGATCATATCCTAATGAATCTTGTCAACTCCACAGAAGTTCAGCCCCGATTGTAGCTCTAACATAGCTTGGTTGTAAGTAGAAACATTCAAGTAATCCAATAAATGGATGGTTTCCCATCTCTCTGTCAATTCTAAAACTTGTGCGCCATGCACATTATTGAAGCGATGCCTCAAAATGCCCCATAATCCTTTGGATTATTCTTTTTTAAGTCCTGCTTCTTCAGAACTAGATGGATATGACGCCTCAAAAATATGAAGGCTTGAGATTTACGAGCTAGAGTTGGTTGAATTACAGTCACACCAGTTTGTGGGTGGATAGTTTCGGAGAGATCTTTTCCGATGAAGGTATTCTCAACATCAAAATCTCATCAATGATACTGTTTTCCATCGGCATCAAGGATGTCAAATTCAAGTCTAGTCGGCTCAGATGAAGTCATCTACAAAAGAGACAAATGAGACAATTAGTAATTATCAAAAACTACGATCACTAATATCAAGTTTAGGAAATAAGAACCAATATGTATGGTCACAAAAATCGATGCTCGATAAATAGTGGCTTCATATCATACCCAGAAACCATGACAATCTGAATCAGTCACAAATATCGATTCCCTTTTTTCTTTAAACTATGACTCTCCCAGGATCGTCACTAATCAAACTTTTTGAGTAAATGGATGATGAAATCCGTAATCCTCGCATATGATTGCAAAATATCTCAACAATAACCAACCTAAATCTAAGGTGTTGTGGTAATTAAGTTTTACAACCTAATTTCTAAATTCGAGAGGGTAATTACCTCTATAGGTAGAGATTTGGAACAAGGAGGAAGTTTACGATGAATGCAAGATGCGGGAAGACGACTAATCTTGACGATTGAAGGAAAATGAGCCGAGAGGGATGGCCGGAGGTTGTGATCAGTGACGAGAAGGAGGAATCCGGCATTGGTGGCCGACGATGATGGTGGTGACGGTAGGTTTGGTGTTTTTAGGGTTAGAGTTTTTGTCGTTATGGTGATGACTATCAACTCAAGAGTTGTTGATAACGTATTAAAGGATAAACGTAATAATAATAACTGTAGACTGAAAACTATATCTTTATTCATTGATAGATGACCTTAAATACATGCATTACAATCATTTATGAACAGTATCCCTATAAATCAAGGATTGATAGAATCTCTACTTCTATTCTAATTTGGACAAGACACACACCAGGATACCAGGAATATAGTTTCCTTAAACATTAATCCAATTAGAAATTTACTCCAAAAGATATGAAATATATTTTTTTAAGCACTATCAATTTCCCTTTTGTGTGTTTGGTAAAATTAGGAATACAATAGTCAAAGTACATTAAATGCTAAAAAATAAGAAGGGAAACAAAATGCTACAGTCCATGTTAGTGTCATATTTAAAACCAGCACACAAGAAGTTGGGAATAAGGGATGCAAGGTCCAGTATTTTTTTTATCACCCTTATCAAAACCACTACATTCCCTCAAATCCAAAACCTCAAGGCGTTTGCAGCCTTTTAGAGATTTCACAAGGCAATATCTCAGGATTTTCGAGTGGCTCAAGCACAAGTTCTTTACATTAGGCACATATTTCATAATCCTCATAGCCTCGCATATGCCAATGGTGGCATCATACAGATGAAGCTCCTCAAACTTGTGGCACTTGGTGTTAACGTGTCTCAAAATGTCGCCAATAGAAAATCTGTAATGACTGCAAATTCCAGGTAGCTTGAGAAACTGCATTTCTCCGTTGCTACGATCAATAATAGATTTGATGAAACTTCTAAAAGCATCAAAATTGGAAAGTCCAAAGGATTGATGGTTCAATTGGCTCCGAGGGTCATTAGTATCGAGAGTTTCTGACAACCTCAAAGGATAAATCATTCTTTTCTGGGTGTCTGTGATTTCAAAGGTGAGGTGCTTCGAATTCCTCCAGAATGCAGGATTTAGGCTTATCGAGTACCATGATTTGCAAACCAAAGGGACACATGAGAGCAAAGACTCCATTCCTACCTTCTGAAACACTTGCACCAAAAAATTTGTGTCCAAATCCTCCCATCTTTGATAAGTCTTCTGACGCTTGCTTATCGAATTTGAAAGCCAATGTTGCCAATCCATTGTGCTGCAAGACTTTCTTGGCATTAGGGAGTTACCACACTGCCCTTTCCTTTTGGGACCTTTGGCTTTAGGTTCTATCTATATATGCATTCCAAAACCGTTTTCAACTAGGATTCCTAATACATCATGGATTGCGTTTGTTTGTTTTTTATATTTTGTATGTATATTAACTTGTATTAAAGGAAGAACAAAATTAAAGCCTAAACAAACAATCTGGAAAATAAAAACCCAGGCAACAAGAAAGCAAACTAGAACAAGGAACTTCTACCAAAAAACTAACAAGCCTCGCTAGCAAAGAGTAGTCCAAATGTGAGCTATCCAAGCATTAACAGTAGAGGACTTGAAAGATAAAGAACATAATTTACTTCTAACAATAGTAAAAATTGAATTCAAAACTACAGAGAGAAGTCTCCTCATGTTGTTAAACATGTGATTGTTTCGCTTCAACCATAAGCAATAAACCATGACAGTCAGACAAATTTTTTCACAGAAACAGAAAGTCTTGCCCTTCCAATGATGGGCAGCCCAATCAATGAAAGAGGGCCAAGGAGGGTGAAGCCAGAGAACACCACACCGTTGCAAAACAACATTTCAAATACTAACACTGAAAGAACAATCAAAGAAAAGATGATTTCTTGACTCAAGATCAGCATTTCAAAAGCAACAATTAGGATTTGCTTTAGGAGAACAAGGAATAACTCGATCCATGGTGGAAAATTTATTTCTTAATGCTAACCAAAGCACAAAACTAGCTCGAGGGATATGAGCACTAAACCACACAAGATTAGACCAAGGAACTTTAGCTATAGAATTACGAATGTTATCCCAAACAGAAGTTGTAGAGAACTTTTCATGAGAATCAGGGAGCCAAATAATAGAATCAGATCAAGAAGAACAAAGCTGAATTGTTGTTGCATCATGATAGATGGATAGGAGATCATCATGGAAAGTATTAGACCAACACCACCCACTTTGATCAATCACACACTCAACTAAAGCATCACAATGAAGTGTAGAAGTACCAAGAATACCAGCTCCCATCGAGAGATAAGGGGGCCATGACGGTGCCAATAATCACGCCAAAAGAAAGTTTTAGAATCATTACAAATAGAGTGAAATATAAAAGGTCGGATGATACTTCTGAGCTAGAGTATTTTTTTTTCTAATTCCAAGAGTAAACAGAAGGAGTAGAAACAACCCAAAAACTCTTGCCACGAAGATGATAAGCCTTGATCTACTCTACCCAAAGGCTACAGCTATCTTCACAACAAATCTGCTAAATATGTATAGCCATAAGAGCATTGTTCCATTGTTGAAGCTGCTTAATACCAAGACCACCTTCACTTTTCGGAATACAAACTTCCTCACATGAGACCTTAGAGAAATAAGTCTCCGAGTGACTCCCCAACTATAGAAAATATCTCGACAATTTTTCAATATCTAAGAGAATTTTCTTAGGCAAAAATAAGTGAGAAGCCCAAAATGTTTGCATGTCACAAAGAACGGCTTTGATAAGCTGCAATCTTCCAGCAAAAGTGAGTCTTGTTTTCCCAACCTTTAATTCTAGATTCCACTCGCTCAAAAAGAGTGTCACAATCATGAAAGCTTAACTTTGAAGTGATCAAAATAATACTAAGGTATCTAAAAGGGAATGAACCACTTTGAAAGCCAAAGCCGCTAGTAATGCCCGAGGCTTCATCATGATTAACTCTTACAAGATAGATATTACTCTTGAAATCGCCGCAACAAAATGGTGATCCGTTTTTGGGTGTCTGTGATTTTCGAAGGTGAGGTGTTTCCAGCATGCAGGAATGAGGCTTGTTGAGTACCATGATTTACATACCAAAGGGACGCCCAAGAGCGAAGACTTCGTTTCTGGCTTCTGAAACGCTTGCACCAAACAGTCTGTGTCCAAATCCTCCCATCTTCGATAAGTCTCCAGATGCTTGCTTTTCGGATTCAAAAGCCGATCCATCATGTTGCAAGACTTTCTTTGGCTTTGTATTAGAAGAAAATGCTAACCATGGTTCTATCTATGAATTCCAAATTGTTTTCAACTAGGATTCATAATACACCGTGGATTGTGTTTGGCTCAATCCGTTTTCAAGTAGGAATCACTGCACTCATCAAATTAATCCCAATTCCAAACAAAACACTGCAAAAAATCATGTAGGTGTCCAATCCAATACACAAAGAATACTAACAAAACAGACCAACAAGTTCATTTTCAAAGAAGAAACTATCCTATATTCATCTCTCATTACCCTCTTCGCCCTCATGTTCTTTGCTCGAATGTCATCACACAACTCATTGTCTTCTTCATTAAACATTCAACACTCTTCCTCCTCCTCCTCCTCCAACATACAAGACTCGCCGCCCTCCAAATCGGTATCCATAATATACTCTTTGCCCTCCTACTCCTTGTCCCACTCTAGAACCCTCACACATAAA
Organism: Geum urbanum; assembly: GCA_946800695.1. Lineage (NCBI taxonomy): Eukaryota > Viridiplantae > Streptophyta > Magnoliopsida > Rosales > Rosaceae > Geum > Geum urbanum. The sequence continues at coordinate 31,644,536 of OX327017.1, forward strand.
CTTAGGAATACTAGAAGCAAGCTCCTGTATCTCATCATCACCCTCATCAAAACCACTACACTCCCTGAAATCCAAAACTTGAATCTCTTTACATCCCTCCAACAAAGTAACAAGACCCTGCCGACTAACCCTCCTCAGCCACAAGTACTTAAATTTCGGGCACGAGTTTAACAATGGCCAATGCCGCTTTCCTACCAATATCAGCATCACACACATTCAATCCACACAAACTATTTGAATGCTTCTTCACTTGTTCAAGTACTACATCTATATCATAAGAGCCAGTAGGCAACTTAATAAACTTCACATTTTCCATAAAACGACCAATGAGAAACTTGTAAAACCTCGCGGTGGAGAAACCGCGGGCATCAAGATGAAACTCAAGTGCGAATCTTTTTCTTATGAAGTACTTAAAGCGAGACTCTTGGTCTTGAACATCATAACTTGAAAGATCATCAATCCCATCAATGTCGAAAGAATCGTTACCCGGGTTGTCGTACGGTAAGATCAGGCGTTCCCAGCAAGAAGGATTGAGGCTCAATGTGTACCATGACTTGCAGACGAGAGGAACAGAGACTAGCAATGACTCTGTTCCTACTCTTTCGAAAACGTTGACTAGCAAGTCCGGGTTCAAGTTCTCCCATCTATGATCTGATGTATCATCCACTCTCAAGGGATCAAGATTGAGATGGAGAAGCTGCTCTTGGACTTCGATGGTGGGATTTTTGACCCAAGCTTGAGATTTCAGAAAAAAGAAATGAGTTTGGATCAACCATTTTTGGTCAATAAAAGCTCCTATCTGAAATTTTAGTCAGAAAACTAAACTCCTACTGGTCCTACCCTTGACCACAAAAAGCATCACTATTCATATCATTGATCCCTCAGTCATAAAAGAGGAATCAAATGCAACTTAATAACAATCTATGATGTGATTCACAAAACAACCTACAAAAGTATTACTAGAGTTTTGAAAGGAAAACAAAGGAATAAGAAAAATGGAAAAGAACAAGACCTAGGAAAGTTTCTAGTCTTTTATTTCTCCACTTTGGTAGTTTTCTGATTTTTCTCCTCCATTCATTAGCCGCTTTGTTGATGTTGGTAATTCTTCGTAGCCATAGCAAAGCTTGGTCAACGATTTCTTATTAGCATCAGGCTTTGACTTGAGCCTCAAACCAAGCCTTTTCAAGAAGAAATTCCAGCTCCCCTTTGTCTTCACCAGCTTCTCAATCTCTTGTTTCATACTCAGACACTCCTTCTCAAGTTCAGTTACCCACTCCTTCATGTCATCAACTACTACAATACGAGCCATTCGTGTAGGGCCAGGTTGAGTGAACATTTCATTTCTAGCAAGCACGAGATTCCCACTCAAGTTCTGTGAGTTCTCAAGGTTGTCAGATACAAAGAACCAACCTGCAACTGATGTTCGTAGCCGAAGTTGTTCAAAGAACAAAACTTGGACGATGATGCGAAGGGGTAACCTCTCATTCTGGGCTGCATGCGTACTGGCTTCCAATCAGAGCTTCTGGCAGTTCATGAGCCGACACACTTGCTCCTTTTCGGAGTCTGTTAACCAGGGATGGGATTGTATATATGCATTAGACATGTATGTCAGAAATCAGTGTCGGTATCCTTGATACTAGAGTAATGAAATAATATGAACAAATTGTCTTTCTATCCACATGAAAATTTTGATTAATGTATGTCAACTAACTGTGCTTTTCTTAGAACTTACAATCACATATGTACTGTCGCTTATCTTAGCAAATGTAAGCATGTCATTTACAACTAGTATATAATCACGGTAATACATAACAGGAAATATTTACCTTGAGGTATATATCAATAGCACGGTAAAGTCCATCATCTAACGGTCTTGCATACTCGGGGATAACAGCAGCTAGTGTCTGGAATTTCTGTAACTTCAAGTTAACATCAGGTGCCACCTCGGCAAGATACGTCCACCAGATGAGCAACCATAGTCATCCGAGTCATTACATGAGAACCATCACTCATTTGGCTTTTGTCCACTATAGAGTTGGAACAATAATCAATTGAATCCCGATCGAATAACATGAAGTGATCAAGAATTCGCTGAACACAATCAATATCATATAGGGTCTCCACTGAGTACCCCATGTTAGGTATCAGGAGATCTTCAAGAGCTGCTTGTTCCAACTGAGCCCCAACCCGTTTCTCTAAAATCTCTCGACATGATGCGCTAGCATGCAAAAGCATAGATGTTCGCAGAAGTATAAGCAGGCAGTTGGTTGGTGTAACGCCTTTCTGATCGGGTAGTAATCCCACTAATTTTTCAAGAAGATTTCTTTGTTCTGTATCAGATGGAGTAGGAACAGTTGATGCAGGAGCAGAACGGTTCCCATTAAAGGAACGTAATTGCCTACCAAGCAAAGGAAGATGCCTCTTTGCATAGTGCATAATGGAACCAGCAATCTTCTCTGGATCCGTACCACCTGATTCAAGAGCCCGAATCAGCCTTTTATAAAAAGGTAACTTCAGGATGGCGACTTCTTCAAACCACCAATCTTCACTACTTGCATGTGGCTTGGTTGTTGTGCATATTCCATTCCAAAATGCCTCACCTTCAGGGCTCTGAGCTGCAACTTTTCCGGACATAGGCCAACCGAATAAACTTGGATCAGCACTAGTTTTCACTGCGAAAGAATTGATGCATCTTGAAACAATACGAAGCTCTTCTGCTTGAGGCAAGACTTCTTCGCAACTCTCAAGCACTTTAATAGAGTCTGTCCAATTTCCGAATACTTCATTTAGAAAATCCTCTGTTTGCATAATGAGATTTTCTTCTCCATAGTTCATGTGAAGATACTCAGCTGCACACCTCACAATAACTACATTCAGGGATTTGAGTTCTAACCTTACACCATAACAGAATTTGGGTATAAGCAAGAAGGCTTTTGCGCCACCAGGAATGCCATGCAATTGTAATCTACAATTAATTCTCCCCCTCACAATGTAATTCTCCAAGAATTTCTTATAACAATTCACTTCTTGATAGCAATGGAAACTGGTGGGATATAGATATATGTGAGAGAAAATACATTAATTAACTATACAAATCAGATGAGAGATAATACAATAGTTGAGCAGAGATAAACATAGAACTACATAAAGGTGAGGCATAACAGTTCTTAAGAGATTGCAATGCAAAGTATATTAGAAGCATTTGTTTTGTTTGCCTCACTAAACTTGTGTGTGTTCATTGTCAGAAACAAAATTAACAACTTTTAGTTTGAGAATGTAAAGTTTACCTTGTGGAGATGGAAGGATGTCTCTCCAACTTCAACAATCACATCACTTATTAGTCCAGTTGAGCAAAGCCTGCCAAAGAGAAAGATTGATTATTCCATAAACAAAAGAAAAATATGAATCAGTTAATCACAAGGAAGTTGTAAACTTCGACATGAAGAAGAAAAAAAATTCAAAAGTTCGCTAACTAGAAAAATAGTTAATTCTGCTTTCACAGCAATCTCCAAGCAAGAATCACTGAAATATAAATTTATGACATCTGTTCTCGCTTTTGTTATGTTCTGAGAAATCAAAGCATGGTAATAAATTTTATGAATTGATAACTGTTGATTTTCTATGCCAAAGAGCAACTCTTTTTACTCAAAAAAACCAAGGGAACATCATCAAGGGCCCCAAAAGAAGAGGAGAACAACTTGGGTTGGTTCATTAAGCAAAGTGACAGCAATATTTAAGCATACTTTAACAACACAGCTCATTAGTTCATAACAGAATCGTGTATTGCCTACCTCCCAAACACCAAACAAACAAACAACTCATAAGAATGCTACTTAAAAATCTCTTTGTGAATCGAATATCCAGTAATTCGTTAAACCTCTCATAAACACACATCTTTATTAAATTAATTCACATTTCATCATTGATATGAATTCACACTGCAATAAGTTGTGAGAGATTTATGCAAATTCTAAGGCTTTAGTAAAAGACTAAAACCCAATTGAGTAATGCCACAAACGAACTAAACCCAGAAATCAATATTCAGAAAATGTAAAACCTAGCAAATCCACTACTCTACTCTCAATTCTGTTAAACACCCCAATTTTCAAAAGTGAGAATGCACTCACCAAGTTTTGCCATCAAGGTAAAAGGCCTCACATTTCGATCCCAGCTTCAGGCACACCACTTCCAATTCTCTGTTGATCAAGTGACCACATGCATTTGATAATTTTGTGTGTGATGAAATGCGTGAGAAAGAAACTGATTGAAAAACTATATAGGCCAGTAAAGCAGAACAGATTGTGGTGAAGATGAGAAGGGCACTGACAGACAAAAAAAAGAGGGCTGTTTATTCAGCTCTCTCTGTTTGGTGATTTGGCAGCTATAGAAACTCTTTTATTATTGTTTTTGTAACTTCCAAGTTCCAACGTTTGACGAATAGAGAAAACTGGATTTATTATGTTGTTGAAGAAAAAGTCTGCTGCTATTTGAACTTACTTTAGGGGCAGCAAACAACGAGGCCGATCTAGTTATTTTGTTAACATTGCAATTATCATCTCAAATATCTTTCTTTTTTAACATTACAATTATCATCTCCCTATAGAACTTGTAATGACTTTACCACTACATGTCACATATGTATATACATAATTACATATGTGACCAAAATTTTGATCATCTTAGTCAAAATATAATATATATACTCGATTCAATCTTGTCCAATCAATCATGACTATAGTATGATAATGTTCTTTCATTTAAAAGCATTATTAAAATGCAATAATATGGGTTATCATTTGGCACGTGGGCAGCCCGATGTCCATTGAGTCCAAGTCTGGCTTGGCCCGAAAAAGTCCAACATGCCTAACCCCATCAAGGCCTGCCTATAAAGTCAATTAAATATAAATATTATGGATTACATTATTATTATAAACCTTTAAAATCTCTAATTTACTTAATTTTAATCATTCTTTTACAAATTATGAACTTTTGTAATTTATATACTAGAAAAAAGGCACACCTGATGGGTTTGGTATTTCTTTTTTCTCCTTTTAGTTTTGAGAGTATTTTATCTCTTTTAAAAATTAATTTGAAAGATTATTTTTTATTTATATATAATTTTCATGTGTAGAGAAAATTATAAGAAGTTTATGTAGTTTGTTGGTTTACCCCTAATATTTAGGTTCTCCCTGATGTTTAGGAAAAAGATGTTTACGGCAACTGATCTTCTCTTCTTTTTTTTACTTTTTTATCCACGTTTTATGAAATCTTTTTTTTAGGAGTTAGTTTGATATAAGGACAGAAAAAAGAATTATGAATGTTTGACCATAAAGTAACTGTAAAAGGCTCAACTCTTTTAATATGTAAAGATTATTTAATGTGTATGTGTATAATTATTGATATATTTTATTGTTAAATACAATTAATTTTCAAGTTTATTTTAATCAATACACAAAAAAGTCCAATCCGGCCAACCCAAACCCGAGTTTTGGAAACGATAAACTGAATTTCGGCCCATTGCCAACCCCTAAACGCAGCCATCTAAGAAGTAAGGACACCTCAAAAGGATGTCAATTCTTACTTACCCTTATATCCTGTAGTTTTATTAATGTCTTGTCGAAACAAGTAGTAAATAAATCCGTGAAGAAAAAAAGAGAGAAATAGTTAACAGGCCCGGGTAAAAAGAAAAGGTCGAGAACCCAATATCAAACAAAGGTCAAAGCTTGAACCTTTCTAGCAAGGCCCAAATAGTTTACATACTCTCTCTGCTCTCGCTTGTCACTCCTCTCAGTCGTCGTAGAGGTCAATCACAGCAGAGAGAAGAAGCCATGGGACCTCTGCAAAGCTTAGCTCGATTTCTCTTAGCCTTGACCATCTTCTCCCATCTCTCACTGCTAGCTCACTCCTCTTCGCTTCAGGACATCCAGATCGTCAACGCCGAGCGCAGAGTAAGCTTTTGCTTCCAATTCCGATTCAGTCAATAATCTCTCATTCTCATTGTGATTTATATCTAATGCATGTTATCAATCTGGGTTTGCAGATTGACCTCAGCTCTCATATCATCAAGGTTTTCTTGTCGTTAAAGGTTTGTTCTTTTGTCTTTGATTTCGTTGATCTCATTGTGATGAAAATTGAACCCAACATGTAGAAATTGATAATTGTCATTGGATCAGGAATAAAGTTTCAATCTTTACCATTGTTATGTATCGCCAAATGTGGATAAGCGAGCTTAGGTTCAATTTCTGTGTATTGGGTTTCATTTTAGCCTTTTAGGTTCATTTTGTAGACGAACTAACATTGCACTTTGGGCTCCGGCAATATAATGTGGAGAATTGTAATATAGTAAAGTTTAGATGTCAGAATTTTGGTAATTCTAGTGCAGGGAGGTGTCATTATGTTGACAAATTAGCATGCTATATTGCAACTTCATCTGCTTTGGTGATAGTATTACTGTTGTGACTACCACCGGCATTGCGCCACTGTAGTGACTTGTCACTATATAGCATTGGTTATTGTGGAAATTGTTTGTCATACATTTCTGGGATTTTTATTTGATTTGATGTGGTTGTCTTTCAGGTTGAAAACGTTGGCACTTTTCCTGTCTCGGAAGTTCTTCTTGCTTTCCCACCTACACAGGTAGATCAAATAGCGTCGCTGAAAGCAGCTGCTGCTGTTGGAAAGAAGAAGAAGAAAACTTATTTGCCCCTTGAAGTGAATACTACCGAACTACCTGATGCACCAAATGGGACTAAGTACTTTAAGATATTGTTGCTCAACCCATTGAGTGCTGGTGAAACGGTAACGCTGGAAGTTCTTTATATCTTGACACATTCTCTGGAGCCTTTCCCAGCAGAGATAAGCCAGTCAGAGTCTCAGCTGGTGTATTACCGGGACAGTGCAATAATATTGTCCCCGTATTATATTAAGCAACAGACAACCTTTGTAAAAACTCCTAATAATAAGGTGGAGTCATTTACAAGAGTAGAACCCACTGTCCGTGCGGGTATTGAATTAAAGTATGGACCGTACAAGGATCGCGCCGCGTACTCATATTCTCCTGTACTTGTTCACTTTGAGAATAACAGTCCGTTTGCTGTTGTGGAGGAACTTGTACGTGAGGTAGAAATATCTCACTGGGGAAATCTTCAAATCACAGAGCATTATACTTTGGCACATGCTGGTGCTCGACACAAAGGTGTTTTTTCAAGGTAGCTTCTATTGCCAGTCTTGTCATTTATAGCTGATCAAAATTTTGGAAAAGATAACCTGTGACTGATAATTCCTAATTATGCATTAGGAGAGGTTATCTAATAGCCCATATAACTTTGTTACATTGCTTGGTTCTTAATACTAATATTTTGAAGCCTCACCACGGCAGGGTTGATTATCAAGCTCGTTCTAGTGGTGTCTCTTCATTCAAACATCTCCTAGCAAGACTACCCCCAAAGGTTCATTCAGTCTTCTACCGAGATCAAATTGGGAACATCTCATCTTCACATCTGCGTACAGATTATCGAAGGGTAACTCTTTCCTGGCAATATAACATATATATCAAGAAACCTTTCCTTCTACACATCTTTGTCCATTTTTTCTTTATAATTGAATTGGAAGCATGGTGTCAGGACGTTTATGACAACTTAGAAGTTCACGTGGGAAAACAATGTCGTATAATATTCCTACTTTTTTCATATAAATGCTTATTTTGATTACACTAGTCATGGCTCTTTCACTACTTCCCCTTTCCAGTCAGAACTTGAAATTGAACCACGGTATCCTTTATTTGGAGGTTGGAGAGCTACTTTCATTATCGGGTATGGGCTACCATTGCAAGACTTCCTGTTTGAGTCACCTGATGGCAGGCGATACCTCAATTTCACCTTTGGTTGTCCTCTTGTTGAGACGGTGGTTGACAAGCTAACCCTCAAAGTGCGTTTAGTACCATGTCCTTGCATTTGTACCTCAATCTTTGCATTTTTTTTTGCGATCTCATTTTCTTTTCTTTTTCTCCAGACATAGGAGAATTATTGATTCAGCTGTTATATTTCAGGTTGTGCTACCTGAGGGATCAAAAGATCCATCCGCTGTGGTTCCTTTTTCGGTTGAGCAACATTTAGAGGTAATCAAATTGTAACATACTATTCATACTGCCAGACTGTGGCAAGTTGGTTTTTCTTGATGCTACTAGTTGATTTCCATATAAGCAAATCTTAATATTTTAGCATTATTCTCTTCATTGCCAACTGTGCAGATATTCTTCTATATTGGCATTGATGTTTAATTCTACGTCATTTCATTCCTTTTGCAGACTAAATACTCATACCTTGATATTGTTGGAAGAACAGTAGTGGTTCTTGAGAAGAAAAATGTAGTTCCGGAGCATAATTCTCCCTTCCAGGTATCACGAACATTGATCGAGTACTTATGCTTGCTCTACTTTATAACGTTGATAATTGAGTATCTCTATACCATAAATTTAGCATTGCTGATTATGCACATCAAGACGGCCAACTGTGTTTATTGACCATGTGAGAGCTTGTGCTTACAATAGGCTTTAGTTTGTCAATTTGTTACCGGTGATGAGTCTGTATTTGGGATCAGTAATGCTCACTTCATTATCCCACAAGATATGGCACAAAGGTTGACACATACATTAGTTCTGCATTCCAGGTATATAATCCAAGAGATATGAACATTGAATAAGATTAGGGGTTGTTGACTAACCGAGTTTGGTACCATCTTACTGTTATGTATAGTGAAGGAAATGTACACTTAAGTTAAAGTTTGTTTGGATCTCTTTATACCAGACATGAATCTGTGTCTGCCTAGTCAGTGACTGAACCCTCTTACCCCTTCACTTATTTTGCAGGTCTACTACACCTTCAACCCAGTTTTTATGCTGGCAGAACCGCTAATGTTGATATCCGTATTCTTCTTCATTTTCATGTCTAGTGTAGCTTACCTACACGTAGACTTTTCTATAAGCAAGTGATATAGCATCCCCTAAATTATCAAAGGTATGATTCAAGTTTCTATATGCAAGTGTTATAATTTGGAATCTACTCAAAGACAAGACAAAACATATTAATGAATCTAATTTGCAATGTAGCTTAGATAAACAAGTGGAGCAGCAGAAGACGGACTCTTTAGCGTCGGTCATGTTTGGTTTCACTTGATTTCAATCTATGAGATATATGATGTAGGTTACTGCAAGAAAATTTTGTTGTGCATTATGAAACTGGACCCCTCACAGTATTGTTGTCTTAGTTCTAGATACAGAAGGATTTTAGTGTGCTTTGATAGTAGAACCGATAGTAGAACCTTGATGTTATAAATCTAATTACATTATATGGTAAAAAAAATTGAAGCTCGTTTTGGTGTGGCCTAGAATGTGAATTATGCCACTTTCTGTTTCTGTTGATGATTTTGCCGACGACTATCGTTGTCCAAGGTGGTAGGCCTTCTCCATTTTTATGGTTCTCAGCCTGCCTTAAACTGGAAAGAAGTTGACTTACATTCCAGAGCGTCATCCAAATCAAATTATGCTTCCGATGTGAAATCAACTAGTAGCATTGATTGTGACATTGAGTGGTTGACATTGATTGAATTACAGTTTGGCACTTTGAAAATGAAATGTGAATAGCTTCCGATGAATGCTTCTGGTTCTGTGTATCTCAAACATGTCCAGGATTCATATCCTTATTGCAAACTTTGTCATATTCTATAGCACTAAGGGACCAACTCAATTGTAGAAAAAATCCAAATAATTGAAGCCAATGCTTAAAGTGCGTTCTCTGCCCATGAAAAAATATCAATGCGTGTTTCTTCTCTACTCCAAGAGCTTCCAGCAGCCAACCAACAGAACCAACCCCTATCTAGAACTAACTGTTTCTGTGTAGGTGTTGAAGCATTGTAATATATGAAACCCATACCCTATCATCATGACAAGGGTATGGGCAATAAGAAACCTATATAGCAACCTCTTTCATTGTCAAATGTACTGACAGCGTGAGACCTGGAAACGAAAAGATAGATATATAGGGGGGTGAGCAGCCTCTGCATTATGCAAGTTAGATAGGCTTTGAACTTTGGAATTAGCACGAGGCTGGCTATGGAAAATATTTAAGTTCTAGGATCTAACATCAAGGCTTGAAATATCAAATGGATAGGTAGTGAAAAATTTCAACAACTAAAATAGTAGGAGGGGGGACAAGAAAGGAACTGAGGAGAGGATAGCATATCAGACAGGCTTGTGATATAATTGAGTCTGTGGTGTGAGTTAGTAGCTCCATGCATAAGCTCGCTTTAAAATTTACATATAAGTTTCTTTGTCAATGATGTATTAGAAAAATTGGTAAAGTGTTCATCATCTGGAGCGCAGTTCATAAATCCATCGTTAGGGTTAATAATAATATCAAGTCTATCCTTAATTTATCCTTTACACTTTGTTAAGTTGGACTTGGACATCTCAACAACCATTGTAAACTGTACCATAAACATACTTGAAGGAACAAGACTTGTCTATGATTTCGAGTAGTATTAGATATTCCAACTTTGATCTTAATTCTTTTGTTATCAACTATAATGAAGATTGTTATGTGATTGATGGAAAACCAACTCACAAAAATGATCACTGGCCACATTGAGGAGGGAAAACCTACATCCAACCTGACTTGCTTCTGAAGGTACTCAAGAACCTTTCTTTTTCCATATTTTCTTATTCATTTGAAATTGGTTAAAGGAAAGTTTTGTCAATGTAACCTGACCTGGTAAAACGACAAGACGGAAGAGCCAGAGAATCAGAGCCTGGATTTTGGCAATCTTTTGAAGGAGTGAGGAAACCACGATTGGACACCATCCACTTGGATTCCCTATTCTTCTTATTTTAAGCAAACAGCGTGCTGTTCTCTTTTTGAGCCATATGAGGTAGTTATGTTTGTATCCCAGCCAACAAAGTTCACATTCTTATGTTCTTCAAAATCCCACATCTTAATACCAACGACAAAACCATTAACAAAGTGAGTACCACATATATGGAACAAATATAATCAAATTACGTCTTCAATACCCTTTATTTTAGTAATTGGGAGAGTACCATCTCTTAAATCAAGAAGAGAACACTTCTATCAACTATTCCTAAATAAAAACGCTATGTGGGATTGATCATCTTCAAAAAGCTTTGCACCATTAGGACACAAAAGAGAGAACAAAGGGCAATATAGTAGTTCCATACACAAACTCGGACAGTCGGACACATATAAATACACCAAAATCAGTTTAATTTAAAACCAGGAGGAGAAGAACAGAGAGAGAGAGAGAGAGAGAGGATCTTCTCTTGCATTTTCCTGTGTTATGATTCTCTGATTCCCTCCAAAAAAAAGGGATCAGAGGATCCTCTTTCTCGCCCCAATTAATCATCTTCGAGCAATTCGGTTGCGGCCATTGTGTTGGTTTCTTGTTTAATTCTTGGTAACGACCAAAAAGTTTTGAACTTTTCAATAAGTAACGCTTTCACAATCTGTGGTTGTTCTAAAGACTCTGACTTTTTTTGGGCTTGGAAAGATTAGAAATTTAGGGGTGCACTCTGAGATGGGTGTTGCACCCAATGAAGGTAAAATGGAGGGTTGGCTTTATCTGATTCGGTTCAACCGGCTTGGGTTGCAATACTCTCGAAAAAGGTACTTTGTCCTTGAGGGAAATTTGCTCAGGAGCTTCAAGTCCAAACCTGGTTCTCAAACGCAGGTAAATTTGCTTACCCTTTTAGTCTCATTGTGATTTTTAATCTCTTGAATGCAAAGAATACATGAGGAACATCAATGTGGTTTTGTTGAATTTTGGACTTTGGGTTTGTGTATGATTTTTTGTTGAATGAGTATTATTTTTCTATTGATTGAAGAAATGGGTTAGCTTTCATCTGTAGTTATGTCATTTATGTGTGTGGTGTACAACTACGTGCTGGCTTTGTTGGATTGAGGCTTAAGTTTTGAGGAATATTGCTGCCTTCATAGTCTTTCATTTACTTGTGTAGTTGATGATATCCTGATTCCTCTCAGCATTACTTGATTTTGTGACGTATGTAAGAACTTTGTTCAGTTGACTATTTGAGAATTGCTCAATGAAAGCTATTCTTTTGTTAGGGAGCGGATAGAAGTGCACTGATAGACAGCTGCATTCGGATCACAGATAACGGAAGAGCAAGCGTTTGTAGAAAAGTAAGAACCTAGAAGACACTAATCTATCACAATCTATGAATTAATCACTTGAAACAGTTACTATTTTTGTGTAGTTATCCTAATATAGTTTCTGGATCATGCAGGCTTTCTTTTTGTTTACGCTATACAACTCTTCCAATCCCAATGACCAGCTTAAGGTGGGTCGCATTTGGATATATGTCATCATGAGTTCCGTTTTTCACTTTAAAGTATATTGTATGTGTAACTGACATTGAAACTTACATAGTTCGGAGCAAGTAGCCCGGAAGATGCAGGAAAATGGATTCATTCACTGCAGGATGCTGCGTTAAAGGTTTCAAGCTCTTAATTTACAAGTGGGATTCCAGAAAGTAGTTTTCTTTTATGAAGTGTGCCTTATGTTTCATATATTTCAGGAGTACCCTAATTCAACAAAAGATTTGGTAGCTTGTCCTTCCGGAAAGAGATGGTCATCTTTGAGGTAAATATGAGTTGCAACCGACATATTTCTTTTCAACTGAACTTACTTTGGTGGAATGCTTTCAACCAAAACAAGTACAATTGAATTCTTCAGAAAGCTGTTCTTCTCCTTTATCTGAAGCATTCAACTGAACTTATTTTGGTTGTCATGTATGCTTTCAAAATCTACTTGGCATCCTCTCTATGTTTGTATCGATATGTTTACTCTTTTATGAACAGTATGGGTGGTTCCGTTAGTGCCTGGAGAACTTCTATTGACTGGACCTTTTGCCCATTGATGCACACTGAAGTTATGACAAGTGATGTTATTGCTCCCTCACCCTGGAAAATATTTGGTTGTCAGAATGGTAAGACTTCTTGTTTTGACACGCATTTTAAGCTTCTGAATCTGTATGTGTGATTTCAAAGGTAATTTCTTACGCAGGATTACGGCTTTTTAAAGAAGCAAAAGATTGGGATTCCCGTGGAAGGGTGAGGTGCTCTTTTAGCATGGTAATTATTGGTTTTATACTTTCTTCTGTCTCTACTCAGCTTAATCATATGCATGCTTCTAATCTTAGCACTGCGATGACCATCCGGCGATAATGGCAGTAGGAGTTGTTGATGGAACTTCAGAGGCCATCTTCCGGACTCTTTTATCTCTAGGTCCCTCGAGATCAGAGTAAGATTGCTGGCATGTTATTTTCCTAAAGTAGAGTTTCATATTTACTGGCATGTTATTAGTAATCAAGGCTGCATTATATATTATAAATAAAAGTACAACAATAAGGTAAAGATTATAATGATGTGATTGTCATAACAATGACCTTGGCAGAGGATTACTTGGGTGCTAAAATATTTTTGACTCATGGTGCAAGTACTAATATTCACTAGGTATTTTTATGTACTTGAAAGAGTTGAATCTAAATCTTGGCTTCCTATGTGCAGCTTACCTTGCTGTTGTTGTAGCTTGTTTCTCTATCTTTCTTTACTTCTTCTCAACTGTTTTGAAACTTACAGAACTCCTTGTTATAATGTCTCACTTTGATGGTATAACATCTCATCTTGACAATGTATTGTTCTAACTCCAAAGGTTGAATTACCAAGTGTCTTGCAGATGGGACTTCTGTTTTTATCGGGGTACCGTGGTTGAGAGCATAGATGGTCATACCGATATTGTTCACCAGCAACTATACAGCGATTGGCTACCTTGGTTAGATCTAGAATCTCACTGAATGGAAGTTACTTTTCTCTGTGTGTGTGTTGTCATTGACACGCAATGGTTTGCAGGGGGATGAAACGAAGAGATCTACTGCTGTGCCGCTATTGGAGAAGAGAGGATGATGGCACATATGGTATGAAATTAATCCGGTAAATATCATGTAGAACATAGAGATGGAGTTTATAATCAGCTTGTCCCTAACTTTATATCCTGGTTTTGTCAGTCATTCTATACCACTCTGTGCATCACAAGAATTGTCAACCAAAGAGAGGCTACGTGCGTGCTTGCCTTAAAAGTAATGTATGCTTTGCGTTGAAGATTATTTTTCTCCAGAGTGCTTTGAATTTGGATGCAAACATGTCATCTTTATCTTTGTATTCTGACATCCATTATAGACTAGTTTCCTACCTAATGAGTACTGAAGAGTACTTCATTTGTTTTAATCTTGCTTTCACCATGATTATCAGCTTGTTCTTGATTATGTGACACACTTTGTTTCTACACAGGAATCTATATGTTAAGATTTGAAGCACTTGCCATGTTTTCTAATGGATACGTACCAAATATTTTTAATAGCTATTGTATCTTGACTCTTCCTAAATCTGTCCAAGACAATGGACTCTTATATCCTTGTTCTTTTATCTTTCCGGGGTAACAGATTAAAGTTGGTTTGCAAAAACCTGTTTTCTGAAATCATTATAAACTTTGAACATGGTAGCAATGCAAAAGTTATTATCTTTGAAATGATAGTCTTTCCTGCATCTGCAACTCAAATCTGTTCCTAAAAGTTCTTTATGAATTTTATTTTGTTATGCATGCAGGTGGAGGATATGTTATAACTCCTGTGAACTATGGGAAACAATCACTGGTGAGACACATGCTTGCTATTGATTGGAAATTCTGGAAATTGTATCTCCGTCCTTCATCTGCAAGATCCATTACCATCAGGATGCTTGAAAGAGTTGCTGGTACCCCTTCATTACGTGCTTAGAGTTGCATGTTTCTCTTCCCTTCCTATGTTTAAATGTTGTATATCTCATAAGCTTCATTTCTCTTTACTTTCAGCATTAAGAGAGCTGTTCGGAGCCAAAGCTGGAAATTATTCCTCTGATTTCCTATCCAAAGTGGTGTCAAGAGAAATTGGATTAGCTCATAGTGAAACAGAGACAAGTAACACAGAAACTAACAGCTCTGAAGAAGTAAAGAAGAAAGAAGGGGTTGATCTCTCGGAGGATGAAGTGGAAAAGCCAGGTCGTGCTAGTTTGAAGGGAATGCATGATTCTGCAGACAAGTTCTATGATGTTCCTGAACCGACTGAGTATGACCATTTTGAGAATGAGTGGCCTTCGCAGTTGAGCACGGAGCAGCACTCCATGGTACTTATTTGATCCCAAGACTTATATCTTATATATCATGTTTAACGCAATCTTGAGACTTAGTCTGTGCTTCAATTGCATCTATGAGTATTATCGTATATATGTCCTAAAGTATGTAGTTGTGGAATATACAAGGTCATTTTAATTCTTTGACAGTCTCCTCAATGCTTTGGATATGCAGAACACATCCCAGCCCAAAATGTCCACTGTGAAAAAATTTCATGAACTTAGAGGTCAGTTTGTCATGTCCCACTTCACTCCGGGGTGGAAATTGATGTCGATATTTGCTATATTCTCATCAATGTTTTTAAGCTACAGTTCAGAAGAAGGGTTATGTGGACTTACAAGAGGTGACTAAGGAAGATAACAACTATTTCCCATATGGAGGAACACTTCAAAAGGACCCAAGTTGTACATTACCTTGCAGCTGGGGAGCAGCTGATCCTTCTTCGTTTTTGATTCGTGGGCCAAATTATTTACAAGATCTTGAGAAGGTAATATCAGTTTTTGTACTTCCTGATTATGAGAAAACAAGAGATCAAATACACCTTAGATTCTCAATAGTCCTCGAATATGCATGCAGTGTAAATTTGACTTCCTCTGGATAGTTTATTTATGAAACATTCAAAACTTTAGATAGCATTTTGTGTTCTGGGATTGAATATTTTGATGTTTGCTATTTCTTATTTCTGAACCGAGTATCTTTATTCCAGATCAAGGCAAAAAGCACCACAATGCAACTGGTTGGAGTAGATTGGCTAAGATCTGACAAGAGAGAAGATGATCTTAGCAGACGTTTTGGTGGTCTTGTTCAGGTTTGGTCTATAATAATCTCTATAGTTTTGGAGTATTTCAAGTATGTAAAAATTATATCTTTGACAATCTGAACCTACATAGCTAGTTAGAATATTCAGAGTTACTTTGTAAGAAAAAATAGTAAAAAATTATAACAAACTACTGAATGCATGCAGAATTATGCAGACCAAGGTGGACCAGAATTCTTCTTTGTTGTTAATATACAGGTAAGTTTTAGTCAAATAGAAACATGATTAATCGAGATGCGGAATTCTTACTTCAAATGTATTCTGAATTAGGTCCCCGGCACAACCATGTATACATTGGCATTTTATTACCTGTTGAAAACTCCTTTGGAGGACAACCCTTTACTGCATAGCTTTGTCAATGGAGATGATGCTTACAGGAATTCGAGATTCAAGCTAATACCTTATATTTCTAAGGTCAGTAGCAAGTCCGTTTGATAAACGAGTATATGAAGGTCGATTAAGTACTTTTTTATAATTGACATTGCTCGAGTTGTTTTCACAGGGTTCATGGATAGTCAAGCAGAGTGTTGGAAAGAAAGCCTGCTTGGTAGGTCAAGCACTTGAAGTGCATTATTTCCGCGGAAATAACTATTTGGAGGTAAGCTACCAAATCCTTCATTTTAAGTGAGAATCTGAACTTACATATGGTTCTAACCTTTAAACTTCTGTTGCTAGCTTATGATTGACGTCGGGTCTTCAACAGTAGCAAGAGGGGTAGTTAATCTTGTGCTGGGGTACCTAAAAAATTTGGTCATTGAAATGGCGTTCCTGATACAGGTAACAATAGTGATGGCACAAGTTATATGTACACAGAAGAAAAGTAGCTTAATAGTGTTTTACGTGGATAGCTGGCAATAATATATCATGTCAATATACTTCATGAAACAATTGCCGTAATTTAATCTACCCTTAATCTAACGAAGAAATGCTTTTGCAGGGCAACACAGAAAAGGAACTTCCAGAAGTCCTCCTTGGTACATGTAGAATTAACCGTTTGGATGCATCCAAATCAATCCAGGTAAAACCTTGATTTTCACCCAGAAGATCAAGCCAAAATAAAAAGAACATCAGAATACGAATGATATGACTTCCAGCAAGGTAGAAAAATTAATGTAGAGATTGTTACTGAAAAAGAAAAAAGAAAAGAAGGAAAACGTAAACAGAGGTGCTCCATGTTCTGCTATACAAGTGTTTATAGTCATTTTTTTTTTACCTTTGTTTATCCTGTTGATTTAAGCTTTTGATCAATTCTGGAGAGCTAGAGTGATTTATTCTTCGGTTTATCCTTGTTTTTGTAGGTTTCATCAGCTAATGAATTAGCAGCATTTACTTTGTAAATCCTAAATCATAAGAAAAAATCATTAACATCAGTAGAAATTAGATTTACTACTCTACATTGCCTCCAGTACTTTGGATAAAAATTGTGACCAATTCTGTCGATACCATAGTCTACTACACCAAAATCTCTTACCAATCTGGCCCCAAATACTGCACTTTGCTCATGCAGCACCTGCACAAGTCCATGTGATCATTCAAGATGATCTGTATCGCAACAATGTTTTTTTGAATTGCTTACATTTTGGGATTGTATTGTGAGCAAATGGAATGATGCTTGAACAAGAGTCGGAGCTTTAGTCATGATGGAGCTCAAACAAAACTCAAACTTGCCCCATGGGGTACAAACCCAGAGGCTTGTAAAAGGATCATGTTCAACTAACTCCTAAAGCTAATGAGTGCTCAATATATGGCAGTCCATATGATTCCAGTAGGTAACTGTTTTTGTAGAATGTAGCTTAATTGGCTTACAATTTTCGACACGACTAGGGGTGACTGCAAATTTCGACATAAGTACACAATAATCAAACTGATTAGGTTAATGTCAATGATCAAATTACGTAAACTAGGCTACAGATCATTTTTCTTCATAGTTTTGTTCATACCATAACAGCAATTTAAGTTCGGTTTAGAATGTAACCGAAAATTTCTGGTATCTGTTCAAGTAATTAGCCGTTTATACTTGGTAAGTTAACAATTTGTATCATTGATACATGAAATGACACAACACGAACACAATCACAAACACAGTCGATTTAGTAATACTAATACTAATACTAACACAACTCCAAATGAGTTCATAGATGTGTTTGTAAGCGACATACATACGTAGAAAAGAGTCAAAAGACACAGCATGTACACAAAAAAACAAGATGACATGATTGGCGCAAGAGTGAATCAATCATATGAGGAGGAGAAGAATACGTAGTAGGGTTTCTGGGACATGTCATTTCACACACAAGGTCATGTAGTTTTGTTCTTCAGTATATCCAGCCAATGCTACTAGAGATAATATCATGTCAAACCCAGGTTGAGTTAGCATAACTTACTTGCCGACATGTTAAGGAGTCTCGTTACAGTCAACACAGACAGGAAAAGGGAAATGGAAGTCTTAGTCTCTCGTTTAGGGATCACTAACATGCGTACGAAAAAATGATATATACTAATCAAGTGTGACTACGAGTACGTTGTGCTCAGACAAAAATGAGGAGGCCATAAATGGTGTGGGGAAGCAGTTCCATGCTGTGTAAGCTAAATTATACCAATGGAGTATGATACCACCTGATACCCCTGCTCCCCAGCCAGGCCATGGCCAATGAGAGAGGAGTGGGATGCCACTCTCTCTTAGAGAACCGGCCTTTACGGTTGTGGACTGGAATTTAAGCCTGTTCCATATCACACCATATGAATTTTGATTCTTGAATATGAGCCTCAAGCTATCCGATTATGAAACTTTGTTCGATTCAAGTGTGTTAAGTATCTCACATATTGTGCTCATTTTTCTCTGGAAAGTGATCAAATGGTATGTGAAAAATGTTCCAATTGAGGCTCTCCCGTGGCACGTGGTGACAATCAAAGACTTTGGTTTTAATTTCCATTTTTTCAAACTAATTTGGGCGGATATTTTTAAATTTTTACTAGTTTCTGACCAAAATGGCTCTCTCACATGTAAGCATCGCTTTCAAGTCTCTATTCCCGGCGCGTATAACGCTCAGTCCCCCTCTATAATATTGTCCACATCACCATCACCCCATCACGGCTTTAAGCAGATACTCCTTTTTTCTTTTTCTTTTTTCAGCTCGAAAATTTATTGATTAGATTAAGGGTGAAATTAAGTACAAACTTCAACTAAAGAGAACAAACCAAAATAAAAAGTAAAACGAGATTAAAAAGTACAAATATTGGTAATCATAACAAATCAACGAAACCGATACCGAATTCGGGGTGAAAGATCAGTTGCAATGACATGCTTCAAAAAGGGAAAGGGAATAAGGGATCTCAGAAAGAAAACAGGTCGAGAGCCGACAGTTCCGAGACCAACATTGATGGATCGGTGAAGTTGGGACAGAAGGTGGTGCGGAGGCACTCCGGCCAAGTAAAAAGTATCATACGGGACATAGTCTCTGTTCTGTGGGGAGAGTGGTCATTGGTGCCATAAGAAGTGAAGAACATGGTGAACAACGCTATGTCGGTGAGTTAGTTAGATATTCATTATGTATGTCTACCTATATTAATTAAGTCCTAATAAATATATATTACCATAAATAGGTACATTGCAGGTGCGGTTCCATGTTCCGGAGAACTTTAAATCCACCTGGGCAAATGAGGTTCAAGGAAAAAGGTAATGAGAGTTATATAATATATATATATATATTGAGATATTATGTTGATCATGTATAGTCATTTTCTAACATTTGTATTGCATATATAGGTACAAGGAGTGGAAAACTAAGTTGTGCTCGCACTGATGGACGCATGGCAATGGCCGTTCGGGTACCCCCCCCCCCCCCCCTCGAGTTTATGTATAGAGAGTACAAGTGGCAGTGGCTTCTAATCCACTTCAACAACCGACAATTTGAGGTATATATGTAACATCATATTTGTGTTTACTTGTATCATATTTGGCGAAAATAGTTTTCTAATATTTTTTTAATTAATATATGTTTATCCACGAAGGCCATTTATAAAATAAATGCGGCGAATCGGGGAAAAAATATGAGTAATCATCATGCCGGTTCTAGATCTTTTGCGAGTTATATGGATGAGGCGGCCAACCAACACTCTAAAGTCAACCGGTTCGCGTATACGCTCGAAAAAACATATCCTCAGTCCCCCGAAGATATTGTAACTCTTATGCCCTTATAACTTAACATAATTATTTATATATGTATTTTCTCTAACTTTATTTTATGTACGTTTACTAATATGTTATTTTGTTTTCCTTGTCAATTAGGCAAAAGTGCAGGAAATGACTGAGGAAGTGTTGACTCAGATCGTGAAGGAGCAATGGCCTGAGACCCAGGATGAGAACCTCCCCTAGAACATCTCTCAGACTGATCAATCTGATGTGACAGTCGGGGCGAGGATCATGGCTAACGCTTTCCCCCACGAAGGAGCAATTACTACTGCAGGGGTCTAGGACAGCTCAGCGATGGGGTGTTGAAGAAGACGCTCGGTTTCACACGCAAGTCGGGATCTTCCAAGGTTGCTCAGCTATAGGAGCACCTGCAAAGGCAGGCGATGGAGCATCAGAGATAGCAGGAAGAGACTGAGAGACGGATGGCCGCCCAGCAGGCTCAGATGGAGGAGATGCAAGCTCAGATGGCTTCCTATTTTTAGGCAATGAATGCACAACTTCAGGCACAAGGAATTCAGGTCTCAGCCCCACCTCCGTTTCCATTTGTCCAGCCCCCTTTCGATGCTCCACATCAGTAGGAGGATCAACAAGATGATGGTAGTACCCCTTCTATTTTTCATAACATAGAATTGGATAACTCTTAGTTTATGTATTTTTCGGGATAAATAGGATGTATCATACGCTTAAGTTTCATTATTAATTTGTGTTTTGTTGGTGAATATGTGTTTTATTTTCATTTTGTGTTGTTGGCTATTGTGGAAATAAAATTTTGGAATTTGCAAGTTATGGAAATAGAAATCCATAATCTGCAGTTTTTTCCTCTTCATAAATCAGTACTTTAGCCGACGACTTTAGTCACTGTCGTCGGCTATAGTGCTCACTATAGCGAGCACTATAGCCGACAAGTTGCATACTATAGCCGACGACAGTAAAAAACTATAGCCGACGATAGTCTTTCACAGTCGTCGGCTATAGTATATCCAGGTCAACCATATTGACCGAAGGGGTCGTCGGCAAAAGTCACAAACTTACACTGATGACTTTTTTTGTCGTCAGTGATAGTCCAAACTATAGCCGACGACGTGTACAATTGTCGTCGGCTATAGTTTAGCCGACAACGTTCTCCCGACGACACTATAGTTGACGACTATTTGTCGGCGTTTATTATAGCCGACGACAAAGGCTAACAGGCCAACGATTTTTGGTCGTCAACTATAGTTTGTTTTCTGATAATGAACATTTATATTAACTTTAACCCAATTGAGACAAGGAACTTTCCAAAGTACTGAAATAAAGTAGATACTCCTCCTTTAAATGGCTTTTTTTCATTTCATTCGGGAAAAACATGAAAATCGAATGTAAAGTATCTAGTATAAATGATGTGAACTTAGTCTATGATAAACTGGTCTCAAATTCATCGTCCACATCATATTGACAGTGGATGATTGTTGTTATTTTTTGAAATATTATCGTGGTTCAAAATGTGCCGAATTCATTTGAGAAATTTTCGTATCCATCATTTGTAGGTCCTGATCGATCTGAACATTCTACCTAACTGCTAGAAATGTGCTGGATAGTCATTATTACATCTGCAATGCTATGAATATTACATCGTGAAAACATTTGTTAACGTCAGAATATATATATATATATTATACATTCCACAATTTTCAAAAATAATTAAAATTTTGTATCCACGTGGTGAGAGCCCATGTGGTCATATTCCAGCACATTTCTACCAGTTAGCTAGAATATTTAGATCGATCGGGACCTGAATTATTGGCCTTATTATTTTAGCTTTGATTTGATCTGCAACGTATTAGATTGCTATATTATCTGACAAAATTGTCCATAACTTGGCAATGACTCTATCATGATCTGACAAAATGGGTTTTTGTTCATGTTATAATGTAAGACTTGTGAGGAGGAGGTAGTGAAGTAGTAGGAAAGAGAGAGATAGAGTGAGAGGAGGAAGCACACTACCAGCTCTTAGTTTATGTTTCTGTCGTGCTAGCTTATGATCGATCTACAAGTCCCCCCATTGACTTGTTTTTGTACTCTTGGATGTTGGTGATTTTTGAAGCAGGTTGGGATAGAGTAATGGATCAAGATTAGAGCAAGGGAGTTAAAAATTGAGGACAACCAAAACAACTCTGTCCTAAAGATGTCTTATCTTGAGGATATTGTGCCTCACGAGAATCCCAATACGTGGAAGAACATGGTATTGTTCAATGTCTATCTCACTATCTATTTTCATTTTTCTATGTCTATCTTATCATTAATCTCAATATAAGTTACATGTAGCACAAATTTTCAAATTTTATTAGTTACGCCAATGCGAAATGGGAGACTAGGATCTAAGTGAAGATATCAAGTTAATAAAAGTGCAACAAAATGAAGATAAACTACTCGGATTTAAAGAAAATATAAACTTAACCATATACAAAAGTATTGAGCAATTTATACAATTATTCCCAATTGTAGCCAAAACGGTCATTTGACGTAAGTCGGCCTTTGTCAATGACTATATAACTATACAAATGTAGATTAACATTCTTTTGTTCGACATTACAATCTTAAGGAATAGGGCCAAACTATACGATCTTTTTTGAAACAAAAAATACAATATAATTAAATACAATATCTGTATTTTCATATTCAATCAACACTTTATATATGTTCAAGAAGTCAATAAGAATTGCCATGCATCTTGATAATCCTGTTAACAAGAGCAACTTTTGTTTTTGTCCGTAGAACTGTGTCTACCATTATAGTACATAACACATACTCTGTAACGTATTTAAAATATTCTATGTACTACGTCGTTTATTGATGAAGTTGTACGTAAGAGTATGAGTGTAGACTACCCAAATGAAACCAAGATCTAAGACACTATACCTCACCATTATCAGAGAGATGATTAAGCATATACAATCAATTATTGTCTGGTCCCAAAATAGGCTTCTTCGATACGAAGACTACTAGTTTGCCATGGAACACATATTCAACCTTCTTAAGTGTAAAATTCGAGTGTAAATAAACATATTTCACCACGGTAAAAGATTATAACCGTTATTGTAAAGTTGTCACAAAATCCAAAATATACGCACCGACGCGCTTGTGCGTGTAAGTAAACATATTTACCTTTCCTAACCGATAACCCAGAACATCAGTGACCCATCCCTCCCGGTCATCCAGCTCTGCAGAACGACTGTCAGCACCGACACGCTAAACTCATACCGGATATTTTTTTGTTGGGGTGTTGTTATTAATTTAAAAATAGAAACATGTCCGTATGGTACCAATGTGCTTTCGTCTTCGTTAGTTTCTGATTAGTCTGGAGATGGCGGCCAGTTCCTTCTTGGGATTCGAGCAAAGAATGAAAGTACAAGGACTGAATGGAGGGAGTGGTTAGCTGCAGTCCGGCGCAGGGTAATACGGTGGGTGAGGAAAATAAATGCATTGATTGGTGCAACATGAGGAACCACTACTCCATTTTGTTCTGCATGTGACTTACAGCCAAAGAGAAGGGTTCTTGCACTTTCCTAAAATATCTCTTTCGCCCTGCAACATAAAATATTCTTAAAAATAAGACAAAAATCTTATCGCTCACGTATATTAGACACTTTGATCAATTTTTTTTTAAAATTATAATTTTGGTTATTTAAATTTAACTAAATAGACATTTTGGTCACTTAACTTTTAAAAGTATAACTTTAGTCACTCAATTTTATGAGAGTGAGAGTGACAAAAGTTATAGTTTCAAAAGTTGAGTGACCAAAGTATCATTTTTATCAAACTTAAGTGTGACCAAAGTTATAGTTTCAAAAGTTAAGTGACTAATGTGTCTAACTCACTAAACATAAGTGTCTATTTTAAGTTTTTTGTCTAAAAATAAATAAATAAAATAATGTTCTTTAAAAAAATGAGGATATTTTGTTGCTTAAATTTTCTAAGTAATAAAATACTTTCTATAAATTTAATGAAATACTTTGTTCTCTGAAGAAAATGAGGATATATGCTGTATTCATAAAAAAGTAGTTCTATTTTCCGAAGAAAAATGAATATTTGTTTTCTTATCATATTATTTGTACTGAATGCGGAGAATAGTGACCATTTTCAATAATTTTCATATATATTACAAAACACCATGTTTTCGATTCTTCTATGGACTGACAAATTCAAAACATGCTCAGATTGGATAAATAAAAGAGAAGCATTTTGAGAATCCAATTGGTTTTGTTTTTTTGGGAAAGAAAATAGTACTATTCCCCCAAGATTGTGCACTGATTCTAGGACTAAAATTCTAAAAACACTCACATGGTGGCCCTCATCGCATCTTTTCATCGGCAAACTATCCTGCTCATATATATATATTCCTGAAAACAGAAAATTAAAAATATTTCACTCCGAACGGCTTTCTCTCGTGTGATATTTACCCCATTCTCTTGTGTTCTTCTTCCTAAACCGTTTGATCCTTTTGCTTATTGACATTCATGTGGTGGTTGATTCATTATGTTGTGATCAGTTGGAAAAAATAGGTGTTTTAACACTATTTTAACTAACTATTTTGAGACAATTAAATTAAGATATTTACTTGTTCAAATTGTTAAATGGATGAATGAGAAATTATCACTTAAAACAAGCTAAATGCTTTCGAATTGCCAATTAAATTATTTATGACGGCTAATAAACCTTAGTAATGGCAAACGATTGAATAACGAACTAAATGGTTTGTAACAGTTTTGTAACCGCTCATAAACCTTGGTTATGATATACAATTGAAGCATACTAAATAGATTATTTTGTAACCATTCGTAAACATTATTGACGACAAATTAAATATCTTGTAACTGTCAATTGATGGCGAGTTTAATGATCAGAAACGGTTTTGGTATTAACTCAACAATAAGTGGCTTGTCCTCAATGAAGCCTATAAAAAACGACATTCTTCTTCTCATTTCATGGATTCAATCGATCCCATCAAAATCAATCTCATATCCTCTTCTGATCTCTTCTCTCCCAAAGAATTTCGGTGGTAGAGTAAGGTACTGTTCAGTTCGACGAGAATTTCTTGTGCTGCGGTACAAAACTTTGAAGTTATTTTATCCTGGGAGAACAACGTCATACAAGCCCGTAGGCTGCGTAAAAGTTCTTAAGGAGAGCGTGTGATATACGTGATTCAAATTAGTTAATCTTCTTCAATTTGTTCTTTGTTCATTCATTTGTATTTTACTAATTAATTAATTAATATTTTAATATTTATTACTTTAATATCACTAATTTTTTTCTACAGGATCCACGTAATGCGGTCTATCCGAACGCAATACATCAGCAAGTAGTTGACGGTGATAACGTGAAGAGGGAGGGGCGGGTCCCATCCTAACATGCTCGCTCGCACGTCACATATGATAAGATTGTTTTCAGTATGTGATGACTCTCATCTCCTCAGTCGCTTCTTCTCCCCCCGCGTGTCACGCCGGGCACAGTTCAGGCAGGCACGGAGGCAAGTGAGGGCCAGGATGGGCCTGGGCCCCCCCCCCCTCAATTTTTGTGGAAAAAAATTAGTATATTATTATATAATATAAATATTATAATTTATTTGAAGTATATCTAAACTTCAATTACGCGTATGAGTGCATGATTAATTCAAATCTGACGACTTTGTAAGAATATTATTATATATTATTTCAATAATGAAGTCCAAATATTAAGTCAATTAGGATTTAATCTCTTACTAGGTTTAGGATTTTTTGGTATTTTTTTTTTATAAAAGCTCTATTGTTCCTGAGATTAAAATACAATCATTATTATTAAGTTGATTAGATATGGAGAGATACTTTAAAAAACAAATCATCTTCTTCTACTCCAACATCAGATGAGCAGCCACCTACGAAAATTCAAAAGAAGAATAGTAACAATATGAAAAAGTCTTGTGCTAGAGATATTACTAGAAAAGTATCCATCGGATCCCGCTAAACGCCCGCTAATTTCAAGTTATCATCCTAACATTCAAGAAGAAGTTCGAAGATATTATCTACAACAAGGCCCTTATCGACCTAAACATCATGTTTTTTCTTTCACGGAATTTGGAGAAAAGAAAAGAAGGTTTATTTGTGATTGGTTTATTGAATTTTTATATTGGTTAGAGTATAGTATTAAAGAGGATGTTGTATTTTGTTTATGTTGTTATCTTTTCAAACCAGTTATTGGAGAACAAGGCGGTGGTGAAACTTTTGTTGGTGCTGGTCATAGATTCAGTAATTGGAAGAAGAAGCAAACGCTAATATCACATTTGGGAGGATCAAATATTACTCATAATCAAGCTGCGAGTAATTGTGATGCTTTGTCAAAACAAAAACAAAACATTGAGACTGTTTTGGCAAAATATACAGATCAAGATCGAATTGACTATCCTAACCGAGACTATTTTTTAAGTTTTTCATTTAGGCCCCCCCTAACCGAGAATTTTGACTCCGCCCCTGAGTCCAGGTGATAGTGAATTTACGTTTTTGACCCTATTGACGAGTAATGCGAAACGGAGATTGGAAGAGTAGATGTGTCATAAAAGGAACAAAGAAGGTTCCGCAGTCGTTTTTCCTAGTTTACCATGGAAGACAACTAACATCTTAACATGAAACACTTCAAGAATATATCCCAGGCTTGTTTGGCACTTTGGCGCGTGAATGACCGACTAAACTGTTTGGCAAAAGGTTTATTTCCGATCTTAGTAATGTGGACTTGTGATCGATCACATAGAAATCTATCCATATAAATAGATTTTAGCTTCCTGAATAAGCGATTATCGTTATGTCAAGACCTCATGAAAGTTGAGTTGTATGACTTGTAAGTGGATTCATGTATTATAATGAAATTATGTGTATACTGTTCTCGTTATATATGTCAAAATTCAAGAGAATTTGATCAAAGTTGTATATATATGCAGTCTCGCAACTACAAATGTCAAACACGGTACACATGTAGATTTAGTCGCCACTAGAAGAGCTTTGTTAGAGTTTTTTCTAAGTTTTGCGAAGCACCCCATCCTTTGTGTAAATTGATGGATATTCTCGTCTGAAATTGTTGAGGCCTCAACAATGATGCTGATGTGCAAGGCCTCCTTTGTGTGCTGCGACAGAAGCGACCTGCCTTTGTTTTCCTTAGTGAGGGTTTGTGCTATTGAAGTATATGAAGTATATGAATTTTGTGCTATTGAAAACTGGATATCTCAATGGAGAGGCTATGGCTAGTGTTGGAAACTCAGGGGGTTTTGTGATGCTATGAAGAGATGGTTTGCGTGTGAAATTCAGGGACAAGACCACAAATTACATTGATTTGGAGGTTTATTGCTCTGAGGGAACCGGTGTTGCATGGAGACTTATTGGCTTCTATGGGAATCCAGTAACGACAGAGCGCTTTCGAAAGCGAGATTTGATCAAAACCTTAAGTGACGAGTGTAGCTTACCTCGTGTGCTTATAGGGGATCTTAATTAGCTGTTGAATGCATCAGAGTAAGATGGAGGTGTAGTACTCATGGAAAACCAAATGCAAGGATTCAGAGATGCCATTGTCTACGCTGATTTAATCGATCTTGGTTTTGTTGGTGCGACATATATATGAAATAAGGGGCTGACGCGTTATAGGCTTGATAGGGCAGTTGCGATGCCCACATGGTCTTATATCTTCCCGGCTTCATGGATGGAGCATCTTAGTCCACTACATGGTGATCATATCCCAATTCTACTGCATCTGCTAGAAACACTGGCTCTTACTGCAACTAGGAAACAACATCGCTTCCGTTTCGAAAGCTATTGGACGGAACACAATGAATGCAAGACGATCATTGAACAATGTTGTAATCGTTCGGTTCAGGGTACACCGACCTATTGTGCCACAAAGAAGATCAAAGCTACCAGGTTTTCTCTTACCTCATGGCAATGTACTACATTTGGTAATCGAAAAAGGGATATATACCAATAGCGTACCAGATTAGAGGAGTTACAACAGGGTTCTCTCTCAGATGCTGCTTAGGCGGAGGGTGTTGTTCTTCATGAAATGCTTGATTCTTTGCTTACAGCGGAACATCTATATTGGAAGCAGCGATCCAAAGTCCAATATATGAAGGAGGGGAAGAAGAATACCAAATATCTTCATCGAACAACCACCAAGCGAAAGAGGAAAAATACTCTCAAAGGAATTTTTGATAGTGTCGAAGTATGGCAGGAAACTGAAGAGGGGATGGATAAGGTAGTGCTTGATTATTTCAATGACATGTTTACTTCCAAACCTGCTGATTTTAGCCGAACGCAAAGGGCTATTGATTTGCTTGAACCAAAAGTTACTGAATCGGATAATGTTATGTTAACGACAGCATACACTGTGAAGGAGATCAAGATAGATCTATTCCAAATGTATCCGACTAAAGTTCCAGGATCGAATGGAATGTCTCCATTGTTCTTTCAAAAGTATTGGGAGACTGTTGGCCCAGATGTTGTGGAAGTGGCTTAGAATTTCCTTCATTCGGGTCAGTTACTTGGCTCTCTTAATTACACTCACATATGTCTGATTTCGAAGGTTAAAAATCCTACTAGAGTTGTCGATTTAAGGCCTACTGCTCTATGTAATGTACTTTATAAGATATGCTCGAAGGTTGTTGCTAATAGGTTGAAGAGACATTTGGATTCCCTGATTTCGCATTTTCAGAGTGCCTTTGTTCCAGGAAGGTTAATTACAGATAATTCTCTAATTGCTAATGAAGTCTCCCACTATATTCACAACTATCAGTCTAGTTCTGAGGGTGTATTCTCACTAAAACTGGATATGAGTAAGGCTTATGATAGAATGGAATGAAATTTTCTCAAAGCAGTTCTTCTTTGATTGGGCTTTCAAGAGCAATGGATTCAGGTTGTTATGCAGTGTGTGTCAACGGTGAAATATTTTTTCTCTTGAATCGCTCTCCTAAAGGTCTGTTAAAACCATCCAGGGGTTTACGTCAAGGTGATCCGCTCTTACCCTATCTGTTCTTGTTGTGTACAAAAGTTTTCACGGATTTGCTTGATCAAAAAGCCTCGGTGGGTGCTCTTCAAGGTATTACAATTCGTCTAGGTTCTCCGGTCATTAGACATCTCCTTTTTGCAGATGATAGTTTACTATTTGGTAAGGCATCGGTTTCCAGATGTTTCCATATTAAGGAGGTGTTGAAAGAATATGAAGTTGTGTTGGGGCAGCAAATAAACTTTGAAAAGAGTAGTATAGTTTTCAGCAAGAAAGTTCCAATCGAGATAAAAGAGAGTTTGGTGACTTTCTTGGGAGTGTCCATTGAGAAGAAGCATGAAAATTATCTCGGTTTGCCTACGTAAATAGGGAGGAACAAAGTTGAAACTTTCTCTTACATTAGAGAAAAGCTTAGTAAGAAGCTAGAAGGGTGACAATGAAAGATGCTTAGTGGCGCTGGTAAGGATATTCTCATTCGAGTTTTAGCTCAGTCATTACCAACTTATCCCATGAACTGCTTTCTTCTTCCTTAATCCTTTTGTGATACACTACATCAAATGTGTGCAAAGTTTTGATGGGGAAGCTCTCCGAAAAATGATAAAATTCATTGGCTTTCTTGGGATAAATTATGTTTGCCGAAGGAGGAGGGTGGTATGGGTTTTCGGGACCTTCATGCTCATAATTTAGCACTTTTATCCAAACAGGGATGGCGATAGCTAAAATTTCCTAACTCACTTGTTGCTAAACTTTATAAAGCATGTTATTATCTTGACTGCTATTTTTTGGAGGCTAATACACAAGAATCCAAGTTGGCTTGCTGGAGAGGTATTAGCACGGTAAGGTAAGTGTTGAGGAAGGGTTTGCGACGCCAATTTGGTACATGTAACTCCATTCGAGTTACTAGTGATTTCTAGTTACCCCGGCCATATTCCTATCATCCTTTGGGATGTACGGCTCTTGCAAATACTCGGGTGTGTGACCTAATTACAGAACAAAAGCAGTGGAATGAGATGAAGCTCCAAGAATGGTTTACTAATGAAGATGTAGAATTGATCTTGAGCATTCCTTTAAGCGTGCGACAAATGGAAGATAAATGGATATGGAATCACGATAAGATAGGTTATTTCTTGACAAAGTCTGCCTATAAACTAGCTTGTGAAGCGTTGCACTCGGTCTCCAGCAGTAGCGTCACACCTGGAAAGGTAAAACTTCATATGTAGAAGGCATGTCGATGAGTGCTTCCTACGGTATCCAATCTACTTTCACGACGAGTTCCTATTACATCGGGTTGCCTACTTTGTGGATGTTCGTATGAAGATGTATTGCATGCGGGATGACACTGTTCTTTTACCAAGGAGGTGTTCTTGTAGTTTCCAGCTGTCACTAGGAAACTTATGAGTCCAGCATGTATGATATTTCGGGACTGGATTTTTTCTTGCATCTCACTTTTGTCTACAGAGGAATCGACTCTTTTTCTAGTGCTTTCTTTGTTCATATGGAAGGAACATAATCAACGCTTGTGGAAAGGAAAATCAAAGACACTGATGCAAGTAGGCTTCCAAGCACAATTGTATTTTGCAACCATGTGATCAGTGTTCCAAAAGAAGAAGCACTCAAAGGTATCGAGGCCGAGTACTTTTTGGACTGCACAATCACAAGGTACTCTGAAGCTGAATATAGATGGAGCATTTGCTGCAGATAGTCACAGTGGAGGTCTAGGAAGTGTCCTTCGTGACAATGCAGGGTTAGTTCCGGGAGGCTTTGCCAAATTCCAGCACCATATCTCTACAGCAGAGATGATAAAGCCTTAGATTTTCGAGAGGCTTGTCTTTTTGCAACACAACACAAACTGTCAATGGTAACATTCGAATTTGATTGTCAAACTATTGTGTCTTCAATTGTCAATGATACAGACGATAACTCGGAGCAAGGGAAGGTGATTGATGACATACTGTCATTGCTTCAGTTAGTTCCAGAATGTAAAGTAGTTCATGTTTATAGAGAAACTAATACTTTAGCTCACAATCCAACTTCTTTTAGCTCTATTTATTTTTGTAATCAGGTTTGGCTGAGAGTAACTCCACAAGGCACAAGCGATAGAGACTATCATAACTACAAATTGTACAAACTGATTTCTATGAAATAGAATGCCTCGCGTCTTATTCTCAAAAAAAAATGTGAAACACGTACCCTACGCTACGAATGAATTTAGTTTTTGTTCGAGCTAAACAATTCAAAGACCTTGTTTTGGGGGATCTTGTTGGGAATCAAACGTACATGACAAATAAACGAACTATTTACGCATCTAATCACTCATTGAAGAAAAAAATTAATACATCGTACATGCTCAACTAGTCACTCACCTAGTACTAACGAGGGTGGCAAACCATGTGCATAGCAGCGCCTATGCTTCTCTCTTAGTATCTTCTTACCGACACAATCAGCTGATTAATTAGAGCAACTAGACTGTGTGCGTGACTAGATTATTCCATCAGCAAGCAATTATTTCACTTAATTATAAGACTTACTGTGACAGCAGCGACGACAAACGATCCCCACGACGTCGTGCCGGGAGTAAATCATAAACGTGAACAGAAGCGAGCAGTCAAACCCGAAACGATGAGGTTTCTTGAGTACTCGTGTGTTTGCCAATCGCATGCACGTTTGCTCAAGTTTATTAAAACCCTAATGCATTCTCACATCGTCGGTGCGCGCCACTCATTGCGGGTAGGTTTGGATACGATACAGACACGGTACGTACCTGGGAAATCCTTGTGTTTCCTTATCTTTCAAGGAAATAAATCATGTGGTCAATCAGATTCTAGTTTCTTTTCAAAACCACTGTAGCACTGTTGCTGCAAATAATTGTGTCCCTAAGACATAGTCCGTCTGATTTGTTTAGACATTGATTAAGAAAGGTGTTGGCAATCGCATAGTGAGTTTTAGATTAAAGATAAAAATCTCCTAAAGGTTTCAGGTCGACTTTTTTAAAGCATGATCAACATTTGAGATTTCGTTCCCAAACCCAGTTTAGTACTTTAATAACATCACTTTCAAATAGAACCCTACAACGGTAACCACCCGTTGCTCCCCGTGTACGTTTGGTCCAATCGTATTACTCAAATGCCGTTGTTTATATGATATCAACTATACATGCACTATATTATCTACATTGCATGTATGTAAGTTTATTTTGTCATTTGAGTAGCTCGTCGTGACCTTCATGGTGACTGGACAAAAGGAGAAATGGGTTTTAACCAAATTAACTTTTTGAAAATTTGGAAAAGTGTATCATACGAAATTGATAGTGATACAAGGAGTGTAACCCAAGTTAGTCAAAAGGGAAAAGGGTTCAAAACCCTCTTCTTCTATTTTGTAAACAAAAGAAAACACAAAAAATCCACTATTATCAATTTCAGCATGGAGCACAACCCCTTTTCCATACTGCACTTTCAGTGACAGAGTATTTTGTAAGGGATTGATGCAAAGAGTGGACCTCAAGTTAGTAAAAAAAACCGAGAGAGAGAGATGGTTGCCATTGCAAAGAGTAAGTGAAACAAATCATTGCCATAGGCCCAACTCACACATGCTTCTGTTGTGGAGTCCCTTTTCTTATCCTTTCTCCCCTATATAAAACAAGAATTTCTCTCATATTCAACTCAAAGATTTTAACACTTTTATTTGCTGGTAATGCCATTCCAAATTTAGCTGTGGAGCACTATGTTGTAGATTAACACTTTCATCAGTTTCATGATTCTGGCCAGAATTCCTAATTGGGTTTCACCCTAAAAGCAATAAGCTAAAGACAGCTTGCAGATAGACTACCACTTTGCATAAAGTCCATGCTCTAATGCCATTTAACCAGATAGCCAGTCTTGTATGTGACGGGAAATGGGTCAGAGGACCAGCCTGAAAACATTATGTTCTTCAATTTCAACCCTAGTGGACTTCGAACCCTAAAAACTCCATGGAACACTCAAATAAATCTTCCACTGTTAAATTTACCAGAAGATGACTGGGTTGGCACTGTTTTGGGTCTGGATCCTGAAGCCATTGCTGTCTTTAAGCTGCATTATTGTTAGTATATATTTTTTCTTTTCAACTTTGGGGTAAAAACACGAAGCGACTTCTCTTCGCTGGTCGTAAAAATTCACACCCGCGACTGTATCTCACGTCTAATTATCTACCGTTGATTGAGTCATGCACTCTCCACCCTTTCTGTAGCAGATTCGTACTGCTCAGTGGTGAAGTAATTAAAACGATCGGATGTGTAACTGATAGCCTAGTGTTGGTGCTCTCGCTTGGGTCGGGTTGGGTCGAGTACCTCGGATATCTAGTTATCTACTTTTTTTATCTATGAATCGGTTGAGATGTTGGGAATTAAGAGGTCGGTGCCGGCGATGGCAACGGGGTGATGGCCGGTGGGCGGTGGGTGGGCACTGTACGATTTGCAACAGCAATATTTGGACGAAATCTGCCACGGAGAATACAAAATAACCATGATTAAATCAGCGGTAGAAATTGGGACGTGTGATGCAATCGCGCTAATGTGACTCCACTGCCAGTGGAGAGAAGCCTCTCCGGTGAAAAACACGGGCATCGGAGGAAATGTGACACTAGCTAGTGTACAGAGCATATGAAGTACCTGAGTGTTGCTTACTAGGTATGGGGCTCCAAGTCAGCAACTGGGAATGCCATATATATTACTTAATATATATAAATTTTAGTGTTACATAATTCAAACTATAATGAGGGAGTGATTTTAGGTAGAAATTGCTTATTGTGGTAGTTTTTTTATCCTTCCGTTGAGTGTGAGTTTTAATTAAGAACCATAATAGGAATTGGATGGATTTGGAAGATATGTTGGTTAAGCCAACTTAGAATGATCAGGAGGAGATTGAATGTGTAGGGATATAAAGTTATTGAAGAAGTGGTATTTAAGAGTATTCATTGCATGTGAAGAGCAATTTAACAAGCTAGGCTGCAATTTTATCTGTAAGAGTATGAGGGCAAATTTGAACAATGTACATTTGAAATTTTTTGAGTATTTCTTTTAGTGGAAGCTTATAGATATTATGTTCGCTAATTGGTTAAATCTTCATTTTGTTTACGGTATTATTGTTTTGTTTTTATACCAAAGATAGTGTAATGCTAGAAGCTCGTCCATGTGCATGATATTATAAAGAATATATATACTTTGTCAT
Organism: Geum urbanum; assembly: GCA_946800695.1. NCBI lineage: Eukaryota > Viridiplantae > Streptophyta > Magnoliopsida > Rosales > Rosaceae > Geum > Geum urbanum. The sequence continues at coordinate 31,678,995 of OX327017.1, forward strand.
AAGGGGGCGCATGAGGACTACCGTATTTTTTGTCACATAAATCGTCGTATAGAATGTCCTGCATAATAATAGGAGTATATTTAGCCAAAATTATATTAATCTAGATTATATTATAATAATTAGCCAGGTGTGAAGGATGTTGAGCTGCACCATTTGCCTCTCTAAAACATATAAATATCACTCCCATGTTAGAATTAGAAATAGAACGCAAGAAAACATGACAATCTTCTGACATATCACCAATCTATCAATGATTCTCCTTATTCGCATTCAAAGAATTCACACTCACAACTATAGCATCATCGATCACAAATACAAACACGCGGTTTAATCACGCCAAAAACGGCCACGTTTCTTAGCACGCGTCTAATATACAAAACACATGATATAATCAGAAAAACTACACTCGTATAAAAAATAAAATAACTTTACGGTTTGTGGTTTCTGAATTTTAACAATGAAAGTAATCAACGATCGGTAAAAATTAGACATAACTCTAGATTCTACTACATGAAAAATAAACATTGATCGAGCTATTAACTTATTACTAAACGAGGATTAATACATTTTACTCGCAAAATCAAATCTTAGACAGTATAGTCAAGAGTCAAAACCTATCATTGATTGTTACACCCAGCCAGTAGTAATGTGCCTGGCCAAATCCATTTTGACCCTGGTAAATGCATAAAGAAAATTATTCAAATACCAGAAATTAAAGAAAAGTTGGATAGTTTTCCAATCAAAACCAAACCGAATTCTCACCCAAAACTGAAAAACCTATCTATTTTAAGGGCTCCTACCTTCAGAGTCTTAAGAAAACGAAATGCATGTGCTGTGATGGATATAATGCCAAAAAAGCATCGCAAGTTTTAATGCCTTGCTTTCTTCTGTATATAACGCCCCTAAACGCGTTTTTGAAAAGAAATTAGTCGCGGTTTGGAAGAAAACGGAGGGAAAAAAAACAGCTCATCTACGTGCGTGAGTAAGATTACAGCGTCGGACGTGTTTTTTTTTTACTATTCATTCGGGCATGAAAATAGAGAGAGGATAAATCCAAACAAAGAAAAGTAAAAAGTGAACAGTTCCCCAAGGGACTCCATCTGGACAGTTCCTTGCAGACACCAAACTAGGCCCATCAGAATCAGAATCAGAATCAGAATCAGAATCAGAAGCCTGAAACAGTAAGCACTTTCATTTCTTCTCGTAATCCAACAGTTCTAAACACCACGTCTCGGAGTTTCAAATACTTCATAAACAACGCTGTAAAAAAATTCTCTCACTTTGGTCTTATTCGTTTTCAGTTTTATTTTTGCTTCGCTCGGGAAAAGACAAAAAAAGGTGTGAGGGAGAGCGGTGGCAGACGAGTGTGGGTCCTGTGAAGGCAATGAGAGCATAGGAGCAGAGAGAGAGGGGTCTTCAACATCACGATAGTAAAAGACAGCTAGCAATGAAGGTTGAGGCTCACCTACCATTTACAACCTCACTACACCCTTCTTCCTTTTTAGCACCTTCTCCCTTCTCTTCTTTCTCTCTCCAATTTCAAACCACCCTCACTTCTCTCTCTCTCTCTCTCCTCGAAAACTCAAAACACTTCTCTCCCTCCTCTCTCTCTCTCTCTAAATTGGGTTTTAGTTCAGTAGAACACTAGCTATCACACACCCCCTGCAATTTCGACGGAGTTCGTTTCGTTTTTAGGCGGGAGATACTCTAGTTTCAATTGTACTCAAAGCCTCACAGGTTAGCTTCGCCCTCTCTCTCTCTCTCTCTGCATTGCTCCCTCTGCACAGTTTTAGTATTTCAGTACCGCTTTATTTGCTGCCTTAACGTTTCTCGGAAAATGACGCATTCAGACTCTTTACTTCGCGAAATTCGAACCCGTTCTTCATTTTCTAAACAAAATTCTCATCTTTTATTTCTGAATTTCCATAATTGGAGAAACTGCAATTCGTAATATGCGTTTTTCCGGTGAAAATGAAATTCGCCGGTAGGAGTTTGGGGACCAGCTGGCATGAGCGCCATGTGTGTAGCTTTACTGAAAGCTCTATTTCAACCTTGATTTTCGCACTCTTTTTCTCTCTCTGTTTTCGTCTTTTTCCCCTCTTGAAACTTTTTTATTTTTCAACTCCAATCAGTGCGAATTACGCAAAGTAAATGCTCCGTTTTAACTTTTACTTCTCTACGTTTAATTTCTAACATGCGCCACACGGTAAACGCGCACGTTAGCACACACACACATTGTCACCGCGCTTCTGCCTTCAGAATTTAAAGCGCCGAATTGAACCTCACTCTTTGTTTTTCCTCTTCAGGATCAGAGCTTGAAACGAAAATGATCGGACCGACCGCACCAAGCTTCGTTGACGAGATTGACTGCGGCAGCTTCTTCGACAACATCGATGACCTCATGGAAGACGTCGACTCCGTCCTCGGCCCCGCCGCCGACTGTACCTCCGCCTTCCCTTCCTCCCTCTGGTCCACCGACCTCCACTCCCCCTCCGCCGTAGCGCCGCTCACTCCGGCTCCAGACTCCGCAGTCTTCTCCGGCAACGGCGACTCCGACTTCTCCTCCGAGCTCCCCGTTCCGGTGAGTCACTCATTCACCGTGTGGGTTTCATTTTTCTTCAGTTACAAAATATATATATATATATATATATATATAAAAAAAAAAGTTTCGATCAGTGTCGGTTTCACGGGATTGCCGCGATTGGTGACGTCATAATGTTGAATATATAGGACTTTTTAATTTGAAATTTGGTAAAAAAAAAAAGAATTTAGAAATTGACGTGCCAGGCTGGCAGTACCCGCGTAAAGGTGAGTTAATTGAAGGAGGGTATGGTCTGCATGTTGTGGTGTCATGTGCTGGTTGTTGTCTTGGGATCAGAGTATATTTTTGTCTTTTTGTTTGATTGAGGGAGTGGGTGGGGTAACAAAAAGTAACCGACGGTAAAAAATGTGCAATTGGATTATCAGAATCCCTCTGCGAGTGTAAACAAGTCAAAGTGCGGTTCGACGACGTCGTTTTTTGTGTCGGCAGGACATTATTAATTCATGACGGAATTGCGGGAATGGGAGTGTCATAAGTCACGTGACCTGTCATGTGAGTTTTCATGCATGTTAGAGGCTTAGCTTGAACTGTTGACTCAATTGGGATGGAATGATGGATCAGTTTTAATCATAATAAGAATAATTGTACATGTTTGGAGGTGAATTCTGATTGTTTTGTGTTCAATTGTGTTGCAGTATGAAGAGATGGTTCATTTGGAATGGCTCTCAAACTTTGTCGAAAATTCCGAATACTCTGGTGGAAACCTCACCATCAACAAGCAGCAAGACTCTTCCTTGGTGAACAAGGAGTCCTCCCACCAGCAGTTCCAGACCTCCAGCCCCATTTCAGTCCTTGACAGCAGCAGCTCCTGCTCGGGCGAGAAGAATGTGCTCGAAGGATCCATTGCAGCTCCCGGAAGGCGAGGACGCGCTAGAAGCAAGCGTCCACGCCCTGCTACATTCAACCCTCGCTCCGCGATTCAATTGATTTCCCCTGCTTCCTCTGTTTCGGAGATTGACAACCCTCTGCAGCAGCAGCCGTTGTTTGCCCCTAAGGTGTTTTCGGACTCGGAGAACTTCGCAGAATCTCGCCCTTTTGTGAAGATGCCAAAACAGGCTTCCGGGGAGCAGAAGAAGAAGAAGAGAATCAAGTTGCCCCCTCAGGTTCCAGGGGAGGCAGATGAGAATACCCCCGTGCAGGGATCGATCAGGAAATGCTTGCATTGTGAGATTACCAAGACACCTCAGTGGAGGGCAGGCCCAATGGGGCCGAAAAGCCTTTGCAATGCCTGTGGAGTGCGCTACAAGTCAGGCAGGCTCTTCCCCGAGTACCGCCCTGCAGCCAGTCCAACTTTTGTTCCAGCCTTGCACTCCAATTCTCACAAGAAGGTTATCGAGATGAGATCCAAGGGTGGCGAGATGGTTGCTGTTTCCGACAACAGCATCCCGGAGCTCATTCCAAATACTAACAGCAGCATTACACTGGATTACATGTGAAGGGAGGAAAGACAAGAGTTTAGAGGATAATGTTGTTAGTGCGGAGACATCTTTCGCTCTTCCTCAGTTATGTTATTTGTCTTTCATTGTCATTTCATTCCTTTGTTCATTGGTTTTTTGTACAGGGAGGGGAATGAGGGGGAGAATAGGAGCCATAGATGACCATATATTTAGCTAGTAGAGGAGAAGAGATCAGAGATGGAAGCTTAATGGTAGAAGAGAAAGAGAGAGAAGCCTTTAGTTTTAGTGATGATGATGATGGCTAGTAGGTTCTTTAAGGTTATATTAGGTGTTGTTGAGAGTCTTACTCTGTCTTGTTTCCTGTTGAATTTTTTTTCCTTTTTCTTCCTTTGCAAGGGAATTCTTTTTGCAGTTCATTTGTAGTTGGAGCAATTCTGAAATGAGTACTTGGAATTTGCTATTTCCTTTCGCTCTCTGATCTTTCCGCTTTTCGATTCCTCATATAACTTGCAGCCTAGAATCTAAACTCTACAACCAAGTTTGTGCATATTTCAAATTAGCAAGAGGAACATGAACAATTCAATGAGAATATGCAAGGCACATGGTTCTTCTGGATGGTGACAAACCAAAGCAAATGCGGGTTGGTTGGACTCTAGTTGGGTTTGGAAATTAGTACCTGCAGTCCAATAAACCCCATCACATCTCTACCACTGGAGCCAACCTTCCCCCCTTACTTTTTTATTGTTCATAGGGACCCCTAAAGTCACTGCCCATCAAATGAGTGTGAGAAATGGTCCTGGGGTGATGTTGCAAAATGCTCACTCATCTGTGAAAATGAAATGTTTTTCAGGTCCATTTTCTCTGCAAATTTTAGCTGTAAGAGATTGGAAGCTTTACAATCTATGTGATACCATTGGTGGGGAGGTGTGATTAGCTCTGAGTTGGGCTTTTAGCGTAATATTTTCTCAACGGAGTTTTAAGTATGATTTGAAGGGGGGTTCTTATGACTCCTGAGCTAATATATAAAGGTGGGCAGCAGGCTCCGGTTGCTTAAAAGTTAATGAACCACCATATGATCAAAACAAGAAAAAGTAAGAACAAGTTTGATCAAGAAATACCATTTAAAGGTGTTTTGTATATTATGAATAATGGGTGGATTAAGCAAGCTTCACATGCCCTTCCTGACATAACAAACACTCATCATGTTATGACTTAGGACTTTAATCACTAGTGCTTTAGTAATGTCATTAGTATAGGCGAGTTGCGAGATTGTTAATTAGATGAGCCTCCCAGTGTGACTAGTTTAATTCGGAATGTGACTTTGAGTAGGGTTAAAAGTAGAGTACTACGGATCAGAATTGAAATTGAAATGTAGCCAAGGTCAAGTGTCAAGGGCTTTGGCAACACGTCACAATCTGACCAAACTTAAACCCATGAAAGATCCATTAAAAAAACAAACCCATGAAAGATAAAGAGGAGGTTTGATTTACCTGCAATGATAGTTATAATTAAGGACACATATACCAATCATTCCAGTTAAATGCTTTCATTAAGCTATATGGTCTGGATATCGAATCATATCACATGATAAAATGCAAGTCTTACGTTATGCTCGATTAAGGGTGTGGTCTTCTATTCGTCTGGAAGGAAAAGCTTGGCCAACCTAATTACTCTTCGATTTAAATAAACCTAATTGGGATATGAGTATTGAATTTTCAGTGTGAGAAATGCTAGCTACAGGCATCTCAATTAAGTTTCAAGGATATGAGTTTTGCAGAAAATAGGGCCTAATTTTATATGATGAACTAATTACTGAAAATGTTCCTCAGACAATCTAAATTGGCCATGGGTGGTTTGGACTGGCGCAAAGATTAAATACAGTGCTGCATTGTCAGGCTGCACTTGTTTTTCATGTTCAAGTTCAAAATTTAAAATGTGTTACTGATTGAAATACGAGTTAATCGGAGAAATGCAATCATTCATACATGAGGTGTTTGTTCAAAAATGGACATCATAAAAGAATGCAAGTATATCTTCACCAAGTTAGTTTTTGTTCTAAGATGTTGGTTCTATGATTTCTATCCAAACTTGGTGAAGCCCTAGCTCATTGTGATACGAAATTTGTTGGTTGTATAAGATATTTCTATTCTTGCTCAATGTTAAGAACTATGCTCATAATGTGAATGTGGAAATCAAATTCTTAGATTTTTTATATTATTAAGGCTTAAAATAGTCAATTAAGTTTGATGTATTTAATATTTTGGTCACTTAATTTATGAAATTTTAATTTTGGTTACTCAAGTTTGTCAAAAAGGACACTATGGTTACTCAACTTTTGAAAGTATAATTTTGGTCACTCCTCTCATTAGGGCTAGGAATGAGATGAGTCAGGTCAATTTTTTGCCATCCCTATCTATATTCCGAACAGAACAGGACGGGTCCGACCAATTTCGAGACCCAATTTAAAATGAACATTTAATAGAATATATAACAAAAAAAATCCAAATGAGACGCAACGAACCAAAATTCAGGCTCAATATAACTATATTAGATAAATATAGTTTGATAAGATCAAGAAGTCTACAATTACACAAAATAATACTGTTTCACTTAAAGTTTAATTAAAAGTAGTAAGATTACAAACAATTTTATTTTATATTTAATTGATATATTTGGTTCATATCACAAGTAGTGTAACACTTTGATTGTCGTAAGGTAATTGTATTTTTTTGTTGAATATTGATAATTATTTTATAATTTAATATGTCAACTCTTAATAAAATAAATGATAAAATATACAAAATATATTATACGGGACATGAGGGGTCTATATGGATTTCAAAATCAAGACCCGATCTTGTCCACAAAAAAAAGGGATGGGTCGGGACACTCACTCTTTCTCTGGTTCGAGATTAGTAGAATTCCTACCCAACATTACCCTCTCACGGTCTCCAGCCCTTAAAATTGAGTGACAAAGTTATAATTTCAAAAGTAGAGAGATCAATTTTTTTTAATTGTCAAATTTGAGTGACCAAAATTATAATTTCATAAATTAAGAGACTAAAATATCAAATACACCAAAATTGAGTGACTAGTTAAGATTTTCTTTTGCCTTTCGATAGGCGTCTTCTAAAGTTTTCCAAAGTGTTGAGGCTGGTTATTAAGCTGAAAACCTTGGGCCTAATTCATTTTATTTAAGCTCAGCCCAGTTTAATTAGTTGGGCCTAGATGGTTGTATGAGATTATCACTGCACAACATTCAGCTTAAATACCGTATGGGCCTCGGTTCTATCTATGTCCAGTGTAGAAACATAATGACCTTGATTCTTCAAGCTTGCTAGTCCCATTTTGCAGCCAACTGTTATATCTGTTTCTCTCTGTGGATTTGCTTAATTAGGTAGATTTTATCTCTCTTTCAGCGAGGATCTCACGTACCCACAAAACTAGCTCACCCGTCTGCCAATTGGAATGGTATTGGTTAGATCTTCATCGGACTTGATCATATGGACTTCGTATCGATATGTTATGATCAATCTAGCTTCCAATGCATACATATGACATGAGCCACCAACTACTTACAAATATTGTCTCAGATTGTGATTACCACATATTCCATATGCAAGTGAATAGGTATGAAACCCTGGCTAACTAAGAAGGTTTTAGGCAGATGACATTGATTTAGAACTTGCTGTGGCTAGCAGGCAATGATATTGTTCATATAAACTTTGGTAGTATCAACATCCCCAGCCCTAGCTATATATAGCTACCTCACGTGTTCAGAACTTTCTTCTTTATACCAATGTTTCATAAAAATATATAGACACAGGAAGTCCGAATAAATATTACTCACTAATTAAGTCACCAACTCTATTTTTATTTGAAATGAGGGCTTGCAGCTATCCTTAAGTTTGATTGATTAAACGGTAGAATACAAGAGGAAGACATAAAACTCAAACCCCATAAAAAGATAAACACCCGAAATACTATCAGGCGACTAAACTAAAACATTGTATCATAAACTGCACCATTTAGCAAAGGGTACATCATTGATTACTTCATTTGCTTTACATTTGAGGCGACACAGTACCGGGAAGATAACGCGATTCTGACGACGCATCAATTCACTCTGAACAGCTCCCCAACTATGTTGCCGAACAAAATTTTCGTCGGCACTACATCTCATCCTGCCACTAGGAGGGTGCATCCACTCGATAAACCAAAACCTTCGTAGGACAAACAAGACACAAATGAGCACAATTTAGGACAGGGCCCACATCTTCCAATCTCATACAGATGGCTTATTTTCAACAAAACAAATAAACACGATACATAAAAATAACTAAACTTTAAATAATAGAAGTAAACATAAGTCAAACCTAGGGTTTTTACCCAGGCCATTGTTAGAGCCCAAAACGTAGTCTTGTAGCAGTCCAGCCCACAACAGTCCCCAACATCCACTCTCTATCCCCCACACCGCCTCATGCGCCGTTGTCCTTTGTCGACCTTCCACCAACCACCATATCAGAATAGAGCCTTAAGGGACGACTCCTCATCACCCCACCATAGTCGCCTTCTCCATGACCATCAGAGTACACCAATAGCCAAGCCCCCGAACCCATGATTCGGTGCACTCCAAGCTTTGTAGGCATATGGCCCGTCGTTCCCGACACTCGACCAAGGTGGGTCTGAGACAACAACGACAAAACTAGCCTCCTCCCCTCACCGCTATCCCTCCACCGTCCCTTTCCATTGAACCCACTGCAAACTGTTGGAACCCGAAACTGCCTTCCACTGTGCAAGGACCTCCAATCTCCTCTGACACCCATCACTGGTGCAGAGAACTTTACCCATTCGACTGCACCACAAGGCGCACGCCGACGATGCCAGAGGCTCCAACCACAAAGCCAAGGGCTTCTAGATTATAGAAGGTTACAAACTGATTTTGTGTTATCGGGCGGGGCTCGAGAGTTTTCCTCTGGTAGGTTTTTTTCTGGATTAGCTAAAACCTTAAGTCACTAACATTGCCATTAGACTGAATAATCAAAAACAATATGTTAACTAATCCATTCATACGTACGGTGGTAGCGGTTTGATGTTTGTCAGATTACTCCAATATAAAACCATTCAGCCTAGCTCATTAAGAGCCAAAATTGACCTAATTAATTATTAACCACCACCCTCTTCGATTTAATTAGTTTAATTACGAGACCAAACCTTAGGGATTCGAGTAAACAAACCCAGAGGGAGCGTGGGCGAGAGCAGCGGCCATGGCCACCACCACCGATCCTACCTGATCCAGCGGCATATCAACAGCCGCCGTCTATGTATTGGTGTTGGTTTACCATGTGTGTGGCATTCAATTTTCCATCCATATATGCATGCATGCATGCCATTAGAGATTAATTATTAGTACTCACTATTCACTATAGCTTGGCTTAATTAGCTAGCTTAATGCAACGACATCACTAAATTGAGTAGAAATATAGGCTGGCTTAGCTTCTCAACAACGCCAAGAGGTTAAGGTTAAGTTAAGCCTCGATCCCAAAGCCAAAACATAAAACTAGGTTAATTTTTACTAGCATTGTACCTCAATCCCATCGAAATATATATGCCAATTAAGAACTAGCTTAAGCTATCATTTTGACTAGTTCATCAACTATATATATATATATACACACTCACACGCACTCTAGTGTTATGGCTAGTGAGTGGTGACACTAGAGTACGTATGTATAAGTTGGAGAAAGTTTAATTTCTCCGTCAAATCGGATCATGGGAGATTAGATTAATACAAACAAGTGACGAACAAGTCAACTTAGAAAACTAGCTAAGCCAGCTTAATTATGTTAAGTTCAAATTGTAAGTAGCTATCTAGCTACAAGTCAATGGTGCATTGATTCCTTCGTATGTATGTTTAAGATGTTCTACGTTTTCTTTTTCTTCTAGCTATTGATTCTAGTGATATGTGAAAACATATGTAATCTCAATTTCAATTTCAATTGCAAATACGTTGCGCGCATGCATACAAAAACATACTATATATATAGGAATCTTCTACTCAGGTATACCCGAATGGAAGCATTTTTAGGTAATTAACATTACTTTAACTTTTTAATCATATTTTACTATCTCCATCGTCAAACTACTAGGTTTATATGAGTAGATCATTCATGTAAATTTTCAGTTAAAATAATAGTTAAGGTATCGAACTAATTTAAATCAATTGACGGATCAAATATGTCAAACCTGTGTGAACTTCAATTGCAGTTTTGAATACCTTAACGATCACAATTTTAGCTGAAAATTTACAAGTTTGATCTACACATTCGGATCTAAAATCTGAACGATAGAAATGATAAAATGTGATAAAAAAGTTGACATAATGTCAAATACCTGAAAATACTTCCACTTCTGTAAACCTGAGTGAAAGCTTGTTATATATATATATATATATATATATATAGAGAGAGAGAGAGAGAGAGAGAGAGAGAGAGAGAGAGAGAGAGAGAGAGAGAGAGAGAGAGACACACACACACACACCACCCTTCCACTAAGGTATTTTTTTTTTGAGTCATTTTCAGGTATAGAGTATATATTACACCAACACTATATATATATATATATATATATAGACACACACAACACATTTCCACTAAGGTATACCTTTTTCTGGTCATTTTCAGGTATAGAGTATTACACCAACTTTTCGATCATATTTTATCATCTTCACCATTCGGATCTTAGATCCTAATGTGTAGATCAAGCCTGTAAATTTTTGGCCAAAATGGTGATCGGTAAAGTATTCAAAATTGCAATTGAATTTTATAAATATGAACGGTTCAAGTTTGACAGATTTGGTCCGTCCCTTGATTTAACTTAGTTTGATACCTTAACAATGACCATTTTGGCTGAAAATTTACATGAATGATTTACACATATAGACCTAACAATTAGACGGTAGAGATGGTAAAATATGATCGAAAAATTTGTGTAATGCCCTATACCTGAAAATAACCAAAAATAGATATGCCTTAGTCGAAAGAGCCCCCCTCCCCCCCCCCCCCTCTCTCTCTCTCTCTCTCTCTCTCTATATATATATATATATATATATATATATTAAGGGACGGACCAAATATGTCAAACCTGAATCATTCATACTTATAAACTTTAATTATAGTTTTGAATACCTTAACGATTACAATTTTGACTTTTACAGGAATGATCTACACATGTAGATCTAATAATTGGATGGTGAAGATGTTAAAATATGATCGAAAAGTTTGTATAATGCCCTATCCTTAAAAATGACCAAAAATAAGTATACACACAAACTGACCGTTCACATATGCATCCTTCGCAGGAAATTATCTATTATCAATAAAAATAATTAGTAACCTTTAATTAGGAGAGCCCCAAAGGTAGGTTGGTTAGTTACAAATTAAGAACTTGTGCTTCTGTGGTCTATAATATCCTATCATATTCGTGAAAGGTGCCCGGGCAATTTCAATATTGATGAAGAAACCATGGTTAATGAGATTGAAAATAGATAGCTGGTTGGACCAAATTGGGGTTTGTTTTTCTTGTCATTGCCGGTGCTCGATCTCCAAGTGTTGTCGTGGTCAGATCGGGAAAGGAAGTGTGTACTTCAATTCTCTAGTTCACGAGTCACTTTCTTTGTTCACTTGCTACTAATGCATTAATGCTTTTCTAATAGTCGCGATGATTCTCTGGAATGTTTGCTCAACTTGAGGTTTGTTAGCTCGTGTGGTTTTCAGAGGTACGTAACTCTAAATCGGGTACGTAATACTACATTTTAGTTTTTACAGTTGATCACACTATATATCTTCTCTACTCTCGGTAACTCTAATTTACTTATCATAAAATAGGTAGCTAATGGAGATAACCATGAAATAAGTTGTTGTTCGAAACAAAACAATGATAGAGTTAAATAGACAGCAGCTGCCCTCGCTAATTGGCAATCCATCTAAAAACAACTAGTTCGTAAAAGAATGGTTAACCTTATCACCTTTATTACTTCTTGGTTTGTCTTGAAGAATTGTATATATTCTGATGAGAAAATGGCATCTTGGCCTCCATTTGACCATATCAACTCATTTGCCGAATGGTTTGGCTTTTCTACTATATCGATCTTATTGTCATATTAATTTGTCCCTTGTGTACTTCTGATCGATTTTGCTACGTTAAGTTCTTCTTCTTATAAAAAACCACTTTGATTCGTTGCCGTATATAATCTCCCTATCAATATCATAGTTTTACAAATGATCATCTATTCTGTTTCAAGGATCACAAATTAGCTACACAACCTACATTCCACGGCTTCTCTAATCCATTCGTATTTAGTTGAACTCTACTTTAATATAGAAGAGAGTTAGTATCAAAACCACCGTTTAATTCAGCTAAAAATATACATTAATTGATCAACTAAGTCTAGCTATATACCTTTTTTTAGGTGAAGCGATAGGACACGTTAAGAAACTATACTCGCGTATCAGTAAAATTGAAACTGAAAAGATAAAACGGAAAAAAAAAATGAGGATTGGATTGTTACATTCGCGGGGAATAGTCGTGGTACTCCGTCCTGTGATCAGTGGTGGAACAAAACATGTTGTTCTTCAATATGTTGATTTTTTTTAATCTATACCCATATTTACCGTCACTGAGTCCAAAAATCAAGTACAAAGCGTACTACCATCGCCGCCATATCCTCGCCTTTAGATGATAGAAAACCCAATAAATGAGGGAGCCAACTTTCAACGAGATGCATGCGTCATCCAACCTTGAGTGACAATAGAAAACTCTCCTGGGTCCCAAATCCGGTACCCAATAAAGTCCTTAACTACTAAGGAAATCCAGAGCCCATATCAGGTCTGATCCATAGGCCCAAAGACCTACAAACCCTAACTCGTACGTTGCTGACCTTGCTGACCACGCCTCCAGCTAGCTGCCGCCGTCCAAAGTCGACAGCCGACAACTCCATTGTCCGATCATGCGGCGACCTGCCATGCCGCTTCTTCGCTGAACCTCAGCCCGTCTGGCCATAGAAAAGCCTGGCAGCCATAGTTTTGGAGTCAATTGCCGGCTCAACAATATATGTCTATGTAACCACAAAACTCGAGCAAGTCCCGCCCAAGTCGCCGACAAAAGATGCCATATTAAGTTGTCGGCGACGGTTGAACACCAGCGCCTTGCTACCATGCCACCGTCAGCTTATGCCTCCCAACCATAGCCACCTTCCCATATTTTGTGACGTGCCCGTGCAGACTGTGACCTCCATGTTTCTCCCGACTATGCGTTGTGATCCGACCATGCCCTCACCGGTCGTTGCCCACCAGCAACCTCATTCACGACAGAGGAAAGATCCATCCCGCTTAGTGCCCGTCCAAACGGAGGGCTCGCGCTCTGCACCTGCCACAACCAACTCACCGGACAGATCCTCCGTCATTGGAAGCGAGTTACACACCTCGCTGGGAGGGTTACCGTCGAAGACACTAAATCCATGGAGGCAAACATGGATCTCGTCGAACGCCATACGCGACTGGCGCTCGATATTGACGAATTGACGCGACTAACCACCAAAGCCATTCTCAACATAACTTCTCAATTGAAAACTCTCAACAAACGGCCCCGTACTCAATCCCTAGCGCCATAGGGCTTCCTGGTTTTCCGGGAAATTCGAAGCTAGGGGTTACATCAAAAGACTCTTTTCCTTCAAGAGATATGTAAACTTGGTAACAGGTAGATACCTCTTCGATACCAACTCGTGGGTGATCGAATTCAATGATGTGAATTGTACTATACAAATTCACATGGTACTGTATTTTGTTCCAATCATATCGAGCCAATATGATTGTGTTCTCTTCTTGTTCATTGACAAATAATATGTCAGATAAAAGGAAAAAAAAATGAAATGAATAAGTTTGTCCTCTTATTTGCCCCAGAATTAGCCGTAGCATGCTTGGTTGGCACAGTGGCACACGACAAGATCACCAAGAAATCTGGAACAACCAGTGAAGTGAGTGAAACGCCCTGAATGAATGACTCGGTCCCTCATATATTGACACGTAGGACTTTTAACTAGGATACACTGCATAGTACAAACCAACCTCATGAGTCTACTCAACCCTAGTTACTAAAAGAGAGGAGTTAATTTGTAATGTATAACTAATAGGTATACATTTACCATTCTTTACATTTAGAATAGGTATACATTTAATCTGAGCATACATGAATTTGAAGAATGGTAAAGAATTGTATGCAGCTATGCATAAAGAAATGACGAGAGCGGGAGAGAGAGAAAGGGAATTCACCTGAAATTTGGAAAAGTCACACTTGGACTTTTGCGATCCGAAAACATCGAAAGAAGTACGAAAAACTCTGGAAACTTTTTTTATATGTTTAACAAATAAAAAAGAGGGCTTGTTTCGTAGTGTCCCTTGTCGTCTAAAGCTCTCCCACACTCCAAACACAGTCTGCTCTGGTCGGCAACGAAGCTTTACTCAAGTCAGTCCCTCTCTTTCTCTTTTTAGAGAGTTGTTCGCTTGTTTTTACTTCTTAACGAGAAAGCTTTTGTGTGGTAGAGAACTAAGACAACCACAAACTGACCCTTTTAAACAGTTCACACTCTCACAAAAGTCGCACCAAATCCATCAAGATTCATTCTCCTTTCTTTGGAGTTTGGACTTCGTATTTTACTCTGGACTGCAGTTTTCATCTCTCATATTTCAGTTTCTACAGAGCCTTGCCTTGAATCAGAGGTAATCATCACAGAGTTCTCTTGAACTTTGTTTCTCATGAATCTCAATATTTCTGGTAGTTATTGCTGTTTCCAAATTTGGTTCATGCTTACCCTGGATTTTACCTCTGATGATTAGTTAAAGATTGTAACTTTTTTCTTTGGTTACGGTTAAAGATTGATACTTTTTAGCAGCTAAAGATGTCTTTTGATTGTGGATGCTATAATGAGTTTCTCTTCTGTTCTTTGAAAATTGTTGATTTTAATTTGCTTTTGTTCTTGTGTGATTTTCATGTGTTAACAGCTGTGTTTATACTCTAAAAAGCAATAAGCTTTAAGAGGTTCTCTCTATGCTTGTGTGACACTATGATCACTGTGATGAATTCTGTGAGGGAGTCACCGAGGAACAACAACAACTCAGACAAGGGCTTGGACTCTCAGTTCTGGCATGCCTGTGCTGGTGGCATGGTTCAAATGCCACCTATTCACTCCAAGGTCTACTATTTCCCTCAGGGGCATGCGGAGTATGTCCAAGGGAATGTGGATTTTGGGAATTCTAGAATTCCAGCACGCATACTTTCTCGGATTTCTGCCATAAAGTACATGGCAGATCCTGAAACCGATGAGGTTTATGCGAAAATGAGGCTGATTCCTGTGAGAGAGAGTGGTTTCGATTTTGAGGATGATGGGGTTGTGGGGAATACCAATGGTGTAGGTGAGCATCCGGAGAGACCCACATCATTTGCTAAGACTTTGACTCAATCTGATGCAAACAATGGGGGAGGTTTCTCTGTGCCTCGCTTCTGCGCAGAGACTATCTTCCCGAAATTGGATTACTTGGCTGAGCCTCCGGTTCAGACCATTCTTGCAAAGGATGTGCACGGTGAGGTTTGGAAGTTTAGGCATATCTATAGAGGTACTCCTCGTCGTCACCTTTTGACAACGGGATGGAGTAATTTTGTGAACAATAAGAAGCTTGTTGCTGGGGACTCCATTGTGTTTTTTCGAGCTGATAATGGGGATCTTTGTGTCGGGATTAGAAGGGCTAAAAGGGGTATTGGTGGAGGACCTGAATATCCTTGTGGATGGAATGCACCATCCACAAACTCTTGCTCTCAGTATGGTGGTTATTCTGGATTTTCAAGGGAGAATGGAAATAAGCTGATGGAGAAAAATTCTGGCGGGGCTACAAGGGGAAGAGTGAGGGCTGAACATGTCGTAGAAGCTGCAACTCTTGCTGTCAGTGGCCAGCCGTTTGAGGTTGTGTACTATCCACATGCAAGCACGCCGGAGTTTTGTGTCAAGGCCTCATCTGTGAGAGCTGCGATGCAAATTCGCTGGGAGTCTGGGATTAGGTTCAAAATGCCTTTTGAAACCGAGGATTCTTCTCGGATAAGCTGGTTTATGGGGACTATTTCTTCTTTTCATGTTGCAGATCCCATCCGCTGGCCTGATTCTCCATGGCGCTATCTACAGGTTGGTTACACATAAACTGTTTCTTCCCAAACTATTGATTTGTTGGCAGCTTTAGCATATATGAATATGCATTTTGATTGTGTTTGATTTTATATGCTCTTTAGCATCGTGATTCTGTAAACTAGATCATAGTTTTACACTAGTCTAATACAAATTATAGGTCGCTGTTAGTACACTAAATAATTATCTATTGGCTAAGGACTAAAGTAAAGATCATGTTTTAGGTTGCATGGGATGAACCGGAGCTGCTCCAAAATGTGAGATGTGTTAATCCATGGCTGGTCGAATTGCAATCAAGCATACCGGCCATTGATCTCTCTTCCTTTTCGCCTCCAAGAAAGAAGTTGCGGCTTCAACACAACCCAGACTATCCTCTTATTGGCCAACTTCCAATGCCATCACTCTATGGCAACTTCTTGAACTCCAGCAACCTTTTATGTAACTTATCAGACAACATCCCTGCAGGCATACAGGGAGCCAGGCAACCTCATTTTGGACTATCTTCGTCAAATTTCCTCAAACTTCACCCAAGTCTAACTCCACTTGGTCAAGTTGCCGGCCCTCCTGGAATCCCTGGAGGTAACTTCATGCACATCACTGAAACAAATGACAACATTTCTTGCTGCGTTACCGAGGGTATTCCGTACCACGATTTAAAAAATGATGATGAGACAAAGAGTCCTCATTTCTTGTTGTTTGGTCAGCTCATTGTTACGGGGCAGCAGATGTCAAAGAGCTCATCTGGTGATGATAGTTCATCTGATCCAGATAAAACAGGAAACTCTTCTGATGGCTCTGGTTCTGCACTACATCGCAGTTCAGTGGAGAACTTCTCTGATGGAGGGTCTCCATGTGACAAAAAACGTCAGAATAGTGATCACAACTTGGAGACTGGTCTTTGCAAAGTGTTCATTGAATCAGGGAATGTTGGGACCCTTGATCTCTCGGTCTTTAGATCATACCAAGAATTGTACAGAAAGCTAGCCAACATGTTTGGCAAAGAAAGCTCCGAGCTGCTGAGTAATGTGCTGTACCGGGATGCAGCAGGTGTTGTTAGACACACTGGAGATGAAACCTTCAGGTAAAATTGTTTGTTCCATTACTTAAGAAATCCTCGTCTTTATTTTCTTGGCCTTCCAAGGCACGTTTGAGACCAATTATTCATGATGTTTCGGTTTCTTGGTTGCTTTGGCAGCAACTTTTTGAAGACAGCAAGAGGACTTTACATGGCATGACGCGTACAACTGCAATGCTTGCCTTGGACAACATTGAAACTTGAAGATACCATAGCAGCTTATTTAGTTTATAAACAAACTTCTCTGGTACTTCATCTCTATGGTTCATAGTTAGTAACCAGATCATCTTTCGCGAATTTACGGAGTATTGCAGGATGATTGAGGATTGGCAATTCTCATTTATTAACCTTTTGTAAAGTTGTCATTTCGTACGTTGTCCTTGTTTTCATCTTAAACACTATGTACTCTTGGGAAATCCCACCCCACTAAATTGTGGTTTATTTTAGTTCAGATTGCAGGCTGCTATTTGTCTGGTGTTTTCTCATTTCAAAGTTCGGAAGTTTCCTTTTTTCCCTCACAAATGATATTTCAGTTAAAGTAAAGCACGTTGCAATTGACAATAGCTCTGCGCAGAATGGTTTTCTTGACCCGAAGAGAGCTGCTTTTTATCTGCATTTCATCAAGTTTGCTTTCTTCATGTATCAAGTGGAACACATTACTCATAAAACACTGCAAGAGGCAGGAGAGATCTAAGACAGATATAACAAGGCTATGTACCATACATCGAACAACTGGTAACCGTGAACAATATATATCAAGTTAACAATGTAATCCGATTTAACAAATACTACTGAATCTCTCTAGTGATATTTTCTTGTTTTGTGTTTAGATATTGATTCGGGTCTTGAGGCATTGATGAATCTTTATGGACTCTTGGAAGTTGGATTTGACTGTAAAACGACTAGTTCCATAGTTAATTTTCAACAAGTTTGATCCACTATTATGCTGCAGATGGTGGATTAGAGGATTCTTTGGGATTTGAAATCTCTAAACTCAACCAGCTTCGCCAGTCAAATGGAGCACTTCTGTCCATGATGATGGAATATTTTAAACCGATGGATCAAACAGACAAAGATTCGTGAACCGAGTTTCCACCGTTAGCTAACCACTTTGAATCATTTCATAGTAAAAAAGGAAAGAAAAAGGAACAAGCTTTTTGCTCTACGAAATAATCTAAGATTTGGGTTTGACATTTTGACAAGTCTCTCTCAAAAGCTGTAGAGAAAGACAAAAACAAACTAGTAAGACAGCAAAGATGCAGAGAAGCATCACACATTCTTCCTGCGTGGAATTTGGATCCGTAGCCCCCATTGACAAATCTCAGTGATGAAAGAGGGTTGTCTTGCTCAACAAACTATAAACAAATTAAGGTGACACCAGAAACCAGCTTGGTCAACAAAAATAAGATGAGATTATATTAATTAGATATTGAAAACTGAGAACCTCATTTGGGGAGGGACTACAATGCTCAATGTGTGTTGCATATAATTTAGTGACCAAGATCCACGATTTCCATGGATGTGTTCCCTGTTTTCATTAGTCAACTACATCGATCGGATTTCCGACATGGGTTTTAGCAAAAAAAACTTGTTCCAACCTGTCCTCTATATATATTTTTTTTGGGTTTGATTTTGTAATCACCCGCACGAATTGCCCGGAGCAAAAATGGTTTAAGAACATGGAACATTGATTAGTCCTTAGTCGATCAAATCGTGTCATGGTTGTCTCTGAGTATGCATGCATGTTCATTCCCATGTGCACTAAGTGGACTATATATATATGGATTATGGAGCTGCATTTTTTTTAATTTTTTTAACAAGACGTTTTATCGAAATCAATAACATTATAGGAAAAAGGAAAGAACCCAAATAAAAACAAAAGTAACAACATTATGTTCTAAAAGAGCTAGCTGAACCTAATACTACATGTGAAAATTTCAGCCATATCATTACCAAACTCAAGAGCAACAATATCAGGTAGGGAACTCCATCTCACCGCCCCTTGTTTGTAGCACTAAATTTGGCTAACAAGTCTGCTATTTTGTTACCTTCTCTGTAGGTGTGTTCAACCTGAAATTGAATACTTTGAACAAAATCCATAGCATTCAACTATCTAACTCGAAACCACTAGGGAACTAATTATGGGACATGAAAATACTTCCAAACCAGTGATGAATCAGTCTCTAAACAAAAATGATTCATACTCTTTGCTTGAGCAAAATTAATAGCTTCCAAAGATGCCAAAATTTCCCATCCACTGCTGAATCTACCCTTACTTTGAAAGCAAAAGCACCCCGGAACCTCCCTTCAGGATCTCTCACTATGCCGCCATAACTTGCATTCTCCTCGTCACTAAAAGAGTCATCAACATTGATTTTCAGCCATCCATGTTGAGGGCACTTCCATTTTACAAGACTGTAAATCGGAGCAGTAGCACGTAGAGAAGATAATTGCAAAACTGAATAAATCGAATTAGAAGAACCGGAGACAGTGCACTTCTGAAAAGCCAAACTTGCCGAATCCCAAATGGCCGAGAGGATAAAAACCTTGAAATTATCCAAAGATAAAGCTGCTGAATCAAATTTCATTTTATTCCTCTGGTACCAGACACACCAAAAAATATTACAAACAACAATGATCCATAGCTATTTTGTTGCTTTTGACATCCCAACATGGCGTAAAGATAATAGCTGAGGCAACTCGGAGATACCCGGTAGCTGAAAATTGAATAGGGAAGCTAACCATGACCATACTTGCTGCAATATAGAACATAAGAAAAATAAATGCCCCACATCCTCCACCGCACTTCCACATAAATAACACCGTGAACAGAGTTGTATACCCCTTCTTTGGCTGAAAACATCAATTTTTATTCATGCATGTAAGACCTTCCACGTTGTTACACTCTTTCTGGGCTGGATTGATCTATTCCAGATTAACTTTCCCCATGGAACCACTGATGCCTTATTTTGAAGCTCCTCATAAGCCAAAGAAGAAGTAAGTAACCCTGATGTAGCAGAAGGCCAAACAAGAGCATCCTTCTCATCAAAATGAGGAATACTAACAACTTTAATTAACTCAACAACTTCAGTGAAATAGCTAACAAAATGATCAGGTAGAACCCAGTTCTTTCTCTCAATAAACCTACAGACTTTATCCTTTAAGAGAGGGAACAAATCTGGTTGGATATCATATATCTGGACCAATGACCTGCCTAACCAATTATCACACCAAAAGTTAATTCTTTGACTGTTACCAAGCAACCATTGCACCTTATTAACAAACCTCGGCCATAAACGCTTCAAACCAAGCCAAACAGATGAACGATAATAAGAACTACGAGGTATTAATCCTCGCTTCAAGAATCTAGCTCTCTAGAACTTCACTAACAAGAAAGACCATGTAGCTACATCCCAACAACGCTTCAGAAGAAGAGCCTTATTAAGTGTAACGATATTCTTTATTCCAAGATCTCCATTCTCCACCGGCAAAAAGACTTTCTCCCACGCTAAAAGTGATGTCCCTCTTTTAAGAGGATCACCGGACAGAAGTTCCTCATCCAAGATTGCACTTTTGATAACAATGAAGATGGCCATACATAGACTTGAAAGCTGTAGATGAGCAGACTCTGAAGAACCGAATTGATTAACTGAATATGAGCAGCTTGAGAAAGTTGTTACCAGTCCACACAGAAAGTTTACATCTAACTTTGTCAGCAATACTGCGAAAATATTCATGCTTTGGCTGACCTTTAAAAATAGGCACTCCCAAATAAGTGAAAGGTAAAGAACCCTCTCGAACTCTAAGAACCCACTGAATACTAGCTTGTCTACGCCAGACAAATTTACCAATAAAAAGCCTTGATTCGAATTTATTCACTTGTTGACCTGAATTAGCAGCATATTCCTCCAAGAACTTCATAAGATTTTTTAAACTCCGTGGATTGCTTTGCATGAATACCATAACGTCGTCCACAAATAAAACATGTGAATGAGGATTTACCTTTTTAGGAGCGCAAATACGATTAAGCTTGTCACACCTAACCAAATTTGTCAACCGCCTACTAAGAACTTCCTCTGCCAAACAGAACAAAAGAGGAGAGAACGGATCACCTTGACGAACTCCCCGACTACATGAGAAGTATCCCTTCGGTTAGCCATGGAGCTGCATGGTTTAATCAGCATGTGATATTGTTGTTTCTTGGTGCAAGCCTGCAGCAAATCTGAAAAGAGGCTCAATTGTAAAAGGTGTTTTGGTATTGATTTTGATAGTGAACATAGAAACTATGAAGTTGAATTTCAAGTACTCGGCTACAACTGTGTGATCGATCAGTTAGATATTTTTCATTTGTGTGTATATGCATGCTAAGTTAATCGTCGACGATAATAGTAAATTTGTTGATAAATGTAAAACAAATTTACACCGTTATCCGTGAGGTCTTGAGATAAAGAAGCAAAACTAGAAGGGCAAAGCTAGCTACGATTTCAAGGGATTAAGCATCAAAGAAACAAGGTTCAAACGCATATTTAGTAGAAAATCGGATGAAA
This sequence comes from Geum urbanum, assembly GCA_946800695.1. Lineage (NCBI taxonomy): Eukaryota > Viridiplantae > Streptophyta > Magnoliopsida > Rosales > Rosaceae > Geum > Geum urbanum. The sequence goes on from OX327017.1 coordinate 31,700,845, forward strand.
CTCCAAGGAAACTATCAAAACCAAAATGCTGCATGAACTGCTGAAGACAAGTTCAGCCCAGCCATCCCACATAGGCCTCTCTGACCCAAAAGCAAATGATCGAACCCAAACCCATTTAGAAAAGCACATCATCATCACATTTCATCTTGAATATTAAACATTGATTTGATAATTAAAAGAAAAGAAAAGAAGAAACAAAGTTACGCATAGACGCGGCCAGGTGGCGGTGGCAAAACTATACTCACCAGCTCTTCTTCTTCCACCGGATTCATCCATCTATCGGCTTCTCCGCCTCTCTCTCTCTCTCTGCACACATCACAACTTCACTTTGCTCTTACCAAAAATGGCAGGTAAAAAAGCTCCGTCCTTTTTCTCTGAAATTTCAACTTGTATCATCAAGTCTTCAACTTTCTGTTATCAAACGTGTAGTTGTTCTTTTTCCCAAGTGGTCTGTGATTTAGCTCTACTGATGTTTCGTTATTGATTAGGCAATGTAAAGTTGAATCCTTTGGCTATGAAACTCCGAAATGAATGTTTGGAGGTCAATTCTAGCAGCTAGATTACTCTGCCCACTTTGTTTGTATTGGTAATTGGGTCTTCGCATTCTGGTTTGGACACGAGATTTGGTAATTTAGATCAGAAGTGAACTAATAAGTTTGTAGAGTATAGATAGAGCAATGACATATAGGCATTTTATTGCTCAAGGGTTCGTTATTCAAAGTAGACCTTCACTGTATCAAAGCTTGCAGCTTTTTAATTTTTATAGATAGACAACCTTTATAAGTAATGAACACGACTATTTACACTCGTGTGGAAAGCATCAGCGATAAAGAAATGTATTGATTAATCTTGTATGACCATGAAATCTGATAAAAGTGCAAAACTTCTATGCAGCAATGTCAGGGATGATTGTTGAAAATTTTACTGTCTCACAGTGCTATCAACTAAGTAGGAAGTTCGACAACCAATACCAAAGGGACTATTGTGCCCCTTTTATGCGCAAGATGCTTCCCTCACAGCAGGGGAAGTTAGCATGGACTGCCCTTCCATCCATGCAATTGCGCAACCTATCAAAATTCCAAAGCAGTTTTGTAAAGCGAGGAACTGTTAATTGCAATGGTCTGTTCTAGACTCTTGTTATGCAGGTTGATCTAAGATTAAACATTAGTCATCCAGATTTCTTTTTAAAACACAAATTCTGACCTTTTTGGTCTTTGTGGATTTCATTTACTTGCATTTGTTTCAGTTGTTTCTTGTTTGGCAATATGATTGCTTTGACTATTTGACAGTCTTGGTACCACGTGATAATTTAATTTTGGTGTTCTTCTCACCTTGTCATTGTGGTTGTATAAATTATACCTTGTCAAACTATATATGATGCTTTATAAATTAACTACATAGTGGCTTTCCTTGCAGCTACTGCATCTGCCACTGCAGTGCCATATCTCGAAAAAGCTGATTTTCTGAAGCTTCAGAATGGCAGGTAAGAAGTGATGCCACCATTTTGTGTTTTCAACATGTTCTGAAGTTTGAGTACCTGCAAATTTCTTGCATTCTTATGGTTGGTTTCTGCTAGTACATTCTTTTTTAAGGCTCATCTTTTAGATCTCGCTTGAGTCTCTTTTCTCAAGCTTGTATGGTACATTTCATTCTATAACAAGGGTAAAGAAGGTTCTTTGTTTAATGGCCTGATGCACACATAACAGTGATATTCGAGGTGTTGCTGTTGCTGGGGTTGAAGGAGAACCACTTAATCTGACTGAACCCGTCTCAGAAGCAATTGCAGCTGCTTTTGCTGCATGGTTAGTGGAAAAGAAGAAAGCCAACTCTAAGCGTATGAGAGTTTCAGTTGGTCATGATTCCCGAATATCTGCACAAAAGTTAGAGGTATATCGTCAATGTTACAGGACTTACAGCACTTTTGAGTTTAAGTCTGAATTTATATTATTCTTTGTTATGCAAGAAGTTTGAGATTGTTCAGATTGCTTAGTTAGTTAGCTAGTTCATTATTCTTTATGTGGTGAACTTCTTTTTCGCAACATGTATTAGTAAGTATGCTAATGTTGCTTCGTTTTCTGCTGAATTCTGTAGAACTAAGTTGATGTATTTAATAAAAAAGATGAATGTGCTGTAAACCTATAGATGACAATTGCATTGGAATTACAATGAAATGTAAATGTTGGGATCTTATCACGATTGGATCAGAAGTCATACTTCAGGAACCATATGATAGTGACAACGCGGTTGTGTCATCATATTTGCCTTGTTTGGGTTAAACAGGTCTTTTCTTGTACTTTTTTGGATTAGAATCATGTCTTGTGATTATTTCAGATTACCAATTATGTGAGATACATAAAAGATGGTAGATTTTTTGGACTGATACTAGAAGCCTCTATGTACTGAAAGACCCTAATATTACACTCTATATCTTTAAGAAATCTATTTGAGATTTTTGTTGTACTTTCTTTATTCACAATTTGGTTTTCATTGATCAACTTCCAGGATGCAATTTCACGAGGTATTGCGGGTGCTGGTCTGGATGTTGTTCAATATGGGTGGGTGATGAAGTTCTGTATAATATTGTTGATATATACTGCTGCATATGCCACATTCTGAACCGAAATCATGTTGTATGAAGGTAGTCCTTGGGTTAGCAAAATGTAAAGGAAGGCTGGGGAATAGGGCATTGGTTAGGATGATACCAAATTCAGGGGTTCAATCCCCTCCAGTGCAACTAAAAAATTTGACTTTATAATTGGTGATGCCAGTGTCCGGTTAACCCTTCGATAATCAGATGCATAGATATGAGCGCTATAGCCCTCTAGTTTGGGCTTTTTGAGTCATAGTTGTTCCTGCATGTTCCACTGAATCTTTTTATCCGCTGTACATGTAGATTGGCATCCACACCAGCAATGTTTAATAGTACAATTACCAAAGATGATGGGTTCTTATGTCCTGTCGATGGGGCCATTATGATAACAGGCAAGTCACTCATGTTCCGGCCCAACTATGTGGAATTGTATTGAACCTCGAGTCTTGGTCTTATTACTTGTCCCTTTTTGTGTTCGCTTTTCTTTTTTGTTTCTTTTTGGCAAAGTTTTTACTTTTCTATTGTTATAAGCTTTAGCCCTTAGCAAGTCCTGGCTCTCTTTTTGGAAATGATCTTTTCTGCCATACTGTACTGTTTCAACAGCAAGTCTAACGTACTGTAATGTTTCAACAGCAAGTCATTTGCCTTACAACAGAAATGGATTCAAATTCTTCACAAATGCTGGAGGACTTGGGAAAGTTGACATAAAAAACATACTAGAACGTGCTGCAGACATTTACAATAACTTTACGGTAGAAAATTTGACAAGTTCAAAAGAAAAGGCACTGTCGTCTGTGAGGAGAGTTGATTACATGAGTGTGTATACATCCGATCTTGTAAAGGCAGTTCGCAAAGCTGCAGGAAATATAGGTACCACTTCTATATGATTTTTCAGTATTAAATATCATCTTCTGCCTTTGTGAGATAATCTTAATTGATCTTAGTATCTTCTTCTTTTGCTCTCAGAGAAGCCATTGGAAGGGTTCCATATTGTTGTTGATGCAGGGAATGGAGCAGGAGGATTTTTTGCTGTAATTCTCTATCTCGTGTGTGTGTGTGTGTGTGTGTGTGTGATTAGATGTGCGTATACCTAATTACATATACAGCCCCCTTCTCCTCAGGCATCCTTTTATTTTTGTCCATTTTCAGGTATAGAGCATTACACCAACTTTTAGATCATATTTTAACATCACCACCGTTCTGATTTTAGTTTCTAATGTGTAAATCACTTCTGTAAATTTTCAGCCAAATTGATTATCGTTAAGGCATTCAAAACTGCAATTGAAATTTATAAGTATGAACGGTTCAGGTTTGATAGATTTAGTCCGTCTCTTGATTTAATCTAGTTCGATACCTTAACGATCATCATTTTGGCTGAAAATTTACAGGAATGATTTACTCATATAGTCCTAATAATTGGACGGTGGAGATGTTAAAATGTGATAAAAAAGTTAGTATAATGCCATATACTTGAGAATGGGCAAAAAAAGGGATACCTGAGTGGAAGGGCCTCATTACCTTTATTTGAAATCTTAGTTGAATGTTATCATTGTCAAGCGGCCAATTTTTGTTTAGTCAGTTTGTGCATCTGAATTGATTTAACATTACAGAAATTTTGTGCTGAACTGGCAATTGTTTGATATATATAACGAGCCTCAAGTTGATCATAAGATTTATGTGTCAATGTCAGGCAAAAGTGCTTGAACCTCTTGGGGCAGTCACTTCTGGTAGTCAGTTCTTGGAGCCAGATGGTAATACTGAACTCTAGGCAATTTAATATCTTTTTCTCCATGTCAGATATATTAATTCTTACAACAACTGTTTTCATGTTAGGTATGTTTCCAAATCATATTCCAAACCCAGAGGACAAAACAGCCATGAAAGCTATCACCCAGGCAGTCCTTGATAACAAGGCTGATTTGGGGATCATCTTTGATACAGACGTTGATAGGTAGATCGGTAGTTTTCTTATGACCCATGAATTCAAATTTCATATCTTTTATTTCGACCTTCTGATATTTGCTTTTAGATCTGCTGCTGTGGACTCTACTGGCATGGAGTTGAATCGAAATCGGTTGATTGCCCTGATGTCTGCCATTGTTCTTGAGGAAGTAAGACTTCTTATTGCATCAAGGATCTTGGTTCACAATTATGATTATTATTATTTTATCACCTCTGGTATGTATGACTCAACAACCTTTATTTCGGTTACTTTGTGAAGCATCCTGGAACAACTATTGTTACAGACAGTGTAACTTCAGATGGTCTGACCACATTCATCGTGAATAAACTTGGTATGAGAAGACTGTTAGTGGTGTCCCTTTTTTCTTATCTATTGGATGGATTAGTAATTGCAGATTTCTTGTAGGGGGGAAGCACCATCGTTTCAAAAGAGGCTACAAAAATGTCATTGATGAAGCTATTCGTCTGGTAAGGAAAATATTTAGTTATCTTGTTCATATTGCTTAAGATGATTGACTGAAATGTAGAATGCTTACAGAACTCTGTGGGTGAGGAATCACATCTGGCTATTGAAACTAGTGGACATGGAGCTCTCAAGGAAAACCATTGGCTTGATGATGGTGCATACACCATGGTAGGGTCTACTTTTCTCTAGCTATTACTTTCCATTCGTTGATATATATTTGCTCATCCTTTTCTTTTCTGGAGTACTTGTTTCTGTTGTGTTAATTTTTGGTATCATATCTTTGCAGGTCAAAATTCTAAACAAACTGGCCTCAGCCAGAGCTTCAGGACATAGTGGTGGCAGCAAAGTTTTGACTGATCTTTTAGAAGGTTTGGAGGAACCAGAATTTTCAGTTGAATTGAGATTAAAGATCAATCAAAGTCATCAGGATCTTGAAGGAGGGTATGCCACTGACTGTTTATGTCTGATAAATCAAAGTCAGCAAGTCATCTAGACATGTATACTTTAAGTATCTGATAAATCTGTGCTTCCAGATCTTTCCGTGACTATGGAGAAGCAGTGTTGAAACATTTGGAAAACTACATCAACTTGGATCCAAAGCTTCAAAAGGCCCCTGTTAACTATGAAGGGGTGAATACACTAATGTTAGAACTCCCTTTACTGCCATAATCTTTTAGTTTGTTTCACTCACGTTTCCCATATTTGCTCTTGCAAACAGGTCCGAGTGTCTGGTTATGGTGGGTGGTTTCTTCTTCGACTTTCACTTCATGATCCTGTACTTCCTCTTAACATAGAGGTAAGTTAAATGCTACACTAATGATCTTTTTTCTTTCTTTCTTTTTTATGTTAAATGTGCTGCATCTAAAACAACTTTTACAACAAAGGCACCAAGCAAGAATGATGCTGTATTACTTGGAACTGTTGTTCGTGCTGCGTTGGAGGAGTTCTCGGCTTTGGATACATCTGCTTTAGACAAATTTGTTCAAACATCCTAGCCCTAGGTTGTACAAGTGGGGGGAAGAAGCCTTGGGCAATTTTCATATGTGAATTTCCTTTTTGTAATGGAGTTTTGCTGTTAGGCGCCATAGGGCCTTGAAGAAATCTGTCAAACTAATGACAGACTCATAATTCTACTGTAAAAAGGACCGAGCTTCCCAGTTTCCCAACTCTATTGCCCTGATGTACAAATACATAATAACATGGACTCCTCGGTACTATTTCACGAGAGAATCAGTATCTCATCTTCCATTGTAGTAAATAATAATTCAGTTTGGCTTGAATCTTATGTAGTTCTATTATTTTGGTTTCCATTTTTGCTTCATAGAATCGTCCCAAGTAATATGCACATATGAACATCTAGAAGTTGATTTCTCAATATGTGATTAAGAAATGGGTTTTCTATAAAGTAAAAACATTAGAACTATTCCTCATCTGAAGGTCTTCATTCAAGTCTCTCATTATGCTGCTGACCTATCTTTTATTCGGGGTTGCGCGGAGTCTGGTCGAGTTGTGGAGCATCTCTTATTGTTCACTTGTAAGATTGAACAAAAAGAAAAAACAACAAGAAGAGAATACAGAGAGATTCCAAGATTCTGGTTAAAAACTCATAAACATCGTCTGTAACTGCATAAAAGAAATGTGACAATGTGACCACATCCCTTCAGTGAATTGGACTTGTACAAATGGAGCAGACTTGTACCTTCACAGAATGTGAAGATGCTCCAAATGAGAGTTAAAATACAATTAGCTTTTATACCAAAGAAATAAACAAAGAGTTATTGACAGAGATATTTAACAAGCCATTTTTTTCACCTATATACAACCTATTTTCAAGCACCCCTACTTTTCAGTTTTCACCTTTCTGTTCTCCCTTGTAAATTCTTCATCATGTTTCTAAAATGTCTAACATTCATTAGTGTTGTTCAGAAGCTTCATCATGAAGTTGAATCTAACATCAGGTGAGGTCTTGGGCTGAGGCCAAGTTGCTCCTTCAGGCACCTTAATAGATTTGAAACCTTGACCTCTGTACAGTTTTATGGCTCCAGGATTGTTCAAATCGCAGTGCAATGCAATGGCACGGCAATCCCAGCTTCTCGCTTGAGCTTCTGCCTTTTCTATTAGCCTTTTACCTATTCCTCTTCGTCGAAACTTCTCCCGAACAGCAACGTTTGATACATATGCAATACCAGTCCTTCAATCAAAACATCCATCAAATTATGTACATAAGAATGCATGCCAGACGAACCATTTGATCAAACATTTCTTCATAGTGAACTAATGCTGCTCTTGTATTGCTTATATCCTAATTTGATCTTGAGGGTCACTGCTAAGTCTACAGTACACAGCTAAGCTCTCATCTATATTGTATGGTTGATCTAAGAACTAATGCCGCTTTTGTATTGCAATGGCAAACAAACAAGTTTCATCCACCTTAGCTATGATCTTAACTAGAGTTTCAAAGAGTCAAGAAAGCTACAAAACTTCTTGAAGAATAATGATGCTCACCTTCTCTGACGGAGAGGACCTTTTCTCGGAAGAAAGTCAGCCACAGTATCCACTGTCAATATTCCAGCCACATACCTCTTACTGAGACTGATCTTCCCATCAAGACCAGCAATCTTGAAATTTTCACTCCCAAAGAGGAAAGTCTCATCAGTAGAGTTTCCGATCACCGCTACCAGACAAGTCCTTTTGCAATCACTTGGTAAAGAAAATCCGGCGAGCATTCCTACTATCCGGTCTATCCTTAGCACAAAATCTAAAGGAAAATTATATTCAGGGAAGAAAGAGCTGCAATGAGTCTCAGCAACCTCCCAACAATCCTCTAACCTCGCTTCCCGAACAACAATGTCAGGAGTCACGGTTGGAAACAGATCGGCCACTTGACTGGCTCTGCATACTCCTACACTCAAAAACCAGAACCATCCTCAAACAAAAGGAGGAAAGTGTTGATCCTAATTTAAAATCTTTTTGTTCTTTTAAGTACTAGCTAAGCTTCATTTTCACAAAATGAACATGACCTTCGTATATGCAAAGCTCAGGGTTCTTTCAAAACTACACAAAATACACCAACAATTGGTCATCGACCATATTTAGAGATAGAAAAACCACACTTTGATGGGTATATAACCCAATAAAGTAGAGAACTTGAAGCTGAAATTGACCAAGTACCAAAACGTTCTAATTTCTATCGTAGTATACCAAACTTGCTATCAGATAGTCAAACTCTCAAGATGGTCATCTACCATCTAACCCAATAAAGTAGTCAACTTGAAAATGAAATTGACCAAGTACCCAGATACTCCAACATAAAAACCGAAACAATAAGAGTAAGCAATTGTGAAATAGAAAGCAAAAAACTGAGAGCACCTACCAGATTTGGACAAGGAAGAGAGGAGAGAAAAACTAGAAGTAGATGTTGGAAGAGGGAACTGGTTTGGTCTTTTAAGGTTGAGGAGACTTGTGTTGATGGAGGTTGGGGACATTGAGATTCCCAACGGAACGGTCCGCATATTTTGGAGGTGTCCTGTTCGAGAATCGGGGATTTTCTTTTGTTTCTGGCCCTTGGGGACTTGAAGACTTCCAGGTTCTAAGTGGTTGTTATTGCAAGTGAATCAGTTTTAAACAGCACAACTGCACAAGCAGAGCAACACACTCTAGCGCTAGTTTGACGCTAAAAAAATCAACAATAGTTACATAATTTCCCACGCGTGTAGATTGGAACCGAGTTACTCGTAGGAAATAGTCATCGTGTTTTTCATTTCTTGACATCTCTCTTTGAATCATCCGATGATGTCTGTAGTACACAAGTTGCCCTGTATTGAAGTAAAAGTTGCATCCTTGAATGAATCAACTCTGCAAACTTTAAGCTGCTTATACACAAAACTTTATTGGTTTGTTGAATTTGACATTTCCTGTGTAAGGTAACGTGAAGTAAATGTATATGATACATTCACGTGAAACGAGATAGTATTCAAGGGATCTAGAAGTTAACAGGGAGGCTACTTAAGAATGCAAAGGTGTGGGGAGACGTCGACTTGCCAAACAGCGAACACCAACGAGGGAGCTTTGAAAGAACTCTTTCGACTTTTGGTGTTACAATGTCCAAATCAGTTCTTAACTTGAGAAGGGGAGCTTGCTCGTTTCTCTTCCCGTCGGCCTTGTGAGCCACCTGGGTAGAGTTTTTGGCCCAGAAGAGAGTCAGACTAAACTTCCGAGGTGAATTGTTTCCCCCAGAGAACTGAATAACGTGCCAACCGTCTACACCACTCGCGTAACCAGCTGGTACCAGTTCCTCAGAATTTCCAGCATCTGTGAGCAAAGGTTTCAGTTCTTCAGCTTAGAAATGCTATGTACAATCACAAAACAAAATAAAGGAGAAATGCAAATTATGCACTAGTTAGCGTTGTACCTGTAAATGCAAAATCCTGTATTTCATTGGTATTGATTGCAAGAGTCCACCGTATTGAACCCTTTGTATCAATTAAAACTTGTGTTACCCTGTCGCTACCTTGAGTATCACTCTTCACATCCATTTTGGGAATGTCCGCTTCACTCCATCCACTGTCACTGTCATCCTCGGTCCAACAGCCATATTTTATGGAGAAAGTTACAAAATCAAACACTTGATCTCGACCACATCTGAAACCTTCATTAATTTGTCCAACCTCCTTTGTTAATTTTCCAGGAGTTAAAGAAAACAGAGAGACGTAGGATGTAGGATCCTCAATACTTTTTGTAGTATCTACAACATGCACAACCTGAGGACAATGAATTGTAAATATGAGATGGACTCAAGACCATGAAACGAGAAAAAATATCGGATGGTCAATTAACTGGGACAAACAAAAGTCTGTGGTCCATGGTTTGCCAATGACATCATTACTTGCACAGGTATATATGTGCATACTCCAGTATTAACATACAAACAATATTAGGACTGCAGACCCAATAGGTAGAGTGCTATCAGAGACTTACATTTACAGCTCTAGATGTGTCTTCGGTAAAGGCTGGAACAGTACCAGACAATACAAGAGCAAGCGAGATGCCAAACACCACACAAGTTGAGAGGACAATTAGTCTCTTGGCACCTAGAGAGCAATTGCAATAATGTTGCATAGTTAGTTTGAAACCACCAGATTATTTCTTTAAGAGTTGATTAAACCAACTGGCATCATAAGCGCTTGAGTACAATGTAAATAGCCCACAATTTTGAGGTATACACTATATAGTATATACAAACCTGAAAGATGAATGTATGAAAGAAGATACACCAAAGTCAGGCACGTGACTGCCGCAACAAAAACAGCAAGTATAACATTTCCCAGCCAATCAGGTGTACCACCAGGGTTCCTGAACAATCAATGAAAGGTGAAAGTCTGCTTCTCAATATGAACCAATTTTAAATATCACATTTAAGAAGGTAGCAGGTTGCTGAATCTGCAAATAACTATAAAGAATTTAAAAAATTTATGTCCAAAGACAGCATATGGCTTCAATAAGCACCAAAGACAGCCCACTTTCATTGTGTCCGTATTGCAGTGTACATAATAGAAATTAAATGAAAGCCATGAACAGTACTTGGTTTGTACAGAGATCACACTTAAAGTAAGAAATTAATATAATACATTATACATCACAAATGTCAAAGTGGCTTGCAATGGCTTAGATTTTGTAAGAATACCAAACTTTGACACTACTATAACTAAAACGTAAACCAGTTGGCTTAAGAATAAAGTTTTAGATTAACTAAAGTACAGCATAGAGTACCTATCAAAACGAACCATTGTACCGATTATTGTGCCTGCCACCCTAATGAATACACCAGCTGAAAGTAATATTGGTACAGCTAGTCCTATAAACAGGGTTGCCAGTTTGAGTGACTTCGGTAATCGGGCTGGGCTTAGAGTTGCTTCGAGAAAGCCACCTGGATAGATACCGGTGCATAAGATTAGTTGAAAGAAAACAAGTAGTTATGAGCATGCTTCTCTTTAATGAGCTGTAAACTGGTTAAGAACCATGGTGGGACTACAGTAATTGTTAATATAAACTCACATGCAAATGCTGGAGGAACCAACCAAGCAAGAGCCAGATAAGACGATCCAACTCTGTGATATGTTCCCAAACTGAGGAGGATGAGCCATTGAATTGATCCAGCTTTATAAAGCCATCTTTCTGCCTCTAGTTTAACCAAATCGGCTCGAATAGCAGGTGAGAGTTGTTTTCTGTTGGCGTAAGCATTTGACAGATATGTATGAAGAAAAAGATACCCCAGATATTGACCAGTTATTGCTCCCAGAAGAGCAGGTGCAGCAAATAACCCAATTGCCAGCCATGGGTTTGCGACATATGGCACTGGTGACGACGATATTAGGGGTATGATGAAGGCCACAAGAACTGAGAAGCTTAATGCAAATATCCACATAAGAATAACACTCAAACACGACAAGATCAAGGAAACTGCAGCTGGATAACCGCCCATGAGCAATGATGTAGTCCATATAAGAAGTGATTGTGCTATCACAGAATTATGAAGCATTCTGGCAAAGCGCTGACGGTAGACAATCATGTATGTTCCTTGTGATTATCTCAAAAGTTAGAACCACACTGCACACTTGAACTATCATGGCAGCTGAAAGTCATAAGGATTGCCTGGTTGGATATACAACATCTCAGCAAAAGAAAGAGTGAAGAAGAAATGCAACGTGGAAGTCAGATATCAAAAAAACAAAAAAAAAACATGAATTTTCTGTAGTTATGATGTACCATAATGTCAAAATATATGGCAGCATTCAGGCCCATTTTGTCCTCCTCTTGCATTGTGCTGGCCTTCGGAAGTTGAGAGGATGCAGCAACCCAGAGCAGAAATGCAAGCATATTTTCTCCAAGATGTTGAAGGGACCCCAATTTAAGAAGCTCTAACTTGTCATTCTGCATTATAAGAAAAGTGTAGATTGAAAATTATGAGTTCAGCCTGGAAAGATCAAGTTTAGAATGTGTCTTGCCCCTTGCAGGCAATACTCTTGATTAACATTAATAATTAACCATGGAGGAACACTAAATTTAGAGCCATTTCAAATTCATAAGACACTACAAGTAGGCAAACTACTGGTTAACATACAAATCCCTTTCATGGAATCAAATAGCTGCATTACTTTCATTCTCCTTTGTTGAAAGTTATGTTGACAATAAAGCTTGAGTGTTCAACTACCTAGCAGTCTATCACAGACGAGCTAGCATGCATGCTATGTGATGGGTACAGCCAAACAACCTAAATGTAGCTTCCCCCACATATCCTCATAAAATCAAGCAGATATTGTATGATAAATCTCAAAATCACTTTACTCTAAAAAAATTATAAAAAAAATCAAAGACTAATATTGATAATGTTGAACGATAGATTGAATCCTCTCATGAAAGTAGACTTTGAACTTCCTCTATCAGTCATGAAAGCAAAATAGAACTTACCAGATAATTTCCCAAAACGAGGCCAAGAGGGAAGATAAAAGATACCTTCGTGTGGTATACAGCACTGTTATCCGTGTAAGCAAAGTCAATTCCCGAAAGATTAGCAACCTCTTTGTATACATGGAAATCAGTTGCAGATTTTATTGCTCCAGAAAAGAATATATCCTGCAAGGTAAGATCTGAGTATTTCCCATATATACCAAAATATCATATATAATGATTACAAAGTACAAACCTGTCCTATTATGTGACTGGATGGATATTTTGCTCATGCAGCATAATGAGGACCAGCCTGTCAGACGAAGAAATAATGGAGCAGCATGAGTAACATTAAGGAGCACAGATAATTGATGATGTGTTTGAGAGTGAAGTAACATATTACTCAGATATATGTGTATTGTTAATATACGATGCATTCAGAAAATAATGATAATATTGACGATGTGTTTGAGAGTGAAGTAACATATTACAAAATGGACAGTCTCAACTCACCCCGCGGCAATGATGAGGTAACAATGGTAGAGACAGCAGAAATCATTACAAGTGGTTGTGTTAACATGCTAGAATCTGGCTTGTTATCTTGTTGACATTGTGAGAAAAAATCGGGGTGTCCTTGACACAATATGTCCCAAACTACAAGGGAAACCCTTTACAACAGAGTAATTTAGATACAGATATATTGTAAAACTATAATTTAAGCAATACTATCATATCCTACAGTTTAAAAAACTAGAACTCTGACACCTTGAATCAAGCTAAATATGAGTCGGGTTATCAAAAAGGTCATTACATTATCTAGAGCATATCAACATATCTCATTGTATCCAAGACTTCAATAATAAGTGAATGCTGATCACAAACCTGACCTGAAATACGCCAGACTTCCCTCCAATGCCCATGGCCACTAGATCAATAGCCAGACGAATCGTGTCACTCCATGGATGCTGCAACAATAAGTTCAAAGCAAATGCCACTTTGAAATTATTTTTACAGGAAATGCAAGATAAAAATTTAAGATCTTAGTTTAACGTTGTTATCAGAGTAGCTGGTGCATGAACCAAGCAACTTCTCCATGTTTCCTATGTTTCTTACAACAGAAGCAATGAATCCATTTTTCTGGTTTACAAGTTTAAAAGTGAGACCACCTGACCTCTACAATTTTTCGAATCAGCCAACAATAGAATTAAGTGATTACCTTATTTTACTACCTCAAACTATCCATAAAACAGAACATAGGACGTTTCATCTCATCAACCAAGTATTTGGTCATACATATTAAAGGACAATTCCACTCAGCAGCCAGGAAACATAAACTGATAAAAGAGATTGCCGATATTAACCTGAGTTATAAAGCTATGAGCACCATTCAGACCCTCCTCCTCCCCAGTGTTGAACAGAAATATAACAGCATGCTTAAACCCGTGCCCCCACTGTGAAACTCCACAAGCAAGTTCCAACATGACAGCCACACACGAACTACAATCTCCAGCCCCTCCTCTGAAACAAGTCACAGCACCCCACCAATTCCCTAACTCCTACACTTCTTATTCACACCAGTTTTCCAACATGGCTACTTACTCTACACACAAAGTTCATAACTTTCACAACAACAAAAAAGCAACGAATTTTGAGCAAAGCTTACGTTGAGAAGACAGTGTCAATGTGAGAAGAGACCAAAACAGCATTGTCCACAGAATGAGTAGCATACTTTGGTGAGATTCTGATCACAATGTGATTCAAATCCGAATACACAAGTGTTTTCCCCTTAAAAAAACCACTAACCATTCGATTTGCTCCAGTTTTCGCAACAAACGAGTCCACTTCAACATTCACCTCCCAGTGAGCCGTTTTCTTAATCTCCTCAGCTTCTGCCAATACATACTGAAACCAAAACTTCAATCTTTTCTCACTAAAAATCCAATCTTTATAGCTATGATTATTATGATTAGGAACTAAGAACTAACAAGCCTGCTGGGCAAGAGTTATGGCGTCAGAGCCGGTGGGGTGTGGGCCCAATTGGGTGAGTGTGGTGACGTATCTGAGAGCTGAGAACTCGGAGAAGCCGCGTTTTCCGGCTTGGTCGGCGGTGAGAGGTGGCGGGAGGGAGTCGAACTGGTAGTGGTAGACGCCCCAAGAGCCGTAGAAGACGGCGGCGAATAAGGTGAGCCAGACGAAAGGTGATCGCTGTGGCCTCTGTAAGACCCATGGAGAAGTGACACGTGGTTCAGGGTCTGATGGAGCTGAGGATGATGGAGATGGAGGTGAAGGAGTCTGCTGGGGCTTTCGTCGCATTGTGGTGAGAGAGTAGTGGGAATGGTGATTGGATTTGGAGAAGCAGACTTGCCGTACTAGTACAAACACTGAGAAAGTACCGGTGCACGTAAATAAGAATTGGAGATATGGATGAGTAACAATTTTTTGAAGCTTAAATCAATTTAATCCTCCTTAATTAAAAAAACAACTTAGTCCTTATAATTTGTATAGTTCCAATAGTAATTGAACTATTTAATCGGTTACTTTCTCGTCAATATTTATGTGTGAAACGATACAATATATTAAAAACTAAAATTTTCATACAACGAAAAGTTAAAAAATAAAACGAGATAATAAAAACATAAATTGAATATCGTATTCACTAGAGATTGTCCGGACGCTATCTATAGATCATTGGTTGAAATCGATTACTAATTAAAATTTGGTTGTTCGGCATGCTTGGTTTTATGGTGAGCTGTCTGTTACGCCACTAGTGAATCCTGGAAATCGAGTGCAAAGCGTACTTTCATCGTTGTCATGTCCTCACCTTGAACCGAAAAAAAACTCACAACCGAGGGTCCCACCTTTGAACTAGTTGCATCATCCAAAGGATCCCACCATCAAGAGGCTCTATTGGGTCCCAAATCCAATACCCAAAAAAATCCTTATTCCCCATAAAAACTCAGAGGCCCATTTCCAACCACGTCCAAAGGCCCAAAAATTCAAAAAATAACCTAGGCCCCTGGTGACCATGAGACCCAGGGGTCATGGACCTGCACCTCCATCGCCGGTCCTCCTCAGACTCGCCGTCCCCGTTCATTGAGCTCTCGTTGGGTCGTGGCTCCAGATTGCCGTCGCCCTGCAACACCTCTAGCCACCGCAACAGCCATTGACCAAAGTCGCCGTTGCAGGTCCAACCAAGGTAGTCGCATCTGCCGCTGTCAATCATGTCGTTGTCGCCCGATAAACGCAAATAGGTCGGCCCTATGAGTTTCCTCCCCCGCCTCAATCTGTCGCCGTTACCATAGAGCCGAAATGGAGCAACTCCACGACAACCTTCCGACCTCGTACTTCAATCTAGCTCTAGCCGGTCTCGGTCGACCCACAACCACAAAAACCCATCTTGAGGTAATGACTTTGGCTAGAATGGAGTCACTCATCCTCCTCTTGTCACGTCCAATCCACCTGAGAGACAAACCGCCCATGGAGACAACTCGCCAGCCCTGTCGAGAGGGCTATCGTCGCAGATGCCAAATCCATCGTTGCACTCATGGATCTTGACGAAAGTCATGTTGAACGGATGCTTGACATTGCCGAGCAGAAAAGACCGGTCACCAGAGTCATTCTCAACAAAACTTGCTTCTCAACCGTAACCTCTCAACAACTGAAGGCCGCCAGAGCCGTCGTTTGCAATCAACCCCTAACTCCACTAGGGTTTTCCGATTTTCGAAAACTTGGAGCTAGGTTTCAAAAAACTTTTTGTTAATATTTATGTATACTATGTGTGAATTATGAATTATTCATCTTACTCTCACATCGCGATGACAACAATTAATTATGACTACAACATTAGAGAGCCTAAGGGTGGGATTCGGGCGGTTTGGTTCAGTTTTTGCTAAAAACCATAACCAACCGAAATATTTTTTTCAGTTCGGTTTGGTTTGGTTCGGTTTTTTTTCGGACTTTTTCGGTTTCTTTCGATTTTTTACATAATGCATAAAAAATAACTTTTAAATAAATAACTAAAAAATTGTCTATAAAATTTCTTTTTTTGAGTTCTCTAATATTTTAATTAGATTCTACGAGAGAAATTGAGAAGAATTGTGCATAAAGAAGTTAGAATTTTAGGAGTTTAAGGTTTTTGTTATGCATATATTTATATAATATATTACAAAATTTCCAAAACGATATCTTTTTATACATACTTCGATTTTTCAGTTCAGTTCGGTTTTTATAAATTAAAAACTATAACCGAACCAAATATTTCAGTTTTTTTCGGTTTGATTTTTATTGGGTGCGGTTTTTTCCGGTTGCGGCTCGGTTTGGATAGTTTTTTTTCTTTCGGTTTTCGGTTCCAATGTCCCACCTATAGTACTACCACATTGCGATGACATATCAGTTAGTTACGGTTACAACGCTCTACAACATTATGCGGTGAATTTTTTTTAAAACTATTCTCAGAGGTGAGAGTTAGGGATGTAAAGTGTTTATTGAATTTTTCCTTTATAAATTAAAAACCATAACCGAACCAAATATTTCAGTTTTTTTCGGTTTCGGTTTTTTTTCGATTTAGTTTTTATCGGGTGCGGTTTTTTTCAGTCGCGGTTCGATTTAGATCAGTTTTTTTCCGGTTTTCGGTTTACAACGCTCTACAACATTATGCGGTGAATTTTTTTTAAAACTATTCTCAGAGGTGAGAGTTAGGGATGTAAAGTGTTTATTGAATTTTCCCTTTATAAATTATCAATTTCTCGCTAATGACCGAGTCCACAGAAACTAAAAAGCAATAATAATTTGCTAACTTTTATTTTCAAATGAGATAGATCGATGTGGTAAAATCTTAAAATTGAATGTTGTGGTGCAGTAAATAAAGATTGTCAAGTCTGTGCACTACTAGTACTACTGCTCCTTTCTTCTACAATCTACAGTGTCTGTCCCTCAGGCTCACTTTGTGTCCCCTTTTCCCTCAAAAATCAAAACTTCCATTTCACTCTCTTCAACCTCGCTCGCTTCGGGGATCAGACCAACCTCTTCAACCCAGGTACCAACTTCACTCCTTGAATTTACATCCTCTTTGTCTCCGTTACTTCAATACTATCTGGGTTTCGCTTTGATCCAACAACCCAAAACTCTTCAATTTCATAGCTTTTGGAGGGCCAATGAATCTTGGGTTTTCTTCTGGGTAGTGTTAAATAGCCAAAGAGCGTGACTTTCTTGCTAAATTTGAACTGATAAAGAAACTTGTTGGTAAAGCTTGAATTGCGTGTGAGAGAGCTTGAGTTGTTTACTTTTGATATATATTTGTGATTCAACTTATAGATATCGGAAACCCTACTGGGAAATCCATGTCTGGCCTTCCCCGGTCTTCGAGTGCTCCGCTGAAGAATGGCCTTCCTCCCCAGGAACTCCTTGATGATCTCTGCAGGTTGGTTTTGCACCAATACATTTCAATTTCTTCATGTTCATTCGGCATTTGTAATTACTTGTGTTTAACTGACTCCTTTGCTTGTTTTGATGACTTACTTGCAGTCGGTTTGTTCTGAATGTGCCGAAAGAAGACTTGCAATCGTTTGAGAGGATTTTGTTTCTTGTGGAGTATGCGCATTGGTTTTATGAAGACAACTCGGTGGAGAAAAACCCGTCGCTCAAGTCGTTTAATTTGAAGGAGTTTACTGGTTTACGTATCCTGTCCATTTTATTATTAAGTGAATCCTAACTTACTCTCATGTTTTTGTTGTTGTTGTCTCTCATTCCATTAATCTCTGTATGTTATGTTGGAATCAATCTAAAATCTTAGATTACTCTGGAAATGCTGTCTTAATGAAACCAGATTGTAATTTGAGTCACTTACTAATGTCTCCTTGTTTCTTCTCGGCCTCACTGTTTACTAGTAAGATCATATTTTTGGTCTATTTGTTGTTTGATTACTGATTTGAAGAGCAGGGATCACAAGTGCGTTCATATTTTCCTTAACACCTTGCAGTGTTTAACAGCTGTGATGTTCTTAAACCTTATGTTGCTCATATAGACGACATCTTTAAAGACTTCACTTCGTACAAGGTTAAGGTTCCTGTAACTGGAGCGATCATTTTGGATGAAACCTATGAAAGGGTGAGATTTTTGTGAATGATTCTTGAACTCAGATCTATACCACGAACAGATTTATAGGAGAACTATTTGTTATTTGTTGTCATTTCATGATTCTAGATTTGATGAGTTGTTGAGGGTTTGATATGAGCTTACATGAAATTATGATGTTCTTTCCTCCTGTGCTTATTTTAATTTTGTGTTTGTCCAATTCTCAGTGCATACTGGTGAAGGGATGGAAAGGATCAAGCTGGAGTTTCCCTCGAGGCAAAAAGAACAAAGATGAGGAAGACCATGCATGTGCCATCAGAGAAGTATGATTGTGTCTTATGCAATTCTCTTTCTGTACCATAGGTTCATTTTTACTTGAGATTTAAACTAAGTTTCACTGCAAGGAACCTGAGAAATTGAGGACCTTAAATTCTAGTTTAGTTGCAACATAATGTTCACAAATTTGTACCTGGATAATAGGTAAGATATCCTGTATAGCATAATGTGCACAAATTTGTAACCGGATAATAGGTAAGATATTTCTATGATTCTGTATGCACCTGCTAATGTGCTAAATATGGTTTGCAAGATCAACGGCTATTACACAGAGCATATTAAATAATCTGCATTCACCATGGTTTGAGGTTTCATATCTAGTCTTTAGCAATACTCTTGCCCCATATTTGGTATAAGTTAACAGTATATTGGGATAATACCCAACTTCTTTTTCTCCAAATCTGTCACATTGTAGGACAGTTGGTCCCCCTATATGAGAGAATTTTTAGTAGAGATTCAGAAAACATTACGTGGAATGCAGTAACCTTTACTACATGCCATTTTTGCAGCTAACCTACATAGGGGGATCTATCGACCAAATTAATTAGCTTTCTTCCTTATTTTTTCCTTACCGATGAGAGATGTCATAGGATAACACAATACATCAGAATTTTTTCGCATCATTTGCCATTTGAGCATGCATACCATAGACTGCTATATGGATCTTCCTATCCTCTGTTGTTATTTGTTAAGTAGCTGGGGTGTTTTTCTGTAATGCAGGTTCTTGAAGAAACAGGCTTTGATGTTACTAAGCTTCTTAACATAGATGACTACATTGAAGTTATATTTGGACAGCAAAGGGTGCGGCTCTACATTGTTGCTGGTGTCAGGGAAGATACAGCCTTTGCACCACTCACCAAAAAGGAGATCAGTGTATGTGTTCCCATGCAACCACATTTATCAATATTTGCTGGGTTTGCCTGCTGCTCCACGTTTCATAGTGTAACTTATTCTACAAAAGAATGTGTACTTTCCATTGTATGCTATAGCTTGTGATCACAGCGATATAATATCTAAGTACTGGTTACGTTTAATTGATTTCTGTATAAAATATATATACCTTGTAGGATGCACTTAATTACATGTCAAGCACACAACTTTGTTATCTATTTTCAGGAAATTGCATGGCATCGTCTGGATGATCTTCAGCCAGCAACTGATGACGTGATATCCCGTGGTATCACTGGCCTCAAGCTTTACATGGTGTCCCCTTTCCTGGCGTAAGTACTTTTGGTATATAAAGTTAATTACTTCCTCAAGTGTATTCTTATTAGTAAGTCTAATAGGACCAATGTCTATGCGTCTTCATGCAGATCCTTGAAGTCATGGATTTATAAACATCAACCCCCCATTACTCCAAGACCCGAAATGCCTCCCAGAGGTTCCCCCTTCCTCTTTGATGTCTTTTTTGCGTATATACTTTAGCTTTATATTAAACTCGTAATGGAATTAAGAGGAAAAGGAAAGACATTATAAATCTTGGAGAAACCAAACGTATGAAGATGATAATTTGCCAAGAGTTGTCTTGGTTTTTTTGTCTGTAATATGGTACTGATGTAGTCTATGGTTCCAATCCTGACTAAGCACATGAAACAGAATGCTTAGATGTTTCCAGATGCACATTTGCAGTTTGCTTTATTCCAAGTACGGTAGAAGCATAGGTTATAGATATACACATTGTCTTCTAGGTTTTCTCATTAATCTGTTCTTTCATCTTTTATAGGAGTCAGTGTGTGGAGAGCGAAAAATAGCTCGATAGGGAGCAGCAACATGATAATGGAGAGCCAACCTACTAGACCAGAACCTGATGTCCATCCTCCTGACCTAGGACCTGGCAAGAGCTTCAGAAACTTCGAGTTCAATACTGCTTCCATCTTACAAGCAATGGAAGCTGATTTCTCTGCTTGAGTGCAATTCGCTTCATGTAAAGTGGTTCTAGTTTGCACAGCTGGGTTATCTCCCCGTGTCACTCGTACTGTGGTACTCTATGGTGATGCCTTCACAGCAGGTGTACATTGTCTGCATTGGATTTTCCGGTTTTGGGTGTATGTATATTTTGTAAACAAATGTATAGAAGCCCATGCTGCAAAAGACATGACATTTTCTCACTGTGTTCATACTTGATATTACTTAAACTGTTGACAGGAACGCTTCATATGAAGACTAGCTTCGATATCCTATAACTTGCACCAGCTTTTCCTGGCAATATTTGTATTCACCACTGCCAACTAAAATTCACTTTCTTCGGGCCAATCATACTTTGTCTTTTTATAATTCAGTACGGTATTTAGCTTTTTCATTTCATCTTTGATTTTGCTCTACATTAGAGCATCTTCAACAATAAAATTATATCTATAGTTATTTTCAATTAAAAAGTTAAATGTATCAAACATGTTTTTTATGGGAAATTTTTTATTGAGGACCTCTATGGTGAGAACTTGATGAGTACCTTTTTATAAGTCATACTTTTCAATAATATTTTGGAAGATCAACCGTTGTATATGTAGTTACATATATGTAGATTATATCTATAAATTTTCATCCAATTTGAAAATCGCTAAGGTGTTGAACAAGATGAAATAAATGAACATTCCAAATTTATCAAACTTGAACCGTTCATGTTTATAATTGATAAATCATGATTTTGAATCCCTAAACGATTTTCGATTTGGTTGAAAATTTACAATGATCTATTCATATATAGCTAAACATCTAATAGTTGATATGTCAAAATATGATCGAAATTAAGTCTGATAAATCGTTGTATAGAAAGTCATCATAAAGCCCTCACCATAGAGGTCTTCAATGGAGAAGCTTCTTATTTTTTTACTTCAACTTTAGTAATCGTAACTAAAGTTAAGTCATTTGAAATACTTGAATCATTAGATCAATTGTTAGATAGTGTGACCACTTTTTGGATAGTGAGAGATTTAATTTTTAAATTATTTTCTCTCTCTTTTGTAAGTTACTCAAAATAGTTCAAAGTCAAATATAGTTTAACTTTAACTATTATATTATATTAGAGTAATTTTTATCAATAATCTTAAAAGATTATTATTTTTAACTACTTTTTTAGAGGTACCTTTCCCAATCTATTGCTCACGTGTTTGACCTGCCTCGGTTGAATGGCTGAAGGAAGGGATTCAAAGACACATGATAGATGAGAAGCCCAGGTTATAAGGTGCAGCAACATTTTTTCGGTTTATTGGTCTTTGTCTTTTTTCTTCTGCAAAACTCTGTGATTGTTGTTTTCAATATTTTTTGCAAGTCTCTTTAGTTCTTAATGGGTCCGGAAGTTTTAGCTGGGAAGGGAATTTCTTCTCTTCTTCTTTCTTTCAGTTTCATGATCACATCTGATAGTGAACAGAGGAGTCAGATTTTGGTCATGGCCCTCTCCCCTTGTAGAATTGATCAGTTCTGCAGAAATGTACCGTATATAGTGTACGTAAAGTAAGTATACAAGGTTTTCTACAAGGTTTTCATAGAAATATTTTATCACCCTTATTTCTCATCTCTATAATAAATTATGACTTTCTTACTTATAATCTGCGAAATACAAATGTGCAAGATATGTGTCACGATCTTAACCGTTTTAAGCTTAAACGGATAATACATGAGAACATATAAATTGTAAATTACTCTCCTCTTTACATTCTTGTTCTGCACCATATAACTTTTCCCCGTTTTACTCGCTACATATATATTCCACAGCAACAAAAGTTACATTCTTATTCAGCTCAATAATACAGATTTCTGAAACCACCCTTAATGTTGTTGTTTCTTGATGTGACTCGTGTGGTCATAAAGCAATCGGCTACTGCATGCTTGTCCTTGTAGTAGAATTCTCCCTGGCCTAGCTCTTTCTGGATGGCCATGTTTTTGCTTTATTTGAGTTTCGATCTGGTCTTGGCCTTGTGGAGTTGTGGTTCATGTTACTCTCTGTACAGTAGCATTTGTTTCACCACAGTTTTCTATCAACTTCCTTCTCCATTTTTGTTTGGGTTTGATCAACGTGTTATGTAAAGCTGTTTGATGCTATTGCCATACCTATATACATGTCATAATCTTCATTAGAAAAAAAACTGAGTGCTGGTTTTGTAACTACTAATTGCTAAGAAAGCTCTTTCTAAATCCATGGCCACCACAAAGAGGGGGGGATGCCAAACCTAGAATCTATGTAGTGGTCCTAAATTAATTTCTGATGTTCATAACCCTTTTACGTATAGATCATGCACCTCATAATGTTTGATCTGGTGTCCCACAAATGCTAAGTGTAATGCAGCCTTTTTGGACTTTGCAGATGGAAGTCTTTCTTTAGAGTATCCGTATCCGTTCCGAAAGTTCTATTGGCCCAGAAATTTTTGTCACTATTCATCAAATTGGATGTAATATTCATGTTTTTTGGGTAGCAGTGCAACTTAGCAGAGTGATAAGATAGTGCAGTTTTTTAAAACTGGACACAGTTCGAATCTCACTCGTGCTATATTGTTTCTACTCTCTAGTTACTCATATTTGTATAGTTCTATAGTTTCATTCCTTTTTTTTTGTTCTTCTTCCATTTTATAGTTTTATACATACAGTATGCTCTCCCTTTTCTACAATATTAATCAATATATATTTCATTCCTTCATTTTTTTTCCCTTTCATACAATATACTTCCCAATTCATTCCTCTATTTTTTCCCTATTATACAGTATGCTTCCTTTTTCTATGTTTATATGTATTTTTCTTTATATGTTTTAGCCCCCCCCCCAACCTAATTCCTGGCTCCGCCCCTTACTATTCATCGATTATAAAAAACTTATTTTATTTAATTGTTAGTAATATGTTCATCCAATAACTAGCCAAAAAGTGTCATTATCATCTACATTATTGAACCAAATTTCCAATAAGATTTTCAACAAGTCATAATGTGATACATGTCACTTCCACGTGACGTTATCGGCTAAATTATTGATGAAGATTTCTGGTAAGATTTTCGGCCAGTCACTGTGCGACACGTGTCACATCCACGTGTCGTTTTCGGGTAAATAATTGGATTTTGAGAGAGAGAGGGAGGAGGATGATAATTTTTTTTGTGCAAATTGGTGTGAGGATTGTGAAAAATGAAGCTTGTATTTATAGAAAAAAAGTAGGGATCATTTGAAATTTTTTCGGAATTTTTGAGATTTTTTTGGAGAAATTTTTTGGAATCCCCGTTGTTTACGAATCCTGGTCGTCCAATCAAAAATCAAAAAAGATTCATAATGAACAACCCAAAAAATACTAGCTGTTGGATTCGAGTGGGGAGACAGCCCGACCACGTGGCGGTCTGTCATTGGCTGGTGAATCTCCCTGTAAAAAAAAATACAGAATTAATACATGCGCCAAAAATAATAAAAAAAGCAACGTGCCCTGGCATCACCCGGCTTGCGATTTCAGCGATCGACCGAGGAATTCCTCCGGGTCAAATAGCGGTCGCTGACTCCCGTTTGCACCTCTGCACCGAATTAAAGGCGAGGAATTCCTATCGCCGGCTGGGTCCCGCCAAAGGACATCCTATTTCCCGCAATAGATCTCCCCGCTACAGATGCTCCCAATGCTCTCAGAAGGGATCTCCCTACTCATAAACATCATAGCCATCAATATAATGGTGCTTCAATTCAGAGATTATCAAGAGCTAGGTTTGCTGGCCCTCACCTTTGTACTCACCCTGCTTCTTATAGTGAGCAACTCGAGATCTTAACATCCTTTCGATTTGAAGACGTGGTGAATGTTGTGTTGTGAACTAACTTAATCTCGATCGATCAATATCAACTTGGAAACTCGAGGAATGAGGACGATGATGGTTTTGCTGGTTCATTTTTGTGAAATAATCTAACAAATTAACTTGCATTGTCATGATAAGGACATCACATTTTCGATCATTGAAGTTGTGTAACATCAGTTAGCTACTTGTTTATAGAAGCATTTATTGACATAAACCTAATCCTAGTGTCATTGTACAATTTATTCTTTAATTTGCTACTGGTGAGACATAATGCATGGTAGGATGTGACATGCATTCAACAAGTTTGTTATTATTTTTTACACTCAATACTTGTTAGACTTCACGTAACTTGAATATTAATTATTTATGAATGAAATATTTTTTTTCTCAAATGTTCGATTAAGTTTGAAATATAAACTCATGTCACGTCAATGATTATACTCCTAGTCTATTAAATTCAAATTTTGACCGAAGAATCCCCAACGGACTAATTTCTTAATTAATTAATTAAAAACCTAGTCGGCATTTTTTTGTTCTTTTTTATTTTGGGTGCAAAGTGGTGATGACAAAAGTGAAATTACATCTCAGACGGCTTTGATGGGAACTCTTTGGAAACATGTGGTGAGACAAAGGCGGTCATACCAAATAGTTTCCCAATTCCTCCTCTCGATCACTTTCTTCCAAGAACAAGAAAATTCCGACCGCGACGGCAGTCATGCAAATCATTGTCCAAGAAATAAAAGAAAAGCCGGTGGCCGCAATACGTGAAGTGCGGTGGTTGGTCGGTTGACTAGCTTAAATAAACTCTGGGCGGTCGAGCTTCTACGATCATGGTCATTTGGTCGGTTCATCACCTTATAAAACGTGATATATTCGAGTGCTCTCTCTTCTATCATGCATGCATTGTTAATTGGTTATCAGAAAAAAAGAAGCATGTACAATGGTGGACTTATGATTACGTACTCGAACCGAATTTATATTTTATAGACAGAATTCGAAAGATAATTTAATCATGTCACAATTTACTAACGTTTGGAAATGACATTTTTATTTTTAATTAAAAAAGTAAAACGGGAAATTCTACGATGAGTGTAGCACAAACGTGCAGCGGGCTGAATCACCCTAAGCAAAACTAGGACCGATTATGTTTAAAGCACGACTCCATTCTAATATATGTTGGCAGTGAGTAGAAGCTTACCTAAATCAAATAGATGCTCAAGTGGTATGAGAGAATCTTTCCAAAAAAGTGGTATGAGAGAAGGAGAGAGATAGGGTTTAGGGCGAAGACTTACATCTTGATGTCTACGTACGCTAGCTTGATAGTGTTTCGTCGACATCAGATAGGAGTTGGATCTTATGTGAAACTACATTGCTTAACTATTCACATAACAATTATTTTGTCACCAATTAATTCGTTTAACTCGATCACTATGTATACTTTTGCACAGATCACATCTCATCTTCCGTCGTCGTAGCTAAACAGCTTACTTCGTTCTAAATATTGGTGCTTACTTGGATTATAAACAAGCTAGTCGTTGTTGTGTTGATGCATGCATGCTCTAATTTATTGATTAATTAACAGATATAACTGCCGGACCTCGCTATATATCTCAGTAACGTGCAGTCTAATTGGCTCTCGTTCATTTCGATCTGCTGGCATTGAGAGAGAGAATCTTGGCCTGTACTCGCACATTTTGTCAGGAACGAGGAGAAGTATGTGTAGGCTATAGCGAATCTGGAAATCTGGAATGAACTATATATCCATGCGCGCTGTCACTACTAGAAGAGGGTAAGAGATCAAAATAGAGACGATACTCGACAACTCAGTTTGTAATGGCTTCGCTGGCAAACCGACCATATTAGGTGTCTAATTGGTTCTAGAAATTCCACGTAAGCTTGCCTTCGATCACCCTAATAATTTTGTTTTGTGAAAAGTTTGTTATTTCTAGTAACATGGGAGATTCCAGTGGTAGTTACCACCTAACTGATAATTAATAACCAAAGATTATAATGTGCACTTTTCTAAAATGTGCCAGAAAGAGGTGTTATTTTAATCTTATATTATCTTATCCAAAATGATACATCGTTGTTTATTTAGTATATAAAATGTTAATTTTTGCATTTTATGTCCACTAACTACAGTCAACCGATTAATTGATAATTTTATTATCACAGAGTGCAATCCATAATGATAATTTATCAAAAAATGGATGTACAATCAATAAATCTAATAACCTAATGCCGTAAAACTCCACGAACCTTTGACTCCGTGATCCAGATGCAGATGGAGTTGCTCTAAGGCCAAGTCTAGTAGTTCTGTCACATGACAATGGAGCTCCAAACGTTTTCGTTTGACAGGCCACAGCCTTCCTAATGGTTTTGTCAAAGTCAGGTGTCACCTGCATGGATAGCATATAAAAAACACACTGCCAAATTTGACAGAATCAAAGAAGGTTGTCAAATATTTTTTTTATTTGTTGTTCCTCTCTCTTTGTTATCTCTCTGTAGTCCGACTCCCTTACCCTGCCCAAAAGTATGACAAATAAAAGCTTAAAAGAATGAATTAATGTATACTTATAACATATCGGTTAGAACATTCATTCTGAGAAAATGTCAAAAACCAGATCAACTGTCAAATTTAAAATTTGATACGTATGGTTTGACAAAACCATTAGATTTGGCCTATGTGATAAGTAATGAGAAATTAGTATACGATGATTTTCACTTACGTAATATGGTTATTAAAACTTATTCAATCCACCTATATATGGCTAATCAGTAATCACATAAACGATCAAGATATTCATAATCGATGATCATGTAAAGTTGGGACCTTGAACGACTTTAAATTTACACACAACTCAGGTGGACCTGTTTTTTTTACAGGTGCAGGCCTCACCTAGGCTTTGGGTACTAGTAAAGTTGCTCTAATTAAGTAACAAATAACGAGATATTAGTATATGATGGCTCTTGCTCGAGTAATAATACAGTGAATCAAAACTTAAGCGATCAACCTATATTTTTGTTTCCACTAATCATCGAAGTTTCGAAGAGACCAAAATATTCGTCATCGATCCAGTACCCTACGGAAAACTCTCTCCCATCACAACCAGATTAGTACACAACAATGCGGGTCGGGGGACAGATTTGAAACGCAGATTGCTGCTGCACGGTAGTAATTAAGTGAGTAACACCTACTCATTTTCGTTTCTCCTTTCTATCCATATATATCGACATTCTGATATTTATGAGTGTCTTGGTCATCTCTTCACAAAACTCACAAAATAATACTCCCAAAGTGACGTCGTTTTTATATCTGGGACAAAACTTCTTATCCGAAATAGGACCCACAGACTCCCTGGACACTGGTGTGTCGGACTGTCGGCCGACTTGATTAATTAGGGTTTTGGCCATCTCTGACACTCGATACAGTGGTTACTGTTCACATCGTCATTTTTTGTTTTTTTGGGGAGGGGAGGGGGGGGGTTGTAACTGGCTAACTGCGTCTGTTCATTTTTCACGTGCGGTTTTCTACCCCCACGTAAACACTGATCGATCATGGTAATAAAGTCCTGGAAGTTTTAACTTTTAACGAATAATTACCTAGCAAAGACCCGCATCTATAACTGCGAAGCCACGTAATTAAGAGTCTTAGAGAATATAAACATATTTATAGCAGTTATCTTTCATATTTTTAGTTTTTTTTATCATTAAGGGTAATTTTGGAAGTTCAATTTTTGGTATGTCTGATGACACCAAACACAACGCTTGACTTTACTATAACTAGCCTTCTTGCATATGCATACAAGCGTGTAGAATAGCGTCACGCTCGCGCGTGCAAATTATCGATATACTTACTGAGACTGTACAGTTTCACACATGTGGAATGACATTGAAAGGACCCGACCCTAGATTAACTAGTAATCTAAAATCAAGCCCTAACGACTGATCATAATCTACGAGTTTCTGTGAAATTTTTGAAATAACTTCCTTCATGAAAAAGACAACCCAAAAACCTGCAGAAAAAACCGATACTCCGCAGATAAACCCACAAACAATACCGTGGACCACCAATGTACATCAAGATTTCTCAACATAAGACTGGAATTAAACCTGATACATTATTCAGAGTTCGAAATTAAACCTGATACATTATTCAGAGTTCGAAACATACTTCCAGTAAATACGGATTTACATACAAAGAAACTCAACTCGACAACTATACGAGTGACAATATATTCACAAGAGTCTCACTAAGACAATACTCCTGAACTAGTATCCAGAGTGACTACAATAACATAAGAGACATACTGACAATGAGTTGGGACCTACTGCTGAAGGAATTGACTGGTGGACTTAACGCCCTCGACGACATCCAGCACCCTCATGATGCACACTGCAACCTGGGCATTGATAAAACTGAAGGGCCCAGAGAAAGACAAATAAAACATAAAAACGTTAGTGTGTGTGGACACAATCTAATAATAATCTGTATAAATCGCAAAACTTTAATTTCATGTCTTTCCGCTATTTTCTGTGAAATAATGCGAGTTCAAAATAAATAACTGATATGCAATTGAGGGATAGTCGTTCTGAGCCTCTCGCCTAGTATGACTATCAATAGAAAACACAATTAAAATAAATGTGACGGATCGTTCTCAGGCCACTTAACCTGAGTCGACCTGAGCCAGACGAGGCCACCTAACCTCCCCTGATTAAATTATCCGATGATCAACCAAATAACTAGAGCATCGATGCAACTAATCAAATCATCACAAATAAACCTCCAAAAAAATAACGCTTAAAGAAAATATACTGGAAAATGTAATAAAATAACTGAACTTGCTACAACTGTGAAAATAAAGGTCCACTCACAGGATTGCCAGAATAAACATAAAGCTGAAACTCTATCGATTGGCACAATTATTCATCTGATACGCCTGCTAACTCAATATCCATTGCGTTCGGCACGTGAAAACAAGCAAAACGATATAAAACTTGTCAAAAATTCCACATTGCCAGAGCTTCGCCAAGCATGGCGGCGCAGACCACCGCCGCGGACCGCCGGAACCCCATTGACATCAAAACCGGAATTTCATTTCCTCCGTTTGCCGGAATCCGACCACGGCAAGGGCCAAAACCACTTGGGATAAATTCACCATCCCAACAGCTACAAAACCCCCCATCAATTCGATCCTCATCGCCGCCGTCTCTGCCACCTCCGTCACCGGCGAATTTCGGCCAAAATTCTCACATTTTCTTCGCGTCGATTCCTCCTCATCCGGCCACTAATGTGAGCGATCCACCAACCAAATGAAAGAGGGGACCAAGCCCAACATTTCCCATCAAGGAATCACGACCAAAGGTGGCTAGAAAATAGCTCACCGCCGGCGAGAAGTGACACGGCCAAAATGGGTCGGTTTGACCCGTGGTCAACGCGGGTCAACGGGTATATCCCAAAATAGAAACTTTCTATAATATACATACCCGCACACATACATAACTCAAATCAACGGCTACAATTCAATCTGATACAAATCGGACGGTCACGATTTAATCAATAATTAAAATAACACTTTTAAATATATTCACCTACCGACTTCAAAACTCGATAAATAATTGCTTGCTTATCCGAAAAATTCTCCGAAAATTCACATGAGCTCGAAATTAAATTCTCTACAATTCTCATGAAGGAAGTTAACAAAAATTCTTGTTTGGTAAAAAAGTCATTAACAATCCCAATTACGCGACTACTCCGCGATAATGCGTAACACAAACTAATAACTGTGTGATTACGATTCAGGTTGTAACAGACATATTTTCATGTAGAAGACATATTTACCAATTATCAATGTACTTATTGAGAGTATATAGTTACACATGTGGAATGACCGTACTAGTGCTAGCACATAAATTAATTATTTTTCTTGTGTCTAAAGCTTGTAAAACATCGATCTATGTGTTTTTGTGACTGTTATTATTATATGAATGAACTATACAAATGAAATTACTCTATCTTCACCATAAGTGCTAAGCATCACTTATATATGTGCAAAGAGTTATGAAAATAAACCAAATAAAATTGACCATGGTCCTCGTATTCACCACATTCTTGCTTAGCCTCTTTTACCAAATAAATAAACAACTCTCATTTTTATCAGTACATCCCACTCTAGTTTAATGAGTTATATATAGTTTAGTACTTTAGTATCGAGTTCTATGATATATATAGTATAAATAAACTTTAAAGAACGATATACCGTATAATAATATGTTCATTGTCAAAAAAAGAGAAAGGCATATGGTGCAAAAAAATTTTGTCCTTCGTAAGCAACCAATGCCAACCTCTTCACTACCACAATAAACACTATAACCGATGAGATCTGTAAAACTATAACCGACGAGATAAAAATCTCGTCGGTTATAGTGGAAAAAATATTTTTTTTAAATTTTTTTTTTAAAAATAAAAAACCTCGTCGGTTATAGTACTATAATCGACGATAATAGCTAAAAATCTCGTCGGTTATACTATTACCGACCCCCTTTAACCAACGGATTATATCCGACGACCCTTAAACATCATCGGTTATAGTCCGTTGGTTAAAGGGGGTCGGTAATAGTATAACCGACGAGATTTTTAGCCATTATCGTCGGTTATAGTACTATAACCGACGAGATTTTTTATTTTTTAAAAAAAAATTAAAAAAAAATATTTTTTCCACTATAACCGACGAGATTTTTATCTCGTCGGTTATAGTGTTTATTGTGGTAGTGCTTTCTATCTCGGTTGTCACTCGTACAAAAGCACTCACATTCTTGTAATGAACCACTGCTTCCTATTGTTCGCAAATTGCCGAACCAAATATGTGTGTTCCAGTGTTCCTCACTCCTCATGAGTAAGACACTCATGGATGCTTCATTGCGATTACCTAAGTCATTGGCATAAAAAAAAGGAATCAGTTCACAAACCAAAAGCATCATTGATGTATGTACACGGCTGATACCTGTAAAATGAATTAGAAACGTAATCTATCAATTAAACATTGGAGAGAGCAAATTGAGCTATATAGCTGTGCTTAAAGTGAAAGATAAAAAAACCAAAAAAAAAAACTCCCACAGGCTTTGGCTAACCAAATATTAACGGGAGGTTGTACGATCCTCTATTTGAGAACTAAACTGATCATCAACGATGTATTTCTTGACCCACGATACACTGATATGGGCACTAAAAGAATAGTCTGATAACAACAACACTAAAAGAAATATTTTTTAAGCAATAAAACCAATGAAAAAGTTCATATTCTTTCAACAACAACAGTAAGTATATCAAACGGCATGTAATTCAAGCAGACTAAAAACCAACCTGAAACAGTAATTCTTTTAGGTCCTTCCACTTGATTGCCAACCCGATACATTTAAATTCCCAGAAACATCAAAATCATGCATCTCCAGACCAACTCTTGCATCTTCATTTACACTGAACAAATTCATGACCACTTGATTTATGTTAAATTGATATTCATGAACAGAAACAACTACATATCACATGTGAGATCGAATACTCTTTTCTCATTCCTACTTACCCTAGTATGTATCTATTGTAATTAAGCACCGTATTCCGACTTCCTTCTCAATCTGTGAAACAAAAATATTTAAAAATTAGTGATAATGAGATTACAAATAGGGATTTCAAGTAATTATCATCTAAAAATAATAGACAAAATATAACAAAAAAAAGAATTTATCTTTAGAGATGCCCATACCATAGAAAGCAATCAACACAAAATAATAGGTCTCAATGGGTAACAACCGACAACCACCTATTTAACCTGAAAATTAGATAAAGAAACGCCACATTTGTGCAAATCAGTGTACTACCTTCAACCACGAATTATGCAACTTCTGACTTTAGAAGTGGTGCCCTCTGTGGATCACGAAAACCTTATTTCTCACACACTTCAGGTCACCAAAGAGAAGACAATTTCAGATTTGGAGAACAAAATCCATATTACCTTTTGCCCGATGATTGCTCTTTTCAAGCCAAACTCTCGAGGAGAAAGAGAAGTTTTCAGTTTGCAAGCAGAGAGATGTGAGTTCGGGAGGAGAACGAAGGAAGCTATATTCATTAATAGGTTAGCATATATCCATTAAACTTATCTTTCAATACAGATTAGCATCGGTGACAAGCTATTGAATCAACCAAATAGATTAATCCATGAAAGTTTACATATCCTTATTATCTATTGAATCAGTACTTTTGTAACAAAGGGAAGAGGAAATCAGAAAACTAAAAACATCAAGAATTTCTATGATTCACATCAGAAAACAAATTGATTAAAGTGAACTGACTTAATCCTTCTTACCCATCAATTGTGGGTCTGATATGCGTACAAAGAGGATATCGTATTGATTCACATGTCAAAGAGGATACAGAGTAGGCATATATTTTTGTTTAGATCAACTTCCATTTCTGGTCGTGCTCCTACTACTCCATGGTAGTTAGCTTTGATGATCCAAGCTTCTCTCTCTTTTTTTCTTCCTTTGCGAAGCTCTTTTTTTATTCTCTTCATAACTTGTGATCACGCGTCCTTTATTCGATTTTTCCTCGATTTTTTTTCTTCTATTTTTTCCCTAGTGCATTTATAGAAGAGCCCTTTATTTTGAGACACTTCCTTTTTTTCTTCCTCCGGGGTCTGTTTTTATATTATTAAGGTTATTTTTGGTTTTCAATATTTTGGCATGGCAATGACACCAAAGAAGGGCTTGACTTTATTGTAGTACAGATAGAGATATGATCAGGGTCGGCCCTGAGAATTCAGGGGCTCTAGGCAATTTTTTTTGGGGGCTCCAACGTTTTATGTATGCACATAGCGATAAATAGCAAAAAAAAAACTTGAATAAATAATTAATTGAGTAGATTATGAAATATAATCCAATCAATTCAAAATGTTTTCCAAAAAGAAAAATTTGTTAAATCAAGAGTGTGTCCAACCTAATATCACTTAAATACAAGTTAGTTGTATACTTTCAGATACAAATTTTGCGATTAAACTTGCAGAATCAAATTTTTTTAACAAGATCTTTCTCAGTCAATAATAAAAATGTCTTGATAATATAGCCAAATCACTCAATCTCTCTTATTATATATATTTGTTATATATATGATCAAAGATAAGTTTTGATTTTCTATGATTCTCTAAAGAAAAATATTATACTAATACATAATTCAAACCTAAGTAAAATAAACTAACTGGAGAACTGAAAAGAGAAAAAAAAGATTTAAAAAAAACAACAGAATGTAAAAAACCAATAGCAAAAAGGAAAAAAAATGATAACCAATTGTTTATTAATTGGGGAGTTCTTCTGCACGTGCATATGATCTCCGTCATTGTTTATGGTTTTATTATTTTATAAAAACCCTGCACCTATATGAATTTTAGGGCCCGTGGGCTTGTGGCCCCTAGGTGTGGGCCTCGCTCGTCTTAGCTCAAGACCGAGCCTGAAAATAATTTATAAAATAGAATGAAATGAAAGATTGCAACAAAATATTTATAGTTTCGCTTAAGGCTGCTTATATCTCTTTGTATGTGATATATTTCTTTGCATGGAGATATTTTTACATGACAATGTATTATCTATTAGTTTGTTCAAGATATCGACTTTATCCAGGTCGTTATCCCAAACTTAAAAGTTTTAACACGCTAAAACGAGATTTACTATTCAAATTTTGGAAACTTGGAAAAAATGGCAAGTTTGGGTCGATACGGGACGATTTTGAATTCCTATCCACAATTTAGACAATAAAACTTGAACAAAAATGATTGATGACGAGATATGCAAGTATGAGCAAAGTAACGGTTACATAAGTCAAGGCATTACTCAAAAACATAACACTTGCTAATTTGAGCATCATTCCACATTACTTGCCCTACAGTTAATCCAAAAACATACCCAATTTTAAATTCAAATTTGGTAACCTAAAAGGAATCATTCTAGAAAAAGCTTTTTCTTACCTCTACAGAAGCACGTTCATAGTGGTGAGTAAGTGCGTCGCAGAGAGAGAGAGAGAGAGAGAGAGAGAGAGAGAGAGAGAGAGAGAGAGGGCATGTTGAAGGTGTTTTTGAGTGGGGGAGCTGGCCAGAGGAGAGGTCAGGTGTACATTGCAGCAACATAGGCGTGGTTAAAAAAGTCAGGCGTAGTCGGTGAAACTCTGATAGCGATCTCAACAAAAATCCAAAACAGCTCAAAAATTTAAGGAAAACAAGCCGTGGTGGCCTTGTGGGTTCGGCTCTCGCTTCACTTCTCACAATCCCTCCACATTATATATCCCCCACTCTCTCCTCACTCTCTCACACACACCCACAAACGAATGCTCTTTGCTTTTCTCTCTCAAACACAAACTTCATCAAATTCTGTGTTGAGCTTTCATGGCCAAAGACGCTGAAGGTTCCTTCTCGGCCAAAGACTACCACGACCCGCCGCCAGCTCCGCTCTTCGACTCCGTCGAGCTCACCAAGTGGTCTTTTTACAGAGCTGTCATCGCTGAGTTCATAGCCACTCTTCTGTTTCTGTACATCACTGTGCTCACTGTCATCGGCTACAAGGCCCAAGTCGACCCTGACCTCAATGGCGACGACTGCGGCGGTGTTGGGATTTTGGGTATTGCTTGGGCCTTTGGAGGCATGATCTTCGTCCTCGTTTACTGCACTGCCGGAATCTCAGGTTTAACAACTTACCCACATTTTTTTTTGAAAAAGAGAGAGTTTTTTGTATGTGGGTTTGTTTAAAGTTTGTACTTTTGGAGTGTCTGAATTCTTGTTATTTTAGGGGGTCACATTAACCCGGCTGTAACGTTTGGGCTGTTCTTGGCGAGGAAGGTTTCTTTGGTCCGAGCTGTACTGTACATGGTGGCGCAGTGTTTGGGAGCCATAGCCGGAGTTGGGTTGGTCAAGGCTTTCCAGAGCTCTTACTACACCAAGTACGGGGGTGGAGCTAATGAGCTTGCTCTTGGGTACAGCAAAGGAGTTGGCTTGGCCGCTGAGATTATTGGAACCTTTGTGCTAGTCTACACTGTCTTCTCTGCTACTGACCCAAAGAGGAGTGCTAGAGATTCCCATGTTCCGGTAAAAAGCTCAAACCTTTTTAACTAATTTACACCATTTTTGTGTTCTTGACTTGCTGTTTATGTGATTTGTTTATAGATTCTTGATGGGTTTATTAAAAAATTGTTGTTAAGTAAAACGAAAACAGGGTTAGGAGAGAAAAGATCAAACTTTATTTGCAACTTTGGATCTTACAAACATGTTCTTGGAATATTGGGTTTTTGTTCTTGAGCTCAATTTGATATTGTGGAAATGGGTATGTGATCAGAGTTTGCTCATGCTTTCCCTTTTGGGCTGTTACATTCGTACTAAAGATGCATTCTTTATGGATGATGGGTCTAAAACTTGCCTCTTTCGTATTACAAGAGGTTTTTTTAATGTGTAGCAAATAGAGTAGTGCATCTGTAATCCTGCATAATTCTTCATGCATTAGTTAATTGATACTAGAGCATTTAGCAATCATAATGGGGACACATATGCTTGTATTTTTGTTCTACTTTTGTTGTGAGAAAATATTCCCCAATCAATGACTATGAATTAATCACCCTCATTATTTTTCTTCTTTTAAAATTTAGAAGATTAGTCATCTACAATACTTTTAGTACTTGTGATTACAATGGGAGTTGACCCTAACATTAGGGTGGTGAATGAAACAGCCTAATTGTATAAATTGATCCCACAAGTTGCTAAAGATTAGAATCCCCACTGGTTCGAGTTTTACATTTGGCCCTTGGTGATTGCAGAAACAGATTCTATCTTCCTAGATTGAAAACAGAAAGAATTCTTGAAAGGGAATCCTAGTGAAATTTTTCAAAGAAAAGTATCATTATTTAAGAGTAACATGTCCCTAATGAGTAGGGTGAAAACATGAGCTGGCTAATTGGCTTTTATGCTTATCATCACAGTTCTATAGATGCCAAGGGGTCACCTAACTTGGTTTTTCTTCCGGAAAGTTGATTCTTCTTCCCCCCCCCCCCCTATTACATTTACCCCAACTTTTTTCTTGTCCATTCATTTTGAGGTGCTCTGGATTCCTTTTTAGTATTGCCAATTCTTCATGACTCATGTCATGACTGAATGGTCTTGGTGACTCAATTGTCTTGACGTCAAACTGCGTGTCCTTTGTAATGGTTATATTTGCTATAAAAGGCAAACCACTGTAGGTGGGGAATCTAAGAGCGTCTTTAACCATCAAGGTCTCATGTCCTATTATGAGAATAGGGTAGGAGACCTTGTAAAATCACTATTCAATATAAGACATTTCCATCTCCAACCATCAAGGTCTCATACCCCATTTTAAGATGAGTTTTCTCATCTCCAACCATAAGGCTTTATATCTTATACTTTAAAACTCATAATCTTTATTATATATTTTTTTAATATTAAACTATACATCTTGTATTCTATAATAATTTATAAACTATTTTAATTTAAAATAATCTATCTTTATTAAATTATTCATTAAAAAAATTAATATTTCAGGGTAAAAGAAAATTAATTATATCCATATATTGAAAAATATAGTTGTTGGGCTAGCAAATAAGACGTTGGGCTTCAAATGGGAAGAAATCAATTTTGGAGCAATTAACCCAGCTGTCAGTACGTCACCCCCCACCATCTCCCACAGTCAGCACGTCACCTCCCACAGTCATGAAATTTTTCATGAGGGTTCTAGTATGAGGTATAACACCTCCATTGTTGGAGATGGCCCAAATGTTATTTGTTTCTTGTGTAACAGTGGAGTATGTTACTAGCTCAAAGTTCATATAGAGCCCTATTTCCACATGCTCAGCCACATTCTCTTGTCTGTGAAGAGTCCCCAGTGAATAACAGTTGTTGTCTTTAGTTTCAATTAGTGTCCTTTTACTGATTTTGGGTCCCTGCTTTGATTTGACAGAAGGAATTTGATGCACTAAATAGACATCAGAATTTGAAATGAAGATTCTACTGTGTCATTGTTAGTAGATAAATTATTGTCATGTTGTGTTGATGCTAAACTTGTTTACTGTCCTGAATCCGAAGGTTTTGGCACCACTACCAATTGGGTTTGCTGTGTTCATGGTTCACTTGGCCACCATCCCAATCACCGGTACTGGCATCAACCCCGCTAGAAGTCTTGGAGCTGCCGTTATCTATGACCAGGAGAAGGCTTGGGATGACCAAGTATGCATTATTTATCACTTTTAGTCTGTTCACGAGTCACTTTCCTCGATAATGTGCAATGTATATCTTATATTCTTATCCATTTTGTTTTGCAGTGGATTTTCTGGGTTGGACCCTTTATCGGTGCAGCAATTGCAGCTTTCTACCACCAGTTCATCTTGAGAGCTGGAGCTGTCAAAGCACTAGGGTCATTTAGGAGCAACCCACACAATTGAACATTTTCAGAGTTACTATGAACGTTGTTGCTTCCACTTCATCATGTTTTCAAGCCTTTCAGGTCAAAAAAGTGAAGGAAGAAGAGACTTGTATTTTCGAACAAAAAAATAACGTAGTATTTGTGGTAGCTAGCTTATTATGGTTGTGTATGGAGGTTAATTTTCTTTCCCTGGCATCTCAGTTTGGTCTAGAAGAGGGATTGAGGGAGCCATTGAATTGTAGATATAGTCAGGTGGAGAAGGGGAAGCTTTTTGGGAACCCCTTGATGTTTCTTTAAGCACTTTCCTTTGAATCTTCTTCAATGTTATCATCTGTTTCTACCTTTCTCCATGTTTCTTATCTGCGTGGTCATCATGTAGAATATGCTCTCTACAAAAACTTTAGTAGCCAGAACTCGAAGTCTCGAGGTATAATTAAACCACCTCTGCTAGGTTCTTAAAAAAGCAAAAAGAAAGAAATAAAGAAGAGGCAAAGAAGTAGCATGTGGAACTGGTGAAACATATTTCATTCAAAATCATTGGGGACCAGATATGCTCGTATATGTATGAGGCAGTGAATTTACTGTCTGAAGCAATCATATTAATTTTTATTGGTTGATCAGTTCTGCTTCAAACTGAAAAGCTATGTTTGAAAAGTTATGATTACTTCTATATTTATAAGTGCTCACGCCTCATTCAAATTATCAATCAATTAAGCTTTCAATCTCTCTTCTTCTAGAAATTCACAATTTTCATATCTCCTCTATTATTTTCCAGCAATCATTCATTAGTTTTTTAAGTTTTGAATTAATACAATCTAGAAACTATTATTCAGTATAAATAATTTTTAGTAATTTTGAGCCTCTTGTAAAACATTCGATTAACTGTTAGGTTGATCTTCGTTACTGCAAACCGACGATCAACAATAGCAAGTTGTTAGACTTCATTGTATCCTAAAGGCTTATTTGATTATTCCCCCTTGTACACTAAGTAGTGGGGCAAATAAAATCTAAAGGAAGCGTAAACATTTACGTGTCTTTGAAACGTTTTTCCTTTTCTTGTCATACCCACAAAAAAACACAAAATTTTCAACAATCTTTAGACTTTATTTTTTATGACAACTTCGAAGGAAAGCGAAAACGATTTCTCTACAATGAAGCTTAATCGATTTGATGGAGAATGTTTCTGAAAGTGGAAAAAGAAGACTCACATCATGCTTACATGCCTCAAGATAGTGTATGTGCTTACAACACCAAGACCCGAAGAAATTGAAGATGAGATCTTATCTATGAAACAAATACGAGACAAATGTTATCAAGATGACAAACAATGTAAGTGCTACATATACAACTCTCTAAGTGATGAATTAGTTTCTCATTTCAAAGACACGGAGACATCAAGGGAATTATGGGATGCAATGAAGGAGCAATACATTTCTACGGAACCTACAAGTAAGACCTTTCTAATTTCTAAAATTTTCAAATATGAAATGGTAGATACAAGATCCATCGTTGAGAAATATCGTGAAATCATTCATATACTTTACTTTCTCACTCAACATGGTATGCATATAGATTCAATCATCAGTATTCCTGTAATTATGAAGAAGCTTCATTCTTCATGGAAAGACTTCAAAAGAAGTATGATACATAAGTAGGAAGACTTGACCATAGAACAATTGGGTCACGAACTTCAGTACAAAGAGGAATATAGAATAACCTATAAAAGGTTAAACAATTTTCTTCATATAAGAGATGAGGATAATGATAATGATGAGAAAATTGATTATTCTTTTTCTATTAATAATGATTTGATTGTTGGTAAATTTGATCAATTCAAAAAAAAAATCATAGAAATAGAAAAAGAAATATTTTATGGAATAAAGATCATTCAGGTCAAACTTCAAACAAGAAGAAAGTGAATTGCTTCTACTGCAAGAAACGTGGTCACATAATGAGATATTGTCGTATTCTCAAGAACCATCAAAGTGGTTTTAACTCTAAGGAGAAACTAGCGGCAATAGTATTTGAAGTGATGAATGCATTTCGAGAAGACAATAAAGTTCTTACATGAACTTTACAAACGTTTCGGTGACTAAGAATGATACCTTGATATGTGTTATATTGCACTAAATGCGACATATAATTTTATATATTTATTTTTACTTTTGCACATTCGCTTGGTTTGATCGTTGATGTGTTTTCGGTTTCAATTGAGAGTATGCATGCTATCTCTTAGTTAAATGGTTGGTTAAGATCAACATTGTTATAAACAATACATATGATATGTTGATTGCATTTATTTTTAAAGCTTGTTCATATCAAGTTCATATTTATATATCTGGCTTATATACAGCATGAGTGATATAATTATATATATATATATGCACTTCATTGAACTCTTTCTTTATGCATCATTTTAAACTGGAAATTTAAATGCACATTTTAGTTGGATTATGATTAAAATATACCAACTAGTTGCCTTGTCAATATCGAAAAATGCTAGATTATTAAAAGGTTTATGCAATCCTGAATTTCTGTGCATGATATTCATTGCAAGTATTAACAAGCATTAAAGCTTGAAAACGTCTATAATTTGTGGATTATGAAATACTCATGTATATATGATGAGTAGTTATATATCATCTAGAAGAGATGTGTTTGACGGAATACTAGTTATGTCAAACGAAAATTAATCCACATGTCATAAAAATAGACATGTCCTTATTATAAGGATATGATAATAGTTCAATCTTTGATAGTCATAACTACCAAAAACTTCTTACTAGATAGGCATATAGTGGTAATTCCGAAGGATATACCGATTTGAAACATAGCTATGTAAAACAATTTAAATGACGGTGGGAGCCGTTGAACTTTAGAGTTATGGATAAGTAACTTTAACAACCAATTAAATAAATGACTTGCATATTCTAAATTTGTAAGGATTTGATGGGTGATACATCAAATGGGACGGGGAAGTCCAAACTTTCAATCACTAATGGTGAAAACTCAACTCAACGCTTGAAACATCTTGTTCTTGAGTTCAATGAGCAAAGTACATCATATGTAGTGATTGCAAGAACTTAAGTGTAAATTAACAAACATATAATTTTATTGAACTGATATGTTTATATCCATCCAAAGTGTGAAGTGCTTGGGTACATGAAATAAATGGTGGAGGTTGGGTTATAATTCAAAACTCTTAATAAGCAAGACAGAAAGTACTTTACTTACATAAGTACTACATGCTTACCTATACGAGTGTAGAAGGTGGTGCCGCCTTCTATGCGACTTGGGCTAGTTTCTAGAGCACTCGTGAAAAGGATACAAACACAAGGCCAATCCACGTATTGGCTTTTAGAACACACGAAAGAAGTAGAATAGTAGTGTGTGAAACGTGTCCGGTTAGATCACAATAAAATCGCAAGTTCAAAGCAAAACTACTTAGCCATCTTGATTGAACTTTGATGTGTTCTCACTAAGCTAAGGTTCAAGTCTATAAGACACCTTAGTTTATGTTCTACGTTTTCTGAGAATTTACTCAAGGATTTTTTTCAAAAGGTTTTTCAAAATAGTTTTTAAACTTAATAAAATTTTATATTTTAAAAATGATGGAGGATTGTTGGAATATTTTCAAAATATGAAGAGATGTATATGTTGGAAAGGTATGTGATGGTTAACAAACAAATGTGACTATTGGTAATTAATCAGTATGTTATGGAAAGGGTGTGAGATGATGGAAAGAGTGCACCCCTTGATCAAAGAATCTGTTTCAAACTAAAAAGCCATGATTACTCCTAGTCTCCTATAAATAGGAGTGCTCACGCCTCATTCAGATTATCAATCAATTAAGCTTCCAACCTCTCTTCTTCTAGTAATTCACAATTTTCATATTATCTCTCCTCTATTATTCAAGCAATCCGTCATTAGTTTTCTTAGTTTTGAATTAATAAAATCTAGAAACTATTATTTTGCAGAAATAGTTTCTATTAGCCTTAAGTCTTTTGTAAAACCTGTGATTGAGTGTTAGGTTAGTCTTTGTCAGTGCAAACCGACGATCAACAATAACGAGTTGTTAGGCTTCATTGTATCCTAAATGCTTATTTGATTATTCCCTCTTGCGCACTAAGTAGTGGGATAAATAAAATCTAAAGAAAAACGTAAATCTTTACATACATTTAAAATATTTTTCCTTCTCTAGTCATCCCCACAAACAATCACAAAATTTTCAACAAGCTCAAACAGATCTCACATGGAAATTGGTCTATCTGTCTGTTGAAACAATGTAAATTGTGCTAGATGTTGGTCTACTCGAGGTATACACCAAGTTTAATGTTACATGCATAGATCATGA
Source organism: Geum urbanum (assembly GCA_946800695.1). NCBI lineage: Eukaryota > Viridiplantae > Streptophyta > Magnoliopsida > Rosales > Rosaceae > Geum > Geum urbanum. The sequence goes on from OX327017.1 coordinate 31,743,281, forward strand.
CTCGTCTTCTGTGATCAAATTTCACTACTTTCACATCCTCATAATGTATAGTTGATCACAATATTCGATATCTTTCAGTAGCACACTTTTTTGTTTATCATTGCTTCTAATAGAAGTGTTTCAAAAGTTCAACAGCAAAAGAAAGTAAGCATTGACAGTATATATGCAGAATCAAGTTTCTTCATTCAACTAGTTTTTTGCTCTTTCAAAGGAAAAGAGGGTTTTACATCGCAAATTTCCCTGCCTCGTATACTTGGAAAGCGATTTTGCAGTGTAATCTTGGTATTATTCGTCAATAATCGAGTGCATTGTGTTTAACAGAATGCCTCAAAAAGGAAACTAAGCTCCACCACCAAATGCTTATTTTCTGAATAAAATCTTAGAAATATTCCAAGACCTCTTCCTCAAAAGGTAGAGTTGAATTGGGTTATATGATAGATACCCTTCTTAAGCTACTAAGCTTAAGTTTCTTCCAAAGTTAGAAACTTGATACAGAAGTGCTAACATAACATAGGCATTGAAGGCCAACTTCCACAAGTGTTAGAATTCGTGGCAGAATTTAAACGTATCCGAATCATCTGCCTTTCCAGCTACTTACCTTTGCTGATGTATCATACTACCTAAGAATAGTGATTTATGAGTCATTGCTTCTAATAGCACAAATTGGCTTAATGACATCTAATTAGACTTCATTGTCAAGCAACCACTACTCAAGCATAAAAAGCTCACTGAAGCAAAGAAGATCTTCAATTAACCTCAGCTACTCCTGCAAATAGATAGAGTTAGCTATCTGATACATTGAGATACACAAAGATATATATGGCACCCATCACTACCATTCTCTGCTTCATTCTCTGTCAGATTCGTTTTCTGTTGACACCCCAGTCATACAGACCCACATTCCAAAACTTCCAGCCAGTTAATATGGTCCGGATACCGCCCTTGGGTACCACTTCTGTTTACTCCTTAGGTGTCTTGTTCTAAAAGCTTCTGTAATCTGCTGCAATATCTTCATGAAGTCATGAGAGTTTCAATTCCAACTCGTCGAAACTGTAGTTGCTAGCTTGTATCTGAAGATGGAGATGGTGTTAGCAAGGCAGAATGATGATTCTGTAACATCAGTTTTATCACATGTTCCTGGCTCTTCATATATATCTTAGCTACATTCACATAGTTATAAACTTACATAAATTTCCTGGTAATATTCATGCTTGCATGTTTGAGCCTCCTAGCTAGAAGTATATATAGTGTTTATGCTTTACATGTTTTAATTAATGTGAACAGTGAGCAGTCCCATCTCGTTCTCTATGATCATGTTCCATTTTCAGACACCCCACAGTGTTGTTGATGTGAGCTAATTAATTAGGGGGTAAAGCTTATTAAATTCTATTTGAATGTACGTATACGTGAAGCAATCTCGTAGTTTGCTGGTATCTACTACTTCTTTGCAAGATCTGGCAGCACACACGTAAAACGCTACTGCAAATTGTTGCTCATCCTAGGTCCGGCCTGGACCATATTCGTTTTTTATTGACCTCTGCATGGTCGCCTACATTCCACAGTTTTAGACATGCAAATCCTCTTGGCCTCTCTCCTCGGTTGTTTTAATTAATAGCTAGACACACATATAGGGCATATTCATATTCATAATAGAAATTCACTTTGAAAAAATAGAGCGAAATTTTGATTTTCATAAAATTGATAAAGTTGTTCGACGATTAAAACCGTTCGTTATTTAGATTACTATTAAACGATTATGTTTACAAAAAATCATCCCAATTGAATATGATTTGACAATTTGATCGCTACATTAAATTTTTAAGTTACATCGGATTAGACCTGGCAATATGAGCAGGCATCCGTGAATCCGCCCATTACCACCAGCTTAAATCCGCCCGTTATTATAATAGGTTTAGATGATTAATCCGTTAAGAACCCGTCAAATAAACGGGTGAGTTTAGAATTTCCATCGGATCCCGTTTAACCCATGAATATTTATTTTTCAAATTTTCATAAAAAATATTTTATTTAATTTTTTATTAAAAATAATAAATTTTTTTAAAAAATCATTAAAAATAAAATCTTCTCTCTCTCCTTTCCCATCTCTCTTTTCTCTCTCTCCTCTCCCTCTTTCTTTCTACTTTCCTTCTCTCTTCGTCCTATGTCTCTCCTCTCCATCTCTGTTTTCTCCATCTCTATTTTCACCTTCTCTCTCTTTCCGTCTTTGTTTTCAACTTTTCTCTCTCACCTCTCTCTCTCTCTAATTCAACATATATTTTATACAAATAACAAAAAAAATCATAACAGAATTTAATGAAAGTAAAGCAAGAGAACAAAAAGGAAAAAAAATTAAAAAGAGATAAACACGTTTTATAGGCCTCGTTGGGTTATCCCATGAACCCATATGACTGATTCATTTAACCCGTTATAATAAATGGTTAAATGGATTTCAACCCGTTTAAAATCTACCCCGTAACCCGCCCAATTTACCTGTTTTCCAGGCCTATATCGGATGAACTGTGTTCGAATAAATTAGTACAATCAAATATGATTTGACCATTAGATTAGTTTTGATGAACTATGTTCATTAAAAGTTGAATGCGATAATCAAATTGTCAAATTATCTCTAATTAAACAAATTTTTTTTAATATTCATGAGGAATGCGATACTCATCAATGTTCAAAGTTCCAAATTGGTTGAAGGTTGATGAAGATCGTCATGCTTTGACTTTGGAGCAGTTCAATGTAGGTATTAGTTATCATGAAATCTTGAATGTATTAAAACACGTAGCTACGTACCATATTTCAACTAGAAAATGAGTCGAACATTTGAAACATATACATAAGAGTCATCATTTGGCCCATAGGCCTAAAAAATTCGTAGGCGGCCCAAGGTTTGAAAAGTCTAAGTCCGTCCCGGCTTGAATTTAGGCTCAAAAAAGTTCGGCCCTATGAATATAGGACGAGCTCAGGCCAAGGTCCCAAAGCCTATGGGCCTAAAAATTATTGCCCGTCAAGGTCTATCTGGCCTGGCCCGTAGGGCTAAGCTCATCAAGCCCATCAATTGTATATATTATAAATTATTTTATCAATATTAAACTCTAAACTCTCTACTTTACCTAAATATCATTAATTTATATACTAAATATCAATATTTTGAGACTTATATATTATTTAGTGTATATAATTATTGATATATTCGATAATTAAATACTCTTAATTTTTAATTTTTTTTATTTCATACAAAAAAATTCCCGTCCCGGCCCTAAAAGTCCATGGATGGCCCGTGAGCTTTAAATTTTCAAAGAATCCCGACTTGGCGCGACCCAGATTTTGGAGACGTGACAAAAAAGCCCAGCCCAAGCCCAGGGGCTTGGGCTTGGGCTGCCCATTGCCGACCCTTACATCATAAATTCGAACGTTGGGGATTGAGTGTTTAACTTGATAGTTAGTAACGGGCTGGGCTAGGCCACCCAAGCCGAAGCCGAATAAGCCGGGTTTGAGCCTAACGCTAAAAAATGTTGAGGGCCTAGAAAATTATAGACTTATTATAGTGTGGTCCGAAAGATGGCCATGTACGAAGGTGTTGAGATATGAATCTCACATTGAGAAATTGGGACATTGCCTATGGGTTTATAAGGATTTAGGCTACTTCTATCATTGCTAATTGGTTTTGGTATGGAACCCCATATTACTTTATCATGGTATCAAAGTGGGTTATACACGACACGTGTGAATGCGTAATGGTCTTACGAACTCCATGTCACCCAAATGTTGTCCACGTGTATGGTTTGAGATGTCGCCACACGTACGGGGGCGTGTTGAGATATGAATCCCACATTGAGAAATTAAGACCTTGCCTATGGATTTATAAGGATTTGGGCTACTCCTACCATTGTCAATTGGTTTTGGTATAGAATCTCATATTACTTTATCATACAGACAAGAGATTTTTACGAATAGATGGAATGCGATCAACATTTTGTAGAGAAAATCTAGAGTTATCTAGGGACAAGGAAATGTCACTGGTATGAGAAATAGACATCGAATCACCGTTACCCATATACATATTGTGTAGACCACCATAAGGCTGAGAATTACGAAGAGGCATGACGGTCATATGATGAGTTGCACCAATATCGGGATACCAATTCGGGTCACATGAGATATGCGCACCAGCAAAAAGGAGCAACATCAGTACATTTGGAGTACCAATAAGGGACTGAAAAGGGAAGTTGCTGCTGGGCATAATTGGGGAAGGCCATGAGGAAATGAGATGAGAAGACAGGGGATCGAAGAGAAGAAAAGAAAACGTAAGAATCTGATACCATGTAAAAAGTGAATTTCCTCACATTCCATATTCATAGTCATTTACATATATAGCAGCACAAAGCTGCTGTTACAATCTTAGGCTTTAAAGCCATATCAAAACTGATATACACACATACAATAGTATCATAGCCGATTACAATTTAATGGGAAGAAATCATTGCTTGATTTGTGGAGATGATTCTCTAACAGAAGGCATGGATTTATACAGGTTCGTCGATGATAAAAAGTTAGCGACTTTTGAATCACAATGGTTGGAGAATTAGTGTTGATCGATATAAATTTCTTTGATTGTATTTCCATTAAGTTTATTTATCATATTGCTTGCTCCTGCAACCCTGCCATATTTGGGTTAGAAACTCAAAATCATCAAATATTACTAGTTTCCTAGTCCTGTTAGATTAATGATTTGTGTTCTATAAAAGCACTACTATATAGAATTGTGCGTACGTACTTCAAAATAAATCAACTATCCCAAAATATATAGTCCTTGACAACAACCAAGTATGATACCCATCATCACCATTGGGAGGTTCATTACCTCTTTTTGTGAGTTTTTCTGGACCTCTATCGACTCAGCCACAATCAACATTCCCAGTTATGAAATGATTGAAATTCCAGCTCATTCTCCACAGTACCCTTCGTATGTGCTATCAACTCCTCTCCCATTACCGCCTCTCTAGATTATAGTCAAAGATTATATATGGTTGGTTATCAGTTGTATGAGATTTCTATATGATTCAGGCCTCATTTTCCCTTTCCTAACAGGAAAAATTTCTATATGAAATGTTGATAGACTTGCTTCTCTGTATCTTTGTATCCACGCCGGTTCTTTTTCTCTTACAAGTTACAACTATGATAACTGATGAGATTGTTACATGTATTGTGCAGGAAGTTCCTAGTTCGGAGTAGTTCCTAGTTCCTAGTGTGTAATGCAATTTTGGTTCGCTGGTTCTTACAATCTTACTTTCTTAATTAATGTAAACAGTTGTGAGCTTGAATTCAAATCTTATAGCATCTCTAACCATCAAGTCTCATAACTTATACCTTATTACTTATTATGAGATCTTGAAAAATCACTATTTATTATAAGACCTTCCATTTAGGCCTTATCATTTGTTCCGCGGGCTTCCGAAGCCACCAGAGGCCGAGAACTCCAAGCCTAGCCCGAAAAAGTTTGCAATAGGCCCAACTTGTCGGACTGTGGGTCGAGCTTGAGCGTAGTGTCTCAAGGCCGGCCCGTAACATCCCAGCCTGAAGGTTCGTCTTGTATTTAATTTCTTAAATTTAATATATATAGATTATAATTTATATTTATATAAAAAAAATTGTAATAAAATAAGGAAACAAGGCTAGTTCAATCTTCTCTTTATCTAAAGAAACAAAGCTGTAAAAAATTTGCAATTAGATAAGGAAACATAGGCTGCAATAAGATAAGGAAATAGGACTACAACATAACACTAAAATTTTGACTACCACAAATTACTAGTTCAATCTTCTTTATATATGTAGTCATTTTTTAAAGTAAGAACAAGCTCTAGTGTTTGTTTTTCTTCATACTGCACTCTTCTTGTCTACTTAGATAGTTTGGTTTGCTCTTAGATTCTCAGTTTGGCTACTTGGCATTAATGAATAACTTTAGTTTTATATAAAGAATTTTTTTATTCATTTTTTTGAAAATGCTATATGATTTTTGAGTTGATGTTTGAGTATTGATCTAATGTTTACTACTAGTGAGTTGATAACTTGTTTTTTTTATGTAAAAAATAATTAGACCCGGCCCAACCAGAAAATTATAGAGATACCCGATCCGGCCAGCAATGTCCGACTCCATTGGCCGAATTTGGGCTTCACATTTGTGCTTAAAGCCTGGCCCAAAACCTGCAAGGCCCGACCCGTTGACGACCCCTACTTCCATCTCCAACCAAAGAGATTTATACCTCATTTAAAGATGACTCTCTCTCTCTCTCTCTCTCTCTCTCTTCCCTTTGCTTTTCTTTCCCTAGCTGACCCACCATTTACTTTGAGTCATATACCTCATATTGGGTCTTACTTTGAGACCTCATTTAAGGTATAGCACCTCAATTATGAGGCCACAACTTTTCACTATTGGAGAAGCCAATATTCATCGAGGTCTCAATTTGAGGTATAGGTCTATAGTGGTTAGAGATGATCTTAGGTAGAAAATATTCTCCCTCAGAGTGTAACGATGGGTTTCCCTAGAATACAAGCAAAGATCTTCGAGACTGACAACGGTGATGGTTTTAAAGGTTTAATATAACCAAGTCATCGAACATAGTAGACTTGCAGACTTAAATTAGAGGTCATCAATGGGCCGGGCCCGGGCCACCCAAGCCTGCTGGGCCTAGACCAGGCTGGATTTTTTTTAAAATTTTGAAGCCCACGGGCTTTTTAGGCCCCAGACCTTAGGGGGCTTTTCGGGCTGGGCCGGGCTTTTTTGTGTTAAATAAATAAACTTACAATTTAGTAATGTTTATTCATTCAATATATAAACATTTATATACACTAAATAATTTATATGCCTAAAAAAATAATATTTAGTATATGAATAAATATTAAGATAAATTTAATAGTTTATACGTATATATTAATAAGATAATTTATAATATATAGAATTGATGAGCTTGACGGGTTTGGCCCTATGGGTCGGGCTAGACTGGGCTTTTTAACGCCTGCGGATTTTGAGACTTTGGCCCAAACCGATAGGGCCAAACTGTTCGGGCCGAATTGAACTTGGACTCCTGGACTTTGTAGGCCTCAGACTACCTGCAGACTTTTCGGGCCTATGGGCTAAATGATGAGCCCTGACTTGAGTGACCATAGTGCAATTTTCTCTATAGTGTAATGCAATACTACTACGCTAATGTGGTCGCTTCAGTGGCGGAGCCAGCCCAAGGCTCCCCTGGGCTTAAGCCCGGGTAAAAATTTTGAGCCCAAAAAAAAACCTACTTCAATGAAATTGGAGATTGGTTTTGCAGGCTTGCAGCTGGTGAGCAGTGATTCCACAATCTGCTACTTTATTAACAAATTTGAACAGAGCACTGCACTGGAACAGAGCCTTAGTGTGATGGCCAGTTTCCTAATTTACTCCCCATCTCAATGTGTGCTCCATTCTAGGGAACGTTTACAGGTAGAATGAACCTGCTTAAGAAAGAACAAAAGAGGTACCCACTTACCTTTGCTCACTTTTACTCATCGGAGTCATCGCATTCGCACCATCAGATGTTTTTGCTTTTGGAGTTCTTTGTTCTTCTGGGTTTTTGTCTCTGTTGGAAATCTGAGTTCTCAGCTTTCTGTTGGGCTTGGATCCGGGTCTGTTCAGCACTGTCATTTCAGATTGTTTCTGGGTTTGTGCTCTTCTTTCCCTAAACTGCTTTCATTTATGTTGCTTCTTTCTTAGTTCAGATAAGTCGAAGCTTGAGAAGACGAAAGTGAAAGTGGTTTTCAGGCTACAATTCCGTGCTACACGAGTTTTGGTCACTTAGCTTGTGTACCAGAATCTGCTAAAGCGCTCTCTTCAGAGCGTGACTTCGATCTCCAGGTACAGACCACTTGTAACAAACCGGTCACTTAGCTTGCATATGATTTGAAATTTGTGTCTCATGTTATAAAATAGAAAGGTAGTTTTTGCCTGAGAGGAGGGGAATTTGGTAAGGAAAGAAGAGTTATTGTGGGATGTGGATGTTGAGTTTTCATATCCAGTTTATTTATCTTTTCTCTCTCAAATCTCGGTTGATGTTCCGGTGTTGATCAAGAGAGATAATTCAAATTGAGGTGACTGTATTTTCTTACTCATTACTATGCCCAGTTGTGTGCTTCAACTATACAATTATAGATTACTAAAAACAAGTTTTATATGGTGAGGTTCGTTGTTTCAGGTTTCGAGTTCTGTTTGATTGGCTTTAGTATTTTTGTTGGGTTAGTTTATTTTAGTCTCCAAAAATCCCAAGGTGTTATTTCTTTTAGTTTCTAAGATGTTCAATTTAGTCTCTTCTGCTGGCTGTTTTGTTTAGTCTGAATGGTTAAGATTCTTGAGCTTTGTTAATAATATAATGTTTTAATTAGTTCTGCAGTTTCTGGCTTTGTAATTGATCTCATGTTCCTTTGCAGAAAAAACAGTACAAGAAAACCTATCCCTTGCCGCAGAGGTGACTCGCATTCTCTCATCTCAATCTCGCTTGTCGCTGTCGCCGTCGCCGTCGACTCTCAATCTCGGTTAAACTACTAATTCAAATTCAGGTGATCATCGTTTCTTCCATTTACTATGCCCAGTTGTGTGTTTCAACTGTATTAGTATAGAATTACTAAAATGAATTCTAAATGGTGAGGTTCAATGCTTCAGGTTCGAGTTTTGTTGATTTGTTGGTTTATTTTATTTTTGTCTCCAAAAATCCCTAGGCGTTATCCGTTTAGTCTCTGACATGCTCAATTTAGTCTCTTCTGATGTCTGTTTAGTCGGAGTGGTTAAGATTTTCCATATGTATGTATGTATGTAAAAGAATGCTTTAATATTCTATAAATTATGACCAACTCGTACTTAATTTGATGTCTTTATTTTTCAGAATGTCTGATGAACAAAATGATCATGTCAAACGACCTAAAACTAAAGATATTAGTTCATGGTTTGTTAAAAAGAATGATCAACGAAAACAACCATCATCATGTGCTAGTTCGCAAGCTTCTGTTAGCACTCCAATTGTTGTTCAAGTAAGTGAGGAACCGTCTGCAACGTCTTCTTTTCTTGAGTCCCAAAGGAATGAGTATGATCCACATGGAAATATTAATGCCATTGAACGTGATCCCGGAAAACGGTGTCTTATATGGAAATATCCTGTGAATGAGCGTGATGCTATTCAAAAAGCTTATATTGCATTGGGTCCATGTCAACCTAAGTTGGATCGGTATCGACTTTCACTCCATGGTACATAGAATCGTAAGTTTAGTTATGAGTGGTTTGAAGGTCATTCATGGCTTGAGTACTCGGAGAAGTTTGACAAGATTTATTGTTTCCCATGTTTTCTTTTCGATAAAGAAAACCCTCATCATCCTGCATTTACTGTATGAGGGCTGAGAAATTGGAAGGATAAGAATGTTCTAAGAGTACATGTTGGGTCTGTAAATGGTCCACATCATGAAGCTATGGAGAAATGGAATATCTTGAGGAATGTTGCAACAGAAATTGAGAGAGTTTTTGTTAAAAAAACTGCAAAAGAGGTGGAGCACAATCGATTTAGGTTGAAGGCTTCAATTGAGGGTGTGAGACTTCTAGCAAATCAGGGACAAGCTTTTAGAGGTCATGATGAATCTGAAAGCTCTCTTAATGCTGGAAATTTTAAGCAGGTAAGAAAGTCTTACGAAAGAATGGCTAGTGATGATGATAGATCTATCTTGGAGAATGCTCCTAGAAATGCCAAGTACACATCCCCACCTGTGCAGAAACAACTCTTGAACATTTTAGGTAATAGGGTGAGGCAAATGATTCGTGAAGAAGTTGGTGATGCAAAATTCTGTATTCTTGCTGATGAAGCAGTTGATGTAGCTGGCAATGAGCAAATGTCTATTATTTTGAGGTTTGTTGATCGTTTGGGTTTCATTCGAGAACGGTTCTTTAAGATAGTCAGTGTGCCTAACACAAGCTCATTAACTCTCAAAATGGAGATAGTTAAAGTTCTCGGTATGTTCAATTTGCAAGTGGAAAATATGCGTGGTCAAGGATATGATGGAGCTAGTAATATGAGTGGTGTTTGGAATGGTTTAAAAACATTGTTTCTTAAAGATTGCCCGTATGCATATTATGTTCATTGTTTTGCTCACCGTTTGCAACTAGCACTAACTGGTGCAGCTAAAGGTGTTCATGATACTAACCGATTCTTTACTACTCTATTACTGGTTGTGAATTTTGTTGATTCTTCTGCTAAGCGTAAGGGTGAGCTAAAAGCGGTAAGGGAGGAAGAAATCCAAGAATTAATAGCTGTTGGCGATCTTCAAACAGGTACGGGTTCTAATCAAATTTGTACTTTACAACGACCTGCTTCTACTCGTTAGAGCTCTCATTTCCGTTCTATTAAGAGTTTGATCGAGTTATATGGTGCAACTGTAACAACTATAGAACATCTGAGAGATACTGCATCCTCATCCATTCAAGGAGAAGCTAGTGGTGTTCTTAAAGCTATGATATCCTTTGAGTTCGTGTTTTGCTTGATTTTGATGAATAGAGTTATGAAGATCACATAAGTTCTTTGTCAAGCAGTACAACGAAAAGCTATCGACATCTTACAAACCATGAATTTTGTTACACTAACAAAATCACTTCTTCAAGAGATGAGAGAAGATGGTTGGAATGATTTGTTTGAAGACCTTCTTTCCTTTTGTGACACACATGATATTGAGATGCCTGATATGAGTGCTCCCTACATGGATGGTACTCGTCGCCGTTCTCAACAAATGAATCATATCACAAACGAGCACCACTTTCATACAGAGGTATTCAATGTTGTACTTGACTTTCAATTGAGTGAGTTAGATAAGAGGTTTAATGAACAATCTTGTGAACTTCTTTTGCTCAGTTCAACTTTAGATCCTCGTGATAAGTTCAGTCTTTTTCATATCGAAAAGGTGCTCCGTCTTGCTAAGAGCTTTTATCCTCAAGATTTTGTGCAAGATGAACTTCTTTCTCTTGAGTTAGAGTGTGCATATTATCAGAAAGATATGGCTACGGATTCAACATTTCACAACTTAGATTCTATCTCTGATTTGTGTCGGCAACTTGTTCAAACAAGAAGGTCAGAGTTCTTTCCTATGATTTATAGGTTGATTTGTTTGGTGTTGACTCCCTGTTTCTACTGCAACCACTGAAAGAGCTTTTTCATCCATGAACATCATCAAAAACAAGCTTAGAAATAAGATAGAGGATGATTTTCTTGATGACTGTATGGTGCTTCACATTGAAAAAGAATTTGGTGAAACGGTTAAGAATGAGGTGGTGATTAAAGATTTCGAATCTTCGGGTTCGCGTAGAGTAAGATTTAGTTAATTTTCCTTTTATGTTGTATTTTTTGTTTATGCAAATGTGTACGAGAGTAAGGCTTACTATGTTCCCCTTTTTTTGTTAATAAATATTTTCTTGTATCATTGATATTCTTGAAGCAAAAAATTAGTGCTATAATTAGCCCAGGTAAGACTTTATTCCTGGCTCCGCCACTGGGTCGCTTCCAATCCGATTGTCACATTCCGGCCACTCGATAGAGGCAGCCAAAATACGAATGTACATGGAAAGAGAACATGATGAAGATCTTTACGTTAAACAAAGAAAGTCACAACGAGGATAAGAAGGGAATAAGGAGAGTCGACGTCGTGGATAGACAGAGTTGCCAATTCCCATAAAAAAAAAAAAGATTCCTCCTTCCAACGTCAAAGCTGTCTCTTCCTCGTTTCATGTTTGGAAGTTTGGAACCCAAAACCACAAAAACAAAACTATACTCAAACACGACATAGTTGAAGAACTAAGATATTCTATTCCTCTGTTTCGTTTTTTTCTTTCTCTGGTGGTGATTCAAGCCCTCATTATGAAACTTGAAGAGACATAAAGATGCATCTATGGCCCTCAACGATGATCAGAGACCTCCTTCAAGCTTGATTATCTGAGAACGCTTGAATGGAACATGCACAAAATGAAGAGCCAAAATGCTTCATCAAGCTCAGTCAATCAAACCCTGTTGGGTAAACAAGAAGGTGATTCCAGCAATCAAAAAGTGGTGGAAGAAGTACCCAATTCGAAGGCTCATACTACACAGAAGCTTCTGTTCTGTCTCTGCTGTGGAGGTAGCTGACTTACTCTCAATCCCCATTTTGCCTTTACTTGCTTTTGTTACAGAATTTGGACTTGAATTGAAGTTTCATTGTTTTTGCTTAATTTAGAATTAGCATAATGTTTCCTTAAGTTTGGAGACCCGCTGCGTTTTTGATTTGTAGAGAAGAATTGGGTTAAAGTTTGGGGCTTTAATAATGTGCTCGGGGAATGATCTTGTTTTAAAGCAAAGCTTTTTCTTTTCCTATTCTCACGAAACGTCGTTTTTATCTTGATTTATGCTAGTCTATAGTGATGTAATAATCCCTAGAATTATTAGGATCAATGTAATAAGAGGATAATGTGGGTGGTTGTGAAGATTGACTGTGGTTATAAAAGAATCATATGACAGTTTGTCTATTTTTTGCGCAAATTGGGTGGATCTTGGTGTGAGGCAGAGCTATTTGCTTGATATTCTCATGGAATTGAAGTATTATGAATTTATGATGTGGTTTATACATAGAAACAGTACACTGCTAGCCAAGTTTAAAGACCTATGTGATTCTGACTTGTAGAGAAGAATTGGGTAAGAAGGTTTCTTTGTGTAAAGTCGTTGTTATTACATACTTTTGATTAGTAATGCTAGCTTAAATGAAAGATGTGTCAGATCTTGTTTGCATACCATATTTAGCGACAAACAGAAGATTATGAATGTGTATTCAATAGCTATGAGCTTATGAAGCCAATCTTTCAAGTTCTAGGAATTGATTAGTTGGACTCTTCTACCTGATTAATTGGCAGTGATTTGTTTGCCTCAAGACTTGGCACAGTTTGGGAAGATTGTTGCTTAAATTGTTTTGTTCTGTTCCTTTAGATTTTGTTTTGATATGGGGACTCAAGAGCCTGCTTTTCCAATATATGCTTGTCTATGGAAAACATTATGAGTTGTTTAGCTAAATGTATAGGGATATAATCTCCCCAAAACCTATAGGATGTAGTAAATGGAATATGCTGGTAGCTGTGAAAATTGACTGGCTATAAGGGGATATTATGCTGGCTTGTCCAAGTATGTTTATCAAAATTTGGAAGGATCTTGGTGCTATACAAAGCTGTTTCCTTGCTATATATTCCAACAAATCTATGTCTGCAAATATGCAATGCAAAGAATGAGTAACGACGACGACTCTGAATTGAATATCTGTATCCTGGTCTGTGTCTCTTTAGCTTTATTTGTATATATAATGTAGTACTTCTCAAAAGAACTAAAGTAGAGATCATGATATGCTTGCTTCTCTAAGTATTCCTGTCATGGAATTATTAGCTTCTTTCTCAAGCCACTTCAGATCTGTGTTTCCTCTCTTCTCTCCATTGGGGCCTTGGGGTGCATTGTTTTCTCTTCTGCTAATACGATCATACACCCTTGATCCAACACTGATATTAGTGATGCCAATTTTTATGTCCATCTTATCACTGCCTGTTGTCTTTCAGATTTTACACAGATAAGTTCCATTTCACGTTTCAAATCCTCTTATGAAAGCCATTGTTCAGATGAAATTTCTCATCTGGACTCTATCAATGGACTCTATCAATGTTAAAAATATGGTTTGGCCCATGTTTCAATCACTTGGTCTATCCAAAACTGTGGTCATCTGATATTGGTTTTGTTTTCTTTCAGCTTTCGGAGATCATGAAGAACGCTGAAGAAATCTCTTAGAACTGAAGATTAATCGAGGACAATATCATGCAACAGTCTTCATGGTAATTACTAGGACTATTCTTTTATTTGTAATATGTACAAAAATAACTTTGGATTATCCATGCTCAAGTTTGAACTTAAATAATAGTATAATACAGATAATTCATATAGTTACTTTCAATTATGGAGGGAGATATTTGTCTATCGATGAGTACTCTTAGAGGTGTATTCAATAGAAAATTAATAGGATTGTTTTATATTTTCAGACTAAATAGGTGTTCAATCGAAAGTTTAAAAAAGCAAAGTAGTAATTGCTCAAGTAAGAAAGAGTGTCTGGAGTCTATAGAGCTTAAGAACTCAATATATTCAAAAAATTTATAGGATTGTATTTTGCCAACTGTCTATAGAGCTTAGATCACAATTTATTGCCAACGCTGTTTATCTCAGAAAGGAGTAAGAATCAAAGGAAATTGGCCTTTATAGTTCATACAAACACATGATAACAAGAAACGAAGCAAAAAAGTTCAGTTAACTAAATGGGCACTCCAAACTCCCCTTCCTACCTCAATTTCTATTAGTTATGGTAAGAATGTACTCAAAGGTTTGGTGTCCTGGCTGAAGCTCCATAACTCCCTCTTCTGATGTTATCACTTCGTTTCTTGTACACAAAGGCACCTAAACCAAGCAGCCCTGCCCCTATTAGCACTCCGAAAACTGTCCCTGCCTTCTGTCCACCGCTTAGTCCTTTAGACCCTTTTTTCTTGGGAGGTGGTGGAGGCCCTTCTCCTGGAGGTGTTATGGATGGTGGCGGCGGGGGTGATTTAGGTGATGGTGCAGGGGTGGGTGTTGGAGTGGGAGTAGGGCTTGGTGCCGGAGTGGGACTAGGACTCGGCGCAGGGGCTGGTGTTGGAGTGGGAGTAGGGCTTGGTGCCGGAGTGGGAGTTGGGCTCGGAGCAGGGGCTGGTGTTGGAGTGGGAGTAGGGCTTGGTGCCGGAGTGGGTGTAGGAGTCGGAGCAGGCGCAGGGGTTGGTGTTGGAGTGGGGGCAGGGGTTGGTGCGGTGGCTTGTACCTTCAAAGGGTCTGGAGCAGGGGATGGTGCTGAACCTGGTGCTGTGAATGCATAGACTTGGTACAAAGGATTTACACAGTTGGTACACAAAGCTAGAACCAGAATACAATACAAACATGCATGCCTAAGCGTGGCCATTAGAGGTTTAGAGCTCAGAGTGATCAAACAATCAAAAGTGCGAGAAATCAATGAACATGTTAGAACATACATATATCCTTGACTGAGTAGGAAAAGACAAGAAGTAGTCGGCAAAAAACTTGCTTGGAAATTAACATCAAGATAATAGAACATTAACAACTTTTGGACCTTGTTTCGACAGTCTAGTTCGCCGGCCTTCTTAGGTTTCAATGCTGCAAAAATGTTGTATTCTCTCTTCTTTCCTTGTTAGTTTCCTATCTGTCTTCTCCTGGAGATTTGTATTTTCTGCTATTTGTGTTGGTTTCCTTCTCTCCTTTTCTACTTTAGCTTCCATGGAATACGCACGCATAACACATCGGTCAAGCTTACATGCATCGGTAACTCCAGGTAGTTCCTTGTTGATCAACTGTAATATATCCGAGACCTGAAGATAAATCAAGTTAAGATCATGACTGCAAAGTGTAAACAATATAACAAGAAAATTTACACTGAAACGATAAATGATAAAAACGAAGCACCTCAAAATACTGCTTGAGAACTGGTGAATGATGATATAGTGTAGTGTATATTGTTTCGAGAAGGGCCACTAAGACATTGACTTGATCAGCTAGAAGATCCACCCAAACGTTACACACATCAAAACAGCCTGAGTATGATCAAGCCAGAATTTAAATCACTACCCAAAACATTTTGATTGCAGCTCAGAACCTCGGTTTCAGCCTTTGGGAGATCTTGACATCTCCTACTAAAAGCATCCCTATTATGCGATTCCTTTTTTCTCAAGGTAGAAATGGGTTCTACAAGATTATCTAAATGATGCTTCATCGTGTCTAATCTGTCAAAGAGTATCAGAGTAGTCTACTTAGTCAAACAAAAATGAGCTCCAGGACAGTTATAGAATCTATCCTGCAGTAGCAAATGTCAACCTGCACTGATGCAACAGGAAAAACTTGTTTATAGTATGATACCTCAAGAAGTTTGTTTGCAACTTCTCTTTTGTAGTGTGCTCAAAAGTCATCTAGTCTTCAGAAAATTCATCCACTCTTTTCGAAAGCACTTCTTTGTGTGCTTTTGGCTGGCAGTGACAACGCTTTTTATAATGTACAGATCCAAATGCAGGAGTTACTTCATTATAAACTTTTACGTGATCACCAATTTTTGTGCCTGCTGCTTCAAATTCCATACTTCCAAAGTCAAGGTCTAGTCTTGGTTCCTTCGATTCAGAACTTCAGTGTGTCCCATATCATCCTCGGCTTCTGAACAGTTCACTAGAGACTCGATCTTTTCATTAACATTCCCAGAATCAGCTTCTTCTTCAAGAAGGGAAAATGCATCTTTTGCTGCCTCAGCAATGACAAATTGAAATATTTCTTCCCTAATGAGACTCTCCGTAATAAAAGCACTCAACTCCATATTCCATTCCTTAATAGTTTCTCTGAAGAAACTCATATAGATATCCTCCCCTACAAAACTCTCTGTGTTATGAAGCATGTCCCCGGAAACAATATCATCACGTTGAGCCGCATGATAACTCGCACTGCTGACAAGATCTTGAATGGTCTCATGGAAAACAAACCAGTCTATTTCCGGTCGAAAAAGACATGCAGTTTCATACCCTTCTTTCCATATATATTCCATTCCTTGATTGTTTCACGCCAAAGAATCAAACTTATATCCTCTCTTACTGAGGCTTCAAAATTATTTTCGGCCCTCAAACTAAACGATTCTGCTGATGCAATGTTCATACTTGAGCCATAATCCTTGAGTGCCTCACTAAAGACTCTGTAGTATATAGTTCTGCATAACTCTTCCCTGATTTGAGAATCAAGGCTATTACTCTCATTCTTCTCATTCCACTGATTGATCTCTTCAGTGTATAGAAGCTGGCATATATCCCTCCACAGCAGGTTCTCCAACTCGTTATCATATAGTTCAATGCATTTTTCTTCTACAAAAACTTCCAAAATAGTAACATAGATCACTTCCATTATCACATTTTCCAAGTTTGATTCTTCGTGTTCTTGCATCAGCATCCTCCCCAGATCACTGTTTACTCCATAAGACACTTTATCCATCTTCACCCATACTTCTGACATAGTATCATGTGCTGAAAAATTTGCATCAGATTTCGGAGACCTCTTTTCCATGGGAGTTTCTTGCCCATGAACAAACTTATTGAAGTTACCAAAAGTCTCTTGCATCTTAGCATCCCAATCTCTCAGTTTCTCCACCCTCAAAATAACTTCTTTCATCCTTTTTCTCACAAATGTGTCCTCTTCTTTCCTGCTTGACAAATTGGCCTTATGCCGAAGAATTTTCCTCTTCAGAACATTCAGCTCTTCTGCCTCCGCACTTTTTTCTGGATGATCGATTCGTGATTCTTTATCGTCTTAGAGACAAAGTGGCCTTCCTCCTCTTTCTTTTCATCATCATAAGATTCTTCGATAAGCTTTTCACCTTTTGAAGACCGTCGCTTTTCAAACTTTCCATGACCACAATCCTCTGCCGAACTCTTTTCATTTGTGCTACTACACTTGGCCACCTCATTCTGAGCAGCCAAAGGCATCAAATGGCGACGCAACTTCTCAGCCTCATTCATAAATTCAGATCAATACTCCTTCAAGCCAAGACAAATTCATAAACATCTTCCTCAAAATCCCTCATGAACTCTTCAAGCACAATCGACATCGTGTCACTCTCCACACCACCTCTCCATTGCTGCTCCATAGGCCCAACCTCAGACCCCAATATAGCTTTCTGCATTTTCCCAAAAGCAAGATCCAAAGTCTCCTTCGCACCCCTATATCCGAATCCATCTGCTCAATCTTCTTGTTCTTCAACCCTTCCACCACTTCTGCATTACCTTCAGACTTGTACTCCGGCTCAAGCTGCTGCCGAAGAAGCCAAACCTGCTGATCAACAGATTGCTTCAGCTCAGAAAACTCACTCTCTCCACCATCACCATCTCCACTCATTCGGTTACTAACCATGTACTCCTCAAGAGGGTCACTCATTGATCTCGGAGGCTTGTGGTGATGACTAGCACGCAGAGAAGCCAATTCTCTATCCTTGTCCTTGATGGCCATCTCAGACTCCTTGAGCCGCAAGCAGCTGCTCGTGGCTGCTTTCGAGAATGTAGCTGTTTGTTTCTTGGCGGACAAACTTCAAACAACCCTCAAAGTGCAGAGCTGCTAATTCATAGAACCTTGATATCTCATTCAAAACTAGAAATCACAAACGTACTCTCAAGCTTTTCATGCACGTACAGATTATATTGTGATCTCTATTTTCTCATCTTCCCCTAAAAACATGGACGACCTATTCCAATTTCAAAAGATAATATTAAATTTCAATGGTGCGTAGATGTTGGTAACTATGACAATTGATGTCGGTAAAAACCAAACTTCATAGATTAATATTTTTAATTTTTTAGTGATGCTTAGAGATAGGTGGCATGCAGCCATTGGTCTATGCTTAACCAACAAGGTAGATCTGCATAACGAGAGCTACTAGGACAATAATGATACTCCGACTAGTGACTAGTGAGCACCCTCATCGTCGGAGGCGCGTTCAGCTCTGGTGCGAAGCCAGTCCACCATTTCTCCAAAGACCAAGTCCACGTTCTCTTGAGGCTCGCCAATCAACTGGTGCCACATCCCGGGGTGGATCCTCAGAGTCTTGTCCTTGCTCCACGCACGCGGGGTCGCAAACGACGTCGTCTCCGCCGTGGACGATCAGCAGTGGGACTTCCACTTCCTCGAACCGCCCCTGTAGCTCCTTGCAGACTCTCAGCAGTTCAAGCGCAGTGGCGGTGCCGTCGGCCTCCTCGGGCTCGCCAGCGCCAATCTCCACTTCCACTCCTCCTTGAATGACACGTCCGGGATCAAGCCGCGCGTGGGGACCACGCGCCACGTTGGGATGATGGCGGCGACGAGGAAGAGGAGGTGCTCGAGCGGCCACGGCGGCTTGAACTTGGGGCTAATCCCGCACATGGCGCCGTTGAGGATGAGCCTGTACCAGCGCCGCCGTTCGCGGCAGAGAGTGAGGAGGGTGGCGATGGCGTCGCCAGTGACTAGGTAGAAAAAGGAAGGGAGCGACGTTGACGGCGCGTGGCGTTCACAGAAGGAGTCGAAGAAGTAGGCGCAGTCATCGACGACTAGGTTGATGTCGGGGATGTGGGTGACGAGGCCGTCGGAGAAGCCGTGTCCTTGGTGGTCGATGGCGCAGACGGCGAAATTAGCCTTGGTGAAGTGGACAGCGGTGAGCTGGACGAACCAGCTGGACTCGCCGTGGACGCCAAGGGGAGGGAGTGAGAGTGGGGTCCACCACTGAGTGAGGAGCTTGAGACCTCTGGGGTTGGTGACGTACTCGGATGTGAGAGAGACGGAGTGGTAAGAGTAGAACTCGTCGGGGGTTAAACTGCCGAAAGGGCTTTCTTCGTTGGCCTCCGAGATAGAATGATGCGGCGGCGTCGTCGTCGCCATTTTCGATCAGCGAGAAAAGCGTGAGAGAGAGAGAGAGAGTGACAAGACTGGCGTTACTTATTGTGTTAGGACCCTTTCTCAGTTTGTTGCTTTCATGTAGGGCAAGACAGTAGTATTGTTGAATAAGTCCATGTTTTGTAGGGATATAGATAGGTCTTTGAATCATTCATGTTTTAGTTTACCACTGGTCGTTAGTCATGCTAAAGTGGGCTGCATTTTCGTCAAATTCTGTTTTGTACTAAGCCTATTAAAAGGCCGTTCTTCAGTTAAAATAAGATAGAGTATTCACTCATCTCTTGAGCTTTGTTCTAGTTTGCTTTTTACTTTCATCAGTCCTTTCATTTTTGGTATCAGAGCCCTCCAAAGAGGGCCTGATTGTGAGTGGTTGTGAGAGTAAACACGAGAAGAAGTGAGGAAACAGGAGGAGTGATGGCAGCCGAGAGGGATACTATGTTGAGTATTCCGAAGTTCGACAGAGATTATGAGCACTAGGAGATGCGTATGGAGAACCTGTTGCGTTCTAAGGAGTGGTGGCACTTGGTGGAGACAGGGTACACTGAACCTGGCAGAGGAGAAGTGTTGAATGGTGCACAAAGGACACAACTTGCAGACTTGAAGTTGAAGGATTTAAAGGTGAAGAATTACCTTTTTCAGGCTATTGACAAAACAACGTTGAAAACTATCACCCAGAAAGATACAGCTAAGGAACTCTGGGACTCCATGAAGGCGAGGTTCCAAGGAGATGAGAAGGTCAAGAATGCACAATTGCAGACACTCCGAAGAAAGTTTGAGGTGCTTGAAATGATGGTTGGGGAATCAATCACTGATTATTTTTCCAGGGTTGTGTTAGTGTCTAATAACATGAGCAATCTCGGAGAAGGCTTGGATGATGCAAAAATTGTGAAGAAGATACTACGCACACTTCCTGAAGCCTGAAATTTCGTGGTATGCGCTATTAAGGAATTGAAAGACATTACAAGTCTTTCGGTGAATCAACTTCGAAGCTCTCTCTTGGTTCACGAATCAAAGTTTCGAAAGAAAAGTATTGGTATTGGTGAAGAACAAGCACTGAAGGCCATGGTGGAAGTGGGAAGAGACAAAGGAGAAAGAGTTCGTGGCAGGGGATCATACAGAGGAAGAGGCAGAGGGAGACAAAGTTATAATCGTGCCACAATTGAATGTTTCAAGTGTCACAAACTCGGCCACTTCAAGTTTGAGTGTCCTTCTTGGGACAAGGAGGCACATTACCCTGAGTTTGATGAAGAAGAAGAGATGTTGTTAATGGCTTACGTGGAGCTGCATCAAGCTAAGAGGGAAGAAGCATGGTTCGTGGACTCTGGTTGTTCCAATCATATGTGTAGAGACAAGAGCAAGTTTTGTGAATTGAATGAGGAGTTCAGCCACCTAGTGAAGCTTGGTAACAACACTAGAATGAATGTGCTTGAGAAAGGAAAAGTGAAGTTGTGCATTGAAGGGGTAACTCACACAGTACAACATGTTTACTATGTTCCAGAACTAAAAAATAATCTCTTGAGTGTTGGACAGTTGCAGGAGAGAGGCTTGGCAATCCTTATGCATGAAGGCATGTGTCGAATATACCATCCAGACAAAGGCTTGATCATTCAAACAAACATGACATCAAATAGAAAGTTTGTGTTCTTTGCTCAGACCCAAGAAGAAAAGAAGCAAGAAGAGGAAAAGAAAGAGACATGTTTTCAAGTAACCACACAGACATCTCTTGTACACTTATGGCACTGTCAGTACGCACATCTGAGTCATAAAGGGCTTAGAACACTCCAATATAAGAAGATGGTTCGAGGATTGCCACAATTACCAACCTCAAATGTGGTGTGTGGTGACTGCATAAAGGGGAAGCAGCACCGTGATCCAATACCAAATAAGAGTCAATGGAGAGCTTCTCACAAGTTGCAGCTAATTCACGCAGACCTTTTTGGTCCCATTTCCTCAGCTTCAAACAATGAAAAAAGATACACATTATGCTTCATTGATGATTTCTCAAGGAAAGCATGGGTATATTTCTTGTTGGACAAATCAGAAGCATTTGTGTATTTTAGATGTTTTAAGATGCTTGTGGAAAAGGAAAGTGGTATGT
This sequence comes from Geum urbanum, assembly GCA_946800695.1. Lineage (NCBI taxonomy): Eukaryota > Viridiplantae > Streptophyta > Magnoliopsida > Rosales > Rosaceae > Geum > Geum urbanum. The sequence goes on from OX327017.1 coordinate 31,764,917, forward strand.
CTATAAAATGTGAGAACAAATAGAGGTGGAGAGTTTTGCTTTACAGAGTTTTCTGAGTTTTGCAAGCAGAATGGGATCAAGAAACAGCTTACTACGACTTGCACTTCACAACAAAATGGAGTAGCCGAACGTAAGAACAGGATCGTCTTGAACCTAGTCAGATCAATGCTCTCTGAAAAGAAAGTACCTAAGCCATTCTAGCCTGAAGCAGTAAAGTGGACGGTGTATGTGCTGAATCGTTCTCCTATAGTTGCAGTACAGGACATGACCTCGCAGGAAGCATGGAGTGGGGAGAAACCAACAGTAGCACATTTCAGGGTGTTTGGATGTGTTGGACACGTCCATGTTCCCGATGCCCAAAGAAAAAAACTTGAAGACAAAAGTGAGAAGTGTGTGTTGCTCGGATATAACGATGAATCAAAGGGTTACAGAATGTATAACCCTGCAACGAAGAAGATTAAAGTAAGTCATGATATGGTGTTCGAGGAGGAAACTCAGTGAGATTGGGAAGCAAGTCACAAAGAAGAAGTTCTCATGGATTTGGAATGGGATGATGAAACTTCCATCCACAATGAAATAGAAGATGTGGAGGAAAACATTGAAGAAGGGGCAGCATAAACCACTTAAGTGGCTGAAGCAGGTCCATCAAATGTTGCGGAAAATACAATTGAGTCAAATGCAAGGGAGGGAAGAATTAGAACTTCACCTATGTGGATGAATGACTATGTTTCAGGAGAAGAACTTTCGAAGGAAGAAGAAGTTGTTAACATGGCTATAATTGACACCACTGATCCCACAAGTTTCGAAGAAGCAGCAATGAGTCCAAAATGGAGGCAAGCAATGGAGGTAGAGATCAAAGCAATTGAGAAGAACAAGACTTAGGAACTGACTGATTTACCCACTGGTGCAAAGAAAATCAGAGTCAAATGGATCTATAAGACGAAGTTGAATGAGTCTGGTGAAGTTGATAAATTCAAGGCACGACTCGTAGCGAAAGGATACTCACAGGAGCATGGGATAGATTACACAGAGGTGTTTTCTCCAGTAGCAAGGATGGATACAGTAAGGATGATCATAGCTCTTATTGCTCAAAGAAGTTGGATAATATACCAGCTTGATGTCAAGTCTGCATTCTTGCATGGTACTCTGAACGAAGATGTGTATGTCGATCAACCTATGGGTTTCGAGAAGAAAGGGTGTGAACATAAGGTGTATAAACTACACAAAGCATTGTACGGTTTAAAACAAGCTCCTCGAGCGTGGTTTAACCGTATTGAGTAGTATTTCCTCAAAGAAGGATTCCAGAGAAGTCAAAGTGAGCAGACTCTGTTCGTCAAGGAGAAGAGTAGAGGTAAAATTCTTATTATCAGTATATATGTTGATGACTTAATCTATACTGGTAATGATGAGTTTATGAAGAACGAGTTCAAAAAATCTATGCAAAAGGAATTTGACATGACAGATTTGGGGAGAATGCAGTTCTTCTTGGGAATTGAAGTAATACAGAGCTCTACTGGGATTACATCTGCCAAAGAAAGTATTCAATGGAAGTGTTAATACGTTTTGGCATGGAAGAGAGTAATTCAGTAAGTAATCCAATTGTACCAGGCCAGAAGTTGTATGAAGACGAAGGAGGAGTCAAGGTGGATGCAACTTACTTCAAACAAATAGTTGGCAGTTTGATGTACATCACTGCTACTAGACCATACTTAGTGTTTGTGGTGAGTTTAATTGCTCGTTTTATGTCAAGTCCAACTGAGCTACATTATCAGGTTGCAAAGAGGGTTCTAAGGTATTTGAAAAGATCTGTTAACTATGGAATTCTGTATAAGAGAGGAGGAGTTGAAGAACTGATAGGCTGCACCGACAGTGACTATGCCGGAGATTTAGAAGGAAGAAGAAGCACTTATGGATATGTGTTTCGTATGAATGGAGCTGTTGTTGCTTGGTCTTCGAAGAAACAACCAATTGTTACTTATCCACCACTGAAGCAGAGTTTATTGCAGCAACTGGTTGTGCTTGCCAAACTGTTTGGATGAGAAGAATCTTGAAAGAAGTGGGATATGCACAAGATGGAGGTACAATTATAATGTGTGACAACAGTTCAACCATAAAACTTACCAAGAATCCATTGATGCACTATCGAAGCAAGCATATTGATGTAAGATTCTTTCTCTTAAGAGATCTTACTAACGAATGTACTGTTAAATTGGTATTTTGTGTCACAAATGATCAAGTTACAGGTGTGCTAACAAAGCCTTTGAAGCTGGAAGCATTTCAACGTCTTCGTGCGCAGCTTGGTGTGTGTGAGGTACCTGTGTTAAACTAATTGCTGAACTGGCATTAGTTTAAGGGAGAGTTTGTTAGGACCCTTTCTCAGCTTGTTGCTTTCGTGTAGGGCAAGACAATAGTGTTGTTGAATAAGTCCATGGTTTGTAGGGATATAGATGGGTCTTTGAATCATTCATGTTTAGGTTTACCACTAGCCATTAATCATGCTAAAGTGGGCTGCATTTTCGTCAAATTCTGTTTTGTACTAAGCCTATTAAAAGGTTGTTCTTCAGTTGAAATAAGATAGAGTATTCACTCATCTCTTGAGCTTTGTTCTAGTTTGCTTTTTACTTTCATCAGCCCTTTCATATTGGCGGTGAAGTGGTTGGGTGGTAAGTACAGTTCGGACAAATTTTGGCTGCCCACACATGGGTAGGAGCTCCTACCCACACCCAATAACATGGTGCCTTCATTAGAGGGTAAAGGACGGTTGGAAGAGAAGGTCTTCCATGGAAATTATCCGATCGGCAGATGTCCTGCAGAGAGCAAAGAAATAAAACAAAAAAGGACACATGTCATTTGCGTATTAGGTGTGGGAAGGAGCTTCTACCCATGTGTGAGTAGCCAAGATTTGTCCATGTAGAAAGTGAAATCCATGAAATTTGATTAAATTCCAATATTCTGCAATTCTATCCTTTAAATTTATGTGTTTGGGTATCTCTATTCAGAATTTTACAAATTCCATTCTTTCAAATTTGGAGGAATTTTTTGTTTCAATTTTTTGTTTCAATATGTGTTATTCTACAATTCTTTCAATTTCATTAAAGTGTAATTCTTGCAATCTTTCAATTTATACATAAAGATATCCAAACGCTAAAATTCACAAATGATGAAATTTAAAATGATAAAAACTTACTTACCATAAATTGTGAATTTTAGTGAAAATCAAGAATATTTCATCCGAACACACCGTAAATGTCTTTTTTAAAGTTATATAAAAATATTAATCAATTAAATGATTGAAACTCAAAAATGATTTATTTCTTATCAAGTTAATTTTACATGGCCATGAACTCGTATCGACAAACTCTACAACTTTATCCAATGAAATTTCTCAAAAAAACATGATCGATAAATCGCCAGCGAAAGTTACAAACAGTAAAAACTAATTACCCTTGATGATTAACGTAATTAATCAGCAACTAACTGCATAAGTTCCAATTATTATGTAATATTGTTCCGGTTCGTAACATGTTATTTCTTTCCTCGTCACCCTGAGCTGATTGGGGTATGCCTCGAGCCACAAGGTTGCTTAACGGCGGAGAATGGTCGCCGAAACGAAGGTTTTCCAGGGAAATTCGGGTCGATTGGGTCGGAATTGGAGGTCGGTCCTTTGATGAATATTGTTGTTGGGTTGATTTTGCACAGGTTGAGCCGGGAAAAGTCACTGCCGCCCTCGGCAGTGGTTCACCGTGAAGCTCCGTTGAGGGCGTTTTTAGCAAAAAAATTATATCGCTTCATTTGTAATTACATATTGAATCTAATTATGAAGTTATTAAATTGAATTGAACATCATTGGTTACGACATATGGTTAATCGGATAAGAATTGCTTTTACGTTATTGATAAACGGTTGCATTGATTATCGATTCGACTTCGAGTTCCTTAGCATTTAAAGTTTATGTTGTGATTTTAAAAAGGATTTAAGAATTGGAATTTGGAATTAGATTAGAGCTCAATATTATTTCGGGAAGCGCAATTTTTGAGAATGCGATATTCTCGACGATATTGTTCGTTGGTAATAAGTTTGGTTATTCGATATGATTTTTAATGATTAGTTTTTACATATTAATCGTTATTTCAAGACGACTTATTAGCAGCTAGTGATAGATGTATAGAGACACCTACATATGTGCTTGGCTGATTGGAGATCACTGCACAATACTATGAGTGGATCTTTTATTTTCACAGTTGTAGCGAATTTGATTTTCAGTATTTAAGTATTCCAATTTAATTTATAATATATTTTAGAACAGATTAAAGTTAGAGGTTTTTCTTGTAATGACGTTAGTTAGTTGCATCGATGCACTCACTATTAGATTGATCACCGGATAGTCTAGTCATAGGAGGTCAGGTTGCCTCGTCTGACCTATCACCTATATTTTTACATACAGTTTGTCGACTCAGGTTAAGAAAAAACCCATGAGCAGCCACCTCCACAGAGCAGATGAACTTGCTTTATTTTACACAAATGACATCAAGTTCAGTTTTACTTCAGTTTTTACGATTATCGTATGATATTGATTTTTGTCCACTTAGTCTAACATTTTATGTTTTTATGTCTTTCCCTAAATCATTTGTTTTCAATTGCCTAATTTGCAGGATAGTAGGTTGAAGTCGTGACCGTCCAGAGTTCGAGGCATGACAATTCACAGCTTCTGCTTTTTCGGTGTAGGATCACAGCAATGATTTAGGTTGTTCGTGCTAAAGTAGCAGATACCGACTACTCGGTTTTAGAGACCTTAACATGGGTCCCGCAAGACTTATCTCTGGATTACTGAAGTAATCTGGAGCAGGTCTTATTATTTGTATTGTTTGAATTGTCTGCAAAAAAAATAAAATTAATTATTTGACGAATAGTAAAAACACAAAAAAAAAATGATGAAAAACCGTGTTATAAATCTAAATCAGAATATGTAATATTGACAAAATCGTCGAAATCTCGCCGATACTTTCGTGTTTTGCTAACAACGATATTAATTCCCACTAAAATCGATACTTGCGGTCATATAACCACCTGTCAACTTATGATGAAGGAAACAATGCATCATGGTATGTATAATTCATACAAAACCTATTTAAAAATCAAATAACATGAAAGGAAGGTCAGTTCAAACCCCCAAGTCGCCAACCATGAGAGAATCATAATATAGCTTTTACCAAAGCTCCCAAATCGGTTTTTATGTTCAACTATCTAACAACTTTTGCATATAATCGGTATCAAACCAATAAAAGTGAAATTATTTCATAGAACTTTGATGTAAATTTATTATAAATATCCATCAAAATTTAAACAAAAGACAACACTTGTTCATAGAACTTTGAGGTAGAACCAATATTTTATCCCTTCTCGTTATAATTAATTGTACTTTTTATAAGGATACATCCAAATGTTGTGGACTAGACCAAAAGACAACACTTGTTCGAAGAGGTGAATCATGAAGAAGCCTCTCTCCAACACTTCCTTAGCATATAAAAAGAATCCTCTCTCCAACTCTCTAATTCATCCCAATACTCTTCCCTTTTGTAGTCTATCCTAGGCCCGAATCACATTTGGGCCGAGAACAATAGTGAAATCAAAGTGGACTAGTCAAATTTGGTGAATCTCATGTTATTTACTTATCGCACTTTACTTATTGTTACTCTTGTTGCTATCTTGAATCCATCGTAATTCTTGGTTTCAACATTGGCGATGTTTATGGGTTTTGATACAAAAAGTTAAACATGTTGTACAGGTGGAGCTAGGATAGGCAAAAAAAAATTCTTTTAAGAGAGGTTATGAGATGAGCGGTGAGCAAGCAACATGAGCGGGAGCGGGAAACTTATGAGTGCGAGCGAGAAGCAACCTGGTGAGAATGTGAGAGGAACTGAGACAAAGCTAGCGGAAACCAAATCCAGCGAAAACCCGAAGCCAAGTCTTATATCTCATTGTATCTACACTATCATATGCAACTAAGTATATATGCCATGCTAGCTAAATTTCACTATGCACACCCGGATGTACATGCCAGTCACAGCAGCAACATCAAAAGTTCAGAAGCACAAGAGAAAGAAACTCACCAGCAGCGGAATCAGCTGGAATCTCCGCTCGGGGGACTGCCGACACCGAGGGACTGCGGATACGACGCCCACTCCGGATTACACCGAGACCTCGCTGAACCCACTGGTCACGCCCGATCCGACGATCTCGATCTCCGCGGCCCCCTCAATTATTGACCGCCGCGCCATTCACTGCGATGACCTCTACCTCCACAACCCCAACTTCGCCCGAGCGGAATCGAATCTCCAGTGGTGGAGGAAGAGGGAGAGATCGAAGGGAAATCACCTTAGATTGGAGCGACTACGAACTGAAGAAGAGAAGTGATTGATACATCCGAGGAGGTCCTCACCGCTCGGAGCCAACAAAAGAAAAAAAACATAGAAAGAGGAGAGTTGCCATCAACTTGCCCCACCGACAAAAAAGAGAGGGGAAGGCTCACTAATCTTGGGCCTGCCTCATCACTCAATCACGCTACCGGGCCTCGACTCTTAATGCTGGGCTTTCCAGTACATCCAATTTAATCAGTCTCTCTTCAAAACCCAATACTGAAGGAGTCCTCAAGAAAGTGAATATTTTTCACCATCATCAATCAATGCATATCGATACTTAGCCTGTGAGCCTATGTTTCTTATTTATTTCAATCAAGACGTATAAAAGCATGTGTTATGTATTACGCGTAGTCTCTTCAAATCACTAAACGATGCCATATCCATTGGAAAATGTTGTTAGAATTTAATTAGGTAATTTATAGTGCTGATTGTGTCATTTTGAGTTAGTATTGGTTTTACAGTACATTTTTCAGGATACTTATGATACTTACGTATCAACTTATACAAGACTCAACTTACTACGATTTTGCCTAAATTAATCAAACAACATTTTTTATTCATATTTTTACGTCCGTAAAAAGAGAACTCTTAAAAAATTTGATTATCTTTTACATTTTTTATTACGCAATTTGCTTACCGTTACGCTAGAAACATGTGCCAAGTAAATTGGTACTTAACTAAAAAATTGCTAATCAAAGATGAATTCGCCTACTAAATTCAATTTAACGTAGCAATAATTTTGGTTAATTTAGACCACTTGCCATTCTAAATTTAAATGTCACAATATTCGCATTCGCATGTGCCTCCGTTTTTTTATTTTGCAACAATGAAATGAGAATTCTCCACACTTGTGTTTATCTAAAAGAAATTCTCGCTCTTTTTTCACTCGCACGGATAAGCAAATGAATTATCTTCATATATTTCATTAATGCAAAATTAACTCCTGCACATGCATGTTTCAACCACTCTACCTAATTATATATATATATATATATATTGCATGTTATGTATTGTTTTGTATAACTTGGGGACTATGTGATCCGTATAGCAGAGTAAGTCATTCATATATCCACTCAGAGGTCCCACGGGACTGTTGATTCCCGCTGACACTTAAGCTGCGCGCACTCCTCACTTGATTGATTAGTTCTTGTCCTTGTCCTGTTTCTACTATAAGTCGCGCCTGGGCAATTCTCGGGGGGCCCGTTGTTCCAATACCAAGTTCTCACTACAGGCCACGCCTTTATCGGTGCAACGAACACCAATCGATAGGTAGGATCAGGACGAGAGCTACGAAGGTATACCCCGTCTAGATCAACACAAGTCGTGCAACAACTTGCGTCTCCTTATCGGAAGCTACGAAGGAGTACTCCGCCAGCAGGAAAGTTGCTACAGTGTGTGTATGGGCCTACCCGGTTCGTCGCCAAGAGGAACCTCGAGATGACTTCAAGCCCATTCAAAAGTGTTACTTCCCGCTACAGTTGCAAAGGAATATACTAGAGGACCCGAAAATATGTGGGACACTCACTTTATCACTTTTGATACTTTCCACTCTTTTGAGCACCACATATTACCACCCTTTATTAGGCACCACGTGGGAGTACACCAATAAGGGGGGATCCTGCGAGAAAACACCGCGAGATCGCTTGCGGTGGGAGTGGCAAGCTTGCTACTTGTTGGTCCCCACTGGGACTAACAAAAATGATGTGCAATTTGTTACAAGTACTATTAGAGGCGGGGAATACAAATTCATTCATAGGCACGCTTCACATTTTATTGGAGACTTAGGGACTACGCGCTCAAGAACCACACTAATGGATACATTTATTCTAACACTTACATTTTCTATGCAGGAACTCATTTCTGGCCTAGGACTTGGGGACTGAAGCATCTTTTTACACACGTCATCCTTATGCATACCCCTCCGTACAAACACGTGCATCATCATACGCATGTGGCATACACACATACATCACACATTCATAATGCATCATCGCTCATCATTTCGTGTATGCTAACTCATTTATTTTTGTCATGTATGATTTACTTATTGCACATAGTCCAACATTTGTTCAATTGTAAAAATTATAAAGTAATTAGAAGTGGCTATTCTTACTTGGAGAGATAGGGGACTAGGGGGTATGTACCCTTACTTATGCTTGGTAATTTATTTTTAACTCCCCAAGCAAGAATTGCCTTACTTGTAGAGTTAGGGGACTTGTGTGTGTGTGTATATATATATATACACACACACACACACTATATTTAGTATATAATTACCAAGCATAATCAAGGTTATGTCATGAAGATCAACATCAGAGCTACCCATCCACAATGAGACCGGCCAAAACCATCATCGGAAGTCATCGTCCCATGCCACCAAGAAAGCTTCATAGATTAGTTGATAAAGGGAAAAGAGGAAAGTCTCACACATTGAAGAAATGTAAAGAGAGAGGTCACCCTTAGCCTATAAAAGGAAACATTTCTCTGACTCTCTAATACATTCTACTACTCTTCCCTTTTGTAGTCTATCTTGGGCCCAAATCACATTTGAGCCCGAGAACAATAGTAATCCAAGTGAACTAACTGAATTCGGTGAACCACTATACTTCATCGTGTTATTTACTTATCGTACTTTACTTATCATTACTCTTGTTTCTATCTTGAATCCCTTGTGATTCTTGGTTTCAACATCAGCTGAAGCTCTTTTCTTTTAGATTCAAACTGCTCTGGCTCGATGTATATAACCTTTAAGTTGTTTGCTTCTCAACCACTTCACTAGCGTGCTTCTTGTCACATGAGTCCAGCTTGTCATATTTACTGCTCTTAAAAAAATAGGAGATGTAATCAGCCATACATGAAGAGGAGAGGTGGTATTCAAGCTCCTTATACTTGCTTGCAAACACACGTGTCTAACCCTTGATTTATGTCAAACCAATCCATCATATCATGCATCACTTTTTCAGTATGATACGCAATCAATCTATCGGTGAAACATTTAATCACAAGCTTACATGATTCTAGATAGAACTGAAGATCCGATCTTGCCTTCTTCCTACTTTTTTATTCAGCAAAATCCCTACATTGCGGATGGTCTGATATCATTGGCCTCAAGAGAACGTACTTCATTCTTTTTCTCATGACAAGTTTCCAAAAGTCTGAAGATACCATTTGAATCAATGTCATAAGTGATAGAAATTTGATGTACACCCCTTCAAGCTTGAGGAAATCCATAGATCCAAGATTTAGCCACACTATTGATGGTTGGATAATATGTCTTGAATTTCTTTGTTGCAATCTCATATATCTCAACTTGTGGTGAGAAGAGATTCCTCTCTTCCTTAACACTCATTATGTGTATGATTTGTCCTTAATGGTTCGTTATCGGTTTGAGTAACAAATTATGTGCAAACAATTTAGTTTTTGGTTCAATTGTTCTTTCTTTCATAGGTTATGAGACGTAACAATAATAGCTCGGACGCTCGAGCCAGTCGTGGCTCGCATCAATCAGTGCATCACTCTCGCCTCCTCTGCTCGTCACATGCCTTCGTGGCTTCCTCTGGTTAAACCGGAAAAGACTGCAATTGCAACACAATCGGGCTGAGAGAAGAACCACTGGAGCTTCTTAATCTCGACGAGAAGGGGATCGAGGCTTCCTCCTCATCATTTTGCTTGGTGAGGAGTCGCCAGATTGGACCGAAACTGATGTTGCTTAATGTTGTTATCTTATGTCGTCGATGCACGATCTACACTGCCGGCTTTGGATCTTGCTTGGAGATAGACTCATGGTCGCGATGAATGCAGAGAAAGAAGAGAGGCGATAACCCCATGGTCGCAACTCAGTGAGAAATGAGAGAGAGGGAAAAATAATAAAAAGTAGAAATATTAATTAGAAATCTTAAGGATACTAAAGTCTTTTTAACTCTTTATTTAAAAAAAGGACACGTCATCAAAACAAACGGCGATGTAACGCAAATTGATGGTACATATCACGTTGATATAATTTTAAGAGTTTGGACACCACTTTGATAGTATTTAAAGTTAGGACATCATATTCATGCCCTTGCGAAAGTTCAGACCCCGGTGATGAATTTTTTCCATTATTTACGTTTAGCATATTAGAATTTAGCTAAATTCATGATGATTTAAAGTCATGTACAAAATACAAATAGAACAAAAAAATAGAATACGTGCATAGGCTACACACTGCTAACCATAGATATTCACAAAACAGAATACGTGCACAAACGATACACAACTAACAAGACATTCAGAACCTCAAATCTCAAATAGACATCCAGAACCTCCCACCTTAACCATTAGGCTCTCGAACAACCCTCATCTCCCTCTCCTCAGCCTCAACAGCTTTCATCCCAAGGCTGACCCTAGCTATAGGCCTTATAGGCTTGCTAATTAAGTAAGAAATTATTTGCTAATTTAAAGGATAAACAAGAATCTACTTTATTTTAACTTAATTTAAAGATTTTTTGAGAATAAGTTTCTTCAAAGTTTCATGTTCAACTATTTTTAAAACATGGAAATAACCTAAAAACTTAATATATCAATTAATGAACCCTATTTGGTTTTCTAGAGTACCACAAGGAAGAATAACCTTCTTTCTACCCAAAGATCCTTAAATTAGTTAGGTACCATAATCTATTAGTGATAATTCAAATAGCTAAACTATAGAATTTCCTCCATCTCTCGTGATTCAGTCTCTATTAGTTATTTCTTCTACGTATGTTAATTGGTTGAATTAACTTTTTGAAAACTAAAATCGTAAATCGTTTTAGTATTTTATCAAAGGTTTCATTTCAAAAAATTTAATTACCTAAAAGTGTTCATATACGCGAAAGACCGTTGTTACGAAATAGTTAACAAGCCCCCATTTTTTCTTCGCCTAGAGCCCCCAAACTCTCAGAGCCGACCCCGCGTCATCCTCTTCCTTTCAGCAGCCGCAACCGTTTCCCTGGTAGCATTGATTGCCCTCTTTCTTTGCTCGAACAAGTCAACAACAGTGTTATCCTTTCACAGTATATCTTGGTGTGAAGATCTCTATAGTTTGATACCTCCAATGCCTTCAATGAATCTTGTTTTGTCCAAAATACAATGAAAACAGACATAAAAACACTTGTAGTGATTCACACTTGATGTGAATCCTAATGGCAACCTCATCCTAACTCTCAAAGTCACAGCTAACATGAGTACACACAAAGTACATCTTGAATGGTTGATTTGATCGAAGAGAAAAGAGAGTTTTGCATGATTGATATCGCAACTGATTGTGCAGAGTCAATTAGCGAGCGAATGCAAAACTCCTTATATATCTTTCATAACTTGCAAATTTAATTTATTTTTTTGAGATGGCGGTCAAATTTCATTCAAAGATAGTAGTACTACAGAGTTCCACTTGATTATCCGGCCCGAAAAAGCAAAACTCCTAACGTATTACTAACATAAAACCATAACTAGTTTCAAAACCTAGATAAACAAACTAGAGTAGCACAGAACTAAAAAAAAATGGGCACACCACTCCTTAGTTATCTAGGCACCATCTCTACTTTGTTGCAGCTTGCCTCAGCTCCTCACATTTGTATCTGCTGAAAAGAGTAATGGTTCTTATTAGGTGACTCCCTCTTACTTGTACCCACTGTTCTAAAAATTGTCCTAGGCGGCACCTAGGCACCTCCAAAACTTGGAATTTTCACTAAAATTGGGTTAAAAAACGTTTGGGCCGTCTGTGTAGCCCGAGGCAGGCTGGGTGGCTGGGCTTAAAAAAAAATTGCATAAGCCGAATTGGATCTCGAAGCCCTAATTCAGTCCTCCTCTGCCTAGAACTCTCCTCCAATTTAATCGAAAATCATATCGGCATCCTCCAATCCTCCTCTGCCCAGAACTCTCCTCTGCCCCTGCTCCCGCCCTCACATAGTCGACACTTCGAGCTCCGAGCTCGGCCCTCGCCATCTCCGGGTCACATATTTGTGAGTTCGCGACTCCTCTCGCCACTCGGGCTCCTGCCGCTCCACTCTCACGAGTCGTGACTCAGGCTCCTCTTGCGGCTCCGCAACTCTTCGTGGCAATTCAGGCTCTCACCCTCAGCCTCACTAGCTTGGACTGCCTAGTAAGACTCTCAATCTCTTAATCTCTCGACTCTTAGTCTAGAATCATGTCTTTCCATGACGGAAGGACTCTGTTAAACCTTGATAATCTGCACCAATAATGCAATCCTATGATTCCTATCAAACTAGACAACCTTCAAAATCAATAAATCTAGAAATCTAGAATGAATGATAGAAATCTAGAATTGCTCGCAATGTTGGATTAAGATGCAGGGAAAAAGCCATGGCTTTGTTTTATCTTGTTGAACTCTATAGTCTTGGAATTGTGTTTGCAAGAGTAAATGTCTGAGTTATATATAATGTGTGAAATACTTGTAAAGGTTTGATTTTCACTCTTTTGTGCTCTGTTTTCTTAATTCAAGTTGGTGTGAAAAAAGGGATCTTTTGAGCTTGTTGAAAAGCTCAAATCTTTTGTGGAGAATTGGGTTCTAATTGGATTGTTTGCAAAGTAAAATCATAGGGGTCTCAAATTCAAGGCTTGTTTGAAATGGTAATATTCAATAATATTATAGTTCTGTAGCTGGTGGAAGATTTAATATTGAAAGTGTTCTGTTCAATAATGCACGTCTGATTTATATGTTTTCATCTAATTTAGTGTCGATGAAGAATGATATATAGCATTATAAGTAGACTTCCTATTTCTTTTATGTCTTTTACTCTTTTTCCTACTCCATGGTTTTGATGTGCTTCATCATTTGAGAATTGAGAGTTGAGATTATGACTATTATTTTGATATTAGAACTATTTAGACTATATTAAGTATATTTATGTCTAATTTTATTATATAAATATTTTAGTTATTCAATTATTTCATGGATATATATATTATATTAAAATCGCCTACAATCCGCCTATAATTCGATTAATCCCTGTCTAGCCGCCTAGGCACTAGAAAGTGCCTTCACCGCCTAGGACCGCCTAGCGATTTTTAGAACCTTGCTTGTACTATGAATATGACAAAGCTTAGGCATATTTTTCTTATCTTCTAAACGATATTTGGGACCCCCTTTACTTGAGGAGGCACTAAAAGACCTCTCCACAAATAAAGAAGGTCCATAAACCCATGTCCCATATGGCCTTGGGATAGTAACTCACACCTCCATAAACATGTATGTTTCCGCTAGTATTCCCAAAGCTTCCACTGGCGGGCCAGGAATCCGAACTGGTTGCCCAGGAACCTGAACATGCGACTCAGGAACCCGAATTGTTGGCTCAGGAACCCGAAATGTCGGCCCAAGAACCCTAACAGGCATGACAGTAACACATGCTGACATAACAGTAGCATCTACTGGTGCTGTAATATAAGAATCTGCCACTTCCAATGTGGCCACATGTGGCTCCACATCTTGCGCCTTTGGACCTAAAGGTCCTAACACCTAAATGTAACCCAAAGGCTCCACCTCCAAAAGAATAGCTGAGTTAGTAGGCTTTCCTTCTAATAGAGGGTTACCTTGAAGTGAAGTCACATTGGCTGGAACATTCTTAAGGACCTCTTCCATAACCACCTCCTTACTAGCTTTTTCCACATTCGGTACCCATGATAGAGGCTTTGAAGTTACCTTCATCCGCCAACCACTTATTGGTTGTGCTTTTCGAAAATCATGCATTGCTTAAAGCCAACCCATCATAGTCGATGAGGAACTGCCTCGACCAAAGGACCCTCAAAAATTCTGTCCCACATCTCCACCATTCCCAAAATTCTGTGGTACTCGCGGTACTCCTTGAATCCGACCCGATTTCCAACATTGCCCAGATGCTGTAACCACAGCTTTAACCTGATCACACCATCAACATGAACCTATCTTAACCCTAGGAGCATTATTGTTCCCTTATGGAACTGCCTTCTCACCATCAATTACACAACATTTCGACTCATGTACAAAGGAACCACAATCTAGACAAAAGCCTCTAAGCCTCTCATACATCAATATTACATCCACCAAATAAGCATCAAATAAGCGAAAATGTTTTCTTACCACCAAAGGCTGACTGAAATCAAGCTCCACCTGAAACTTCATCTTTGAATGATGATGCAACAAAAGTTGGTCAAACTTGACATATGCACCAAAGGAGTTTCCAATTCATACCACTTTTTCTAGAGAGCACCCGTGGCTAGCTTGCCTACAACAAACTGCACCACCACCCACATTCGCACACGGTCTGCCACCACTAACAGCGGATCTATCATCCCATGAAATGCCTCGACCACCACGGTGAGGACTGAAAGAACCATGAAACACTCTGGACAACCCGAAGTCGATCACACTCTGACCGAAACTTGCACACAAACCGATCAGATGCCACCTGGGTAAAGCCAATCTTACCAAGAACGTCACGCAATAGTCTGGTCATATGAATCTTAAAGGATTTCACCTTCTCCGGTGCAAGATGTTTGAGAGCGAAAATACGCGGTACGACAATGTCTCTCTTCATCATCATTGTCATCCAAATCAAGATCAACCTCTTCAAAAGCCATCACCAAATGGTGCGGATTGGCTTCCTCCACGTCGGAAGGTGCACCACTGGCTCCGGTTGCCGAGATAAACATACAAAACTATTGGATGAAAGAGAAAAGGAAGGAGAAAAATAATATGTAATCGGAAGAGAGCTCGGGATTTCAAGGAGAGAGATTGGAGGAGAAGGGTTAGGGGCAGCTAGGGTTTATTTGGGAGATAAAAGTGAGAGTTTTTTGAAAATGGGTATTCTCACCGAGAGAGAAATTAAACTCGGTGCACATAGTGTTTTAATTTGTTTCTTTATTTTACGGTTCTTTCTTGTTGAAAAGAAATTTTAACTATTCATATTTCATCACACATATTTGCAATATCGTTCTTGCAATGTGTGAACTAGTAATTACATGAATGCGTGTGCAACTAGTCACTCTTATGGAGAGATCAAGCCGTAAGGTACTATACGTTAGTACGTGAGTACGTCACAGGGAAATTGGAAAGAATATGACATGCATATACCAAAGGATATATCAATGTTAGGGAGATCGACGATGATTACAAGCTAGGGTAATATTAATTAACATCGACATGTACGTCATTTCAATGGTTAATTTGGAGAAGTAAACGTACTTTCTTACAAATGCATGACCTAGACATATGCCCTCATTACTGTGAGAATATTGTCAAATGTATCTACTATGCACCTAAGAGAAAACCCTTTCTGTGCACGCTAGAAATGAAATGTGAGGATATATATCCTGCAAGAATTGCTCGACCACAATTGCACAAGCGAGGAGTCCTACCACAACTAGTAATGGCCTTGCGCTAGATAAAGTCTTCTCATCAGAAGCCATGTCTCCTTGGTTGTACATTGCCCATGCCATTGTTGGTGGAAGAACTCCATATAACATGGTCATACAGTACCCTCCCTATTTCACCATCAAAATTCAAACCAGCATTCAATTTCATATTACTAGGTAATCTCTGCAATCATTTGGACTTATATCTACTATTGCAAGCATGGTTTTTCTGTGTACTTACCGCGATGTCTGTGGCAGTAGAGAATGCATCCGGAACTGTAGTCGACACAAATAGAGATGGAACAACGACCATTGCCACTGATGTGAAGCTTTTGTTTCCTGTCCACCAAGTCCTCAGCTCAAAAGGTACGTTTGGTTTCTGCTCACAGTCATACAGTATATATGACAGTGTCTTAGCGGCATGCTCAACTGTTAGATACTGGTTATCACACACTGGAAGACTTTTGAAAGTTACCTGTGGTGTATCTGTGAGTGAACTATTCCATGAGAGGCTATTAAGTTGCTCTTTGAAAAACTCAGAGAAGCCAAGTAGAGTGCCAATCAGTGATGTTCCAACTGCAAGGAGAGAAAAAGCTTCTACCATGTATGAAACACCACTCCATTTCACCCTACACAAAGTTGAAGATGAGAAATTTAACTATAGTTGGCCACTGCCCCATTTTGTATATGAAATTCAACATAATTTGGATTTACCTCATAAGCAACTCAACAGGGTCGACCATTTGGTCTGCTCCAGCAGACAGGCCAAGAGCAATCGCATCCCAAACAAGTAATCCTAGCAATGGAACAAGACTACCAAGAATCACCGAAATCCTTAAGCGTTTGAGATCACTGCCCAAATAAGCACAAAGAACTGCAAATAGAGACCACATCACATAGGAGGTACTCTAACTCTCTTGTTGCTAGCTAGCTCTACAAAACCTACTAACCGAAAAACATTAAGAGGAGGATTTTGTATACCAGGTGCTAAGTCATGATACACCAGAGAAAAGATAATGACAGGTATTGTGGCTGGGACTTTTCCCCAATTTCCACCTCCCTCCAGTCCTGACCAACCTCCAAACGTGACCGCTAGCACCTCTATCGCTACTAGCAAACCTGTGTATCATAATCTTGTGCAGTTCTAGAGTTAAATTATGGACCAGCTAGATCAAGTTAAACACAATCATGCAAGTAATGTAGTCTTTTTTGGTGTTGATGTTACCTATCATGGACGCAGTGAGAAATTGGTTAACTTGATCTGTAGAACGAGTCCCACCTAAGGAGATTAGCACGGTGAAAACTGAAGTAAACAAGATGCCAGAAAGTGGAGCTGGAAGGTGGATCAAATGGAAGAGGATCTCCCCAGACTTGGAACTGTAAGCAATCATAGAAGTATAGCCTAAGAAAATGTAGACCACAGAGACTAGAGTTCCACCCCAGTCTCCTAGAGTCTCTTGTGCCATAGTCCTGATAGAAATGACCTCCAACTCATCCTCTCTACCTTCACTTCCCTTCTTCCTCCTCATGCTTACATTGATTTCAATGAGTAAAAGCGCTTCAATCAGGAGAAACCCCCAACATATTACCATGGATATTGAACTTGGAATCAATCCCTGCCATATGAAAACGATTGTGATTAAGTTTCACCAAATTTGATCACTAAATATATATACTATGTTTACATGTTAGAAATAAAACGATCATTGTCATATCATCCAGTGAGATCAAACTTGGTGAATTGAGGACTGAAAGCTCGAACACAAAGGGAATCGAGCTTAAAAAAAATTCAAACATGATGTGACTACGCACGAGGGATGTACTTACTGCTGGAGAAGCTTTTTCGGGGAGTGCAAGAATCCCTGAGCCTATACTAGTACCGACGATCAACGCAACTGCCCCTGCAATAGTTCCTTTCTTCTTGATAGGATCCCTGAGGGGCTTTACATCCAAGCTCAACTGTATAACACCTGCCTTTGCCTTCTTTCCAGAACCATTTCTAGAAAGCGATCGCGACAACGTTTTCTGCTGCAATTGTTGGTTGTAAGAATGAGTGTGATATCTGCAGGGAGGATGATGAAGAGGGTAGTTATACACTAAAGCATTCGTAAACTTAATCGAGCTAGCTAGAAATTGAAAGAATGAGAGAAGGGAAGTTACATGCGTCATACATCCTGAAATTTATGCAACTACTTGTGCTATTCTGATGAAGCACTCTAAAACAGGACCGAGTATTCCTTGTTGTGGGTATGGAGCTAGAAAAAGTCCTGCAATTTGAAATCATCATGTGTTTTTGTGCTTGTGAGAATCAGATTAGCAGAGAAGAGAGATGCTTAGTTGGTTAGACTATAAAATTGAGGTTCAGGTTTCCCAAGAATCTTGGAAGGAAACGATGATTGGTCTGTGAGCTAGATATAGGAGCCCACGTGGATCTACGGAATATGATAGTAACCATGCATCTAGATTCAAATAGAGGAGGATATCTCTCTGTGTTGTTCCTCACTTGTACGTATAGTGCCAATTTCAAAACAAGAAAAAAACTTACACAGTGCTGTTTCAAAAAAAAAATTAGTCGTGTATGTAAATATTTGTTAACAATAAACAATAAGTATTCACGAGTTCGAATCGCTACAAAATTGGTTTCTCTTGAAGTTTTGAGGGGGAGAAAGATAGACGACATAGGAATTTATGAGTTGGTTTCCCTTTTTAAACAAAGTGATTATAACAAATCACAGTACATCCCGAGTGTGGTATTAGTTTAGTCATATGAGATCATCTCCAACAATGAAAGTTCTATACCTTATAATAGAACCTTGTAAAATTACTATTCATTATAGGACCTTCTCATCTCCAACAATGAAGGTTCTATACCTCATAATAAGACTCATCTTCTTCTCTCCAACCATGAGTTTTATACCTTATACCTTAAAACTTATAATTTTTATTATATATTTATTTTAATATTAAAATATACATATTGTATTCTATAATAATTTTTCAAACTATTTTAATTTAAAATAAGCTATTATTGAATTTTTTAATTAAAAATTATTAATTAGAGCCATTTGACTTTATCCCTATTTCGGATGTGATTTTATTGGCCACGTGTCGATCCGTATGAGCATAATCAAATTGCCGTAGATATGACATCTAACCGATAATTGAGATGTGATTTTCGGTGTCACGTGTCATAATATGATTGGTCGTCGAGATTGTACCGTCTATCTTATCTGCCACATGTCGATCACTGAACCATCTCCATTTTCTTTATAAACGGAGCTCTCATTCCTTCATCCTCACCAATTCACAAACACTCCTCCTCCACAATCAAAATTGTGGTTTCTAAGTTTTGTACTCATACTTTGAGTTTGTTTTAGCTATGCTCAATAGGTTCAGGAAACTACTGAAGAAGGATGAAGAAGATAGTGGCTCGAGAAATCACGAGGATGATCTTATGATGACTTCAGCTGCCTCACACTTGCAGAGGATGAATGAAGAAAACTCACAGTGGGGTGGTTCTTCTGAAGGTCGAGCGTACATTGAAAGAGATCGAGAAGCTATGGATCGGCGATTGAAGGATCTATACTTCAATCCTGTGTGTAGGTTTGATGGAAACCATTTTCGTAGGCGGTACCGAATGCGACCTGAGTTGTTCGAAGGAATGATGCGTGATGTGGCCAACTACGATCCATATTTTGTTCAGACACTGGATGCTTCCGGTAGAGTCGGCTTCTCAACTGAACAGAAGTTAACATGTGCTATGAGGATGCTCGCTTACGGTTTGCCAGCCAACTTGTGTGATGAGTTTCTTGATGTGGCAGAATCCACTGCTCTCGAGACTTTAGATCACTTTACAAAAGCTATCTGGAATATTTATCATAAGAAGTATCTTCGTCGACCAGAGAGAGCAGATCTGATAAGGTTACTAAAAAAAGCTGACGATCGTGGATTTCCGGGTATGGTAGGGAACCTTGATTATATGCACTGGCAATGAAAAAACTGTCCTACTGCTTGGCATGGGCAATATCAAGGTTACAAAGGTAAACCTACTATTATCTTAGATGTGCAAACTCACGCTCACGCAAGTCGTTCAATCTTTTCATTTGAGCGTGAATGCTCTCTCCGAGATCTTCACTCTTCTTCTTTTTTGCCGCCTTAGCCGCTTTATTTTCCATTGTGCGAGATTCTTTAGATCGAACTTCCTAAGATGGTGCACTTGGAGTTGCTCCATCGTTGGGTGTGTCGTCGTCATCATCCAAGTCGATGGGCGGATCAAAATCGGAACTAAAATCCATATTGGGAGGATTCATAAATTTTTGATGCATCTTCAATATTTTCCAACAATGAAAAAAAAAGAATGTCTCCCTGATAAGTGCATATTTATGCAACATTTCTATGTTTAATATTGTCTTATATTTAGTGTTTTTTTGTTATGTTTTCAACAATTTATTATTATTATTATTTGTTTTGTAGGAAATTGGAGGAAAATAAATAAAAGAAGTGTAAAAGGAGTTTTCCTAGTGTCATAAGGACTACATGCATTTACAAGGAAGAAGTCCATATATATATATATATATTTGTTGCTAGACACACATATATATTTAGCAAGCAAATTTCAAAGGAATAAAAGAGAGACAAGGATACGTACGGGGAACAGATGTGATTGATTGCTATATATATATATAGCTGGAAAGAGCAACGTACGGAGAGGAAGAAGAATAAAAAGAAAAAAAAAGAAAAAGAGCAGCAGGGGGCTCACGGCAAGAGAAGGAAGAAAAGAAGAATAAAGGAGAATAAAGAAAGAGAATAACCAAACTGCATGCCTGTGATCTCGACGTCATCAAGAGTTTATTTCTTCTCCTTCTTTGTTCATCTTTCATGAATTCTTTAATGTTATTATTTAAAACGATGAGTAGCTAAATTTCCATTGTTAGAGGCTGATTGAAGCCCTAGATATGCTTACGATTTTGAACCCCTTTTGATTCTATTAACTATTTGAGTGCACGCTTAGATGCATGGCTTAGGATCTATAGTCTTGATTATGTATATGACCACCTTATCATTGCATATTCTCTAGAGACAAACATGAATTTGTGTGAAACAAGCCTTAGTGATGAAAGGGTGACCACCTTATCAACCCTTGAAGTTCTGTTATTCTTCAAACATTCTTAGAACGTAATGACTTCAGTTCTCTAGGCTTACATCACAATATGTATAAGTCGGTTAAGTGAGGATCAAGATCGAGCGGATTGTCCCTCCCTCTTTCATGCCAAGTAAGAGAGTGTAATACATAAGATGACTTAACCAAAGCTCTTGTGTGGAGAGTTTTCATCCATGGTTATTTCAATTATATTGGGGAGGTCGTAAGTATGTCTAGGGTGGAGAGAAGTTCTTAACATTCATATCTCATTAATTAACTACAACAATTTACTTTCAACAATTTATTTTCTGCAATTTACTGATTTCTGCATTAGCTGTAGATTAGCCGATTTATTTCGGTGACCAAATCAACTCCGAATACCCTCAAATTTTGTGTGGTAGTCCGTCACTGTGTCTAGTTTATTGTGTCAAAATTTCATAGAATTTGAGTATGTCTAGCTTAGGTTCGTGTTGTTATTAGTGTACTGTAGTCGAGTCTGTCAGCATAGTAGTGTGTTAGGATTTAGTTTCACCAATTCCTCGTGTTCGATAACCCCTATTTATCTTACTACATTGATATATCCAGGTTGTGAATATGGTATCTTTGAGAGGTGTTAAACCGCCTTGTCACTCCCCGTTTGACAATTTGTGATATTCTTTTTTAGCGGTTAAAAGCTACATAATCAATCAAAAAAATTAAATTAGTGGTTAATAATTTCTACGCACTTGAAAATTTAGTTACTATATTTATATGCACAATTTAATAATTTCTAAGCATAATTTAAATATATACTTACTTCGTCGGCTTCGTTTTCACCACTATCATGAGCTTTGATTGCACGGTTGAGAGATGAACGCCATCTCATGCATGCGGGGGAAATTTTTTTCCAACGAGCCATACAACTCATGCATTCCGGATCGAGAACATGCTCCGGTTGGCTTTGTGGCTTCATACGCCGCACTAATACGCTCCCACAATATTTTGGAGGATTTATTAGTACCCGTGATTGGATCCTCACTAGTATTCATAACGGCTTGGCACAACACTTCTTCTTCATCTTTTTTCCAATTTGATTGCCTTGGATCTCTAGGCACCTTTGGTGGCATGATGCTACAAAAAATAAAATAAAAGCTAGAGGAAGATAAGTTTATGGAGAAAATTTTCTCTTGAGAAGAAGTAGCAAACTTTGGTATAGAAACAATGAGTTTTATTGTTGGTATTTATAGAGATGCACAATATTACTGTTGCAACGGACAAATTTTTTTTAAATAAAAAATTTCAATTTTATTTTTAATGTAAGGAGGAAAGTACATTTAATTAGGAGATATTAAAAATAAAACTGCTAGAAGAGGAAAACTTTCGTTTGGGCTTGAATAGGGAGAGAGCCGTTGGCTTCTGACGCTAGCAGCAGCACAGTGGGCCCCTCTGCGTCAACTGTCGGCCAGACCACCTTGTCACTCGCTCACCTCGCGCCTCGCTAGCACGCGCTGGATAATGGAGGGAGCTTCCTCTCTCCGCACATCTGTCTCTCTCGAGCTGCAGCTCGGTTCTGTTTTTTTTTTTTTGCGTTTCTGATCTTCCTTTTTCCTTCCATCTGGGCCCACCAAAATATACAAGGTCCTATACCTCATATTGGGTTCTATTTTAGAACCTTGGATAGGGTATGAGACATAGATATAGGGTATGAGACCCAAATTTTTATGGGTTGGAGATGAGTTTTTCTTTGAAGGTTCTACTATAAGGTATATAACCTCCATTGTTGGAGATGCCCTGAGCAGTAACAGTGGCGGAGTCAAGATTTAAGGTCAGGAGGAACTCTCGATTAAAACTTAAAAAAGAAAATAATTTAATAATGAAATATTAAATTGTGCTCATAAAAATACTACATATTATAAAGGTAATTGTTCTCGTCGATGTTTCATATTATGAAAACGTTTCATAATAACTTTATCATCGATAGTAATGAAAATTTCTTTCTCGATGTATGATATCAAACAATCATTCATCAACTCATCACTCATTAGGCTGCATAAACAACTCTTCACGATATTCATTGCAAAAAATACTCTCTCCACACTTGTTGTTGCAACCGGTAAAATCAATGTTAATATCAAAAGCAAATAAATTTCTCTTCTTGAACCAATCACGAAGAAACCTTCTCTACTTCTTTTTACTCTCAGATTCACGGTAAGGAAAATCGTGAGTTTTAGGTTGACAAAGGCCTTTTTGCAGATAATATCTTTAAACTTCTTCTTTAAGATTAGGATGATAACTTGAAATTGGCGGACACTTATCGAAATCAGAAGGATACTATTCTAGTTTAAAATCAGCTGATATTGAAGACTTTTTTGAATTATTATCATTCTTTTTTGAAATTTTTGCAGGTTGTTCTTCTTATGTTAGATCTGAACTAGACGATTCTCTAGGATTTTTTCCTTTTCTTATGAGATATTTCTCCATTGAGAGTTGAGAAGTAGATAACCAAAGTATAGCAAGTTATATTTCAGACGGAGGAACACAACTATTTAAAAGAAAAAATATATTATAAACCTACACTACCAGAAAAAATACTTTAGCCAACGAAAGTAAGCAAAATAGGCCGATGATTTTTTTTTTCGTCGACTATACTACACTTTAGCCGATAATAGGTTTGCGTCGTTGTTAGGACCATAATTGTGATCCAATTGTGTACCTAACTTTATGCTTAAAGCTTGTCTTCTTGGAATAAAACATCATTTTTAATACGTTTCCTTGTTATGCTAGGAAATTGGGAGTTTGCGAGGAAACGAGCTAAAAGATGGAGATTAATTACTTTTTGAAGAAGCCAAACAAGTTTCCTAAGCATTTGGAGAAGAATGAGCAAAATCGAGAAAATGACGAAAAGTCAACCGTCGATCAATGGTCAACTCCGACCGGTCAACGGTCAATTCCGGCGAGTCCTTGCCGGAAGGTGCCAAGGCCCAAGACTTCAAGTCCAATCCCACAAGCCCAATTGGAGAAGATATTCTGAAGAGTCATGTGTCACTCACATGTTGGGTGAATCATCTTTGAACCACCAACATGTCCCTAAAAATGTGGATCATGTCTTGATTTATTTTGAATTATTTCAAAGCCAAAATACCTCTCCAAAATCTCTAGGTTCGAGCTTCCCTTTAGACCATAACACAACTCACCTCATTTCTTAGTTTTTCATAGTTTTAGTCTCTCTCTTAGGCCTCCATCCATACCTAACCCAATATTCATCTCCTCCACCTCTCAAACACCCATTAGTACCACCAAAAGGCTTGAAAACCTCTATCATCACCACCATACTTCCATCTACACCATCTTCTCCTAAGCCTAAGGTGGGTGACTCAAGTTCTTGGAGTATATGAGCATTTTTGGAGCAAGAAGGGAATGAGAGCTTGAAGAGCTTGGAGCTGTTTAGACTCTTTGGTTATCTCTTCTCCTATTTGTCTCTAATTTATGTATTCATATTGTATCTTAGCTATAGGTAGTGAGTAGTTGTCTTTTGGAAGGTTAGGGCTTAGCCCTAGCCAATTTGATATACATACAACTATGTTTTGAGTTATGGATTTAAATTTGGTTTAGTTTATTACATGTTGTGAATGAGTTTGATAGCTTGTGATGTGATTATGGTATGTTTGTATATTTGGGCTTGATTCAATATTTTCATATTCATGTCTTGGCCATGACTAAGTTGAGATGTGTTTAAGGAAGCTAAAAATGAATCTAAGTGAATTAGTCACTCACCTAAGGAAGATAAGCATGTAAACATGACTTAGGTCTACACTTAAAAGGATAAGCCTAAGGTTTGGTTTCCATTGGGCTTGAGCATGGACAGAAGCCTTCATGAAGTCCGAATGATTCAAGGAGCCTCGGTCAAGCTTACATTGACTCGAATGGACTTTGTAGCTACTCGTTACGTCTTCTAATTCATGTTCTAAATGGTGTAGATTAGGAAAGTCATTAGAACCTACTTTCTTGTTATCTAATAAGGACTTAGGAAGGAAAGTCATTCACATTCATCATAAGTGAACATATATTGAACTCATTAGGCATGTGGTATGATTAGGATATAATTCGTAATTGAGTTGCATTCTAGTTTCCGTTTTCTTTATATTTGAATGTTAGGCCAAACACTTATAGTGCTCTAATGGCCTAGGAGATTTGGTTCACAACCAATGGTGATTCCCAAAGATCAAAAATTGGACAAGCACGTGTGAATCAGACTAAACTCATAACTTGGACATTGTTTGTACATTGAGTTGGCTAGAGGCGATATCTCTAGCCGACCAAACATTTTCTTTGATTTGTTTTATTTTATATTTTCACTTTATTTAGTTAGTTAATCAACCAATCAACTCGTATAATCACTCACCGTAATTGTATCATCCCTCGCAATGCTAAGTCTCCAAAGGACTTGGTAGTGTGAGATACACTTTCACATTTTATTTTCTTTTAGTCTCAAATATTGTCTAGTAAGCCTTAATCTTTGTGCTTTTCACTCCGAGCTAAGGAATCTAAGTGCTTAATCCTCGTGGGTTCGACACTCGATTTCATTTTCTATACTTTTACTTGTCCCCTTATACTTGCGGGTGAAGATCGTTCTTGCACTTATGAGTTAGCCAATAGCTTATTAAGTGTGGGGGTATAAATCTTCCAACAATCGTTGGCCAAAGTTTTTACTCGCTGGCTAAAATATTAAAGTATTTTAGCTAACAGGAGAAAAAATGTCGTCGGCTTTAGTCGAAAAATATCGTCGGCTAAAGTGAAACTTTAGCCGATGACAATTTTGTCTTTAGCCGATGACAATTATGTTTTTTAGCCGACGAAATAATATCGTCGCCTAAAGTTCTTTATGTTTATAGATTTGGGCAGTAGCTCAATTATTCAAAAGAAAAAAATGGGAGAAAAACACAAATCGCTCTCAAATCGTTGGGTGTTGTCGGAAGCTTTTCAAAATGAGTTGGTGAAGCTATATCCCACTACATAGATATAAGTATGTATATATATGTGTGTTGATTGTTGATTTTGAGTTGAATTATTATATATAGTAATTGTTGATTTTGAGTTGATTTCGATGAAAATATATCAATATATATAATTATATGTTAATTGTTGATATTATGCATATATATATATTATGTGTTAATTTGTAATTAAGTAGTAGAAGAATTAATGTAATTTGTAGTTTAAAGATATATATAAATATAATGATGAATTTTTAATTAGTGCATGTATATATATATATACATATATATATATATATATATTCAGGATGTGCAAGAGTTAGATTTGCCTTCCAAAATGGGATCAAAGATATGCCGTTGGAATGTGGAGTTTTGTGGTATATGTGAAGGCTAATGCTAACGGGAATACAATTCATTATTGCTCGTGTACGAAATGTCAGTGTCGCAGCGATTTGTATCGTTTTTTCATTGATATAGTATGGCGGCGCCCGATGAATAATGGGTTTTGGGATACGTACACATTTTAGATTTATCACGGTGAAACATTATCAGCGGGTCAGCATGATCATGGGCAATTTCTTGAGAGGGTCAGTACATCCAATGATCCAAAAACGAGGTTGATCAACGAAGTGTTTCCTTATGAGAATGATGTATTTTCTCAAGTACAAGATATCCCTAGAGGTGTTAACACTGCCGGTATTGACAAGTATAACTAGCTGATTGTCTTCCACCAGACCCCGTTGTACAACGGGTGTAATAAGACTATTCTTGAAATGGTCATGGGAGTAATAAAGGTCAAAGTGGAGAACAAACTGAGTGTCAAATTTGTTGATGATTATCTAGAGTTGGCTGCTTTGATGCTACCCCTCCATTTTCCTACTACTCATCATAAGGTGTGACATATCTTGAAAGATCTTAGCCTTACCTACATTAAAATGCATGCATGCAAATATAATTACGTTCTCTTTTGGGGTAAAGATCCTGAAGGGAATGATCTTGAAAACCTTGATGGATGTTCAGTATGTCACACGGATAGGTATAAGTTGACTTATGCAGGGAATAAGAAAGCTGTGAAGATACTTCGGTATTTTTCGCTGAGAGATAAGCTGGAACGGTTGTACATGTCTTCACATACGGCCAAAACTATGAGATGGCACACTGAGAGGGTTTTGTCTGATGATGATACCTTTATACACCCTACTGATGAAGAGACTTGGAAGAATGTCGTTAGGTGTATCCTGATTTTGCATCAGAGGTCCGAAATATTTGGCTCGGACTCTCATCTGACGGATTCAACCCTTTTGGCAACATGAGTCTTCACTATAGTATATGGCCAGATATTTTGATACCGTACAACCTTCCTCCATGGATGTGTATGAAGAAGGAATACAATATGCTAACTCTGTTAATTCCAGGGTCGGGTTATCCAGGAAAGTGTATGGATGTGTATTCCAGACTCTTGATTGAGGAGCTTAAGTTTCTGTGGAACGTTGGTCATCCCACTTATGACAAGTACAATCACGAGATGTTCCAGATACGTGCCATGGTTGTTAGCACCATCAATGATTTTTCTATCTGTGGGATATTGTCGGGCAACATTGTTAGGGGATACAAGGCTTGTCTAGAGTGCCTGATTGATGAGTGCGACAGACTTCATTGCAGGAAGATTGTCCAGATGCATCACCATTGTTGGCTTGGACTTGATCACCCATGGTGGGAGGATGACAAGGCATTTGATGGGATTGTAGAAAATGATGTGCAACCCAGGAGATGGACTGGGGATGAAATTTTGGAAGTGCTAAATAAATACGATTTTGAACAGCTCGGCAATCATCCTAATATAGTGGCGACAATACCTGACAGATCTGACATGTATAAATTCTGGACACACAAAAGCATAGTCTGTGAACTCTTATACTGTAGTAAGTTGTTGATCAGGCACTACCTAGATGTCATGCACATAGAAAAGAATGTGTGCGAAAGTGTGGTGGACACAGTGCTGAATTGGGAGGGGAAAACTAAAAATGGCCCTAAGGCACGCATTGATCTGAAAAGAATGGGTTTACGAAAACATTTGTGGTTGAAAGAAGGGAAGAAAAAAATGCATCAAACTCCTTACACCGTCAAGCCTGAACAGAAGAATAAAATATTTATGTTGATAGGTAATGTTAGGTATCCTTCAGGCTATGCAAGAAATATAGGTCGGTGTGTTAACTTCCAGGACAATAAAATGTACGGATTAAAGAGTCATAACTGCCATATACTGCTTCAACGTCTCTTCTTTATTTTCATTCGATCATACATACCCCGTCAGGTGGTGGAGCCGTTAGTAGTGTTGTCAAGATTCTTTCAGAAGTTATGTACTAGAGAAGTGAAAAAATCAGACCTGAGGGAAATGCAAGAGGACATCATTTTTATCATGTGAAAATTTGAGAGGATATTTCCCTAAAAAAAATTAACATCATGCCTCACCTGATGATCCATTTTCCCGAACAATTATTGCTTACTAGTTCAGAACACTACACTTGAATGTATCCCATGGAAAGGTACTATTCAACATCCGAAGATCAATCTATTTTTATATAAAATTATTTTTTAATAATCATAACATGCACTTTGCAACTTGATAAATAAATAGGGGACTACAAAGACTATGTGGCTAATAAATCCACACATGAAGGATGTATAGCTGAAGCATATCTACGCACGAGTGCGTAACATACACCAAGTTATATTTGGGAGCGTTGGAAGACTCTCCACAACATATGTCGATAGATAAACCACAGTTCAATCTTTCTATCCTCTCCTATGATGTTAAAGTTTATGAAAATTTGTTAAATTCGTACCTGTTGGAACCATATGATCTAGTCATTGCCCACTAGTGAGTATTGATTAACTGTCCAGAAGTGAAATACTGGAAAGACTTCTATCTTTACTGTGACCAGGTTGGCAGTGATCTTGAGTACCACAATAGGGAGTTTGCAAACTATTTTGGCGGTTGGGTACGTCTATATATATATATATTTACTTATATATATATATATATATTTATATATATAAATATCAATGTTCATATTTAAAGTTAATGGTTGTGATCAATTTTTCAGATGAATCATATACAATTTGATGGTCACCCAAATTGGTCACACGAATTGAGGTTTTTGGTGATGAAATCGATAACTTCAAGAGTTTATCTGATGTGTAAGGTCAATAGCGTGCAATTTATATGTGAACATAGAGACGATAGACAAAGAACTAATTCTGGGATAATGGTGCATAGTGGGTAGAATGGCATTGACTATTACAGTGTTCTCTATTCAGTGGTTGAACTAATTTATGGGGAAGGCATAAAAGTGTACTTGTTTAAGTGTAGATAGTTTGATATGGGATCACAAGGACCGATTAGTACAGAATATTTACAGTGAATATTGCTAGAAGCTGGTATGAAGATGACCCTTTTGTTTTTGCCACAACGGTAAAAAAAATGTTTTATCTTGATGATCTAGTGCACAAAGACACATGAAAAGTAGTCAACCATGTTGTTCCTACAAATATATACAGTGCTGCTACACTTAGAGAGACAACAGATAATGAAAAAGATACTGCATACCAAGAGCCGAACGTAATTGGTATTCCTGAATCCTCTATAATTCGCCTTAATAATGTGAGATTGGGTCGTGTGATTCAAATTCGTGACGAAGATGTAATGCTTATTGATGTTGATCCAAATGCTACCGACGAGACTCTGGTGACGAGGAGCGGCACATATTACCAGAAATTAATCCGGACACCAAGGAAGACTCAAGCGATAATTCTGAATATGAGCCTTAGTTAAACAGAAATTTGTGTTAAACGTATTTTCACATGAGCCTAATTTTTAAAAGTATTTTCACACTTCACATGATTGTTATGATTCTGATTATGCTCCTTAGTTAAATAGAAATTTGTGTAAAATGTGTTTTCACATAAGCCTAATTTTTAAAAGTATTTTCACACTTTACCTGACGAAATAGACAAAAGTCGTCGGCCAAAGTTTAGTCGACGATAATAAATAGCATTTTTGTCGACGAGTTTCATACTTTAGGCGACGACTTTTTTACATCATCGGGTTTATATCTCTGGTTCATCCAGACCGCCGCTCCTCTCACTTAGAAACCCTAAGTTCTCTCTCTTTCCGTCAGCTTGCCCAGACTGCCGCCGCCCAGACCGGGTAACCCTAATTTCTCTCTCTCTCCGTCCGCTCGCCCAGACCGGGTCTCTCTCTCTCTCTCTCTCACCTGCAATTTCAAATTAGGTTGTGATATTTTTTTTTGGGATAAACAGATTAATGTATTGATACATGGTAATTGTTTATGTTTATGTTGAATGATTATGGTAATTGATTGGTATGAATTAGATTATGGAAATTTCATATTAGGTTGTGATTTTTTGTGTGTGGGATAAACAGATTAATGTATTGATACATAGTAATTGTTTATGTTTATGTTGAATGATTATGGTAATTGATTGGTATGGATTAGATTATGGCAATTTCAGATTAGGGTATGAATTTTTGTTTTGTTGGATAAACAATGGCTTGCAGGTTATAATGGTATTTGTATAGTATTGGTATGGTATTACAGATTGGATATGTATTGTGTACGATTGGTTATGGTATTGGTATTTGGAATTGCAGATTATATGTATTGTAGATTGGTATTGGTATTGCATATTGGTTAAACTAATTGGTATTGGTAATTGCAGATTATATGTATTTGTGTGATTTATAGGTGGTTTTTATTGTAGGTATCATGAATATCTTCAAGTCCAAGAAAGGATCTAAGGGAAAATAATCTAGCATCAACAGTGATAGTGAGGGAGCAATGGCCAGAAACGCAGGATGAGGACCTTCCCCAGACCATTTCTCAGATTGATCAATCTGATGTGACGGTAGGGGCGAGGATCATGGGTCACGCTTTCTCACCACGAGGGAACAATTACTACTGTAGGGGTCTAGGACAGCAGGGCGATAGGGTCTTAAAGAACACTCCCAGTTTGTCATGCAAGTCGACATCTTTCAAGGTTGCTCAACTACAGGAGCAACTGCATAGGCAGGCGATGGAGCATCAGAGACAGATGGAAGCGATAGAGCAGGAAAGATTAGTGCAGGGGGCTGAGACCCGTGCTATCGTGGATACCCAACAGGCGAGATTAGCGCAGGAGGCTCAGACCCGTGCTTACGTGGCCGCCCAATAAGCTCATATGTCTTCCTGGTATCAGGCATGGTGTGAACAATTTCAGACTTCTGGACTCTCGACCCTACTTCCGTTTCCATCAATTCAGCTCCCTTTAGATGCTCCATATCAGCAGGAGGATCTGCAAGATGATGGTAGTACCCCATCTATTTTCTGGAACATAGATTTTGATAACTCTTAGTTTAGGTGTTATGTGGATTTGTTGGTGAATATGTGTTTTATTTTCATTTTATGTGTTGTTGGCTATTGTGGAAATAAAATTGTGGAATTGGCAGGTTCTGAGAATAGAAACCAGAATCTGCAGTTTTTTTCTTCAGAAATCAGCAACCTTAGCCAACGACAATAGTCAAAGTTATCGGCTAAAATATAGACTTAAGCCGATGAGTTTCATACTTTAGCTGACGACTTTCAAACGTAAGTCGACGATGAGTAAAAACTATAGCCGACAAAATTCTTTACCAGTCGTCTGCTAAAGTCCAGTTCGGGTCAACCATTTTGACCATCGGGGAAGTTTTAGCCGACAACATTTCGTCGACAAAAGTGTACAAAGTCGTTGGTTAAAGTCCAAATTTTATGCTGACGACTAAATTTGTCGTCGTTTAAAGTCCACACTTAAACCAACGACTGCTATTGTTTTCGTTGGCTAAAGTATCACCGACGACCTTTAGCTGACGACACTTTAGCCGACGAACGTTCGTCGACTTTTACTTTAGCCAAAGAAAACATCTAACAGGCCGACGAAAAAAGGAGTTTTTCTGGTAGTGCTAGTTATAATAGGATACAGTTATCAAATTAGTTTAGGGAGTAGGACTGAAATTATAATGGCTTTATATTTTATTTTTTAAGTATTGAAAAGTGGTCCATAGTCATGTCATTGTCAGAATTCTTACTGAGCCGTGTCGATTTTTATAAAAGATGTACAACATACTCTTATTTTCAACAAAGGTAATTACGAGGATAAAACATTGGGAATTCATAACCCGAACTTAATATATATAGAAGTGTATTTTATTTTGATCTAACTTACTAAACAAAAAGATAAAATAAAAAGATAAATTATGATTATCAATCAAATAGTAAATATTGTAAAGTTAAAACGTTACTTCAAAAAAGAAGAAGTTAAAACGTTATTAAATCATTGATTCAATGTATAGAAATAATAGCAATATTTTTTTCATGAAGAGTTTTAAGAATTTATTTGATTGACTAAGGTGAAATAATTAGTTTTAAAAAAATTAAGTTTTTTTTTTCAAATAGTCAATAGTGTCAAAATGAGATTTATTGTATTAAATTCTTGATAATTAAGTGAAATTATGTCTTTGATTAACAATAATTCAAAACTTGAGGAGTGTCATTTGACACCCCTAATTATATGATGGCTACACCACTGCATGTGAGAGTAATCAAGGTAGAGAGGCTTATTCTTAATAACTGTCTCTCTTATACAAGAGTGGCTTACATTAGGAGTGCTCTATCTGATGTTTGGTATCACGATAATAAGATATAGGACTAGTCAATTTTCTGAAAACCTGTATAAAAACACAATCCCAGCAAATCTATTGTCTCAAAATAAAACCCAGCAGATCTATATATATCATTATCCTTTAAATCAGTCATAAGTAAAAGAGGGAGGCCTCCGACAAGTGGAAGAAAAAAAGTAGATCAATATGCACCCCAAAAATCAAAAGCTAAATTTGTGAGAGGGTTGTCTCTTGAAGATGGAAAAGAGGGAGATGATCGATGCTCATGGCCCGCCGAAGCTATTAAGCTCTCCGAGTTCGTAATCCACAACATGCAATTTAATTTCTTCTTCTTTGGTTATGCACATGCATGGACAGAGAAACAGAAGCTGTGTTTTTGGCTTATGTATGAATGGTGTTTTGTCTTTCTTATATGAGGAGGAACGCTAGTCTAGTTTTTCACTTTGCGGGACTACATAAGAAAATTAAAATAGTCCCGAGCGAAAACAAACACTGACTAAGTACTATTTTTCAAAATAAGCTAAACAATCAAATCCTAACCTGAGTAACAAATAGCATATCTTAAGTAACAAACAGCCCTAAATATATTATTACCTGGCATTGGGTTAGAAGAGTTCGATTTCAACAGGATTTATAGAGTAATCAACATTACTATTGGTGATGTCCATCTTATGCTACTCCAAAAGAAAAGGTAAACAAATTTGTCATTGTGGAGCAATGACTATATGAAAGTCTATTTAATTATTTCCTCTTTTATTAAGAAATGCTCTAAAAAAATATTGCTTCCTTGAGATTTGAGACTAGCCCAAGTACTGTAGAAAACTAAAAAGGAGGAAAACTAGGATAAGCCCAAGTAGAATACATGAACAGCCCAATAGAACTAGCCCAATAGTGTACTTATATGAAAAGCCCAAGTAATGTACATGAAACAGTTGATGCCATGGTACGAAACTACGAATATACAAACAAGGTTCGAGTGGAAATAGATAGCCATGAATGTCTCATACGCATAATTTGTTTGTGATGAGAAGAGAGGTCTTCACATGCAGTACATCTTTCAGTGCCAAAACGTTAGTCATATACATCAGCGATGGATATACATATGGGTGCGGCCAGCCATATAGAGAATCAAACATGCAACAAGGTTATACATAGAGACAAATTACTTGGGATATTTGAGGTAAAATACATAGGGCTACAGCTAGCTAGCTTCTGTAACTTGCTGCCTCGCCATGATGATATATCTCCCAAAATAGGCCAATTTCATAGTTAAAGGACAAAAGGGCATGTATATCATCTTTCATGCATTCTCTCTCTAGCTAGCTAGATTCCACTTGAGCGGAGGCATGTATAGATGCAATGTTTGCACATTGCTGTGCATATATGGTTGTGCATGTTTAGTTGGGGCTTAGATATATGGCAAACTGAGGTGATGGGATAGCTAGATAGGTATATATATGGGTGAAGTTAATAGGGTAAGGGAATGGGTGAGGGATAAATATGAAAAGGACTGGAGGCAAGGATTGAGACGACGGCGTTATGGGGAAGGTTGTGACAAAGATGAGGCAGCTGCCATGCCAGTTGAAACTACGTACAGAGGGGATGAGAGAAAGGGGGGAGTTACAGCTGCGATGAGAGGCTAGCTAGCTCGTTCTGTTACTTGGGCCAGTTGTTTCTAGCTCATGGCCGGGCGGGTTTATAGGATAAGCAAGTATATATATGTTCATATTTCGACTCCATGACGGAGGGGAAGATGTTGTTAATTTGCGTAAATATAAAGATGGACCACTAAGAGCTTTGTATATAAAGGTATATGATTATTGACATATCTTATATGATTATAAAACATGATTTAGAGGACTCAAAACAAGTGAAGAAACAAGCAAAAAGATCAAAGACACACCGTAAAGAACTCATGGGCTCAAGGTAAAAATATGCATATACATTCACTGTTTTTCACAAAGGATACCTACATAGGTTCCTATCTCGAAAGCCCCTGCCTTCACAAATCTTTATGATCGGGTTTATTAAAACAACTTTTTATAAATGTGAAAACTTTTTCCAAAACATTTCTCTGACCATATGGTGTTTGTTAAAATGAAGTTTATGTTTTATACAAAACACACTTTCACTTTACCTTAAGATAAGAAAGATATTTTGGGGTAAAATGTTCTTAGCTGTCTACAGCTCAAAGCATGGCTGTAAACTCAGTACAGTTTGTATACTTGGCTGTGAGCTAAGTCCACTTTGTTAGATCTTTTCTTTAACATTAAAAGAAAGGTTTGTGTGGTGATCAAGTCTCAAATACAAAGTTAGGATTACTTTGGGCAAAACCTTTGCACCTCCTTCCCGTGGCTATATATATACACAACAGCCCCATGTTTGAAACTTGGTTGTTTAAGATAGTATTGTCACTCTTTCTTCAAAACAAAGTTCTAAGCTTATTCTTATAGATTTGTGTTGTGCTTTATGTTTTAAAGTCTACATGAAAACCCTTTCAACTCATCTACATACATCTTGCATTCCATGAGTTCTTTATGGTAGATGCAAGCAAGCCGAAGAGTTTCTAAGAGAGTTAGTTGTGCGATAACTAAGCTCATTTGTTAAACTTGTGTAACTTTCATTTGTAAAACTCTTACATACAAGATGGAGTATAGCTCTTAGTCTAGTGCGCGAGTCTAGATAGGATAGCACCGTTTCCTTGCTATTATCGAAACTATAGTCTTGTAAAAGTGTTGTTACATATTGAAAAGCTTTAGCCTTCAAGAGAAAGGGTTACGCAGTTTTTATCCCTGATTGCAGGGTTTCTGCGAGAAAAAAATATACATGTGTTATTTGTCCTATGTACTTATAACATCGTATGTTTACTTGGTTCATCTAATTGTCAGAATAGTTTCACATAACTATCTCTGATTATTAATCACCATACTTTAGAGAAAAAGTCGTTAAGGGTCTATTCACACCCCCTCTAGGACCTTCAGTATATAAGTGACATGATGGGATTAGTCTACCACCACTAAGTAGAAACATAAGAAATTAATTAGTGGAACACTAAAACAAACATGTTTATGAAAGTAAAGGTCACCATGCCTGCAAAGTCCTCCCCTTAATTAGTTTCTTATCTAAACAATTGTACATGGGCATTGGAATAGTCCAGCTAACAACTCCCACATACGAGCGCTCCATGAAACCAGATGATGATCGATCAAGCTAGGTAGGTAGCTACACTAAGATGAAAATTGTATACAAACCTTCACTATCACTTGCTAATTAATTCAACTAAGTATACTAGATTGAATTCAATTTTCTTTGCGTAACATCCCTATTTGGGCAACACAAATAGACAGTTATTCATGGTCCATCGTCGTAGAATGTATAAGGTAGCCATGCTAATCGGGACGGCAACACAGCGTGTCGAAAACATGAGCATGCAGTGTGGTATTATTCCACATCCCCGATATCGATCGTAATCTGTTCTCATCGGAGAAAGGGGCCTTGTAACTAATGATCGAGCTAGCTATGTATTTTCAGATTCCAACCATGAGGGGACCGAAGACATACGTACCTACTCGCGAACTATGATTATCAATCTTTGCACTACTTTTTGGTTGTAACAATTTCTCGGATCAGAGTTGCTCCCGACACAATAGACCGTCAGTACGTGCGGAGTACATTGTTAGCGCCGTAAAGTGTACGTAATTGAACATTTTCTTCCTCGCATCTTATATATACGTTGAATCACTTGACTGCTTTAATTAAATGTTTCGTGCAGAAAGTTTCTTGGATGCAACGTTGCCTAATTGCCAAATGGCTTGCAGCATTAGCTTATATTAATCAAATAAGAAATGGCAAGGACAATTATGATATCAATAATATAAAATATTTAACTATTCTAAGATTTAGACAACTCAGAATACAAGTTCAAAACTCAAAACGAAGTATCAGAAGTCTAGACCAATAATCAAGATGAAAATACAATTTTACCTTTTTTTATATATTAAAAACCCTAGCAACTAAAATCAATCTCACATTTTTTATCAGCCACACTTTCTCTCTGCTGAAGTGCTGATAGAGAAATTACAGTATCATTCACCTCCGGCCAGCGCCTCAGCACTGGCGCTTCCGTCGTCCTCTGCTCGCTCACGCCTCCCTGCTTGCAGCTCATTTTTACGACACGGCTCGGTGTCTCGGGTCACTCTCAAATGCTACTCATTGTTGCAGCCTCCTCCATCGTCTTCAACTACAACTCAGAGCTTCGTCGAACTCCTTCCTGTCGCCCCGACGATGTCCACATCGACCTCGTGATGCAACCTTGCCTCTATGACGTTAAGATATGCTCATTCATGCTTCATATTCTCTCTCTCTCTCTCTCTCTCTCTCTCTCTCTCACACACACACACACACACACACACACACACCACGAAAGTTGCAGTAGCCGAGGAGATCGACCCCTAGCACCACCGCCACCAACCTCACACTTTTTCTGTCGCAGCCTCCTTGCAAACTACGGCGCCACCGTGCGGCCTCGATCTCGCGAGTCTCCGAGTCGGCCACACCTTGGCCTCAACTCGCGCTATTGGGTGGGTCTCAAACTCGCCACAACATCTCCACCTCATCTATCAGTTTCTGCCTCGAGCACCGCCATGTGCCTTGAAGATGTTTCCGCAGCACAACATCCGACATTGCATATAGTCGAGCTCCACCAGCTTTCGCAAGACGCCGTGCCTCTCCTCCACCTTGAGCGCGACCGCTGCCCGTCTCGAGCTCCACCAACCTCAGCATCGACCTTCGCACCTTGGCGTTGCACCGTCGCGATCTCGAACTCAGCTAGATCTACTTTTGTCCTCAGCGAGGACTTCATTCAGTAGCACCTCACCCTCTATGTTGGCCTCTACCACATTCCTCTACCTCTGGAAATTCACTCTCAACAACCTCGCCAGATCTCCTCCTCAGTTGCATTGCCCCGCCGCTGCAAGTAGTGTATTTGAATGTGCAGTGATATGCATATTGAGATATTCTCTCTTGATGAATCTCAAACTGGTTTAGGTGTATATACATACATTTGTATCCATGTTCTTTATACATGATGATAGTCTTCACTGCTACTACAATAACTACATCAAATTTCTTCTTCTTTTTTTAGTTCATGAATAATTTTGTTTGTTTTTTGTTTTCTTGAAAATCAGAGTATGACGTTTTGTTTTAAACCTAAGGAGAAGCCATATGTTACTATTGAGATGAGTAATGTAATGGAAGAATTGTTGCAGCACATCAAAGAGATGTGGAAGGTTATGTGCTACTGTGTTTTTTTTTAATTTCTCTTTTTGTTTAATAGCTTTGGTGAATCAATTGCAATTTTGTTTGTTGAACTTGGAGCTTGAAGTTTTTATTAAAAATTTATGGTATTGTGTTTTATTTTTTTATCAATAGTAGAAGTAAGTCAACAATGAGATTTGAGATTTGGTGAGTTTGATTGAATGCAACCATGACTTTCTTTTTCTGCTACTATTTTTTCTTTCTCTTTCTCAAATTGCTAGTACTAACGTGCTTTTTCCAGTATTAGTGTGTGTTTTTGCCGTGCTACTGTTCTTTTCTTTCAGTAGCAGTATTCTCAAGACTGTTAATGCGTTTAGGGACTGCTACTACATCTTCGGTTTGAGGACTGCTACTGCCTTTTTGGTTCGAAGACGGCTACTGTGTTCTTGGGACTGATACTGCATTTTTGATTCGAGGACTGCTTCTGTATTTTTGGGACTGCTACCACATTTTTGAATTTTTGGTTGGAGGACTGCTACTGCGTTTTTGGGACTGCCACTGCATTTTTTGTTCGATAACTGCTACTATGTTAACGGGTTGAAAAATTTTATGGAATGTGTATCAAAATTGTTACTGAGTTTGTATTGAAATTGTTACTTAATTTGTATCATAACCTGTAATACCTCAAAAATTAGTATAATAGTTTAGATTATTGTATGACTCGTTAAATTTAGAAATCACCATAATTTAGTTTGACCTTAGAGCTTTTAGAAATTCGATAAAAAAAATTTGGCGAAGACAATGTATAAAACCAAGTTTTAGAGAAATATTAACGGAGTGAGGCAAATGGTCCAGTTGATACTCAAGTTCAAGTCAGGTACTCCCTGGTCTTGGGTTCGAGACCACGAGCTGGAATCGTGAAACATTCCATTTTATAGGTTAGTAAAAATAATAAAAATATTTTTACTCTAGTTAGAAATTGTAAGAAACTCTAATTCCAACTAGCCGATTTTCATAAATGGAATTTTAGCAAAACGACCAAATTTTCCTTGTTCGAATCTCTTCTCCGAATCGAACTTTGTATTTTAAGATTACAATTCATATTTTTAGAGGTCATGCTAATTCTAATTGTCTTTCTCGTACTGTGTAAACAAACTGAAAGTCTTAATTGTGTACTCAACAGGAAGCGTCACAGCCTAGGTTTGGGCCACCTCCGATGTCGATCTGCAGTAATAGTTTTCGAAAGTCGTTTTCCGAGGTAGGTTCTATTTTAACCTAGAGCGATTTGCCTGCTTCTCAATTTGGTGCTAATTATTATCTATTGATATATATATATATATATTTTTACACTACATTACACTTTATTAAAACCACACATTTTCTTCACACATCACATTATGTATTGCATTTACATGCATACATAATCGCATTTCAACATTTCAATCAGATTTTTCAACCACATTACTATTATTTTTACAAGTGCATTTTAACCCTAGAATTAGTAGCCCAACTATTCCATTGTCAACTTGTCTACAAAAGTCTATAAAAATGGTTATGAATTTATTTCCCATGTCTCCTCCCATGTCTATATAAATCACCCTTGAGTTCAATCTGATTTTTGCACCACTTCAATCTTCCCCTTACGTACTGATTTGAAGTCCTCCCAAAATTGTAATACAACTCCTCTAAAATCCCACGCCAAGCTATCTTTTTTCCAAGTACTTGAGTAGTTAATTCATTTACTTCAAGATGGTCACTTGCGTTAATCAAATACTTCCATCACCTACTGAAATTCTTGAGTAAGTACATGAGTACATTCCTATGCTTCTTTATCTTTAGGATTACATCAAAGTGCATGGCTAAGAATAAAAGAGAAATAATGAGGCTTAGTGTAAATTTAATATTTTCATTTTTTTTAAAGTTTTAATTAGTCAAATGTTTTTACAAATTTAGATTCTACACAAAAAATTATTCAACTTTGACTTTTGAATTACTCAAAAAGGTTAAGTAATGAGAAAGTTATGGCTAAAACAAATTTTGCTAATCTTTTCCTAGCTTGATCATGTTCGAAAACTCTTAAGGTACTCTTAATTTGAAATATTCATATCTCACTCATTTATTAACCAAATGTAGTATTCTTTATATCCAAACGAAGCTTAGGAGTTTAACTATCAATCTGGAAAGTTTGAAAGGCATTTGTTAATACTTACTAACTAATTAATTCGTGCAAATGAGCTTAATACCGAGGGTAAGCATTTCTTGACAGTTGCTAAACATCTTTATTTCTGGACTTGAGATCTCCTTATCAGACTTTATGACTATTGTCATTGGATTCCTCTCGAAAAATGCTTCGAGATGGTGTATTCACTTCTTTAATTTGGACATAATTTGGATTAATTATAAAATGGACCAAATGGAGGATTTCAGGCGGACTACCGCCGAATGATACTTTTGATCCACGGATTAATAAATTTTATCTTCTGTATTTTTACTTTGAATTCATTTACTTACTCGTATTATTTACTTCTTACATTTGATTTGGGACTAATGGAGGATTTCAGGCGGACTACCGCCGAATGAAACTTTTGGACCGATGATAACTAATTTCATTTGTTGTACTTTCATTTCAAGTCTATTTAATTGCTTAGTTACTTTCAAGTATAATTCGGGACAAACGGAGGATTTTGTGCTGACTACTGCTGAATGAAACTTTTGGACCAAAATTGTTAACTATCTAAATGCGTTTAAGTTTGATCATCCTTTCTTTACGAATTCTATTACGTATACATTTATTACAAGGTTATAATATAAATACATACTCTATGATCTATATATACAGTCTTAACTAAAGACTTGTTTGTGATCGTTATGGTTGAGGTGTGAAGTCGGGTGTACAGTACGAATTAACTCGTGCTTAAGTGAACTACTGGTAAATTATTTCGTTATTTTGGGAGTTAGCCGAGGGCCCTGGTCCCTTACAAATAGTGTGCTATTATACTCTAAGGAATGAATTGTGTCAAACTAGGAGTATACATGCTTTGGCAGGTGGCTTTAGAATGCTATGGCTTTATATGTGTGTTGGTATTGTGAGACTAAGCACATAATTTTTTTGAGTAATTACCAGTTAATCTAAAAGAATTCACTTTAGAAGTATTGGCGTGTCTGTGTGTAGATGTGAAGTTGTGCAAGTACATATATAATGTACCTATATGTATTTATTACAAAGACGTAAGTATAAGTATGAGAGAATAACCGGTTTGAATATTTC
Organism: Geum urbanum; assembly: GCA_946800695.1. Classification (NCBI taxonomy): domain Eukaryota; kingdom Viridiplantae; phylum Streptophyta; class Magnoliopsida; order Rosales; family Rosaceae; genus Geum; species Geum urbanum. The sequence goes on from OX327017.1 coordinate 31,806,054, forward strand.
ACATTTTTGAATTGGTTGTTCGATTTGATATTTTTTAGAGATAATTTAGTATATGCTGAGTAATTGAAACAAAGGAGAACCAACATGTAAACCATATTGATCTCATCCATTTGGCCTTGTCCAGTAGACTTGGAGAAAAAAGGGGAGTTAGAATCAAAGTCAAATATGTAATAGAAGCTATGTTGTACGGACACGGACACGGACACAAACACAGGATACGATAAAATCTTAAAAAGTAGGATATAGACACTGTTGAGACACGGCAATTAAATTAAATTAAAATTATAATATTTAATAATTAAATAGAAAAAAAATTGAGTAAAATAATCAAAATTATCCATAAATATAAAGAATCATGTAACGTAAAAATCCATAACAAACTTAAAAATTTATATGTCATTAAAAAAAACTAAAAATTTAAACAAGAATAAAGATTATGTAACTTCATGGTTTGATGATTAGTTGCACTCTCGTTGCCATCATTCTAAGATTTCAAATAATACTTCATTTATTGTTGCTTCGTCTAGAGAAAAATTTACAAACTTAAGAACATCTGCACTCCCTAATACATATATATACATATAATATATATGAATAAGATTATCATTTATTTATGTTTAAAAATATATTATTTAATATGCTAAACCATCTTCAAGCGTTCACGGAGCGTCCAAAAAAGAATATTTTTTAACACACTATGTTTGACACGTGAAACGCCACTACAATAAAGTGTCGGTACTACATAAAAATAAAAATAAAAGAAACAAAACATGGGAGCCGGCTCTATCTCATCGAAAGGGGAAGGCTACAGGAGACTCTTCTACTTCTACTATTTTTTAACCTCGTATGTAGCTATAAATATTATGCACATTTGGTAAATTCTGCACCCGCCCGTTACATTTTCAAATATGGTAATAAACTGATTCAGTGATACACTTCCAGACATAATATCAATGACTCCAGCAAGGCAGAAACATTATACCACACCTCATCCACATTAATGGTAAAAAGATTTCTTCCCATAAATTAATTTTACCATTCACCGAGGTGACCCCATTGGCCAAATCTTCTTTGTCTTTTTAATGTATTTTATTCCCCGAGTGGGTAAATGTCGTCCAACCATCGCACACGAGTTTTTTTTTACTGTATTGACAGTTGTGAAGACATTATTCACCTTTTTCACTGTGACCTCCACGACTTTGCTAGAAACGGGTCCCACTTTGCACGTCAGACACATATAACGGACCCCCTCCTCCGATCAGGGGTAAACTCGTCAAAACCAAAAACCACAACAAACTGCCCCCGGCACAGTACACTGTAGCAGTAGTAGTAGTATTGCGTCTCCATTCTTTCACCGACGGAGTCCCCCACGCGTTTTTAACGACAAACGGAGGCACGAAAGACGGTAACTTTTTTATTTTCACTCTCTGGTCCCTTAAGTGACCCGTTGATCACCGGACACAACAGAAGCACCCCCACCGGGCGGCTCGTGACCGTCCAGATTCCCCCGAGGCGGGAAACCAACGGCCTCGAGCGTATGTGTGTCCCATTAACCCTCAGGGTCAAAAAGACCCACAACAACGACGACGTTTTGGGGTGGAAAAATATTTTTAAAACATAAAAAAAGCTTGGTATATATAAAAGAAAACAGACATGCCCTCTGCAGAGCCCTGTGTCCTTTGCCTCCTCTTCTTCTTCCTCTGCTTCATTTGCTTTTCTCGGGTTCTGGGTTTTGGTCTCTGCTACTTACTACTCTCCTCCCTCTCTCTGGGTTAAGCTTTTCATGCTTCTTCTTTCCCTTTGGCGTGCTTTAACAAACTCAACTCCCCTCGCTTTGTTTTCGTTTCCTCGGAGACTGAAGCGGTAGTAGTCGTCGTCGTCATCACTATATATGCGTTGAAGCGCGAGGATCAGTTGGAGAAGAATCGTTGACTGGGAATTTGGGGTGATCGGTTATGAGTTTGACTCGGTCTGAGATGGAGGAGCCGAGCATCGACACCGATAAGCTCAGCTACGAGATATTTTCGATTCTGGAGAGTAAGTTTCTGTTCGGCTACGACGATCAGAAGCTCTGGCTGCCTAAACAGATCTCTCCGCCGCCCGGGTCCGACACCAAACTCGAGGCCCAGCCCGAAAACAACAATAATAATGCGGCGGTTATTAAAAACCAGCGGGGCAAAATCTGCATACTCAGCATCGACGGCGGCGGCATGCGCGGCGTCCTCTCCGGCAAGGCGCTCGCGTATCTCGAGAACGCTCTGAAGCTCAAGTCCGGCAACCCCGACGCCAGAATCGCCGACTACTTCGACGTCTCCGCCGGGGCCGGCGTCGGAGGCATTTTCACCGCCATGCTCTTCGCCACCAGGGACCAGTCCCGCCCCATGTTCAAGGCCGACGACACGTGGCGCGTCCTCGTCGAACAAGGCAAGAGGTTCTATGTTAACAACTCCGGTAGCAACGGTGGCGGAGGGTTTCTGCGGTGGTTCGTCCGCGGCGGGTCCGGGTCCGGGTTGGGTTCGGCGACGGCGGGGCTGGAGAAGGCGATGAGAGAGAAATTCTCGGACCTGACGTTGAGGGATACGTTGAAGCCGGTTTTGATCCCCTGCTACGATTTATCGAGCACGGCGCCGTTCTTGTTCTCACGCGCCGACGCGCTGGAGACGGAGAGCTACGACTTCCGCCTCTGGGAGGTGTGCCGCGCCACGTCAGCGGAGCCAGGTCTTTTCGACCCGGTCCAAATGCGGTCGGCGGACGGGAGGACGAGCTGCCTGGCCGTGGACGGCGGGCTGTCGATGAGCAACCCGACGGCGGCGGCGATCACGCACGTGCTGCACAACAAGCAGGAGTTCCCGTTCGTGCGGGGAGTGGAGGACCTTTTGGTACTTTCCATTGGGAGCGGGCAGTTTCTAGAAGCGAGCCACGAGTACGAGCAGGTCAAGAGATGGAAGGCCAAAGAGTGGGCCAGGCCCATGGCCCGCATCTCCGGCGACGGCTCCGCTGATCTCGTCGACCAGTCCGTCGCCATGGCCTTCAATCAGTCCGGGAGCTCCAACTACGTCCGCATTCAGGTACTCTAATACTATATATAAGCGCATTTTAGCACAAACCACCACCATTCTTCTTCTGTTTCTGGCTGGGCTCTATCGAAACAGTGGTGGCCAGGCTATTTAGTTACCACGTCTATCTATATATATTCACAGTGAAGCTAACGTGCGCGGATGGGCTCATCCAATTAAATGCTGTGGCGTTTTGTAACGTAACCTGGGTGGCCTCGGATTGAGGGCATTTCCAGAATCGGAGAGAGGGGACCTTCGTCGACTACTCTCTCAATTCCCCCCGACTCTGTTTTTTTGTTTGTTTTCCCGGGTTAAATTTCCAGGGACCAAAGAATGGATATTTATTTATTTTTAATTTTTTTTTTGGGGGTAGGTCAGCTGATTAGGACTTGGTGTCCTCTCTCCTAAAGGCCTAAAGGGCTAAAAGTTGACGGATTGTCTCCACAAATCGTTGTCTCGGTAACTTAATTGGGCTTCCTCCGGGGTCTTGACTAGCTTTGCTTTCTCTCTGGTTTTCTGTTTTAGTTGTGGCTTCAATGCGTTTTTAAAGTTTGGGTCTTGGGTCAGTTTCCGTTCTTGTTGTCTGCTCCCATTTCGTTTTTTTCTGGCCCTGTTTTCTGGCATTGAAGTACACCAATGAAAATGGATGTGAGTTTTCTCACCATAGCTGTGATCACTATGGTTTTACAGGAGGAAAAAACTATGTTGGGGAAATTGAGCACTAGATATATTTTATAACTCTTTGGATAAAGTTACTAATCACTGACCCAGATCTTTTTGCCATATTGTGTTTTCTATTTGTGGTGTATTTTATTGAAGAGGTGGTCCTAATAAATATATTTCGGTGCCTTTTTCTTTCTTTCTTTCTTTTAACTAGACAATACATGCTATCTAATTGGATCCTTCTCAAATTGTGGATTGCTTGGTATTGACTTTTACTACCCGATTTAATGCATTCTTGCTGGTAATTCTGTGTATTTTATGGTATGATTATTATCGTAAGCTACACCAACCATGGAACTTAGGTAGGTGTGCATGTCTACTTTCCAAGTCAATAAACTATTTTGTAGGGCGTTTACAAAAACTGAAACTTAATTTTGGTGGTGTGTATGTTAGGCAAATGCAACAAGCTTGGGGAGATGTGGTCCAAATGTAGATACAGACCCAAGTCCCAACAATGTGAAGATGCTGATGGGGCTAGCAGATGATATGCTGAAGCAGAAGAATGTAGAGTCGGTGCTGTTTGGCGGGAAGAGAATCGGCGAGCAGAGCAATCTCGAGAAGCTTGATTGGTTCGCCGGAGAACTGGTGCTGGAACATCAGAGGAGGAGTTGCAGAATAGCTCCCACTGTTGCCTTCAAGCAAGCTGCTCCCAGAGCCACTTAGACATTTGCTACCACCAACATCTGCAAAAGGTAAATGCTTTCTTCTGCTTTCTCACTTTTTGCACCATTCATGTCTTTACAAAATGTTACAAACACAAAGGGATGGGGTAAATTTCTCATCACGTTTAGTACAATATTGTACCGTGTGAGACTCATGCACATAGCAGTTTGAAAGATTTTGACGAAAAAACCCCGTGCGTACGTCCTTAGGATTAGGTTTGCATCTGCTACAATCACTTGTCGGAAACTTTGTTAAATAAAACAAGTTTTGGTAAGAGATAGCTACACTGTTTTTATATTGTATGCTATATATCTTGATGCTCTAAACCAATAATTTGAGAGATGGTGTTGGGGGAGAACTCACAAAACATTTGTCGGTATGTTGTTGCAATAGCTTGATATGCGTACAACTATTTGTGTCCAAGCCTTCCGTGAGATTAATTAATTTTGAGTTTATGATAGTCACTGCTCGCAAATTCTCAGGCTTCTGTTTCTCCCTGGGCTGGTCTTGTCGTTTTCTTCCTTCTTTACAACCTACCAGTTTGTTTGTTGAACAGAAAAGATGGAGAGTGCCCCAGAGTTGAAAAAAAAGGAAGAGAAGAGATGTAGAACTATGGATTAAGTATATCTCATTGAATATATGATTGCTTATAGTCCCATATGCTGTCGGCCTACCGACACTTGTTTTTAATTAGATTCTGGGGACATTTTGGGGTATGGATCACAAAAATTTACAAGTGATGAAAATTGAGAAGGCGTAGAAGGGTGTTGTGGTCATTTGGAAGTGAATCAAATCAATGTGGTCCTCTCTCTAAAGGCATTTTCCGTAGTCCGGAAAAGAGTTTCTCCTTGTGATCAAAATGATGCATGGTTTGAATGTTTGGGGCAAAGTTAACTTCTTTACAACCTCCAGTATTTAGCATTGGCTGCATTGGCCTACAAAATCACATATGCCCCTTTGGGTGGATACCAAAACTAAAATCAGCTGCGTGGAACTGAAACAGTCTTATTCTTTTTAAGTTATTGGTCTTCTTCTTCTCAAGTTATTGAGATTCCTTCTTATTAAGTCTGGTTCTTATGTCACTCAGACCCACGAGTGGCACACCTAGTGCATTCTAGTCCCTCACTCAAAGGTGTAGTTACACACGGATTATAACCCATTTTAAATTTTAAAATTACTTTATTTTAAAGCTGAATTTTAATGTAAAAAAAATCAAATTTTAAAAATTAGCCCCCCACCCCGCACCTAAATTTGTATACCTCTTTATAAATCCTCATTTAGTAAGGATACCAAATGACATGCCCATATATTTCTTTGCTTTCCAAGAGGAATTATTCTATGTGACCTCCAGGTGGCCATGCAGATATGTTAGGTAAACCGTAGAGGCATAAGATGAAGATATTCAATACAGAGAGCCTTCTGCTCTAATCAACGTATGAAAAATGTACACATGCAATGCAGTTTAGATTTAGATGGTGCTGGACTGTTTCCATTTCATTCCTGCTAGAGTACAGTCAAAATTAGTTGGTAGCCAGGGTAAATTATGTGTCTGTATTATGTACTGATAACTGATGTACACTTCACTTTTGACAGACAGAGTAAACTAGTAAAGCAGTGATAAAAGTTAAAGTTGAAGATAGTGAATATTTAGATACAGTAAAAGTGGTAAAACAATCAAACTATGCGAGATCTACTTGTCAAGAATTAAGACATTTGTGAACATTAGCTTAAGATATGAATTAAACAGCACTGTAGTATTTCCAGATTCTAACATTTTAGCTATGATTATAACAGTAAATTGTGTATGACTTGCAGGGTAATAGAATCTCATTATGAAGGAAGAAAAAGGTGAAAATCTAGTGCAGGAAGTAAAAGGGTGGAAATCTTAGTAGGGATTTTTTATGCCTACCAAAGGACCATACATTGTGGGACTCCACTTACCTTTCAAAAATGGCAAGAAACCAAAGATGAAAAGCATAATGAGAGGGAGATAATTTAAGAGCTTTTTGAGGTCAAAGAAACAAGACCCCAAGAATCCAAGTATATATTCAGGTGTGAATCTATTGGCATTTTAATTTAAAAGGGGTTTAGGACTCCACTAGCCTTTCCAATTTCATATTTTTACATCTTTTCCAATTGCTTTCCATTTTTCTCGTCTCCTCATCCTAACTAGTCTCAAGAAACTTGAGGGTGGGCGGCCGCGGTGGTGGTGGTGGTGGTGGTAGGGACTACCATTTGACAAACCCAGAACTTAAAAATAGCCAAAGCTCTTTGTTTCTGTCTTTGGCATTTGGTTTCTTTTCCCCATCTATAATTTCCCATTTCAAGTATAGTAGATTGTAGTGGTGGAGAATAGTTGTTCAGAGAGTATCTTTATTTCAAGCAAATCTGACCATATCTCCTGGGTGGGTCTTCGTGGCTACTATATTGTTGGAAGCTTTTCTCAGGGGGGAAGAATTAGTAGTAGTTCTCTTTTTATTTATATTTTTGAGCATGAACTGTATAATATTAGGGTTTGGGGTCCTCCTCTATTTGTGTAAGTTTGATGATTTGTTTAAAGAAAGAAAAAAACTTGAACCTCTTTTTGTACATGTCTCTAGTTTCAACTAGTAGTGGTGGGTGTTACGTACACAACATATACATGATGAAGCTCTGATTTGGTTTGGTCTCTCTGTGCCTCTGGTTTTACAAAGACCTTTTCTTGATTTTGGCTTTCACGCGTGTAGAGCTTTTGCTTTGTTCCTTGTCGACTATAATAGCAAATGATTTAGTGGGTTTGAAACTTTGCGGATGAATTGGCTTTTCCCTCCTTTTGATGATCAATGGAGCATATTTGTGCAAGTAAAGCCTATATATCTTCATGTAGAAGGGTCAACATGAAATACCTCTGAGGCTCAAATATACTCAAGGAATGCAAAATCGATATTATCGGCGATATTTCGCCGATATTTCGATATTTTGAACTTACCTGAAAAATCCGTGAATATATCTCCAAATTTTTCGAAATTTTCCGAAACTTTCCGATATTTTCGATATATCCCCGATATTTCTGATATTTTCCGATATTTTCCGATATTTACCAAAATTTTTGAAATTTTCAGTAACTTTTTTAATTTAACAAAATTAAAAACTTGTCAAAATTTTGCAATGTCTTATCCTTCATATATCATGCCTTATGGTCTTCCAACAAGTGATAACTCATCGTTACAATCACAAACAAATGCCTCAAATGATGATAGCAATGAAGAAAGTCGAGCAATGCCTGGTTCATACTACGAGCTCCAAAATCTTCAAAGACCGCCCCCTGACCCATATGGTTGGCATGTAAGTCAATACGTGCAGAATTACATGGGAGATCAATCATTTAATGAGTACTCTTCACAATACACACATGATTCTGCACAGAGAGATGAAAAAAATAGTGTGAATTTCGAACCTTATAGGTCCTCTATGTGGTTTTGAAGTATTTATATATTTGATTTTATAATGTGTGATGTGTAACATATTGTACAAAAATGTGATGGTCTAGCCTCCCATTAAAGTTTAGCCATCAAAAAAATAAAAATATAACTATTAAATTATATTTTAATAGTTATCAGCACTTAACACATACTAATTCATATAGTAATATAGCAAATTCATATGTTTTGATGTTTGATGAATATTTTCTTTTTACATAAGGTAGGTAATTGATCATATAACAACCTCCAAAAGTTTCATTACAAATTTCCATATATTTTTATTAGTTTCCGTCATTTCCATCAGAATTTTCAGTAGATCGATATTTCGTCGATATTTCCGTCGATATATCCAAATTTTGGACTGTCGATATATCCTCGATACCCGATATTTTACTCCTTGAATATACTACAATTCAAAAAAAAAAAAATACAAGTGATTCTTTACGATCATACCGTTAGTTTATCCAAGAGTGACCAAAATGAAGGATTGACATAAAATTGAGGTCTTGTTGATAGATTATGCCTTATATAGAGAAACTAGATTGAACATCCTTACTTATTTGCGTTTAAATAGATTTTCCAAGATATATGATAGGTCCACCAACTATCATATTTGATATTTTTGTGACATGTTTCGTTGCGTATTTAAAAGTGATTAATAAAATCAAAAACTTAGTTTTGCATAAAGTCGTGCATGCATGTATTTATTTATCTTGTACTCGTTGCATGTAACTTATATAGTAAACCAATATTACTCCGTATTTATTAGCTTTTTTAAAAGCCTAGAGAATCCGCCGAAGTTTTTCCCCAAACTCAATATCTCGTTACTGTATTATTATAGGGATGATCACAATCATCACATCATGGTCACACTGTGAGGTGCTTCAACCTTTTCATTTTGAGTAATGTAAATGTACATATTCCCTGTGTTCTATTAGGTACACATTACCCTCTAAGTAAGATCTTTTCCGGCCTATGCTATGTAAAGTAAAGTAAACTCTCACTCAACTCTTTTCCATCACCCCTTTTAGTCAGGACAAAACTAAAAGATCAAACCCCCACCTAAACTCCATTCATGGCTTTGCCCACTAGTTCTTGTTCCAATATCTTGGCATACATAGTTGAAAACTTGAAATGACTTGAAGAAAATACTATAGGCTAGCTAACTTAGTTGGTCAATTTGCGATCAACCGTACAACAACTCAGTTGAGATGTACAACATACCTATTAAATCTATAATATAGGAATTACGAAATTGTTAGAAAATACCGATGAAAATCGCGCACCATGGGAGAAAATTAGTTGTTGTTTCAAAGATATATTTCTCTTTGTTTGTTTTTTCTAATTATTTGTTGCTAAGTCTCTTTGTCAATCATTTTCTTAGATTTGATCAAACATACATGTTAGACATACAATCGCACAATCAAAATTAATTAGAAATACGAGTGTATTGAGAGTACCGTTGGAGAAAATTAGTCGTTGTTTGAAAGTTATATTACTTAATTATTGCTAACACTCTTTGTCAAACTATCTTTTTTAGTTTGTTTTCCAAATTCCTCGTGTATATATTGGCTTTTTTCGTGGTGGAAATTGGTTGGTGAGCTATCTATCTAATTAGCCACATTATATAATGTTGTTTTCACTTTTGGCCAAATAGTGTATTGTTAGGTCGACGCTAATCCTAAATGATGTGCAACTCTATCTTTGGAAGCTAGTACAACGTCTCTCTACAGGTGTCTTGTCTAGTATTAAGTGGATGATCGCGTATACTGATCTACAATTATTTTTTTGGCAAACAATACTAATCTACAATGAAATTTTCTTTCTAAATTATTGTCTAGTCTTCGTTTTCATCGATAAGTATTGAACTCTCTAGTCTCAATGTCCATTAGATCAGTCCCCTAAATATATCCACACACATTTACATGTACAGTATTATCTTTAAAGGCTTTTGACAACTCAAATCACATGTACGTAATTAGAAATAGACGGCACAACATAATGATATGATCGTCAATTCATGTACAACTTGTTTTAATTTAGTTTATCATATCATGTAATTGGTATGGCTAGCTCTACATTATGTTGTTTCTTGAATTGTGGAAATCATATTAGTAACCATAAACCATTTGAAGGCATATTTGACATTGGCTACTCCTTGACAATGGACAAAACACAATAGACCGGAAGATCATCAAGGAAAGAGATTGAAGATGTGGGCATCACATACTTGTCTCAATGGAAAAACAGGTTGTTCATGCATTTCATAACATGCTTTTCATCTAGGATAGCACTTGATGCACGTATCCCTGCTGGTCTGCTGTGATTTTGGAAACATGTTCATAACTAGTTTCTGTTGCCTAGGTTATTCTTGATTCTGTATGCATGTGATTTACAGCTGCCTAGGTCATCCTTAATTCAGAATACATGTGCTTTGTTTCATGATAGTTGACTTTACAAAAGGTGTGTTTGAATTAAGGTGCTTTAGGCTCACATGTGACTCTTAGGATTGTGTGTTGCTTTACAGCCTGGAAAGTTATCTTTGCCTTCCCCAGTTTTCTTCTTCACGTGTTTACTGTAGCTGGCTTTGCCATTTCTGGTATTAGGCTTTGAAATGCTTTTTCCCTCCTAAAAACACTTCTTGCCCAAAATGGAAAACTGATGTTGACATTACATATTGCCTCTAAGCATGTTTTTGCTTTGCAAACTGTGTTCAAAGTGTTCTGTCAAATCTGGGACAGTTTTAGGTCTGCCATAGGGTGACTCTAAAGTTGGTTTTTCACGTGCTTTCTTGCTGTCTTTGACCTCTGTTTTACCTTGCCTACTTGCTGTTATTTGCTGCTGTATTGCATTGTCTATATAAGGAGTCTAAGGTTGTTTTGACAAGTTGGTTGGTTGAGTGAAATATTTTCTGGGTAGATATTCTTTAGGGTTACTCTTTGAGAGCACAATTCTGTGTAGTTTCTCTACTCTCTTCTCTTCCCTTTCTGTGTCTTTTGGTTGCTCTTTACAGTGCATAATAGACATGGATTCTCAAGCATAAAAACTGTTTTCAAAACTCATATGCATCATTACATAGTGCATTCCATTGAAATAGGTATGGAGATGCCCAACCCAAAGAAGTAGATCAAGAAGATTTAACTTGAGAGTAGTTAAGATCTGAGTTGATGCTTCTGAATATTTTCCAAGGTGTAAACACATAGATCAAGTAGTGTAGCTCTGTTAGAACTGGTAATCAGACTAGTTAGGATAGCATACGGGTTATGTATCCCCAAAGTATGAGAGACTTGTAATTGTGTGTGTTACTTGATAGTGGAAATGTTTGTCCCTCAAGAGTTAGGGACACGCAGTTTTAATCCTAGTTATAGAATTTCTGCGTTAACAAAAACATCTTGTGTTATTCTTTATTTACTGTCTTTACGTTTTAACACTCGTATCCTGTTTTTCGGGATAGGTCTCTATCTTGCTATCCCGAAAACAGATTAAGCGAAGAAATAATAAAAGACTTATTCAGCCCTTCTAGGAACTTCACCGTTGTTGTTTATAATCAGATCACGAAATTGATATTCTAAACTACTTACTAGCTACGTACTTTGTGTCGTGTACCAATTCAAGTTCACAGCATGCTTCTATGTTTCCGTTAGCTCAATCTGAGAAGGCATCGAATTTGTAGATTACATATGCTCTAACTATAAACAACAAACATCATTAAAGGGACAGAAAGGCAGTAGTATATATCATATATGTATTATGAATTAAATGTGTAATAATTAACTAGAATATACATCCACCTTACTAATTGATTGAAGAATTGGGATAAGCTTTGATTATAGCAAAGATAGGTACACAATGCATGATGTATATATAGCGAATTGACAAGCTATCCAATAAAAACAAGTATATCATCTACGACAAACAATATATAATCATCACAAATCAACACACTTATATAAAATCCCACTTGACAAATCCATCTGTAATATTAGTTAGTATTACTTTATTTTGTTAAAAGCTAGTATATAATAAATCCACTACTCGATGGAGTAGTCAAAGTCATTTGTTAAATTGTATCTATCGCCACAGTATGTGAACCTTGTATCGTAGTTCTAAAATTTGGACAACATCTGTTTCAGTTTTACAAAATGAAAGCAACTTATCTGAGTGACAATGTGATATGTATTGTATTGTAACCTATCTTACACCAATGTTTGGTTAACCATCCCATTCATACATGTATGACACATCTTTAGGTAATTTGGTTTCGTCCACAATCACGATATGGATGTATGAACAAGACTTTATGAAGAATTCGAATCTGCTTTAGGGTTTTTTGCATGTTTTTGTTTATCATCATCGATGCCCTATCCACACATTGCCACTTTTGGTTAATTAAGCACTATAGAAAGCATCACTTCAACTCGATTATGTGCAGGGGCGGTTCCAGGATTTCAATCTTGGGTGGGCTGTAATTTATTGTGCAACGCACAAATTTTTTTTTTTTTTTGAGGTTTGTAACCCATTGGGAGGCTCATCCTCACGCCTTTATTATTATATATAAGAAAAACATACATCGGAGGGAGCATAAAATCAAACTCCGTGAATTAAAATATCTACATTATTACTAACTAAATCTCACCATTCGAGGCCCACAAACTTCAAACTCATCAACAACCGAATCATTATCAATACTATCAGCATACTGTCTTTCAATATAGAGAACCATGCTATCATCAAGAAACTCTTCACACATCTTATTTCGAAGAGCATTTTTCAAGATCTTCATAGATGAAAATGATCTCTCTGTTGTTGTGGTAGACACAGGAAGAGTCAACACAAAACATATTAATTTATAGATCATCGAGAAGAATGCATACTTTCTTGTTTCTACCAACCGTCGACACAAGTCTGATAAAGATGATGTCATGTTGAATCGTACATCCCTCTGAATATCTTCAAGAAAATATCCACACTCCATCTCAAGAGAAAGTATATCAGTAGTCGTAAAATCTCCAGGATAAAACTTCATAGCAAGAGTACGAATATCTTCAACATTGAAAAATTGGAAATTATTACGAGGGTCAAATGTTGCACTAAGAATAAGGAGCTCCAATGAAGTCTCTGTAAATCTAGTATCCAACTCTGCTAACTGAAAGTCTATCACAGCATTTAGAACACTAACTCGATAATAATGCTCATTTGTAATAAAAGAATTTTGTTGGCATGTTCTTGGGTTTGTACCTTCTGTGTAGGGAACACACATATCTGGCATAACAATATCATGTTCTTCACAAAATAATATTACATTTGCAATCAATTGATCCCAACCATTCTCTCTCATCGCCTGAAGTTTAGATTTTGTTAAACTGAGAAAGCTCAAAGTATTTAAAATGTCTATGGCTTTATGTTGCAATGCTTGACAAAGAAACTCAGTAATCTTCATGACATCATGCATCAACAATAAACAGAACACAAAATCAAAGTCCTTCAAAATCTTACCAACACTTTTTGCTTGGCCTCTCACCTTTGACGGCCCATTTTCTTTCAAATCTATAAAAGTCATTCGGGTAGCTCTAAACAACTTTATCAAACTTGAGATAGAGCGATGGTGCGATCCCCAACGAGTAGCTCCTGCTCGTTGCAAACCGATAATCTGATTAACTCCTGAACCTGTTTCAAGTGTACCCGCAGCTACTAACTCTGCAATTTCTTCTTCTCAGATAGATTTTAGCATTGAATGTCATTTTGCAGAAGAATCCACAAAAGTCACTACCGAATTAATTTTAGAGAAAAACTCCCAAATATCATCAACTCCCATAGCAACAACATTCAATGTCAGTTGTAACCGATGAGCAAAGCAATGCACATAATAAGCATATGTACACTCTTCTAAAAATAATGCTTGGAGTCCATGAAACTCACCCCTCATGTTGCTAGCACAATCATATACTTGACCTCGCATATTTTCCACTGGAATATCATATTGAGCAAGAACTTTGGAAATCTCAATTTTCAAAGTTAGAGAACAAGTATCTGAGAGACTAACGATTTTGAAGAACCTTTCAATAAGAAATCCCTCACGATTAACAAATCGAAGAATGATAACCATTTGTTCCCTTTTAGAAGAATCAACCGACTCATCAACAAGAATGCAATACTTTGCATCTCCCAATTCTTCACGAACTTTGGTTCTGACTTTGTTGCCAAGTATATTCAAGATCTGCTTTTGGATTGTTGGAGAAATATACTTGGCATTCCCGGGAGCATTTTGCTTGACAACCTTCTTGACTTCCACATTTACTCTTGAAAATGAATCTATAACTGCATCAAAGTTACCCCCATTTAACGAGTCAACTGATTCATCATGACCTCTAAAAGCACATCCTTGTCTTGCTAACAACCTCACTGCCTCTATGGTGGTAAGAAGTCGAAGTCGGTTATCCGCAATTTCCTGAGCTGATTGGGCGCTAATCACTCTTTCAATATGTACATATGGGTTCCTTAAGTTTTCCCATTTGAGCATAGAAGTGTTATGCACACTGTTAATGTCCATCCCGATGTGCTTGAGAGCAATAGATTGCTTAGACATCATATTCTTCCAACCTCGAGCTCCGCTCTCAGTGAATGCAGGATGTTGAGGTGGATAAGAATCAAAGAGAAAACAAGGAAAGCAATACACTGCATCTGTTATAGAAGAATACTCAAGCCAAGGCCAATTTTTAAACCATTTAAAATTGAATCTCCGACCTTGACTCCCACTATCAGTAGAGACCTGATACATACTCAACTCGGGTTGAAACGGTCCCATAACTACATATGCTCTTCGAATATTTTCACGATCGTTCAAAGGATATGAACAAATTGGTCTTCTCTTTCCCGGATCACGTTCAAGGCAACTCAAATCAAAATGACGTTCTTCTGATGGGAAGGATGCCAAAGGATCAACATGATCATCATTCACAAAATTAGGTATGTCATTAACCGAATCTTCAGTCACAGGTGTATTCCCACTTCCACTCCCACTCCCACTCCCATCCTCATTCCCAATCTCATTATCATTCCTTTCACCTAACGAATTATTTGTTATAAACCATGAAAGAAGATTTTTGTAACGTTTGGGTTTACGGTGATCCGCCATTGTAGTTAATGTGTCAAACCTATAAAGTTTTATACATTTAATTAGGACATTATAATTTTACAGATCTGTACACAAAACCTACATTCCATATTCCACTTCAACATTCAAAATCATAAATCATAAAAAGCATAGCTAACCAAATTAGTTTAAACACTAAAAACATAGATTATATTCTATTCTTGTACTAAATCAAAATTGAATTTGAACCCAACTACCCAAGACAGTATATCATTCATACAATATATCATTCACTCATTATCATTCAAACCTATAAAGTTTTATGGCACTATGTATCATGAAACTTATGGCTAGAGTAGCTCAAGAAACTCAAGTTGTAATATTTATTAGAGCTATAGCACTGCTTTCAATGGATCAGAGCTGTAAAAAAACCACACACCACCTGGATTATGATACATGATACATTTTAGACTTTTGTATCATTCAATCATTTCAATGCACATCATTTGTAGACTTGTAGTTCTATACAGAATCAAATAGATTCAAACATCCACATCAGAACATTCACTTGGTTCAACAAATGGATTTTGTACCTGGCATTTTAGTTTTGCACATAGTAAATCAAAATTATGGGTTCAAATCATACATATGCAAGTGATGCAACCACTGAACCACTAACCATTATTCCATTACTCCAAGTTATCCAAAAAAATTACAAAATAAAATTGAAATTGAAAATTTGAAATTGAAATTGGTAACAAAATAGAGGGAGAGAAAAATGGAGATACCAAAAGGGTCAGTGGGCCGGGTTGGTGGTCAGTGGGTCAGCAGTTGGTGGGCAGTCGGTGGTCGGAATATCAACGGCAAAAGAGATCTGGGAACTACCACCTTGAGCAAGTGAACACAGAACAGCTGAGCAGGGAGAGAGCCAGAGATGACAGAGAGGATTAATTGAATAGCCAAATCATGGTTGCCCAAAGGTAAAGTCTTTTTCAATTGTATCTTTAAAATAAAACAATCGATAATCTTTCATGAATTTGATGTTGGTACCTGCCTACCTGGTACTTCAATACCCAGTTCGAGTCTTCGAGAATCAATCAAGTTTAGCAATATCTAATGAATCTAAAATGAATATGATTTAGCCCAGAAACAAATCAAATCTAGAGGTGAATGACGGTAAACTGAGTATAAAAAATATCAGTAGCCATGGTGAGGAGCTGGCTGGAGCGACCATGAAGAGAAGAGAAGGATTGAGGAGATGAGAATGGGTTATTACTTCTATTAGGTTGGGCTGGCTCACCCGGATGCATACTTGCATAGCCAATTTGTTTTTTAATTGCCAAAATATTGGGTGGGCTGCAGTCCATTCTGCCCTTGGGCCGGGTTCGCCCCTGATTATGTGTACATATATGGATCAAGATGAGTTGAGGCAACAAAACTCGTAGAAAACACAACTCTATGCTTCGTACGTGGTTCTCGATCAATCTTTCATGCATGCTCGTGTGGAGGCAATGGAGCGCGCTATATTATCCTTGAAGCTAGCTATATATATTAACCTCCATTGGAATATGTTAATTAATTAGAAATATATATATATATATATATATATATATATATATATATATATATTGGAGTCAAGAGGTGGTTAAGCAGTCTACCTAGCTTGGGCATTCTCGAATCTCGATCAGGATAATTCGACAAGAATCAATTGGAGTCTTCCTGGCTATTATAATAAATTGGTAGCAGATCCATGCATGCATGGTGTATTGGTGTTGACAACTCGCCATGGAGTTGGAGAAGTTTGAATACAACACTGAAATGAAAGCCATTAGAATATTTTCTAATGATATATAATTATATATATGTTCGTCACGGAGTTCTTTCACTTCGGTTACAGAATCTGGTGTAAGCAATATAGGTTTACAAATTAAGCATGCATGCGTGCTAATTATCTGTGATCGAAATGGGCATTTCCGATTTCTGAAACTCTATCTCGATTTATATATTATGTTTAATAATTATGCGACTGAAAATGAAAGACAACTAGAAACTTGGTACTTATCGACTTCAAGCTAGTGATCTTATAGAAGTCATAGAACAATTCAAGCTCATGATTCTTCAAGCTGGTTATGTTAAATATGTGATTCTTTTGGCAAGCTTCGAGGAGCCTAGGATTTCAGGTAAATCTGTAATTTCATATATACATCTATGTATTAAGTTCACGCTTTTTGACACGTCATTAGTGAAATTTAGTCATTTTAGGTGAGAAATTTGCGTGCCACACAAAATGAAGGCAATTTACAGTCTACGAACCATAAATACAAACGAAGATGGAGCACACGTACTCTCGTTGTTTCTATACTTCTATGTTTCAAAAACGTTGTTTCTCAATTGGTCTCCTTCTCCCCCAACCCTGATTCAGATGCCTTCTATGAGTTAGTTCTTAATTGTGCTTAAGCGTTTGAGACAGCGTAAGCTTTCTGATCCTATTGGAAATACCATTCATCACGTCCCATAAACACATTCCAAATTAATTTTATTGTATTACTATAAGATCTACAATTGAATTTGAACGGAAATTATATGTTTACAACTTTCATTGCAACAAGCAACAAAAATTAAAACCGAGACAAGGAAAACATAGAAATAAAAAGTAAAGTAAGTAAAAAAGAGATATGGTTTATGACATAAAAGAAACAAAATTGAAACACTAAATAAATAAATAAGGGAAAACACTATGACAAGGACAATGCTGATGGGGTTCACTTCCGAAAGGGGTTCTTGTACATGAGGATTGTAAGGGAAAAGGTGGCATTGTGCATATTGAGCCATTAACTGATCCATGAGCACCAGCGCTACTCCAGCCTCCACCATCGGAACCGCTGCATGATTCCATCCCAAGCAAACAACAAAAACATCCCCGTAAAACTTCAGCTTTTCTCAAAAACATGTTAGGCCAAAACAGAGGTTCAAGTATGTAATGAACAAGAATACTTGTAATGCTACAGACAACTTGACAACTTGTTACTGGAAGTCAAATTCGCCATGCAGGAAGAGAGGTTAAAAGGGAAAGTACGAAGAGAGGCCAGAAAGGAAAGTATGAAGAGAGGCTAAAATAATGCATGATAGTTCATATATTATTTCATGGACGTACCTCGTGGGACAACACATGGATCATGACGACCACGGGCTATGAGTTCAGTTTCCTTCTTATCTCTAGTCACTGTATTCTGCTTCTTCTACAGAAGTATCACAAAACAACCGGAAGATTTGTCAAATAACTAAACCGCAAATATAACAGAAAGATCTGAGATCTGTTCAAGATTGTCCTCTTCAGCAAATAACTTGTACCAATATTCCCTCAAAACCCCATGATCGCTTCTATAGAACTTTCAGTTCATAGTTCAAGGGACCAAAAATGATTTATAGCATGAACCAAGTAGGAAATGTGAAAAAAACATATCATGAGAAGCCACAGCTTGGCTACAAAGGTACTTAAATGAAAGGGTAAAAGGAGATTCTAAGAGTTAATGGTTAATCTTAATTAAGAGTATTAAAGAGGCTTTACTGCTGTGCCGTTTAGAGTATATGCGATCATTAGACTAAGTACGACTGTCTTCAAGCTCTCTAAGGTCTTATTATTTCAGGAGTCTTCTGATATTTTAGGAGTATAAGGATGATGTATAGAAGCCTATAAATAATTTTATCTCTTGCAAGACACATCAGATCTTGTAATGAAGAAAAATTGAACGTTGTTGAAGGCTTGGAGCCTTGATAACTGCTCCATATATTCTCCTTCAATATCTCTATGGCATTCTTAAAGATACACAGCAACCTTAAACTTCCTTTCCCCAAATTTTCTCCAGTTACCAAGATCACTATCACCATAAAACTGTGAGAGGGCAGACAGAGAGCGAGAGAGACTGAGGTGACACTTACTGTAATTGTAGCTGTTGGCTTGAAAGCTATTCTCATGTTTATGATTTCTCCATTTGATATTCCTCCCTAATCACCACATACACAATCTCAGTGTACCAGACATGGTCGAGAAAAGCCACTTAAACAACTCACTCAACATATAAAGAACTAAGTCAATTAACTAATCAAAACCTAGAATACCTGTGTTCCTCCGGAGCGATTTGTTCTAGTTCTGACTCGTCCTTGTTGATCCACATAGAACTCATCATTATGTTCACTTCCGGTTAAGAAGGTACCTGATAGATCACCATGAATAGTAAGCGCTTGAATTCAGCAATCATTCTCAACCACCAAGATTAACTTTAGAGCTTTATATGCAACCCCCACCCACAAATACACAACAGATTTGTTAATCTTAACCTGCAAACCCGCTTCCAAATTCAAATCCTTTTGTTGCAGGCAATGACATACAAGCTTTAGCAAGTTCAGCTTCAAGTTTGTCAAAGACAGGTGAACCAAGACCCTGGAATACATGAAAATGAATCTTCAGTACATAGATGACTTAATGAAGAAGAACCTGCATCCCAATCTAAGAAATGGAGGAACATGTACTGGTGAACATGCATAAAAGCTCAAAGACGATACCCGTGGGCAATTCCTGACGATGCACGTGACAACACCACCAATGGATTCCCCTTTCACCCTAACGGCATCAATGGCAGCAATCATCTTCTCTGCGTATTCAGGATCTGGACACCGAACTATATTACTTTCTATCTGTTGACATATCACAAAAAGACCAGTTCAACTAACATGCGAGCATGCAGAATTATGTGGCAATTATCAGAAGCACTAATCAACACTAGATACATCAGAATTTCGTGCAAAATTAAACTAACATGAACATCACTACGTACTTCCAAACCACATAAGTGCACCAAATATTTTACATACTAAAAGCATTAATACATTATTTAAAAAATCCAAATTACTAAGCTGAACACTAGCAGTTGTGTTCCTTACTTTAAAATATCCAACATCAGGTTAGATCTAGGAGGTTTTACAAACTTGAAAACTCAAGTAACAATGCATTCAATTATCAAGTAAGTTTAATCACTTTTATGCTGCATCAGGTACTAAGGGAATGGAAAGCTTATACAGAGTGTATTTGAATTTACCAGCTACAAGTTGAAAGCAGAGAAGTAATTAGAACACAATTATATATATTTTCCCCTTACTTGATCACTGCTGTAGTTAATAACTCGGGAAATGTGGCTAGATGTGACAAGAACATTGAGAAAATGGGACTTGCTATCATTTCCCAAAAGCTCACGCTACAAATTGAGATGCTCAAGTTTCTAGGGGTGACATATTGTCAAAGAGGATGTGTTCTTGGATGAACCTATCTGATTGCTATATTTAAAGATTACAGAAACATGACCATGTTTGGTTTGCACTTCACCTCTAAGAAATGGATTGAAACATAATTTAAACAGTAATGCCTACATGAATACTAAAGATACAGAATATGGACATTCAACAAAGGCAGCAACTCATGTATCATATATGGGCTTCCTACATCATATATAAAGTGCTATCCATTATCACACCTGATCAAGTGAAAGAGTGTCATGATCAACCAAGTCCTCGGGAAGTACAACCTTGTGAACTTGTGAAACATAAGAAAATACCTGAGATTGTGGAAAACAATGGGGTAAAGATTATCATATATGAAATAAGGGGAAAAATAATTAAGTAGAAGAAGGTGCACATGATGAGTTAACACAGTTCTCCAACTCCACATCAATTCATGCACAAGCACACATAAACAGCTAGTCAGCTACACACTAACCTCGGTTCCTGAGAAGTCCTTGAGAATTTTTTTTGCCACTGCTCCTGCAGCAACTCTTCCAATTGTTTCTCTAGCTGAAGATCTACCGCCACCCTTCAATTATAGATGGGTTTAACTACATGTATTTATGCCCGAAAATGCTTGTGATCCTTTCAATAGTTAATATAAAGAAATTACCTGCACTGATCGGATTCCATACTTCATGTCATATGTGAGATCTGCATGTGAAGGCCTATAAGCTATTGACATTTCGTCATAATCCTATAAATAC
Organism: Geum urbanum; assembly: GCA_946800695.1. NCBI lineage: Eukaryota > Viridiplantae > Streptophyta > Magnoliopsida > Rosales > Rosaceae > Geum > Geum urbanum. The sequence continues at coordinate 31,827,091 of OX327017.1, forward strand.
AACAAAAGAAATATGTTAAGTCTTGTATGAAGTATAAGCAGTGTAATTGACTACAAAACAGCTCGTCATAATCCTATACAACAGAAAATGATTGACTTGCAGAAAGCACACATGTGATACCCAACTAAAATTATCCAGTAATTATCACTATTAAAATTGAATAGAAAGACAACAGTCGACGGCTCGAGGAGTTCCACATGCCTCACTTATTATCAGTTACTCATTTAAGAATTTCAATAATAATTACAATCAAGTCAAACACATGGCAATATATAGATACTTACTCGTCCTCTCTGGTCAGTATTGGGTACAAACACATGAATTGGTGTCCCAGTAGTCATTCCTGAAGTTAACATTACCTCATCAAAATCAGATCATGTAACAAGAAATTTTCTGGACTGAAGAAAACCTAAAAAGAAACGAGTTGTAAAAAGGTGGAGCCACAAAGATCTAACCTTCATGAACTCCTGAAAGTATTTTGCATGTGTCGATTTCCTTCCTAGGGGTAGTAATTCGGCTCTGACCTGGCCTCCTGATAACAGCTTAGTCTAATTACTAAACCATGGAAAAGTTTGCATTTAAATTAATTAGAGAGACTGATACCTACAAGGAAAAGGCTCCATGATTATCATGGGAAGCAAATGAAACTAATATAAAACTAATCAAATATATATGCAAGGCAGCAAGGATGAACACTGTCTCAGTTAGCAATGAATATAAAAGACATACTACTAAAAGTCCTTAAATGAAAATGAAATAGGGAATATCAACCAGACAAATGCCAAAATAGAAATTAGGAGACACATCTACCTAGCCTTTCCTTTTAAATGGACCTAAAAAGTAAAGGCTGTATCAAAGTACCTTCTGTCAAGGTCCACCTGCAAATCAGCTTCAGATAAGGGCCTCCGAGGAGGAACTCCATCAATTACACAACCAACACCACCACCATGAGACTCTCCATAAGTTGTAACACGGAAGTAATTCCCATAAGTACTCCCAGCTGCTTGCACCTCTGAAATCCAGCAGCAAATTCTCCATAAGTTGTAACACTACAAAATTCTGACTTTTATATTCCAATAATTCTTTGCATCCGAACTCACTTCTATTCTAACAATCCCACTACAAGCTTACTTGCCTCTCAAACCCTTCCCCAATTACACTAGCCACAAAACACTGGCACTCAGGTATCAAACCTTGGATCATAATATACTTGGTGTCACAACAATACCATTGTCTTATCATTTCCACAAAGCAATTCACAATATTTCGGACCAAAATAATAATAAAAAGTCATGCTTTCTATCTGAAACTTCAAGACCACAACAACATTACACCAGATTTTCACAAACTCACTCCAATACATCCCACATTCAATGAATCAAGTTCAATAAAACACCAAAGAGTCAATCTTTAACACACAATTTTAAGCACCATTGAAACATTACTGATAAAGTTGCAAACATTATTAAACAAAACGCAAATGAAAACATAGAGAGAGAAAAAGAGACTGACGGAGCTTCTTGGCAGTTGGAGGGAGGACCACGAATTGAACTGAGTGAGACGACAGGTTTCGAAGATCGGAGCACGACCCAAATAGCCCTTCAGTCCTTAGACCAGAACCCAGAAACGGTTTTGATGATAGAGACGAAGAAGCCATGTCGATAAATCTCAGCTCACCGCCACCAACAACAACGAGCTTTCTCTCAATGTGAAACAGAGATTTAGTAGTGGGTTAAGCTATTGATAAAAAAGGTAGGTGATGACGTTGCAAATTGAAGCCACCAACTCTGCTTCACCTACCAACAAAGCCACCACCACGAGTACTCGTCTTCTTCTTGCTCTAGCTAGTTCTCTCCGGTGGCGGATCTGGGGTCTAAAAGTTAGGTGAGCAAAAAAAAAATTCATCAACAATAGGTAAAATTCCTGATAAGTCAAAACACAATTCTTACTTAGTATTTATCAAGAATTCGATAAAAAAGATATAAAAATTGTAAATCAAAATACTATAAGACATACATTACGTATATGATACTCTATTTGAATTGCGCTTTACGATCTCCAATAGACTCGAAATGATCAATTACTGTGTCTCTGAATCAATATCATCCACATATTCATTTTCAATGTGAAGCATCATACAACCTGAAAGGTATCCGTCTTCCATCTTGTTTCTAAGCCTAATTTTTATAATTTTCATAGCTGAAAATGCACGTTCAGTAGTTGCAGTAAAAACAGGAAGTGTTAAGACTAAACGAATCAATCTATCAACCAAGGGAAAAAGCTTCGCTAAGTCTGTTTCAACTAATTGTCTACATAATTGTGCAAGAGAAGACAATTTCTGAAAATCTTTATCAAAAACTACTTGACACTTATAATGCTCTAATTGTAACCTTAAAGCTCTTACCTCTGATGTATCAAAGTCTTCAGGATAGAAGTTCTTTGCAAGTTTGCAAATCTTGTCCATATCAAACTTCTTGAACTGATTTTTAGGATCCAATGCATAGCTCAAAATAAGTAGTTCTATACTTTTCTCTGTGAACCTGTCATTTAGCACCATCATCTGAACATCTATAATCATATTAAACATGTCAAAATGATAGTAATGTTCATTTGTAACAACATCATGTTGTTGACAACCACGACCAGTACCCATTGAATAAGCTGCATCCATATTAGGCATTTAAAGACCATGATCTTCACCAAATTGCTAGACACTTTGGAAAAAACTATCCCAACCATCATCCCTCAATGCTTGAAGAAGTGTCTTTGTACTTGAAACCAAATTCATAGCATTAACAATGTCTTGTGATTGCTTTTGCAAGGCTTGAGAAAGTAAATCAGTAATTCCCATAATTTTGTTAGTGAGCAACAAACAAAACACAAATTCAAATGCCCTCAATGCCTTAAGGAAACCTTTTGCATCACCTCTTATACTTCCAGTGAGCTCTTTATCAGTCATCATACTTTGAAGAAGCTGAGTAACTTCTTTAAACACATGAACCAACGTATTAACCGAAGCAAAGTGAGAAACCCATCGAGTCATACCTGCTCTTTTCAAACTACGAATCTGGTTAAGACCTTTTCCAGTTTCAAGATCTCCATCTGCTAAACTTTCTGCAATTTCTGCTTCTTAAATATCTTTTAACAGATTTGTACGCTTCGATGAAGAGCCAACAAAAGCAACAATAGAGCTTAGCATTTGAAAAAACAATTGCATATCAAGAACATCTCTAGCACATGCATTCAAAGCTAATTGTAATCGATGAGCAAAGCAATAAGGGCAGTCATGAAGGAATAATGTCCTCAATCCATGAAATTGACCACGCATATTGCTAGCTCCATCGTATCCTTGACCACGAATATTTTACACTTGGAGATTGTTTCTAGAAAGCACACTACATATATGTTTCTTGAGATTAGCAGAAGTAGTGTCTTCAACACTTACAATTTCAAAGTACCTTTCTTGAAGAAACCCATCTTCATCAACAAACCTGAGAATATTTGCCATTTGCTCCTTATGAGATACATCAAGTGACTCATCGACTAGGATACAAAACTTGGCATCTCCAATTTCTTGACGAATTTTATTCCGAATTTTGGTAGCAATGATACTAAGAATCTCCTTCTGAATTGATGGTGCAATGTACATGGCATGCTTGGGAGCATTTTCAAGAACAACTTTTGCAATCTCTTCATTCATATCTGCATAACCTTTTATCAACTCAATGAAATGTCCTCTACTATTAGAGTTAGAAGATTCATCATGGCCTCTAAAAGGCAAGCCTTCTTTTCCAAGATACTTCACAGCTGCAATTGTTGTCTTCAAACGCAACCTATTCTGCCTTACAATTTCTGGTGGAAGTTTTTCAATCACTCTATCAATATGTTGAGAAGTTCTCAATAAATTACTCCAACTTTGAACATTCTTTTGATGAGCGGCATTTAATTGCCCTGTATGCTGTTCACAAATTCCTCTCTTTCCGGTCAACATTCTACTCCAATTGTAGCACCCTTCAACAGTGAACAAAGGATGTCTTGGTGGATTTTTTCCAAAAAGGAAGCAAGGAAAGCAGAATACTCTATTTCTAGCTTCTGAATACTCCAACCAAGGATATAGTTTAAACCATCTATATTGAAAACGACGGTTATCTCGTCCATCAAAAGTTTGTGGATAATTTTGTAACTTGGGTTGATGAGGTCCCATAAGGAGATACTGTCTTCGAATTAGATCTTGTTCATTCACCGGAAATGTACAAATCAACTGACGTAATCCAGGATCAGCTTGAATAGGAGGCTCTTTTGGAGCATCAACTATGATCGGAGAGTTATCCAACTCAGTTTCTGGTGGAATTTCCATTTCATTTACAGGCAAAGAATTAGGATAATCAGACAAGGCATAGGCGTCTCTGATGTAGGTTCTTGATTATCAACATCTTTCTTATAAAAAAAAAGTGTCTTCATTCGTTTCTTGGAATGATGATCAAACATCCTATTCAAATATTAAACCAACAAGCATAGATTATACAATGCAATGATCACATTATAATACAAATATACAATCTGCACTAAACACATTATAATTATACAATCTGCAATCACTTCACATTATAAAAATATATCGGATTCCTTCCCAATCTCAAATTAACAATTAACTAAAGGAAGTGAAGAGTTAAGAGTTTAAGACAAGTACCTTAGGAATCAGAGTTTTGCCTGCACAATTATCTCCCGGACTCCCTTTCCAATCTATAAATACAAAACTCTAATTAGAAAGAAATCCCCAATTCATAACCCCTAGTTAGACAGAATTGAGAAATCCCCAAATCATAAGTCATAGCCCTAATAGCCAAAATTTGATTTTCAAAACGCAAATTTGGTTTGGAACAAAGTAGATGGTTAAGAGTTTAAGAAAAATACCTTTGTAATGAGGGAGTGGTTGAGCTGCTGAGATGAAGGGGATTGAGAGATTGAGTAATTGCAGTCCCTGATGAGCTGATGAAGATATCGAGAAGGAAAAAAAAGACGAGAGAGAGAGAGTGGGTGAAGAGAATAGAAAAATTTGCTGGGTATAAGGGTATTGGGTTTGAGACTTTGGGTTGAGCACTTGAGCTTTTGGGTTTTAATTTTTTTTGCCCAGCAGTTTTTTTTTCTGCCCAGCAAATTTTTTTTTTTGGCTGTGACCCTAAAATTTCTGCCAGCGGGAGCTGGGTTTGCCACCGTATAGATCCGCCTCTGGTTCTCTCAAAGACCTCAACTAGTCTCTCTACTTTGGTTTGGTTTGGTGAGTGGTCTCTGGTCTTTGGTATGAGTAGGACCCGTTTGAAGATTTTTAAAAAGGTTTCGGGTGCAGAGTCGGGTTTGGTAAACCCGGACCCATTTGTACTATGGACATTTTTCCCAAGAGGAAGTAACCTCCTGCTCAAAGTAGGAAGTCCAATAATAAGCAGATTCATGATCTTGCTTATCCTCAGTCCTTTTTTGAAGGGAGGATGGAGTTTCTACTTTCTTATCCTGTCTTTTTTCTCTTTTTCATTCACCATCTTTGTAGATTACCTTTCTTCTTTACCTCTTATCCTTTTCACCATTCATTTCTTCCTTGACTCAATCTAGTCTCCGGCAACTGTTCCAGCTTGTTTTTGTGTGGTCCATTTTCCACCACATGTTCCTTTGTGTTGTTTTGTGCTCTAGTTTTTTTCTGTCCTTGTTTGTTTCCTTGTTTCCATTATTATCTTTACATATCTTGTTGGGTTGTTGTTCAGAATTTATTTATGTTGTGCTCTTCTCTCGTAGTACTTATTTATGAGTAGCTTTTTTCGATGGGCTCCCATAACCATCTGGCTGAGCTGCTTGAGGAGAATCTGAATGTGGAGGATGCCCCTGAGTCTTGTGTTCTTCTAGGTGTTGTTACCTCCGACTCCTTCCCAAACATTAGAGGAGTCAAAGGCGCGCTCAGATCTGCCTGGAAGTCTTTTTGGCCCTTCCGTATCGCCCATATGGCAAAGAATGTCTATGCCATTTACTCTGGTCCGGATACTGCTGAGCTCATCCTCTCTAAGGGTCCCTGGAATGTGGATGAACTCCATTTCACTGTCATGCCTTAGGAGCCTAGTTGGTCGGCTTTGAATGCTCCCAACTATTGGTTTCCTTTTGGGTTTAGATCTGGGGCTTGTCAAAAAATAAGATGAACTTAAAGAATGCCAAGTTGATTGGAGCTGAGCTAGGTAAGGTGTTTGATCTGGATGATGTTTCTCTTGATGAGGCTTTCCTAAGAGGTTTTATTAGGGTTAAGGTGCAGATGGACTCAAGAAATCCTCTTGCCACTAGCTTTTGGATCCATGCCCCTGGGGAGGATAGCATTCGGGTCCAGTATAAATACGAAGGTCTGGGCAATCTATGTTGGTGATGTGGTCGTCTGGGCCATCTTTTTGGCGATTTTCGTAGGAAGATCCCCAAACATCTGGCCGATGAATGCAAATGGTTTGGTCCGTGGCTTTCTTGCCAGAGTCTCCGACCTTATCGTTCCATGTCGGATGTCAACCCATTTACAGCGAGGAAAAAGCCTGTGTTACGGCAGAGGGCGGCCAAGGGAGGTTGAGTTGATGTGCCTTTGAATCCCAACCCGGGTAATGGGGAAGTCTCTACGACTTGCACGATGGATAATCCACAGCCCTACACGACCTGGAATGGTGAGTCTTTGTTTGACTTAGAAAAGTTTGCGAGGGAAAAGAAGCTTTCAAATTCTCTGAATCTGAACCCTTATCTGAGCCCTTATTGGCTTAGAGGGATGGTGGCGGCTAGTAAGGCTTGTGGGAATCATATCCATATGGAGGATGCTAGTACTTTGGGATCACCCCAACTGTCTACCTTTCTGGTTCTATTAGGCCGAGCCCTAAATTTGCCCCTGTGGTTGTGAAGAAGGCCTCTTTTAAATTGATGGAGGGTCCTGCTTATAGGCCTGTGGGCCAATCATCTGATTCCAGACCCATTAATCATTTTAGCTTTGGGCTATTTGATAACCTACTCTGCCTTTTACCTTCTCCTCCCGTGGCACTAGCTAGCAAAAGCATCAGTACTGGAAAACCTTTTTGTGATAATGGATCTGCAATTGTGGTTTTTTCTCCTCATGTTGTTGTCGCTTCTCCAAAATCGACGAGTGATTTGGCACTCTCGTCGGCGGAGGTTGAGAGCTCCCCTACAACTCCTGATGATCACTCATTCGACCTGAATTATCTAATCTTCAAGTCGATTTCCCTGAAACGGTTGGCTTCAGACGTGGTCTGGGACTGCCATTCCTCTGCTCCTAAATGCCTTGCGGTGAATTATGAGGAATCTTTGCTTGGTGCGGTACCTAGATGAGTGTAGATTTGTGAGCCTTCCGTCCTAGCTGTTCACCAGCATCGTAGATTTGGTGGTCACCATTACCAGAGAGCTAAGAAGCCTAATGCCCATCAGGCCCATTTTGGAACTTCCTTGGGTTCTCCTGCTGACCCATTACCTGCTCTGGATTCTCTTCCTGGGCCCCTGGCCTGTGATTCTGGTCTAAATTTTCGAGGCGGAAATGTTATGCATCCTGAAGTTAGTGTTAATCGGCCAAGAAAAATGAAGGCAGGCAAGATTCTTCGTTTTGCAAGAAGGTCTGCGGCGTCCAACTCTGGAGGTAATGGTGATGTCTGCCCCAAATGTTCTTTGGAGGACCTGTCAATGGTATGTTCATCTTCCCCTTTGTGTGGTGAATCGAGTGAGTTAGAAGTTATTTCTGCATCTAATATTGTGTGTGTTAAGAATGAAGTGGAGGGGAAATCTCCGCTTCAGGGCGGTGGTGGCTGGTCTAGTGCAGCCACTAGCCAGCAATGATTCCACTTCTAGCTTGGAACTGTCAAGGTCTTGGGAGTCCATTGACAGTTTGGAAATTGGGGGATATTACGCAAAAATTCTACCCTTCTATTGTTTTTCTTTCTGAAACTAACCAACTGAATTTTTATGTTTCTAAGATTAGACGTCAATTTGGTTACTATTGTGGGAAAAGTGTTGAACCGATAAATGGGGTGAGGGGTTTATCTATTTTGTGGAAACATGATGTTGATGTCTAGATTCTTTCTAAATCTAAGAATTTCGTTAATATTGTTGTCACTATGAAAAAAGATGGAGTTTCTTTCAGAGCCACTTGGTTTTACGGCCCGCCGTATTGTAGTGACAAATTGGCCTTCTGAAGTTCTATTGCTAATCTGGCTTTTAAGGACGATCTTTCATTGATCTGCCTTGGAAACTTTAATGAGCTCTTGTCTACTGATGAGAAATGTGGGGAAGCTCCTATTTCATGGAATCATCCTTGGCACCTCTAAAATATTATGGACTCCAATGGTCTTCTTGATCTAGGATTTTGTGGACAAAGGTTCACTTTAGAGAATAAGAAAGATGGGGACGACTTAATTTTGGAGCGCCTGGATAGAGCTTTTGTCAATGCTTATTGGCTCACTTCTTGGCCAAATGCCTTTGTGGAAAATGACGCTCGTATTGGATCTGATCACTGCCTTATTATGGTCCATTCCTTTAAATCAGAGTGAGGTAAACGTCGTTCTTTCAAGTTTGAAGCTGTTTGGGCATCTGATCTAGTTTGTGCTGCTGTGGTAGCTAGTTCTTGGTCTTTCACTCCCCGCTACAATCCTTTTGTGGACTGGTCTAGGAATCTGAAAGCTTGTAGCAAAGCTTTGATTGATTAGAGTGGGTCAAAATTTTCCAATAGTAGGAAGTTGATTGATTCCTTATCTGCTGAGTTGGCCTCGCTCCAGGATGATCTAGATGGGGATCATGAGAGGGAATCAGAATTACATAGACGCATCTCTATGCTCTGGGAAGCTAAAGATAGTTATTGGAAGCAGCGCTCTCGTCTTAATTGGTTCACGGCTGGTGACCAGAATACTCGTTTCTTCCACCTCTCAACCATCCATCGAAGATTAATTAATCGGGTGCAAAGACTTTCTCTGGAGAATGGTGATGTTATTTCTGATAAGCATGCAATCAAAGCTGAATTTGAGAAGTTCTTCACTAATATATTCACTACGAGTGGTTCCCGTGAGTTGGGGAAGGTCCTGGATGGCATTCCAAGTATGATATCTCCCTTACAGAACAGTGGTCTTATTGCTCCCTTCATTGAGGTTGAGGTCCGTAGAGCCACTAAGCAACTGGGCTATTTTAGAGCCTCTGGGCCAGATGGTTTCCCGGGTAGTTTACATGAATCTTTCTTGGATGTGTTTTCACAATCGATCCTTGAGGCTTCTTCTTGCTTCCATGATTTCTCCACCTCTATGAGGTTTCTCAATTGGACAAATTTAACTCTTATTCCCAAGGTTCACTACCCGGAATCCATTGCTCCGTTCAGACTAATCTCTCTGTTCAACAGTAGCTACAAAATTCTTTCAAAACTGCTAGCTAATAGGCTTAAGCGTCTTCTTCCGAGTTTGATCACCGAACAGCAAAATGCGTTTGTTCCGGGGTGAAAAATTCATGATTGTGTTTTGGCAGCTCATGAGGCATTCCACTACCTAAAGCTCAAAAAGAAGACGAACAAATATGAGGTTGGTCTCAAGATTGATATGAACAAGGTATATGATCGCATTGAATGGGATTTACTTGAAGCTGTTCAAATTTGGTTTTGACCCTCTTTGGGTGGCTTTAGTTATGAAATGTGTCTTATCGGTCTCCTTCTCTATCCAACTCAATGGCAAAACTGGTAGATCATTCACTCCTACTAGAGGGTTACGTCAAGGCGACCCCCTTTCACCTTACATATTCCTCTTGGTGAGCGAAGCACTATCTCTGAATACCGGAAGAGCTGTGAGAGAGGAGAAGCTGGTTGGCATTAGACTTAGCCAGAACTGTCCAGGTATCTCCCACTAATTTTTTTGCGGGTGATTCTCTTTTCTTTATCCGGGCTTCGATCTCTAACTGTAAAGTGCTTAAGGAGATCCTTGATGAGTAGTGCCATGCCTCGGGGTAGGTGGTCAGTGTTGGGAAATCCTCTTTGTTCTTCTCACCTAATACTCCTAAAATGCTACAAAATGATATTACATTGACTTTGGGTATTGCTGTGTCTGATGCCCCTGGTAAATATCTTGGCCTTCCTGCTATTTGGGGGAGGTCAAAGACTTAGACTCTTAGGTATATTAGAGAACGTATTAGACATAAGATTGATGGCTGGCAGGCAAATTTTCTCTCACAGGCAGGAAAAGAAATCCTCATTAAAGCTGTTACTACTTGAATACCGGCTTATCCTATGGCATGCTTTAAAGTGCCAAAATCACTTTATGCTGCCATCAATTCTGATCTAGCAAATTTCTGATGGGGTATGTTTGAGGATAAGAGGAAACTCCACTGGCGGTCGTGGAGTAAGTTATGTCGTGCCAAGATGGATGGTGGGATTGGTTTCAAGGATCTTGAGAGTTTTAACTTAGCTCTCTTATCTAAACAATGTTGGAGAATCATGAAGAACCCCTCATCTATGTTGGTTAGAATCCTGAAGGCTAGGTACTTCAGCAACTGCTCTTTCTTTGAAGCTAAGAAGAGGGCTAAGGTAGGGCTTGGAATAGTTTACTTGAGGGTCGAGCTACTATTAAGCAATACACCCGCTGGAAAGTGAATGATGGTTTGACTGTTGATATTTGGAAGGACTGGCGGTTGCCGCAGTCCTCTAATGGCAGATTAATCCCTCTTCTCCAGAGAGCCAAGTTCACTCATCTGCGGACTATTAGAATTATGGATGATTCTTCCATTGTTTGGAACATTGCCCATATCAAGAACTTCATCTCTCCTACTGATGCAGAAATGATTCTTTCTATTAGGATTGGAGATAGAGGGATTAGTGACAGACTTATTTGGCCACTAACTCTAGTTCCTACTTAGTAAGATCCGGGTACCATGTCATTCACTCTAAGAAGTAGGTTAGCCTCTCCCTTTCTTCCTCTCATTGTGTGGGACCCAAATTTTGGAGTTTGATATGGAACTCTCATACTCTTCCTAAGATCAACCATTTTCTGTGGAGAGCAGTTTCTTTGTCTATCTCATCCTTGGCTATTCTTCATCTGAGGAAACTGGTGTCTAATCTCATTTACCCTATTTATTTGGATAAAGCAGAAACTATAGAGCACTGCCTTTTACTGTGTTCATAGACAGAATGTGTACGATTTGGGAGGCCTCTAGGTATCCGGGTTGACAAACAGAGAATTACTACTCTGGATTGCTGGTTGCAGGACTATTTGGACCATATACCTGATTATTTTGATAAAGAGGAGATCCTCTCAAAGAATCTATGCTACTTTTGGTGTATTTGGAAAGAGCGTTGTGCTGCTGTTTACAATTTGAAGGAGGTTAATCCTACTAGGGTGATTATAGTGGCTAACGGGCTAAATTTGGTTTTTTCCTTGGCTATGGAAGCAAAAAGAACCAATGATAAGGCCTCTTCAATCACACAACCTCAGGTTTTTCCACTAGCTCAGCCAATCTAGATTCTGCCTCCTTTAGAATACTTTAAGTTAAATACGGATAGGGCATGGAAAAAAGATTCTCTGGAAGCTGGTGCTGGTGCAGTCATTAGAGATGATAAGTGTATTATCGTTCCTGCTGATATCTCTAATTTATGTGCTAACTCTACTCTGATTGCTGAGGCAGAAGAATTGATTAGAGGATTAAAGCTTGTCCTCAGTATTAATTTATCTGGAGTTTTGGTGGAATGTGACTGTAAGGAGCTTGTGAGTAATCTCCATTTGGAAGATGAGGAGTGTAACTGGCAGGTCAATCCTCACCTCTTGAAAATTGGGTATCTTAGATGACGTTTGAATAATGTGTCATTTAAATGGATTCTCAGGAAAGCTAACCGTGTAGCTGATGCTGCCGCTAAGCTTGGATTATCAGAGTTGTGCACGAAAGTCTGGGTCAATCGGCCCCCAACTTCTCTTGTGAACATGTTGTTGACAAGTGATGGACTGCCATGCCCCCCTTAATGTTGTCTTGCTCTGCTTGTGTTTCCTTTATCTGCTTTGTATCTTATTTTGCTACTCTGTTTGTTTCCCTTCTCTTTAATGAAATTAAGCTTTGTTAAAAAAAATGTCCAATAATAAAGTGTTGACTTTTATCTCAGAAAGTCTCGATGCAATTTGTTCGTAAATCAAAATATCGAATACAGTCTTGTTCTGGTGGTCAATGAATTTTGTGATCAATCGTGTCAACTATCGTTATATTTACACTCAACGGTAGATAATTAAAAAACAGTTAAAATAAAATTTAATATCATTTGTTAAATACAGATCTAATAGCAATTAACCACAAGTAACCACAAAATTCATTGATCACCAGTCATCTAATACAAAAAGTAACATTGTATTGAGAATATAAGGAACATCCTTATTTGTTTTGACAAAAATCAATCACGAATCAATAATAAGCAATCACTATGTGGCCTGGTATTTTCCCTTGGCCTGTATAAGTTTCTTCAACACTAAACACTGACCGCGAGGAAAATTTTGAAAATGCAATGAAGAAACGTGTTCTATTCCTATAGAAATTCTAGTACGGCTTTGGCCGGAGCTCGTGTTTTCAACACCATTTCTTCATACTCGTCTTCAGGATTTGATAGGGCAACAATGGCTCCCCCAGCTCCTATTGAAGCCTCACCCTCGTGTATGACAACAGTTCTAATAACTATATTCAGATCAAATGTCTGATTGTATGAGAAAAATCCAATGGAGCCTGAGTAGATACCCCGAGAACTACTTTCAATTGAATCGAGAAGTTCCATGGATCTCAGTTTCGGTGCACCTGTCATCGAACCACCTGGAAATGCGGCTTTCAAGCAATCAATTGCAGTGACATCCGACCGCTTTTGACCACGAATAGTGCTCACCATAGTATGAACTGTAGCATAGGATTCCAGGTCCATCAGATGTGGCACATGAACTGAACCGGGCTCACACACACGACCAAGGTCATTCCTTAGAAGATCAACTATCATCAGATTTTCAGCTTGATCCTTTTCACTGTAAAGAAAACAAAAATAAGAGATTAAACTGTGAAAAGCTCAATGCTTTACTAACATTTTATGCTCTAGTGGTTTCAATTTACCTATACTGCAGCTGCATCTTACGTTGTTCATCTTCCTCTGGTGTTGCACCACGAGCTATGGTACCCTTAATGGGCTTTGCTTCAAGTACACCATTTCTATCCAATCGTAAGAAACGCTCTGGAGAAGAACAGCAGATAGATAGGTCTTCGTCTGAAAAATTAAGCCAGGCAGCATATGGTGCTGGATTCTTTTCTCTTAAATTGAGGTAAAGCCCCAACGAGTCTATGTTCCCAATTTTTTTTCTCATCTGAGTTGTCAGACACAATTCATAACTTTCACCGTCTTTAATGTAGTCCAGGCACTTGTCAACGTCTCTCATATACTCCTCTTTTGATTTATCAGCAATAAAAATTTCTTCATGTTGCAAAGATCTCAGAGCCTGTGAAGTTGTCTTCTTTCCCTCTCCTGTAGCAGAAACTTTTAAGTTGAGAAGCTTCTGTTCTGTATCATCCAACCATGGTGTCAAAGGCCTGCAACCTTCGTCTATAGACAGTATGTAAACATCATCATTGCAGTGATCAATAACTACAAGGTTATCAGCAAAGAAAAAGCAAGCATCTGGAGTTCTGGATCTGTGGCGATTACAGTCCACACCACACTCAACTTTTAGGTTATACCTGCATTGCAGCAATCAGCAAACATAAGCAATAAGAGCCATTTAGAAAATCTTAATGTGCTACAGAATGGTTATCAAAACGTACTTCATTCTCTGAGTGAATCCAATCACGGTACAATTATATAAAGCAAAAGAAAGCCTACAAATACATTGCTAGGGTACAAATGGGATCTTTTCTATCATATTTCGGTAAAAGAACAAGTCTCTGAGAGACCAGTTCCACAGAAGATAAAACAACAGAACACAATCCATGCACTAAAGTGGACAAGAGAGGAAAAAGTGGCACAAGAGTATTACATCTAAACTTAACTGCATACCCGAGGTAACCAATATATCCACCATGAAAGTCAAACGGAAGTCCTTCATAATCCTTTTTATCATAACAAAATGACAGGAGCTCCTGAAACACCATCAAGCAACTAATATCATTTAAAACTAAGTAGACTGGTACCGTTGACATTTAAGAAATCCTTTCCACGTACAGAGACTATACAAACTGTAATTTTCACCAATACCTTTTTCAGAAAATCAAGGAAACCTTGCTCCAAAAATGAACGTCTGGTAGAGCCTTGAGCATCCTGAACAGATAGAAAACCTCTGCCCTTGAAAGTTGTTTCACTAAAAATGCAATTTAAACCACTTAGTTCAAGAGAACAACATTTTGTAAAATGTAACTGTAAAGGTTAAATCAGCAAAATATCAAACTAGTACTTGTGTGATGATTCTAGCATGTTATAACCATTCCCAGTTTACAAAAAGTTTAACCTAATTGAAAGAGATGCCCAAAATAATGTTCATTCTAACCTTTTATCAGCCAATTTAAATGTCACTTGCTTCCAAAGTTTGCCACCTTTTCCTCCCATAAATGAAAATCGTGCTCTTCTCTGAACAGCACAAAAAAATAAATAAAGGACAATAACCATAAAAGATCAGAGCTATATGAAACTGACTTATGTTGAGAATTTTCAAACTAGAAGCAGTGTGCGCACAAAACTAAAATTTGAAACCAATGTCCCACATGATACAACACGTAGTATTGAGTTGTTTGATTACACAGAAGAGTCACTTCTTGAATTTCTTCAGAAAAAAATTAATAATTAAATAAATAAAAATACTGTACCATAAACGAACCTTCTCTGTCGATGAACTGTCCAACCAAAAGGTGTTTTCAGCTTTATCTTGTCCAAACAGTTTGGTAAATATATTTCTTGCTCCACCAACTTGACCAGCCAAGTTCTTACATATCTTCCATTTTAACCTTAGATCTTTAACATCAATGCTTGGATGCAAAAGATTTACCATACCACTAATGTCAGAGCAATGTACGTTATCCACATTTTTATATAGTCGACCATCTGCATTATTCAGTTGTTGCCTGCGTTTAGGAATGTCTGTGAACAATTGACCAACATGGGACATCTGCATGCGTTCTAAAAAAGATTTAAGGTTCAAAGGCAGTTCATATAGAAAATAATAAGGCAAACTGTACTAGGAATCTAGACAAGTAGAGCATTCATGCAATAAAAGCCATTACATAATATTCAGCTTTGTTTAAATTTGTTAAGCAAATAATACATTACCTAAAAAAATCAAATAATATATCTCTGAGATTCTATCAACCTCATAGATTTGAGCAAATGGTATAGTCTGTTATAGAACTTGATAGGACAAAGTTAACTGTGCAACAATAACAAACAGGGACAAGTTCAAAGCTTTAACTTACCAGTAAAAGTATAATTTTGCTCATTAATAAATGATGCCCTTGATCTCAGCCAATAATCCTCTGTGATTTTTCTAAAATTCTTGAATATTTGCCTTCCATGGCAGGTAGCAACACTCTCTGGATGAAACTGAAGGAGTCAAAACATAAAGTCATGAGAGTATTCAACAGAAAAAGTAGCACCACTGAAATCACATATGTAACTCTCACCTGTACACCATAATGAGGCCTGGAAGAATGCATAATGCCCATGAGAACCCTTTCACTTGGTGCTTCCCCAGAATGGCTGAAGGATGAATAACTTTCATTATTCGACTTCTCTGAGAAAGACCCAGCAGCAAATTCTGAGGCAACATCAGATTTCTTAATCTCTCTGAAAGAAAGTGCATTCACAGAAGAAGTCCATGCTATTGGTATGAGTTCATCTGGGAGCGATTCAGCATCTATGACCAATGAATGGTACCGAACCACCTAGATAGAATGACATCGTCCACATTAGAAACTAGAACTCTCTATCTTACCTCTTATTTCGATGCAAACTGAAAGTGAACTAGATATATAATTGCCTACTGTTGGATATGGGAAACCCAATATGCAAGATTATATCTTATGAAGCTATTGGCCATAAGAGAACAACCTTGAATCCAGAGTTGGGGCCAGATGGTATGTCATTGAAAAGTCTGCATCCATTATGATCGATTTCACTGTAGTGAGAAATAACTAAAAGTCAAGAGAGGAAGCAACCAAGCAAGCCTAAGGAGAACATAAATCACCAAGGAAACCAAATCTTCTAATAACTCATAATTATACCTCAAGCGTCCATGGATTGGTTCAGATGCATGGACGACTTTAGCACCATGCACATAACCCAAAGCCTGTTGAATCAAAGTCATCCAGAAAGTTCAAAACCTAAAATTACATCAAGAAACTATAATGCAGACAAGATTCACAAGATTAGACGTTATAGTCCTAATTTATGCATACATAGACGGAAAACCTTCTTTCAGGACCTAAAGCCTAGGGACTGAGAACTGTGAATGTAAACCTAAGAGTTGTACATGAGCTAGATCTCATTTTTCCTATGTTACTTTGGACAACAAAACTTGAACTTCATTTTGCATCTTTCATGTATATACCATTTTCAAGGTGAGCCTTTACAGTCATCTATTCAGTTGATTTTAGACCACTTTCCCTGAAAATAGCATGTCATGCATGCAAATATGTCAATTTAACTTTGAAGTACGAAAAAGAAAATTAGAAGAAGCAGGAAATACCTGATGTCCAAGACAAACACCCAAGATAGGAACATTCCAGCAATCAAGCAGCACCTGAAGACATATTCCTGAGAGATTCAAATAGTTTCTAAATGAAAAAATCATAATATAACTTTCAAACAGTTAAATAAAAGGACTAAACGAGCTGCAACATGAGCAAAACAGAAGCCTAGAGTTTAATAAAACTTCATTTGAAACAGCTGTACATTTGATGAAGAGCGAAACGGAGATTTTAATGATGGCATAATTGTGCTTGCAGGCAATACCTCTTTCTGCAATATCATGGAAATGGTGGAAGTAGCATGAAAAAGATAAATTAATTTTTCTAACTCTCACCTATATCCGCTGGGCATGTTGGTGAACCAGGTCCAGGTGATATAACAATGTTATCAAATGCATTTTCTTCATACAAGTAATGGTACACATCTTCCCACGTCAAATCATCATTCCGCACGACAACAGGAGGCACTGGCAGAATTACATACAAAGTGTCAGAACAGTAGCACTAAATAGTCCAAATTTTTATTCTTGCACAACCAAGTAATTATCTGTATGCTTTATCACGATCTTATGGACCATCCTCGTCTGTCCATCTGTATATTTACATGAAGAACAATGCTGCTTTATCAAACCAAGACAGAACCTTTTATCGAACCTACTCAGTATTCGAACATCAAGTATAATGTTGCGATCCCGTATAATTGAGAGCATATATCATATTGTGCTTTGAGAAGCCTAAAGTGGGAAGTGATAATAAGATAAGTGTAGCCTCTGGAAACATTTACTGGTACAAATGGTGATAAATATAAATGGCAAAAAAGTGGGAATGAAAGAGAGCTCACATACAGCCATTAATGACAGAGAGTTCCTGGTATATATTGTATGTGTAGCTGTCATAGTTATCAATCAACAATGTCCTCACAAAATCCAACTTTCGACCAGGTTCCTCTGATCGTTTATTTCCGACATAGGATTCATTTAAGCGCCGAGGCATCAAGTTGCTAGACATCACCAGCTTCCTTGTATCATGTTTAGATACTTGAGCATTATCCTTCTTAACGAAACTATCAACCTTCACTGACGGTTCAGGCTCTAGCTTGTTTGTACATCTTCGCAACCCCTCGACGAGAGGATATCTGAGCTCAGAAGATGACGAACACAAGGTGAACTTCATACCTCTCTTCAATGGAGACTGCAATGGTTTTTTTTTTTTTACAATAAAGTGCAAATCACAGAGCTTCGGCTGAACACCAATGTACACAATTGTTCCACCTGTATCAACATGTAATGCAAAGTAATTTCATCTTCAGTCTGTCTATACACATGAACTTATCATGAGGGATGAAACCAACTGATTAACCTAGTGCACATTACAAGGTGTGTGATACATTAGAAACACAACCACAGATGCTGACTATGATTAACCATAATAGATTATTATACATAAGATTCGCATTAGCAATGTGACACCACGATTAAAGGTTAAACTTGAGATGTTGCAGATGAATCAATGAGCATAAACAGACCAAAACAAAAGGTACAGGGCCTACAAACATACTCCGAGTTTGCTTTGCTTTGAATACAATTCAGCACAACCACTCTACCAAAGAGCTCAACCAAAACCCATTATAGTCTTAATACAATGAACCAATACATGCATCAATATTCTCACTTCCATACTAAAAACTAATATCCTCCAAAACAAACTACAAAGAAATTCAATAAGCAACGAACAAGACCCCTTTAATCTGTTTTACAAGGCCCAGATAGAAAAGATTGAAACTTTATTGAAAAGCATGAAACTTTATTGAAAAGCATGAAACTTTGAAGCTCGAAGCTCAAAATGGGAGATTGGCAAACCTGAAAGAGCCAGACGAAGCTGCAGAGAGAGAGAGAGAGAGAGAGAGAGAGAGAGAGAGATGTAATCTTTGTTGGGTTGTTTAGGAAATTGGGTTTTGGAGGGAGAGACGGCGAAGCAGAGAGGTGTTATTGTCAATGGAAATGGGCCATTGATGGTGGAGGAGGGGGAAATTGGGGGCCATAAGAAAACTTGGGTTGGAAGGGAATGTGGGACCCGTCGTACCTGATACGGACAGAAAAGAGCGAGTCTCAGAATCCAGATTCAATCCTTGAAAGCATAGCGCGGGTTTGATCTTGAAAGGGCGAAGGGGAGCACTGGAGCAAAGCACTTTAACTAGTGTTTTTTGTTTGATTTTATCACTTGTTGTATTTTGGACGGACCTTTCCCTTTTATTTGTTGTTTTGTTCTAGTTTAATTTGGACTGTCATCAACATTTTCTAAGGATTCTGACCATATGGTGCTGAATAACAGGATTTAGCCACTAAGATTCTGCTTAGATTTAAACGAGATGGGCTAATCCTTCTGTTATCGTACGGATAAGAATTTGAGCAAATGTTTGGTCTGAATTCGGTCAAAAAAATGAATAATTCAATGATTCACATCTCTAAAAGTAATATTTATATCGTTTATTATAATTTTTTTGTGAACTTCTTGATTTATCCTTTATTCTTCATCTGCCTCCAGTTCTGCCATCATTGATAAGAAATCCAAACGGTCATCTTTTTTCTGAGCAATTGATTTAGACAGTTGATGAATGATTTTTAGGGGTGGAATTCGGGTGGTTTGATTCAATTTTTGTTAAAAATTATAACCAAATCGAAATATTTTTTTCGGTTCAGTTTTTCAGTTTTTTTTTAAAAAAATCATGATTATTCGGTTCGATTTGATTTTTCTTTCGAATTCTTTTGGTTTTTTACATAATGCATAAAAAACAACTTTTGAATAAATAACAAAAAAGTTGTCTACAAAATATCTTTTTTTTAGTTGCTTAATATTTTAATTAGCTTCTATTAGAGAAATTGACAACAATTGTGCATAGAGAAATTAGGATTTTAAAAGTTTAAAGTTTTTATTTTGCATATATTTATATAATATATTACAAAATATCAAAAACGATGACGTTTTATACATACTTTTGTTATTCGGTTCAGTTCAGTTTTTATAAATTAAAAACCATAACCGAACCAAATATTTTAGTTTTTTTCGCTTTCGGTTATTTTCAGTTCAGTTTGTATTGGGTGCATGTTTTTCAGTCATGACTCGGGTTTTTTTTTCGATTTTTGGTTCCAATGTCTCACCCCTATTGGTTTAGTCTTGGATCGGAATTTGATCCCACCACTCTGTTTTGAAAAGAAAAAAAAAATTGGAAAAGAAAGCCAAAAAGAATTGTATCGAAATTGGTCTACACCTATTATCCATGTCAGGTTTGATCAATGAATATCTTAATTACCCAACTGGGTTCTTTTATCTTCATCTATCCTATTTGAAGTAATTGAAATTTTTATCGATGTTTAAGCCTTTGTACACATCTTATGATTTCAACTTAACCATGATCGATATTGCATATAAATCTAAACATGTAAAGATTTCGATATTACCAAATCCATACTCTACGAATCTAAGAAAACTTAATTTAAGATCAATTGCAGATAATAGTTAAGCAAGAAATCACAAGATGTAAGGGAATGAAAGAGATTATGATGAATATATGTAAGTATGATGTTTTTTTCTATAGAAGGGTAAAGATGAATTTTAAATTATCCAAACATTGACGGAGGTATAAAGACTAATTTAGGAGGTGTGAGTAGACCCACTCTAATTCAATTGAACTTGTACAAAATATACAAATACTAAAATGATAGAATCTATATCCATGGCGATTCGTAAAGAATAGGTTTGGCTTGAATCTGGTTTATGTAAAAAGTAATAGGACCCGTATCTGAACCTCAATTATAAAATAGGGGTTGGATTCACATTTTTTTTAATCAAACTCAAATGTAACCCAACCCGAATTGTTCGGGTTCTTGTTTGCCGAATTTTTGAGTTTTGACAAAATTATAGATTTAAAAAAATGAAGATTTATAAACCTTAAAGTACATAATTCATATTCCATATTAGATAGTCACAAATTCATGCTAAAAATTAAACCGTTATAGTCTATTAAATTAAAGCACTTATGGTACACAAATATAATATTAGAATTAGAGATTTTGAGTAGCCATAAGCTCCACAACCATCGGCATTGCCGCAAACCACCCTAGTACAACTACTATGGACACCCGCGACAAGTAAAATTTATATAATGGGAAATATGACTTTATTAGGCTCCGCTGATAACGGAGACGACTTGCACCAAACTCTAGCGCCACAAGACGGCCTAGGATTTTGGTTGCACCGGTGCCTGATCATTCCGGCGATAGTTCTTGGGCCGATGGACGAGGAGATAGTTGAACCAGAGGAAGCGGCGGTGGTATAACCACAATGGGAGGGGTTGCAGCTTATCTCTCGATTATGGGATGGTATTAGGGTGCGCGAGAGATCTCAGATCTGTCGGGCACAACTTCATAACTGGAAGAGAAGTGGCGATTGGGAGCCCGTAAGAACCTTAGAAGGTGGAAGCGTCAGGAGGGGTGGTCAGCTCGGTGGTTAGGGTGAGGCCGACTCAATCATTGCGGAAGCTTAATCGATAGCAAAGGAGGGATTTTGCTAGGACCCTGGTGGTGCTAGTTTTGATGGCGGAGGCCGTGGGGGGTTACGCAGTCGAGGAACGCTGGTCGTCGAGGTTTCGTTGATGGTCAAGCAACCACGATGGGGGAGGCGATGTGGCAAACCTCAGATGATTATGATGGATCCTGAAGGACGATGTCGGAGGTGGCATGCCAATGTTCAAACTTGTTGGCCGGAAGTGATGAGACGGTGTTGTGACATGGTTCACCAAGGCTTAGGCGGCTACTAGTTTTCAGTTGCCAAACCAAGCCTGCTAAGGGGACCATGGACCCTACAATACTATTGGACCATGTGAAGGGTTTGGGCTTTCTTCTGGGCTTTGCAGACTATTTGGGGTTTGATCCAACATATTAAATTATGGGGATTTCGTGCGTGGGACCCAGGCGACCTCGTTTATCACAATTCGGCTGATATTGGTATGACTCTTAGAAATTAGATTATGCTTATTTCAAATTATCCATTCGTTGCAAGACTTCTCCTCCTCGTCGAATGTGTTATTATTATAGCACACGATGTGTGATTGGTGACCGAGGAGGTATATTGTGAAGATGGATTTTCGGTGAATGACCAGCTATTAAGTTTAGCATGACTATTAACACGTCATTATGTGATTCACGGCCCAGAACCAATTTACCTGGAGAATGAAGATACTCATATTCTAGTTTTAATATATCATTATCAGGATCCAAGCAGTTCTATGTGTATTTTTATTTTCAACGATCTTTATTGTCACAATTGTACTTGATTGTATCTTAATGAAAATTTTCGTTTATCTCAAAAAAAAAAAAACTCCGCAATCAAAAACGCAAAAGTTCAAGTTGAAAGAGAATTTATAGGTGTATTAGAAAATGAATAGAGAAACAAAATGAATTAGGGGGTAAGATAATATATATATATATATATAGAGAGAGAGAGAGAGAGAGAGAGAGAGGATCATGTAAGGACATCCTTACAGTGCAGATGGTCCGGATTTGATTATTTTGATCATCTCACATTTGATTTCAACAATTTAAATCATTTATGTTATACATATCCCTTTAAGGTGATCGGTTTGATCATCCAAAATGGTGAAACATTACAAACAAATAAGAAGCGTAAAATAAATGTTGACGATATATAAATAGCGAATCAAATGGCCAAACGATTTCCGATTGGACTCAAATTTTATAGGTGACTTAGTTGAATTAGTATCTATAGTATGAGTCGTTTTGATTGTCAATTTTTGATGTCTAAATGAGGTCAACCGAAAAAATTCACATTGTGTGAGGATGTCTTTAGCTGAAAATGACTATATATATAGGTTTATTAGAAAATAGAAATCAGATTAAAAAGAAAAATATTAGAATGGGTTAGGCTACATTATATAGGCGGGCTATATTGAAAAGTATGTTGTAGAGACTAAAGAGAAGTAATATCCAATTAATCTGTGACATGTATATCAATGACATTTTATTCAGATTTTTCGGGTTTAATTATTTTACAAAATTAATACCGGAACCCGAATCTGAACTTTGAATTCGGTCCGGGTTATAATTCTAGACTGTTTTTTTTCTGGAACCTAACCCGATCCTACAAATTTTGAGTAATTCGTTTTGAATTTTTGAGTACTCGGGTCCAACGAACCATGCCTAATAAAGATAGACTAAAAGAGTGTATCTCAAAATTTTGAATACTTGTACAAACTATTCAAGTTATAAAACCATGGAATATCTATCACCAATTCATGAAGATAAGCTACAAGTCGAGAGCCCACTTCAAAATGTGACATAAAAAACTACAGCTTTTAAGCATATGCACCCATTGTTCTTTCTCCTCCTCCAAAGAGCAAGAGCAGACACTATTTTCCAAAGAGCAAGAGTAGAGCAATTTTTTAATGCAGCAGTAAATAAATAGGAGATGTTGCTACTATTCATCAAGTTGAATTTTTTTAATATATAGTTTCTCGATATATTTTCGACTAATAAAAATGTGACATATGTCATTACTATCTAATTAATTATACAAGAATTTCGGTAACATTTTCGACCAATGATGGTGTAACGCAATTAGCTAATGATGGTGATGTATTTGTCGTAAATTCGATCTTTTAAATTCGACTATTTTCATAGATGGCTCATAAATGAATACGACTACACTTTCTTTATTAGAGTTGTAGAGTATTTTATTACGAGTTCGTAGAATTTTTCGTAGAATTTATCGGATTCTCGAACTGTTTATTAATTATGATTTTCAGATATTTTAATATTTTTCTTTTAAAATTAAACATTTTAATTAAAGTTGGGCCGTTTGATTGATTTTCAATTCAAATCTAACGGCTCCAGAGCAAGATGATTGTTGAAGACTATTGTGATCAACTGACCCGCTACATGTCGAGTTCCAATTAGTGTGTTATTTTTAGTTTCATTGATTTATTGGCCCGTGTAATGGATTAAAAAATGACCGTGTTAGTGTCACCACATGAGCGTGTGTTCTGCCAGACGCAGATGCTACGTCGCAAGCAGTACTTGCTCGAGCTTACGGTTCCAACCGTTGCAAACCACGATTTCATTTGCTCGTGCTCCTCCCGCCTGACCCCAACAGCTGCTCAAGCAAGATTTCGACTGGTGCATGCTCTAAGAGCACCCGCACCGGTGTTTTGCTCTTGCTCGAGCAATTTGAGGAGGAGCAGACACTGTTTGAGGTGGAGCAGTCACTGTTCATCGAATAGGAGGTGCAGAAACTGTTTTTCGCGCAGCGGTGCCAAAAAATAGCACGTGCTATTACTGTTCATAATTTTATTTTTATTTTTAAATTTTCAACCAATCCATAAACAACACGTGTCGTTGTCGTATGAATAATTGAATAAGATTTCGGGTAAGATTTTCGACGAATGGCGAGTTGACACGTGTCACGCCGACAGAAGGTTATCGAGTAAATAATTGTGGAAAATTTCCGATAAGATTTTCAACCAATCACGAGGCAACACGTGTCATGTCCACGTGTCGTTATCGACTCTAATAATGGTATAAGATTCTCGGAGAGATTTCTGACCAATTGAAAGCCGACACGTGTCATCATCTTATCTAATCACTTCATCTACACTCGGCTATATATTTGTTGATCGGTGCTCATCGTTCATTCACACCTTTCGAACCATATATTCTACATTCCGATAAGATGAATTCTTTTAGTTTTGAGAATTTTTTCCGGAGGAGGCGACAGCAACGTCGGCGAAATGCCGAAATTGCTAATGCTTTCATCACTGAAGCAGTCGTGGTCGATGCAATGTTCGATGACGAACCACCTCGCGCGCCGACCAAATGAAGAAAGAATGAGGGAGTCAAGGGGACATAATCTGATGGAGGATTACTTCATCGAACGCCCCGTCTTCAACGAACAAGCCTTTCGTCGAAGGTATCGAATGAGTACCAATCTATTCAACCGTATAATGACGGATCTCTGCAACCACGACCAATTTTGGCACCAAAGAGCTGACGCCACCGGATTGGTTGGACTTCTTCCACAACAAAAGATGACAGGCGCTCTTCGTATGTTGGCGTACGGGGCAGCCGCAAATCAGTGTGCTGAAATAACAAGGATGGGTGAATCCACAACACTACAATGCATGAAGAAGTGGTGTATGCATATCTACGAGCTTTACGGTGACCTCTATCTCCGCGCTCCAAATGCCACAGACTTATCCCGACTTCTAAAGAGAGCAAGGCATCGCGGATTTCCTGGTATGATCGGAAGCATTGACTGCATGCACTGGGAGTGGAAGAACTGCCCCACAGCTTGGCAAGGAGCATTCTCGGGCCGAAAGAAGCGTCCAACTATTATTTTAGAGGCGGTGGCCTCATATGACACGTGGATATGACACAGCTTCTTTGGGGTACCCGGATCATAAAATGACATCAACGTGCTCCACCAATCGGACATATTTGATTCGCTCCTTGCCGAAAACAGTCCGAGTGCAACCTATAAAGTCAACGGTATGACTTACCACAATACTTACTATCTAGCTGACGGTACATATCCCAGGTACTCCTCGTTTGTGAAAACAATCTCCAATCCCCAAGAGCTTCCACAGAAACTGTTTGCCAAGAAACAAGAGGCATACCGCAAAGATGTAGAGATGTGCTTTGGAATTTTGCAATCTCGTTGGGGAATTATTCGGCATGCAGCTAGGTGTCATCACCAATCGACATTGAAGAGCATCATGTTGGCTTGCATTATAATGCATAACATGATGAGTTGGAAGAAGAAGATCTTCAAAACCCATCAACTGCTTTCAATGTTTATGATGGACCAGTAGATGAACAAGGTAATCGTATTCCTTTTGAGCCTGTTGGAAGGGATGCACAAAATGAACAACGATTTGCCAACCGTGTTGTAGATCTCCAATCTGCGTACATCCATGGAGAGTTGCAAAAGGACTTAGTTAAGCACAACTGGTATCTAGAGACCGGCGAACGACTTTAAATGATGTGTGTGTGTGTAATTTTAATTAACCTGGTTTGCAACATGTTTGCTTTATTTGTTTTTCCTTTTAGTTGTTTGAGTGATGTGTGTTTGATTTTAAGTCATTATGTGTTATTGTACTGTGCGTGAGCTTTGATGGAATAAAAAGTGCGTTTTTATTACTTGGAAATTTTAAGTACATAATTTCAATCAAAGCGTAGAATTATTGGAAATTTAAAGTACATAATTTCATAATGGAAAAACAAATAAAGCACTAATGAAACAGTGGGCGATAACAATTTGAAAATGTTTCATCGCTACCATCTCCTTCCTCTTCCTCCATTTTCTTTAGGATACTCTCTTTTTTCTTCGAAAAATACCTCTTCGATTTTGGGGTCATAGCATCCGTATCCATTGCCATTATCCTTGAATCCTCCGCTTCGGCCCTCAATTTGTAGTCCTTCTCCTTAAGGGCGAGTTGTTTTTGGTACAAAGCTAGTTCAGTGGCATCACTTTCTTTTTGCCCGGCGAGATGCATTCTTTGATTTTCCATCATGCTTTTCAAAACCTCATCTCTTACCTCGTTTGAAGATGAGCATGCTCTTTTCCCCTTTCTTTTGGCTTCCTTGGCCGCCTTCACTCCGATTGGTCTAACCGGACTAGAGTACACTTCTTCTTCATTGCTTTGTGGTGTTGCAATGACTTCATCATCCTCCACGTTGACGGGGGGAGGCATTGAGGTAAAAGGAGGAGGAGTTGCGGAGTTGGAATATGAAGGAGGTGGTATAGTAGGTTCGACGGCCCGAAAATTTGGATGGTTTTTCATCACTTCCCAACAATCAAACTTGGTAAACTATTTCTTTTTTTGTGCCACGTACCATGATTGAGCTTTTCTTATCTAAGGTGACAAAAATTTGTATGTCAAAATAATATCTAGGAAATTGAGATGTCAACATTGATTAAAATAAATGTAATAAATAATTTATGACAAAATTATTAACACTTACCTCATCTTGCAAATTTGAGCCGGATTGTACATTCCTTCGTGCATATGCAAGAGCGGCACCCCAAGTTCTAAAACTCGGCTTCAACTTTGTAAAACGAGAAGAAACCGCGGTTTGGGTCCTAGGCTCCGGCCTTGATTCACCATGCGCAATCTCCCAATTTTCCTTATAATTGGCATAGACTTTTTCCCACAATTTGTCGGACTTTTGCATATTGCCGGTAATTGGGCAAACGCTAATGCGACAATAAGAAATACAAAGTTGCAAATCTTCGGAATCAAGCCAATTGGACATTTTGTGAGGAAGAGGAAGGAGAAGAGGAAGGAGAGGATAAATTTGTGTGAGATGTGAATGAAATTGATGTAGTATTTATAGAAAAATACTAGGGTGTTATTTGTAATTTTTTAGAATTTTTAGGGATTTTTTTGCAATTTTTTAGGGGTTATTTTGCAAAATAGCAGAAAAAATCAGAAAAATCAGATGTTACCGTTTCGGATGAATCTGGACCGTCCGATCAGATTTTTTGATTTGAAATGGACGGTCCAGATCAATCTGACAGTTACTTTTTTTTTTTACTTCGGCCTGCCACGTGTCATCTTCTTATTGGCTGGTAAAAAAAAATTTAAACTTTTACTGGCGCGTGGATGACACGCGCCAGGTAGAAAAAAATTTAACCTTGCTGACGTCACCCACGCGCGTTGATGACGTTAGCACAGCTCGAGCAACAGAACGAGCAGCAGCTGCTCGTGCAGCTGCTCGTCCTCCGAGTCAACGTGCGGTCGCCGGCTTCCCTTCTCCCCTGTGCACGTCTCCTCCTGCTCTTGCTCGTGCTGTCGGTGCCGGGGCCCGCCTGAAAGCTCGAGCTCGCTGCGCTGCAGGTGCTCTAAGTGATTGGATTACTCGTTACTACTCAAGTACTCGATCATTCTACCTTTGTCTTTTGAATAGAAGTCCTTGTAGGCTAGGGCTGCCGCTGCAATTTGCCGGAACAGGGACATGTGAAATTGGGTCGGTTTGGCCCATATATGGGTGAGCTTTTTTCTTTAGAGTTACAACTTCGCACCGAGATTTGCTCCACTGATTAGGATTAGTTTAGTGTGAATGCTTTACATGTCAATGTGTGATAATGATTACGAATTTACGATTCCAGCCTAGTTCGATATCAGCTGGGCTTGATGCCTTAATAAACCGATCGAGTATATATATCAGTATCACCGTCCCTCACCAACCATCTGCATAGGCGGCGGCTGCAATCCAAAAATCTCCACCCATGCCAAATGGCCGGGATCAAATAAGCATTATGCACACACAATGATCAAATAACTCAGCTAGGGGCCTAGGGCACATATATATAGATCGATTTCCCGAGAAACCGTAGCATGCATGGAACTTCTAAGAGACCGTAGCCCCTTGCCAAGTGCCAACTACCCCGAAAGTCGGACTTAATTAATTCCCATGTGAAAAATAGCCAGAGCAAAGCCGCCTTACGTCAAAGCGATCATGCATGGTAAATTACTATATATAGCTTAAAGTTTGATTTTGTCGACCAGAGAGAAGATGCATATATATCCTTTAATTGAAAAAGACCTCAATATATTCCATGCAGGTCGTCGAAGTTGGCTGCATTAATCATACTTCGTCGACCAAGTGCATGTCATATATATAGTCGTGATGAATTACAACTCCATTGGCACTAGAAGATCTTTCTCAAACGAATTGGGGAGGACCGGAAATTTTCGAACTAGGGGTGAGACTGGTTTCATGAAAGAATCGGAGAACCGTACGGAAGTGAATCGGAACCGTTAAGTTCGGTTCGATTCTTTGAATTTTGTAAAGTAATATTGATAGTTCAGTTTCAAGTGCAAATGTTTCGGTCCGATTCCGATTTTTAAGTTACAAAATTGTAAGGAACCGAAAAGAATCGGTAATATGAAAATAACACATGTCAATATATTATTGATAGTCTTGGCTATATTATGTACTATAGACATGAATATAGAGAATCATTCCTTTCTAATTATAAAGTATACGAAGAAAAAAAAACTCTAAAAATGTTAAATCTAATTAATCTACCTAGTCAACAACCCTCGCACTCTCACCAAAAAAGTCTTCACACTTAAAAAAATACGGATGATACAAGGGCAACAAAAGTTACCAAAAATTAGTTTGTTAAATAGAATACAACTTTGAGGTACATATGCAGTTTTTGGTTCAGAAGTTTTTGTGGACTATAGTTGTTGCCTTTAGTTGTTCTAGTCAACAAGAAATTCAAAGACTTGTTTGACGTAACTTATTTTAGCTTGCAATTTGTAATATATTTGAACTAAAAAGATTCCATGATTGTTAGATACTTGCGGATCGAGTGATTTGTGGATGTATTTAATTTCTCATTTTGTAGTTTTCATTCTTTTTCTTCCAAATTAGGCTATTTATTGATTTTTCTTTATGTATTTATGAACCGTTAAAATAGCATAACCGAACCGGTTTCTTGCGGTTCAGTTCCATACAGGTTCTTCCAAAAAAATACAAGGAACCGAACCGTATTTACATTGAACGGTTTTAGTTCCGGTTCCTAAAAATAATGGATGGACTCGAACCAGTCCCAGCCCTAGTTCAAACTTGAATTGGGAACCTAGGCTAGCTCAGAGGCTTGAAGCTAGCTAGCACGCAAGTTATCTATATTTAGCTATAGATCGAAATGCTTTGATTTAGCTAGGTCTTCTAGCTGCATAGCAAGCAGTTGGCAGGCCCAACCCTGACAAACTTGAGCCCAGGGCGACAAATAAAATTGGACCCCTTATACGTATGAAAAAAAAATCAAACTTTTTATATATTTTGGAACAAAAGAATAAAATCGAACCTAATATATGTCAATAATCATGGGTGGGTGTAGTAATCAAATTTTCTGCAAGCACCACTGGAGTTCCCCCCCCCCCTATTAACAGGAACTAAGGAAGTTGCAACTTTAGTTTATTCATTTCATCATTCTGTACAGTGATTAACCAAATAGTGAAGGCATGCAAATAAGGCGAAGGTTTCTCTTGCGATGCTCATGTTTACTGAATGAATCATTCAATCACTTCGTACCATTTTCCAAAAGGGTACTTAGTGATGTTTTCGTATATAGATGATCTTCTACCAAATAGCTAGCCCACAAATCACTGAATTAGTTAACCAAACAAAAAGAAAAAGGAAATAAGGATTAAGGAAAGATGAAAACAAACGCAAAAGGCAAAAGCTATAAAGGACGAGAATTTAATGGTCACTGAATATTTATGCATTGCACAATCGTTCAGCAATCAATTACACAATTGGTCGCCGATTTCGGTGATTCGACAAACTAAAATGCTGAATTTCAAAAGTTATATGGTGTCTCTCGATTCGTCAAAGGAACCTCTTGGTCTCTTGAATTGGCATCAACCCCAACCCCAACAAACAACCAAATTGAACTCAATTGAGGGAGAGAGATGGAGATTGAGAAAAAGTTCGAATATTGGAGATGATGAAAAATCTGAGAAAATTGCTAGAAATGCTAGCCCAATTTATAGAGTATAAATCAATATAATTAATAGTGAGACTCGAGAATTGAGAAGAGAAGATGAATCACAAGTTTTGCAACTTGTGCGTGAAGAGTGAAGAGAAGATGAATCGTTCTTCTCAATCATTTGCGACTCGCAGGCTCTTTTCAATTGTTTTTTTTTCTTCATATATAGCAGATGGTAGAAAAAAATTATGGGCCCCTAGAATTTTTGGGCCATGGGCTAGCACCCTGCCTGCCTTATCTTAGGGTCGGGCCTAGTCATCGGCTCTAAGAGGCTAATTAATGATACAGTTAACGGTTTTTCCATGCATCAATCTCGACGATCATTTTAGTTAGCTAGCTAGGTCAAGACAGAGACATAATCCGGCCATATGCACGTACCTCTCTCTTTCTAAGTTAAAAGTCCACCAATAGTTAATTAACAGTATTTCTATGTTGAATATATATATACAATTTTCATCAAGTACGAAGTTTTGCATTGAAATTTCAGTGTGAATTTGTATTTTACACAAAATCGAAAACATAATTCGATCGTTGAAGTCAATCATCTTTTAGATACATATGTAAGAATCGGGCATGCAAAATTTCAGCTCGATCGGAGATTGTCTAGCCATTTGATTACAATATTCAAATTTTGAGCTAAAACGGACAATATGTGTGCATTGTTAGACGTCACGATCAAATGGTTAAAACGTTTTTGATTGAGCTGAAATTTTACATGCCCTATCCTTGCATATGTATCTAAAAGATGATTGGCTTTAATGATTGAATTACGTTTACAATTTTGTGTAAAATGCAAATTTACAGCAAAATTTCAATGTAAAATTTAACTTATGAAAATTATATATATATATGCATTCAAAGATAAGAAATAAGTAAAATATCCAACAAAAGAGGAAGAACGCCTATATATAGTACCATTAATACGTATATATACACAATTAACAGTACTTATATGTTGAATATGCATTCAAGAATCAAAGGTAGGAAATAATTAAATATGTCCAACAAATGCATGGAAGATAGGCTAGCTTCAACGAAGTGTCTCCGGTGCATGCGAGTTAGATTGAGGCGGCTGACATGGTTTTGCTCCCATTTTCACTGGTTGGAGTCAGGGACGCAGCTAGGATTTAACTTTAGAGGGGGATCATGTAAAAAAAAATTACATATAGGAACATGAAAAAAAAAATAACATTTATACTAGAAAAAAATGAAGAATATTTACTGGTATGACAAGTCTGAGATTTGAACTTTGCTCTGCATTGTATACACTACAAGAAAACAGCACTTAGACCACGGAAACACTAATTTTCCGTCGTCCAAGTGAAACTTAGACGACGGAGAATACTCCGAGGTCCAAGTACCACCTGGACGACAGAGAATACCATCTCCGTCGTCCAAGTGACCACCTGGACCTCGGAGTCTTCTCCGTCCTCCAGGTGGTAACTTGGACGACGGAGATGGTATTATCCGTCGTCCAGGTGACCACCTGGACCTCGGAGACTTCTCCCTCGTCCAGGGAATCACCTGGACGACGGAGAATACCATCTCCGTCGTCCAGGTGACCACCTGGAGGACGGAGAAGACTCCGAGGTCCAGGTGGTCACTTGGACGACGGAGATGGTATTCTCCGTCGTCCAGGTGATTCCCTGGAGGACGGACCGACACGCCGTCGTCCGAGTTCACAAAACGTACTTCCACTTAGACGACGTACCGACACCTCCGTCGTCTAAGTGAAGCATTATATAAGGCAGGCCAAACGTACTGATCGAATTAATTCCTAGCTAGCCTCGATCTCTTCATGATCGATTCCATTTGAAGAATAATTGAAGGCCGGAGAAGGGAGAAGGATCCGGAGAAGCTAGCTAGCTCGATCGAGCTAGGTAGCTAGAAGCTAGCTAGGCCGAGAAGAATCAGGATCGATAAGGCCGGGATCTCCGCTGACACGCTAGTTAGCTTAATTAACGTAAAGATATCGAGAAGGCCAGCAGGTACGTACGTACGCAGTTAAAATTTGCTTAATTAATATGTATTTAGTGAAAACGTACGTACATATATATATATACATGCAAGGATGTTAGCTGATGTTAGCTATATATATATGTACAGATCGATTAAATTACGTACATACGCACGTAATTGATGGATCGATATGTAGATCGAGTACGTATAATTAAGCGTAAATTAATGGACAAATATATATATATATGTAATAATTAATTAAGTATAATATTTTGTAGCAGTATGGACAAGAGTTGGATGAAGTTGAAGAATAGATGTGATGTCCGGTATATGGATGGAATTAGCGAATTTGTGAATTTTGCGATAGAACATGGTCAGGGAAAGAAACGTTTCAGGTGTCCGTGTCAGAAATGTCTTAATTGTCAGTATGCGGAGGTTAATGTTATGGTGCAACACTTGTACGAAAATGGTATGATGTGGAGTTACACTACATGGAGCGAGCATGGTGAAGCAGTAGAGTTCAGCGTAGCAGACTTCAGCTCAGGGTACAGTTACCATGGTGCCTCATCCAGCGGCAGTGGTGCCGGACCCCCAGCTTGCAACCCAACTGCAGATTTGGTCCATGATGCGTTTCCGGGATGTAGTCATGGCAGACACCAACACCAAGACGGAGGTTACAGTACCACCAATGAGCATGATGACACATTCCCCGCAGCTAGCTTGGCCACTGACACCAGTGAGATGGAAAAGTACAACCGGATGCTACTTGAAGCGCAGACCCCGGTGTTCCCTGGATGTCGAGAGAATGTGTTGCAATATGTGATGGAGCAAATGAAGATAAAAGTGAAGCACAAAATGTCAGTGAGTGCTTTTGACGAAATTCAGGAGCAAATATGTAAGTTGTTTCCTGATGATCACAACCTTCCTAAATCTCATTATAAGGTTAGAAATATCCTGAGCAGTCTCGGCCTAAAGTACAGGATAATTGACGCATGTCCGAATGATTGTGTGCTATTTTACAAAGAGTATAAAGAGTTGGACTATTGTCCCGTATGTGGCCAGTGCAGATTCCAGTTGAATAGGAAGAGTTCGAAAAAGAGAATTCCTGTGAAAGTTGTTCAATATTTTCCCTTGATTCCCAGATTGCAGCGCCTGTACATGTCGCTACACACAGCAGAGGCGATGCGATGGTACGCAGAAAAGCGAATAGATGACGATGTCCTGCGACACGCCGCGGATGGGGAGGGTTTCAAACATTTCGACAGAGAATTTGGAGACTTTGCTTCAGAGGTTAGAAATGTTAGACTCGGCCTATCTACAGACGGATTCAATCCTTGGGGAAGTAATAGCTCCGCCGTCAGCACTTGCCCAGTTATTCTGATGCCGTACAACTTGCCTCCGTGGATGTGCATGAACAAGGAATTTAATTTCCTTACCGTACTAATTCCAGGTCCTAAATCTCCATCGAAGTGCTTAGATGTCTACCTCAGACCTTTGATCGACGAGCTGAAACTGTTGTGGGAAAATGGAGTCCCAACTTATGACAAATTCACTGACACGATGTTCACGATGAGGGCTGCGGTAATGTGGACGATCAGCGATTTTCCAGCTTATGGGATGTTGGCAGCCTGCAGGACAAAAGGATATAATGGATGTCCTATATGTTTGGACGACGTGAACTCTAGTTGGCACGCGGGGAAGGTGTGTTACTTGGGTCACCGTAGATGGCTTCCTCACGACCACCCGTGGCGACAGGATGGAGCTCATTTCGACGGTACGGTAGAGAACAATCCTAAACCCCGTAGTTGGTCGGGCGAAGAGATTTTAGAGAGGTTGATCTATTTCGACTTTGGTGTGTTGAGCAATGACGCGGATGTAAAGAAATGCAATCCAATTCCTCCACATGATCTGAGCTATTGGGATCACAAGAGTATATTCTTTGAACTCCCTTACTGGTCGAAGTTGAAGCTGAGGAACAACTTGGACGCGATGCACATAGAAAAGAATGTGTGCGACAGCGTGGTGGGAACAATTCTCGGTATTAAGTTCGAGACTAAAGATACTCCCAAAGCGCGCAAAGATTTGGAATCAATGAATCTACGTCGTCCCTTGTGGTTGAGGAGGGATAGGAAAGGAGTGTACAACAAGATGCCAGATGCACCTTACATAGTGAAGCCGATGCTTAGACGTTCTGTATTTCACTGGTTTAAGGGCGTTCGTTATCCGGCTACGTATGCAGCTACTATAACTGGAGCAGTGGACGAGGTGCAACACAAGTTTGTTGGTCTAAAGACACATGACTATCACGTTATGCTGCAACGTCTGATTCCAGTGGTAATTCGACCATACTTGCCTCGGGACGTGGTAGAACCAATAGTGGCATTGTGCAGGTGGTGGCAGAGGTTATGCGCCAGAGAATTAAAGAAGTCAGATGTGGTGGAATTGCAACAACAAATTGTGCACATCATTTGCAAACTAGAGAGGATTTCCCCCCCTACTTTCTTTGACATCATGATTCACCTAATGATCCACCTGCCCGAGCAGGTGCTCATTTCTGGTCCGGTCCAGTACACTTGGATGTATCCTCAAGAAAGGTACGTACAACTAATTAATTAATTTGTTCCACTGGAGATTATATATATACTAGCCAGCTAGCTATATGTACTTATGTAATGTGTACGTTTGATTTTGTAGACAGCTTGGACAGTATAAGTCATTCGTCAAAAACAGGTCGGCCCCGGATGGCTCCATAGCAGAGACATACCTAATGCATGAGTGTGTTACTTACTGCAACATGTACCTCAAAGATCCACCCCCTCCCAGCACTGCCTCCGATCGCAGTGCCCGCATCAATCTTTCTGTCGTCACCAATGTCGTCCGACCGTTTAGAGGAGTATTAAAGGAATCGTTAACACGGGAAGAACTTATTGAGGCACATTGGGTAGTGTTGCGAGACTGTGATGAAGTTGAGCCGTACATGATGTCATACAGGGAGAGGCTTCAGGCGTTAAATCAAAACAAGAGTTCGGCGTGGATTGAGAAAATGGTTAAGAAGAAGTTTCCTGGTTATTTCTTCTAATGGGTACGTACGTACGACTCGGTATTAATTATTTAAATACATATTGCTCATGTTTGTAGAAAGTAAACCATTATATTAATTTGGCCTTTTTCGCAGATGATTGATCTGCAAAAATCTGATAACCACGGAGAGTGGTGGTCATGGCCAAAGCACTTACTAGCAGGGAAGCCGGTTAAACACTATATTTATCCCGGATGTTTTGTGAACGGTGTAAAGTTCCATTCATTGGCCCGAGACGAAGGAAGAAGAACACAAAACAGTGGGGTAGCCGTTGGGAAAGACAATGATCTATATTACGGGGCTATTGTATACGTGGTTCAGCTATGTTACGGGAATGATGTCAACGTTTTCCTATTCAAGTGCAGATGGTTCAAGCGTACAAAGGAAGACCTGGGACTATTATCTGTCGATACAAACTCGCACTGGTATGAGGATGAGCCTTTCGCTCTCGCCACCTTAGTTCGGCAGGTGTTCTATCTCGACGATCCGAAAGCCGGTGAAGGGTGGAAAATAGTGAACCATATCTCTCACCGAGGAATATGGAATACAGAGACAATTGAAGGGACACCGGCGACGAATGAAGATGCTGCTGAACCAGAAAGAGACATTCCTGCCTATCAAGAGCCTAATATTTCTATGGTCCGCTCCGATATAATGGACCGTGTTCAAGATGGTGAACGGTTACCCATGCCTGATGGTTGTACAGATCTAACTGAAGATGAGATTATCCATGAGGTAGATGAAGAAGACGAGCAGGAAGAGGACGCGGACGAGGACTCAGGTTATTCGTCGGACGATGTTGAGTACGATGACGAGGATGAGCCGTCGACTAACGGGGATGAGGACGATGATGATTATGACGAAGAGTACGGTCATACGACGAGGGAGATTAATTGGTAATTAATTACTGTAATTATTGTAATATATATATATATGATCGATGCCGGATTACGGTAAGAAATTAATCTGAATTATATATATATCCTGGCCAACGGAGAAATTAATAAATATTGGCGCCAAATCTCAATCTCATATAAAACGTACCCTAGCTAAATCCTCGACCCTAAATCTAGCAAATCGGATCGATCCATCATTTATTTAATTTTTTTATGGTCATTCAAAATAATTTAACGGACACCTGAATTCTGTCCACGTTTATATTAGGTCCCCCGCCATATTCACCTTTGGCGCCATATAAAACCCTAAATCTTGGACCCAAAACCTAGCAGATCGGATCGATCGATCAATTTTTTAATTATATTTTTGAATCAGAATAATTGAACGCACACACAAATGACCGGGGACGACCTAAACCGTAAACCCTAAGGCCCTAACCCCTGAATTCGGGGTTTTTACACCTGGACGACGGAGATGGTCATTCTCCGTCGTCCAGGTACACACTAGGACGATGATGATTATGACGAAGAGTACGGTCATACGACGAGGGAGATTAATTGGTAATTAATTACTGTAATTATTGTAATATATATATATATCTGATCGATGCTGGTTTACGGTAAGAAATTAATCCGAATTATATATCCTGGACAACGGAGAAATTAATTGCAGATTCACCTTTGGCGCCAAATCTCAATCTCATATAAAACCCTAGCTAAATCTTGGACCCTAAATCTAGCAGTTCGGATCGATCGATCAATTTTTTAATTATATTTTTGAATCAGAATAATTGAACGCACACACAAATGACCGGGGACGACCTAAACCGTAAACCCTAAGGCCCTAACCCCTGAATTCGGGGTTTTTACACCTGGACGACGGAGATGGTCATTTTCCGTCGTCCAAGTTCACAAACCCTAAACCCTAAACAGTAAGGCCCTAACCCCTGAATTCAAGGTCTATACACCTGGACGACGGAAATGAGTGTTTCCGTCGTCCAGGTTCTGACTTGGACGACGGAAATGAAGTTATCCGTCGTCCAGGTTCTGACTTGGACGACGGAAATGAGTGTGTCCGTCGTCCAGGTGCAGATATCGTAATTTTTTCTAAGACAACGACCATCTAGACCTTCTTCCAATGCAAAGTCTTTTCATCAAGACTTTAGAGTAAACAATTCTTGGTGTGTGAGCTTCGACGGTTCGAAAATCGGAGTTACAAAATGCCTAGTATCCACGTTTCCGGTTTGTGAAATTATTGGTTTTGCGGTTGACTGTGCCGATCAAACCCTTCCCGAACTTATTATTTTATGATCCTTTGAAGACAATTATATATTATGTTACGACGAACATATCTAACGGTTGTTTTGTCCAAATTCAATTTCGTTAATACTCTGCTGCAAATGAGCGTCTACTCATGAACACTTAAGTCGTAAAGATTAGTCAATACTTAACATGTTTCAATACGTAAAATTAATCGTCAGTTCAAATTTAACTGTTTATATACACGATTCGTTCATCGATATTGTACGACTATTTCACTCGAATGACATATCGCTAAATTCCTAGCGAATTATTTTTAAAATTTTTTTTTACGTTATTTGAACCTGGACGACGGAGAATGACCATCTCCGTCGTCCAGGTTCAAAAAACATGGCGGTTCAAATAATTTTTTGTTTAATTTTTTCGTGTAATTTTCACTTGGACGATGGAAACTTACCATCTCCGTCGTCCAAGTCCAAAATTATGGCGGTTCAATTTACCGCTTCTGTTTTCGGCACCGCTTGAATTTTCACTTAGACGACGGAGAATACATTCTCCGTCGTCTAAGTCAAAATTCATGGCGGTTCAAAACATCCCGCCGATTAATTACGCGCCGATTGAAAATTTTTAAACCGCCACCTGGACGACGGAAAACACTATTTCCGTCGTCCAGGTGGACTTAGACGACGGAGAATAGTGCTCCGTCGTCTAAGTGCAACTCTATAAATAGAACAGCACCCCCCTCTCATTTTCTCATCATTCCTCCTCTCCCTCTCCTCTCCTCTCCTCTCCTCTCCTCTCCTCCGGCGATCCTCCTCCGGCGACGCTCCGACGACATTTTTTCCGGCGTGGTTCCTCCTCTCCGACGACTCAAGTCGGCGAAATTCCCGTAAACTCCGCTTCGGTACATTTCTATTTTTCCCTTATTTAAATAATTTTCATTTTATTAATTAATTTAATTCTAAATATAATTAATTAGTAGAAATTAATTTAGTAATTAATTTTAAATATTTAATAAATGATTAATTGTTGTTATTTATTAATTAAATCATAATTATTGTTATTGTTTCCTAATTAAATGAATAATTGTAAATTTGTTGTTATTAAATAAATAAATAAATAATTATTGTTATTAATTAATTAAATAAATAATTATTGTTATTAATTAATTAAATGGTTAATTATTGCATGCTAAATGGCAAATAAATTATTGCATGTAATTACGTGTATTTTTTAGTAAATAAATTAGTAGTACGTGTTCGATTTAAATTTAGTACATAGGCTTGGTGTAATTAAGTCGCACTCTTTGGAATAGATGGCGCCTCTTCTCCTTGCTTATCTCCTTAACCCCTCGTGATGTGTGGATTTCATCACCGCACACCATAACCTAAGTGAAGTTATGGACACGAGGTTGAGGGCGGAGTTTGCAAAGGACTTGAGGGAGTGTAAATTTTCGAAAAATTGGCCGAATGTCGGACATGGTATCTAGAAACGGGTTATGACTGGTGACAGGATTTGGACTAAGAAAGACTTTTGTCGAAATTAGTCCTGCCTCTCGCGTTATCTCTATCCCTAACTGGCCATGTTTTTCGATTTAACCAAGGCTGATTAATTGAAAATTTACACTTTATCGCGCGGGTCGCACGTCCATTGAACGACTGAAAATGCCAAGCTAGTGTACTCTATTTAAATCTTAAACGTACTTAATTAATTAGCGTAAATTTTGGACATTGTAATTATTATGGTAAGTAGGTATTTTAACCCCGTACTCTTAGGTTTAAATGGCTCCGCCAAAGACGACATCCGGCAAGAAGAAAGCCCTACAAGAGGCAGAAGATGCCATGCTCCGCCGCTTGGCGGACCAAGTCGGTTGGGAATTACCACCGGAGGGCAACGACGCTCTCAATCCGGACGGATCATCTGGTCCGTCCGTAGCGCCCTCTGGGGAAATTCCCGCTCCCCCATTCGTCTCGAGCGGTGATGACGTCGACCCCTTCCAATCTCCGACGCCCGGTACCCATTCAACGGGAAGTACTCAGGCGTCCTCCACCGCCGAATCAATCATGTACAGCGCCCGCCGTAGGCA
The DNA here is from genome assembly GCA_946800695.1 of Geum urbanum. Classification (NCBI taxonomy): domain Eukaryota; kingdom Viridiplantae; phylum Streptophyta; class Magnoliopsida; order Rosales; family Rosaceae; genus Geum; species Geum urbanum. Next base: position 31,866,668 of record OX327017.1, read on the forward strand.
AAGGAGGGCCCCCACTGACCCGGAACCGAAAAGGACTCGGGGTCTCGTTAAAGGGGAGAAAGCGGAGCGTATTTGCAAGGCGACCGGTAAAAAGATCGACTTGCCGTACGACGAATTCACCGGTGGCCCTCCCACAGCTCAACTAGCAAGTCTCTCGGCGCATGGGATAAGGTCAATCATCCGTAACCGGGTTCGTATCACTGCCCCTACTTGGAAGGAGGCGCCGGATCATGAGAAGGCGAAAGTCTTCAAAGATCTTTCGGTACGTAATACGTTCAATTTAGTTATTATATAATATTGTTAATCTCGGCCTAAAATTTCATAATATATACGATTATAATTTTCTATTTATTTTTTATAGGAACAATTTGACGTGGATCCGACACCGGCTATGTTGAGGCATATCAATCAAACCGCCAACTCAATCTACAAAGATTGGAAGTACAGGCTCCATAAGTACTTCAAAGATGTCGGTCCCGTGCCTCCCCCGGTAGAGCTGCAAGGGGAGAGAGAAGATGAGTGGGAGTGGTTGTGTAACCACTTTGCCGATGAACAATTTAAGGTATTAATTTAATTTTTTTATTTCAATTAAAATAATTGAATTATTTAAATTGTAGTTATTCATTTTTTAATGATTTAATTATGTTGTGTAACAGAAATTCTCCGGTGTCAACAAAGCCAACCGGGGGAAGAAGGAGAAACACCATACTACCGGCGCCAAGCAGTTCATTCAAATTGCCAAGGAGCACAAGGATAAGGGTTCCAAACACCCTTTTATTGATGCAAGCGTAAGCGCGTACGTGACGCCAGGGCTCGATAATGAAGCGAGTCAATGCGAGGTAAGTGATATAAGTGATATGTATATATATATATGTGCTTGTAATTATAGTAATTATTATTTAAATATGATTACAAAATTATAATAAATTAATTATAATTTTGTAGGCAAGGGCGATAGAGCGTGCGCATGAAGAGTTGGCCAACACTCAGCTTGCGTTCCCAGATGTGCCGCCGGAAGACCTGCCTCCTCTATCCTTAGAGAGCCAAATTGCAATCGCGGATGAGGTCTACGGTCGTAGAGCTGGCAAGGAGGTTAGGCACTTTGGGCCTAGGGTGGTACGAGATTTGTCGACGACCTCCGGCTCATCATCTACGGGAGGTTCGAGGCAGCGGAGAATGAGTCAAGCTGCGACCGTCGAAGCAGCCATTCAAGAGGCTCGACTGGCACGAGAGGAGAATCGACGGACACAAGAGCAGAATGAGTCAATGCGGCAAAGACTTGACGAACAACAAGCACAAATAGCCCAACTCATCGCGCTCATGAACCAAAATCGAGAAGTATGTCAACCTCCTCCGAACCCACACCCCGACGACAACGACCCGGCTGGAGGCGGAGGACTCGGCCCCGCATCTGCTCCTCCAGTGTATTAGCTAGCACGTAGTATATTATCTCGTTTCTTTACGCATTCCGAACAATATTTTAATTTTTAATTTATGGGTTTTTTCGTATGTACAAATTAATTTACTTTGATTATTTAATAATTATATATATAAGTTATTAATTTTAATATTCAAAATTTAGTTTATTTATTTAATATTAGCATTTTTCATTATTTAAATTAAAATAATAATAAATTAAATTAATAATATTTAATTTCAATTTATTTTTTTAAAAAAATAAAATATTCACTTGGACGACGGAGATTATGTTCTCCGTCGTCCAGGTGTAGAACCCTAAACCCTAACCCCTAACCCCTAAACCCTGTCGTTCTCCGTGGCCCAGGTGCTCACCTGGACGACGGAGAAGTAGTGTTTCCGTCGTCCAGGTGATCACCTGGGCCACGGACATTGCAACCATTATCCGTGGCCCAGGTGTTCACCTGGACGACGGAAACACTAAGTCTCCGTCGTCCAGGTGAGCACCTGGGCCACGGACATTGCAACCATTATCCGTGGCCCAGGTGTTCACCTGGACGACGGAAACACTACTTCTCCGTCGTCCAGGTGAGCACCTGGGCCACGGATAATATCCGAGGTCCAAGTTCACTTGGACGACGGAAACACTAAGTCTCCGTCGTCCAGGTTCTTGGACGACAGCACTTGGAGCACGGACCTTGGACGACGGAAACTCCGTCGTCTAAGTACTTGGACGACGGAAAACTGCACTTAGACGACGGAAATGGTCCGTGGTCTAAGTGCAATTTTCTTGTAGTGATAAGACCAACGTCTTACCACAACACCAAATTAATTTTCAAGTCTTTAACACAAACTATCTCTATATAAAATATTTTCAGGGGGGCCTGGGCCTACCCCCGTCCCTGCATACCTATATGTAACTCAGGAAAGTAGATATATATATATATATATTAATATATATATATTGAGCAAAATTTCTTGACTGAATCGTTGGCGGTAAACATCGGAACGATTCTCATGCTCCATTCTATATACGTTCCAGTTGTGATCTGACCGAGTCTTTTTTAATTGTTTTGTCCAAAACAAAAGGCGGGGGATTATGCTGGACCTATAGCTAGACGAAATTAAGAAGTGTCCTAATTAAGTCGTAGAATATGGAATATTCGTAGTAAAATTTTGATAATTTAATATTCGATTAATTAATAATCTTATTAATATAATATTTTTTATCGGTCCCGACTTGGGACAACGTGCTAAATTAATAATTCGTTAATTTTATAAGATAATAGAAATTCAAAAATTTATATAGACCCCAAACAATATATAAATTAATAATGATTTAACACATATCATTAATTATTCATTTATGACAACTTCATAAAGTATGACTTGAAATTGATGTCATTTTAAATCTTATCTTGGATTTTTCTTAACATGATAAGAATTTTTTGTGTTATCTTCACATATCACATTTAATAATGTAACCACAATATATTGAAAAATGATGTATATTGAAGAAGGTACAACAAAAATAGTTTTATAAATTAATAAATTATTAATTAACGAATAAATTAAGAATTATTAATTTATCAATTACTTAATATCTCGCTAAATTAATAGATTTTGTCGGTTCCGAAATTATTAATTTATAGAGATTTAACTGTACATGCAATCCTCATCCACTAGAGTGTAGACTTTAGTGCATGAGCAGCATCCAACCAAAACATGACTTTCGAGCTCGTCGATTTAACTCGTTTGGATTTTTCATGAATTAGCTAATTGATTCTGTTGAACTCTAGTTCACTATATCAATCTTTTTTGTTTCTGTCAACGTTTAGTAAGAGTGTTTTGAAGTTAATTAAGTTATCATGTGGTGGAATACTAGAAATACTATCAGGAGACTCAACTAAAATATTGTATCCAGCATAAACTATGGGTACGACTTAGGCGAACTTGGTTCACATTGAACCAACCTCAATCTCATTGTCTAAATCGCGTGGACGGTTGATGAGTCTAGTTACTCTTCAGAATTTTGCATTGGTTCACAGTAAACCCGGTTTATTCGAGAATTTCTCATTACACTGTACCAATTAGTAAAAAATGCATCAATGACTACTTTATTTGCTTTACAAATATGACAACACAATAACGGGAAGATAATGTGATAGCCACGACATATCAATTCATTTTAAACAACTTTTTATTTATGCTTCCGTGACTTTTAATTTATTTCACATAAATTTTAAATCCATAGTTTCGGATGAAAAATAAAGTGCATAACAGCCCTATTTGACAATATCGATCATTCCATCTTATAACAAACATATTTTCTCCAGGACTATTAGATGAGTTTGTCTTGTTCTTGAAATCATCAGACAAAGCTTAAATCTTTTTATTTATTTAATTAATTAGGTGAACAATATTAACCAACAAATGAGTAGACACTATACATACACCAGATACTCCTAGCCGCCGACGCGGGCATAGCCGGGCCCAAACCCCATATTATTTAGTTATCAATGATTTTTTTTTTTTGTAATAATACACACAATCATTTCACAGCTGAAATTGTCCATCTCGTTTGGATTTTTGAAGCACTATATATACAGTTCAGCGTTCACTTCAGAACTGACATCCCCTCCATTGTTTAGTTTGAGAACTCAGAGCCATCAATCAGTTCATATATCAGACACAGCACATTTTGCCAATAGATCGATCTAGTGCTCTGCAAGTCGATATCACGAGATTCTCTATTCCTTGCTCGAGGTGTTTGTCTTCTCCAGCAGGAATCGCCGATGGCGATGACTTACAAGGTAACACTGGTAAGCATACATAGTGCTGTTTGGGAGCTTTTACATGAGCTTTTACTGAAAAAATCGAAGTTCGATCCTAGTTAGGGCTGGGATATATATATATATATATATATATATATATATATTTAGGCCAATTTCGCCCCTCTCTTTTTTCTTCCGGGGTTTCTAAGCTGATAATCAGACTGGTTATTTCCATTTTACTACTGGAGGAGAGAATCGGGGCGACGTAGTTATATTTCTACGTCGTTCCGATTTTAGATGAGGCGACGTACATTGCCCTAGATAAAAAGTACGTCGCTTCAACAAACTAAGGCGACGTAGATTCATAGTTGTCGCTTCAACAAACTGATGCGACTACTTTTTCATTCGAAGCGACCAAACTAATCTACGTCGCTTCGAATAAAAACGAGGCGACGTAGATTGATCAATCTACGTCGCCTCGTTTTTTTAAAATCTGGATCTACTCTTCTTATTAAAGTCAAACCGTTCATATAGTTAGAATTTTAGAAAAACAGTTCCCCGTCGTTCTGCAGCTGTTTTGGGCGATTTTGGGAGAAATTTGAGGAAATTGAGAAAGAAGGTTGTTCTTGCCATTGATTTGATTCTTGAGTAAGATTAGTTTGATTTGTATCTCTTTAACCCTCTTTATGACCATAATATGTTAAATTAGAAGTGAAATTGAAGTTTTGGTGAAATGTTTGAAGTTGAATTGAATTTGGTGTTATGTTGTAGTTTTAGTGTTTGAATCATTGAATTGTGGTAAATCATGTTATGGGTTCATGAATAATGTTTGAAATTTGGTTAAGTTTAGTGAAATTTATTGATGCATGATTAGAAGTGAAATTGAAGTTTTGGTGAAATGTTTGAAGTTGAATTGAATTTGGTGTTATGTTGTAGTTTTAGTGTTTTAATCATTGAATTGTGATAAATCATGTTATGGGTTCATGATTAATGTTTGAAATTTGGTTAAATTTAGTGAAATTAATTGATGATTAGTGTAGATTATGTGTATTCGAGCCTTAATTAGTAGTGTTATTAGTGTTAATCATGAAATCGAGCGTATGGCTATATATAATTGTGGTGTTTATCAACTTAGAACTCCCGTTTGAGAATCAACAACTCATCTAGTTGATCGAGTTGAGTTGTTGATTCTCGAATTGTCCCATTTTTGGACACTTTAGGTGAAAATGACTTTGTTGATCCTTTTGCTATTCATGTGATTTCAGTTTCAGTTTTGGGATATGGTTTCGACAGTGTCTCCTTTAAATGTTCCCCGAGTGCAAATTAGGTTGTTTAGATATGTGTGCACTCGGGGAACTGTAGGGAGATGCTGCCGAAATTTTCCTAAACTGGAGCTGAAACGCATGGGTGCAAAAGCGTTGACAAATGTCGTGTTCCCCTGAAGGGGATAGGACCCAACCCGGAGGCATAAGGCGAAGAAGTGTGGGGTTTTGGTTGAATCGCAACTGTGGCATGGTAACTTTGTTCATATTGATTGTTTATGTTGACAGGAAACATGGACGGACTCCCAAACAAAACTTGGATGACATATCATCGTGCTGATCCAAGGTACATCACAGGCATATTCGAGTTCATGAATTTTGCCCGGCGACATAGTAACGGAGCCGATTATTACTTCTGCCCGTGCAAACGTTGTAAGAACGGTCCGTTCAAGGTTACTATGGATGTCATGTATCATCACTTATCACACAGTGGTTTGAGTCCTACTTATACAGTCTGGCACCTTCACGGGGAAGTTTCTGGTGAACTGGCAATGCTCAGTCAACGAAGACAGTGGCTTCAAGACAGAGTCGGTCCTTCTAGTGGTGCCGGTCCTTCAGTGAACCCGCAGTTGGAGATTCTACATGATGCATATCCCTATTATCCTGGATACCATGCAGATGCACCCCAACAATTAGTGGAAGATAATTCGGGCATGAACTTCAATGACATGGTAGACGATGATTATGAAAAGTACGATAGATTATTGAAGGAGTCACAGACCCCATTATATGAAGGCAGTGAGGAAACTGTTTTGAGTGCCATATTAGATGCAATGGAAATGAAAAATGAAAATGGATGGTCGGACACAAGTGTTGACTCTTTATGTGTTTACATTAATAAACTTCTTCCTAAAGGGCACACATTCCCCTGTTCATATTCGAGAATAAAAAAAATCTTGAGTGATCTTTCACTGGGTTACGAAAGAATTGATGCGTGTGAGTTTAACTGTGTGTTGTTTAGGGGGGCGCTTGTAAACGAGAGGATTTGTCCAGTGTGTTATTCTGAAAGATATAAGCCATATACGAATGATATTCCCAAAAAAATAATTCGTAACTTCCCTCTAACACCAAGGTTGAAGCGCTTGTTTATGTCCCCACACACTGCTAAGCATATGCGATGGCTGGGGGAGCGGATATGCGTGGCTGGTAGCCTCAGCCACCCAGCTGATGGAGAAGCGTTTCAACATTTTGACAGAACTTTTCCAGGTTTTGCACGGGACTGCAGGAATGTGCGCCTTGGAGTAGCAACAGACGGTTCCAATCTATTCGGAACAATGGGAACTTTGCATAGTACATGGCCCGTTGTTGAGATGCCGTACAATCTACCGCCGTCAATGTGCATAAAGAAGGAATATAACATGTTATCAGTGTTGATTCCAGACCCTAAATCTCCCGGAAAGTGCCTTAGTGTACTCATTAAGCCGATGATCGAGGAGCTAATACATTTATGGGTCGTTGGAGTCTATACTTTTGATCGAGTAGACAATGAGGTATTCTTGATGAAGGCAACGGTAATGTGGACTATTAGCGACTTTCCAGGTTTAGGGATGCTTGCGGGGTCAACTGTGAAAGGGTACAAGGCATGTCCAATCTGTCTAGATGAGCTAACTTCAGAGCATATATGTGGGAGGATAGTTTATGAAGGTCATCGAAAATGGCTCCACCAAGATCACCCTTGGAGATTGAGCAAGGCCTGTAACGGGAAGGAGGAGTTTGGTGGAAGACCCTATCAGAAGAGGGGAGATGAAATTTTGGAGGACGTTAGGTCATACGTTTACCCTATTCTTAGCCAACATGAAGACTTGAAGGTGCCGTACAATCCGAATAACAGACAGTGTTGGACTCACGAAAGCATATTTTGGAAGCTACCGTATTGGTCATCATTGAAGATCAGACATTGCTTAGATGTCATGCACATTGAAAAAAATGTGTGTGACAACATCCTTGGAACCATTTTTTCGATTGATAAGAAGTCTAAGGATGGTCCAAAAGCTCGCGCTGCTTTGAAGAAGAGGAATGTGCGAAAAACCAGTGGCAAAGAGCGGGTGACTTGGGTACGGCGAAAGTTCCTCATGCACCCTTTTTAGTTAAAAAGGATGATCTAGAAGATGTGTTCCAGTGGTTCAGGGATGTTAAGTATCCTCTTGGTTATGCAGGTAGTTTGAGAAGTAAGGTGAAAGTAAGTTCCCCGTCACAGTTTTATGGATTGAAGACGCATGATTGCCATGTCTTGCTTCAACGTCTTCTTCCTGTGGTTATCAGAGGGTTCCTGCCAGAAAACGTTGTGAAGCCATTGATAGCACTGTCAAATTGGTTTCGTCAACTATGCAGTAGGGAGCTTAAGAAGGAGGTTGTGCGTGACATGGAAACTGAGATAGTGATGATTCTGTGCAAAAACAAAATTATTATTATGAATTTGAAACCTAAATTATTATTCTGGACGAGGACGAGGATGAGGAGGAGGACGAAGACGAGGACTAAACTAATATTATTATGAATTTGAAACCTAAATTCGTATTTTCTTTAAAGCATAATTTATGTATTCGAGAAAATATTACTAACTTTATAATTCTAAACTTCATTTATTCAAAAAAAACAAAATTAAAAATTAAATACAAGGAAGCGACGTAGATTGATCAATCTACGTCGCCTCATTTATTAAAAAAAAACAAAATTAAAAATTAAATACAAGGAAGCGACGTAGATTGATCAATCTACGTCGCCTCATTTATTCAAAAAAAAATAAAATTAAAAATTAAATACACGGAAGCGACGTAGATTGATCAATCTACGTCGCCTCATTTATTCAAAAACAAAAAAATAAAAATTAAATCCAAGCGACGTATATTGAAATATTCGTCGCGTCATATTAATCCAAGCGATGTATATTGAGTCCTTTGTCGCGTGAACGTATTAAGAAAGCATACGAGGCGACGAAGATTGAGTCCTTTGTCGCTTCAATTAATCGAGGCGACGTAGATTCCAATCTACGTCGCCTCGTTGGCTTTATAATCCCAGAATCACAGTTTCTTTCTTCTTCTTTTCATTTCGTCCAAACTTCTTCTTCTTCCTCGCGCCGCGCCCCCAAAGCCCTAACCCAGAAATCCCTAACCCCTAATCGACCTATCCTCATCTAAACCCCTCCATCTCAACCCTCCATCTCAACCCCCTCCACCAAATCCCCTCCATCTCAACTCGGAGTCAAATCCTCTCCGTCGAATCTCGAAGCCTCACGTAATTGCAGGTTCGTCTCTCTCTCTTCTCACTCTCTCTCCATTCTCATTCTATTATTTAATTGCATGCGACATCTTCAATTGAAAATGTCTCTTCCTGGAAGTAAAGTCCCCGAATGGTTCAAACATAAGGGTGCAGGATTTTCAGTAAGTGTGAGATTACAACCAAATTGGTTCACCAATGGGTTTATGGGATTTGCCGTCTGTGCTATTTGTAAATGGGATATCTCTATATATATATAGTCATCATATATTTGTTGCTTGCTTATGTACCTTCAAAGGAGTACATGGTGAATGTAGTTTCCTCATATATCTGTTCGGCTCAGATCATATGATCATGGGATATGTGTCTTGGTCTAAATTTCACTTCATTGAAGAAAGAAAGCTGATCAATGAAACCTACACAGAGGCCACATTTGAGATTGTAGTTGTATGTGATCGCAGTGTGTTTATATTTGGCATTGTCTCATTTTCTTTTTTAAGTGGAAACATTGTTGTTGGGTTTTTGAGATCAAGTGTTTGAGCTTGTGGGTTTATTTTAAGCATGGTATGTGAAACATTTGAGATTGGTATGAAATGTTGGATGGTTATGTATTTTGCATATGTTGGATGGTTAGGGATGGTTAGGTATGAAATGTTTCCAATCTGTTTTGAATGTGTTTCCAATCTGTTTTCAATCACATTCGTCGTGTGTAGCTAATCTGTTTTTTTTGTTGTTTTCATGTAAGAATTGGCGAAATCTGTGTAGCTAAAGCAACCGAATCCGAGCCACGGGACAATCTGCGACCCCGACGATTCCAGAAGTACCCATGTTAACGCCCGCCCCAAACCTTCAGGATGCGATTCCTGATGTGGATGACAGCGACGCCACTACGGCGTCACAACACCCTCCCGCCCTCAGCATCCGGTGCAAGAAGTCCAAACTCCCCGACATGGTGGACATGGCAACCGGAGATCCGACGACGCAACAGCGCGGAGTCGTTGTCGGGACGAAGACGGAGTACCTCATCCGGATGAACAACAATAGGCTACTACAAGTCGCTTACTCTACGAGGCATCGGGGGCCTGCGACGAGGGAAATGAGGAGTCTCATGTGCAGAGACATCGGTAGCATCATCCGCGGAAAAGTTCCAATGCTTGCACCTAGCTTCTTGGGACTTAGCGATTTGCATCGCGATATCGTCAGTACAAGTCTTGAGGTATACTTACTGGCCTTAGCTTACTTACCTACTTGTAGTAAATATAAATATAACTTCTACATAACGGAATTTAGTTGTGTTATGCTAGACGAACTACGACATCCCGGCGACTGATGTGGAGATGTGGAACTTCATTGATGCGACGACGCAAACAATCTACAAGGATTGGAAGTACGATTGCCATCAACATTATCTCCACGTCAGCCAGGAGACTCCGGCCGAGTTTCTCGGGAGGGAAGACCAATGGGCGTGGTTAAAAGCCCACTTCGAAGACCCTGCTTACTTGGTGAGCTTCATAAACTATCCGCACAGTTTTGGTAGCCAACATTCTAAAAATATGCATGTTTATCTATTCTTATTTTAAAATGATCTTTGTGTGTGTGTGGCAGCGATTGTGCGAACGGAATCGAGGAAACCGAAAAAAAAACAAGGAGCAGCAACTCAACCACCATTCGGGATCTCTCGCCCTCTCGTACCGAAGTGAGGTGTTGGAGAATGAGGGTCATAGAGCGCCCGCCGTCCAGACGTGGATTAATGTATACCAGCCGGACAAGAATGCGGCTGAGAAAGTGGTAAGCGAAAATAGGTTCACGTTACGTTATTTCAATTATTTTTGTTTACTATATTGTAATATTATTTATTTAATATATTTTAATTGAGCAGGCGGCAGTGAAGCGTCGACTCGATGAAGTCTTGTCGCAACAAGATAGTGTTGCGGGCCCAGTTGACGACGATTCGGTTTCCCCAGCCCAACCTCTTCCTCTTGATACACAAATAAATATCATAGAGGAAGATGTGGGTTCAAGGCCCGGGACCTCTATAAGAGGTAATAAATCTCTTAAACCACCGTTGTTCATCTCGATTTACGTTTTGCTTTATTTTGGTTTACGATAGAGTATACTAATATTTGTTCTTGTTCAACGTTACAGGGGTGGGGTGCGCTCTCACACGCGACCCCAAACCGAGAGGAGGGGCCCGGGTACAGGAAAGTCAAACCCTAATGCAAAAGGAGATCGCTGAAGCCAGAGAGGAGGCGCGCAGATCGACCGAGGAGGCGCGCAGATCGACCGAGGTGGCGCAGAAGGCCATAGCGGATTACACTGCGCTCGCCCAAAGGATGCAAGAAATGGAGGCCATGATGCGATCATTCCAGGCTGCGAGTCAACAACCTCAAGCTCCTCCACCACCTCCTGGCTCGTAAACTGTATCTAGGTTTTGTATAAACTTGATTTGTGTAAACTTGATTTGTATAAACTTTTAACGTTTTGATTTGTGATTGAATGCGTTTTTGTGGTTGAATGCATTTTTGTGGTTGAATGCGTTTTTGTGTTTGTAAATTGCGATAGGTCGTGACTTGGTACAATAATATTTAATTTTTATTTTTTTTATTTTTGCATCAATGAGGCGACATAGATTGTTCGATCTACGTCGCCTCATTGTCTAAATAAAGAAAAAAAAATAATAAATACTTTAAGGCGACGTAGATTGCTCAATCTACGTCGTTTTGTTTATTCAAAAAGAAAAAAAAATAAAAAGTAAATACATTGAAGCGACGTAGATTGATCAATCTACGTCGCTTTGTTTATTCAAAAAGAAAAAAAAAAGTAAATACATTGAAGCGACGTAGATTGCTCAATCTACGTCGCTTTGTTTATTCAAAAAGAAAAAAAATAAAAAGTAAATACATTGAAGCGACGTAGATTGCTCAATCTACGTCGCTTTGTTTATTCAAAAAGAAAAAAAAAATATTAAATACTTTGAAGCGACGTAGATTGCTCAATCTACGTCGCTTTGTTTATTCAAAAAGAAAAAAAATAAATATTAAATATATTGAGGCGACGTAGATTGAGAAATCTACGTCGCATTGTTTATTCCAAAATAAAAAAAAAATATTAAATACAAGGAAGCGACGTAGATTGATCAATCTACGTCGCTTCATTTATTAAAAAAAGAAAAAAAAATTAAAAAAAAATAAAATGAAGCGACGTAGATTGATCAATCTACGTCGCTTCAGTGAGCGATAAATTGAAGCGACGTAAAATTTTTTACGTCGCGTGAAATCAAATGAAGCGACGAAGATTGATTCTTTGTCGCCCCAATGGTGGCATGATCAATCTGAAGCGACAAGACGAGGCGACGTAGTTTTGGTCACAGGAAATCTAGGCGACGTAAAATCCATACGAGGCGACGAGCAATCTACGTCGCCCCGATTCTCTCCTCCAGTAGTGTTTATATGATGAGCATATGAACAAATGAAAGTACCACCTTTTCCATTAATTCATACCGTTTGTTTCGATCTTTCTTCTTCGTAAAAGTTAGTTGTAATCGACAATATGGTGAATAATAATTGGATAACGACAAACGTGACGCGTAAGATTCGGCATATATTGATATTGTCCAAACTTAATCACTTTTAAGGTGTTGAGTTTTATTCACAAAATACCTCTGTATATTTCATCTTGTCCTATTTTTATGTGGAATCTTAAATCCAACACACCCCGCACATGTAACCTAACTACTAGGTTGGCACGTATAAATACATTCAGAAGCCAACACATCTTTTCGAAGGCTCAATTCATACATCTATTCAGTTAGAACCAATTTTGGCCCAGATTCAATTTGAGCCCATTGGGCTAGCTAGGGACACAATTGGAGAGGAACTCGCTCTAATACCAAGTTGAATAGCGACAAGCGTGACACGTCGGGTCCGTCATGTACCGATATTGTCTCAATTTAACCACTTTTAAAGTGTTGAGTTTTATCTACAAAAGGCATCATATAATTAGGACTGATCCCCTCACTTTTAAGTTATATTTCGTCTTGCTCCATTTTGACGTGGAATCTTCAATCCAATAATAATGACGTCCCTCACTAACATGTTATATATATATATGATACATTAATTAGTTGAATTGGAAAAACATACATCGATCACTTTCAAATTAATAATTGAGTTCTATATTAAAAGATATATAGGCAAAGTTGTCATTATATATTTTCTATATATCATCAATTATGTAGACACACTTTGATATTCATGGCCTCGGACTGATCATCATTTGAAAAATTAGGTGTACAATTTCTTCAAAGTGTCTATGCCTTTTCATACAAAGAACTGAAAGTGGCTACAAATGATTTCCATCCCGCTCGTAAAATTGGTGAAGGCGGATTTGGCCCTGTTTATAAGGTAATTTAACTCCTGTTTTGATGACTGGCATTGCAACTATACATAACCTAATGTACGTAATTAGACTTGTTATCAATAACAAAGTTACTTTAGGTACTTACTACATGCATATTTTCACGAACATGTCTTGTGTTTTTTGTTTACTAATAACAAAAATAATGCATGTCTTATTGTTGGACTCCATGTACAGGGAAGATTAAATGACGGTAGAGATGTGGCCGTGAAAGTTCTTTCAGCTGAATCAAAACAAGGCGACAGGGAGTTCATGACTGAGCTCTCTTCAGTCTCAAACGTTTACCATGAGAATATAGTGAAGCTAAACGGCGGCTGCATGGAAGGCCGCCGTCGATTTCTTGTCTACGAGTACATGCAACACAACAGCCTCGCTCGCATCTTGCTAGGTATGTGAAATCAATGATCCAACACCAAACTTTTCGTTGAAAATTAGATGATGTTTAAATTTATTATAAGTTTGAACCAATAATATATATATATATATATAATATGAGACTTATAATGTAATTGACATGAATTATCATTGGTTTTCATTAGGTGACGAAAAAGTTCGATCGAAATTGGATTGGGGAGTGCGGAGAAATTTGTATAGGAATTGCAAGGGGACTCGCTCACATTTATGAAGATGTGAAACCGCATATTGTACACAGAGACATCAAACTCAGTAATATTCTTCTGGACAAGAACTTTCAGCCAAAAATTTCCGATTTCGGATTATCGAAGCTCTTCACAGATTACGTTTCTCACATCACTACACGAGTGGCCGGAACGCTGTAAGTGGAATCATTTACTTGTTCAAGTCCACGCTTAACTAATTAAACAGCTGCTACTGTGCTTAATTAAAAGCAACCATGATCGATATGCAAGTTATTTTTGCTTAATTTGGGTACTACGTTGTTGATTAATTAAAAGGAGTTGTTTTTGTTCATGACGAGGTTAGAGGTTATCTTGCTCCGGAATATGCCGTCACCGGTCATCTAACGAGGAAGTCAGACGTGTACAGTTACGGGGTGATGGCTATGCAAATAGTAAGCGGACGATCTGTAGTTGACTTCGATCTAGAACTTGGTGAACACTATCTTGTCCAAAAGGTAATTAACTAACCCTCTTTTTTTCATTAAAAACAAATAAGGGAGTCGAATAATATTCCTTTTTAGTATCATATTATGATTATTAATTTCACATGCTTATAATGAAAACCAAGATAAACAAATTGCATCATCCTATGCAACAAGATAGTACTATAAAAAAAAGTATATATGTTCAAACATACAAGTATATAACGTCGTGGTATATGTTATATATGAAAATTATAGAGGAAAACGTCAATGGCTTGTTTGTGATTTGCTTAACCTTTTTTAAAAGCAATATATGTCAACCACTAACTTCTCTAATTAGATTGCACTTAACATTCATGTAAACATCTCAATTGATGCAATTTCGTTATTCTCTTCGAAAAAAGTTACATGCAACAGCGTAGTCCTCCAAAAGTCCGGAGATTTATTTAAAATCAACCGCAGAGTGTACACGTATCATATTTATATACATGAGAAAAGTGACCCGTTAATTGGATACCAGTGCATGATATATTTACGACTAAGTTAGTGAGACATGGTGATTTCGCAGGCATGGGTAATGCACAAGGACAATAAGCTTATCGATCTTGTGGACTCAACATTTAGACATGATGGCAACTTATCAGAGAAGGAAGCTCTACATTTTCTCAAGGTGGGTCTACTTTGTGTACAAGAGAAATGTAACCTGAGGCCAAAAATGTCAGCAGCCATTCAGATGATGATGATCGATCAGAATGACCAGAACCATGTGAATGATTTCAACAGCATGGAAATAAGGCAGCCAAGAGTGATTAAGAGTTATAAGGACTTGAAAATAGCTCAGAAGAAGAATGAAAGAAGCTCAAAAATAAGCATTAGCTGCATGCAAAGCCCACAAGTGTACCATTTTAATAGCCCTATAGCCTAATTGATTGTTGAATGTTTTATTTTGTTATTTGTACATGGCCAGCTTGTTTGTGCTTGGCATTTTTGAACGTATGTAAAGCAATACTCCATGCTAGCTCTATCCATGAACCCCGAAGAATCTATAGAGCTAGTAGGATACATCAATAAAATTAAATGTACGTAGATGGGTTATGTCAATCTATACTAAAAGTAAACTCGATCCTAGTAGCTCTTTTCGTAATATTTATTATACGTGTCGCTAACGCATTACCGTGCATTAGGGTTAGAATTAGCGTAAATCAATCAGCGGTTTGATGATCATATAATGTGGTCATTATGTCATTGAGTATGTTTTAGCTAGCAAAGATGGGACTCTAAGAAAGATTTAAACATACTAGATCATTAGAATTTTTATCGTTGTGCTGTTTCATAAAGAGAAATGATTGTATGTATTAATAAAGTCATGATGTCATCATCAATATTGTGCTATGTCGTATACATCTCAAATTGGTCAAAGACGAAAAATCATACCCTCACATCCAATGATTGTCATTTATTCTCCAGTAAAAATTATTTATAAGACTTCCTTCTACAACATTAATAAATTTACAAGAAATTGAATCGATCTGAAATTTTGATGAATTCTACTATTAGTTCAAAAAGCAAAAATTATCTCGTTTAATTTTTCTCATCTTCTAGATCTCGTGTTTGATTCCAGTTTACAATTTCTTACTCTCTCTTTGTAATCGAAAATGGAACAATTTGTTCTAAACCTATCGAATTGAAAATTTATTGATAGAAACACTGAAATACGTACAGCTTTCAATAACAAACAATAGGCCTAAGAAAGCCATGTATGGATTCACCGTGATAGAATAATATGAGTGCAGCAAGCCATAGCTTGATCATTAATTTATGTCTTTTTATCAATTTATGTCTTTTATCGTTCATGAATTGATCGAGATTGAATAGGGTGAATCATAATGCATCAAGAATTGCTAAAAGAGAAGAGGAAATCAATCGGTAATTGTCGGGATACCAAAACAAGTTGTTGAGATCATTTTGCTCTAAGTTATCATTAATTTTTTTTGATATTTCGATCTCTGAGTTCTTGATTAGCAAGGGTGCGGTAAGATAGGTTTTCTGAGTGGCAGTAAAAATATATAGCTGCTGCTAGCTAGCTAGGGTTCATAGCAATTCTTACATTCACGATTTTAGGGTTTCTCAAATATGTCTTGTTAGGTATTTATTTTTTATTAGCTTTTATTCTTAAACTTAATTAAAAATATGTTATTTGTGATTCAATTTTAAATTTATTAAATATATATATTCTTATACGAATTTAATTAAATATATTGAAGACTAGATTAGTTTTGTATGCTACAAATTTTCTCATAAATTAATAAAAAAAATTATTTATATGATATGTCCAGCCACGTCAAATTGAGGCCCACATATATCGTGCTTATTGAGACCCTAACCACTCTAAAATTAATAATTCAGCACTACAATGCCCGGCGAGTCCAGCTCAGGAGAATGTTCGTTCTATCTGTTTAAAAACTTAATTAAAGAGGGCATGGAGGTTTGGTTTGATTTCATTTCATTTCCCAGGAGATCTTCTTTTAATTCTCAAGGCAGTGGTCCACTATTATATTCTCTCTTGCTGCTCCTGACGACATGTCCTTTTTCTTGACCTGCTTTGACCGTATACTATATTCCCTGCTACCCAATTGAAATTCAATCGAAGAGAGAGAGAGAGATGGTGGTCCAGATAGAGTCCAGAGTTAGGGTCCTTTGTTTTTGCTGGATGAGATTCCAATGGGGCTGGCCATGATGATAGGGTTCTTCAATTTTCTCCCTGCTGCTTCTTCTGCTGCGAGAGAGCGAGATAGAAATCCATAATTAAACCAATCACTTTTGCTTTTCCTGGAAATTGGATTCCCCATCACGTATACTGCTTTTGCTTTCCTTTGAAGCCAGCCAACCCCCTGGTCAGACGACGTAGCTAGCTAGCTTTCTGGATTAGTTTGAATGATTAAATACGTGCTTCTCTGCCTGTGAGAGTAGAGAGATGGATAGAGAACGAACGACCAACACAGATCTGTCTGTAGCTGCTGGTGCTGCAGCTTAAAACCCTAATAGTATTGTATTGATTGATTTTAGGTGGGGAGGACGAGCTCACTGTTCCACTACTATAGCGAGCTGTATACGCATGCAACTGGGCTGAAGGAATATATATGATCAAATCGTCTAGGAACTAGGAAAATCTTATCTTAATCTCTTTTGTTTGTTGATCGATATCCTTTACCTCTTTTTCTTTCGGGTTAGTTTATTTTCTTTGATTCCTTGCCTTGTAATTTCTTGCTCGGTTTACGAACGAAATTTATGATATTAGAAATGCAATCACACCGACACCGGTAATGACGTGTGTTCGAATTGAAACACGTCGATCATCGCTTGATTTCTTGATAGAAAACAAAAGGTTTGAAAAAAAATATACAGGCTATATATATCACTGTAATCCAAACAAACGTACAATTTTGAGTATGAACCAAAGGCCTAACTAATTTTAACGGATTAGAAGCTAACACATATGATTCATGAGTAGGCAGCTAAGATTGTATTAAACGTTAAGAAAATCATATTTAAAGGCTTTTTAAAAGAATACAAAGCAAGATACCGAGGGGTCATATGAAGTGTCCATGAGACGAGCGTGCAAACAAGATGGAAGGGGTCATGACGAGGACTCATGTCTCTCTCCGATGGAAACATGAAATATGAGAGAGAGAGAGAGAGAGAGAGAGAGAGCGAGCGAGCGAGAGAGAGAGAGAGAGTTAATAAGAAGTTGTAACTTCCATGGTGTCAGTCACCAGCTTCCAATTAATTAATTAATTTTTACCCTTTTTTGAGCCATTTTGACTGTTTCACTTTGACAGTCCCCTCGTGACATGTGTGTCTGTGGAAGGGTGAAATGATTACCTTGGATGAGAATACATGTGACAAACCAGTAATAATGCCAAATTTACTCAGAGGCTGTCATCATTATTCTCTCTGCAGCAAACACTGTAAGCATCAAATCATGTAAAACCCTAACATCGAGAGGAAGAAGAAGAAGAAGAAGAAAAAAGAAGACAACAGTACCTTTTGTTTCTCTCAGAGCTGAGAACTCCTGCAAACTTCTGAAAGTACAATGCTTTCCCCATGACCATCATACCCTTTCAAGTTATCGGTGAGTGTACTATTCCTGGCCAGAGGTCACTTCTGTGGACTAGCTTCCATGGCATTCATTCAATTTCTATTTCAATTCATATTCCCCCAAGGCCTGAGGGTGGATTGAATCCGCTCCTGCGAAGTCAGTTGGATCGGAGATAAGAAATACAGAAGAATTTATATTATATATATACATAAGACACAATATATCATGGATAACACATATGCATGGCTCCTCATACGCCATCCACGGAGGCCATCGATGTTTGATGAGCTCTCTGCAAATGGCATACAGGGAGCCAGGCACATACTTATGTGATATAACACGTACGGCCATTAATTTATATGTATATATGCAAGCTCAAAACCCTAATTGATCTATTGTGTACCCCATCTAACTAACCCTTCTTGAATTCAGATATAAGCCTATAGGGGAAGATCAGAAGGAAAGGAAAGAGCTAGGTATATAGTGAAGGGTTAAGGAGAGAGAGAGATCTGGAGGAGAATGAGAAATGGAAAGTTGGTCATAGTTGAGATGAAGATGAAGATGAATTTTTTTTTCAAAGCCCCACTGAGATCGACCCCCATAGGAATTGGCATAAAACAAGCAAAACCAGAGAGCTAAACTAAACTTAGGGGAACCAAAGGGAAGCACATAGGCTTGGAATTGTGGGGTTTGTGGGTAGTGTGTTTCAGAGAGCTAGAAAGAAGGAAAAATGTGGGGTTGGAGATGCACCCCAGCTTTGCCTCTAAATATAGGCACAGACCGGCCAAGAGAGTGAGAGAGAAATGATGAAGGGCTTGGGTTAGTAACCACGCAATTTCCTAAGCTAGGCCTTATGGTGTTTGAAATCTCCTTTTCTGGGTCGTAAAGCAGAGGTTGCTTTTTTCTCTTCTGAACCCTCGCTTTGTCTGAGAGCGTTTGGAAGACATGGATTCCTCATCCCTTCTCTGCTAACTTTATAAAATGTTTTATTTTCATTCTTCTCCCTTAAAATAAATAAAGTGGGAAAATAAAAGACGAAAAAGGAGAAAAATAATACCACACTTCTATCATCTTTTTCTTTTTGCTCCATCACTTCCGATCTTTATATCTATTCCTTTTCTTTTCCTTTTCCATACCATTCTTACATATTTTACTACTAATAATTGATTATGTTATTACTTTACTTGAGCAAGTGAGATTTGTACTTAACCGCTTTTGGTTTCGATACAAAAAATTTAGAACTGTCCATGACCGGCCCGGTTGGCCTTACCTAATTTCACTTTTACTTCTGTCTACACAGAGAAAGGTACACTCCCATAGTGCTAGCTGCTACGTACTTAAAGCCCTTTTATTATGTGTTAATTAATGATATCTTAGTTCAAATCCCTGTACAAGATCAGTATTATAGAGCACGCCGGTCGACCTAATTGGCTTAGTTAATGTATTAGAGCATCTCCAGCAGTAAAATTATAAGTTATAATTATTTTAAACTAAAAGGTTAAATGTAACTCACCCAAATTTGACTTCAGTTTTAGCAGTGAAAGTTATAGCTAAATAGGATTATTGGAAAAATATAGCTTTTGAGTCATTTTCTCTCTACTCCCAAGCTAAATATAGCTACTCAAAATAACTTTAGCTACATTTAGTTTTAGTTTTAGCTATTCTGTTGGAAGACATAAAATTTATAATTTTTGAAAATTATAGCTTTTAGCTACTCTGTTGGAGATGCTCTTATACGATCACATTTTCCAGGCTAGCTAGACAGTTTGGACAACCATCTAGCTAACTTGTTATGCATGATGCTATAAGATTGAAATCATTGATGAGCAATTGTGCTTATATATGCGTTTTCATACTAACAACTTGCCTACTTTGGAAAATATATCGACCATGGGTTTCTTGTTCATAACTTGAACGAGTACGTACTGAGGCTCTTCCAAGGTAATCGATCATTTTCAAATTTTACGCTTGCCCTTTGCAACTTAGTTAGAAGAGATTCTTAACGCCGAGAAAAGCGAAGTTCATGGCCGATCGATGATTTAGTTAAAGTTTCAAGTCAGTGACGTAGTCATAAATCTTACCGTATTTAGCTGTGTCACATTATATTTATCTCTGTAGAAAAATGAGTACAATACATTTAACAAACAACAAGCAAGCCCTCTCTACAAAAAAAAAAAAAACAGTACGAGAGTCATAATGCACACTACAAATAAGTTTATATTTATCAATCAAATAAGCTAGTAAAGCTTTAAAATTTTAGATTAAGTAAAAGTATTTTGTTTATCTTAATGAGTGTAGGAATAATTGGATTAGGTATTAGTATAAAACATGCAGACTGATATCTTAGACTTTTTAGTAGTGTCATAAACTTTATTTTTTTTAAATCACTACCGATCAATAAAATTATTTATACAAAAGATGAATATCCAAAAGTTGAGGAGGGTCATTTGACACCCCTCATCATATGCCAACTACGCCCATGCTTCAAGCATCAAATCAATTCATCAAAACATCCTCAATTTCTTACCTACACCTTTCAATCCAGAGTTCATTTATTAAATCCCAGCTTGGCACAATTGTGAGGTGAAAATAAGCGGCTGTAGCTGTGCTGTGAGAATAATCGGCAGTGAGAATAAGTTGATTGATGTTTGACAAATTTATTTTTAGAAGTGATATAAATACAAATAACAACATTAAAGTGTTTGGTAAACATTGATATATGAGTGTTGTGAGTTTAAGTAATGACCAAAAGGGGTATGAAACTAAAAGATAATAATCATTTACTCACTTATTTTATTTTCAGTACTAACAATTATTTTATTTATTAGTATTAAAACCATTTCCATCCAATATTTATATAAATTGTGTAGACAGAGTTAATATTCACACTGTATGAAAAGAAACTAAAGTTCATGTAAAAACAAGTTCGACACATAAATCACAAGTATTGACGGTTGACAACTTGAGAATAATCAGCCTATAAAGTATGCTTTAGATCACCGTTGTTTCCCAAAACCTTTGTATTTAAACCTTTGTGATTGATGATTCAGAGGTTGGTAAGATACTTGAGGACATCATTCAGTATATGTCTTTGATTTCTACCTGTACATTGAGTTTTGTGTATCGTGAAGCAAATTCATTAACTCACAAACTCGTTGCTCATAGTTTATTTTCGATGAGTAGTAAGATTTGGTATGGGAATGGCCCTGTTACGACCCGAATCGGAATTTGAAATGGTAATCGGCTTAATCCGTGAGTTTTGTGAGTAATTGAGATTTATCGTAATTAATTGAATTGGCGGTTTGATTCACGACTTAATTACCGGGCGAGAATCTGAGTTGAGTCTCTTCACGAGAATTATAGTATGCATGATTTCGAGTTCGTAGGCAGTTTCGGATAATTGTTTCGATAACCGAGGAATATGTTATGAATATTTGAAATCGTGTAATTTCGTCGTGTTTATCCATTTGAGTTTGAGTTATCCGAAACGTGGATGCGATTCGATTTGAACCGTCGATCGTATCGAGCCGCGAGTATAAATATCAGAATAGTCGAAAAATTGTCGGAAATCACTATTTGGGAAGTTTGACCGTCGTTTGACCCGTTGACTCGCATTGACCGAGTTCAAACCGGACCACCGTTTGACCACCGATCGACTTTCCGTTTCCGGCCACCTCCGGCCTTGATTTCGGTATGGTTAGCTTCCTCTCTCGATTTCCTATTGTTTTGCAATTGATTTGAGTTGAATTGGTTGAGATTTGGAGGAGAACGAACTCGGTAAAGTTCGTGGTGTTCGCCGGAATCGGGTGAGGTGCTCCGGCGACATTTGGGGTCGGGGGTGTGGGGGAAAAGGTTCCCCTCATCCTTGTGAAGCTTTTTGGTGAATGAATTTTGGTTTGGTTGAGGTTTGAAGCTCGTCGGAAAACTCACCGGAATCCATGGATTCCGTAGGTTTCGAGGCGATTTTCGGCCGGTGGGCTTGGAATTGGGTCTTGGTGTAGAAGAGAAAGTTGTTGGGCTTGAGGAGTACTTGTAATCTGGAAAATTTGGCTGGAATCCGTCACGGTTGACGTTGCGGCGGTCAACGGCGGAGGCGTTGACTTTTTTGAAATTTGACAAATTTTATATTGTTTTGCTTGATCATCGCCTTGAGGGTTTCGAGTTGATTTGGATTCCGGATTTTAAGTCGAGGGTTTATGTGGAGTATTTCGGGGTTTCGTTGATTATTTTGTATTCGAGCTATATGTTTCCGGAAATGGTTGGTTTCCGAGGTGTGATACAGAGTAATGAATTGTGATTTTGATCAGTTATATTTTGTGATTATTCAGGGGATCGAGATCGTACGTTGGGCGAGGGATCTTCCGCCGGATCTCGTGATTAGCGCGTTTGCGCGCAGTGCTATCTGTGAGTGGACTTTTATTTACATTGTCGTAGCGAGTTCTTAATTTCAGTATTTATTTCCAGTACAGTATTGAGATTATTTATATTTTTTGGAGGTATTGTTTTATATTTTATGGTGATGACATTTATTTAGCATCGATGCATTGGTTACTCGGCTGATCACCGGTAGTCCAGTTCCAGGGTAGAGAGATTCCCCTGATGTGCACACTAGGCTTGGGAGATTCGCCAAGTCTATCACCGTCGGGTTTGAGAGATTCGCCTGACACCTCCATTTATTCGAAGAACTCGCATTGCTTTTTTTTTTTATTGTATAAATGGTGAAAGGCATATGATTATTTTCGTCCACTCACTTTAACGATTTTATTTGTCTTTCCCCTGGACTTTTTGGTTTTCGTGCCCAGTTTGAAGTTCGGATTCTGGTGTCACACGTCGCTGTCGGAGGCTTAGTGTTCGAGCTACCTTTCTTTTCCAGTAGGTTTCTAGTTTAGCATACTGTTGTATATTTATGTATATATACACTAGAGGTCGCTCTGATTACTCTAATGTTATACTTTCATATGATTTTTCCCCGGATTCTGTAAAGTACAATTTTGCTTATTACTTTACATTATTGTTATGATATTGAGAAATCCGGATGGGATTGGTGTCCACGGTTTGGCTTTTGTAGCATAGGATGAAGTGTGTTTTTCGGGTGCAGGTTAATGGTAATTCCACGTTATAGTAAAACTCTTCCGAAATTTCTATGATTTTTACAAGTTCGTGTTTTCAGAAGGGGTTTGATTCCGGTTTAGGAAACTAAATCGGGGTTGGGTCATTTCAGCCCCCCAAGCACTTGAGGCTATTTTAGCTGAAAGTTGTACGACTTGATTTCTTTGAAATGGAATACCTCATGTCTTACTCTAAAAAAAATTCTATACGGTCCATCATTAAGGGATACAAACCCGATTTCTATTTATGTTAAGGCAGGGCATTATAGGTAAAATCTCAGTTTTGGAGAACCACAGCTTATGGAAGCTGCTATATAGCAACTTCTATAATCTCCATTGGACAATGTGAGCTTTTAGCATAAGCTGGACAATTCATGGTTTACTAAACACTTCATTGTGCCTAGCTTTTGAAAAAAGCTCATAAGCTGATTCCAACATCTATGCCAAACTGGCCCTAAGTTTAGGGTTTTCAGGCTGCTTGTTTACTTTAGACTTGTTGTTTCCCACTAAGTGGGATATATAAAATGTAATTTGTCAAAACGGATCGATTAGAACCTTTTCATTTCATAAAATATCTAACCTACCTTGCCACTAAGCCATTTGGTTTGATGAAATAGCTAGTCAGATCTCCATCTTTTCTTTCTTTCTGAAATCTGGTTAATAAGTTAACAAGGTGAATATCCTCACAAGACCAAACGCCAAAATTTCGTATGCTGTTCTAAACTTATGCTATTTCTCTACGAATAGTCGATATCTCCACAAGAATCTTTAGCTGTCGCAAATGGCCACCAACAGAATAAATTTTAGAGTTGACATATAAAAACAGCCTTGTCAGAATATATAGTCTTGTATTATTATTATGTTTTTGAAGGGAAAATATAGTCTTGTATTATTTGTTTTACTTTTACCTTATGATCGATGATTGATCTATTTTGCTGTTCAATTCCATAGTAAAACCGTGTAATATCAGAGGGGTGCCAGTATCAGATTTGTGATTCCTTTAAAGGTGAAAGTGAGACGCAATGAACTCCACAAGACTTTTATTCGTGCAATGCCTCCTTTAATTACATCACAGATGATGCCTAGAATGACAAAATCAACAAAATAATTCGTCTGTTGGAATCACTAAAGACCATATGAGAATTATATTTGTAAAAATATAATTCGTCTGTTGGAATCATAGATGATGCCTAGAATGACAAAATCAACAAAATAATTCGTCTGTTGGAATCGCTCATCTTATAAAGACCATATGAGAATTATATTTGTAAAAATCAAGTCCAGTTGGATATCGTTTAGCCAACTAATTATCATATTCATATTTTGCGCCAACATGGCCAAACTGTAAGTCTTTTTAAACAATGTAATAGATGGAAAGTTCCCAAGTTGACCTTGTTCACCATGAACCAATGTATACTAAATTTTGAAAAACTACAACAATCATCCACGTCCGATGAGATTGAGGCCGGTTCACTTTGCACTTGTTTAACACAAGTCATACTTGTGATAAAATAGATAATCAAACAATCTCCGATTGTATTGAATGTAAGCATGATGATTTGCTAGGACCGAGTACATACCAATCAAACTATTTTTAAGTTTGATACACTTTTTTTTTCCAATGAGAGAAGGAGTTCGCTTTCAGTGTAATATAACGCAAATATGCAAGACACATGTCATCATCTCAACCATTATGGGTTTTGATAAACAGTGCAAGAAAACAAATATATATGCAATAGATCATCTCATAAATTTTAATTTATGAGAGGTAGGATGACTAGAATTTTATTTTATTAATTACTACCTAACGGATGAACTATATCATTAAACAAACAAAAACAAATCGTTAGTTTTTGTTACCTTCTTATCTTGTGGATTAGACTTGGATATTTTTTCTAACTTACTCCCTTCTTTCAAACTTAAACTCCTTTACTAACCAATGGTTTTATAACTGGAAAATTTGAGAAACTAATCAACATACACTACCCTCCAGCGACCTTTGTTTGTTTTTACAAAGTGGGGCGCCGAGCAATGATGCGACCTTACAAAAGGACCAGGGTTGAAAGAGGTAACGATTGCCTTCTATTTGATTGCTTACATATCACCATTGATGTAGATTGTTGACAAACATCAATGATGACTATGATCATGAATGGGGTGTTAAAGACAATCTGTGATTTTGGAGGATTATTAGTGATCGTCATAAGAGGAATAAGAAAAGCGCAACTTCTAATGGATATCATCAACATTTGGGTTTATGTTTTTTTTCTTTCCAAACAACAAACTTTGGATTTATTTGGTTGTATGTGTTACTTGTCCTAGTTTCCTGTTTCATTTCTCGTCTCTCCAATCCATTCCGGCATATGCCGATCTTGACCAAGGCAACACCACGTTAATAATTTCTCGTTGTATTCATTAAAGCAATAAAATAGTTACAATTCCCGAAGGAAACTTTGAATTTAAGGGTCTAATTATGTCGAGTTCTATTCATCATATCTATATATAACCTGCAAGCTAACTAGTAGTGACTGATAATCGATCTGTACGTCTGAAAAATGATTAGAATTCAAAACTAGCAACGCATATACATGGAGGAAAGTAGAAACTGTCATCTACTTCTCGGGTAAACAGGATCATGGCAAAAGTTAAACCACAATGAACAACGGTTAATGTACAACATGCCATTGTTGGAACTATACAGGATTACATACTAAATTTGCCAGTTAAGTTAGGGTTAAAGAGACAAAACTTTTTAGAATATAAAAGAATGCAAACTAGCTAGCTAGGGATGGGAAAAATGAACTTTCAAATGTAGTTCAGGGAAAAAGCAGCACACCTATTTGCCCCACTCACTTGGAATGCAACAAATTCAAAGGCATGGATATTGTTTTAGGATCCCTTGTATATTTAACTTTAAGATCGAGAGAGATAGAATATGGTAGTTAAAATTGATAGTCAAAGAAGAAAAAAGAACAAGTAGGGAAAGGGCCGGTGGAGAGTGATACACGATGCATTTATGTTCCATGCATGTGTTGAGAAAAGCTGCAAGGATTATGAGGGCTATCTTTGCTTACTTTCCTTGTATGGAGAAGCTGATGAAGGATGGAAAAAGGAAAGAGGGCAAAGGAAGAGGAACTCGTATATTTAAAAATGGAATTGAAGCAAGAAGCTTTATCGTGTAGAGTGTTGGAAGCAACAAGCTAGTGTGGGAATCCTGGTGTCAGAGAAAATATATATTTGCCACAACCTCTTTTATACTAGCTAGCCAAAGCTAATTAGGAGTAGTGCATTGCCTTTGCCCTCTTGGTGTTTGTATGTATCTAAATGCAAGTGTTGTAATCCAAGTCCAAGTCTCTCTCACTCCCTCAAATATACTTAACCAAGATTCTACTTCCAAACGCAAACCACCATGAATAACTATACCAAGTAAAAGATTAGTAGCACTGTACCGCTGGAGTTAGGACTTGACTAAGTAAGAAGAGAAATGGCTCTCTGCTTCAATTCTATACGAAGGGTGCCTCGAACTGTACGCTAAGAAACACATTCACGCACACGCAGCAGCTATTGCTGTGTACGTTGTGGTTTAGTATAAAGGGGTCGATCATCATGCATGCCCAGAGCGCGCCTTCTCTTTCTGCACAGTGTGTCATGTGCTGCGCAGAAAACACAGTTTGTATAATTTGAAAACGTAATCGAAGCTGACGAAACCCTGAATCGAATAAAGAAAGGTTTTCTTACTTTCTTTTGTTTGTGAGTGGTTCTCGAATTGAACACAAGCAAACACGCATGTTGAATGAACTTGTTGTTATATAGTGTGTACGTACGTTATTCGTTTGTACGTACTCAGCCTAGCTCGATCATGATCCCAGTCTCCTATAATGCAAACTCTTTATGGCTTGGATTTCTCCCCTTTTAAGAACTTCTAATATTCCATTTCCGCCGCGCTAGCTTAGCTTCCTCTTAATCAGCACGCTTCTGCTACCTCAAAACCCTAATTCTCTCGGCCCCCTCTATATTTTATACATATATATTTTAATAATAATATCAAAGAACTAAATATTTTTGTAGGGCAAAATTACGAATAGTCGAATACCTAAATGGACTCGGGTACAAAAAAGCCTACACAAGACATCAATAGATGTGAGAAGAACGTTGTAATGGAAAAACCGCAAACAAAATCATGTGCCGGCCTAGCCTGCAGATTCTTCTTTGGTTCTCCTCCTCTTTGCATGCACGGCTGGTTCTCAATTAAGCTTATACCGGCCGGAGTACGTGGCCAGTCTCATCCTTGATCATGATAAGACTAGTAGAGTCTCATCTGTTTGAAAAGTTGGATCGATGGAAAAGCTGCAAGAAAAGACGTGGAGAGACCAAAATCGAACCAAAATCTGTTTGTTTTAGTCGATACTCAATTTTTCGAGCAACCAAATGGTCCAAATGAAGTAAATTTTTTTATATATATATATTTTTTATTTTAAAGCGATTAACCATTGTTACAAGTTACAACCAATATTAGCTAGGTCAAAGTACATACGGTGAGGGCGCGCAGATGTCTACAGCAATACGACGTCCTAAACAGGTCACAGAATTTGCGAATGAAATTTAAAGACTTGAAAGCGATGCCTCTGTTGGCCGAAAACTGACCCGAGCAATAACGAGTCAGAAACTGCCCGAGGCCAACTCATCCGTCACGTCTTCATCTCTTAGAACTCTTTAGTCTGGATCACTAGAATATGACGACTCTGCAAGACTGCAAGTATAATATAGTTTTGGGCCCTGCATATTTGTGACAGCTTCTCTCTTAGATTTAAACATTGATTCAAAAGCGCATAACTTGTAATACATGACACTAATTCATGTACACATTTATAACCAAGCATAGAACACATATACAAATTGGTAAACTACAAACATGTTTGTTGCGCAACAGTGGCAAATGAATAGAGCATTAATAGCAACACTAAAGCCAAAAGATCAACTAAGTTCTATTCACCTTAGATCACCAAGAAGTAAGCTAACAACAAACAAGAACATGCACAGTAAGTGGATAACTAACAACATTTCCAGATTAAGTAAGTGATAGGTGGACAAAGTCACATTGTACATGGTATGAAAAGCAAATAATAATCTCACGTGAATTGGCAGCCACGACAACAAAGTGTAAGAATTTATATAGACATTAGAGCATCCGCACCGGTGTGAGGAATCAGAGGAATTCCTTTGATTTTTGACGGGTCCCGCAGGAAATAGGACATCTTCGCCGATTTGGACGTACAATGAGGAGCGACGACCGATCGACGACTGCGAGAAATTTCTTGATGGCGTCCTGAAATCGAAAGCCGGAGAAGAAGAATCCTTTGGCAGAGCCCACGCACGTGGGTGGCGTCAGGGCGCGTATCTTTATTTATTTATTTTCGGCACGTGTATTACTGTAATTTTTTTAACTGTCCATTTATGGACCAATGACAGCCTGCCACGTGGCCAAGCTGTCTCCCAACTCGTCCCCAACGGCTCTGTGATCCTAGGTCGTCCATTTTGCATCCAAATTTTGATCAGACGGCCAATGCAAGATTCATATACAATGACTATGTCTTGCTAATAACTCAAATATTTTCATAAAATACCAAAAAAAATTAATTAAAAAATTGCCAATAACCCCCTTTAATTTTCCTACAACTCTTACCAAAAAATAAAAATAAATATTTTTTTAAGTAATGAATAGTAATAGGAATTCTTATTTGTTGTACTGCTGCACAAAAATCATGAATAGAACATCCTATTCGATGAATAGTGACAGAAATTCCTCAAATAGAAATTCCTACGTCAAGAGAAAGTTCTAAACTAGTGCGGATGCTCTTACACACGATTACGTTCATTAACAACATATTAGTTTTATAATTGATGTTTAATTAATTGATAAACAAAGATATTCCCTACTACATTAATCCATAAGGGAATATGATTTTCCTAGTGCAAATAAGAGTTCTACATGAACTTTCTATATTCATTATTTATTAGTTGTATTATGATCAAGAAATTTTATGGGGGTATTAATTCTATACACAATATATAAAGACATAAGGTCCATGCTTTAACTATCATTTCATTGTGAAAGTCATTCTTAATTCTGACCCATAGAAGAGTCTCACTATTAAGGATAGTACGTATAGAGAAAAAGATCTTTTCCATTGTGACTTCGTCTACAAACATGAGTATTTGTAAGTTCTCTCATTCCTTGATCAATCTATTTATATTATTTGTGTTTTTATATTAATTAATATTTTATAATTTCATATTCATAAACTTAATTTACATTTAATTTAGTGCATGACCTTAATATTAATTTTACAGCAAGACCATCAGTGGTAAAGCCTTCGCAGCTAACTAAAATCAAAGACTTCAAATTGAGAAAGGACATGGAAAGCAGGTCAAGGCTTTCATCACAGACCACCATCCTCTTGAGCCAGAGCTCCTCCAAGCCAACACGTAAAAGATTTGGTGCAAGACGAGACAAGGCTGAGGCCGAGTGGAGGAGAGAGGGTGAAAGGGCGGCAGTGGGAGTGGAGGAGGTGAGGCTTGGTGGTGAGGCGAGCCCGGGTGGAGCATTCTCCCATGTACTTTGACCAGAACAAATGTGGAGGTAGAGCTCGTGCTAGGCCAAAATCGAGGCGAGCCAGGCACGAACTGAGGATGGGCGACGACTGAGGTTGAGGTGTGGCGGTAGGCAAAGAGAGAGATTGGGATTGAGAGATAGAAAATGGGAAGGGATATGTAATAGAAAAACAGAAGATAAAGAAAAGTTGAGTAAGTGGGAATAATTCCTTACAATGTTATGGACCGTTGAGAATATTCAAAACTGTTTGTGGCTAGTGAGAAGTTTTTATTCCAGATTAAGGTGGATCGGAAAAATCCCTAACTGGAATTGTCCTACCTTCTTCTCACATGTGATGAAAGTTAATCTAATATTTCTGTTCAATCGTGTTTAATTTTTATTATTTTGAACCGACTTATTGAATTCTATACAATTGTTTTACAACTTTACACTAGTCTAATCAGATTAATGGATAATTGGACCATAATTACTCAAAGCTGCTGGTCAGAATGGAGCTCATGTTTAATTACTTTACGAATAGGGTTTTGTCATATAAGTCATTGCAATCTATTTGATAACAACCTTATCTCTTCAATTTCATCTTCTCCCTTCAATTCCACACCACAATTTTGTCTCACAGCCTCCGCAACGTACGCAATCGTTTCATTCTTTTCAGCTTTAGTTTTAGTTTTAGTTTTAGTTTAATCTTCACTAATTTTTTTCAGCTTGTAATTTAATGCAGTAGTAAGGTGCTCTATCACTAGCCATCGCTTATTATTCTTTTAACGATTCCAGTTTCAATTTTATTCTATACTTTCATATCACTTTTCTAATATCAAAAGTCTCTGTCTTTTGCACATTCTTTGTTGGCTTTTAACCAAAATTATCATTAAAAAGTAAGAACCTGTTTGGATGCTAAGAAAAAAAGTTGAAGTCTACGTTTATGGTAAGTCTTTGTCTAGAAATTAGAATGGCCTTCCTTGTTTGGTTGTGAAGAGAGAGAGAGAGAGAGAGACGGGGGGGAGGGGGGGTCCTGTGACTTGGGATTTTAGGTAAAATAAAGCACCAGTTTACTGTTGGAGATGCATTAGTTACAGTTCGTAAATGCTGATGAGGAAACAAAGAGCTTGAATTTCTAGGATGTGTGATAAGAATGTGATATACTGATACTGTGGCCTCTTATATATGTATGTGTGTTTCAAGATGTTTCATTGATCTTCTGTCCTTGCCACTACAAGAGACTAAGACGAGTTGCACGCCTAAAGCTGAGAAAAAATGTAATGTCTCACTTGTTTATTGTTATTTTCCGCTTGTTAACTAGTAATAATTACTAGATTTCGTTCATTGCGTGTTATTGAGGATCTGGAAACTGTGATTTGTGATTTATAAAGCGTTGTAGTTGCCGTCTTGAATGGCTTTCTTTTACTTTCATTATTTTTTTCTTTGTATGTGCAGCTGATGTGCAAGTTACATTTGGTCCGGGAGCTCCAACCTCAAGCTCTCTGAGGACATATGGGGTGCCCAAGCTGGAGAGTCGATCTAGGCAGCAGTGTAGGAAGGAAAGTATCTGACAATGGTCAACTTCTCTCATCCTCGCCTGTGGCGTGGCTATCGGTGGAGCTGGAACCAATGCGTCTATGGATATTGATGTTCAGGATGAATCAATTTCGAGTGTTTGTGATGGATATAGAGAGATTTGGGTAAGATGAATGATGTGACCAAGCTTCTCTCTTCTTCTCTTGCTCTATGTTGTTAGATTAGATTTTGCAAGTATGTTGCAAGTATCAAGCTAGTTGACAATCACACAAATAATAGATCACTTAACACAACTTGTGGTGTTTCACTATTGCTGAGAGCAAGAATAATAATAAAGATGCAATGTTAGATCAGCTTTACAAATTTGGTCTCATTTCTACGAAAGCATAAACTTAACCTTATATACATTACCAGAAATACATACTTAGACGACGAAAAACTAGTTTGTCCCCCAACATTTCATCGTCTAAGTCCAACCTAGACGACCCTTAGACAACGAAATATGATATTCGTCGTCTAAGAGATAACTTAGACGAATTCGTAGTTTAAGTTTAGATTTTAGATGATGAACATAAGTCATCGGCTAAGTTTAACATCTTAGACGACGAAAATATTATCCGTCGTCTAAAAGTTCAACTTGGACGACGAATTATGTATTTCGTCGTCTAGAAGCTAACCTACACTACAACATTTGGAGACATTGCCGGCGACTTTTAAGTCGCCGGCAATGTCTTTAGACATTACCGGCGATTTTCGCCGGAAAATCGCCGGTAATGTCTTTTTTTTTTTTTTTTTTTAACATTACCGGCGATTTTTGTCGCCGGTAATGTCCGTCGCCGGCAATCCCTCGATGGTAATGTAAAAAAAAAAAAAAAAAAAGACATTACCGGCGACTTTATTTATGTCGCCGGTAATGTCTTTTTTTTTTTTTTTTTTTTTTACATTACCGGCGACATGAATTTATGTCGCCGGCAATGTCTTTAGCTTCGAGACATTACCGGCGACATAAATTCATGTCGCCGGCAATGTAAAAAAAAAAAAAAAAAAAATTACATTACCGGCGACTTAAGTCGCCGGTAATGTCCAAAAATCGCCGGCCTTGTTTTTGGACATTACCGGCGACTTAAAAGTCGCCGGCAATGTGTAAAAATGTTGTAGTGCTAGATGATGAAACTATATTCGCCGTCCAAGTACAAACTTAGACGATGCATTATTTCGTCGTCTAAGAAAACTCAATTATTTAGATCATATTTCATTTCCAGATCGAGCATTTCATCTCTATCTCATCTCTCAACTTCTCTCAACACCCACCTCCGGCCACAATTTCAATTTAATCAATTTTTTAACTCCCGAAATTCTAGTTTACCCACTTATCTCCTTATCGGTGAAGGTATTAACTCGTTTCTCTCGATTAGTTTTCTTGAATTTAATTACATACGTAATAACATATGGTGATGGAGTTCTCCAGTGAAATATTCTGGCGAATATATAGTTTTCGGCGACCTTGTTTGCATGTATATTGCATTAATTAATTGTTTAATTGTTAAGCTAATTGTGTACTTTTATTAATTAATAAAGATATGATTAAATATATGTGTTAGATTAATTAGTTAAAAAATTATATAATATATATATATGTAAATGTATATTAACTTAATAATATAATATATTAGCTTAACATAATTGTGTTATGTCATTTAATAATATAGTATATTAGATTAGATTAGATTAATTGGTTAAAAAAATTATATAATACGAAATTAACTTAAGCAGAAATATGAACAGGAGTTGGATACATTTGGTGAATAGAAGTGATGAGAGGTATATGGACGGAATCAGAGAGTTTATGTTGATTGCGATACAACATGGTCAAGGAAAGAAACGTTACAGGTGTCCGTGAAAAAATGTTTTAACCATCAGTTTGTGGAGATTAATGTTATGTCTCAACAATTGTATGACCACGGTATCATGTGGAGTTATACTACATGGAATGAGCATGGTGAAGTAGTAAACTTTAGTACATGGTACAGTTACCGAGTGACTCATTCAATGGTAGTGGCACCCATTCTTGGAACCCCACTGTGAATTTGGTTTATGATGCTTTTTCAGAATTTAGTCATGGTATACACCAACAAAAAGATGAAGATTATGATACTCCTCATTATGACACAGTGCCTACAGCCTTGGTCACTGACACTACTGAGATGGATAAGTACAATAGGATGCTACTTGAAACCTAAATCTCTGTATACCCTGGATGTCTAGAGAATGTGTTGCGATATGTAATGGAGGAAATTCAGATAAAAGTGAAGAAAAAAATTTCAGACAGTGCTTTTCATGAGATAGAGAAGCATATATGTAGATTGCTTCCTTATCATCACAAACTTCTTGAAACCCATTATAAGGTTAGAAAGATCGTGAGCAGCTTGGTCCTAAAATACAAGAAAATTCACGTGTGCATAAATGATTATGTGATGTTTTACAAAGAGTATGCACATTTGGACTACTTTCCCGTATGCAACTAGTGCAGATATTTGCAACAGGAGAATATGAGGAGTTCGAAAAAGCAAATTCTTATGAAAGTGTTTCGCTATTTTCCGTTGATTCCTAAACTACAGTGTTTGTACATGTCTCTATACACAGCAGAGGTAATGAGATGGTACGTGGAATAGAGAATAGATGACGATGTACTCAGACACGTGCTAGAGGGGGAGACTTTAAAAGATTTTGACAGGGAATTTTCAGACTTTGCACCAGAGGTTCAAAATGTTAGACTCAGATTTTCTCCAAACGGATTCAACCCTTGGGGTAATAATAACGCTTCCATTAACAATTGGCCTGTTATTGTCTTGTCGTACAATATGTCTCCAAGGATGTGTATGAACAAATAATATAATTTCTTTATTCTGCTAATTCCAGGTTATAAATCTCTTGGAAAGTATTTAAATGTGTACCATAGACCATTGATTGATAAGCTGAAACTGTTTTGGGAAAATGGAGTCCCAACTTATGACAAGTTCACTGACACAATATTCAGGATGAGAGCAGCAGTAATGTGGATCATTAGTGATTTTCCTGCGTATGAGATGTTGACATCATGCACAACCAAATGATACAATGCTTATCATGTGTGCTTGGACGATGTCAACTTTAGTTGGCATGGGGGGAATGTGTGTTACATGGGTCACCATTGATATGACCAAAACATGCATCAAATAAACACTTAACACATAATTCAACCATATGCAATTTAAAACCCTATAGATGTAGTATTTTAAGCAAGTAGGGATCGTTCTAACCGGGGATTGAAGGGTGCATGCAATTCTTGTGTAGTAAAAAGGGGGGTATAAAAGAGTTGTTTAATTACCTAAGTTTTCTATCTAATTACTACCTAAAACATCGAGACATATAGCAAGAAATCCTAAGAATTTAATATGCATTGACTCATAGACAAGCAAACACATAAAAAGAATTCAAAAACCCTTACCATATTTTCGACAAAAAAATAAACCTAAATTAATTATTTACATGTGATCATCCCATCCTACCCACATGCATATTATACGACTCTAATTCTCCCGTCATCTTCGAAATCTACAAACCCTAATTCCAATTACATGTTATGGTTTTCTTTATCTTTTAATTAAAGTGCAATGAACAGCATATAAATACCTTAACTAAATCATCAATATGATTAAAGGTAGGGACTAACATGCGATGAACAGCATACAAACATCCTAGCGATCCTAACCTCTACCCATACCGAAGCGTTATGCCCAACACATAACACATAGGAGAAACTAAGACTCATAAACACATGGAATACGTATGGAATTCATAAAGTGTATAAAACCAAAATAAGCATTCATTCACCGGGTTTTTACACAAAAGAATACAAAGACAAAGGAGACTACGGAGTAAAGAGTTCATGTTTACACTTTTAGTTCCATGAACAGCACTGCAAACTTCGAGAGCAAGATGACCCTTTGATGGAGTTGGTATCGGTTTGAGGAGGTGGTGATGGTGTAGTCAGCCTTGGCTTTGGGGATCTTTGTGGTGGAGAGTGTTTGAGTATTTTGGCAGCGTGAGAGCGTAAGATAGGTGATGATCCCTTTTGAGGCTGAGCCTCTTGTATTTATAGGCTTACAAGAATCATTCTCCTCCTAGAATAAGGTTTTCCTTCTATTTTCGAGCAGATCTGGCAGTCTGTAAAGATTTGCACTTTCCCGGAGTTGTAGATCTTAAAAAATTATGATTTTGGTGTCGTTGGAAAGAAGACTCAAATATATTTCCAACCATAGGTTAATCGCATCTTAACTCCTCCTGGTTCGTTCCTAGTTGTTGTTCGAAGTTGGCCTATCTGCACAGGCAGATTCTGCTTTCCTTATTCTTCATGATTTCCTTATTCTTTTGACTTTGGGAATCCTTTTCCTACCAAATCTTGATCTCCACGAAATTGGATGATTGGATCTTCATATTTGGGCTATCTAAATGGTCTTCTAATTAATTGGACCCATTTTCATTTGTTCTTCTTCAAGATCCTTCCGGAAGCTTTCAAATCCTAGTCAACATAGGAAAGGTTTTCCTAGTCAACCAATGATTTCTTTTTCTCCTCAATTTTTCTCCTTTCTTCCTTGGAATTTCGAACCAATTTCTTGTCTCCATTATTTTGCAGTGTTTTGCATGCTTGTAGACTCTTTTACTCCGTCTCTTTTGGTCAACACCTGAATTTAACAAAATAAGTTAAAACTAATAAAACTAAGCAATTATCAAAGTAAAAATGTAGAGAAAATACATTAATTAATATGCATAAAATGCGTAGATCAACCATAGATGGCTTCTTCATGATCACCAGTGGCGACATGATAAGGATAATTTCGACGGGACAATAGAGAATAACTCTAAACTCCGATAATGGTCTGACGAAGATATTTTTGAGAGGTTAAATATGTTCAATTTTGGTGTGTTGACCAATGACGACGATGTGAAGAAACGCAAACAATCTTAGGTATTGGCATCACATGAGTATTTTATTTGAACTGCCTTACTGGTTGAAGTTGAAACTCAGGAACAACCTAGATGTCATGCACATAGAAAACAATGTGTGCGGCAACATGGTGAGAACAATTCTCGGTATTAAGTTGAAGACTAAGGATACTTTTAAAGCGCGTAAAGATCTAGAATCTATGAATTTACATTGTCCCTTGTGGTTAAAGAGTGATAGAAGAGATGTGTATAACAAGATGTCAGATGCACCTTAGACAGTGAAGCCGACACTGAGGGATTCTGTATTCAACTGGTTTAAAAATGTTCGTTATCCGTCTAATTATGTAGCGAATATATTTTGATGTATCACCATTAAGCAACATAAGCTCATTGGTCTTTTGACTCATGACTGTCACGTTATGCTGCAACGTCTGATTCTAGTGGAAATTTGCCTTGTAACGTCGTCAAACTAATAGTAGCATTGTGTAGATAGTGACATATTTTATGCGATAGAGAGTTAATTGATTAAATGATCCAACCCCGATTTAGTTTCCTAAATTAGAATCAAACCCCTTCTGAAAACAGGAACTTGCAAAAACCACAAAAATTTCGGCAGAGTTACGCTATAACGTGGAATTGACATTAACCTGCACCCGAAAACACGCTTCATCCTATGCCACAAAGCCAAACCGTGGGAACCAATCCCATCCAGATTTCTCAATATCATAACAATAAAGTAAAACAGTAATCAAAATTGTACTTTACAGAAAATCCGGGGAAAATCACATGAAAACATATCAGTAGAATATCAGAGCGACCTCTAGTGTATATATACAAAATATACAACAGTAGGAAAAACAAGAAACCTACTGGAAAAGAAAGGTAGCTCGAACGCTAAGCCTCCAACCGCGACGTGAGACACCAGAATCAGAACTACAAACTTGGCACAGAAACCGAAAAGCCCAGGGGAAAGGAAAATAAAATCGTTAGAGTGAGTGGACGAAAATAATCATATGCCTTTCACCATTTACATATATCATAAAACAATGCAAAGCGAGTTCGGAAAATATATGGAGGTGCCAGGCGAATCTCTCAAACCCGACGGTCAGGCGAATCTCTCAAACCCGATGGTGATAGGTTAGGCGAATCTCTCAAGCCTAGCGGCACATCAGGGGAATCTCTCAACCCTGCCAGGGGAATCTCAACCCTGAATCTGACTACCGGTGATCAGCCGAGTAGCCAATGCATCGATGCTAAATAAACTCCATCACCATATAAAATATAAAACAATACCTCCAAAAGCAATAAATAATCTCAACATCGTATATAAATAAATACGGAAATCACGAACTCGCTACGATAGTGAAAATAGAAAAGTCCACTCACAGGTGAGCACAGTGTGCACTCGCGCTAATCACGATATCCGGCGAAAGATCCCTCGCCCAACGTACGATCTCGATCCCCTAAATAATCACAAAATATAATTGATCAAAATCACAATTCATCACGCTGTACCACACCGGAAACCAACCATTTCCGGAAACATATAACTCGGTACAAAATAATAGACAAAATTTCCAAAACTCTCCGCATAAACCCTCGACGTAAAATCCGGCACCCAAATCATTTCGAAAACATCACGACTGCGTTCGGAGCGCGAAAACAAGTCAGAAACACACAAAAATCTCAAAAATTCGGACCTCGCCGGACCACCGCCTGCGGCGGCGACCAAATCCAACCAAATTTTCCAGAAATGTTCCTCCCAACAAGCCCTACAACTTCTCTCAAAGGACCAATATCAACCCACCACCACAGTGGCCGGAAAAAGCCTCGAAAGTCACAGAATCCATTGATTCCGGTGACTTTCCGGCGAGCTCCAAAACCGCATCCATCCCAAAATTCATTCCACCCAAAGCAACTAGAGGTTGAGGGGAACCTTTCTCCCCAAACACTCGACCTCAAAAGTGGCCGGTGCCGGCCACCTAAATCCGGCAAAAATCCCGTTTTTCCTCGAGTTCGTTCTCCCACCAAACATCATCAATTCAAGCAAATCAAGAGAGGAAGCTATTCATACCAGTTTCAAGGCCAGAAGTGGCCAGAATCGTGAAACCCGACGGCGACAGCACATTACCTGCTGTGGAGCTCCGGTCAACCCAAAAGTCAACGATCAACTCACGGTCAACGCCGGTCAAACTTCCCGAACAGTGTTTTAGACAAATTTTCTACTATTTCTGATATTTATACTCGCGGTTCGACACGATCGACGGTCCAAAATGGATCACATCCACATTTCGGATAACTCAAATACAAACGGATAAACACAACGAAATTATGCGATTTTAAATATTCATAATATATTTTTCGATCGTCGAAATAATTATCCGAAACCGCCCACGAACTCGAAATCACGCGTACAACAACTCTCAAGAAGAGACTCAACTCAAATTCTCGCCCGATAATTAAGTCGTGATTTAAACCAGCAATTCAATCAATTTACGGAAAACTGCGATTACGCGTAAACTCGTGGATTAAGCCAATTACTGTACTGATTCTGGTTTGGGTCGTCACAGTTGAAGAAATCAGATGTGGTCGAACTACAATACGAAATTGTCCACATCCTTTGCAAATTAGAGAGGATTTTTTTCTTGCTTTCTTTTACATCATGATTCACCTTATGATCAACCTTCCCGAATAAGTGTTGCTTTCTGGTCCAGTCCATTACACTTGGATGTATTCTCAGGAAATTTATAATCAATTATAATGATTTTTCATCCTGTATATATATATTTTTGTGTTTCTACTATTCGTCAAATAATTAATTGTATCATTTTGCAGACAACTCGGATAGTATAAAGGATTCGTGAAAAATAAATTTTCCCAGATGGCTGCATAGCAGAAATATACCTAATGCATGAGTGTGTTATATACTATAGCAAGTACCTCAAGGATCTAGTCCATACCACTGCATCCAATCCATATTCCCGCAACAATCTTTCAGTCGTCACAGATGTTTTACGACCGTTTAAAGGGGTATTAAATGAAAGATCAACTCAAGAAGAACTTATTGAAGTGCTTTGGATAGTGTTGCGAGACTGTAATGAGATTGACCCGTACATGGAAGCTTACAAGGGGAAAATTCAGACAGGCAAACTGGACAAGAGTCATAACTGGGTTGAAGAAATGCTTAAGAAGAAGTTCCTTGATTATTTTCATCCAATATGTATATTTAAACCATATAGGTTTGTGATTTCATTAATTATTTTGAAATTGAGAAATACGGATAGGAATAGGTGTCCACGGTAAATTCGACCTTATTTGGTATTTGCTTATTTGAAGTGTTTTTTTTTAGTTTGTGCATGCAAGTTTTTTATTTCCTTTTTTTTTATGGGAAGCTATGCCAAATTTTTTGTAAAACTTAACTACACATTCATATATCTCCTTCACAATTTTGCAGATGATCGATCTAGAAAAATTCGGTAACCACAAGGGGTGATGGTCATGGAAAAAGCACTTATTGGCCCATAAGTCAGTCCAACATTATATTTGCACCGGATATTTTGTCAACGGTATAAAGTTTCATTCATTAGACCGAGATGAAGGAAGAAGAACACAAAACAGTGGGATTGCGGTTGGAGAAGGCGCTGATGTATATTACGAGATTCTTGTTTATGTCATTCAACTACTTTACGGGAATGATATCAATGTTTTTCTATTCAAGTGCAAATGGTTTAAGCATACGAAGGAAGATCTAGACCTTTTATCAGCCGATACAAACTCAAGCTGGTATGAGGATGAATCATTCGCTCTTGCCACCTTAGTTAGGCAAGTATTCTATCTGAATGATCCAAAAGTTGGTGAAGGTTGGAAAATAGTAAACAATATGTCTTACCTAGGAATATGGAGTGCCACAACACCTGAAAAGACGTTGACGACTGACATTGAAACGCATAATGACAATACGTATTAAGAGCCTAATACTTCTATCGTCCCCGACATAAGAGAACTGATTCGATATAACAAACACTTACCCATGTCTGATGGCACCACCAATCTTACTCAAGAAGAGATCAATGACCTAGAGAAAAATGCCTCTGAAGAGGAGCCGGAGGATGACGACGACGTCGTCGAATACGATTCAGACGATAGAGATTATGATGATGAGAATCATTCAGTTGAGAGTGAGGATGATGATTTAAATGATGATGATTATGATGATGAAAGTGATTGATATATAAATATATGTAATACTTAATAATAACTAACTAATAGACGGAGATATTTTGATCGAATTTTGAACTTAATTTGTACGCACGCACGCGCACGAATGTGAATATATATATATATATATATATGCATGCACGTGTATAATTATTCATTAATTAATTAAGACACACTAATTAAAAGAGGTTTATTTAGAGTGTTTGTAATACTTATTATGTCTTATAGGAATGATTTTAGAATAAACGAATGTAAGATGCTTTTCTGGTAAAGAGGACATCTTAGATGACAAAATAAATTAATTCTCGTCGTCTAAGTAGTATTACAAACCCTATACCCTAACCTCGACCCTAAACCCTGAAAGGGTTAGACGACGAAAGCTAAGTTCTACTTAGACAACAAAATTCAACATATTTCGTTGTCTAAGTAGAGTTTCACAATCTGACCTCTATGAGCTCGATCATGTGTATCATATTAGATTACAGATATATTCATTGATGGCATAGATTGAACATTTCTTGGATTATGGGTGTAGGCGGTTCAAAAATCGGAGTTACGAACATTCATATATCAACGTTTCTGTTTCATAAAAATTTCGGTTTTATAGTTGACTACACTGAACAAACCATTAACGAACTTTATATTGAATGAAAATTTGTCTACTTACATATTAAGTTGTGATGAATATATCTAACGGTTATTTTTTTCTAAATTCAATTTATTAATATGAATGTAGAGTAAATACAGACATATGAACACTTCAGTTATACAACATTAGTAGATGTATAACAAGTATTAACTCGTCAATCTAGTTTTTATGTCAAATTTCAATTAATTTATATCTAATTGATATATAATTTTTCGACGTAAGTGGAAATGCTCGTAACATCGAAAATAGTTTTATGATTAATATTATTTACGATCGTTTCTGTCTTTTAAACTTTTGTCGATATTCACAAAACTCTATCGATTGAATAACAAACTGTGCTGAATTAGCATCAATTTTTTTTATAAAATATTATATAAACATAATGATTACATCTGATGGTTGATTTCTTTGTATATTTTGGCAGATAGACAATTTTTTTTTCAAATATCTAAAAAAAATTAAATAAATTATCACTTAGACGACGAAATCATGTCATTTTGTTGTCTATCCCCAAATATTTGGCGGGATTTTTTTTGCTCCAAAATTTTGGAGAATTTTTTTAAAACGACTTAGACAACGAAATACCTAGAGTTCTTCGTCTAAGTCGACTTAGGTGACGAAATCCTATTTTTTGTCGTCTAAGTCGATCTTATAGATCGACTTAATCGAGCCCATGCTGTAATTTCCCATAAATCAATCCGACCGTAATTTCCTCTCCCTCGATCCTCTCTCTCGCTCTCCACTTTCTCTGGATCCTCTCTCTCAATCTCTCACCACCAAGTTAGGGTCCCGCGTCCGTCTCTCTCTCTCCCTCTCTCTCTCTCACCAGTAGCCTCGCCTCCGTCTATCTCCCTCGCACCGTCCCCGACACCAGGGTTCCCTCTCTCTCTCTCTCTCTATTGTATTAGATTATTGATAATGAATTAGGATTATAGATTTTAGATTGTTAGATTGAATAAATTTATAGACCCGAACATATATGGATTGTTGGATTGTGGATTGGTGGATTATTGATGAAGATTATGTTGAATTATTTGGAGTAAGGATTATGTATTGTTGTTAATGGAGATTATGTAGAATTATTGTTGTTGATTATGGAGAATATGTAGAATTGTGTTCTGATTATGTTGATTATATTCTGATTATGAAGTTTATGTATAATTGTTGTTGATGATCCTTTAATTATGTATTTTGTTGAATGAAAATTGATAAGGCATGAGTGAATTATGAGGAGCATGTAATGAGGCTTAAGTTGAATATATACTGGATTAGATGAATTTTTTTTGTTTTTTGGTATAGATGTGTTTTGATGAGTAAATGTTGTTAATTTCGATGTCGTAGAGCTTAATTAAGATGACTGGCGATAGGAAGATGCCCATTGCAAAAGAGAAGGTTGCCGAATTTCAATCTATTGAACGATAGTTGGGTTTGGGTCAAACCTCAGAGGAGACTGTTACTGCTCTTGTGGCTCCTCAGACGATACCGAATTCTCCAAATAAAATCGCTACATCCTATCTAGTCGAGCTAAAGATTTCCGCTTCGGAGGCGTCACAAGGTCCCCATGAATTCGTCGACGATTTTGTTAGCTATAGCACCCGACACAAAGTGAACAGGAGGGACCCCTCATCCCCTGCCCCCCAAATGCACTCGGAGACTTGTGAAAGGAGTTAAAGTCGAGAGGATAGTAAAGTCAATGGGTAAGAAGATCGGCCACTATGATCAATTGAAGAGATTACAACTTGAGTTTACGAATAAACTTTAACTACCCAAAATCCCAATACACATAATTCTATGTTCTTCTACAACTAGAGAATCTATTCTCTCAACTATCAAGATCACTCCACCACACTAAAGTTTTCTAGCTTTCAACTTGGAATTTATCTTAACAAACAATAAAAACAATAACTACTGATTTTGGTTTTCTCTATTTGGTTCGACAGAAACCAACTCTTTTCTCTCTCTATTACTCTTACACAATAATTTCAGCTGCCTCTATGTATATATATAGATGGATGATTTGTTAAGTAACTAACCTAGTTAAAACCAACACCAACACATCTTGATTTTCCAAATAAGACCAAAATTGAGTTTGGGTCAATTTGAATGAAGACCAAATCAACCAGCCATATCGACTAAATTACTTGTTACATTTCGATTGTACATTTGGGCTATAGTTATCCTTGATGCTGTGCTGGAATGATCAGTCCGCGTTCATTCTTTTCCAAATGGAAACCTAGTCTGGTTTATGTTTTAATGCTTTTCGACTAGAATTTGCTTAGAGGCTTAGTTTTGACGTCATAAATCAATAAGATGGCTCTTTTGCGATGTGTCTTTACTCTTTAGTACAGTTTGTGTATTTTGGTGTTGAAATCAAATCGGAAAAAGCAAAAATTTGAGCTTTGAAACAGATACCGGCCAAGGTGGCATCAAGTTGACTTTCAAAAAAGAAGAAGGTGGCAACAAGTCATCTTTAGTCATATAGACTATGGTAAATTGTTAATAAGTAAAGGCGTAAAGCACAAGCAAATGTGTTATGGAATCAAATTCTAGACCTATATGGCTAAACATACGAATGGTCAGTCGTGCATTCATACATGTGTTCGACTCTTTTTTCGATTAGTAAAGCACAAAAACGTTAAAGGCCGCAGCCTCTAGTCAGTCTAGTGCAACAAGCATTCTTAGACAAATCAAATGAGAGGAACTTAGCCAGGAAGTGGAAATGAGCGCACACAGAAAAGAAGAAGAATAATTCGACGGGATTTTTCCCATTAATCCCAAAATAAGAATTTTAATTCTTACTAGCTCAACACCAAAATGTTAATTCCCATTAATTTAGTATGACAAATATTCCCATTAATTTATAAATTACGATATTCCAATACTTTTTTATATCCTCACATTGACCATTAACTTGACTCTGACGACGTTAACAGTTGACTGACGACCAAATTCCTGTGACGGTGATTGGATTCCGATAACTTTGACTGTTGACTTTGATCATTGACCAACAAAGTCTCT
This sequence comes from Geum urbanum, assembly GCA_946800695.1. NCBI lineage: Eukaryota > Viridiplantae > Streptophyta > Magnoliopsida > Rosales > Rosaceae > Geum > Geum urbanum. Next base: position 31,911,078 of record OX327017.1, read on the forward strand.
ATATTATAGGTTCACTACCAGAAAAGCTCACTTAGCCGACACACCAATAGCGTCGGCTAAGTGAGCTTTTGTATTGGCTAAGTACTTCCTCAACAGTAAAAGCGTCGGCGTAGATCCTTCGGGTTACTCACATCGGGGAACTACTTAACGAACACAAAAGTAGCATGTTGTAGCTGTAGTATTTAATGCTAATTAAATAATTAGTATTTAATGAATTTTTTATTAAATTTTTGTATAATAAAATTTTGATTATTATAAAAATCATTAATATGTAAATAATTTAAATTATTTTGTTTCTAAATACAAAATTATTATATAATTAGTTAATAAATTAAATTAACCTAAACTAATGATATTGGTGTGTGGTGGTGGTGGTGATGGTGATGGTGATGCCGTGGTGGTGGGGGCATGGTGTGGTGGTGGTGGCAGCGGCGTGGTGTGGGGGAGGTGGCGCCGTGCTGGTGGTGGCACGTGGTGTTGTGGTGGCGGTGTGTGTGGTGGTGGTGGTGATGAAGAGAAGAAGGTTTGAGAGAAATTGTGCGTGTGAATGGTTTGAGAGATTGTGAAAAATGGTGGCTAAATTTGATTTTATAGGCATTCACTTAGGCAACGAAACCAACAATTTGCGTCGCCTAAGTGTTTTGATTTTTTGCCGAAAAAATTTGGCGCAAAAAAGAACCCCAAAAAATTTCGACTTAGACGACGAAAATGGTAAATTCCGTCACCCAAGTCATTTCAATTTTTTAAAAACCGCCAAATTTTGGACTTAGACGACGCAACCAAGACCTTTGCGTCTTTTAAGTGTATAAATTAAAATTTTTTTATAAAAATATCTGAAAAATTAATATTGGAAAAAAAATTAAAATTACACTTGGACGACGCAAATGACTTTTTCCGTCGCCTAAGTTTATTTATTTTGTTATAAATTTCTGAAAATTAGTTTTGGAAAATTAATTTTGGGAAAAAAATAAAAATTATACTTGGACGAGCAAATGACAGTTTCCGTTGTTTAAGTTTATTTATTTTGTTATAAATATCTGAAAATTAGTTTTCCGTTGTTGCTTAAAAATTATCAAAAATCAACCGTCAGATGTAACCATTACATTTATACAATATTGTAGGAAAAACATTCAACCCAATTCGAATTAGTTAGTATTCGATCGAATGAATTTAGTGATTATTGAAAAATAGTTAAAAGACGGAAACGATTGTAAAAAATAAACCGTAAACCCGTTTCCGAAGTTACGGGTGTTTAAATTTTCGTAAATACTTCATTTAACAACTAGATAGAAATTAATTAAAATTTAACATTAAAATTTAATTTAAGTCAACCAACTTGTTATATATCTACTAATGTTGTATAACTTAAGAGTTTGTATCTCAGTGTTCACTCCACATCAATATTAAAGAAATTCAATTTGAACAAAATAACCATTGGATATATTCATCATAACATATTATGTAAGTAGATGAATTTTCAGTAAATACGAAGTTTGTTAAGGGTTTGATCGGCATTGTCAACCATAAAACCAAAATTTCAATAAAATGGAAACATTGATATACGAATCTTTGTAACTATGATTTTTGAACCGTCGACTCTCATAGTCCAAGAATTATTTGCTCTATTCCCTCGATAAAAAAATATGCATTTTAAGATGATACACATGGTCGTGCTCTTATAGATTGTGAAACTCTACTTAGACGACGCAAGCATCTGGTTGCGTCACCTAAGTACTACTTAAACGATGCAACACAATTCTTGCGTCATCTAAGTGCTACTTAGACGACGCAACCCGATGCCTGCGTCATCCAAGAATTCATGATTTAGGGAAAAGGGGTTTAGGAGTTTAGGGTTAGGGTTTTAGATGTGTCATTTTACAACTCTCGGTGTGTCGTTTAACACAAACTACAACGATGCAACTTTACATGTCGTTGTAATGTTAAGTTAAATGATGCAACCTTAACTTTGCGTCGTCTAACACTTTATTTACACGATGCAAAGAGTTTGCGTCGGGTAAGTAACATTTAGACGATGCAATGTTTGTGTCGTCGACTAGGTGACAATAAGCCGACGACACTTTTATGATTGTGTCGGCTAAGTGCAGTTTTCTGGTAGTGGTTCATTTAACACACTGATGAAGTTTATCTGAGTGTCAGATGGACATCATCTAAGTGTCAGTTGAGGATAATCTGAGTGTCAGTTGAGGTTAAATTAATTGAGTGAATTGAGGTTCATCTGCGTGTCAGATGATGTTCATCTAAGTGTCAGTTGAGGGTAATTTGAGTGTTAGTTAATGTTCAATTGAGTGTCAGTAGAGGTCTCACATGCTAGATGTTCATCTAGAAATCTGTTAAGGTTCATTTGCATGTCAGATGATATTCATCTGAGTGTCAGATGAGAGTTATCTGAGTTTCTGTTTAGGGTCATCTGAGTGTCAATTGAGGTTCAATTGAGTGTCATGAGAGGTCTCACCCTAGGTTGCATGGAAACGGGTATAGGTGCGTGGAAGCGAAGCGTGAGGAAACGCGAAAGCATTTTTTTTCAAAAACTAGTGGAAGCAGATACGCTAAGGAAGCGTCTAATATATAATAAAAATTTAGTTATATATATATATATAGAAAAATAGAATTTGATAAGTAATTTAAAATACGATAGAATTTTATTCCAATTTGATTGTTTTCAAACAAGTACATGCTAACATACATATTAATATGATTCATATATAAATAATACTAAATTTCTCTTATTATTCTTTGTGAAATATGATTTAGCGCTGCCAATATGGAACATTAAATTCTAAAAGGAATTTATTTTTGGAATCGTACTTCCAAAAAGAATATTTTTGGAATCGTGCTTGCGAGAGCTTCTGACAAGCTTTTGCTTCCGAAGCGGGAAGCGTGTTCACTTTGAAGCTTCTATGCAACCTAGGTCTCACCTTCTATATGTTCATCTAGAGATCTATTGAGGTTCATCTGAGTGATAGTTAAGGTTTAATTGAGTGAATTGAGTTAGTAGAGGTCTCACCTGTTAGATGTTCATCTTGGGATTTGTTGAGGTTCATCTGCGTGTCAGATGATATTCATCTGAGTGTCGAATGAGGGTCATTTGAGTTTCAGTTTAGGGTCATCTGAGTGTCAATTGAGTGACAGTAAATGTCTCACCTGCTAGATGTTCATCTAGAGATCAATTAAGGTTCATCTAACTGTCAGATGAACATCATCTTAGTGCCAGTTGAGGTTCAATTGAGTGAATTGAGACAGTAGAGGTCCCACCTGCTAGATGATCATCTGCGTGTCAGATAATGTTAATCTGAGTGTCAGTTGAGGGTAATCCGAGTGTTAGTTAAGGTTTAATTGAGTGTTAGTAGAGGTCTAACATGCTAGATGTTCATTTAGGGATCAGTTAATGTTTATCTAAGTGTCAATTGCTATTCATCTGAGTGTGAGATGAGGGTCATCTAAGACTTAATTGAAGTTCGTTTAAGGGTAAGTTGAAGTTTATTTCACTCAAATCTCATAACATAAATGTAAACCTCTATAAATAATCATACAGTTCCTCAAATGCTAAAGTAAGAACTCTAAGATCAACTCAATACAATACTAACAATAAACTTTATACCAAACCCGAACTTATCTAGATACACACATAGAGAAGTTCTCAAAACCAACGTATTGTTTTCTCAAAAATCGTCACGGCCAATATCAGGACAGCTGATAGACTTCTGGTTCAAAGTGTTCTTCTGATAACACGAGGTATGCCAACTCGTGGCCTATTGGCCAAGCGAGGTTTGATAGATTGCGCTGTATCTGACCTCTTCGAGAGATTGATGTCCGAGGAAGGAACCCTCTCAGCTGTTAGTCCGAATGCCTTGTATGAAAGAACTTGACTATGGCTTTAACCTTGGTTCTCAATTACGTCCAACCTCTAAGTGAACTCAAAAGTACGCGTGACCAATCAGAAATCAACCGAGTTGATATACTCAGAGATCACGGTGAAGATGAAGATAAAATGGACTCGGTCGTCAAATTTTTGTGAGGTGATGTGAGTGTGAACAACAAATCGCATCGACCCAATCCGAATTGGCTAAAAGAGATCGATGAGTAGAGAGTGCTAAGTTAACCAACTACTCTTAGGTGCAAGGAATCAAAGTGCAAGAACTAAAGAACATAAAAAAAATGGCAAAAAAGTAAAGAACAAGAGTGTAAAAGGCGAGAAGATAAATATATATTATCAAAGTAAATGATGAACAAAGTAAAGTACCTATGGAAACAAAAGCTAAAAAACTTACAATGTGCTATAAGAACTCTATATATACAATTTGTACAAAAACCCTAGGCTAGCTAACTCGACTATCCAAATGATGAATCCCAATAGAACTTGAATTCCTTTATTTCAGCCGAGCAAAACCTTCCTCATCCCGACCACCACTTAATACATTCCTTCTTGAACTTGGTTACTTTGATTTGGCAATGATGCGCCCATTAGTGCTTAATCTGTTCAGTCATCAAAATCTTCACATTAAAGTCTCCTATCAGTGGACTCGAATACAACTCATTCTCGATCGAAGCCCAAAAATGATCTGACCCACTCATATTGATCAATGTCAACCGTCACGCCCAAACGCCAACTGCTTGGTCATCTGAGCCGAATATTAACCATGACCAAAGGTTGGTCGAGACCAACCATGATAAAGAACAAATGTTGACCGACCATATTTCGTCGGTCGACTGAGCATGACATGTCAGTCGGCTCGGAACATTAACTGTCCAACACTCACCGGCGACGATCACCTCAATGACTACCTCGTCGGTCGACAATACACATGTATCTGTAAATTTAGGCACAAACACATACCAACAACAACATGAAACAAAATTTAAGCAAAATGGAGTAGCCGAAAGCTAAACACATTAACGACAATCATCCAAAGAGAGAAAGCTTGATAAAAGTGGTACATTTCCTAGTAAAGTAGGAATGACCATCACTCAAAAATTGAGTTCCTTAGCTTGTGTACTTTTAACACCACAATGCTCATCACTGAAAACACCCATGAAATTGTGTTACACGACACAGTGTCCCCCCCCCCCCCCCCCCCCCCCAGGTCGCTCCATTAGTCGTAAAACAATACAATTGTCCTCCAAACTTAGACATCAGAGGCTAAATCCAAGTTTGGACACCACTGTGCATGAATCCCCAAAACTTTCTTCACCTCCATGAAATCAGTACACGCCTTGATCACAAACGGAAAGCTATGATCGTCGAGCTCGACCCTGTTACAACAAAATCACTATTACAACATAACCACGCAGCACACAACGAATCAAAACAACATCCAAAAACATGGGTCTCTCACAAAATATCAAAACAGACCAGAAAAGGGTCAAGATATCTGGCTCGAGCATTTCGTCGAACACTTGGTGTGCACTCCTAATGTATCGACAAAGCAACAACACAACAATGTATCGAAAGCCATCAGAATCAAAACTTATGAATATTCGTCAGCACTTACTTCTGTACTCACAAATGTACATCTTTTCAGACTCCTCAAACTTATCGTCCTTTTCATAGTACAAAGCCAAAGTTTGGCTGTAAGGAGGATGCTTGATCCAAAGAACAATTAGTCCTAGTGCTTTGGGCCTTGATACGTAGAAATGCACCACGGCCAACATCAATTGTGTAATGTTTTCGGGATGCCACAATCGACAAACTTTGGATGACAACAAGTAACCATGTCAACCGCTTTATAAATCTGTAGTGATCACAACAAATAAATGAGAACGGAATTCAAAATTGGGCAAAGAAAGCACGCTATACAATAGTTTTAATCAAAACACATTGCACTTATGCTCAATACAACACATACCAGTGAATCACAAGCAATATTTACCTTTGTGTACCATGTGCGCACAAAGACGAGACTAAATTGGTGTATTGGATTTCGTATATTTTAGAAAATTTTTAAAATTTGATGTATTCGATCTGAATTTTAAACAATCTTTATAATTTTTGATGTACGGTCTTTTTTAATTTAAAATATTGAATGATCTATTATAGTACATGACAACATTATTTGAGTATGAGAAATACGATGATGGTGTCAATTGAAGACTATAGAGTGTGATCATAATATTGGAAAGATCAACAATAGTGCATTTCGTTTTTTAATATAGATAGTATATCTTGACATTTGAGTTTTTGATTAGACTTTAATTATTTGAGCCGAAATAATCCTTTTAAATCCACATGAAATTAAAATAATCCGTGGATTTAAATTAATCTACAACAATCTACGGATTATAAAGAATCCTTAAAATCCTTTAAAATCCTAATTGAATACACCCCCCTAAAGATCACGTGTGGTGAAAATATTGTTGGGACTTCAGTCACTGGCCAAGTCTTAGCAACTTGTTCCTTAAGTTTTGGATATGTATTGTTTTTGTTAAATAACCTCAGTCTTTGTAAGCAGTTGATTGAGTTGTTGTTCCTTTATTCCAGCCACGATATAGTTATGTCAATCGTGGATGCATCTTTGAATCATTCATGTTATGTAAAGGCTATATAAGCCACATCTATGTTATTCAATAAACAAGCTTGATAACTACCAAACCCTTGCATTTTGTACTAGAGTTCTAGAGTTACAAGCAGGGGTGGAACTAGGTGCATGGAGAGTGGGACTCAAGTCCCACGCAAAATTTTGGATACCAAATATTTCTTATATGGCTAATTGGCTATCTATGAAAGCTTAATAAAAATGAGACATATATATGAAAGTTCAAAGCTTGTTAGTTGTTCTCATCTTCTTCGTCTGCATATCTCTTTATCGTATTTCAATTGTAAGTATATATTTCTATCGATTGATTGGGTTGTTTAATTTGGATTGAGATATTTCATACTTGAGAGTTAGGCACCTACAATTTGATTCAAGATAAACTAATATAAGGCTGATTACATTTATTTTTTTGTTTTGTACGTATAGTTTAGGATTTTTTTTTAGATTCAACATCAACTCATTCATTGATCAGTAATCGTACATATAACATTTACCTTATAGGACTGACAAAAAAAAATGTTACCTAAGTAGGACTACATTTTTACCCGAAATTGGACTACCAGAAATACTACTAGTCTAACTTCCATGAAGTTCATCCAATCACCTAGCAACTACTCCAAACAAAACATTTTAACTGAAAGGAATCAAAAGAGATGCCCATTGAGAGCCTAATCGAGAAGGTGGAAGAGAATAAGAAATAAAGGTAGCCATACGCCCATACCCAAACCCTAGGCGAGAGAGCATAGTTCTATACTTAAAAATAAACGATAGTTCTAGAGGATTTGATTTGCGTCGTTAGGTTTGATTTTTGTTCTTCTTCTTCTTGAGGTTTAACGATAACAATTAGTGTCTAATGTAGTTTGAATAAGTGATCTCTATTAACAAAATTCTTTAAATCGTCTAAAATTCCTATTTTTTTCACTAAAAATTTCAAGTCCCACCTATTAAGAATTCCAGTTAAAAGAGCACAATTGTAAGCTCTAAGGAGAGACTTTGAAGTTTTGAAGATAAAGAAAGGTGAAGGAGTCAATGAGTAATTTGCACATACTCTGACCATTGCTAACAAGATGAAGAGGCTTGGTGACAAGATGGAGCAAATAGTGATTATTGAGAAGATCATGCGTTTCATGACTTGTAAATTTTTGTTCAGTGGAAGAATCTAATGATTTGGATACTCTAACTATCGATGAGTTACAAAGCAGCTTATTAGTTCATGAACATAGGATCAAGGAACATGAAAGTGAAGAGCAAGCACTCAAAGTCTCCATTAAAGACAAGTTTAGAGGAAGAAGAAGATGGCGTGGAGCTTTCAGAGGCAGATGACGTGGAAGAGCAAAACTGAGCCTCAACAAGGAAACTGTTGAGTGTTACAAGTGTCACAAGCTAGGACATTTTCAGTATGAGTTTCCTAGCTGTGAGAAGAATGATAATTATGTTGAACTAGATGAAAGTGACGAGATGTTGTTGATGTCTTATGTTGAGATGCACAAGTCAGAGAGAGAAGAGATGTGGTTCTTAGATTTCGGCTGCAGCAATCACATGACTGGTGACAAGCAATGGTTCATTAAGCTTGATGAGTCATTTAGACATATGGTGAAGCTTGGGAACAACACAAACATAAGTGTCATAGGGAAGGGAAGCATCCGAATACAAGTGCAAGAGACAACTCAAGTGATCACTGAGGTATTTTATATCCTGAGCTGAAAAATAATTTGCTTAATGTCGATTAACTACAAGAAAAGAATCTTGCCGTCTTAATTCAACATGGTGTCTGCAAGATCTATCATTCAATGAGAGGTTTGATCATGCAAACAAACATGTCAGCAAATAGAATGTTTGTTTTGCTTGCCACGAAACCTACGGAATAAACATGCTTTAAAATGAGATTTGAGGATACCAACACAAGCTTACGACATCAGAGATTCGGCCATCTGAACAAGAAGGGGTTGAGAACGTTGGCATACAGAAAGCTACTCGAGGGTCTACCAATTCTTGAAGCTTCCTCCAAGTTGTGCACAATCCGTGTCACTGGCAAGCAACATCGTGATCCATTCCCAAAGAAGAGCATGTGGAGAGCTTCTGATAGTTGCATAAATGTATAACTCTCTTGTGCTTATTTATTCCAAAAATACTTTATTTATTTGTTTATTTTTCAGTAATTAATTATGTTTTTGTTTATTTAGGTTATTTGGAGAAAAATATAAAAAGGAGCAATAAAAAGAGAATTCTTTTGAAATAAGGATTAATGATGTGAAAGTCCAAGTGGTGATGAGTTAACCCTAGATTAATGAGGAGAGGCCCAAGCTCATCACTATATAAGTCTCTTAACAAGATGAAAGAAGGATTTTTGAATTTCAAATAGAGAATCATAGAAGAAGAAGCATTGTTGCCTTGGAGAATCCTAGTCGTCCAGTCGACTTGTCTAGATACCCATCTCGACCCGTCGAAATTACTCTTCCAAGAATTCTTGAATTTTTGGTTTATTCTTCCTTCTTCATCATCATGTTTTTCTATTGTATTCTTTCGACTATGAATAGCTAAACTATCCTGGTTAGAGGCTGATCGGAGCCCTAGACATGCTTACGATTTTGAACCCCTTGTGATTTTAATGACTATTTGCATGAGTTTTATTTCACTATTTTTCCATTGATGATTTATACCATATATTTATTTGGTGGCCAATTTAGTTGCATGTTATAGAATCTAGTATCTTGAGTGTATGCATAACCAACATATTATCGCATGTTCAGTAGAGACAAAAGAAATTCTTGTGTGAAGTATTTCCTTAGTGACGTAAAGGTGACCACCAAATCAATTCTTGAAGCTTTATTGTTCCTAAAACATTGTTAGAACTTAATGACTCTAGTTCTCTAGGCTTACTCCATCATATGTATAAGTCGGTTAATTAGGAATCAAGTTACAGTGGATGACCACTCCCTCTTTTATGCCAAGTAAGAGAATGTAATATGCAAGATGACTTAATCATAGCTCGTGCATGGGGAACATTCATTCATGGTTATTTGGATTAGGTTGGGTTAATCGTAGGTTGTCTAGGGAGAAGATAAGTTCCTAAAATTCATCTCTATTTCATTTCATCAACATATTTACTTTTCTGAAATTTATATATTTTTGCATTATCTGTAGCTTGGCCGAATTATTTTGGCAACCAAATCAACTCTGAATATCCTCAAATTTTGTGTGGTCTTAGGTTCGTAGTCTGTTTTGTGTCCTGTGGTCGAGTCTGTCAGGTTTCTGGCTTTCATGTCTTTTTTGTTTCTTGTGTTCTTGAGTCTTAGTTTCACCTATCCTCTACAGGTAATGACCCATATTTTTCATTAACTACATCGATAAAATTGACATGATAATAGGGTATCTTTGAGGATGATTTTTTGCTTATCAGCCTCTCTCAACCACTACAACTTGTTCACTCAGACATTTGTGGTCAAATTACTCTTGAATCTAACAGTCACAAGAGGTACATAGTCACTTTCATAGATGATTATAGTCATAATATGTGGACATATTTCTTTCATGCTAAGTCAGAGTCATTTAGTGTGTTTAAACTCTTTAGAGTTTAACAAGTATTGTAAGTCAAACGAGATCGGTAGACAACTCACTGCAACCTATTCTCCATAATAGAATGGGGTTGCAGAGAGAAGAAATAAAACTCTAATGAACATGGTACGTTGTATGCTCACTGAAAAAGAAGCTCTGAAGGAGTTCTGGCCGGAAGCTCTCAATTGGGTTGTGCATGTCTTTAATCGGTGTCCCACAATAGCAATAAAAGACAAACTCCTGAAGAAGCATGGAGCAGATACAAGTCATAAGTCATGATGTTGTGTTTGAAGAAAAAGAAAAATGGAATTGGAGCAGATGAAAAGAAGAAGTACTTAATGATGTGATAGAATGTGAGACAAAGAAGAAGGTAAAGAAACAATGGAAGAAGATGAGAACCAAGCTATGGAAGAAGATGATATTGAAGGAGGCGGTAGCTCAAGCTCATCCTAATCAACAGACTCAGGTGAAGATAATCCAATGGAGAAGGCTTGTCTGGGGAAGAAGAGATTCAACAGTTGGTCATGTTCTCATCCTTATGTGATCGTGTCACTTTTGAGGAATCTGTCAAGAGCTCTATATGGAGAGATGCAATAGATTTGAAGATTCAGGCTATTGAAAAAAATGGTACTTGAAAGGTCAATGAGAAGATGTTTGAAGAATTCAAAAGGTCAATGAAGTAAGAGTATGCCAATGAGGTACTTGAAAGGTTGAACAATGAGGGTTTTGACTGAATTGCAATGCTCCATTTTGATGGTTGCAAACGTGGTAAAGATGAAGGAGCAAGGGTTTCAAGCAAATGGTGGGCAACCTCATGTATTTAATTGCCACCAAACCTGATCTCATGTGTGTAGTGAATCTTATAAGTTGCTACATGGAAGCTCCTACAGAGTTGCAAGAAGCAGTGAAAAGAGTCTTTAAGTACTTGGAAAGGACAACTGATCTGAGAATACTCTACAAGCATGAAGAGGAGAAGAGCTAGTTGCTTACTCTGATAGTGACTATGCAGAAGGTGTATAGGTGTTGAGAATTCTTGGAACACTTGGTCTCACTCAAAGTAAGGATTCTTTCGAAGAAAGCATAGACATTCGATTTCATTTTCTTCTAGATTTAAGCAGAGATGGTGTAGTGGAGTTGGTGCATTGTGGTTCTAAAAATTAGTCAGCAGATATAATGACTGACGTTGGATGCATTTTTGAAGATGAGATAGCAAATGGGAATGTGCTTTGTGGCTGATGGTAAATTGACTGTATGATTGGCAGTCCAGTTTAAGGAAGGTTAGGACTTCAGTCACTAACTTATAAACCTAGTCTATATGGAGTTGATTGAGTTATTTCTTTATTCCAGCCACGAGTTATATAAATAGTGGATGCATCTTTGAATCATTCATGTTATGGTTATATAAGCCGCATATGTGTTATTATGTATAAGAACAAACGATCCAACAAGCCAAATGACCAGTAGAAAATAAATGAAATTACCCATCAAAAGGGCTTCAACAAGGGTCTTCGGAAGAGGCAGCCTAGCAAGTTTATGAGAAACTCCGAGCTACGTACACATATGCGCACTAACGCAATAAACAAAATAGAAAAACTTGAGAAAAATAATTGGGTCCAAATCAGTTTGGAATGGTTTTTATTGATTCCATCTAACCATGTAGGTACTTATTTTTAGAGTTCATTTCACCCTGATGAATTCCCTTGTATTCTATCACGAATAACTCAACTTTGTCCTAGTTTGTTATTCCAAATTTGAGTCAACTCATTCTTGATTAATTTCATTTTCTATACGATTATTGGTAAACGGCCGCAGTCCAAAACCCAGGCTTGCTCCTCGTTTCAGACTTGTCCGGCTGCCCAATCGTCGTCGGCCAAACTCCCGCCCGCCGGACAATACCTTTGCCGGCAGCATAACCTCAGTAGAAGAGACGCTAGGAGGCGAGCCCGGTTAATACGCCAAACCTCATTCTCGGCGAAGCCTGTCCGATACCCACACGCGCGGAGTCGCACCCTCACTGTCGTCGGATAGCGCGCTGCCGAAACTGAGCGACCCAACCTGGATCTAGCGACGAGCAGCACGCCGATCCAAATCTTCCACGGAAGCTGTCCTTCCGTCGCCGAAAACTAGCCGTGCATACGCACAACCAGCGATGTCGACCAAAGCAGGACTTGTTGTCGATCGAGATTCCTCCACCATCCTCTTAAACCACAATCCCTTGAAACCATCCAATACAGGCGCCGATTATCAGCACTAAGAGTGGCAATGAACGGCCAACAAAACAGGCGCCAATCATCGACGCTTTGCGCAGAGAGGATCGACCAGAAAATCTAGGATGCACATCGCTCCGATATTCGTGGCTCATTGGCCGTATGTTCATTGGAGAAGAAATATTGTTTTGAAAAGTCAAAGATTATATTATTTTGTTACATTATTATTGGAATATAAGGTGTTCGATCATCATGCAATATCATATAAAACCTTCGCAAGATTGGATCATTTTAGACCATTGTTTCCACCGAATTACGCGCGGAGGCGTAATGGGGCAGAAGCAACAAGAATAAGCTTCCTCTTCCTTCCTCGGTCGTGCGGTGGACCTCCCCTTGCGGGTGCGTCCGAACGGTGGGGCTGTTCGGATGGGCGGGCTCTCCTCCCCTTCCTTCTCTTCGTGCGTGCGGGTTCTTCTTGCGGATGCCTCCTTCCTCGGGCGTTCGGGAGCGACTATTAGAAGAATACAACAATGAAGCAGGCGGTCAGGGGTCAAGACAGGGTGGCCCGCCTTCAACGCTCCGATGCCTAAGTCAGAATATGTATCGGATATAACAGTCAAGCGAACGTGCGAGTGGTGTGATATGGATCGAGTGAGTCAACTGGCTCTCGATGGGATCTAGTGGAGTGATCGAATGGAATTAGATACCGTTCGATGGGATGATCTTACCTGTAATAAATACCTGGTATATATAGGTGGTTGAGTTTGGAACCTGGTGGTGTTCTTCGATGTGGGACTTGGTGCACTTACTGGTGTGTGATCCGCATGTTCGGGCGCGCCCCCCACGGGCGCGTGCGCGCTCGGAAGGGGTGGGTCCGGTGAGTGAAGTTGGTGCTTCCTTGGTGGTCTTGCATGTGGTTGAGTAGGTGTTGCTAATCTGCTTAAGTGGATAAGTATGTTAATCGTACAACTAATTATGCAATACTAACAACCATATGTTGTTATCTTTAGTTTGGCCGATGCTTTCTTCAGTTTGCTCAGTCCATGGATTGCTTGAGCTACTAGTCGGCCTGGAATTCGTACCCTTGAAGCCCCTCATCTGAACACCTTTCAAGGATTCTTTTACAGAACGAAGATCCGGGCGATTATTAGACCTCCATATCTCTCTAGCATCTGGGAGCTCACAGCCCTGTAGATACATACCTGCAAATAAAGATAAGTGCAGAGTAGAAAGTGGATTTCTGGTTGTTCACAAGTGAGCATTGCAGTTTTCAAAGTTAATTACCCGATAAGAAACGGGGGTATAGCCTCAGTGTTTGTAATCAGTTTCAATGGAAGAGTCTGCAAAATTAGCAAGCACAAAAAGAAAATGAGCAAATTAAGAGGAACAAAAACTCGAGTATAAATATGCATGTACGTAGTTGAATAGGAAAAAAAAGGTCGTACCTGAAGCATGAACGTGCAGACGGTAAGAATCTTAACGGTGGGGAGTTTACGGACGAGTCTATAGAGATGATCCGCTATTAATTCTTCGCCTACACGCTCGAGATTAAACTCGATGTCGGCTTCATCCAGGTTTCTGGTTTTTTCGTCAATAGAACCCGATCATACTCCCCGAATCATTCTAACCAGATTAATGCTGAACTTTTCGACGACCAAGCTCCTCAACTTTAAGTTCGGGCCACTAAACACAAGCCTGTCTTTGTTCCAACAATGTTGGAGAGTGAGACTATCCAGCAAAAGACAATTCTCCAAAATAGAGCATACAGAAGCTCTGCTGAGTTCAATCCATCCCAACAAAACATTCTTCAAGAGGCGAAGGTTTATGAATTCCGACATGTTAATGCTGCATGACGAAAGGGTTATAGATTCAACATCCTTAAAATCATAAACCATAGGAGGCAACTCGAACGAATGCTCCGGCTGGTTGAAAATTAATTCATTGTCGCCCCACAATGGATTTGAGAAGTCAATCCCTAAGACCTTCACGCCATTCGTAACAGCGAATCTTATACACTTGTCCACGACCGCAGCGAACTCTCTAGGCTGAGACAATGTGAGACACAGCTTCTCCAGAACCAGTCCTTCAGAGTTGTCGATCCAGTTTTGTAGAAAGTTGATGAAAACCGTTCTTTGTATAACCCTATCGGCATCTACGTGGGCGAAGAAACGCTCGTTGAAGTCGACATTCTTCGAAGACAGCCATATGTGGCGCCAACGTCTGGAGAAAACAGCAGTTCTGGCGGCCTCTCGGAAAGCCAAGAGAGAGATGATGATCACGAGGACGTGGTCGGGCAAGGACGAGATCAGGTCCATGGTTCTGGATGATCGATCGGCGACGCTTAGGTTCTGAAATAGTTGGCAAGAGGAGAAGTTGCGGTGCGATAGTAGAGGAAGACGGCATTGGCTTTATAGATTACGAACGGGTGCATGTAATTGGGCTGCATGCATTGGGAAAAGTTGCGTCTCTTCGGCTCTTTAACTTTGTTTCCAGATCAAGCAGCAACCATGTACAAAGAACACGTCGTTACCCAATTAAGTAAGACTTTGGTTTCCATAAGCACTTGACAGATCGAGAGGTGTGTGTAATTCCATTCTTCTCGTCCAGTCTCTGTAATATATTTGAAAGACTCTTCGAAACATATAGACCACAGCCCTTTTACAGTTCTAAACAGGAAGTCTCTCTTAGTCTTTTTTACTCCTCTTCTCCGACTAATTTCAGGAAATAGACTTTTAGCAAAGTAGAACTCTAAAGACTGAACCCCGAGAAAACTCAGAGAGCCTCCGGCCCAAAGGTTTCATTTCTTTCCTATTTTGAAGAAATTTTCCATGATCAGTGAGATCATTTAAAACATCAAAGTATTTTCGTTTGTTTGGATCAATACTGATATATACTAGCTTCAAAGCTATTAAGGTATCTGATAGTACAGCACTATTAGTTCGTTAATTAAACATACTTATCTAATTAAGCAGGTAATCGACACCTACTCGACCACTCGAAAGACCACTCAGCAGGCAACAACTTCACCCGCAAGACCAAGTCCATCCGACCGGACACGCGCCCGACAAGCGCACATCTGAATGCTCGGATCACATGACAGCAAAAACAGCTCTATCCCACATCGAAGAACACAGGCAAGCAACAATCTCAACCACCTATATAGGTAAGGCATTTACTACAGGTAAGGGCATTCAATTCCATTCAATTCGACCCAATCATCACTAATTAGTCTTAAATACTCTTGCCTACTTTCTTATACGTTCGCTTGACTATTATATCCAATACATCTTCTAACTTAGGCATCAGAGCGTTGAAGGCAGGTCACCCCTTTCTCGACCATCTGATCACCCTTTTGTCGTTGTATTCTTCTAACAGTGGAAGCCGAACACCCGAATACCCGAACACCCGAAGAGAGAGAAGGCACCCGATTATCCGAACAGCCCGAATGTTCGGACGCGAGGAGATTACTCGTACTTGCTTCTGCTAGATTATGTCCCGTGTAATCCGGTAGAAACAGTTGGTATCGTCTGTGGGAAACTTACAAATTACAAACCTCGTATAAACACCACTAAACAACATCCCACATGCATACCCAGGAGACCAATGTCAGAGACACACTCGTCGAGGAAACACCCCCAGTGCACGGGCGCGACAAGTAATGGAGCTGGGGACGAGCAGCAGCCCTGGACTGAAAGGCGAAGAGCGCGTCGATTGCCTCCTCTAGGAGCTGCGAGAGGCAGCGTTCGAAAGAGACCATGAGCGCCAGGTCCGGCAGAGGCTGGAAGAACGATTGAATGCGCTCGTCGACCAGCAGCAGACACAACGCGAGTGAGGTCCCGTCAGGGAGGCCACCAACGCCGAAGAGCAACACCCATTCGGCAGGACCGATTCTCGAGCGGTCCGAACGCCCGCGCCAGCGGACGAATCTGCACCCCCGACGGACAACACCCTGATCCTTCGGAGAATGGAAGAGTTAGCCGAGGAAGTCTCGCGCCTACGAAAAGACAAGCTTGCCGGGCAAGGTGGGATGTTCACCCCCCGGGTCAGCCCGTTCTCGGCGCACATATTGGAAAGGGGCAGAGACCTGAATGCGAAGACAATGAAGGTCACTCGGTTCGACGGAAGCAGAGACCCCCGCACGCATATCGACGAGTTTCGATCCGTCACAGATGGAACCAGGTATTCGGACTCAACTTTGTGCTTCCTATTCCAGGAGATGTTGTCTGAAGAAGCGAGGAGCTGGTTCTACGAGATTTTGCCAGGCTCCATCCACTCGTTCCTCGAGCTGGCAGAGATCTTCCAGAGACGTTACTGGCTCCAGGGCAAGTACAACACCACGGGCATCCTCCTGAATGTCCGCCAGGGGACGGACGAGAGCCTATCCAGCTACATCAACCGATGGAGGGCGCTGACGAGCACGTTCAAAAGTCTCGACAAGCAGGTGGCTAAGGTCGCCCTAATGGACAACATGCTTGCGACACCGTTCGTAGAGAAGCTAGTGTGAAAGGAGCATCTCGACTACGACGAGATCATGGATCTGATCGTACAAAAGGCACTAGTGGAGACGCGAGTGTACGGGACCACCTCCAAATCCAACACCGACCAACCAGAGAGCGCGAGCACCCAACCACAACAGAACACCGACGATAAGGAAGAGCCAAGCGGAAGCTACAAACGAAACCGAGACACATACGGGCAGAATAACCAGAGGCCGACCAACCGCAGCCACCAGGGCGCCCGAAATGACCAAGCAAGAGCACTAGCACCACGGGGAACCCAATCCCGAGAGGCCCCCCGGTACCGACTGGCCGATCAGGAAGTCTATGCAATCAATCGACAGTCGAACGAGCAGCTACTCTGCCAGCACTGACACCAGATCCAACCGCCAAACAACGTCTCGAAGGAACGGGCCCCGATCGGTCAGACCCTGGACAGATGGTGCGAATACCACCACACCGTCACTAACCACACCAAAGACTGCGTGATGATGAAGAAGGTGCTCAGGGACATGCAGGGGGACAGACGATCGCCCTCCCAAGAACCGAGGAGCCCTCGCGGGAGGCAAACATCGAGACCAGGGGGACTATCAGCACGATATCTGGAAGGAAGCGCAAGGAAGGGACTTCGTCGCCCGACCGTCCGAGCAGGGAGGTGTTGATGATCGGAGCAGGAAGGACGAACAAGGCAGGGAGAAGAGAGCCGCCAACCATCAGCTTCACGGCGGAAGACGAGGAAATGAGCCCAAAAAATAGAACCCTACCGTTTGTGATCGACGCGATCATAGACCGATTCCTCATGAAGAGAGTGCTGGTAGACAACGGGGCGTCCGTGAACGTGATCTACCTGGACGCATACACGGCGCTGGGCAGACCCGCACACAAGATGACGCAGGACCACGAGTGCGTCGCAAGCTTCACCGGCGAAACTTCATACCCAATCAGGAACGACAACATTCGGGTCGGGATCGGTGCCCCCGACTCCCCACACAGCGAGGTCCGAACGGACTTCATCATCATGGACACACTCTCCCCATACACCGCCATACTCGGAAGACCGGGAATTAGCCAGCTGAAACTAATCATCGCATGACACATGCTGCTAGGCCGATTCCCGACAGAGCACGGAGTCGGGCACGTCCGAGGCTACAACTACGAAGAGACGGCAAAGCCCGGGAATAGGCAAGAGGTCCTGGCTTTGGAGGAAGTGGCGCCGGAAGCAGAAACACCGGATGACCCACGCGACGGGCTGATGGCAGTATCCCCCGTCCCCGAACGCGAAGAGCTGACAACGATTCAACTATCCCCCGACCACCCGGAGAGAACGATCCAGATTGGCGCATAGCTAGCGCCCGCGATAGCCGAGAGACTAATCGCATTACTAAAAGAGAAACAGGAGGTGTTCGCGTGGTTATACAAGGACATGTCCGGGATCAGCACAAACTAAAGTGTCTTGGTATTTTAATGATAGGTGCATATTTATGCAACGTTTCTATGTTTAATATTACTTTATATTTAGTATCTTTTGTTATGTTTTCAGTATTTTAATATTGTTTATTTATTTTATAGGTTTATGGAGAATAATAAGAAAAATGAAATTAATTGGACTTTCCTATCGGAATATGGATTTGGTTGAGTGGCTAGAAAAATAAGGAGTCCATATGCTTGTGGAATTCAGGAGACTACATGGGCGACAACGTGGATTTCCCTGAGATCAATTACAGAAGAGATTGGAGTTGGACGGCAGGAAGTGATTGCCTAGCTAGATTGTCATGTTATATATATATATATATATATATATATATATATATATGGAGCTGAAACGTGAGCAGGAGAGAGATGGGCTAGCCTAGCTATCTAAACAAAAGGAGGTGGACTCCTTATATGAAAGGGAGATTGGATGAATGCACGTGGGAATTAAAGTTGATGTGCAGAGAGAGAGACGTGGTTGATTGAGAGAGTGGGAGTTCGGCAGTTTTAGGAGAGGACTTTAGCTATATATATATATAGCTGGGGGAAAACGGAAAAGCAGTTTTTTCAGAAAAGAAGGGTACGGACGAACAGAAGAACAGAGCTGGTAAGAGAGAAGAAGAGTGAAGAAAATAAAGAAGAGGTGGAAAAGAAGTTCTGTGCATAAAGAAAAATCCGACCACGTCGTCGTAAAGAGTTCTTCTTTCTCCTTCTTTTATTTATTTTTCATGAACTTTTTGATTTTATTATTTATGACTTTTAGTAGCTAAACTCATTATTGAGGGGTTGCTTGAAGGCCTGTACATGAAGTCTTTTTAATACATACACTTTAATCTAGGTTTGCATATTTTATTAATGAGGTTTCTTTCTCTGAATGATCACCGTATGAATTCTTGTATGTCTGCTTTGGTGCGCAACTTAGTATGCATGTTAGGGTTCTAGTTTCATGAGATACGGGCGACTGAAGATAATTTCTTCCACCGGATTCTCTATAGTGATACACCGATTTTACCGTCGGGAGATTGAAATCCATAGGTCTAGCGAGACACGCACATAGTGTACTTGTGAACCCTTGTAGCTTCTCAAACCTTTTCTAGAACTTAATGCTTTCTTCTTTGTAAACCTTGGGGTCCATGACTATGGGTTCAATAGAGGAATAGATGTAGGGGAGGTCCATGACAAACTTGCATAGGCATAAGGATTAGGTAATAGGATGTGGTTGTAACGATCAACTCTTCCTGGGAACTTTCATTCATTGGATATGTGCATTAGATTAAGTATGTGTTAAATAGATGGAATGACGGTGGTGGATTGCATTCCTCTTAACTCTTTAATCATATAGTTTAAACCCAATTGCATTCATTAGCATATTTACTTTCAGCATTTACTTTCTGCATTAGCTGTAGCTTAGCCGATTTATTTCGGTAACCAAATCAACTCCGAATACCCTCAAATTTTGTGTGGTAGTCCGCCACTGTGTCTAGTTTATTGTATCAAAATCTCGCTGCGTTTGAGTCTGTCTAGCTTAGGTTCGATAGCCATTAGTGTTCTGTGGTCGAGTCTGTCAGCATAAGTAGTGTGTTAGGATTTAGTTTCACCAATTCCTCGAGTTCGATAACCCCTATTTATCTTACTACATTGATATATCCAGGTTGTGAATAGGGTATCTTTGAGAGGTGTTAAACCGCCTTGTCATTTAACCGATCAAGTTAGATTGCCTACAGACGAATTGGATGTGAAGGAGGCCTTGACAACAACCGCTTGACGTCAACACCAAAACCGAGTACACAACTGATCTCAGCTCTTATGAAGCTGCAGCGGCTGAAATGTAGTTTAAACTTTTTAAAGTTATTTTGTTTTGATTGAGAACTTTTTAAAGTCTGGGTGTTGGTGATCTGCCAGTGAAGATCAATTTTTACATTAAGGAGATGATGAACATGTGAATTTGCAATTCTTTTTTTAATTAGCAATCGTTTCTTCAATGATGCAAAACTTATATGTACATACAATTGGTTTGTGAATGAACACAAAGCAACTTTGTGATGGCTTCCGATCAACTTTGTAAAAAACTATTTAAGGAAGTAGAATAATTTTGATACATATGCACATTTAAAACACCATTGTCTTGTGACTATGCTAAAACACGAGCTATGTTCTTCGTATCGAAATGCCTGGTTTACCATATACGAGTCCCATGAGTCCATTATAGATAGGCTTGAAGAGATCGATCGGGCCAACACTGTGCTTATATATGGCCAGATGAAAGCAATCCTTTTTGTAGTTTTGGCGATGTATATCATTAGAGAACCCCACAAAACTAACCTCTCCATTAACATGTAGCTAAGGTGGAACACTCGGACAAAAACGTGTCCATTCCAAACAGTACCTAGTACAAATTAATTAGCCAAAGCTTATCAATTATCCCAGCTTCTTAACCCCATCGACAAGAAATGCTCGTTGCAAAATCATAATCATGGTCGTCGTTAAAAGACAAAACCCTAAAGTCATTTTCCTATTTTCGCACAGTTTGGTAAGGAGTGGATGCTTATCCTATCTTCACACGGAAACAAAGCCCTTATTAGCTTGTACGCTGGACTTGGACAACAAATTAAATTTCATATTGTCCCAAAACTTTCGTATTCCTAAGTTGTCGTCCTCCTCAAAATTGTGTAGCTATGTTTCTTCTGTGGGACTGCAATTTGACATGTCTGGTAACGTGTTTAGTGTCCAAAATATCAGACCATGCCGAACCATAGTGGTCGTTGAATATAACACATGAACATCCTGCTTCAAAATCCCTCCAATACATGCATACACCATAGTTTTGAGCTTTGGCAAATCATGTCATGCATGTCCAAGCTAGCAATCTATCATGTGATCTAACTCATGATGAGTTGTTGCTATTCCGAACTGTTAACTCTGTTTGAATTCTCCAATCCAAAAATCAATCGACAATTAATGAAGAAGAAGAAGCCGGATATGTACTTCACAAGGACACAAAACCTAGAGCAAAGTCTTGCATTTTCGATGGGACTTAACCACTAACAAAGCACATGTATCCGACGACCGCCCCTAAATAGGATATAGAACATAAGTGTGTGGGGACACTTGTCACAATTCCAACGATTTTGAGGTTAAATAAATAATGAATAAGAATTTTTAAACCGTATATATTTATGCTCCGCAGCCCATAAAACTACTAATATCGGACTTGTTATAGCGGAAGCAATTGAATGTAAGAACAAACACAGATTTACGTTGTTCACTAACGCGAGTTAGCTACATCCACGGCAGAAGGAGAACAGATTTATTATCTAGGAGAACCAGATTACAGAGTATCACACTAGGTTAGCCAACCTAGGATTACAAAATACAGGATATCTACCACACTAGGTTAAGCCTAACCTACAGGATAGAACCAGATTTCATTCACCTTACTCTCTTAGCTAATAACCTTGTATATATATAGCTTAACAGAGTCCTGAATACCAGAGGAATCACAAACTCAAACGTCTGGGGAATCCTAAACTGATATACGCATTTTATGCCCGTTTCTTAACGCATTTCCCTTTTCGTTTAGCTATGTTATTATCTTAGTTTTTATGTTTTCCTTACTTAAATTGTTATTTTGAAGATATTTACGGTGGAGATTAATAACGGCGCAATTCGGAGGAATTTCGGCGATTTTGCGATTTTTGCGATTTCGGACCACGAAAAATGGGCCGGCCCAAAAAGCAAATTATGGGCCGATTTCTCAACTCTTGTTTCGGCCCATTAACAAGCCCAAACCCATGTAATTCGGCCTAGATGCCTTTTGGTGAAGTTGAAAAGTCCAAGTTATCAAGCTAATGATCACAAAAGATGACTTGCCATGGTGACTCTTACTTTGGGTTCACAAATGGTGACTAAGCTTGGTGACTCTTGCCTTTGATCATCACAATGGTGACTAAGGGTGTGACTAAGCATGGTGACTCTTGCTTAGGGTTCATGAATGATGATCACACTTGGTGACTAAGGGGATGACTTGCTAGGTGACTAAGGCTTGCATTTAATGAAGCAAGGCAAGGTGGAAGAGAGAAGGCAAGCATTCCTTGCCTATATAAGGGAGGAGGCCGAACCATTCAAGGGCATCACTCATTTTACAAGCCAAAGCTCTACACAAATACTCCTCCACCATAAACACTTGAAGGTTCACACACAAAGCCGAAGCATCCATCCCTTGCAAAGCTGAAGCATTCTCCATCCATCCAACACAATACGCTAAGTCCCTTGTGAAGGAAATCCATCTCCACCGTAGATCATCAAGCACTCAAGACAAAAAGTGTAACCATGATCTTCACTTTCATAGCTTTTGCTTTGTATTTGAATCTTTTGATGTATTGGAATACATTTATGTATCAAATGAAGAACAAGTTTAGATTTGTGTTTCATGTGCTTAAACCGATTTGTAATATGCATGTGTTTATGATTTCTAGCCTTTTATGCATGTTTGATACAATCTTAAAGCTTCGAAAGCATGTGTTAGAAAATACGCTAAATCCCTCTCTTTCGCATGTTTCGATGATCGTATGTTGTTTAGGATGTTTATACGCTAAGTTGCATTCCTACTCAATTATTAAGCATGTGTATTTAGTTAGAAGTTATGAATTTCGTAACTTACAAAAAGGTTTGATGCATGAAAAGGGTATGGTTAATAAGATGAGATGATCACATGTAATTAGTAGTGTAACTTCTTATTTTTAGCAAGCATAATTAGACTTGAAGTTTCTTGATTGTTGAAACTTGTCTATGAGTAAAACATGTTAGATGCTTAAGAGTTTTAGTTGTGTTTGCATGTTTTTGTACTTTAATTTCGTAGATTAAACAACCAACTTCCAATCCCCCCAAACATTTACATTTCCGCTTATTAACGAAACCATGCATGCGCCCTTAATTCCCCGGATAAAGAACGATCCCTACTCGCCAATATTACAAATGACAAAAGAAGGGTTTAAATTGCAATGCGCGTAATCTGTGTTTTTAAGTTAACGTGAATGCATGTTTTGCGCGTATCAATTTTTGGCGCCGTTGCCGGGGAGTTAGAATGTTTTTGTATGATTTCGTTGTACATTTGTGATTAAAAGAATGTCTAAATTTTCGAAGTACATACTTGTTCATTCTTGTTTATACTTAAAGAAATTTACATACATGTTTACAATGCATACTTTTACTTAGACGAATTTATTGATACTTAGTTTTTTTTACACTTGCATAATTTATTTTCATGTTAAAGGATAGTCTTTGATTTAATTTGAGTACTAGTACTTAGTTATTAAATAAATCTCTATGGAATAGGTGGTGCCTCTTTTGTTTGTCTATCTCCTTAA
This sequence comes from Geum urbanum, assembly GCA_946800695.1. Lineage (NCBI taxonomy): Eukaryota > Viridiplantae > Streptophyta > Magnoliopsida > Rosales > Rosaceae > Geum > Geum urbanum. The sequence continues at coordinate 31,934,723 of OX327017.1, forward strand.
CCCTTCGTGATGTGTGGATTTCATCACCACACGCCATAACCTAAGTGAAGTTATGGGCACGAGGTTGTGGGCGGAGTTTACAAACACTTGAGATTGTATACTATCTTGTGAATTCGAGTAAGAGTTGGTTATGATGTCTAGAAGGGTTATGAATGGTGACGGGTTTTGAACTAAGAAAACAGAACACCAATGGAGTACATACTCTTACGAGTAAGCCTCGGGGTGTTTCTAAGAACAACATTGGAGTATATACTCTTACGAGTTAGCCTCAGGTTGTTCCCAGAAATTAGTTCTCACCTCTCGCGTTACATCTATCCCAACTGGTCATTTCCAACAATTACGAGGATTAACGATAGTTGGTATACATTTTCGCGCGGGCCGCACGGACAAGAGATTTATTCAATAACTAAGTCGTGTATTCCTTTTAAATCGTAGGCGCAATCAAAACGTAGACGTACTTAAATTGATTTACATTGAGTACGAGTATTGGTTATAAAGTTTCGTTCTTTGGAATAGGTGGTGCCTCTTTTTCTGGTTTATCTCCTTAACCCTTCGTGATGTGTGGATTTCATCACCACACGCCATAACCTAAGTGAAGTTATGGGCACGAGGTTGTGGGCGGAGTTTACTAAGAACTTGAGATTATATACTATCTCACAAATTTGGCTGATTGTTGGATATGGTGAATGGGTTTATGATTGGTGCCGGGTTTCGGATCTAAGCAATAGAACACCATTGGAGTATATACCGTAACTGGTTAGCCTCGGGGTGTCTCTAGGAACAACATTGGAGTATATACTCTTACGAGTAAGCCTCGGGTTGTTCTAAATATTAGTCCTTACCTCTCGCGTTATCTCTATTCCTACTAACCATTTCTAAACGTAACTAAGCTGAATTGTAGTCGGTATATATTTTCGCGCGGGCTGCACGTCCAAGAAATTTACCGAATGATCATTTCGCGTACTCTCTGTAAATCATAAGTGCATATGAATACGGTTAAATACGAACTAAATAAATACGACATAATCCTTTAAATAGATGGTATATCGGATTATGCATGCTTAGACCTCCTGGAATCAGACTTCATCTTCGGATGAACGAGACCCATTGCACAGTCGAGAGCCTCTGCACCACGTACCATCGGGGCCAAAGGAAATAAATAAAACTTAGTCAAATTTGTGTGTTTGTTTGTGCATTAAAAACTGTAAAGGACTAACAAACGTTACTTAGCTTGCATAACCTCTCTAAGGCTTTATGATACTCGGATTTCACTACCGAGTACCCTAATCTAAGTGAAGTTAGGGACATAAGACCGAAGAAGAGGTCATTCTTTTGCATTCATATTTAAGCACGTAACTCGTGTGTTTTCTGCAGGTTCTAACGTTTTCTCTTATGCATTCACTCCATCTTTCACGTAGGATTGTTGTTTAAATGCATTTTATTGAAGAAAAAAAAAAGTGTGTTGTGCATAAATTCAATGTGAATTATTGTTTGCTTGCATTGGAACCTTGTTTATATATATTCTAACTAAATTCTTAGGTTTATCATTATATAGTGTCAATTTGCAGAAAACATGTGTCTTAGTCTATTACATTCTTTTGCATAGCCCTTAAATTGATTAAATCATTTGCATTACTTAGTAAATTACATTTAGTGTCTTAAGTATTATAAATTTTGAGTGTTATTAGTAGTTTTTTTTAGTATTTGTGAGTATTTATGTTTGCTTTGATAGTTTTACTATTTTATTTGTTATCGCTTTGTTTTCTAAATATGCCTTACAATTTTGGTTAGTATTCATATATTCATCTCATATTCTTTGTTGATACTAACACTTGGTCTTTGGTGGATGCTTAGGCTAATGAATGTCCGATCGGAATCCTGGACCATCTAGAACAAAGTTTGAGGAAATCGCAGAGAGAATAGCGAGACTTAAAGCTCAAACAGACATCCTGGATCATCCCATCATCGAGGAAGGTTCCGAGTCTTCACATTCATCAACCGACCATACTTTAGCCTCATCAACCGACCACAATTCAGAAGCAGAAGCACAAGAAATCAACATGGCCAATGCAGGACAATCTCTTCGTCAGCGCACCTGCTCAACAGAATGGAGCAGCGGGCCTTCGAGCATTGCTTTTCCACAACCGGAGGAAAACATGAAGGATATCGAGCTAAAGAGTGGCTTCCTCCACCGACTACCCATTTTTCATGGACTTTCCAATGAAGATCCGAACAAGCATCTCAAACAATTCCAATTTGTTTGTAACAGCATGAAGCCATCCGATGCTGATACGGAGCTCTTCAAGCTGAAGGCATTCCCATTCACCCTAATCGACAGGGCCGAGTCTTGGCTTATGGAACTACCGCCGAACCATATTACCTCTTGGAAGCAACTTGCGGATATGTTCCTAGCGAAGTACTTCCCGGCCTCAAAGATCACCGTCTTGAGAAAGCAAATCACTGGCATCACACAGAAACCGGACGAGACCTTCGGCCAATACTACGACCGATTCAAAGTTTTGTGTGCCACTTGCCCATCGCATGGATTTTCCGAGACCAATCTCATGAATTACTTTTACGATGGTCTCAAGCCGATCGATAGGGAATTGCTGGATGCAGCAGCCACCGGTGCATTCATGGACTTAACCGAAACCGAAGCTAGAGCTCTTCTAGAGAATCGGGCGAATAATGATGCACAATATGGAATGTCCAACAGACGAGCAGTCGGTGAAGCGAGTTCTACAACCGACGCGGACGAAAAGTACGACAAACTAGCTCATATGCTAGAGAAGGTTTTAGAACTCGAGACGACAAGAGCGAAGGCAACTCAACGGCCTGTTTGTGGCATATGTCAAACACAAGGTCACCACAACGACCAGTGCCCTCAAGTGCCGGAACAAGCAAGCGAGCCGGAGCACGCTAACGCCATCGGCAGATATCAGGGAGGACAACGGTATAACAATTATAACAACTATGTCAACCGTGATCATCCGGGTTTTAGATGGAGCAACAACGAGGGAACTTTGAACCCTCCAGCACCTCAACAAAGCTACCAACGCCCTCCATTTCAACCAAGGCCACCGATGCAGCATGGTTCGTCATCTCAAACCTTCACCAATCCGGATTACGACAAGATGTTGTCGCAACTTTCGGCCTCCACTCAAGTTCTCCTCGACGGACAATCGAAGACAAAGGAGACACTTGACTCACATGGCCGCGACATCACCGAAGTGAAGAAGCAGCTTGGCCAACTTGTTGATTTCATGGGCCAAATCAAGGAAACCGGTCGGCTTCCACCTCAAACCACTCCAAATCAAAGAAACGTGAATGCTATAGTCACAAGGAGTGGGAAGATACTTGAGGAACCAAAGACCAAGCGATCTCATCTTGATGAAGTCACCATTGAGGACATCACCAACGAAGAAGAAGATGAGATCGATCCGGCTACTCAAGAGGCCGAAAAACAGAAGGTGACGCCTAATGTCACCAAGGCACAATCACCTCCACAACCTACCCCAATCAAAGGTAAGAACCATATTCCTTCAAATACGGTTATTACTAATTCTCCGTTTGCTGTTGCACCTTTCCCTAGCAGATTATCAAAATCGAAGAAGAAGGACGCCCAATATGAAGATATTTTGGACATCTTCCGAAAGGTGCAAGTGAATTTGCCCTTGATCGAGTGCATAAAACAGGTGCCGATATACGCAAAGTTTCTGAAAGAATTATGCACACAGAGGAGGCAAACTCGAGAGAAGGAAGTTGTGAAGGTGAACGCAACCGTTTCGGCGGTTTTGCAGCGTCGGCTACCCCCAAAACTGAAGGACCCAGGGAGCTTTGCAGTTCCTTGCGTAATCGGTGACAACCACTTCAAAGACGTGATGCTTGATCTCGGAGCTTCCATCAACGTCATGCCTTACTATCTTTTCGAATCGATGGAGCTTGGAGATCTCAAGCAAGATGGTGTTGTCATCCAATTAGCCGATCGCACCCACAAGTATCCGAGGGGATACGTAGAAGACGTTCTCGTGCAAGTCAACAACTTGATATTCCCAGCCGATTTCTATATAGTTGACATGGAAGAGAGTCCACTAAACACCACGCCACTACTGCTTGGGCGACCTTTCATGCGGACTGCGAGAACGAAGATTGATGTGTTTCAAGGCACTTTCTCCATGGAGATTGATGGAGAAAGAATCGAGTTCAACATCCTGGACGGGATGAAGTTTCCAATGTCGAGCATAGCTGCCATTTCGACATATGATCCCGTGGATACCTTAGCACAAGGCTACCTCGACACCATCAATGAGGATGAACTCGACATGGCCATTCAACTTGGGCATGACGGCCTTCTCGAGGCCTTACTAGAGCTTGAACCTCGTATTCAAGACATGGCCATGGCCCTAAATGCGGCACCACGAAAAGTAAGCTTTTCTCCTCCTTTACCAATTACTTTTGGTACTAATAAAATGGTTCCTTCCATCGTAGAAGCTCCAGTTTTAGAACTCAAGCTACTACCGGACCATCTGAAGTATGCGTACTTGGGCGAGAATGACACTTTACCCGTCATTATTTCGTCCGCGCTAGAAGAGGAGCAGGAGGAGAAGCTCGTGAGTGTGCTCAAGAGGTACAAACCCGCAATAGGCTGGACACTCGCAGACATCAAGGGAATAAATCCAGCAACCTGTGTGCATAGGATTTTCCTTGAAGAAGGCACCAAACCTACGCGGGAAGCGCAACGTCGGCTCCACCCTCCGATGATGGAGGTGGTAAAAAAGGAGGTAATTAAACTCATGGACTATGGAGTTATTTACCCTATTTCTGATAGCCGTTGGGTTTCCCCTGTGCAGGTAGTACCCAAGAAATCGGGAATCACCGTCATCGAGAATCTGGAAAATGAACTTGTGCCACAACGGACGATCACTGGACACCGAGTGTGCATTGATTACCGGAAGCTAAACGCTGCAACCCGCAAGGATCATTTTCCCTTACCATTCATCGACCAAATGCTGGAAAGATTAGCCGGCCATGCATTTTATTGTTTTCTCGACGGATATTTCGGCTACAACCAAATTAGCATTGCGGAGGAGGATCAAGAAAAGACAACGTTCACGTGCCCTTTCGGAACGTTTGCCTATCGCCGCATGCTATTTGGACTGTGTAACGCACCAGGTACATTTCAACGTTGCATGCTCTCAATTTTCTCCGAGTACATTGAAAAAATTATTGAAGTATTCATGGACGACTTTAGTGTATTTGGGAGTGATTTTGATGCATGCTTAAACAATTTAGAAACAATTTTACAAAGATGCGTTGAAACGAACTTGGTGCTTAATTGGGAGAAGTGCCATTTTATGGTTACGCAAGGGATAGTGTTAGGTCATATTATTTCGGAAAAAGGGTTAGAAGTTGATAAATCTAAAGTAGATCTTGTGCGTCACTTACCCTCTCCAACTTCGGTTAGAGAGATTCGTTCATTTCTTGGACACGCAGGATTTTATCGTAGGTTTATCAAAGACTTTTCCCACATCTCGCGCCCTTTGTGTAAACTGCTGCAAAAGGAGACCCCGTTCGTCTTTGATGAAGAATGCAACGCTGCCTTCAACAAGTTGAAGGAGCTTCTCACGAGCGCTCCTATTTTATGCAGCCCTGATTGGTCTCTGCCATTTGAACTCATGTGCGACGCCTCGGATTATGCCGTAGGAGCCGTCTTGGGTCAGCGGAAGGACAAGAAGCCTTGCGTAATCTATTACACCTCTCGGATGCTTGATGAAGCGCAAAGAAATTATACTACCACCGAGAAGGAGTTTCTTGCCGTGGTTTTTGCTTTAGATAAATTTCGATCTTATTTACTTCAAACTAAAGTAACTGTGTTTACCGATCATGCAGCTTTGAAGTATCTAATGCTCAAGAAGGACGCAAAACCACGACTTATCAGATGGATACTTCTACTCCAAGAATTCAACATCGAAATCAAGGACAAGAAGGGAGTAGAAAACGTCGTCGCTGACCACCTATCACGTTTGATAGGTGACCATGAGCCTGTCGAGATTGAAGAAACTTTTCCGGATGAAAAACTCTTCGGAATTGAGGTAACTACTTCGGAAACTCCTTGGTATGCAGATATCGTAAATTACTTAGTTACCGGTGAGTTTCCGTCTACCATGCATAAATTTCAACGTGACAAACTTAAGCATAATGCTAGAACCTTTATCTGGGATGAGCCTTATTTGTGGAAACAATGCTCCGATTTAGTAATTAGGAGATGTATCCCGGATAGTGAGTTTAAGCCCATTCTAGACTTTTGTCACAATGAAGCATGTGGGGGACACTTTGGTTCTAGGAGGACAGCCCTTAAGATTTTAGATTGCGGTTTCTTTTGGCCTAGTTTATTTCGCGATGCTCATGCATATTGTGCTGCATGTGATAAGTGCCAGAGATTCGGTAATTTAGGCCCTAGAGATCAAATGCCACAACACTACATATTTAATGTTGAAATTTTTGATGTGTGGGGTATTGATTTTATGGGACCATTTCCTCCCTCCAATGGTTTTACTTATATCTTACTCGCAGTAGATTATGTTTCTAAATGGGTGGAGGCAAAGGCCACCCGTACTAATGATTCGCGAGTTGTTGCAGATTTCCTACAAACTAACATTTTCAGTAGATTTGGAATGCCACGCGTTCTAATCAGCGATGGAGGAAGTCACTTTTGCAACCGCACGGTGGAAGCACTAATGAGGAAGTATGGCGTAAAACACAAGGTTTCCACACCATACCACCCTCAAACCAATGGAATGGCTGAAGTTTCCAACCGTGAGATCAAGAAGATTTTGGAGCGAACCGTCCGCCCCAACCGGAAAGATTGGAGTCAATGCTTAGACGATGCATTGTGGGCTTACAGGACTGCCTACAAGACCCCCATTGGTATGTCACCTTTCCGATTAATTTATGGAAAGGCGTGCCATCTTCCTGTTGAATTGGAGCACAAGGCATGGTGGGCCGTGAAGAAATTCAACATCGATCGAGATGCCGCAGGCTTGCATCGGAAGCTACAACTTAATGAACTAGAAGAAATCAGAAATGATGCTTTCGACAATGCGTGGATTTACAAAGAGAAGACGAAAAAGATCCACGATCAGATGATTCGCGGGAAGAGTTTTGAACCTGGGCAGAAAGTATTACTTTTCAATTCAAGACTTAAGCTCTTTCCGGGAAAGCTTCGCTCTCGATGGATGGGGCCATTCGTAGTTTCTCAAGTTCTACCTCATGGAGCAGTTCTCATTCGATCTATCGACAAAGGTAGTGAGTTCAAAGTAAATGGCCATCGCTTGAAGCCCTATTTTGAGGCATTTGCGGAGCACACCGTGGAGGAGATGCAACTCCAAGAACCGGCCATTTCAAAAACAAAATGATGCATCACGTCCAAAGCTAACGACGTAAAACGAGCGCTCATTGGGAGGCAACCCAATAGGGAGACAACAGATTTGTTTTCTTCTCCCCTTTTAATTAATTTAATGGCTTTTTGCGTATTAAAATTAAAATTTTCGTAGATCCTATACTCCATTTTTTCATTCTATACTTCTACTTTAGTACATTGAGGGCAATGTAGAGTTTAAGTGTGGGGGAAGGGTTTACAATTTAATTGTGTCTAAATTAGTGTTTTTCAAAGTCTTTAGGATGCCCTTAACTAGTCGATGATGAAAAATGGACCGATACGAACACATATGGCGTATGAATCACATGCATCGAATTCTTGTGCTAATTGAGATATTCTATATGTTTTTAACATGTAGTAGATATGAATTGCAAAAACATGGTACAGAAATCGCATGCTTGAATAAGTTTTTAATCATATGAACCCTATGTGAGCTTTTGAGCTATCTGTTCTTTATTCGAGTGAATATACATCCATTTCGTAGCTACTAGCTTATATATGCCTCATTTGATTGCTTGCCATAGATTTTAATGAACTAGAGAATGCTAGAACTTACTTATGTCAATTTGCAAAGCTTTTAAGTTGATACATACTTTCATTTTGGAAATGATTAAAGGCATTTAGGATTTTCCACCACATTGCCATATATCCATGTATCCCATTTGTACGCACAAGTTGCGACACCCCTAGATAAACCAATTAAGCCCACGTTAAGCTTTTCTTTTATCACCATATATACCTAAACACTTACCCTAGTATAGAATATCCTTACCTTTGTTCCGGAAACTTGGTGAGAATTTTTCGAAACTAGCATATAAGATTATGGTTTGGTAGGAAAGATTGAAAGAGTTAATGTGAGTAAGGGGAAAGACTTGTCCAAATAAACTTAAAAAGTATGAGATTGCCAAAAAGAAAAGAAAAAAATATATTTGAGAGAATGAAAAGAAAAAAAAAATTAGTATCTCTCATGGCAATATGTTGTGTTCTAAAGTAGAAACCAATTGGATTAACGTCCCCCTTATTTGCGGATTTGGAGATTACGATAAATTGAAGGCCCAAAAATAGAACAAAATATGGCCTTTGTCCTGTCCGAAAAGCTCAAAGGGTAGATTAGCTTGAAGTATACATGGTAACATACAAATGGAGATGGAGGACTAATATGGTGCTAGACTAAGTCGTTGGAACGTTTTTATCACCACATATCTAAATTTCGAATGCCTTAGCCTTAACCCCATTACAACCTCACTAAAAGTCCTTTATGATCCTTAAAATGAGTAGCTTTCAATTAGTAGAGTAAGTTGCATGAGTAAGCTTATGGTTTTGGTTCATTTGTGCAAGTAATCAAACTTTATTCATGTGGTTTTCATTTCAATTCATATACACTTTAAGTGAACCATTTTCATGAGTGAAAAATATGATGAGTGCATCCTTGTGAGTTGATTAAACATTTATTCAAAGCATGCACAGCTATAACATAACCATTGTTTTCTCTATGTCTTACTTGTTCATTACATAAATTATATCGCAATTATCTCTTGAATTCGTTGAGCATACACGTTGAAATTCATGTGAGCCATCGCCATATACTTATGCAAATTCTGAGACAAATTTTAGCTAAGGGCTTAGTTGTTCTTTCTTTTGTTTTAAATTCTTAGAGAGTCTTAGTTTAACTTAGTGTTTGCTAAGGGACTAGCAAAGTCTAAGTGTGGGGGAATTTGATATACGCATTTTATGCCCGTTTCTTAACGCATTTCCCTTTTCGTTTAGCTATGTTATTATCTTAGTTTTTATGTTTTCCTTACTTAAATTGTTATTTTGAAGATATTTACGGTGGAGATTAATAACGGCGCAATTCGGAGGAATTTCGGCGATTTTGCGATTTTTGCGATTTCGGACCACGAAAAATGGGCCGGCCCAAAAAGCAAATTATGGGCCGATTTCTCAACTCTTGTTTCGGCCCATTAACAAGCCCAAACCCATGTAATTCGGCCTAGATGCCTTTTGGTGAAGTTGAAAAGTCCAAGTTATCAAGCTAATGATCACAAAAGATGACTTGCCATGGTGACTCTTACTTTGGGTTCACAAATGGTGACTAAGCTTGGTGACTCTTGCCTTTGATCATCACAATGGTGACTAAGGGTGTAACTAAGCATGGTGACTCTTGCTTAGGGTTCATGAATGATGATCACACTTGGTGACTAAGGGGATGACTTGCTAGGTGACTAAGGCTTGCATTTAATGAAGCAAGGCAAGGTGGAAGAGAGAAGGCAAGCATTCCTTGCCTATATAAGGGAGGAGGCCGAACCATTCAAGGGCATCACTCATTTTACAAGCCAAAGCTCTACACAAATACTCCTCCACCATAAACACTTGAAGGTTCACACACAAAGCCGAAGCATCCATCCCTTGCAAAGCTGAAGCATTCTCCATCCATCCAACACAATACGCTAAGTCCCTTGTGAAGGAAATCCATCTCCACCGTAGATCATCAAGCACTCAAGACAAAAAGTGTAACCATGATCTTCACTTTCATAGCTTTTGCTTTGTATTTGAATCTTTTGATGTATTGGAATACATTTATGTATCAAATGAAGAACAAGTTTAGATTTCTGTTTCATGTGCTTAAACCGATTTGTAATATGCATGTGTTTATGATTTCTAGCCTTTTATGCATGTTTGATACAATCTTAAAGCTTCGAAAGCATGTGTTAGAAAATACGCTAAGTCCCTCTCTTTCGCATGTTTCGATGATCGTATGTTGTTTAGGATGTTTATACGCTAAGTTGCATTCCTACTCAATTATTAAGCATGTGTATTTAGTTAGAAGTTATGAATTTCGTAACTTACAAAAAGGTTTGATGCATGAAAAGGGTATGGTTAATAAGATGAGATGATCACATGTAATTAGTAGTGTAACTTCTTATTTTTAGCAAGCATAATTAGACTTGAAGTTTCTTGATTGTTGAAACTTGTCTATGAGTAAAACATGTTAGATGCTTAAGAGTTTTAGTTGTGTTTGCATGTTTTTGTACTTTAATTTCGTAGATTAAACAACCAACTTCCAATCCCCCCAAACATTTACATTTCCGCTTATTAACGAAACCATGCATGCGCCCTTAATTCCCCGGATAAAGAACGATCCCTACTCGCCAATATTACAAATGACAAAAGAAGGGTTTAAATTGCAATGCACGTAATCTGTGTTTTTAAGTTAACGTGAATGCATGTTTTGCGCGTATCATAAACCGGAATGACTGAGGAATACCTATTCCTTACGGAAACCTGAGTAGAAGTCCTGCTTGCCAGAGACTCTAACTTTCCTCGCCAAAGACTGCTCACCAAAGATTCTATCGCCAGAGATTCTTACTCACGAGACCCTCTTGCCAAAGACATTTGTCTTGGCGAGACCTACGTTCGCCGACGCCATACCTGATTCAAGGCATATTCTAACAAATCTCCACCTTGACTTGAATCCTCTCCCAGATAACCAGATGTACCAGAAGTACCAGACTCTCCTCTGCCCCTAGATGTCGTTCCTCCAAAGACGAACCCAGATGTTGCCCTCTCTCAGAGAAGGACCCAGATGTTGCCCCCAATGGGCAACTAACAACTTCTAACATTCAGCAAGTCCAAACAATGTTGGAACTTGCTATGCGGAACCGGCTTGGTGAACATGTATGCTGGATTATCAGCAGTACCCACCTTGTTCACCTTAATCCTCTCTCGCTTCTTAGAAAATGATACATAACATCAATGTGCTTAGTCCTCTCATGATGAACTTGATCCTTGGCTAAACAGATTGCACTCAGACTATCACAATACATTATAGCCTGATCATGATGTAGACTCAAGTCACTAACTAGTCCTTTCAACCAGATTCCCTCATTGGCTGCCTATGTCAATGCCATGTACTCTGCTTCAGTTGTAGACAAAGTCACTGAAGGCTGCAGAGTAGCTTTCCAACTAACAACAGACCCACCAAGAGTGAAAACATAACCAGTCATAGATCTTCTAGTGTCAACATCTCCAGCATAATCTGAATATGAATAACCAGTTACTAAACACCCTGTATCATCTCCATAAATGAGACTAACATCAGACGTACCTCTAAGGTAACGAAAGATCCTCTTCACAGCTTGCCAGTGCTCTTTTCCAGGCTCACCCATAAACCTACTGACAACACTGACAGCATGTGCAAGATCCGGTCTAGTGCAGACCATAGCATACATCAAGCTTCCTACTGCACTACCATAGGGAACTCGAGACATGTACTCCTTCTCCTGAGCAAATTTAGGTGCAAACGCAGTAGACAAATGAATGTTCGCTGCACTTGGAGTATCTAAGGATTTTGCTGTAGACATGCCAAACCTTGACAATATCTTATGAATATAATCCTTCTGTGATAAGAACAACCCCTTCTGACTCATATCCCTATAGATCTCCATTCCCAGAATTTTCCTAACTGCACCCAAATCCTTCATTTCAAACTCAGCACTGAGAAGACCCTTCAACTTCTGAATCTTTGACTTGTCCTTTGCAGCTATCAACATATCGTCTACATACAGGACCAGGTAAATGAGAGACTCATTTGAAACCTTGTTGTAGTATACACAACAATCATACAGACTCCTAGTGTAGCCAATCTCCATCATATAGTTGTCAAACCTCTTGTACCAATGTCTCGGTGATTGTTTTAGTCCATACAGAGATTTCTTCAACTTACAGATGATATCATCATCGAAATCGCAGAAGAAGAATCTGCATCTGGTCTGTGGTTAAAGCTTGAGAGTCTATATATGACGAAGTCTTTAACCAACAAGTTGCTTCTGAAGCAACGTCTGTTTGGTCTGCGTATGCAAGATGGTGCACCTCTGAGAGATCACTTGGATCAGCTGAACACAATTCTATTAGAATTGCGTAATTTCGATGTTAAAATCGATGATGAGGGTGCTGCTCTAATTCTGTTGGTATCTTTACCGCTATCATATGAGAATTTTGTGCAAGCCTTTATCGTTGGGAGGGATACAATGACTCTTGAGGAGGTTAGATCGTCTCTTCATACCAGAGAACTGCGCCATAAGGCGACTGGTACAGGTTCAGATAATCAGGCTGCTGGGTTAGTAGTCAGTGGAGGTAAAGGACATGAAAACTCGGATAAGAAGAAATTCAAGAAGTCAAGCTTCAAGGGTCCTAAATCCAACGATGTCTGCAACTACTGTAAAGAAATGGGGCATTGGAAAAGGGAATGTCCAAACAGGAAGCAGTAGGAGAAACCATCTGGTACTGCTGTTGTAGCAGGAGATGACACCAATTCAGAAGAGGATACTGCTCTAGTTATTGGTGAACATACACATCACATTGATGTATGAGTTCTAGATTCTGGGGCGTCTTATCATATATGTCCGCGCAGGGAGTGGTTCGCAACCGCAGGTAAATGGAGGCAATGTGTTTATGGCTAACAGTGTTGCTTGCAAGGTGGTTGGAATGGGCTCAATTAAAATTCGGACACATGATGGTAAATTTTGTACATTGAACGAGGTTAGGCATGTTCCACGCATGACTAAGAATCTGATATCGCTGAGTTATTTGGATAACAAGGGGTTCAGTTTCAAAGGAGAAGGCGGGATCTTGCGTGTCTACAAGGGTTCTAATGTGGTTCTGAAAGGTGTCAAGCGGGGTACTTTGTATATTCTACAAGGTTCTACGCTGTTGTTGCATTGTCGGAAGTTCACAAGGAGGATATGACCAAGCTATGGCACATGAGACTCGGTCATATGAGTGAACGAGGGATGCAAGTTCTGGCTAAAGAAGATCTTCTTGGTGGCCACAAGGTAAAAGACCTTGGATTTTGTGAACATTGTATGTTTGGGAAATTACATCGCAGTAAGCTGAAGCTGAGGCTTGAGGCTTGGATTTTGTGAACATTGCTGATAGAGAGCAAATTACAGGACTGAGGCTTGGAAAAGCTGAGTTTGGTTTTATTCTCCTTATTATTTATCTCGATGGTATGTGGGTTTGGATGTTAATTATCCTAGACCATATGTTTTTTGTATATTTATCGTATGTCGTTAATAATAGCAGATAAAGTTGTTTACAAGGCACTCTATGCTAATAGTTAGGTGCGTAATTGAATGCATAAGTGTTTGGAATAGTCTTGTTATGATTCGAGATCCTCTTTTTGAGTCTATTGTAATACGAGGTTTAAACATCATATCCCCCTCCCGGTATGTATTCAATTGTTTCATCAATAAAACCTTGAGAATTGACGCATCGTCCTTAAAAGAAAAAACAAAGAAATGAAAAGAAAAACAGATGTGGGCTTAAGTTTCAGCTTGGGCTCGAGTCTGTAGGGCCCATATTTTGGTTCTCTCTTCCTTTAAGAAGGAAACCACGGAGAAGAAGTTGCTGTAGCGATGGATCAGATTGAAATTTCTAGCTGCGGTATCGATGGATCCGACAGAAAACGATCATCTGATATCTCACTTTCAAAGGAGGAACCACCTCGTCAGAAACAACGATCATCATCAAATGTCTCACTCTCAGAGGGACAACTCCAGAAGATGTACGATGTGAAGCCAATAACCTTCGAATCAGAAGAGGGGTATTACGCAGGCCCCGGTAAGGGTATACTCTCCCGATCAATTAGGTTTTTAATTCATTTCGATTTCAATATTCTTAATAGCTTATTTCCCAAATGTTACCATGTTTTACGGTTCGGATTAATCCAAGTTGTGAAATTGATATTCTACAACTGTTTTTGGGGATTCTATTGTTATTTTCAATTTGGATGATTTCTGTTGGTGTTCCAAGTCTGCTCCTTACATATCTTTGTCCAAGGATTTAATTTTATTTGCGTTTCTTATCAATCTTATATGATTGTCATGTTTTGGATCATCTTGGCTATTTATTAATTAATGTTACTTTTTTGCAACCATCACCAGTGTTTGTTCCTACTGGGGAGCCTGAACTCCGGTATAAAGTGTATTGTAAGGTCTGTGAGCGCTTTCTATTCCTGAGGAAGCATCCACATAGTCTTCGTGAGGATTCTGATGATTTTGATTGTCTGCAAAAGCATGTTATGGAACACATTGAGGGCGGTTTTATTGATTGTGAAGGCAAGCGTTTGCGTGATGAGATACCTGTACGGAAGGGATATAGAAGAGCTTGTGAGTATTGTGGGCGTGGGTTTAAAGTTTGTGGCAGCGGTGCGTATGTCCATGTTGTGCAGGCTTGTGTACATTGTTCCACAGTTTGTAAACACGATTCTGAGGATTGCCCTTCCAAAGGACTGAAAGGAGACTGGCGTGAATCTTCGCCCTGTTGCCCTATAAAGATGGATGACTGATCAAATTTGTTTCAGTTAGTTTGTATTACAAATAACAGTTCAAGACAATGTTGAATTTGGATTGTGTGTGTTGTACCCCAGACTTATGTAACTTAACTTTGACTCATTATGTCGGTTCTAAATGTTTGCTTTTGGCTAGTGATGTTATGGGTTTTGCCTTCAAGGTTTCATAAATATCGTTAAACCATCTTAGATACATAGCACCTCTATTTAGACGTAGTGAGAATCACTCATTGTAATAGTGAGTATTGAAGATTGATAGTTTACATTGGAAGATATAGCTGATAATCTTCTTTTTTTCTATTGAAAAAGAAACATACAACGTTTGAGTCAAAAGCCTCTTGGTACAACCAATATTTAGAACATCAAAGTTTAAAACTTTAGCTACAGGAGGTTAAGGAGGTATATAGAGATTACAACTTGAAATATGAACTAGATTAGCAACACCATCAGCTGCAAAGTTTGCCTCTCCCCAAATATGCTTGAAACTATCGTGTGTAAACATGTCGGCTAAGGTGGTGATATCTTGAATGAGAGCTGTAGTGTTTTAGACCTGATATTCTAAAGGCAACATTGACACGATCAATAACAAATATAGAGTCAGCTTCAACTTCAATGTTCTGGAATCCATTATTGATGTGCTCTAAGGGCCGAGGCTGCAGAGACGAGAGATTAGAAGTAGCAAATTTTTGGAGGATACAATGGCAGGTTTACTTTGGCAATCTCTGATTATGCATCTAGTGGCACTATTTCCATTCTTAACTGATCCATCAAAGTTGATCTTTACATATGGTTCATGAGGATTCCAGTTAATACTTGAAGCTCTTCCATTCTTCAAGTTCTGCCTGATTTTCATCCTTGGTTTTCATCTTTCTTTTTATTCCTAAAAATCAGAATATTCCTGGCATGCCAAGTATTGTAACAAATAGAAATAACACTGCTAATACTGTCTTTGTTCTTACTCAACATAAGCTGTATAAAATTGACAAAGGAACCCGTCTATCTTAAAATGTCAGCATTTGAATCCCAAAGACTAAATTTTCCCTGTAAAGTTACAGGTAATGAAAAGATGATCAATGGTTTCCTATTGATCATTACAAACGGGTTAAACACGTACTTAGAAGAGGCATGACTAAAAATCCGGTCTCTAGTTCTCAATCTTTCTTAACAGAGCTGCCACATAAAAACCTTGAGCTTAGGAGGAACTTTAAGTTTCCAAATTGATTTTAGAAATTTACTACGACAATGAAGAGAAACACTACTATACTGCAGAAGAGAAGCAGATTCTACTGTGAATTGACCATTAGCATAAGGGCCCCAAATGAATTCATCATTTTTGGGAAACATAGACAAGGATAGCAGTTATTGCTTTAACACTATCATCAGGAACAACTTGATTAAGTTTTACAATATCCCAGTGACCATTAACAATAAAGTCAGCAACTAGTTGTTCAGCATCACTATTTTCAGCATGGCACAATTTGATCAGAGGTACAGGATAGACCCAATTAAAGAGCCAGAACTTAACTGAAACCAAGGACTATTATCATCAGGATTAAGATTATTTAGCTTGTTCCATAATTCAGCTTGTTTATCTTTTTGGGGATAAACATATATGAAAGTAGCAAACCAAGATAAATCAGAAGTTACATCTGTTATGGAACAATGGATATAGCGAAAGTGTTTAGAGATAACAGAAACATGGAACTTAGATGGATTCCATAATAGTACAATACCACCAGCTAAGCCATCAGCTTCCATAAAAGCAAAGGATTAAAAAAAAGCTTCAAAGACAGTTTTACTGAGGCTGATTCAGAAAGTCTAGTGTCGTCTAATAAGCACAAAAGATCTAATTTCAGAGTGGACACCAAAAAATTCAATTGGTTAAGAATACCTTCCCTAGAGCTCCACCTCTGCAATTCCATGATGCCAGCCTCATTTTGGTTCAGGTAGAGGAGTAGTATTTTCAGCATTCCTCAAGTCAAAACTTGATGTATCCACTTCATCATCACGAGACCTCTTCCTGGAACTTGATGTATCAACTTCATCACTCATAGGCCTAGGGGACTGGAAGTTTTCATCTTCTGGTATAGCATAGTGCCCCATTGGATTTGGCACAGCCGGATTGAAAATCATTGAAGCTTCAGATTGAAATTGTTCAGCAGGGACATTAGCAGTATTAGGGACAATGTGGCTTGGTATTCCCTGAGAATCATTAAAAATCAATTTTCCAGGATTCAAAGGATCAGAAACCACAATAGTATGTTCACGAAGTATAGGTAGATACTTTTCATAATAGACATGCTTCCAGAATCAACAAATAATCCAGAGTGAAATTGCACATCATTCAAGTCTTCACTAGAGTTAGAGGAACTGATATTAATGATTTCATTTTCAGTGTTACCAATTCCAGAGGTACCAGGCCAGCATCATAATACCAAATTTTTAAAATACTCTATTCTGTGTCCTCTCCAACAATCTCTCAGTATAGGGTCAATCCAGTCTAAGAATATATTCATCCAAGCCAACAACCTTTTCATAAAATCGAAACTCCTCTATCAACCTAAGAGCAATTTCCAAATTTTATGTCTAGACAGCTCTACTCTCAACATAAAAACATGAAGCAATAAAGAAAACAGATAAACAATACAAACATTGAGCATTGCATACCAAATTAAGAGTGACACTACAATTTCCTTACTTGAATCATTTGAAAATCAATTTCAGAGTTAACCAATTGAAAACTTGGAACAACAGTTAGATAAGTAATCATGTACTGAAAGACTAACCTGTAACCCATCAGCCGTGCTCTTGTTCTTAGCCTCTGCAAACCATATCATCATATTATTACCACGGAACTTAGTTTGTTTATTCATCCAAATATATTACTTACCCAATTTTTCCAATTTTTCCAACAAGGACTTTGATCTAGGTGTAAGGCAACATATTTTGTCGGGGCCCATTTGAATCAATCTATGATTAATGTGACCACATAGAATAGACTCGGACGAGCCAAATCGTGGCTCTTTGAACTTCGGATGTTCCTCTGACATCGAATGACCCTTTTGAATTTCCTTCAAAACAGCAGTTGCTTCTGGCACATTTGCAAATCCAAGTCGGTGCAGTAAAAAGTCATTGCTAGTGAATACAGCATGCGACTCAGGAACAATGCAGTTTTTTGGCCTGAAAGAATTCAAAACTTAGCCATGGTAGCAAAGGCTTCCCACGAAAAATCAAAATTCGACACGTGACATTTTTGGGTTAATTTTTTCAAGTTTTTAACTTTAACTCTTCTTCTTCTTCTTATAATTAACCTAAAAATGTCACGTGTCGAATTTTGATTTTTCGTGGGAAGCCTTTGCTACCATGGCTAGGTAGCCAAGTCTCATCCATATCTTTTCAAATGCTCGCTATACTAAACTGACTTGCATTAGAATTAGGGCTAGAATTATAGATATGTTACGTCAAAAGTTCAAGTTTATCCTAGGAAAAATGAGGAATCTTTATCAGGCCAACAACCAAATCATATGCAGCAACCAATAGTTAAATTAAATAGGGACAAAATTATAGAAAACACCTCAATAAGACGACGATTTCAAAAGATGATCATAGACGACAAACTAACGTCTATAGCGCAATGAGTGGAAATGTGGAATTAGAGAGAGAGAGAGAACATCTTATTATCTCTATTTTTGAAGATCAATACAGAGTTGCTTAAATTCTTCTAAGTCATACTGGTATATAAAATGATAACCAATCAATAGCTTATAATTCGACCATTCTATGATTAAGTCATCCGACTCCAGTCGACTTGTCTAGATACCCATCTCGACCCGTCGAAATTCCTCTTCCAAGAATTCTTGAATTTTTGGTTTATTCTTCCTTCTTCATCATCATGTTTTTCTATTGTATTCTTTCGACTATGAATAGCTAAACTATCCTGGTTAGAGGCTGATCAGAGCCCTAGACATGCTTACGATTTTGAACCCCTTGTGATTTTAATGACTATTTGCATGAGTTTTATTTCACTATTTTTCCATTGATGATTTATACCATATATTTATTTGGTGGCCAATTTAGTTGCATGTTATAGAATCTAGTATCTTGAGTGTATGCATAACCAACATATTATCGCATGTTCAGTAGAGACAAAAGAAATTCTTGTGTGAAGTATTTCCTTAGTGACGTAAAGGTGACCACCAAATCAATTCTTGAAGCTTTATTGTTCCTAAAACATTGTTAGAACTTAATGACTCTAGTTCTCTAGGCTTACTCCATCATATGTATAAGTCGGTTAATTAGGAATCAAGTTACAGTGGATGACCACTCCCTCTTTTATGCCAAGTAAGAGAATGTAATATGCAAGATGACTTAATCATAGCTCGTGCATGGGGAACATTCATTCATGGTTATTTGGATTAGGTTGGGTTAATCGTAGGTTGTCTAGGGAGAAGATAAGTTCCTAAAATTCATCTCTATTTCATTTCATCAACATATTTACTTTTCTGAAATTTATATATTTTTGCATTATCTGTAGCTTGGCCGAATTATTTTGGCAACCAAATCAACTCTGAATATCCTCAAATTTTGTGTGGTCTTAGGTTCGTAGTCTGTTTTGTGTCCTGTGGTCGAGTCTGTCAGGTTTCTGGCTTTCATGTCTTTTTTGTTTCTTGTGTTCTTGAGTCTTAGTTTCACCTATCCTCTACAGGTAATGACCCATATTTTTCATTAACTACATCGATAAAATTGACATGATAATAGGGTATCTTTGAGGATGATTTTTTGCTTATCAGCCTCTCTCAACCACTACAACTTGTTCACTCAGACATTTGTGGTCAAATTACTCTTGAATCTAACAGTCACAAGAGGTACATAGTCACTTTCATAGATGATTATAGTCATAATATGTGGACATATTTCTTTCATGCTAAGTCAGAGTCATTTAGTGTGTTTAAACTCTTTAGAGTTTAACAAGTATTGTAAGTCAAACGAGATCGGTAGACAACTCACTGCAACCTATTCTCCATAATAGAATGGGGTTGCAGAGAGAAGAAATAAAACTCTAATGAACATGGTACGTTGTATGCTCACTGAAAAAGAAGCTCTGAAGGAGTTCTGGCCGGAAGCTCTCAATTGGGTTGTGCATGTCTTTAATCGGTGTCCCACAATAGCAATAAAAGACAAACTCCTGAAGAAGCATGGAGCAGATACAAGTCATAAGTCATGATGTTGTGTTTGAAGAAAAAGAAAAATGGAATTGGAGCAGATGAAAAGAAGAAGTACTTAATGATGTGATAGAATGTGAGACAAAGAAGAAGGTAAAGAAACAATGGAAGAAGATGAGAACCAAGCTATGGAAGAAGATGATATTGAAGGAGGCGGTAGCTCAAGCTCATCCTAATCAACAGACTCAGGTGAAGATAATCCAATGGAGAAGGCTTGTCTGGGGAAGAAGAGATTCAACAGTTGGTCATGTTCTCATCCTTATGTGATCGTGTCACTTTTGAGGAATCTGTCAAGAGCTCTATATGGAGAGATGCAATAGATTTGAAGATTCAGGCTATTGAAAAAAATGGTACTTGAAAGGTCAATGAGAAGATGTTTGAAGAATTCAAAAGGTCAATGAAGTAAGAGTATGCCAATGAGGTACTTGAAAGGTTGAACAATGAGGGTTTTGACTGAATTGCAATGCTCCATTTTGATGGTTGCAAACGTGGTAAAGATGAAGGAGCAAGGGTTTCAAGCAAATGGTGGGCAACCTCATGTATTTAATTGCCACCAAACCTGATCTCATGTGTGTAGTGAATCTTATAAGTTGCTACATGGAAGCTCCTACAGAGTTGCAAGAAGCAGTGAAAAGAGTCTTTAAGTACTTGGAAAGGACAACTGATCTGAGAATACTCTACAAGCATGAAGAGGAGAAGAGCTAGTTGCTTACTCTGATAGTGACTATGCAGAAGGTGTATAGGTGTTGAGAATTCTTGGAACACTTGGTCTCACTCAAAGTAAGGATTCTTTCGAAGAAAGCATAGACATTCGATTTCATTTTCTTCTAGATTTAAGCAGAGATGGTGTAGTGGAGTTGGTGCATTGTGGTTCTAAAAATTAGTCAGCAGATATAATGACTGACGTTGGATGCATTTTTGAAGATGAGATAGCAAATGGGAATGTGCTTTGTGGCTGATGGTAAATTGACTGTATGATTGGCAGTCCAGTTTAAGGAAGGTTAGGACTTCAGTCACTAACTTATAAACCTAGTCTATATGGAGTTGATTGAGTTATTTCTTTATTCCAGCCACGAGTTATATAAATAGTGGATGCATCTTTGAATCATTCATGTTATGGTTATATAAGCCGCATATGTGTTATTATGTATAAGAACAAACGATCCAACAAGCCAAATGACCAGTAGAAAATAAATGAAATTACCCATCAAAAGGGCTTCAACAAGGGTCTTCGGAAGAGGCAGCCTAGCAAGTTTATGAGAAACTCCGAGCTACGTACACATATGCGCACTAACGCAATAAACAAAATAGAAAAACTTGAGAAAAATAATTGGGTCCAAATCAGTTTGGAATGGTTTTTATTGATTCCATCTAACCATGTAGGTACTTATTTTTAGAGTTCATTTCACCCTGATGAATTCCCTTGTATTCTATCACGAATAACTCAACTTTGTCCTAGTTTGTTATTCCAAATTTGAGTCAACTCATTCTTGATTAATTTCATTTTCTATACGATTATTGGTAAACGGCCGCAGTCCAAAACCCAGGCTTGCTCCTCGTTTCAGACTTGTCCGGCTGCCCAATCGTCGTCGGCCAAACTCCCGCCCGCCGGACAATACCTTTGCCGGCAGCATAACCTCAGTAGAAGAGACGCTAGGAGGCGAGCCCGGTTAATACGCCAAACCTCATTCTCGGCGAAGCCTGTCCGATACCCACACGCGCGGAGTCGCACCCTCACTGTCGTCGGATAGCGCGCTGCCGAAACTGAGCGACCCAACCTGGATCTAGCGACGAGCAGCACGCCGATCCAAATCTTCCACGGAAGCTGTCCTTCCGTCGCCGAAAACTAGCCGTGCATACGCACAACCAGCGATGTCGACCAAAGCAGGACTTGTTGTCGATCGAGATTCCTCCACCATCCTCTTAAACCACAATCCCTTGAAACCATCCAATACAGGCGCCGATTATCAGCACTAAGAGTGGCAATGAACGGCCAACAAAACAGGCGCCAATCATCGACGCTTTGCGCAGAGAGGATCGACCAGAAAATCTAGGATGCACATCGCTCCGATATTCGTGGCTCATTGGCCGTATGTTCATTGGAGAAGAAATATTGTTTTGAAAAGTCAAAGATTATATTATTTTGTTACATTATTATTGGAATATAAGGTGTTCGATCATCATGCAATATCATATAAAACCTTCGCAAGATTGGATCATTTTAGACCATTGTTTCCACCGAATTACGCGCGGAGGCGTAATGGGGCAGAAGCAACAAGAATAAGCTTCCTCTTCCTTCCTCGGTCGTGCGGTGGACCTCCCCTTGCGGGTGCGTCCGAACGGTGGGGCTGTTCGGATGGGCGGGCTCTCCTCCTCTTCCTTCTCTTCGTGCGTGCGGGTTCTTCTTGCGGATGCCTCCTTCCTCGGGCGTTCGGGAGCGACTATTAGAAGAATACAACAATGAAGCAGGCGGTCAGGGGTCAAGACGGGGTGGCCCGCCTTCAACGCTCCGATGCCTAAGTCAGAATATGTATCGGATATAACAGTCAAGCGAACGTGCGAGTGGTGTGATATGGATCGAGTGAGTCAACTGGCTCTCGATGGGATCTAATGGAGTGATCGAATGGAATTAGATACCGTTCGATGGGATGATCTTACCTGTAATAAATACCTGGTATATATAGGTGGTTGAGTTTGGAACCTGGTGGTGTTCTTCGATGTGGGACTTGGTGCACTTACTGGTGTGTGATCCGCATGTTCGGGCGCGCCCCCCACGGGCGCGTGCGCGCTCGGAAGGGGTGGGTCCGGTGAGTGAAGTTGGTGCTTCCTTGGTGGTCTTGCATGTGGTTGAGTAGGTGTTGCTAATCTGCTTAAGTGGATAAGTATGTTAATCGTACAACTAATTATGCAATACTAACAACCATATGTTGTTATCTTTAGTTTGGCCGATGCTTTCTTCAGTTTGCTCAGTCCATGGATTGCTTGAGCTACTAGTCGGCCTGGAATTCGTACCCTTGAAGCCCCTCATCTGAACACCTTTCAAGGATTCTTTTACAGAACGAAGATCCGGGCGATTATTAGACCTCCATATCTCTCTAGCATCTGGGAGCTCACAGCCCTGTAGATACATACCTGCAAATAAAGATAAGTGCAGAGTAGAAAGTGGATTTCTGGTTGTTCACAAGTGAGCATTGCAGTTTTCAAAGTTAATTACCCGATAAGAAACGGGGGTATAGCCTCAGTGTTTGTAATCAGTTTCAATGGAAGAGTCTGCAAAATTAGCAAGCACAAAAAGAAAATGAGCAAATTAAGAGGAACAAAAACTCGAGTATAAATATGCATGTACGTAGTTGAATAGGAAAAAAAAGGTCGTACCTGAAGCATGAACGTGCAGACGGTAAGAATCTTAACGGTGGGGAGTTTACGGACGAGTCTATAGAGATGATCCGCTATTAATTCTTCGCCTACACGCTCGAGATTAAACTCGATGTCGGCTTCATCCAGGTTTCTGGTTTTTTCGTCAATAGAACCCGATCATACTCCCCGAATCATTCTAACCAGATTAATGCTGAACTTTTCGACGACCAAGCTCCTCAACTTTAAGTTCGGGCCACTAAACACAAGCCTGTCTTTGTTCCAACAATGTTGGAGAGTGAGACTATCCAGCAAAAGACAATTCTCCAAAATAGAGCATACAGAAGCTCTGCTGAGTTCAATCCATCCCAACAAAACATTCTTCAAGAGGCGAAGGTTTATGAATTCCGACATGTTAATGCTGCATGACGAAAGGGTTATAGATTCAACATCCTTAAAATCATAAACCATAGGAGGCAACTCGAACGAATGCTCCGGCTGGTTGAAAATTAATTCATTGTCGCCCCACAATGGATTTGAGAAGTCAATCCCTAAGACCTTCACGCCATTCGTAACAGCGAATCTTATACACTTGTCCACGACCGCAGCGAACTCTCTAGGCTGAGACAATGTGAGACACAGCTTCTCCAGAACCAGTCCTTCAGAGTTGTCGATCCAGTTTTGTAGAAAGTTGATGAAAACCGTTCTTTGTATAACCCTATCGGCATCTACGTGGGCGAAGAAACGCTCGTTGAAGTCGACATTCTTCGAAGACAGCCATATGTGGCGCCAACGTCTGGAGAAAACAGCAGTTCTGGCGGCCTCTCGGAAAGCCAAGAGAGAGATGATGATCACGAGGACGTGGTCGGGCAAGGACGAGATCAGGTCCATGGTTCTGGATGATCGATCGGCGACGCTTAGGTTCTGAAATAGTTGGCAAGAGGAGAAGTTGCGGTGCGATAGTAGAGGAAGACGGCATTGGCTTTATAGATTACGAACGGGTGCATGTAATTGGGCTGCATGCATTGGGAAAAGTTGCGTCTCTTCGGCTCTTTAACTTTGTTTCCAGATCAAGCAGCAACCATGTACAAAGAACACGTCGTTACCCAATTAAGTAAGACTTTGGTTTCCATAAGCACTTGACAGATCGAGAGGTGTGTGTAATTCCATTCTTCTCGTCCAGTCTCTGTAATATATTTGAAAGACTCTTCGAAACATATAGACCACAGCCCTTTTACAGTTCTAAACAGGAAGTCTCTCTTAGTCTTTTTTACTCCTCTTCTCCGACTAATTTCAGGAAATAGACTTTTAGCAAAGTAGAACTCTAAAGACTGAACCCCGAGAAAACTCAGAGAGCCTCCGGCCCAAAGGTTTCATTTCTTTCCTATTTTGAAGAAATTTTCCATGATCAGTGAGATCATTTAAAACATCAAAGTATTTTCGTTTGTTTGGATCAATACTGATATATACTAGCTTCAAAGCTATTAAGGTATCTGATAGTACAGCACTATTAGTTCGTTAATTAAACATACTTATCTAATTAAGCAGGTAATCGACACCTACTCGACCACTCGAAAGACCACTCAGCAGGCAACAACTTCACCCGCAAGACCAAGTCCATCCGACCGGACACGCGCCCGACAAGCGCACATCTGAATGCTCGGATCACATGACAGCAAAAACAGCTCTATCCCACATCGAAGAACACAGGCAAGCAACAATCTCAACCACCTATATAGGTAAGGCATTTACTACAGGTAAGGGCATTCAATTCCATTCAATTCGACCCAATCATCACTAATTAGTCTTAAATACTCTTGCCTACTTTCTTATACGTTCGCTTGACTATTATATCCAATACATCTTCTAACTTAGGCATCAGAGCGTTGAAGGCAGGTCACCCCTTTCTCGACCATCTGATCACCCTTTTGTCGTTGTATTCTTCTAACAGTGGAAGCCGAACACCCGAATACCCGAACACCCGAAGAGAGAGAAGGCACCCGATTATCCGAACAGCCCGAATGTTCGGACGCGAGGAGATTACTCGTACTTGCTTCTGCTAGATTATGTCCCGTGTAATCCGGTAGAAACAGTTGGTATCGTCTGTGGGAAACTTACAAATTACAAACCTCGTATAAACACCACTAAACAACATCCCACATGCATACCCAGGAGACCAACGTCAGAGACACACTCGTCGAGGAAACACCCCCAATGCACGGGCGCGACAAGTAATGGAGCTGGGGACGAGCAGCAGCCCTGGACTGAAAGGCGAAGAGCGCGTCGATTGCCTCCTCTAGGAGCTGCGAGAGGCAGCGTTCGAAAGAGACCATGAGCGCCAGGTCCGGCAGAGGCTGGAAGAACGATTGAATGCGCTCGTCGACCAGCAGCAGACACAACGCGAGTGAGGTCCCGTCAGGGAGGCCACCAACGCCGAAGAGCAACACCCATTCGGCAGGACCGATTCTCGAGCGGTCCGAACGCCCGCGCCAGCGGACGAATCTGCACCCCCGACGGACAACACCCTGATCCTTCGGAGAATGGAAGAGTTAGCCGAGGAAGTCTCGCGCCTACGAAAAGACAAGCTTGCCGGGCAAGGTGGGATGTTCACCCCCCGGGTCAGCCCGTTCTCGGCGCACATATTGGAAAGGGGCAGAGACCTGAATGCGAAGACAATGAAGGTCACTCGGTTCGACGGAAGCAGAGACCCCCGCACGCATATCGACGAGTTTCGATCCGTCACAGATGGAACCAGGTATTCGGACTCAACTTTGTGCTTCCTATTCCAGGAGATGTTGTCTGAAGAAGCGAGGAGCTGGTTCTACGAGATTTTGCCAGGCTCCATCCACTCGTTCCTCGAGCTGGCAAAGATCTTCCAGAGACGTTACTGGCTCCAGGGCAAGTACAACACCACGGGCATCCTCCTGAATGTCCGCCAGGGGACGGACGAGAGCCTATCCAGCTACATCAACCGATGGAGGGCGCTGACGAGCACGTTCAAAAGTCTCGACAAGCAGGTGGCTAAGGTCGCCCTAATGGACAACATGCTTGCGACACCGTTCGTAGAGAAGCTAGTGTGAAAGGAGCATCTCGACTACGACGAGATCATGGATCTGATCGTACAGAAGGCACTAGTGGAGACGCGAGTGTACGGGACCACCTCCAAATCCAACACCGACCAACCAGAGAGCGCGAGCACCCAACCACAACAGAACACCGACGATAAGGAAGAGCCAAGCGGAAGCTACAAACGAAACCGAGACACATACGGGCAGAATAACCAGAGGCCGACCAACCGCAGCCACCAGGGCGCCCGAAATGACCAAGCAAGAGCACTAGCACCACGGGGAACCCAATCCCGAGAGGCCCCCCGGTACCGACTGGCCGATCAGGAAGTCTATGCAATCAATCGACAGTCGAACGAGCAGCTACTCTGCCAGCACTGACACCAGATCCAACCGCCAAACAACGTCTCGAAGGAACGGGCCCCGATCGGTCAGACCCTGGACAGATGGTGCGAATACCACCACACCGTCACTAACCACACCAAAGACTGCGTGATGATGAAGAAGGTGCTCAGGGACATGCAGGGGGACAGACGATCGCCCTCCCAAGAACCGAGGAGCCCTCGCGGGAGGCAAACATCGAGACCAGGGGGACTATCAGCACGATATCTGGAAGGAAGCGCAAGGAAGGGACTTCGTCGCCCGACCGTCCGAGCAGGGAGGTGTTGATGATCGGAGCAGGAAGGACGAACAAGGCAGGGAGAAGAGAGCCGCCAACCATCAGCTTCACGGCGGAAGACGAGGAAATGAGCCCAAAAAATAGAACCCTACCGTTTGTGATCGACGCGATCATAGACCGATTCCTCATGAAGAGAGTGCTGGTAGACAACGGGGCGTCCGTGAACGTGATCTACCTGGACGCATACACGGCGCTGGGCAGACCCGCACACAAGATGACGCAGGACCACGAGTGCGTCGCAAGCTTCACCGGCGAAACTTCATACCCAATCAGGAACGACAACATTCGGGTCGGGATCGGTGCCCCCGACTCCCCACACAGCGAGGTCCGAACGGACTTCATCATCATGGACACACTCTCCCCATACACCGCCATACTCGGAAGACCGGGAATTAGCCAGCTGAAACTAATCATCGCATGACACATGCTGCTAGGCCGATTCCCGACAGAGCACGGAGTCGGGCACGTCCGAGGCTACAACTACGAAGAGACGGCAAAGCCCGGGAATAGGCAAGAGGTCCTGGCTTTGGAGGAAGTGGCGCCGGAAGCAGAAACACCGGATGACCCACGCGACGGGCTGATGGCAGTATCCCCCGTCCCTGAACGCGAAGAGCTGACGACGATTCAACTATCCCCCGACCACCCGGAGAGAACGATCCAGATTGGCGCATAGCTAGCGCCCGCGATAGCCGAGAGACTAATCGCATTACTAAAAGAGAAACAGGAGGTGTTCGCGTGGTTATACAAGGACATGTCCGGGATCAGCACAAACATCATATCCCATAAATTGAGCGTCAGTACCAGCGTGAGGGCGGTGAAACAGAAGCGAATGGCGTACAAGGCCGAACACTACGCAGGAATGCACGAGGAGGTGGACCGACTGCTGGGCATCGGGTTCATCCGAAAGGTGGATTACCCGAAGTGGATTTCCAACGCCGTAATGGTACAGAAGAACAACAAGAAGTGGAGGATGTGCATCGATTACAGCGACCTCAACAAGGCATGCCCCAAGGACAGCTTCCCTCTACCGAGGATCGACCAGTTGGTAGACGCGACAGCCGGGCACGAGCTCCTATCAATGATGGATGCATACTCAGGGTACAACCAGATCTTCATGGACCCCGAAGACCAGGAGGGGACGTGCTTTGTCACCGACAAGAGCCTCTACTGCTACGTCGTCATGCCATTCGAGTTGAAGAACGCAGGCTCCACGTACCAGAGGCTCATGAACACAATGTTTCACGGCTTGATAGGCAACATCGTGGACGTCTATGTGGACGACATACTTGTGAAAAGCGTTCGGGCGGCCGACCACATCCAAAATCTAGGGACTGTGCTCGACGTCTTCATCAGGAACGACATGAGGCTAAATCCGGCCAAGTGCACGTTCGGGGTCTCGAACAGCAAATTCCTGGGGTATATCGTGAGCCAGAGGGGAATCGAAGCTTCACCTGCCAAAGTGAGGGCGATCATTGACATGAAGCCGCCCGTTAAGAAAGCAGACCTATAGAGCCTCACGGGCAAACTTGCATCACTAAACAGGTTCATATCTCGATACTCGGACAAGTGTGCCCCATTTTTTAAAGCCATCCGAACGACGAACAAGCGAGAGGTCGTGTGGACGCCCGAATGTGAAGCATCTTTTATCTAGATCAAGGAATACTTGGCATCAATCCCGCTCCTGTCCAGACCCGTCCGAGGAGAGATACTTTACATCTACCTGGCCGCCTCCCTCAGGGCCGTCAGCTCAGCTCTCGTCCGCAGGGAAGACTACATGGAACTGCCCGTTTTCTTTTCAGGGAAGGGCATGACAGACGCTGAAACCCGATACCCCACGATCGAGAAGATGACGCTCGCACTCATCACCGCCGCCCGACGACTGAGGCCATACTTCCAAGCACACAACATCCACATCCTCACGAACGCACCCCTGCGCCAGATCCTACAATCGACCGACCACAGTGGCCGCTTGGCGAAGTGGGCGGTCGAGCTCAGCGAATTCGACCTCCAGTACAAACCCCAAACAACAATAAAAGGGCAAGCAGTGGCAGACTTCATCGCCGAGTACACGGAGGCAGAAACAACCCCGATCGACGCACCTGGCGGCCCGACTATAAAAGCATCTGCCAAGCCAGAGGTCAAGGGAGGACCACTGTCAGAGTGGAACCTCTACGTCGACGGATCTTGCACAAAGAAGACACGCGGCATCGGGATCATCCTAATCGGGCCAGAAGGGGTAAACGCGGAATACGCCCTCAAGTTCGAATTCAAAACAACCAACAACGAAGCCGAGTACGAGGCACTCATCGCAAGACTACAATTGGCCAAAAACTCGGAGGCGCCCAACCTGAACATATTTAGTGACTCACAGTTGGTGATGAGCCAGATCGAGGGCGAATTCCAAGCAAAGGGGGAGTCCGCGATCGCCTACCTCAAGCACGCGAAAGCACTGATCGACAAGTTTAAATACGTCAATATCAACCACATACACTGGGGACTTAACGCCAAGGCCGACAGGCTGGCCCGATTGGCCACGGCCCCCGTCCATTCAGGACCAGGGTAGCAGATCATCGAAGTACTGCGACGACCAAGAATTTCGGGAAAAGAGCAGATCCTGGCGATCGAACTGCACGAACGGAGCTACATGGACGTACTCATCGCGTACAAAGCTAGGGGGATCTACCAGAAGACAAGCGAGAGGCCAGGACCATCGTCGCACGGGCGGCAAACTTCAGCATGCGCGATGGCATGCTTTATCGGCGGGGAAAGACTTGGGCGAACCTCAAGTGTGTCACTTCAACAAAAGGCAACACAATTCTACAAGAAATACACTCGGGCACATGCAGCCACCATGCGGGAGCAAGATCGATCGCGCACAAGGCCCTCCGGTGTGGATTCTGGTGGCCCACCATCCACGCGGACGCCACGGCACTAACGAGCAAATGCCACTAGTTCCAGCTGCACGCACACCACTACCACGCGCCCGCCGTCCCACTCTCAATCCTCCTATTGCCGGAACCATTCGCACAGTGGGGACTGGACTTGATTGGGGAACTCCCAAAGTCCAAAGAGCAGTACAAGTACCTGATCGTTATCATCGACTACCACACCAAGTTCATCGTGGCTCAGCCGATGATAAAGATCACGACAGAAAGATTCGAACGCTTCCTTTGGCGGTTCCTCTTCTGTCGCTATGGGACCCCGATCAACATCATCACAGACAACGGATCACAATTCAAGAATCCTTGACTCACAGCCTTCTGCAAACGACAAGGAACGGAGCTCATATTCGCGTCACCCGTACACCCTCAGACGAACAGACAGGTCGAAGCAGTAAAAAAAATCATCAAAGCAGGCATTAAGAAGAAAATAGAAGACATCGAGCCCGGGGATGTGAGATACGGGCGCTGGCTCGAGATCATCCCAGAGATCCTATGGTCCATCCGAACGACCGCCAGCACGGCTACAGGCGAAATCCCGTTCAGCCTGACGTTCGGAACCGAAGCCGTGCTACCCCTGGAAATCACCCACCAGAGCCCACGGATTGAGGGGTACGATCCGAACACAAACGAAGAAGGGCTATGACTCAACAACGATCTACTGGAAGAAAGGAGGGACACGGTACATCTCCACGACGCCGCGAACAAGCAGAGAATCGCCCAATTATACAACAAGCGCATTCGGGCTCGACCGATCCAACAGGGGGACTGGGTCATGAAGGCGATACAACAGAAAGTCAAGGCACTCCGTCCATCATGGGAAGGCCCGTACATTGTGGATGAAGTGGTCAGCCTGAGCACTTTTTACCTTAGGGACATGCAAAGTCAAAGGCTGCGACACCCGTGGAACATCCAACACTTGAGGAAGTAATTTCATTAAGTTTTGTTATGTTATGTACTTATTTCATTAAGTTCTTTTGTTACGTCTTGTATCTTCTTGATCCGCCCACCCGCACACTCGGGGACTGGGGATCAATTATTCACACTGATGTAACACTTGGTGAAAAAGAGAGCAAAAAAAAAGCAATGTATATAAAGAGCAAACACACGCATACGGAAGGAAAAGAAGAACTTCATTAATCAAAAGGGCACGAGGCCAATTAAAAAAAACCTACACGATTACAAAATAAGAAAAGAGAAAAAAAAACAACTACTCTACATCCGCTCCCGCCTACTCCTCCACCCCATCTGCATGCCCCGCCTGCTAGGACTCCTCCGGCTGCTGAGGTTGCTCGCCCGCATCTGCCTGCTCAACCGGCTGCTCCTGCTGCTCGGGCTGCTGCTCAGTGGAGGGACCAGCAGCTCCACCCGCACGCTCGCTCAGGTGGGCCCGGTAGCGCGCCAGGTCGATGAAAGGGGCCACAGCCAACCGAAAGGCAGTAACCTGCTCTTCCGCCTCAACCGTCACCAACTCCAAGAAATCATTAGACTCCTTAAAGGCAGCAACGGCCTCAGCACGGGTCAGCTCGACTTAGTCCGGAGTCCATGCGCACCACTCGGCCTCCTTCAACCTAGACCTTATCTCAGCGACGCGGTTGGCAGCTTCCGCGTGCACGCGCTCCACGTCGGCAAGAGCACTATCGCATTTGGCCTTTAGCACGGCCTCCCGCTCAGCAACCTCCTGGAGCTCCCGGGTCAGCTCGCTCACCCGGGTAGCCTTCCGCTCCGCCAACTCATTTACCTTGGTGAGCCCATCCTGCAGTTTCTCACGGGCTGTGGCAGCCTCGCGAGCTTCAGCTCTCAACCTCATCTACTCCCCTAAGGTCTCCCGCGCACGCAGTTGGAAAATTTGGTGCTGAAGCTTAGTACATGCGTTGAAGACCCGCTCAAGGTTGTCGGGAGCAGGGCCAGAGCTCGACTGGAGCAGCAGCTGGAGCGAAGACACCCCGTCGCTGAGGGCTTGACGGATGGCCTGGACAACACGACCCATCAGATCACCCTTCACCCCAGCACCAGTAGCATCCGCCCGGGCGCGCTTCAGAGGACGGGAGGACTCGCCTTCAGGAGCGGGCGACCCAGCAGAGAAATCTGCACCACTAGACTGGGAAGCCCGATTCCTTGAGCTCGAGTTCGGGAGGCCTCCCGCCGGTCCCTTTGCTACACCCGCCTCTGGACACGATCGATCTGCCTCTGCTCCTTCTCGCTGGCAAGGCGCTCTCGCTCCGCACGATCGTGGCTCCGAGCAGCAGACGACCCGGAAGGCGGACGAACGACCCCTTCAGCAGCAGCACTCGGGGGACTATCACGGCAGTCGTCTGCACGACAGGGGCGTGATCAGACACATCCGGCGCAGGGATCCTCGCCTGCACGGTATCCCCAACCATCAACCCATCGTGCCCGTCATCGATGACCCGGCGCACGGTCTCAGCGCTCGACAACAGAAGCTCCATGCGGCGCTGGAGGGCCTCGTCCTTCTTAATGGCCTTGGACTTGGTCATTTTGGCTGCAAGACAAACAACAAGAGGTTAGTAAGCAAGTTATCAAATATACACTTACGTATGCATGCAAAAGTAAAACATGTATCAAAGCCCAAATAGACCGGGTGCTCGGGCGAGACGCGTGCGCTCGATCAAGTCCCAGTGGCACGCCACCCAGAAGTGTCTCGCCTCGGGCGCCGGGTCAAAGACGTACTTCAAACGAGTACTCGTTAGTGTTCAGCGGGTAGAAACGCTGGGGGACTCGATCAATGCGGTGAGCGTTGGCCGTAAACTCCGGGGAGAAGGACCCGAACTCCCAGTCGCCTCCAACCAGGTAGTTAATCGTGCGCCACGAGGTCGACGAGCTCGGCGGGTCGACCAACCACCACTTCACCCATGGCTCTATGGTGAAGGTACCCGAATCTCTTCGTCGGGAGAAGTGTTTGAGAAGGAAGAAGTGTAAGAACTCCGCCCGCGTCGGGTGATCGAGGCCGCTCAGGCGGAAGACGTTGAAGAAGGCCACCAACGTGCGGGTCAGCGTGGGCCCACACTGACCGAGTGTGATCCGCAACAATGCCAGCATGTATTGGAAGAATGTGCAGAGGGAGCTTAACACCCACCTTCAGGTGGAACTCGCTAAGGCATATATGACCGGGCGGCGACCGCGTGAACGTCTCGGACTTCCCCGGAACCCTCAACTTCACAGATGACGGGATGTGGTAGTCGCGCGCCCATCGCGCCATATCCTTCACCGAGGGCGCACGCTCGGGTTCTTGAACAGGTACTCCATCCGGTAGCACCCAGTGCACGCGTCCACCCTCTGCCAGTTGGGGCAAGGGACCCCTTTCGCGCGCACGCTCCTCACCCCACGACCCTGAGGAGGAAGACCCACTCGATGAGCCCGATGACTCGAACGAATCTCCCAACCCAATAACCTCGGCAGCCGTTTGCGCTTGTCCCTCTTCCATCGGCTGCACGACAGGAGACACAATAGGGATATAACGCAAGGGCGTCACACTCATCACGGAGTCGGACGAGGAGTCCAATTCGCTCGTACACGGACTACAGCTAAACCACCCCGCCCCCGTTATGTACACCCGTTCACGCGACATGTCGCTCGAAACTTCTATCAGTTCCATCTCCTACACGCACGCACGCAAAACCCACAACACTTAGAAAAAATCCTACCAAAAACAAGTAAAAACCCAGAAATTCACCCCCAAAACAGATCAAAACAGCCCTACCTCAAGAACACGCCATGTTCTTGAGATGAAAACCCAGAAACAAGAAAAACCAGAGACGGCAAGGACGCCGGAAAAACAAAAACAGAACAGAAAAGCAACAGAAACAGTTTGGAACCTCACCAGAATTTGAGATTGAAGGCTTGAGGATGAACGTTGACGATGAATTCTGGCAAGAAAGCAACACACAGAGAACAAAGATGATGAACAAAGAGCAAGGTAACTATTTTGACAGAGCTTCAGTGAAAGTGAAAAACGATGGAGGAAGACGACACTACGAAGACATATTTATACTGATCCAACGACATACGCGAACGAACGCCAGCCGTTCATTTTTCGCTTGTCCACCGTCAGATGATGACACGTGTCAGCGAGGCGGTTTACTTACCCGCCTAAGTAACCGCGCTCACCCTTCGACTTCCCGTCTCGGTTTCAAACCCTAGCACGATCTCCCACAACTCGCCACGTGTCAGCCATGCAGCACCCCACGCTCCCACGTGCGTGATGACTGACCTTCGAGCAGTTACTACGTCACCAACATTAATTACACAGGGCACGCCAGCATTTATTGCGCCGACTAGCATTTATTACACCAAACAGTTCCCAAGAAGAAGTCAAAAATGATTGTCACCTCAAGCGTCTCATTAGACAGATCACCCCACCCAAGGCACGTAAACACACGTCACGACTGCCGCCATTCGGACTATCGCCCGCACCACCAACATGATCAAACGCTCCACAATCTCACGAGCAAGTAAACGCCACCCCACCGGGTTAGTGCAAGACCATTGAGGCGTCCCGAAAGAGGTCAACGCAACGCGTTTCCTTTCGGCGTGCACGCACTCAAAGCAAGACCATTTAGGCGTCTCGAAGGAGGATGACGGTCCTCGTCCCCTCTTCGGCGTGCGCGCGCTAAATGTACCGTAGACAGCGCGTGGTATCGTCTCCCTGGCTCTGTAGGCGAAGCCAGAGCACAAGCAGCCTCTTGTGAGTCCGCGCCTAGACACCCAGTAAGAGGTGACCCACCGTTCGGGCTACGCGGCATGGAAGTGGCTAACGTCACTCTTTACCTTCCGAGGCGCGCCAACAGCAGGACCATTCGGGCGGCTCGAAAGCGGCACGCACCTTTCGGAGTGCGCGCCGAATGATGGGCGACTCAGGAGTGGCCCCATTTCTTCCGAGGGCGTAACGATACCATTCGCCACATTAGGTGGCACGATAGCGGCAAGTTCCTTTCGTGCGCGCGCTAAACCGAAGAGTGGCACGAGCATGCTGTCCGTCCCTCCGTGCGCGCTACAACACATGTACGTAACGGTCGGGGCCCCACCGTTGACGCCCGGGGCCCCACCGTTGACGCTACGATAGGTCGGTGCCGAGAGTGAGGATCTCCTCTCGGGCACCTAAGCAAGACCGTTCCGAGGCTTAACGGCTCCAAACAGTAAGAAAAGTTGGGGAGTCGGGGTCAACTCGGAACCATCCATGCATCAAGAAAGGCCGTTCCGAAGGCCTATCCTTGGCGGCTCCGGACAGCAACATTCATTGAGGGGCCGGGTAAGTGGCTCGAAATCATCCATGCATCATTCACAAGACCGTTCCGAGGCTTAACGGCTCCAAATAGTAAGATTCGTTAGGGAGTCGGGGTCAGCTCGGAACCATCCATGCATTTCAAGAAAGGCCGTTCCATAGGCCTATCCTTGGCGGACTCCGGACAACAACATTTGTCGCAGGGCCGGGTAAGTGGCTCGAAACCATCCATGCATCCACATACACGCATACATCAACACATTCACTCAATCATCACTTAATCGCATCGCACGATCATACATACACCCGCATACATCCACATACTCATTCACTCATCCCTACTTGTATATCTGTACTGCATACACACATTCACTCCTATATACTGCCATACATCCGTATACACAAACATACATATCCATCCGCATAGCTCCACAGGCGCACGCCCGGGTACACGGCTCCAAACAACAACATTCGTTTGGGAGTCGTACACCCGGATACAGAAGCACCCGAACAGGTACACAATCGGATGCACAGGTACCCACTCCGTCAAGCGAGCCCTTTCTTGACCGGGGACTTGGGGGTTACAGGACCACGCATCATTGCTCAATCGGAAAAGTATATGTTTAATCACACAAACCCTTTTTCAACTCCCCAATCAAGAAAGGTCTCTTTGACTTGGGGGACTTGTTAGTATAGCACCATTAGTTCGTTAATTAAACATACTTACCCAATTAAGCAGGTGATCGACACCTACCCGACCACTCGAAAGACCACTCAGCAAGCAACAACTTCACCCGCAAGATCGAGTCCATCCGACCGGGCACGCGCCCGACAAGCGCACATCCGAATGCTCAGATCACATGACAGCAAAAACAGCTCTATCCCACATCGAAGAACACAGGCAAGCAGCAATCTCAACCACCTATATAGGTAAGGCATTTACTACAGGTAAGGGCATTCAATTCCATTCAATTCGACCCAATCATCACTAATCAGTCTTAAATACTCTTGCCTACTTTCTTATACGTTCGCTTAACTGTTATATCCAATACATCTTCTAACTTAGGCATCAGAGTGTTGAAGGCAGGCCACCCCTGTCTCAACCATCTGACCGCCCGTTTGTCGTTGTATTCTTCTAACAGTGGAAGCCGAACACCCGAATACCCGAACACCCGAAGAGAGAGAATGCACCCGATCATCCGATCATCCGAACAGCCCGAACGTTCGGACGCGAGGAGATTACTCGTACTTGTTTCTGCTAGATTACGTCCTGCGTAATCCAGTAGAAACAATATCTACTGTGTAAGATACTTGTTATACTAGAAACCCTTAATCATACGGGTAAATCTCCAAGCACATTGTCTAGCATTTGCCTCAGATCGACGTTTGCTACCAAAACTTAAGTAGCCGATTCAATACACCAATTATACGTGGTTAATATAAAGAGAAACTACATGCGCGCATCCCACAACATAAAGCAAATTATATATGCTTGTTAACATACATCGATCGACTATTGGCAAGAACTAACTGATATGTTTCAACTTTCAACAATGATAATCTTATAGTACGTACAGTTCTTTCAGATACCAATATGAATGTCACAGTAAACCTTTGCGTCTACGTACTTAAGCTCACTCACAAATGCCGATTCAAAGAGATCGAAAAAGCTATGATTCATGGCAAATGGTTACACGGAATTTTACAGGTGGTCAAATAACATTGAATTTTTTTTTTGCAAGAACTCGATCAATCAATTAGGCAAAAGTCCTGCGGGGATAATGACATCGCCAATGTTGTTGTGCCATGGGTCAGCCAAGTGAGTAGCCAAGTTCTCCAATGGTCCAGTACCAGGGTATGCCGACTGTTGAACAACGAATCCCACGAAAGCCAACAATGCGAGACGACCTACGCATTTCCAACCATTGAAATGAGTTAACATCAAGTATGCAAGATCAAGAGCATTATCCTATTGAGTGACAACCTTAAGTCATGTAATATGCAGTGAGGTACTAACCATTTTTGATCTCTTTGACTTTGTATTCCTCGAACTTCTTAGGGTCCTTGGAGTAGCCTAGGGGATCGAAAGCTCCACCGGGGTACTTCTTCTTTTCCGGGTCCTTTTCCATGCTGCGTTGGTGCTCTACGAAAGCGATGGAGAGGAACTCAATGACCAAAATTGTAGGCAAAGTTCCCCATGGAACTGGGTTGCCTAGGTAAGTTGCTTGGCCTCCTGGAAGTGCAGCCCACTCTTGTGCCTTAACCCAGTTTCCCAACCCCAATGCCTCTGGTACTAGAATCCCAGGCTACATCAAAATCAAATTGTATGCACAAAGTTAATTGATAAATAGTCACTTAAATTATAACAAAGCTTGCACAAAAGTTAAAGCACATTAAAATTAATTCTACATTTGAAATGTTATCTGGACACTTACAACAGCAAGCATTGCCCATCTGCAGTGAATAAGCTCAGATTCCTTGAACCTCTCTAAGTTCTCTGGTACTTCTCCTAGTCCAAGAGGGTCAAATCCAAAGTCACTGAAAATCACAAGCAAGCACCAAACACAATGTCATTCACTTAAACTAAAAAAAAATTCCAAGTTTGCATGATGTAGTGATTGTAGTCTATTTTAATTTTTACTTGCTACAACGTAAATAATATATTTCGTAGTAGACCTAATTTGGTAACCAAATGATGTGATATATATGTTTCACTTGGTCAAAATTGATGACTCCATATGCATGAGCAAATAATTATAATTTGTAGCAAACTTTATATTATTTACTTGTAACAAGAGATATACTACAACATCCAAGCAGTTTAGCAGATAAACAAATTTGGTGATGTGATCCTAAATCGATCAAGTTGTAGCCAGATTAATTATGTACCCTGGTGCAGAGCCGTCAAGGTAAGAAGGCCGGGGCTGGCCAGGCATCCACTCGGCTGACATGGAGAACCTGGAGGAGGCATTGGCTCCAACACCGGGGAGCTGGACTGCGGCGACGAATTTAGACTTGGAGGAAGAGAGGACTGAAGGGAAGGCTGTTGTAGCCGCAATGCCACAGCTCATCAAAGTGTTGGAAGCCATTTTAATCAACCAGTTCAATGCTGCAAAGTTTGTATGGTGGCCAAAGAGGGATGGCTAGACTGTATGGAAATGTGAAGGAATGGGAGGGAATACAAGTAGTGCTTCGAGTGGGATATAGGCGAATCCATATTCGGATTGTGATTGGCTAGTGTGTCTTGCTTATGCTCTTTCATTGGCCCACGTGGATTATCTCCGATCCGAATTTGTGGCCATGTGGGGAATATGCAGTTGATAGGTGAAATCTAATCTGCGTGGTGAAGCTCAGCTCCTAGAGAAGGTCGACTCTCATCCACCAGTTCTCTTATTCTAGGCTTCTAGCGTACATACAGAAAACCAATGTCGTCAGTCTTGGGACAAATTGGTATGTAAAAACTCTCAGCTACAACAAAATATCTTCAATCATTAAGATGTCGAGATAGACGACTGCTAATTTTTTTGCACAAGTGATCAAGAGTGTAACGCACTCACGCTATAACTAAACATTTTAAAAACCGATGTTTTAGATTGAGTTATTGATATGAATAATGTTGAGATTTTCATTCTAGGTACTCTCGTGATAGTGAAAGTCTAAACATTGTTTACATTATTTTTCTTATCAATAATGTATATATTCATCAAAACAAAATCAACTAGCTAGAAATTTTTTAACACCATCTACTAAACAGTGTTTAACATGTTCTAAAATTATGGCGCTAAAGAGATTTTTACAAGTTCGATATAGCGGATAGTTCTTACAAAAGATCGGACTAATGACGTATATAATACTCGAATTTTTGATGTAGATGCCATATAGTTGGTTCTTATTCTTCACAGACTACAAGAGTGTGAGTGTAATGGGAACATTCGTCGACAAAAAATCATCCTAAGATGATCATTTAATAGCTATTGAGAACCAATCAAATCAGATGATTTTATTTCTCAATTTTTCTGACTTGGTTCCGAACCAAGGTCGAAAAGAGAAAATCAATCACGAAGGATTCCTCGAAAAGTTAAGAACCTTTTTTAGAAATCGAATGGATTGCCAGAGGGAAGGTCAACAACAATTCAAACTCTTACCCTAACTACGTGTCATTATCCTAGTGGCAACACCCACCCAATCAAATTCTTACCCGCTGCTAGGGTCTAGGCCACGCCTGACCGCAGCAGATCATGCTCTCCTTTACCATGGTGGTCACGAAGCACCCACAACGCTTCTTCTGCTGCCACTCATCTTCTTCTTCTCTATCAGTCTGATCATTTCAATTCCGTAAAACCCTAATTATTACTCATCATCGCCACTCAATTTTTCCGCCAAAATTTTCATTCGAGTAGCTCTGGACGCCAACTTGGTGAATGGCGACGGCGGCGCTGTCGATTAAGCCGGGGTGCTTTCTGAGGCCGCCGCCGACGAGGGCGGCGAAAACGACACCGTCGAAGAGCAAGCAGCGAGCAGCGACAAAGCGACGAGCTTTACGGGATTTCGGCCACTTCGGTCAGGCGGTCAGCAAAGACGCGGAGTTTCTGAGGCAGAGAATCGGTGATGGACTCAATTGGGCTAACGAGACTCTTCGGATTCCGGAGGTCTTCAAAGCCGTCGACGACATCGTTTGGCTTCGAAACCTCGAAGATCCTTATGCCCCTCCCTTGCCAGAGACTCATTGGCCTCAACTTTCTTATCCCGGTGAATTTTCCATTTCATGTACTCATTTATTTAAAGACTTAAAATTTATATAAAATAATTTTTGAATCTATAAGTATATAATGCTGAGTAATGTGGAGCAGTTAGTACAGATTTTGTGAATTTGTTTGACTGAGGGCGACTAGTAATTTAGTGCTGAAGTCTTGAAGATAATGTAGTGGCTAAATATTCTTACTTTGACCTTAATATCATTACAGAGATTTATTGGATTGTAAAATAGTGACTTAATTAATGATGTTGTTGAATAGCTATATGAGTCGTCGATGAATTTTCACGCTTGGAGGCTACATTGGTCTGGTCTTGGAATTAATATAAAATGTACATTGGTGGAGGTATCACTTCTGTGGATTACGTTTATGCATGTATGCTTGTATGTATGTTTTTATGTTTTAAAGTATTTCGAGATGAAATTGCTTACACTGTGGTTGAAAGTTGGACTGATCTTGGAAATCCATCATGACAGAATTCTCTGGTGTCGATCTATTTGTGGCTGATCTCAAGGCGTTAGAGGCATATGGTCGTTATTTTTACTATAAGTCTAAGAGTTGGTCTAAGCCGCTTCCTGAAGTCTATGAACCACAAGGTGTTGCTGATTATTTCAGTTGCAGGCCTCATGTAGTCACCCTTAGACTTGTTGAGGTGGGGACAAAATCATGTAGATACTTGATCTATAAGAAATTTGAAGAGATAAGCTAGTTTGTATAATGTGTCCATACTGATTTACCATGTTTTGACCTGAAGATATTTTCCTCCTTCGCTTCTGCTGCAATCAGAATTCGGACCTCTGGGATTCGAAGGTTCTTACGACCTAGTTCGGGTGATGACATCAATGATAACTTATCACAATACGAATTTGGAATGGTCTTAAAGGAAACTGTGCTAAACCTGGGTCCCACTTTTATCAAAGGTGAGGAAGCCTACCAGTTGACCTGCGTTTTTGGGCTCTAAGCTTTCATTTCTATATATTTGTTTATGTATATTTGAAGAAAAAAATTAAGCCAGTTTTCCATTTTTTCTGATCAACTTCTATGCTGGAGTTCTGATACTTATCAATATGCTAGTAACCTGCTTGCTGATGCAGTTGGCCAGTCCCTTTCCACCAGACCTGACATTATTGGTGCTGAAATTTCCAAGGTTCGTAAAGAATTTTAATTTCGTACTGGGGTATTAGAATGTGATCCGTCAACCATATGTTGTGGCTTTCTATCCTTATTGTTATTGAAGATCTTCTATATATTGTACTGATCATGAATCTTTTCATTTTTCATCACCTTCAAACCTACACCAAATTAACGTGCTAGTTTTATTTTCTCTCTTTTCTCCTAATATATTTATTTCTGTATGATTGCAGCCATTATCCGAGCTCCATGATCACATTCCTCCGTTTTCCAGGGATGTAGCCATGAAAATTATTGAAGAAGAATTAGGATCTCCTGCAGAGACACTCTTTAGCTACATGTCGGAGGACCCTGAGGCTGCAGCATCTTTTGGTCAGGTGGCTTAAGTACGAGATGTGTACATTTCATGCATGTAAATTAGTTATAATCATTCTGCTTTAGAATTCATTTCTCATTTGGTGTTTAACACATTCTAGGTCTATCGTGCACGTACTCTTGATGGAGTTGATGTTGCTGTTAAAGTTCAACGTCCTAATTTGCGTCATATTGTAGTTCGCGATATATACATTCTTCGCCTGGGGGTTCGTATTGGAATCCACTCATCTTGTATATCTCTCTTTCTCTTTTGTTCTTATGTTAAGCACTCAGTTGTATGTTACTGTTTCAGCTTGGACTAGTGCAAAAGATAGCAAAGAGAAAAAGTGATCTGCGCCTATATGCTGACGAGCTTGGAAAAGGCTTAGTTGGAGAATTGGATTATACTTTAGAGGCTGCAAATGCTACCAAGTTTCTGGTATTGATTGCATTTTCTATTAACTTCTTTTATGCTCACATACCTCTTCATGCTATACTCCTTGCCACATCTTGTAGATATTTTGTTCCTTGTATAATTTTAGAGCAATTAACCTCTAAATCCTTTTTGATAAAAGATGAGTGATTTACTATAAAAATCTGATTTATCAGTATCAGTCAGGTAAAAAAAAATTGGTATTTGTAATAAGTTATATGTTTGTGAAGGCAAGTCCTACATCAGTATCCATTATAGAATTTAATGATTCCCTTATTTGTGAAGCTTTATTGATATGAATTGGGTAGAAAAGATTGTTAAAGTCAGCATGCAAGTGAACAAAAGATGAACATATCAAGTTCTTCTGTTTTGTGCAAGGCTATATGATTTCTTATTGTGCAGATTGTTTCCAAATAAGATGCATTTTTTTTAGTGACTGTGTGTTACGTTTACAGGAAGTTCATTCCTCGTTTCCATTCATGCGTGTACCTAAAGTATTCCAGAGTTTAAGCGGAAAGAGAGTTTTGACTACGGAGTGGATTGTTGGTGAGAGTCCAACTGACTTGGTCTCTGTATCTTCTGGAAGCTCTGCTGATGATACCTCTTCATATACAGAGAGGCAAAAGTTAGATGCCAAAAGACGTCTCCTTGATCTGGTCTGCACTAATTAATTCTTTGCTGCATAATTTTTGTTCATTTCATATTATTCATTACATGTTTATCAGTCTATGTGCTATAGAAGTTTCCAGATCTTGGTTAAGGTTTGAGGAGAAGATGAATTTGCAATAGTTTATGTTTGTGGAGAAAGGTTAAGCAGGTAGTTTGGGCCAAAAGAGCGCAGTTATGAAATAGGGGAAACAACTTTAGGATGGGCTGTAAAGATGAGCTTTGTGTATCCTACTATAATTAATTTGTAAGCTGGAATTTAATATCTGCTCAGTGGAAATGACATCAATAATTGTAAATATTAGGAAAATGTGTGTAACTACGTTCATGTGTATGTTTCTTCTGTAATATGACTATATAGTTCTTAATGTGATCCATATCTTATTTTAGTCTGTGGTGTGATCTTATTTTCTTTTATGCCATGATATGCAATGCATTGACTGATGATTGTGCTCTAATTCTAGGTCAACAAAGGAGTGGAGGCATCACTAGTTCAGCTCCTTGAAACAGGCTTACTGCATGCTGATCCACATCCTGGGAACCTACGTTATACATCTTCCGGACAAATAGGGTACCTCTTTAATGGCCATTATTAGAAATGAGCTTTGCTTTGTATGGGAAATAAGTATACGTAGATAGCTTTTGTTTACTTCTCCTGGTGATTTCTATGTCAGGTTTTTGGATTTTGGCTTGCTTTGTCAGATGAAAAAGAGGCATCAATTTGCTATGCTTGCATCCATAGTGCACATTGTAAATGGAGACTGGGCATCCCTTGTCCAATGTTTGACTGAAATGGATGTTGTAAGGCCAGGCACCAATGTCAGACGTGTAACGATGGTATCTTCCCAGCTTCTCTTGTATAAATTCAGTGAGATTGTACCATCTTTGAAACTCCGGAAACTAATATGACACAAACTGTAAATATGTCTCAGGATCTTGAATATGAGTTGGGAGAGGTTGAATTTAGAGATGGAATTCCTGATGTCAAGTTCAGCCGGGTGAGAATTGATCGGCCGAAATGTTGTATATATTTATAGATGAACGGCCATGCTTTTGGTTCTATGCTTAAGGATACACTATGATGGTTATAATTTTTGAGAACTTGTTAATAAAAATTACTAGTGGGATTCTGATTGACTAATATGTTGAATTTTAGGTTAAGGGTTCTGCTACAATCATTATTAGCATTATAAGTAATATAAACTAATGCTATAAAAGATATTTAAGATTGCCATTTTATATGTGAGAGGCTGATTACAATTGTTATTTTTTGAAGGTTTTGGGTAAGATATGGTCCTTAGCCTTCAAATATCACTTCCGCATGCCGCCCTACTATTCACTTGTTCTACGTTCTCTTGCTTCGTTTGAAGGTACTGTTTACTTCCCTTGGGACTTGACGTGTCTTGCTGCTGACATCATCTTGTTTTGATTTTTTACGTCTTGATTCTAGCTGTCTTTTTTATGCATATCATTTTGGCTTTTAACTGTTTGCTAGAGAGGAAAATTGAACTGAATCGATAGAGTTCGACTTGTCTTTGAGTTAGCTAATAACAGTCATTTATTGTAGTTAACATGCTATTTTTCGGTCATGTTGTCCCAGGATTAGCCATTGCAGGAGATGGAAATTTTAAGACATTTGAAGCTGCGTATCCTTATGTTGTCCGGAAACTTCTTACTGAAAACTCAGCGGATACTAGGAAAATTTTGCATGCGGTATGAAGAAGATGCTTTTTCCTGTTACTTACTGTGGCAGAAGCTTGTGTTTTTAAATATATATATAGTAATATATAGTAATATATAACTTCTAGTTCAATTGTTTATTACAGGTAGTTTTTAACAAAAAGAAGGAATTCCAGTGGCAGAGGCTTGCTCTATTTCTAAAAGTAGGCGCAACAAGGTAGGTTAAACCTTGTTATCCATAGACTGGTTCTTTGTTGTATCTCTTCTTAATTTACTAGATAAACTGCTGAAGTTCCGTACCTGGCTTATTCCAATTTTGGTTGTTCAGAGGCATTAACCAATTAATTCTAAAACCAAA
Source organism: Geum urbanum (assembly GCA_946800695.1). Lineage (NCBI taxonomy): Eukaryota > Viridiplantae > Streptophyta > Magnoliopsida > Rosales > Rosaceae > Geum > Geum urbanum. The sequence continues at coordinate 31,979,386 of OX327017.1, forward strand.
TGATTGTGCTCCATTACAATATAAGCTGGTATTATATCCTACACTGTATTCTTCATAAGGTGAAAAAAGGCACACTAGTTGAAATTTCTTATATATGCTTGCAGGAAAGGATTGAATGGGAGTATAGCATCAAAACTTGATACTTCCCATGATTACTTACCAACAAAACACAGTGGTGAAATTGATGTTGCAAAGTTAGTCCTAAAGCTTTTACCATCTAAAGATGGCATTATGCTGAGAAGACTCTTAATGACTGCTGTACGATATGCTGGATCTTGTTCTCTCATATATCTATCAAATACCCTTTGCTAACCTCAAACTACCCTTCTTGAAGTTATCCGATAGAGATATAGAGGAACATAATGTGTTTTCTTTCCCTGACATTGCAAACCTGACAGTTTTAAAATAACTGAACAGGATGGAGCTTCATTGACCCGAGCAATGGTATCCAAGGAGGCAAAGTTCTTCCGTCAGCAATTTTGCAGGTTCCTTGCGGACATTTTATATCAGCTGATGTCTGAAGCAATTCTGCACGGTATCACAACCATTCAGTTTAGCTCCAGTGTGCGAGTGGCAAGTGGACATGACAAGAAGGAGCTAGGTCCATCTGCCAGACTATCCACTCCAGTTTATGATTACCGTTCTTTCCTCAGAGATCGACGGCTCAAAGTGATATTCTTCAACATACTAAAGTCTACAAGGAAGGATCCAGTATTGACACTGAGGTTGTGTTGGACCTCCTTTGTTATGTCCGTTGTGGCATTAGCTTTGGCTTCTCATCGTGTTCTAATATCTCTCTCCGAAGCTTACTTGGGACCAATATCTTTTGCCTCAAGACAGTATGCCATCCCATGATGATCCTAAGTAACTCCAATAGAACCCTTTTTGAAGAAGATAGAATTGTGTCAAAGTCTTTGAAGCAATAATGATTCATTGGTTGTAGCAAAAAATGATGATATCATTGGAAGAGTTGGATTACAATATCAATGACGCAGAGAAAGAATACCCAGAAATGTGAGGACAAAGGTGGATCAAAGATGGGCATAGCAAAACTGTCAAAGAGTACTGACTAATTGGGCATGTGTATAGGCAGAGCTTACTGCAACTTGAGATGGCATGCAACACATTAACATCAGCAAGTGCAGTGTATAGTTTTAGTAGGAAAAAGTAGCTTAGGAGAGTGAGTCTTCCCCACGCTGTAATACACCACTTCGTCGATTATTGATGTATCAATTGAAATTATAATTTACGTATTGTTTTATGAGTGTGTTATTATCTCAACTTTGTGATTCACGTTAAATTCTTTACGAAGGTAATAAAGTAACATAAATTTAGCTAAAGAAATGCTTGTGTATGTTGCCGACTGAGGCCAATGCTTAATGTATAACATTACAAAATAAGTACTAATCTTTATTTATGATCTGATCAAACTTTCTACAATAAGTTTTGTCTCAAAAAAAAAATACTCGATCAAGTAAATGTGAAGGGAGCAACAAGCAACTTTGTGATTACATCTGACCCAAAATCCCCATATAAAGCTCGCGCTTTTCACAAACCCCTTGACGATTTCACATCCACCGTCGTTTTCATCTCAGCTCCGATCCGGATCCCCAACCCTCGAAATCTGAAATCTCCGACGACCCCTAATCCAACGGCCCACGGCCACCCGCCATGAGCGCTCCGTCTATCTCAGGAGTAAGTAATAAAAAACCCAACTTTTTCTCTCTTCTGATTTCGCAATTTCGAGTAACCGACGACGTCGTTTTTAACGAGCTCTTCTCTTCTCTCTTGTATGTGATTCAGGGCATGGGGGCCTTCTCTGGGTTCACTAAGCTCTGTAAGGGCTTGGCAGTGGTTCTGATCGGAGGCCACATTGTTGTTCAGCTCCTCCCCGTCGCTGTTACTTACCTCGCTCTCATTCCCGCCAGGTTTCGTGTTGACTTTTGGTCTTCCTATTTGACTCTGATTTATGCTTAAAATCTGTTTAATTTAGATTAAAGATATGTGATTTGAAGGTGTTTGCTTCCAAGTGTGATCTGAAAGTTTGTTACTTTGTGACTGGCATTGGTTGTGTAAGATAATTAGATAGGTGTCCGATTCCGAAATGTACTGAGCTCTGTGTTTAAGAAACTAAAGTGAGATGCATTGTTCAACTTGATTAGACTGTATGTTGTCGCCAAGTGCCAATCTTTTCTGTGTGGCTTTGCGGTTCTTTTGTGTGTTCATCAGTCTAGTTTCTTTAATCAGCGCCAGCGTCATGAAGTTCATTGTTGTTCTAATTCAAATTTCTGTATTGTAGGACAATTCCTTTTGTCTGGAACCTGGTAACATCCGGTTATATTGAGCAGTCAATTCATGGGGTATGTGATAAACAAATTCTCTCTTTTAAATTGTTATTATACAAGTGTGGAGATACTCGTAGCTAAGCATTTTTGACTTTATATATAAGTTTCTTGCACTTGTTTTGCAGGTTATTATCAGCACTCTTGGTCTTCTTTTTATTGGGAAGCTGCTTGAGCCTGTCTGGGGTTCTAGGGAATTCTTGAAGTTCATCTTTGTAGTTAACTTCCTGACTTCCATATGCATTTTCATCACTGCCATTGCACTGTACTACATTACAAGGAACGAAATTTACCTGTAAGTACTAACTACTAAGAAACCTTTAAACAGTCAGAAAGTGGGATAGCAGTGGTTTATATTTCAGTAATTTTTTTTCCTTATCCATGTATGCAACTTATAGATGCCAGAAGTCATGAAGTTCGAATAGATATAGAAACGAGATTTAATATATCAAGCAGAAAGTGGAAACCTTGTACATATGCTACCTTTGTTTCTTCATTTATACTTTTTGATGTGATTTCATTTGGTTCATCTGTGCTAGATATATGCCTCTTTCTGGCTTCCATGGAGTCCTCTCAGGTTTCTTGGTTGGTATTAAGCAAATGATACCTGACCAAGAGTTGCCATTGTTGAAAATAAAAGCTAAGGTATGGACTTTGAAATTTACTTGTGATGAAAATTTCTGCCAATTGTTCATAGAATATTAATTCGCTGTTGGTTCAATTATGTGTAGTGGCTACCATCTATCTCACTACTGCTGTCCATTGCCATAAGCTTCTGGGCAGCTGAGTCGGCATCATATCTTCCAATTTTGATATTTGGCACCTATATGAGCTGGATTTACCTTAGATACTGGCAGAGAAAACCAGAAACAAAAATCAAGGGCGATCCAAGTGAAGATTTTGCATTTTCAACTTTCTTCCCTGAATTCTTACGGTACATAATTTTTTCCAAAATTAAAATCTCTTCCCGTCAGCATTTTGATAGTTGAAATCTTTCTAAGTGTTTCTTGTTATGTCTGCAGACCAGTCATTGATCCTATTGCATCTATATTCCATCGGATGCTCTGTGGAAGATTTGAAGCCTCTAATGAATCCCAAGGTTATACCGTCGGAGGAACCACATTGCCTGGATCTGACCCCATTGAGGCATCTAGAAGGAGGTATAATATCTACTCTCACACTTCTATCAGTTTTGGTGAACATATATTCGCTATATGCCTATATCAATGTTGGCTAGTTCATAGCATCAAAGTTATGGATCTCCTCTGTGTATGGCTTACATAGTTAGTAGCCTTGCTGTGGGGAAATGCAAGAAAAGAGTGAGAAATACGACATTTTATAGATGAGAAGATTTGGGAACTGTTGCTGTAGAAGATAGGAGAAGAGATAAGGAGGAGAGTTGAAGTCATCAAGTCTTCATGAATACTCAATTTTCTGTCATTACAATCTGCCGGCTTTACAGCCAGTAGGCTTACAGGAGTTGCAGCTGTAGGCCTCAGATACTTCTCCCTTGGGGTCTTAAATCCCAAGTAACAAGGGACCTTCGGAAAACTTAAAAGATTCATACATACCTTAAATTAACAGTATAAGGAAATTGTTTCCCCCCACCCCCCCCAGCACCCACTTCAGGCTTCAATTAAGTTTAGATGTTTGACCAGTATTATTAGTTCAATTTTTGACTTTCATGTTGTGCTTGGCCCTAATATTTGCTCAACACCACCTTTATCATGTAATCTAATTGCCTGCCCTCTTGCAGAGAAAGAGGGGCTCGAGCACTTGAAGAAAGACTGGCAGCTGAGAGGTTGGCTGCAGTTAAGGGCACAGAAGAGTTGGATAGGGATGCCACAGAGAATGTATAATTGCTTGAACTACAGTCTGATCCTGTTAACAACCCAATGTGCATCGTCCGCTACAACTTCAGATATTTTTTGGTTCTTGGGAAAATAGCTTCTTTTTCTCTCCTCTAGCTTGCTGTAGGATCTTTTTGTTATGCTTCATATTGAGTTTCCTTGTCAATTTGTTATGTTTGTACAAAATCCTTGGATTGGTGGTTTCAGTTGTAACCAACCAGACTATCGAGTCGTTCTAATGCCCTTCAGACTTTTCCACATCAGTTTGAGGCAAATATCTCTACCTTGGTGTGTTTTAGGGTGTCTTTCATCATGTATGTAAAAACTCTACGACCCTTCCATATTCTGTACAATTTTAAGTATGCAACTCCTCTGAGTTGAGCGATTCCGAAGGAAAGAAAGAAATACAGAAGAAACAAAAATTGGAAGAAGGTGGTTATCAATGTTCAACAGTACTCAACCTTCAATTGATTTCCAACAATCTGCAACGTATTGTATTTGTTTCACAATGAATGGAAGCCAATCTTAAGAGAGTTCACCAAAGGAAAAGAATACTCCAGTTGCTTTTCCCTTCTTCTGGGTTGGCTAAACTTTGTAGGTGCTCAATAAGAAAGGAGCTATACCCATCATTGTAAACCTTTATCCTGTCCAACTGACACTTGTATCATCTATAGTAAAGCATCAGCTCTCAAATGATTCTCCAGCGAAGTACTGTTTGTGGACCATTTTTCTGTAATCTGTACAAAACAAATTAGTGGACCATTTTTCTGTAATCTGTACAAAAAAAATTAACATTAACATCAATGCGAAAGAGTTGTAATCGAAGCTTGTATATCTACAACGCGGAAGAATTGACATTCTCTATCATCTGACATAGTATTATTCATGACGCACAAGTCGAAAAGCTAGTATACGCGGACTAAATCTACAGATTTCATGGCAAACTGCAAGCTATAAAGTCATTAAAAACTTCAAGCCAGAGCTGGTTTCAGGTGTGGTTGTGTGTGTGTGTATCTAAAGATTCTGATTATGAAGCTGTTTTTATTATCATTATCAGTTGACTAAATCCATGACTCATACCAGAGGCACTAGTAACCAGAAGTACTCTTCTTTTAGAGTCTCCTTATCAATGAATTCCACATGAACATAGTAAATTAATGGAATAGCAAGTTTTAATCTTTAATTTTACCGGTATTAAGTACTAATATAGTACAGCACGAATTTCAGAAAAGTATTAGCTACAATATGCTCAAACAGCACAGTTGGTTTTTCCCTTCAATAACAATAAAGCTTCAACCTTTGTATAAATAACTACTTAGGGAAGTCAGGTCATAGATCATCACAGAAGTAGCTTACAGACAATTTAAAAGGAGTTAGCAGGGCTTCAAGCATAGTCTGGAAGGAGGTAAAAAAACCAGGAACATCTATATCAAGCTCAAGTTAGAAAAGGACACATACCTTCCTTGTTACTCAACAGAGCAGCAGCATAGCTGTTGAGGGGACTCTCTGGGTTTGGCTCTGCATCTTAGAATAGAACAGTCAAGCTACATTTTAGAGGTCTGGATAAGTTCATACAAGGAAGAGAAAGCTCACCTCCCAATAGACTTTGAATGGACAAAAGAATAGTCCTGCAATCATAAGCGGAAGACCACTTGTCCTATGAAATGAATATCAAGAACAACATCAGTAGAATGTAGGCAGAATCAGAAGAATGAAACCACTTTCATGAAAAAAGATAAATAGATACCTGCAGAATATCAAGACATATGTTGCCAAACTGATCGACATTTGGATGGAAGCACAATGTTTCAAACTTGACTAGTGGTGGCTTAAAAGGATAATCCATAGGAAACCGCAAAGACAGTTTGTAAGATAGACCCTCGTACATAGTTCCTTTTCCACCTTCTATTGTGCCAATCCATGTGAAAATGCTCTCACCTTTAGGAAAAGCTGATACTCCAAGTTCTCCTCCGCTCATCTGAAACCAAGGACCAGTGAATATTGAAAAAAGAAAGTGAAAGATGTCTCTTTTAACGGAAATGATAGGGTAGATGATACGAGAGACCACCAACCCATTGATGATGCAAGTGTAAAACCAAAAACTTCAATCTCAAATAAGCCTCATTTTCAACCTCCAGAAAATAATATTCAAGCAGCTAACTTATGCTTGAAAAATAAGTGCAGGACTCTCAAATAAGCCTCATTTTCAACCTCCAGAAAAACAAGGAACTGCAGATGCTACTGCTAAATGCCAGGTAGAATTTCAAATACACAACAATAACATACATTCAAGTTGTGGAGGCAAATCAACCTACCATGTCCTTAACACAGGGGCTACCCCATGATTACAATGTATAAGAATCAAGATAGTTCCATTTTGGCTAGTTCATCACACTTCAAATTATAGAACCAACATGAAACCACCTTCCTCCTTCTACCAAATTGCTAATGTATTGCATGGGCAGGCTACGTCAGGATTCTTAATATGTCAACACCAGGAGAGCTCATAAACAAGTAATGGTGAACCCAACAACAGATTGCTCTAAATCAGAGATTGAGTAGTGATAGCAGCTACAGATATACGTTAACTTTCCCCCTTTTCTTTATTATCTCACGGTGTTATTAACCCTTCATAGAGACACCAATAGACTCGTTTCATCTACTCAATTAAGACCACTTTTCATCACAATCCAATCTAAAGATACATAATTGGATTATGATCACACAACTATTCAAAAGAACAATTCCTTCAAGTAGTTTACAAGCACTAACTTACAATTAACCACTTGAAATATTCAAGAACCAATATTTACCGAGAACTCTATTCAAACACAATAAGAAAGATTGAGATAAAGCCATAGCATACCATGAGAGACATCAGCTCCTTCTGAAGCCTGAAAAAGAAAGCCATGAAAAAACCACATCAAACTTAAACAAAGACTCGAACTTTTTGATGATCCAAACATGGGTTTGAGAAAAAGGACCAGCCTTTGAGAAACAGAGGAAGAGTCGACGGGGTTGGCCGAAGCCGGGGGCTTTTTCTGAGCCGTAGTATTGCGCTGCTGGCTACGGTGGCGATGCGGCGACGAGTTGTCCGCCGTCTGATTGGGCCGGACCTCCATGATCAACGGTGATGATTGCTCTGATGAGGTAGGCTGGTTTACTCGGCTCTCTCTCTAGCTAATCTCTATCTTGCTTTGTTTTGTTGAATGAAATTTGTGAACGTGACTATAATGGAAGGGAGGCCCGTCTTAGCTGTTTAAGCGACAAAGCATCTAATCATACTCACAATCATAAAATCATAGTGCGCTATCATTTTTATTAAATATAATAATAATGAACAAATATGGTTCATACTAGAATTACGGATTTCTGATCTAAATGTTTTTTTTTTAAAGATGCACTTCATTTTCGCATGGTATACATTCAGAATCCTCCTCCATGGTTTTCGGCTTTTGTTGAGCTAGCCAACATTAACCTAGCTATGTGATGTACGTGGTCTCTCTTTGCAGTTCTTTTACTTCTTTTGTGCTTATTTGGGCAGCAATATCAAAAGCTTAAGGATTTCGGTGATTCATCATGGTAGTCTAGCTTGTTCCATTAATATAGCTAGGCTTGCTTGTTTGGGATGCAATTGCTCTTGGCCTGTCTGCTGGAGGTGACCACATGGCTGCCCTTTTGAGTTGCTTATGAGGTAATCCAAATTTGGTTGAATTTTCATATACAACATGGAGCAGTGACTAACTTGATGTAGGATGAAATGGAGTGGTGTTTCATACATGGGGTAGAAGTGTTTTTCTCCTCGCTGTTGGAACATCACTAATTGGCTTCTCTGAGTTTTTCAAATAACCAAACTCGCAAAATCAAAATAAATACAGATGTTACTTGGAAAAAAAATACAGATGCTTGTAGAAATTAGCTGATACTTTTGCTGGTTTTGATTATTAATGGTGCACAAGGGAGGTTATATGGAGTTTATCCACCAGCAATGTACAACAAATGAGACAATGCTGTTAGGTGAATTTGAGTGTACCCAACCTGTTATCACCCAGGAGCCAGACCCAATTTGGTGAACTTTGTGTACTTACTTTCTAGAAAACAGTCATGGTAATGTCAAAAGGAAAAGGCAGGTGTAGGATATTCAAAATCAAAGTATTAAAATCCATGTATCTTTGTAAAAAACTTAAGAAGCTAGGATTAAAGTACATAACAAAGAAGGCTTTAAGACCACCAGTGGCATAAACTGAGAAAGAAACTGGATTATATGATCATCTTGTTAATTAAAGCACCTATGGAACGAGATAAGAGTTTCTTTCTTGCAACTAGTAAAGCTGTTCTCTTCTGTGATGCCACCATCTCCACCTGCAACAAAAGCAAACTTACTTAGTATGGGCCTGCACATATATAGATCTACAAGACTACAAATTGGCATGACCAACACTTTAAGACCATACACAGCGAATGTCCAGACCTTTACTAAAGGCTCTTTTGGAAATTGACTGAAAATTTTACTTTACATGCTGTAAACTGATAAAGTACGGATCTTCTACTGCTCAATTCCAAAGCTTAGTAACGTTAGACATTGATCATTCCAACATAAACTTAAAATGCATAACCCTGAACTCCTGAACCCAAAAGAATGACTCATGAGTTGGATGGAGATGCTATGTAGTCTAACTTAGTAATCCCACACCAGGAATGAGAAAAAGAATGAACTAATGAGAGGCATGAAGATTAGAAGCTTTAACTGAGCTTGCATATGCATATATTATCAATTCTGCTTCACTTTCTTTTAGTGAATTGCTAACTAAAGTCTCTTTGATTGTCCTAGTTGTCACGTACTTTATCTATATTTTACAAAGGAAAAGTACTCTAAATTCCATGCTAATCTTTCCCAAAACCAAAAAATTAGCTACAAACACATCATGATTACATCAAACTCACCAGTGATAGTCCCATCTGGGTCGAACTTTGGACATCCTGTTCTGGCCATAGGGGTAATCGGTTTCAGCTCTTCTTGTGTTCTGGAAAGCACAGCATCCGATGGAATATATTCCAATGAGGACAACTAGCATCACAATGTTGAGGACAGAGAGCTTGTGCCAGTCCCTTTTGATGTTTTCAAGCACTCCTGCCTTGCAAGAATCACACTCGTAGCACAACAAATTCGGAGCATTGTTCCACCGGTAGCAATCAGGGTCCTGATTCACAGTTGCCATGTTGTAGTTGCATGCTGTTGGTGGCTTGCAACAACCAGACTGCAACGGAAGTGTGCACTTAACTGTTGATCAAGGCTATTTCTAGAGATGTACGTTATAAGATGAGATCTAGCTAGTATGCTTCACTAGCTATCCAATGGTCAATTTCTTTTGAACTACTTAGATAACAAACTGATTTGAGGTCTTACTACTGAATCATAAATAGAAAATCTCAGAATCCTATTCAGATGAACAAAGAACAAAAAAGACATGCATGAACAAAACCAAAGAAACAAATCTTGCAATCAATATATAGAAAAGTGGAGTAGGAAGAGAAGAACTGAACAGAAAACGGTCCCATTTGAATAGCTAATTGGATATTCAAATTCAAACAAGAGTTTCTCAAAACTGTATATATGAAGAAGATAGAGTCACACATGCATGCATGATGTGCTTACATACCTGTATTGAAGACATGTCCCTCTCAAGATAATCAAGAGGAGTCCAAAGAACAAGCTTTGCACAAGTCTTGGACCCCAAAATACAGCTCCTAATGTTGCTCCAGTAGTTGGGATCCTTAATCCTCTTCCTCAACCATGGTGAGTAATCCTCAAGATGGTACTCCTTATATGCCCTACCAGGCACCTCAATTCCTGCACCTTGACTTGTAACAACAAATCCAAACACAGTCAACCCCATAAGGGTTATTATAAGGAACAGCATGACTACTAAGTACACCCAAAGCGCCCAAGCGACATTGAAGCAAGCACCAATGAACCCAGCTAGAGATATGATCAACACAACAAAACCAATCACTAAGAGTGGAGTTTGGAGGAAGCTTTCACATGTTGTGCTACTCCTTGCCATCCATAGTCCACCACCAATGATAGGTATGGATGCTAAGAGAGTAAAGAGGTTCAAGAACCCAATCACTGTGTTGCTCAGCCTATACATTGTGATTATTTGTCTCTCTCTTTCTTGGTTCTCTTCTTGTGGTTTGTTCTGTGTGTACTATCATATATATATTTAGATTCCTTTTCTCTTTAAATGGGTGGCATTGCTTTAACTACTTTGCTTTGTGTTTGGTGCTGAAGCTTGAAGAATTCAGAATGCTTATCCCCTTTTCCTCTATTTGCATGCTTTCCCTGTATTATGATTTTCAAAATATATAACTTTATCCAAAGTACTGAAGCTGTTGATAGTAACTAAATAATCTATATATAGTTTAAGAAGATTTATTCTCCGTAACTTTTGGTGTGTGTCTTGTCCTAATTAGATACAGTTTAGTATAGATAGAGATACAAATAATCTTTGTTTTATAGGGACAATTATTGTAACAGATTGTATCAGCCTATATATAAGACATTCTATCAATGAAGAGTTGCAATTTTCAGTTATCATTTTCTTCTCCTTAAACACGTTATCAATACGAGATTCTAACCCGAAGCTTTGTTCCAAAACAGAAACACTTTTCCCATCCCCAAATTCGAGATTGACCACTTCAATCTCATAGTATGTGCACATCCACCAACTTCGATAGAAGATTATGAGCAGTTCAGGATGAACCAGAAGGAGATCTCTATATGCACAGAAATTTTCAGATGTCTAGTTTCCAGAACATCCTTCAGATCACAATTCGGATGTGTCTAGAATAAGTTATGGCCGATTTAGTATACGAAGGTCAGTCTGTCCGAAAAGAAGAAGAAAAAGTAAAAAGTTCCTCCTTGACTGAATTCTCCACCACCGACAATCATCTACCACAGGAAGCTTGTCGTCGAATTTATTTATTTATTTGTGTGTTTTCTCAAACTTTTACTATTAAGTTTTTATACCAAGCATAACACCTCGAGGTAAACTTTCTAAACCGTCAATCTATAGATCTAGGAATAAAACTTATTTTTCCTGCAAAACCCTAGATCTTAGGATTGTGCTATTTTGATATTGTGATTATTGAATATCTATGCCCTAGTTCCTATGGATCTATATCCATAGAGTATAAGTAACAGTCCTGGGGGAGTCACAGTTTAGAAAAAGAAAAAGAAAAGAAAAGAAAGAGAAATCGATACTATGTGATGGTTCATCACGGTTTATGGGTGTGGTTTTGAGCCACCGTTTATTGATAATCAACTTTTGTGACCAAACATCATTGATCACGGTTCTTATTCTCTCAACTTGATATTAGTAATCGTAGTTTTTCGATCGGTAAACTAATTACACCTCTAGTCTCTCTTGTAGATGACATTAATTGAGCTGGAATGGCCTAAATTTGATATTCTTGATCTTCAAGGAGTAGACTATCATCGTTGGGTGTCCGATGTTGAGAACGCTCTTCTCGTTATGAATTTGATGGAAATAATCCAACCACTACCACCACCTGGTACTGAGCCACCAACTTCAGCTCACAAAGTTTAAGCCCTCATATTTTTGAGGCGTCATATACATCTAATTCTAAAGAAACAATATTTGTTAAAGAATGACCCCACGGTTTTGTGGATGACTTTAAAAGATAGGTTCAATAATGTGCATAATGCACAACTTCCTGGACTGCGAGAAAAATGAGATTTAATCCAGTTATTGGATTATCCAAGTATTAATGCTTTTAATTAAGCTATGTTGGAGTTACAATAAGAGTTGAGTATTTGTGGCATTGTAAATACCGATCATGCTATGATCGAGAAGTCTTTAAGCACTTTTTCTACCTCCATGGAAAACCTTGTGCGCCAATATTGTATGAATTTTGTGCAAGGACGACTTAGATTATTCAGTGATCTCATGGCCAAGAAAGAGCAGTTTCACAAGATTCTTCTCATAAATAATGCTAAGCCAGTTGGTACTAAAAAATATCCATGAGTCATACAACACTAGTGGGAAGGCACGTAAGGATAGGAGGAATGGTTGTTCCGAGCCTTACAATAACTATGATGAAAAAGGAGGACATGGCAAAGTTCATAGTAGAAGATATAGTCGAAACTTGACTTGGACTTACCATGACAATAGCCATAACTCCAACAAGAATCATTTTGGTCCTAGGAATTGAAGAAATTTTTTCAATTCTGCTTCTAATTCGCGCTTGTCATCTTGCTATAGATGTGGTTCTCCCAAGCACATGCACAAACAATGTTATGCACCCAAGGATATTTAAAATGCCTATAAGAAGTGCAAGCAATATCTAGCACACGAGACTTAACTTCATTTAAGTCTATGAGATGGAAGGCAGTGATGCAAATCTTATAATAGCAACAACAAAAATACGAAAGCAAGTCTGGAGATTGGGATTTTTTAGTAGTCTATGTATTAAGCTGATGTTTATGCCATGTAATTAAGTTTAGCTTTATTTTTGAATTGGTTTTAGTCGTGTTTTGAGACTTTGTTTTAGTCGGTTCTAGAATAAGACATCTTTGATGTAATTTTTTTTTAAAGTTGGCGAGTAATGAAATTTTCTCTATTTTTCGGTATATGAAAGTACTGAGAATGCTATTTCATTACAAATTACGTGTATGGTTCGATGTTTACAATTACATATAGCATAATGACACAAAAATACAGTAAAAACGAGATATAAAAAAGAGGATGTTTTTTTATCTCAGACCTCATTCGACCCAATTCTCTCGACCCGTCGAAGGCCACGTTCTAGATCTGTTCAAGTACCTTTTGATCCATCAAAGGTTATCCTCGGTTTCCTACAATTTCACCTTTGACCCGTCGAATGGACGCTTCTGTCTCTGAAATTGTCCAATTTCGACTCGTTGAGTTCCATTCTTGACCCGTTAAAAAAGATATCATAAATTGATATTGGTTTTAGGTTTTTCTTCGACCCGTTGAGATATTTTTCAACCCGTCGAAGATGTGTGCCTGGACAAGATTTCGACCCATCGAAATCTTGTGTCGGAAAATTAAAATTTTATTTTCAGTTTTCTTCAACCCGTTGAAGACTGTACCTATATGTGGTATTTTTAAATGTGTTTTATATCGGTTTTGTTGGAAAAGTATGAAAAAAAATTGAAAATCGATATCGAAAATCGGTATCGGAAAATCAAAATTTATTTTGGATTTCTTCGATCCATCGAGGACTTGTTCTTTGATCCATTGAAGGTATTCCACGGGTAGGTTTGTGAGATTTTTGATCCATCGAAAATCTTGTACTTCGATCCATCGAAGGTTATACCCGGAATATGGTTTTTTTGATGTCTTGTACATTGATTTTATAGGAAAAGGATGTGATTTTACATCGGTTTTTGTCATTGACCGACCTGGAATTCTGCACCATATGTGGTTTACATCAATTTTTGCCATGCCATGGAACTTAATCTATAAGGGTTATTTCGACCGGTCAGATGTTGTTATACATCGGTTATTTTTTAGGTATTACCATACCATATTAGTACTCTATAAGGGTTATGATAGTCGCATATTTATGTGGTTATATTGTGTTGAATTGAACTCCTATACTTGGTTTATTGTTATTAATTGAGTAATTTAATTATGTTTAATATTTTAATAGATTTTGTGGAGAAATAAAGAAAAATGAGACAAAAGAAGAATTCCTAGTGCAAATTGAAGAAAAGAAGGAGTTATGTGCAAAAAAAGATGCCTTGATCAATAAAGATTGAGAGAGATCAAACCAAGGAGTATGTAAACTCACTTTAGGGTTTTGAAAAAGGCTAATCGGCAATTTGGAGAGCACATACTCGAGAAATGAGAGAGCTAGCTGCGAAAGGAATTTCAAACGCCCAATTTTGACTCGTTGAGGATCCTCTTCGACCCGTCGAATTGCCGACCAGAATCTTCCTTCTTCATTTTTTCTTGTTTGTATCAACTCCATGTTTTATTTTGATTATTTCATTATGACTTTTAGTAGCTAAACATCTCGTTAAGGGGCTGCTTGAAGCCTCATACATGAAGTCTTTTTTATGCATACACTTTAACCTAATTTTGCATATTCTTTTGAATGAGGTTTCTTTCTCTATGTGGTTCAGCGATGAATTCTTGTATGTTTTCTTTGGTGTCCAACTTAGTATGCATGCTAGGATTCTATTTTCATGAGATATAGGCGATTGGGGATAACTTCCTCTAACAGTTTCTCTACAGTGATACACTGGATAGATTATTTCGTCAGGTGATTGAAACCCTAGGTCTAGCTGGACACGCTCATAGTGTATCTGTGAACCCTTGTAGCTTCTCAAACCTTTTCTATAACTTAATATTTTTCCTTTGTAAACTTTGGGGTCCATGACTATGGGTTCATAGAGGGATAGATGTAGAGAATGTCCATGACAAACTTGCATTTGCATAAGGATTAGGTAATAGGATGTGGTTGGATATGTGCATTAGGTTAAGTATGTGTTAGAAAGATGGAATGACAGTGGTGGATTGTATTCCTCTTAACTCATTCATCCATTGGTTTAAACTCTTTGCATTCATAAACATATTTATTTTAAGCATTATCTGTAGCTTGGCCGAATTATTTCGGTAACCAAATCAACTCAGAATACTCTCAAAATTTGTGTGGTAGTCATCCACTGTGTCTATTATATTGTGTTAAATTTTCATATATTTTATAGTAATATAGCTTAGTTTCATCATTGTGTTTGTGTGTCTTGGTTGAATCTGTCAGCTTGCTGACATTTGCGTCTAATTCGTGTTTTAAGATTTAGTTTCACCAATTCTCTGCGGGTAATGACCCTTATTTATCACTTACTACATTGATATTCTTGCTCAAGAATAGGGATATCTTTGTGGGTGATTTTTCACTTATTAGGTTACACCCTTTGAAATCTTTAAGTATTCACTTAAAGTATTCGCCATGTCTTGCGTTCAAAGATGGAATGATTGACATTGTTTTTTTGATATATGATGGGAAGATTGAGTGTTATATGCGCCTAGAAGGCTATTCAAACCTTACTCATATTTGAAAACATTTGAGCCAACGATTTTCACTCGAAACGTTATTGTGAGAATGTAAAATATTTTGTGTTCAATCTCCGTAAAATATTGTCAACGGCGCAATCTGGAGAGGTTTATTAGGATTTGTAGTATTTATGTCTTACTATGGTTAGGATCATTGAATCCAATGCAGACACTAATATCACTATGTGCGACTTGACCTCATATGAACTTTTGCATGATGATGATCAAGATATTGAGAAATTCTCATGGTCGTCAGTTATTCAGAGCGAATAAGCATGTGAGAATACATAAATTCATTAGTTTAGATGGGGAGGACGAGACTGCTGCTCTCATTTCTGGCTTGATTTCCAAGACAAGCGCAACACAATTCATGCAAAGTACCATTGTGGCGTCGTGCTTTATCCCTCCAGATTCATATGTTGCAATCTTTGATGCACATTGGTTGTTTGTGTCTACAATATTGTTTACATGCATGACAGTCTTTTTTTGTAGACACAACTTCCATTCCTCCACAGATTCCAACAATATATTTGTGGATCAATCAAACTGATATGCAGACTGTTTATATAGTTTTGATTGCTGCATCGATACATAGGTCACACGTTTTTCTAATCCATATGGTACGCTGCATTTGTCAAACTCCTAACACAGATTATTAAGTTTCGGACTCACCACCCGAATAATTCAATCAGGTCACTTCGATTGGATACTGTAAGAGAGTTTACATAAAACTATTTTTTTAATTATTGCATGTTGATTGGGATTGTAGTTGAACATCCCGCTTCCCCATGTTTATTCATAGAACGGTTTTGCAGAGGCAAAAATCAAGCGGTTAAAGCTTGTGGCCAGAGCAATGGTAATATATACTAATTTATCGGTATCTGCTTGAGGATATGCAATATTATATGCAGCTATGATTATTCGTTCGATACCCATAAATCGTCAACCATTTAGTGTGTGCCAGTTGGTAACTGGATATGAGCATGATATCTTATATTTACACATCTCTGGTTGTGCGATACATATGCCTACTACGCTTCCATTGTGTACAATATGGATCATCACTGAAAAATATGCATTTATGTTGGTTATGATTCTTCAACAATTGTCTGTTATTAAGAATCTTTGACAGAAGATCTCTTTACTGCTAGTTTTGCAAATAATCACTTTGATGAGACATACTTCTCGCTGTTAGGGAGAGATAGAAATGGTTCTATTCCGAATAAACGTCGAAAATTGACGTAGTATATCCCCATTATGTTATCAAAGTTAACTTGATATACATTGTTGACCAGAACATCGATTGATCTTTTGACATCTCAAACTATTAGACTTCATAATTAACAGAATTTTAGTTTCAGGTACGTACATTGTGTTCAAGTTTTTCATCCTTGAGAAGGCTTCATCAAGGGTATAGTCAATCCATAGCGAAGCCTCATGACTTATTCGATTCCTTAACACAGGTAAAACTCTGAGTCTTCAACACTATATAATCTCTGAAGTTGATCAAAAGGAATCAGTTCATTATACATTGTCCACGGCAAGAAAAGAATAATATTATGTATGCAATTGGGAAATTAGAGAAGGAATGTTGTAGTGCAGTGATCGGTTGCTTTTGCTTTTGAATTATGGGACCCTATTTGAGATGCTTTATGAACCTATTAGACCACCATGAGATTAGACCAAGAGATTAGAATATCGATGTGAGCTTATGTATTGCTCTCTTATCCTCCCTGCTTAATTGATGGACCTCTTGGCTAAGAAAGCTTCTAGTTTTTATTCAATTTGATGGACCTTGTTTGGTTCTCTTTTAAGGCTCCACTACACACGAACAATTTCCTTAAGGTAAAAGTTTCCTATATATTAAGTATCTAATCCTCACTTTGATACGTTAGTCATAGAATATGTATATGCGTAAATAATGGCTACTTTGTATCGATCGTAGATTAAAGAAGCTATTTCCTTCAGAAAGTTGATCGAGTCTTTTCAGTTTCGCCTATAGAGATCAGAGCGATCGAAACAAGAATAATTATACTATATATAGCGTGCATGTAATTTAAGATGTTTTAGTTTAGTTTAAGTCAGATGTTTCATTATTTCTGTTGAGACTAAATATTGTTGTGGACATTAGTTATGCTCCTTGGAGATGCTCGATCATAAATATATCTTGTTTTTGTTGCTACATTATTATTATTATTATTTATCAAAATTAACTCGATTCACAAAAAATAATTTTACGTGGCTTTCATTCTTTTCACAACATTTTTCTTTTCTAATTAATAGAACGTACTCAGTTTTAGAGAAGGTGCATATATGATCGATCAAGGTTTCAGACTTCCAGAACGTACGTACTCAGTTTCCTACTAGAGGATTAAGAACCCTGGCCTTCAAGGATTACATTGCAACAATATATTTATATAAATTGCGTGCATGCATACAAGAACATCGATCATAACCCTAAACAACGCCATGGCCGTGAATACCACATGTCACGATCGAACCGACTTACTCGACCTTGTTATCCACGAAATCTTTCGAAGCCTTCCCACCAAAGCTGCCTTCCGCATGAGCTTGCTTTTGAAGCAGTGGCAGGGTGTATTGTCTTCGATTCCCATATATAGTAGACTTCGACGAGGGTGGTGATGGATATCATGATCGATACCTCGACCTACATCGCAACTTCGTCAACAACATTTTGGGAAGTTACTTAGAATCATGCGAGAAAGAGAAACAACTGATGAGACTTGGGGTTCACGTAACAAATCCGGACAGGGTTTAATGCTGTTACTGTTCTGTTTTACTGCTTTCTGTTAATAATCCCTATTCTTAGGGAGTTCTTGTTTTAGTTTGATTCATTCTTAGCCAGTAAACCACGTTCTTAGGTGTGTTAGTTCGTGGGTTGTTATTTGCTTCTATCTCTTGTAAAGGGCTTGTTATAAGCCGAAGTTTGATATTCAATAAACTAAGTTATTCATTCTCCCAATTCTGTGAGTTCCAGTGCAAGGGTTTTTTTGAGTTCTAACAAGTGGTATCAGAGCCCCATCACAGGGGCCTGATTTTGAGAGAAACAGAAGAGAGGGTTGAGAAGAATGGCTGAAAGTAGTAATGGCAAGTATGTGCAACCTGCCATACCGGTGTTTGATGGTCATTATGAGCATTGGGCGAGGCTCATGGAAAACTTTCTGCGCTCCAAAGAATATTGGAGTCTTGTGCAGAATGGTATTCCATCTGTGGAGACCGGAGCAGCGCCTACGCAGGCACAACTGAAGCTTATCGAGGAGCAGAAGTTGAAGGACTTGAAGATAAAGAACTATCTTTATCAGGCCATCGACCGTGACATTCTGGAGATAATTTTGGAGGATGAAACCTCCAAACAGATTTGGGACTCAATGAGGCAGAAGTTCCAGGGATCAACAAAGGTTAAAAAGGCGCAGCTACAGGCATTGCGTCGGGATTTCGAGGCTCTCAAGATGAAGGAAGGAGAGACGGTCAACGCATACTTTGCTCGAACACTTGCCATAGCCAAGAACATGAAAGCCTGTGGAGAAACTGTGAGTCAAAATAATGTTGTTGAAAAGATTTTGAGGTCTATGATCTCAAAATTTGATTATGTGGTATGCTCTATTGAAGAGGCCAACGACTTGGACACCATGACCATTGATGAGCTTCAAAGCAGCCTCCTTGTCCATGAACAACGAATGAAGGGGCATAGAGAGGAAGAACAGGCACTGAAGGTTACTAGAGTTGGAAGGCTTGGAGATAAGGAAGAGGACAGAATTGGTGTAAAAGGAAGAGGACGTGGGAGCTATAGAGGAAAAGGAAGGGGCAGACAGCCCTTCAACAAGGCTGTCATCGAGTGCTACAAGTGTCACAAATTGGGACACTTTCAGTATGAGTGCCCTGATTGGGAGAAGAGAGCAAACTATGCAGAGCTCGATGATGAGGAGGAAATGCTTCTCATGTCCTACGTTGATCTTCATCAGGCAAAGAGAGATGATGTATGGTTTTTAGATTCTGGTTGTAGTAATCACATGACTGGCAATAAGATGTGGTTTTCAGATTTAGATGAGGGGTTTAGGCACTCTGTGAAACTTGGAAATAATGCTAGAATGGCTGTTATGGGGAAAGGAAATGTTAGATTGCATGTTGGAGGGATAACTCAAGTAGTCACTGGAGTCTTCTACATCCATGAGCTCAAAAACAATTTGTTGAGCATAGGGCAGCTACAAGAAAAGGGGCTGGCCATTCTTATTGATCAGGGAATGTGCAAAATATTCCATCCAAATAGGGGTTTGATTGTTCAGACTGCCATGACATGCAATAGGATGTTTGTTATGTTGGCAACACCTGCAGCAAGAGACTTAACCTGTTTTCAAACCATCAGTGACGATGAGGCTCAACTATGGCACTGCCGTCTTGGTCATCTCAGCTTCAAAGGGTTGAGAACAATGAATTACAAGAAGATGGTGAAAGGTTTACCGTTAATCAAAGCTCCGGCAAAGGTGTGTGCACACTGTCTAGTTGGGAAGCAGCACGGGGAACCTATTCCCAAGAAAAGTCTCTGGAGAGCCACTCAAAAACTACAACTGATTCATGCAGACTTGTGTGGACCTGTGACACCAGAATCGAATAGCAAGAAAAGGTACATACTCACTTTCATTGATGATTATTCTAGAAAGTGCTGGGTGTATTTCTTGTCCGAGAAGAGTGAGACGTTTGCATGCTTTAAGAGATTCAAAGTGTTTGTTGAAAAGGAAGCTGGGGCATATGTGTGTTTTTTGCGTACTGGTAGGGGTGGAGAATTCACCTCTAATGAATTTAATGAATTCTGTGTTTTGAATGGGATTAAAAGACAGCTCACTGCTGCCTTTACCCCTCAGCAAAACGGAGTTGCTGAGAGGAAAAACAGGACTATCATGAATCTAGTGAGAAGCACGTTGTCTGAGAAAAATATGCCAAAGGAGTTTTGGCCTGAGGGTGTCAACTGGATAGTTCATGTTCTCAACCGAAGTCCAACTCAAGCTGTCAAAAATATGACTCCTGAGGAGGCATGGAGTGGGTACAAGCCGAATGTGGAGCACTTTAGAATCTTTGGTTGTATAGGGAATGTTCACATTCCCGATCACAAGAGGACCAAGCTGGAAGACAAAAGTATGAAGTGTGTACTGCTAGGGTTGAGCGAGGGATCAAAGGCCTACAGGTTGTATAATCCGTCAACAAAGAAGATCGTGGTTAGCAGAGATGTGACTTTTGAAGAAAGTGAAAGATGGGATTGGGGCAGAAGTGAAGAAGAAGAGAAGAAGAATGTACTTATTTGGAGTGATGAACAGGTATCAGAAGAACATGAGATGCATAGTAGCAGTGACGAAGAAAGTGAAGAAGCAGACCAATCACATGAAGAAGGGAACACCAGCTCATCCTCGAATGACTCAGCTGAAGCAACAATTCCAGATGAAGAAAGGAACAGGGGACCACCAATCTGGATGCAAGACTATGTCACAGGTGAAGGCTTGTCCGAGGAGGAGGAAATGCAAAATTTGGTGTTCTATACCTCAGCAGATGATCCAAGTTCTTTTGAGGAAGCAGCAAAGTGTGCGAAGTGGAGAGAAGCTATGAAGATTGAGATGCAAGCAATAGAAAGAAACGGTACTTGGGAATTGACTGATTTGCCAAAAGGAGCAAGGAAGATTGGAGTAAAATGGATATTCAAAACAAAGTTGAACGAGCGAGGAGAAGTGGATAAATTCAAAGCTCGACTTGTGGCTAAAGGGTACGCTCAACAATATGGCATTGATTATATGGAAGTATTTGCTCCGATTGCTAGGTGGGACACAATCAGGATGGTCTTGGCCTTAGCTGCTCAAAGAGGGTGGAGTGTGTATCAATTAGACGTGAAAAGTGCGTTCCTACATGGAGAGCTGGAGGAAGATGTGTATGTAGATCAGCCACAAGGCTTTGAGAAGAAAGGAGAGGAGCATAGAGTCTACAAGCTAAGAAAAGCTCTATATGGGTTGAAGCAGGCCCCTCGGGCCTGGTACAGCAGGTTAGAGGCATACTTTATTGATGAAGGATTTGAGCGGTGTCCAAATGAACATACTTTGTTCGTTAAGACTCGAGGAGATGGTGAGATCTTGATTGTAAGTGTGTACGTAGATGACTTGATATTTACAGGAAGCAGCTCGAAGATGTTTGAGGAGTTCAAAATCTCAATGAAGCTTAAGTTCGATATGTCGGACCTGGGCAAAATGAAGTTCTTTCTTGGAGTAGAGATTGTGCAGAATGAAAAAGGAATTTTCATAAGTCAACGTAAGTATGCATAGGAGGTACTAGAAAGGTTTGGTATGGAAAGCTCAAACTCAGTGAAAAATCCCATTGTGCCAGGCTTCAAAATGATGAGAGATGAAGGAGGTGTTCGTGTTGACTCAACTCATTACAAACAAATGGTAGGCAGCTTAATGTATTTGACTGTTACAAGGCCTGATCTCATGTTTGTTGTTAGCTTAGTCAGTAGGTACATGGAAAACCCTACTGAATTTCATATGCAAGCTATCAAAAGAGTTTTGAGGTACATAAAAGGGACTGTGGGGCTAGGCGTTGGGTACAAAAGAGGAGCTGAAGATGGTGAAGAATTGGTGGCTTTTTCTGATAGTGATTATGCGGGTGATGTTGATGATCGAAGAAGTACTTCCGGGTATGTCTTCATGATGAGTGATGGAGCAGTAGCATGGAGCTCCAAGAAGCAACCAGTGGTCACTCTTTCCACTACGGAAGCTGAATACATTTCTGCAGCTACATGTGTCTGCCAAGGTGTGTGGATGAGGAGAGTGCTTGAGAAACTGAGCTGCAAACAAAGTAAGTCTACCATAATTTTCTGTGATAATAGTTCCACTATTAAGCTGTCAAGAAACCCTGTGATGCATGGAAGAAGTAAACACATTGATATCAGATTTCACTTCCTTCGTGATCTCTGTAAAGATGGTGTTGTTGAACTTGAACACTGTAGCTCACAAAACCAGGTGGCAGATATTATGACAAAGGCCTTGAAGATGGATAGTTCCGAGAAATTGAGAGATCTGCTTGGTGTGTGCAGAATGCCAGATGATCAAGTAAACTGATTGCTGTATGCAATGCAGTTTAAGGGAGGAAATGATGAGACTTGGGGTTCACGTAACAAATCCGGACAGGGTTTAATGCTGTTACTGTTCTGTTTTACTGCTTTCTGTTAATAATCCCTATTCTTAGGGAGTTCTTGTTTTAGTTTGATTCATTCTTAGCCAGTAAACCACGTTCTTAGGTGTGTTAGTTCGTGGGTTGTTATTTGCTTCTATCTCTTGTAAAAGGGCTTGTTATAAGCCGAAGTTTGATATTCAATAAACTAAGTTATTCATTCTCCCAATTCTGTGAGTTCCAGTGCAAGGGTTTTTTTGAGTTCTAACAACAACAAGTCGTCCTATTGGATAAGTTTAGGCTTCGCATGACCACTTACTCATCTAGAGATGACGCTACCACGGTGGATAATTTGCTTCGAAACTCATTCAAGAGAAGCGTGAAAGAAGTATATATCAGTCTCAAGAGTTGGTAAATTGGATTGGGATCGTTATCGGGTATCAAGCTACTACTGTTTGTCTAAAACGACCTTGCTCGATGGAAAATCTATTACGACTCTGACTTTGGAGTACGTGAGAATGAATTGGAATGTTTATACTGATGAATATATGCCCCTTCAAAAATGTACTACTGACTTCGCAATTCCCTCTTTAAAAACTGTATCCTTCAAAAGTGTGTATTTTGAGACTTGCAAATCTCTGTGCAGCTTAGTCCTTGAGTTCCCTTCCATGGAGTATCTGTCATCGGTATCATATTCTTTTGACCGCCCTCTGATTCATTTGTGGAGCTCCAGTCTCAAGGTGTTGGAAATCAAGTATTGCAAGGCGCTCCAAGTTCAAGTTCAAGTTCACCTCGCTTCGAGTCTTGAATCCACCACCATTATCGTTTCACCACGATTTCCGATTGAAATGGTGATTTTAAGAGACTGCTATGAATTAAAACATCAAGATGTACGTGCTTAGACACTGAAAGTCCTTCAGGTAGATCAGTGCCGTGATATCGATCAGAGCAACCATCGACGCTCCAAATTTGGAGTATTTCGGTTTTGATGGTTACTTCTTCAACTCCAAGTTTTCTTTAAACGCTCGCAGAATAAGGTCGGCTCACATCTTAATATTCCATAGCTAAGACGAACTGGAGGCGGCGGCGGCGACCAACGAGCTGTGGAAACATTTTCCTCGACTGAAAGAGTTCCTTGCACGATTCGGTAGCTCCAAAGAGATGGGCCTCTACGTTTGGGACTATAAGGTGCTCATGTTCCCGAAAACTTTCTGAGATACCTTCCCTGCACCAGAAACATTGCCTAACCTCGCATATTTGGATTTCACCATCGACAACATTCGTCCGGAAGGGAGAGATAGGAAGAGCTCTACAAGTGTTTCCGTTGGATGGCACCTTCACTGAGATCTATATCTCCTTTAGACAAAGCAAAGCTTGAAACGTTAGGATATTAAGAGCAACTCCTGCATATTCTCCATTTTAGAGAAGAAGAAAAAAAGAGATTCTCGAGGATATCAGTCATTTTTTTTACTTCAACAGTTCCCATCTCATTCTCCAAAATAAAGAAATAAAGAAAGGGATGAAAGAGAACAAATTATTCTTCAAATTTACAGTAACCTGCAAAATTTTACAGAATTGACCGTTATTAATATTTCGTGAGCGTCAATGTCTCCCAAATTCTTTTTCGTGAGCCTCAATGAAAAAAATGAATATTTTATTGTTAAAATAAATAAAGTTGTATTTGTGATAAATGAAAAAATATGTAAATAGGGAAGTTGTTAGAGTTGAAGTATAAATATTTTTGAAGATTTCGATGTTTGTTTCCCTAATTTACAAAAAAATTATGAAAAAATTGTTAGAAATACTCTAATGTCTTTTTGTTAATATATATTGAACCACTACTACATTTTTAACCATTACCGGCGATTTTAAATCGCCAGCAATAGTTTTTAATCATTGCCGGCGATTTTTCCCCCAAAAATCGCCGGCAATATTTTTTTTTTTTATCATTGCCGGCGATTTTTCCGGCAAATCGCCGGCAATAGTCCGTCGGTAATTAAAAAAAAAAACCATTGCCGGCGACTTAAATGTAAGTCGCCTGCAATGATTAAAAAAAAAACTATTGCCGGCGACTTACATTTAAGTCGCAGGCAATGGTTTTTTTTTTTTTTTAATTACCGGCGGACTATTGCCGGCGATTTGCCTGAAAAATCGCCGGCAATGATAAAAAAAAAAGTATTGCCAACGATTTTTGGGAGAAAATCGCCGACAATGATTAAAAACTATTACCGACGATTTTATGGTTAAAAATGTAGTAGTGAACGAGCTAGCCTCATGTATTCACTTGCTAGTATTTTTTTACTTCGACGAATAAAAATACTTTACTGAATTATACTTTACACATTCTAGATATACATAACATATATATCACTAACCAGAAGAACCAGACTTCATATATATATATATAAGATAAAATTGCTGGAATGATTTACTCGAATCAACAATTTGTTTCACTGATGTTTAGGATCAATTTGGATTTAAAGTATTTTTGTCGGAAAACTTGGTCATTATCAAATTTGTTAAAATGTGTGTACGTGGTTAATTGTCGGAAAGTCCATTAGCTCTTTGGGGGTGTTCTCGTCAAGTTAGCCTATTTCCCACCAAAAACTAAATAACCACCGACCAAAATACTATGGACACCCTTGTATTTGCTTTGGGCACTCAAGCGCAAACGCTGCAACCCAATCGACGACTTGGAAGCTCGACCTGCTCAACTTCTCGTCGGTCCTGATCTTCCGTAGTAAGTTCGTAATTTCAAGCTATTTTGGACTTAATTGGAATTTGGTATATGCAGTACGATAGTGTTACCTAGCTAGTAATTGCTGCAGAAATGAATCGTGTAAAACGCAATATCATATGCTATATATTTTAGCACCCAGATAGTTAAACATAGTTGTAGTGCTCCATTTCTGGGATGTCAGTAGCTGATTTCATCTTTGTTAGGTATTTTAGGAGATGGGTTTGTGTTGTTTTAGTGTTTTAGAAGGGTTTCTGACGGAGCAGACAGCAGGTGGTTCAATAGTTGTGCCGGCCTCAGCTGGTTCTGTGACTGTTGCTGCTATTCTGGCATCTGAGTGCGGTGAAGTAAAAGAATTAGTCCTAGAAGATGTGAAAGTTCAGATAGACGTAAAACTCTTTGCCTTGTGACTCCTTTATTTACTCTACCTACTCAAAATTTGTAAACATTAGTTTGTCACCCTAATTTTTTGTTTCCTTTCAGCGACTGAAGGAGGCTCAGATGCACGAACAACCAATCCAGAGAAAGTATCTGCTTCAGAGAGTTCTGAAACTTTGAAAAACAAAAAAACAGTAAGTAATTCATATATATCTATGTCTCTCTAGGCTACCAATTCGTGTTCTTTTTTGTTGATCCTTGCAAGACATCAGTCTGATGGTCTTCCATGGTTATTCCTTTTTTCAATGCAACCGTTTGTCAAAATGCACATAATGCACTAGCACACAAAAAATAGATACACACACACCAATTATGTAGGTTATAGGATGTATTTGTTTATCTTACCTTTTGCAATTTTCAGTAAGGTTTATAATTGGACAAATTCTATCTCAGGATACAACTGAAACCAAGCAGAAATATCCAAAGTGCACCTTCAAATCAATAAAGGAGTTTATATAGTTCACTTTGAAGTATCAACAAGTTCTTCAGGAGAGAGATGGAGGTATGTTGTAGAAGTTTTATAAATGTTACATGTCAAACTTCTCATTTCAATCTATTGATTTTTACACCTCAAATGTGCGTAATTGCAGAAGGAAACCACAAGTTTGTTTCTAGTATCTAGTATATCACATTTATGCAGTCGATAATATACCTAGTAGTTGCTGCAGAAATGAACTACCTATAATGCAATATCATATGCGTTAGTGCTTGCTGAAAAAAGCAATGATATGATTAATTGGTGTAATCAGTAACTAAAATATTACCTATACTGCGTGAGATATGCATGACACATGCAGAAAATTGTAGTTGTTTAGTAGGTCCCTTTAACCTTCAGCAGAATGCATGTCTGTTGAAATAGCTCATCCAATATAGTGGGACGATGTTTTTATTTTTACTTTTTATTTTCTTAAGCAATCTTGATGCTCTTGATCGTCAGTTTTTTTTCCTGAAGGAAAGAATTGGCTTTATGGACATGTATATGGCACAGGGACACTTCATTATTATCTTTTTTGAAGCTACATCAGTTATTTTATTTGCTTCATTCTCTTTGCTTTGCAGCCAATGCTGTCCGAGATAAGCTTAAGTCATTGTGTAGAGAGTTACAACGCCAGAACAAGATGCTGATGGTATGATGTCCTCGCAGACTGCATATTCTCCAAGATGATTATTTTTTAAACTTGATTATGATTCCAGACTGCAATTTGACATAGTAAAGTTGTGATAATTATCTTTTTTATAACCACCCGTGAGACATTGATAGATCCTGATAATAGTAACAGGACGAATGCAGACGGGTGTCAACAGAAGGCCAGAACTTGAGATTAGAATTATCAACCAAGATCCAAGACGCAATAAAGGTTTTAATTCATTTACATCCGAAAGTGTATATTTTCCACATATTACATTTTCCTTTCCTCAGTTGAATTGTTTTGACGTATCCCTGTGCAATCAATGGTTCACACTTAAGCCGAAGTCTAAAATTCTGACTGAAAATAATATCTGCATTCACATCATTAAACATGAGATCTTCAAATGATTTTACAACTTATACTTCTGTAGGTTGTGAAGCAAATATAGACAAGATTATGTGGTGAACTACTTTGGGCCCCATGGATTCTTTAAATTCTCAGAATAGTACATACCAGGATTAGGTGATCAGTTAAGTGATAAGTATACTATTGGAACGGTTGGTATACATACTAATTAAGTATAATTAGCTACTAATCTATCCAAGTTATCAAATCTCCAAGCAACATCAAGCAAGCAAGCAGCCTTGAAGAAATGAAGAGAAGAAGAGGAAGAGCTTATCCCACATCGATGAAAGAGAGGAAGAAAGCCTCACCTCGCCCTACATTACATGGGCTCACTTTCACTTAATACTCTCTCATTCCTACTTCACTACACTTGATCACTTTGTTGTAATCTATACTTGGGTCTCCATCGAGGCCCGAGGTCCCTAGTAAAAATCTAGTAGACTAGCTGAATTCGGTGAACCACTATACATTTAGTGTGGACTCTCTTACTTATCATAGTTATTTTATTGTATTTACTACATCGCATGCTTCTATCAACGACCTCTCAAAAATTGGTAGAAACATCTAGCGCCATCTGCGGGAATCGAAACATCAAGTTTAAACCACGTACAAACGCCATTGTCCAAAAGCTAGTCTAAATGGCCAGCCCAGTCCGTCCCAAATGGCCAGCCCGACCCCGAATGATCAACTATTCCGAAATGGCCATCCCGCCAGGCCCAACTCGACTTGCAGCACGCATGGGTCATCCAGCCCGTCAAGACCATCCCGTTTGCGTCAATCCGACAACACAGCATCATCTTAGGCATCCGATCATTTCAGGAGATAAGTATTCTTGATTTCGCACCACTCTTATGCTCAAAGTTTTCTTTGAAACGCGTCACGCTAGGCCGGTCGGCCATATGTGTTCTCATGCCTCTGTCAGTTTATCAATCACCATGCAATATGCTTGCTCTAGTCTTACGCAAGTTTCGGGCTAACACGTCTATGCACGCCCAAACATAGAGCTCTTACGTACGTACCCATTGTTAGTATTGCATAATTAGTTGTACGATTAACATACTTATCCACTTAAGCAGATTAGCAACACCTACTCAACCACATGCAAGATCACCAAGGAAGCACCAACTTCACTCACCGGACCCACCCCTTCCGAGCGCGCACGCGCCCGTGGGGGGCGCGCCCGAACATGCGGATCACACACCAGCAGGAACCATCAGTCCCACATCGAAGAAGAACACCAGGTTCCAAACTCAACCACCTATATATACCAGGTATTTATTACAGGTAAGATCACTCCATTTTAGATCCCATTCGGACTAATTTACATCCCATTGATTCGACTCGAACCCATCGCTATCAATTCATACCACACCACTCGCACGTTCGCTTGACTGTTATATCCGGTACATCTTCTGACTTAGGCATCGGAGCGTTGAAGGCGGGCCACCCCGTCTTGACCCCTGACCGCCTGCTTCATTGTTGTATTCTTCTAACAGTTGCTCCCAAACGCCCGAGGAAGGAGGCACCCGCAAGAAGAGCCCGCACGCACGAAGAGAAGGAAGGAGAGGAGAGTCCGCCCATCCGAACAGCCCCACCGTTCGGACGCACCAAGGAGGGGAGGTCCACCGCACGACCGAGGAAGGAAGAGGAAGCTTATTCTTGTTGCTTCTGCCCCATTACGCCTCCGCGCGTAATTCGGTAGAAACATCTGGCGCCGTTTGTGGGAAACTTACAAATTGCAAACCTCGTATAAACACCACCAAAACCAAAGGTCCACATGCTCAACCCGGCGCCTAACGACAGCAACACACCTGAAGGAGGGACTCCGCCAGGGTCGATGGAGCGGAACGCACAGGCAACCGACAGGGACGACAAAGACAGGCGCATCAACGGCATGGCCCAGGAGTTGCGGGAGGCAGCACTCGAGAGAACGGAGGAGCGCCAGATCCGCCGAAGGATGGAGGAACGGCTGGAGGCGCTCATCGGCCGACAGATAGAGCAGCACGAAGAAACGCAGGAGACCGCCAGCGAGGTGCGCCCTCTGTTCGCCAGAACCAACGCCCGAGCGCCCTCACCCATGGAGGAGTCATCACCCCCGACAAACAACAACCTGATCCTACGGAGGATGGAGGAGCTGGCGGAGGAAGTCTCACGCTTGCGCAAGGACAAGCTGGCCGGTCAGGGCGGGACGTTCGCCCCCCGGGTCAGCCCGTTCTCGGCGCACATACTGGAAAGAGGAAGGGATCCCCACGCCAAGATAACGAAGATTGCCCGGTTCGACGGGAGCGGGGATCCACGAGCGCACGTGGACGAGTTTCGGTCCACCACGGACGGGACCCGATATTCGGACCCAACCTTGTGTTTTCTGTTCCAGGAAACACTGGCGGAGGAGGCACGGAGCTGGTTCTACGAAATCCCGCCGGGGTCCATCCACTCGTTCCTCGAGTTGGCGGAAAGTTTTCAGAGGCGCTATCGGCTCCAGGGGAAGTATAACACCACGGGCATCCTCCTGAAGGTCCGCCAGGAGAGGGACGAGAGTTTGTCAAGCTACATTAATCGATGGAGGACGCTCGCAAGCACATGCAGGGACCTTGACAAACGAGTGGCCAAGGTCGCCCTGATGGACAACCTGCTCGCCACCCCCTTCGTAGAGAAACTCGTGAGGAAGGAGCATCTCGACTACGACGAGATCATGGACATGATTGTGCAGAAGGCACTGGTGGAAACGCGGGTGTACGGAGCCGCCTCCGAACCTAGTTCCATCAGACCCGAGGTAACGGACGCTCAACCACAACAGCTGACGGACAGCGGGAGACCAACCGGGGGCTTCAAGAGGAACCGGGATACATACAGGCAGAATTACCAAAGGCCCGTCTTCTGCGGATATCAGGGCAACAATTACAACCAGGCGCAGGATGCCCGTTTTCCGCCAGCCCCACGCTATCGACCGGCGGCACAGGAGGTCTTCACAATCGACGGGCAGTCACCCGAGCACCTGCTCCGCCTGAACCGACACCGAATACCGCCGCCGAACAACATGGCGAAGGCGGGGGTACCGGCCGGCCAGCTACCGGACGTATGTGCGAGTTCCACAACGCCACCACCCACCGTACCAACAGCTGCATCATGTTGAAGAAAGCCCTCGAGGACATGGAGGACGAACGGACGAATACTCCCAGGGCGGAAGGACAGCAGCACCAGGCAGGCGCCAGGACCCGTGGGACCATCAACACGATATCCGGGGGCAAGCGCAAGGAGAGAGCCTCATCGCCCGATCGCCCGAGCAGGGACGTGCTAGCGATCGGGGCAAGGAGAGCGCCCGGGGCACGACGGAAGGAGGCGCCCACCATCAGCTTCACAGCAGGGGACGAGGAGGAAAATCCAATGGACAGCACCCTACCGTTCGTGATCGACGCGATCATCGACCAATTCCTTGTGAAGAGGGTACTAGTCGACAACGGGGCGTCTGTCAACATAATCTACCTGGACGCATACGCGGCGCTCGGCCGACCCGCCAGCAAGATGACGCAGGACCATGAATGCATCGCCAGCTTCACGGGCGAGACCTCATATCCTGTCGGGAGTGACAACCTGCGGGTCGAGATTGGCGCGCCCAAATCCCCGCACGGCAAGATCTGGACGGACTTTATCATCATGGACACCCCCTCCCCCTACAACGCCATACTCGGGAGGCCTGGAATCTGCAAATTAAAATTGATCATCGCAGGACACCTGCTCTTGGGAAGATTCCCAACTGAGCATGGGATCGGCCACGTCCAAGGATACAATCAGCAGGAAACCACGGAGACTCAAGGCAGGCAGGAGGTCCTTACCTTAGGACCCACGGATCTGGAGACACGATCCACACACGGGCGGCGCAAGGCAACACCACGAGTAATCTACTAGGGGCGAGGAAACGGACCACCCGATCATCCGGACGGGCGCGTCCAAACTGGGGTACGCCCCGCCCACGGAACGCCCAACATTTGGAGAAGTATTGTTGCTGTCAGTCATTATACTTGTTACTCTTTCCGTTAGCCTATATTTGCGCATTCGTTTGCCCTTGACCCGCCCGCCCATGAACTCGGGGGACTGGGGGACTGGGGATAGGCCACCGAATGAAGGCACTGCTTTACATTCTCGCACAAGTTATTTAAAGAGGCGCCAAAAAAAAAAAAAAAAAAAAAAAAACAGAGCCGCACAGGCGAAAGGTAAAGCAGTTCCATTCAGTCCAAAAATTACAACACCTACTCTATTACAAACAAAGAAACAACTACTCCGCCCCCATCTCCACATCCAACTCCTCACCCTCATCCGATGTCACCGCAACTTCAGCTTCCGCCTGTTCGCCCGGCCCCACCCGCCTGACCACTGGCTCCAGCTCAGCCTCGGCACGTCCCCTGGAAGGCCCCGCCACTCTCTCGTACGAAGGAACTTCGACGCCCGACAGCCTCTCGACTTCAGACTCCAGGAACGCCACCCGGGCGGTTGCTTCAGCACGAACACGCTTCAGCTCACCTCGCAGACACTCCGCCTCGGCCACGGCCTTATCTCTGTCAATCTTGGCCAGAGTTTCACTGGCAGCAGCTTCTCCCGCCCGGATATCCGCCTCGTTCACACGAGCAACGTACCGCCGCATCAGATCGACGGCCTTCTCCCTGGCGGTCACCACCACGTCCATCGCCCTCTGGTGCTCCAGCGCGCCCTCCCTGAGGCGTGCAAGTTCCGCAATCTCCCGCGAGCGATAGCGGAAGACCTGCTGCATCAGACGGGCGCATGAACCAAAGACCCCATCCAGCCCATCAGCAGGAGCCTCCTCCACCGACGGCAGCGCGACCGCGAGCGCAGCAGCATCATCCTCCAGGGACTGGCGCACTCTCTCCACAACATCCTCGCCCGACCCAGAAGCGGGGCCAGGAGAAGCGTCCTCCGCCCACGCCCTCTTCCGCGCACGTTTTCCACTCTTCCCGTGCGGGAGAGACTTTGGCGCCTCCAAAGCCAGAGGAGGAGGATCTGGAAAACAAGAGGTCTGGGAAGGACTCGGGGACCGATCTGGAACAACCGCCCGACTTGGAGACGGCCCCACAACAAGCGCACGACTCACCGGTGCCAGCGCAGGACCACCCTCCCGCCTACTCGTACCACCACTCCGCACGACCAGCTGTTGCTCACGTTCTGCCTCGACCTGCGTCTCGGCTCCAGCAACATCGCCCGCCGGCAGAAGAGGAGCACCCGCTTTTGGCACTTGAACGTATGGAACAGGGGCACCCACACCGCCCACCGGGGGCGCACGTTTGGCATCATCTGCCACCGCGCGGACCTTCGCCCCGGCACCCAGCAACCTAAGCATTCGACGCTTGCTCACTCCATCCATCTTCTTCGCTACAAACGCACGCGCAGACAGGTTAGCAAACCAGATAACACTTTCGCAACATTTGAATTCTACTTACTGCCACGCCCACACTGAGCGCGCGCATGTACACTGGGGGACTTCCGCCCATGTAGCCCCATTGGGCGACCGAGCCTAACACTTAGCAACAGAGGAACAACACCACAAACACCAAAGCCCACCAAACATCACCCAAATCAGATCTAACCCACCCCACCCCAAGAACCAACCCTGTTCTTGAGCAAAACCAACAAGAAAATCAAAAAAAAAAAACCCAAAAAAAACCCAAAAGCAACACAAACTAGGGGGGATACACAAGCAATCAGGACTGGGGGACTCACCAGCTCGGGATGGCACGACAGAGTACAACCGACGGGCACGTATTTCGGCAACAGTGGACACAAATGAAGGAAATCTCGGGGAGCAGACCACAGGAAAATTTTTGCAGAGCTTTTTGTGAACCATGGAAGTCTAGGAACAGACCACCCATACCCCTATTTATACTAATCGGTCGATATCAGCCAGTCGGTGCCAGCCGTCCGATCCATCATGCCCACCGTAGGATTGGGACGCATGGCACCACCCGGTTCACTTGCCCTTCTCAGTAACCGTGCCAGCCCATCATCTCCCCACCTAAAAAAACACAACCCTAGCACGACTCCCAACGGTTCGACACGTGGCACCCATGCCCCACATCACGCGCCCACGCGCGCGACGCCTGCCCTTCAGGCAATCACAGCGAAAGCGGTATTTAATGCCTGGCCCACGCCAGCATCAAATACGACGGCCAGCATTCGTCACAACGGTTCCCAAGGGAAAAGGCAATGTCATCTCAAAACCGTTTCATCACCAGCACACCACCAAAACCCAAGGCAAGACACACCACCCGCACGACCGGTAGAGACAGATCACAACGCACACGTCCAAACAAGGTAAACGCCACTACACGCACACACCAGCTCGGCCCTGGCAGGTTGCAGGCGCCGAGGGTAAACGGGCGCCGGGCGTGGGGTACGTCCCCCCCGTACGCAAAGATACAGGTTGCCTATACGAAAAGGTCAGGGGTCCGTCCTCCCCTTGCAGTCCCTGGAACCAACGGGCGACGGGTGTGGGGCACGTCCCCTCCGTTCGCACACATCGCAGGTCGGATAAACAACAGAGGCATGAGGTCCGCCCTCTCTCTGTGTCCCAGGCAACAGATGGGCGGCAACAGGCAAGGGGTCCCGTCCCCTCTCTTGCGCGCGCCAATGGTGGCACGAGCGTGGGGTTCTTTTTCCCCGTTCACCAGTTCATTCCAA
Organism: Geum urbanum; assembly: GCA_946800695.1. Lineage (NCBI taxonomy): Eukaryota > Viridiplantae > Streptophyta > Magnoliopsida > Rosales > Rosaceae > Geum > Geum urbanum. The sequence goes on from OX327017.1 coordinate 32,013,247, forward strand.
AGCAGAGGCATGGGATACGTCCCCTCTCCTGACGAAATTTGATTGGCAAAACATGGGCGTGGGGTTCTTCCCCTCCGTGCCAACTGAAGTCCTAGTAGGGACGTGAGGTCCGCCCTCCCCCTATAGGCAACACAAACGACGCGAATGGAGAGTACGCTCCTCATTCGACGATCGCAACAACGAAAGCCGACTTAGCGGGGCTAAGCTCGATGGGCGGCACGGGCGCGGGGTTCTTCCCCTCCGTGTGCGTAACGATAACGATACGCAAGCCGGCTTGGGTGGCAGAGGCATGGGGTCGAGTGGTCCTCTCTCTCCGCTAAGACCGATGGGCGGCGCGGGTGTGGGGTCTAGTGTTCCCCTCCGTGAGCGCACCGTTACCGAACGACAAGCCGACTCGGACAGCTTGGGGGTGTCCTGTTTCCCCCCTTGATCGTACCGATGACCGATGGACGTCGCGGGAGTTGGATTTTCCCCCCGGACGCCGACAGCAACACCGAGTTAGGCGGCAAAGGCATGCGGCACGTCCCCTCTTTGCGCGCGCTAAATCCGAAGAACGGCACGGGCACGGTGTTCGCTCCCTCCGTAGCGCGTTACTTATAGGTCGCGGTCTTGATCCCTCCGTCGATGCTATACCGTACGGAACGGCATCCCCGTTTACGTACGCGGTGCACCACATCATTCCAGCGCTGGCATCACGAAAACACATTTGCACACATTCATGCACCATACCATACATTCATGCATCACATATATACCTATACTTATATACCTATACTTATATACCTATACTTATATACCTGTACTTATATACCTATACTTATATACCTGCACCTATATACCTGTTACACTTGTGTTTGTTTTAAGACCAACCCCACCCGGGCGCGTGGCTCCAAACACATAGCAACTCTTGTTTGCGAGCCGGGCCCATAAAAGCACGAACGTTCGCAACACATAGGTACACCATCGCACGAACAGGTACACACTCGGGCACCCCGGTCCCGCTCCGTCATGCGATCCCTTTCTTGACCGGAGAGTTGGGGGACTTGGGGGGGTCACAGGATCATGACCGCTGCTCAACCGGATAAGTATTCTTGTTAATCGCCCACCCTTTTTCAACTCCCCAGTCAAGAAAGTTCTCTTTGACTTGGGGAATTGGGGGACTTGTTAGTATTGCATAATTAGTTGTACGATTAACATACTTATCCACTTAAGCAGATTAGCAACACCTACTCAACCACATGCAAGATCACCAAGGAAGCACCAACTTCACTCACCGGACCCACCCCTTCCGAGCGCGCACGCGCCCGTGGGGGGCGCGCCCGAACATGCGGATCACACACCAGCAGGAACCATCAGTCCCACATCGAAGAAGAACACCAGGTTCCAAACTCAACCACCTATATATACCAGGTATTTATTACAGGTAAGATCACTCCATTTTAGATCCCATTCGGACTAATTTACATCCCATTGATTCGACTCGAACCCATCGCTATCAATTCATACCACACCACTCGCACGTTCGCTTGACTGTTATATCCGGTACATCTTCTGACTTAGGCATCGGAGCGTTGAAGGCGGGCCACCCCGTCTTGACCCCTGACCGCCTGCTTCATTGTTGTATTCTTCTAACAGTTGCTCCCGAACGCCCGAGGAAGGAGGCACCCGCAAGAAGAGCCCGCACGCACGAAGAGAAGGAAGGAGAGGAGAGTCCGCCCATCCGAATAGCCCCACCGTTCGGACGCACCAAGGAGGGGAGGTCCACTGCACGACCGAGGAAGGAAGAGGAAGCTTATTCTTGTTGCTTCTGCCCCATTACGCCTCCGCGCGTAATTCGGTAGAAACACCCATACTCAACTCTGCATGCATGTGTGCCAAAACGGGCCTAATTAGCTGAACGCCCGAAATCCGATTATATATGCAAGCATGATTAACGGCGGTTCAAATACTATATATTTTGCATGCCTTCAAGGATATATAGAACTAACTGTATTTGCAAGTTTGTAAATGAGCTCACGCATGGCCCCTAACGATCATCACCCATATTTGTATTCATCATGTTATTCACGTATGCATGTACACATTAGCATGCACTTCGAACACCATCACCCCTCACATATCATGCTCGAACACTCTATACTCGCGCTCTATGCACGGATTTAACCTCTTTTACATGGTTGTTTACTCGCACGTTGGTGACTCAAAGTTTCAAACTCGGGCAAGTGTAGCGTCCGTACATACTACTGAAATTTGACTACCCCAACCGTACGAATATGATGGCAATGCAACGACGCTTGAAGTTCATTCGACCCGAACAGGTCACCCGATCCGAAAAGCTTGCCCGATCCGAATAAGACATCCCGAACCGTCAAGCTCACTCCGACAAAGCTCCGTTTTCACTCTCCGGCACCAAGCCGCCCACACATCTCATCCCCATCACCGACAATCCCCGAACGTCGAGTATCCGACCTCCGAACGGCCTCGAGCGATAGACTTGGGAAACCTAGGGGACTCACCGATCGCCGAATCCTTTTCGGAACAACCCCGCCACCCAAACTAACCAAACTCCGGGGAACACAAACGGGCTCCTTGATCCGACAGCCTCAAGCTGTCAAACTTCTGTCAAAGCAAGCCTTGCCAAAATCACCCCACAAGGATAAGTCCGCCAGCATGCCCCAAGGGGCTAAGACTTGGCAGCAATTCAAACCCGCCAACACCGCTCCGCCAAACAAACACGCTTCGAGAGTTCGAGAGATCAGTACTTTCTTTCATGTTCGGGGTGATCAAATTCGACCGAACATGCACATACGTTAAAATATCATGTTGAGAAAAATGTTATGCGCACGTCTAAATCTCTACCAAATGATATTGTTATCTCTTCCATGCGCTACGTACGCCAACTATCATGCATGATGCATTACGTTAATTGCCATGAGTTATGTTTAAAGTACAATGATTCACAATGTACTTTATGCCATCAATACCATGATTATGTTAGAAATGCATGCTGAGCTCGAACACGAACACATGAATATTTGGAACTTGACTCGATCACGAACACGTACGTAGCAACTCGCGTCAGTTTAAATTCCAATTATTTGCATGCGTCTAACGTGGAAAATGTCTCTACATGCATGCCAATATTAGATCTCATATCCGAAACAACTGTAGGATCATCTATATATCCCATATGTGCGTGCTCCTATGTGCACGGCTTTAATTCCAATCAAATATAGTTACTTGCATGTTGACGTACGGCTCCCTCGAGCCAAGGTCTTGAGTATCAAGAGCATCCCGACACCCGAACCCGCCAACTTGGGAGATTCGCCATTCGAGCTCCCATGCCGCCAGCCTCATCTCGAGCTTTCGGCTCTCAAACTCGAGAAGATTTGGGGACTGGGAGACTCCGACAAGGTCCGACAGCACAATGCAATATTCTGTCAGCATTGCCTATCAAGTCTAAAACGACCCGACCCGCCCGCCACGTTCAACTCCATCCGACAGGCCATCGAGTTCACAGCCTCAAGCACCGCCCGAACTCGCCCGAACTCAAACAAACACTGCGGGCTCACCCGTTAGCGATCGGCTCCGATAAAGTTCAGGCTGTCAAGCTCATCACCTCGAGCACCCCGACACTCGAACACTGCCAGCTTGGGAAACTCGTCGCTCCAGCTCGCATGCTGCAAGCCTTAAGACGACCTCGATCCTCAAACGGATCACTACTTTGATCGCCTCCCGAACGTCGAGCACCCGGACCCGAACATCAAGCACTCGGGACCGAACCAAACTGATCATTAAACCGCACCATCGATCGAGTGGTAACGAATTTCACCACAATAAATAAACTTCAGTTTTTGTCGATCAGTTTTTGTGGTAGATGTCATTTGATTTACATGAAAATTTCTTCGATCGAGCTTATGATACACTCTGTAAGTGAATTATTATGGCACTATTATGGCAGAGTAAATGAAGGCACCCCTCTTTTTCACTTTTACGTTTCTCTATTTATAGAGTTTACAAGTAGCAGTTGATTTTACGGTTAACTTGCAGTTACTTCGAGGCTTGATTTTAATTGGTCAGAGAGTGATAGAACAATTGAAGAGAAGTTGGAAAAAGTTACTGTGATATTATTTGTTGCATTTAATATTATCCAGGTGCATTTTATGTATCCACAAATGCCCTTAGTCTTTTTACTTTTGAGCATACACATGCGCTAAAGGTGAAGAGACATATATTTATTGAACATATTATTTTGATACAGTTACGATATTGCTAGAGTGGAGATACAAGTATAATTTGTTTCAGTTGAGAACTTTGTTCCAGACTTTGGTAATACTTTAAAGCTTCAAGGGTTGTACCTTAAAAATTACTTTTGTAAAAGCACAAGAGTGAAATGTGATTTTTCATATTCAATATTTAATTGATTCGAGTAATTTATTGTTACTAATTTCTTCTATACCAACTTAGGTTTGAAATAATTTCTGGGTAAAAATGTTCGAAAGAAAAATGCAATATCTCATTCGAAGTCATCTAAGATTCGATGCAGATTTTTTCTAGAAACATAAATGAGAAAAATCACAATTTCTCATTCAAAGTCATTTTAGGTTAGAAGCATTTTCTTCCTAGAAAAATTCGAGAGAGAAATGTAATTTCTCCTTCGAGACATATATTCAAAGTAGTTTCTTGTTAGAACTTGAATTTCTCCTTCGAGAGGGAGAACTTGAATTTCTCCTTCGAGACATAGATTTGAAGTAGTTTCTTGTTAGAAACACTAGAGAAAGAAAATTCAATTTCTCCTTTGAAGCCGACTTAGGTTCTGATTAGTTTCTTGCTAGAAACACTTGAGATAAAGTGCAATTTCTCCTTCGAAGTCTTGTTAGATTCGACATAGCATCATCGGCCCAAAACTCTATGGGCTCTTTTATAATAAGGATTTAGAGTGCTCTCGTCTGGTTTTGCCTCTTAGGATAATTTTCGAATGAGGACTTAGTATCCTGGTAGATATACGATTATTATTTATATAGCATAAGTTATGATTCCTTAAATAAAATGAAATATATACACACTAAAAAATAATAAATATGCATACAGTAATAGATAAGTTTTATTGCTTGTCACTCGAGACAAACTCGTTCGAGACAAAATTTTATATTTTTTGCTAAAGAGATAAAATACAATAAAACATCATTAATTTTGCTTATGCTTCATGTGAACCTTATCAATTCTTAGTCTACATAGAAAGAAAAATATAAAATAATAAACTACATACATAATACTTTATAAGTTGTGTCGCATGTTGTCTGCTGATCTCTTTTCCTTCGAGTGTATAAAAACTCTAACTTCATTTTCCTCCAACTCCATTTACTTTGCTGACAAGGCGGGTAAACACCTCTCAAAGATATCATATTCACAACCTGGATATATCAATGTAGTAAGATAAATAGGGTTGTCGAACACAAGGAATTGGTGAAACTAAATCTTAACACGAAACTAAAATATTGACATACTCGACTACAGTACACTAATGACACTACGAACCTAAGCTAGACTGACTCAAATGCTACTAAATTTTGACACAGTGGTGGACTACCACACAAAATTTGAGGGTTTTCTGAGTTGATTTGATTACCGAAATAAATCGGCTAAGCTACAGCTAATGCAGAAATCAGTAAATTGTTGTAGGAAATCAATGAGATATGAATGTTAAGAACTTCTCTCCACCCTAGACATACTTACGACTTCCCCAATATAATTGAACTAACCATGGATGAATACTCCCCACACAAGAGCTTTGGTTAACTCATCTTATGTATTCACTACAACATATTTGCCCATTACCGGCGAGATCACCGGAGACAAGGCCGGCGACCGGAAAAGTCGCCGGTAATGTTCAACATTACCGGCGACTTAGCCCGTCGCCGGCAATGTCGCCGGAATCTCGCCGGTAATGTTGCAAAACATTACCGGCGACTCCAACCGTCGCCGGCAATGTCTAGGAAGACATTACCGGCGATTTTCCGGCGGGAATTTCGCCGGAAATGTCTCCCTAGACATTGCCGGCGACGGTTGGAGTCGCCGGTAATGTTTTGCAACATTACCGGCGAGATTCCGGCGTAAAGTCGCCGGTAATGTCTTCATTTCCGGCGACTTACTCCGTCGCCGGCAATGTGTCTTATATTAGATGCCGGATCGGGCAGCTCGATCATTCAATCATTTTGAGCGAAAAAAATCCAGAGAAATCGAAAGAAGGAAAACGTACGCTCTGAAATCGATCATTCGGTATATTGTCAAAATTAAGGCGAGCGTCGAAAACTCGATCACTCGGGAAGTTATTTATATAGGTACGTAGGTGTATATATATATACGTATATGTGGTATATATATATGTGTGTGTGTGTGTGTGTTGATCAAATCCAATTCGTGAGATATATATATATATATGAAATGTTGTTGATGTACGGTCACCGAAACGAGAAAACAGCTTGTAGTTAATCTTGTGTCTGAATCAATGACTGGTATTATCGTATTGTTATCGGAGCCAGGCTTAACAGAGATTAGATCGATATATCATTGAGTACTATCATCGAGTACTGAATACGTACTATCATCGAGTACTGAATCGAATTCAGAGATTAGATCGATATATATACATATGCATGCATGTGTTGATTTAATTAGAGTTGAATTGAGAGATTACGTCGATTATTAGTAGTGAATGTGTGTATATATATAATTAATACGTAAAATTGTTAGAATTTTCAGGATGGACAAGAGTTGGATGAGCCTCGAAAGATGGGATGTCAGATATCACGAGGGAATTAGGAGTTTTGTGGATTTTGTGAAGGCTAATTGTGGAGACACTACACTTCATTATTGCCCGTGTAAAGAATGTAAGTGTTTCAGCGATCGATTTCGATTTCCCATTGATAAAGTGCAGAGGCACCTGAGTAAATACGGGTTTTGGGATAAGTACACTTGTTGGATTTATCACGGTGAAACATCGGTAGCGGGTCCGCATGATCATGGACAATTTGGTGAGAGGGCCAGTCCACGCTATGATTATGGACATTTTGCTGAGAGGGGCAGTTCATCCTATGATCCAACATCGATGTTAATCAATGATATGTTTCCTCATGAGAGCGGTGTATTTGCTGATGAAGCACCAAATCTCCCTCCCGTCGTTGAGGGTTTCCCCCATATCGAGCCAGTCGAACCATTACCTGGAGGTCATGCCAACACAAGCGGTATGGACAAGTACAACAACCTGATTGCATTGCAACAGACTCCGTTGTACGACGGTTGTAGTAAGACTGTTCTTGAAAGTGTGATGGGAGTGATGCAGCTAAAAATGGAGAACAAAATGTCTGTCAAAGCTGTTGATTCTTGGTTGAAGTGGACTGCTTCGCTACTGCCACCCGGTCATCGTCTTCCTACCACTCATCATAAGGTGCGACATATCCTGAAAGATCTTGGGCTTCCCTACATCAAAATCCATGCATGCAGATATGATTGTATTCTCTTCTGGGGAAAAGATCTCGAAGACCTTGAAGCATGCCCGGTATGTTTTACAGAAAGGTATAAGTTGACTCCTGCAGGCAACAAGAAAGCTGTGAAGATACTTCGATATTTCCCGCTTATTGATAGGCTGGAGCGGTTGTTCATGTGTGCTTTCACGGCCGAGGCAATGAGATGGTGGGCTGAGAGGAACTTGCCTGACGATGACACCCTTATACACCCTTCCGACGGAGAGGCTTGGAAGCACATGGTCAGGGAGTTTGATCATTTTGCAGCAGAGGTCCGAAATGTTTGTCTAGGGCTCTCATCTGACGGATTCAACCCTTTTGGCAACATGAGTCTTCAATACAGTATATGGCCAGTTATTTTGGTACCGTACAACCTTCCACCATGGATGTGCATGAAGAAGGAATACAATATGCTCACTCTGTTAATTCCGGGCCCGGGTTATCCAGGAAAGTGTCTCGATGTGTATTTGAGGCCTTTGATTGAGGAGCTTAAGTACCTGAGTGAGTGTGGCCACCCCACTTACGATAGGTTCAAAAAGGAGATGTTCCAGATGCATGCCATGCTTGTTGGCACCATCAGTGATTTTCCTGCCCGCGGTATGTTGTCGGGCAACGTTACCAGGGGTTACAGGGCTTGTTCAGAGTGCATGACGGTTGATTGTTGCAGTCCTCATTGCAGTAAAATTGTCTCGATGCGTCACCGTTGTTGGCTTCCATATGATCACCCATTTAGGCAGGATCCAGACGCGTTTGATGGGACTGTTGAAACTGGTGTGGCACCCAGGCGATGGACAGGGGACGAAATTTTGGAAGTGTTGAATGAATACGATTTTGGCCAGCTGAGCAATCATCCTGACATAGTGGCGTCAATTCCAGAAAAGCCCGAAAGGTATAAGTTTTGGACACACAAGAGCATATTCTGGGAACTCTCCTACTGGCCCAGGTTGCCTATCAGACATTACCTAGATGTCATGCACATAGAGAAGAATGTGTGTGAAAGTGTGGTGGGCACAGTTCTTAACTTGGAGGGGAAAACAAAAGACATCCCTAAGGCACGCATTGATCTTAAAGCAATGGGTGTGCGGAAACATTTGTGGTTAAGAGATGGTAAGAGAAAAATGCCGCAAGCTCCGTACACCGTAAAGCCGAAGCATAAGCATGAAATTTTTCGGTGGCTGAGTAATGTCAGGTATATATTCGATCTTATGGCTATGTATGAATTTGTCCTTAAATTTTTAGCGGAGTATATATGGTTATATGCGAGAAATATAATTGGTCCATATATATGGCTTCATCTATATATATATGCAGGTATCCTTATGGCTATGCAGGAAATATAAGCAGGTGTGTTAACTTCCGGGACAATAAGATGTACGGATTAAAGAGTCATGACTGCCATGTACTGCTTCAACGCCTTTTCCCTATTTTCATTCGAGGGTACATGCCCAAAGAGGTGGTGGAGCCGTTGGTGGCCTTGTCAAGATTCTTTCAGAAGTTATGCACCAGGGAAGTTAAAAAAGCAGACCTGGGGGAGATGCAAGATGACATCATTTTTATCATGTGCAAGCTTGAGAGGATATTTCCCCCAAATTTTTTCGACATAATGCCGCACCTGATGATCCATCTTCCCGAACAATTGTTGCTTACCGGTCCCGTACACTACACTTGGATGTATCCCATGGAAAGGTACAAATGATTCATAAATTTGGTTTGCCTATGGTTTTTATATGTAATGACTTCTGGTTAAGTAAGTTAACATGTACTTGTTAACTTGTAGACAATTGGGAGCCTACAAGGACTATGTGAAGAATAAATATGCACCTGAAGGGTGTATCGCTGAAGCATATCTTGCGCACGAGTGTGTAACGTACACCAAAGTGTACCTCGAAAATGTAGAGGACCCCCCAACAACATATGCCGATAGATGAACCCCAGTTCAACCTTTCTATCATCTCCAGTGACGTGGTAGTACAGGGAAGCTTGCCAAAGTCGTACAAGTTGGATGGAAATGAGGTAGCCATTGCCCACTGGTCGGTACTGATTAACTGTCAAGAAGTACAATATTGGAAAAACTATCATCTTCACTGCCTTGCTATTGCTGGAAATGTTGATTACCACAACAAGACGTTTGCAAACTACTTTGGTCAATGGGTAAGTATATGTGTATATGTCTATTTTTATATATATATATCCTTACATAGCATGTATGTATGTACGTGCTTTTGTGGTTTCAAGATGACATAATTTCTTCTGTACGTATTAATATATGGACGTTTTCAGATGAACCATGTAGCAGATGATGGTTGCCCAGAGTGGTCAAACGAATTGAGGGTCCTGGCGATGAAACCGATTGCTTCAAAAGTTTACTCGATGTGTCAGGTCAATGGCGTGAAATTTATATGTGAAAATCGAGACGACCGACTGAAAACACAGAATTGTGGGGTGATGGTCCATGGTGGGCAGGATGGCGTTGACTATTACGGTGTCCTTCATTCAGTTGTTGAACTAATTTATGGGAACCGCATGAAAGTGCACTTGTTCAAGTGTAGATGGTTTGATACTAGCCCGGAGAACACAAGGACCGATCAGTACGGAACATTTTCGGTGAATACTGCTACTACCTGGTATGAAGATGACCCTTTCGTTCTTGCCTCATCAGTAAAACAAGTGTTTTACCTGGACGATCTTCTTAACAAAGTCCCGTGGAAGGTGGTTAACCATGTTGCTCATAGAAACATATACAGTGCTGCCACACTTGGTGATACCGCAGATGATGAGGAAGTTACTGCATACCAAGAGCCGAACGCTTTTGACATTCCGGAATCATCTACGATTCGCCTTAATAATGTGAGATCTGGGAGTGTGGTTCGAATTACTGGAGCAGAACTTCTCGATGTTAATCCATATGAAGTTGACGCTGATTCAGATGACGAGGAGCGGCACATATTGCCAGAGGTTACCTATGAAACCGAGTCAGACTCAAGTGATGAAGATGATTACGATTATCATCCTTAGTACGTTGGAAATTGTAGTCGGAAATTGTAGTCGGAAATCGTACGTAGGAGGAAAATGTAGTCGAAAATTGTAGGGCTGAGAAATGCATAAGAGGATAATCAACTTCTGCATTATATCTTCTCACAGCGGGAATTCATTTTGAATTGTTGATTACTTGATTGTTTGTGGTTTAGTCACTTTAATGCTATCTTATTAATTTATTTTGAAGCATTGATTACAAATCTGTTGAAGCATTGATTGTTAGACACTTAAGACTGGGTACTAATGTTAGATAACTTAGTTTCTAGTGATATGAATTCTGCAAAACTCATGTTAAGAACATCTGTGTTTATAGAATGAAAACAAATAGAACTTACAGGGACTGAATCAATGTGAACCAATGTGAACCAATGTGAACCAATGCATCAGTGTGAACCAATGTGAACCAATGTGAACAAATGTGAACCAATGTGAACCAATGTGAACCAATGCATCAGTGTGAACCAATGTGAACCAATGCATCTGTGTTCAGAAACTGATCTGAACAATGTGAACCAATGCATCAGTTCAGGGACTGAATCAATGTGAACCAATGTGAACCAATGTGAACCGGAACGGCATCAGTTCTGTTGAACTGATGTGCCTTTTGAAGTTACTGCAATATATACACAGATATAACTATGTATTCGAAAACATAGATTGGTCTATGACAGATCCTCATTGAATTCCTATACGGAAATTGTGGTCGTTAATCGTAGACGGAAATTGATAATCGAAATTGTAGTCGGAAAATGTGCATAGCTGGAAATGGTACGTACGTATACGGAAAATGTAGTCGTTAATCGTACGTATACGAAAATTGATAATCGAAAATGTAGTCGGAAAATGTAGTCGTTAATCGTACGTATACGGAAATTGATAATCGAAATTGTAGTCGGAAAATGTAGCCGGATATCGTAGACGGAAAATGTAGTCGGAAATCGTACGTATACGGAAATCGTAGTCGTTAATCGTACGTATACGGAAATCGTAGTCGTTAATCGTAGTCGTTAATCGTACGTATACGGAAAATGTAGTCGTTAATCGGACGTATACGGAAAATGTAGTCGTTAATCGTATGTATACGGAAATCATTAATCGAAAATGTAGACGGAAAATGTAGTCATTAATCGTACGGATACGGAAATTGATAATCGAAAATGTAGTCGGAAAATCTAGCCGGAAATCGTAGACGGAAAATGTTGTCGGATATTCTTCGGGAAATAATGACATTACCAACGAGTTGAAGTCGTTGGTAATGACATTACCAACGAGTTATAAGCAACTCGTTGGTAATGACATTACCCACGAGTTAACTCGTCGTTGGTAATGTCATTACCGGCGAGTTGCTTATAACTCGTTGGTAATGTCATTACCAACGAGTTAACTCGTTGGTAATGACATTACCAACGAGTTATAAGCAACTCGCCGGTAATGTTTTCTGGTTTCCCCCATATCGAGCCCGAGCCTCTCCTCTCCCTCTCCTCTCCCTCTCCTCCTCCTCTCCCTCTCCCTCTCCTCCTCCCAAATCGGTCCGGTGAGCCTCTCCTCTCCCTCTCCTCCTCCTCTCCCTCTCCTCTCCCTACTCCTCCTCTCCCTCTCCTCCTCTCCACCGATCCCCTCTCCTCTCCTCCTCCGAAAATCTCCTCCTCCCCTCCTCCCCTCCTCCCCTCCTCTCCTCCCCTCACCATTGTAGGTGGAAGAAAATGGCAGGTCCGATCCTCTCTCTCTCCCTCTCTCTCTCTCTCTCAATTTTTAATTATTTTTTTGCATGTGTATGTGTATGTGTATGTGTATGTGTATGTGTATGTGTATGTGTATGTGTATGTGTAAATTAATTAGGGTGCTAAGTTGGAAATTAGGGTGATAAGTTCTAAATTAGCATGTATGTATATATGTGATGTATATATATATTTAGGTATGTGAATATGAAGTGATGTATATATATATGTGAAAATTATGTATAAATGTGGTTTTGATGAATATGTGATGTATATATATACGGAAATTAAACCTAATTAAGATGCATGATATATATATGTGTGAAAAATGTGGAAAATTAATTAGGGTTTGTGATTTGGATGAATATGTGATGGATAAATTTAATTAAGATGCATGATGTATATATATATACACATCGAATATGTATAGTCGTTAATTTAGGTGATATAGTTGTTAATTAATCGTATAAATGAAGGTGGAAATCGGGATCGGGACGGTTTGGAACCGGAACGGTTTGGAACCGGAACGGTTTGGAACCGGAACGGTTTGGAACCGGAACTTATTGTAACTGGAACCGTTATGTTACAAACGGTTCCGGTTACAAACAGTTCCGGTTTCAAACGGTTCCGGTTCCACACCGTTCCGGTTCCGATTTGTTATAGAACCGGAACGGTTTGGAACCGGAACTGTTTGTAACCGGAACCGTTATGTTACAAACGGTTCCGGTTACAAACAGTTCCGGTTTCAAACGGTTCCGGTTCCACACCGTTCCGGTTCCGATTTGTTATTGAACGGAATCCATGACTATTACGATGTCCAGGAGGTTTTGCGGCTAATTGGCTTCGGAGAGGTTCCCGAAATAGTGGAGGGAACAGTAGTCAAGCTTCCTCCTCGGCCGCAGTTAGCAACACGCCCAGTGGGCCAATGATGACTGCTCGCACGAGAGCCTTGCTAGAGGCGCGAGCTGAGGAGGAAGCTGCACGATCAAGAGCCGTGGAACCGGAATTCGAGGCTCGAGCCTCAGTCTCTAGACGCTCAATCAGCAGACGTCCCTCCGGTGGCAGAGCCTCAGACGAGCGACAGTCAACGGGGGCATCAGAAACTCCCTCAATCCGAATGCCCCATATTCGGATGGTGCCTACTCCCGTTTCACGGGAATCATCTGAGGCACATGGTGGTGCTGGCGCCTCATCGTCCAGGCCTCGTCTATCTCCGCCGTCCGGTCTCTTCCTACCCGACGAGATTCCTGTCATCCCTGAATTCGATGATAGGGGGATGCCTGTTTATATTGAAGGACGGCCGGATTTCCTGACCGTGGAGGAAGCGTATAACTTCCTCCCGTTCGACCCCGTGTATCTTTGGAGTGTGAGGTGCACCAACCAACAAACGGACGATGCAGGTAAATTTTATTTAACATCAGATTGATTACTTAATTATTACTTAAGACTTGCGATTGGTTCAATTAATGATATCAATTTGTTGACATTGTTTTATTAGGCAATTTCGTTAATGGGACTGGAAAACGGAAAGGGGCTAGAGGCACCTGCACCGGGAAGAGACTTGAGCAGGCCACCGGCGGAAGGAAAACGCCCATAAGGGCCAATGAGGATGGCGAGGTGATCGAGGCATTCGACACCACGCGCAAATATGTCAGCATGGCCGGTGCGATCGTGCGGGACAAGGTCCCAATGCTTTGGCCAGATTGGGAATCTGTGCCTATCTACGTGAAGATGCAAGTGCATAATGCACTCAGTGTGAGTAAAATCGTATTTTCATTACGTAAATTTTACATTTATTAATTAAGTCCACTTAAATATATAATTTTACCTTTTATATATTCATATTGCAGGTGTGGTTTGACGTGGATGAAGTTCTTATTCACACGTGGGTAGAGCGTCAACTACATAATCGGTGATGTGCTTCCACTTATTTGAATATATATCGAGTTAGATTTTTTTTTATCAACTGTTTTAATATCTCTAACTTTTTTTCCTTGTTTTAATATAGGTATAAAGAGTGGAAGAACGAGCTTTCTTCCCATTACACTGTATACAAGGAGCTAGGCCGAGATTCTACTCCTAGCGAATTCCGGTTTAGGGAGTACGAGTGGCTGTGGCTGATAGCCCACTTCGAGCACCCCAAAGCTCAGGTATGCATCCTTAATATATCTTACAAGCCTAATGTATCGTATCAGATTGAAATAGTTAGTTACTAATTTTTTTCCATATGTTTATCAAACAAGGCGATTTCGAAGACGAACCGGGCGAATAGATTGAAAAACACCAGGGCCCATCATGCAGGTTCACTCAACTACATGGGTTGGTCGACTAAGGCGCAGCAACAACAAGAAGTGAACCCCTTGGTGTATATTCATCAGAAGTTCTATCCGCAATGCCCTGATGAAGCGGTAAGTCTTTCGCCTCTCCATGTGTTAATAAAACTATTTTTCGATATTAATAGATGTTGTTAGTTAATACGTTGTTCATTTTCGCTTTTCAATTAGGCGAGAGTGGAGGAGGCGACGACAGAAGTGACCATGAGTATAGCTCGGACTAACCATCCTAACTGCTCCGAGGAAGAAGTCACCCAGTATGCCTCTCAGATCGATCCGCTTGATCCCCCGATAGCGGCTCAGATCATGGCAAAAGCGTGCGGGACTGGAAAGAATACCTACTACTGTAGGGGAATGGGCTCGGCGGGCGAAGGAGTATTGAAAACCACTTCACAATACTCTACCGGGTCAAGAAGTTCAACTTCTAGTCGTAACCTCGCAGCGGAGCTTCATAGGACGCAGAGGGAGTTGGAGGAGCAAAAGAGGCAGATGGCCGAGTACCAAATGCAGCAGACACAGGTGCAGGCTCAGATGTACACATGGATGCGGACGATGTACGAGGCTCAGACTACCGGACAACCGTTCCCCACACCTCCCCCGGTCCCGGTCCCTCCGTTCCCTAGCTATCCACCACCACCACCGCACCAGTCAACGCCAGAGCAAGACCAAGGTAGCCACCGGAATTCAAATGAGTACTTTAATTACTTCAACCCTGACCCGCAAGTTCCTCGACCCTGACCTGTAGTTGTAGTTAATTTTCGTATCGTCGTTGCTATTTGTACTGTACGTTGGACATTTATGTGTACTGTTGAACTTGTATGATTGTACGGTTTATGTCTTTCAATGCAGGTTCTGGAATTGGGCCCAATCCAGAACCGCGTTTTTTTTTCAAAATTTTTTCTGACATTGCCGGCGACATGGACCTCAGTCGCCGGCAATGTCACAAATTCCGGCCACGGCGGCGGAACCATTGCCGGCGACGGCGTCGCCGGTAATGTCGGAGACATTGCCGGCGACGCCGTTTCCCGTCGCCGGCAATGTTAACACCGGCGGGAGATTTCCGGCGACGTCATTGCCGGCGACTCGTCGCCGGGAATGACATTTCCGGCGAAAAAAAAATACAAGGCCGGCGACCTCCCGTCGCCGGTAATGTCTCCTTTTCTTGTAGTGATTACACTCTCTTACTTGGCATGAAAGAGGGAGGAACAATCCGCTCGATCTTGATCCTCAATTAACCGACATATACATATGATGATGTAAGCCTAGAGAACTGAAGTCATTATGTTCTAAGAATGTTTGAAGAATAACAGACCTTCAAGGGTTGATAAGGTGGTCACCCCTACATCACTAAGTCTTGTTTCACACAAATTAATGTTTGTCTCTAGAGAATATGCAATGATAAGGTGGTCATATACACAATCAAGACTATAGATCCTAAGCCATGCATCTAAGCGTGTACTCAAAGAAACATGAACATAGAAATCATACGGTAAGAAAACAGTGAAACAAAACTCATCTAAATAATTAATAAAATCAAAAGGGGTTCAAGATCGTAAGCATATCTAGGGCTTCAATCAACCCCTAACAAAGAAAATTTAGCTACACATAGTCTTAAATAATAACATCAAAGAATTCATGAAATATAAACAAAAAAATGAGAAGAAAATAAACTCTTGATCCCCGTCGGGATCGTAGGCTCGCAATACAGCTCCTCTCTTTTCTTCAACTTCTTCTTCTTTCTTTATTCTTCCTTTCTCCTCTTTTTTGTCTTTTTCTCTTCTAATTCTCTTCTTCTGTCCAACTGTCCTCTCTTTAGCTAGCTAAATATATATATATATATATATATGTGTGTGTGTGTGTGTGTGTGTGTAAGCATGCAGCAAAGAAACCTAGCAGCTCACGTGCTCCAGTTTCCTACTTCAAACCCACATCTTTGTTTCTTTAATTGTTCGCCAAGCTCTTTTAATGTATATATAAATAAGCTCATCGCCAAGGCCACTCCAAATATATATATAAAAATCTACATGCAAACCTTCTCCTCGCCAAGCTCCTATAATATACCACGTGGGCAACTAGTATTCTTCTCAAATTAGGATTCCTTCACCTCGTAAGTCTTCCTCTTCCACAATAACTCTTAAAATATATTATTTAATTTCCTTTTCTTCATTACTCTCCAAAATACCTAAAAAAAATAAACATAATTAATTCACTCAATTAATAACAATAAACTACATATAGGGAATAAATTAAATACCGAATAGACGCATAAATATGTGACTATCAAAATACCCCACACTTAGATATTGCTAGTCCTCGAGCAATATACTAAACTAAGACTCTGAAAAGACTCAAAGAAAACTCTAACTATATGACTCTAACACCTTCAATAAATTGTCTCAGCAATCTTCCACAATTATAACACCAAGATTACAATGACTCCAAATTTATATTCCGTAAAGTTTTGAAAATTAATTTCATTACATGACACATGTAATATGTAGGACGAAGACATAATCATGGTGAATGCAAAGTTGTAGCATGCAAAAAACAAGTCAAGATTCAACCTCACAGGTATATGCTCTCAAAAGTGTTTCTCTCAAAGTATGTATAAGGTATTCACTCAACTCAATTATTTGCCAAATGGACCACACCATATGCTTACTCTTGTAACTAATCTCCACAGATCAAAGGTTGTCATCTTGAGAATCAAAAGGACTTTCATGGGTTGTAATGGGGCTTGGCTCATAGGTTAAAGAATAAATGGATACAGAATTCAAATATAATTCGAGAACTCAGTAGAGCACCAAATAAGAGACTTCTTCAAACTTTACAACCATGAAATTTCTCACTTTTGTGGCCGAATTTCATCTTGTTGAGCCTTCACATCATTGTTTTCATCAACAGTTAACTCGGGTATCAAGCTGGACATCACATTTTTTTTCATCCACTAGCTTGATACCCCACACTTATTTCTTTGCATGACCTCTCAACATTGTCGTCGTCTTCACATACCTGTCTCATGTATAGCTTTACCAAGTCCTAGAACAAGAGTAAAGAAATAACTATTCTAAAGTTTAAGGTCAGAGATATGTGGGTGATGGCATAAAGTTTAAACATGTAGGCTCAAAGTGGTTAACTAAGGGGTGCACATCTTGTGTACACAAAATTAGGACACGGGCTTCATATGGCAATGGTGGTGTCCCCTAAATGCCTTTATCACTTCCTCAATCAAAACATGTATTGACGATAAGCTTTGAAAAGCACAAGAGCAAGTTCTAGTAATATCTAGAGTCCATTAACTTAATCTGTGGCAAGCAATTGACACTCAACAAAGAAAGCATGTATATCACATTTAGGCTCAATCGCTCACAGGTTAAATGAATCTCAACAAAGTTTAAGCATGCCAAAAATCTGTACCATGTTAACTCGTTTCTACATCCACTACACATTCGCATATGCACCATATATCAAGATTAACCAAAGAAACTCAAATAACATGATCATCTTTTAGTCATAATTACGAAAGATATAATCACACCATGGACTAGTTAAGGGTACCTAAGACTCAAAACAAGAGACTTTTTTTGTATTTTTCTTGACACTTTTTACTTTTTTGTATTTGGTTTTTTCAAATAAGACACTAAAACACACTAAAAAAACTCAAAAATACCAAATTCTAGCGAGCTAGGAAACCCTTCCATGACGAACTAGTCGTCGGAAAAGACCCCCTCAGGCTTGCCAGACTCATCCCACTCGCAAGAATTTTACATAGACGCTAAGGATATGATATAAACCCCACCCCATACTTGAAATTTGCATTGTCCTCAATGTAAAACAAAACTAAAGCATACAATATATCAAACAAGCATGGAATGAGACACATAACACATCACAAATCACACTAAACATGGAGAAAAATAAAGCAAAGGAGAAAGATAGAAAGTCAAGAATTTTAAATCTGGTTTTCCACACTTTTCCATCAACATGGGTTGCCTCCCAAGTAGCTCTAAGTTTAACGTCTTCAGCCAGACAGTGCACAACATCATAAATTTCAATCCTCTGGTGTGGGATCTTAAAGAGGAATCTCTTCCACGTCTCGCACTTGAGACGGCTCATAGAATGGAATGAGTCTATGTTCGTTTACCTTAAATGTGATGCCGTCTCTTGGATTTAGAACTTCAACTACACCATGAGCAAACACATTACGGACAACATAAGGACCAGTCCCTCTGGACCGTAGCTTACTTGGAAACAACTTTAGCCGCGAGTTGAATAACAACACTTTCTGCCCATTGACATAAGTTTTTCCTTTGATCTTCTTGTCATGAAAATTTTTTGTCTTCTCCTTGTAAATGCGGGTAGATTCATATGCATTATTTCGAATCTCAGCAAGCTCATTCAGCTATAACTTCCTATGAACACCGACATCATCAATATCAAAATTGAATCGTTTCACTGCCCAATATGCCTTGTGTTCAAGCTCCACTGGAAGGTGACAGCCTTTTCCATAAACCATCCGATAGGGAGACATTCCAATCGGCGTTTTGAAAGCTGTTCTGTAAGCCCACAACGCTTCATCTAAGCGTTGACTCCAATCCTTCCTTGTTGGTCCAACAGTTTTCTCCAAAATTTGCTTGATCTGCCGGTTAGATACTTCTACTTGCCCGCTCGTCTGAGGGTGATAAGGTGTTGCCACCTTATGATGCACATGAAACTTCTTGGGCAACGCTGCAAATGACTTGTTGCAAAAGTGAGAACCGCCATCACTTATTATGTATCTGGGAGTGCCAAATCTCACAAAAAGTGATTTTAAGAACTTCAAAACAACAGCAGCATCGTTAGTACGAGTGGCTACTGCCTCCACCTACTTTGAAATATAATCAACTGCAAGTATAATGTAATTATTTTGAAAAGAGTTAGGAAAAGGACTCATAAAGTCAATACCCAACACATCAAAAATCTCAACCACTAAAATTGGGTGCTGGGGCATTTGATCCTTAGGACCTAAGTTACCTGTCAGTTGGCATCTAGCACATGATTTATAAAATTTATATGCATCACCAAACAGTGTTGGCCAGAAGAATCCATTCTCAAGTACTTTCATCGCAGTCTTCTTTCCAGCAAAATGGCCTCCTGCTACATGTGAGTGACAAAAAGATAAAATGGAATGAAATTCAGTTTCAGGCACACACCTTCTTATCAGCAAGTCGGGACAGTGTTTCCACAAATATGGCTCATCCCACACATAGTACTTAGCTTCCTTGACAAGCTTGTCCTTCTGCGCTCTGGTGAAGTCTGGTGGAATATATCTACTTACCTTGTAGTTAACAATATCAGCATACCAGGGATCCACGGCTTGAACAACAAAGAGTTGTTCATCTGGAAAGCTATCTCTGATAGGAAGAGTGTCCTCTTCGGCTGTAGACCCATGGGTGAGTCTGCTCAAGTGGTCTGCTACCACGTTTTCAGTGCCCTTCTTGTCTTTGATCTCAATATCAAACTCCTGACGTAAGAGCATCCATTGAATCAACCTGGGCTTGGCATCCTGTTTAGTCATCAAATATATCAAAGCAGCATGGTCAGTAAATATGATAACTTTAGTTCCTAACAAGTAAGACCTAAACTTTTCAAGAGCAAAAAACTGCTAAGAGCTCCTTTTCTGTAGTTGAGTAATTCAATTGTGCATCATTTAAAGTACGGGAGGCATAATAGATGACATGAGGTAACCTCTTCGGGCGTTGGCATAAAACTGCACCAACAACATAGTCTGAAGCATCACACATGAGCTCAAATAGTAGACTTCAATCAGGTGCTTGGATGATAGGAGCTGTAATGAGCAACTCCTTGAGCTTATTGAATGCTTGCAAGCACTCATCGGTGAAGTTGAAAGCTATGTCTTTCTGCAGCAATGCACACAATGGTCGGGCTATCTTAGAAAAATCCTTGATAAACCTGCCATAAAAACCTGCATGGCCAAGAAAAGATCTCACCTCCTTCACAGTAGAAGGAGGGGGTAAGGTACGCACAATATCAACCTTAGCTTTATCAACCTTAATACCTCTAGATGAAATAACATGTCCCAAAACTATACCTTGCTCCACCAAAAAATGACATTTTTCCCAGTTAAGCACAATGTTAGTTTCTACACAACGTTCTAAAACTATAGCTAGATTATGAAGGCATATATCAAAAGAATCACTAAAAACAGAGAAGTCATCCATAAATACCTCAATGATCTTTTCAACCATATCGGAAAAAATACTTATCATACACCTCTGAAATGTGGCAGGTGCGTTGCATAGACCAAATGGCATCCTCCTATAAGCAAAAGTGCCATAGGGACATGTGAATGTGGTCTTCTCCTGATCATCCTTATGTATGGCTATCTGGTTGTATCCTGAATAACCATCTAAAAAACAGTAATATGCATGACCTGCCAACATTTCCAACATCTGATCAATGAATGGGAGTGGAAAGTGATCTTTTCTTGTGGTGGTGTTGAGCTTGCGGTAGTCAATACACACTCTCCATCCCGTTTGGACTCTTTGAGGTACCAACACGTTCTCATCATTCTTTACCACTGTGATTCCTGAACATTTGGGCACAACCTGCACAGAACTAATCCATTTGCTGTCAGAAATAGCATAAATGATACTTGCATCTCGAAGCTTAATTACTTCTTTCTTGACAACTTCCATCATGGGAGGATTGAGACGACGTTGAGCTTCCCTTGTTAGCTTAGCTCCCTCCTCTAGATGGATCTTGTGAGTACACAATGTTAGGCAGATGCCCTTGATATCGGCTATTGTCCATCCAATGGAGGCCTTGTACTCCTTGAGTACATTCAAAAACTTCTCCTCTTGTAGTGTTGAGAGCTTGGAAGAGATGATAACTGGAAATGTATCATCCTTCCCTAAGAAAGCATACTTCAAATGCTCGGGAAGAAGTTTCAACTCTAAAGTGGGTGCCACCTGTATAGACGGAACAAGAACGTTATCTGAAACTAAAAGAGAAATGGGTTTAGAATATTTACCTTTCATACTTGGCAGAGATTTAAGTGCTTCTTCCATAGCATAATACTCCTCTTCCATTTCAAGATCCTCAGCCAAAGCTATCTCAAAAATAGGATCAAATTTGACAGGTCGAAATTTCTTCTCCTCGCCAAGTTCCAGTCCTTCCTCACCAAGCTTCTTGACAAGCTCGCTAAGCTCCAGACCTGGAACATCTTCTTTCCCGGATACCTCTATGACCTTTCTCAAATGATCCTCCTCCAATGAATACTGAATGAATTCCTGCATAAAACTCTCAAAAGTGTCAATTGAACAACATGAATAAGCATCATCACTATTTGGGTGTTCGAGAGTTTCATAAATATTGAAGTGAATTTTCTCCTCAGCTACTTCCATACTCAATGATCCATCAAAATAACATATCTTTGTACGTGTTGTTCTCAAGAACGGTCTCCCAAGAATCAATGGTATTTCTGATGGCCTTGGCTCATGCTCCATCTCCAGCACAAAGAAATATGCTGGGAATATCAAATCTCCCACCTGCACCAAAACATCCTCAATAATACCTCGAGGGTAATAGTTAGACCGATCAACAAGTTTAATGGTGACCCATGTAGGAATAAGTTCTCCCATTCTTAACATGTTATAAGCAGTGTCTGACATTAAATTAATGGAAGCATCTAAATCAAGTAAAGCACCTGTAAACCTATGATCATTAATGGTACATGGGATCATAAAACGTCATGGATCACCCAACTTAGGTGGAAGCTTTCTTTGAAGCACTGCAGATACTCTCTCTCCCAAAGCCACAGTCTCAATTCCATAGAATTTTCTCTTTGTTGTGCACAAATCTGTCAGGAACTTTGCATACTGTAGTATTTGCTTGATCACATCCAACAAGGGGATGTTTACTCCTACCTTTCTTAACACATCCAAGATCTCCTTCTCTTTATCAACCTTCACCTACTTCTTCAACCTGCTAGGAAAAGGTAAATTAGGAATAATAGAAGGAGAAGGAGTAGAGGATACATGACCTGATTTTTGATTTGTCAATTTTTCTGTTTCATGTGCATTTTCGACGGCTCGAATTGGGGTTCCTGTAGAATCTTCTGACAGCTTGTAAGGGATAAGTTGTTCAAGCACGGGTTCCTCCCACTTTCTCTTGGTTGACTTGGGTAGTTCTTCCAACATCTTCCCACTCTTCAAGGTCATTGCATGAGCTTCATATTTTGTATTGGGATTGGAAAGAGTGTTGCTAGGAAGACTTCTTTCCTTCACTTGAGCAAGTGTTTGCTGAATTTGGCTCACTTGTCGCTCTAACAAGTCAATTGTCTTCCCCTGCTGCAAAGTTGTAGCCTTAATATCTTGACGAAAGGCACTACTCTCCTCTCTTTCCTTCTTGTTGTCAAATATCATTTGTTGCATCATGGCTTCCAAGGTAGAATTTGACAAGGTAGAATTTTCGGATGATGTTTGAGCTTGAGCTTGTTGTTGCAGAGGCATACGCCTTTGGCCAAATTGCTGTCCATCTCCTGTAGGCTGTCTCTGCTGAAATCCAGGTGGAACAATATGAGGATTGAGCACATTGTTTCTCCTATAGCTCAACATGTCCCTATTTCCACCATATGTGTTGGGTTGTCTCTGGAAGTAATTTGCTTCTTCCTCTTGATTAACCTATTCATCTGCTCTGAATTTGGGACAATCTTCTGCTAGATGGCTTGTAGCTGAACATAAAGTGCACACAACCTGAGCTGCAGCAATTGTCGTTTTTTTACTCACTTTCAGACTACTAGCAATCAGAGCAATATCATTCTCCATAGAGCTTAATCTTTTTTCCATGGCTCCATCGATTGCAACTACATTGTTGCAACTAACTGAAATTTCCTACTTCAAACCCACATCTCGATCTGTTTCTTTAATTGTTCGCCAAGCTCTTTTCATGTATATATAAATAAGCTCTTCACCAATGCCACTCCAAATATATATATATATATATATATATATATATAAAAAAATCCACGTGCAAACCTTCTCCTCGCCAAGCTCCTATAATATATCACGTGGGCAACTAGTATTCCTCTCAAATTAGGATTCCTTCACCTCGTAAGTCTTCCTCTTCCACAATAACTCTTAAAATATATTATTTAATCTCCTTTTCTTCATTACTCTCCAAAATACCTAAAAATAAATAAACATAATTAATTCACTTAATTAATAACAATAAACTAAATATAGGGAACAACTTAAATACCGAATAGACGCATAAATATGCGACTATCATTTGCACAGTCTATCTCAACTTGAATTCAATTTTTTTGATCTTCCTTTTCTTCGTCCCAGATTGCATGTTATTCTACTCGAATGAACATATCCGCCAAATTAAGATTTAGTCTCATGAAAAATTCTCCATATAAGGGATGTTCTGTAGGCAGACCCTTCATGAATGCCGAAGTAGCTGTGTAGTTGACACAACTAATGATTATAGCTTTTTCAGCCTTAAACCTTTTTAGATAATCCCAAAGCAACTCTGTTACTTTTTTCCTAATGGTAAACAAATGATCTACTTTCTTTTCTATTATTTTGTATGATATATACTCCTTTAGGAATAAAAGAGCAAGCTCTGAAAAACTATTGATTGAAGCATCAGGTAGTGTATGAAACCAATCTTGAGCAGCTCCTTGCAATGACATCACAAAAACTTTACACATTAATGCATCATTGTTCTTATAAAGAGTCATGAGGCTTCTATAATGCTTAAGATGTCTACTCGGGTCAGAATTTCTTTTATACGAAGTAAAGTTTGGGGTCTGAAACCATTTCGGTGGTGGTGCATTTTCGATGCTCTTAGAGAATGATGAAGTTGCTACTCAGTCCATTTTCTTCTTTAGATCATCATCTTCACCGATAGGTGCTTTTAAGGTCTTCAATTTCTTGTTGAGCATTCTTTCCACTTCGGCTACATCAATCCTTCCTTCGAGGATGAGTGAACCTTGTTGTTGCGAAACATTGGATTCGGAACATCTTCACACCCTTTGTTGATTGATTGGTTGGTTCTGGGATGTAAGGCTCGACTTTCACATACTCGCCTTAATCTCCAAACGTGTTTGTTGAGTCTTTATACAAGAATTTTTTCTGAAGCGATATGGTTCTTCCACTAATGGATTTCTCCTCAAGCAAGGGTTTCACCCACTTTTTATCTTTTGACTATCTTCTAAATCTGATTCGATGACTACATTAATACGAGGACCTAAGAGTTCAAGAACATCTCCTTGAGGCCCTAACCTCGTACGAATATCAGTGGATGACATATCGGTTTGGCGTCACACACAACTATTCCTTCTTCTCTGAAGGTGTTGATTCTCATGAGGAGGAGCATATTCATTGTGTGCTGGTTCTTTCTCAGGCCTCATGTTTACAGGATATAAATTTTCTTTAGAGATCTCTCTCAAACGACTCATTTGATCAAACTGTTTGTTTATTTGTACATTGCAAAATAGCATGATCTCCTGGTTCATTTCTAAGATAAAAGCTTCTTGGTCTGCTAATCGCTTGGATACATCTTGCACATGCTTGTGCAACATGTCATTTTGTTTTGTCAACACACTTTGATTCTCCTTCGCCTGAGTAGTTTGCACATGTACACTTTGAGATGTTGATGACGCGTTTGTCGCTATAGGATGTCGGTCAACATTGGAAATATATGCGACGTCAATTACTGGTAATGACCCACCTGTAGGTGAGATTGTCTCACGACTACTCCCATCTACATTGCAATTTCTTGCATTCAAGCGCAAATCTATTCTAACAATTTGCTTTCATGTTCCAACCATGATTCAAGTATGTTAAAAGATAAAAGGTAAAAGAGATAAAATTTTAAAAGAAGAAATCACTGTAGAACATTTTTGAGTATAATTTTCATCTCTCTATGAAAGCACCAATTTGTGGTAAAGAGTTTCATCACAATAAATGAACTTTAGTTTTTGTGATAGATGTCCTTCGATCTTACATGAAAATTCCTTCGATCGAGCTTATGATACACTATGTAAGTGGATTATTATAGCATAGTAAATGAACACTCCCCTCTTTTTCACTTTTACGTTTTCCTATTTATAGAGTTTACAAGTAACAATTGATTTTACAGTTAACTTGCAGTTACCTTGAGGCTTGATTTTAATTGGTCAGAGAGTGATAAAACAGTTGAAGGAAAGTTGAGAGAAATTACTCTGATATTATCTGTTGCCTTTAATATTATCCAGGTATAATTTATGTATCCACGTCCAGCTCGTTGCTTCAAGCATCATCCAAATTCAAAGGCTCGGGGACTGACGGATCAAAATCAAACTCACCCATTCAAGCTCGACCTTCTATATGCTCAGGCCATCAAGCTCATTATCCTTAGCTGGAGCCAAGCCTCCAAGTCACTCAAACTCGCCCAAACATTGACGAAGCCAAGCCTTGGCGCTACCGGAGTCAACCCAAAATGACAACGGATGCGAGATACTTGATGACCATCGAGCCTTGGCACTGTCGGAGCGAACCCAAAGGGCTAACAGGCCCGAGGAGAGAACCTTCTGCCGGAGTCGGTTTCCACTTTCGGAGAAGAAGAAAGAATCCCAAAAATCTTGACGTGAGTATAGGAAACGTCTCATATGCATGGCGGCGCGAGCAATGAAGAACCATTTTATTGCAGCAAATAAGTGAACAATATGCCACGTATGCAGAGCTTAATTGAAGGCATTTGGGCCTGCACTAGCCCATAGGTGATGCCACTATCACACACTCATGACGTTACACTTGGGCCACCAAAAGTTAATAAGAAACTTGGGACTCTATTCACACATCAAGGCAAGAAAAGGCCACTGTTTATTCGTTGCAGCTTGGGCTTGCAATTATAGCCATAAAGAAAAATCAAATACATTCGGATCAAGCGACAAGACTTGTCGTCAAGCATCCAATGCCATCCCCTATACGGTTCATACAGTATTCCGAAGGACCCCGCAAGCAAAATAAGTTTTTCTATCAATTTGTTACTTACAATTGAGCATGTTTACTTCCAAAAATTGGTTAGAGCATATCCATAGTAAGCGCATGCTCAACCTATGTGAATAGCTAGCCACTTGATATATTCCTATGCATGCTCACAATAGCTCTTAACGCATGTTAGACTATCTGTATGTGAAATGCTGGCCACAATCCTATGTTCAAAAAGCATGATCATTACTATAACAAGACTTCGCACATGTCTAAACATACTATGCTCAAACATGCAAAACAACTCAAATGAGCAGGAATTGATTACAAAGCATGTTCACAGTAGCTAGAATACTTCATATTTGTACAAAGTATGTGATTAATCGATCAAAAGATGCATGTGTTGTGGCATATTTGTACAAAGTATGTGGTTAATCGATCAAAATATGCATGTGTGTTTTCCACAAAGTATATGCTCTAAGTGATTCACGAACGCCTATGTTTAAGCATGTGATTTTACTCAACCTGTTAGAAAAATTTGCAATTTAATCATAATTGATGTCATGTTTCAAATACATACCAGGCTACACATGCTCACAAAATCACGTGTTAATTTTTCTAAGTTAATCAACATGTGCTCATCCTAGACGCATGTACTGTGCAATATGACACTGGTCACTCATTCGATAGCCAAACGACAAGGATGTTCGGACTATCACAATCATGGTCAAACTAGCACTTCCAGGTTTGAGCTTGAGAGGTACTTCGAAACAGGCAAAATTATTTCGAGCTAGCCCGTGGTAGCCGAACAGTAATGGATGTTCGGACTATCAGGAACTCAGTCAAACCAACAACATCAGGTTTGAGCCAGATCGGCGATTCTGAAAGTAGTGACTTCAGAATACACATGGTAACCGAATAAGCAGGAATGTTCGGCCCATCATGGTCAAACCAAGGATTCGAAACAGGCAAGGACATTTTGAGGTTTGATCCATGAATGCGCTTTCAAAACAGGCAAGGTCATTTCAAAAGGCATGAGATTGACAAATGGCAGGAGTTGCTCGAACTTTCTCAACCATGATCAAACAAGCCCTATGGTTCAGTACATGAATGCGCTTTTGAGACAGGTAAGGTCATCTCGAGAAGGCATGAAATTGAAGAACGGTAGGAATTGTTCAGACTTTCTTGACCATAATCGAACAAGCCCTATGGTTCGGTACATGAATGCGCTTTCGAGACAGGCAATGTCATCTCGAGAAGGCACGTGATTGACAAATAGTAGGAATGTTTGGACTCTCACACCATGATCAAACAAAACACATTTGTTCGATACATGGGGATGCTTTCAAAACAGGCAAGTACATTTTGAAGAGTATTCGATAGCCGAATGGCAAGGATGTTCGGACTATCAAGGTCAAACTAGCAATATCAGGTTTGAACTATACTCGCACTTTTGAAACAAGCAACATCATTTCGGAATCCAATTCAATATAAAAACGGCACGAATGTTCATTCTATCATGCTTAAACCGGCAACATTAGGTTTAAGACTTTTAGGTTGTTTGAAACAGCAACATCGTTTCCGAGTCCACCCGATAATTAAAGCGGCTCCAAAAAGCAACATTGTTTCGAAGTCCACTCGACATAACAAAGTAACACCGAACAACAGCATCATTCTAAGGTCGAATAGTGACCGGAAAACAATACCACTTGTCGCCACTAAGGATACATCAGTAAAATCATTAGCTCAACATCTAATACTCAGGGACTTTGCGGATTACATGTGCACCACAAACGCATCTACTTCACTCATGCACTTCATATGCTCGTCCATACTTATCACGTGATATATTGTATGTTCGCATGATTATTTTCTCGCACACCACCATCTTTTCGATTATACATGTTTTTGCTATATCATTGCCTCTTTCATGCAGTTACCCGAAGTTCAGTCAAGCGAGATAATTTTTACTTGAGGAGTTGAGGGGAACAGGGGGTATGGTACGTAGCCACCTAGCATGGCTAAGTACACGTAATCAGGCCAAGAGTTTTTCAACTCCCCAATCAAGAATAATCTCTTTGACTTGGAGACTTGGGAGACTTGTTGGTATACATACATGTATGGCCTAACTAAGTGTACTTAGCCACTAATCTATCGAAGTTATCAAAGCTTCAAGCAACATCAAGCAAGCAACCTTGAATAAATGAAGAGAAGAAGAGGAAGAGCTTATCCCACTTCGATGAAAGAGAGGAAGAAAGCCTCACCTTGCCCTATATTACATGGGCTCACTCTCACTTAATACTCTCTCATTCCTACTTCACTACACTTCATCACTCTGTTGTAAACTCTACTTGGGCCTCCATCAAGGCCCGAGGCCCGAGGTCCCTAGTGAAAACCCAGTGAACTAGCTAAATTTGATGAACCACCATACATTTTGTGTCGACTCTCTTAAATATTGCACTTTACTTTATCGTATTTACTTTATCGCATGCTTCTATCAACGACCTCTCGGAAATTGGTAGAAACAGGAACTAGTTCCCTTTTTGGTTTTACTTTATTTATTTTCCCCTTAAGAGAAGAGTATATGGTTTCAGTTTGTTATACTTCTAAAGTCTAATGCATGGTTGATTGGTGTCTGATATTTTTTTTTATGCCTATAGGATGTGAGCACTAAGCTAGATGAGCAGAAGGATGAATGTATCTCTCAGCTAAAGGAGAATGAATAGTAAGTCCCAGATGTTTATTCTAGCTTATGTAATAACTTTATTGTTGCATATACCTGATGCACAATGGGCTTATGTGGCGAGCAGACGTGAATACTATCATTAGCTAAGAGTCATTTACAGTTCCAACTTGGTTGATTGATAAAGTGATAGCAGTGTTTCAGTTCTTTATTCTGCTGTTGTTGTGCATGCATTAATCATAGATGGGCTTTTACAATTATTTCTTTATCACATCAAATTAGATTATGAATGTTCATTTATACTATGGTCAAGTAATAAGCTCCTCACATATCAGATGCTCATTCTGAACAGCAAACTGAATGTGGTAAAATTTATTTGTAGCGTGCACAGATGTTGTTAGCTTATTTAAAATGATTGTTTACTTTAGTAGGTCAGGGACCTCTACTTTTCTTAGTAGTTTTTGTTTTGTATGAACAGTGGAAGCAGAAAGCATTGGAGTTTCAAATTGCTGATCTGAAGATGAAGCAGGATAGAGAGAAATTAATCCAGAAACAGGCGCAAATGAAGTTTTATGCAGAACGGTGTCGCAATTACTGCAACAGAAAGGAAATTGTGGTTGCAGTTGACAGCTGATGGGGAAAAGTTCCAACAATTCCAGGTCAACATCAGTCTTTGTGAAAATATATTACTTTGGTTCTGCATTAGTAGAATCTGGTGCATAATTTGGCAGGGTTAAATCTCTCATATGCTTTCATAGTGCAAATCGTATGTTGGATCATCTTTCTTCTTCTTCTGTATAGATGGGGCTAGCTAGTCATTCGAGTCTCTTGCATAACACTTGCATACTTCCTATTCGATGCAATATCTGAAAAATAAAAAGGCAACAGATAAGATAAGTTTGTAGTTAATTTGAAATGGTATACAGTGTATACTCATAATCTGCCTCATTGATTGGGTATACTGAAATATGCTTAGATATATCAAGTCACTTCATAAAGCAACACTGGAGAGATGGCAACCTACTTATTTTTAACGCTGGCTTTGACATTATTGAGCATTCTGCAGAGCACATCAGAATATTATTCTACCTCATCTGAATTTCTAAATTTTAAATTTGCAGGATGCATTGCTGAAAAGCTATGAAGTTTCCCAAACATTCAAACAGGAGATTGAGAAGGTATACACATCCCCGTCACACATTTCCTGATTTCCCTATATCTCATACTGCGCGCATGATATACTCATCTTAAGCTAAGCTAGCTACCTTTCTGTTTGTGTAGACCCCAGATGGCAAAATCTATATATCAAGGAACTGAAGAAGGAAAATGTTCTTGAAGAGCAAATGTGATAAGACAGATGTTACTCTTATTGAACTCGTGGATGAGGTATGATCACCAACACCAGTCTTTGCTTTTCAGAAAACGTGGACTGATGTTTACGTACTCTTCTTGACAATCAGCTTACATCCATTTTTGCCAAGTACTTTCTGTACTGAATTGAGGGGATTCCTATATGCAATAAGCTACTTATACGTACTCATATTTCTTGTAGTCCGAACAGCTTGAGCGGTTGAAGAAGCAGTTGAAAAAAAGAGTAAGAATCAGAAAGAAAAGCTGGAATCACTGCGCCAATCACTCGAAGCAGAAAGGACACACAACTCTACTAAGAGCATCAACTCTGATTCGGTTCCATCATGAACATAGACTCGACGTGTTCAATTACTTGTTTAGCATGTTTTTACAGTTACTTCTCTGTGTCTCTATGGTAAAGAACATTTATACAAGTAAACAATATGCATTCATTATGCAGTTCAAACACTACTCACATGAATAAAACCATCAGTACAGAATATACAGACCACACAGTAAATAATTCAATCATCAGTACAGAATATACAGTCCACAGTCAGTAATTGAATATGAGATGAAGTTTCTAGCAATTCAATTATAGACGATCGAGGAGGAGGAGGGAACTAGGCTTCAGTGCACTGAGCACAAAGGCATCATCGAGGCTTCAAGATTATTGTTTGGTGATATTGGGTGACGTCCGTCATGGGTAGCAAGTCGTTGCCGTCACCGAGTACCTCAAACACGTACTCCGGTGACCCTGACAGGACCCAACCGCAGCGGAGATTGATCCCTCGTTGCAAGGTTACACGCTCAACATCAACAGAATAGTAGTTGTAGTTATGTATTAGACCACAACCTAAAACTTGGTAAAATAAAGAGTGAGAATAGACAAAAAAGAGCAGTACTCTACTCTCGAAATAGGCAATGAGGTAGGTAGTATTGTGTTTCCAGAGCAAAAAGTAGTCCTGCAAACTAAAACATGGAATTGATACAACTTATGCTTATGTATATCTGTTGCTATGGTCCTCAAGACTGAAAATTGACACAAAATTGAATCAACAAGAAATATGTTACCATTTGGGTCGTGACGGTAGGTGCAGGGGCGGCTGCTCTCGGCTGAGCGAAGTCGGAGGTCTGTAGTACGTCAATAACAAATTACATTCAATATGTTTTTTTTACAAGCCCCTACCAAATTGTTACACAACAATTTCACAAAAAAAAAAACTACAAATTGACAAGCAAATAAGATTCAGAAAAAGTAAAAAAAAAAAAATTAAGGTGAAATTTTACATGTGATTTTTTTTACAGGCCCAAAACAATTTTACAGTTTTTTTTCACACTATAATTAGTACAAATTGACAAGTAAGCAGTGTAGTATATTAATAACATCTAGTATATAGTATTTTAAGAGCATCTACAAACTCTTGTAAAAATTCTCTATTATAAAAGACGAAAGCATAAAATCTCTAAAATAAAGCTACTACAATTCCACAACTCCTCTATATAGTTCTCTAAACTTTAATAATTTCCTCTATAATTTAATGATACTAATATAAATTATATTTTTTTATTAAGTTTGTATTTGGGTAAGCCATAAGATATATTAAATTTGATAAAAGAGAATGACAAATATGGAGAAAATATAAAATAAAATAAAAAAACACATGAAATCATTAAATTTTAGAGGTTTATAGATGAATATACAAATTTTGAGTTTTCTATAGATATAGGGATTCTCTATCTACTTTTTTCATTTTTTATATAATACAAGAAGCTATAGAAGAGTTGTTAGAGCTGAAAATGAGTTTTTTTTCGCTAAAATAAAAATTTTTGTTAGTTTACCAAAATTGTTGAAGATGCACTAAAACAAGTAAAAATAATGTGATTTTTTTTCTACAGGCCCCAAAAAAAATTTCACATCTTTTTTTTACACCATAATTAAACAGAATAGTAAGATTTTATTTTATTTTTATTTTTATTTGTTTGCTTTTGCATACTGGGCAATTGTACTAAGTAAGATACTGGGCCATTGTATCGAAAAACACATATTGGGCCACTGTTTCAATCTTTCAGAAGAAGGCCCAATTATGTCAAAGTTACAAAAATACCCTCATCTTCTTCACTTGCCGAACCAGTTTAGAAACCCAGAAAGACATTCATAAAATTTAAAACCCAGAAGCCACAATTTCAAGCAACTACACAGAATCCATCCATATATTAATGAACAAAATTATTTATAATATTCAAAGTCAAATTTTCAGAGAAAATTTACAAGCAATCGGGCAAAATCAAAATCAAGAAGATAAAGATTTGATCTTGGTGAGATCATACCTGAACTGAATTGAGAGTGGTTTCGACTTAAAAATCTCTGGGATTGGCAGAAATTTTCCTTACTCTGGTAATAAAACACAGAAGTTGAGGCGACAAACTATTAAATCCCTGAAACTGAATAATTTTCTCCAATTTCTCAAAATTATGTTTTGAATTGATTTTTGGTACATCACTGATCCACATTAGTGGTTAAGCACTACTGTTACAATCTAAACACTTGGAACACTTGATGATTATCTAGAGACAAAATATGTGCCCCTTCATGCATATCGATCAGTTCCAAGTTCCAACTAATATGTGATCGAAATCAGTCATGCAAAGTTCAATTGGGCTTGTCCATTGTACATTTTCGTGACCAACTAAATTCCAGCTAATAAATGATTTTTGTTTCAAGGCTCAATTTTCAGATTCGAATACCTAATCAAGATATACATCGTGAATTGAAGTATGAAATTTTGAAGAGACATCACAGACCAATCCATAATGATAACTCTTTCAGTGGATTGTTTCACAATCAAGCTCTTACTCATGCGTCTTTCTTCTGTGTATTCTCTTAAATTTTTGTGTTTTACAGTTTTTGTGCATTAGTTGTATTTGCATGATGAAATAATATCTGGTGATCAAGACCACCTATAGCCCCATTTCTGTGTATCGGCTATTTGGCCATTTTATGTTCGAAATCTAATTTGAACCATTGAACTTCAAAAAAAATACCTCGATTATAATCAATGAAGAATTTCATCTATATATATGTGGGTGTATTCATGTATAGTGCAATTGCTCATACTTGATCAGTAGTTTTTCCTACCATGGATGTATCCATTATCCACTTAATAGCCAGATAGCAACTGCATGCAGAACAATATCATAAATAAATAAATGGCTGCTGCTTTGGCAAAGAATGGAGGGGGCATTCGAGATGAATGCTTCTCTTATTTTGTCATTACCAACTTCGAAGCCCAATTTGTATATGAACGAGCAAAGGTTGCAAGCTTTCAGGTGTTTGTGTTGCTTATTCATCAAGGTGGGAACTAATTTGGCATCGGCTTGTTCTCCAAAAATGATCTGAAAAGAATGAAAGCTTCGCGTGGCCGATGGAGTGGGACCTCATGTCCAGCTCCGGTAACGGTGACTAATGTCAGCCCCTTGTATATTTGGCTCCAGCCACCAACCTATATGAAAACAACATAGGGCAAGCGCATTTCTGAGAGAGATGTAGGAAAGATCACTGCAGTCTTTGACTGCAAGTTATGATCAGAAGCATACGTTTCAGCTGCAATGTAAGTTTCATCTGGTAGAGCACGCTTATATATATTACTCACCTTGCCGTTATCATACCACGGAGACCAGTTGGTGATGGTCGGTAACTTAAGGGCGTCTATGGAGTAACGCGTAGCAGTCACAGGAACCACTGCATCAGTGTCTCCACTGGAAACAAGTATATCACCATGTCAGATAAAGGATGCACAATATTAAAGGAAAAATTGATGTACATTGTAACAGTTAGCCTCGGTCAGAGTATCAACCATAACAGTGTGACCCCTGGGCCCTGCCTGGATTTATGTTTTTGTTCCTTTGTGCAACTTGAAATGAGTTCTACGAAAACTAACTTTTGATTCACAAGTATCGAATCTTATTTCTTCTTCTGCTAATTATAATATTCAAATGGCTGGAAGCATGCTTATGAAACAACTCCATTTTGATCGGCAAGCAAACTGTTCATAATCAGCTCACCACATATACTCAATTCAACTAACAAGCCTACAGATTGTTCTAGTTTCATCTTGCTAGTTCTTATAAATCAAACTACAGGTTCCAATGTGGATCTGTAACAGCTCTTGTTTCAGACCAAAATAGTGGTATAGTCACATACGCAGACAAATTGATTTTTCTTTCAGTATTCAGAAGGCCAAAAGCTATAGATGCTTCAACAGCATAATGAAACTGCCTTGCTGTTTGGAAGTGAATTCATAACAAAATTACTATAATAGATTGCTACTGATGGTGGCTTGAATCCCAAGCAATCTTGTGCGCTGTATATTTCCTTTACTTAATAGGAGCCGCCCTTGTTCATAGGGATAGCAAATGCCAGGTTATACGTTTATACTAGTTTCAGTTACCACCACCAGAACTACTACTGATGCTGCTGGTTCTAGACTGCTAGCATTAGTGCATCACTATAATAAATCAAGAACAAACGATACTAATGTCACTGAGAAGAAATGATATAGCACTGTGAGCTACCTGTATATCCATATCTTGAGACCCGCAGCAATGAGCTCTTGATAAATAGGAAGCATAGACTGAGGAGAATCCGACCAGTAGTTTCCAACAATATCGCTGCAGATTATACACATCATTTAACAAGGCGGTACGAATACATGCAAGAAATTTGTTAAATATCAATAGGAAACAGCGTACCTGCATGTCTTCCATGGGTAAGAAACTTTAGTTACATTTGCATGTAGTGCCTTCTGAACTTCTGGATGGTTGAAGTATATTTCAGAATACCTCTCTGTACATGGATCATATGCTCTGGACATCCATGGCTGCATTAAGAAGAGTCATATTAACTTAGACCTCCGGATGATTCATTAGAAATAAAATGCAGTTCAGACAATTTTAAGAATACAGGTACTAAAGTAGTAGTGAAATCTAAGCAAGCAAATTCAACCTGTGCATAATAAGACTAACGCAAGATTAAAAGTCAGAATTTTCACCTACAAACTATATCTTAAAGGCAGGGAACTTAAAAACCAATTTAAAGTATAAGTTTTAATCTGTAGACATGCAATGGAATGAGATGCACATGTTCTCAATAGGATTATTAGGAACTATCAGAAGATATCATATGACAAACATCATATATGAAGTATCATACCCAACAAAAATTGGAATAAAAACTCTGAGGTAATTCCGTAATCAAATAGTTATAAGTTTATGAAGAACAGTATTCTCCAGCACACTACCTGCATGGGAAATCATTCAGAGAGTATTGAAAATTCAACAATGGTGCTTTAGTACTTCCTTTATTTTCTTTAATGAACCTAATAAGGTCGCCTAGACCTTACTTGAGGTGTACCAAAAGCTTGAGTTGTGAACAAATAGGTTAACAACATCAGTTAAGCTAACTAGCTAACACATTAATTCGAGAATCCTATATTATACATGTGGAGCGGGGAATCGCAGAGTTCCATATAAGTGCAACACCACTGCAGCTTACAAATTTATATCTACGATTGGTGATATCTGATAATTCCCAACATGAGCTTAGGAAGGAAATGAAGGGTTTTGAGAACTTACATAATGACCCTTCAAGTTACGCTTTAGTGCTGCAGTACTACTACAAGGACGAGTGTAAATGCTGTATGGATCAATGTTTCCCTGCTCGGAGTCTGCTAGTTTGAGGGCCTCCATGCAAGCTAGTGATGGATGCTGAGAGACTTCCATGTCACAGGCTACTCGCAGCACACGATAGGTGGAATCAGAAATCAAACCATGTGTCCACCAGTATTCAAATGTGCCAACATAATCATGAAAATCATCGGTCACAGCATTTCCTACCTGGGATAAGATATAATCAGCAAGATCAAATTGAGTCCAAAATCCAATTACTAATCATTAGACATTCTATGTTGTCCCCACCCAGAAATATAAAATGCATAACTTTACACATGGTTGCAAATCTAGATAAATCCTCATTCTTACCAAAAATCCCTTAAAATTGATAACTGGATTCTGAACTCCCTTATTTTTCTCATAAACCAATTGAGACAACTGAGGAACATAATGACCTGCAAGTGATATTTGAAGAAGCACTTGTTATCGTGATACCAAATAAAAGGAAAATATATGGAAATGGAAATGACTTAAAAGAGAAAAGGGGAGAAACATGGTAGAGGTAGAGTAATCCAGCACCTGCATAACTTTCTCCAGCAATGTAGAAATCTCTGTGCTTGTACTGAGGAAACCTTTCAAACCAGTTGACCAGAAATGTATATGCATCTTCAGCTGCAAATGCGAGATACGCAGAAACAACATTAGCGCAACCTATGATTTTTCCGAATGCAATTTCATCAAATTGAGGTAAACTATAACTTCTATGTAAGCAACAGAAATTATAGTGAATATAAGAACCTGTTCTCTGGTCACCAGCTGTATACAAATCTGAAGACGTATTGGAATATGAAAACCCAACACCAGCTGGAGATTCCAGGAATAGCAAATTTGCCACTGCCCAAATTTTTGCAACACCAATTAGAACAATTCAGAAGAATTGGCACATTTGGAGCTAATGAAAGAGAATATGTATCACAGGTTTTACACATACAATTGTTCCAAGCATATTGATTCAAGTAAAGGGTCTTTCCATCAGACTTGATATGGAAAGGTCCGATCTCCTCAGCTGCTCCATAAGCAACAGAAGAACAGCCTGGACCACCATTGAGCCACAGCACTAGCGGTCTGGACTCCGGTCCACGATGTGCTGGGGACTCAACCAACCAGTAAAACAATGCCCTCCCAGCTTGTTTATTGGCAGTCACATAACCTGAGTACTGAGCAAACCCCACATTTGGTGGCTGCCCTGGCAACTTTGTTATCCTATCCCTCACTTGATCTTGAATAGAAGAAGCAAAACAATCTCTAAATGAAAGAAGCAAAATGCAAATAGATGCAAATAGAGAGTTCTGGTAACCCATCAATGATACTAACAGATATAGAGAGTTCTAAAACTCAAAACTCAAATGTAAGTATGATCTGCAGCAATAGATCAAACTACCAGAACTTCAAATAAGACCCACAAGCACAAATCCCAACACTGTTCCGGCCTTCTGGGTCTCCAAGGAATTATCTACAAGGCACTTAAACCTATATAAACCCAGATCCCAATATATATCTGGGTCTGCAAAGAATCACCTAGACAGAGTTAAAAAAAACACTACAAAAGCAAAGTGAGCCACAGGAAATGCTTTACACTTATAAACACTCGGCCTTTAGAAGGCCAATGATTGTGGTGAGTTGTTTTCTTTGGTTTATTAACTAGAACCTGGAATTCTCTTTCTTGCGTTTGCATTACTGAGTAGTAAATTGACCGAATAGATAGGGACTGCACATGGGTATATGTTTTTGCTATGAAAGTTCAAAGCTTGACTGCAAGTCCAACTTATAACAATAGAATCTAAAAGCCACAAAAAGAAGCACAAGACCTTTCTTCCAAGTATCTTCCTTCTTGACTAAAACTCAAATAGGAAACCGGTGGGGAGGTTTATGGGTTTTGATTTCTATAATTGGTGATAAGAATGGTGAAGAAGATTTACAGAGACATAGATCGCAGCAGAGGCAAAGGTGTTTTGAGTTTTGGTTTGTTACCTTGTTCACTCGTGTGTCTTGTGGTGTGGTGGTGACCTAATACACTCATGTAAAGTTTCAGACTTTCAGTCCGGAGATGAAGGAATCACTGAGTGAGCTTTGGCTCGACTCTCTCAGACAGAGAGGGGGACAGAAATCTCTCGCTTCTTTTCACCTTTGGTTTTTCACTTTTGACAAAACATGATGATGTCATATATCATACCCTCTGAAACATGGGCCAGTGGTTTTGTCAGTTGGAAATTCTGTACAGGACTACTAAATTACTACTGGAGGGATGTACTTCATAAAAAATAAAAAAAATCCGAAAGAAAATGGACAAACTTGTGGTTTTGCTGTAGTCTCATATGGTACAAACTTGTTTATTTTACTTACTGGACAAGAACCAATGGAGAAAGATGGAATTGAATCCCTGTGAATTAATGTCACGAGTCATCTGCACATGCCCAATTGCCCGTTACCCAAAATGTTGTAAACAAGAAATAACTACAAGAAAGTTCAATAAGCCCGTGCCTGCAAAAACACCTGTTTGGGCATAAATAAAGAATTTTATTTTGAGCTTGGATGGCCGAAGTTTATGCGAGCGGCCCATTATATTAATAGTGTTTGGCGAGGAGTCAAGTGAGATAACGTCTGACGAGCTTCGCTAGAGGGAGACTTTGAGTTCTATTAGAACTATGTCTTATTAGTTGGTTCTATGCGGCTTAGGTCCTATCATAACTGGTTTGATTTTATATAGGGCTCTTGGAAGAGTTGTGATGGAATTAGAAGATCTATGAGTGATACGACACGTACGCTGGTGTTGGATTCAGACTGTGATTACAAGAGCAGAAGAATTTGACTTAGAATGAATTACTGTTATTAAGCGAGTATATAAGGAGAGCGAGGATCTTATGAAAGGCCCCCCCAATCGATCAAACAATCTTGCTATACGCAAACAAACCTAGACGGACATCTCGTCCTCGAGATTTCTATCTTCTTGCAACCAGAAAGTCTAAGTGCTTGTCACCTATCGAGTGAGAGTATTACGACTCCAAGGAAACAATTGCAACCGGAAAGTTGAAGAGCGGCTCACTTGTAAGTTGAGAGCTTGAATACTCAAAGGGAGCGAGTGTTCTCAACACTCTGTTAAGAGATTGCTCTGCTTTGCACGATAAAGGACGTGTGGAGTATCGATTTCAAGACTTAGCGAGAGATTCACATATCAAAGTCCTAGGTTTCTAGGCAAAAATGATCTATTCGAGCAGGGTTGGTGCTCTCCCCGTTCTAATCGCTTAATATAGAAGTCGGGCGGCTGTGATCAGTCCATATTCCGTCGAGAGACGGTGGCACGTCAGCATACGAAGCACATACAGGATAGACCGGCCTACGCAGTTAAAACATCCGAGATAAAAGAGACTGCTTCGCGAGAAGGATCTCTTCGCGAGAGATATTTTTGCATCGAACATTTTGGCACGCCCAGTGGGACAATATCTCTTTGCATCTATAAGCGACAATTGAAGATCCTTATCGAAGGATCTATCCTCAGTGTCGCAAACATCCACTACCGGTTTACCGTGAACACATATCTACTGAGTGTCGTTCATTAAGTATCCAAGTGGTTGAAGTTATTTTCGCTAACAACTTCGATATCATGGCATTCCAATTTATGAGTGAGGCGGAAATAACAGGGCTCACGCTCGAACAGTACCTGGCTTATGCAGCCAGACGAGATATTCACCAGACTAATCACCATTTGGCACTCGAACAGCAAATCGAGCAACAGGCAGAACTTCTCACCACCCAAGCCCATGTAGTTGATACAGCGACAGTTGGTATCGAAGCAATACGGGCAGAGTTAAATCAAGATCGTGAGGAGAGAGAGGCCATGGGGGCCCAGGTGACTAGTTTGGTAGAAGGTCAAGATAAACTACGGATAGATATCCTTCACCAAATGGAAAAAGGATTGGAGGAATACCGCCGGTAAGCGGCGACCCTATCACAAAGGGTAGACAGAGACATAGGATCCCTAACCAAATCCGTATCGGACTTGGCCATGAAAACTAGGCAAGCGGAGTCTTTTCCTCTTGCTTGGGAGCAACGGTTAAATAAGTTCTTAGACGATTGTAACATACAATTAGCTAAGATGCATGAAACTTACGAGACACTGTTTCCTCCGATGAAAGATGATCCCAACGAATGGCGTTGGCTAAAATTTTACAAATACCAAACCTTCCAGACTTTCTCTGGTGATGATGATGCAAATGCGGCAACACACCTGGCCTATTTTACTCTGCAGTTAGGCCAATTTGCCGAGGATGAAGGACTCAAATTAAGAGTTTTTGGTTCATCGTTATCAGGATCAGCCCTTGTATGGTATACTGGAATAGAGAAGGGTTCGATCAGTGAGTGGAAGGATATGAAGGCCTTATTCATAGATCACTTTGGAACTGCAAGGCCAGAGACTAGTGTAGGAAAGCTGGCTTCCTTGAGCCAATTGGTGACAGAAAGTCCAGTCACCTTCCTGCACCGTTTCCGATCAGAGTACAATCTATGCAAGACCCCTCTGAGCAAGGAAGAGGTGGTCGAGATGACCAAGAATGGTCTGGAGGACACGTTCCATCAGCTATTCTTAAACAGCAAGTATTACTCTCTGAATGAGTTCATCACGGCTGTGACCAAAACTCATAGCAACATGCAAGAGAGAGATAACAGAAGGAATGCGTCCAAGGGGACGTACAGTAGTCGAACCTATGATAGGTTGAAGCCAAAAATAGTGGCTTATATTGAAGGTGTAGACGACCAGGAATCAGACTCTGATGGTGATCACGTGGGTGCTGTTGACTTATCAACAAACAAAGTTATAAAACCCCGCAAGCTCCAGAAGAGTAGGGGTCCAATTAAGCTCTCAACAGTGGCTTTCGCTAAGCCAGAATTTGAGAAGTACACCTATGATGCCAATATGGCTCATGAAATTTTGGACGAGTTGTATAGTCTGCGTGTCGTCAAGGCAGACTTTGGACCACTTCCCACAGCTGAGCAGTTGAAGGGTAAGAAATATTGCAAGTTCCATGGAGCATGGAACCACGTTACCAAAGACTACATTAAGCTGAAAGACCAGATCCAGAAGTGGATCAATGAGGGAAAATTAGAATTGGAAGGTTCTTCCAAAACAGCTGCACTAGTGGATTCCGAGCCGTTCCCTGCTACACAAGTGAATATGGTTGAAGTGAATTGGACATCACCTAATAGACTTCTTGAAGATACGGAGGCCTGGAATCAATCTTCCTATTTAGCCTATTCATTCAGATTGGATATGACAGAAGAATATTTCGATAGGTTAAGGGATATGGGGCTGATCTTCTTTTATCCAGTCTACAAACTCAGACACCTACGGTATACGAAGCCAGCCCAGCACTTTTGCAGGTTCCACAATCACTTTGGTCATCGAACAGCAATGTGTTCGACCTTGAGAGATAAAATCCAGGGCTTGATCGATTGGGAAGTGATTGTGATCAATGACGGGGATGAGATGGATTTTCACCCAGAATATCTTCATAGGACACCATCTCCTCCAGTTACAACTCCTCCTGCCAGTGGCACTTCTTCAGGAGATAGTCAAACTAAACCAACTCATGCGAGGAAGAAGTCCAGACGAAGAGCTAAGCGAAATATAGCGTTTGTCCGACCTAAGCGGACTCGCATAACATATGACGCGTCTTGGCGAGAGGAGATATTCAATGAGCTATGCCTAGAAGGAATAGCTGTGGTTCCTGACAATTGGGGAGCACCTGACCCACATCTTGAGGATGTTAGGGGTTTGCCTTATTGTCGATACCATCACAGATGGGGGCGCCACACTACAGTTGCTTGCCGAGATTTGATGTACAAGATCCAGCAGCTGATTGATGAGGGAGTGATAGAAATAGAACAAGACCCCTCGCCAGGCTTGACCGCCCCCATGTCCATAGTTGGAATGTTGGAATTAACACGTGACAAATCAAATAAAAGAAAACAGTCCAACGACCAACT
The DNA here is from genome assembly GCA_946800695.1 of Geum urbanum. Taxonomy (NCBI): domain Eukaryota; kingdom Viridiplantae; phylum Streptophyta; class Magnoliopsida; order Rosales; family Rosaceae; genus Geum; species Geum urbanum. The sequence goes on from OX327017.1 coordinate 32,055,580, forward strand.
AACTGCTGGCGAGAGTCCATCTTATACACCAAGGAATAAAGGAAAAGAAAAGGTGGACCCTAAGGCAGAATCGCCAGTAGCCCTTTGTGCACATTGTAAACTCAGAAGTGGACTGAAGATCTCTTATGAGGAACTGGCTCAGGCAGCCAAGTCCTTCCCAGAACTATTCTCGAATACAGATCATCAGCCCCAGCAAATAAGGCAAAGGGATACACCAGCTCCCAAACGCTCGCGAGCAACAGACCAAGCTAGTTTGGCTAAAACACCTGAGTCTAAAGTAGCAAGTACGCTCGCGAAGGCATATATACCTCCAGCTTCAAGAAATATTACTAAGGAGGATGTTTGGTACATACGGGAGAAGGGAAAAACCGTCGAGATGACTCCGAGCAAGAGGAGAAACATTCAACGACGCTTTGGTAGGGCCAAGAGAGCATTGGATGCTTATGAGGCTGGCCTGATCAAAGAGGAAGATCTGGAGTTTCATCCAGAAGTGTTGCAAAGGAGATTGAACACCCTTGCAGCAAACCCATTTATGGTCTTTGGGAAGAAGTCTCGCGAGCCTAAGATGAGAGCCCAAAGACCAGGAGTTTTCGAGCGAAACCCAGAGTTAGGGAATAAAGGTAAAGAACCCTAAATCTACTCCTGAGGTTCATCGTGAAACTGCAAAACGACAGCCAGTAAGGAGACGTCTCACCTTTGAGGAGGACACGATGAAAACAGTAGGGCAAAAGACACCTCCTCAGGGAACAGGGGACATGCAGAAACAGAATACTCCAAGAAAGCCTCCGGTCTTGCGATGGAAACCCAGGCCTTTAGTTGTGGAAGAGCAAGGGAAGGCCCAAAAACTGATCCTTGTTCCCAAGGAGAAAACTCCACCACCACTACGAACAGCTGCCATTGATCCTACTCCTGCGGATCCAATACAGCAAGTGGCCCATCTCGAAGTAACCCCAATGTCTAACGAGGATGGACATCAGGATGGGGATGATACCTATGACGATGATGAGCAATTGTTGGACTACGGTGAGGACGAAGATGCAGAAGCACTTGATTGTATCGAGGAAGACAGTTCTACCATTAACATGGTGTATGTCTTATCTTCTAAATATGCTTTGTCTCCGTCCCCATCAAAAGGTGAATCCAAGAACGTCAACAGCGTGGTACTACCAGATGCAGAACCAGAGCTACCAAGTGGTTCAACACTGGTTGAAGTACCAGAGTTGGATTCAACACATACAAAAGGACAGATGATGTTCTCCAAGCCTACTATGGACATGGCCATGCACATGCGGCCGTTATATGTCACAGGACAAGTCCAAGGGATTCAATTAAATAGACTCCTAGTGGACTCAGGGGCAGCGGTTAACATCATCACCGTGAAAGCAATGGCCTTAATAGGCGTTCCCAAGTCTGCTATCCAAGAGACCTCTTTAAGTGTCAGAAATTTTCAGGGTAGCATAACCAAGACCTTGGGCATTGTTTTCTTGCAGGTACACATCGGTATAGCCTCAGGCACTTACACATTCTTTGTTGTAGAATGCACATCTCCATATAGTGCAATTCTGGGGCGTGACTGGATACATCGAAGCTATTGTGTACCATCTTCTCTTCATCAATAGACGTTACTTTGGAACATGGAGTCAGGCGAGGCAGAGCTTGTCAATGCTGACCCTCGCCCATATTCCGTTTCTGCTAATGCATTGGAAGCCAAATATTACCACAGTGACCTTAGGCCCTTGGAGGTAGGTGGCGTCGATCACAAAGGCCGCCCAGTTGGCGTCACGGCCTCAGAACTGGCTCAGTGGGGTATAATTCAAGCAACTCAAGATAGTAAAAGACCATACACCATTGAGCTACCATCCAAACGTTCTCCATGATTGGGTCTCTATCTGATATAGAGACCGAGGCTTGTTTTTTTCTACACGAACGCTTTCATAATTTTTTGCTAGAGAGCCAAGCCTTTGAGAAGGTTCCAATGGTTGCAGCCTTGGAATATGTGGATGAAGACGTTTTACAGGACCTAGAGGAGGAGGATGAGATTAAATTAGCTCCAGCAGCTTTAGATGATTTACCTCCTAAAGTCAAGGATCTCATTGAACACATTAATATTGGGACAAATGAAAAGCCAATCTCTGTGGCTATTAGTACCTTCTTGGAGCCTGAGGAGAGACTCAAGCTTATTGAATTGCTAAAAGAATATGCAGATTGTTTTGCAGAAAAATACGATGACATGCCTGGTCTGTCACCAGATTTGGTTTGTCATAATTTGCCCATCATTGAAGGGAAGAAACCTGTGAAACAGGAGATGTGTCGCATGAACACAGAAACAACAATTCTAGTCAAGGAAGAGGTCGAGAAAATGCTCAAGTCAGGGATTATACGTGTGGCCAAATATAATGAGTGGCTTTCCAATATGGTCCCAGTTAAGAAAAAGAATGGAAAGATGCGCGTTTGCGTCGACTACAGAGACTTGAACAATGCAACCCCAAAGGATGCATACCCTATGCCAGTAGCTGATTTGTTGGTTGACTCAGTTGCCCGCCATGAAATGTTAACATTCATGGATGGCACTGCTGGCTATCATCAAATTCCAATGGCTGAAGCAGATAGACATAAAACTACGTTTCGGTGCCCAGGCTTTGCCGGTGTTTTTGAGTACATGGATATGCCATTTGGACTTAAAAATGCAGGGGCAACCTACCAACGAGCTATGAATTTGATCTTTCATGATCTTATTGGTAAGACCATGGAAGTATATATTGACGATGTGGTAGTTAAAACGAAACACAGAAGTGATCATTTTGAAGACTTAAGGCAAGTGTTTCTCAGAGTGAGGCAACATCAACTGAAGATGAACCCAGCCAAATGTGTGTTTGGCGTCCAGGCAGGAGATTTCCTGGGTTTTTTGGTTCATCAGCGTGGGATTGAGATACCATATGACAAGAAACAAGCTGTTCTCAATGCAGTCCCACCAAAGAGTAAGAAAGAACTACAACATTTATTGGGAAAGATTAATTTCTTGCGACGGTTTATTGCCAATGCTGCTGGGAAAACACAACCATTCTCCACACTGCTCAAGCTTCAAAATCAAAAGGACTTTGTATGGGAGCCTATACATCAAGAGGCCTTTGAAACCATTAAAGCCTACTTAACAAACCCACCTGTCTTGGTTCCTCCAAGACCTGGGGTTCCTCTTAAGCTGTACATATCAGCTACTGATCTCTCCATCGGAAGTCTATTGGCTCAGGACGACACGGCTGGAGTTGAACGTGCTATTTTCTATCTGAGTCGTACTTTGAACGATTGTGAAACGAGATACTCTCCAATGGAAAGGTTATGCCTAGCCTTATACTTTTCTGGGTGTAAGTTGAGGCACTATATGCTTTCCTTCACTACGTGTGTTATTGCACAAACAGATCTAGTGAAGTATATGTTGTCCAGACCGATTCTCCGTGGACGCATTGGGAAGTGGATTCTGGCATTGTCAGAATTTTCTTTGCAATATGTTCCTCACAAGGCGGTAAAAGGCCAAGCAGTGGCTGATTTTTTGGCTCATCATCCAATGGAAGAGGTAGTTGAGGGGCCAGAACTGGATCTCGCTCGTATTGACTTAGCCCCTTGGTGTTTATATTTTGATGGGTCCAGTACGAGTACCATGGCTGGGGCAGGGGTAGCTTTGATCTCCCCACGCGGCCAAACTTATTCTTATTCTTTCAGGTTGGATTTCAGGTGCACAAATAATCAAGCAGAGTACAAAGCTTTAATCATTGGATTAGAACTTCTGTTAGATATGGAGATCAATGATGTGCATGTCTTTGAATATTCCCAACTGGTGATCAGACAACTCGAAACTAAATACAAGGCAGGTCCAATTTTAGAACCTTATGCGAGGAGGGCCTGTGACCTACTAAAGTTGTTTACAGAAGTGGAGTTGAGTCATGTTCCTCGCGAGAAGAACTATGCAGCTAATGAGTTGGCTCAACTAGCAACGGGTATAAGTTTGCAAGATGGAGTATGCGAACAAATATTAAAGGTTGAAAGAAGAACCCTTCCATCCTTCATTGCACGACAAGAAGATAAAAATGAATGGTACGTTGCTACACTTGATCACATTGACAAAGACTGGAGACAGGAAATCATCTCTTATCTCCAGGATCCTAATAATCCGGTAGACAAGCGGATTCGATTTTTAGCTCCTAATTATGTACTCAAGGATGCTGAGTTATATAGAAGGGGAGATGAAGGCATACTGTTAAGGTATGTCTTTGGACGTGACGCTAAGCGGTTAATGAGAGAGGTCCATCTTGGGATAGCAGGGGCACACCAGGCTGGTCCCAAAATGAGATGGTTATTAAGAAGACATGGCTTTTATTGGCCAGGAATGCTCAGAGACTGCATCACGTTTGCAAAGGGTTGTGAAGAATGTCAAAAACATGGTCCAGTCAACCATATGCCCAGAATACCATTACAGCCAATAATCAAGCCTTGGCCAGCTCGAGGATGGGTTTTGGACTTAATAGGAATGATTCATCCTCATTCATCTGAAGGGCACAAGTTTATCATAGTGGCTACTGATTTCTTCACAAAATAGGTTGAAGCTCGACCTCTCAGGGTCTCTTCGGCAAAGGCCATCCGTCAGTTCCTTTTCGAAGATATTATTTGTCGGTTTGGCATTCCTGAAAGTTTTGTTTCAGACCGTGCGACTGCATTCATGTCTGGAGAATTAGACATTCTAATGAAGGATCTTGGAATCCATTTTTTACACTCTTCTCCATACTATGCCCAATCCAATGGTCAAGCTGAAGCGAGCAATAAAATCATTATTCATATCCTTAAACGAATGCTCGCGAGCAATGCCAGACTGTGGCATGAAGAACTTTTTAATACTTTGTGGGCTTATAGGACTAGTAAGAGGACCCCCACGGGTACAACTCCTTATGCATTAATGTTTGGGCACGATGTTGTTCTGCCTTTGGAGATCAATGTTCAGTCTTTACGTGTGATGGAGAAACATAACTTGATCGGTGAAGACTATGTCCAAGCGATGTGGCAGGAGTATGAAGACTTAGATGAGAAACGTATACACGCTTATGATAGTCTACGTGCTGAGAAACAAAAGGTGGCTCGTGCCTACGACCAACGTACAAGGGGCATGAGTTTTGCAGAAGGAGAACTTGTCTGGCGAGTCATTTTGCCTGTTGGCGAGAAAAATGAAGGACGAGGTAAATGGTCAGAGAAATGGGAAGGACCATACATTATCGATCGACTGTTGGGTAAAGGAGCAGTTTGCTTGCGAGATCGAGATGGTACAATACACGCGAACCCAATAAATGGTCGTTACCTAAAGAAATTCATACAACCTGTTTGGGAGTACGATGATCCTCCAACCATAGCTTAATCTAGTTTATTTATGCTCTCGCATAAGTAAACTACGGGGGCAACACATACCGAGGATCATATACAATAGCCTATTAATGAGGTGTAATTGCTAGGGCATTTACACGAGGCCAAATTTTTGTAATTTTTATGGTTTTTCTTCCAAGTCAAAGTTCATATTAACCAGTTTTTGTGGCCTAAATTTTGAGCAAACTGTATATGAGTTTATCAATACAAAGAACTTTTACACTTCAAATATAATATTACATTTAATACTTGGAAGAATACAAAGGCTTTGCGGCCTCAAGCTCTGATACCATATGGAAAAACAAACCTGAATCAACAACAGAGAAAAAGAAAACAGTTTGTTTTTCACAAGATCCTCTTCGTTGATCGCCATCCTCTGGGGTCAAGTTATCAGATGAAGACCAAAACACCAAGTTAAAAAAAAAAAGATCGACCTCGGTGAGGGATAGGGAGGATCTGAAACGCAGGAGGTGCATCAAAACAAAATACCTATGCACCTGCCTTGACGTTTGTTGCCTTCTTCCCAGGGTGACCACCCCATCTTTCCCCATCTATTGCATGCCACATTAAAGAGGCCTCCCACCTCCAGTGCATATGGACACCGAGCGGGTACATTGGAGGAGGACGAAGAGGAATTCACCTCGGGATTGTGGCTTCTCCCTTCTTCTACTGACTCAAGTTGGGATAGCCAAGGCAACGCCTGGGCATAGATATTGCTATCTAGTCCAGGTTTGGGCATGGATATTGCTATCTAAGGAACACAACATGGAAAGATTTATCTGGAGGTTTCTTTAGATAGGAAGACCAGAGCAAATAGGCAGTGAGGTTTTTCATTCTCGCGAAAATGTTGGTTCATAACACAAAGGAAGGGGAAACCTTTTATAGACAGGAGTCACACCGGTTTGGTTTCGCGAGAGTAATTACGCTTGAAAATAGAGAATACGTATCCAAATAAGAGTGGACCCTGAAGACGGTTTATCTACTCGCAAGAAGTGCATGATAAATGAGGAGATCTCTGGGGCAGGTAAAACGTATTTCCGCGATACGGATTCCAAGTTTAGAATTCAATTCCATTTATTGTTGAACGATCAAAATAGTCAAAATTAATTACAGCCTAAAACGAGGCTGGATCGAAATTAGGAAAAGGGCTTATTGGAGAAGCCCAATTTGGGTTTTTGGACCCAATTCAAACTTTGTTATCAAAACGATTTGAATACATAAAAATTTTAATGTTTGGTGACAAATAGAAGAGGCCTACATCTGAGGCCAAAAATTTTACAACTTGAGAAGGTAGCTCTTTATCGAAATTTTAGTCATTTCTGAGGCCATCCAGGCTTGATGAGCTGCTAGGCGAGCTTCATTGGCTTCATCGCGTGCCTCTCGCAGGAGTTGGGCTCGGGTCTCGCCTTCCATCAAAAAGTGTTGCATTTCGTCCTGATAGCTGGGGACGTCAGTTTCCAATGCATTTACTTCTGCTCTAAGAGTTGTGAGTTCAGCTTCGAGAGCAATTATTTTGGCACGTTTGGTTTCTAAAGCCTCCTCTTTAGTAAATTTGTCCTCCAGAAGCTTCTGGATTCTCTTTGTCTCCTTGTGAGTTTTGTGCTCCAAGGTTTCCGCTGCTTCGTCCTTACACTCAGCCTCGAGTGTTAGGTCTTGGAAGACTTCGCTTTGGTGCTGGAAGTCAATAAGACTTTCTTCTAGTTCATCCAGGCGAGGAATGAAGTCTGCTGGGGCAGTGGTCTGCAGAGTTTTCACTTGTTTATGAATGGCCTGAATGTCTTTTAAAGAATCTAGGGGCCCAGAGAGAATTTTTTGAAGCAAGGCTTTGGTGTCAGGAGGCGTGCTTAGTATACTCAGTTGGCCTACAAGTTCTTGTATCTTGGTGGTTGACTCTTGTACACTGAGCATTTGAGATTTGTTTCCTTGTGATGAAGATGGGATAGGACTTTCTTTGGCTGAAATTATGGGATCTTCATCATTGACACCTGGAGGACTGTCAGGCTGATCTTCAATAGCTATTACAATTGGCTCGCCTGACGTGCTCGCCTGTTCCCTTGGACTGTGGGGAATTGACTCATGAATGTCCAGGTCCACAGGAATAAGTTTAGACTACAATATGAGAATAACAGGTCATGTCAGGACCAATTTAGAAATCATTAATCTAGAAGTAAGGGTACAGGGTTCTTACTTGTTGAGGAGACAATGGCTGTGTTTCTTCAAGAGCTTGAACTTGTTGCTCTGGTGAGGAGGGACTTGGTTCTTCGCTTTCTGGGTTATTTTCAACCAGGATTTGTGGTTGTTCAACTATGAGCTCTGGCGAGGGGATAATTTGTTGCTCAGGCTCTGGAATGACTTGCTCATTCTGAGTACTGGGGCCCTCGCCAGAGGATGAAGGAATAAAACAAGATTGCACTTCAATCTGCAGACGCCTAAGCAAAACATCAAGACCTACAGGCTTTTTCTTCTCTTCTTCCTCGAGTTCTGTTCGATGGATTCCAGCTAGGAATTGGGCTATGAAGTCCTTGCAACATTCTTTGTGGCTGTTGAAGACTTCACGGTCTGTAGTTCCATCTTCGTTGCTAAATATGATGCTGGAATCGTCAAACTTCAAAATGAAGGCTCTACAGTGTCCTTCAGAGAGCCTTTCTCCTAGTGAGTCTATTATATAGTATGCTTTGTCTTCAGCTTTGAGGACAAAGAAGTGATCATTCCAACTCACTATGTAGACTTGTGGCTTCTGGCTTCTGGCTTCTGGCTTTTCTGGACCTGTTCCCATAAACTATCAAAAGAGGGAAAGCCATTCAGGGCTGTAAACTTTTCAGGGTCAAAGTACCCAATGAAGGAATCATCAGCTGAGAATTGAAGCGGTCTGATGTTCGCCTTCAAAACAGCATCCAGGTCAAAATGTTGGTTTGGATACTTGCTCGCAAGAAACTCGTCCTTGCATAATTCTTGCCACTCCCTTGAACCTTGAATTAGGAGGTCATCGAGCTGGGTTAGTGTAGGGGTGCTGTCTGGATTTGCACATAACCAGTGTGTAATGATGAAGGCTACAACTGAACAAGCACTGGACCCTGAGGCTGTGCTGCTCCTTTGATCAAACGAGGCAAGGAAGATTTGAGCAGTAAGGTTTGCTTGTTTATCCCTGCTGGGGACTGTTACCCCCAGCCAAGTTCCACTTTCAGGCCCTTGGTTCTTCAATTTAAGCTTCTTGCGTTTTGGAGACTGTCAAGGGATTGGGATTAGTATCAAGATCAGTTGTAAGTCAGTTTGTTCTGGAAGAATAGCAGTCTAAATACTTACAGAGGATCTAGAACGCTTTGATCTTTTCTTCCTAAAAGACTGTATGGCCATAGTCACATCTGGTTCAGGGTTGTGTTGTGCAAGGAAGAACGGAGTGGACAGTTACGATCGAAAAGTTGAGAAGTTGCTAATATATGTGGTAATTTTTGATAAGAAACATACATGTGGCCACGGGGTGGAACTTGTGCTGAGGTGTGGTTCAGTAAGTGCAACCAAGTCTTCTCTATGCGAGAATCTGTGGCTGAATTCATGAAAGATAGCAGCAAAGCATAAGTCTGGTCCTTGGTTTCGTTTCTCTTCCCAGAACTGGGAGCACCATGTGATATACGAAGGGGTGACCGACTTTGATATTGACAGTGGCTTGGTGATTGTTGGAAGTGTTACCATGGGAAAGCCAAAGTTCTCGTCGCGTATTTCTGCTGCAGCAGGTTTGTTGTTTCCTCGCCAAAGAGTATATTTGTTAACAGAGTAGGCGAGGGGCATATGAGCATCCTGACTGAGCCCAAACTGTCTACAGAAGTGGTTTGGGGCATAGAGCTCATACCCGGAGCTTACTAAGTCTGGAATTTGTAGGTCCTGGCAAGTATTGAACCGAATGAATAGATCCCTCGCATGAACATTTTGTTCGGATGAAGGCATGAATCCACTTGCAAGGAGTTCAGGATGGCGACGATTCAGAATTCTTTCAATTGCTGTATAAGGGAAGTCCTTATGCAAGCAGAGGTGCTTGAAACAGTTGAGATAGGACCATTGTTTGGCCCTAGGTGATGTGGAAACCAATGATTGGCCCAGCAGCTTGTGTTCTGCAAAGAGAGGGGTTGCTGAGGGGCAGAAGTATGGGAAGTAGATTTGCAACCAGAATTCTACCATCCACAGTGGTCCTGGTTGATTCAGATCGAGCTTCGATAAGGTTACTCGCCTGAGGCCATAGTAGATGTAGGCGAGGACGGACTCAACTAAGCCTAGTTGTTCACTGTTGAAAAGACGTTTAGCAAGGTTGGTCCATATCTTGATAACCTTTGCAGAGGTTGAGCAGAACAGATACTTGGCTAGCCAATATTCCAGAAAGGCTTGATTGGGTGTCTGGTGAGAATCTTGGGGAGCCCAAGTGTTTCCAAAGGCAGGAACTCCAAAAATAGTATAGAGATCGAGCATTGTGATGCTCACATCACCACAAGGGAGATGGAAACAGTTTGCTGTGCAGTCCCAAAAGCACATGGCTGCAGCGAATGGGGCTCTGTTACCCCCAGCCGGAAGATAGAAGCATAAATCTATAAGTTGGGCTATTCCGGCTGCCTCCCACCTATCAATGTCTTGCCCACGGCGGTGCCGGTACCAGGCGAGGTCGTCTTGGCTTGAATGTGGCCACTTCCCAATAAGACAGTGAGTGTCTTTTTGAGTCCATTCCTTTGGGTCTGCTTTGGGGTCTGCCTGGAGTATAAGGGATGAACTGCAGATGGGCTTACAGAGGTATGTGAAAAGCTCTGGATTAATTGGAGTGTCCATAAATGGACCGAGCAGACCTGTGTTTTCTACAGGGTCTACAGTAAGAGTGCAGACGGCGTCTGGGTTGTGTCGTTTAGCGACTGTTTTGAGCTGTTTGGAGAATCTCTTGGCGTCATGAATTTCATAAAGGCTGGAGATGTCTTTGCGAGGAGGCATTTTTCTGGAGGAATAAGGATTGACGGCGGTGAGAAGGGAAGGTTTAAACTTTTTGACTGAGAGAGTTAGAAAGTGCAGATTCTGAGCATTTGAAAGGGTTTTTGTTGAAGATGAAATTTGTGGATATGGACTGGTGTCTTTATAGAGGTGTCATTCGAGCGTCATACTTTTTCGAAGAGGTGGTTGACGTGGCGTTCGAGTGATGGTATAGCGTTTCAAAGTCAATGGGCACACTGGTCAAGATACATTCAAGTCTTTTCGCTTGTTCAGGAAGTTTCTAAGTTCAAGACCCGATGGGCAATGTTTGGGCCTAAATAAAGAATTTCATTTTGGGCTTGGATGGCCGAGGTTTATGTGAGCGGCCCATTATTTTAATAGTGCTTGGCGAGGAGTCAAGTGAGATAACGTCTGGCGAGCTTCGCTAGAGGGAGACTTTGAGTTCTATTAGAACTATGTCTTATTAGCTGGTTCTATGCGGCTTAGGTCCTGTCATAACTGGTTTGATTTTATATAGGGCTCTTGGAAGAGTTGTGATGGAATTAGAAGATCTATGAGTGATACGACACGTACGCTGGTGTTGGATTCATACTGTGATTACAAGAGCAAAAGAATTTGACTTAGAATGAATGACTGTTATTAAGCGAGTATATAAGGAGAGCGATGATCTTATGAAAGGCCCCCCCAATCGATCAAACAATCTTGCTATACGTAAACAAACCTAGACGGACATCTCGTCCTCGAGATTTCGATCTTCTTGCAACCAGAAAGTCTAAGTGCTTGTCACCTATCGAGTGAGAGTATTACGACTCCAAGGAAGCAATTGCAACCGGAAAGTTGAAGAGCGGCTCACTTGTTAGTTGGGAGCTTGAATACTCAAAGGAAGCGAGTGTTCTCAACACTCTGTTAAGAGATTTCTCTGCTTTGCACGAGAAAGGACGTGTGGAGTATCGATTTCAAGACTTAGCGAAAGATTCACATATCAAAGTCCTAGGTTTCTAGGCAAAAATGACCTATTCGAGCAGGGTTGGTGCTCTCCCCGTTCTAATCGCTTAATATAGAAGTCGGGCGGCTGTGATCAGTCCATATTCCGTCGAGAGACGGTGGCACGTCAGCATACGAAGCACATACAGGATAGACCGGCCCACGCGGTTAAAACACCCAAGATAAAAGAGACTGCTTCGCGAGAAGAATCTCTTCGCAAGAAATATTTTTGCATCGAACAACACCCCCAAATTGCCAAGCTTCCAACTTTCTCAGACTTCATGGCTTCAAGTACATCTTTAGCCACCTTCTTTGATATGAAATCCCTACTAGTTCTCGCTCCTCGTACACAGTTCATAATTGTCTTTTTTGCACAGTGGATGGTTGACTATGGAATTTACATTAGAATTTGATGCTGGAGAAGGAAATTAAGGTTAATATGGTAGTGAGTTTCAACAGTTGCGGCCTAGTGGATGAATGAAGTGATGGAGTTGAGTTTGTAGACTAGAAGTAGAAGAAAGTTGAAGGATTGCGCTGGAAAATCTGAAAAAGAAAGGGCCTACCATGTTATGAAAGATTAGAAAGTAGACCAAGAAAATGATGGCATTTTAATTTTATATATATGGAGGAGGGACCAAACGTGGTTCCACATTCATGCTAAAACTAGTCCTCATGTTTGATTCTCTTTTTGTTCTTCACTGGGAAGCTGGAAACTGTAAATGTATACTATATCCCCATAAAAATACTACGGTACAGTATAAATATTTTCGATTTTGAATTTCACTTATTGTTGTTTTTCCTCATTCGAGATGATACAAATGTTGTGCATTATTGCATCTGGCTTCAACAAAGAGCATTAGATATAATTTAGATTACGGATCGCCTGATATCATCTCGTGAGAATGATGAGTGATCGATATTAATAAGTTATTTTTCTTTTATTCTTTTACTATCAATATATGAAACTTCCAATGATGAAAGAAGTCGGTGAGCTATCTTTGTATATAGAGTAGAGGAGGGAAGTAGTATTTGAAATGTGCATGTGTATGTACGGAGCTTATAGTCCCAATTCCTTCTTTGTCAAGTAAGAGCCTAGGACACTCCAACTTGCTCTTTGTCTGGATTCTTATTCGTAGAGGCCCTGATAAGTTATATATTGCTTAATTACTTCAACGAGCTTCTCTCCCTGCAGATCCTCTAGGGTACGTTTAGCCGGTTTAGGTGATCACCAATCCGTTGAGTTCAATATTGCAATTCCTACTGTCTTGTTTTTTGCAGTAAGGTAAGAAGTGTAAAATACGTTTTCAACTTCCTACACACACAAATCTAATGAAATCTAGCTTTATACATCTTTTATCGTCAAACCAATTTATTATGCATTTGACATGCTCCAAATCCCACCTCATTGATGTTCCTTAACCATGAACAGAAACAAACTACGTATAAGGATTCGTAAGTAGAAATACGATACTCTTTTGAGTGTGAAAACAGAGAAGTACCGCGTATTAATTAATTGGTATTTCTTAGTGTTAACAAAACACACAAATCAGTGAAAATCAACTAGAGAATATTAAAGACTTAGACCTACCAATCTCAATAACAATCAAGTAGGCTCATGCATATGTATATCATGTTTTTCACTGAGGATGATATCCTTGCCACATATCCCAACTCAGTCTGTTCTTAACCTTGCACTTGGTGTTTTATGAATAAGCTCATTTTGAATTCCCGTAATGTTAAAAGAGACTTGTTTTAAGACAGCTTAATTCTGACTTGGTGCCTAAGAAGTTACTCTTTTACGTCACATGGGATCTCTTGCAAACTGTGTCATGTTTCCCTTGGGTAAATTGAAAATGGTCCGACTAGGTTTCTTGTTTCTCACACTTGCGTCAGCTGGCTACCTTTGAAAAGAGTTCTTTATTGATCTTTGTCATGCTCTCTTTTGAGTAAGTGGAAGAAATCTCTTTTGCCCATTTTGAAACCTAAACCTTGTTAAAGAAAGTTTCGGTTTGTCCTCTTCTGTTGGCCCATGTTATGCATATGTCACATCACATAAGTGCCAACTAATAAACGTCCAAAAATTGTCTCAGTTCAGTACCCATATGGGTTACCTCTTTGACTGATCCCTTCAGTGAATATATAAGAACATCAGGGAAGTCTTGGCTCTTCAGTTGAGTTAGAGAGTATTCGTGCTTCTTTCTAAATTCAAGTATGTATTCTTTTGGTGTCTCTAAGCTTTCCCTTCTACTGCATGTAAGCGTTAGAATATTGCACAAACCCAATTTTCATTAAAACTCATATGCATTGTGTACTCCATTGAGATTGGTATGGAAGTGCTCAACCCGAGAAGCTGCCCATAAAGAATTAGCTTACAAATAGTTAAGTTCTTAGATGAGGCTTCTGAAAACCTTTCATTTGTAAACACTTAAACACAAGAGAGAGTGTAGCTCTGTAGAACTAGTGGAGAGACTGGTCAGGATAACATACGGGTTACGTATCCCCAGAGTACAAGAGTTTTGTAAAGAAGTGTTGTTCACAGTGGAAAGGTTTGTCCCTCAAGAGTTAGGGGCACATAGTTTTTCTCCCTGGTTGCAGGGTTTCAGCGTTAAAGAAAAATATCCTGGTGTTATTCTTTACTTATCGCTTTTACATTTCAAGTACTTGAATATCTGTGAATCGGGATAGTTCACTACTCTGCTATCCTCGAGAACAATTTTAAGAAAAAAAGTTGACAAGGGCCTATTCCCCCCCCCCTCTAGGACCTTTAAGTGGTATCAGAGCAGCCACTAACTTTCACTAGTGAGATCCTCTGAGGACCAGAGATGGAGCGTGAAAAAGGCTTTTCCATCATTGTCCCTCATTTCTTTGATGGACATGATTTTTTCCAATGAAAAATCATGATGAGTGTCTTCCTCTCCTACCAAGATGATGGTATGTTATGGCATGTTGTAGAGGAAGGTTGGTCACATCCCACAAAGCCGAAAGTAGAAGGCTCTCTTGTTCAAATCCTAAAGCCAAAATCTGAATGGGATAAGCTTGACAAGGATCTGGTAGAGCAAACACTAAAGCTTTAAGCTTTCTTTTTAACGCCTTGTCTGAAGGAGAACGTCAAATGATCATTCATTGCCCTACTGCCAAGGATGTGTGGGGCTTGCTTGTCAACACTCATGAAGGTAACTCTCGTGTTAAACAACAAAAGCTTTAACGTCTTATTTTTGAGTTTGAAGGTTTGTCCATGACTGAAAATGAGTCAATTGATGGATTTTATGGTCGTGTACTTAGTATAACTAATCAGTGTTGTAGTCTGGGAGAGGCAATAGAGTCTAAGAAAATGGGTAGAAAATTTATGAGTACCTTACCTCCCTTTTCTTTGATTCTAAAATGAATGTTATAGATGAAGCTCATGATTTAGATACTTATCCTCTAGAATAGCTAGTTGGCAACTCGAAAACCTATGAGACACTTAAGAAGAGAACTAAAAATGAAAAGAGTGTTGCTTTAAGTACTGTTAAAATTGAAGAGGAAAAGGTTCTTGAACTTGTTAAGTGTAATGTTGATGAAATTGCTTTCATGACTAAACAATTTGAAAAATTTCTCGAGAACTCAAAAAGAAGGTCGTTCAACTCTATTTGGAATTTTTCTAAAAGATCTAGCTCTAGGTTTTCTTAAAACAAAGATTCATGAAACCAAGAACAAAAAGGCTTTGGAAATGGAGAAGGATCCAAGAACCCAGGAAAGACGGTGTTTGTCAAGAGTACCAGTTCTATCTTGGGAAAGCCTCATATGCAACCGATGATCAAAAAGGCTGAAGCTCCCAAAACTTCTAGGTTTGTAAAGTCTCACCTACCTAGGTGTTACCATTGCGGGAACAATGGGCATATCCACAAGTTTTGCTACAAATTAAGAAGAAGTTATTCTCGTGTAAGAACTCCACAGAGCAACGATCTCCTTGCATCTTTTTAGAAGTCCCTAAAAGAGCTGGTCAGGATTGCTCGATCACTTGGCATCCTCAATTGGAAGAAGAAGTCAAGCATTCCAACCTGGGTTAGAATGTCAAGTCCAAAGACTCAAGATACCAGTACCACCACATCTCTTGACAAAACTAGAGTCAAGGAAATCAAGAAGAAGACGTGGTTTGCTTTTTGTCAAGATTCAGGGCAGCTCCAACGAATGAACGGAAGACTGTTGCCATATGCAATGTTGCCTTAATTGCCATATCGACCAGGAAATCTTATTCTTGGTACATGGATAGCGGTTGCTCGAAGTATGTGACTGGTGATAGCAAGTGGTTCACCTCCATGAATGACACACACCCGATTGGAGATGTTGTGTTTGGTGATGATGCCAAGGCAAAAATTATTGGGAGCGGGACAGTAGACACCCCTGGTCTCCCAAGCTCGAAGAATGTTCTTCTGGTCAAGGGATTAAAGGTCTGTTTGTTGAGTGTTGGTCAGATTGTAGATGAGCATGAAACGGTGACCTTTGATTACCTCAAGTGCATTGTCCTTAATGGGAAGGGAAAAAGCATCATGAAGGGAGAAAGAACAAAAAAACCATTGCTATTGTGTGCATGCCAACAAAAGGTTTCAACCAGAGCAGTGTTTTCGGTTTCTAATACAGGAGAGTCCTCTTGATCTTTGTCATAGAAGGATGTGCCACCTAAATCATCAAGACGTAGTGAAGCTATCCTCAAAAGAATGAGCTCGAGGTTTGCCTAAACTTATCGGAAAGACAGCAGGTATGTGCGGGGATTGCAAGATGGGTAAGCTATCCTGATCATCTCATCCTATTTTGAATGCAAAACCTACCTCAAATGTTCTTGAGTTACTTCATCTAGACTTGGTAGATCTTGTAGAAACTAAAAGCATAGCTGGAAAGAAATATGTGTTTGTTGTGGTTGATGATTTCTCTAGATTTACACGAGTAATGTTTCTAAGTGATAAAACCCAAAGTCAAACTTTTGAAAAGTTTTTTGAGCTTGCAAAAAGAATTTCAAATGAAAAGCTTTTTGAAAATAAGCGTATCATTAGAATTAGGTCTGATCATGGAATTAAGTTTGAAAACTCTTCTTTTGCTGATTATTACGAGGAGTATGGTGTGCATCATGAATTTTCTGCCCCCATTACTCCACAAAAAAATCGGATAGTTGAAAGAAAAAATAGAGTTTTGGTTGAAATGGATAGAGTGATGCTTAGTTCAACTGATTTACCTCACATGTTTTGGGCAGAAGCGGTTTACAATGCTTGATATACAATCAACCGTGTGATACTTAGGCCAAGCAAAAATAAGACACCTTATGAACTATAGAAAGGAAAGAAGCCCAATGTTTCACACTTAAAAAGCTTTTGGTAGCCCTTGTTTCATTCATAGAGATATGAATACTTGACAAAGTTTGATGCTAAGTGTGATCGAGGTATATTCCTGGGTTATGCATTGAATAGCCGTGCTTATCGTGTCTATAACAAAAGAACTTGAAAAATCGTAGAAACGGTAAATATGGCTATCAATGACTCACTTGTGTGCTCTCACAACCTTTATTCCAGATCTGTGCAGGAAGAGGATACAAGCACTAAAGCTGAGACAGCTCCCACAGTTGTGGATACTCTCATTGATGAGCAAAATCTCATTTCGGATGATGTATCCTCAGATACAGAATCTGACTTTGAAGGTTACGGGATAGATCAGACTCTTGCTATCCAAAAGCCACGCCACACTGGTAAGAGGCAAGTTCCGAATGACCACTCTCCCTATGATGTGATAGGTATTGTTGATGAACCAAGAAAGACTAGAAGTAAGTCAAACAAGTTTGTAAGTAACTCTGTTACTCTCAAGAGTTTTCTTACTATACATAGGTTGGTCATTAATCGAATCTCTTGTGTATGGTTTTGTTTCAAATATTGAACCCGAAAACATTAGATATGCTCTTAAAGATTCAGATTGGATAATAGCCATGCAAGATGAATTGAATCAATTTGAGAAAAGTAAAGTTTGACATCTTGTTTTTAGACTTAAAGATAAAAATGTTATAGGTACAAAATGGGTCTTCAAGAACAAAACTGATGAAAATGAGATCATAACTAGAAACGAGGCTATGCACGCAGTCCAAGGTTACTCTCAAATAGAAGGTCTAGACTTAGGTGAAACCTTTGCTCCTGTAGCTAGGCGTGACTCTATTAGACTTCTTGAATGGGATTCTAAAGGAAGAAGTGTATGTGGAACATCCTCTGGGATTCAAGAGTTTCTTCTATCCCGATCATGTGTTTAGGCTTGATAAAGCTATCTATGGGCTAAAACAAGCTCCTAAGGCTTGGTATGAGAAATTATCCACACATCTGATTGATCATGGGTATGTTAGAAGATCTATTGACAAGACCATGTTTGTCAAAAGTACCTCCCAACATATGATTATAGCTCAAGTGTATGTTAATGATGTGGTTTTTGGCTCTACTTCTCAAAAACTTGTGGAAGAGTTTGTTACTCTAATGAAACGGGAATTTGAGATGAGCTTGTGTGGAAAACTGAACTACTTCTTAGGACTTCAAGTCCAACAAAGGAAGGATGGGCTGTTCATTTCGCAAGAAAAATATATGAAAGATTTGGTAAGAAAGTTTGGGATGGAATCCTCCTATCTCATCCGGAATTTCATGGGTACTTAACGTAAGATCAGCGCCGATCTAGAAGGTATTGATGCATATCAGACCCTCTACAGAAGCATGATTGGTAGCATTCTCTACCTCACAATTAGCAGGCTGGATATCTCCTACAGTGTAAGTGTTTGTGCTCGGTACCAAGCTAGCCCCAAGGAATCCTAGTCAAACATATCATTCGATACATTTCAGGTACAAATAACTTTGGCATTCTATATACAACCGATACTAATACAAAATTACAGGTTAGTCTGATTCAGATTGGGCTGGAGATGCCACAGATAGGAAAAGTACATCAGGTGGATGTTTCTTTGTTGGGAACAACTTGGTCCAGTGGCATAGCAAGAAGCAGAACTGTGTATCCTTATCTACAACCCAAGCCGAGTATATTATTGCAGGTAGTTGCTGCACTCAACTCCTCTAGATGAAACACATGCTAAGTGACTACAAATTCCAGCATGGAATGTTATACATGTTCTGTGACAATACTTCTGCCATAAATATTTCAAGGAATCATGTGCTACATTCTAGAACAAAGCATATAGAGATCAGATATCATTTCATTCAAAATTCGGTAGAAGAGAATCAGCTTGAATTGACGTTTATCCTTACTGAAAAACAATTAGCTGATCTGTTTACAAAGTCTTTAGACAAACTACATTTTGAAAGTCTTAGAATGACTATTGGTGTGTGCACCATTACATGATCTCTCTCTCTCTCTCTCTCTCTCACTAAGTTGGTTTTATTTTCTGTATTTATGTTTCTTCTTTGTTTATTGTCAAAACAAAAAGGAAAATGAAAAGCAACAAAAGTTGGAATTGTGTAGTCTGGGATATAAGCTTACTTATGTATCCTCATGATTGTTTTTGAACTTGACCTAAGTTCTGTGTCCATTTTTCATTCATCTTGGTCTGATTTACTGCATTTCTCGCTTGATTGTATGCATCCATGCCTCAAGGTCTTTGTTGTTCGTGGTCTTAATCACTCTTGGGACTATATAGACTTACTTGTCACAAAGGTGAACCTTATGGGGTGTCCCAAGTTGAGCTATAAAACTGAGATGAGATGTGATTTTATTGAAATGTCGTGTTCTAGAAGAAGATCTGATTTGTAAATTAATGATGAATATGTTAAGTAATTTATGAGCTAGTATATCACTGGGTGCACCTTTATGGAACCAATAAGGATCCCTGAGATATATTATATCATTCGATGAGTCCGACCTAGTTATCCGCCAAGTGTCCTTGTTACACATATTGCCCTTTCGAGCACCTGCTCAGGGAGTCAATGATAACTATGTTGCTACATGAATTTATGAGGACGATTTCTCATATGAGCTCTTGGCTAAGTTAAAGTGGCAAAATGCCTTGAATTAAAATGGTTAATGCCCAAAGGGCCAATTGTGACAAAGTCACTTAAAATGGTTACTCTCTGGTGATATAAGGGTAGTTGTGTCAAAGTCATGTGGTTACTATCTCTCATCTCATTTGATGCTCCCTATTTGCCTTATGGGTCGAGCTTTCTCACACTCACACATCTTGATGTTCCAATGACTGATTTCTAGGACCATGATGATAATGTTCTCTTTAAGGTCATACTCTCACGTGTCAAATTTGAGCCACCAAGATGTCTGAAAAATTGGTGTTATGCTTTGTGAGTCTATGCCTAAACTTTTCTGCTGTGAGGATATGATTGCTCCTGTCTATCCTAGAATTTGTCTTGTCAATTCTACTCTTTTTCCTAGTGTTTCTCTCTTTATCTTTAATCTGTGCACTCTGTGAGGGAGCGATTTCAATGTCTTGGTATATGCATTGGTACTAGGTTTGTTTGATTTTAGGTTGTCAAAGACTTTGCAATATGTTATTTTTTGTTGATTGATGACTTGTGTGTTTTTCCCATCTCCTTTGCTCTACTATAAACCTTTAAGTGGTCTAATATGCTCAAATTTCTGCATTGTTGCATATTTTTTTGAGTTTCCTCTCATAATATTATGTAGAGATTGTTTATTGTTCCCCATGGTAGTTGTTTTTCTAACTATTCTTGACACATGCATAGTTATGGGTCTCACCTACATTCTGTCCACTACATCTAATTCTCTGCATGTAGTCATTTTGCCGATTCTTTCAGTTGGATCTGTTGTCCATTCTATTGGGGATACATCTGCTTCCACCTCTCTCGATTCTGAGTTCTTCATCAAAATTAAGGTTGCTATGATTGAGGGGGAGTATGTTGACCGCTCTGATGCATACATTTTTGTATTTGAACAAAGATTGTTGGTTGTTCTTTGGTTCCCTTTGTCATTCATTGCCAAAAAAGGGGAGAACTACTTGTAGGGCATTTGTTGTTATGATGTTGTTTCTTCACTTGATCTTGTGAGTATTTATGCAGGTTGTTACTTTAGTCACCACTACCTGATCATTGCGTGTTAGTGGTAAAATGCGTGTTTTGTTAGGAATGCAAAAAGGGGAGATTGAAGGCATATTGATTAGTTGGCATTTCCTAGTGTTAACAAAACACACAAATCAATGAAGATCAACTAGAGAAGATTGAAGACTTAGACCTACCAATCTCAATAACAATCAGGTAGTCTCATGCATATGCATATCATGTTTTTCACTGAGGATGATATCTCTGCCACCTATCCCAAGTCAGCCTGTTCTTAACCTTGAACTTGGTGTTTTATGACTAAACTCGTTTTGAATTTCTATAATGTTAAATGATACTTGTTTTAAGACAGCTTAGTTCTGACTTGGTGCCCAAGAAATTACTCTTTTCAAGTCACATGAGATCTCTTGTAAACCGTGTCATGTTTCCCTTGGGTAAATTGAAAATGGTCCAGCTGGGTTTCTTGTTTCTCACACCTGTGTCAGTTGGCTACCTTTGAAAAGAGTTCTTTACTCATCTTTGTCATGCTCTCTTTTGAGTAAGTGGAAGAAATCTCTTTTGCCCATTTTGAAACCTAAACCTTGTTAAGGAAAGTTTCGGTTTGTCCTCTTCTATTGGCCCATGCTATGCATCTGTCACATCACATAAGTGCCAACTAATAAACGTCCAAAAACTATCTCAGTTCAGTACCCATGTGAGTTATCTTTTTGACTGATCCCTTTAGTGAATATATAAGGACATATGGAAAGTCTTGGCTCTTCGATTGAGTTAGAGAGTATTCATGCTTCTTTCTAAACTCGAGTCTGTGTTTTTTTGGTGTCTCTAAACTTTTCCTTCTATTTTATGTAAGCCTTAGAGTATTGCACAAACTCAGTTTTCATTAAAACTCATATGCATTGTGCACTCCATTGAGATTGGTATGGAAGTGCTCAACCCGAGAAGCTACTTATGAAGAATTAGCTTACAAATAGTTAAGTTCTTAGATGAGGCTTCTGAAAACCTTTCATTTGTAAACACTTAGACATAAGAGAAAGTGTAGCTCTGTAGAACTAGTAGAGAGACTGGCCATGATAACATACGGGTTATGTATCCCTGGAGTACAAGAGTCTTGTAAAGAAGTGTTGTTCATAGTGAAAAAGTTTGTCCCTCAAGAGTTAGGGGCACGTAGTTTTTCTCCCTGGTTGCAGGGTTTCTGCGTTAAAGAGAAACATCCTAGTGTTATTCTTCACTTATCGCTTTTACATTTCAAGTACTCAAATATCTGTGAATCGGGATAGTTCACTACTCTGCTATCCTCGAGAACAGTTTTAAGCAAAAAAGTTGACAATGACATATTCACCCCCCCTCTAGGACCTTTATAATAACTTCCACTTGAGTTTATTGACAATGCTTTTGACATTCGACTTAAGGATTCGTAAATTTTTGTTTCTTTTGACGTTCGACTAGTGTTTTTTTTAGGGGGTCGATCAATAATCCACTATAGAAAAAAGATTGTAGCAATACAAGATTCCACCGGATTACCCGGCACGATAAAGAGAAATCTTAATGTATTCCGGCACTAATAAACTTGATGACGAACATGCCCTAAAATAACAAACCGTAGTACCATAAGTAACTGTCAAACTTTTGGCGCACCACTTCTTAATTAGCTAGGAACCTCTTCAATTGCTCCGCATTCTGACGCAATTCCTCAACACTCATATCCGCTGGTAGCATGATTGCAAAATTTTTTGGGGGACATCTTCTTCATTCTGCTTTTGCGAGGGCCAAGGCTGGATCTGTCCCTCTTATTGTTGGGGCGACACACAACACTGCTCGCTCCTCCAGCACTTTCATGGTCATCCACCATCATAATCGGACCTATGTCGTGAAATGGGACTGTTAAACTTCCACCAGACCCTTGATCCCCAACGGACATGATAGTAACATCTATGGGCTTCAAGGTAACACCTACAAGATCATTACAATGAGACAGTGAGACTTTTTTAAAAGAGTACAATTAAAAGAATTTAACTAGAGTTTAGTTTGCAGTACATAATTGTTAAGCCTTTGGGAGAGTTTTCTCCAGCAATAGCACACTAAACCAACAATATCTATATTGAGGTTACGAATGGCTATCTCTCAGGCGATGGTGTTATGTGTGTGATATGGTGACTATCAATCTACAATAGAACCTCAATAATTTAATATTTGATTAATTAATAATCTCGTTAAAATAATATTTTTTTATCGGTCCCAATTTAGGGACAACATGATAAATTAATAATTCATTAAATTTATAAGACAATAGAACTTTGAAAATTCATATAAACCACATGTTAATATATAAATTAATAATGCCTTAATACATATAATAAAATATTCATTTATGATGACTTCATGAATAGTGACTCAAGTGTGACTTGTTGTTTCTTGAAATTGATGTCACATTTTTTGAACTTCATCTTTGACTTTTTTTAACATGGTATGAATTTAATTATGGTGTTGTCTTCTCATACCACATGTAATAATATAACACAATAAATTGAGAAAATAATGTACATTGAACAAGGTACAAGAATAATAATTTTTAAATTAATAAGTTATTAAAACCTATAAATTAATAAATTATTATTTTATTGATTCATTAATATCTCAAAAGTAATAGATTTTGTCAGTCCCCGATGCTATTACACTACCACATATGGAGACATTACCGGCGAGATCACCGGAGACAAGGCCGGCGACCGGAAAAGTCGCCGGTAATGTTCATCATTACCGGCAACTTACTCCGTCGCCGGTAATGTCGCCGGAAAATCGCCGGTAATGTTTAAAAACATTACCGGCGACTCCAACCGTCGCCGGCAATGTCAAGCCGAACATTTCCGGCGATTTTCCGGCCGAAATTTCGCCGGAAATGTGTGGCTCGACATTGCCGGCGACAGTTGGAGTCGCCGGTAATGTTTTTATTTCCGGCGACTTACTCCGTCGCCGGCAATGTCTCTTATATTAGACGCAGATTGCAGCAGCTCGATCATTGATTCATTTTGATCGAAAAAAATCCAGAGAAATCGAAAGAAGGAAAACGTACGCTCTGAAATCGATCCTTCGGTATATTGTAAAAATTAAGGCGCGCGTCGAAAACTCGATCACTCGGGAAGCTATATATATAGGTACGTGTATATATACGTATGTGTGTATGTGTATATATATATATATGTGTGTGTGTGTTGATCAAATCCAATTCGTGAGATATATATGAAATGTTGTTGATGTCACGGAAACGAGAAAACTGCTTGTAGTTAATCTTATCTTGTGTCTGAATCAACGACTGGTATTATCGTAGTGTTATCGGAGCTAGGCTTAACAGAGCCTCCTACCTAGTCAAATACGTTTTGAATTGAAAAAAGAAGAATACCATCATCGAGTACTGAATCGAATTCAGAGATTAGATCGATATATATATATATATGCATGCATGCATGTGTTGATTTAATTAGAGTTGAATTGAGATATGGCGTCGATTATTAGTAGTGAATGTGTGTGTATATATATATAATTAATACGTAAAATTGTTAGAATTTTCAGGATGGACAAGAGTTGGATGAGTCTCGAAAGATGGGATGTCAAATATCACCAGGGAATTAAGAGTTTTGTGGATTTTGTGAAGACTAATTGTGGAGACACTACACTTCATTATTGCCCGTGTAAAGAATGTAAGTGTTTCAGCGATCGATTTCGTTTTCCCATTGATAAAGTCCAGAGGCACCTGAGTAAATACGGGTTTTGGGATAAGTACACTTGTTGGATTTATCACGGTGAAACATCGTTAGCGGGTCCGCATGATCATGGACAATTTGGTGAGAGGGCCAGTCCCCGCTATGATCATGGAGATTTTGCTGAGAGGGGCAGTGCATCCTATGATCCAAC
Organism: Geum urbanum; assembly: GCA_946800695.1. NCBI lineage: Eukaryota > Viridiplantae > Streptophyta > Magnoliopsida > Rosales > Rosaceae > Geum > Geum urbanum. Next base: position 32,079,870 of record OX327017.1, read on the forward strand.
AGCGATGTTAATCAATGATATGTTTCCTCATGAGAGCGGTGTATTTGCTGATGAAGCACCAAATGTCCCTCCCGTCGTTGAGGGTTTCCCCCATATCGAGCCAGTCGAGCCATTACCTGGAGCTCATGTCAACACAAGCGGTATGGACAAGTACAACAACCTGATTGCATTGCAACAGACTCCGTTGTACGACGGTTGTAGTAAGACTGTTCTTGAAAGTGTGATGGGAGTGATGCAGCTCAAAATGGAAAACAAAATGTTTGTCAAAGCTGTTGATTCTTGGTTGAAGTGGACTGCTTCGCTACTGCCACCCGGTCATCGTCTTCCTACCACTCATCATAAGGTGCGACATATCCTAAAAGATCTTGGGATTTCCTACATCAAAATTCATGCATGCAGATATGATTGTATTCTCTTCTGGGGAAAAGATCTCGAAGACCTTGAAGCCTGCCCGGTATGTTTTACAGAAAGGTATAAGTTGACTCCTGCAGGCAACAAGAAAGCTGTGAAGATACTTCGATATTTCCCGCTTATTGATAGGCTGGAGCGGTTGTTCATGTGTGCTTTCACGGCCGAGGCAATGAGATGGTGGGCTGAGAGGAACTTGCCTGACGATGACACCCTTATACACCCTTCCGACGGAGAGGCTTGGAAGCACATGGTCAGGGAGTTTGATCATTTTGCAGCAGAGGTCCGAAATGTTTGGCTAGGGCTCTCATCTGACGGATTCAACCCTTTTGGCAACATGAGTCTTCAATACAGTATATGGCCAGTTATTTTGGTACCGTACAACCTTCCACCATGGATGTGCATGAAGAAGGAATACAATATGCTGACTCTGTTAATTCCGGGCCCGGGTTATCCAGGAAAGTGTCTCGATGTGTATTTGAGGCCTTTGATTGAGGAGCTTAAGTACCTGAGTGAGTGTGGCCACCCCACTTACGATAGGTTCAAAAAGGAGATGTTCCAGATGCATGCCATGCTTGTTGGCACCATCAGTGATTTTCCTGCCCGCGGTATGTTGTCGGGCAACGTTACCAGGGGTTACAGGGCTTGTTCAGAGTGCATGACGGTTGATTGTTGCAGTCCTCATTGCAGTAAAATTGTTCAGATGCGTCACCATTGTTGGCTTCCATATAATCACCCATTTAGGCAGGATCCAGACGCGTTTGATGGGACTGTGGAAACAGGTGTGGCACCAAGGCGATGGACAGGGGTAGAAATTTTGGAAGTGTTGAATGAATATGATTTTGGCCAGCTGAGCAATCATCCTGACATAGTGGCATCAATTCCAGACAAGCCCGAAAGGTATAAGTTTTGGACACACAAGAGCATATTCTGGGAACTCCCCTACTGGCCCAGGTTGCCTATCAGACATTACCTAGATGTCATGCACATAGAGAAGAATGTGTGTGAAAGTGTGGTGGGCACAGTTCTTAACTTGGAGGGGAAAACAAAAGACATCCCTAAGGCACGTATTGATCTGAAAGCTATGGGACTGCGGAAACATTTGTGGTTAAGAGATGGTAAGAGAAAAATGCCGCAAGCTCCTTACACCGTCAAGCCGAAGCATAAGCATGAAATTTTTCGGTGGCTGAGTAATGTCAGGTATATATTCTTATATATGACTATGCAGTACGGAAATTGGTTTGCCTTAAATTTTTACCGGATTATGGTGATATGCGAGAAATATAATTGTTGCCTATGACTATATATATATATATGCAGGTATCCTTATGGCTATGCAGGAAATATAAGCAGGTGTGTTAACTACCGGGACAATAAGATGTACGGATTAAAGAGTCATGACTGCCATGTACTGCTTCAACGCCTTTTCCCTATTTTCATTCGAGGGTACCTGCCCAAGGAGGTGGTGGAGCCGTTGGTGGCCTTGTCAAGATTCTTTCAGAAGTTATGCACCAGGGAAGTTAAAAAATCAGATCTCAGGGAGATGCAAGATGACATCATTTTTATCATGTGCAAGCTTGAGAGGATATTTCCGTCAAATTTTTTCGACATCATGCCTCACCTAACGATCCATCTTCCCGAACAATTGTTGCTTACCGGTCTCGTACACTACACTTGGATGTATCCCATGGAAAGGTACATTTGGTTTGCCTCTGTTTTTATATGTAAAGTCTTATTTTTACCCCTTTTAACATGCACTTGTTAACTTGTAGACAATTGGGAGCCTACAAGGACTATGTGAAGAATAAATATGCACCTGAAGGGTGTATCGCTGAAGCATATATTGCGCACGAGTGTGTAACGTACACCAAAGTGTATTTGGGAGCGCTTGAGGACCCCCAACAACAGATGCCGATATTTGAACCTCAGTTCAAACTTTCTATCATCTCCAATGATGTTGTAGTACAGGGAAGCTTGCCAAAGTCGTACAAGTTGGATGAAAATGAGGTAGTCATTGCCCACTGGTCGGTACTGATTAACTGTGAAGAAGTACAATATTGGAAAAACTATCATCTTCACTACCCTGCTATTGCCGGAAATGTTGATTACCACAACAGGACGTTTGCAAACTACTTTGGTCCATGGGTAAGGGTATATGTGTATATGTCTTTTTTTATCTTGCCATTTTCCTTATATAGCATGTGTGTACGTACGTGGTTTTGTGGTTTCTATGTTCATAATTTATTGTGTGGTTTCTTATCGTTTTCAGATGAACCATGTAGCAGATGATGGTTCCCCAGAGTGGTCAAACGAATTGAGGGTCCTTGCGATGAAACCGATAGCTTCAAAAGTTTACTCGATGTGTCAGGTCAATGGCGTTAAATTTATATGTGAAAATCGAGACGACCGACTGAAAACACAGAATTGTGGGGTGATGGTCCATGGTGGGCAGGATGGCGTTGACTATTATGGTGTCCTTCATTCAGTTGTTGAACTAATTTATGGGAACCGCATGAAAGTGCACTTGTTCAAGTGTAGATGGTTTGATACTAGCCCGGAGAACACAAGGACCGATCAGCACGGAACATTTTCGGTGAATACTGCTACTACCTGGTATGAAGAAGACCCTTTCGTTCTTGCCTCATCAGTAAAACAAGTGTTTTACCTGGACGATCTTCTTAACAAAGTCCCGTGGAAGGTGGTTAACCATGTTGCTCATAGAAACATATACAGTGCTGCCACACTTGGTGATACCGCAGATGATGAGGAAGTTACTGCATACCAAGAGCCGAACACTTTTGACATTCCGGAATCATCTACGATTCGCCTTAATAATGTGAGATCTGGGAGTGTGGTTCGAATTACTGGAGCAGAACTTCTCGATGTTAATCCATATGAAGTTGACGCTGATTCAGATGACGAGGAGAGGCACATATTGCCAGAGGTTACCTATGAAACCGAGTCAGACTCAAGTGATGACGATGATTACGATTATCATCCTTAGTACGTTAATGATGTAGTCGGAAATTGTTGTCGAAAATATGATGTAGTCGGAAAATATAGTCGGAAATAGTAGACGGAAATTGTAGTCGTTAACCGTAGACGGAAATTGATAATCGAAATTGTAGTCGGAAAATGTAGCCGGAAATCGTAGACGGAAATTGTAGTCGTTAATCGTAGACGGAAATTGATAATCGAAATTGTAGTCGGAAAATGTAGCCGGAAATCGTAGACGGAAATTGTAGTCGTTAATCGTAGACGGAAATTGATAATCAAAATTGTAGTCGGAAAATGTAGCCGGAAATCGTAGATGGAAAATGTTGTCGGACATTCTTCGGGAAATAATGACATTACCAACGAGTTATAAGCAACTCGTTGGTAATGTCATTACCAACGAGTTGAAGTCGTTGGTAATGTCATTACCAACGAATTATAAGCAAGTCGCCGGCAATGTTTTCTGGATAGAAACTGCCCATGTCGACCCCGAGCTGTATTTCTCCTTATCCTCTCCTCCTCCCCTCCTCCCCTCCTCCCAAATCGGTCCGGCGAGTTCAAACTAGCTCACCTCTAGCTCACCTCCTCCTCCTCCTCTCCCTCTCCTCCTCCTTATCCTCTACTCCTCCTCTCCCTCTCCTCCTCTCCACCGATCCGGAATCCTCTCCTCCTTCGAAAATCTCCTCCTCCCCTCCTCCCCTCCTCTCCTCCCCTCACCATTGTAGTCGGCAAAGCATTGTAGGTGGAAATCCATGGCAGGTCCGATCCTCTCTCTCTCCCTCTCTCTCTCTCTCTCAATTTTTAATTATTTTTGTGTATGTGTATGTGTATGTGTATGTGTATGTGTATGTGTATGTGTATGTGTATGTGTAAATTAATTAGGGTGCTAAGTTGGAAATTAGGGTGATAAGTTGTAAATTTATATGCAATGTATATATATGTGATGTATATATATATTTAGGTATGTGAAAATTAAGTGATGTATATATATGTGAAAATTATGTATATATGTGGTTTGGATGAATATGTGATGTATATATATGTGGAAATTAAACCTAATTAAGATGCATGATGTATATATATGTGTGAAAAATGTGAAAAAATAATTAGGTTTTGTGATTTGGATGAATATGTGAAAATTAAATTTAATTAAGATGCATGATGTATATATATATACATCGAAAATGTATATATGTTAATTTAGGTGATATAGTTGTTAATTAATCGTATAAATGAAGGTGGAAATCGGGATCGGAACGGTTTAGAACCAGAACGGTTTTAAACCGGAACTGCGCTGAACCGGAACCCTTTGGAACTGGAACTGTTTGTAACCGGAACCGTTATGTTACAAATGTTTCCGGTTACAAACAGTTCCGGTTTCTAACGGTTCCGGTTCCAAACCGTTCCGGTTCCGATTTGTTATAGAACCGAAACGGTTTGGAACCGGAACCGTTTGGAACCGGAACTGTTTGTAACCTTTCCCGTTATGTTACAAACTGTTTCGGTTACAAACAGTTCCGGTTACAAACAGTTCCGGTTTCTAACGGTTCCGGTTCTAAACCGTTCCGGTTCCGATTTGTTATTGAACCGAATCCATGACTATTACGGTGTCCAGGAGGTTTTGCGGCTAATTGGCTTCGGAGAGGTTCCCGAAATAGTGGAGGGAACAGTAGTCAAGCTTCCTCCTCGCCCGCAGTTAGCAACACGCCCAGTGGGCCAATGATGACTGCTCGCACGAGAGCCTTGCTAGAGGCGTGAGCTGAGGAGGAAGCTGCACGATCAAGAGCCGTGGAACCGGAAGTCGAGGCTCGAGCCTCAGTCTCCAGACGCTCAATCAGCAGACGTCCCTCCGGTGGCAGAGCCTCAGACGTGCGACAGTCAACGGGGGCATCAGAAACTCCCTCAATCTGAATGTCCCATATTCGCCCGGTGCCTACTCCCGTTTCACAGGAATCATCTGAGGCACATGGTGGTGCTGGCGCCTCATCGTCCAGGCCTCGTCTATCTCCGCCGTCCGGTCTCTTCCTACCCGACGAGATTCCTGTCATCCCTGAATTCGATGATAGGGGGATGCCTGTTTATGTTGAAGGACGGCCGGAGTTCCTGACCATGGAGGAAGCGTATAACTTCCTCCCGTTCGACCCCGTGTATCTTTGGAGTGTGAGGTGCACCAACCAACAAACGGACGATGCAGGTAAATTTTATTTAACATCAGATTGATTACTTAATTATTACTTAAGACTTGCGATAGGTTCAATTAATGATATCAATTTGTTGACATTGTATTATTAGGCAATTTCGTTAATGGGACTGGAAAACGGAAAGGGGCTAGAGGCACCTGCACCGGGAAGAGACTTGAGCAGGCCACCGGCGGAAGGAAAACGCCCATAAGGGCCAATGAGGATGGCGAGGTGATCGAGGCATTCGACACCACGCGCAAATATGTCAGCATGGCCGGTGCGATCGTGCGGGACAAGGTCCCAATGCTTTGGCCAGATTGGGAATCTGTGCCTATCTACGTGAAGATGCAAGTGCATAATGCACTCAGTGTGAGTAAAATCATATTTTCATTACGTAAATTTTACATTTATTAATTAAGTCCGAATATATATATATATAATTTTACCTTTTATATATTCATATTGCAGGTGTGGTTTGACGTGGATGAAGTTCTTATTCACACGTGGGTAGAGCATCAACTACATATGAGGTGATGTGCTTCGACTTATTTGAATATATATCGAGTTAGATTTTTGTTTATCAAGTGTTTTAATATCTCTAACTTTTTTTCCTTGTTTTAATATAGGTATAAAGAGTGGAAGAACGAGTTTTCTTCCCATTACACTGTATACAAGGAGCTAGGCCGAGGTTCTACCCCTAGCGAATTCCGGTTTAGGGAGTACAAGTGGCTGTGGCTGATAGCCCACTTCGAGCACCCCAAAGCTCAGGTATGCATCCTTAATATATCTTACAAGCCTAATGTATCGTATCAGATTGAAATAGTTAGTTACTAATTTTTTTCCATATGTTTATCAAACAAGGCGATTTCGAAGACGAACCGGGCGAATAGATTGAAAAACACCAGGGCCCATCATGCAGGTTCACTCAACTACATGGGTTGGTCGACTAAGGCGCAGCAACAACAAGAAGTGAACCCCTTGGTGTATATTCATCAGAAGTTCTATCCGCAGTGCCCTGATGAAGCGGTAAGTCTTTCGCCTCTCCATGTGTTAATAAAACTATTTTTCGATATTAATAGATTTTGTTAGTTAATACGTTGTTCATTTTCGCTTTTCTATTAGGCGAGAGTGGAGGAGGCGACCGCAGAAGTGACCATGAGTATAGCTCGGACTAACCATCCTGACTGCTCCGAGGAAGAAGTCACCCAGTATGCCTCTCAGATCAATCCGCTTGATCCCCCGATAGCGGCTCAGATCATGGCAAAAGCGTGCGGGACTGGAAAGAATACCTACTACTGTAGGGGAATGGGCTCGGCGGGCGAAGGAGTATTGAAAACCACTTCACAATACTCTACCGGGTCAAGAAGTTCAACTTCTAGTCGTAACCTCGCAGCGGAGCTTCATAGGACGCAGAGGGAGTTGGAGGAGCAAAAGAGGCAGATGGCCGAGTACCAAAACATGGTCTAGCAGCAGACACAGATGCAGGCTCAGATGTACACATGGATGCAGACGATGTACGAGGCTCAGACTACCGGACAACCGTTCCCCACACCTCCCCCGGTCCCGATCCCTCCCATCCCTAGCTATCCACCACCACCACCGCACCAGTCAACGCCAGAGCAAGACCAAGGTAGCCACCGGAATTCAAATGAGTACATGGATTACTTCGACCCTGACCCGCAAGTTCCTCGACCCTGACCTGTAGTTGTAGTTAATTTTCGTATCGTCGTTGCTATTTGTACTGTACGTTGGACATTTATGTGTACTGTTGAACTTGTATGATTGTACGGTTTATGTCTTTCAATGCAGGTTCTGGAATTGGGCCCAATCCAGAACCGCGTTTTTTTTTTAAAATTTTTCCACACATTGCCGACGACATGGACCTCAGTCGCCGGCAATGTCTCACATTCCGGCCACGGCGGCGCTGCCATTGCCGGCGACGCCGTTTCCCGTCGCCGACAATGTTAACACCGGCAGGGAATTTCCGGCGAGCTCATTGCCGGCGGAAAAAAAAAGACAAGGCCGGCGACGATAGGTCACTGGTAATGTCTCTATTTCTGGTAGTGTTATTTATAGAGGTTTAATTGTATAATCATTGTAGAAAAATATCTGGAAGGCTGCTTAAGCACTAGAATGTGAGCAACCTCAGAGATTCAGAATTCAGATGCTCAAAGGTATCATCACTGTATAGAGCCGCTTAACATTATTTAGAAGCATGCGTATAAGAGAGTTTTCTTTCGTGTGAGTTCAGATGTTAGGCTACTCTTGCGCTCTCAGTTAGAGTAGTCGTCATTCGTCAATATGGATCTCCAGATAGGGATAGTGGTTTGTTGCCCTAGCCAGTCAAACTTCCTTAATACTGTTTTGTTAGAGTATTCACATGGTGTGCTATACCAGGTTCATATAGAGATATCTATATAATTGGTGTTAACACAAATTGATCATTCAAAACCCATAATTCATTCAAAATAATTAGACAATTAACATGTCTAATTAGCTGATCGGAGCTACGTATCAATCTATCAAAATCTATGTTAACATTATGAATTTGAATGAAAATAACATTACCCATTCCAACAATCTCAATTTTCATCTATAAATGCTTTTCAACTTTTCACATTAATATCGTCGATGCTAATTTATTTTCAATACAAATAAATATCTCATCCTCTTTTTTTAAAAAAAATAATAATTAATATCTCATCCTTTAGATTCAACTAGTTTATTTTATCTATAATAATGTCTTCTCATCGAATCCATGTGTTTCTCGAGGGATTCTAATCTAAACTAAAACCCTTAATTAGCACTCAAATTCTAATTCGTGCATCAAAATCTTGATGAGAGAACTGTTTTTTCTCTGTAGCCACTAAGAATAAATTGATATTTCCAGTCACCTTGATGAAATTCGAAATTATAATGCTGGATGTCATAGTTTTCCCGTGTAGACTCTTATCGATTCGACCACCATTTTTCTCTTCCGTAAATAATGTCCAAAACCGGGCAGTTTTTACAGAAGGATGCAACCGGAGGGGGGCCAAAGTGGAAAAGACAAAGTTGGAGATTGATGTGATAAATAGAACAAAGTAGAGAGGCCAAAGTAGAAAATAAAAGTAAACTAAATTATATTAAATTATTAAAAAAAAAGAATAAATAAATTTCGGACGCCAAAAGAGGATTGAAATAGAACCAAATAGAGGAGGTTTGAGATCCGTAACCCCAGTCTCTCTCCCTCTGTGCCCCTTATCTCAGATTTTATTTTATTTTCTTTTTAGAGAGAGAAAGGACCAATTTTTCTTCACAAGCAAAAGAAATACGGAAGCGAAAAGATACAAACAAGAGAGAGAAGACAGAAGAAGCCCTAGATTCTCTGGCCTCCGTTTTGATCTTATCCGATCTAACACTCCAGAAAACCCTACCCGGGATTAACCAGACGACGACGGCGGCGGCCGCGGCGGTGAGTGTTTGTTTGCTGGTTGCTTCTGTGTTGATTTATGCTGCCGACGGGGTTAGGTTTCGGTGCGGCGGCGGCGGCGGTGTTTAGGTAGGTGATTGATGATGATGAGGTGTGTGTTTTTGGTGTAGGGCGTATTAGGGAGGCGGAGGTGGTGTTGTTGATTAGGTTTAAGGAGGAGGAGGAGGAGGAGGAGTAAAGGCCGGGTGTGGCTGCCCCATGCAATTGGGTTGGTTTTGATGCCGCCGGAACCTTTGTCTTGGGATCGGAAGGACTTCTTCAAGGAGAGGAAGCACGAGAGGTCGGAGAGCCTTGGACCCGGGGCGAGATGGAGGGACTCACCTCATCACGCGCCGCGGGATTTCAACCGCTGGCCCTCGTCGGCAGAGTTTCGCAGACCGCCAGGTATGTCTGTGTTTGTAGACCTTTTTAGTTGTTTTTGGTGTCAATAGATTTAGGGTTACCAGTGCATATCTGTTGGCAGTGATTTTTTGTTATAGGGTTGTGATTTTCTGATTGGTTTGAGTTTATAGAGATGAAAGAGGGAAGATATGGATCTGCCGGACTGCAAATTTAACCCTTTTTCTTTTTTGGAATCTGACTGAGTTTTGTTCCTTTTGTTTATAGCAGTACTGAGTTTGTTATTGTTGTGGTTTAAGATTTTTTTTAGAGTCAATTGCATATGATTTTATTGTGTATTTAGATCTGTAAAGTTTGGGATCTGGGATTGAGTGATATTTAGGTGCTTTCTTTTGAATTGAGTTTCTTGCAAAAGTTGTTGATTTTGTTTCTCTGATTTTATTGTCTGAAGGTCATGGTAAGCAGGGTGGTTGGCACATATTTTCCGACGATTCTGGTCATGGGTATGCATCTTCGCGGTCTGGTGAGAAGATGCCGGACGATGAGAGCTTCCGGCCATCGTTTTCACATGGTGACGGACGATATGGGAGGAATGGTAGGGATAGAGGGTCTTACAACCAGAGGGACAGTAAAGAACACTCTTGGGAAACCAGCAGTCTGTCTCCCAACACGCCTGGGAGGCCAAATGATATGAACATTGAGCAAAGGCCTCAGGATGATAATATGACGTACTCATCTAATTCACATTCTGACTATGGAAGCACGTGGGATCAGATTCAGTTGAAAGACCACCTTGACAGGATGGGTGGTTCCAGTGGTCTAGGTTCAGGCCAGAAATATGATAGAGACAATTCATTGAGATCGATGGATTGGAAGCCTCTTAAATGGACGCGGTCTGGAAGTATGTCATCACGTGGTTCTGGTTTTAGCCACTCAAGTAGCTCAAGGAGCATGGGACCCATAGATTCTAATGAAGCAAAGACTGAGTCACATCCGAAAAATGCAACTCCATTGCAGTCTTCTTCAGGGGATGCTACTGCCTGTGTGACATCTTCTGCACCATCAGAGGAGGCAATTTCAAGGAAGAAGCCACGCCTTGGATGGGGTGAGGGACTGGCAAAGTATGAGAAAAAGAAAGTTGACCCTGCTGATGTTGTCATGAACAAAGATGGAGCTGTCCGTCCTGTTGGTAATGTGGAACCTCTCCAATCTATGAGTCCACACTTGTCCGATAAAAGCCCCAGAGTTACAGTGATTTCAGATTGCGCATCTCCTGCAACTCCATCCTCTGTTGCTTGCAGTTCCTCTCCAGGTATACTTTTTGCTTTTCTTACTATTTACTTGATGAAAACTATAAGCTGACATGATTGACGTCGTCACTATATACTTATTTCTTTCTATGTTGTATTCAATGTGGGTTAACTGAATTGTAATAGCTGATGTTGGTTACTTGAAGTAGTTGATTTAAAGTAGTCTCTTATTTGTTTGTTGGGAGGGCGTGTAGTGAAAAACGTATTTGGCTTTGCATGTATTTCAATGCACATACACATATTTACTCATATGTAAATATGCTGATGAAATTTCATAGGAGAGTAAGCAAGTGATGCTCTAATGCAGCCTGACCTTGGAACTTGCACTACCAGGTCTTGAGTTTCCAAAAATTGAACTGTGCTTTCTTTTTAATTAGTTACCCTCTTGTAATTGTTGCTGCTTCATATAGCTGTGCCTATGACTCCCCCCATTTTTATGCTACATCTTTCTTATATTTATGTTCTCCTTGTTGAAACAGGTGTCGAAGACAAATCATTGGGCAAGACAATTAATGTTGATAATGAGAATGGTTATTTATGTGGTTCTCCTTGTCCTGAGGTTCAGAGTCAAGAAGAGAGGTTCTCGTTCAAATTGGAAAAGCTGGATTTTAGTTCACTTGCTAATGTTAGCTCATCATTACATGGATTGCTCCAGTCTGAGGATCCAAGTCCCATGGATCATAGTACCATGAGGCCTACTGCAATGAACAAGTTACTAATGTGGAAAGGTGATATTTCAAAAGTATTGGAGGTGACTGAATCAGAAATTGATTTGCTTGAAAACGAACTGAAGACATTGAACTCTGAATCTGGGGGCAGCGATCCACGCCCTGCTTCTTCAAGTTCTTTACCTGTCAAGGACAGTGATAAATCTTGCAATGAACAGGCTAATACTACTAATTTGATCACCAGACCTGCCCCATTGCGAATTTCTTCCTCCGGGAATACTGTTGCAGAGAAGTTGGCACCTGGTAAAGGGGAACAGGGAGAGTCCTGTGGTATAGTAAATGATAAAGATATGGATAGTCCTGGAACAGCAACGTCGAAATTTGTTGAACAGTTACCTTTGGTGAATGTGGCTTTATCTGATAAGGGGAATCACAGTGGATCAGCGGAGAATTGGGTACATGTCGATAGGGAAGTAGAATGTGTAGTGACTGTTGAAGATGAAGAACAGAGAGACATGTCTGCGTGTGGAAACTGTAGAATGCTTTTAGATAGCGATGTAGTTGCACCTATTTCAGATGGTCTGGGTCGTTGTGCCCTAGATAAATTATGCGATTCTGTATATTTATCCAATAGAGAAACTTCAAATAGAGCGTCTGACATATTTAAGAAGCTGTTGCCTAAAGATAACTGTCAAGTTGGTCTTTCGGGACTTGGTATTTCCACATCTTCGAAGAATGATTCATTGATCAAAGAGAAGTTCAGAACGAGGAAGCGGCATTTATGGTTTATGGAGAGAGTTATAACTTTAAAATACAAGGCCCATCAGCACTTGTGGAAGGAAGATGTGCGACTGCTTTCTGAGAGAAAGTATCGATCAAAATCTCACAAAAAATGTGATTTAGGTATGCGGATGACCAGTAATGGGTACCAAAAGCATCGTTCTTCCATTCGCTCCCGTTTTTCTACATCTGGTAAGATACTATTCCTTCTATTTGTTTATGCAATTGTCTTCTCAACCTTATTGTTTAGCTACTGTGATTCATTAATATGTTTGGTACTTTTCTGTGCGGCGTTGTATAGAAGGATAGCAGCAGTCTTCCACTCATCACATAAACCACGTTGATATGAAATGTTCTATATTTTGTGTTTCAAGATTCAAAAACATTGATTGTGTAAATAAATAAATAAGTCATTAAGTGAAGTATATAGCATGACATAATATTTTGAGTTGCTGCAAATAGGGGTTTCGCTGATTTAATTTGTATGTTTGAACTTTTAATTTTGTTTATTAACTGTTGTGTATCACTTTGTCCAAAGTATTTAGGTTATCATTAGTGTCCCCATGGTTTGTTTCTTTTTTTGCTCAGTGAATTTAGTAATTTGAAAGCAGATGGCATTACTTTTATTTTTTTACTTTTTCATCAGATTTTTTTTACCCATGAAGGGTATATATATTATCCCGACAAGTCCAGCAAAGAGGTTTCATTGATTCGAAGCTGTTTATGGGTTCAATTTTTACTCTGTTAAGGATTCTCTTAATCCTTATACAATGAACCAAGTGTCTTTGTAAACAATTTGGATGTCGAGGTAACTCTGTTGGGGGAACTAGTTTAATTTGTTTTTGTAACCCCTCCATTTTTGACTTCTAGGTAATTTGGCGTAAGCCTATTGTTAATGGTTTAAATAAGGAAGAGATTGTTTTGGTTTTCAATGAACTCAGTATTACAAGTAATTAGCATCGTAGTTTTCATGTAGTATTGTAGGTTGGGGGTTATTTACCTTGGACAGAAATGCGCATCAGGGTGTAGGTATTATACCCCCTTGTGGGATGAATATAGGTTTACAGAATAGTCTCTTAGTCAGGTTCTATAGTAATCCCAGTTAATCAAAGCATCAGCCAGAAGTTGGTAAATATTTATGCCTGTGATCTGGTTGAGTACTAGAATTTCTTTCAACAAGCAATTGAGGGACAGCAGGAAGAGAGGCACTAGAATTTGTTTTCTTTGTTTTCAAATTCTGGATTTGTTACGGAGTTTCAGTATGCAGTGTGATTGATGTAGTCTCAGCACTTGTGCACTTGTGCTCTTCTTCTTTCTCATTCTGTTGGTCTAGTTATCCTTCTGGGGTCACCTTAATTTTATTAAAACTTGTTGTAGTGTGTGTGTCTTTGCTGTTTGGCAGTTGTTTGATATTAGATGGTAGTGGTTCACATGTTAAATGGTGATAGTAGTAAATGGTCATGCACTGTACTGGCCCAAGTCAAAGTTACTCAATGGTCTGTTATTGCCACTACTGATTGCTCCGTATTTGATGAATAACTTATTCAATGTTTGTAAGAACAATGTTCCAGCATGTATTTGGTAACTTGTTGGCAAATTATGTTCTGATATCGGATTCTAAATCATTCTTTTTGCAGCAGGAAGCTTGAGCCTTGTCCCCACCGAAGAGATTGTTAAGTTTACTAACAAGCTGCTCTGTGATTCCCAAGTCAAGCTTCATAGGAATTCGTTGAAGATGCCAGCCTTAATTCTTGACAAGAAAGAGAAGACGGTGACGAGGTTTATTTCTAGTAATGGCTTGGTTGAAGATCCCTGTGCTGTTGAGAAGGAGAGGGATTTGATTAACCCATGGACATCAGAAGAGAGAGAAGCATTCATTGAAAAGTTGGCCGCCTTTGGGAAAGATTTCAAAAAAATTTCCTCCTATCTTGACCACAAGACAACTGCTGACTGTGTTGAGTTCTACTACAAGCATCACAAATCTGCTGCTTTCCAGAAAGCAAAGAAGAAGCCCGATTTCTCTAAACAGTCCGCTGCCAATACCTACATGATTAATCCAGGGACAAAGTGGAATCGGGAGGTGAATGCTGCTTCACTTGATATCCTTGGTGCTGCATCTGCCATGGCAGCTCAGGCTGATGGCAATTCAAGAAATCGGACTGGGAGGTTAATTTTAGGTGGTTACAGAAACAGAAAGACATCACCTGGTGGCAACTCAACAGTGGAAAGGTCGCGCAGTTTTAATGCTATTGGGAACGAAAGAGAAGCAGCAGCTGCTGATGTTTTAGCAGGTATCTATGGCTCTGCGATTTCTGAGGCCGTAAGCTCTTGCATTACTAGTTCTATTGATCCTGGCGATGGTTACCGGGAAAGGAAGTGCCAGAAGGTGGATCCACTAGTTGGACGACCTTTGACGTCTGATGTTCTGCTAAGCGGTGATGATGAAACTTGTTCGGATGATAGTTGTGGTGAAATGGATCCTTCTGACTGGACAGATGAGGAGAAGTCTAGCTTTATGCAGGCAGTGTCAGCATATGGTAAGGACTTCAGTATGATTTCACGATGTGTGAGAACAAGGTCCCAGAATCAATGCAAGATCTTCTTTAGTAAGGCTCGGAAGTGCCTTGGTCTTGATTTGGTACATCCTGGGCCTGAAAATGAAGGAAATTCTATTGGTGATGATGCTAATGAAGGTGGGAGTGATACTGAAGATGCCTGTGTTGCGGAATCTGGTTCTGGTATTTCCAGTGACAAGTCGGGATGTAAAATGGATGTGGACTTGCCTTTGTCTGTCATGGACATGGATCATGATGACTCTGGTCCTGAAGAGACCTTGAATTTGCAATGTGATCCACTGGGACCAGTGGAGAACAATGGCAAGGGAAAAGTAGACCACCTAGTAGATAATAAGGCTCCCAAATCTTCTGATGTACTCCAGGTGGAAGATAGATCGAAGCTAGTTTTTGATGATCGTACCAACATCATGGATGCTGCAGACAGACTGCCCGAGACAATGCTTGCTCAGAGAAGTGAAGCATACACTGGTGATGCAGATGCTGTGAGAGATAATGTGGCTGAAAAGGGAGTTTTGGTTGCAGAATCACTTGGTGAGGGCATCAGCAGTGACCCACCTAATCCTGAAACATTGTCTGTTGGACTTGGAAATAAATCAGAGGGACAAGAAGAAAAGTGCCCTATGGATACAAGTGGATGTGGTTTACAAGTTTCAGTACATGATTCAAATTCAAGTGGTAGTGCTTCTGACATTGCTGCTGAAGGGTCCTGCTCAGGTTTGGCAACTGAGTGCCTGCATCAAGTGTCAGCTGAGCTGAATTCCATGCAAACTATGTCTTCATTGCCACGGGAAAATGTTCTGGCTACTGCTGTTTCAGTGCCACAAAATCCTGTTGTAGTTGAATGTGGGAGAGCCATTAACCAAGATAGGCTGTCATCTAATACGGATACCCAAGTGGGTAGAGCTAAGCAGTCTAAAACTGTTGGTGAAGATTGTCACCACTTGCCAGGTCGTCCAATATTAACAAAAATTGATCCAGCTCATGTTCTGAGGGGTTATCCGTTGCACCATATTAATGGACACATCAGTTGTGGCAACTTATCTGAAGTACAAAACCTTTCAAAGTCAGAAGAGGATTTCAGTGGGCATATGCCAAAAGATTGTCTTGTCCAATTTGGTAACTGCAAAGCCCGAAGTTCACAGGTTGACTTTCCACTCGTGCATCAAAAGATAGAGCGCCGAACAGATACTCCAAAAGCCCGTTCATGGAGTTCGTCAGATACAGATAAACCTAGCAGGAATGGCGATGTGAAACTGTTTGGTAAGATTCTCACCAATCCCTCCAAGTCCAGTTCCAGTATCCATGAGAATGAAGAAAATGGGTCCCATGTCCATAATTTAAGTGGCAAGTCATCTAACTTTAAATTCAGTGGGCATCATAATTTAGATGGAAATTCTGGCCTCCTGAAGTTTGATAGTAGTAATTATATGGGCATTGAGAATGTTCCCAGGAGAAGCTATAGCATTTGGGATGGGAACAAAGTACAGAATGGGCATCCATCTTTTCCTGATTCGGCCATCTTGCTTGCCAAGTACCCTGCAGCTTTTGGTAACTTCCCTACGTCCTCTCCCAAATTGGACCAGCAGCCTTTGCCAGCAGTTGTTAGAAACAGCGATCGCCATATAAATGCCGCATCAGTTTTTCCTTCCAGGGAAATCAGTAGCAGCAGCAGCGGTAGTGGAATTGTTGATTATCAGGTGTTCAGCCGGCATCATGATGGGGTTGCAAATGTCCCACCATTTACAGTAGATGTGAAGCAGAGGGTTTCAAGATTAAATGGTTTTGAATCAATTACGAACTTGCAGCACCAAGGGAGGGGGATTGTTGGAATGAACGAGATGAATGTGGTAGGGAGAGGAGGAATTGTTGTAGGGGGTGCATGTACGGGTATTTCAGATCCTGTTGCTGCCATAAGAATGCACTATGCGAAATCGGAACAGTATGGAGGGCAGGGAAGCATCATCAGGGAGGAGGAGTCATGGAGAGGCAAGGGTGACATAGGGAGGTAGTAGATGTACCTGGGCGGCAAATTCCTTTATTTGCTGCATCCTGTATTATAGTTTTTGCGCTTCTTAATTTAGTGACAGGCAGGTAGGGCAGTTCTTTTTGATGAAATGCTTTAGGTGCTTGTAATATTGCAGCAGCTTTGTATTTGTTGTATTTTATCAAAATACAGAAAAATAAACTGCAGAAGTTGAAGTTGGGAGGGACAATTCAGTTATATGAGCGCTTACCCGGTGTCGTCTCCTCTCTGTCATTGGTGCGTTCTCAGGTGATCTGGTTTTCTTATTCTCTACTCTATACCAAAATCCAATACTAGTTTTCTCTGTTCCTTAATAACAATGACAACTCTTCTGCTAACTAATCTTTCATCATCTACTCTGGCATCTTTAAGATTAGAACACAAATATTTGATAGTAAATCATTCCTTCATGGCTCGGGTTATCCAGAGTGTTGAAGGCAATTCATTGATGGTTTCACGTGTCTGCATCAAACTTGATACTGATGGTAGCTTTGTTGACTGAGTTTTTCTCCGGCTTCTTGTCGAGTCCTGAGTACCGATGGGACAGGAGCTGTAATTTTGATCACCTGGGCATAACATGAAACATGTACTCTAAATATGCGCAATCTTGATGGTTGATACTGAATCACTGATGAAGACGAAATGATACTCGGTAAGTAAGATGATTAACTGTACCTCATTGGATGATGGGTGGCAGAGAACCACTTGATGAGCATGCAAGTTGTAACCACAATCTCCAGGAACAGGCTTGGTAGGCCTCTTGAATCCGCTACATTACAGATATCTTTTGATAGCTTCCAAACTTTTACATCACATTTAAATCCATTTGTTCTAATATATAGATGGCCATGCAGCATATCAAGATTGATGTTGCAGACACTATCTTCTGTCAATGGTTTCCTTTTATTGATATTTACTAGAATACACAAAGAATCAGTTGGTATCAGTTGGAGTACCTATACAAATGTGTGGTTTTTATATATGTCTCAAGAACTTCTACTTTGGTCAAAGCTGGTATTCCTGGCGATTCAAGAAAACAGAACTTAACTAAAGGAGAAGCACGATGAGTTATAGTGGCATGACCAACATAAGTTAGTTGCATATTAAAAACATGACAAACCTGTGGAAGAAGCAACATAAAGCCCTTTAGCCACACCAGGATATCGCACTGTGTGACAATCACCTAACATAATAGTTTATACCACCAATCTGTTGCATTAATATTTGCATTAAGAAATATCTAAGAAGACAGCATAAGCATATTAAAACAAGAACCCTGTCAGAAGAAAGTCATCAAACTTTATTAGACTCTAGCAAGGCATTCAAAGTTGAATTTAATTATTAGCTTTTTTTGCTGTTGCCGAATGATCAGATGACTGTCCATACATCCTCAAAACCTAATCATCCATTTTACCCTGCACACCCCAGTCGAGTCCTACACTAAGACCACACCCTAAAATATACAATTCTCTACATCAGAGAAGGCATAGAAACAGTAAAACCAGAGAAGGCATAAAAATCAGTAGTTATTGGTCTATGCAATATCAACATCAAATTGCACAGAAGATATTATTACCTTATCCTCACTAATTATCCCAGTCACTAGCGCTCAGTAGATCTTTGAGATTTTCCTTGTTGTATACAGTTTTGTCTTGGTGTTACTGCATTGTTGATGCTAAAGTTGATGGAAAAAAATACATATACAAGCTGAAAGACGTTGTATCAGTCAGTTACCTTAAAAAAGGATACACGAGTAGTTGTTTTTTCTTAAATTAGTACCTACAAAGGATTTGAAATTAAATTAGTCTTACGATTATATAGCTTCAGACACTACGAAATGCCTTACCAGTTATTGGAAATAAAGGAGAAAGATCCCTTATCATCTCAATCACGATAGTTAAACATTTACAGAAACTATTGTACAAAAAGTAGATTCAAGTGAGATCGTGTCATTGCTCTAACCTGCCATCTTCAATATGAGATGTCCCATCAGCAAAATATGCTGCAAGTTGAGTTTTGGCATGCTTTGTCTTTGCACATAGCAGTATTCCTGGAACCAAAAGAACAATTACAAAGTATAAGTATAGCCATTAATGTTGGTAACTCTAACAATAGAAAGATTTCCTTCATAATACAGTTGGAAAATGAAGGGAAAAGATGAACATGTAGTGGTTAGATGTCTCTATGAGATACATAGCAACCACTAAAAAAGTTCAGTCTTTTTCATCCCTATGTTTCAATGCATATCAGATCTTGAATTGAAGCTTTCAAAGTTAATGAGATAGCTTGTAAGCTCAATTGAATTAGAGTAAAAGTATTTGAATTCATATCATGTCCAGAGCCATGTCTAAAAAATTATTAACAAAGACACCTTTGTTTGTAACATAATAAGGGCCTCCCATCATTTTGGCCAGCATTGAAACTCTGTGCTACCTGAAGTGCCCCATCCCAGGCGATGAACAAGAACAGGATGTGGTTCTCGGCATGCTGTGTGAGAGACCTTCTGT
Source organism: Geum urbanum (assembly GCA_946800695.1). Classification (NCBI taxonomy): domain Eukaryota; kingdom Viridiplantae; phylum Streptophyta; class Magnoliopsida; order Rosales; family Rosaceae; genus Geum; species Geum urbanum. The sequence goes on from OX327017.1 coordinate 32,099,127, forward strand.
TTTTCCCACCATAGAAGCTGTGTTAGAACTGTCCGTTGCTGAAAAAGACCTCCAGATAAAACTTGCAGCCTGCCAGGCTTATTTTCAAAGCGATCTGAATACATGTCTCACATGTCAAGCAAAGTCACCACCGATACAGACGTAAACAAACTACTTTTTAAACTACGAGTACACTTAATTCAGTTGAAGAACATCATCCATATTAATGGAAAATAAGCAAAATATAGACACATCCAAATAGATCACAGATATTTACCATATCATCATCCTCATACAGAACCTCAATCAAGTATGGTGCATCTGGCTCTCTCCACGGAACCTGATGATATACCAATTCTGAACCATTCCTAAGCATTTCAATGACATCAAACACACACACACACACACACACACAAAAAAAAAGAATCTTCCTTTTATGCACATAGATGACACATATATAATCATAACGCAATAGTATCCACTAAAGACTCAAACCTATTCAGATCCTTAACAACTTCTCCATCAAATGTTATCTTTAGAGAAGATCAACAACATAAAACAATGCTGAGATTACCGGAAGCTGATTTTCCATTTCACACAAAACAAACACCTCCACGATGATTTTTTTTTTCCAACACCCAAACCTGTCCGTTTCGTATTCTCTGCAGCCAACTGCTCCGATTATCAGTACACAAAATTCTCAAACTTAATTCATATACACACACAAGCATATCTATCTCTGATCGCTCACAAAAACTAAGCTCAGAAAGTCAGAATTCAAAAAAACTTAAGAAGCAAAAAAAAATTCTCACCCTTGCAACGGAGCCGAGCTCTTGTATTTGCTGGAGTAGAACTCTATCAGTGTCGATTCTGCAACTCTCACAAGTTCAAAAGCATATCCATGAGCGATTGAGCTGAGAGAGAGAGAGAGAGAGAGAGAGAGAGAGAGAGAGAGAGAGAGAGAGAACCTGAATCGGAATCGGAGGGTTTAAGATTAACGACGTCGTTGTAAGACAAACCGTCGTTGAGATTGGGCCATGGGAATCCGAATGTGGTGGTGGTGTGATGAGGTTTGAAATCGACGTCGTTTCAGAGGAGACGGTGTCCGATTGATTATTCTTCCCCAACTGATTCAAAATAAAGTTTGGTTCTTGCCTAACTGACTTTGTCATGTGGACTACGCCAAAGTTTTTCACGGTCCCTAATTTTACCCAAAATGCAACAGTCATTCGTGACATGGTAAATGGTAATTCTTTTTGATTTTTGATTTTCTTGTTTGGTTAGTTCATTGGCTAGCTCGGAGACTCATTCTCGGTTGACAAGACACATATAATCACGGACGTCCCCTCTAACTATATATCGTTAATGCATATGCACTACACTAACAAACGAATGATTTTCTTGAATTTGTTCCAGCAATCGTATCGATATATCTAATGAAATCGTAGATTCTTTCATTGACCCATAATTCTATTGATCGTAACGTAAATGCATTCAATACTGATTCTAAATGCAAATACCGGTGCAGTACACCATTGTAGAATTTGTAGTGTGAGGGATACATTCAAGCACGTTTCACATTGTCTGGAAGGTTACCTAGTTTATATGTCATGTACAATTGTATTTAACAAGAACTTTGGAAGGTGAATAATACTCTGATTGATAGTGTCATACATACTCAAACTGCAAATACCATGGAATATTTCCTGGTAAAATAAGATTGATAGAAAGATAAGTGTTGGCATTTTACATTTTTATTCTCTCGATTTTAAAAAGGATAAGGGCTCAGTGTCTATAGGCACAAATGGATCTATTCCATTATGTACAGAGCATCACAACCCTGTGACACACAAACAAATGATGATGGATCAAGTGATTCAAGACCATCAGACGCCACCAAATTAGCAGAACACATCGGTTGATGAAGAAGGGCGTGCCACCTGAAGAGCAACTGAATTCCACTCCTCAACCTCCTTGCAATGACCAGTTTTTGCTTCAATCACCTGCCACTGGCTTGCCGTCCCACAAACAGAGGTTTCAGTCATCTTGTCATGAATGGAGGATTCTGTCATCAGAGCCATCTTGTTATGAATGGATGTTTCGGTCAATGCCAAGTTTTTAGCCGCCTTTGCCTTCAGACGGTAGCGCTCTGCTCTGGACCCAATGACCTGTCCTAATATGGATGCTGCAATGGTAAATGCCATAGCCGACTTAGGCATCAATACAGATTTTCGGAGTACAGCTATGAACGGGACTGCTGCATGCACAGCAGCAAACCAAGATGGGGAGAACTTTTTGGTATGCTCTCTCCATATCCCTAAAGGAACATTTGCTGCCATTCCCAGTGCTCCTATAACGAGCACTTTTGCAGGCAAGGGTTGTGGGCGAAGGTTCTTCGCAAATGCAGTTTTTGATAGAGCTGCTCGGGCTGCAACTATTGCTGGTGGGCACTTAACTTTCATGCCTGGTGGGAGCTGCAAAGCCTTTGCAACAAGTGGAACGACCCCACTAACAGCACGGAATGACTTTGCAATTGGACAATTCCCACTTTGCAGCCACTCGTTACTGGATGCCTCGTGACTAGAGTTTCCTCCCTGAAATATCAAATGCTAAATTGGTAAGCAGACCATGAAAGAGATTATGCAAACAATATCAAATTAAGAGTCCTCGTAAAATGACCAACAATCAGTTCAAATTCTAAACATATTCCAATTGCACAATAATTTTCGGAAATTTGTAGTCTGAAGCAAAAGCCTATACCTTTGAAGAAGACTCCTTTTTGGAGGAATTAGATTTCTTTTGATGTTTCTTCCACTTCTCATTGAAGTGATCAAAACCGAAGGGTCCTCCAAGTCCAAAGGATGAGAGACTGATTGTAGCTGCCTTTGCAGCTAATGGATTAAACACGCATGAGGATGACTGAGGCTCCACTTTCTCAGAACGCTCATACGATCTTCCAGAAAGGGGAACTACTCCATCACTCCCATGGAAAAGCTTAAATGCCATCTCAAAATTGGGGCCATCTTCGAAAATTGGACCTTTGCTAGCTGCACGCACCTGATCGATCACAAGAAGTAGAAAACAGCATCAGAAAATGCCTAATCTTCAAATAAAGTATAACAAGATGCCTAATTGTCCGTAAACGAGTGCATCTTAGCTTGCCAATTTTATATGTTACTCAATTCCTAAGAGCTCAATACATGGATTCTGAATCTAATTGTGTGCTAGCAATTACTTCAAATAATAGAGACCATATACAGCATGAATCAATTGCAGCAGGAAAGCAACTTACGGGCATTGGGAAAGCCACGGAGGAGAAGGAAAAATTGGTGGGCTCATTAATGTTCCTCAAAAATGGACATCTAAGAATGTCTACCGAAGTCGGCATCATTTCCTCATTCACACCTTTGAAAAAGCACTCCATCTCGAAACACAGCAGAAAAATCAACCAACCTGCACATCAAAAATCAAGAATAAACTCAACAACAATCTCCCACACACAGCACACAAATACTCCTTAAATCCTGAATTCCCTAACCAAAACATTTCAGTCTCATAATCAAACCAATCCATCATATAAGAGCAAAACTTCCAAAATCCAAGATATATATATATATATTGAGCTCAGAAAACTCTCTGAATTCAGATCAGTCACAATTCTTCATAATTCAATTACACAAATCACAAAAACTAAACTGAAAAGCAAAAAGAGTAAATTATATCATGCAGATTAAATTACCGATTCGACTTCGGAAAAACACAATAACGATTCAAAATCTAAAACGAGAGAGAATCGATTAGAGAGAGATTGAGAGAGTCGGCGTACCTTGAGAGAGAGAGAGAGAGAGAGAGAGAGAGAGAGAGAGGAATGGGTTGAGTTGTGTGGTTAGGTGGAACAGAGCTTGACTTTGTACGAGAGAGAGAGAGAGAGAGAGAGAGAGAGAGAGAGAAGGGGTGGGTACTAAACGGTGACGTGTTGAGCACACGCTATAAGGTGGTTGTTGTTGGAGTTGGAGTTGGAGTTGGAGGAGAGAGAAAGAGAGAGAGAGAGCTTCTCTTTTCCGAATGGGTCAGCGGTTCCAATGTGCGCTGTGGGTGCCACACGAACCCAAACTCTTCTGTGCACTCCACGCGCCTATTTCCCTCTCTCTAATTTTGAAAGAAATTAAAAGATGAAAATAAAAACAGGTTGTGTTGTGACTTTGTGCCTCTTTGATTTAGCAATGAGGACGTTTCTTGTTGGACTTTTGGGTTCAATGATGCTATATCTCTTGAAATTTCCAGATTTATGATTCTTGACTTTATCGATTATACGAATGGTTGAGATTTGCCTACCATATATTGATTGATGTGTGACGTATACACCACGTTTTTCTTATCAATGGAGTTGGCCATTTGGTCGTGGGATTGGAGAGTTGGAGGTGAGAATTGGCTGTATATTATAAGAGCTAATGAGAAAGAGCATGCAAGAGAGCTCCGTGCCAACCCATCAAATTGGACCGCAAGAAAAACAAAAAACAAAGAATTTTCATGGAAGACTATTCGGCCAACAAAAACTGCTTGAACCACTCATATACGAAGGAAAAATGTGAGCTGAAACTAGATTTTTCTTTGTATTTCATGTGACTAGACTCTAGAGCTCAAACATCTGTTGACAGCCATCTTCAGTTGTACTAAAGGATAGCAGTTTCATCTCTGCTAAGGATTTGATCAGGAACCATGACCCTAAATACAGCATAGTGATGGTTTAAGCTTCTTTTGCCTTGGAGTCCATGAACAGTGCCCGGTGCTCCTCCATTTGGGTTCGTTGATGTACAAGTGCCATTGCACACTTATAATGACAATTACTATATTAGTGTATTCGACATAGCAACAATAACTAAATGGAAAACACAAAAGCATGTTTCATGAAAAACAGATGCATTTTCTAAGTTTCATGAACTCACATTATGCAGGGCTCCCAAGCAAGGTAAATATCAAAACCTGTACACAGATAAGGCCTCGCTGATAATAAAAAATGGAACCTCCATTTGTAGTTTCCAGATGAGCCTCATCTGTAACCTGAAAAGTTGGCACAAGTATTACCAATTTGAAAAGTAAAGGTGACTGAAGAGTGAAGACCCTTAGAATTATAATGAGAATTCCACAATGAATGTGTGAAATTGAAATACTTCACAGATGACAAGCTTCATGTTCAAAACAATACATAACTCTTATAGTGATGGCTTGATGTATTTTGTGTAAAAGATTTCATGAGATAAAATATATCAGAGGGATTTTCAGCTCTCATATAGTGTCTTCGGGAAAAGATCCAATCTGAAGGCTAAATCACAAATACATAATTCACATGTTCAGACTGAATCTTCTGTATTTTGGCTGGAGAGCCTGCAGAAGCAGACTGTGTCTGGTCCCTCTCAGCATACTCAGCATGGATTTTTCCGGAACTAGGGAAAAGATGTATGTCCCTTGCTACAGAAGATTCAACAGCAACCATAGCTGCATGCCGTAAAGGGTTCCAGGAGCAGGAGCAAGAGTCTACTTGTTGCTCAACCCATCGCCAAGGATATAAACAAGAAACACCGGTGTATAACTGTTTTGAATTGCCCGGCCCAGAAATCTGCTGGAAAGTAGAGCTGACTCGCTTTGGGAAACAGAGTCTTCTAGCTTTTCAAAGCAGTCTGTATCAGGGGTACTCTTGTTTTCATGAGTATACCAATAGCTAGTTTGATGACGTGCAGTAGCTATTACCAGTTTAACTGATGGATCTACTATAACGGCAGAATTGACCTGCATATAGAGTGAATATGAAGCATGCAGATATACACTGTGGGGGCGCATATAAGTGAAACATCAGTCATAATAACGCACACAACAGATATTAAAAGGTCACGCAAAGAAAGTACATAAGGTACCACATCATCACCAGACTTTGCCAACTGAATGACATAATTCATGAAGCCGCACACTGACTGTGAATCCGCTTCGCCAAATCCTGTAATGCCATCAATTTTACTATATATTAAAGGTAAACACGGAAAGAGAGTCAGTGATGGTGTAAAAGAGGAGGCAGAACCATCCCTCTGGGAAGAAAGTAACAAGTAACACCAGCTAAAAAGAAATTAGTACGCAACCACCCAATGTATATACACTTAAAATTATTGCCTCAGATAGCTTAACTTTCTTTACCGAGAAAAAAGTAAAACCCCAGCTACCATAGAGACATCAACTATACAAATAGAAAGTGTAACTAATATTCTTGTAACGATAACATGACCAATCAAGGTTTTCTTCATATCTTTGCTGATATATCTCTCATGGCATCACCCTAAGCCTAGCAGGGACAAGTAAATACCCCTCAGCATTAACTATAGAAATCCCTATCTGCTAAGAAGATGCTAAGACACTACCAAGAAGAAAAATATTTAGGTAATAATCAAATTAAACAACCAATAAGTTTATAAGGAGAAGGGGGTCATACTAAGTTGGTGGATGATAAGATGTTGGCCATAGCTTGCATTGTTCCTCCCACTCTTCTTTCAATAATGCAGCATACTTGCATACCTAAAATTGAGTGAATTCAAATGTGAAATGGCTGTCTTGTGTTAAAACAACAAAAAACGTATAGAAACAATTAAGACGAGTAGACAACAAACAGATGAGAAGGTCTTTGGGAAAATATTAGTATCTCAAGAAAATCAAAGTCCAATATCCAAGCCAGGTAAATAGGACATGCGTATCTACCAGGAAATGTCTGAGCACAGTTGCATATTGAAAATCTTAGTAAAAAAATAAAAATAATAAAATGAAAAAAAAAGTGCTGTGTCAAAATAATCTGAAATTATTAAAATTGTGCTAATCAGTGAATCACATAATTCACCAACATTTGTCTCAACATAGTTCCTTAGAGATCACTAACAGGCAAACTTGAGCTAAATAAACCTTTTAGAATAGAAAAACAGCAAACAGCTTTGGATGAGATCAGAACATCCACAGAAGGAAGAAGTATAAACGATAGGATAAGGGAATGGGGCATTGAAACAGGCACTGGTAAAAAGAAGAACGAGTGAAATTAAAAAGACCCACTTTTGTGATAAAATGACTCAACTGGTGGGAGTTCACAAGCTCCCCTACATCATGTGGGATGCTGTCCAACGGATTACCATGTTCTGAAGCTAGACATCATATCACAGATAACTGAGTTCTATCTGTCAAGAATATCAATAGTCACCCTCATATTTTTCACATATTCTGAGGTCTGGTTGTAAAAGCAATGTAATGTCACAGGATAAAATCATTGTTTTTTTTTTGTACATATCAATTCTTCCAAGGAAAATCCCCAAAGCAGTGTAGTAGCAAGCTGTGCATCAAAGCAAGAAGTGTAAGAATATTATTTCAATACAGTAAAATTACATATTATTACACCTTACACTGATTCTGATGACTGTTCGTTAGACATTTCAAATCATATTGAGGTGAAGTAGGTAGAATCCTGGAATCTGAAGCTATTGTAAACACTCGTCAATCCATTAAGTTTTAGATGTAGGTGACATTCACAATCACAGATTGGTAAGTTCTAAGAACTGAGTATCTGACAGATACAGACCTTCAACAAATTTCTTCTGCACCCGCTTTACATGCTGTAGATTTTACAGCTGTGCTATCTTGTTTAAACACCTAATGATGTTTCAATAAATGCATTTGTGAGCACGCAGAACAAATTCACATACGACCCAGTAAAATAAAGCAGTCCTAATGAAAATATTTACTAATAAATTGCACCGAATAAGATTAAGTAAACAAGAAATTTGAATAGGAGGCAACAGAGTGTTGGCAACTTCTGGGTCTATAAATGAAGCAATCACATTCACTGTGGGCTGTTGGTCAGGAGCCATTGGGGGTTTGTCTGGGATGTGCACAATCTCCCAGTTCTCCATATTCCCTAACAAGAAGAACAACTATGTTACTTTCATCTGACCAAATACAGGTTTGGCTTTAGTAGAACATGAACATGAACATTCACAAACTCCATCTCAAGCTAAAGCTTCAACTGTATTAAAAATTAGCTCTAATCGCAAGGAAAGTTGAAGCAGATAAGAGGATACTGGTCACACTTAATTAGATAAGAAGTATAACACTATAGCATTCACTGTCTTCTTCACTTCGAATTTGAAGAAAACCAGAAATCCAAACTTTATAATAAAGCACCAGTCTTTGGCAATATTCGTCAGTAACCAAATAGCGATGAAGTAAAAGCAAAGGCAGCAATGGACCAGTGATTAACTTACCGAATGAGAGTTGCTGCGAGACGAGTTGAAGTCGTGTTGGGTTCAGAAGACTTGGAGGAAGCCAGGAACATAAACCCTGAAATTATTTGGGTTTAAAGTTCCAAACTTCAGAGGCTTTTTGGCAGTTTTGTTCAAGTTTGACGAGTCCAAGTACGTCTAGACTCTGCGTCACTCTCATTTTAATCTTTAATCTTTAATCTTTAATCTTCACAGCTTCACCCTTCACCTCTTGTAATTTTTTATTTTTACCACCTAACCAATCTTGTCCCCTACGTTACGTTACTCAAGTTGCGCCTGACGTACATATGAAACACCATCAAAAACTCGTGGCTGTGGATTGAAACATGAGCGCGGTGTGTTTGGATCGAGAATTTTTAAGTTTTTTTTAGAATTTATAAATATTAAAAATTATATTTTATATTTTAAGTTTCATAATTTGAGGATTTTACTATTTGAATTTTTATATTGTCTCTTACACAACCGGTTTAATTTAGTAGTACATATTTACATCTCTGGGATCCAAATTAATCTCATAGATTCTTCATACTTCATAATATGCATAATAAAATTGATAAATATTTAAAGTTGAGCTACACATGAACAGTAGCTTTATTCAATCGTTGGAACTAAAATATGTCATAATAATAGTTTTTCCAAATCAAATAATAATAAAAAAAGTACCAACTGTTATATATGTTGAAGGTTATGATCCATATGAGATAAACATCAATACCATGCTTTTTTCTTCGCATCCATTGAGACCTCCTTCAACATCAGAAATTGTTTATAATTCTCTATAAACCAAGCACATGTTTTTATTTGTTCTTCTCTTGTGAGGTCTGATATAGCCATAATTTCCGTCCATACATCTTTTGGGTTAAGGTTTTTTTATAGTAGCACGGACAAGCTCCTCAAAAGATGAATCCATTCTATCCACTGAAGCACCCAAGACATCTTTAGTTGCAACTTTTCTCTTTTGAGGAGGTACACTGTGGTTAGGAGGTGTTGATTGAGTTCTTTTTCTCTGAGAATTTGGTGGTTTAGGCAAAATATCTTCTATGATGTGAATGTCATCAAAACCTTGGTCACCAGCTTCTAAATCAACATGATTCACCTCAGAAGGAGTCATTATCTCAGTAGCTTCAACACCAGTTTCAGCACCTTCCCTAGTCGCTTTATCTTTTCTAAAAATATCAACAATACCATCCTAGTTAAGGATATCATCATCATGAGATTGCAAGAAATTAAAATAAAAACTAATTTAGAAAATAAACATGACCTTAGAAAACCAACACTAGTGCATGTATATAAATATACCTTTACATACTCTTCTCATACACTATCTCATAAATATTTATCATCTGGGTAGAGGAATCCCAACTAAATTCACTTTGGCTGAGAATGTCACTCACTATTCCATAACAACTTCTCCATGACTTCAATGTTCTCCGAAGTTATTTCAATGTCAAATTGTGCAGACAAATTAGAAGCAGCTTTAGTGAAAGCAACAATTTTCCAACCATTATCTCATTTGTTACCTGATTTGCATTCTTCACGCAATATATTAGCCAATTCACATTCCATATCCAAATTCCAATGCCTATTAGTTGTTCTTGCCTTCAGTCTTGACTTTTGCTTTTGCTTCATTCTTTTGTTTTGGTTGTCTTTTTGTCTCCATCTTTTCCAGCACCATTTTGCTACAATTCAATGAAAGAATAACACTTCAGTCTGTTTATCAAAACAAAAGTAAGCATGTATTTCTCAAAATAGATCATTTGTCTTCAGAACCATAAATAGCTAATCTGCTAATCAAGTGTGATACAGAAGAAGAAGAAGAAGAAAAAAACGTATTGTACATCTAGTTTACCATAACTTCTAGCACATATACGAACTAGCCCACCTTTTTGTTGCAAAATCTCACATAATCTCCTAAATGCGCTCTTGTTGACTCTTAGTTGTTTAACGCAGTCTACCTCTCTTCTATCATACAAACGGTTCAAGTAAGACCGTCTTTCTTGATCCCAATTACATGAAGACTCTTTAACAAAATAAGTCTGCCTATCCCAATTACATGACAGATATAATTCCCCAGATAAAAAATTTCATTCTCTTATTATTTTCCTCTTCTTCCATTTCACGCTTTCTCTTAAACCTCTTCACCATCTTATCAACGTACACTCATAACCTCCATATCTGTCTATACAAAAACAAGATCAAAAGAAAGGCAAATGACATCAAATATTCTAGCTACTTGATTAGGTTTTGGTATTAGAAGTTCTAATATAGAAATTTAAGTTTTTCTTGGTTCAGTATATGTTTTTACATCTGTGTTCGACCGTGTGTTTGGTATAAAAAAATATATCCGATTTTGCTGAAAGTTTGACAGTGAATGTGTGAGTCTGTTATTAGCATTCGACCAAAATTTCATAGCAATCCAACGGTTAGATATTCAGATGTAATTTGTTTTATGTAGGCAGTTCAATAGAAAACTGTTTTACATTTTTGTGAATCTGTGAAACTATAAATTAGATTTTCATACCGAAATTCATCAAAAACTCATCCATATAAACATCAATATCACCCAATGATTATTCTGAAACAATTCAATTTCACACAAGAAAACAATTAGCAATTCACTATCAATGATGTATCTGGTATTCCGCATTATCGTTCCAATTGATTGATGATGTTATTGGTATGCTTTTGTGTCAATTGTGTGTTCTTCATTGGGGTGAGTATGGTCTGGAAAGTGAAATGTCATCAAATGGGAATGTCTACAGCTTTGGCATTCTCTTGTTGGAAATGTTTACTGCAACATGTAATGCTTTTCAGGTCAATAGCTGATGGGTGTTTTGAATTGAAAATCCTTCTATCCTGCTATTGTTGTGAAGAGTTTAAAGTCGGATCACTCTGTGACTCACTTAATGAAAAAGATTTAGGCACTGTGTTTGTGAATGTTATAGCCCGATGGGTACCATCTATTCGCACTGTAATTTTGCAGTGGTTGAGCAACTTTGAATGGATAGTTTGGAGCTTTTTAATGTTGTTTAATTATTAAAAAAAAAGGTAGGTAAAGAAAAGAGAGAGGGATTACCTTTGTAAAAGACTTGGTTGTAGAGGAGAGTTGTTGACGCTGTGGGTTTGATAGACCTACTGTGATTGTAGATTTATACACTCATATGGGACATATGAGAGAAAAGTTTTAGAGCGATGAGAAAAGTTTTGGTGCGACTGAGAAGGGCTTTGGCGGGGGAGAAAAGAAGATTTCCGGAGAATCGAAGAATGATGCCAAATTTTGAGGGAATTGGAGAGGGGATTTAGGAGACTCAATTCCTCCGATTTTTTAGGAGAAGAAATTGTAGATTCCTCAACAATCGTATCCAAACAACAGTTTTTGATGAAAGAAATTGCCAATTACTCTATTTTTATTAAATTCCATCGTAGCAGGAGATTTGTGTCCTATTTGGTACAACATTCCTGCTTTGAGTAACAGTTTAGACTAGCATAGCATGCATAAAAAAAAAAAGTCAGCTGCCCAGAAAATGACTGAACTCTACTTCCATTAACCATGTAACAAACAAGAAGATCAAGAAGCAAGCTACAACAACATTGAACTTTGCTTGCTTCTTTGAGAAACAGCACATAAAAGAACACCTGTTCTTACAATTTTTATGCTTACAACAAGGGAATTGCCATGAAACCAGCACAACAACCTATATGCCGCCACCAATGGCATGGCATGGTTCAAGAAGATGGTTTTTTCTTCTTATTGGTTTTGACAATAGCATTACAGATCTCCCTTTTGCGCTTACTAGTAGCATTGTTGATGTTCTTTGTTGTTTTCTTACCACTGTTGTGGTTGTTAGTGTTGTCATTGTTGTTGGTGCCTATGCTTGCTGAGCTCTTGGCCTGAACTTCTAAAGTATACTTCACAAAAAACTTCAACCTCCATAAGGTAGATTCGGTCTGCAAAAACCATGTATAATACACTCAGCAAACCTGTGCACATAGTTTGGGAACAAGAATAGGTACAGACCAAAATGAAGGCAACAACCAATAAGGAAATACAAAATTTGACCTGGGCGTCCATGTCAAGGTCCACCTCATCACCAGTAGTTTGGAAACCTGGATTACTTTGTGCAATGATGTCCAGTGCTGCCCTGAGATCATCGGGGGCCAGTCTAGTGAGGGCTACAGCAAGGTTTCTCTTCTCTTCAGTTGACATTTTCCTGAAATACAAACTCCAAAATAAGACATGGTAGCAGAAGTAACTCAGATTATGCACAAACACATGTACTCTTTTCCTTCACACATATAAAAAGATATCAGAGCATGCACACATCACTAGCCCTAAAAAATAATAAAAAATAAAAAACAGTTCTTATAAACATTAAACGATCTGAACCACCTGCACTTCTGAACAACCATATCTCGGAGTTCTTCCACATGCATATCAACCTCATAAAGCTGAAAAGAAGACACCAGAGGATTTATGAGTTGTTTCAAATTTTAAAACATATAATCTCTGACTTTCACTTTTAAAATCAATCTTATGTACATAAATAGGTTTGTTCATTTGATTATTTCTTACGAACCTCGTTACTCAAATCTCTAGCCATTCTAGCAAGAGCAGCCTCTTCAGCAAGATGCATATTTATCTTTGCTTCTGCCTCCTCCTCTTCTAGCCTCTTTTCCTGGAAGTTTATTTTTCAGAAGTTAAAGATTATCAAGAAGTGATTAACCAAGATGCTACGAGTATCTCTAATACTAATCAACTATATTACTGAATCCTGAATGGCAAAGACTACCATGGAGGAAAGTGAGACTTATGGTACATCATGCTGGGATCTACCTCTTCAGTAACTTTAGGTAGAAGCTGCAGCCACTTCTCCTCGAATTTTCCCATCAAAGTTTTGGCCATAACATGCACATCACTTTTCTCCCCATTATATTTCCTCGCATTTTTGAAAACCAGTCTCACATCAGAACATATCTCCCTTACATTTCTATACCCAGTACCATCCTTGGCTCCCATTTGATTTTTAATAGTACTGAAGTCCATTGGCTTGTTAATAACCTAGAGTTGAAGTACAACTGTAAATACTCAATATGCATTGCATAATCAAACTCTTTCTGGGATCACAAGAATAAATGTCTACAGTTCTACACCAGTGACTATGACTATACAAGTTTGAATGTACCTCATAATAATCGTGTAAACCAAGCCCTTCTACATCTACAGGTTGCAAAAAGGGCCATGCCCATTTGTGCTGTGTAATCTGACCAAAGGCAAAGTTTACATCAGAAATCCAAAATGGAGATCACTGATCAGAAACATCATGCGAAAACACCCTAAAGTTACAGCCGGTTTAAAACTTATGAAGAGGATAACCACTCTGCTTCCGACATAAAAGAACAGAAAATTTTAAGAGTAGGGCCTATTAAGCACACACACCAAAACAAATCTCGAATCATGTACACGGAACACAACAATATGGTTGGAAAGTTAATTACTTGATGCAATATTGTGCCAAATTGATGCATGAGTTCTTGCATTCTCTTTGCAGCTGCCGTTTTTCTCAATGTTGCTTCTTGCTGCTGCCTCTTCATACTCGGAACATGCTTCTCTTTGTCCATCGCAGTGGAGCTACTTTTACACGCATTTGGCTGCTTCTTACTTGCACTCGAGTAAAAGAGCTCTATCTGATTAACTCTTCGCTCTAGCTACAAGAACCAAACCAAAAAAAGGATCACACCTCACACCAACATCGTCACACAAATCTATAGACCTTCACCTACACAATTCAACATTTGAAGCCAAACCCAATTCCACAAGCAAACACTTGAAGCTTGAAAACACACAAAAAACAACACCATAAACCCAAAAATGGAAAGCTTCAACTGATCCTCAGTTCCCCACAATTAACTAATCAAATTATCAAAAGGGTACACTCTACTTGATCAAATTAATGACAGTAACCAAATTCTAAGAGCATTACAAAACAAAGTTACAAGCTTTGAGTAGTTTACCTTATCAACCTGGACGAAAATCTCATCAACACGATGCTTGTAAGACTCGTCTTCTGCGTCATTGGAAATGAAATCTACAGGCCCAACATGGCTGATATCCAAAATTGGAGCCTCCATTTGAGCCATCTAAAGCAAAAAAAAGCATGAAAATTTGGAACACTTGAGTAAATAGTATAGAACTATAGAAGAGAGTAGATTAGTATTGAAGTTGAAAGAGTAGAGGTACATAAACGAATACGTAGAAGAGAGATGATCGAAGTTGTGCTTGCGGCGCCAAAAAAGCTTTTAGTAGTACAGAAGCTTGTATATAACGGCTCGCCTTTTGTTTCCACCCTCGTTGGTTTCCCCTCCTTTTTTTTTGTTCGTTTTAACCTTGGTTTTGTCTCAGTGTTAAGAAAAAGGGTTTTATTACCTCCCTCCTCATTTACCGTTTGTTCTTCTGTAATTTTTTTTTTTGAATTTTTTCTGTCATTTTCTCTCTTGAGTCCTTGACCCAACATAAGCCTAAAAAATGACCCAAAAGTCATACATATTTTAAATTTGACCCTCCAATCATTTTAAACCAAAACACGTTGGAAATCACTCCGAACTTTGAAAATATTACATGATGTCATTGAGTCAAAGTTTACAAAAATTATAATTTCTGCCACTGAAAATATCGATCTTGATCTCCACTAAAAACCCAAACCCTCTCTCTCTCTCTCTCTCTCTCTCTCTCTCTCTCTCTCTCTCTCCGGAAACTCAAGCCGAGCCTCACTCTTGCCGGTCCGAGCCGCTCTCTCTCCATCTCACCGAATACCCAAGCCGAGCCGAGCCGAGCCGAGCCTCTCACTCTTGCCGACAGTTTGAGCCGCTCTCTTTCCCTCTCTTCAAAAACTTCAAGTCGAGCCTCACTCTCTCTTGTCAATTGCCGGAAACCCTAACCCAAGCCGCGACTCTCTCTCGTCATCCCTTGAAGCCCTCCGTAGCCGGAAGCTTGTTGCCTTGCTTATTGGTAATTTATGAGCTTCAGTTTTAAGATTTGTTAGCTTTTATGTACTTATGCAACTGTGATGGTGTGCTTGTTTTGGAAGCTTGATATATTTATGCAACTATAATACTTATGCAACTATGATAGTATGCTTGTTTTGGAAGCTTAGTATACTTATGCAACTATGATGGTATGCTTGTTTTGGAAGCTTTGTATGCTTGTATTAGAAGCTTGGTATACTTTTGGTATACTTATGCAACTGTGATAGTATGATTATTTTGGAAGCTTGGTATACTTATGCAACTGTGATGGTATATGTGTCGAGAAGGAGATGGATCACTAGAAAAAGAAGAGGAAGGAGATGGAGGACCATAAGAAGAAGAAGGAGGAGCCGAAGAACAAGAAAGAGGAGCAAAAAAAACGGAACTCTTCTTGCTATTATTCTAGGTGTTAAAGTGCTTGCCTTATGGTGTGATGCCTTTTCTTTCTACATTAAAGTGGCATAAGATTTCTGAACGGAAAGAGTACAATAGGCATTCCCGTAACCTTTAGTTTTGCTATCCGCTTTAAACGTTAGCGGGCTAAAGGATTTGGTTACCATCCCATTTTACCGCGGGCTAATTCTACCGGTTAATCTATAGCTGTATATACCACACAGAACGTTAGTAAGGCTCCCCTTGAAAAAGAGGAAGACAACAACACAAGAACTTAATAGTTTTTTATTGTTTAGTGTTATATAGTTTGACAATTGTGTTTAGATATCTATTTTGGAATATTTGTACAATATAGGGAAGAGTATTTTTGTCCCTGCTGAAATATAGAGAGGGTTATTGAGAAGAAGTTTGAATTTTGGGAAAGAAATATAGGGATGAGTATTTTTGTCCCTACTGAAAATAGGATAAAATCCAAATTCAAAGCTAAAAAGTGACTATTTGGTCATTAAAATTAAAATCTAGTGACTTGTGGGTACTTTCAAATAAACTAAGTGACTTTTAGGACAAATGATGGTTTTGAGTGACTTTTAGATAGATAAGCTTTTTTTTTTTTAAGATGGCGAGTAATATGCGGAAATCTCTAACAATGTTTCACTCTGTATATTTGGTTTTATCAAGATCGAACTGTATCCTCAAATGTTTTTTTTATGCTTAAAGATTTATGATGGACAAATTAATAACAACATATCACAACCTCCTAATTTGTTACAATTTGTATGAATTATCAGCTGTGCTACATACTAAATGTCACATTATAGAAAGTATATCGGAATCTCTATTAACCGAAGATTAGTATAAACTATAAGACGAAAGAAATTGAGCAGTAATCTTAGATTTCGAGCTATACAAATATGTCATTGCCATCCTTGATGGGTGAATTGGAATGTGAGACAAATCGTGGACATATATCAAACCTACTGCTTGATCGAACCACTCGGAATGGCATGTAGATTTTTTTTTCACTACAAGAACTGCAAACTCTACTCGTCTTTGAGTTCCTAAAAAAAGTTACAAGCTAGACTATAAGTCACTAAACAAACTGGAGAAGACCAGAGAGCATTTTCTTCTTGCTCACATTCTCAATTCTGGTAAGAACAAATATCGGGAGAAGATCAAATAAGCTAGCTAGTAGTTACCAGAAACAAAGTCACGATCTGAAAAAAGGTTTGCCGGAGATAGTTGATAAAAATCATACAACCTATTCCTCATTTGTTTCTCTGTACTCTGGTTTCAGCTCATATGTTCCTTGATTGCTCCTTCTTGTTGTAAATAGACAATTCTTTGAGTATGTCTTTCAGAAATTGCTGCACAGCAACACGTTTGGAATGAGATTGTTAGAACGCACATGATGAAACGAACTACTGAAGTTCATACTTGACATTATAGGAAACAAACTACTGGAGTTCATACACAATTAACTGAAATAAGCACATTCAAGCATACATATGTATATCCAACATGAAGATTCTATTGGTAAGAGCTTAAATGTTGGACACAAAGTGAATGAGCAGAAAACCTACTTCGGGTTGATCTGTCTCTTGGATCAGTTGTTTTAAAGTCCAATTTGGTTGTCTATCAAACATCTTAATCATAATATCTTCCATTTCTCTGCGGTCCCTCCTTTTTCTCTTCATTTACGAGCCCTTGCTTTGAGCTTTCCTCTTATCCAATTCCAAAGACAGTTTGTGCTTAATGCATGTAGATGGATAATCATTTCAGAAATTATAATTCTAACAGACAAGTACTGTGCCCATGAGAAAGCAACCAGTAACTTGCAAGCATATATAATCACGCAAGATAGGTATATATATGTACACTGTGTGCAGGAATTGGAGGACTAGACCCTCCAGGTAGAGGTATCATACGATGCCCATTGTCATTGTCAATCACCTAAAATTTGGCAAAGGGTCAAGTTAGTGATTATATCAGTAATGTTGACCAAAATAGTAGCAACGATATATACAAAGTAATCTGAGATACCTTAATCTTTCTACATTTCTTATACTTATCAGTCCGTTCACGGCAAAATTTCCCATGATTCTCAAAAGTTTCATGATGGGGCTTCATAACAAATTTGTTCTTTATTTCCCCCTACAAGAAAAGGAACGCCAATGATTCAGTTGAGACTGCCAAAACGAAAAGCTGTGGTTAATGAACGATTATGGAAGTACAACTAGTTATTAACATACCATATTTGATCATCAGTACTAAACTCATAAAATAAGAGGACACATTTACAACCTAAACACAGTTCAAATCATCCCAAATTCTCAAACTTCATACTAACAACAAACACCTATATATAAAATAAAAATAAAAATAAAAGCCAATTCAAAACAATGCAGCTTCCAGTTTTCGATATGAAAATCGACATGCTTTGTAGTTAACATGGACGATCAACCTCAGAGTTGTCACAATATATAACAACTGGATTTTAAACTTGTAATCCATCAGAAGAAGCTTACCTTCCGATGATTCCGAAAACGAAGTCCTTGGACATATCCAAAATGTAGAGCTTGGGTGTATTCTCAGAATCAGTAGCAGCCAGCTCCATTGTGAACTGATTGCCAATTTTCAACAACAAGATACATATGTAAATAAAACAACCACATTATAAATCTAAACAATGCACAATTAGAAAATATAAATTACTAAACGAAGTGAGACCTTAGTTTCGTTATTGGAAACCGATGCGGCGGCGGGATCAGGCCGGAGCGATTTGGCGAGATTGGGAGGACACTTCATGAGCCAAACAGCTTTTTCTGCTTTGGTCGTTTCTAAGTGATGTCCCCAGCCTTGCTGTCTTTGCTTTTCTTCTTGTTGTGGCTGCTGCTCTTCTTCCATTGCCCTCTCCCCTCTCTCTGTCTCCCCCAAGCACAAACATATAAAATTGCCAAGAGAGAAAGTGACGGTTTTTTCAGGGCATCATTCTCTAACCACCCTGTACGACGTCCTTTGGGGACTAAAGTTTAGCCCTTACGTTTCATAAATACTGTAGATACATCTATGAGTTGAGAAGACTCGAATTTTCCACAGTAACATGACGACGAAAACATGATTCTGGCATTGATGAGATACAAACAAGCACTCGGTGATACAATTTTTTTTTTCTCTGCAAAATCAAGGCATGGCAAAAGGAAATTACTAAAGGGAGTACATTTGGGAAGGGTCATTGTTGGGTTGAGTTTTTAAAGATACAATAGTTGATCACATTGATTTGGTGTTCATGATGGAACCGAGTCAGTGTTGAGGCTCTCAGTAGAGTTGTGTTTCCTTTCTGCTTGGAGTGATCGGCACAGTGATTCCAGCTTTTCTTTCTGATTCTTGGTTTTCTCCAACTGTTTCTTCAACCGCTCACGCTGCAGAAAATAAGAGCTTCTTAGCTTATTGCATATAGGAATCCCCTCAATTCAGTACAGAAAGTACTTGGCAAAAATGGAGATAAGCTGTTTGTCAAGGAGAGTAGCATCTGTATATGTTTTCTGGAAAGTAAAAGACTGGCGACTTCCTGACCATACCTCATCCACGAGTTCGATAAGAGTAACATCTGTCTTATCACATTTGCTCTTCAAGAATATATTTTCCTTCTTGAGTTCCTTGATAGACTTCGCCATCTGGGGTTTTAATGGCATAAAGGTAACTTAGATTAAGTTGAGGAATCAGGCCAGTAGTAGGAGGTATAAGAAAAACAGGAAAGGCGAGCCCAAATAAAATGCAGATTGAATGGGATGTGTATACCTTTTCAATCTCTTGTTTGAATGTTTCGAAAACTTCATTGCTTTTCAGCAATGCATCCTGTAAATTTAAAATATAGCAATTCAGATGAGAAAGAATAATATTCTGATCGCACAAACATTCAGTTTGAACTTTCGATCTGCTCTGAAGAATGCTCAATATTGCCAAAGCCATCATAAAAGATGAGTAGGCTGCCATCTCCACAGTATTGCTTAATGAAGTGACTTAATAATATCTAAGGGATTCTAAGGACATTTGACTATACCCATATTGGTAAGACAGGCTATGAGCATACAGTGCATAAAAATACAAAGTTGCTATATCTGTTTTGATTCTTATTTTTCACACATTGCATCATAGTAAGTGTGCAAGCATGATGCAAGAGACTCAAATGACTAGCTAGCCCCATCTAAAAAGAGACAAATGAGCCAACATAAGTTTTGCACTATGAAAGCATTCTGCACAGAGATTTTAACCAGCCGAATCACGCACCAGATTCTAGTTATACAGTTCCAAACTAATATGTTCGTGAAAGACAGATGTTGACCTGGAATTGTTGGAACTTTTCCCCATCAGCCGTCAACTGTAACCGTAGGTTCCTTTCTGTTGCTAGTAATTGTGACACCTGTTCTGCATATAACTTCATCTGCGCCTGTTCCTGAATTAATTTCTCTTCATGCTGCTTCATCTTGAGATCAGCAATTTGAAGCTCCAACGTTTTCTGCTTCAACTGGTTATACAAAACAAAACCACTGAGGAAAGTAGAGGTCCCTGACCTAATAAAGTAAACGAGCATTCTAAGCTAACATCATCTGTGCTAGTTACAGATAAACTTTACCTTTGTTTCATATTGCTGTTCAGAATGAGCGTACTGATATGTGAGCTGCTGTAGCTTATTACTTAACCTGAGAATGAATGAACATTTATAAACAAATTTGATGTGATAAAGAAACAATTGTAAAATCCCATCTATGATGAACGCCTGCACAACAGAACCTGCAAAACTGCTTTATCAATCAATACCATGTCAGAATTGTACATGACTCTTAGCTAACGATATTAATCACGTCTGGTCCCATTATACATCGGGTATATGCAACCAGGGGCGGCGCCAGGGGATGGCCAAGTAGGGCAAATGTCCCACCTGAAATTTTGGGAAAGAAAAGAACTTTTGTGCATATTCTTTAGTCCTTATGTAAACGCAAGAGTACTTTGGCAGTCAATGCAAACTCTCAGCTGAGGCGAGCAGCACGTACACCCTTGGTTTAACTTAATTACTGGCTGGTCTCATCTTTTAGTTTTAGTGGTGGAGGGTGTGTTAGTATATTTTGATTTTTTTCTTGTGGATTTTCTTGTAGTCATGTTTTACAAAAAGAAATGACTCCTTATTATCTGATTCTTTTTGTTTCCGTAATCTCTCTTCAACTAAGATGCTGTTGTTCAACCTACCCAACTATAATGATAGAGATGATCGATATCAGTGGCGGAGCCAACAACAATTGTGAGGGGAGGGGCAAAGCTTGGGGAAAGGAATAGAAGGAAAAAAAGATGGAAGCATTTGGTATGAAGAAGGAGAAAAAAGAAACCATTTGGTCAAAAATAGAGCTACTGAAGCTTGAAAGCAAAGGTTATTTCCACTCTACCAAGCCTTCTATACAGGAAACTTTCCACACACAAATGCTAATTATACAATCTCGGGGTGGTGGGGGGAGCATGGCCCCCTCTGGTCTCCGCCACTGATCTATATATATTCGAGGACTGCTAGTTAAGTTTTAAGATGCTTCCTCTCTATTGAAAGGTGTAAAAATTCGCCTCACCTCAACGAAATTCCTGGCTCCGCCACTGTATGCAACAATATAGTAATTACATCAGCTAAAATAAACATCTGGGTCTTACGATTCATTCTCCTTTAGCTGAGAGATGCATTCATCCTTCTGCTCATCTAGCTTAGAGCTCACATCCTATAGGCATATGAATAATATTAGACACCTATCAACCATGCATTAGACTTTTAGAAGTATAACAAACTGGAACCATATACTCTTCTCTTTAGGGAAAAATGAATAATGTAAGACCAAAAAGGGAACTAGTTCCAATGGATACTTATTACTTAACTGATCATCTAATCCTCGTATGTACTATTCTGAAAATTTAAAGAACCATGGGGCCAAAGTAGTTCACCACATATTCTTGTCTGTATTTGCTTCTCAACCTAGAGAAGTATAAGTTGTAAGGCCATTTGAAGCTTTGAAGATCTCATGTTTAGTGATGTGAATGCAGGAATTATTTTCACTCGGAATTTTAGACTTTGGCTTAAGTGTGAACCATTGATTGCACAACAATTCAACTGAGGAAAGGAAAATGTAGTATATGGAAAAATATACACTTTCAGATGTAAATGAATTAATACCTTTATTGCGTCTTGGAACTTGGTCGATAATTCTAATCTCAAGTTCTGGCCTTCTGTTGACACTCGTCTACATTCATCCTGTTACAATTATCAGGAACTATCAATGTCTCACTGGTGATTCAAAAAAAGATAATTATCACAACTTTACAATGTCAAATTGCAGTCTGGAATCATAATCAAGTTTCAAAAATAATCATCTTGGAGAATATGCAGTCTGCGAGGACATCATACCATCAACATCTTGTTCTGGCGTTGTAACTCTCTACACAATGACTCAAGCTTATCTCGGACAGAAATGGCTACAAAGCAAAGAGAATGAAGCAAATAAACAACTTTAATGTAGCTTCAAAAAAGATAATAATGAAGTGTCCCTGTGCCACATACATGTTCACAAAGCCACGTCTTTCCTTCAGAAAAACACTGACGATCAAGAGCAACAAGATTGCTTAAGGAAAAAAAAACATCATCCCACTATATTGGATGAGCTACTTCAACAGACATTCTGCTCAAGGATAGCGGGACCTACTAAGTACTTTAAACAACTACAAGTTTCTGCACGTGTCATATCTCATGCGGTATAGCAGAGTTTAGTTACTGACAATACCAATTAATCATATCATTGCTTTTTCAGCAAGAACTAAAGCATATGATATTGCATTTTAGGTAATTCATTTACGCAGCAACTACTTGGTATATCATCGACTGCATAAATATGATATAATAGATCAATTCAAAATTCTGTGATACTAGAATCAGAGTGGTGGTTTCCTTCTGCAATAATGCACATCTAAGGTGTAGAGATCAATAGATTGAAATGAGAAGTTTGACATGTAACATTTATAAAACTACAACATTATACCTCCATCTCTCTCCTGAAGAACTTGATGATACTTCAAAGTGAACTCTATAAACTCCTTTTCTGATTTGAAAGTGCGCTTTGGATTTTTCCGCTTGGTTTCAGTTGTATCCTGAGACAGAATTTGTCCAATTTATAAACCTTACTGAAAATTGCAAAGGTAAAATAAACAAAGACATCCTACAACCTATGTGTGTATCTATTTTTTGTGTGCTAGTGCATTATGTGCATTTTGACAAACGATTGCATTGAAAAAAGGAATAACTATGGAAGACCATCAACAAAAAAGAACACAAATTGGTAGCCTAGAGAGACATAGATAAGAATTACTGACAGTTTTTTTGTTTTTCAAAGTTTCAGAACTCTCTGAAGCAGATATTTTCTCAGGATTGGTTGTTTGTGCATCTGAGCCTCCTTCAGCCGCTGAAAGGAAACGAAAAATAAGGTGACAAACTAATGTCTACAAATTTAGAGTAGGTAGAGTAAAAAGAGGAGTCACAAGGTAGAGAGTTTACGTCTATCTGAACTTTCACATCTTCCTACAACTAGTTCTTTTGCTTCACCACACTCAGATGCCAGAATAGCAGTAACAGTCATAGAGCCAGCTGAGGCAGGCACGACTATTGAACCTCCTGCTGTCTGCTCTGTAATAATCGTTTCAAACTCTTTCACTGACTCCACCGTATCATCAAAACTATCACTTTCCGACAACGGAACAGGAAAGGTCCTCAGTTTCTGGGTCTTCTCTCCCTTATCCTGGCTTGTTTGCACCTCACTTGCTCCCAATTCCTCCACAGGCTCCTTCAAACGATCCATCTCCGAGGCATTCTCATCCTCGTCATTGCCCACAGGCTTCTCCTGTTTAAATGTGGGAGTTGGAGAAGCCAAGGACTCAGTGGAGCTGTCAACAAACCCATCCGGCAATGAATCCACTTCAGGTAGCTGATTTGCTTGTGGGTTCTCCATTGACCTACAATCATAATCATCATCATACTTCTCTTAGAAACCCCTCTAAAACACTAAAACAAAACAAACCCATCTCCTAAAATAGCCAACAAAGATGAAAGCAGCTGCTGACATCCCAGAAATGGAGCACTACAACTATGTTTAACCATCTGGGTGCTAACAAAATTCGATAAGAACCCTAAAGTTTCCATCTTTAAACTCTCTAAGATTGACAGCAAAACCAATTATGTATAAAGACATAAACTTCAGCTAAAGTTGCAAACCTTTTCTTGATGCTATAAAGTATAAACAACATTACAATTCCAAACGCCCACAACCATACAGCATCATTAAGCAATCTGAATACACATAATCGCCGAGAGATTGATAATACGAAATCAAAAGGAAGAAAATGACAGAGAGATTACCTGGTACTAGGTTGAAAATATCAGAAGGCACAAACGTGTCGTGAGTATGAAAGAGACACAGAGAGAGATAGTGAAGTGAGAGAGGAGAGACCAAAGGAAAGAACACTCTTTTTCAAACACCTTCACCTGCTTTTGTGTTTGTGTTAAAACGACGGTACCGACTACCGAAAACAGGTTAAATTGGTCTTTTCCACTCGCCAGTATTTAACCTACAGTTGTCGTCATTTAGAAACCCAAAACGCAAAGCACAAAGAAAGAGCTGTGTGTCACGAGCTTACTTTTCTGCTAGCACTCGTGCGGCCTTAGAACTCCCTTTATGCTAAGTCAGTCTAATTATCGCCAACACTTGGCTAGAATAACCGAAAGATCGAAGGGAGAAGAGTTTTGAAAGAAGAACTTGTATTGCTAAAGAAAGCTTTACAAGAGTTTGATAGCTCATAGAGTTCCTACTCTTCTTATCACTACTTCTTTCTAATCTCTAATCTCTCTAATCTACCTCAAATGGGAGGGGGGGTTCCCTATTTATAGTCTCCACCTCCAAGCCTATGTGTTTCTAGACTAATCTAGCACATATACAAATATAGGGAGTTCTAGACCTATCTAGACAACTCCAAGATGTCCCTTGACGCTTCTAGAGATCTCCGGAGTGACCTTGACCCATGAACCTCTCTAAGGTTCTAGAGAGTTCAAGACCTCTCTTGATGCTTCCCAAGTCTTCCGGAGATTTCCGCGACCTTCCGTAACCTTCTAAGGCCTTCCACGGCCTTCTGGCACCTTTCGTAGTGTTCTGGGTGCCTCCATACCATTCTGGACCCTTCCGGATGCTACCACACTGTTCCAGACCCCTCCAGAACTGACTCCGCTGTTCCGCACCATTCCAGCACCTTCCAGGCCCGCCTGGGTGCGTCTGACAGCACCCCAGGTGCCTCCAGCAGCCCACCCGGGTGCCTCTGGCAGCTCCCCGGGTGCCTCTGGCAGCTCCCCGGGTGCCTCTGGCAGCCGACCCGGATGCCTCTGGAACCCTCCGAGTGCCTCTGGCAGCCACCCGGGTGGCACCCGGCTGCCTTCTGTTGTGTCGGATAGCCCCCTGGCTGCTTTGGGCAGCCCTTGTATGTGTCTGGCAGCCCCCTCTGGGTGCCTCTAGCTGTCCTCGGATGTTTCTAGGGTGCTCCAGTCCCATCCTTGAGCCATGCTTCCCTCGCGAATGCTCAAGGCAATCCTTGGAATGTTGGCGGGGCGTGACATGTGTCTCTCTTCCTCGTCCTCCATTTGTCTAAAGGTCATTACCTCCTCTCACTCCCCTCTCTGTTTAGGCTTCATTGATTGTTCTGCGGTTCTGCTGCTCTGTTGATGTTGTTAGATTAGTGGTGTGAACTGTTTGAACAAAGAAAAGAATAAGCAGCAGTATGGTTTTGTTTGATAATTGGAATAACTCGATATATATATATGTTGCTCTCATTCATTCTCATGGTGAAGTATGAACTGTTTATACTGATGACAACTTTTTCTCTTGATGAAACGGTATAGGTGTGTAGAGACTGGGCTTCTTGTTCCTTGGGTAGTCAGTTATGTCTATTTGCACATACTTCTATTGAAGACCAGGAGAAGTCCTTGACTGGATATCACTTCAATGTCAACACCATGGAATGGAATGTAATCAAAGCCGCCCAATAGTCCCAAATACTATGGCAACGATACCAACAGTTCCTAACTAAGGTCCTAAAAATGAACATTATTATAATTACATAAGTAAAAACCTAGAAATGACTTGGGAGTTGGGGCTAAAAAAAGTAGGGGTGGGCACGAATCTCGCAAATCTCGAATCCGACCCAATCCTCGGGACGGGACGAAAAATAAAATTTTCACTATTTCGTCCCGTCTCGTTTTTAGGGACGAGATCTGGTTTTGATTTTGAAATTTCGATAGACCCGTCTCGTTCTGCATAATATATTTTGTTCCGCATATTATTTATTTTATTAAGGATTGACATAATAAATTATCAAACCAATAGCAAATTATTTAACAAAAAAATAAACTTACCTTCTAACGATCAAAGTACATATTACACTTCTTGTAGTATGAATTAAATGTATCAATTAAACATGAAATAAAATTATTTGTAGTTTTACTTCTTTTAATTAACCATTAAGTAAAACAATATTATTTTGTGTAGTTGTAGACTTTTAAGTCTTATCAAACTATATTTATCTTATATTGAATCCGAAATTTGATTCGTCTCATCTCATTCGAATTTTTGTTGTTTAATACTCTATTAAATGTTCATTTTAAATTGGACCTAAAATTGGACACATCCAGTCTCATCCCGTCTTGTTCAGATTTTGGGACGATCATGATGGACTTTTAAAATACTCAATCATGTCCCGTCTCATTCCATCCCATTCGGGATGGGGATAGGGACGGGCAAAAATGGACCCGACCGGTCACGTACCTACCCCTATAAAAAAAACCCAGTCCAAACTAAATAAGCCTAAATAGAGAATGCCCAAATTCTGACCCAGCACAGGTTGCCTACCAGCCCCAACAACAACCGCGAACAGAAAAAATAAACAACCCATCCATGCGATCTGCCGCCCAATCTTCCTACCACGAGTCACCGCCGCAAACCACATCCAGCCCGATATGCCAATAGATGAGATGCAACAAACAAAGACAGAAAAATGATCCACCATCCAAAACACCTTCTTTGCCGAACAATGACGGAGCCCGAATTTTAAAATGAGGTAGGCTAAATTTTTTTTCCGAAAAAAAGTTTTTATTATTTATTTATTTATTTTTAATCTTATAAACCACAATTTAAATTAATCACATATCAAACGACCAACTAACTAACAGAATTAGCAATAATGTTTGATAATTATTTATTAAAATAAATCTAAAAGTGAATAACGTACTACTCAAATTGTGCCCTATAGTCTTCAATAAAAGAGGTTAGTCATTCTATTTAAACAATCAATTACATCCCTATGTGATTGGCTCTCACATAACTATACAACAGATAATTGAAAACCTTGGAATATGTCACCTGAATGTTACAACCTAAGAAGAAAAAGAAGACATAAAAGTAGAGACGTATGCTCCAAAGCTAACAAAAATCAATATTTTGATGTGTTTCTAAGAATTTTCTTAGTTTTAGTCAAAAAATAATATTAAAATATAGATTAATATTTTTTTAATGAAATGTGGGCTAATTTTGGAGTGGGGTAGGTATCTAAATTTGAGGTGGGCTAATTTTAATTTTTCTAAATTTTGAATAATAGATTAAGTTACAGAATATTATTTTTCAAATTTTGGGATGGGCTATAGCTCACCATATCCCAAGTGTAGATTTGTCTTTGTTGTCAAACACCCATCAGCCCACATCGACCTAGAAAAACTTAAGCCGAGGGGAACCAACTGGAATCCGGTTGCTGCTCGCCACCCAATATGTCTGCCACCAGAAAAGCCACCAAACCAAACATGCAAAGCAAGAAAACAAACCCCGTCCCTGAAACACCTCGGGCTTCTTGTCCCGTCCGGCAGCAAGCCATGGACAGAGGCAAAGTCAAGAGACTCGCCTCAGCCAGGCCACCATCAGACAAGAAGTTAGAGCAGCCGCCGCTGCTCCTAAAGTTTCTCGCAGAGGGAGAAAGTCGAGAGAAGAAAGAGAGACCTCTCGGGTCTCTTATACTATATTGGCACATTATATTTGTCATAGATTAGGGATAATTCTGGAATGCACCTCAATAGATTTCACCCTAGGTCTACTTTTAGTATCGAAACGTGGCATAATCAGAGCCTTCCATTTCTTCAAATTTTTCAATTTTGACTGAGCTCACAATAAACTCGGTGTATAGAGTCTTTTGCGAGCCTAGAAAAGAGGCCGCCAAACCCACCTTCGTTGCTGGGATTTTCACCTTGGCACCACCACCACCACCACTGGCACCACCACCACCATCATTAAATTAAATTAAATTCATAATTATAATTTTTGCATTAATTAATAATTAACATTTCATTAATTAATTACGATTTAATTAATTTTTATTTATAAAAAAAAAACTTAGACGACGAAATCAATAGTTTCGTCGTCTAAGGTGTTTTTCATTTTTTTATTTTTTAAATTTGACACTTGGACGATGAAAATAAAAAAAAATCATCGTTTAAGTGGTCAAACTTAGGTGATGAATTGTAAGTTTCGTCGTCTAAGTTCTCACTTAAACGGAAAAAATTTCGTCGTTTTTTCATAAATTTTGTGTCGTCTAAACACCTAGACGACAAAATTTATTTCGTCGTCTAAGTACTTAGGCTATGATTGTTAGTCGACGAACCTTAGGCGACAAAAAAAGCCACCTAGGTGACGAAACTATTTCGTCGCCTAAGTGTGTTTTTCTAGTAGTGACTCTACAGATTAATCAACTCAAACGAGTTTGAAACCAAATCAAAGAGGAAGTGAGATCGAACTCTATCTCCTAGTTAGATTCAAGCATCGATTGTCCTTCACGTAAAAACAAGAGTTGAAAAAAAATAGATAATTCTACTCAAACTCTAGAGCTATCCTTATCCAAGAGTTTCGGTATTATGTGCGGTATTTTTAGAATCACTTAATTGAGTACACACTCATCAATTTTGTTTTTCTTCTCCAATGTTGATAAATTTCATGAAATTAATGTTGTATTTTTTTCTTCTATTTTCGGCGATCAACTTGTCCTTAGATGATGGAAACGACATTGTGAAGTTGGATCACTGCCAATTGGAGTCTGAGAGAGATTGAAGTATGTGAACTGAATGAAACAGATTACAACAATTAGTGAGTTTAATTATCTTTATTTACTAATATGAACCTGGATGGAGACTCAGTAACTTCTTTAATAGCATGGTCGTATCATTACGTGTCTATGTATATGTTCTTCATATTCTTTTTAATATGAATTTAAGGTAGTTTGTAAAATCAACGTTCAAAACCTATTTTATTCAAACTAGTCCAAATATTCTAGCTTGAGCAAATTGAGAAAAATCCCATGTTCCTTTCTAATGGTGCTACTGCTAGATTACAAACCCGACCAAAAAAAAACCTTTTGTAATTTTTTTTTGGCCCCTTCGAAATTTTGCATCAAGTTCCGCCGTTATTTCACATCATAACTTTATTGAAGCCTAAAATCATTTCTCTGTGGAAAAATGTTTCCAAATCACCAAACTACTTTACCTCGATGTTACATTCACCAAGGTTACTTAAGTGAAATGATATTTTCAATTTCATTACTGAGGATAATTAGTTTTGCTAGAGGCAACTGATCGATCAAAATAGTTATTGCCTAGCTAGCTAGCTTGCTCACCATATATTCAAATTACAAGGGTTGAACACTTGCGTACGTATAAGATGGTAAGAGCTAGCTCGGGACCTCGAGTACGTAGTACAGTTTTGGCCATGACATTCCAACAATGCTGGTGTCCAATTTATGATTGGGGAATCGTTTTTCTTTCACCAACTAAGAGTAAGTTTTCAACGTACGTACGTACAAACCCTGCCTGATGTGTGTGTTGTGGAATGATATATCACATGAAGTACGTATAAACTGCGACAAGAATTCCTGGAACTCCGGCACACACAAATTGCTTCGTACGGATCTTGCCGTATGCATGTTATTAAGAGTAAGTTATTCTGACGTATGGTGTTGGTGTTGAAGGAATTGATCGATCACACACGGTACGTGCATACGATCGATGAGGATATAAACTCTTAAACTTAGATGGCTAGGGGTTGCATGCATGTGGTCGAGTGACAGGTCGATATATTCTCCATGGAGATTAAGATAGGTTGGTTGTTGGTGGTGACCTTGCTAGTGTCCACCTTCTTTGCTCCAACTACGTTTGCCGTTCGGCCCAAGAATAAAGATGTATCCTCCTCCGACGACGACGACGACGAAGATGATGATGAACCGGAAAATGGATGTATACCTAGGTTCTGCATGCAACATGATCTTAGCTCCTTGCCAGGCAGGCTGTTGCTGCGTTCCCATTGGAGTGTTGCCCTGGCCTATTACCTGTTACGATAGTCCCTCTCCGTCTCCGTCTCCGTCTCCACCACCGCCATCGCCACCGCCAAATCCACCCACACCTTCTCCTCCGAAGCCCCCATCACCTCCACCTCCAAAAATCACCATCGCCACCTCCAAAAATTGTTGATAAATTGTGCCATTAAGCTCAGGAATGCTAATATCTTGATTATATTCATGATTGTGTTATGAATTTGATACTAGATGTGAGCTGTTGTATCGAAGCAGGGGCACACCAAGTGTTCGACGAAATGCTTGACTCAGATTATCTTGTTTGAATGTATGAGTTTTAATTTTGTTGGTGTTTATGGTGCAGTTGGAGGTGTTGTGTTGCATTTTAAGATTGACATTGTGGCCGTGTTGTGTAGGACTGTTCTGGTAGCATTGTGACACTTAGTTGAACGTCAACTGACACTCAGTAGACCATCAACTGACACTCAGTTAAACCTCAACTGAGTGTCAATTGAGGTGCATTACATTATGTTAGTTAAGGTGCACCTTATTTTTTCTTTCATGATATGGATCCTTAGTTTGTTTCTCACTTTCTCGGTGTACCTTTACACATCAAGATAAAGGGCTTGAAAAATTGGAGGAGACTGTAGTGAGCACAAAACATATTGCATTGACTGTTAATGAGGAACTGACCCTGCACACTAAACTTATTGTAAGTCATTGCATTTGAATTATTTTATCTTCGACTCTACCCATGTAACATATAAATACTTATTTGTCAAGTGTATTTGTCATTAAGATTACTTATTATCTCTTCCCTATTGTGCATGATGACTTGGATGAACATGTGGATGTTACTGACTCTCATCTAAGGGTAACCTTCTCATTTATGTATTTCAAAATCAGCATGTTGTCTATTAAACTACTAAATAGAGATGAACTATGGTTTCGAAATGTACTGTGGATCATAGGTAGTTAATGCTTGGAATAAATAGTTCATTGACATAGAGAAAACAATAGATATTGTGGGGCAAAAAAATTTGTATCTCGTTTTACAATCTAGAATGTTCAAGCTATGAAGGAAAGAGGCCACACTCTTCTTGACGAGATGCGCATAGGGACTCATGGTGTTTCTCTTGATGTTATGTGTAATATGTACTTGATCTTTATTATAGTATTTCATTTGAGAGACTGAAACCCTCCTACAGATACACGGATACACGGATTGTTGTATCTATTAGGATTTGACCATGAGAATAGCGAAGAGGTTGAGGTGGAAATGGAGGAAGACGATGAGCTTCTCTAATGAATCTAGTCGAGAAGATCATCTACTATCATGCTTTGTGCAATTATGTGATACTTTGTTCAATATGTGTTGTGAAATCATTATTTGTAACTTTATATATAGTTAAGAAAACAACAAAATAATAATCTTGTCCAAAATTTCATGCGATTAAATGCCTCAGAAATGTATATCTATTGTTTTTAGTGTATATTACACGTAAACTGACACTCAGTTGAACGTCAACTGAGTATCAGTTGAACATCAACTGGGTATCATTGAACCAACTTCAACTGAGTATAAGTTGAACGTCAACTGAGTATTAGTTGACCCTCAACTGAGTATCAGTTGAACAATTTGATGATGACTGATATGTTCACATACATTATTGGTTGGGTTCTTTGTTGAACAATTTGATAGTTCTAAAAGCTCGATTATGAGTAAAAGTGTTTTTGTGTTTTTGTGGCTTAATTCTTGTATAGTGTTTGAGTACTAGAACTCTATCTAAATATTTAAGTGTATTTGGATTACTCTTGCTTGATTAGTGATGCAATCACAGATTGACAATTTATGTGTTTGTATTGTAAATTTGATCGGTTTTGGTTGGTAACATTTGCTTGGCAGGGTACAACTCTTGTTTTGTTGCCATTTCATCCAGTTTTTAGATGGGAAGGGTGGACATGAGGCGAAGCTGAAGAATTCCAGCCCTTTAGGCAAATGACAGTGGAAGGCCTCATGCTAATACCAATGAGAAAAAAAGGTACTTAAATTTACTTAATAATCTGTGTTGATGCATGTTTGTGCTAGCATTTGGACAAACAGATTTTCATGATCAAATTTGTACTAGAGTTAATGTGATGGCTTCTCTCTTTTGAGCCATTGTACATGACTAGGTTGAAAGCCCGCGCGCGAGGCGCGGTTATGTAATAAGTAAAACAATGTATATGCTGTATGAATTGAAAAGCAAGATCAACACAGATGCAAAAAATAAAACCATAAGAGTAACATAACATGAACAATAGTACAAAAGCAAAGCTTTCAACAAACATAAATAGATACATAGGCTCAGATGAAATTTGAGTTACATAAAGGAAAGCTGATATATTGTAAAACAGATACGAAGAGTCTGATTTGGAGTTTACACAGAAAAACATATTAGTGTCACCAAAAACTCCAATGCAGACTCTATGAAGTGACTCTATGGAGTGTCGTCGGATCACAAAAATGACAACTCTAACTAAAAAAGCTACTGGAATCACTTGCTACTGATTGAAGCTGAATCAATCTTTCTTTTTCTTTTGCTGGTCCCGCTTCTTGTAAACTTCTTGGAATTCCTCCTTTGTTGGTGGAGCTGCTGACGATGATTCTTCATCATCTGTTTGCCTATAGACAAAATTAAGCAGGGTTAGTAACCATCACACTTTTTAATCAACGAACAACTGTAAGATGAAAACTGTAACAACATGTCCAAACTTCAGATTTGATGGTGGTTACCTCTTGCTTTTTTTCTCCGACTCAGGAATGAACAATGTCTTTGCACAGGTTTCACTTGGCCGCTTCTTTTCATGAGGTGGGTGGGCTGGTGTAAGGACACTTGGATGCACAGATGGGGCTGGATTTCCAAGAATGCGGCGAACTACTAAGTCGCTTTTGAAGTTGACCTTGATCTCGAAGAGATAAGCCTCTCCAAGTTTGTCTATCATCTCAGGTGCCAACGTCTGCTCAGTTGGATAAGACCTCCTACTAAGCAGTTCTTCGCAAGTGGCTCCAAACAACTCCTCAGCCTGCTTTCCCATGAGGACCAACCTCGCTTGGTCATCCTTATCTTCGATGATCATACAAACTCTATAACTGTATAGAAATGAAAAAAATAACATGAGCAATTGGATTGGTATTGAAAGGATGAGTTGAATTGGAGTGATATGTTATCTGTATACAATGTTTCTAAGCATTGTATGGTTTAGCAGTTGATTGATTATATTAGATAATACATGACAAACAGTAGACTCAGTAACAGTTTAAGTTAGTTTCAGTTATTAACAGTTTGAATCCCAGCTGGTTTCCCTCTTTGTAATTCTCCTTTTCAACAGTTTTATACCCCAGTGAGCAGCAAAGAACATGGACAATATACAGTTTAACTTTTAGCTCCATATAGATATGAAAAATGCTTCTAGCTAGTGTGTGCTCAATATTTTTCCAGTCTATTATTCTTCTTGACATACTATAACAGTGTAAACAAAGTAAACGATTAATTTCTGTATTGATTTGATCTTAAGCTGGAAAAGCCCTTTTTCTTTTGTTTAACTGCTGAAACTGGATATATAGTATTGCATGATCACTATCCAACATCCTCCTTCTAAGCTTATCACCTCTTTATGAGTACATAGTAATGGATTTGCTACATGGTTTCAGTTTTATCAGCAAGAAGCATCCAAATTAAGAAGACAGATTCGCGAAATTCAGAATTCAAACAGGTTTGTATGAAGTGTACACTGAGTAATATAATCTATTGCAAGACCTTTGATCTTAGTGATGAGTGTTGACCATCCTATTATACCTTAAATATAGAAGCAGCATTATGCAATGGATAGATAGATTTCGCCATTTCGGTAGTGTGTTTTCAGAGTGGTCATTGTTATTACTGGAATAAGTAAACTACACAATATTTTGCCACGTGATTTTCCATCCATGTATTTTTCTGACCTTGGGTTGGGCTTTTGAAGCCCGTGGAGTGCACATGAGTATTTACCCTCTGCTTCTTCTTGTTTTAGAAGCTGCTTGTAGCAGTTTTGGACTGGGCAGATCCTATACCACCACCCACTGTTTTCTGTGAATCTCACAATTCCAGCAAAGCAGCTCACAGTTTTGTCCTGCAACAGTTGGTGAATATGTTAGCTGGCAACTACTGTACAGTGCGTACACACAAAAACAAAAGGCATTCTCATCCAGTTGGGCAACTTACAAAATATTCTTGAGGGTCAAGCGTATTCAACTCACGCATGGATTTCTTTTCTTGAGAAACCTCTCCACTTGTCTGGTTGTAGGACGGAGTGCCATATACCTTAACCTTGTCTCCTAGTCTCGAGAACCTACGAAGAAAGATTAGCATAATAAGAGAATGTTCATTAATCACATTCATGCAAACAACATGAACTTTGAAAGTCAAAACCGAATGAAGGCAGAAACAAAAACTGCTTAGCCAATTAAGTGGGACATGTATGTTATAACAGGAAAAGCATAAATTTCCTTCAAGCTTTCAACAGCACAGTACACAGTCTTGTCAACCAAGTAAAGCTATGTTAACAGGAATGTCGATCACTCAAACTGACATAATTAATAGCACACTACATTATCATTGAACATATGTAGGTTGAGCAGTTTAATAATGTAGCAGTCCTAAATATTGTAGGTGCAACCAGGTCTTTGCAAACAAACTAAATCGTTTAAGGATTGCAGTTAGCAGAAACAGGTAAGCGAAAGAGAAAGACTTGCCATTAACACAAATAAACACACACATCATCACAGTTTAAAAGTTGACATGTATTTCCTGATCTCTCTAACATCACAACTTCGCAGCTCATTAAGTGAAGCTGAACTGTTGCAGAGGCGCATTGAATAGAGTATGAAAACCTCAAACGTCAAAACAACAACAAAGAAAACTGATAAATCAGTAAAGGTACTTACTCAGTCTCAAAAGCCTTAGTTTGTGGAGTACTTCTACATACCCTACATAAACGTAAATACTTATATATGCCACTATACAATATCACTTCCAATGAAAAAAAAATACTGCTCGATTTAAATTTAACACCACATCCTGGGTGGAATGTCACCAACGTTAATTGAGGTCAAGTCTTTATGTATTCTTGATGGTCGGAGGGAGGAAATGTTCTGACATGAACCGCTTTTGAGAAACACGTATTGAAAGATTTCGATAAACAAAAAAAAGTTAAACTAAGATTCCACAATCCTATATAACTGCCTAATAATCTATACCTCTAGACTCTAGCTAAAGGGCAATGTCAGAGTCTAAGCAATCCTCTTCTATCAAACTTCCTATGCTAGACATCTCTCAGCCTATGAATCAGTTTTCTGATTTATCCTCTCTATCTGAAGCCTTGAAAACATAGGGTTTCTTCCACATCACCAATCATGGGATCTCCAAAGATCTTTTCAAAAAACTATATTCACTTTCACAGCACCTTTTCTCTCTGATTTGGGAATTGGAATTCGATTTCGATTTCAAGGGCTTTGACCCGCCCGTCTATTTTATATTTTTAAGGTTAAATTTTTAAAATGCATTAAAATGTCCCTCTTAATATTTAAGTATGCCACGGGGAATTGAAGAGTGTTAAACTATCCAGGGGCAATTAAAGAGTTTTTAAAAATTTAACCATAAGAACAATTCGTTTAATTAATAGAGATTATTATGCAGTCAAATGACCTGAAGTTAGATTATGCAGTGATCATATATACACATTCAATTTAGACCAAGTTCACGGCAGTTTGCAAAGCAATTAACCAAACTGACATGAGGACATAGAAGTTGTTCGATTCGGTAAAGAAGCAATACCTATGAATGACCTGCATAAAAAGAAGGCAAAAATAGAGACTTGATCAATCCAACTCATCCTTTAAGAACTCATCCTTCTCCTTTGACAGCTCCTCTGTGATATGACATCTTCTTTAAGAACTCATCCTTCTCCTTTAACAACTCCTAATTCTTCACGTCAATCCATTACTTCACTGCATAATCATTGATCCATTCAGATTGCGTAAACATCAAATGGAATTCGCAAAGAAAAGTATCATCTTGATTCACTTGAAACAACCACAAACTCAATAGCAGTCAGAAAGATTAAACTGTTATCAACATATGCAACGTAGTAACGTACATATAAACCCAGATCAAGATATCAATTAGATAAAACTGAAGGCAAAAAGTTGTTGGGGTTTTAAACACTTACTTTTTGGAAGAATAAAAATGCAGTGATCAAAGCATATATACAGCTTCAAACATTTTAAAACTACTTTTTTCTCAGAAATTGGAGGAGGAATGAAACTGTATCAGTTTAGGCGGATAACTGCAGAGCAGTTTAGTAGTTTTCAAACTCCTCTTTTCCTACGTGGTGAATGAGATTGTTTGTACTGTACTTTATACTGCAGTGATTTTATTCCAAGGAAATTGAACGCATGTGTTAGGATATCTGCACGTGATTTTTGTCCAGTGCAGTTGCACTTCACTATTTTGCCATTGGACAATCAATATTGTAACTAAGTAGTGGTTAACTATCCAAGGGCAATCAACAGGTTTTTAAAAATTTAACCTTAAGCACTATTTGCATAATTAATGCAGTAATCGATATTGCAATAATCCAAGGTGGTAGTTCAGAATCCATGGTTTCTGATTGAGGAAGCCCATAACTATCACTTCTACCAGTGTGTACCTTGGAAGCACTTTCATTTTGTTCTTTTTCTCTGTTCCACTGCTCAATTTTGGCTCGTCTTTCCTCACTGCCTTCTCTAATTGGACTGGGGTTCCTTCTCCTTCTCCTTTCAGTGCTTCTGCTTCTACTGCGTTCTCGCCTACTTCGACCAGGGCTAACAGTCCTGTTCCTCCTGCTCCAGCTCTCGGGATGGCGATCTTCATCATCATACCTTTTGCTATGACCACGGCTACCATGAGGTCGTTCTTCATAGCTACGATGCCTATAAGGGCTGCGGCTCCTGCTTCGACTCTGGCTATGCCTTCGTCGGTGGCTCCTAAATAGCTCACGCCTCAATTCCATGACATTGCAACAGAGAAGAAATCAAAATTTTGCTACTCTGTACCCAAACAAAAGTAATTTAAACAATCTAGCAAAACTCACCTCCCAATTCTTTTCAGGTGCATGAAGTTGCAGTATCCACCCCGATTACAGGTGTTTTCCTCATATTGCCTACAGGTGGCTTCGCGAAAGTCTGTCACTGGAGAGAAGTCCACAATGATTGGACGTCCTGATATTGATTATCAAGGAATGGAAGATAAACATGTTAAATACTTCAAGATTAAGGAACAATATCAACCTGAAACAGAAGAAGACAGAAGTCTAAGGATCAAGTCTATTGAGCAAAAGCTGACCGGCATAGAATCTTCCACACAGATTCTTAAGTGCCTTAGCAGCAGGCT
This sequence comes from Geum urbanum, assembly GCA_946800695.1. Classification (NCBI taxonomy): domain Eukaryota; kingdom Viridiplantae; phylum Streptophyta; class Magnoliopsida; order Rosales; family Rosaceae; genus Geum; species Geum urbanum. The sequence goes on from OX327017.1 coordinate 32,136,715, forward strand.
CCTCTTCCCCGAATTGCACATACACATTGCCTACCTGCCCACATGAAGACATAAAACATGTAAAAGAATTACATTAACATTATATCAAATCAAATGTGCAACTGCAAGTAAACGGACACTGCAGAAATAAATTTTTTTTAAAAATCAGAAGAGTTGACACATACCATGTGATCAGCCAGGTTATCACAGACATTCAGGCTTTCGATCTCCCCATACTTATTCAACTCTTGAAAGAGATCCTCGTAAAATTCCTGTAATATGTAGAATATACAGGTTAGTAATGATGTACCTCTATGTACATAAATCATTGTGCACATCATATAGTACATATACACAAACCTTACAGCCTCACAATTTATATAGAAGTTGCAGACTATATGTTAAGAAAATATGGTGTAATCACCCGTCCAATTTTTTTTTCAATCAACATATGTGTTTCTGGGTCATAGGGTTCCCTTCAATGGTCTAAATTCTACATTTGACAACATGAATTTAAATACATATGTACCAAAACTCTAAATGGATAAGAGAAAAGGGTAAAGAACAGAAAGAAAAAATAAATTTGATGGCAGTACTTCTAGTCTATCAAGATGAGCAAAAGCAATAGCAGTTTCTTTGAAACTTACGTTGATGTCTAAGGACTGCATACAATTACTGTACATGGATCAAAACAATGTTTACAACGCTGATGAGTTGAGGAAAACACAGGTTCTGACACGCAATGTACTGCAAAGAATAGACTGAAGTTATCAGTTTCCTTAATGTGTTGCAGGTTTATGCTGTGGCATCAGAAGACTCTATTGATTCCCAAATATTCATATACAGCTCTATTGACGCTGGCTTTTCCAGGTTTTGGAGGAGCTGAATATTACTATGGATCAGTTCATTGACTTGTGCATTCTTTCTGGATGTGATTATTGTGACAGCATTCGAGGTATTTAAATGTCATATCAGTTACTGACTTGATCTTTCTATGTTATTTTATAAACATGTTCAACACTGGTTGATAAGAAACATTACTTATTTTCATTTCATCAAAAGTTGGCTCAGATGTAAAGGTCTGTTTACTCTCAACGTGCTATACTGAAGATATAGCCAGCAAACTATTTATTGATTTTAGTAACACCTAGTTTGCACTACAATCTTATTAGTTTTTGAATAAAGAAAAAACAAACAACTGCAATCAAAAGTTGATCGATTACCCATTCCTCTACACCAATTGATCACAAACAGAACCCAAAATGCAGATGATTGAGAATTAATCCAAAGACAAACCCAAAATTAATACTACAATCTTATTAGTCTTTGAATCAATCAAAAGAAACAACTGCAATCAAAAGTTGATCGATTACCCATTCCTCTACACCAATTTATCACAAACAGAACCAAAAATGCAGGTGATTGAGAATGAATCCAAAGACAAACCAAAAAGTAATAGAAAATATAAGTTGAAGGAATACTTACAGATAAAGAGTGGAGAAGAGTTTGGCTTGGAGACGATTTAAGAGGTGGCTCGGAGTTTGATCGATTGAGAGATGAGCGTCTGATCGAGAGGATGAGAGAGGAGACCGGAGAGAACGACGTGCTTGGATGAGATGGTAGCGGAGATGAAAATGCGTGGAGAGAGCAAGAGAGAGTGATAGCAGAGGGTGAGAATTCTGGCCCTCCAGCTCCGGAAATAAGAACAGAGAGAGAGGAGAGAGATGGAGGATTTTGGAGAGGAAAGGGCTTTGGAGAGGAGAGGGAGAGGGGGAATAGACGGAGAGAGAGGAGAGAGATCGAAGTTTGCAGAGGAAACAGGGGTAGAGAGGAAAGGGAGAGGGAATAGACAGAAAAACCCCGTGAACAGGGAAATGTACAGTAACTCACCATGAATAGTAACTGGGGAGGAAGAATGTTATATAGGAAATTGTTTGTTGTATCATTTTGACTCTCGTATCCCTTTATTATCGTTCATGGTAGGTTATGTAGTAGTAAGACATATAGCCATATAGGCATAATTATGATATGACTCCTATTGTTTTGTTCTTGTTTTCCTCCTTCGATGCTAATGTAAAAACTTCTGTTTTATAGCTTGGTTGTACTTTTATGTCTGTTATATTGATGGTTGTTGTCGAATTAAAATATATACATGCTACATTTTGATCAATGGGTTTGTGTAGAATGGTGGAGAGTGCTCGCAAGGTGTTCGACAAAATGCCTCAATGAGGTTTACATGCATGGAACACCATGATAATTGCATATTCTCGTTGACATTATCTATATGATGCTCTGACTCTGTAATTAGGGATGATATCGAAAGGAGTAGTCAGACCGGAAAGCATAATCAGATAGTAGTTTGTTCTTTGTATTCTAATGTCTCATTATGTATTTGATATGATTTATTTTCTTTATTCTTATGTATTGTATTGCTGGTAATAGTTTATGAGAATGTAGTTCAATTTGTATGCTAAAGTGGTTGTAGATTATTATGATTTATGTTATCCAAATCGAAAGAGGTGCTGAAAGTGGTTACAAATGTTAAATTGTGTATCAGGTTACCCTAAACTGAGTATCAGTTGAACCTGAACTGACACTCAATTAAACGTCAACTGGGTATCAGTTGAGGGTCAACTGATACTCAGATGACTCTCAATTGAGTATTATTGAACCAACCTCAACTGACACTTAGTTAAACGTCAATTGAGTATTAGTTGAATCTCAAATGAGTATTATTTGAACGTCAAATGAGTATTTATTTGTTTAGGGTAAATTGATACTTAGTTGAGGATAAACAGTCAACTAGTCAACGGTCAAAGTCAATTTTATCATCAATTTTATCAACAATTTTTAACATCAAGATATTAGCATTCCTGAGCTTAATGGCACAATTTATCATCAATTTTATCAACAATTTTTAACATCAATATCAACAAAACAAAGTGAATCCCAAAAACTTATCACAAAGTTGGCTTGCATCACCTGCTCTTCACGACGTCCTTGGTCCTCACACTGCACTTCACAAAGAGTCTGGATGTGAAGATGGTGGTGGCATTTAGGGTGTGGAGGGGTTTGGGTTACATTGGTACTAACAAATCTCACCACCACCACCGTGAGAGTGAAAATTTTCTCTCAAACATTTAAAATAGACATTTACATTTCCAAACCCAAAATCCAAATCAGGCTCTTGGTCTTCATGGGTCAGAAGTTAATCTTGCAAAAAGAGAGAAAATCTGAAAAGGAATACAAAAAAAAACAGAGAAGCAAGTAATTAAAGCAATTCCTCCTCAGCTTGAGGAAGCAGGCTCTGGAACTCGGGTCGGGTCTGGAACGAAATGGGTATGATGTACCTGGTTATGTTCTCTTTGACATACTCAATGAAATGTCCTTTCGGATTAGATCTAAGTTGGAACGGTAGAAGAGCAACGCGGCTTGTTCTTCTCCGTAGCTGTTTCTGTTCAAAATCTAGAAGGAGAGCTTCCGTCCGCCGGATCTCAACGTTATGATGACCGGAGCTGTGGCTATGAGGGTTTAAGAGATTCGGAGTTTCATAAGTGATGTGGGAATCAGAGAATGACAACCTAAGTAGGCCAGAGAAAAAACGAGGAGAGAGACAGAGGGTTTTAGTGGAGAGTTATATATGAGATAGGCAATTTTGGAATAGAAATCGGGAGGAAAGGGAAATGTTTGGTAAGTGGGAATAAATCTCTTAGAGTCCTCTTATAGTTAGTTGGCTGATGGTAATATTGTAATCTTATTTAGGCTAGTGAGAAAGAATTCTCTAAAATTAGGACTGATGGGAATAACCTCTATCTTAATTGGCTTTAAGTGTACATACATGCACATACATGCACATACATATGTAAATAAAGTGACTTCTAGGCTTCTAGCTTGAAATACAATTAGACTGTGGAGACTTATAATTTATAAAAGTAATTAATCCAAATCAAGTATGATTATGGTAAAAACCATATTCTTTACTTGCTATTTGTATTTAATTGATGTTTTATCTGACATTTCTTACTAAATAAATTCGACCTTTATTCAATTAATTATTAGCTAGTCAAATTAGTAGAATCGTTAGTTACTATAGTTTCATGAGTTAAATTAAACTCAGAACATTCAGCTTACCTATGCCGCTAGTTGAGGTGTAATCCACGTACAACATTCGAAAAGAATGTATAATTCAAATTTCTGTTTCAGTTTGGTTCTCTCGTTGCATTTGGGTAAACGAATTGATTATAATTTATAAGAAGCTGCAGGCCTGCAGCATAAGACCCAACTAAAAACTGAATAAATAGGTTCATATTTATCTTAGGGTTTTCAAAACAAATTGCTGATCGATGGTCTCCATATAGTAAACTGAACTTGCATGCTGAGTACGTGCCTAGCTTCCTTGAATTTGTGCATGTACAGCAGCATATAATTGGGAAGAACAGATGGTGACGAGAACCCCCTCGCGCATGCAATTGGGCACAAATATCTAGCTGATCGGGACTGCCTCTTCTCTATCTCCTTGCACTTGGCTTAATTTGCTCGTACACAAATAACACAATCATGTGTATTAGTGTATATATATATATATATATATATATGCTTCTTTCGGGACGTAAATTTGGAAGAATCGGAAATTTTGTGCATGCCAATTAGCACAAGAGCTTGATTCAACCAATCTCAAGAGCTAGCTAGTGCACATACACTTGAGTAATATACAATATTAATGGTTTTAACAAGGACATCGATAAACCATAATCAAGCTCCGAATTATCGACACTGCAACAATGAGCAGAGAAATTAATTGGATCCATCAAACCCTAACTACAGAATAACAGAAAACCAAATTTCCTGATGTCAAACGCAAAACTCTGAATTTCCATACACAAAATACTAGTCGGGAGAAGTGATAAGAGAGGATCCGTCAATCGATTCAAATCAGCGGCAGGAGGCAGTTACATATACGTGCATTACGTCGAGAATTAAACAAAGGAGATCGAGCGGTTTGGGAGGTTTACACAACAATAAGAGAGCACAAAAATGTTGAACTAATTTCTTGTCCTAATTTGCTACTCCTTGTCGCATGCACGGTTAAGTTAAACTGCAGTACAGGTGATTTCCAAACAGAGAAGAAATTAAGCTAGCTAGAACTTCCCGAATGAAAACAAACACTTGTTATCGAACTGTGAATAACTTTCATCGATCTCTCATGCCATGTCATGCCATGCCATTTACTTATATATATAAGGCCATAAGGGTTCCATTAATTCCATCAGGTTCATATATAGGCTACAGACACATTAGGGTTTGCACGGAACAGGAAAAGATATAAACATGGAGCATAATAAGAATGTGGTTTTGGTTGTGCTGGTGACCATGGTACTAGTTTCCACATTCTCCAACTGCCTTGGCCGCCTGGGGAAAGAACTATGAAGTAGTCTCGCCGGCTGAGCCTCATCGCGGCGATCAATTAGCACGTCGCCTGCGTCAGGTGGACGGGTGTGAAATTTCGTTTTGCAGTATGGCCATGGCCCCTTGCGAGGCTGGCTGTGCCTGCGTTCCCTTTGAAATGTTTCCAGTAGGATTATGCGTTGGTGTCTGTTGCTTCATCAACCCACCTCCAGGTCCATCGCCACCGCCAAAGCAGCCACCGTCCCTGGCGCTGTCACCACCAGAGATTTAGCATAAAATATATAATAGTCCGATCAATGGTCACCTTAGAATGAAATAATGTTGATTCATCAATCGTTTATGTGAATCGTGCAGTTGAAGTCTTTTTGTAAGTATGTTGTTGAGTATGTTTGGATCATCAGCAGTATATATATGTGGAACAGTGCAAGTGTGATCATGTACCCTGCAATTCTGTTGCTCTACAAACAATGTTCTCTGTTTCCGAATCTACACTATCTTTCAAGACTGAGGTCTGCAAAATTCAACTTTGAAACTGAACAAAGTTATGCACATCATACAAACACCAACAAAGCCGAAAGCCAAAACCAAAAAGGACATAGTACGCAGTAAGAAAGATGTATAAATTTGTATGTGCTCTAGAAACAAAATCAAATATTTTTACACAAGTTACCCAGAAAGTGAATCATATTCTGGGGCTACAGGCAAGTGTCTTCTTTTAATCAGCTACACTAGTCTAATTCTAGACTACATCACCTTCCTGCCTACCTTCTCCCGGCTCTCTGTCTCATCATCGCAGATGGAGAAGCATTTATCTCATGAATATGAAAATGTTGCAATCAGACTACATCAATTGCAACACTTTCCTATTCGGAACTACATAATATTGCTTCAGTGCCAGCTTATTATTCCCACCTCAAGTGCATGAAACCAGCAGGATGGAATTCCACACTCCAATGTATATGTACACCTGACGACGCCACCGGGTATTAATCTGATACGTACATATGTTACAAGCATAACTAGTGCAGATTGATTTTTTTTTCCTCTTTACAGAAGCATCAGCTAAAACATCTGCAAGTGTTTAAATTTGATGATCAAGGAGGTGCTAAAAGAGCAAACAGCACCGCCAGTTAATATTTGGTAATGCTTCCACATCATTTGTGGAAAAAGATATATGCAATGGTAATTACAGTTCAACTAATGCAGGGAGCAAGAAGAACCCCACATCTTCAAGATACCACCAAATTGAGAAGAGAATGAAGTTACCTGAGACAGATAAAAAATGTTAGAGCTTCTAATCAGCAATAAGCTGCTAGAAGATTTCGTGAAATTTCTGCTTTATGATGTATTCCTCTGTAACAAAACGAACAACTATAGACAAATCAAATGTACAGGGTATGGACATATTAGCAGTGATGTAACTAAGAGTTTTCGAACTTTGGGCTCACCGTGAAATAAAATGACTTCAGGACTGCCTAGTGGAGAAAAATGAGAGAACAGGAGTCTGATGCGAGGCCCTTCCCAAAAATGCTGTACACATGGCTGAACCAGACTTGCAAAAATGAAGGTCCATCTTTATCCTATACAAAGAAAACAAAATACAAGACAACTTACAATTCCACATCAATATCCATCAATCCCAAGTCAATATGACCTACTGATAATAAATTTATACACCCAGTGACTTCTTAAACAACCACCTTTTCTATTCTGAATTGGAATCCACTGACAGATACACTCGTTGTCTCACAGACCGCGGCTGACGAGGAAAGGAGAAGGGCCCACCTGAAAGTTTTCTTGTATTTGCTCTGCTAGACTTCAACTTGCATGCATCATTGTTGTCTGTGATTAAGGAAACTGCACAGTATTCAAAGTACAAATCAGTTAGAAGTGTAAAGCATCAAAAACCTCATATTTGAAACAAATCAGACCACATAAGACCCAGCAGAAAATCTTTAATCAACAGCATTCAAGCAATTGAAAGAATCCTAGCAAGACCTTAATCACAATGACACAAGAACTTATTAATCTTCCACAAGACCAAGTAAGCAATGGGTTCTTCATTTCAAGAATTGAAGATGGAAGTGGTTTTCAATATGTATTATGTAATATAAATACCTATACCTATACATACACAATATTTGTATTTACATGAATAAACTGTATAGTACCATAAATAGTATATACATGATTTGATATGTTTGACCATCGACTTGAATCATAATTTTATAATATATACATGATGAGATAGAAGAAACTTTTACCCTTATTTGATCCAGATTGGTTTCTGACTTGTAGTCCATTGGTGCCCACAGGTTCGGCACAAGCATCAACATCCGAGGGAACACTTTCACCTATCCTACCAAGGCTAAGAGCAACCCAATCCTCACTATTCATGCCATTAGATACTGGAGGAGGTCGTCCAAAATCGGACTGATTTGAAAGTAAACTTTCCATTTGGTGGTCCTCACTTACAAAGGCCAAGGGATCATCAAGTAAGTTATCCAAGTTGACATTGGTATGGGAAACAGAAGAGTTCAAAACTGGTCGGCTTGGACTTTTATCTGAAACCAAGGTGTGGCCATTATTTGGAGCTGGACCTTCAATTGATGTCTGCTCCAAATCAATAAAAGCATTTGAGAGACCTGACTCCGTACCAAATAATTGGAAGCCAGGATCTACTCGAGTGCCCATAGGATATGGATTCTCAAGCATCTCAGTGTCATTACAATTTTCATTCAAGAGACCCAAACAAGAACTTGCACGGGCATATGGGTCTGGAATGCCAGGAAGTGCAGATAGGGAACTGCTGCTCACTGGGCAAGTATTGTTGATAACTCTAGGAGAAACCAAGTCGACAGTTTCATCATCCGAGTCAGTAAGTATAATGACATCATTATCCACAGCTTGAGCACAACTACCATTCCCAATTTCAAAAGTCGGGGCAAAGTTACGAGACAGTGAATCGACTTCATTGTAATCATTCATGGAAACATCAAGATGAACACTGTCACTACTGCTCATCGTTATAACTTTTTGACTGCAACCCTCCAAATCTTTGTCTAATGGGTCACCCATACCGTGATTATACATAATCTCATTGTCTTCATTTGAACATGGTTCTGGCTTGCACTGACCTATGATTCCCAAATCGGTACCAACATATAGAGATCCATCAGGGAAATGCCATTTCGCAAGATCTCTAAATTCACCTTTTGTCTTTGCCCTCCAAGAACCATCTGGCTTCACATTGATCTCTGTTATGTCTTCCCCACATTTTTGCATCTGTGCACCAATTAACCAGAAATAAATGTCTCTCATTCCATACTATTTCACACTACATAAACTCAGGTAATGCCCAATATAAGAAGTACCAAAGTTGTGATGTGATTAAAATAGCGGTCAATGATGATGTCCTCCAATGAGTAGTTCTTGAGACATATGGGGCATTGCCACTGCAACCATAAAACACCACTTGCTTATGTGTGCAAAAGTTGAGAATAGCAAGTTACAGGCATATTAACTATATTGTATCACTTGCCTTCCTAGATCGCTGGTTTAGCTCCACGAAAGTTTCAAGATCAAAGCAACCCATGTGGACACAAGGTTTGAATCTTCCAGCTACCTTCATTCGAGAACCACTCATCTGCAAATTACAAGTAGACATCATTCCATTGGCAGCAATATAATGTAGAGTCACCAGTAAAATTTCACTTATAAATTTGACACTTATTTTACATGACATAGTCAGACTTTTAATAAAAGCAACAGTTACATGTCATAAACTGATAAATACTAGCCTGAAGTTCACATGCAACCCCATCCTAATATATTAGCCTGAGGTTCAGTCAGAACAATGTTAATTTTCAACCTAGCCCGGGCATCAAGCTCTTTGATTACCTCCTGGGCATGAGCCATGTATTAAGCTTTACCCAATCATGTGATTGGGTCAACTTGCCAAAATACCATAGAAGTATTACCAACTTAATATATACAGTAGTAAATTCAGTTATATGTTATGTAGACTTGATATATACCAATTTATCATTGAAATAAGATCAGCATGTTGACTGGTCGACATACCAAGGCTGGGTTTTGGGTTAGTTACAATGGTCTCGCCTTACCAATCGATAAGGCTATGGATGGAACTTTAACATGGTGCGTACAGTGGGGTGATCTATGTTAACCTCAGAAATATGCGTATAACCATGCTAAAGGAAGGATAGCATTAGGAGTTGTGTTAAATCCCTAGAACTCGAGGATAATCGATGGATCACATTCTCAAACAAAGGCAAAGGAAAACTATTGAACACAGACAACTTTTCCATTATCTCTGAAGTTTCAAATCAAGATCTGAGACCTCCTTTTCCAGTAAAGTATGACGAAAACTCCATGAAAATCCTTAACAAGTTTAATATTGCGGGTAGCGCAATAATGAAAGCTCTTTTGGATGATATATGAGTTAACAAAGATTTATCCAGACGTGTCTACACCCCAAGTAGAATTACATCAAACAACACACTGAAGTTAGATACAAGTATTAGTAGTTAACTATCACTTACAGGGCAGCGAAGATTAACTGATATTGAGTCTGAAATGACTTCCAAATCACTATCACCATCTTCATGTGTCATAGCAGCCCCACCACCAATGCACCGACAAACTCGTGCCAGTGCATCTTCAAAAAGCTCACCCTCTTCCTCTTTGGGAATCAAGTTGAAAACCTTGAAGATGAAGTTGGTCAGATATATGGCGAGGAATTTCAATACCTAGCTTTATACTTCGATAGAATTCAATAATCTAACTTGAACAGTTGAGTATCTCTAGTGGATCAATATGTTAACAAAATTATATTCCATTAAAAAAATATGAAAAATCAGCGAAGTTGTACCTGCTGAAATGTTTGTCGTTTTACTATTCTGACACCAAAACAGAAAACACGATTATCACATCCAGATAATGAAACTTTATTGATCCCCTCCCCAATGTATAATGTGATCTGGCAAAAAATAAAATATGAAAGGGTTAAGTTAGACTTAGACCTATCTTGAGAAAGTATCAAAACCTGATTGTTACAAAATAATTTAGCATGTAGGAGAAGCACAAAAATTAAGCTGAGTGAATAGAAGTGTAAAACTAAATAACATTCAAAAACGAAAAATGAAGCTGAAAAACAAATTCGCCTTCAAAAAATGAGCCTTAATTATAGGCAATGAAAAATACAGTGATTAGAAGGCCTTGGAAAGCAAATTAAAACATGTCACGACAAAAAATCATGAAAGAAAAATGAACATATAAGAAGCATAGTGAAATAGACTCACTATTGCTCCATCATCACGGCCATTGGAACCTAACAATTGATGTCCAGGTCTGTTAACTACCCTGACAGTCATACCTGTATATACAAGTTAAATGTGAGGGCTCATTACACACACATAATAGAGCAACCATATAATTATCAACTCATGGATCATAAATAGATGGGATTGAATTACAAATTGCATACCATTTACTTGTAACTCTGCATACTGAGGCCATTGCATCCTAAACGAGACACTATCGTTGAGAAGTATACACCAAGCCTGTATGAAACAGGTATTACATGTAAAGAAATAATTTCAAAACAAATACTCGACCAAGGACTACAACTATCACCAAACATGTACAGTTAAAACTCCAATGAACTGAACAGACCTGGACGTCATATTCATTCTGCTGAAGTAGATCTCTATTGGCTCTGGAAAGTTGAAAAATTTTCTCCACATTTTGAGTCGGATTTGCACTGGAACCATTGGTAATGAAATAGTAATGAAGTAGATAACAGGGCATGGACTAAAAGTAAATATTACAGAGAAAGTAGAGGTGATATTGGAACTGATCAATACAATTTAAACAGCTTAGGTTCGGAGGCAATATCAGGAAGCTATACAGATTTACCATGTTAGTGTAATACCCCAAAATAAAAGAGAGCACATCTTGCATTAACAAGGAAACAGAACTGTAAACGATGACAGAAGCAGTCATCTAGTTTGCGCATGTGTTATTGAGAGAGAGAGAGAGAGAGGATAGAGAGACTGACCCATCAACTGGAATATTTGAAGCACCTAACTTCACTGCAGATACAAGATCCACAACAGTAACCCAGTAACTGTATCAGAAGACATGGCATTAAAAGAGAAAGCGGGGAAGGGGGGAGGGGAACCAAGTCCACATTGATCCCAGGTATACACAATTAAAGTTACACATATAATCACTTTCTGGTTATGAAGAATTAGAGAATGCACAACACATACGGATCTGTTCGTTTAAGACGACACATTTCACAATAGAATAGAGGCGGAACTGGTGGACTGCACCCCTTTGTTTTTTCAGGAATGATGACGCAATTGATATGTTGCTGCACTTGACATGTTGGATCCACACACTGCAGATAACATACAACTGAATTAGGCAGGTTCATATTGCCATGTACTCAGATGTATGGTATCAATTATTAATTGAATACTTATTTTGTATTGGCCTTAGTCTTTCACTCTAAATTCCAGTAGGTATATCTCACGATTTTATAAACTCCAATTCAGCAATAGAACTTCAATTGGAGGAAAACAAAATAAGCATCAGAAATTCAATTTAACATACAGGAATTCTCCAACATTCACACATATTACATACAAAGGGATGAAGAAGAAATCAATGAACGAACAACATTATCTACAGCACTTATGTGGTCCTTATTAAAGAAAATGTGCAAAACCTGTATCATTGATTCAGTAAACAATGAACTTTTACAGGGGCAAGAAATCTTCATATCTGGACCAGTCAAACTTTTCACTTCCCTTATAGGCTTCGCACTGCAGCTATCTGAACCACTCTGTTCCTTTGTTGCAGAATCAGTTGATGGGGTACTCTGCATCTTTCTGAAACAATGTAATACTATACTGGTTCAAAATCCAGGAGATGGAGATCAAAATAATTATACTTCCAATCACACTGAAAAGGCTAACTGAAATAATAAACATTTAGAAGAAGGAAAAACGAAACTATTTAATTCTACGTATGCAGTAAACGTAACATACTTTATATGATCAAGACAAACAGAGACCCTCTAATAATGCAAATAAAAATTATAAAGAATAAAAAAGTACAAGGGCATAAATGAAAAACATAAACAATTGTAGCACCTGTGAACTTCATCAATAATTTGTGCTACGGCATTCTTCTGAATGATTTTTTTCTTTGACAAACTGTGTATATTGGATGCTGCAGAATTTTGACCAAATACAAGCAGCTTAGTCAGATTTCTTATGAAGTATGCCTATAAGAACAAAGGGGTTGAATTTGACACACGGACTATCTGAAGTTGATCAATCATTCGAGTACTACGTGAAAAATCTAACAAATCCTGGAGACCGTGCTAAACACTTAACCCTTAAACAGCTTCAAGTCCCACTGGGTTCTGGTCATAGTCAATTACTGGACCTAGATAAGGATGATGATGGCTGAAGAACTTACTTTCTTCCTCTGAAACAGATGCCAAAATTTTGTCTATGAGATCCTGCAGAGCAAAGACATCCACGACAGTCAATTAACCACTTTAACTCATATGACCCGATTAGAAGAATCAATGCACTACACCACTAAAAAGATTCTAAATAGCTGAAAGCACAGAGTACGTCGGATTTGATTCAAACACCAACAAATAGTTCGAAGGCCTATCTCAAAATTTATAGAGCATGATCGCATGTCAATTACTGGAATGCACCGTTCCAGACACAACAACAATCAACAATTGAAATTTTTATCAAAACAAGAAGCTGCATTGATTCACATACCTGCTTCCTCCCTTGCTTTGGTAGACTCAGCAGTGTCAACACATCCTTGAGCTCTTTAACTCGAAAATACGCCAACTTGGTCTAGAAGGCAACCAATTACACACAGTCAGTATCCAATTCAGAACCACCAAATCACAAATTTTAGTGAAATTACACCACCCAAATTAATAAAGCACACAACTTTAAACTGAAATACAATAACTCAGGCCAAAGCTCACCTTGCATTGAGATACCAAATCCGTTTCCTTAGTAACTGAACCCATCCCAGCTCCAAAAACCCAGCCCTACCTGAACCCCAAGGACCCAGAAACTCAATTAGAACCCAAATTTCAATACAACAATAAACAATCAAAACCCAGAAAAATTTAACAAGACGAATGCATACCCAACACAGAATCAAGACAAGTCGCAGAATTGAGAGATGGGTTTCACTCTGGCGCCATTGTCAGTGACGTCGGAGACTTTTATGGTGACGGACGTGAAGACGATTTATCCAATTCAATTCAGAGCCTCCAATTGAGCCATCTGAAGCAAAATAGCATGAAAATTTGCTAAGACTGGGTAAATAGTATTGGAGATAGTAAAATTAGTATTGACGCGGTAAGAGTAGAGATACAGAAACAAATACGTAGAAGAGAGGAATTGGGTGTACCAAAACGACGACGGAGGAGGAGCTGAGCTGAGATTAGATTTTGAGCTGGGGAATTTCTGTGCTGCGGCGCGAAGAAGCTTTAGTATTAGTAGTTGTAGCTATCAAGGCGTCGGCTTTTGTTTCATCTTTTTTCTTTTTATTTCTGTTTTTGCTCTCTTTTTTTCTTTTGAATTGTGTAAGATGACCAGGAGACTACAAAATGTGGAAATCTCCCCGGCTCAAAAGTGTGTTTGAATAAAGTATTTTTTATTTTTATTGATATTTATAATTAATAAAAATTAAATTTCATCATTTTAAATTTTATCATTTGTAAATTTTAGTGTTTAAATTCTACGTGTAAAAATTTAATTATAACGAGAATTTCAAATTTTTATAAGTAATTTGAGGGAATTGTAAAATGACACTTATTTTTAAGGGAATTGAAACAAAGAATTTGTGTCACAAATTCTCTAATTTTAAAATAATGGAAATCATGAAATCTTCAAGAAACTTATCTAAACACATAATTTAAGTGATGAAATTCTAAATTCCTAGAATTTAATTAGATTCTAAGGATTTCACTTTCATCCAAACATAGCGTTAAGGAAAATTTAATTTCTCATAAAATTGATTTTTAGGAGAATTAAATTATTTTTAACTTTGAATATTCTCTAAGTTAAGAAATTATGTTTCACTTCGTATAGTGTCAAACTCTCAAAACCTACGTATTACCTAGTTTGTTTATAGCATACATCTCATACTCATATTTTAGATGGATCACGTTGTTGTGCGCTTAGGGACTGAGCACCTCATGACTAATTTTCAAATGATGACACATGTTATGTTATCATTGATTAGTTTTTTCAACATTTTATTTGGATGACTGAGCTTACAATGAGGTAATTGTGCTGGATTACAACATTTACACAGAGAAAATTTTTCACTATGTCTGTCGCCGACCACGAAAACCCTCATCCCCTCTCTTAATCTCTCTTCCTCCCTTTCCCTCGTCGAGCCGCTATCAATCCGGTTTCAGAATAGTGAAATCGAAATAGATCAGGTTTCATAATCTTCGAGTTCAACCCATTGGGACCCCAACGAGAAACAGAAGCTAGAACAGGAGCAATTCAACCCTAAACCCTCGACTATGTCGAAATCACAGCATGCACTTGAGAACCTAAAATCTAATATCTCTCAGAATCGACAACGAGGACCCGGGCAACGCCTCCCATTACTCCACCGTTACTGATGTCGGCCTCTGCCATACAGGCGTCAGTCACAATTTTTCCCGACGAGTTCCCAAAGTTTGTGTGTATTCAACAAGCTCTCAAGTTTCCAAACCTAGAGGTCATTATATCCTCCAATGCCATTCAAATCAGATTTGAAAAACCAGAGGCTTGAGTAATCAGAAATCGAAATCGAAAATCGCATTAGGGTGGAGAGAGAAAAGTTGACCAAGCTGAGTTTATCATAAGCTCAATCAACTTTTAAAATAGTTGACAAAGCGAACCAATTAGATAACGACACCTGACACATTTTAAAATTAGCCCTATGGTGAATAGTCTTGGGGTGCATTCCAAAAAAAATTATTTCAGATTGCGCCACTCTGATATATATGCTCATGTTATGAAGAGTTCTATAAATTTTAAACTGCGCCACGCTGCCACCTATGCTCCCATTATTGACATCATGAAATATATCATTACAAATTGAGGTATTTTTTGACACGGTGGAAGAACTTAAGCATTGTTGTTAGTTACATTTTAGGTTATTAGAGTTTAAAATTATTTTATGAACCCTTAGTTACGTTGATAAGTTGAACCCATTCAATGGGACACTTCAAAAGGCATAATGTACAACTAGTGAACGTCGTAAAATGTAAATTTTCTAGTAATTATCATAAACAAACAAGCCTAAGAAATATGCTTACAGGTAACCCTATTGAACATCTAGAAGAGATAGCATGACACCGAGTTATGAATACTTGGCCTAGCTATGGCTTGGCAGCTTAGAGCAACTCCAGTGGAGATGCCAAAATTTTAAGGTCAAATTTAACTTTAACAGATGACTAAGCATTTGCTATTTTAGAAGAAATTTCCCTCCAACAGATATGTCAAACTCTTGAAATATTATATTAATAGTTTGATGTCAAGTAAATTACATTAGTGTTAGATGGATTGAAAAAGGGGAGAGATGAAGAGGGGGAGAGATGAAGGAGAGAGAGAAAGAAGAATAAAAAAGAAGATGGCGGATTGGTTCAACACTGTCAAATTTGGCAGATCATTTTTGATTAGTCATCCATGTAGGCTCCACCTGGTTTGGCATATCAGTTGGAAGGGGATCATATCTGTCATTTGTTATTGTTGAACTGCCACAAGGGATTTTGGCACATCGGTTGGAGTTGCTCTTAGTATGAATTCAGCCAGGAAATGCTTTATACTAGTTTATTGACCATTTTAGTCATGTGTTAGGTAAACCAAAACAATACAAGTACAAAACGTACACAACTCTCTGGGGGATGAAAACATAATGGGAATATGAGAAAAACAATATTACAAACATAGTATAAAGAGGGGATTATATTGTCAGTAGTGCCTACATACTGGTTAGTGATGTACTTGTTATTCCACAAATGGCATGACCAGATCCTCATAGTCAGTTTTGGAGGAACTGTGGGGTTTGAGGGCAGCCCCTGTAGTTAAAATGTGTGTTTGGAAGGCTTTCCAGGGCTACCTACCCACAAGATGTAGGTTACAAGGTCGGCAGGTGGATGTAGGGGGTCTTTGCTTACTATGTGATAAGAATCCTAAGACAGGGGTACATATGTTTAGAGACTACCCAGTTGTCCAACCAACAATAAATTCGATTGCATCTACGATCGGATTGTAGGCAGCTACTTGACATGATTGGCTTTAGGCTTGCTTCTAGGTTCTTTCAACTGAGAATTTGGCCAGGTTAGTTGTGTTTATCTGTTTTATTTGGAAGGACTGTAGTGATGTATTATGAAACAGGAAGACTTTTGATGGTCATGCTTTGAGGGTGATGGCAGGGACTTGGCAAGATCACTTTGTGATGCTTAACAAGACTTCAGACTGCCCATGTAGAGTTTTACAGACATTGAGTAGTGCTTTTGATGCCGCTCGGCACAGAGGTGGTATTGACATTGTAGTCAGAGACTGATATAGTTCGTTTGTGTTTGGATTGGTTGGTTGAGTTAATCGATAGAGTTTTCTCTCCTATGACAGTGGAGTTAGTGGCTATGAGAGAGGCACTTTGAGTAGCAATGGAACGTGGTTATCATCCAGTTCATTTTAGTTCTGACTCGCTGAATGTAGTAAATTGGATAGATGATCCTAGCTCTTCCTCAGCCATGTTTAGATATATATGTCAGGACATAGCTGATCCAGTTCGTTTTAGCTCTGACTTTCTGAATGTAGTGAATGGGATAGCTAATCCTAACTCTTCCTCAGCCATTGTTTAGAGATATATGCCAGGACATGTTGTGACGACCCGGACCAGAATCAGCTGTATGATCAGCTATATTCGTGAGCTACGGCGTAGTCGTAGAGTTGCGACAGTTGTTTTAATCGCCAAGTTTCTTAACGAATAAATTATTGGCCAAGAATTGGAGCTAGGTCTCTTCTTGAGAGTCGTTCTACATGTGGTTACGAATTACTGGGCGGTTCCGGATCGTTATTTGGACGACCGAAGAATTAGTTATGAATATTTGAAGTTCAGATTTAAATGGTGGGCTACTTAACGACTAAATTATCGGACGGGAATTTGATCTCGGCTTCTTCACAGAAGTTGCTCAGAATTTAATTTCGAGTTCGTGGGAACTTCTGGAGCGTGATTTGGAGTTACGAGGAATTATTTGCGAATTTTGCCGATTGTTGATTGTTTGGTTAATTTAATTATGTGTTGGTTCGAAGGGTTGACTTTTTATCCGATTGGCTGATGTGTTTGACTTCGAGTGATTATTGAAGAATATGTCGAGACGAGTTTGTGGCCGCGAGAATTATTGGAATCGGATATACGACGAGAAAGTTATGCGTGTTTAAAGTTCGTCGAAATGGATAAGTTTGAGTTTCCGTTTTGGGAAAGTATTTAATGAAGTATAAATATTGGGGTTTCCTTAAGAGGAAAGTCAACTATGGTCATTAACTCCTTGACCGGTCAACGCGAGCTTGAAAGAGGGTGACGGTGGCTCACAGTGCTCCATGGCGGCGAAGCCGTTTCGGCCACCCCAGGGAGCGAGGCTACCACCATTCAACTCGCCTCGGTGCATTCGACACCATGCCGTCCTCCGTTCACGGCGAGGCCGCCGGGGGAGTGAGCTATTTCCGGCCAAAAGTGATGAGATTTTAATGAATTCGGGTTCTTAGATTCAGGTTGTGTTGAGCTACATCAAGCACTGGGCTTTGAAGCTCTCCTCTCAAGGATTCTAACCATGTAAGCATGGTGTTTTAATTTGATTTGAGCATGGAGAATTTTGGGTTTGAATTTTGTGTTTCAATTCGGTTTTGCTTGAAATTGACCATGTTAGAGTGAGAATTGGACTTTGGTGCAGTTGACAAAGTTGCTCAGTGGGTGGTTTTGCATGGAATAGGGGTTGCTCCGCCATGAATTCTTCCGGTCAACAGTGGCGCCGCCGTGGGCGGCGGTCAACGACGGTCAACGGTCAAAGTTTGACTTTTTGGACTTTCGGCAAGTTGCATGTCATTTGACTCGAAATCGCGCCCCGATCGTAGTGGGGAGGTTCGTTTTTCGAGTTGAGCATCCGAACGTAAAGCGAGGTATTGAAGTGGTATAAACGGATTTTCGACGATTCGTCGACTTTGAATTATCTGTTTCCGAGAACGGTGGTTTCTCGTGGTTTGATTTGTATTGTCGAGATATGAGTTTGAGATATGGATTTTGTGAATATTCAGGTGTTCGTGATCGTTTGCTTGGCGAGGGACATTCCGCCGGATCACGGGTTAACGCGATACGCGTTACGCAAGCGTGTGAGTGGACAAGTTCTATTTTCACTGTTGATTTTGCGAGTTCGTGGATTTATTGATTTCCGTATTTAATTATACGATGATTGTGATATATGTTATTTTCGGAGGTATGTTATTATGTGTTATTGGTGATTGGCATTTATTGCATCGATGCTACCAGAGTTGAGAGATTCCTCTGGCCCAGAGTTGAGAGATTCCTCTGAAGCAGGGTTGAGAGATTCCCCTGAGTGCCGCCGGGGTTGAGAGATTCCCCTGGCCTATCACTGTCGGGTTTGAGCGATTTACCTGACGTCGGGTTCGAGAGGTCGCCCGACAACCTCCGTGTATATATATATGTGTTGTGTTTTCCGAACTCGCACTGAATTGTATTGAGTTTGTTTATAAACTGGTGAAAGGCATATATTTATTTTCGTCCACTCACTCTAACGTTTTTATTTGCCTTTCCCCTGGGCTTTTCGGTTTCCGTGCCCAGTTTGCAGTTCGGACTCTGGTGTCGCACGTCGTGGTCGGAGGCATAGTGCTCGAGCTACTTTGTTTCTTCCAGTAGGTCTATTGTTCTACCTACTGTGGTATACGTATATGATTATGTATTAGAAGTCGCTCTGAGCTTCCTGTTGTATATGTTATACGATTTTAAACCCGGATTTCAGTAAAGTACTATATTTTGTATTGTTTACTTTACTGTTGAGATATTGAGAAATCCGGATGGGATTGGTGCCCACGGTTTGCTTTTTGTGGCATAGGATGAAGTGTATTTTCCGCGTGCAGGTAATGGTAATTCAACGTTAGTAACGAAACTCTGCCCAAATTTCGAAAAGTTTTTGTTGGTTCGTGTTTTCGAAAGGGTTTGATTCCGATTTAGGGAGCTAAATCGGGGTTGGGTCCTTTCATCTTGGTATCAGAGCATTAGGTTGTCAGATTCTGTAGACTCTTGTAGTTGTGATGCTTAGGGTATTTGAGTTGATACAGCATGACTGGAGTGATGACCCGACTGGCCAGCGGTACTCATCAATACTTCGGGTGTTGTGTGTCCTCAAATATCTGCGGTTTCATGATTACGTTCCACTTGTTTTGAACGATGTTTTATTCATTAGGATGCCTCCTGACGTGCTTTCCGTGTCGTTTCGGTTGTGGATCCTATTGAGGATCAATCGACGCGCGATTTGCCAGAGAACAGTGGTTTGGGATGGGTATTCAGAGTTCAGTGAATTGTGTGGCACGGTTTGCCTGGTTGTGTGTGTATGGGCGTCTACATGTTGCCTCAGAGCTGAGAATTTTGACAGTTGATGCTTGCCTGAGTCAGATCATTGTGTTTGGTGGGCTGTTATTGTGTGAGTACCGGTTGTGACTCCATGGCCCACATTCGGGGTGTTTATACGGTAATGGTGTTATCAGGCTACCCAGCAATTGTATGTGGTGTGTTTACCCACCTGAGGCAGAGATGCATTGTTTAGATGTTTGTTTCCGTTTGCGCGTGTTATGTGGCTTCAGAGGAAGCAGTGCACGAGGTTCGCGATGAGTTTGAACCTGAGCATCAGAGAGATTCTGATTGATATGCCTCGAGACATCCGTGAGGAGCTTAGTGTGTTGCACTCAGTGGCGAGGCTATTATGAGGAAAAGATGTATGCGGTTTTCGATGTGATGGTTCGAGGAAAGTGGATTTAATTGAGATTTTGATGAGGTTGAGTTCCGACATTTCGGGATTAGTGACTTCATCAGGCTGTGGTCTTTTCGATTATGTTGAGGATCCTCTGCTGGTCCGTTTGGCGATGACGGAGATCACAGTGTAGCGGAATTGCTCCTAAGGCATGAGTTCGGGTGATCATTGGTAATCCTTTCACGCAGCAGGTATTGCGGTGATTTGTGTTTGAGGAGTACCCTCAGTTGCTGATTCGGTGGCCAAGTGGATCACGTTACGAGGGAGTGTCCTCAGCCAGCTGTGTTAGCGGTTCGACAGCTCAGAGTTACGAGGAGACCCTCATGTTGTTCCTGTAGTCTGATCAATGTACCCGGATTTCTAGACGAGCCATTCAGTAAGTCGCAATTGATGTGGGCGGCTATTTGGGCATGTTGGAGTTCGTGCCATGACCTTGTTTGAGGACAGACTTTTCTCCGAGGTTACTGTTGTTTGATATCTATGGCTATAGTATCTGCGTCTCCACTTCCGAGGTTTTGGAGAGTGTTGTATCCATTCGGAGGTTGCGAGTTCCTTGTTGGTGGTTATGATATAGCCGCGGATCTGTTATAGCTGGATATTGTGGTTTTGATGTGAATATGAGTATGGACTTACTGATGATGCAATTGGCTGTGTTTGAGTACCTCGAGAAGGAGGTTGTGTTTCGACGACCAGATTTCCCCGAGAGGCTGTTTCGTGGTGATGGTCGAGCGGATGGTGGATAGGAGTTATGTTGTTTGCTTAGCACATGTTGTGGATACTATGGTTGCTGTACCTGACATTGGAGACATTGAGGTGGTTCCTGAGTTTTCAGGTGTGTTCCGGAGGAGTTACCAGGTGTTTCTCCAGTTCGGGAGACTGACTACACCATTGAGCTTGTATCAGGCGCTGGACTCATTTTACCGGCATCTTGTCGTTCGGAGCCAGCGGAGCTGATGGAGTTACAGTTTCGACTCCATGAGTTGCTGGAGGAGGTTTCAGGAGATTTCAGACGACCCCGCATATTTGCGTGTGTGCTTTTGCATTTGTGTATACGGATATCGGATGGTTCGACATGGTGGTACATTGACTACCGGAAGCTTGATTTGCTTCAGAGGAGTGCAAGTATCCTTCGCTTCGGATTGACTATTGGTTGGTCAGCTCCTGAGAGCTTCAGTCTTGTTGAAGACTGATTTCGGATCCGGATACCATCAGTTGTGGATCGATGAGTCAGATGTGGCTATGTTGGCTTTCGGATCTCGGTGCGGATATCATGAGTTCTTGGTCACGTTGTTGGGTTGACCAATGCCCCGTAGATTGTGTAGACTTGATGGACCATGTGTTCAGACAGTTTCTGGATGAGTTGCGGTCATGTTCGTTGGCAATGTCCTGAGGTACTCCGAGAGTGTGGACCAGTACCTGGAGCAATTGCGAGCGGTTTTGTGGACTTCGCGAGACGATTAGCCGTTTGTGAGTTCAGCCAGTGTGAGTTTTAGTTGGTTAGCATGAAGACTTCGAGCCACGTGCTGTTAGCCGAGGGAGTTGGCGTGGGTCCTGACCAGTTAGAAGCCGTGTTGATTTGGAGTTTGCCCTACTTTGTACCAGAGATCAGGGGTCTCTTGGGTTTGGCAGGCTATTACTGACGGCTTGTGCAGGATTTTCCCGGATTGTCATTTCATTTTTCCAGATTGACGAAGAAGGCGTCAAGTTCAAGTGGTTCGATGTACGCGAGGAGAGTTAATTCGTCCTGTCGGATGGTTGCCCGTTGCTTCGGTGTTGACCTTACCTGACGACCGCGACGAGTTCGTGGGTTATGGTGTTGCATTGAGGTTTGGATTTGGTTGTGCATTGATGCTGTGTAGCAGAGCGGTGGCTCATGATTCCAGGCAGTGGAACTTTGTGTAGCTACGTGTCCTATGTATGATTTGGGTGTAGCTTCCCTTGTGTTAGCACCAAAGAGTTGGAGATACTATAGCTATGGCGTGCAGAGCAGTGTAGGATGTGCACTGATCATTTGACGAACTCAGTCCAGTTCCTTGTACTTTCGGAGATGATTCCAATGGTTGGCTGGTATAGCTGTGTTTGATGGAGGTTGTCCATCTACGTGGTGTGCCTGTGTCCCAGTTCGCTGATCGAGATAATCAGCTACGACTATGTGTTGGCGAGCTTTGCAGCGAGCATTGGGGACCAGATTACGAGTTAGTATCGGTTATTGTCCTCGGATTGACGAGCGATCTTTGAGGACTATTCAGACCTTGGAGGGCATGTTGTGGACCTCGGTATTGCAGTTCCGGAGGATTCGGGACCAGCAGTTTCAGCTGTTCGAGGTTGCTTGCAGTATCAGGTTGTTGTCCACTGTGATTTTGATATTGTTTGATGTCGTTTTGAGGACGATGTTGTACTTCATTGTGTTGGAGTGAGTTTGGTTTGAATTTGAGTTGATGTTTGTTTCCGATTTTGTGGAGTGTGTTACCACAGACTGTCAGATCAACGGAAATGGATTGGTTATTGCTCGAGTCCGATGTTTGAGCTATATGGATGTGAGTGTGTGAGATATATTGATGTGTGAACTGAGTTTTGATTTGCCTTGATGTTTTGATCCATATGTGGTCATAGGCGAGTTTGTGTTATGCCGTATGGTTCGGCATCGCCTATAGCATTGGCTTTTGTGCGAGTTGTGTTCCGTGTGGCGGAACTGTGTTTCAGGTTGGTTTCGCATGGTGTACCCTGTCTGTTCCTTATGTAGGAACACTTAGCGATTGTGTGAGCCAGTTCAGATTTGTGATTTGTGAGTACAGAAATTCCAGCACAGAGTTATCTCCTATTGTGGAGTCAATTGCCGGAGTTGTTCAGTTGATGTAGCCACTGGGCAGTTGAACAGTATGCAGAGGCAGTGCTCCTACTTTTGTCGGCAGACTCGGAAATTTCGAGGTCGAAATTTTTCTAAGGGGGGTGGATTTGTGACGACCCGGACCAAAATCAGTTGTATGATCAGCTATATTCGTGAGGTACGGCGTAGTCGTAGAGTTGCGACAGTTGTTTTAATCGCCGAGCTTCTTAACGACTAAATTATTGGCCAAGAATTGGAGCTAGGTCTCTTCTTGAGAGTCGTTCTACATGTGATTACGAATTCCTGGGCGGTTCCGGATCGTTATTTGGACGACCGAAGAATTAGTTATGAATATTTGAAGTTCAGATTTAAATGGTGGGCTACTTAACGACTAAATTATCGGACGGGAATTTGATCTCGGCTTCTTCACGGAAGTTGCTCAGAATTTAATTTCGAATTCGTGGGAACTTCTGGAGCGTGATTTGGAGTTACGAGGAATTATTTGCGAATTTTTCCGATTGTTGATTGTTTGGTTAATTTAATTATGTGTTGGTTCGAAGGGTTGACTTTTTATCCGATTGGCTGATGTGTTTGACTTCGAGTGATTATTGAAGAATATGTCGAGACGAGTTTGTGGCCGCGAGAATTATTGGAATCGGATATACGACGAGAAAGTTATGCGTGTTTAAAGTTCGTCGAAATGGATAAGTTTGAGTTTCCGTTTTGGGAAAGTATTTAATGAAGTATAAATATTGGGGTTTCCTTAAGAGGAAAGTCAACTATGGTCATTAACTCCTTGACCGGTCAACGCGAGCTTGAAAGAGGGTGACGGTGGCTCACGGTGCTCCATGGCGGCGAAGCCGTTTCGGCCACCCCAGGGAGCGAGGCTACCACCATTCAACTCGCCTCGGTGCATTCGACACCGTGCCGTCCTCCGTTCACGGCGAGGCCGCCGGGGGAGTGAGCTATTTCCGGCCAAAAGTGATGAGATTTTAATGAATTCGGGTTCTTAGATTCAGGTTGTGTTGAGCTACATCAAGCACTGGGCTTTGAAGCTCTCCTATCAAGGATTCTAACCATGTAAGCATGGTGTTTTAATTTGATTTGAGCATGGAGAATTTTGGGTTTCAATTTTGTGTTTCAATTCGGTTTTGCTTGAAATTGACCATGTTAGAGTGAGAATTGGACTTTGGTGCAGTTGACAAAGTTGCTCAGTGGGTGGTTTTGCATGGAATAGGGGTTTCTCCGCCGTGAATTCTTCCGGTCAACAGTGGCGCCGCCGTGGGCGGCGGTCAACGGCGGTCAACGGTCAAAGTTTGACTTTTTGGACTTTCGGCAAGTTGCATGTCATTTGACTCGAAATCGCGCCCCGATCGTAGTGGGGAGGTTCGTTTTTCGAGTTGAGCATCCGAACGTAAAGCGAGGTATTGAAGTGGTATAAACGGATTTTCGACGATTCGTCGACTTTGAATTATCTGTTTCCGAGAACGGTGGTTTCTCGTGGTTTGATTTGTATTGTCGAGATATGAGTTTGAGATATGGATTTTGTGAATATTCAGGTGTTCGTGATCGTTTGCTTGGCGAGGGACATTCCGCCGGATCACGGGTTAACGCGATACGCGTTACGCAAGCGTGTGAGTGGACAAGTTCTATTTTCACTGTTGATTTTGCGAGTTCGTGGATTTATTGATTTCCGTATTTAATTATACGATGATTGTGATATATGTTATTTTCGGAGGTATGTTATTATGTGTTATTGGTGATTGGCATTTATTGCATCGATGCTACCAGAGTTGAGAGATTCCTCTGGCCCAGAGTTGAGAGATTCCTCTGAAGCAGGGTTGAGAGATTCCCCTGAGTGCCGCCGGGGTTGAGAGATTCCCCTGGCCTATCACTGTCGGGTTTGAGCGATTCACCTGACGTCGGGTTCGAGAGGTCGCCCGACAACCTCCGTGTATATATATATATGTGTTGTGTTTTCCGAACTCGCACTGAATTGTATTGAGTTTGTTTATAAACTGGTGAAAGGCATATATTTATTTTCGTCCACTCACTCTAACGTTTTTATTTGCCTTTCCCCTGGGCTTTTCGGTTTCCGTGCCCAGTTTGCAGTTCGGACTCTGGTGTCGCACGTCGTGGTCGGAGGCATAGTGCTCGAGCTACTTTGTTTCTTCCAGTAGGTCTATTGTTCTACCTACTGTGGTATACGTATATGATTATGTATTAGAAGTCGCTCTGAGCTTCCTGTTGTATATGTTATACGATTTTAAACCCGGATTTCAGTAAAGTACTATATTTTGTATTGTTTACTTTACTGTTGAGATATTGAGAAATCCGGATGGGATTGGTGCCCACGGTTTGCTTTTTGTGGCATAGGATGAAGTGTATTTTCCGCGTGCAGGTAATGGTAATTCAACGTTAGTAACGAAACTCTGCCCAAATTTCGAAAAGTTTTTGTTGGTTCGTGTTTTCGAAAGGGTTTGATTCCGATTTAGGGAGCTATATCGGGGTTGGGTCCTTTCACATGTGTGATAGTCTTCGACAATTTTCAAATTCTAGGTTTGTATACCTAGGTAGGGAGACCAATGCAGTGACTCATAAGTTAGCTAGATGGGCTTTGCGTCATGCAAATGTCCTACTGATTTTCCCTTAGCTTCTCCATTCCTACAAAGGTGGCTGACTTATGATTATACTGTTTGAATATATTCTATCATTTCACCTCAAAAAAAAAACCTACGTCCACACGTGACCAAGCAAACAATATTTCACAATGTTCATCCCAAAATATAAAATATATTATTATTTTCATTGCCAAACATAAGTAATGAAAAAAATAGTAAATTTTCATTTTTCATTGAAGAACTTGACAAGAAACAAAACGTTTTGGGTTATCAATCTTTTAATTGATTAGTATTTCCACATAGATTTGATAAAGATGCTTAATTCTTCTTCTTTTTTAAGGGGACTTTTAAATTACAAACATTTTGTATATGTAAATTAAAATATTTTATATTTAATAAGTTAAAAATATAAACAGATAAACGGATCAAATCACTTGTGATCTAGATTCGATTCGTCAAATAAACTGATCAGCGAGTTCGGATCACAAACAGATCAACAGGTGCAAAAATCATATTCAAATTCATTTAATAGAAACAGGTCTGTAACAAGTTTGGATCAAAATATATCTGTTCCGTTGACAGATCTACTAAGTTATTATGTTGAACCCATTCAAATATTTCTTAAAGTACATCAGCCATTCAACCCATTCATTGAGGCACTTCAAAAGACATAATGTCCACCGAGGGGATGTCGCAAAGCCTATCTTGTCTAGTAATTATCTTAAACAGACAAGGACGTTGCTTACAGGTAATTAACCCCATCGAACATCCAAAAGAGATAGCAAGACACAAAGTTATGAATACTTAGTTTAAGAAAAAATTATTGAAATTATCACTCTTCTTTGCCACATTCGATACTTTGGCACTTTACTTCTCAAAACATCACTTTAGTCACTCAGCTAATATTCTTTACATTAATTTAGTCATCATGTTTAAAATGGTCGTTAAGTTGTTAGTTTACAGGGTATTTTTGTCTCGTCAATTAACAAAAAACAAATTATCACCTCTCTCTTAAACTGCTTTATCCAAAATCTCGACATCGACCTTTACTTGTTGCAGTCCGTCGACCATGGCTCGAAGCTCTTCTCGATTGTCCCCTCACTCTATCAAGGGCCAAAGATCTATCAAAGGCTAAAGCTTTGGACCTTCAATACCTAATTTTGGGAGTTTACTTGTTGCAGTCCGTCGACCATGGCTCGAAGCTCTTCTCGATTGTCCCCTCACTCTATCAAGGGCCAAAGATCTATCAAAGGCTAAAGCTTTGGACCTTCAATACCTAATTTTGGGAGGGAGGGAGGGAGGGAGGGAGGGAGGGGGAGAGAGAGAGAGAGAGAGAGAGAGAGAGAGAGAGAGAGAGAGAGAGAGAGAGAGAGAGAGAGAGAGAGAGAGAGAGTATCAGAGCCCAACCATCGCCTCCATTTCTTATCATTATTTTCCTACTTTGAAATACACACCTCCTCGATCTACTCATATCTCTCACCACAAATCATCTATTCATCTCTCGTCTTGTTCACCAATAAATCAACTAATTATAACCTTGTTTGTTTATAATTAGCGGCTAGGAATATGAAGGAGAACGAATAAGAAATTGGAATGTTTGTTTGAACAAATGATTGCATAGTCCAGATGATTTGATCGGGCGGAGATGACATGTTGGTGGGAGGAAGCCATGCCAAGGCGAGTGCGAGCCGTGAGCAATGAAGAAAGAAAGAGGAAAAAGATCAAATTATCCTTCTAATTTAGTCTGGTGTGTTGAACATGATAATTTTTATTTTTGAAAATTAACAGAGTGATCAAAATAAAAGAATGATTTAACTTTGAGTAACTAAAATGATGTTTCAAAAAATAGAGTGAGTAAAGTGTCGAATATGAAGAAAAAAATGATAATTTCAATAATTTTCCCCAGTTTGAATAACAAGTAACTTGGCCTATGGCTTGGCAGTTGGTTTGAATTCAACAAGCTAGGAATAACGTTGCACCAGTTTGTTGACCTTTTTAGTCGTGTGTTAGGTAAACCAAACAATAGAAGTATAGAACAACTCTCAGAGAGACGAAAACACAATGGGAACAACAATATTACAAACACAAAATGAATAAAACTTCGTCCAGACATGACCAAGCAGACAATTTTACACAAAGTTCATCCCAAAATCTATAATATTATTATTTGTTATTGTCAAAACATAAGTAATGAATCCCAACCAAACAATGGAATATCTAACGTGGGAGGCCGGCTAGCTCGAAGTCAATGCATTGACCGGTCGTGGTGATGGAATGCAACCAAAGGAGGCCTTCACCAACGCGCTCACGAGATGGGCCCTACACCGGAGCGGCCTGAGCAGGCTCGTCTTGTGGGCCTTATTACCACCGTCGTCGGCGGCCAGGTCTTCGTTGACCGGGAACAACAAAGGTGCCCTCGGAGCCAACCTGCCTTGTCTCTTCTTGATGTCACTGAGAACCATCTTGGGCTGAGGCTTGGACAGCGAGCCTATCAGCGCCATCCTGTGCTTCCTCGACTTGACGCCGCTCTGGTGGAACCGACAGCTGGCGGTGGCCGGGGAAGACTTGAACAAGGGTTTGGCGGCGAGCTCGATGGCTCGGAGACTTTGTGATCGCTTGAAGGAGTTGGTTTTGAAGAGGAAGAGGCCGTTGCGAGGGTCTCTTGTCACGAGTTTGGCTTGCTTTGTTGTCGTGAAATTAACGTCGTTGCTGTTGGTCATGGACTTGCCGCAGAAGACGATCGTGTCAGCTGAGTCGAGGTCGAAGTCGGGGTCGATGAGGAACTCGAACATGTCGTTGTCTGGGGAGTCTAGGTATTTCATGGGAGAGTTGACGTAGTCGCAGAAAGAGAGAGTGTCTTCGGCGTCGGAGTAGTCTGCCATTGTGGAGATAGAGAAATACTTGAGAGAGTTATGATCGATTGAGGACGGTGGTGAAGATGTGGGTGTGGAGAAGTGGTTTATATATGATGCCCAAGATGATGTGTTTTTGTGGAAAATGATCGAAAAAGGGAGGTTGGTTCCTTAGGCAAGTAAGTATTGGGCTTTCTGGAAGTGGGGGACGTAATCGTAGATGGGGAGCGTTCGATAAACCATCAGCCCCAAATTAAACCATCAAGCCTAAGGCTTCTGGAACGTGAAAAGAGGCTAGACCAAGTGCATGCAAAAGATTTTGAAAGTTAAGAGAGAAAGTCTATATTGCCGGTGTAGATCAAAATTTTAGATGGTACTGATTGAGCGACTTACTAGAAGAGTGCGTAAGCAAGTAAACCATCAGCAAGTAAGATCTAGTTAATTAATAGTACTTATTAATCAACGGAATACGATCTGTTTGCTAGCTTCTGGCCGGTAATTAATTGGAAAATGATCGACTCATGGTAGATGTCTACGCTACACTACTAGAAAAATGGTCATAGACATCGGTTTCGAATCGATGTCTAAAATTTTTCAAATCAATGTCTATATAGGCGATGTCTATTGTAAAAAAAAATAAAAATAGACATCGATTGCCAAACCGATGTCTATTTACTTATAAGACATCACTTATTTTACTAAAATTGATGTCTATTTACTTATACGACATCGCTTATTTTATAAAAACCGATGTCAGTGTCATTCATAAACATCATTTTCCTTTGATATACTGATGTAAAATTTTGTTTATACACCGTTTCTTATGCTTCGAACTAATGTACACTACTTCAATTAACATCAGTTTTGTTGGGTATGTATGATGTATATGTTAGTTTTAGAGGGTATAATCTAGAATACAAAAATTTGAAACAAAAATAGGGTCTCCATAAATATATGATCATCCATTCTATAATGACCTTAAGCCAAATTAACACTAAATAAGCAAATGACTCTTTGATGAAACAACTGTGAGAAACAACAACATTACTTGGAACAAGCAGTTGCAATCTCAATAGTTAATCTGTGGACGAATAGAAGTAAAAACTCTTACGATGGTGAAATGAAATCAAAAACAACAGCACTACTAATCTTTCTTGGTATAGTGACGAACAATAAAGGCTAAAACCAAGCTCAAAAACGGCACTAGGAACTGTAAAATCTTGATCACAAACTCGGACGACTTATCCGGATTGTACTGAGTCTGTGGTAGTGGAATGCAAGTCTGTTTCAATGGGACAGTAGCCGCATCAATCTCTCCGATGTAATACTTGTCCATCATTTCTTTGGCATCATCCGAATGACGTACCCACATCTTCATAATTATTCGTAACATCTTTCTCTGAAAGTATCTAAACAAAAAATTGAGCTCACAAACTATCCTGGCTTAAAATGTTCAACCAAAATCATATATAGAATTTGAATCCCTCACTTGTTGCCGAAAGCAGAACTTCATCGCCTCCCGGATGATCCTCCAAAAGGTGTTACATCATACACCTAAAAATTGTCAATTAAGACTCTTTAAGCCAAAAACATCATATTAATCTAAAACAATTCTTACTCATTTGTTCAAAGGCAGCTGGATCATTATATGCATACTGCCCCATCTCTTCCTGAAAATTACAGCAGACTCGATCACAGGGTCAATCAAAGTATTCATATTTACTCTAACTATCTTAAAAGTTCAAGATATACTCCCACATTTAGCTTATTATACTTTAGCTCAATCTCTTTTAGCTCAGCCAAGGCCTTGTCCCTTTCAACCTGGTACAAATTTGTGTAGTTGAGATCGACATGCATGGTACACAGATTCACTTTCATGTATAAAAAGTAAATTCAAGCTTTTAGAAAAAGACAGATGCACAGTTTAAAAACCACTCACAAATTCCTCTCGTCCCTTATTTAGCGCATCACACTACTCAACAAGTTCCACATGCCGCTTCTTACTGCCCTGGAGATCTAATTCAAGTCTGTTATACACAATCTTAAGTTGCCAACAAAAACCAAATTATAGTATGTTTATGAGAAAACAATAGCCTACATAAAAAAATCAAGGTATAACACTTTTCTTCGTTATCAGTGTAGAAAACATGCATTAGTTTCATTATTAGGTGATTTAGTTATATAACTAAGATTTAGCCATAAACAACACTCTCACCAAAATCAGATCTTCAATGAATGTCTGTGAATATGACTTAACAAAAACCCATCAGACGGTCACTGAATATAACAAAGGTGCTTTTGAATTGGTATAACAACACCCTTTATTGTCTCACAATTTCAACGTCAAGAACATGTTCAAAGACCAACTTAGTAAACTAACCCTCAAATGACAAGTTTAGTGGACTTAAGCTGTAGTCACTACCCCAACACTAAGTGGTGAGCAAGACCATACTAGTCACTGGAAACAATTAGAGGGAGGAAAAAAAATCCTAGAGAAAGTTTTGAAGGCATAGATCTGGTAGAGTAGAATAATTGGATAAACTAATAACTAGCATCAAGTTTCAATGTAAATGACATAGAACACAAGAACTAGCATAAACCCAGATTCACCATTTTTCAGCAAACAAAACACAAAACAAGGAAAGCCAAACACAAAGTAGTAACAACTTACCAAGAACGGAGAAATTGTTTAGTTAAATAGTTGAACACACTGATAAGTAAGTTTTTATTAGTCACATCCGGTGAAGTTAGTATGATGCCCTCCACCATTTCTTCAATCTTTGCATAGGTGGCCGCATAAACAGGAGGTCATCAATTTAAAATTCTGAACACAGATGTCAACTGATCAAGAGATCAAAGATCTTTCAATGTCTTACCTTGAAACCACAGCCCCTCTAGTTGAGTGACCAAAGAGGAAGCATGGTACTCCAGGGTTCTCTAATCTAATATTTCTCAAGAAATCCCCCTATTAAAGAAAAATCACACAACTGTCAACTTATAAGTTATCGCATATATAGTCGAATGACATTGCGTTCATTAACAATCACAGATAATCTAATGGCTAAAAACCTAAGATAAATGATATACCAAAGCCATCTTATATATGCAAGTTTCATGATAAACTAGAAGAAGTGCTTGAACTTACAGTATCAGTAACAACATGGTTAAGTGAAAGAACGTAGCCGTGCAATCCATCGCTTCTGCCATGACTTGCCATAGGTGAGCAAGACAAATACTAGTAACAAAAATTCTCAATTTTCACAACACATGAATCCTCCATATAATATATAAACCCATGAAAAGTAACACTCAAAACTCAGTGTTATAAGTGTCCACAGTTTTGTATCATCTTCTCCTAATATACCAATTCTTTGCCAAGCAATAAGTTTTATGTTGTTTCTATGTTCTTAAGCCATAATTGATTAAAACAAACTATATAAAATATAAAATAACTGAAATGACCACAATAGAGCTACCTATCCAGTCCATTGCATATACTCCAAAACTGCACGAGGTTAGTTGCCTTGCGAATTCGGCAAATCTTCCATTGTGTTCATTCAGCCCATGTATGATGACCAAAATACCCTTGCAATCATGGATTTCAGACCATAATTTCAGATATATCATATACAGCAGCAATAAACTTTTCATATATATACACGACATGGAATGAAAATAAGACCTTGTCCAAAGAACTCAAGTAATCCACAGTTCTTTCTCTGTTGACCAAGAAAGTTTGCTAGTCCATTTCAATGTGGTGAACTGTTAGGACCATAATTATGTGTCTATTACGCTCATAACTTTTTGCTTATAGCTTGTTTTCTATGAATAAAGCATTGTTCTTATGACGTTTTCTGTTCTTGCTAGGAAATGTGGAGTTGGCTCAGAAATACATTAAATATGAAGAATTAGATACTTATTAGAAAAGACATATATATTTCTGAGGTTAAGAGAGAATTTGGATCAACTTTGGGAAAAAGATGAAATAGCTTCACCGGAACCCGCTAGAAGTTGCTCGGAACCCCGCCAGAATTTACCACAACCGACCGACCTACCTTGGCTGGCCCAATCACATAGAGTCCAGCCCAATGGAGGTCTATTCAACCTATTTATGCTTAGCAATCTGATTTGGAGAGAAAGAGAAGTAGTTGGACCATATGATGTCACTAATTTGGAGCTTAGCATTCCATAGCCTAAAACAGTGGATCATGGTCTCCCTAATTCAAAGCTAACCCTTAGATATTGCACCTCCTCTTTTATTATCATCCTAGGCTTGAAATGGAGCCTCCCAACTCAGCCAAATTTGAGCTCCCCTCTCCCCTCTCCCCACTCACACAACTTACTTCATTTTTCAGATTTTCCATAGTTTTAGATTCTCTTTAGACATCTTATCCATATACCAACCCTCTAGTATTCTCTTCTAGCTCTCATCCTCCCTTTCTAGGCAAAAATACCTCCATAACCACCACTACTAGAGATATAGCTCTTCCCTCTCTTGGGTAGAGCCGAATCTACTCTCTTCAAGCTCTCATCCTCCCTTTCTAGGCAAAAATACCTCCATAACCACCACTACTAGAGATATAGCTCTTCCCTCTCTTGGGTAGAGCTGAATCTCACCACCACTTTAGCTTAGTTAGGATATTCCTCCTCACCTCCTAGAGTTTGGCTAAGCTTTTAGAGTTCAAAAGAGTGAGAAGTAATCTCTCTTCCCCTTGCTTCTTAGAATCTTAAAGGTTTACATTACCTCCTCTTGAAGACTTGGTGCTTGTTGAAGAAAAGAAGTGGAGTTAGAAGGTATGGAGTCACTTGGTGAAGCTTTGGCTAAGGGACCCTTGGTTATTTCTACTCTCTTCCTACTTTAAGCATGTATCAACTCTTGTATTTAGTTATGTGTAGTGAGTAGTTTTATTTGGGAGGTTAGAGTTAGAACCCTCGCCATGTGATAAATAAATGATGTCTTGGATTATGTATGATTTATGATTTTAGTGTATGTTATGTGATTGTGTGTTGTGAATGAGCAATTGTGTGTTTTTGGATGTTTAATGTGCTTGAGCTTAATGTCTAGTTTCACTTATGCATGTGTTTACCCTAACTAAGTTAATGTATGTGTAAAGAGACTAAAAAAATGGACCTTAATTGAATTAGCTGCTTACTTAAGGCTAGATGAGCATGTAAACATGATTATGATATTTTGTAAGAGGTTACCTTAAGACTTGATTACCTTAGCACTAAGCAAGTATTAGAGTCTCATTGAGTCTCAATAGACTTGTGGAACTCTAGTTAGACACACATTAAATCCAAAAGGTTATTGTGGCTAATTGTAGACTCACTTGACTCGTAACCTAATAGGTGCGAGTTGGGGAATCACATAAACTTTCTCTCGAATTTTCCAATAAAGATTCGAGAAGGGGAACCTTCCACATGTATCACACGATATGCTTGTTGACTTCACAACGTGACATATGATCAAGATACAAACCCAAAATGGCTTGGGTCTTGGTTCCGATTCATGAAATACTTCAATATTGGGCTCAAGTCATCTAGAGTTCGAAATGACCTAGGGACTTGGGTTCAAAACCAAACATGACCGAAAAGGCCATGATTCGGACATTAACTTGTGTGAACGGACTTTAATCCATTACATAAACCGGGACATTGTTTGATGCATCATATGGTTAGTAAGGATTTCCCTAGTCGACCATCTTTCCTTATATTGAATTCGTGTTATTTTGACTTTCACATTTTAGTGTAATCAAATCAATCAATCAATTTCTTTAATCACTCATCATAATTTCACCATCCCTCGCAATGCTAAGTCTCAAAAAGACTTAGCGGTGTGAGATTCATTTTCACCTTTTATTTTAGTCTTTGTGTTAAGTCGTGTCTATTTAATCGTACTCTTTGTGCTAAACATTGTGAGCTAAGGCGTC
The DNA here is from genome assembly GCA_946800695.1 of Geum urbanum. Classification (NCBI taxonomy): domain Eukaryota; kingdom Viridiplantae; phylum Streptophyta; class Magnoliopsida; order Rosales; family Rosaceae; genus Geum; species Geum urbanum. Next base: position 32,171,454 of record OX327017.1, read on the forward strand.
TAAGTGTTTAATCCTCGTGGGTACGACACTCGACTTCCTACACTTATACTAAAACTTGACCTCGTGCACTTGCGAGTGAAGAACTCTTTGTACTTTTGAGTTAGCTAATCAATAGTTCATAAGTTTCAGGGGTACAAGAATCTTCAACATGAACCCTTCAGATCAAAAACACCAAATTTTAATCAGACTATATATGAATTTTACTATTAGTAGCTACTTTACTAACAATGAGTCAAAAAGTGAAAGAAAAATGGATTGTGGGTAACACTGTCTGAAACAACTTCACTTGCTTATGCAAAAAGAACTTTGTCTCTTCCGAATCAGGATCGGTAAACCCTAAGAAATCAAATGAATATCATAACTCAATTCCATCGAAATCTTAACATTCTCGAATTAAACATTCACATCAAATCGAGAGGGTTTTGGAACAATTACCTCGATAAGGATCAGCGATCTTGAGGCCGTGGTAGTCGTCGACAATGGGATCGTCTCTGGTGATGCTTGGGTAACCGAACGTGAGGTCCAAGTCTGACTCCTCCAAAACCCTAACCAAGATTTCATAATCCACAACATTTAGACCTCGCAATTTCCTCCAGACGCAAAGTCCGCCGAGGTTGGGGTTAATCTCGTTGGTTTCTTCAATGGCGAGATTAATCCTCTGGTTTTTGTCGAGGAGCGACTACAAGATTTTGGGGAATCTGACTTGGTAGGTGCGTTTTGGGATCAGAACGTCGATGATATTGGCGAGGTGGTCGAAGGGAGCAGAGCTTGGAGACGATGAAGGCAGCGGTAGAGCCGATGTTGAGGTCGAGGACTATCCTGATGATGCGTCGTGGTTTGGAGAGAGAGAGAGAGAGAGAGAGAGTACCACTCAGTTTGGAGAAAAATATACTGAGAGAGTAACAAGCGGTCACGTGTTTTCAACTTGAATGCAAATTAGGTTCCCACACAGACATAAATTTAATTTTAGTTGTTCCGCGTTTTTTTAAACTTTAAAAAAAAGAACATATTAATTGATGTCTATATAACACAAAGACATTAATATTTGAGAAACCAATGTTAAAGAAGATATTTGACATCAGAAGTTTTTCTAACTGATGTCTAAGAGGCGATGTCTATGACCCTTTTTCTAATAGTGATACATCCATAAATTAATGTCCCTTTGGAACGTAACTTTGTTGGAATCATGTTCCTCTACGGTCAAATGGTAAAGGAAAATGATTTTAGGCCTTAAAGAGGCATTTGGTGTGGATGTCTCAATTTGACGTGGCATGACACATATATTCATGTCATTGTTAAACATTTCATATTCATATCATATTATTATATATAAAAAAACAATCTTACTTCTTAAAAAATACAAAAATAAAATCCTAGTAATCATACATCTTACTTCTATTATGTTTTTCATTTTAGCTTTTATCAATTTAACACTTTAAAATCATTATATGGGAATAAACTACCCATCAAATGACAGATTTTAAGTTTAAAACATGAATTAGTGGAAAGAATTTTAAACATTAGTGGTCATAGTCCATTCGATCACTTTCACTTAGGTCTTAAACTTAATTAACCTCATCCTAAATAAATTTTTGAACTATATGTGGAGTATAATATTGTTTAGAATATGTATGTATCTTCCGGTAATATTGCTTTCATGACGATGAAGTTGAGAATTTTATGTTAAATATCTTTAAATTTAATCTTTCATATAAATGAATATAAATAAAGAATATGATTATTTCAAGAAAAATATGCAAGCATTTACGTTAGAATTGGGACTATATTATGTAATGAGATTAATTAGGACTATATTAATTGCAAAAGTTTAAGAATTGAAAATATATTTATAATTATTAATTAAGAAATTATATCATTAATGACTAATTATATAAATTAATTATTTAACTGATTACATGACAATTTACGTGTCGCGCGACATAAGATTTGGTTCTCCATATCAAAGACCACTTTCAGGGCCTCCTATCATTCTCCAAACGGTAAATGTATATCTTATATGATACATGACATTATATACGGTGGAGGATGCATGTAATGATTGTAATCTTATAAATTAGGGTTCAATTCCTTGAATCCAAGGCTTCTTCTGGAAGGTGAAAAAGACAACTGAAGTTCAACAGATTTGAAAAGTAAAGAGGGAAAATTTTATGGAGTAGATCGAAATATTAGATTGGGTTGATCGAGCGAGCTACTAGAACAAGAAGATAGCTACTCAACCGGCCGTCAGCTACCAAGTAAAAAGTGTAAAACCTAGACGCGGTATATATGGAACCCATGCCAATAGCTATATATACGTACCAACGATGGAAGACTTGGCGGAGAGTTAAACAAGTGGTCAAGGCATTAAGCTCGATCGAGTTGTTATAACCATATTGATTTCTGGACACTTTGGTTAAAACTTAAGTGCAACTAAAATGTAAATGCAGTTTCCAAGCTCTTGTTAGTTATATGACGTGAGTTGATCGAATCTCGTGGGAAACAGAATCCAAGCTCTAGCTAGTCATATAATGCTCATCACCATTACCATGGTCCATGGACCAATTCAAACTCACAAATATTCGAGGTAAAAAGTTGTATATATAATATAGAAAAATAATGGTAGGCCTCCTAATAATTGTGGCCTTAATTATAGATGGCATGTCACTTCATATTCACCATATTTTCACTTCTCAATTTATATTTATGATTTATGATACTATTATAGTCAATCCCTCTTATGTTCATTACATTTTATAGATTTTTAATTCTTTTTGTACGAAAAAAAAATTGCAAACCCAGGAAAGAACAATTTTCCTCTTTTGTTCTTTTCATTTTGCGATTATGTGATATTCAATGTTAGTACTATAGTTACTAACTAGAACCTCGTCATATGTATGATCGAGATGAGACAATACATGCAAAATGACTTGAGGGTTTCCAATTATCATCACCATAGAAGAGAACATATAGATCAAATTGCAACTAGTTGAACCAATTAGCTAATATCAAATTGCACGCAGGTGAATCAATAGATCTATTGATTACATTGATGCTAGGACATCATCGAGCATGGAAGAGGACTTAAGATTTAAATAAGAATTTAAGATACAACAATATTACATACGAAACAAATGAAGTTCTTATATAGAGTTTTTCCGGGATTCATCAAATTTCTTTTCCCGATGAACTGGGGTTCATCAATTCATCCTTTTTTTTTGAAAGCCTGCCATCCTTTTAAGTCCTCCAAATTTAAATTTTAAGCATTATTTTTGTTTTCTAAATTAGGGTTGCCATATAAGAATTATAAATAATAGAAAGAAAAAAAGAATTTTTTATTTGAGCAACAAAGAATAAAATAAATTTTTAAAGATTTTGACTTGACAATAAAAGATGACATCGACTTGCCATGTCAAATTAAGGCTAGGAAGAAAGACTCATAGAATTGCTCTATAATATATTAGTGTTTGGATCGTTATGTAATGTACAGGACCAAATCTAGAACCCATGCCAATAAACTAGACAAAAAATTTCTCGATCGTCTTGAGTCAACTACGTGATGCTAGCTTATTCTTCTTCTCAAACATATGGAATGCAACCTAGAGCCACCTTTGCCAACGCGCTTAACAAGTGTGACCGACACCTCAGCGGTCTCATCACACTCGACGACGACTGCCCCTTCCCTTTCGCCTGTTTCTCCTCCTCGGTCGCTGGAAACATCGCCGCCGGAGCACGTCGGTCTAGCCGCTTTCTCATCTCGTTCAAGTCCATCTCCTGCTGATGGTACTTCACCAGCCCTATCAACTGCTTATTCCTTGAATTACTAACGCTAGACGTCTTGGATTTCAGCTGGCTCTTGTGATGAGGAGATAGAGAACTAGGGCAGTGTCCGAGCTTGAAGGACTCTGAGCGCGAAGAGAATGATCTGTTGATAGGCTTTGACTCCTTTGAGGGCTTAATGGATTTCCCGCAGAAGACTATTTCCATCGGGTAGTAGCCGTGGACGGGGTCGGTCACAAATTCGAATACATCGTCGTGTTCTTGATCCGAAACCGAGGTCGCTACGGTTTGTTCTTCATAAAGGTCTTCTTCGTCGTCGTGGAGAGGTAGATTTCAAAAGGAAAGCGCATCTTCTTCTTGCTCCGGAGCTTCGAAATGTAGGTTTTGAGAGTTCATATTGAGTGAGTAAGTGAAATGGGTGTCTAGAGAGATTGGTGGTGATGGTGACGATGATGATGGTGTTGTTGAGTTTGTTGATGTTTTGGAGAGTTAAAAGGGGATTGTATATATATATATGGGAATAATGGGATGGAATAGGGGTGCTTCTTCTAGATAGACGAACGAGAATGGTATTATGGATCTATGGATGGCTAGCTAAGTTAGATCGACTTGAGTCCAATTTTGACTTGTCTGACTTCACTAGAAGAAGCACAGAAGTTTAGTTGATAAACGCGCGAAAAGAGAAGGTGGGGCCCATGTGGAAACATGTCATTGAAAAAAAAGTGGTAAAAAATTTGGGGCATTCCGAGAATTGAACTCGGGACCTCTCGCACCCTAAGCGAGAATCATACCACTAGACCAAATGCCCGCTGTTGTCTTATAGTTCAACTTTAAATATTGTATTTCTATTAAAACAAGACTTAAATTGTTTGTTACCCTGAAAAAATCGGTGGTACTGTGTAGATAGCCTGAAAGCTGAGAATCAAAGAAGAGAGACATGGTGATGACGGCTCTTCTTCACTTGCTGCGATCACAGCAGTCCAAAGAGCTCGCAACATCAAACATCCTTGCAGGTTTCTTCTTCTTCTCCATTCCTTCATTTCCTTCTGTTATTATCTTAAAGATTGTTGCTTTGCTTTATCTATTAGGGTTTAAGATCTGTGTTTTATCATTTGCTGCGTTCTTTCTCAAACTAAGGAATTATATTTAGAATCAATGTAAATTTAATACCACCAATTTATGACTCATGCTCATTGATTCTATAATACCCATATTCTGGGTCTTGTAGTTTCGTGTAAAATTAGACAGGTCTGAGATTTGGATTAGCGTCTGGCTTAGGGTAATTGGGTATTGCGAAAAAGCTTGTGCCTTTCTTTGTCTTTCGGCTACTTTAAATTCTACTGGTGTAAATTATCTGATATTATCATTGAGAGAAATCAAATTGTTCTTTAGCTTTGTCTCTGGACTAGACTGTTTAAAAGGTCAACCATTTCGTTAGGTTAGAATCAGGTATTGCAAATTTGCTATTGATTTCATAATTTTGTGTTTTATTGTATTGCTGCTAATGCTCTGTCGGGATTGTTGAGTTGAGCTAGTAGGACTAATGGAAAGCTAAAACTAATTTGTACTCCTTTGTCTAAAACTTCTGCCTTTCCTTCGTTAACGTCAATAGAACCCAGCAGTACCGAAGGAACATAAAAGAAAGTGAATTTTCATTGAGGCTAGGTTGTAGTCCCACACTTCCACTGTACACCCAAGAGAGATTCCATTATCATTTATTGCGTAGTTTCTGTAAGACTATAACTTGTCCATAGTTGAATACTTATAAGTCCTACGCTCTCAGTCACTTGTGCCTTATCTTATAAGTCACTGTCAGTAGTATTGGTATTGAACTTTTTTGCTTCAGGGTATTAGGTCTGGAGCATTGGCACATGGCTTCAACGCCAAACACAGTTTCAGCTCTGGTGGTGGGATCACTTCTTTCCACCAGAGATGGGCTTCTCATGCTGCAAGAAAAAGAGGATGATGGGAAAATAAACATTGGACCCGGAGAATGTAAAATCGAAAATATCACCGAAATCTTGGCGATATTTTCGTTTTTTGTGTGCTGACAATATAAATTGTAATTACAATTTTATTTCGTCCGAAATTTCGCGATTTAATAGAAATTTCCCGACATTTCGGCAAAATCTTCGATATTCATCGATATCTCGGAGTTAATTGCCCAAAGTTAGGACCCAACTTGGTCAAAGCCCAATATGGATGAATTTTCACCAAAAATCAGGCGCTAGTTGGTCACGGGAGTCGAACGTCGTTTCCCACCATGGAGGGACAACATCTCAGCCATGCTTGCTGGAAGCTATTCATATCTATGATATATATTCTACAAACTTAAATCAATTTATAAAGTATTATTTGATTTTCCTTATAATTATCCATAAAATTTTCACAGTTATTCTTGAAATTTTTATTTTCTCGATATTTCTTTGATATTTTCATCGATATATCCAAATTTTGAACCACTGATATTTTCTCGAAATCCGATATTTTACTCCTTGATTGGACCACGTGGGGGAGTCAAAACTGGGAATGATGAGAAGGATTCTGGGTTTGTTTACTATGGTCCGATATCATCTACTATCAAGAAAGCGAAGCTTCTCTCGTTGTCTACCTGCTGCCATTCTGTATCTTTAGGCCCTGTGATAACCTTTATGACATCACCTGATATGAATGTAATCTTGAAGGTGTAGTTGCATCTTCAATGATATTCTTGTGTGCTTCTACTACAACCAAGGAATGTAAAATCGAAAATATTACCGAAATTTCTGCGATATTTTCGTTTTTTCTTGTTGGCAATATAAATTTTCATTACAATTTTATTTCGTCCAAAATTTCGCGATTTAATGGAGATTTCCCGATATTTCAGCGAAATCTTCGATATTCAGTGATATCTCAGAGTTAATTGCTGCACATGATTGCCCAAAGTTAGGGCCAACTTGGTCAAAGCCCAATATGGATGGATTTTCACCAAAAATTAGGCGCTTGTTGGTCACGGGAGTCGAACGTCGTTTCCTACCATGGAGGGACAACACCTCAACCATGCTTGTTGGAAGCTATTGTTGTGATTTCTTCCATAACTATGACATATATTCTACAAAATTAAATCTATTTATAAAGTATTATTTGATTTTCCCTATAACTATCCATAAAATTTCCACAGTTATTCTCGAAAATTTTACTTTCTCGATATTTCCATCGATATATCCAAATTTTGAATCATCGATATTTTCTCAAAATCCGATATTTTACTCCTTGACTACAGTTTCCCTTCACTGGTTTGTGACCCCATACATCCACAAGCTCAAGTGGAAGCCCGGTTCAGACAGTTTTGAGGTTGAAATGTTGTCATGGCAAGCACCTTACATGCCGAGGACCATTAAGTTCGCAGATATCTGGCCTCCAGAAACTCAAAGGCCTTTTGTTACTTTCAAAACCAATGGACTATTTTACTTTGTTGACGCTGATCATTGTCACAACAAGGCTTTGTTTGCAAATTAAGCTGAACCCACTGAAAGCACCAGCTCGTGAGTAGACTTTTAAGAACCTGTGATAACTTAATGCTGAGTTCCCATAAGTCTCCTGCTTCATGAAAAGAATTATGTTATATAAATTTTGTATTGCAATGACATCTTGTGAATTTTACCTATTTTCAGGTTTTTGGATAAAAATAATAATTAGTATTCAAGATTGTTTACATGGATAATATGTATTTCAGTTTTCAGACTCTTAATTCAAAAGATTTCCTTTTTCTTTTATTTTTTGCAAAAATGACACAGATTTCCAGGAGTCATTAGTAGCTGTTGTGGCTAACCTCATCCTCTCAGGATTTAATGGAGGATCAGTTTACAGAGGTGTACCACCAGATATAACAGTGGTTGGGGGTGTAAGTTGAAACTAGCATATTGTCACGAGCTTATTTTTTAGCTTGCACTCGTGCGGCCTTAGCACGTCCCTTATGTTAAGTCAGCCTAACTCTTGCAAACGCTTGGCTAGAACAATCGAAAGAACAAAGAGAGAGAAGAACTTTGAAAGACTTATATTGCTAAGGTAAGATTTACAAGGTTTACAAATGAGCTACAATGCTCTAAGCTACCTCTAAGCTCTAAGCTTCCACTAAGCTCCTTGATTATGCCTAAAATGGGAGAGGTGGTTGCCTATTTATAGCCTCTTCCTCAAGCTTAAATGTTCTAGAGAAATCTAGGACATGTAGAAGTATAGACTATTCTAGAAATATCTATACTACTCTAAGATGTGCCTTGAAGGATCTAGAGTTCTCCGGAGTGGTCTGGACCCATGAGCCTCTCAAGGATTCTAGAGAGTTCAAGACTTGCCTCGATGCTTCCCAAATATTTCGGAGACTTCCGCGAGCTTCCGTGAACTTCTATGACCATCCACGGTATTCCAGAACCTTCCATAGTGTTCCGGATGCTTCCATACTATTCCGGATCCTTCTGGGTGCCTCCGTGAGGTTCTGCACCCTTCTGAAACCATTCATGCCATCCTAGACATTTCTAGCTGCCTCCGGCTGCTTCTGGCTGCCTCTAGCTGCTCCTGGGTGCCTCCAAGACGCTCCAAACTCGCCATTGAGCCATGCTTACCTCGCAAATGCTCAAGGTGATCCTTTGAAGGTTGACGAGGCGTGACATTCTCCCCCACCCGATCTCGCGATGCCCTCATCGCGACTTCCTCATTGTAGTGCCGAATCTTATCCTTGAATCGCCACAATACATCTTCAGACTCCTAGCTGGCTTTCGTATCGGGAAGACCTCTCCACTTGATGAGGTACTCTTTGTGGCTTGGCCTACCTCGATGATAAATGGCTCTATCCGCGAGCACTTTGTCCACCACCTTTATTATTACCCGATGCGTAGCTCCCCTTGCTGGCTCCTCGATGAGTTGTAATACCGACAACACCTTCGCGCCTTTCTTAGTGACCCTATTTGTTGGCACTACACAAGCCTTGTCGCCGTCCATGATGCACATGCTATTGGCGAACAGTATCAGGATTGCCTTGACCCGATCATGGAAATCCAACCCCAAGATTACTTTGGAGTCATCCATTAGTACTATCAAGAAGTCTAATTTCCCATGCCAAGCCCCTATGCTTGTCTTGACTCCTCAAACTCTCTCTTGAGTTGGTTGAGATGGTGAATTGACCGCCTTGATGGAGCCCCCTCCATCGTTGCTCCTAAGTCCCAACCTCTGGGCCTCCTTAACGAAGATGAAGTTGTGGGTTGCACCTGTGTCGAGCATTGACATCGTTGACTTTCCCTTTATAGTGATGTCGACAAAGTGTAAGCTTTTATCTTCATCCATAGGAGTGGATTCGATCATATTCAGCAGCTATATATCCCCCAAGCGTGCACCTCTGTGGCCACCCTTGGCCTTCATCTCGCTTCGATGGTTCCCTAGGAGTGCGCTCAGCGTGCTCTTTTGTGGAAAGTCCCTCGCCCAATACGAATCGTCGTAAATGAAACACTTGTTGTTGGGCTCCCCCAAGCTCCTTGTGTCCTTGTGCTTGGCCTTGTCTCATTTCTGTTCTGAGTGCTTGTTTTGCCGGAACTCATCCTTGCATTGGCCTCCGTTCCCCTCGCGTAGGCCTCTGTCTCCCCCACCATTTGCATGAGTACTCTCTTATTCCCTCAGCTGGCTGGCAGACTCTTCTCAACTAGTGTAGTCGATTAGGCTTTCGGCCACATCTATGGCGGTAGCAAGGTCTTGCACCCTACGTTGCCTTAACTCAGTCATAGCCCATGATTGGAGACCGTCCATAAAATTGAAGAGAGCATCCTTATCGATCATATTGGGGATCTCAAGCACTAGATTCGTGAAATCCTTGACATAATCACGAATCGTCCCCGAGTGCTTGGGCCTTTGCAATTGAGCCATTGCCTCATCCTCGACATTCTCAAGATAGAATTGCATCTTAAGATCATTTTTAAATTCATCAAAGGTAGAGATGGTGCACGTACCTTTTTCAATGTCTCCTCACTTTTGCCTCCACCACAGCATGGCTGTGTCAGTGAGGTATATAGTTGCTGCCCGAATCTTGGCATCCTCTTCGATGATGCCTATGGCTCCAAAGTATTGATATAACCCCCATAAGAAGTTATCAACTTCACGAGCGTTGCGCGAACCCCCAAAACTATTTGGCTTTGGCACCTCCACGCGCCTAGCCTCCCTGGTACCGCTGGTGCTTGTCCTCGTCGATGCCAATGCACGCTTGCATAGGGTCAAGTCCCCATGCATCTCCTCCATACGTGCAAGCGTGCTATTCGACTCCCTCTCGTGGACTTGACGCATCCTTACGAGTTCCCCCATGAACTCCTCGCGAATGTTCCCCATCTCGCCACGCAAAGTCTCCTCAAATTGGACAAGCATCCCTTTTATCGCAGTGTGGATGGCAATGTCCTCTGCCTCTAAGCCCTCCACTTGTTGGCTGAGATCCTCTACCTGGGCCTCCATGCCACTCACGACCTCCTCTATCTGAGCTATGTGTGAGTCGAGAGAAGAAAGCATGTCCTTTGTAGACCTTTTTGGGTTGACAAGTTCTTCACGAACACCCTCTTGCGTCACCACATTGGAAGGGTTGGACCCCGACGCACCTTTGGTAGTGTCAAGCGATGCAACTTTGTTGGCTGTTTGTTTCACCATTGTTGAATGAGGCTCCGAAGGAACTTCGGCTCTGATACCAACTATCAAGAGCTTATTTTTCAGCTTGCACTCGTGCGGCCTTAACACGTCCCTTATGCTAAGTCAGCCTAACTATCGCAAACATTTGGCTAGAACAACCGAAAGAATAAAAGGAGAAGAACTTTGAAACAAGAAACTTGTATTGTTAAGATAAGCTTTACAGGGTTTACAAGTGAGCTACAATGCTCTAAGCTACCTCTAAGCTCTAAGCTTCCACCAAGCTCTTTGATGATGCCTAAAATGGGATGGGTGGTTGCCTATTTATAGCCTCCTCCTCAAGCCTAAATGTTCTAGAGAAATCTAGGACATGTACAAGCATAGACTATTTTAGAAATATCTATACTACTCTAAGATGTGCCTTGAAGTATCTAGAGTTCTCCGGAGTGGTCTTGACCCATGAGCCTCGCAAGGATTCTAAAGAGTTCAAGACTTGCCTCGATGCTTCCCAAATCTTTCGGAGAATTTCACGAGCTTCCGCGAACTTCTATGACCTTCCACAGTCTTCTGGAACCTTCCATAGTGTTATGGATGCTTGCATACTGTTTCGGATCCTTCTGGATGCCTCTGTGATGTTCCAGACCCTTCTAGAACCGTCCATGATGTTTCGGACCCTTTCAGAACCTTCCATGCCGTCCTAGACGCTTCTGGCTGCCTCTAGTTGCCTCTAGCTACTTTTGGCTGCCTCCAAGACGCTCCAAACTCGCCCTTGAGCCATGCTTACCTCGAAAATGCTCAAGGGAACCTTTGAAGGTTGGCAGGGTATGACAATATGTTGCTATAATTGTGAAGAGAAGTTTTGAAAACTACCCACTTTTTGGTCCCTCAAATAGTTTTTACCCTTACCATCAATTTATAATGAAAACTAACCAAATAAAGACATAAAATGTCTTATATACTCTCAACAATATTCGGTCTTGTTCTACTCTCGATGTTTCAAACAATAAACAAGGGAGGATTAATGTTAACCTCCTCAACTTTATTGGACCCCTCCATATTAAAGCTCTATATTTTTTGTTTGTCCGATAAGCCTTCATATCCAATTCTAACTTATTCTTTTTGCATCATGATTAATAAGCTCTATATTGCTTAATCCAATAAAACAATAATGCAACTTCATATTTGTATCTTTGTATCTGTAGGCATCATGAGTTCAACTAAAGCAATTAATGTTTAATCGAAAACACAAAAGTCAATGATGTCTATAATTTTCAATTAATGAATAAAACAAATCAATCGTCAAAACTGGAGTACACAACAACAACAAAATGGAGTGCAAAAAAAACATGAACATGGATGAAGATATCCATCAACGAAGAGGAATTGGATTTTGCAAGTTGCACGGTTATGACCTCCTCCACCGCATCGTGTTCATTTGTTTCTTAATGTGTCTTCTCCTACTGACGGAATTCGTACAGTCTTTTGTCTTCCGGGTATGACTTGTTTCGCAGGTGGTAAAATAACTTTGTTTTGCAAATTTTTAGGCACATCCCACTCACTTCTATTTTCAATAGGCCATATAGGGTCTGCATATGCCAATACAAGCGCATTAGCTGTGTAAAATTATGAACACATTCTATACACTGATATTCCTTTAGCTCTACAAGTAGCAGTTGCATGGGCAAAAGGAAGTCGATCAAGATTAAGCTCTCTACATGTACAAGTCTTGTTATTCAAATCCACAGTGAATGTTTTGTCATGATCATGTGTTTGAAATGCATAGTAATCGATTGGAGCCACCTAATATATGTCAACGTATATATGTATATGTATTTAAAATTATTAGAAAACATATAATAATAATATAATAATAAGTTAACAACAAAATAAAATATTTCAACACCAAAAATAATCAACATACCCGCATGTGTAAGCCACTATTGTTGTTTTGGTGCACTTTATCTTCTGCCAATTTGGTCAAATGTGTATTAAGAGAACTTGTCATAGTACGACGCTCAACAAGCCATTGCTGAAGCACATCTCTTAGATGATCTACTAGAGCAGTAATAGGTAATTTTTTTTTAGCTTTTTTCAGCTTTGCATTCATCGACTTGATAATATTAGAAGTCATCATGTTGTATATGTATCCCATAAAGTGAGCCCTAACCCACTTATGATACCCAACGTCTTCAAGATATTTACAGACTTCTCCATCTTTTAATTTGTGAAGGTCTTCTATCACGGTGTTGAACTTAGATACTTGGCACTTCTTTGCTGCTATGTAATATAACTTGAAGATCTTCTTTGGTTTTCCAAATTATGTCTTCAAGTTGTTAGCCATGTGAAATATGCATGCTCCATGATGTGCTTCTAGAAACATATTATCAACAGCCTTGACGATGCTTCTATGCTGATCAGAAATAAATATCATGTTCTCTACCACTCCAATGTCCTTTCTCAATTTGGTCAAAAATCATGACCATCAGGCATCATTTTCTGAATCTGCTACCCCAAATGCTAAAGGATATATTTGATTTTCCCCATCTTGGCATGCAACCATAAACATAGTTCCAAAGTACTTTCCTTTTAAAAAAGTCTCATTTATAGTAATCACAAATCTCATAGAATCATGAAAACCTCTGAGTGAAACTCTAATTTCCATGAAAAAGTATAGAAAATAATTTTCACCATCAATTTCTATATGGGTAATGGTATCATGGTTTGTACGCTCTAATATAGCACAATATGTTGGAAGTATAAAAAATGACTCATCTGGAGATCCCCTAACAACTTCTAGTGTTGCTTCTCTTGCCTTCCAAGCTTTATTATATCTCATATTAACCCCTAGTTGCATATGTGCATCATCAATGATATCTCTTGGTCTATATAACCGTGAGGTTCCTCCTTGAAACTTTGACTAGACAAATTGACCAATTAAGGAGCTGCTTGCTTGACAATGATCATGATGAATGATATCCAATTCATTATTAAACTTTCTTACCTCAAAATAGGTTAAATCTTGAAGCTTTGTAGCACGAAGTCTCCACTTACAGTTTTCATCCACACACCCAACTTCAAACTGACCGGAATCAAATTTAATAACTTCAAACTCATAATTCTTTCTTATTGCGACCATACCGAGATGTTGTTTCAAATCTATCATACTTGGGTATAGTTGGCCTACAATAGTATCTCCAGTGTTATCCACCGAAGTAATACTACCATAATCTTGTCTCTATCTCTTTCTAGAACGAGAAGATGATGGCATTGAATTGACAGTAGGTTGCTCGTTGTCAACATCTATGTTTTTATTATAAGAATCATCCCCTGGACTCTCATTAACTTCAAGGTTGAATTGAGGCTTCAATGTGTTTTGCACATTATCCGAGTTTGAAAGAGGAATGTTCTCCTTCTCTCTGTTTTCATGCCAGGCATTATCACCATCATCAAACACATTGTTTAGTATGACTGACTCATGTAAGGGGCTACATGTATTTGGTTGCTGATCTTCATGAGGGTCACTTAAAGGGATTGTTGAGACAAAATCCTCATACTGTAAATATGCATTCGATTTGTTTGTCATCCCTTCACAGTTTCCACTTGCAAACATTGACAAATTGTGTTCCACAATAATGTACAATGGAATCTTGTTAGGTTGTATAGAAAGACTATCCAATACCCAACACAGTAGTAGCTTCTGATAAAGACCTATGTAAGGACTAATGTATACACATATTCATTCTTATGAAGTCAATTTCAAGTCAAATTGAAGTCATAAACGACGGGCTTCAAATATATGCATACTTTGTATATTAAACTACCAATATAGTTTAGCATTCACTAAATAGTGCTAAATATGTACATCTACTTAAGCTTTCCAGCACTATTAAGCTAATTATAAGCTTATATACTCTACTAGCAATCGAAAAGAAAAGATGAATGCAATTCACAAAACTAACAACTTAAAGAAGAGTATAAAATCTTACCTTTGTTTCTCAAGTAATATATCTTATTGAAGAAAAAATAAAAATATATATAATTCAATGTGCTTATTGAAGATTCAAAGATGGGAAAAAAACTGATTATCAATTCAAGAACCCTACATGCATCTATCAGTCATAAACCCTAAACAAACAAGAGAGAGAACAAAACCCATATACATACCTCATTGAAGAACAAAGTTAGGTCTTTTGGGTTTCAAATCAGTACCATCGATGAACAAGCTAGGGTTTATTATCTTCCTAAAGAGGAAGAAAGATAAGAAACGTATTATTACTAGGATCAGGCATGAGCAAATTTTTTATTTATCAAAATGTATTGCTTTATCTCTCGTAAGGTGAATGTCTCACTAATGACATTAGAATTTTGTATCCTTGATTTGGGTATTATTCAATAACCATAAAAAATAAGGGTAAAACCATTTGAGGGACTAAAAAGTAGGTAGTTCTCAAAATTTATCAATTGTTATTAATGAGGTGATAAGTCTTTCCTAGATCAACCACTGAAATGTTGAGAGGCTCTTAAGCTGTCGTTTAGAGACTTGTAAGCCTTTACTGGTGTACAAGCACTTCTTTCAGGTGGGTACTCTTTATGAGCGAGCACATATCTGTGAGAGTGAATCAGCACCAATTTCCCCGTAATTGCGAACAAAAATAGCTATACAACCGCAACTGCTTGGGGATACTTACACTTCTAAACTTCCATGCCAGGAGGCATCATACACCAAAATGTGAAAGCAATCTATTAGATGATATGAAACTAACAGACACATGATTTCACCACTCCCAACACACACTAAGTTGCAAAAGACACTCGGATACTTAGACCATGCCACCACTCGAGTACATACATAAGAAAAAGTGATTTGTGCGGCTTTAGAATCGTCCTCCTAGAAATGATTTGCTTTCTCATTCTCTAAATGTGCTTGTTCACTATTTCAATTTATTTATTACCAATAACATTAACAGTGTCCCTTACAATACTTGAAGTATGTAAACATCAACAGTGTCCATATGATATCCGACTGGAGTACCCTGACAGCAATTGGGATCCACCCTTTTTTGTACTAGTTAAATTCCGAGAGCAAACTTGTTGCCCCTGGTCATATAGAATTGTGCATCTATTCACACTTTCAAAATTGTAATTTACACCTCTAAAGACTTTTGAATTTTTATAATTTCATTTTTAACTCTATTTATAACAACTCATATTTATTAATTTTTTATAAAAAAAATTTAGGGCGACTTTGATGACTAAAACCTAGAATATGGGTGAATTTGTTAAAAAAAATTAGAGTTAGTTGGAATCGATCTTTGTGGTCAATTTTTTTTTGGAATTTCCAAGTTAGGTGAATCAATCTTAATTTTATGGTTGTAAGTCATTATTCAATTATTTTTGTTAAGTTCATTGTTGTTAAATCTGGGTTACAGATTCTAAATAATATTTCATAGTTATGTATTTTAAAAGTTGAAGGTTTAGATGGGTGATTTAAAAAAAATTGGAGGTGGATGATGGGATGACGAGAAAAGAAAAAAGAATGAAGGGTAAAATAATAAAATTAGTGATAAATATTTAGAATGAGGTGTAAATATTATTTTTAGAGGTGTGAATAGACGCACCCCTCATGAAAAATTAAAAAAATGGATTGACAGACAATGACATTTTGAAAGACACTTTACACTCTAGGACATTTTGGACTGGAAAAGACTCCAATACCCTTATTATATTACAAAAATTATATTTTTAAATCAAAAAGTTTGACGAATTCTTCCGGCTGTTGGATAGAAAATTTGTCCTCATACTCCTGCTCCATGTGCTCAAGGGAACTTCATCCTTCCATGATATTTGTTATGTTATGTTGCTCAGGATCAGAGAAATCCAGTTCCACATCCGATAAGTTTAGTAAGTGGTTGGCTTTATCTTCATCTCCATCTCCTTGGAGCATTGCTATCATTGCTGCTTCTTGTGCTCAGAAGTGTTTGTAAGCAACTTCAATAGATAACCTCATGCGGAGGTGATGATCATCTCTTTTTAATCTTCTAGCCATTCTTGTGGAGTAGAGACCGTAGTCTTTGCCTTGCTTGACCAGGTCGAGATGTGCAT
The DNA here is from genome assembly GCA_946800695.1 of Geum urbanum. Taxonomy (NCBI): domain Eukaryota; kingdom Viridiplantae; phylum Streptophyta; class Magnoliopsida; order Rosales; family Rosaceae; genus Geum; species Geum urbanum. The sequence continues at coordinate 32,187,963 of OX327017.1, forward strand.
CTTCCCAAAATTCATGGTAAGTCATTTGTGCTCCTTTATATCTCTTAATGTCTTCAGTATTTAGTATTCTAGTGATATTTGGTCCTATTGGTCTAGGGACATAGATAGCTTGTTCCATAATAATATTATGTTTGGCTGGATCTTGGCTCAAACTGGTGTCGAATTTTTCTAGTGAAATGTTGTTATTGTTCAGAAGATGATTACCTTCTAGGGTTTCAAAGTAATGTACTATGCTCTCTCTAAGGTTGCTCAGAACAGATTCTATATGATCATTTCTTCTCATGTTAAGATGTACAAGAAAACCATCTTCCAACAAGAATTCTGGAGTAAGAGGGCAAACTGCTCCTTCATGCTCCAAATGTAATTCTTGATAGGTTGTCACGTCTATGCTTGCTAGGAGGATTTGGTACCTAATTTCTTCATTAAGATGGTGATTCTTTGCTTTACTAATAATGCTAATTCCAGGTTGGATATTTTATCTTATCAATGAAAAACCTCTAAATTACTTTTTGTAAAGAAAGAAGTTTTGCTTGTTGATAAAGGCAAAATACTTCTTTTGCTTCATGTCCACGAAATAGCTCCATTGCAAGAACACACAGAGAATATGTGTTCAATTTTGGAGGAAGGATTCATTGCTGCTCATTTATAGGATTAAGTGTTAAAGGATTATGCTGAGGAATGTATCCATGTTTGTTTATTGCTCTGTTTCTCTCAAGCTCTAATTACTCTTGAAGTGATGCACAATTAGGATGCAAGTTGCTATGTAATCTAATCAACCTTTCATAACATTTGTCCAAAGTAGTAAGTCTATCTACTACTGTATTACGCTCAAAAGATAGTAGGGCATAATTTCTTGTAAATGCTGGAGTTGCTTATTGAGATCCGCCACTATTTGATTATACTCTGTAAACTCATTCTTTAATGCTCTTACCAATTTCTCTATTGATACATTCATTTGTAGAGGTTGATTTCTTAGGCTCCAAAAATTGTCCAATAATTTCCTTTGCTTTGGCACAATTGGTTGCCAAGAGTTATATCAATATTCAGGCTTCATGACTTCCTAAATATGGATATTTCCATGGGTATATACCACCAGTCTTATGGGTGGCCTTGCTGGCGCGCTCATGCTCAATGTGTTTGGAGGAATGCTCCATGGCTTTCTAGGATTTGAAGAAGATACTCCTCTTTGATCCATTTATGCAAAGTTATTCAAAAAATTAGTCAAGATAATATATCTACTAAAGTATTATCACTTCCTTTAATATGCTCAAAATGTGGTTTGAATCCATTGCCAGCAATTATGTCTATAAAATTAATTAACCCATCTACGTGATCTTGTCTATTGCTACTAATTTTATCATAATGAGAAACAATATTTTAACAATTAGTTCTTATAGTAAACACTTCATTATGTAAGAACAAAGAAAATGCTTCGAGAGAATTGATGATGCCAAATATTTTCAAGTCAGTTGCTGGCAATCGAGATTGAATATCATTGAATTTTGCAAAAGCATATCTCCATATTTGCTCATATGATTTTGATTGTTCTTTACTCTTTTTCTGGTATAAAATTACTGCCCATCCAAGGGAGGATGCATCTGTTTCACCTATTTTATAGCTATTATCTAAAGGTAATGCTAAAGATTTTAGTTGAGTAATTTCATTTTTAATTTGTTGTACTAACTTAATATCTTAGGTATTAAAATACTTTTGTCCAGTTTTGCTATGTAAAACTGTTATTTTTCTTCCCAAATCAGGAATAAAGTGCATAACTGAGAAGTCCCAAAAATGCTTGTAATTTCTTTTTATCTTCGAATTTATGAAGATATTCAATCTTTATTTACTATATGCACTTGTAGTTGTATAGTACCTGACTTGATATAGATTCCTAAAAATTATATATCTTGTTTTTCCAAGTCTATTTTATTTTTACTAATAATAATGTCATTCTTTATAAATTCACTTAAAATTATCTCCAAATGTTTTCTATGCTCATTTCTATTTTTACTATATATAAGTATATCATCAACATATACACTACAAAACTATCATATTTCTTAAAAATTTGATCCATTTTACATTGAAAAATGGAAGGTGCATTTTTCAACCCAAACGACATAACTGGCCATTCAAAATGTCCTTCTGGTCAAGTGAAGGTTGTTCACTCTATCGACTATTCTGCCAATCGAATTTTTCAAAAACCTGATTTACAATCAAATTTGCTAAAGGATTTTCTCTCTTGAATTTTGTTGATTAATTAATCTTTATTAGGTAACTTATAACTGTCTTCATAAGTATTATCATTTAATCTTCTATAATTATATTATTCGTGCTTTTCCACTTTTAAACTCAGAATATTTTCGAACAATAAAAGTTGTTGATCTATGTCTTGATTTAGATGGTCTAATTACTTTAAGATTTAAAATAATTTAAATTAGCGGCTCAAATTATTTCTTATCTAACAAATTTCAAGGCATATTTGCTGTTTTAGTTGTTAAAACCGTGTTTATAATATCTAATTTTGCTAATATTTTATTTTTGCTCTAATGTACTTGTGGTTCTTCACCAATAGTTCTTGTTTGCTCTACTAGTTGTAATAATTCTTCCAATATTTTAGGTCTATCAAAATGCATTATCTCAACATATGTTATTTTTTCAAAAGTTGGATAATCTAATTCAAGAATTGACTCACTATACTCAATATTTTGCTCTTCAAAATTCTCATTTTCTATAGTTTTAACAAAATTATTTTGCTCTTCTTTTGACTCTTCTATGCTCAAATTATTATAGGCTTCCGACAGATTGCTTTGATTTGTAGTAGTTATAGCTCTTTTGTAAAACGTTATATCAGGTTTATTGTAATAAAAATCTTGCAAACTTTTTAGAAAGTTTAATCCTAAAATGAATGGATAAGCTCCTACTGGTGAAACAAAAGTTAAAAGTAAATTAAGTTACTGTTTTTCGATTAAAAACATATGTTGTTTAGGGAGTATGTGATCTGTACAATCTTTGAATTCCATTGAGATACTCAAACTGGTTTGACAAGTTTTTGCCTAGATTGTGCTAGTACTAACTCTTCTCTTATGACACTCTTAGTGCTCCCAATATCAATCATTGTTAATTCAAGTTCACAATTAATTGTTATTAAGGTGCTAATTTTATGTTTTTTATATCAAGACTTTGTATTCTGCTCACTTCTTCAAGAGAGAGAATTTACCTCTAATGTTCTGTTATTATAACAATGCTTACAAAATATTATTTTGCTCACATAATATTTTTCTACTACTATTTTCTTACATTATTACATTCTTGTGGTCATCCCAAATTTACGTATTTATATTTTTCTTGCTCTTCAAACATACATATGTCTTCTAGCTCGCTTTTTGAACTTTTAGAACACTCAAATTCTGATTCAGAAAACATATCAATGCTATTAATGTTATAGATGCTTTCAGTATCGCTTAAGTTCTCCAAACTGTAAATGCTCTCTAAATCTTCATTTTTTTTTAAAATCAAATTGTTCAAGTAATTGAATTTTTTTCTCTAAGTTGTTTTCCTAGTTTAGGACACTTCGGTCTAATATGAACAACTTCTCCACAAAAGTAACACTTACAAGTACTCTTATCTTTTGGTGCTTTATATTTTCTCATCCAAGGTTTAGTGCTCATTTTCTTAAATTGCTTAGATATATATTTTTGCTTTTTAAAGGTTCTTGAAGGTTGTATATCAAACCTTCTATATAGCTTATAAAGCTTAAATCTTCATTTAAAGCTCTTTTTATAATGCTTAATTTTTTTAGTACGTCTTTATTCTCTATGACACCCATATTGTTTAGGTAAATCAATATTTTTATAGCTCATGTAAAATTATTTTCTTACTTGTCCTTTCACTTTTATTTGGCTACATTCATCTCGTAATAGATCATATATATGTTGAGTTCGAGGGCCAATTGCTATATTATTTTTCCTATGGTGGTTTTTCCATTCTTTCCATATTTTTTTCCTCCTATGGGTCCTTTTATTTTTGTCATATAAGTATTTAGTAGATTTATATAATTTATTCTATCAGTTTCACCCAAATATTTAAAGAATCAGAAGTATATTCACCAATATATTGTAAATCACATATTTGTAATTGCTCTAAATTACGTATTGCTCGAATTTGCTCTTGCTTATTTCTTCCATCAAGTCGATTATGATCCAAAAACTCAAATTTAATAAGTTTAACAGAAGTATCAATATTAAATGCTAATTTTTCTGCTTGGTACTCATCTAGATTTTTTGCTTTTCATGATTGAAATAAATCAAAAACCATACAATCCAAAGTATTCCCAAGATAGTTTAACATATCATTTGTACTGCTAAAATCTAGCATGATTGCGGCATGAACACATATTTTTTCCCATCGTTCCATAGCTTTCTCCCAATCTTGTGGATCTACTTTATCCAGATTTAATATATTTTCGGTTTTGCTCACATGCTCAATTCTTGTATGAAAAATTCAATTTTTTCTATGTTGTCTAGCTGCTTCATAATTGCTATGAGTAGTATTTCGCTCGATATAAGACTCATTAGTGGGTCTTATATATTGCTGCTCAGATCTTACTAGGGAAGAATGTACATGAACACCATAGGCTCTAGTGGAACCGTGATATTCTTCGACAAGCATACACTCAATTTCGACTAACATATTATTATATTAATTTTTTCCTAATATATGCTCAAGACCAATTTGTAATATTAAATGCTTCATTTCTTCATCGTTTAATCGATGTAAGCCCGATTAATAAGTTTTGTATTTATTAATATATTACTTGTAATAACCCAAAATTTTAGCTATTAATTATTTGAGTAAATTTTGCTTATTTCGGAACATTAAATTTTGTTTTCCTCTTGTACGGTGAGGGTGAGTAGTGTGTCTAAATAGATATTCAATTTTTTTGGAGCATTAGATATTGTTATTGTTATACTAATAATTAGATTTATTAAAGAAATTGGTTTAGGCCCAATTAAGTTAATTGAGATGTTATGATGAATAACCTAGTTAAACTAGTTAAGGGGAGTCGCCTCTTTCTATTTTTATTTTTTATAAAGGACGACGAGAAGAGAAAAGAAAGAAAGAAAATAGAAACGAGCGAAGGAGAGATTTGATGGTAGCGCGAGATCGGAGAGAGATAGACAGACAATGACAGTGTGACGGGGTAGGTGTCCAGCAACGTTTAGGGCAGTTTGATTTGTCGACAGGTAACGGCGCTTGGCACTAGAGGTTATCCTATTTGCTTTGTTTGGGTTTTGATAGGACATTGGTCTTGACTTTTCGCGTACTGAAATTGGTTAGGTCAAGATATTCTATCTATGTGAAATCAAAATTATTTCGAAGGAATGAATTTGAGTTTTGGGGATGTTGAATTTTTGTTGGGTTTACGATATAGAACTCGGTTTGTCCCACCGATGGAGTTGTTTAATTATTGTGGTGAGTTAGTATAAGTGGTTCTCTTTTTAGCAAGTAATTGTGTGAGAATGTTGTTAATGGGAGATTGATGCATACAGTAGTGTTGTTAGAGTCGGTTGAGGTGTTGACATTCGTATCCGTGTTGTAAGGTTACGAGTACAGTTTTGAAATGTTGTCAAAAGTTGTTGATGTATTATCACTTGTAGCCGTGATGTGAGGTTACAAGTATAGTCTTGAGTTGTTTGTCACTCATGTTCCGTGTTGTGACGTCATGAGTGTCATCAATTGAGGTGTTATCACTCGTTTGAGGATACGAGTATCATTTTGAGATGATTCTCACTCATGTTCTGGGCTGTGAGGTCATGAGTGCCGGTTACTTATGACCGGGCTGTAAGGTCACAAGTGAGGGTGATTATGAAGTTAGAGCTCTAGTATGTCTGCCACATGAATGTTGTTGTTGTTTAAAAGGTGTCTTGAGTACATTCTTATTTTATGGTCCTTGGGTGCATGGTCCAGTTCTCTTATTTTATTTGTCGTGAAAACTGATGTTGTTGTGGAGTCGTGTTGTGATTTGTGAGAGAAAGAAAGATGAAGTGATTCTTTGTGTTTGGAATTGATGTAAGAGTCATGAGTTTAAGATGCTGTGTGATATTGATTTTAGTAAGTTATTTTGTCTAAGGAAATCTTCTGAACTAATTTTCATACAGGAGATTAACTTAAACTTAAAACTATGGTTTTCTGATGTCTTGAAATGAAATTTGATTTAAATTTGGATTATATTCAAGCATGTGGTAGAATTTAAATGTTAAGTGATACATTTAATTATGGTTACTTATACGGGTTTGTAAAAGCTTACCGTGTTTAGTACTTTCAACCCGGTGCACTATTCAATGGTGTACCGGTTAATCTTGCAAGTTAATTGCTACTCATAGCTGAGTAGAAGCTTCTTTGTATTGTTGTGGTGGTAATTTGTTATAGATTTTGTATTTGCTTCCGCTGTGTAGAGGATTTGTTGACATTTTTATTTGAAATTATAACATATGGAATGTAATAAATGATTCAGATCTTTGAGTCTTTATCACATTGATTGGCTTCGGGTTGTAGAAAAAAATATGATCCAGGTATTTAGAGTGAGTTTCACGTTATGAGATTTAGTTTATTAATGGTAATATATGAACTAAACTTCTGGGCGTGACATTACTCTTCACTTAATTTATCAACATCTTCGATTAGTTTATCAACAATGTTATCAAAATTATTTTCAACCATATTTATGTCAAGTTTATTAAAAGTCATATTAATTTCTGCTTTACTTTCCAAATCATCGGTAATATTTTTAATTTGACGATAATTAGTAAATCTTACAGTTTACAGCGTAAAACTCATCGAAACTAACTGAGTCTTCAGTTCAACACAGCATCAAGAACACACTGGAACTCATCGAAACTAACTGTTAAAATACATAACCCTCGTCAGAATTCAACTCGACTGATCTCCGATATCCAGCCACAGCGTAACCCAAAACAGGTCGGGTTCGACTCGTGGTATTGTGGGCTTCAAAACCCTTAGCCTTGCGCCACCCAACTCCGGCCGTAGCGCCGCCGCCATCGACGGTGAAAAATAGACCAAAACCCTTGATTTTTGCCGTGAATTTTAGGCTCAATCGACGAGGAATTGGAGGTTAATATGTTGGGGAAAAGAAAGAGGAGATCGAGGTGAACATTTTGACACCAAGGCTGACCAATTTGGTGGTTGGCCGGTGGTGGGTCACCGGCGATGACATCACGGGGAGAAATGGGTCGGGGAGAGAGAAATGAAACGAGGTTGACCAAGAGTTGACCCCATCCTTACCAAAAAGGAAAGTCTCTGACTTTCCAAAATTGGAAAGTGGAAAACCATAAATATAATATTAATTTATAACAAAATTTTGGCATAATTTCTCCTAAAATTTGTCGAAAACCAAAAAGCATGCATACAAGATTACACTTCGAATAACCAATTACAACAACACAATTACACCGTGGGCACCGATTCCCATCCGTATTTCTCAAGTTGAACTCATAATTTACATAACTAAACTAAACCATAACCAAATTTAAGTTCAAAATCATATTCCAATAGTACAACGTAACTAAATCATGCACTAATCATAATTCAATTTCTTAAAAATACAATTAGCATTATACTAAATCTCGATATGCTTTAAAAGTATGAGTAAATTCAATTGATTTTAGAAATTTGAGTTACTTACTCCTTGTTGACTCGCTTCATTGATGACCCCGGGTTTCACATAAGCTTGGATGCTGGCATCCAAGAAGCAATGCTTCAAACACGCATTTTTGTGCTCCTTCGAGATGTAAATGAACTTTCGCGAGGTCGATCCATGGTGTTTGTCTTTCTTGTCCCGATTAGCCTTGTTGGCCTCCGACCTTGTCAGTTACATAACAAAGATAATTAAATAACAAAATAATTATTAAAAATAAGAAATTATGCAATTTTTATTACATTAAAGAAAATAAAGACGAACCTTATACTTGTCAGTCTGAAAGTGTTTGATCAACCATTGCCACTCATCTTTTCTGTCGTTCCGGAGCTCCACAGGCGGAGACGAGGCGCCATATCGCTGGTAGTACTTGTGGAAGTCGTACTTCTAGTCCTTGTAAATGCAGCCAACCGTCTCCTCTATATCCTTCATCAGCTCCGCTGAGTCGGAGATTTCAAAATGATTCTAGAAATATACATAACAAATTAATATTAATTATAGAAATAATATATTTATGTTTTGTAATTACTTAAAAAAAAAATAATAAAAAAAAATAGTATTACCAATAGTTCGCGGTACACCCTTAACTTTTCAGATTAGGGTAGGTCGTTCCATGAAGGGGCAACCATACAGATGTTGTTCCGTATGATTAAGTTGATGGAGTGCGAGGTTAGACTTCCGAGCTACGCGGTCGGAGGGCCTCAAATGAACTCATCGTACGGGAGGTCGATCTTCTTCCCTATGGCATCCTTTCCAAGTCCTCGAGTCCTTTTCGCAGGTGCGTTGAATGGCTGCCTCCTGGCCTTACGGCGGACGCTATAGAGAATCGAGTCGTCGACTGACTCATCCGGACTGTCTAACGGCGTAGTCGATCGGACCCCGTCTGCCTTGTCCGTAAAGGCTGAGGCATCCTCATATGAAGCATGAGAAATTTGGCCTGTTGACGCAGAAGATTTTGGCTGCAGACAATTTGTCCTAGTTTTCTCTGAATCCTACCTCCAACCTATTGCTTGCGCAATGGCTTCGCGTTCGGCCTCATTCTCTGCACCCGTGTGCCTCTTCCATGGAATCATAATTAATCTGAATAAATAATATATTAATAATATAATATTCATCAGATATTCATCGAATATTGACAATATAATATTCATTTTAATTTATCGCCTTATATCCAAATTTCACAAATTTATCCAATCAGTCAAATAAATATATCTACATAACCACAAATAGATATCAATTAAACCAAATTAATATAAAATTTCATCAATATACCCAAAGTTTTCCAATAACATTAATATACCCAAATTAATCAAAATAACATCAATATACCCAAATTAATCAAAATAACATCAATATACCCAAATTTATCCAAATAGCATCAATACCCAAATTAGTTCATATATCAAATAATCCATATTTTCATATTAATATACTATAAATATATATATTTTATAATATATATATACACACCATATATATATACAGGAAGCTTCCACTCAGGTATACTTGAGTGGAAGTATTTTCAGGTATATGACATTACGTCAACTTTTTGGTCATTTTTTATCATCTCCACCGTTCAGATTTTAGGTCCTAATGTGTAGATCAAGCCTGTAAATGTTTAGCCAAACTGGTGATCGTTAAGGTATTCAAAACTGTAATTAAAGTTCATAAGTATAAACAGTTCATGTTTGACAGATTTGGTTTGTCCATTGATTTGAATAAGTTCGAAACCTTAACGATAACCGTTTTGGCCGAAAATTTACTGGAATGATCTACTCATATAAACCTAGTAGTTGGATGGTGGAGATAATAAAATATGATCAAAAAGTTGGCGTAAATTTCATAATCCTGAAAACGCTTCCACTCAGGTATACCTGAGTGGAAGCTTCTTGCATATATATATATCATATATTTTTTTTTATATTTTTTCATATATACCATATATTTTCATCAAATACACATTCAGAAAATACACCATATAAAAAATATATATTATATATATACACACACCAAATACACATAAAATATATATATTTGTACTTATATATATACATACGTGTATATATATATATACAGAGAGAGTTTTTGGTTGAGAGAGAGAAAGTGATACCAAAAGATTAGTCGGGAGAGGAGAGAGATTCCAAGAGGTGGGGGGGAGGGGGGGGGCAACGCTCGGTGACCGGAGGACGGCGGGAAGGAGAGATTCCGGGAGATGAAAGAGACTCCGGAAGAGGGGAGAGAAGGAGAGAGAGAGAGTAGAGTCCGTCAGGCGGGGGTAGCTAGGCGGTGAAATCCACTCGATCGATAATGGCGGTGGAGGAGAGGAGAGGGGAGAGAGAGAGAGAGAGAGAGAGAGAGAGAGAGAGAGAGAGAGAGAGAGAGAGAGAGAGAGAGAGAGAGAGAGAGAGAGAGAGAGAGAGAGAGAGAGAGAGAGAGAGAGAGAATTATGAGAAAACTGGATCGAAGTCCATCCAGTTTTTGGGATATATCAACAAAAAAAAGCAGATTTCGTTACCTAAGTAGTTTTTAAATGGGCCTTGAAAAATTGGGCGTAAAAAATAAACCGCCCAAAAAATTAGGATTAAGCTGATTTCTTCGCCTAAATTCACTTAAGCGACGAACAAAATACATTACGTCACCAAAGTAGTTTTTAAATGAGATCGGAAATATTTGGCACAAAAAATGAATTGCCCAAAAAAATTGGGCTTAGGCGATGAACGGAGTGGTTTCGTCGACTAAGTACTCACTTAGATGACGAACCGTTTAATTTCGTCGCCTAAAGTTTTGGGGTTTAGTGTAAGGGGATTACTATTAGGGTTTACGGTTAAGGTTAGGGTTCACCTAGATGACGACTACATTGTTAGCGTCATCTATGTAGTGCTACTTAGACGACGAAATAATGTACTTTAGTCGGCCAAAAGTAAATTTTATTTACTTTTAATTTTTTTCTAATTTCAAACGTAATTTTATTTCAAGCATCACCGTCTAGCCTTTCCAATTCCATTGTCGTACGTTCTTCCGATTCATAACTGGTCTATTAATTTATAAATTTTATTCATCTGATATAGTTAATTAACTACTAATCCACCCTCATATCAATCCTCATCCTCGTAATCAATGTCATCTGAATCATCCTCATATATATCATATGATTGCTCCTCATCATTATACTCTACATTATCTGAATTGCATCCGACGTCGTTGTCGTCCTCAGGCTCCTCGACTTTTGGGGTATTCTGCGCTTACTCTCTAATCTCCTATGGAGTAACATCTGTGGTGTCATCAATCAGGGGTAAGCGTTCATTATGTCGAATCAATTCTATAACGTCGGGGGTGACTGAAGTATTATGCTCTTGATATGCATTGTCTCTATGCACTTCAATATTAGTCGTCGATGTCCCATCAAGTGTAGTTGCACTCCATACTCCTCGGTGTGACATGTGATTTACTATTTTCCAGCCTTCACCAGCTTTCGGATCATCCAGATAGAACACTGCCTAACTAAGGTGGCAAGAGCGAATGGCTCATTCTAATACCAGCTTGAGCTTGTATCGACTGATATTAGCCCGATATGTTTATCGGTACGCTTGAACCATTTGCACTTGAACAGAAAAACGTTGATATCATTCCTGTATAGCAGCTCAATGACATGTTGAAGAACTCCGTAATAGACAACATCGCTTTTCCCAACTGTGATCCCACTGTTTTGTGTGCTTCTTCCTTCATCTCGAGTGAATGAATGAAAATTTACACCATTCACAAAGTAGCCGGAGTAAAATATAGTGCTTAACCGGCTTATGGGCTAACAGATGTTTTTCTCACGACCACCACCCTTTGTGGTTATCAAATTTTTGTAGATCATCCATCTGCAAAAATGTGAAGAATACATAGGAATGTGTAATTTAATTTCTACCTAAAACTTGACATAGTTTCCCCTAAAAATAAAGGAAACCAAAAACCTGCATACACAAAACTAAGGCAAAACACTTTGCATAAACAAACACTCGTCAAATGCCATACGTACTATATATGAGAAAAGAGTTTTAAAATAATTAAAAATACGTACCCATTGTTGAAAATAATCGGGGAATTTCTTCTTAAGCATCTTTTCAACCCAAGCAGGAGTCTTGTCCGATTTGCACCTCTAAATGTACTCCCTGTAGTACTTCATGTAACGGTCAACCTCGTCACAGTCTCACAATACTATCCAATGTGCTTCTTCAAGTTCTTCTTTAGTTGATCTTTCTTTTAATACTCCTTTAAACGATCATACAACATTTGTGATGCCTGAAAGATTGTGGCGGACATTTGGATTGGTCTGGACTGGATCCTTGAAGTACCTATTGCAGTAGGTAACACACTCATGTATTAAGTATCTCTGCTATGGAGCCATCCAAGGCAGATTTATTTTTCACAAATCTTTTATACTGTCTGAGTTGTCTGCAAAATTATACAATTAATAGTTTGAAGAATAGTAGAAACACAAAAAAAAGTGTAAAAATGATGAACAACCGTTATAAATAATTGTACGTACCTTTCTTGAGGATATATCTAAGTGTAGTGGACCGGACCAGAAAGAAGCACTTGTTCGGGTAAGTGGATCATGAGGTGAATCATGATATCAAAGAAAGTAGCGGAAAAATCCTCTCTAATTTGCAAAGGATGTGCACTATTTCATATTGAAGTTCGAGGACATCTGACTTCTGCAACTCTCTGGTGCATAACGTCGGCCACCATCTACACAATGCTACAATTGGTTCGACGATGTCACGAGGCAAATATGGTCGAATTACCACTAGAATCAGATGTTGCAGCATAACGTGATAGTCATGAGTCTTTAGACTAATGAACTTGTGTTGCATCTCGTCAACTACTCCTATAATATTTACTGCATAAGTAGACAGAGTCTTGAACCAACTGAATGCAAAACTCCTATGTGTCGGCTTCACCGTGTAAGGTGCATCTAGCATCTTGTTGTACACTCATTTTTTATCCCTCCTCAACCACAAGTGACGGTGCAAATTCATAGATTTCAGATCTTTGCGCGCTTTGGGAGTATCTTTGGTCTTCAACTTAATACCCAACAAATTCCCACAACATTGTTGCACATATTTTTTTCTATGTGCATGACATCAAGGTTGTTCCAGAGTTTCAACTTGGACCAGTAAGACAGTTAAAAAAAAAACTCTTGTGATGTCAATAGCTGAGATCTTGTGGAGGGTGTGGATTGAGTCTCTTCACTTCTTTGTCATTGGTCAACACACCGAAATAGAAGCCGTTCAACCTCTCTAAAATCTCTTCGTCAGACCATTGTCGGGGTTTAAGATTATTCTCTACCGTCCTGTCAAAATGAGCATTATTTTGTTTTCACGGGTGATCGTGAAGAAGCCATCTACGGTGACCCAGGTAACTAACCTTCCCCACGTGCCAACTGGAGTAGACGTCATCCAAACAGATAGGGCAACCATTGTATCCTCTGGTTGTGCAAGATGCCAACATCTCATATCCATGAAAATCGTTGATTGTCCACATGACAGAAACTCTCATCATGAACATCGTGTTAGTGAACTTGTCATAAGTTGGAACTCCATGTTTCCACAACAGTTTGAGCTCGTCGATCAATGATCTGAGATAGACATCTAAACACTTTCCCAAAGATTTAAGACCTATAATTAGCAGAATAAGGAAATTAAATTCCTTGTTCATGCACATCCACAGAGGCAGGTTGTACGGCATGAGAATAACTGGCCAAGTGCTGACGGTAGCACTGTTACTATCCCAATGACTGAATTCGTTTGTAGATAGGCCGAGTCTAACATTTCGAACATCTGCTACAAAGTCTTCGAATTCCCTGTCGAAATGTTTAAAAGCCTCCCCATCTGCTACGTGTTGGAGCACATCGTCATCTACTCGTTGTTCAGCGTATCATCTGATCGCCTCTGCTATGTATAGTGACATGTATAGACACTGCAATCTGGAAATCAACGGAAAATAACGAAGTATCTTAACATGAATTTTCTTCTTCGCATTCATACTAGTCCGATCTTGATATCTGCACTGGTTGCATACAAGACAGTAGTCCAAATATTTATACTCTTTGTCAAACTGCACACAATTATTTCTGCAGGCGTCAATTTTTTTGTACTTAGGCCGAGACTGCTCAAGATCTTTCTAATCTTGTAATGACTTTTCGTTTTTGATGATCAGGTAGCAACTTACATATATGCTACTGTATTTCGTCAAAAGTAATGTTTGACATTTTATTCTTCACTTTTATCTGAACTTCCTCCAATATATATTGCAACACATTCTCTCGACATCTAGGGTACACCGGGGTCTGGATTTCGAGTAGCATCATGTTGTATCTATCCATCTCTGTAATGTCACTGGCCAAGCTGGCAGCGGGGTATGTGTCATCATGAATGGTATTGTAATCTCCCTCTTCGTATTGGTGTCCACCATGACTAAATTTCGGAAAAATATCATGGACCAAATCCACAGTTGGGTTCCAAGCAAGGTCGCCGCTACCGCTGGATGAGGCACCATGATAACTGTACTCTGAGCTGAAGTCTAGTTCTGAGTTGAAGTCTACTACTTCACCATGCTTGCTTCACGTAATGTAACTCTATATCATACCGTGCTCATACATGTCTTGAGCCATAACGTTAGACGGAACAAACTGATGGTTGAGATATTTTCTTCACGGACACCTGAAACGCTTCTTTCCCTTAACATGTTCTATCGCAAAATTCATAAAGTTTATGATGCTGTCCATATACCGCACATCACTTTTATTCACCAACTGTATCCAACTCTTGTCCATATTTTGCGAAATAATTAATAATAATTCTATTAATTATATAAATTTTCAACCAATATATAATTAATTAATCTAATACTATATATATATTATCGATCAAATACGTCACACATAATACGTACTTGTAATGAATGAATTAATCAATCTTATACTATAATTAATCTAGCTAATATATATTAATTATATATTATATTATTAATTTTATATAATACATGCATTAATTATATAAATATTTCAACTAATTATTCTAACATATATATTAACTATATATATTACCTTAATTAAAAAAAGTACACATATATGCATGCATGTATGTTTAATTAATTAATTCATTAAATTAAAACATATATATAACAATTAATTAACTAATTAGCTTATAATTATAGCTCAGCAATGCAATACAACAATAGAAGTAATGCTAAGATCACCGGAAAGTACTATATATTCGCTAAAAAAATCAATCACCGTACGTAATTACGTATGATATTAAATTCAAAAAAACTAATCGAGAGAAACGTGTTAATACATTCACCGATAAGGAGATAAGTAGGTAAAACTACAACTCCGGGAGTTGAAAAATCGAGTTTTGATGAATTTTTTCCGGATTATTCGGAGCCGCCGGCGGTGGGCTTTTGAGTGATGAGAGAGAGCTGAGAGGGAGAGAGAGAAGTGATGAGGAGATAAGAAAATCTAATTGAGATATCTAATAATTGACTTTTCTTAGGTCTTGTTTTATCGCCAAAATGTCATGTTTTGTCGCCTAGGTTATCACTTAGGCGACGGAAACAAGTTCGTCGCCTAGGTGGTCATTTTGGCGATAAAAGGCTCAAGTCGTCGTCTAAGAGTCCACATTGGCTACAAAATGTGTATCATTGTCTAAGTGTGTAATACTAAGCCGACGACAACAAATGATTGTCGTCTCAGTGTGCATCTTAGGTGACGAAACAAAAAATTTCGTCGCCTAAGTGTACACTTAGGAGATGACTCATGTGAACGGACATCTAAGAAAATACCTAAGCGACAACGACATTTTTTATCGCCTAAGTGTTACTTAGGCAAAGGAAAATATTTTTTTGGACGATGATAACGATTTTGTCAGCCAAGTACTACTTAGGCACCGAAACCTTAATGGTTTCGTCGCCTAAGTGCAGTTTTCTAGTAGTATATAAGGCATTACACAAACTTTTCGATCAAATTTTAACATCTCCATCGTCCAATTATAAGGTTTATATGAGTAGATCATTCCTATAAATTTTCAACCAAAATGGTGATTGTTAAGGTATCGAACTAGATTAAATCCAGGGACAGACCAAATCTGTCAAACCATAACCGTTTATACTTATAAACTTCAATTGTATTTTTGAATACCTTAACGATCACCATTTTGCCTGAAAATTTACGAGCTTAATCTATAAATTAGGACCTAAGATCTGAACAGTGGAGATGGTAAAATATGATTGAAAAATTGGTATAATCCCCTATACCTAAAAATGACCCAAAAAATATATACCTTAGTAGAAGAGTGCTATATATATAAATCCCCAACTACGTTTCGATCTTCTTATGCAAGCAGGTCATGATGTCATCGACCTTCAATTCATATCCACTCTTTCCCTAAATTTGACTTGGTGTGTACGTCTATTTAGACATGCGGAAATTCTTAGGGGCGGAGGTCCCATATTTTAATATATGTAGATTTTTTTATTTGGTTACTTTTAGGTTATATATTCACATCTTCACTATTCATATTTTAGGCCTTAGTGTATAGATCACTTCTGCAAAGTTTTATTCAATTTGGTGATAATTAAGTTACATAACTAGATCAAATTAACCAACGGATAGAAATCAGTAAAACCGAAACCTTCCGTATATATAAGTGGTAAATCATGATTATGAGAATCAAAATAATCATCAAATTGAATAAAACTTTACAAAGTTGATATATATATATATATTTATATATAAACTGAACGATGAAGATGTGATTATGTGACCAAAACATTAACTAAATCAAGAAAATTCGCATATCTCAATATATACGGAGGTCCGCATTCAAGAAGACCGCATGAGTCTTCATTTCTAGAAGCCATGAAGTTTTTTACATACACGTAAAGTAGTTAACATGTAACATACTTATTAACCAGTACGTAAGCTGCAGGGGACGGGCGTAAAATATTGATTAATGATACTTGCTAACCGGCCAATTGAGAAATATATTTCGAACTGTTCTCTATATGCTTTACCGTACGTAATTGAAAAGGTTAAATGAAGTAGCTAGCTAAAGGACTCATTAACTTGGATATTATTCTTCTGCTTAGTTCTTTCGATTCTAAATTTCTAAGCTAGCTAGCGTGACCGGCCAAGTCCATCTTTTTTTCTGAAATGTAGTTGGTAATCCTTTTCTATCGAATCATAAAGAAAACAGAGATCGAAGACACATCATACCCGGCCCGGCCCTTGATTGATTACATGAGATTTTGACATTTTGTTACCCATTTGGACTATTAGAGTTGAATCATGTACTTGAACGCAATAGCTTTTGCTCTTTTGATGGACAAGTCTTAATCTGATCGAGCCTAGCTCTATGGACAAGGTAAGGATATCTTCTGGAAGCTGTACGTTTATATATAGTAGTAAAGATGTGTCTGTCCCTAACAATGTTCTTAATTTTTCTCAGCTTATTACTTCCATAAACACGTTATAATTAATATGATCGAGTAATTCGAGTTATAGGTGTTGGCCGGCTAGAATCTTTAAGATTGTAGTATAGATAGAGAGAGCTACATACGTTTACATATTGAATTGACGGAAAAAATACATTAATGTGATTGGAACTCGTAAGTCTGATTAATCAGACCAAGTAGCCAAAAGACTAGTGACCGCAACACGTACACTTGGCAAACTTAGGTTCGATTCTATAATAACATGAAGAAACAGTATGTAGTATGTTAGTATTACTGTTCATCCACGATTTAGCATAGGAGGTCATATTTACTAATTTAAGTCTCCTCCCTGGCCTCTATGCTGAAGCGTACTACTGTACTTCCTTATTAGCAAAATGATCGATGTTCAAGTATGACTCTACAATAATCGGTGAGTTGTAGTGCCGTGATAAAGATTCATACTATAGTCATTTGAGATTACGAAATTCATCAAACATTTATAGTATTTTTCAATTTGTATATATATGTATATCAGTTTTATTCTTTTCGGGTATTCTTTTTTGGTCTATTTTTGATATAGGGTATTTCATCAACTTTTAGATCATATTTTGACATCTTTGTAGTTCAGATTTTAGTTTCTAATGTGTAAATCACTTATGCAAACTTAAAGCAAAATTGATTATCGTTAAGGCATTCAAAACTGCAATTGAACTTTATAAGTATGTACGACTCAGGTTTGACATATTTGGTCCATCTCTTGATTTAATCTAATTTGATATTTTAACAATTACTATTTTGGTTAAAAATTTACAAGAATGATCTACTCATTAAATGTTAATAATTAAACAATAAAAATGTTAAAATGTAATAAAAAAAAAGTTAGTATGATATCTTACGTCTACAAATTCATAACACAATAGATACGCGAGGAAAAAGGCTCTCTGTATATAATTCTACAAACCAATACATCATATCATATCAATATCCATGCACGATGTGACAAAGAAGAGTCGCAGCCCCGATGTCTGAAACAAAAAACAAAAAACAAATTGCAAAGAAAAAGAACACAGTACATATATGGAAGCTCGCTCATTAAACTGACCCCGGCCATCTAACTCTAGAAGACTAAATACGTACTGTACAAGAGTCCACAACCTCCCACCTATGTCATATAAACTAGTAAACTACAAACTAGAACCTGCCCATCACTACCTTCCCTATGGTTGAATTTAATTCAAACATCAAAATACAGTTCCTTTCATCTAGAAGTCATCACATCCCCATCGCCATCCCCACCACGTAAATTAAACCAAATCCCAAGATATATAACTCAACTTCTCGTACTCATCTCTCTCCACAAATCTCAAACACACCCAACAGCAATAGAAACAATAACGTACATCCTATCTTCTCAAAATGGCCGCCACCTCAGGGTACTCATGCCATGGCCTAGAAGAAGACCAAATCACCAATGTCATTATCAAGAAGAGGATCCATACGAAGCAGAGGAAACACTCTCTTTGTGATCTTCCTACACACTGCGACTCGGCTAATTCGGATTACTTCTCCAAAGAGTACCAGAGTTCCTCTTACGATCAAGATGAAGACACTTTCTTTGAGTTCAGTGAAGAGTTCACATCATCGACATACCCATCTGGGAACAAAGACATCATCTTTTGCGGGAAGCTCTTCCCCCATAACAAAGAAGCACCACATGAAGTTGCAGCAGAGAAGAAAACACAGAGAAGCACAGAAACTAACAACAAAAGTTGCACAAAGAAGAAATGGAGATTTTTCCGGTGGAGGAGGTTCCGGAGATCGAAACCCAAGATCGTATCTCACTCTTTGAAGCGGGCTCAAGTTAAAGATTCTAAAAGTACTAGTACTGCTACCAAAACTATTTCAGAGCTCAGGGATATCAAGGCCAGGCAAAGCAGGAGGATGCCATCGACCATGTTTGGGGCTACTTCTGAAGCAAGTAAAAATGAATTAAGGGGAAAGGGTACTAGTAAAAAGCATGTAAGGATATTAGCAGTAATAGTGGTAAATCAAAGGGGTTGTGGGGATTATTGAGAGCTATAGGGTGTACTAGAAGGCAACCAAACGCCGTCACCAAGGCAGCTTCGTTTGATTAATTACAACTTAGAAGAATATTTTTGCAGTAATATTGGTTTCCATGCATATTTTGGAGGCTATGAAACGATTATGCATGCAAGATCGATTTAGGACCACACAACATGATCGATTACAATATTTTCCTCTCTAGCTTGTAGCTAGCTAGTCATATATATAATTGCTCACACTATCATATGATTCATATCCACATGTTAATTTGGAACCTTTACGTATCATCACCAATTCACCATGCATGCATGACTACATGAACTTCTTGTCTTTGTGTTCTTCTCGGTAATTAATAACTTACAATATGAGGTTAATCCCAACCGCCCAAAGAATTGTCAAGAACAAGAACAATAAGAACGTTAACAAATCTAGACATGCATGCCTCCCTAGGCGGATAGAAGAGATTGCAAGGTATATAGATCGGAAGCTGGGCGAGAGTTACTGAATACTGAGTTACCATTAACGGTAACTTACAAATCGGTTGCAGTCAGAGGTCACAGAAAAAAACATATATACGCATGCAGTCAATTTATACTGAAGTCATTACCCCGATCATTAGTTATAATAAGAAACCGATCAATTAATCAAGTTATTTAACCAACAACGAACTAAATAACGGGTAAAAATGTTGAACCAAATAAAGAATTTCGCTTAACGGATTCATTGGGGTATTATTTCTTTAAGCTAGCTACTTTGATATATATATATATATATATAAAAGCTCAAGTAATTAGTCCTTCTCTTTTCTGATATGATGGTAATCTTTTCCTGTTTCTAAGCATGAAGAAAAGATTACATGCACATTAGCAAATCACACTCGTTATTGACGTTGAGACCAACCAAGAGGCATTTGCGACCCCATTTGGACTAAAAGAGTTTAATGTAATAAGTTTTTGCTCTTACAAGGAACACGTCCATCTCTGGAATAGTCTTTCACAATGTAAGCATATCTTCTAGAAACTCTTTATACTAGTCAATGGAACTTTTTCCCCAAGTGTTTTTTCTTTTTTCTTCACAGACACGTTTTTATGATTCTTGTAATGTGATGTGTTACATCGTGAGTGAATGGAATGATGGCAAGTCATATTAACTAATTACTTATTTGTGACGGAAATGTTGCTAAAAGATCATCTTCTGTGTAAGAAACTGTAGAAGTTAAGAATATTCTAACCTAACTACAGGATGACGTACACGACATGAATTTAATAGTACGTTAAGCTTGCATGTATAGGCTTATAAACCTTATATATATATAGATATAAATTGAAAATGTTGCATCGATTCATATATAAATCCTGATTTTGTGTTACATTATTGTTATACTTATAAGAGTAGCCCCAATCGAAGATATTAATTTTAGCCTCAACTTAGTTAGCACATGCCTAATGCTACTCAAGAAAGCAACTACATAGTGACATAGTGTAGGTATATGCGAAGAAATATATCCCCTCCTTCCTCTATTTATGGTCCATATATGTTGACCCTAGAAGCGATCGAATCAACCACGTGGTGACAAGAATAGCAGCCCCAACAAAGAAGCAAACACAATCATCTAAAACATCTAGCAAGGTTAAAGCTAAGCTCATTGAACCCACATCATCTAGAAGACCGCACACGAGTCACACAGCTCCCACCCGTTGATTAATTTTCCATGCGAAACTACAAACACAGAACCCACTGCATCTCTGGTAGAGAAGTCTTCTACGGAGTTTTATGACTTTATTTTGGTACTACTTATTTAGAATTTCAATCATCCAATAGTTAAGCTCTTATCTCAAAGTTCTAATTTTATATAACTTTATTTTATGTTGTTAATAATAATTTAAACTTTATAAAATATAATTGTACTAAATAATAATTATATTAATTTTTTTTAAAAATATAATTGTTATAAGAAAAATAAGTGATGGATTGAATAATAATCGTTGGATCGATTTCAAGATATATCATTTACCGTCGGATCAGAATCAGTAATAAAAAAAAAATATTTAACTAAAATTTGGATTAACCGCTGATTTCAATTTCAAATCAACTGAGGCCGTCCGATGTCAGAGTCGTTGGGCTGAGAAGAGGGTTTGCAACGGGAGGAAAGTGGGCGGGTCCCACGTCTGCAACCTGTCACTGACTCTTCTCTCCTTTTGGCACGTCGCGCGTCTTCCCACTTCTCCTTCTGTCTTCCTCCAGCACGAGTTCGCGCCACACAACTGCTCCAACGCGTCTCAACCTCCAAATCTCTCTCTCCTCCACTTCTCCTCTGTGCCAACTGCCCCACCATTTTCCTCTCTCCATTTTTAGGACGCGATATAAAGGACGATCTATTTTAGCACTTTCTTTAGCACTCCAAGCTATATGTCATAGGTTTTAGATCCTCCATTTCAACCATTGGAAAGCATAAATTCACCCAAAGCTATATATATAGGGTTTAGGACTCTCCATTGGAGATGCCCTCACCCTTCTCTCTGTCTCGATTAGCCTACTTTTCTAGAAGCTCAAGTAATACAATAAGGGATTTTTGAATAAATAAGTTGCGAAAAGAAATATTAAGGATAGTTTAGTAAATAATTAATAAAGAAATAGCATAATAAAGAGAGAGAAAGAAGTAGAACATATGAATAAACACAAGAGAATCACACTCCCTACAATAATGCACGTACTTCTTCTTTGTTAAAATATATAATATAATAAAGGGTAATACTAGAGGGCCTCAATGAGACCATGATGTGTAAGCCTCAATTCGACATGGCATGACGTACATGTCATATAAACAAAATTAATTTTATGAATTTATGAGAAAATATCTAATCAATGATACTGATTTTGCACTCTTATATATGTATAGATCACAATTGATCAAAAACAAAAACTTAACAACGAATAAATCGATAAACCCGAATAAATTGATAAACCCTAAAAAAATAATTAGTACTTTGAACTTCTAAGAAAAATCGTATACATCAAGAAAAAGAAGTTCTGAAATCAATGAAAACCTCATTTTTATGCAGTATACTTAGAGAAGAAATTTTGAAAACAATCGTGTCTTGAGTTCTTGAGTTGTTGGTTCTCAATCTTCTTCTCGACGCCTGGGATCTGAAATTTGGGATCATATTGGCTTTGGCAGTAAGGTAACTGGCCGCCATTGATGAAAACCGTTTGATCGAACTCTATAATTTTTCAGTTCCTGAGTTTCTCCACTCCAACAATAAAAAATTTAATAAAAGAATATAGAACATAAATGACCGATGAACTGAAGCACATACGTCCAAACAACGTATGTACTCTCAGTTTTCAGTTTTGGGTTTGATCTTAAGATCTTAACAATTAACAAATGCCCATATGCATTAGAAATCTTAAACCGTCATATTTGGATCATATTGCATTGAAACAATGCAACTAACAGATCGATGTTTTAAGTGTGAAAGAATATTTCATCGTGTTAATGAGATTGAAGAACTGGGTTCTCATTCTTCTAGTTTTTGGCATTCGATTAAGTTTAATCTTGAATCAAACACAATTAATTATAGAATCAATTTAATCAGCTATGTAGTAATAAATTCTTAGTAGAAATATTATTGAAAAATGAATCGTTTATAGCCATTAGATATAGGAGTATGATCGCCTTTTGACCAATTTTAGGTTTAGACAACGTGACAAGAGATTGATGATATCTATAAATGTAATTAGACATGTAGAATTTGAAGTCTACGTATCAACCTTACCAAGGCCTAAAATTATTTCTCTATAATAAAACACTTGGCTGTCACCTCTCTTGTAAACTTTTCTTTCTTTCTTAGTTCCTTTCATCTAGAAGCCATCGTTGTACACCACCTCCACGAAAACCAAAGATATATAATTCTACTTCTGTGCACCTCTCCTCATCACAATCCCAAATCAGAAAACCCCATCAAAGCTTCTTTGGCTTCGTTTCTAGCTACACTTCCCAATAATGGTTGCCCAATTAGATTCGTACCTTGCCCCAGAAGAAAACCCGGATCACCAATTACAGAACCAACAACATGATCCATATGAAGCAGAGGAAACACTCTCTCTTTGTGATCTTCCTACACACAGCGACTCGGCTCGATGGGACGACTTATCCAAAGAGTACCAGAGCTCCTCATTTGATCAAGATGAAGAAGACAACGTCTTTGAGTTCTTCAGTGAAGAGTTCACAGCCTCAACGTACGCATCGGTGGATAAACACATCATCTTCTGTGGGAAGCTCATTCCCTACAACAAAGAAGCTTCACATGTCGCTACAGCAGAGAAGAAAGCTCAGAATAATCCAGATCTCAGCAGCAAGAAATGTAGCAGTTCCACCAAGAAATGGAGTCTTTTCCGGTGGAGGAGATTCAGGGGATCGAAACACAGAGTAGTCGCTAAGCCGAGTCATAAAGATGTTAGAAATACTACTACTAGTCCCACCAATACCATTTCATTTCCCAAATCAAAAGGCTACAAAAGTCTTTCACTAGGGAAAGTATCGATTCTTTCCAGTAACAGATCGAAATCGAAGTGGCACTTGTTCATGTTTGGGATGACGAGGTTTCCTACCGAGATGGAGCTGAGGGACATTAAGAGCAGGCAAAGCAGGATGACTCCTAGGAGCCCATCGACCATGTTGAGGACTAACTGTGAAGCCAATTACGATGATTTAATAGGGAATAAGAGTGTCAAGGGAGGCAGCGTTAATCGTAGTAGTGGTAGCGCAAAGGGGTTGTGGGGTTTGTTGAAAGCCATAGGCTGTAGTAGTCAGCATCCAAACGCTGTGGTAAAGGCTGCTTCCTTCAATTATTAGTATTTAGATCAAATTAAGGACATTTTCCCATGCATGTAGTCATACAGCAAGGTTAATTACAAATTATTTGCCTATCTAAATGTAACTCCTAAATTTTATAGTGCGCAGAATAGTGAGAAAACAATTGCATCTATTTATTCTCAAGCCCTATTCATATACGCCATAAATGGCTAAGAATATAATATGCATGATGTATCCCACATATATAGTCCTGCTAGGTCGTAATATATGTACCAGCTCAAAAAAGTTCATGGACACTGCCACATTGGAATAAAGAGATAAACATACATTGTCACAAGTATTCAATTTGATTTAAGTGAAATGAAGTATTCTATTCTCTATAGGAGATTGTTAAGGTTCTTTTTATTTTGCGTTCCCATCACAATCACAATGTTTATCAATATATGGTCATAAAGTACAAGTGAAAAGTGCCCTACATTGATTAATGTGGCTAAGCATAATTAAGTACATAACTAATTAAAATAGCAAAACGAAGTTAAATTGTGGGGTGAAAGGAAATGTTAAGTTACAAAATGAGCATTATAAGGTTAGTGGTCTTCATGTCGGCAAATAGTGCTTCACCTCCACTAACGTTGCTATAGGCAAATCGATCGCCGGCGGGCCAGCCTTATGGTCCATTGTATTTTCCGCTTCTAGAATGAATGACGACTATTTAAAAAGCAAATAAATGAGATAGCTAGGTAGCTGAGGATCGATTAGGTCCCAATATTAACCACATCGTAACGAACTAGGATGTCATGTTACTCATGCATGTAGTACATAATTATAGTAAGACATATTAAGAGAAGTAGCTAGAAATAATTTAATAATAGATCGATTTGAGTCAATCATGAAACTTAATTGACATAAACAAACAGAAGTCAAAGGGGTTGTAATTTCACTAATTTGTGTTAGTTCCTGTTACTTTCTTACTTTCCCGAAAGAAAAAAACAGAAGTCAACCATGAAATCACATATATCATATTTATTTTGTTTAATTGAGAGAATCGAACCATATATATATACCATGCATGCATGCATGTTCTGTTATCACGAAATGCAAGGGAAAGTCAACCTTATAGCTTGAAAGAAATTGAAGAGTCAATGGGACGACACTTGCAAAATATATACGATGCCAAAGAGAGAACCGATATATCGGCCACTATCGCGGGTGGAGGGTGCGGCGTCGCCAAGCCGGGAGAGAGCTCTCTTAAGCCTGGGTGCCCTTGGGGTATGGACGTATGGTTGTGAATTACATGTGAGACATCAGTAGCTCAAAATGTCTCATTGTAAATGTTGTAGGAAATAAAGGTGATATTGAACTAAAAAAATTATCAAATATTAATTATTTAATTAATAAAAGTAAACAAGAAGACGAAGAAGAACGAATTATGAAAATTCGTTGCTGATTGGTTGAAGATTGAAAATGAAGAGGTTAGTTGAGTCACGTGTATCACACATTTTAAAAAAAAAAATTCACGCCGCCCTTCTGATCACAAGTTTGTATGACACTGTTTTCTCAGGATAAAACAACTTCTGAGTTTTGTACCGCAGTACAAGAACTCTTCGATGAACAAGAAATATACTTTCTTCTATCACCGAAAGGAAGAATTGAGAGAAGTGATCAGAAGGGGATTGGTTTGCTTTTTGATGGTGTCGAAATGAGAAGAAGATGATTGCTTTCTATAATATTATCGAGTCAATACCAAACTGTTTATGATCATTATACTCGCCATCAATTGGCAGTTAGAAGCTATTTAATTTGTCGTCACTAATGTTTTACGATCGGTTACAAATAATCCATTTAATAAGTTTCAATTGTATATCATAACTAAGGTTTGTGGGCGGTTAAAAAACCGTTACAAATCATTTAGTTCTTCATTCAATTACATGCTATTACTAAGGTATATTAACCATCATAAACAACTTAATTGACAATTCGAAAGCCTTTAGCTTGCTTTGGATGATAATTTCTTATTCACTCATTTAACAATTTGAACAAGTAAATATCTTAATTTAATTACCCAAAATGGTTAATTAAAATAGTGTTAAAATACCTATTTTTCTAACAATTCCTCACATGAATGAAATTAGTGACCAAAGACTCGATAGACTTGGTGATAGATTCTGCGGTTAAACACCTGCATAGGATAAGTATGAGTTAACCCTTTGAACCTCCCCTTGTGAAAGTATGCTTACTTTACTAATTATGCAGTAGACGCAATGTCTTTGAATTGTTCATCATTTATGTAAACGATAGCATGCCTCACACAAGTATCTTCTTGATACTTTCAGTTCTCACTATTGTGTCCGTTTTGGCTTTGGACACACGCCTGGTTCTATAAGAGCTAAACAACAATTGTGCCCTTAATAATTCTCTTAGAAGCGGCCCCACTTCTCTCTCACATAAGTGATTTCTTGATTAAGAGTAACTCGCATTACTCCGCTCGAATTTTTGACGCATAAGAATCATTAAAAGTTTTAAGCTTAGCCTCATTCCTTATGGGCATCACTGTTTTCATCATAAGAATGGACAGAGGGAAGATTTCCACAGTGATCTGGCACAGTCTCTACAATTTAGTTGTCTCTTTTGAACCTAGATCTTGGGATCTCCAGTCAGCTAGGTTGGGTATACACTGTAAATAATTTAACTCATGGGCTTTAATCACATTCCCCTCGAAGATTTGTCAACTAACTCTTTGTTTAACCTTTTGGCCAACGGATCCGCTATGTTATCTGTTGACTTCACATCGTTAATGGAGATAACTCCAATAGAGAGTAGTTGTCTAATGGCATTATGTATTCGACGAATGTGTCTAGATTTACCATTGTATATATTTCTTTGTGTCTTGCCAATTGCATCATGGTATATGCAAATTTCAATCACATGCTTTGTTCATTTTGGAATAACCTCTATGAATTGGAGTGGCCAGTTTGCCTCTTTCCCATATTTGTCTAGGGCAACAAACTCAGATTCCATCAGAGATCTGGTTATAGTAGTTTATTTTTGAGGATTTTCAAGATACTGCTGCACCCCCTAGTGTATCCACTAGTAGACATTGAGTTTTTCATGTCAAATATTCAGTTTGTGTTGTCGTATCCTTCTAGGAGAGCTGAATATCTCATATAGTGCAGCTCATAGGTACGAGTATACCTTAAGTACTCTTGCAATTTCTTGCCAGTGTATTCCTCTAGGATTACTCGTGTACATACTTAGCTTGTTCACAATATAAGCTAAATCTTGCTTTGTACAATTTGTTAAGTACTTTAGGCTTCTGATTACTCTCGAGAGTATTCTAATTGAGAAACACTTTCTCATTTATTTTTCGAAAGATGAAGAGTCATGTCTATCAAAGTTCTGGCAATTCCAAAATTCTCCTTGTCACGTTTCCCAAGGATATTCTCCATGTAATGTTTCTAATTTAATATCAGCCATTTTAACATTCTTGTGACGTTTTCTAAGGATTCAAACGCTTTTACAATCCCAAATAGTACATGAACGACTTTGCTAGTAATTATGACATCTATAATCGTTTGGGTAACTCTTTTCACTCATATCCAGGCTAGGAGAAATCGATGTAGGTGGGCAAGGCCCGCTCAAGTACACTATTAACAAAAGTCTTCTTTTTTAGACATTATGAGCTATTAAGGTGAGCCCTATTAGAAATAGAATCATAAAGACTACAAATCGAATACTTTACAATACTATCTTCCTTTGACCATCTTATAATTACTTCCAATAATAACCATGTCATCTATGTATAGACAAACAGAGAAATATCTACTCTCCGTGTATTTGACATATATAAATGTATCACCTTCATTGGTTTTGAAACCATTGGTGATCATGTTTGTCAAATTTTTCATGTCACTGCATTGTGTTGTTTTAAGCCATATAATGACTTCACCAATTTACATAATTTTTCCTTTTTGACCAGGAGCCGAGAAACCCTTAGGTTCTTCTGTATATAGATTTCATTTCTATATCTCCATCCAGGAAAGCTATTTTTATATACATTTAATGTACTTCAAAATTGTCCAACGTGACAATAACAAGGACCATTATGATAAAAGTAATTTTCGTCACTAGAGAGTAATTTTCGAAATAATCCAGACATTTTATTTGTCTATAGACTTTAACTAAAAGTTTTGTTTTTCTTGTATTTTGTCTATCTTCACATCGGCCTTGATTTTTCTCTTGAAAACCAACTGAGAACTTTAAAGTTTCATAACCAGGTGGGAGATCCACCAGTTCCCAAGAATAATTTCGCAAAGTCAGAATTATATTTATGTTTCATGACTTCTTCTGAACAAAGAAAGTAAACAAGCTAACTTCCCTTTAAGAATTCAAGTTTTACTCTTAATGATACGTGTTAAGAGTCAAAACCTAAGAATTTTCCAATCCTCATCTCAGTTCTTTGATTCTGAAAGCTTACCATTTATTATGCTTCATGGGAAAACACATAATACCACAAAATTATTTTTGTGTTGATAACTTTTAATTCATCCGTTACACACATTCATTCAGCAGTTTATAAGTCATTAAATTGCTCATCAACAAACCATTAAGTGGTTGTTCCAAACATTTTGTATTAATGGTTATTTTAGCTGATTGCTACAAGCTACTAATTTAGCTGTTACAGTCCATCACCAACAATAAGTTGGACAATTTACTCGAAATACATCTTCAAAGAACGATGTAATTTTCATATTTCCTTATCGTGTCTTGTGTTTATTTAATTTGCATACAAGAGATAAATAATTCTTACAATTATGTGCATATCAAACACAATTAACTGTTTCTTCAAAAAATTTCCTTTTAAGTGGAGGAATCTCCACCTTAACAAGGCATCTCCACATTTTCAAGTAATTGTAGAATGACTTTATTCATTTTCATAATTTATATGGAGTTTTCTCTTATTTTTTTGGGGGTACCTTATTTAAAGATGATTAGCCAAAAAAAGGCACATCCCCACATGCTTGGTGGCAACGCAAAGCTAAACAACATTATATTCATCATATCCTTTAAGTTATGATTCTTCCGTT
Organism: Geum urbanum; assembly: GCA_946800695.1. Taxonomy (NCBI): domain Eukaryota; kingdom Viridiplantae; phylum Streptophyta; class Magnoliopsida; order Rosales; family Rosaceae; genus Geum; species Geum urbanum. The sequence goes on from OX327017.1 coordinate 32,217,124, forward strand.
CATCCACACCATTTGATTGCGGTGAATAAGGTGACGTTGTTTCATGTATGACCCATGCTAAGCATAGTCAACAAATGATGATTCATACTCACTCCTTGGTCACTCTTTATGACATTAATTGTTCTGTTGAGTTTATTCTCATCCTCGTTTTTATAGAGAATAAATTTCTTTATAGTCTCATCTTTACTCTTCATGAGGTACACATAGAAATATTTTTGCTATCACCAACAAAAGTGATAAAATACATATTACCACTTTTGCTTGAGTTACTTTTAAATCAAGGGGTTCATTATTTCTTTCAATACTTTTAAAAGATGATTTATTTAGGTTTCAACACAAGTTTCACACTTATGCTTAAAACATTAGTAGACTTTCCAATTCAAGTTAACTAACCTTCACAGAGTATCATAACTAACATGTCCTTGTCTACCATATCATACCATAAATTGGAAGACACAAATGTGGAAGCGCTAGGTTTATTTATATCATTGATCACGGTCATTATATTTCAATTTGAAATTTTCACTACTTGTGACTCTATTCTCAACATACATTCTATGTTATAAAACTAAAATTCATTTTTCTTGAATGAATAAATGAGAATCATATTCACCGAGCCTCGGCTCGGTCTTTAGGAACGTACAGTACGTTGTTTAGTTCAGTTTCTAGATATCAACATTTGAACCTCTTTACTTGACACTTGATTGTTCATCAAGCTTGAGTTAGTCATTCCTCTGCTTTAAGTCTTTCATCTCTCAGTCATAATCTTTAACTGCTTATGTCTTGTCCATTATTTATGATATCATTTATTACGGTACAATTCTCATAGTAAGATATCATCATCTTAATTTGAGCTAACCACTCACGGTTTTACTTTTGGGTCTCACCCCAAAACACGTCTTGCTATATGAAGGTGAGTCTCCACACATAAGGCGCATCACCTTATCTCCCCCGAGAGATGTGGGTCTCACCCCAAAACACTTCTTGCTATAGGGCTATATGCTAAATTATAGCCTTTTTGAACTCCAACAAGAAATAAGGGTCAATCCAAAGAGCCATAAAAGGATCAAAGGGTCATAGAAAGGGCCAAATGTAGCTCTTTGGCTAGCCCAATCCAAGTATTTGGAGACCACTTATCAGATTAAAAATACATATTGGTGGTTGAAAGTGGACAAAAATAAAGACAATGTCATATTTTAATTAGTTAATAAATGTGTATAATAGATCTTATTCAAAAATTGATGAACTTCATAATTTTTATATCAACTTTATAATATCTGATTTGAAATTTATTCAAAAACTGTGAAAAAATATACGTGACAAATTTATTCATAATTTGCTTGTAAAATATACGTGACAAATTCTTATACAAAATTTTTTTCGGCAAGATTCACATGTATCATAATTTCTCAATCGAACATATACACGAAAAATTTAATTGTTTCAAAAACTAGTTTTGTCTAAATTAGAATATTATCATAATAGAATAACATTATAAAACAAAAAAATATTCCACTACAACAAAAAATTAAATTTGCTACGCTTTTTTGCGACGACACTCAGAACCGTCGCACTTACTAGGTATTTGTGACGGCAAATTATCCGTCGCTATTGCGAACAGCTTTTTGTGATGGCGCGCAAGTAAACACTGTTGCAAATATTTCAGCATTTGAGACGGCAAATAAAAGGTCGTCGCTAAAATAGATACATATCGATTGTTTGCGACGGTAATGTATGCTATCGTAAAAGGTTTATGCAATTGCAACGGATTAATTTGCCATCACAAACTAATTTTTGCCAAAATATTAGATTTAAGCTCAATTTACCACTATGTAAATAATTAATTTAAGACTAAATTTTGTACCCACATTCTCGTGAGTTTCATATTTATCTTATCATGTGAAAAAAATAACCAAAAAAAGTTAATTTATATACTCTCCCCATAGGAGAATGAGGAAATTCTCTAAAAAGGTTATTTTAGTACTTTTGTATTTGACATCGATTAACCACGAACTAAATGAATTCCGACAAAGTTTATTCTTTGTACGATCCTAATTACTACAAAGTATACGCGTGTGTATCGACTTATTTCTCACTAGATCATTTTAGCATCTCATATTGTCTAAATTCCTCATATGACTACTAATGTTGCCTACACTATGTATTTGGTTATAGATTATAAACAAATATTTATGAAATGAAATCACAAATAAAAATTAAATTTGACTATTGGATGAGATAATCAGACTAATCTAAGCATGTTGTAAAAAATTAGAATTTTTCGACTTGAATTCGACCTCGATCCGTGCGTCTAATCGATGTGAGCATGTTACCCATATGAATAAAACGTGATTTGCCGTTCCGTCAAGAATAAATTGAACCGAAGTACCTCACACGCATTCTCGTGAGGCCATATATATCTTACCATGTAAAAATATTTACCATAACCCAAACCTTTAATTTCTAAACCCAAAACCATAATCCCTAAATCATAACCCTAAATTTAAAAAATTAATAAAATTAAAATGAAAATTACATAATAATTAGAAGTATTTGTGGGTTGACATATGGTTTCAAACAAATCCCTTGCCTCTCTGTTGAATTGGCCGAAACACTCTCAAAATTTCTTCATCACCAATTCACCGACACTCCCTCCCTCGTCGTCCTCCCTCCGCTCCCTTACCTCCCTCACTGTCACTCTCTCAGCTTGGACACGAACCTAGCTTTGCTCCTTCAAGTCTGGTCGTCTCTCCTCAATTGCTAATCAACACCGCGTTCCTTAAGGTCTTCTTCAGCTTTAAGACCCAGGCATCTCTCATATATCAATCTCCCTCGACTTCTCTCTCTCCCCCTAATCTTCTGAATTCAATTAATCGCCCTTCGTTCTAATCATCGCATATGCTCATTGCGTCGCCGCTCCTGCATGCCTTCAAGTGTTTAGGGCTGATATGGAGGATGAAGATGACAGCGACTATTACGCCACCACCACACCGATTCAGCCAGTTTGGGGATCGTCTAAGCCTCAACTGAGTAAGCACAAGGCTAGCCATGCAGAGGTTCGTTCTTAATTTCTTTTGGTTTTCGATGATTTAATGAATGTTCGCCTATTTGATTTGTTCGAATGCTATTTGATTATTTAAGTTTGCTCTATGACTTAAGGAATTGTAAAATACTGAGGTTTGATATATTTTGGCCTGAAGAAACTGACGTAGGTGTTGCTATGGGAAGTAGAAACTGATTTAGCTATTTAGAGAATGATCTAGCTAGTTTTATGAGTTGGTTGTCCTAGGAGGTTTATGAGTAAGATTCTGAATAATGTTGCTCATTGCAGTATTTTGATATGTAGTGTAGAATCTCTTGCAGTACCATTGAATTGGCTTGTTATGTTTCAGTCTTCACGTTTAACGATTGTTTCAGAGAGATAGTACCCAATAACGGAGATGATGAAGTCTTGTTGAAATAAATGTGTGTGAAACTAATGAAAAACACAATGAAAGATACAAATGATGCAGAAACCACTCATTTTGGCTCTTTCTAATCCAATGTCACAGTCAAGATGTACAGCTGAGAAACCTGATATTGCTGCCTCTTTTCTGGTTACTAGTATTTTTTTGTGTCATTTTTCCTTCATGTCGGTTTGATCAAAGATTTCATATTTTAGGTTTTCATTTTGCTTAATTTATCTCTTCTTGACTTTGAGGTTGTCCCTTGTTCAGAGAGTTTCAGTGTTAAATTTAGAGGAAAATGTGATCAAGCCATTGAATGGGCTTTGAAGATTGAACCTTCTATAAAAAAAAATGTTGTGTAATCTATGACTTTTGGTTCTGTATGCTCCAACCTACATTTACTCCATAGCTGAGTATGTAGACCTGATTATACTGTTTTCTATATAGGTTGTGTCTGGAGGCATTACATCGAATCAATATGTTTGAGCTCAACTTGATCAGGTTGTGAAGAAGAATAAATTACAATTTGTGTGTCATTTTTTGTTTGTGTTTATTTTTCAGTAAGTTTCCAATGTGGTTATGTACTATAGCATTTTACTGACAATGATATTCTTCGGGGCATGTATCTTTGTCCATGCTCAGTGGAGTTCAATATAGATTAGTCTGCCAATCATACTAGGGACCTTCCAAAGGGTATCCAATTTGTTAAGGAATGTGTTCTATCAAACGCTAGAGTGGGTAGTTATATTATCAACAGGCAGAAGGTAATTTTCATATTGTTTTATTTTACTTATGTTTCTGTAGTTTCTTGATCTTAGGTCATTTCTAAATTTTCCTTGTAAACTATATTATGCAGAAGTCTGACTATGAATTCATCATGGTGGAAAAATAAAAGGACAGTCAAATAGTCTCAAATAGTGAAAAATCTCTGAAAGCCAATGATAACTTGTATATAAAGGTGTTTGGCAGTCTTGTCTCCTCATATACATGTTTAAACTTGAAAATGAGTTAGTTTATGCTGGAAACTTTGCAGCCACAAGTTTCAACAGATAGCTTTGCAATTGGTAATGATGAAAACATACCAAATGGCAACACCAGTCACTATGATGAAGGGGAGAAAGTGATATGCAGTAGAAGGTCAACCCAAGACAAGCCTTTCCTGGAAAACAAGCATGGTATGAACCTGATTCAACATCCTCATTAAGTATATCTTGAGCTAAAGCTTACGAAGATACCATTTCAGATTTAATTACTGATACACTTATGTGTATCTAATGCATCTCTTATTCCCTCATCATTCCAGGTCATTGAAGATGTATCCAAGGTATTAGAGCTCCAAACTAGATTATTTTGTTTTTGTGTTGGATACTTGCATTGGTACAAAATAGATTGGATGATATTTGTTTGAAATCACAAGTCATATGCAGACATATTTGAGGAAATTAATCATACTTTTTGTGTGATTCTGTGATAGATTGTAATGTAAATATGAAGTGTGTGAATATGAAGTGGATACTTGCTTTAAATTTTGTGCTCAAGCTACTGGATGCCTCCTTGACATAGTGTGTGATGCGATGCATAGACATAGTAGTAGTTATTTTTTAGTAGATTTGCTAATTTTCATATTTTGTACGGCTCCAATTCTTTGTCATGGTCAGTGTGACATCGCAAAGATATGGAGCCTTTTTTTCAGGTGAAAATCAATTTTGCGGCGACATGGTTGTCGTAGCAAAAATAAATTTTGCGATGGTAACTTGTCGTTGCTAAAAGCAACATTAGCACTACGGTGGGTATACTTTGCAACATCGTTTTTGCCATCGCAAAAAGAGAGAACAAAGGCAACGGAATTTTTTTTTCGTTGCAATAGACAAAGACGACGGCAAAAACCGTCGGTTTTAGCAATTGAGTCATCTACAATTGTGACGGAAAAAATGTCGTCGCAAATACTATATTTTCCATCGAAAAAGAGTATTTGCTACGGTATTTACACTTTTTGCAACGTCAAGTTACTGTTGCAAATTGACTTTTTTGTTTTAGTGTTCATAATTTGCTTGTAATGATACGTGACAAATTTCTTATTTCTTGAAAAAGATACATAACATCATAAAATTAAAAAGAAATTTTAAATAATAATATATTCGAAAAGGCTAAAATTTGGCACTGTCCTGTTGGAGATGATCACCAAATTTTTAATAAAAAGGTAATATTTCTTGGGCTATACTATAGCCTTGGACCCAGTTTGGCCCTCCCTAATTGAAGATGGTCTCACATCATCAAGTGCAAGTCACTCATAATTTGCATTGATTAACACTCATTATCACATTCTTTTTTTCAACCAAAGGACTCGATGCGACATCTAGCTATTTTAGTGTTTGTACATCTTACGTTGTCTTTTATGAAAATACACATAACAATGTGTTATTTTTCTGATCAACAAATAGTATCCGATATTATTTCTCTATTGATTACTTGGTCAAATGCATACAGAATTTCATATTGAATATATCAATATTCAATCACTTGAATTTGGCATATAACCAAATCGTAGTGCTTCCTTATTTCATTGAAACTTTCCATTATCTTTGAAAAGATTCTCATTAGCGTAGGTAGCTAATTGGTAATTCTTTTGGAGTCCAATTCTCTTAGGCAACGTTTAGTGTTTCGCAACACAACTCCAAAGGCAATCATTTTCTCAAGGCAACTATTTTTCAAAGGCAACTTAATTTTGGTGTTGGCAACCAATTCCTTAAGATAACAATCTTATGTTAGGCAACCACTTCATTTAAGCAACCACGTTAGTCAATATTAAATATGGAAGTTCTTAAGATTGTAGGAAATAAAGGTGATATTGAACTAAATAAATGACCAAATACTAATTATTTAATTAGTAAAAGTAAAAAAATAATGAAGAACACCAGGAACGAATTCTGGAAATTCATTACCGATTGGTTGAATGTTGAAGATGAAGAGGTAAGTTGACTCACGTGTATTACACGTTTTCCTTAAAAGCTTCCGTGCCTCCCACAAGCTTGTATGATACTGTTCTCCTAGGATAAAACAACTTCTGAGTTTTGTACCGCAGCAAAAGAACTCTTCGACGAACTAGAAACATACCTTCCTCTATCACCGAAAGGAAGAGCTGAGAGAAGTGATCAGAAGATGATTGCTTTGCTTTTTGATGGTGTCGAAATGAGAAGAAGATGATCGATTTATATAGGTTTCATTGGGAAACAAACCACTTATTATCGAGCTAATACCAAAACTGTTTCTGGTCATTATACTCACCATCAATTGGCAGTTACAAACTATTTAATTTTCCGTCACTAATGTTTTACGGTCGGTTACAAACAATCAATTTAGTTGGCTTCAATTGTATATCATAACTAAAGTTTATGAGCGGTTAAAAAACTGTTACAAACTATTTAGTTTGTCATTCAATTGCATGTCATTACTAAGGTTTATTAGCCGTCATTAATAACTTAATTGAAAATTCGAAAGCTTTTAGTTTGCTTTGGGTGATAATTTTTTATTCACCTATTGAACCATTTAAACAAATAATTATCTTAATTTAATTGTCTCAAAATAGTTAATTAAAATAGTGTTAAAACACCAACTTTTTCAACAATTGTATCTAATAATTTACTTATAAGTAATTTTGTATCTGTCGCTCCTTTTAATATGACATATCTCATCTCTAACACTGCCCCTTAATGAAACCTTGTTCTGGGTGTACATGTCGAATTGAGAGAATCAATCTAGCTAACATGAGCACCGTAAATTCAAATATGTAGTAGAAAAAAAATTGATTTCATAATAAACATTAAAAATTGAGAAAAAATAATTATCCTCAAAGAAACAGGAGAAGTCGAAGAAACCCAATATAAATTCAAAGATATGAATAGCTAGACTTAGTTATACAATAAACTAATATTAAGTCTTAACGACTGACCATAATCTAAGAAATTTTACGAAAATTTTGACATGACCTCCCTTGAAACCGAGACAACCAAAAACCTGCATGAAGATAACACATCAGAAACTAAATCTCACAAACAAACCGTGGTCCACCGTTGTCCATCCGGATTTCTCAACAAATATCATTAGCAAAACCAGAAACTCAACTCAAGAATTAGAGACATATTCACAAATTACTGGTTCTGAATACAAAGGAAAGTAAACTCAACGACTACAAAAGAAGTTGACTCAGCTATTTACATGAACATCACTAGAAGTAACATAATACAAATGGTATTCAAAGTGAGTTCTACTAGCATATGCTACATAAGATACAAGTCGACAGTAAGCTAAGACATACTGCTGAAAAGATGATTAGTGGACTCAAAGCCTTCGACGATACAAAGCACTCTGAGGACATATACTGCAATTTGGGCAACAGAAACCGAAGAGCAACCCTAAAATATAAAATGTTAGCGTGAGTGGACAAAAATAACATAATCTACATAAATCGATAAAACTAATTAATCATGCATTTTCGTTGATTTCCATGAAATAATGCGAGTTCAAAATCGTATAACTGAAATAAAAATAGAGGTGATCGCCCAGACCACCTAACCTGAGTCGACTATATGTATAAAAATATAGGTGATGGGTCAGATGAGGTGTTTGTCCTAACCTCCCCTGACTGGACTATCCGATGATCAGCCGAACAGTCAGTGCATTGATGCTCTGAAAATAAACCTCCAAATTTAAATGCCCTGAAACATACTTAAAGCATATTGATAATATATAAACTTGCTATCGACTATGAAAAATAAAATTTCACTCACAATTCAGCGACTACTGTTGGAGTCCAGCGGAATTCTTCTCGCTGAGGTCGCGATCACGTCCATAAGGATCACATAATATCAAAACATGTAAAACTATGGAAATTGACTCTAAAAATAACCCTGAAAACCCCATCGTAAAATTCTATAACCTACCTCACCGGAGCTCTGATAGGGACGGCGGCGTGTGGCGTCACGCGCCTCCACAGGCGGCAGCACATGGGTTTCATGCACCTCCGGAGAAGGTGCTTTGATGCCGGAGGTTAATACCTCGTTAGAAATCTGGTAACAAGGCATACAACTTTTGTAACTAAGACAAAGTCCAATTCGAAGGTGTTTGACCAAAAATACCTAAAACAGACTGAAAAATCAATTTGTGGTGGCTGCTACCTGTGGCGGATATGAAACCCTCAAAGCCTTCATCTCCTCGAGCCCAACAAAACCCCTAACTTCACACACCCTAACTAGCCGCCAATTCGCTAGAATCGGCGCTAGAACCTCACGGCCCGAAATCGGCCTGAAAATTCGAATCGTCAAAGCTCTGCTATGGTGCTTCGACGAACCACCCAACCTACTTAAAACAACTCATGGGAAGGAGAGCTCCACAACCCTCCAACCCCGACCTCCAAAACCCACCAGAGTAATGCCACCAAAGACGGCGACTCCCACGGGATAACCCGATTCAGGTTATCCAAAATACTTGCAATTTCTCACAAAACAACCCAGCAAACACACAAGGAAGCACCAAGCTTTGATTTTCTACCTTAATCGACGTCAAAGGTGGCCGAAAAATGGAGGTTCGATCGGGTCGCGTCAACAATGGCGCACGGGTCAGAATTTTCAGAAACGTGAAAGGACCCGATCCCGATTTAGTTGCCTAAACCGGAATTAAGCCCTAAGGACATCTGAGTCTACAAAAAATTTGCTAGAGTTTCTTCTAGAATCAAGAAACCCAAAAATCTGCAGAGAAAACACACTTCTAAAATGTCCACAAAAACAAACCGTTGGCACCAAAACCCATCCGGATTTCGCAAATCAACCAAAATATAAGTTTACTATAACTATACACTATTTACAGAAGGTGATAGGAAATTCGAGAACTGTGTGGAAAATAAAACATAACAAAGTCAAACTCTAAATAGTATTCAGAGCGACTTCTAATATACATATTACACAAGACTAGCAGGTTAAGCTAGGAACCTACAAGATAAGTACAATAACACAAACTCTACGCCTCCGTCTCTGACATGCAATCACAGGATAACAACTGCAAACTGGGCGAAGAAACCGAAAAGCCCAGGAAAGGCATATAAAATAATAACCGTTGTTAGAGTGAATGGACGAAAATAACATTTCACTTTTAACTGAAATTGTAAATGATATACCTTTCAAAAATAATGTACATAAAAATAATGCGAGTCTAAAAATATGATCATCCAGGTACTCCTGGGTACTATAAAATATGTGGAGGCTACGACTCGGGTCATCTGACCCCAAGTCCAAATACTGCCCGGGTCAGGTTTACTGGCCCTCCTAAGTGCTGAGTAAATCACGGGGTTCCTTTCGCACACTTCTGTAAATCCCGAGGTCCCTCTTGGACACTTCCGGAAAACTCGGGGTCCCTCTCGGACACATTCGGAGCATCTCGGGGATCAGTCGAGAAGCTAGTGCATCGATGCAACACTGTGACTATGCTCAATGTAAAACAAATCATGCATATGCCTCCAAATGAAAATTCATAACTATAAATGCATAACTGTATACTATATATCAGAAACATGCATAACTACCAATGCATACTGAAGACTCGCAAATAACAGTGAAAATAAAATGTCCACTCACAGTACAAAGGCTAGCTCCGTGGTCCGGCGGAAGTTCCCTAACCAAAATCTTGATCATGATCTCCTGATAAATAACACATACATTTAATACCGAAATTTGATAAATTGTGCGAAAATCAACTTAGAAACTATCCCAGAAATTTCCTGAAAAAAATTATGATTTTACCCTCACCGAAGGTCTGCCTCCGGCGACCAACTCCGGCGAGGCCCAAATTTCACAGGAAACCTCCCCACATGCTCCCCAACAATTCTTCCTTTTTCGCCGGAGGCTAAATCGGCCGCGAAAACGTTGAAATCGCCGTCACCGCCAGTAGCGGCGGCCACCACCAAACACCACGGATAGCGGCGGTTGACCCCTTAATATCTTCCTCTCTCCCAGCCCAACACTTCTCCCTTCTACCGCTAAGGCCAATTTATACCACGCCGGCCCCAAAATTGCCGACGTGACTTTCCGGCGTGATTCCAGTGACGGCGCCACCCCTCTCCCATCGAGACCACCCGCAAAACACTCCCCACCATGCCCACTACTTTTTCCCTCTATCCCCGGCCTCCTGCATGGCCGGAGCGCCGCCGTTTGACGACGATACCGAATTTTCAATCGGAAATTTGATTGGGTTGCTTCAAAAATCCCCAAAACTCAAATCTAAGAATGCCAAGCCACTCATGGGCAAGAGAGGATGAATTTTCATACCTCAAACTCGAAAATTGGTGGCCGGACGGTGAAGATTTCGGCAGGTCGCAAAACGGGTCGGCGAACCGGGTCGGTGAATGGGCAGTTCAACTTTCAAAATCGGGTAACCCGACTATTTTCGAAAACTTTCTATTTATAGAGGAAGCTCCTCAATCGATCAACGGCTATTATTCGACTATATCGCGATCGTACGGTCAATAATTAACTGATAAAAATAAGTTTCTTTTCGATTTATCCATTACAACAATTTCCGATAAATATCGCGATAGTTATCCGAAACCAAAAACTTTCAAAAATCATAAAAAAAATAGCTCAAAAATCAGAAAAATTCTCCGAAAATTCCTACGAGCTCAAAATTAATTATTCTACAACACTCGTGAAGCCCTACGAGCTCAAAATTAAGTCAAATTCTCGCGCGATGAAAAATTCGTTAATAATTCACGTGATACGACTAATTCGCGATATTATAATTTCGTGTTGATTTATACGTGAACTTTGGTTCGGGTTGTTACAAACGGATCAAGCCCGATTAGTTTTTCTGATTTGGGTTTTCCAAAAATTCCTACGGTATCGAAATAAAATATTTTATAACTCTCGTGAAGAAAGTCAAGTCAAATTCTCGCCCGGTGAAAAAGTCGTTAATAACTTTGATAATGTGACTAATCTACGATAAAACTTAATACAATTCAATAAGTATGTAATTTTGGTTCTGGTCATAACAATTCATTGATCGGCATGTGTAGTTACATTGTTACACATAACAACTCACATGAGTTGTCCACTTGTCCAAATAGCCTAATACGTACCAAATAATTGATCATGCTGCTATGCACCCAAATACTAAGAACCAAAGAGTCTAATTTCTCCATCTAACACGTGTTGTAATATGATTGGTCAATATTGTCTACTTTCTTAATATTTGACTGAGCTTACGATAAGCTCATTCCATATTTTTTTTGCCATCACACAGAGATCGCGACCGCGAAGGGTTGCAGGCTCCAACGGCAGAGCTTGAGGCCGAGACTGGTAGCAGAGATCGATGCGAGAGGCGACAGAGCTTCAAGTCGCTTCTGCAGGATTCAACGGTGAAGCTCGAGACAAGACTAGGCTTTGGGCTAAAACACGAGGTCGATTGCGAGGCACGATGACAGAGGCTGAGGTCGGCAAATGAGGCATTGCAATGAGGGAGGCAGAGAACAAGAGGAAATTAAGAGTTGAGGAGGAGGCCACAACTCTGCCAGTTCTTTACTCTGACGGTAGTGAACAACGCAGTCGGAGTTGCATTTACTTAGGGGTGGGCACTTGGGCCCGTAAAATTTGGCCCATCCTCGTACCGTCCTAGCCCGTAACAAGATGGGTCAGTTTTGAATTTTCTGTTTTAAGGCTTGTCCCGTCCCGATCCGTTTCATTAAAACAGTATGGGCTACGGGTTACACAATAAAATTGTATTAAGGCCCGTCCCGTCCCATACCCAAAAAAAACCCAAATAGCTACCTCACTCACTTTACTTCCTTCGCGCATCCTCTCATTTCTCACTGTCTCACTCATCTCTCATAGTCAACTTCACCTCCCACTCTTGCTTTCCCAGCCTCGATCATTGTCAACTTTGACCCCGTCGTTGCCTTCACTTTTTAGGTTTAACTCTTGCTCTTTCAGACTGAACTCGTTCAAAATTTACAATGGTAATTGGATTCCGATACAATCATCTATTTGATGTTGATTTTTTTGTTTATTCAAGCAGCTTTATGATGTGTTTTACTAATTCTTTTATTGATTGATGGGTGTTCACATGATTGATATATGATGATATTTTATAATCACTTAGTCTATTGTTATGAATTAAGATTGATGGGCTAGATTCTTGTGTTTATGCTCGAGGTTATCAAGCTGAAGTTTCGGTTAAGAATTTGAAGGGTTTAGTTGTTGACTTTGTCCAGTTGTTCTATTTAGTTACGAATTAAAAATATCCTAACAATTGGAATTGGTCTTGCTGTAACAACCATGACAAAAGTGAAGACACGACTCCCTCAATCCCGATCTAATGCTTATGGACTGCAAAACTCTTCAGCTCCGAGTACTCCAAGCAGTGGAGGGATCAACTGGGGGCAGAGTCATTGATCCGTTTAGATCTTCACTAAGAACAAGATATGTGGAGGGATTGATTTTCCTATAGAACTTGTTGTTAGCAGGTGAATTGCTCCTAAGGAAGAGGAACCTTCAATTGATAATACCAAGATTTCTAAAGAAGTGGAGATTGGTAATTCTTTCTAACATTGTTTCCTTAATTTTTTTTTACATATTTGGTGACTTGAGATAATAATTAACTTCTTATATTCAGTAGAGCATGAAAGTAATGCAAACGGTGGATGTAGCACCTCTTGTCCAGCTTCACTTCCATCTGTAAGAAGAAACAGGAAGATCATGTTGTTATTGATGCTTCACGTTTATGAACAATGAAGTGAGGAATTGAGATGACTTTTGGTAGTACCGTATATTAGTTTGTAACTTATTTAGAATGATGTGATGCTACTTGCTGGTTTATAGTTGGGTTAACTATGACACTCTGAATATTTGGTTTGTAAATCAGCATCTTACTTTGGATATTTGACATATTTATTTTGTAATTGAGCAACAGCTTATGTGACATATTTTAGTCATGAATATTTGACATATTTATTGTGATTGACAGATTTTAGTTATTTCATAGTTTACAACTTATTTTGGATACTTGGCAGTTTTGGGCCTTAAGCAAAAACAAAATATGAAGTATGAATCCTGTGTTGGGTTCATACCGTCCCAACTCCAAATGGTACACGCCTCTACAGATTTGAGTTTTCTAACCATGAATCCCATCCCATTTTGTCTCATCTCATCCCGTCCTGAAATAATTAAAAGGGACGGGATAGGACGGGCTTTGATGACGTTTGTCTCGTCCTATCTCGTGCCCAACCCTACGTTTACTGAGCATACAGAGACTTTGTATGTCGGTAAGTCCTTTCCATTTTGCTCCGACTATGTTTGCTTTATGTTGTAAACGATTCCAATTTGTTATCCCAAGTCGTAGCTTCGTTGTAAATTCAGTGACCTAGTTCTAGGTATCATCATTTGGCCTTTGGGACTCGAGTCTCATTCTGGTCCGCCCAGCCCAGTTTTAACTTAAGGCGGCCGGCCCAACCGCTTTTGAACTAGGGTAGAGTCTGGGCTATACATTTGAAGCCTAGCCTAGCCTCTCGGCCCAGTTCATTTGAGCCTCTTCGGCCTATCCCAGCCTCGTCCAGCCCGACCTCTTTTTACATAAAGAACTAATTATATATAAATATAATTATATCACTTTAAAAGTTTAGATGTCAAGCCTTGCCTGATCTATTTTGAGTATTTTTATTAGAAAAGTAATCTAATTTATGATTATTATCATATTTTTTATTATTTCTTTCATTTTTTTCTCTTATTCTCCTCAATGTTTTCTCTCCACAAAAATGTATATTCAAAATAAATATCATACATAAATAATAACAATACATTATACTTTTTATATATTTATTTTTCTCAATTTAAAAGCCCATCTTGGCCCGGCCCGATCGACCTTTTTAGCCTAATTGGCCTACCCTAAATGGGTGAGCTAGAGCTTCTAAATTGTGGGATCGGTCCGGCCCAGCCTCTTTATGTTTGAGCGTTGATCAAGTCCAACCCATCCCAACCTAACCCTAGGCCTTAAATTTAGGGCCGAGGTTGGCCCAGCCCAGCCCTTGATAAGCCCTACCCAGTTCCATTTTACTGCTTCTTGTTCAACAAAATCGTTACTGGGTTCTGAAATTCATACACCAAAACGAAACCAACAGGATAAAGATCACTCTTTTACAGTTTCATATCTCATAAACTCATATGGGATTTCTCTCTCTCTCTCTCTCTCTCTCTCTCTCTCTCTCTCTCTCTCTCTCTATGTCAAAGAAGATCCATTTTGGTTTTCAAAAAAAAGAGGCCATTTTGAAAAAGGAGACCGACTCTACTCGGTTATTAAGCTTCTCAAACACTATGGATTGGATGATAGCTATATCCCTTTACTTGTTCAGAAGTTGTTGAGGCTGTTGATATATAATGTTGAGTCGGGTATCCTTGCGTCGGAGGTGGATTTCCGACAAAATTTCACTGGGCAAATATGAGGATTACGTACACTGAGCTTATCTACTTTAATAAAAGTTGAAAAAGTGAACAAATAATAACTTGACACATGTCATATTAAGAAAATATCCCCAAGGTGTTTAGTCTTAGAGTGCATTCCAGAATTATTCCTAAAAATATCACTTTTTAGTCGAGCAATAAAAAAGAAAATATAGAAGGAGAGACCCAAAAATTAGACCTCACACACATTTACTATTTATAAATATAAATGGGGACCCCTGAGATTTTTAGCAAAGTCAGTGGTGGCCCACTGTATTAGTCAATCTCTCCGAACACTGATCGATCATAAGCCATGATTATCCTGAAACAAAGTTGCCTTGTAATTTAAGTAATGGATCTTGGGGGGGGGGGGGGGGGGGTTTCAAATTTATGATAAATCTTGGATTTATACCTAATCCCATAAAAAGCTCAAAATCTAGTCCTCTCCCGCCCCTTCTAGCATCTGCCCCTGGGGATACTAGCTTCTCTCTATGATGCAATTGAAATATACATGCTCTGATGCTCCACAAGGCAATGAGTAAAATATCAGATATTGAAGATATATCAACTGTCCAAAATATGAATATTTTGACAGAAATATCGATGAAATATCGATTTAGTACAAAATCAACGGAAATTAAGATAAATATATGAAAAATTGTATTGAAACTTTATGAAATTCTTATATGATCGATATATGTTTGAAACTTATAACTTGTTTTCTGTTAATTATTAATTGGGTTGTTGGCGTAGTGAGTTTTGTGTTTTGTATTTAGTGTAATCAACATATATAAAGTTAAGATCTCTGATAAATTCGAAAATATTAAGAATTTCGATGATATATTAAAAAATATCGAACGAAAGATATTAATATATTAGATTAATATTAAAAAATTTAAAAATAAAAATATATATTTCATTCATTGACACGTGCAACCATCTCTTCTCGTGGAGACGAAGAACTAATAAAAGTTGCCGATGTACTTCACGTGAAAATTAACAAGGCAACATGGGCATGTGATCTGCCATGAATGCTGCCACCAAATACATGCTCATATCTTTAAATTCTGTGCCCCTCGATCAGTCCTCGGTCCTCACTACCGAGTGGTCTCAAAGACGCTTGGTCTGTCAAGAGTAGTTGTTGGAATCACAGCTCTGTAATTTAGCTCATGGCAGGGGAATACAATATATTATGGTTCGATCGACCAAACGAGTCCTTCCAACCACTTTTTGTTGCTCTCTGGCCTCAAACGGATAAAATGTGCAGAAGAAACTAGCAGGTAGGGTATGGCTTACCAAGACAACTACTTACACCTCATCTGCAACTGAAGCCAAGTCTTACTGGTTTTAAACTAATCCCACATGTAAGCTAGGACAGTGGCCTCGATTTGTAATCCCCAGTATATTAATCCGTTAACTTCAGAATTCGGTTAGTAGTCACTGGGGTTGGAACGAGACGGTTTTCGTAAAAGTCCGTCCCGTCCCGTTTGTTTTTTATAGGATAAGACGGAACGGGATTCGTGGTATGAAAATTCAGACACGACGAGGCATATACTGTTCGGAATCAGGATGGAACAAGCTTAAAACGGGATTCTTACCCCCTTTTTTTTTCTCAACAAATCTGCTCAAGAATTCGTCCAGAGTTGTAGATATATATGCGGAAGGCTAATAGATCCAACAATGAAGTTTTTAAATGAACAAATCCAGTAGCTGTGGAAAATAAAAATACAATATTTCTGAAAATATGAATGAGTAACAATCTGGAAATATCAATTGAGTTATAGTTATGCTAATTACAAATAGTTAAATACCAATAAATCTGAAGCTGTAGAACCTCAGAAGATAGAAGTTATAAAAGAAATGTTAATCAACATTAATAGTTAACAGTTGAAAATGGAATTCAACACATACTACACCAGCTTGATTTGGATTTGGATTTGGGATTTGAAACCTATTCAACACATACTACACATGTGAGACTTGGAACAAAAGTGAGATTTATTTTGAGATTATATATTAATTTTCTTTTCTTTTCTTATGACGATTTCTTGTTGGATTGATTATGATATCCCACAGAGTTCAAATGTTCGCCCCTTCGTCATTGTCCTTTGATATAACTAGAGGAACAAATACAATTGGTAACCCGTTCAATCTTACAAGTTTAGTTAACAACATGGATATTACATTTTAAATATACTTGATGTCAAAATAAAATATATAGATATGCGGTATACCTGTGTGTGTAACTGTGTAAGGTGTATTATCGTTTATTACGAAGAAAAAAATTGCTTATAAAACAGTTGGTTGAAGTTAAATACCCTCTACCCTTGCTCAACATGATAATTGAATTACTTCTCTAAGAAGCGCTTATTTAGTTTAAACGAGTAGTCTTAAAACGGTAACTTGTCTTTATATTTTACATTACTATAACGAGCTTTATTTCATACTTGTAATGCAAGTATACTTCTTTTCCTACCAAAATTGTCATTACCAAACATACAATGAGTCTATGCCTCTATGGTTGCTTGAAAGTAAAGATACCCTTTGTTCTTTGTTGCTATTTTGTGAGGCGTGCCGCGTTTGGTGGAAGCACAAAGCTGCGAGACTGCGAGTGGTCAAGGTCATGGCAGCAGATCACCATCCACCCTAAAAATATACCAGCAGCAGCAGCAGCACCACCACCACCACCACCACCACCGTACCGTTACAAAGAAAGAAGCTACTTCATTCTGAAAAAGTAAAGACAGCGAATATGGTTGGTTTGTCGCATGCATTCTTTTTTGTTTGTGATGTGTGTTGTATGTTGTGTTTGCCAAAATAAAAATATAGGCCGCTCTTTATTCTTCAACACTCCCCAAATCTCTGTGCTGTGTCCGTAAGCCTGTGTGTTGCCTAAAAAAAACCCTGTTTAAAGTTTATTCCAACTCTCAAACCTCTTCTTTGCCAAGATCAGAAGATCTGGGCCTGTTCTCCTTCTCTTTCTCTTCCCTCTCTCTCATTCCCTCGACTCATTTGTTCTCTCATACTCTCGTGTTCATTGTTTCATTTGGATATTGTTGCAAGCTTTTTGAGTATAGTGGAAGTTCCCAAATCTCAAGCACATCTGGGAGTTTCAAGCAGAGGTGGGTTTTGCTTAAAGATTGTAACTTTGGTGTAAGTTTTGTTGGGTTTGTGTAAAGATTGCATTTTTGGTACCTGCGTAATTGTATGCATCTAAGTCTAAGTTTATTGGTATGCTTTTTTCCATTCTGTATTAATTGTGTTATGTTGGGTGTTATTGTAGATTTACATATAAGTTAGAGATATTTCCAAAGTTTGTTTGCATTGTGGTTGAATTTGACTTTTCCTTTTTGTGTTAATTAATCTCATGTGGGTCTGAAATGTCTGAAATTGATGTGGTTTTACAGTATGCAGTGCTAGGAAATGGGGAGGAAAGGGAGTTGGTTTTCTGCAGTGAAGAAAGCCCTCAACCCTGAAACCAAGGAAAAGAAGGATCAGGTTTGTCTTGGCTCAAATTGATCTTACATTATCTCATTTTTGTAAGTATACGTTTGAGTTGCTAATTTGACAGTTTGGTACTTATATGGCAGAAATCCAAGTCAAAGAAAAGATGGTTTGGCAGGACCAAGAGCGAAGAATTGGACTATGAGGAAAATGTAGAATACTTGGATGAGCTAGATCATGTGGTTTCTTCCAAGGAAGAATCTGCATTGGTGATTCATAGTTCCATTCCACCGCCTCCTCGTCCTGTTCTTTCTCCAATAAGAGAGGTCAAGTTTGAGGAGGCAGAGGAAGTACAGAGCAAGGCTCTTGCTCCAAAGGAAGACGATGTCCAATTAGTGGAGGCTGAGGATGCACACAACAAGCATGTTTACTCCGTGGCGCTTGCCACAGCAATGGCTGCGGAGGCGGCTGTTGCTGCTGCTAAGGCTGCCGCTGAGGTTGTTCGTCTCACTGCGCTGCCTCATTTTCAGGGAAAATCGTTGGAGGAGCCAGCAGCTATCAAGATTCAGACGGCATTCCGAGGGCACTTGGTATGGATTATTTGCCTATGTTAACTTGTTGGAAATCACATGTTTAATCTTTCATAAAGTGGCATAATGAATCATCACAAATGAATTCA
The DNA here is from genome assembly GCA_946800695.1 of Geum urbanum. Lineage (NCBI taxonomy): Eukaryota > Viridiplantae > Streptophyta > Magnoliopsida > Rosales > Rosaceae > Geum > Geum urbanum. The sequence goes on from OX327017.1 coordinate 32,236,167, forward strand.
AAGCTACAATGATTTGTTGTGTCCTTAATAAACGGACAAATAATGATTTTCAATTCAAATGGTCTTATCTGGTTTTTGGTAAAAGTTGAATTTCTGTTGTTGGTTCAAATCTAGGATTCAATATAGTTTGAATAAATTGGGAAGGCAATGTTGGTATTGATTTTTGTATTTGGGAACGATTTGACATCTCAAATTAGTTCCCTACATTTAGTATTGAAGGGAAATGATAACATTTCAAGGTTCACTTCCATATTAGAACTGAAAGATGACAGCTTGTAGGAAAGTTATTCTGTTCAGTCCGGGAAACCTGTAAATGACAATTATTATCCATTCATGAGTGTTGAGCTGTACACATTCTGTGTTTTCAGGCAAGGAGGGCATTGCGAGCTTTGAGAGGGTTGGTGAGGTTGAAATCATTGGTAGAGGGCCAAACTGTTAAATGCCAAGCGACTACCACATTAAGATGTATGCAGACTGTTGCTCGTGTACAATCTGAGATTCGTGCAAGGAGGATTAGAATGTCTGAGGAGAACCAGGCGCTTCAGCGACAGCTTCAACAGAAACAAGAGAAAGAGTTGAAAGAGATGGAGAAGCAACGAGCTGCTTCTGTAAGCTTCCCCCAGAGACTATACTTATTAACTTATTAAGAACTTAAAGTGCCAGATACTTTATCTTGGTAACCATCTTATTCGGGGCCTTTAACTTTTCGTCAATATTATGAACTCTTGGCAATAGAATGGAAACAACTGGAACCATAGCCCCCAATCCAAGGAGGAGCTTGAGGCAAAGCTACAGAGCAAACAAGAGGCTGCTTTGAGAAGAGAGAGAGCCCTGGCCTATTCATTCTCTCATCAGGTAACTTACATTTCCATTTTTAAAGGATTGTGAGAAGCTCATTTTTTGACATTTTCTTAAAGAGTAAATCAAACTTCAAGGTTAAAATGTGGAAGAATTCTATACTTCCTATGCAGAAAAGGTGGAAGAATTCTTCGAAATCTCAGCACCCTACATTCATGGATCCCAGCAATCCCCATTGGGGCTGGAGTTGGTTGGAGAGATGGATGGCTGCAAGACCATGGGAGAGCCAAAGCACGTCAGACTACAACGATAGGGCCTCCATAAGGAGTGGAGCAAGCCGTGCTTCCATGTCAGTTGCAGAAATCACCAAAGCTTATGCTCTTCGTGATGTCCACTGTGACAACAAGCCTCCTTCCCCACTCGCCCAAAAATCAAGCAGGCCTTCTAGTCGCCAATCCCCTTCAAGTCTCACCAAAACACCATCTTGGAGAACTCCGAAAAAGATTGTTGGTGATGAGGACTCCGGGAGTACTTACAGTGTGCAGTCTGAGCGCTTCAACAGGAGGCATAGCATTGCAGGGTCCTCAGTGAGAGATGATGAGAGTCTTGCAAGCTCACGTTCAGTTCAATCTTCAGCTCCAAGGTTTCTGACACCCACAGGATCAACAAAGGGAAGGTCACGGTTGGCAAGCCCGAGCTCATCAGGGTTAGAAAGGGACGCGACACCAACACAAGAAAAGGGATCATCACCATCAGTGAGTTCTGTAAAGAAGAGGCTGTCGTTTCCTGCCGCACCAAGGAGGCACTCGGGTCCTCCTGTATTAGGCTCTAGCTCCCCTAAGGTCACTTCAGCTCAAACGGAGAAGAGGGTTAGCAATGGTTGGGGCAGCAGGTAGTGATCAATCTAGCTAGTACTGTGTGTGTTCGATCAACTATTAACAAGCATGTACTTACTAGAAGTCTAAAGAGAGCTGTTGTGGTGTAGAAGATTGAATAAAAGATTGGCGGATGGGCTGTGTTGGATTGGTGGTGGAGGAAGAGAGAGAGAACACAAAATGATTTTCACAGTTTGATCAATTGTCTTCATCATCAATGTTAACAACGTACATCGTTTACCTCTTCTTGTTATGGTGCTTGTTATTTATGATGCCCAATGGGGGTGATTGTTACTTTGTTAGTTCAAGGTGGTTGTGTAGAGAAGATCGATTGTTGTGTTTCTGTGGATTCCTCATTTGGTTCTGTTAGTTGAGCACCTGGGTTCTTAAGGTTGTACAAAAAACTTGATGTTTATGAACCGTTTGCATGTGACCCTTTTCAATGGTGATGATCTTTCAAGCAACCATATAACTTGAAATAATACTCTTGGATTGAGTTTGCTGGATAATATATTTTGGAAGGACAAGGATAATCTGTTTCATTTAGTAGAAGGGAAAAAAAGAAACCTCTGGATTGAAACAGACATAACAGGAAGCATATTACATTGCTTGTACAATCAGAGTACAACCGAAAGAACTTCAACCCCAATTAGTCAAACAGATATCATATCACAACGAGTAAACCACAAATCTCCTCCGTTGGGAAAAAACAAAAACAAAATCTAAAAGAGGATGGATCGATGGAAACTTCTCTGCTTCTCGAAGTTTCTGGAAAATGAAAATAATCTGGCCAAAGAAAAATAGATTTTCGAAAGAAAAAAAAACAAGAATTTTACAAGAAGGATCAAAATAGAAGAAAATTGGAGTCTGAAGCTCACGCGTCTCAACAATTCGTAGACGGAACTAAAACCTAACCTTAAAATCATGTTCGGGAGAACAGAGAGTCTCTTCCCCAACACAGACGCCAAACCCAAAAGCTTCCAGAAACCTCTGTATGATACTTCGAATTCGAATCCAAGCTCAGAGACCAAAGATCCTACGAAATGGTGAGTACAATATCATCTTTCTCATTGCTTCCGATTCAAAGATTAGCGCTTTATTTGTTTAATTCGTATTGGGTACTATATGGTTCCGAAAATGTTAAATCTTTTGTTCTAATCATTTTATCTTCAATGTTTTGATTTTATGGATTCATTTGAGAAGCAGAGAGAGTAAAGAACGAGCCTTTGTGACTCATAGCATTGGTTTGCTTCTGATGTTCGTTTTTGTGTTTTTATTAGAAGCAGCCCTTGTTTTACAATGTAGAGCTCTTTTGGGTAGAGACTTTCTTTGGTTTTGTGTATTGCATTTCAGAGGTATCATCTTTATTGTGTTATAGACGTCCAAAAGCTTAATCAAAGAAACAAATGATTGAAGCAGTTCTTTGGGTTCTCTAAATGATTAGGACATTTGGAGTTTGAGTTTGGTTGAAATTGTTCACATTATTAAAGATTATATGTTCATTTGGTATACTTGCTTTTGGGTTTAAGCTGAAAGAGAAGCTTTGCTAATTGTTATCGTGCTCGTTTCCACATAGTGAAGCCATTTTCTGTTGCTGCATTCATGTTGTGATGAAGTGTTTCCCTGCTGTAGAATGGCCTTCTGTTATGACCCGGGGACTCATAATAGTTAAAAGCCTACATTAGTATATATACTGTGATTTGATGGTTGATGAAAATTTGTATGTACTTCTGGCTACTCCGTTCCTTGCTGGTCTTGCTGTAGCAGCTACGCCTCTTGCTGGTAGATATGGTATCCAGGCTTGGCAAGCATTCAAGACAAGACCACCTCAAATGTGGAAATTCTTTGAAGGTGGTTTTCAACCGACTATGACTAGGAGGGAAGCAGCTCAGATTCTTGGTCTAAGGTAAGCAGAACATTATAAGAGTCTTGATCCAAACATATCAAAATTGATAACTCAAGCTATTTATTCATATGCAATAAGACCTGAAGTGATATTCCCACAAAAACTTGTTAAAAGGGAATTAGGTTTCATTGGATGGAAGCTTCTTAAACCTATTAGGAATCATATGACTGTTAGTGATCAGTGATGTGGATGAGTGCTAGAATTAAAGGTTAGGTGTGCATCCCAACTTTGAAGGGTTGCTTTTCTTGTTATTCTTTGGTAATTGTTTCCTGCTATCTATACTATTATATTTTCAATACAGTGTCCTGCTTTCCACTTGCGACCAAAATGAAACTGCTCTTGGTCATTGATGGTTGTTTTCTGATATCAATCATACTCTTGATTAATTGATTCTTGGAGATTTTTAGTTGTCTGAAGTCCGTTACGAAATAATTAAGATAGAGAAGGATACAGAGTGAGACTTGAAGGTTTAATTTGAAGTCATAAATAATTTCTGGTTATATCACTCACTATGCGCCCATTGCGATTAAAAAAAACTGGAACAAGGATTCAAGATACCCTTGATATTGAAACCTCTTGATCGATAGGAGTCCTTACCCGAACATCTTTTTGTATGGTGTCACAGGGAGAGTGCAACTCCAGAGAAGATCAAGGAAGCACATAGAAGAGTGATGGTTGCAAACCATCCTGATGCAGGTGGTAGTCATTACCTTGCTTCTAAAATTAATGAAGCTAAGGATGTTATGCTTAGGAGGACGAAAGGCGGTGGATCAGTATTTTGATGCATTTGAAGTTTGAACATCCCTCAGATTACAAGTACAATAAAACTCTTTGATAAATTAGTAATCTCGGAACTCACAAAATTTATTAATTTAGCAAGATTATTAATTAATCAAGTATTAATACTCAAATTCCTAAGTTTAGACCGACAGAAAATATTATTTTAACGAAATTATTAATTAATCGAAATTTTATTGTAGGGTGTACTCAACGGTGTAATAATATCCCCCATAGCTAAGCTCACGTAAAGCAAGCAATGGTTGCAGTTTAAAATTTCAGATATAGCCTTTAACCAGTCGATGTGCCAGATGCTCAAATTGTGTTAACACACTAGATTTTGGAGTTGTTATGTTGAAGTGTATGATAGTGAGTGACTAAAACGGGGGAAAATAAGGCTACTTATGAAAGAACAGTTTTGTAGTTACAATTTAATTGAAAGAAGTTTTGATATCAATGGTCTTGTTCTTTAAGTTTTAATATCAGTAGTGCTTCAGTTCCCAGTTTCATCTTTCAATTGACTGCACAGAAACCATTGGAGGTATGATGTACACAATCTTAAGGGAGTTGATTCATTGTGCACTTCATTTCTTTACTGTGTCATCCACCAAATCTCAATCCCTGTTTTATCTCCAGTGCATTTAATGTTCGAAAACAAAATCGTACCAGTGCATTTCACATTGTGCAGAATTGGTAGGCATTAGGAATTTAGGAGCGAAGTTCTCCCCAACGATCTACTCCTCTTGTTTGACAGCCAAAAATGGATGATCATTTGATTCATATCAATGGTTCGACGGATGAGGCTGCAACTCTGTTTATTCCCAACATGTTGATGAAGCACATGAGATGGTGGCTTCTAACAGAAACCAGAAAAGAGTTCCTTCTTGACCATTAAGCCTCCTCCATGCAAAACAACATATAAAGCCACAATGGTCGTTATCGTCCTCTTGAATCCTCAGGAGCCAATACCAAAGATCGGAGACTTTGGGCGTGTTTATTTACTTAAAATAGGTATGAAAAATCAGCAATCGATTTCAATTGATGAGTATTATTGTGTTTATTTGTGCAAAATGATTTTAGAATAAAATAGGATCCACATCTTCATAAGGAATCAATTCCTGAAAAAACTCTCGAATATCCAAAGGGGATATGTATTCGGAATGAAATTAGTTGGAATCAACTTTTTATACCTAAACTACTCTGATCAAAATTCATAATTTTTAAATAACCATTTACCTATGAAACTAAAAACCTTAAACAAATGTTTTAGAAACACAAGAGGCTAATGTTTAGTTGTCTCACGTCCCTCGGTTGCTTTGCCTTTGAGGTGCGCTATTCGGTTGTTTAGTTATAATTATCAAGACGTATCATGCTTTGTTTTGGAGTGTACTTATTTGTCTTAATTTTAGATAATTGTTGTTAATATTCTATTTTGACCTATAATACTTAAATTTCTTATTACTCTTCTATTTTGCCGGAAGGCTTTGATATATATGTGAATATACTGCTACTTATATATGGATATATTGGTAATTTAATTAAATCTCATTCCAATTGAAAACATAAGGTAAACAACACTAATGGAAATTAACAATATTCTTATTCCATTTTCTTATAGATGGTAAACAAGTCAATGAGTGATTTATTCTCATACACATTCCTTGTGATACCCATTGATATTGATTCCTATTCCAAGTAAGTAAACACAACATTTAAATAAACATTTTTTTAATGGGTTCACTATTCAAAGAAATCTGCATAATTAGTTAGAGTAGACAGCTCAGAACTTCCCCGTTATGAGTGTTCTCAATACAATATCTTCATAATCAAAGTTTTACAATGTGAAACCCCCCATCTGAAGACTTTTGTGGCTTAACAGTCCCTACAATAATGCTATTTTCAAGTTGATTAATATACATTTAATTAGTGGGGGAGCTAAGATTTTACGTTGGGCGGAAAGAAATTCAATGCTGAATAATTACTTGTATGAATAATGTTAAATAAATATTTTTTTTATTATATATAATATTAGTTCAAATTAAGTGAATAAATTATGAAGAAAGATACAAGTTTAATGAGGTATAAATCAAAATTTTCAATTAGTATAAATATTTTATATAGAGAGATTAAACATATCACTGGGGTTTTTTTGCTAAAAAATATATAGCCATGTTAAAATACTAAAAAAAAAATAAAGATAATTGTATAATAAATAAGGGGTATCTAAATTATTAATAGTTATGATTAATAGAATATGTAGAAAATGGAGATGCCAAATTATAAATTATGGGTATTATTTCATTGGTTGTAAAAAGTTAAAGGGACATATGATAAATATTAAAATTAGAGGGGCAAGAATCATATTTGCTATACAATTCTATTAAATTTTTAAAAAATTGGGGAAGGTTTTTTTTTAAAAAAAAAAACATGGGAACTAATTCCGTGGGTACAAAAGGTCAACAAGTTCATCCAAATCTCATACATGAAAGCAACGTTTTTACGGAAGTGTAATGATTTTGAATAAGAAAATTAAGGACATCTCCAACAGAGTAGTTAAAAATTATAATTTTGAGTTTTTACGGAAATGCAATACTTTTGATTTCGAATAAGAAAATTAAGGACATCTCTAATAGAGTAGCTAAAAGCTATAGTTTTCAAAATTATAGATAAAAATCACTCAAACAGAGTATCTAAAGCTAAGCTAAATTAAACTTTAAGCTATTTTGAGTAGTTATATTTAGCTACAAATGAGAGAGAAAATAACTTAAAAGTTAAATCTCTCATGCATCATCCAAAAAGTGATCCAATTATCCAACAATTGATTCAATAATTTAAGTATTTAAAATAACTTAGCTTAAGTTACAACTACAAAAATTAAAGTAAAAATATGTGAACTAAATTTAATTTTTTAGTTAAAAATAATTATAAATAAACTCATATCTATATAATTTTTTTTTACTAAAATAGAACGTGAAAACTGAAAACAGAGTCCCGCACATTGTCGAAGTTTATCTATAGGGAGTGGAAACCGAGGTTCTGTTACAAAAGCAAACTCAATCTGGATAAATATTTGGCAGGAGATTTTAATTTGCAAAGATTCTTAAAAAGTTAAAAAGTATGTGCTAAACTTGGCAAGTGGCAAAACCAAAAGAACCCACAAACCTACTTCAAGTCTTCAACGCTGTCTTCTCAATTTTATCCTTTTATCATCCCTTATCCAAAAAACATAAATTACTCTCGACCTTTTTCCTTATTAAAATGGAAATTTCCAAAGAAGAATTTAGCCAAATTAATTAGCTATAAATAAATAGGGAAAAATAGATAGGCCTGGTCTTCAGCTACAAACGTTCTTCACTTGCTGGTTTCTTCTTCTTGCTCTATTCCCACCCTAATCTCTCGGCTCCTAATCAACACTCAAATCCCTGTCTAAACCCAATAAAAAAGTTGAGACCTTTCACTCTATTAGGCCAAGCCCTTTTCACAGAAGCACACACACTGGGTTTGATTCCATTTCTGTTTTCTGAAATGCAAAGCTTGAGACTTTGTATTGTGAAGAAATCAAGGAAAGTGTAAAAAGGAAGAAACTTTGGAGGTGAAAATGGATTGGTTTTGAAATGTATGAACAGGGTTATGCTGTTTAGGATTGAGAAGTAAAATCGGTGCACCGCTTCGTATTGGGATCTCATCAATCCGGGTTGAAGCAATTTAGTTGTGTTTTTTTGTTACTCTGAGCTATCTTGTTGAAGATTTTTGTGCTGTTTGATTGAGATAAATTGTGTTTGTGTTGGTTTTTGTATATTTGTATCATTGTGTCTGTGTGTGGTTTTCATTGATAGTTTGTCGTAGTATTGAGGTGGAATTGTGTAAGTGTGAGAGTAATGGTAACTGCTAATGACCCAATTGAGTCGTTTTTCAATTCGATTCAGCTAGTTAAGGAGGCGCTTTCGCCGCTAGAATTGAGCATTAAGAAAGCTGCCAGGGACTTTGAGTGTTGCTGGGCAGGGTCTAAGAATAGAAGAAATGATGTGGAGTTGGTGACCCAATTCAATGGTGGTGATAGGAATGGTAAAGTTCAGATCGTTGGGAGGAAGAACAGAGCTGGTCATAATGTGACAACAGTTGGTGAGGAGAGGACGAAAGGGTTGTTGATTAAGGTGCCTATAAAGGCATTTTTTGGGAAGTTTGCCCAGAATGGGCATCGGAGTGAGGTGTCGAATGGTGCAAAGGAGGAAGGGTCTTGTGTGAACTGCTTGCAGTTTGCGGTGAGTTGGTCCTCGTTTGTGAATAGTTTTGTTCATGCGTTTCCGGGTCCGTTTAAAATGGGGAAGAAGCAGCTGCAGAAAATGAATGATGAGGATTATAAAGCTCGTTCTTGTACAAAGCCAGAGGTTTCAGGTAACTTGAAAACAAGGGAGTCTAAGGGTCATCATGTTGGAGCAATTCAGAATGAGAATGTGCCAAATAAACAAGGAAACAGTGTACCAGTAGAATGCTTCATAGGTTTTGTTTTCGATCAGCTTATTCATAACCTTCAGAAGTTTGATCAGGAAGTTCGAGGAAGTGATCGCGGAGTTTTTGATACTTCCTCGGAGCTACCTCCTTCCTCTCACTTTGATCATTTGAGGGCAGTCATTGATTTACTAGAAGGTCGGAGAGCAGATGTAAACGGGTTTTTGGGAAACTTGAAGTTCGCTAGAGTTGGAGGAGTGCCATCAGGCGTAGTTGGGGCAACTTCTCCTGTTAATGAAGAGGGTGATGATGGTGTTGCTGCAAGTAATGGCGGAGAATCAGTAGGCAGTTCGCCACAGAAGCTTGCTAGTGACATACTTAGTATTCCTTTATCAAATGTGGAGCGTTTGAGATCCACATTATCTACGGTTTCATTAACAGAACTAATCGAGCTTGTACCTCAGATGGGGCGGTCTTCTAAAGAGTATCCTGACAAGAAGAAACTTTTCTCAGTCCAAGATTTCTTTCGATACACAGAATCTGAAGGTATGTTGCCTCAGAGAAATGGATGCCATATACTGAGTATAGAATTGATGTTGCTTTTCTTGATTGTAGTTTTCAAAATAGACTTACAGATTCATGCATGTTTCAACTGACGTACGAATATCATCTGCTTTTGGGTTCCATAATTAACATTTCACCAACTGATTACAGCATATTGTGACCTGTTCTTACCTTATTCTTATATTTCGTGTCATAAAAGTTACTGAAGACCTTAGTATTACACTAAAGCAATCAATTAGACAATAGTTGAATGGATAAGATGGATCTCATGTGATCGTTTTCTATCGGATAGGAAGAGCCATTTGCACAAATTGTACTTCCAAGAAATTGTTCCACAGATTGAGTGCCTTGATAGCTTGTTTGTCTACCCTCATCCAACATGTTTTCTTTGATAGTTATCTAGTTGAAAGACTTTTCTTTTATCTTTACATACAGTAACCCATTTTATGCCATTGATATCCAGGAAGAAGGTTCTTTGAAGAACTGGATAGAGATAGTGATGGCCAAGTAACTCTGGAAGATCTTGAAGTTGCAATAAGACAGAGAAAATTGCCACGGAGATATGCTCATGAGTTCATGCGTCGTACTAGAAGTCACATATTTTCAAAATCTTTTGGTTGGAAACAGTTTTTGTCCTTAATGGAACAAAAAGAACCAACTATTCTACGTGCATATACTTCTCTATGTCTGAGCAAATCTGGGACGCTGCAGAAAAGTGAAGTATTAGCATCACTTAAAAATGCAGGACTTCCAGCTAATGAAGACAATGCTGTAGCTATGATGAGATTTCTCAATGCAGATACAAAAGGGTCTATCTCCTATGGACATTTTAGGAATTTTATGCTCTTGCTCCCTTCTGATCGTCTTCAAGATGATCCTCGGTAAGATTGATCTCTGCATTTAGTTAGTTCAGCCTTTACTCATTTACTTTGATGTTGAAACCTTTATTGTTAGGTTGTCAAGTCCACTTGGAAACCATGTCCTGGGCAGTATGTCCTGATACATAGTATTATGGTGTTTCAGTTTTGTAATTGGAGATTTACAATCCTAGCTTACCATGATATATGATGTAGAATAGGAGTTAAATATCAAATGCAGACAAAGGGTTAAAAAAAAAATTAAAAAAATTGACATGCACACTCAAGCCAAGTTTGCACTTAAAACTCTTTTATCTTTGAATATATGTTGTACACAAAGGTTTAAGTATTCCTGAATACATAATGAGCTGTACAGAACCAGTTGCACTTTAGAATTCCCATAGGCTAGTGTCACAAATACAGGGGTATCTGAGAAGTAACTTGTAGCTGAGATGCAACTTCTTTTGGGATACATACAGGAGTATCTGGTTTGAGGCTGCAACTGTTGTTGCTGTTGCACCACCTGTGGAAATACCAGCTGGAAGCGTACTAAGATCTGCATTAGCTGGGGGTCTTGCTTGTGCACTTTCTACTTCTTTATTGCACCCGATTGACACAATTAAGGCAAAGTCTTTGGCTTAGAATTTTGTACTGCTGTAAAGTTTACTTTTGGAATGCAGCTTACAATACTTCATTTGAAAGACATTCTCAACGTTCTTTTTATGTTTGCCAGACTCGATTACAAGCATCAAGCTTAACTTTCCCCGAAATTATTTCAAAGCTTCCACAGATTGGAGTGCGGGGGCTATACAGGGGTTCAGCTCCAGCAATTCTTGGACAATTTTCAAGGTTTTTCTTTGCCTATTTTCAACAAATAGTATAAAACAGACTAAAGAGAGAATTTTGGCATTTATGCTGTGTAGTTTGCTTTGACTTATGTATTCTCTTGGCATTACAGTCATGGCCTGCGAACTGGAATTTTTGAAGCAAGTAAACTTGTTCTAATAAATTTTGCTCCGACACTTCCAGATATACAGGTATGATACTAATTTTTCAGAACAACTATTTGTAAGCTTGTGTCCAGATATACAGGTATGATACTAATGTTTGTAAGCTTGTGTCCCAGATGAGTAATGCCTTTGCTTGATTCCCATTTTTATCTCGACTTCTCTCTTTCTTTCTTGTGGACATAAACTAATAACACTCAGAACAACTATTTCATTGTAGTTCTGTACAGCAGGGTAGAATGATTTTGGATGAGCGGCAACATGTTTATCCAAAACATCAGTTGCTATTTATTGTTAATGTTGTTTAAGAAATGCACAATTCCAAATGTTGTTACGAACAGTATAAAACTAATCCTTTGGCATGATGTAGGTCCAATCTCTAGCCTCATTCTGTAGCACACTTTTGGGAACAGCAGTCCGGATTCCTTGTGAGGTGTTAAAACAACGGTGTCAGGCTGGCCTTTTTGACAACGTTGGGGAGGCTCTTGTGGGGACTTGGCACCAAGATGGTCTAAAGGGTTTCTTTCGTGGAACTGGTGCCACTCTTTGCCGTGAAGTTCCATTCTATGTCGCTGGCATGGGGCTTTATGCTGAATCCAAAAAGGTAATGGAATGTCCAATGTATCATTTTCTAATTGTCTGTTAAAAATATCCAATGTATCATTTTCTAATTGTCTGTTAAAATTAATGTTAATAGCTTCACATGATACTTGTCATGTGGTTTTAGGTTGTCCAAAGAGCTCTAGGACGTGAATTGGAACCTTGGGAAACAATTCTAGTTGGGGCCTTATCTGGTGGGCTAGCCGCTGTTGTCACTACACCCTTTGATGTGATGAAGACTAGAATGATGACTGCTCCTCAGGGCCGGCCTATATCAATGTCAATTGTAGCCTACTCTATTCTCCGCCATGAGGGACCCCTGGGTTTATTCAAAGGAGCAGTACCCAGGTTTTTCTGGATTGCTCCATTGGGTGCTATGAACTTTGCAGGCTATGAGCTTGCTAGAAAGGCCATGGACCGAAACCAGGAGCTAGCTGCTGCGGAACAGCTCCAGCAAAAGAAGGTGGCTGCTACTGGATGAGTTTCTTGTGATCTTGTCTGTTTGAAGTGATGACTCTACTTTGAAATCATCAACATCAGCCCCTAGCTATTGTGAGGTGAAAGCAATTAAATGCTGCCGGAACATTTTGACATTTTTCGGATTTGCAAGCAGCATATTGCCTCAAAATTTCCATCTGTTGACATGTCTGCCTTTTTTGCAAGACATTGTAATTCCTCATGGGGTCTTTACTTGGGAATTTTATTGGTCTCAAGTGATATCCAGTTCATCTTATTTTTGTACTCAGCAATCTGCATTTAGTCACAAATTTTGTACTGCAGTTTTACTGTCATGCCTTCTCCCCAGTATTATATTCTCAAGTGTATATGCTGCTACTTAAATGATAGTTTCTCTTCCTCTTTTCCGTATTGGTTTCTCTTTGGATGGTTTAGGCACTGTTATATATCCGACGAGTATGCCTCTGATATCAGCGTTTCTGTCATGTTTAATCTCCGATGAACAGAAAAATGGTCTCCATAAAATGTGGAACTCAATTGTACCAGCACCTCCATTGTGAAGTTTGATAGACTAGCAAATCAATGTGATTCAATGGAGTACTGATGGCCAATTGTATAAAACTCATTTTGCAATGGAGAGAAATTCATTACATCAAATTAAGAAAACTGGATAATTACTGACGCATTCCTTAAATTCGGATACTGCTTTTTGTAAATGCAAACATGTATTGGCCTACTTCTGAAGAGGTGCTCTTAAAGCTCACATTCATCAAGCAAAAATTACAGAGAAAATACTGTTTTCTTTATTATTGGACAGTCGAAAGACATGACACTTTCAATCAGTAGCCCCAGTAGTCATTTCGGATTTCATCATCGAACTTCTTCTTGAGCTCAGGATGCTTCTCAAAGTACTCATCGGCAGTCATGGTGCTTATCTTTTTCTGTTTACAAAAATGAAAACTGTGAGAAATCATATTTGTGATTTTACAGGTACAAGGTTAGCAAATGACAACCCTCTCTCATTACCTTCAACTCCTGTACTTCAGCTATCTCCTTCTCTAAACGCTCCGACTCCTTCAAGGATTTCTCCTCTGCTTCCTTTAGCTCCACGAGCTATGGTCCAGTGAAAGTACGAGAGAAGATAGAATATGTTAGAGAGATGACAGAATAAGAGGTATAGAGAACAAAATAATGACCTGGAGAGAAAGGGGTATCAACTAACCAATGCATCAAACTTGGGCTTGTACTGAGGAGTGACTGTATCCACGTACTTGGGGATTTGCACATCTGCAACATTATTTTCTTATCAGGAAAAGACATAACCAATTGATAGCATAGAAAAGTAAACGTATCATGCTAATACCAGTCTCTCTCCATCCTACCCTTGTATATTAGTTTACTCAAGTATCGTTCTCTCATCATTGCCAGAATAGAAATAAATAAGAGCAGTAAAGCCAGTAATGCATCAGGTGAAATGTATGTGTTCTAAACAATGATTAGAAGCCTGAAACACAGTGAAACAAGGCTAACACAATAATACAGGAATACACTCTCTTCACATGTGACTTTCCATGAATCGAAAAGAGAGTTTCAGCTCTCCACAGATCATAGAAAATAATGCATGCTTCTGCACTTCACTTTTCACACTAAAGTTCAAGGTGCACCTGAGTTGATACATGAAAGCACTATTCTCATCTCAGTTTAACCAAGTCTTTCATCGAACCATTCTCAGGGGTATCTAGTGTTTAAATCCTGCCCAAGCATAAACATGCCTATGAAAGACACAAATCCAAGCAAAATGATTCCTACAGTACAGCTAAAGCATCCTAACAATTGCAACCAAAAAATTATGCAAGATGACCACATTGCAACCAAACGAACTGCCTCAAGTTTTCATCGCAAAGCAGTATCCAAACTCTAATATACAAAATGGAAAACTTTCATAATGGGCAATAACCATTACACAAAAAATGCACATAGCAAGTAAAAAGAAACATACTGTCATAGGCCTCCTTGTACATATCCACCAAGCGAGACCCAATTCCTTTCCTGTAATACTCCCAGTCAATGGGCTCAGGCTCCTGCATAACACAAGAACCACCCGGAATCAGAAAACCAAAACAGAATCAGTACCCTGAGCTTGATAACCCAACTAAACACAACCCTATATCCAATAACCTATCGCCCGAAAGCTACATTTGTCTATAAAGCAACACGTTTTGCACCAAAAACCAATCAAAGCACAGAACTTTCAACTCCAATTTATATCAATCAGCTCTCTCCTTGTCAAAATCAGTGTAAGAACCCTCTTTTTAATAAGGAAAATCCAAACAGGCCCATCACACCCATTAACAAAGCCTCAACTCAATCTAATCAACAACACCCAGATCCATAAACTCATAAACGAAGCCAAACACAGCTACATACCTCATAGATCTTAAACAAAAAACATTAACATCGTTAAAAAGAAGAAGAGAGAAAATAGAGATTGATGATGACCTGGCTGAACTTGGTCTCGAGGGTGTTGTTAACTTCGTCAAAGGCACGGCGGAGAGAAGCGAACTCTTTGCGAGCCTCCTCGGAGACAATGAGCTTGGCCATACCATCCCAGTCGATCTTCTTCGACACTTTGAACGCAGCGTCAGCCACCTTCTTCCCCGCGCCGCTCATTTTCGTCGTTCGCTGCTGCTGACTCTCTCGTTCTCCCAGCGCCAAACGCTTCACAATGATCAGATGCCCACACCCCCTTGTGTTTTTTGGAGACGACATACAACAAAGTAGAGCAGCACTGGGTTTGGGCCCGCCCCAGTTTTAATTGGGTCAGGTCAACCAACCATGGGCCCATGGCATACAGGGAGTTTGCACATTTGATGAATTTGGGGAGAAAAAAAGGGAGGCACAAATATGAAATAGAGATAAAAATGTAAACATTCATATACTCTTAGGCCTAGCATTCCCCCCGTGGCTTTGTATGGTTTTTTAAGGAAAACAAATACATAAATGGTGTTTAGACTTTGAAACAGCTTGGTATTTAGACTTTCAAAGTTAATAGTTTAGTGTATAAACTCTTCTTTTGTTGACAACGAGGTTCCTACTGTCCCTTTTTCATCAAGTCGGTGACATGACACTTCCCAAAAAAATAAAAACAAAATTAAATGACTTTTTTGCCCTCATAATTAATTTGTTTAATTGTTTTTTTTTCTATTTAATATTTATAGGAGTTTTTTAATTTTTGTTTTATAACCTAATCTAATCTCTTTCTATCATTTCAAATTTAAAAAAATTAATCAAATCGAATATCGTAACATGCTCACAGGAACCTACCCAGTCCACAAACTAAAAATAATAAAATAAAGAAATACCTAGAAAAAAAATCAATTCAAAGGGTAAAAATATCATTTAATCTTGTTTTTTATTTTTTTTGAAAGTGTCACATCATCAAGTTGACATGTTATTGACGGAATAGTAACGGTAAACCTTGTTGTCACCAAAATAAAAATTTAGGAACCAAACTGTTAACTTTAAAAATCTAGGTATTAAACTGTCCTGACACTCAAAATTTAGGCACCATTTATGCATTTTTTTTCATATATGAACATATATATGTTGCATGCATTAGTAATCTTTTGCACACTTACACTCTTCCTGTCTCTACATATCGATCAACAATAGAGTAGGGGAGGAAGGAGACGGTAGGTTACACCGGTTGTAGCCTGGCATATTTTTTGCCCAATAAAAAAAATAGAGATATACAACCAATAAAAAATTAAGAAAGAAAGCCATCCTTATGCTAGTCATGTGACCCAACCCATGTATTCATTAACCCTTACTCATTAACCCATGTTGTCGTTTCTATAAAACTTCTCCAGTCCTCTACGGCTTCACTTCTTACCAAACACCAAATCACTTTGCATTCCCTTCGATGACTGTACACAACTTCAGTCAACAAACTCGTAAATCTCTTCTCCTTTTCTTTCAGGTATTCCTATTCTCTTGAATATATGGGTTAATGAATTGTATTATATGGGGTTTGGATAATTGGATTTACCCAAGTTCCAAACCATGTTCTTAACGAAATTTAAAATTATAATTTATGAATTATGATATAGATTCTTGAAATTGATTATGGTTAATGAGATAATAGATAATGAGTTTGATTGAAAAATCAAGGATCTATAGTTTAGTTCTCGGTTTCTCTGAAATTGTGGATTCTGCTATGTGATAAGTAATTTTGTGTTGTTTTTTTTGTTCATTCTTGAAATTGAAATCGGTGAAGCAAGAGAGAAGCAAGAGTCAAGACCCAAGAGGTTGATTTTTGATTACATTACAGTAGTAGCAGACTAGCAGTCTAGTTCCTGTAAGTTTAATCTCTTGCTTTATTTTTTATTTACTTTATGTCTTGTTTGTGGCTTTGAGATGTCATATCTAGTGTTTAAGTAAGTAGCTTTATGTCCTAATTAACTTTATATAATCTTATATAGGTTTTATACATTGAATATAATGAGGGATCAACTGTGACGACCCGGAACAGAATCAGTAGTGTAATCGGCTTAATCCACGAGGTTGCGCGTAATCGCAGTTTTCCGTAAATTGGTTGAATTGTCGGTTTTGATCACGACTTAATTATTGGCCGAGAATTTGAGTTGAGTCTCTTCTCGAGAGTTGTTGTACGCGTGATTTCGAGTCTGTGGGCGGTTCCGGATTATTATTTCGACGACCGAGGAATCTAATATGAATATTTGAATTTTCAGAATATTGTCGAGTTTATCCGTTCGTATTCAAGTTATCCGAATCGTGATTGTGATCCGTTTTGGACTGTCGATCGACCCGAACCGAAATTGGAATGGCTATCGACTTGATTTGCGAGTTTCGCGATTAGTCGCGATTTTGACATAATTGATTAATATGGCGGCTTCGTTAACGACTAAATTATCGGGCAAGAATTTGATTTGGAATTCTTCACGAAATTTGTAGAGAATTTAATTTCGAGCTCGTGGGAATTTCCGAAGGATTATTCCGAGTTTCGAGGAATAAGTTACGAATATTTTCGGCCGTCGGATATTGTCGTATTTATCCGTTTGGGATTCGATACGCGTACGGTATAAATATGGGAGAATACGTGACAAAAGGGGAAACTTTCCATAAAGGGAAACTGGGCCTTGACCCGCGTTGACCACGGGTCAAGGGGCGACCCGTTTTGTGTGTTTGGGCCGTGGACTTTACGCTGCCGTGGAGGCCGATTCTGGCCACGGTTGGCCGGGGTCCCTTGATGAAAATTGTTGGGCTCGTGGCCTTCTTCGATTTGAGAGGTGGATCGACCCGTGAGGTGGCCAGAGGAGGGAGAAACGGCACGGTGAATTTCGGCAAATTCCGGCGAGTTTTCACGGCTTCGGGTGACGGCGTGGAGGCCGAGTTGGTGGCTCCCCTTTGGGGGGTTTTGTTAGCCTTAAGGAGAGGAAGCTATTGGAAGTGGTCTCAAGGGTTGCCGTGGCCGGAGGAAGGAGATCGGAGGGATTGAAATTTCGGTAAGGGTTTGTGACTTTGAGGTGAGTTTTGGAGGTTTTTCGGTCAACATTGGCCTTAACTTTGAACTGGAAAGTTGTTGAAAATGTCGAGATCTTCAAATTCATGTGTAGGTTGCATTTTTCTAGGCTGGTGTGATTTTCCGGCGGCCGGCGACAGTGGCGGCAGTGACTTTTTGTCTGACGTGTTTTTCGACGAGTTGTATGTCGTTTCGCTAGGAATCGCGCACCGATCGCAGTGGTGAGGTTTATTTTTTGAATTGAGTATCAGAAATTATAGCGAGATTTTATGGTGTGATTATCGGATTTTTGACGATTTTGTCGATATTGAATTATATGTTTCCGGGAACGGTTGTTTCTCGTGATGTGATTCGAGGTTTCGAGTTATGTTTTTGAGCAGTGGATTTTATGATTATCCAGGGGATCGTGATCGTTCGTTTGGCGAGAGATTTTCCGCCGGATCACTGGATTAACGCGTATTGCATTATGCTCATTTGTGAGTGAAATTTTATATTTGCACTGTCGTTGCGAGTTCGTGATTTTTCGTATTTATTTATATATGATATTGAGATTATTTATTACTTTTGGTGGCATTATTTTATATTTTATAGTGATGGCATTACTTGCATCGATGCTTCGACTACTCACCTGATCACCGGTAGTCTGACCAGAGTTGAGAGATTCCTCTGGGCAGGGTTGAGAGATTCCCCTGTTATGCCGCTGGGATTGAGAGATTCCCCTAGCCTATCACCGTCGGGCTTGAGAGATTCGCCTGACCGCCGGGCTTGAGAGATTCGCCTGGCACATCCATATATATTTTCTGAACTCCCATTGTTTTACATTGTTTATGTATATGAAATTGGTGAAAGGCATATGTTTATTTTCGTCCACTCACTCTAACGATTTTATTGCCTTTCCTCTGGGATTTTTAATTTCCGTGCCCAGTTTGCAGTTCGGATTCGGGTATCGCACGTCGCAGTCGGAGGCTTAGTATTCGAGCGATGTTTCTTTTATGGTAGGTTCTTAGTTTGGCCCACTATTTGTGTGTGTGTGTGTGTGTGTATATATATATATATATATATATATATATATGAGAAGTCTCTCTGAGCATTCTGATGTTATATTTTCATACGATTTTCCCCGGATTTCTATAAAGTATAGTTTTATTGATTACTTTACATTACTGTTGTGATATTGAGAAATCCGGATGTGATTGATGCCCACGGTTTAATTTTTGTGGCATAGGATGAAGTGTATTTTCCAGGTGCAGGTTAATGGCAATTCCGCGTTAGTAGCGTTACTCTGCCAAAATTTTTGTGGTTTTTGTTGGTTCGTGTTTTCAGAAGGGGTTTGATTCCGGTTTAGGAAACTAAATCGGGGTTGGGTCCTTTCATCAACGTAAACCTAAACGATACAAATTTTTTTTTTCATGGTTTACAAATGATAATCCACCAAGTGAGAGGAATGCTAGTGCTAGTGGGAGTATAAATATGACTGATGATTTGGTTAATGATGTTCATGTTGATCTGTTGCCATATATTCCACAAGAACAATTTGAAACTGAAAATTTTGTGGTGGAAGAAAATTTGAATATAAGTTACATTGAACGTGATCCAGGAAAAAGGCATCCTATTTGTTCATACCTTTTGAATGATAGTGAAAATGTTAGAAGAGCTTGTGTGGTATTAGGACCATTTCAACCTGAACTATGTGAGTATAAAGTTTCCATTGAGGGAGGTCAAGGTCGAATGTTTAATTTTAAATGGTCTAAACAATGACCCTGACTTGAGTATTCTGATTTCGTTGACATATCATTTTGCTTTCCTTACTTCTTATTTAATTCTCATCCATCTCATCATCACACATTTACTGTGAAAGGAGTTCAAAGTTGGAAGAATATTAATTCTAAGAAATCTGTGATTCTTCATCATATTGGTGAGGACATCAATTCTGTGCATAATACTGCCATGGTCAAATGAGAAAATCTAAGAAATCCATAATCACATATTGATAGAATGATCAACTCACAGTCATCACAGGAGATAGCAAATAACCGACTCCAGCTTATTTCTACCATAGAGGCAGTGAGATTGCTAGCAAATCAAGGGTGCATATAGAGGTCATGATGAATTAGCTGACTCTGCTAATGCTGGCAACGTTAATGAAGTTCTACATTCATTTGGAAGAATGCATATTGAAGTTCACAATGTTACCTTACAAAATGCTCTCGAGAATGCTAAGTATATCTCTCCAACTATTCAAAAACAAATCTTAAATATTCTTGGCAACAAAGTGAGAAGAAAAATTCGTGAAGAATTAGGGGATGCAAAATATTGTATTCTTGTTTTGGAGTCTGTTGATACATCCAAGAGGGAACAAATGGTTATTATTCTTTGGTTTATTGACTGTCATGGATTGATTAGAGAATGGTTCTTTAAAATTGTTTGTCTTTCAAATACTTATTTTCTAACTCTAAAAAATGAGATTACCAAGGTGTTTGCTCAATATGATATTCCAGTGGAAAATATGCGTGGTCAATGTTATGATAGTGCTAGCAACATGAGGGGTGAGTTTCATGGCCTTCAGGCATTATTTTCGGAAGAGTGTCCATATGCTTATTATGTGCATTTCTTTACTCATCGTTTACAATTAACATTAAATGTTGTTGCTATGAGAGTGGATGAAGTTTGAGAATTTTTCTCAAAACTCAATTTGCTCGTGACTTTTGTGGATTCTTCTACAAAAAAGACATTTTTTGTTAAAGACTATCAGAGAGGAAGAGATTGAAGAATTAGTAGCTACTGGTACACTTGAGATAGGTAGAGGGGATAATCAGACTACCGGTTTGCAACGAGCAGGAACTACTTATTGGGTTTCACATCATCGGTCTATTTCAAGTTTGATCAAGTTATATAGAGCCACCTGATTGACTCTTGCGGATTTGAAAGCAAATGTGCAAGCAAAGGTGAGAGGACAAGCTAACAGTGTTAGTAAGATTATGAAGGATTTTGATTTTGTGTTTTGTTTGCTGTTGATGGATAATATCATGAAAATTACTGAGTTTCTTTGTCAAGCATTGCAAAAAAAAGGCTATAGACATTTTAAATGCTTTGAGATTTCTCACAATAACAAAATTAAAACTTCAGAATATGAGAGAAGATGGTTTCAATGAATTGATTGCGAAAGTGATATCATTTTGTGTGGAGCATGATGTTGTTATGCCATATATGTGTGCTCCTTATATGGAAGGTGCAACACCAAGAACGTGTTAGCAGAGAAATTGTATTACAAATGAGCATTTTTATCGAGTCAATATTCTAAATGTTGTGATTGACTTGCAGTTGGCGGAGTTAGAAAATTGATTCACAGAAACTTCACTGGAGCTTCTTATTCTTAGTACAACACTTGATCCTAGTAATAATTTTCAAGCTTTCAAGGCTGAAGATGTTCGCACTCTTACTGTGAAGTTTTATCCTTAAGATTTTACATATACTGATATACTTTCTCTTGAGATGGAGTGTGCTTATTTTATTGCAGATATTCAAATGGATATAAGATTCAACGTGACACCATCACTATCTGACTTGTGTTTATTGTTGGTTGAAACAAGAAAGTCAGCATTCTTCCCGATGATTTATAGATTGATATGTCTTTTATTGACTCTTCTTGTGTCTACTATAACAATTGAGAGAGCATTTTCATCAATGAAGATCATGAAAAATACTCTTCGAAATAAGATGGGTGATGAGTTCCTTGATGATTTAATGGTTCTTTATATTGAAAGAGAGTATGCCGAAAGCATTGATAATAATTTAGTTGTTGCGGAATTTGAAGTTAGCGGGCCAGCTCGGAGGGTGAGGTTTAGTCAGTTTACAATGTAGAATTTCTATACACACTACCAGAAATGGAGACATTACCGGCGACCTCCCGTCGCCGGACTTGTCTATTTTTTCGCCGGAATTGTCATTACCGGCGACCAGTCGCCGGCAATGACGTCGTCGGAAATCCCCCGCCGGTGTTAACATTGCCGGCGACGGGAAACGGCGTCGCCGGTAATGTCTTGTGTCGCCGGCAATGGCAGCGCCGCCGTGGCCGGAATGTGAGACATTGCCGGCGACTGAGGTCCATGTCGCCGGCAATGTCTGGAAAAATTTTGAAAAAAAAACGCGGTTCTGGATTGGGCCCAATTTCAGAACCTGCATTGAAAGACATAAACCGTACAATCATACAAGTTCAACAGTACACATAAATGTCCAACGTACAGTACAAATAGCAACGACGATACGAAAATTAACTACAACTACAAGTCAGGGTCGAGGAACTTGCGGGTCAGGGTCGAAGTAATCCATGTACTCATTTGAATTCCGGTGGCTTCCTTGGTCTTGCTCTGGCGTTGACTGGTGCGGTGGTGGTGGTGGATAGCTAGGGAACGGAGGGACTGGGACCGGGGGAGGTGTGGGGAACGGTTGTCCGGTAGTCTGAGCCTCGTACATCGTCCGCATCCATGTGTACATCTGAGCCTGCATCTGTGTCTGCTGCTGGACCATGTTTTGGTACTCGGCCATCTGCCTCTTTTGCTCCTCCAACTCCCTCTGCGTCCTATGAAGCTCCGCTGCGAGGTTACAACTAGAAGTTGAACTTCTTGACCCGGTAGAGTATTGTGAAGTGGTTTTCAATACTCCTTCGCCCGCCGAGCCCATTCCCCTACAGTAGTAGGTATTCTTTCCAGTCCCGCACGCTTTTGCCATGATCTGAGCCGCTATCGGGGGATCAAGCGGATCGATCTGAGAGGCATACTGGGTGACTTCTTCCTCGGAGCAGTCAGGATGGTTAGTCCGAGCTATACTCATGGTCACTTCTGCGGTCGCCTCCTCCACTCTCGCCTAATTGAAAAGCGAAAATGAACAACGTATTAACTAACAAAATCTATTAATATCGAAAACGTTTGTATTATTAACACATGGAGAGGCGAAAGACTTACCGCTTCGTCAGGGCACTGCGGATAGAACTTCTGATGAATATACACCAAGGGGTTCACTTCTTGTTGTTGCTGCGCCTTAGTCGACCAACCCATGTAGTCGAGTGAACCTGCATGATGGGCCCTGGTGTTTTTCAATCTATTCGCCCGGTTCGTCTTCGAAATCGCCTTGTTTGATAAACATATGGAAAAAAATTAGTAACTAACTATTTCAATATGTTACGATACATTAGGCTTGTATGATATATTAAGGATGCATACTCGAGCTTTGGGGTGCTCGAAGTGGGCTATCAGCCACATCCACTCGTACTCCCTAAACCGAAATTCGCTAGGGGTAGAACCTCGGCCTAGCTCCTTGTATACAGTGTAATGGGAAGAAAGCTCGTTCTTCCACTCTTTATACCTATATTAAAACAAGGAAAAAAAGTTAGAGATATTAAAACACTTGATAAACAAAAATCTAACTCGATATATATTCAAATAAGTCGAAGCACATCACCTCATATGTAGTTGACGCTCTACCCACGTGTGAATAAGAACTTCATCCACGTCAAACCACACCTGCAATATGAATATATAAAAGGTAAAATTATATATTTAAGTGGACTTAATTAATAAATGTAAAATTGACGTAATGAAAATACGATTTTACTCACACTGAGTGCATTATGCACTTGCATCTTCACGTAGATAGACACAGATTCCTAATCTGGCCAAAGCATTGGGACCTTGTCCCGCACGATCGCACCGGCCATGCTGACATATTTGCGCGTGGTGTCGAATGCCTCGATCACCTCGCCATCCTCATTGGCCCTTATGGGCGTTTTCCTTCCGCCGGTGGCCTGCTCAAGTCTCTTCCCGGTGCAGGTGCCTCTAGCCCCTTTCCGTTTTCGAGTCCCATTAACGAAATTGCCTAATAATATAATGTCAACAAATTGATATCATTAATTGAACCTATCGCAAGTCTTAAGTAATAATTAAGTAATCAATCTAATGTTAAATAAAATTTACCTGCATCGTCCGTTTGTTGGTTGGTGCACCTCACACTCCAAAGATACACGGGGTCGAACGGGAGGAAGTTATACGCTTCCTCCACGGTCAGGAACTCCGGCCGTCCTTCAACATAAACAGGCATCCCCCTATCATCGAATTCAGGGATGACAGGAATCTCGTCGGGTAGGAAGAGACCGGACGGCGGAGATAGACGAGGCCTGGACGATGAGGCGCCAGCACCACCATGTGCCTCAGATGATTCCCGTGAAACGGGAGTAGGCACAATCCGAATATGGGGCATTCGGATTGAGGGAGTTTCTGATGCCCCCGTTGACTGTCGCTCATCCGAGGCTCTGCCACCGGAGGGACGTCTGCTGATTGAGCGTCTAGAGACTGAGGTTCGAGCCTCGACTTCCGGTTCCACGGCTCTTGATCGTGCAGCTTCCTCCTCAGCTCGCGCCTCTAGCAAGGCTCTCGTGCGAGTAGTCATCATTGGCCCACTGGGCGTGTTGCTAACTGCGGGCGAGGAGGAAGCTTGACTACTGTTCCCTCCACTATTTCGGGAACCTCTTCGAAGCCAATTAGCCGCAAAACCTCCTGGACACCGTAATAGTCATGGATTCGGTTCAATAACAAATCGGAACCGGAACGGTTTGGAACCGGAACCGTTAGAAACCGGAACTGTTTGTAACCGAAACCGTTTGTAACATAACGGGAAAGGTTACAAACAGTTCCGGTTCCAAACGGTTCCGGTTCCAAACCGTTTCGGTTCTATAACAAATCGGAACCGGAACGGTTTGGAACCGAAACCGTTAGAAGCTGGAATTGTTTGTAACCGGAAATGTTTGTAACATAACGGTTCTGGTTACAAATAGTTCCGGTTCCAAAGGGTTCCGGTTCCGCGCGGTTCCGGTTTAAAACCGTTCTGGTTCTAAACCGTTCCGATCCCGATTTCCACCTTCATTTATACGATTAATTAACAACTATATCACCTAAATTAACATATATACATTTTCGATGTATATATATATACATCATGCATCTTAATTAAATTAAATTTTCACATATTCATCCAAATCACTAACCCTAATTAATTTTCCACATTTTTCACACATATATATATATCATGCATCTTAATTAGGTTTAATTTCCACATATATATACATCACATATTCATCCAAACCACATATATACATAATTTTCACATATATATACATCACTTAATTTTCACATACCTAAATATATATATATACATCACATATATTTCCATTGCATATAAATTTAGAACTTATCACCCTAATTTCCAACTTAGCACCCTAATTAATTTACACATACACATACACATACACATACACATACACATACACATACACATACACATACACATACACAAAAATAATTAAAAATTGAGAGA
The DNA here is from genome assembly GCA_946800695.1 of Geum urbanum. Taxonomy (NCBI): domain Eukaryota; kingdom Viridiplantae; phylum Streptophyta; class Magnoliopsida; order Rosales; family Rosaceae; genus Geum; species Geum urbanum. Next base: position 32,261,363 of record OX327017.1, read on the forward strand.
GAGAGGGAGAGAGAGAGGATCAGACCTGCCATGGATTTCCACCTACAATGCTTTGCCGACTACAATGGTGAGGGGATGAGAGGAGGGGAGGAGGGGAGGAGGAGAAGAGAGGGGATCGGTGGAGAGGAGGAGAGGGAGAGGAGGAGTAGAGGATAAGGAGGAGGAGTGGGATAGGAGGAGGAGGAGGTGAGCTACTTTGAACTCACCGGACCGATTTGGGAGGAGGAGAGGGAGAGGAGAGGGAGAGGAGGAGAAATGAAAGGCTCGGGCTCGACTAGGTTTCTATCCAGAAAACATTGCCGGCGAGTTTCTTATAACTCGTTGGTAATGTCATTACCAATGACTTCAACTCGTTGGTAATGACATTACCAACGACGAGTTAACTCGTTGGTAATGTCATTACCAACGAGTTGCTTATAACTCGTTGGTAATGTCATTATTTCCCGAAGAATATCCGACAACATTTTCCGTCTACGATTTCCGGCTACATTTTCCGACTACAATTTCGATTATCAATTTCCGTATACGTATGATTAACGACTACATTTTCCGACTACAATTTCGATTATCAATTTCCGTATACGTACGATTAACGACTACAATTTCTGTCTACGATATCCGGCTACGTACAATTTCCGACTACAATTTCCATTATCAATTTCCGTCTACGATTAACGACTACAATTTCCGTCTACGATTTCCGGCTACATTTTCCGACTACAATTTCGATTATCAATTTCCGTCTACGTACGATTAACGACTACAATTTCCGTCTACACTTTCGACTACATTTTCCGACTACATCATATTTCCGACAACAATTTCCGACTACATCATTAACGTACTAAGGATGATAATCGTAATCATCGTCATCACTTGAGTCTGACTCGGTTTCATAGGTAACCTCTGGCAATATGTGCCTCTCCTCGTCATCTGAATCAGCATCAACTTCATATGGATTAACATCGAGAAGTTCTGCTCCAGTAATTCGAACCACACTCCCAGATCTCACATTATTAAGGCGAATCGTAGATGATTCCGGAATGTCAAAAGCGTTCGGCTCTTGGTATGCAGTAACTTCCTCATCATCTGCGGTATCACCAAGTGTGGCAGCACTGTATATGTTTCTATGAGCAACATGGTTAACCACCTTCCACGGGACTTTGTTAAGAAGACCGTCCAGGTAAAACACTTGTTTTACTGATGAGGCAAGAACGAAAGGGTCTTCTTCATACCAGGTAGTAGCAGTATTCACCGAAAATGTTCCGTGCTGATCGGTCCTTGTGTTCTCCGGGCTAGTATCAAACCATCTACACTTGAACAAGTGCACTTTCATGCGGTTCCCATAAATTAGTTCAACAACTGAATGAAGGACACCGTAATAGTCAACGCCATCCTGCCCACCATGGACCATCACCCCACAATTCTGTGTTTTCAGTCGGTCGTCTCTATTTTCACATATAAATTTCACGCCATTGACCTGACACATCGAGTAAACTTTTGAAGCTATCGGTTTCATCGCAAGGACCCTCAATTCGTTTGACCACTCTGGGTAACCATCATCTGCTACATGGTTCATCTGAAAACGATAAGAAACCACACAAGACATTATGAACATAGAAACCACAAAACCACGTACGTACACACATGCTATATAAGGAAAATGACAATAAAAAAAAGACATATACACATATACCCTTACCCATGGACCAAAGTAGTTTGCAAACGTCCTGTTGTGGTAATCAACATTTCCGGCAATAGCAGGGCAGTGAAGATGATAGTTTTTCCAATATTGTACTTCTTCACAGTTAATCAGTACCGACCAGTGGGCAATGACTACCTCATTTTCATCCAACTTGTACGACTTTGGCAAGCTTCCCTGTACTACAACGTCATTGGAGATGATAGAAATGTTGAAATGAGGTTCATCTATCGGCATCTGTTGTTGGGGGTCCTCAAGCGCTCCCAAATACACTTTGGTGTACGTGACACACTCGTGCGCAACATATGCTTCAGCGATACACCCTTCAGGTGCATATTTATTCTTCACATAGTCCTTGTAGGCTCCCAATTGTCTACAAGTTAACAAGTGCATGTTAAAATGGGTAAAACTAAGACTTTACATATAAAAACAGAGGCAAACCAAATGTACCTTTCCATGGGATACATCCAAGTGTAGTGTACGGGACCGGTAAGCAACAATTGTTCGGGAAGATGGATCGTGAGGTGAGGCATGATGTCAAAAAAATTTGGCGGAAATATCCTCTCAAGCTTGCACATGATAAAAATGATGTCATCTTGCATCTCCCTGAGATCTGATTTTTTAACTTCCCTGGTGCATAACTTCTGAAAGAATCTTGACAAGGCCACCAACGGCTCCACCACCTCCTTGGGCAGGTACCCTCGAATGAAAATAGGGAAAAGGCGTTGAAGCAGTACATGGCAGTCATGACTCTTTAATCCGTACATCTTATTGTCCTGGTAGTTAACACACCTGCTTATATTTCCTGCATAGCCATAAGGATACCTGCATGTATATATATATAGCCATAGGCAACAATTATATTTATCGCATATCACCATAATCCGGTAAAAATTAAAGGCAAACCAATTTCCGTATTGCATAGTCATATATAAGAATATTTACCTGACATTACTCAGCCACCGAAAAATTTCATGCTTATGCTTCGGCTTGACGGTATAAGGAGCTTGCGGCATTTTTCTCTTACCATCTCGTAACCACAAATGTTTCCGCAGTGCCATAGCTTTCAGATCAATACGTGCCTTAGGGATGTCTTTTGTTTTCCCCTCCAAGTTAAGAACTGTGTCCACTACACTTTCACACACATTCTTCTCTATGTGCATGACATCTAGGTAATGTCTGATAAGCAACCTGTGCCAGTAGGGGAGTTCCCAGAATATGCTCTTGTGTGTCCAAAACTTATACCTTTCGGGCTTGTCTGGAATTGACGCCACTATGTCAGGATGATTGCTCAGCTGGCCAAAATCATATTCATTCAACACTTCCAAAATTTCTTCCCCTGTCCATCGCCTGGGTGCCACACCTGTTTCCACAGTCCCATCAAACGCGTCTGGATCCTGCCTAAATGGGTGATCATATGGAAGCCAACAACAGTGACGCATCTGAACAATTTTACTACAATGAGGACTGCAACAATCAACCGTCATGCACTCTGAACAAGCCCTGTAACCCCTGGTAACGTTGCCCGACAACATACCACGGGCAGGAAAATCACTGATGGTGCCAACAAGCATGGCATGCATCTGGAACATCTCATTTTTGAACCTATCGTAAGTGGGGTGGCCACACTCACTCAGGTACTTAAGCTCCTCAATCAAAGGCCTCAAATACACATCGAGACACTTTCCTGGATAACCCGGGCCCGGAATTAACAGAGTGAGCATATTGTATTCCTTCTTCATGCACATCCATGGTGGAAGGCTGTACGGTACCAAAATAACTGGCCATATACTGTATTGAAGACTCATGTTGCCAAAAGGGTTGAATCCGTCAAATGAGAGCCCTAGCCAAACATTTCGGACCTCTGCTGCAAAATGATCAAACTCCCTGACCATGTGCTTCCAAGCCTCTCCGTCGGAAGGGTGTATAAGGGTGTCATCGTCAGGCAAGTTCCTCTCAGCCCACCATCTCATTGCCTCGGCCGTGAAAGCACACATGAACAACCGCTCCAGCCTATCAATAAGCGGGAAATATCGAAGTATCTTCACAGCTTTCTTGTTGCCTGCAGGAGTCAACTTATACCTTTCTGTAAAACATATCGGGCAGGCTTCAAGGTTTTCGAGATCTTTTCCCCAGAAGAGAATACAATCATATCTGCATGCATGGATTTTGATGTAGGAAAGCCCAAGATCTTTCAGGATATGTCACACCTTATGATGAGTGGTAGGAAGACGATAACCGGGTGGCAGTAGCGAAGCAGTCCACTTCAACCAAGAATCAACAGCTTTGACAGACATTTTGTTCTCCATTTTGAGCTGCATCACTCCCATCACACTTTCAAGAACAGTCTTACTACAACCGTCGTACAACGGAGTCTGTTGCAATGCAATCAGGTTGTTGTACTTGTCCATACCGCTTGTGTTGACATGAGCTCCAGGTAATGGTTCGACTGGCTCGATATGGGGGAAACCCTCAACGACGGGAGGGACATTTGGTGCTTCATCAGCAAATACACCGCTCTCATGAGGAAACATATCATTGATTAACATCGATGTTGGATCATAGGATGAACTGCCCCTCTCAGCAAAATCTCCATGATCATAGCGTGGACTGGCCCTCTCACCAAATTGTCCATGATCATGCGGACCCGCTACCGATGTTTCACCGTGATAAATCCAACAAGTGTACTTATCCCAAAACCCGTATTTACTCAGGTGCCTCTGGACTTTATCAATGGGAAATCGAAATCGATCGCTAAAACACTTACATTCTTTACACGGGCAATAATGAAGTGTAGTGTCTCCACAATTAGCCTTCACAAAATCCACAAAACTCCTAATTCCCTCGTGATATCTGACATCCCATCTTTCGAGGCTCATCCAACTCTTGTCCATCCTGAAAATTCTAACAATTTTACGTATTAATTATATATATACACACACATTCACTACTAATAATCGACGTGATATCTCAATTCAACTCTAATTAAATCAACACATGCATGCATATATATATATATATCGATCTAATCTCTGAATTCGATTCAGTACTCGATGATAGTATTCTCCTTTTATCAATTCAAAACGTATTTGACTGGGTGTGAGGCTCTGTTAAGCCTGGCTCCGATAACAATACGATAATACCAGTCATTGATTCAGACACAAGATTAACTACAAGCTGTTTTCTCGTTTCGGTGACCGTACATCAACAACATTTCATATATATCTCACGAATTGGATTTGATCAACACACACACATATATATATACCACATATACGTATATATACACCTACCTATATATATAGCTTCCCGAGTGATCGAGTTTTCGACGCGCGCCTTAATTTTGACAATATACCGAATGATCGATTTCAGAGCGTACGTTTTCCTTCTTTCGATTTCTCTGGATTTTTTTCGATCAAAATGATTGAATGATCGAGCTACCGCATCCGGCATCTAATATAAGACACATTGCCGGCGACGGAGTAAGTCGCCGGAAATGAAGACATTACCGGCGACTTTACGCCGGAATCTCGCCGGTAATGTTCCAAAACATTACCGGCGACTCCAATCGTTGCCGGCAATGTCAAGCCACACATTTCCGGCGAAATTCCGGCCGGAAAATCGCCGGAAATGTTCGGCTTGACATTGCCGGCGACGGTTGGAGTCACCGGTAATGTTTTGGAACATTACCGGCGAGATTCCGGTGACATTACCGGCGACGGAGTAAGTCGCCGGTAATGATGGACATTACCGGCGACTTTTCTGGTCGCCGGCCTTGTTGGCCGGAATCTCGCCGGTAATGTTTCATTTTCTTGTAGTGACAGCCCCCCCCCTCCCCCCCCATGTTTTCTTATATCATAATATAAGCGTGAAGATGAGCCTCCTAATGGGTTACAAAACCTAAAAAAAAATTAAAAATTATCCCCAGGTTTTGAAATCCTGGATCCGCCCCTGCAATAGAGATAAAAACCTAAGCATTCATGTAGGTACTCCTGTTCCGAATTCATATAGATATCTATTCTATTTATTAAAAAAAACCCACGTTATTCTCCCTTTAATTTTGGCATTTCTTCAAAAAATACCCATTTCACATAGATCTGAAATAATAGACTGAGAGCACTATTGTAATGGATTCATCAGAAAAAATAAACATAAAAAAACTTCATAATTATCCCTAATTTTTATTTTTCTTTGTGCATATAACTACCTCCCCTATTCCCCTAATCGATCAACACTAACACTATTTTTAATAGGAAAAATAACTACCATCCCCTTATTTCTCTCAAAAAGAAAAAAAGGAGACAATTTTCTTTTACAAAGTAAATATAGAAAATTAAGATAAATTTTAAGATTAATTATTAGAGAATAATCTTTAAAAAAAAATTGTTAAGAAGTTATGCACATGCATGACATGTGTGCAAGGACTAGTGTGTGTATATATATATAGATACATTATACTACATAATGACTATATATAGATACATTATACTACATAAGTTGTGTGTACGTAGAGATCGATGATGACCCACATTGGAGATGTATTGCATAGCTAGAAGTGAAGAAGAACCTCGCTCGTTGCTGATACGGTACTGAAGAATAATCGATGCTATATCTACAGTGAGATCGATCGACTATCTTGGTTTCTTAATTAGTTGGATAATCATGATCAATTATGCATGCAAACATAGATGCATGTGGGTTTACGTGTATATACGTCGGTGGGGTTCCAATATCTCATAGACGTCCCACACGCTTTTCTACATTTCTGTACGCCATTCTCATCATGATCGATCTACATATATATATATATAGATAGATATATCTTCATGTTTAATTGTTTCCATCTTTTCTCAAATTAAAGATGCAAAATTCGTAATGACTACACGTAGTGCAGGCTGGGAATCTCAGGACGGACACGACTAAATTGGTTCCTCTCAGAATTCATGAAAGTGCGTATGAGTTGTGGAAACCAGCGACGTGACTCGCATCGATCTCATACTCATTATAGAGGATGATAATAATAATGCCAATAATATCGACTTGATATCATATCTAATTGGAAACTCAGGTTGGATGCTACTACTTACTCCTACTCCAATTACTCAATCTCAAGCTCAAAATAGACGTATATACTTGACACATCGTAGTCCTCAGAATACGTAGAAGCTACATACACTCAAGATTACATATATGTTTGATTTCCACTAGCTAGTGTCTTCCTGCCTTTCAGCTTTTGGACTTTGGAAAAGCCACACTAAACAAAGAATCTTAATTAAGTTTGAAGAATCAGAGAGAACTTTGGTGCATTCTGGGTGCGCCTAGCTGGCTCAATTTCCCCTTCAAATTAAGCATTTCTCTTTCTCTTACGTACATGCATGTCCATCAAACTCCATTCACTGTAATGTATACGCCTAATACGCGTACGCTAAAAATATCGATTTTGTAATCTAAAAATCTACTAAAATATCTAAATTAATGATCGAGAGAGTAGTGCGTGGGATAATAAATCTAGCAATAGGAGACCAAAAATACTTATTGTGTGATAGATTAAGTAAATAAGCTCTTGCTTTATGACTTTATTTATCCTTTAAGATAGTCAGCTATATATATATATAATTAAGGTGAAGTTAAATTAGACATGCAAGAGTCTCATTTCACACACAGAGTATACTAGTGAATCGATCAATTGGTAATGTTCTTCAATTTCATCTCTCATTTCAATTCTTTACCTTAAGTTTGTAATTTTTTCTTCTTCGACCTTCACATGCTCAACGATCTGCAGTTGGATCGATGGGAGTTTGGAAACTAAACATACATGTTACATCATGATGATTAGATCATGCAAAGAAGTACTACTAAAATTAATTGATCATGTCCAAAGAGGTTCCCATTCCCAAGCAGTACCCAAATTGTTCTCATCAAGAAAACAGCTTGTATCGATAGCGTGATTCGAATATAGTTGCTGCTGCAAAATGGGTACTGCTACTTCTTTTGATGCCTGTGTATTATTAGTAGTTGTACTACTACTCCTCATCTCCATGCAAATTAGGGCAATCAAATTGCCTTGCTGGCATTGCATGTTGAGGATTTCAGCTTGGGCCTGGGCTAGTTGGTATTGAAGCTCACCGACTTGCTTTTGAAGACTGAAAATCGCTCCGGCACAGCCATACACTGGGTCTCTAAGCCTGGCGTTGGCTTCATAAACCATGCTACTCACTGCGTCTTCTCTTTTAGATTCTGGAAGGTCCTAAAAAGAGTTTCATGTACAGTATCATATATAAGGGTTAGTTATTTAGCATCTTCAATTCCATCAAGTTCATTAAGAAAATAAGGTCCAGCTTGAGAAACATTCTTTCCACACGGACACGGTTTATTTACTTTCTAGACTGATAGTTGAAAAAAATGTCCCCAAAGGAAGAGACTGTCTTCAAATTCTTATATACTGTTTATGCATGTGATGTGCATGTACGTTATTACAAGATCGAAATGACTTAAGAAACTAGCATACACATAGTTAAGCGTTTCTAAATGTGAAGATGAAATGAGTATTGGAGCGTATGTGTGGGTGTGTATGTGTGTGTGTATATATATATATATATATATTTATATAAGGTATTATATAAATTTTTGATTATATTTTAACATCTTCATCGTCTAATTATTAGGTCTATATGAGTAGATCACTGTAAATTTTGAGCCAATTAAAATGGTGATCGTTAAAGTATCGAACTAGGTTAAATCAAGGGACGCATCGAATATGCCAAACCTGAACCGTTCATACTTATAAACTTCAATTGCAGTTTTGAATACCTTAACGATCACCATTTTTGCTGAAAACTTTCAAGCTTGATCTACACATTAAGACCTAAGATCTAAATGGTGGAGATGGTAAAATCTGAACGGTGTGTGTGTGTGTCTATATATATATATATATATATATATATATATATATGCAGCACCCTTCCACTAAGGTATACCTATTTTGGTTATTTTCAGGTATGAAGCATTACACAAACTTTTTGATCATATTTTAACATTTCCACCGTTCATATCTTAGATCCCAATGTGTAGATCAAGTCTGTAAATTTTCAGCCAAAATGGTGATCGTTAAGGTATTCAAAACTACAATTGAAGTATATAAGTATGAACGGTTCAGGTCTGACAGATTTGGTCCATTTCTTCATTTAATCTAGTTCGATATCTTAACGGTCACCATTTTGGCTGAAAATTTATAAGAATAATCTACTCATATAGACCCAATTTTTGGACGATAGAGATGTTAAAATATGATTGAAAAATTTGTCTAATACCCTATACCTAAAAATGACAAAAAAAAGCATACCTGGAAGGAAGGGTCATATATATATATATATATATATAAATACACATACCTGCAAGAGCTTGATGATGTTGCTGGCTCCAAAGAATCTATGAGCAATAGTGAACTTGAGGGGCTCGGAAGGAGGAAAATATGGAGCTAACACACACCTCTCCGCACATCTGCGTCGAAGAATCTTGCAGGCGGCGCACGGGCTAACAACGGCAGCTGGAGGCGGCAGCGGTGGAGCTGAAGTGGTGGGGGAGGCAGCAGGAGGAGAAGAAGAAGAAGATAATGGAGAGCAAGAAAGACTTGAAAGTGGTGTTTTAGTAGTAGCAGTAGTGCTGCCATTGAACTCCATTGTTTAAGATCAAGGAGCTAGCTAGCTTGTGTTTCTGTGGCTAATATAGTAAAGGAGGTATCAAATGCACCTATATATATAAGAGAGATCGAACTCTAGTCTGAACAGAAGAAAACCTTGTGTTTGTGTGGGAGGGAATGTCAAACGATGAAGTAACTATTTGCGTCATTAATACCGTGGAATGACGTGAAAATTAAGTTGGAAATCGATCATATATATAAACTGGAAATTCAAAGTTTATAAAATGCTAATATATGTAGTTATCACTTATCAAACCCCAAACGTACGTAACTAGTCTTTTGCGGAGGTGGTAATGGCCGGAGACGACGACCTGGCGTCACATTAATTCATACCTAATTTGGAAAATGATGATTAATAACCCACGCACAGAGCACTCTGTAATTGTCGACCTAGAGACAGTGAGCTAGCTAGCTGGCTACGTATATCATCCACGTCTTTGCCCTCCTAGCTCATGCTCTACGTATCCAGCACTATATACCTTGATCGTATGGTGTACATAGTGCTGGGCATTACTACATTAATCTCTACTCATATATTGCTTGCTAAGCATCATTCAGAAATTAGGTATTGGTCATCTCTCAATATTAGACTACATACATACTCAGTTCCCTACCTCCTCAGTCTTCGCTTCTCGATCAGTCTACTCACTTGGTTCGTGATGCACCAACAGTTAGTTTGCATAAGGTTCATGCATGCAATACGTACGTACAACCTGTCTCAAAATACAAGTATATTGACCGAAAATGATATGAATCCACTACTCTATAATACTATATGTTTACAGTCCTAGATATACATATCCAATACAGAGACATATCTTCAGAAATCCTAGCATCTCCTTTTATGACTTTAGAGTGCTCTAATGGTAGACTCCATAATCCAATATTCATCTTTCTTTGCTCAGTATAATATAGAAGAAAAGATGTGTTTCCATTTCCTACTTTCTTCAAAGTAAATTATATGAATAATTAGTGAAGTGCTTGCTGCCAAAAGTGAGACAAAATTTATATTCTCCTAATTATTATAGCAACCAACCAACTAAACACATCCAGCTACTTAAGCTGTAGATTGGAAATGGACATCACAGCTGGTTGAGACCAGAGACTTGAGGATATCTTGATCGAGACTTGAGATGGAATTTGTAGTTGGTTCTACTAGTATCCCAGCTAGCTAGAGAAGTGAGTTGGGTGAGAAACAAGTAAAGCTCGTGGGAAGCAAGAAAGTGATAGAAACCAGTCGATTAGTAAAAGTCCCACAAGGCCGAGTGTGACATAATTGTCATTTGCAGAAGAAGATTGCAAACTTAGGGAGACATTTTTCCATGCCCAAATGCCTACAATCTTGACTCCTCTTTGAACGTGGCTGTGCTACCATTACCCTTACAGTAGCTTCTTGCCCTTTATGTAATGCATGTACTCTAATATTCAACGTTCTTAATTAAAGTATGATCATACTCATGACTTACAAGTCTCAAGCCTAGCTTCACCTTAACAAGGCTACGTTCAACCAAAACTTCTATGGACTTCGCTCCCCATCACTCTTATGCAGACTAAACACGAAGCTCATCCGAAGCAAGCTTATGATCGACAATGACCGTACCTGAAATGCACGCATAGTGTTCTAAGCTTTAAATGAGAGCAATCTCATTCAGTTTTCATAATCAACATGAAATTAACTGTTAGCTAGGAAGGTTCCATCTTAGGATTCATCAATTAGGTTTTCGTGAAGAAGTCATGAAACAAAAGTACAAAAGTCAATTTGTAGCTAGGTTGTGGTTCCATATTCAAATCCATGCCATGACTATGGAAATACTAGTAGCTAAGTACGTACTTCAAGTTCAACATTACACATGCGCTATGAGGGTGACTTGCCACATAGAAGTCTATCATCAGTAACAATTAAGAGACCAAGCATTCCATTTCTTAAGCTTTTCTTCCATAATAATCATTCTACATACTGAAACTATATCAAAGTTGTTTGACTTCCTTGGGCCTGTAATTTCCAAGCAAAAGCTTTGGTTAGGAAGATTGATTGATCAGATAGAATAACAGTGCAAACTGTACGTACTCCATCAATCTTGGAAATATAGATGATATGTAGTTCATAATTACCATATACTCAATCAATTCCAACACCCTTTCGTCTTTGTTTCAATCTACTTTCAATTCCACACGATCCTAATGTATATATACTAGGTGGCTACCCGCACCTTGGGGCGGTGTGTCAAGATATATTGAAATAGATTATTACAAATGTATTATGCGACAAAAGAGTGAATAATATATGCCTGTCTTCGAGTCTACAAAACAATCCTAATGTATGTAAGGTCTGGTCTTGAAATTAATCAAATAATTGTATATGTTAAGTTGTTAACACCAACGTGAACAGTTAGTTTTTGTTTTATGAGTGTCATATGGTCTTTACTGATAGGAGTGGCAACATAAAAACCAGAAGCAAACATTTGTGTTAATTCCTGACACGCAAACAAAAAAGGAAGAAGTAAACTAAGAAGAAAGATCCAAACACCAATCAACCCAGAAAGATAGCCAGTGTGGCGAAAAGGACACCACTATATGGACTCATTTGTCTTCCATTGTTGGTTAGAAAGCACAGAGCAACAAAAATCGATGAATCAAATAAAATCTTATTTCAACATTAATTAACACAACCCAGTAACAGCCTCAAAATCAAATCACCACATCAATCAAAATATAGTGAAAAAAAAAGTTACCTGAGAAGGTTCGAAACCCCAGCTCCAGCCCTATAAATCGAGCTCGAAATCAACTAACCCAGCAAAAAATACGAACTGGGTAAAGCTCAGAACGCGATGAATTCACGACCCAAATCGATCGAGGTTTCAAATTGATCGAGATCGAGAAAGAAAGATAGAAATCGCAAGAGAAGGGCAGCTGGGTTTCACAAATGGGCAAGCAATGAGGGATGAAAACTTCTGTGTGATCGAGAGAGAGAGAGAGAGAGAGAGAGGAGAGGGACCGGGTTTTACCGAGAGAGAAAGAGACGAACCAGATTTGATCAGAGAGAGAGACCAAATGATGGAGACGATAGAGAGGATTAGGTTTGGTTAAACCCTTCGCACGCTCTGCACGCGAATAATTTTAAGAAGAAAACGCCCCATGAATAGCTGTGTGAATAGTAAACCATGAGGATCAGAATTGTTATATAGTAAATAGGCTATGATGTTAATATTATATATCCAACACAACCTGCAATTCTCCAGAAAATTTACTCTTCCCTCCATACAAAATAATGAAAATATACACAAGTAATAAAAAATAAAATAAAAAGGGGATCTAGGGCTTTTTTTTAGTACAGTAAAAACTCGATTTAAGAATACTCTATAAAGGAATAATTTCTTTATAGTGATAAAAAAATCCCGGTCCTAACTCGAGACCAATTACAAATAAGAATAACCTCTACATTGTGATAAGTTATAAAAAATTTGGTCTCATATATAGAAATTAAAGTTACCTCCATATGGTAATAATTGTCAATGATAATAATATATAAAAATATTATTCTAGAAGAATTAAAATATTTATCTATATTAGTTGGAGACAATGATTTATGCTTCATTGTTGCAATAACGTCTTTGATATTGCGGGTCCGTAGTAACTCGTTGGCAAATTCACATAACCAAAATGTTTCCAAATTCTCTAGCATGTCGATGATTTCTTTAGTTGAAACTTTTGGTAGTTCTACACTCTCGTCCTCCAGATTATTTCTTCTTGTTCTTGTCTAATTGTGGTAATAATTTTCTCTTCCGTTAAAGGGTACACAACTTGTTGCTCATTAGGATGATGAAGAAATACGTTGATATCCATTGGATTAGTGTAGTGAAGTTATTGCCTCTAACCATTCAATTCTCTTATTAATCTTTCATGCTTCTGAATCACTTCATTTGTAGCATGCAAGTCAGTCCTAATCTTATAATACTTGAAACAATTCGCAATTGTCTCTGGCTTCACATTCATTGACCATACAATAACTGTGTTGACAATTCCATCAAGGATGCTTATTTTCGATGGTTCCACGACTCGAGCTTCTATTCATTTCAAAAGTTCACGATTGAACCGTTTACGATAGTAATATTTGAAATTTTTTATTATACCTGCATCACAAGACTAGATTTTAGAAGTGTTATTCAGTGGTAGAAATAAGACAATTGTGTGTTTAAACTAGGGAAGATTCTTTGTTTTTCTATGGATAGTGCAATTGTCCATAATTAGTAAGACATTCCTATTTAATTGACTATCAAACCACTAGAGCCGCTCCAGAAAAATTAAAGATGTCATCCATACATTTGAATTTGCTCGATACTTACAATTAGAATATCATAATTGACATTCTTAAAGCCTCTTGGATTCTTAAACTTGCCTATGATCCAAAGTGGGACTTTGTCAGAGCCATCACCATTGCAACAAATAACTAATATAATCCTCTATTTGTTTTGCTTTCGACCCTTTAATTGTTTTGTTGCATGAGAATTATCAGCTTGCATTTGGTAAAATAAGCCAGTTTCATCCATATTGTAGATGTCCTTCCAAGCCCACTTGTTTAGTTCTTTTCTTATTGGTGGCAGACTAGCTTCAAGCTTATCCATGTCCACTGAACCACTCTCTCCAAAGCATCGGTAGGATTGAATAGGATGACGTTGTTTGAACTTCCCCAACCATCCATTTGAAAACTCAAATGTGGTAGCTTCAAGATAAAGTGCTTTTAGGAATAAGTTGTCTTTCTCCTTCAAGAGATCTCCACTCATGTCGATATGATCTTGATTGCATGTTAACCACTCATAGAGAGAAGACTTCATTAAAGGGTACCTTGCCATCTTCACACATTTTGCATCTGGTTTCAATGGCATATCTTCCTGAAGAACATCGGATGATCACTAAAGTGTCTTAGATATTGCTAGTTGAAAAACTTTAATGTTATAATCTTTCTCTAACTAAATCGCAAGTTCATTTTGTGTCCATCTGAGATTCTTTCTTCTTGCACATCTCGATTCGTATTTTTTAAGTTAACTGTATTCGCGGTGACATGCTTGATTTGAAATGACTTAAGTACTTTAACTGAGTTTGACTAACAACTAACACAATACCTTTATTTATAGACAAAAAGTTATTGTAGAACGATTAAGAAATATAATGTCAATATAAAAAATTCAAATAAACTAGTTTCCTTTATTAATCATATAAGTTTCCCATTTAAATTAGGATAAATTACGTATAAGGTCACTTACGTAAGATTACTTACATATAAGGTCACCTGATATTTCTTTCCCAAATAAGATCACCTGATTTCACAAAAAGCTCTCTTGTTCAATTCATTTACGTCTAATGCCATCCTATATAAAATGGTTTCTCTTTCTCTCTCTCTCTGTTTCAGACCCAAAATACCCAAAACCTGCCCTAGTAGAGCTCCATCGTCCTCCTCACTTCGATTCTGATCCAATCACATCGACGACCACACACCTCCGAATTCGATTACACACTGACGACTAAACCTTAGCCCCCTCCTCCCCACCTACAGACCTCATACTTTCGATTTTGTCACAGTAGCCCCGCCTCCGCCTCCGACTTTGATTACCGTCGCTACCGTGGGGTTTTGGAACACTGGCGACGCCGACGCCGCCCCTGCAGATGAACGTCGATGCCTCCCTCCCTCAAGAACCGCCTCATCCCAATTTTAGGTCTCTCTCTCTCTCTCTCTCTCAATTTCGTTATTGTTTTAGTTCAGGAATATCAGTATGTAGAATTATTGTGAGTAGTATGTAGTGTTGTCTGTAAGTATTGTGCAGTGTTGTCTGTGAGTAGTATGTAGTGTGCTCTGTAGTAGTATGTAGTATGTTCTGTAGTAGTATGTAGTGTTGTATGTGAGTAGTATGTAGTATGCTCTGTAGTAGTATGTAGTGTATTCTGTGAGTAGTTTGTAGTGTGCTATGTAGTAGTATATAATGTGTTCTGTAGTAGTATGTAATGTTCTATGTAGTAGTATGTAGAATTGATGTAAGATATAGAATTTATGCGAGTAGTATGTAGTGTTTTGATGGTCTATTTTATTGTTTTGTAGAAATGGCACAAATGGAGGACCTTAAGAAACCCAAAGTCCAAATAAGATCGACATTAAGAGATTTTTGCAAAGTCATGGGTGAACTTTCTAAAAAAATTGCCTCCAAAAACAGTGAGGATGTTGCATAAAACACCATTTGGCAGTTTCATGAAAAATACTACAACAGTTTGTTGAAAGTACTAGTGTTACTAGTTTTACACACTATACAGAAACTGAAAAATGAACTTTCGTTCCCATTCTTTTTAGTGGCACAGAGCATGTATCCCTTGTACTTTCCTTTGAGATGAGCAGCATCAACACACATACACAAAACACAGAAAGTTATTGAGGAGAGAATCGAGCTAATAGAGCTCTCTCTCTCTCTCTCTCTCTCTCTAAAAGTTGCTGGTGGAGTTTTGAATTTGAACTAAACTGTTATCAAAAAAAAAATTTGAACTAAACAGCTCTCCTTATAAAAGAGGGAAATTTTAAAAACTCAAATATATTAGGGAAAGGATAATGACCTTTTGTGTGTAAAAAATTTATAATGACCTTATGTGTGAAATAGGGTATCTAATTGACCTTATATGTAATTTCTTATTTAAATTACAAATATATTACTTCATAATATTTGTGAACTAATTTATAAGTAACCTTTATTTAAGAATAATGTTGATAAAAAAAACTCACTTTAGGGGATCTACTCCGCAAAAAACCAAAAACCTTTTCAGTTGTTCAAAAAACCCAAATATTTTCATCCTAAATAACTAACCAAAATTTTCATATTAATTACGTGAATATACAGCTTACAAGCATATACTAAATTATCTCTAAGAAACATCAAACCGAGCAACCAATTCAAAAAGGTGAAATATTGAAACCGGTTATTCTTCCATACTTATACTTGCGTCTTTGTAATATATACAATTAGGTACATAATATATATACTTGCATAACTTCACATCTACACACAAACACGCCAATACTTCTAAAGTGAATTCTTTTAGATTAACTGGTAATTACTCAAAAAAATCATGTGCTTAGTCTCACAATACCAACACACATATAAAGCCACAGCATTCTAAGGCCACCTGCTAAAGCATGTATACTCCCGGTTTGACACAATTCATTCCTTAGAGTATAATAGTGCACTATCTGTAAGGGACTAGGGCCATTGGCTAACTCCCACAATAACAAAATAATTTACCAGCAATTCACTTAAACACGAGTTAATTCGTACTATACACCCGACTTCACACTTCAACCATACGATCACAAACAAGTCTTTAGTTAAGACTATGTATATATAGATAATAGAGTAAATATTTACATCATAATATACGTAATAGAATTTGTAAAGGAAGAAAGATCAAACTTAAACGTATTTCATTAATTAACAAATTTGGTCCAAACGTTTCATTCAGCGGTAGTCCGCTCGAAATCATTCATTTGTTCCGAATTAAACTTGAAAGTAAATAGATAGAGCGATTAATTAGATAAACTTTAAATAAAAAAATTAGTTATCATTGGTTCAAAAGTTTCATTCAGCGGTAGTCCGTCCAAAATCCTCTATTAGTCCCAAATCAAACTTAAGAAGTAAATAATGCGAGTAAGTAAATAAAAATAGAGTACAAATACAGAAAATAAAATTATTAATCCTTGGACCAAAAGTATCATTCGGCGGTAGTCCGTCCGAAATCCTCCATTTGATCCGTTTTATAATTAATCCATTTTATGTCCAAATCAAAGAAGTGAGTATACCATCTCGAAGTGTTTTCCGAGAGAAATCCAATGGTAAAAATTACAAAATTCGGTAGGGAGTTCTCAAGTCCAGAAACAAAAATGTTTAGCAACTGTCCATAAATGGTTACGCTCGCTATTAAGATTATTTGCACGAATTAATTAGTTATTAAATATTAATAAATGTCTTTCAAACTTTCCAGATTGATAGTTGAACTCTTAAGCTTAGTTTTGATATAAAGAATACTAAATTTGGTTAAGAAATGAGTGAGATATGAATATTTCAAGTTAAGAGTACATTAAGAGTTTTCGAACATGATTAAAGAAAAGATTAGCAAAACTTGTTTTAGCCATAACTTTCTCATTACTTAACCTTTTTAAGTGATTCAAAATTCAAAGTTGAATAACTTTTTGTGTAGAATCTAAATATGTAAAAATATTTGACTAATTAAAACTTTAACAGAAACTAAAATATTAAATTTACACTAAGGCTCATTATTTCTCTTTTATTCTTAGCCATGCACTTTGATGTAATCTTAAAGATAAAGAAGTATAGGAATGTACTCATGTACTTACTCAAGAATTTCAGTAGGTGATGGAGGTATTTGATTAACTCAAGTGACCCTCTTGAAGCAAATGAATGAACTACTAAAGTACTTGGAAGAAAGGTAGTTTGGTGTGAGATTTTAGGGGAGTTGCATTGCAACTTTGGGAGGACTTCAAATCAGTATGTAAGGAGAAGATTGAAGTGGTGCAAAAATCAGATTGAACTCAAGGGTGATTTATATAGACATGGGAGGAGACATGGGAAATAAATTCATAACCATTTTTGTAGACTTTTGTAGACAAGTTGACAATGGAATAGTTGGGCTACTAATTCTAGGGTTTAAATGCACTTGTAAAAATAATAGTAATGTGGTTGGAAATCTGATTGAAATGTTGAAATGTGATTATGTATGCATGTGAATGCAATACGTAATGTGATGTGTGAAAATGTATGGTTTTACTAATAAAGTGTAATGTAGTGTAATATATATATATATCAACCAATAATAATTAGCACCAAATTGATACATGAGCATGACCTCTAAAAGTATGAATTGCAATCTTAAAATACAAAATTCGATTCGGAGAAGAGATTCGAACAAGGAAAATTTGGTCGTTTTGCTAAAATTCCATTTCCGAAAATCGGCTAGCTGGAATTAGAGTTTCTTACCGTCTCTAACTGGAGTAAAAACATTTTTATTATTTTTACTAACCTATAAAATGGAATGTTTCACAATTCCAGTTCGTGGCCTCGAACCCAAGACCAGAGAATACCTGACTTGAACTTGAGTATTCACTGGACCATTTGCCCCACTCCGTTAATATTTCTCTAAAACTCGTTTTTATACATTGTCTTCGCCAGACAATTTTTTATCGAATTTCTAAAACCTCTAAGGTCAAACTAAATTATGGTGATTTCTAAGTTTAACGAGTCATACAATAATCTAAACTATTATACTATTTTTCGGGGTATTACATAAATGCCCTTTGAGAAATCGATTTCAGTTTTCACTCTCTCTAACCGTCTTTATCCTCTCTCTCAATCTCTCTCTGCGACCCATGAATCTGAAACTCATTCATCTTTGAGAAATCGATTTCAATTTTTACTTTCTCTCTCTCTCTCTCTTTATCATCTCTATCCTCACTCTCAGTCTCTCTCTCTCTCTCTCTCTCTCTCTCTCTCTCCGAGAAACAGAACCTCTGCCGTCGTACTGATTCTTCGTCGCCGCACCGATATTTCATCGTCATCTCACATGTCGTCTGTCTCGTTCTTTGTAAGTTATTCGTTTTCAAAAATCATATTTTTCTAGGGTTTTCAGTTTAAGGTTTGGTATTTTTGTAACTTTTTCATGATTTTTTGTAGATGCTATGTGATGTAGTGTATTCGAAAGGCTTTTGGTACTTGTTGCTAATTTCATGTTAGAGTTAACTGTGGTTCACTATATGTTGTTGTTATTTTTTTTGTTGATTTTTTCAAGTTAGGGTTAACTGTGGTTCATTATGTGGTGTTGTTGTTGTTATTTATGTTGATTTCATGTTAAGGTTATATGTGGTTCATTGTGTGTTAACTGTGGTTCACTATTGTTGTTGTTGTTGTTGCTGATTTCATGTTAAGGTTATTTGTGGTTCGTTATGGGTCAATGTAGTATTAACTGTCTATATTTGTTTAATGTCTTTATTATATGTGAGTTTACTGCTGCTATTTTATATGTGTTAGCAGTGCGCTATCTAACATTTATCTTTCAAACAGGTAAAAATGGCAAAAACTCAAAAGAGAAAGTACGATGATGAAATATAGTGCTCTTCAAAAATTCTTAAGAGGACAAAGAAAACTAAGAGGCCTCAACCAAAATTTGAATCTAAATCTAAATCATCAGATTCCTCTACAACCTTAAAAGTGCGAGGAATGAAACATACCTTGAAGTACAAGCTTGCAAAGATGATGAAGCAGGTCAGAAGCTACAGCAGGAGAAAGAGCAGAGTAAGAAATTAGTGTCTAAGAGAAAACTAGCTTCAAAGAAGAAAGGGCAGAAAAAAGACAAACAAAAGATGTTAAGAAAGACGAAGGACACAAGTTCAGAGAACGAGGATGAAGAAAATGATGATGAAGATGAAAGGGAAGACAATGATGAAGAGAATGACGATAACGATGGAGGTGAAAACGCAGGTGAAGATGAACACGCAGAGGAGAAGAAGAAGAAAATATGGTGAAGTCGAAGTCTGGGCAGAAATGAAAACGGAACTGGAAAATCCAATTCCGTTGCAACCTGATAAGCTATGTGCAGTTTATTCAGACTAACAAGTATAAAATTAGCGATCAAGTTATTAGTCAATGGTTGGAGACTTCTTTTGGTACATTGATCAAGGAAATAAAAGATGGCCAAGTAGGAGAAACTGGAGGGTTGTACAAGTTAGATGTATGCATGTCGTACTTAGTGGATTTCTATGACATCAAGACAAGGTCATTTTTGTTTCACCCTACGAGGGTTGATACAATCAAACCTGAATTTGTTGCGGATCTGTTTGGGCTGAACAACTGCGGATCGAGACCAGTTCCTTTATGTGAGAAGGTCCATAGGAAGGCTGAGTTTGGAGTTGAGTTGTTCGGTAAGATGCATATGGTGCCAAAGAGAATGATCATTGAAAGTTTGGAAAAAGCACTATCGGATTCAAGCAGAGTGGAGGACACTGCCCGTCTCCGAATTTTGTTGCTTTTTTCGGTTAGTCTGCTGCCCAATTGTTGCGGGAGCGTTGGTTGGAATCTGATCAACATGGCCAACGACTTGGATGAATTGAGGGAGTACGATTGGAAAAGTGACATCATCAGTCTTGTCTTCAATTCGCTGGACATGCATGCAAAAAACTACTACCCAACAACAGCTCAACTCCGAAAGGAGGAAGAAAAGAGGAAGAAGAAGGAAGAATAAGAGGGTGGGTTCAAAGAATATAGGCGGCTGCAGCCTTGTCTTGCTGGTAATTTTTCTTGTTCTTCCTGGTTTTTTCGATTGCATGTACTTCACTGTTGGTTAGTTGTCTGTTTCAGCTCTAATTCACTATGTATTCATTATTATCCAACTATTTATGGTATTCTCTTTTATGTCTGAGCAGTATATTTTCTCAAATATTGCAAACTTGTGAAACCTACGGTAGAGAACGATGCATGGAAAATTGGTCCTGTCAGATGGAAATACACCCATGTCATGCAAAATCTGAAGAATGTAACCAGCACTGAAATGCGGAGGGTGACTGGTAGCGGTATGTTTGATAATTTTTCAATGCTTATAGTTCACTGTTGGTAGTTTTCTTATGTTAGCTGTATTTTACTGTCTACTTGCTATGGTCAACTGTACCCTTTTTTGGTAGCTAAGATCCCTATAGATTTCTTTGAAACAGGGAGAGCTTGAAGCCTACAAAGCCAGGCAAAACGTTGAGGAGGTCGGTTAGAGCTCCAAAAGAGATATAGGGCCAAAGTTTTCTCTTAAAGACTCTGACAACATTGGGAATATCCTAGCTCAGATAAACTCTGACACTACTGAAGAATGCCAAAAATTGGAGGCTCTCTTGGAAAAGAAGAAGCATGTGATTAAAGGGAATGATGCATTCATTAAAATCTCGAGGAAATGTTGCGAGGACACGGTGCAAGAAAATTCAAGAATGCGCGAAAACCTGGATCAAGAGAGGCAGCATAGAGAGAATCTGGAGGGAAGGCTTCAGGTGCATGAGCAGGTAGACATCAAAGGCTTTGGTTCTATGAGTGAGTATAATCTTCTATGACTTGATATTGAATCTCAGCAAAATAAGTGTAAAGAATTGAGTGAAGCGCTTCAAGATATTGCTATGGAGAAAGAAGAAGAAGTACAAAAAATCAGAGAGGAGCAAGCAGAAAAGACCAAAGCGATGCAAGTAGATGTTGATGAGCTGAAGAAGTAAGTTGAGAAGTTGCATGCTGAAAATTTATCTCTCCATCAAGAATTGTCGTTGAAGTTGAATGATGCCACTGAAGAGTGGTGGCAACAATAGATGAAAAAAGAGGAGAATTACCAGAAGAAAAGGGAGCAGAATAAGTTGTTGGTAAAGAACCTGCACAAGTAGTAGATGAATGAAAAAATCATGTTTAAAATCTATATTTTTTTGGTACTCATATTTGGTGTTGTATGACATTCAATACACTATTTGGTTTTTTGTTCAATACGTTTGGTTTTCAGAAATTCTCTTTTTACTCTCTCTAGTTTGAATTCTTCTCTTTTGTGTTTGCTAAATGTGTCTACAACATAAGTGTTACAGACTTATGTTGATGTGTCTGGTGTTTCAGACTTATGTCTGGAAGCACACTAAAAAAATGAGAAATTGTGTTAACTGTCTTTACCTAATTGGGTTCATTGTGAGTAAATTGTGTTTAGCTGATTTGGTTGACTGAAAGTTGTTTGTTCTGTGATAGGTGCTTCAACATCTAATGATAAGGCTATTTTTGTTTTTGGAGGCACCGTCATCTGACTTTTTGAGTCCTGATATGTTCCTCACACCAACAAATCAGGGCATTGAGCAAAAAGAATCTTCTGAAGTGGTGGAGAACCTTGTGACACCAGTAGCGCAGATGATTGAGCAAAAAGGATCCCCTTCAGTGGTGGAGAACCTGGTTACACCCGATGCTCCTAAAAAGACGGCCAAAGATGATGATTTAACTATCATACTTCCTGGTCCGGGTGTTAAGTTGACCAAGAACAACATAGGTATATACACATATGTGAAAAGATTGAAAGACAAAGTTTGGCCTATTAAGAAGACGGACGAAATATACTTATGGCCACCACAAAAGAAGAATACATAAAACAAAAAAACGGTGAGGACACCTTTGGCTCAGTTTCAGATAAAGGAAAAGAGCTCGCCCATATCACAAATGAATTCAAGCAGAGGCAAAGAATCATCATTCAGAGCGGATCTTGTGGACGACTTGAAAGAGGTTCCATGGGGAGAAAGCAAAGTGTTTGGGTATATGAGCGAATTGAGGCAGAATAAATTTCTACGCCACTGGAGAGAGACCAAAAAAAAATCTGTAAGCCCCTCGACTCAAAACTTCATTGTTTCTGTTTCTGTGTCAAAATGCGGTGAGGAGGTTTTTGATTTCACTGTGGGCAGTTGTATTGGGTTAATTGTGTCTAACTGTACTTAGTTATGCATCCTTGAATGTCTGCAATTGGGTTCACTGGACTTGTTGTGTTGTGTAGGAAATCATTCTGGATCTGGATTGACCATCCGAAAGTATTCTTTGAGTGCGAGGACATAGCAATGCTTCTGAACGGTGGATCTGTCACAAATGGTATAATAGACTCGTATGGGAAGATGATAATGGAAAAAACCAAGAGTCAACACCCAAAGGATTTTGGGAAGTTTGTTGTTCTAAACAACCAAGTTTTTGTAAGGCCCTTTTTCTTTCCTACTTTTCAAATTTCTCATTTTTGAATTTTGGTTTGTTATTAGTAATTTTTGGATATGTTTCTTTAAAAAACAGTGGGGGTGGATAACTTGGCGATAAAGACAATGCATGAACTTTTCTATGAAAGGTTGTTCAAGGATCTTGGTTCTTACGCTAAGATTTTCATCCCAATCACTTCTGACAGCCATTACCA
Source organism: Geum urbanum (assembly GCA_946800695.1). Classification (NCBI taxonomy): domain Eukaryota; kingdom Viridiplantae; phylum Streptophyta; class Magnoliopsida; order Rosales; family Rosaceae; genus Geum; species Geum urbanum. The sequence continues at coordinate 32,284,747 of OX327017.1, forward strand.
CATGTTGTGCCTTGAGACAAACTCCCCGCATTGAACTCATTTCGACTCCTTGTGACCAAAGAATCCTAGGGAACTGAGGAATGATACTCATTTCAAGGAAGCCCTCAAAATCATCTGCATGTTCAATCTGAGGTTGGGCGCAGTCTATGAGCTCTCAGATGGCATGCTCAAGAACAGTAAGAGATTCTTGGTGGAAGACAGACGCAACACGTCTAAAGCACTTAAGATAAGGGAAATCGAATTGACTGCAAGAGAGAGTAAAACTGTTGAGTGGGTCAGAAAGCAAAGACGTCCATTTGAGACCATGATGGTGATGACATGTAACAATTGTCCACGTCAACTTCAAGGATCGTAAGTATATCTTCACTTAATTTCTAGGTCGTTGTATATGGGGTAGGTGATTTATGTTTTTGTTTTTGAAGTTCACTATACATTTTGTAACTTGTTTATATAGGAATGACTGCGAGACGTTCGTGTGTTACTACATTAATCAGTTTGCTTGGGACGAACAGTTTAGTGAACACATAGCTGACGAAGATATCTCTTTGGTTAAGTCTCAACTCATAGAATCTTTCATTGACCACGAGCTTGGATGGTGCAAAAGGACCCTCCAAAGGCAACAAGCAGAGGACTACTGAAGGGAGGCAAATAAATATCTAGTTAGGACTACTTAGTTAATAGTTTTTATTGAGCAACTTGTAAAGTCAATTTGTTAGTAATTGTGTTTGAAACTCAATTAGCAGAACAATCCCTAGATTGTTGAATATCTAGATTGTTGAATATTTGAAATTGAATTATAACAGTTTTTATGTATAGAATAGTGTCTATCTTTATCATCATTTCTCTATTGTATCTCAGAAAAGAAAGACAATTAACAACAACTAACCATCAGTGAAGTGCAGCTAATAACAACGAACTCTGGTTCCAGGCTTTCTGTTAACAACTGTTATTGACAGTAAAACAACAGTTAACAACAACTTTAGATAGTGAAAGAACAATGAATCCCGTTGTTGACAAAAATGATGCTTTAGTTACACACAGTGTGACACAGTTAACCACAGTTTCCCTTATTTAAACATGTAACGAAACCATACATACATAAAACAGCAAAATAAAACTCAAAGGGGATTATGACTAAGATGAAAAAATTGTTCAGACAAGTTAATTACCAAACAAATGGTGCTAGCGACAACTAATCTCAGTGAACAAATACTTATAAGCGTTAATTTTTCACTAAAACGGATAAGAAAAATGATACGAAGTGCAAATGAAAGCTAGATAAATACAGTGCAAGTCCTTCTGTTGTGACCAACATACTTGTAACACTTTGAGCACCTTGTAGGCATCGTTTCCTTCTCAGCCTTGGATTAGCCTCTTTGTTTCAGGGTCTTCCAGGTGGCTTCTTTATCAATGGAGGCAACAATTGTGGACCATATGCTGACATGTCCTGCAGAGGTCTCTCAATCGTTGGCATGAGGTTCAAAGTGAATGAGTAGGCATCTTTGGAAGATGTAACACGGTAAAAGTATTCCAAGTAGTCATAGGAAGAATGATTAGGCCCCTGGATGAAAAAGAAAAGCTTGTGAGCAGGGAAACCTTAATAACTACCATTGTCCACAAGAGTAATTTTTTGTGTCCATGTCGACAACAATAAAATACTTATCGCATTGCACTTCGTAGAGATAACCGTTGGCAGACATCACCCTTCAATGTCTTCCAGTGTTTACTAGCTCCCTTAGCTTTTTTTCCATTTTAGGTCTCATCACAGTGTGCCAGGTTTTTGCCAATTCATTCTTTGTTGCAAGCCTTTCCATTAACTTGTGCTTGAAAAAAAATAAAAATTAACCACAGCTAACCCACATTGTTACTACACCTCTCTGCTTTCTTAAATAACAAATGTAATGACAAAAAAAAAAGAACCCAAATAAATAACAAAGAACACTCAACATAAACATGCAAGTTTGATTGAGAGAGAGAGAGAGAGAGTACATAGGAAGTGTTGGAAGCTCAACTATCCAGCTGTTGAAGCATTCAAAAATGTTGTTTGTCATTTTCCCGTATTGATCTCCTTCAAAGAATGCAACATACAATTTCTCTTTTGGTAGATCTTTCAAGAAAGTAGTAATTGTTTCATCCCCACCTTCAGCCTTTAATTTGGCAAGGCTGAACTCGTATTGTGCTTTGCTTCTGGCATAAGCACATTTCATGAAGAGATCACAGATCCTAAACTTCATGAAAGCACCCATATACAAGCCTTTGATGTTTGCCAGTAAGTGCCTAAAACAGAATCCCCGCGCATCATTCGAAAAAATCTCAGGAAGAGAACTCATTATTGTCGTGCAGCGATCGGAGAAGAATGTGATTTTCCTATGAGTATTAGTCTCAGGTTTAATATAATGCTTATCAATCTCTTCTCTCAACCTCTCTAGAGGCCACCTCCAGCTACTGCCATTTTCAAAATCCACAATACCAAAAGTCAATGGATAAAACCTTGGAAGACAGAAGAAAAAAATGCAAGGAATGCAAGGTCAGCACCTAACCACAGTGAGATACAGCGAAGATATAGTTAAACCAAAAAATTTATGTTACCTTGACTTGCATCTTTTCCAAAAGCATCGATAATAGTCCCTTTGTATCTATTTTTCAAGAAACCAGCATCAACGAAAATCATCAGCCTACAATATTGAAAGCCTTTCACTCAAGTGTCAAAGTACACAAAAAGTCATTGAAACTTATGTGTTTTAGGATTGCTATCCACTACAACTCTTGAGTCTGAAGTTGTCTTCACAAAATTATTGGCAAACTTGAGAAGATTTGTGTAGGATTCATCTTCGTTTCCATGAATTGCAGCCATGACCTTCTCCTTTCCGTACCACAACATCTTGCAAGGCACTTTCAAACCATAAGATTGATTTATTTTCGCTTGCAACGCCTTTGCACTCTTGTTAAGATCCGCTTGCAGTTTGTCTTTGACAACAACAAAAATAAAAGTTTTACAGTTGGTGAATTAAGAGTCATTACAATTAACCACAGCTAATCACAGTGAAACACAAATCTAGAACCACAGCTAATGACAACTAATCACAGTGAACCACAAATCCAAAAGAAAGCTGACCACATTGAACACGTACCAGACTATAGAGACTCATCATCTTGCTCTTGTTAACACGGATCGTTTCTTTGCATGTGTGCTCTTTCTGAAATTTCGTGATATAAAAGCAACCATTGGCACGGGATAAGCGCGCATGCACTTTCCATTCACAGTGTTCATCCTCTTTCTTTAGACAATATGCATTGACGCATATCAACTCGTTCTTTTCGAATAATTACTTGAAACCAGTCTCTATTGAATACACCCTAAGTTTGTCTCTTGATTCTTCTACACCACCTGCAAAATAGTCCCTTATCTTGTAGAGCATTCGACCATGATTTTATCATTTATTCATTTGACTCCTCTTGACGGAAACAACCAAAAGCAATATTAGTAACATTGCCCATTCTATCATCATCTTCTATCTCATCATGTTTTTCACCAGTCAAATCAAATCCAGCACAATTATTATTCTCAAAGTTGACATATTAAGAGAAAACAAAGAAAAGAAAATTAAAGTGAGAAGAATAACTACAACTGATAACAGTGAAGCACAATGAAGTTATATACTTCAATTCAATTTTATCTCAACATAATTTGAATTGAACATTTGCAAATAAACAATCATCATCACCAAGTCTTCGTTACTTTCTAGAACAACGTAATCCTCCTATGGTGGAATATGGTACCTTAGTTAGAAAACTGAATCCTTAATAGACCTTGTGCGGTTATGGACTGTATTACATATTTCATCAAGTATCGAATCACGATTTAAAGATGTCATTACCGTTTACCCATTGTAAACATACTTCACTAACGTGTCGGAAAAACTTGCTGCCATATCACTGCAAAAACACATGGACACTTCAGCTAAACAACAAAGATCTATAGCATCTTAAGCATCAACGCTTCAGCTAAATGGTAATGAGCTACAGAATCCTAAGCATCAACACTTCAGTTAACTACAGTTACTACAAACACCTACAGCTAAAAACAGTGAACCATCAGTGTAGTACATCTAATAGTCAGTTAAACGACAATGAACTACAAATTCTAAGAGAAAACAAAACAAATACCAAACATGAACTACACATACCAATAACTAACGACAGTGAATTACAACATCCTAATCGTAAACGGTTACCATAAAAATCATCAAATACATACACACAAACTCAAAAACATATGATACACCAAGAAGAGATGAAGAAAAGCCAAGGAGCTAACCTTATATTGAAAACGAAAGCAACCAGCTCACACAATCAAGCACGCTCGAGTCGACCTCGAATTGAACACTGAATCAAACATGAACGACCTCCGTTCTCACAGCGAAGGTGGAGTTATGCAGCATTGTCGTCCTCACTCTTGTCGGAAGTGATCTCACATCGGCGATGGAGAGAGAGAGAGAGAGAGAGAGAGAGAGAGAGAGAGAGAGAGAGAGAGAGAGCACACTACCACATTTTTGGGCATTACCAACGAAATGGAAAACTAAGGCCGACGATTTAAAAATTCGTCGGCAATAGTTTTCCCTATTGCCAACGATTTGGTGGAAAAAATCGTCGGCAATAGTATTATTGCCGACGATTTTCCCCAAGTCGCCGGCAATAGTTTTTTTTTGTGGCTATTTCTGACGAATTATTGCCAACGATTTGGAGGAAAATCATCGGCAATAATACTATTGCCGACGATTTTTTATTATTGCCGGTGATTTTCCCCAAGTCGCCGGCAATAGTTTTTTTTTTTGGCTATTTCCGACGAATTATTGCCAACGATTTGGGGGGAAAATCGTCGGCAATAATACTATTGCCGACAATTTTTTCCCCCAAATCGTTGGCAATAGGGAAAATTATTGCCGACGATTTTTTAAATCGTCGGCCTTAGTTTTCCATTTCGTTGGTAATGCCCAAAAATGTGGTAATGGCAGCTGTATCACTTATCAAGAGAACATATTTTTGAATTTGAATAGGAAAGAAACGAATGCTCTTAGGGGTAAAATAGGAAGAAAAAGCTGGGTTTTGAGAAATAATGGGTGTTTTAAGAATTGGTTAATGGATTTGGGTTTTGTTAGAAAGAAAGACCAAAAGTGCTGGGTTTTATTAGACAAGAAAAAAGTTATTAGGTTTTTTAGGAAAGAAAAATTAAAAATAAATTTTTAAATAATTTACCTTTAAGAATAACCTCTATATAAGAATAAATTTTAGTAGACCTAACATTTTGACCATAGAAAGTTTTCGCTGTATGCCTAAAAAGGGTAAGCCAACTACTTATGTTTCAAAAGCAAAATAACAAAGAAGGAGAACATTCTTTAGTGGATGATACAAAGTTAATCCGATATTCTGATATTACCAGAAGGCATTTTCTTCATTCATGAAAAGCTTTAACAAGCCAGCAAAGAAATCCATCAGATGAAACCAAAAGTGCTTTTAGGACGGAGACAGGTGAAAGGAAAAAGAAAAGGAGAGAACAGGGGACAAGATCAATAAGAGTTCATATGCAGTAATAATCTCATATATGATTCCAAATTAGCACGTAACAACTCCACCCCAATTACCTGACAGTAGCCAACAGCAGAATTGTGTCGCACATATGCAGTAACCGACTCAAAGCATTTTGACCATAGCAGCCCCGCTGCCAAGAACTTGGATTAGTATATTATTTCATATACTATAGCAGCCCCACTGCAAACAAAGTTCTTGAAGTAATAAAATGAAAAACCTTTTTCATCTGCTCTTTCCACTTTTCAGCTACACTGCAGAATCAGTTGTTGACAATTTACTTATGATTGAATCAAAACTGGTACCAGCTTTTGCTTCAGAAGCTAGCAAAACCTGGTGATAGTTATCAGTACGCCACACCTTCACACCCACAAATGCTTGCCAAAGCTAAAAACTGGAACTGATAGTTAAGAAACATTCTTTCCACAAGGTTTTCTTTCCACACTGGCAGTTAAGAATTTATCTTCTAATGCTGGTGCTCAATTCGTTCTAAACCCCCAGGACGCCATGGACTGGTAATTTGTTCAGCAACCTTATGATTATTTCCAGTACATCAAGGACAATGTGAAAACTAGCCTAAGCTGTCACTAGCCTTTGATATTCTTGTTCGCCTTTGAATTAGACCTTCCATCAAATGAATATAAACATCTTTGTGTAAAGTGAAACCTTTCCGCTTCGACTCTTGCAAAATGTGGATAGCATCCTAGTATTTACCTTGAGAACACAGCAGGTTGATCTGGTCTGAATAACATACTGTGGTTAAATCAGATTCTACTGAAGAATCAGACATCGCATCTGATCCCTTGTCCGATTTCAAGTACTGATTACGTAAGTTTCCCGATTCCACTATTTTTAAAAAGAACTCCTCTGCTTCCATAATCATACCAATATGAAAAAGTGCACTAAGAATGGCACTGTATGTATACTGGTCTGGAATTAATTTCTTTTCTTTCATGTCAGCATAAAGACCTAAAACATCATCAAACCTCCTTTCTCTGCAGAGACCAGATATCAATATCTTGTAAGTAACTGCATCAGTCTCTCTTCCTTTAGAAATCCAGGTGTGGAAAAGCTTCAGAGCCTTATCTACCATACTCTGTCTGCAGAGTCCAGAGAGAAGAATATTAAATGTAAAGACATCTGGACTGAACGATTTCTCAACCATTTTGTTGTGGAAATGAAATGCTTTCTCAACCTGCCCCTCGCAGCAGTAGCCATGTATTATGGTGCTGTATGTAGTTTCAGCAGGGACAAGACCGCGGTTTAGAAGCTCGTTCAACTTTTCAATAGCTGGATCCGTTTTCCCAGACTGGCATAGTCCTCCAATTATAATATTGTAGGTGACGATGCTAGGTAGGACCTGTTTCTCCTTCATCTCTTCCCAAAGCTCTAGAACCTTGTCTGGATTTTCATTATTAAAGCATCCCATGATCAGGGTTCCATAGGTCACCTCATCAAGTATATAACCCCTCTCAACAGAAGTATGAAACAATGTAAGTGCCTTGTCTAGCTTCTTTTGACCACAGAGCGTGTGGAGTATGGTATTTACGGTAAAAGTGTTCATTCTCAAACCTATCTTACCCATCTCATCCATCGTCGTAAATGCTTCTTCCATCTTCCCCGCTTTGCAATAGCTACTAATCAAAGTATTATAAGTGACACAATCAGGAGCAAACCCATCTTCCTTCATCTTCTTAATACTACGACTTGCTTCATCCATCTTCCCTTCCTTACAAAACCATTTCACCATTATATTATAAGTAATTTCATTCGCCTTCACTCCACATTCACGCATCTCCTCAATCAACCCCAACTCCTTATCCTCATCGTCCTCTCAAAATACCCATTAACCAACGTATTATACGTCACCACATCCGGCACCAGCTTCAACTCATCCATCTCATCCCTCATCCTAAGCGCCTCCTCGATCCTCTCAACTCCACAAAACCTACTGATCATCATATTAAACGTCCAAACATCCGGCAAAACATTATTCCTCGTCATCATCTCCATCATCTGCGCCGCCTCCTTCATCCACCCCATCTTACAATACCCCGAAACCAATATATTAAAAGTGTCCCTATTCGGCACCAACCCTCTCAACTTCATGTCCATCAACAAGTCCTTAGCCTCACTCAACTGCCCTTTCTTACACAACCAATCCAAAATCGTATTATAGCTCACATTATCGGGCTCGCAACCAGCCTCACCAAACTTATTCTCCAAGCAACACCCATGTATCAAAATATTAAAGCTATTAGTATTCACACTAGCCCCTAATTTAACAGCATCCCTCACTGTATCTCTACACATTGCTATAGAGTGAGAGGAGTGACATCTTACTGGGGCTTTGAGGAGAGTGTTGACGGTGAGCAAGTTGGGCCGGTACTGTAGCTTGACCATTTTGTTGAAGAGCTGGGCCGACAGGTGGGGCTTGCCGACGTGGACGTAGGCCCCGATTGATGTGTCCATGAGTGCTTTAGGGAGTTTGGGGAGAAAAACGGCGTCGTTTGGGTGGTGGAGGAGAGTGCAGTAGAGTGTTGTGTGGGTCCCGGGAGATAAATTGGGAGAGCAGGTTTTTGGCGTCGGCGAATTTGTTGTGCGAGAAGAGAGAAGGGAGGAGGTTGACGAGTGGGATGGGGGATTGGGCCGAGGAAGGGATGTGGGCCTGGGCCCAATGGAAGAGGGAGAGGAGAGTGGAGGGTTTTGGAGCGGAGGAGGTTAGGATTGAGATTAAGACGGCGGTGATGGTTTCGAGGAGTTGAGTTTGGTTTGGTATGGTAGTAGTTGTGTTGGGTTGGTCATGGCAGCACCACTGTGAAAAGGTTCGTTCTGTCTTGGGTGTACTTTCAGTTTCAGTTTCAGGTTGAAGAAGAAGAAGAAGGAAGAAGACAAAGGTTTCGGTTTCAGTTTCGGGGTTTTAAGACTTTTTGTCACTCAGCTAAAAATGCAGCGTTTTAGTTCTTACGGCGTCGTTTTGGGGATACGGAGTAATAAAGAAGGTGTGGGATATTTTCATTTGTGGATGAGAGAGAGGGCAGATGGAGAGAGTGAAGGTGAAGGCGAAGGCGATTGAAGCTACGCCGGAGACGTTTGGAGATTACGGCCAGGTTATCGAGGCATCACCAGACGGCGAAGAGTTTGGTCCTAGTGATGCTCAGCTAGACCTTAGCCGTGGAATTCCAAGATAACAAAGAAAACAAAACTGATTGAACAATTGGGTAGCTTGAGTTTTGATCTGTGCTTAAAGATATCAGATTGAGTTCTAAGTAATTGGTACTTTGTTGACCAATTTGAGTTTTGTGACATAGGTTGTACAGTATGATGTTACTTGCTTGAGTAAGGTTCATAGTTGGGCGATATAACATGTTAGATTATCTGAACATATATGATTGATTGTGCAGGCTAAACGTTATGCACCTTAAGGATCGAACGCTCAAGTTTTCCAACATCACTCACCACGCCAGCGTCACGCAGTGTCTCGGCGCTATTGGCGGCAGTGCTTGGTATCTTGGAGTTGCTAAGCCATCCATTGTGGAGGAGAAGGGCAGCAACAACACGGTGGTGCAGTCACGCTGTGCTTCTGGTCATTTCTATGTGCCGCCGGCTGTGGCGGATGTTCGGGTTTCCAAGATCACAGGTCCCAAGTTTCTCAAGCTTAAACAGGGGACATGGCATGCAGGGCCTTTGTTTAGGGGAGATACCATGGATTTCTACAATTTGGAGCTCAGCAATACCAATGTGAGTTCTCATACCTTCATGCCATTTCTGAGTTTCAAAATTTCTTTTTGACATGGCTAGTTTTCGTTGCAGGTGGTTGACCACACACTACATAACTTTGCAAAGGAAAACGGAGTGGAATTCATAATCGACAAGTAACTGTTATACTCTTGCTGCAATATAGATAGATTCTGAGTTCTAAACTTTGTTGTTTTAGGTGACCATGTAACGTGTACTCACGAGCTCTAAATGTATACGTACTTGCTACTCGGTAGCTTCTGTTCTTGTAATCCAAACGGAATGTGAATTCACGAGTTCATTGACTCTTGAACAAGTTTTGGGGAATTCATAACAAACATGCGAGTGAAGGCAAGCAATGTCACAAAATTACAAACTGACATCAATCTCTTATTGAGTTTACATCAATGGTACAAATTGAGAAGGTTATTTATGTCCCTAAAATCTTGGCTAATTAACACTAGTTGAAAAATGGTTCTGCAGATATAGTAGAACTTCGATGATTTAATACTCGATTAACTAATAATCTTGTTTAAATAATATTTTTTTGTCGGTCCAAACTTGGGGACAATGTGTTAAATTAATAATTCGTTAAATATATAAGATAATAGAAATTCGAGAATTCATATAGAATTCATACAATATATAAATTAATAATGTCTTAATACATATAATTAATTATTTATTATGATAACTTCATAAAGAATAACTTAATTGTGATTTGTTGCTTGTTCAAATTGATATCACCTTAATCTTATCTTAAACTTTTCTTGATATGGTAAGAATTTTTAGCATTTTCTTCTAATAACACATTTAATAATGTACACAAAGTAAATATTTTAGACTTTTCTTAACATGGTAAAAAATTTAGGTGTTGTCTCCTCATAGCATATTTAAAAATGTATACAAAATAAATTGAAAAATGATGTATATTCAACAAAGTCCAGTCAAATTGCGCAAGCGTGGCATGTGAACCCTCAATATAACCGATATTGTCTCAACTTGAACCACCTTTAAGGTGTTAAGTTTTATCCAAAATATTTCTCTTAATATTGGGTATAATTCATCCACTTATAAATCATCTTTTATTTGCCACTTTTCTGATGTGGAATCTTTCATCTCCAATAAGTACAAGAATAATAGTTGTATAAATTAATAAGTTATTAATAAATCATTAATTTATTGATTATTTAATATCTTGATTAATTAATAAATTTTATGAGTCCCGAGACTATTAATTTATAGAAGTTTAACTGAAATTACATATATATAAATGCTCTCTTCAACACGCACTAACACTAGTTTGAACGATTTGCAAAGGTCTCGGGAAGCTGTAACTCCACCGAATCACTAATCACCTCCCATCATCTGCATGGTAATCAAGTAGTAAGAATCCATATTCCACAAAGAATGCTGCTCTATTACATCCTTATTTTCTTCATTAATTGTAAGGAATTTTGTGGACAAATAGTCTTATTGATTATTTTATGTTGTTAAGACAGATAATTTAACCAATATAACAAGCTGTCAGACCAAATTAATCTTAAGGAACCACAAGATTGACAAGAGTCTACGTATAGCATCTGCGAAAGATATGAGTAAGCACCTTGAAGATCTCCCCAAACATTCCCATCCCTTGCAGAGGATTTCTACGCCGTACTCCATAAAATTTCTCCGCGATATCATCTAGAAACTAAACCATAACTTTTATGTCAGAATAATCTGCTTGAACAAGCCATATTGCTAAAGGTAGGTCACAAATCATAAGGAAAATACGTTTGGCTTTGTCCAATAACATAGGGAAAATGTCCTAGTGAAAGAATCAGCTAACAGTTATTACATGTTCTAACACCCAACAGAATCACGTACCTCATTAAAAGTAGGCTCCCTGTCTAAGGTGGATTTGTAATTTGATCTCAGCATATTGAAAAGAGGAAAAGCATCCCTCAGCAATCTGCATTGACAACAATATACAGAGTAAGTGAATATGTCATGCACCTGCCATAAAAGCAACAAACGTGTTCTTGCACATACATTTGTAGAAGAAAATTGATGAACTGAATCAAATCCGATTTAGGAAATTCAAGTTGCTTGGATTCAACTTGCTTCTTTATCTCATCCATGAGAATATTAGCATCTCTCAGGTTACCTAAAGACAAATACCTTCAACAACAAAATAAAAATAATATATCAGCATTACAATGACAGCATTTTCGAATGCTTTTGTTCAGAACGGAACTTTCTGAATGTTGAGTGTACACTAAAGTTCCTTTTCCAATAGTACTTGAGTGGTAAGCATGAAAAAGATTGATACTTGAACATCATATAGGTACACTTCTGGCAATTCATATTAGGAGAAGTAAAGAAATATGAAACTTACATCAAAATAGCCCTTGCAATGGCCAAATCATCTTCACCTGGATAGCACTGCATGGTCAAAAGTATAAACACCTTGATAAAATTATCCATGAGCCAATAGTATTGTGTGGAGACTGCACCAGGCAGGATTAAGTTTGGCAGTAACCAAGTTGTGCTATTTTAAGGACAAATATGAGATTTGACTTATAAGCAATTCCAAATTTGTATAAGAAAAGACACTTCAAAAAAGTATATTGACTTATTCGTTGATCAACATAATCTCAGCAAAACCAAACCAAAATGGAATAACAAGATATATTCATAGTTCACAGCTTATGATATAACAAGAGATAATATTGAAGTAGGACCATATATTTAAAGCAAAACCACACATTCGTAGCAAAGCATACCAAATCGCAAGATGCTAATTATGGTTTGTTCACCTCATAGCAAATTGAATATCTAAAATAAAGATGGAAAAAAGAGTAACCTTGCCCATAAAGTTTACTAAAGTAGTTGCAAACTCTCTTGGGTTGTTGCCTCTGACAAAATGTTGAGAGACTCTAACCATGTCCTGCAAGGCAGACGAACAGAATATTGGCATTAACCATGCGATCATATTAAGTGCCAAAAGTACTGAAGCCAAGAAAAGGGACCCTTCACACACACACAACTACAACTTCTAAGTATGTATTCAACTGCTACCTACAGCATCAGGAGATTCAAAGTACATATATTCAGCTAGCATAGCATGAATTTCTGGAGCCCCACCCCTAGGTGCTCCAAATTCTGCAGACCACCTGAAATGAGAAATGAATATCTTCACTCCTACATGAACTTGAATGTTAGTAATCACTCAAAATCAGTAAGAACAAAATGAGCAATCCCCACTTCAAAGCAGCTTTTAGGAATGATGAACAGCCTTCAACACTTGTTTTCGCTGCCCCAAGCGTTTCAGAAATCTGTTGCATGTCATCATCTAAATCCCCCAAATGTTGTGGCACAGGTGTCTTTGGAAATTGTTTATAGATTTTCCTGACACGAACTGCCAAAAGAAATTGTCATAACCAAGATACTGTAGATAGAAGCCTCATAATTTGAAAAGGAGCAAAGTACCACATTTGGCCACTGCATATGTGAATCAAGTAGAATGCCTATTTATCATAACATTAATACAGTAGTGCCTACTAGAAGAACTCAGTGACCAGAACCAACGAAGAGACAGTAGAAAGCATTTGAAATCAATACAAAGGTGAGAACAAGAGGATATTTCTCAAGCACATTATACATCATAAGATTACAACTCACCACGGGTTTCATCACCGTAAGGAAATTTCCCTTTGACAAGTGCATCCACAAACAACGTAGCTAACTCTGCCCCACAGGTAACCTGAATTTGTTTTATATAAACAGCATCAATATAGAGACATTTGAACATTGAAATTAGCGTATATTGTAGTCAATTTAAAATGAAAAGGTACTGTAGCACAATAATTAGTTTATTACTATTTAAAACTAATAACATAACTAGACTGCTATTTTAAAACCTATATCATAGTTAGATAAGTTCTGATTGTATAATCAAAACTGAAAGAGTATGACCTGCCCGTGTTTTAATTGAATGCAAGCACCCGACTGAAGGACATCCAAAGCCTCCGTATACCTCTGAGCGGATATATATCTGCAATCAAACAAGTTTATCTCATCAACACACATAGCTATTATAGAAAAGGTTCTTCAACAGCCATGGAAAACGTCAAGTACAGTAGACAAGCCACCATTCCAGTTTTCATCACACTTTTTAACCCAAAGTAGAGCTAAATAATCAAAGAATAAACTCTAAAACAGTTTCAGAGGACACCACGGTTGCCCACCAATAAATTAACCAAACAGAAAATCGCGTTTACCTTGCACTCATAGATTTGTACATCTGCTGAGCTCCATAGTAGTTACCTTCCTCTACAACTTTCTCAAGTTTCTCAATTTGCTGCACACGAAATACAGAAAAAGAACACCAAATTCAGCCAAAAAAGTCTACCACTCCCTCAATAAACACATCTCCATTCACTCTTTTATGTAACTAAACATTGCAGTCCACTGAACTCAAAGCTTAGTAACTGACATTATCGAATCGAATGGAATCGGATCAATCAGAAACTTTGTTCTATAGTTTCAAGAGAGCTAAAACACAGCTCTGCTGATTACAAATTGCCAAGATACATTACACTAATCGCATACACACCCCGCAATCGATTCACTTATATATCAAAGCACGAATCAGAATCAATGAAAAGCAGCAAATTTCCGGTATATGAAGCGAAAACCTAACCCAAAATTCTATAAAATCAATAAGTTTGTCAAAGTCTTTCGTTTTCCAAAATCAAGATTGAAACTTTTCAATAAAGATTGAAACTTTTAATAGAGACGAATTGAGATTCGATTATTAATATTATTATTATTACCTCTTGAGCTGGAGGTAGTGTGCCTCTCTTGGCTCTCTCCCTAGACATCGTTTTTGGCTTCTGCGATTTCCGAGTTCAAATTTGAAGAAAAAGACAGTAGTTGCAGACTTGCAGTAAAAAAAATTAGCAGCTAAGAGATAGATGGCGGGCTTTGACCCATATACCCGTTTACTACTAAGTCGGGTCGAATAAAGTACAATATGTTTACCCGTTTAAAATAGGAAAAATAACCCAAACAATCACTAAACTTTATCAGAATCGACAATTTGATCACTAAAGTTTGAAAAATATCAAAAATGTTACTTAACTTTAACTTTGTCTATTAAATTGATCACTTTGCCTATCTTGAATGTCGATTTTTATATAAGCAAAATATTTGACAAATTAGAATGTTTAAAATAGACAAAGTGATCAAATTGATAGACAAAGTTAAAGTTCAGTGATCTTTTTGATATTTTCCAAAATTTCAGTGATCAAATTGTCGATTGTGACAAACTTGAGTGATTATTATAGCTATTTTCCCTTTAAAATAGGGAAAATGGTTAAAAGTCACTCAAGTATAAATGAGGTTGCGTTGGATCTGATTTTTTCAAGCAAACGAGGTTTTGATAGGTTGCATTGGATCTGATTTTTTCAAGCAACTGATGTCCGAGGAAGGAATCTTTTCGGCCGTTGGTTCGAATACTTTGTACGAAAAGACTTGATTAAGGTTTTAATTTTAGTTTTCGATCACGTTCAAGCTCTGAGTGAATTCGAAAGTGTGCATGATCAACGAGAAATTAATCGGATTGATATACTCGCAGATTATGGTGAAGGTGAAATGGATTCGGTCGTCAAATTTTTGTGAGGTGATGTGAGTGTGAACGGCGAATTACATCAACCCAATCCAAATTGGCCGAAGGAGATTGATGGATAGATAAAGAGTGTTAATTTAATCAACTACTCCTAGGTGCAAGGAATTGAAGTGCAAAAAATTAAAGAACATAAAATAAATTGTAAATAATTGAAGTGCAAAAAATTAAAGAATATAAAATAAATTGCAAGAAAATAAAGAACAAAAATGTAATGGCGAGAAGATGAATCTATATTATTAAAGTAAAAGATAAACAAGATAAAGTACCTAAGAATACGAAAGATAGAAAAACTTGTATGTAAATTTGTGTGTTTTGGTGCAGGACATCTTTACAATGTGTTATAAGACTTATATAAATACAATTTGTACGAAACCCTAGGTTGACTGACTCGCTCATCCAGCCGATGAATCTCAATAGAACCCAAACTTCTTGATTTCAGTAGAGTAAAACCTTACTTTTCTCGACCATCACTTGGAACATTCCTTCTCAGACTAAGTCACTCCTCGATTCGATGACAATCCGTCATTAAAACTTGATCTGGCCAACCACTATAGTCTGTGCATTAAAAACATTCCTTATCCGAGTGGCACATTTCTATCAACCGACTTGAATCCAAATCATTCTCGGTCGAAGCCCAGAAAGTCACCCGACCAATTCATATTTGAGCTCAATCCATTTTCGTCGCCCAACACTTATACGTCGGCCGATTAGATAATGCCCAAGTGATAAATACTTGGTTCTTTGGGTTTGACGTCTCATTTGGCCCGCATGACATTTTGTAGGCAACCACATATGCCATAAATGCCTGCCAACATGGCCCAACATCTTCCACGAACACCCATCGATCATCAAGGTTCTTAATTTTACTATTGGCCGACGAAAAATACATCGGCCAACGACACATCTAGTACTCGTAAAATCAGGTACAAACATTGCCCCCTCCAGTCTCATGAGCTTCGGTTCGCAAGCCGAATAGTTATGAGACTAAAACAAACGAATATCGTCTTGGTCACTCTGTCGTTCAACTCGGTCACCTCATTAGTCAAAACTTACGTTTGTCTCGACTAAGGAATAAAATGCACGTGATTACTTGAAAAAAGCCATTTTCAAATATGTAGAAACCAAAACTCACTTTTTCATCACCACAACTCTCCTTCTTTCTTGAATCACGTGCTAAAAAGAAATAATTTTTTTTAAAATTCCATTCTCCGGCTATATCTCCCCTCTTGTTTCTTTCTCTTCTTCCAGCTCCATCGTTTCTTCTTTTTTTATTATTATTTGTTCTCTTCTTTCTTTGCACGTGACCTCCTCCTCTTTTCTTTCATCTCCCCTCTGTCTTCTTATTTCTCTTTATTTCACATTGTCGTCTTCTCTGGGGCAGCTACAAGCACCCCCCCCCCTAATTTCTTGCGAAGCCAGATTCAACCTCCTACATACCCAAAAATCACGGTAAGTATAGCCAGGAAATATTCCAACCACTATTTTTTTAACAACCCCCTTAAGCTCTATTTTGATTTCAAAAATCAGGGAATAGAATAAATTTCATTGCAGAGATGACGACGACCATTGTGGCGACCACATGATGTTCTCCGGCAAGTGAAAATACGTATTCAACTCAATGGTATTCTACTCTTCTGATTAGTTCCTTTCACCAAGAATGTCAAATACATAGACCTTGAAAGCCAGTTTCACTCATGGTGTTTCAGCTAATGCAGAACCAACCATCGACTCTTAAATTCTCTCCTCCCACCGATTACGCACTCTTGCTTTCTCAAATTGCTTCAGGGGACCCGTGAGTACACCTAAACACCTTGTTTTTGTGTAAGTTGGAGTATCCAAGAGATATCCTCCGTAGCAAATCGTAAGATACTTGCTTTTAAATGTTGAAACTGATACAAAAATTGATATGCCTCTTGTACCATTGATGTTATAGACACATACCATGTAGGCTTTGTACATGCTGAGACTTCTTAGTTGCTGCTGATTGACAACCTCTAAGCTTCAAATTAGTGCATAATGAACACAATGAGCATCAGTTTGTCCATTCTCTTTGATTATACTTCCATCTCTATGTTGTCATATTTGGTACCACTTTTGCTCTCCTATGTGGCTTCCGAAACATAATAAGTTGTCATTGAATGACTTCCTTGTACTTCTTTATTACCACCATGTTAAATTCGAATTGAACATATCTTGTTTATGACTTTCTTCAAATTGTCGTAATGACAGGCGATAAGAGCTCATGATGTCTAACGTCAAAACAAAATCTGATTGTCAAGCCCTAGAGATGGATAAGTTAGATGAAGAGTCAGAGACTTTTGTCATCAAGCTCGGCCAAGCAGTGGATATCTGTAGACAACATTGCCAAAAACCTTGTCATATGCCCCATGATAAATGAGCGCGATCAACTAACTGCATGTGTACTCGGACCGCACTATTTGAAAGGAATGCCTTCGGCCGTTGCTGAAGTATTAGAGACCTCTATGGTTGGCAGTTCCACACTCTTTAGGGGATCTCAATGGTCATCATGGAGTAAACAATTAAGATTCATTCAGACAAGCTGGCCGAAGTTGACGGCTGAATGGAAGAAATGGGTGTCGCGCATGGAATTTTATTTTGGTGATGTATGGAAAGAGCTTAGGATATACGACACCATAAAGATGACTAAGCAAGAAATAATTATGGACCAACCTCTCATAGCAGTTGCACTATGTTTTTGGTCGTATATCAAGAAAGGTCAGCTACCAACATCTTGAATCTTCCTTGTGGGCCGATGAGTCCGATACTTTTGGATATGGCTGTCATCTTTGGTCTAGAACTTAAAATAAGAGAAATCGCGGCACATGTCAAGTTTCCTGACCAATTTCTCGACTCTTTGAAAGTTTTGGGAGCTGGCTGTAAGAATCTCCTAAACTATAGTACCTTGTATGCAATAAATGGAGTTGATGAAGGTCAACAAACCCACCACAGAGCGCCGCCCAAAAACCATGAACATGCCACATTCCTTTTGTATTGGATGTGCAAGTATGTAACTTATACTAAGTCGGTCAAGTGCGTATATGAATATGTTGGTGTTGCAGAAGAACTTGCTTGGGGCACATCCTTAAACCTTGCAACCTTTGTGTTGGCTCATTTGTATTGTACTCTCCGTAACATTGTCATAGAGGACATGATATTGGACGTTGGAGGGTCATTGTGGATGTTTCAAGTTTGGCTCCATACTTACTTTAGTTTTCTTCGGCCAACTTTCAATTTTTCCCCGACCATGGTTATCGGCCGACAGATTTCACAGATAGGTTTGCCAGAATACACGGCCGGAGATTTCTTTACTTACTTCTTCTCTAAAAGGGAAATGAGTTGAGAAGAGTTTGTTGTATGCCATCCTAGGCGGATTCCTTCATGTTTGTCTCAGGACATGTCCAAGCAGTGTGATTCATCGGATGAGGAAGAGTTGCAAGACATTTGGAGTTGCTTTCTGATTCCCCGAGACCTAAACTTTGGTTTGATTTGAACGGTGGGTCGTTTTGGAGTCGAAGTCTACTTACTCAATTTTTTCGTTCGTCAGTTTGGATTTGTCCAAAGTTGTCCAACTCTGTTCAAGATGTCCTTCAACCAATACTCCTCTTGGAGAAAGGGACTCACGTCACTCTACCAAAGTCCAAATTGAGATTCTATATTAAGAAGTTCCCTTTGCTGCCTCGTAAGCCATACTACCACACATCCGACCCCTCTTCTGAGTGGTGGGATACTCACACTAAAAAAAAAATTGGACTTGACTTGGCTACACGATTTCTTCAGCTCTTCACGGTCTCCCTCGATCAAAGAGAGGTAAGTGTCGTAAGCAAACCATGACCAAGGGGACGATGAAAAGCAATAGCCCATCCCTCTCAGGTCTATTGATCTTTACTCATATTTCTTCAATGATTATAACCGACTACCTTATGAAACTTTGCTTCTTATTATTAATACTTTTTTTTCTTTTGATGTGAATCTATAGGTGACGTCCCAAAAAGGCGTCGAACCAAACTGTCCAGACGTGATCAACTAAAGGCCGACGCGTTAGCTGACTTCAAACACATGGATGAAAGCTCTAATGATATTGTAACGAGTGAGGCGACATTGCTCAAGTGTAACTCAAGGACCAACCAACCTTTTGAGGCGAGTGACAGTTCATCCAGCAATCAGGATCCTCCTTTTGAGGCAAGTGAGGTATCTCTTTGAACCGAGTCGGATGATAACTATTCAGTAGATCTCATCTTTTACACCTATTTCACTTTGAGTAAAATGATAGGATGGCGATACCGGTGACGAGCAGGATCTTACACAGTACAATGATCTGAGCTGAGCTGCAAATAACGAGAAGGTGAGTTCACTCATTTCTCCCAATCAAGCCTTATTGTTGTGTGAAACTCTCTTGCTCATATGACTATTAACACTGGCAGATCGTCACGGATATGTTAGATCATCTTGAACCAAGCGATGCCAAACACACAACCAACCAGGCCTCAGAAGTAGATGTCACACATGATGTCGAACCATGTGATACCCACAATGGTGACAAAGTAAGCTTTTTATTTACTTTTCAGCTTAAGTATTATCACGTAATATGTGGCTCATCCTTATATATTTGTATGCAGGTTAGCTCATGCTCGGCCAAGACCAACCGAATCCACTCACAGGCAATAACCATGAATGTCATGACTCCTTCACAACCCATGTTCGAAGCGTCTTTAAGAGTAGAGAAAGACTCGTTCGATGCATCATCGGTTGTTGCTTTGGTAAACTATAACCAATTTGGTCCCCTTTTTTTTAACCTTATGAAAACTAACCCTTGCCTCTTTTTCTTACGATAGGAGACCTCGAATGACAACTTTTTGCAATTGGCCAACGATCTTTTTCAACTTTTGGACTATGGTACTGATCTTTCGCCTGACTATGACTATGATGTTAATGACACCAAGGCCATATGAGAAAAGGTCAAACGGTTTCTCTCGTTGAAAGAAGACTGTTGATGAAGCAAACTTCTTTATGTTCAAAATGAGGATAGAGAAATTGATCTTGTCCAACCAACTCTTTGGTTCAAATGTTCTGTCAATAGGGTCATACTTGTCCGCCATCCAATATAGCATGTCGTCCATGCTCATTACTCAGAATGAGATCCAGGCTAGTAGGCTAGCCAAAGAAGACAATGAAAGAACAAAGGTTAAATTGAAGACCATGACTGACTCTCTAACATGATGCCAACAGAGAGAACACGAGTTACAAAAATAGTTGGTCGTTGTTGTGCAAGAGGCAGCTGAAGCTGACTCCGTTCTTCAAGACTTTGTCGCTTGACACAAGGGTG
Source organism: Geum urbanum (assembly GCA_946800695.1). Taxonomy (NCBI): domain Eukaryota; kingdom Viridiplantae; phylum Streptophyta; class Magnoliopsida; order Rosales; family Rosaceae; genus Geum; species Geum urbanum. The sequence continues at coordinate 32,305,089 of OX327017.1, forward strand.
ACGACCTTTGGATGAAATTAGCCATGGTGAAAGACTACGATCACAAGTCATCCAAATGAAACATGAGCATCACCAAAAATAAAACTGATTTGAAAACTTTGAGGGCATTTGTAAAATCGTGTCTTCCTCCGGAGTAGGACGCAGTTGCTTGATTATGGTCTAGCCATGTTTTGCATTAGCACCATATTTTCCATTATGAGCCATATTTTGTGTAAGCAATTTTAACTTACCAACTACATTTGTAATCAGCTATAAAACTGAAACGTGTTGCTTCCGCATATGAATGTATTTCTATGGCTCTTCTTTTGTTTATATGCGATTCTTTGTGCTCATTCAAGTTATGTTCTTCGGTCAACCACTATGTTCAAGTGATAGTTAACGGTTTGGCCATCTCGTCGAGCAGAATACCAATTTTCGACCGAATATATTTTTTGGATAATTTGAGTCAACTGGGTTCACTGACCAAGTAACCAGAGAAGAGTTGGCCGAATATTGTCCAAGAAAAATGAGTTGGCCAAGCAAAATGTGTCGGTCGAGTCGGCCAAGTAAAACAAGTCGTCCAGGTCAGCTAAAGAAATTGAGTCGGTCAAGGAAAATGAGTCTGTCGAGTAAGCCAAGTCAGCCAAGCTAAATGTGTCGGCTGAGTGCATTAGCCAAATCAATTCAGTCGGCCAAGGAAATTGAGTCGGCCAAGCCAAATGTGTCGGCCGAGTGCATCAGTCAAACCAATTTAGTTGGCCAAGCAAAATGTGTCAGTCAAGTACATCAGCCAAACTAATTCAATCGGCCAAGGAAAATGAGTAGACCAAGTCGGCCAAGCAAAATGAGTCGGTTGAGTGCATCAGGCAAACTAATTCCGTCGGCTAAGTAAACTGGCTTGCCCGAACAAAATGATCTCTCCCAAGCAAACAAACTTACTTGTCCAAGCAAAACAAACTCGCCCAAGCAAACTGACTTGCCTAAGCAAAATAAACTCACCCAAGCAAACCGAGTCTGCCAAGTAGAATAGTCAAGCAACATAGAGTCCTCGAAGTACAAAAGTTGGCCGAGCATTGAAAGTTGACTAGTATGGCGTTTAGAGGTAAGATCAAAGTTATATTAAATGACACATAAAGGAGTAAACAATGAAGCTATCACTTTTATGATGATATACAATTGATCGGCCGAATTTACAAACTTGTCATTCAGCCGCTGAAACAACTTGACCCAATACAACCCGACTAACCACATTAGTCGAATGACTCATGCTCCCTCATCTCCCATGTGTTTGGGTATTACTTCTTGAGGAATGGCCATTTATAGGCATGTTATGTAGCTCACCGTCTTGATCCTTCAACTGATATGCACCTTTGCCTAAAATTTTATGAATGATATATGGATCTTCTCACCTTGGAGACCATTCTCTGAAGCTTCTGTCTTTAGTTCCTATAGGCAGAACCGCCTTCTCAACATCCTTCACCTAATCATTAAACTTTGGCCATTTCGAGGTTAGGCAATGGGCATCATCGGAAGCATTAGACCACCGTCCTTAAAGCAACATGTATGGATCCTGGTTGCAACAGATTACTTTACCAAGTGGGTCGAAGTAAAGGCATATGTTACAATTATAAGTGCAACAATGATTCAGTTTATAGAGAAGTACATCATACATAGGTTTGGGATTCAAGAGACCATAACGGCTGACCAATGATCAGTGTTTATAGCCGAAACCATGCATGAGATGACCGAAAAGTTGGGCATCAAATTGATGCATTCCACACCATACTATGCTCAAGCAAACGGTAAAGCTGAAGCAAGTAACAAGGGAATGATTAACATTCTCAAGAGAATGGTCAAAGACAACCAAGAGATTGGCACAATTTGTTGTCGAAAACATTATGAGCTTTTAGAATGTCAAAACGAACAGCCACTAGAACAACGTCATTTGCCTTGATGTATGGGCATGATGCTATGCTGCTGGTCGAAGTAAAACTTCAAGCTCTTCGGGTCACGACTCAGTATGGGATGGGAGCAGATGAATACTCTCAAGCAATGATACAAGAATTAGAGGAACTCGACCAAGAGAGAATGGATGCGTACAATCGCATAGAGGCTTAAACAAAAAGCTGTGGCTCGTGCATATAATAAAAGAGTCAAGGTGAGAAGTCGTGCATATAACAAATGACTTGAATTTGACTCTTTTATTATATGCACGAGCCACAGCTTTTTGTTTAAGCCTCCATGCGATTGTACGCATCCATTCTCTCTTGGTCGAGTTCCTCTAATTCTTGTATCATTGCTTGAGAGTATTCATCTACTCCCATCCCATACTGAGTCATGACCCGAAGAGCTTGAAGTTTTACTTCGACTAGCAACATAGCATCATGCCCATACATCAAGGCAAATGGCGTTGTTACAGTGGCTATTCGTTTTGACATTCTAAAAGCCCATAATGTTTTCGACAACAAATTGTGCCAATCTCTTGGTTGTCTTTGACCATTCTCTTGAGAATGTTAATCATTCCCTTGTTACTTGCTTCAGCTTTACCGTTTGCTTGAGCATAGTATGGTGTGGAATGCGTCAATTTGATGCCCAATTTTTCGGTCATCTCATGCATGGTTTCGGCTATAAACATTGATCATTGGTCAGCCATTATGGTCTCTTGAATCCCAAACCTATGTATGATGTACTTCTCTATGAACTGAATCATTTTTGCACTTATAATTGTAACATATGCTTTTACTTCGACCCACTTGGTAAAGTAATCTGTTGCAACCAGGATCCATACATGTTGCTTTGAGGACGGTGGTCTAATGCTTCCGATGATGCCCATTGCCCAACCTCGAAATGGCCAAAGTTTAATGATTAGGTGAAGGATGTTGGCTGTCACTCTTTGTACTGGGTCATAAATTTGGCACTTCTTGTAACTTTTGGCGAACTCAATGCAATCTTTCAAAATTGTAGGCCAATAAAAACCATGTCGTCTGATCAACCATCTCATTTTGACTTCGGCTTGATGAGCCCTGCATATTCCCTCATGAATATCACGCATGACTTCCAAAGTCGCTTGCCTCCCTATACAAAGGAGTAGTAGGTCATCCAATCCCTTGCAGTATACTGCTTCTTAATATATGATGAAGTTTCTCACAAAATATTGAATCTTTCGGTCGTGTTGTCCTTTTGGGTTATTGAGAAATTTGACAATCGGGTATCGTCAGTCATCATGCTCAAACTCAATAGAGAAAACGTCGTCAGACACTCTGTTGTCCTCTAGAGCGGGGAGGACCCGTCTTTCAATTTTGACTACCTTGCTACCTTCATGGTCTGGAATGTGAATCCCAGATGTCACTTGGGTCATCTCATTAGCTTCAAAGTTGGCCAACCTAGGCAGATGAGCAAAAGATATTCGATCGAATGTGTCGGCTAATTGGTTGGTCATTGCATTATAGGCCAATAATGCCCGGCTTGTACACTTGGCCTCTCTATTCATTTGGTTGATAACTAGTTGTGAGTCACCATAAACCAACACTTTTTTAGAACCCATCTCTTTGAGGATATCGAGTCCGATGATAAGCGCCTCATACTCAGCATAGTTATTTGTACATTGGAAATCCAATTGAAAGGTGAACTAAAATTTCTGGCCTTCAGGCGTCTCTATAACAATCCTGGCGCCTGCAAAAAATATAGTGTTCGACTCGTCAAAAAATACCGTCCAATGGTTGTTAACCATCGAAGCCACAAAAACCGCACCAATATCGAAATCTTCAGCCCCTTCAATATCTGTAGACGGGTGATGGGCAAGAAAGTCGGCCAAAGCTTGTCCATTGACCGCCTTTTGTGGCACATATTGGAATGTAAACTCTGATAATGCTATTGTCCATTTTTCTATTCGGCCTCTGATGATTGGATGAGTAAGCATGTATTTGATCCAATTGGTTTTTGATATAACTTGGACAACGGACGATACCATGTAGTTTCGAAGCTTGGTTGCCAAAAAAAATTAATTCAGGCATAATTTTTCAATTGATGAATAACGAATCTCCACTTCGGTCAAAACCCGACTCAGATAATGGATGGCACATTCTTGGATTTTCTCATTGTCTTGTGTAAGTAGACTTCCAATGGAATTGTCCGAGGCCGAAATATACAACTTCAATGGCTAACCTCAGACTAGGGGTACCAACACTAGTGCATTGGATAAATATCTCTTGAGCTCGTCAAAAGATTTTTGATGCTCCTCTTTCCACACAAAGTCGGCTTCTCTTTTTAGCCGAAGATGCGACAAAAATGGTTGAATATCCAAGCCGAGTTTGAGATGAACCGTCTCAGAAAATTAACCTTCCCTAAAAAAGATTGAAGCTCTTTCTTATAGGTTGGTGGAGGTGCTTCTCTGATATCCCTTGTTTTGACCTCATCCACTTCAATACCTTTTCGGTGGACTACAAAACCCAAGAACTTCTCAGACGACACACCACAATCACACTTCAATGGATTCATCTTAAGCTTATGAGCTCTCATTCTTTCAAATGTTTGGCAAAGGTCAGCTATGTGATCTTGTCTTTTGGCCGACTTGACAACGATGTCATCAATGTACACTTCCACGATGAGGTCACGAAAAATCATATTCATGATACGTTGATACGTTGCCCCAGCATTCTTAAGGTCAAAAGGCATGACTAACCATACGAATGTACCAATTGACCCGGGACAACGAAAAGTCATTTTATGATCGTCTTCTTTGGCTATAAATATTTGGTTATACCCAGCATGTTCATCCATGAAGGAAAGGACTTCGTGTCTAGCTGCTCCATCAACGAGTTGGTCGGCCACGTGCATAGGGTATTCGTCCTTTGGTGTTGCCAAATTCAGGTTTCTAAAATCTACACATATGAGTAGCTTCCTAGTCTTCTTCCTAACATGCACAATGTTAGATAACCACTCAACATAGCGGGTCGTTCGAATGAAACCGGCATTTAACAATCGTTCCATTTCTTCTTTAATTTCTGGTAAGCCATCCGCATTAGATCGCCGAGGTGGTTGCCTATAAGGCTTACAAGCTGGATCTAAGTTTAATCTATGCTCAACTACATTCCTATCCAAGCATGTCATCTCATGGTAACTCCAAGAAAAGAAATCTTGAAACTCTGTCAGCAAAACTATTAGTTCCTTTTTCAGCGTTGGGGGTAAGAGCTTGCTGATCTTGACCATCTGTGGGTCGTCGATTTTTCCCAGATTTAATTCTTCCATTGAGTCAATTGCTTCAAATAAATCTTTCTCCAACTCGGTCGGTGCAGGGGCGATGTCCACGAACTCTGGTTGGTCATCTTGTTTTCCTTTTGTAATAAAATCTAACAAATTCATGGCCGAATCACTTGCAATCGAGTGTTCGACCCAATAGGCAAGCAATCTCTTCGAAGTCGATTCGACTACGGCCTCTCGTGCATCAATCTCTTAGTTTTTATCTATGGATGATTGAGTCAAACAGATCCACCAACAATTTCCGCTCCGAGTCCTCGCAGACAACCTCGATGCTGAAGGCCAAACCATTTCTCAGTGTGATCCATGTGACCCGACCGGTATCATTGTCATATTGTAGCTGAGAACATACAACATCATCATAATAGTATTGTACGTAAACTGCGTTGGCCGATGTTTTCAAAGATGAAGCATCAACCTTTACCACTTTGATCGTATCACCATTCTAAAGTATAAGAAGTTGATGTAATGATGATGGGATGCACATACTCTGGTGAATCCAATCTTGGCCTAAAATGACATTGTAGCATAGTTTCGAATTGATCATGAAAAAATAAGTCATCATGCTTTTATTTCCAATTGTGACTCCAATCGGTATGATTCCACGAATCTGCTTCTTTCACCCGAAAAGTCACTGATTGCCAAGTCCAATGATAATATGTCTTGGTTAGATTTCTTCAATTCTCTACAAACGACCGAGGTATAACGTTGACAGCTGCTCCTCTATCCACCAAGACCTTAGAAATCGGATATCCCTCTAAATGAGCTGTGATGTATAATGGCTTGATATGTTTGGACATTACCACAATTGGCTTGTCAAAACAAGCTTTGGCCACCTATATGACTTGAACCTGATGAACACTCTCTTCTAGAACATCATCTTCAATCATGCTTATTTTCCCTAGTTGAGCTTGGAATTCAAACGGGAGGATTTACGTCATGTTGACGGTCGTATCTTCTTGGATCCTTGGGGTTACGAAGTTGATAACCTCGATCTCGTTTCCTTTCCATTTGACCAAGAGCTGGTGTAATGAGGATAGGATGCACATGTTCTGATGGATCCAATCATAGCCAAGGAGAGCCTTGTAAGGAGTATCCACCACAAAGAAACAGGTTGTCGTATGACAGCTCCTAACACTAGTTTCGTTAGGAAGAACATCGTTCAATTAAGATTTTTTTCCGGTATAGTCGAGCAAATCCACATTAGAAGGGAGGAAATCTTGTGTGGTCTTCTGAAGTTCAGCCAAGATCAAAGGAGAAAGGATGTTAGTAGCCGAACCTCCATAAACTAACGTCGGCAAGACCTCATACCCTTCCAACATGGCACTAATGTATAGAGGGCTGCGTGACCTAGTCATATACTCGTTGGGTTTTCTAAAATAAACTCTCGCGGTTCTCTTGTCACTTGCAACTTGACCCACAAGAGTCTGACTACTCGGGCAGATACTGATCATGTTGATCATGAGGTCCTCATTAGCTGGGGCATGAACTGATGAATCCATGGCTTGTTCCGGATGACGTTGCTCAGCCGAAGTGAAATCGGCCATGCTAGTATTGTCGTCTTGGTTGTGTTTTGGATATTCGTCCTGGTATTCCTCGTCAAATTGGTCACCATTCTGATCACCGTAATCCACCTCTTCTTCGAAGCATGTGTCGTCGACGGATCCTGGGGCATAATCCTGGTGTCCATCTTGGCCATTGTCATCTTCCCCACCGTCATCTTGTTGGTTTCCTCGGCCAAGTTTTCAATGACTACTTCCTTTGTCTGATTATTTTGGTGGTCAGGTCGTTATCATCGTTGTCGTCGTCACCAGAGTGATCATCTTCCGAGGACTCAACAAATTGCTTCTCCCGACGTCTTCTTTTCTCACGAGCCATATCATCAAAACAAGCTACCAAACCCTTTTCGAGTGGAATTCAGCCATAAGTTTCGGCAACGGATATGACGTTATGATACTTTCTTAGGAACCTTAGATCTTTGAACGATAGCAGGAGGTCGTTTTTGTTAGCCTGAAGCTCGACACACTCATATGCAGCTTGATGTAAAACCTTTAGGCCCGGATCAACGTCTAAGTATAAAAAGTTTGAGGCTTTGGAGGGGTGGTCCTCGATAAACTTTAAGATGCAGCATCCTTACCCGTTGGTCCATAGATAGCCAAGGATGAGTGGGTTTGGTTATATTTTTTAAGTTTATCGAGCCCATTTGCTGAGAATGGTGGCGCCAATTCCTTGTGCACTTCGACAAGGGCATTATCCTCATCGGTTTCCTGAAGTGGAGGCTTGCTGAGTGCACTACGTCTATCATTCAACTTCTTTATTTCTTGTTCGAACTCATTGGCCAACCTTTGCTCCTCTATCGTCAAACTGAAAACATCCTTAATCGGATGTTCTTTGAAGTACTTTCTTAGAACTGTCAAGTCATCCTCTGAGATCGAAAGGTTCTCAAAGTTTTCTAGGTAATATGGATCACGATGTCTCTGATACTCGGCTCTCGTTCCTCTGGTCACGTTAGGCAACATCAGATCATATGGTGTGTTATGCCCAGCACGTATTTCCTCTAATTCGAATATTTGGTCATTTGTTAAAGCATATAACACTATGGTTGAATGTAACAGGTGGTAATCTCCCATGGTAACTAAACATTCCTTTGCAAATGGAGGTTCATGCTTTCTGTCAACAATGACCAAGGGAGGAGGACTCGGCTCTCTGAATTTGGCCTTCAAAATCCCTGATGTGCTCGTGTCTATGTTTTTGAACCCAGCCTTGTCATCAAGTGACGTATCTTTGGATGGCCTAGTCGTTCTATAACTTGTATCTAAGTCATCATACATTGAGTGACGTATCTTTGGATGGCCTAGTCGTTCTATAACTTGTATCTAAGTCATCATACATTGAGTGACCTGAGGGTTTGATATCAAAAGATTGGTCGAGTTTTGCTTTCTTTACACTCTGAATTTCCCTTTGAAGCCTTCGTTTTTGCGACTTCAAAAATTGTATGATCCAACGCAACCTATCAAAACCTATACACCTATACAAAAATTCTTGCGCCGGGTGACTCACCGTTCAATTTTCACTCCGATCAAACACCTATACAAAAATTCTCGCGCAATTTGAGTCTAGCGCAGCGAGCAGCTGTCACCACTCGCCTAGTTTTCCTTATTAGTTTAAGGCAAGTTTCTACACTGCTCCATCTCTTTCCTATATACTACTCAATCGGAGAAATACTTCTTCTACATAGCGACGTGGGACACTGAAAGAAGAAACCTTGATTCGATCAGTATCACAATGTAGTTGAGTTCATCCATGTTTTAAAGTATCTTATGAATACTAATGTTTCCAGAGTTGCTCCAACATTATTATTGAGTGGCTCTTCTCTAATAGATCGATTCATCTCCCGAACATGCCTGAATACTAATGTTTGAAAATTTTGCAAGTCTCCCCTTGACATATGCCAACATGCAGCAATTGATTACATAACCTATCATGGAAAATCGACGTATGAAAAGCAAAACAGAGTTCTTCAACTTTCATGAGTTTCATCTTCTTTTGAAGCAAAGGATGTCGTTTCTGAGGATTTTGTTGTGGCGACATTAGTCATGGAAGGCATTCTTGTCTGCTTGGAGCTCCATCATCACAACATCACGGCCGATATCGATGGCACCAACTTGTTCACTTAAACCCTCGATTTGGTTTTTGAAATGATGTGTCTTCCCTGTCACTATGTTCTTGACGAATGCACATGTTGTTGGGAGGCTCGTCGTTCTCTTTGTTGTGCTCCTTGTTCACTACTACTCTCTTGAGCATTGTCTGCGTATTCTTTTTCCCATCTACATTTCTAGGAGGTTTAAACTTTCCGTATCGATTTGGAGCTCCAAGTTGAGACGCTAAGTTTCTTACACCAGAATGAACATGCATGCTACCACTTGCTCGCAACAAAGCAATCTCCTGGTAAAAACGTCACAATGTACAATCAAGTATCTACTTAACAGCATATGTTATAATAACTGTCCAAGTGACAATGGTCCTTCGTTACTTGGAAACAAAGCATATGAACTTTACCTCGTCGAAAAAGCCATTTTTTGGTGATGGAACTCGGAGACCTGAGGGCTTGGTAAGTTTATTTGGGACACTTGTGTCTTGATTTTCGAGTCCAAAAGAATGCTGGTCTAGTGAGCAGATATCTATGCCGAAAGAAATCTTCCTGCTGAAAGATTTTTGATGCACAGAAGAGGAGGGCGATTTGCAGGACCAGCCAACAATAGAGCTTGCAGGTGATGTGAAAGAGGTCAACTTTGGTGTCAGCACTCTACAACAATGCTCGCAAGTCATTTCCGGATCATCTTTGTTGGTCTTTGTGAATGCCAAAGGACTGCCAATAATTAGACCATTTTCAAGTGAATTATCCATTTTTCTTGAATTTATTGAAGTTTTGCAAGTTGTGTCATTGGCAGCTGGAGAACCTGATGAAGATGATTTGGGGGATGATGCCCCTAACCAAGGTCTCTTTGAGAGAGTATATATTTGTCCTGCAAGACAATCATATGAACTTGTAGTTACAGTTTTACATCATAACTGATAAATGCAATAGATAAAATGAGGCGTGTGATGAAGTTACATACTGTTTAACATTCTTGGTCTTTCTCCTTTACCAGCTGCAGCTTTTACAGTTCCCATTTTGACATAGTTTCCAGCCAAAGAAGAACTTTCTATTGTAGATGTTGAAGATTGATCAACAGCACTAAATATCTTTGGTGGTTTAAGAGATGCTGATGAATTGAATTTCCCACTTCCAGCAGCAAGCTTCAAATTATCAGTAATCGGTCAGTCATCTCATATTTCAATGTTCATCTCTCTGAGTGTATATAAAATACATCAGCTTATTCCTCTTCATATTAGGGATACCTGTTTTCGTGAGGAAATGAAATCCTCCTTTAAGATCCTTTCGGTCTGATGCAGATTCAGACTTTGCCTTTGGCATGTTGACATTGCTTTCACCTGCATTTCAGCATATGCATATTCACTCTTGGAAGGCATCAGAAGTATAAGTGGACAAAGAAAACACAAAAACAAGAACCAACCCTCATCCGAGAGGAAGAATCAGTTTTATTCGTGGCTGAAAAGTATGAGCATAGCAAGCATATGTTAATACTAAGCAGACAATGCAGTATGAAGAGAGAGCATTGAGGTTAATTACTAGATAAACAAGTATACTTACGAAGGCCATTTTGCAAGCCTCTTCCTTTTTTCAAATTGAGACTAGCTGGTTTTCTCATAGATGACCTTTCATCCTCAAAGAATTCAAACTCAAGGCTACTCAAAGAAGAACAGCCACTGTCTATTCTAGAAATTGACTCAGCAGACCTCCGAATTTTTTTAACCCAAGGAGCTTTTTGTGCGCCACATTTCTTGAATCCTCTGTTTACTATAGACAATTCCTCAGGATCCAAAACCCCTGAATACAAGTTATCGAACCAGAAATTAATACAGTTCCAATTTTTTGATAACAGGTCCAAGTTAAATATGACATGCCAATTAAGAACTAACTCATACCTGGATTAGTGTAGAAGGCACTATCCCAAGCTAAACTTTTTCGGAAACTACAGCTCTCCAATTTTCTTGTTCTTGTGGGTTCCAAAGATTCCGAAGGCAATAGTATCCCTTCTTCATTCCCAAGTAGGTTGATTGCATTTCCTGTGAGTTGAGAATTCATAGACTGAAGTAGCTCTTCAGGTTCCAACACTCCTGAAAATTTTCATCAAATGTAAAGGCAATGGCTAAAAAGAGAGACAAAAACCACCCTATGTCTGTTTAATCTCATAATAAAGTACCTGGACTTGTGAAGAAGGCACTGTCCCAAGCCAAACTCTTTCGGATATTAAACGTGGAATTGGTTTCTGAATCTTTGGTTCTTTGTGGATTCCCAGTGTCAAATAGTCTGAACCCATCCAGCTTCTTTCTTTCATCTGCATTGAGTTTATAACAGAATATGTTGGCAAAAAATAAACTGCATGATCAAACATATGCAAGAAACCTTTTATGAAAATTGGCTCAAGTCACATCATTTGGCAACTTTTGGTCTTGTAAAGATATGATCATCAGAGTTATAGATATGGAACTGTTAGCTACATTGTGTGGACAAATCCGACACTGTGAAATGGAAGTGTTTGTTAGTGATTGTTCCAGAAGAAATGAAACAAAAGATATGATCATCAGTTATAAATAGCATCATCAACAAAAAGTTTAGGGCTTTCCACTAGGAAATGTAAGTCATGTGAATTCCTGATTGTTTGCTCGAAAATATATAACTGAGAGTATAAGAGTATGAATTTCTTGCAAGTATGAAAATATAGATTACACCGAGGAGTGAGAGATATAATGTACCCGGAGAGCTACATTCTTGAGAATCGCTCAAGGAGGACATGGCTACTGGTGTCTAAAGCTTCCTCAAAATCAAGATGACCGGGTTAGTTTTGTGATTTTGCAGAGTGAGTTGCAGAGGGAAAAACTTCATAGCTTTGATTTTGAAAAACCAATCGGAGTGTTTATTCCTAAAATGAAACGTCTGATCCAGCATTTATGTACAAAATGGAGCGCCGATTTCTCTACCTTTGTGGTGTATTGATTGGTTTTGAAGATGGAAATTCTTACAAAGTACGTCCAGTTTTATGGGTATAATTTCGGTCGACCGTTGACAATAACACACCATGGCATACTACCTCATCAATTACACCATGGTATAAAAAGTTACCATTTTTTGGTTTGGAACAAGGAGTGGTGTGGCTTTTAGCCGTGAGCTCATAAAAAGGAATCCCCATCTTCCAGAAACATTACAGAAGGATTGTACCTGAGCTATGAGTCTGCCCAATGTCAATACTCATTTGATTTCCAGCCACTTTAATTTGATGACCTGATGATCCAATAGGAATCAAGTAAACAGATTGCTAGTCTGGCATTCTGGCTAACCAAATTGCACTACAGGGTGGCATCACCCGATCAGCAGTCCAAAAACATCAGCACTGAGACACGGAAAAAAACTCTAGTCATGCTCAAAATCAGAAATTTGAGAATCTCTTGTCATATCCCCATTCACAATGGGGATATGACTGAGAAACGGATGAAATTCATCAACTTTTTTATGTTCTGAAATCTCTTGTCCCAGCAAATTATGACAACATTTAAACAGCACCTATGGTTACATTAAACGCACATATGGAGGAAGAAATGGGACTTGAACAGCCTGCTTTTCAAGGACTCAAATCTTGTAGCTATCGAGGGTGGGAAAGCTATCGCTGCTATGCATCAGGCTAACGACATAGAATTACAGAACCAAGTGACAAACTGCTGAACTCTTAGCGATAAATCAGAACAGAGAACCCCAGCAGAAGATCAAATCAATGATAGCCAGATGAATGACAGTCTGGTACCTTCATCAGAAGCTGGTTCAGTATGGATGTCTCCCGCTGGATATTTACCAGCCAGGCATCTGTCCATTCGTCATCATCCACTCTCCTAACTATAAATAAGAAAAAGAACTCTATGAATTACAAAATACAGGAAAAAAGACGACAGTGCATAAGATGTGAAGTAGATACTAATCAAGGTAGCATTTCCTAGAGTAATATTTTCACATAATTTTTCAAACAACATCAAACCTTATTCCATTACACATAGCCAATGTCAAAAGAAAGTCATAAACAATCCGACAAAAGATTACTAAATACGAAAAATGACAAACAAATGCAATAAATGAAACATTCCAGAATTAGAATATTAAAGATTTCAAGGGACGTTGGTGTAAAAAGCTTTTGTTAAAAAATTCTATACACAACTCCACTAATGGTTCACCCAATTCCTCCCTGCCTTTAGAATAAACTTTTGACCAACACCAACTCAAATCTCTCTACGGAATCAACAAAATAGTGGATTTATATATTATATGAAAATTAAAAACAAAAACAATAACACTTGAGCACTATGATGAAAACGTATTCAGGTATATGATAAATACCTGCACATCAAACCAGATTAACTTCAAATGTGGACAGATCAAGTTGCATCTCGTCATGAGTAGAAAGATCAAGTTGCATGTGGTCATGAGCAGAAAGGTCAAGCTGCATCTGGTCATGAGTAGAAAGATCAAGCTGCATCTGGTCATGGGTGGAGAGATCAAGGTGCATCTCATGATCATGAGAAGGAAAGACAAGTTGTGACTCCTGATCCTGTACTGCTGCGCTGGTAGATGCACTGAAAGTAATAGATGGTGTATAGTTGAGTTGGGAGGGTGTGTAGTTGAGCTGGTAACTGACAGTTATCTGTCCAAAGATATTGAATTTCCCCGCACTATTGCAAGCAACTTCAGCATCAGAACATTTCTTAAAAACAACTCTAGCACGACTGCTCTCCCTATCAACTTCGGTTTCATATTCCTTCAGAGGTCCAAAGTGCTTGAACATTTTATTCAGGTTTGTTTCTGAAGGTATGGAGTTCACCTCAGAGAAGTTCATTACAAGCTCAGCTGGTGCATTCTCATCCACATAGCCAACAGGTTTCTCTGGAGGCAAAGCTTGAGTACCTTCAGAATACCGCCTCCTGGTGTAAGCCCTGCGACCCACCTTAGGGGGATTTTCTGGTTGCCCAAGAACAACAGGTTGATACTTTGCTTTTCTTTTTCGTTGTGGTTGCTCTTCAGCACCATTTTGGATTACCATGTCTGTCCAGTAAGTGTCATTCATATCATCAAACTCAAAAGTCTCCGGTGACCCGGATTTTGACGATTTTCTCTTTCTACCACCTACATTGTCCATGGGTGAAAGCACCAGCCCAGATTTCTGTACAGCCAAAGAATTCCTAAAATCAGAGAAGAAATTGACAAGAGTGCTCAAAGAATCGTATTCCTTCAGGGGTCCTTGAGCTGCCAATTGAAGTTGTGACAACAATTCATCTAGACACGAGTACTTTGTTGAATCATTTACTTCTCCGGTAGTGTCATCTGATTTAGGGGAGGGATCAGATCCATGCACAGCAGGTCTGTCAGTATTCAATTTCACTATAGTAGACCCTGACAGTTGGCTTGCAGCTCTCTGGATACATGCACCAATCTTAAATGATTGCTTTGGCAAAGATGTTGAATTGGAAACTGTTGAATGGAAAGCAGCTTTCCTCCCATCTTGTGTGGCGACATCAGCAGCCTGATACTCAGCACCCTTTCGTCTCTTGCCAGATGATGGTGAAGCTTTCTCATCGAACCAATCATCATCACCATCTACAAACCCCGCTTCGCCACCCATTAGTTCTGACAAGCTTCTTTCTTTCATTTTTGTGTATACTCCTTCTCTTAGATTATGTTTACGTTTATGAGAAGAGGTAGACTTGAGTTCCTCAACCTCCGGGCCAGTGAAAGTCTTCTTATCATTCTTACAAATATCATTTGCATGCTCGATATTTTCACCTGGATATGTCTCGTCGCTGGGGAGGGAATGGTCCGTTTTACTTTCCAATAAATTTCCACAAAAGAATTCAGGCAAACCACGATAACCCTTCAAACGAAAATATGCCAGCAAATGAGCCTTGGCGACAGCTAGTTCTAATTGGTCAGTGCCAGCGGATGGGAACATTGCTAATGCTTTAACGTATTTGAGTAAATTCTCAGATTCAAATGAACTAGCACTTGCAGATTCATCCACCGCTTCCACTCTGCTTGATTCATGGCATATTCCAGCATTTTCAACCGTCTGGAATCTAATCTTTTCATAAACATCTTTTCGTATGCACGAGCATGATAGACCCAATTCTACACGTCTTGAAACTTCTTCCAGAACACAACTGACAGCTCTCTGGAACGTTTCTGAACTGCACTGCTTTTGTGCCTGGGAGAAAAAAGATCGAAAAGGCTTTAAACTAGATACTTCGTTCCAAGCAAATGTCCGGTCCCCAAAATATGCTACCAGAAAACAATCCTTCTTGTGATGTTTCATTGCCTTCTCAGATGCTGCCATAAAATCAAATATTTGTCCAGGCCACCATGGATGGCTCTTCACTTTACCCCAAACCAAATCTGAGACAGAAAATACTCCTCCATATTTGTGCGGCAGCTCATATCTTGGTTGAGGCGCTATTTCAGAACTTTCAGGCTGCATAGCTTCTTGTATAATCTCTTCACTGTCTTTTGGTTGCTCACTATCAATAGCATCACTGTCCACTTCCATGCCTTCATTTCCTCCATATAGACCGACCAACTCAACATCGGAAACCCTGAAATCAGTGTCCATAGAAGCAATATCCCTTCTATCATAAACTCGGACATCAGCTTCTAAGTTCATCAACTTCTGACCGATTGAGTTCTGACCATTTCCTAAACCAAATTCACCTTGGCCGTCCACTTCCATTTCTTGACCTCCATTTAATCCAACCTTGGCAATTTCGTCGACCATATTCTTGTCTACGATATCTTCTGGTTTCAAGTGCTGATGATTTTCAAAATTCAAAAGACCCTCTTGACCTGTTACTGCATCTACACCTCCAGGAATGAGTTGTGCTGGCAAAGATGAAGTAGTTGATTCAACCTGAGCTATATCGTGATACATGTTCTCTACACTTTCTTCAAGTCTCAACTGATCTTTTTCAGATTCTAAGTGATTCTCACCATCTCTTGCTGCAATTTGACGTCCAGGTACATTGATGTGATTACGGTTTTTTTGACCAGGTGGCTCAATCTTAACACGCTGTTCTTCAACTCCTACAGCTGCAAATTTGGAAGCCGCAAAATCTCCTTTCCCATTACCTGAAACATCACCAACAGTAACAGAAATTTGACTGTTCCCATTCAGCAGTTCCGCTCTTTCTGAAGAATTTGCAGCTACATCGTCAATTCCAGGATTCCATACTTCATCGTCCGCAATACTAACTTTCTGCCCCTTCAAATCAACCCCATCCTCAACTAACTTCTTTCCCTGCTCTGCAGCCTCCACAAGTCCTCTGATCTGCTTCTCAGACACAGTATCCCTCGCAACCGCCTCACCATTCTCAGCATCAACAACCTGTGTTTCTCCACCATCACCACTTGCCGCTGCTCCCTTCAAATTATCCTCTCTAACCTCCTCCACTGCAGCCGCTTGCCTTCTTTCCTCCACCAATTCCGCCTCCCCACCCAAAACCCCAACTTCCCCAGCACCTACTTCACTCGCTTCCCCACCATCCCCACTCACTGACCTCACATTCCTCTCAAACCCCATCTTAACCTCACCCGACTCATCGCGGCCCACCTCATCTCCTCCCCCACTAGTACAAACTCCACCAACATAAACACTAGACCCGAAAACCTCCACCATTAGATCATCCCCATTACAAGGAGTCTCAGACCCAGCTACAACAGCAACACTCTTCTCTCGGCTTTCGTCCATAGACAAACTACTATCTGGGTCTGTATCAAAACCACCAAAGGAAACATCTTTTTACTCACTAGTCACTAGCTCATAAAAATCGATAATTCTCATAAACCCTAACTGATACAATCAACGAAATTAACCAACAGAGCAGAGCATAACATACATGAAATTAAACTAGATTTGAAAAAAAGATAGAGACTTTGAGAGTGAGTATGTGTGTACCTCTACGATCTTAGCCGAGAAATTCTGAAAGCTTTATGTTTCGAGGTTTGGGGGTTTTAGATAGAGAAAGTGAGTGTAAAAACTGAAAAGGGAGAGAGAGAGAGAAGGAGAAGACTGTTGGTGTTTCGGTGTGTGTATGGTTTTCGAGATCTCAACGAAAAAAAATCAAAGGTACCACAGCGGTCGAAGATTCCGTGATTGGTCTGGTCAGCTCAGGACTTGTTTGGATTTATGCGAGGTAGTATGGATCAATTGAGGAGCATTCCTATGCGGAAAATTACCGAGGGTAAATAAAGGTCTTTTTCAGGAAAATCAATGAAACACTTACTACAGTAGTTTTGCATCTCATATATTTTGGGATTGTTTATGAGGCACTGAAAATAATATTACAAAGTTTCATGTTTACACATCCATAGTGAACATTGGACATCAATAAGTCGCAATAGATTCAATTAGAAAATGAAATACCAGCTAAGATGCCTAAAGTGAACTCTTCAAAAGAAAGAAAGAAAAAAATCTAAAAGTCATAAATGGGCCTTTGATTAAAGCCTGCCTCCAGCAAATTTCAAGTCCAAACCAAAAACCAAATGTGAGGTTTGAACTTCTCGTTTATAGAGAAATCATGTAAGCTATTTACTAGGACGCCTGATATTGAATTTCTTACATCGATTCCTGTAGTAGTTAAGCTAGCTAGTTAGTTTTGAGTTTTGACGAAGGAGTTCCTATGCCATATCGAATTAACCTGGCAGAAGTAGCGGTATATAACGAACCCTAGCCAGTTTAGAGCAATTTCAACGACTTTTTCATTATAGAGGAAACAAAATTAACGAATATTGGACATATTTTCACTCTAATAGTTTTTCATCTCATTCCCCATAATAAAGAAAATGATGAGAGAGAAAAAATAATTCCTTAAATTTATAGTAACCTGCAAATTTTAGAGAATAAATTATAATTAATATTTTGCGAGATTCAATGTCTCCCAAGTTTTTTTTTGCGAGTTTCAATAAAAAATATAATATTTTATTGTTATAGTGAATAAAAATATAGTTATAATAAATGTAAAAATGTGTAAAATAAGGAAGTTATTGAAGTTGGAACATATTTTTTTTTAGAGATTTCGACTTTTACTTCCCTATTTTACAAAAATTATTTAAAAAAAAACTGTTAGAGATGCTTTTAGCTACTTAACATGTTTAGACTTAAAGAATTGTTTGATATATTTCTTAACGGCGAAGTATTGTATACAGTATTGGTACGGTTAGCTTCTCTCAAATAGAGTAGTAAACTTACATACAGGGCTGACCCTGATGGAGGACGAACAGGGTCACAACCCAAGGCTCAAAAGTTTGAGGGGCCCGATTGTTTTTTTACTGCTTTATACTTTTATGTGCGAAAAAAAATTGAAACGTAGAAAGTCTACAACTTTGCGGCAAACTTGCTTTTTCACATCTCTAGAGTCTCTACCGGTGATCGTTTCATTTCTCTTCTCCCAATTTTTTTCTTTCTCTTTTTGCCAAAATCTTCTCAAATTCCCAAGTGTCATTATTAATCATGGATCTATACCCAACACAAATTTATGGAGAAAACACTTCATCTTCTCCAAAAGTTCTATATAAATAGTAAGGAATCCCTCTAAATTTTACATAATCTCTCTTAGACTCTCTCTCTCTCTCTCTCTCTCAATCCAGTCAATGGGTTTGTGGTGATGGGATTCAATGGTATTCTTCAAAGATAATCTTCTTTCTGTCACCAACATCATCGTCAGATCTGTTCAATGTTCATCGCCACAACTATTTGAGTATTCGATTGTGGATCAATCCCAGATTTGATTTGCATGCATCTGTATTGTGATCAGATTATAGTTTATGAACCAAATTTAGGTGCTCCTCCATAATTATATTCGAGTTTGTAGTTTTTTATGGCTTGAAAAATGTATCTGAATTAATTTGTTTTTAATTTATACAATCTGGATAGTCTTCAGTTTTTATTTTATTAATGATAAACTCATGGAAGATATGATATTGTTTTCGCGAAGGTGGAGAATCAGTGAATCTCTTTTCCATTTTTCTCATATAAGGGACCCTATTTGTTAGCCGGAACAATACTTAGATCTAAATGTGTTTAGAACAACCCTGTTCAACTATATCATTCGCACATATATTAGTTTGTTATTTCAAAATTTAGAGCACTTATACACTATTGGTTAAAGATCAACTCTACAAAAAATTAATCAAAATAGAGATCATTTGAGTATCCGATCTTATCAAATCAATGAACGATTATGATGAATTTCAATATTACAATAACAACCGTTCATTTGTTTTACAAGATTGGATGAGCAAACGACCTTTAATTTGATTGAATTTTGTATGCATGATCCATAAGAAGTAAACTATATACTAAGTGGTTTCAATTATTAAATCACAAATCAAAATGTATGTAAAAATGATGAGTTTGGACCTCCGAACTCATTTAAACTCAATTATTTTCCTTTTGGCCGGCCTGCTTACACGTACTCCATTGGTTCAATGAAATATCTCCGACGTTCTTGTATATTCTATATGGATGACCGATGATTCTCATGATAAAGCTTTTGATGGAGGTGCTTCACTATGGATGTGTAAATTCTGTCAGCACCCTTTTTATATATACTGCTTGTAAATACGCATGCTCATCGATTACCATAGTAAAACTTTAAAGAAACGTTCATAATACATGAGAGTGAAAACTCTTATGTATGTTGTGTTTAAGAGAAAAAGCAAGAGAAACAGAGGGAGAGGGATCGGAAGCGGGCTGCTGCTTTGTGCAGAAAAAAAGAGTTCGATAAAGAAACCATGCATGCATGAAAAGCAACCCACACTTGGTTGATACTGAATTTGAAATAACATTGATACTATTAAGCTAAAGCTAAGCAATAGGACTTGTTCTGTTACAGTATTTCTTTGGCTTCGAAATGGTTGTTCACAGCTCAGTCTGAGATGGATGTTACAGAGAGAGAGAGAGCGAGAGAGAGAGAGAGAAGAGAAGAGAATGAAAGAATCTTATCAAAACAGCCTAAATAGATAAGAAATAATATGAATTAAATTTAGGGAATAATAATGATAATAATAATTGGAAAGCAGAGCCCGAACAGATCAGAGATAATAATGTTGCTCTGTGCAGCCACCACGTTCCCTTTGTTATTGCCATTTTGACTAATTAAAATAGATCCAGTAGTACTCTGTTGGTAGTGCATTGCATTGCCTCCATCTCTTACACTTTAGCCATCTCCCTATCCAATCCTCTTTGTTTTTTCTTTTTCTTTTTAAGATCTCGGCCAACTGTTCCCTGCTATTCCACAGCCAAGCACACTGTTTTCATAGTGCATCAGTTTTTCACGTCGATCTCACTATTTAAAATAGCTGGAAATCAGGCATATTCTACCATGTATACCTTCAAATAATATATAAGAAGAAATGTGCAGATTATAATTGGGAATGAACAATGCAAATTGCTGATCACGTCTCTCATTTTTAGGAAATGCACTAATAAAATGTCTTTAATATATATAGACACGTTACGATACTTCAATGCATGCAAAACTTACGCGGCATTGTACAATGTCGACATAAAACCTAGTTACCGATTTTAAGCGATCTTAACGAAAATTAAACTGAACAAAATGGGGAATGACAAACTGATTTATGGTTTGGTTGGAAAGGATTTTATGACATGATTTATGGCCATGATGTGTTTTCCATTTAAACGAAATCAAATTATGCTAAGGACTTCAATAGTTTTCTTAAATTGAACAAAAATCCAATTTTCCACTGTTGAATCCACGTGGGTTCTGGCAAACCTGAGTTGGCAAATCCCAACCTCACGTGACAGAATGATTGAAATTTCAATTATACTAATGTTCCATTTTTGGGGCATAGACGAGGTTGATGAGCATGTTATGGCATGTGACCAAGCAGCTAGGCTAGGAGCAGCAGAAAAATAAAAACCAGTGAATGATCGGAACCTGTGTTATTGGGAGCAATTGAGGCCGGTTTGGACATGATTGCCGGGACGGTGGCGACGTGTCCTGCGGTGGTTGGAGGGTAGATGTGGGCAGGTAACCCCATCGTATGTGATTGATGATGGTAATGGTAAAGAGGGTACATTGGCATCAAAGTGTTTGGACCTACCATAGGCTGATGGCTATGGTACACTTGAGGAGAGTAATGCCCATTCATGTAACCTCCACCAGTACTGTATCCCAGCTTCTGTATAATCATCGCCAACCCAAATCAAAAAACAAAGAGAAAAACAGAAATCAGATATATTAAACATAACCCTAGAATAATTATTTCTCGGATTTAACGTGTTCTTGCTAAATTGTTGTCTTTGTCAGACCGATAATCGAGATTTGCAGCTTTATAACAAATGTAACGTTTTTTCGAGACAAACATAAACATCGAGTGTATCAACAGAAGAAACTTAAGAATGAAATGTAAAGACTTACATGGTTGTAGCCCATATCAGTTGCAATGTAGGTCGGAGAGTATCTGGAAAAAATTATTTTTCAACGTTAGGTGCAGCCAATAATTACGAATATTTACCCTATACATGGTGAGAGTTGAAGAATAATATATATTTGTATCTATCTAGGGTAAAATATACATACCCATAGAAAGGAACAGCCTGGTGATGCTGGTGATGAAATGGTACAGAAGCTGCAGCAGGAGTCCCTGCCGGATAGTACCACTGCATGTGATTTGCAGGTGCCGGCGCCGGAGCCGGCGACATAGACCTTGCTACTCCGCCGTTTGAGACTACATTACGATACAGATTAATTAGTTATTAGGACATAAGGAATATATATTCATTTTGCAAAGAAAACTCCAAAAATTCGACATGGAAAAATGAGCTATAGCGGTTACAATGTCTGGTAACTGGTAATGGTCAATACCTCGTTGAGGAGGAGGGGTGGTGGTTGACGCCGACCTAGGGCGGCGAGCACCGAGAGAGGCGAGGTTGCAGTTGGCTCGGCGGTTGTTGATGACCGGCGTTGCGTCCTCGTAAGCCTTCTTGGCCGCTTCAGGCTCCTTGAAAGTGACCTACGTAACATATATACATATATACATGAAAAACATTAACACTCGATAATCAAGAGCCGTCGGATCAAGTTTCTTTAGGGTTAGAAATGGAAGCTTACGAAGCCGTAGCCCTTGGATCTGCCGGTGAGCTTGTCGGAGATGATGACGGCCTCGAGGATCTCACCGTACTTGTCGAAGTGCTCCCTCAGGGCCTCCTTGGGAGTCTCCCACGCCAGTCCTCCGACGAAGACTTTGGTCAGCGTCGTGTCACCGAACTGGTTCACGTTGTTGCTCATTGTCATTGGGAGCAAAACAAAACAAACAATGGCTGTGTGTTTTTGTGAAGAACTGAGCTTCAGAGAGAGAGGTTTTGGGGGAGAGAATAGAGGGAAGGTATATAAAGGAGGAAGAGTTGGGGTAGCAATAAAATATTGGTAGAAAAACAGAGAGGTAGACAGATAGGCTTTGATGAGGACGACTGACTGGAGTGTGCGAAGGTGTCAACAACGTTTATGCAAAAACGGACACTGATTATAGGTCTTAATCTCATTTATCTCTTTGCACTTTTGTCATCGAATAATTTATTTGCATGACATCGAACTTAAAAAATCGAAAGTCATACTTCTTTGTGTTCGAATGAAAAAATACAAAGTTCGAACTTGTTGTGAATTCAAACACTTGAATTGAAACGAGGCTATGCGCGCCAAAAAAATATCCGTTTTAGATTACCGTAGCTAAGAAATTAGGTTTTGAGAGAACTATTTAATCGCATATGTATATATTCAACTCGTATCCATATACTAATAAGCTTATTAAATTTTAAACTCGTACATGTGTAGAAACCCCGCACTTTCGATATTTAATTTAAACCGAATTACAAATTCATGTTAAACACTAGAAGTTTATAAGATGTAATAATAAAGGCACGATACATACATGAATAGTACTATATATATAGTAATGCAAACATATTCCTACTCTTATACATTTTGAATTCAAACAATTGAAGGCTTTTTACATTTGTACCAAAGATGGAAAATTTAAATGCTTAGTAATTACACAAAAATGAGATGTAATTTTAAATCTTATATATATATGACCCAGTTATAACTTTGAATGTTCAAACATTACGTCGTTGCACACATTTTCGCTCCACGTACTAAATTAATAATTCATAATTTTAGAATATGCACATTTATAGTTAAAATAGTTAAATTTGATATGTAATTTCAGAAAATGCTCGAGAACACCACACGATAAGTAATCGGTACTATCCTTTTGTGGCTTTTCTCCTATTAGAAAAAAAGATAAAAGAAAAGAAATAGCCAAATATGTGCACAGAAATTTGTTTAGTAAATTTATTCCTAATCGATATTCTAAATCTAGGCTCTAATTTGACCCTACGTACCTGACCTGTATAGCATCCCTGGCCCGACAGAATTGGTAGGCTTTTAACTTTTGATTATTTAACCACATATTAGTTGATTATTAATTTTGTATAAAATGGGAGGAGGAAGAAGGAGGAAGAAATGCCGGACGATTTTAGTGGGTGGGCCCCACGTTTAATTTTAACGAGATTAACGTACGTGATGTGCAGTCCTAGAAAGACGGTCGGCAAATACGATAAGGCTGGTAGTGTCTGATTTGATCACATCGCGTAATACATACATGCGAAAGCTTTGGACCACTGATTTTAATCACCTGTGATGCGTACGCGTGCTGTCTTTATCTCTTAAACTTGGTTGCTTAATCCTGACAAAAATTGAATCCCAAAGTGGCAAAATGCATTAACCGATGTTTGAATGGAGGAAATATTGGGAAATTTTAAATAAATTTTTGCAATTCATAATTTTTGTTCTTAAATTTTTTTGTTTGAATAAGTTTTTTAAGAATTTTGTAAATTTTATTTTTTAAAATTCAGAGGAATTGAAGCTTTCAATTTCGTTGTTCAATTATTTTAAAATTATGTATCATTTTATAATTCTCTCAAATTATATATAAAAATTTATATTTCTTTGTCATTTTAAATCTCTTTATGAGTAAATACAGACATAAGAATTTACAAATACTGACATTTAAAATTATAGAATTATAATTTTCATCATTTGTGAACTTCAATGAAAATTAAAAATTAAATACTTCATCCAGACACACCGTAAGAGAAAATACGTCTCCATTGTGACACAACAGTACACCAGCGGAGGTGATCGAATGACATTGTTTAACCAAATGCGCCGACAAATTGCATTTCGTAAAAATGTGTTAGGGACAAATAATAACAAAAATAGCATTAAATTAGGCCAAGTCTATTATTAAGGTCAAATGTCACATAAAGTGTAAAATGGTAATATTTTACATGAAAAAAAAATAACATTAGACTTCTGTAATGGTTATGTCAATTATGCGTGGTTGACAATCTAACTCATGTGGATGACAATTGAGAACAACTTTGTCAAACCTCTCTCTCTCAAATAAGTGAAATAACCAATTGACTCCGACGACCAGAGCATTGAAGTTGTCTTATCATTTTGCGTCATCGCACCTAGACGCCGATTAAATGGACCAGCATGGCAACGACTGATGATCGCAACATGGAAGAGCTCGTCTAGAGGTGGTCAAGATCGGGTTGAGTTAGGAAGTTAAAGATTGCTCAGAAGTTGGGGGAGCGATAAAAGAAATTAGGTTGGAGATGTGCTACTCTTAGCTGCTGAGAATTAGTAGAGGAAGATGGGTTTCTAATCTAAGATTGAGCAAGTACATCTTCTTATTTCTGAATGATGATGGAATTGGAGTTCTGCAAAGTCATGGGTTGCTTGGTGTTTATTTTCATGTGTATCTTGATTGATTAAATGTTGGTGCTGAACTGCTGAAGAGAAAATGAAGGAAAACTTTTTTGGATTTTGTAGTTTTCTAATGAACTAGCAACATAACCACTTTAGGCAACGAATTTCAAAATAACGCGCAACGAGATATGAAATTCGTTGCCTATAGTTCACAATAGGCAACGACAAGGGTTTTCGTTGCCTATTGTGAACTATAGGCAACGAATTCGTTGCCTGTTGAAGTCAAATCGTTGCCTAATGTCTGGTTTATAGGCAACGAAATTTTCGTTGCCTATTGTGAACTATAGGCAACGAATTCGTTGCCTGTTGAAGTCAGATCGTTGCCTAATGTCAGGTTTATAGGCAACGATTTTTTTCGTTGCCTAATCATATTGTTGCCTAAAGTATGGTTATAGGCAACGAAAAAATCGTTGCCTATATATTCATTTCAATCATGTTTAGGCGAGAGCTTATGTAGAGTTGGACAACATTACCATAATCCTGTAACATGTTCTGCGTCATCAAGATGATCCACTCATGAAGAATGTAAGGTTGTTTTTAATACTCAATTTTGAGCTCTACTTTATCTGCTTTCAGATTACTGAAGTTATAGATGATCGACATGGAAGAAAGATTTCAGTGCTAATACTAGTGCTGAATGGATATATATGTTTTTACAGGATACGCTACGTTTCTGGTCACTGAAGGTTCCTTGGTATACAACTACACTTTCAGGCAGTTATGGAGGTGGTTACTTCCAAAAGCAGATAAGATTACCTCATGAGAAAACCTTAGACCTCATCGGTTTGTAATTTATGCAGCTTATATTGGCTAAATGCACCGAAGACTTGAACAGAAGCATAACATGGTTGTAACTACAGCAAAATACATACAGTATAAGTGATATAACTGGCCCTATAGGCTGATCTTAATTTCAAATGCTTGGTTAATTTGATTTACAAGGGAAATGTTATATGCAGAATGAATTTATCGACCTTGCTGTAAATGGCACAGGGAATGTACTCGATGCTTGTATTAAGGAAAAAGTAGGAATTGGGCCCAATCCAGAATCAAGTATTTTTTTTTAAAATAACACAAACTATAGGCAACGAAATGGACCAATTTCGTTGCCTACAGTTTGCCACCAAAAAAATTCAAACTATAGGCAACGAAATTGGTCCATTTCGTTGCCTATAGTTTGCCAGAAATACAACAATTCAAACTATAGGCAACGATGTTATTGACTATAGGCAACAAAATTCTTCAGTATAGGCAACGACGTCGTTGCCTATAGTTTCAAAGGTGGTCAAAGTTGATCTGTCGGTGGGTTTTAGGCAACGAAGAAGTCGTTGCCTATAGTGAAACTATAGGCAACGATTCAATCCTAGTCGTTGCTTATAGTAGAAAACCCTAACCCCTAAACCCCGAACTATAGGCAACGAATCGGTTTGGTTTTTCGTTGCCTATAGTATAGTCAACGATGAAAAGGCAACGACGGTATAGGCAACGAATTTTCGTTGCCTATACTTATAGGCAACGATTTTCAAACTATAGGCAACGATTTTAGATCGTTGCCTAAAGCTGTTATGTTGGTAGTAGTTGGGTTTCATTTAGCTAAATTTTTAATTTTTACGATCAAATTGTTAAATTTGTAGTTGACCAACAAATTACTTAAATAAAAAAAATTAATAAAAAGAACAATCATATATAACCAATCCATCAAACTTGAAAATTGACAAAATTGTGGATCGCCAAATCAGCTGTCAAATTCAAATTTGACAAAATAAAATTAAACACACCATTAGACTTAACATAAGACCAACTTCTAACGCATACCTATCAAATTTGAACGTATATGACTTGATTGCCAAATTATAGTATATATGCATGAGGCGACATAGATAGAGCAACGGAACCGGTAGGGTTAATTACATTTTGGTTACATATCAAATCTTGTACACGTATGTTCCAAGATAGCTAAACTAATTAAGTGTTAAATAAGCAACGAGACAGTGAACATCGTCAGAATTTGAGATCGAGGTTTCTCTCTCTCCGCTAACTGTACGTACGAATAAGTGGACCCGGTTGTGAAATTGTTTTGAAGATTCAGGATCAATACATATTCTATTCTACATTTCCAAAAAAATAAAATACATATTCTATTCTAAGCTAGCTTTCGCGGTTTTAGTCCCCATTTAGCTATTAGTCAAATGCATGGAATTGCAGCTTTGGATTACACAGCCCAAGCACGTTCTTCTACCTCTCTCTCTCTCCGTCTCTGTATGATTTCTTTTCTCAGAAAAGAAAAAAAGAAAAACACTGACCTTTTGGCTTGTAAGTAAATTATGGGAAGCCATATATAGGTGATCGGACACACGTTCTTTCTCGGTCTCTAGCTATTTGCTGAAGGCGGCCCTGATCAGGGGTAGGCCGTTTTCCTATTAGTCTATGGCGACAAATTGAGCGATAGTTTGTCTGAAGATTACAGGCGTAAACGGAGGAGAGCTGGATTAGTATGTAGGCACACTGAAACACTTCACATTAGCTTGGTTTTTATTCGGATTAAACCCTAGGCTGGTCTCTAGCTAGCTCACTATGCATGCATGCATGTGAGAGAAGAAATTGGTGTAAAGAAAATGTGGTTCATAACGAATTTCATGCACGCACAACGTGAAGGGAGATATTATTAAGGATTAAGATACATATTATCTTCCCATTCTTTCCGGTATTCAAAATCAACATAATGTGCGTAAATCAAAACGGAAAACTCGTTCAAAGAACTTGTTTACAACATCATAAACCCAATATTTGGAAGAAGAAAAAGAAAACCGAAAAATATAGAATATTGTTTTGCTTGAACTGTTGAACATAATGTTATAGTTTTACTATCAAAGCACATATCATACAAATTGCCTAGCCTTGAGCGCTTTGGAAGCTGGATGAGATGGTGCTGCATGAGAGTAGTTGCGCGTGGATAAAAGAGAGAATATAATTAGGAGCAGCATATCGGAGCATGTATGGCGTTTCTTGGGCGTCCGGTCTGTCATGTCTTCACAGTTCACAGACTCTCTCGCGCGCGGAGCAAAGAGAGAAGCATTTCTGGGACACGTGAGGAAGTCGCCACATGTACTGAGAGTTCTCAAACACCCCTAACCCTCTCTCTCTCTCTCTCTGTGGATTACAACGTGGCCAGCTGTTTGACACGAGCGGTATTTCGGTAAACTCCTAAACACTGGCCTTGACCCTTGACCCAGCTGCAAAAGGGTCTCTTCTGGATTTGCGGGTCTGTTTTGACCAATAGAATAACATTAAACCGAGGCATCTACAAGGGGTGCCACTGGCGTCAGCTGGACCTTTTCCGAAGGAAGAATGAAATATTTGTAATATTATCAATATTTTTGTGATATTTTTATTTTTTAATTTTTTGATATTAATTGTATGTATCAATATTTTTTGTCGAATATTTCTCGAAATGTTTAATATTTTTTGATATATTACTGAAATCTTCAATATTTTTAAATTTATCCGAGATTTTTGACTTTACATATATGTTGATCGCACTAAATCAAAAGTATAAATTTCTCCACGCTAATAATTCAAAAGTTCAACTAAATAATCTCTATAAATAATTAACAAAACACAACTTACAAGTTTCAAAACACATATTAATCATATAAGAATCTCATAATATTCAAATACAAATTTTCATATATTTATCACAATTTTCATCAATTTTTTATTGAATCGATATTTCCGTATTTTGGACAATCGATATATCTTTGATATTCAATATTTTACTCTTTGCTCACATGAGGGTATAAGTTGGCCTAAGTGGAGTGAGTGACCTAACACCTTAGAGCATCTGCACCGATCAGAACAAGAGTAAGAGCAAGACCTTATTAGAATAATCACTCGAATATTTTTTTCTCGACCTTTTGTTCAAGCAAGCAGTCAACTCCTAACTGCATTGAACTTTGCTCTTGCTGATTTCAGCTTGCCTCACCTTTTGTTCGAGCAAGATCTCGGTCCGGTACAGATGTTCCGCCTGCTATAAATTCTACAGCCCGATTCCGCCATCTACTCGAAAAATATCTCGACCGATACAGATGCTCTTACGACTCCATGACCAAATAAATATGCTCAATCCAAGATCCTTTCATTTTTACCTTTGTCCTTGTTGATAGCTATATGGGTATCGTATTCTTCGTCATATTACTCAAACCTTTGATCTCTATTTGTAGAAGTAGATTTGGCATGAACTCTTGTGGTTAAAAGCATGTACTCAATTCCGAGCAATTTTCGAATCAAATCAGAGAATTAGCTTATCATTAAGATAATTATTAAGAGACAAATTAAAGAAATGTAAATTCGAGTAGACGGAAAAGAATTAAATTCAGGATTAAATTCGTAGTTATTATTTCGCGTAACATATAACACTAGCACATAACAATGATCATTAAGCAAAGAGTGAAAGAATGCATGTTACCGAGATGAGTGCTGGCAAGAAGCAATCAAAAGTTGCCGCACATCCCCATGATGATTGAATAGGGTCTGCAGATATGTGAAGGTTCTCAGGTAGGATTTGCTCGAGTCTACATACACCAAATCAAAACCGAATCAAATTATATACATATATATATCTACTCGTATATAATACAATTTTGATAATGTTATGTTTTTTTGTTTTCGTTTTTTGAAGGCATGTTATGTTGTTTTCTTATCGGTCAAAATATTTACCTATCGAACCAATTTTAGATTAAATCTTAATAACCAAGGTTCAGAAGAATGCTGACCATTAGAGGGGACATACATAAGGTGCATTGAGTTGTAGTCTACTGCGAGGGCAGAGAGATAATGTGCTCCACCAAGTGGTGTATGATGAGAGGAAAAGGGGTGAGGCTTAGCTAGATAAAGTTGGAGTTGGCAGCCTCGTGCAGGCATGAAATGATGGTCACGTCGTGGGGAGGACTGGGGACGAGAGACACTACAACATTAGATTATTCCCAACTCTAATACACTGTATACTTCATGCGGCGTTACCTCATTTTCACTTGCTCTCCAACAAGTTCCACACTCCCAAATACCTCCCTTCTCTCTCTCGGGCTCTTTGCTCTCCATTATCACGGCTCACGTGCGTGTAACGTGCTGCCCTACCCCTTCCAAAGGGGTGACAATGATCACATGATGGCCACGTGGTGGTG
Organism: Geum urbanum; assembly: GCA_946800695.1. Taxonomy (NCBI): domain Eukaryota; kingdom Viridiplantae; phylum Streptophyta; class Magnoliopsida; order Rosales; family Rosaceae; genus Geum; species Geum urbanum. Next base: position 32,335,016 of record OX327017.1, read on the forward strand.
TGATTAACTAAGACAGTGTTATGGACGGGATGCCGGAAGCCGGTGGATGCTAGCTCGAGCGTGACTCACTGTATTGTCCTTCATGTATGTCCTAGTGATTCAGTGTTTCTTTGTTGGCTAATGCTGAAGTCAGTGAAGTGATTATAAATTATAATGCCGCCCCCCCCCCCCCCCCCGTCCTCCCCTCTAGTTGGCCACAAAGAAATCACAACCTCCACCAAAATCAAACACTTGACCGTCCGAAGCCTTTAAAAAAGAAGCTTCCCTTCACAAATCACCTTCCTTGTGAAAGAATCCAAGATGGTGAATACCGAAGAAACGAAAGAAATTTGCACTTCTACTGTTTTGTAGGATATTTGATGTTCTTAGTTATTGTGGAGAACACAAGATATGACAATATAGCTTATCTAGAGATGTAATAAGATTACTTTTCTGTTTGTACCTCTTGTACTCTCCTATATACAGGAGTTGCTCATTCATTAATAAAGTTACAGAATTCATTGTTTTAAACTATTCTCTCTACTTTTATATTTTCCTAAAATATGTTATCAGCACGAAGCCCTAAAATTGAGCACCGTCGCCGACTGCAATAGCTGTTGTGATCCCGAAGAGAAAAGAGGAAGAAAAAGAATTGTTCTGTAATAAAACGACAAGTAAGTTTTATATACTCAACTTTGTCTTTTTCAAGATAACCTACTCTTTTGGGAAATTTGAATTTATTTCGTAGGGATTTCGGGATAACATCCTATCCCTTCTTTCTACACCGCACCTTTCTTGAAGGTGGACATTCTTGGAATTAAGAGCATTCCCACATGAACTAAGAGCGTTCATGAGTGAACCAAGAGCATTCACAAAATCGATTGAACAAAGAGTGTTCATAAAAGCATTGATTAAAAAGAACAAAGAGAGTTCGTAAGACCATATACATCAAAGTAAAGGTCTGATCCAAATATTATATTGGAAAACAAATTAGTTGTCGAGGAAGTCTCTTACGACTGCGAAACTAATACATATTCTGTTTTCTCATGGTGTTTGATATGCAAAAATGCATTGACACCATGCTTTCGGATCTAAAAGAGAAGTGGAATAACATGTGGTTTTTCGACTTCAAGCAAGATTGCATCAATCAACTATGAAATGCTTAAGCTTAGATCCATGCTCCAATTATGCGGAAAGCAATTGAAGAGCAAAACTTGATCGAGAAAATCCTCTACAAAATCATAATTCAAGGCAAGTTGGAACTAAGAGTGTTCACTATGCGAATTATGAAAGCGCATCAAGAGAATGGCGCAAGGAGCGGAACCCTTAAGTTAATGGAATTTTGATGAGACAGTTTTTGGTTTCTACTACCGCCCACACAAGGAAGGACGCCATAAGTTGGCACATGAAGGTCATGATCGATGACCATGATAGAGGAAGTGTCGGCGTAAAGGCCGTGGTGACCAAGGAAGCCATGGAGGCTGAGATACTAATGCCAAGAGAGGCCAAGATAAGACGCATGATGTTTCTCGAATCAAAAGAGTTGTTTATTCTCAAAATATTTGAGAAAATAGATTTCGAAAGTTTTGGGTCAATATGTATTAATTACCATCAATAAGCAATAGAAGTGAAGGATCTATGGATTTCCAAGATCATCATTGTTACATTGAAACCACCCAATCCGAATCTACTTGATCCTTGAACACATCAGTTTTCGGAACTGTTTTCTGCATACTATTGTACAAGTTATTCGACCTAGCTACCGGTCTCAAAAAATTATGAAAATTTTCAGAAGTGTTCATGTACGTGTCTAGTTTGGGTATGCAAAATTTCGTTGCATTCTGACACACTAATAAGTCGGCAGAAAATCAACAAGCAAGTGTGCTCAGATTTTACGAATTTTAAGGATCAAAGAAACAACGAAGCAGAAGATAGAGATGGAGCAGAGGCTAATCTCATTAAGGCAAACTTCAAAATTGGCAGAGACTCAATTGCTGAGATATCGAATTTTGATTAGAGTTTTATATTTTCCATGTAAAAAGGCGTGTGTGCCTAAGCATTATGTTTGACAATGTTGGTCAATTACTTTGGATTAACAAACTTTGATGTATGATGTTGGCATTATTAATAAAGGCATTATTTTGGCATATTAATAACAGGCTTGTCTACATTTTCTGTGTAATGTACATGCTTTGCGGTTGCTACAAACCTATAGTCTACTAGGGCTCACCTTAGTAACTTGTGATGTCTAGAACAAGAGATTTTCGATAAAGGTATTCGAGCGAACTTTATGTCCCACCTAAATTGATCTCTCTTCACCTGGTCATAAGTGAAAAGAGCTACCCAAACGACTTTAGATGTCCTAGAAAACTTGCAAATTCGTCCATGTATCAATTGGGATAGCTAAGAGTGCTATAAGTCCCCGAATACACAGAAAACAGAATCTGCTGCACTATCAGTCAGCTTCGACAACGAACTGGGAATTTCTCAGAAATAATCAGCATATGAGTGGCATATGGATGAAAAGGTACGGATGTATAGTTTTCAGAACTACCTTCAGATTGTCGATAGCTAATTTATAGAAAAAGTTATACATGTTTTAATGAACAAAGGTCAGAAACAGGACATAACAGAATCTGCTCTGTAGATCAGTCGACTTCAACGACAAACTGGGATTTGTTCAGAATAAACCAACATATGGATGACATATGGTTGAAAAGATACGGACCTCTAGTTTTTAGAACTACATCTGGCTCGTCGATATCTATTTTCTAGAAAAGGTTATGCCGGTTTCACTAGACAGAGGTCAGAAACCGACATAACACATTTGGTTGTGCAGATTGCTTAGTTTTGACATGAATCTGGGATTGATTCACAACGATTCAGCATATGAGTAATATATGTTCGGAAATCTACGGATGTCTAGTTTCTATAACTTCATCCGGAACGTCAAAATCTATTTTGTAGATAAAGTTATGCCTGTTTAAGTACTCGAAGGTCAGTTTGCCCGAGGAAGGCCAAAAACTTGAGGAAAACCCGAGAAGGCCCTTCGATGGATCGAAGGTGCCCTCGATGGATTGAAATGTTTCCTGAGGAGGCCCTTCGATGGATCGAAGGGATCCTTGATGCATCGAAACATTTCCTGAGGAAGCCCTTCGATGGATCGAAGGGATCCTCGAAGGATCGAAAATTTTTCTGAGGACATCCTTCGATGGATTGAAGGTATCCTCGATGGATCGAGGGATCAACCCCGAGGGGGTGCTTCGATGGGTCGAAGGCATATCCCCTGAAAACTAAACTTTCGAGTTATTTTTTGATTTTTCCTCATGCAAAACCTGTGTCTTTGCAAGTGTTTCCCTCTAGAACTTTGAATGTCTCATTGAAGTGGGAATTATATATACTATGTTATGACATAGGCAACTTACATCGACTTTGTGTCTTGTAGATTATGTTTCTATATTATGAGAATGGACATGGGTCTTCTCATCATCTATGCCAACAATTTTCAAGTGAGAATGGACATGAGTTCCTTTGCATTATCTCTAATGATTGCGGTATGATCCGAATATTAGAGAAACTTATGTGTCAGCCAAATGGGCTATGTAAGACAACTAAAAGACTTGTAGAATCAAATAATGTCATGTAAGATGACTTAAGGGATTCAGACACATATAAGCTTTGATACGACAAATTGGGGTACCCAAGTCGTGATATGATGATCCGGATTTTGAGAAAGTCAATCGGACATCCCTTGTTTCGAGTGAAAGGAAGCAAGAATCAGAAATGGTTCATAAGAGATTGGAGTTGGGCACCATTCAGTGGTGGTTCCATCGTCCAAACGTCGATTAGTGATCGACGCCTCTTCCCCCAAGAGGAGAAAACTAAACGCCGAGGATGGCGTGCTAGTCTCTTATCTTGCTTCCCGAGTTCATGGAAACTCCAAGCCTCAACCAAAATCTTCAATGGTTATTTTCAAAGGCTCATCACTCGTTATTGTAAAAGCCCACTCATTCAAGAGATTATGATTGAGACCATCCTATGCAAAGGACATATAAGTTCTCACTATATAGAATCTAAGGTGATTCTATGGAACAATTCAACCAACTAGCGGACCACTATGATACTTTGTGGTGTTGGTTTATAATGTAGACACACTAGTCACGTGTCGTGCCATCTTCCACTTGTAATGCTGCTTAAACTTCTAGCTCAGATCATATGGATGCGGGCTCACTACCCGAATAATCCCATTCATAGTCGGCTCGACTTAATAATGCTAGAAAGTTTACATCGAAGAGTTTCGATGACTTATATTGCACAACATTGAGATTTGATATTGGTATCATACTCTCATGAACAAACCCAAATGGTCTCGCAGAAAACTACTATTTAGCGACTATGATAGTAGTCTGAGCATTGGTAATGTACACCAATATTTTCTGCTTAGGGTTATGCAATATCGCATGCAGCTATACTTCATCGTCTACAATCCACCATCAATCTTATTTTGCGCAACTAGTGACTGTGTGCGAAGATAATATCTCACACTTACGCATATATGTGCCAAAAACATTGCTCTGCCACAGCACATTATGATGGGTCAATCGAGATGGATGAATACATATGTTGGACATGAGTCTTCAACAAGAATCCACTATAAGAACCTTGACAGGTGATCTCTTTACCGTTAGTTTTGCAGATGTCACTTTGATGAGACAATCTTCCCTTCGTTAAGGGAAGATAAGAACAAGCATGTTCAAATAGGAACGACAAGAAGGGTCGTGTCCTCACTATGTCTCATCATGATCCCCAAACGATAGAATGTAACAGATTCGATGCCTGATACGTTTTCTAGTATCGTGAAAGTGACGAGATCACATATACTTGTTGCAAACATGCCTATGAGGATTCATGTCCCTTTGAGAGGACATGGCGCCACCAAAAGAAGTTGGTTATGGCGCTGCCACCATAGAATGTGGCATAGTGACGTCACAAAGTGGCATAGTGTCGTCATAGGCCTGGGTTCCGCTGGAGAGCGTAGGAGACCCAAATGTTCGATAAATACTCGCCCAAGGAAGGGAGCGAGTCTGGCATAATATGATCAAATGATCATTTATACTCTATTCCATCTCATGAGAATATATTTGGATTATGGTTATCATTGAGGGACGCCTTAATGCTAAAACCAATTCCTCAAAATATAGAGATCTCTACAAACTAAACTAGTGTACATGAGATTATGGAATTTTGAGATTTATCGAACATATCTACGTTGAAACTCCCGAACGTAGTATCAATTGGCCTACATGGAAAGAAGCGATCCAGATTGAATTATGTTCACTAACAAAAAGAAAGGTCGTTGGGTTGGTGATGCTGACACACCCAAGTGTAAAGCCTATCGAAATGGGTCTTTGTTAGAAAGCGTGATGAGAATAAAGTGATTATACTCGCCTCATGGCGCAAGGCTTCTCACAACGCTCTGGAATCGACTACGATGAGATAAATTCTCTCATAATGGATGTCATTGCCCTCCACTACCTTGTCAGTTTGGTAATTTCCGAAAAACTTGATATGCAGCTTATAAACGTGGTCATGACGTATCTCTATGGGGATCTAGAATAAGAGATAGATATGAATGTCTCAAATGGACTTCATTTACCAAAATCAAGTGGCTCTAGACCACAGAGAATGTTTGCAATGAGATTGAAACGTTCACCAAGTGACTACTTGATTGGAAAAGGATATGCCCATGCGTGTTCATTTATAGAACAAGTTCAGGATTTGCAAAGTGTTTGAAATCTGAATTTGAGATGAAAGATCTTGAGAAGACACGATTTTGTCTCGAATAAAGGAGTCACAGCTAGTGACGAGAACTCGAGCATCGTAATGATGAGATTCTCCATCATCGGCTTACTCTAAGATATGTTACACTTTATAATGATAAAGTGAAGTCTATGAGTACTCCCATGATCTGCTATAGTCTTGACCTTAGAGGGATCCGTTTTCGTCAAATGGATGATGACGAAGACGTGTTAGAGGCTAAAGTGTCTCATCTAAGTGCAAGAGTGTACTTAGCATAATACACAAGACTTAGCTCATCATTCTTGTTGAACTTAATAGTTAGATGTACCTATGTGCCAACGCAATGCCTTTGAAATGGTTTAAAGACACTTTTTTAGTATCAAAGAGTATGAAAGATATGGGCTTAATCTATCCCTACAAAGAGACCATAAAGAAAGTGGCGTTGGAAGTAAGGGCACCACAAAGAGAGTGGCGTTGATTTCCCTTCCCCCCCTATACCAACAATCGTTGTGATGTGTTGGCAAGTTTTGCTGATGTTGGATATCTCTCTGATCCACACAAAAGTTGCTCTCAAGTTGGTTATGTCTTTACCATGGGAAACACCGCGATATCTTGGAGGTCTACAAAGCAGACCCTAGTCGCTACATCCACAAATCATTCTGAGATTATTGCTCTTCATGAGGCAGTTAAGGTGTGTATATGGCTGATGTCCATCATTACATATATTCGTGAGACTTATGGATTGGAATCCACTACTGACTCTTGAAGTCTAGAGAGCAGACTCTTGTCACTACATCTTCGAACCATGTTGAGATTATTGATCTAACATGAAGTTGTTATGGAGTGCATATGGTTGAGATCCATAAACGCACATATCGAAGATCAAGTGGTTTATGAATCACCACTGATGAACCTACATGCATTATGAGGATAATGTTGCTTACATCAAGGTGATGAAGCTAGATTACATGTAGGACGACAACACCAAATACATATCGCATAAGCTATTCTATAGTCAACAAACAATAGCAAATCCTCAAGGTTATGGTTGACCAAGTTTGATTTGAGGATAATGTGACAGACTTTCTAAGTCATTACCAAATTCCACATTTGAGAAGCATGTGTAGAGCATACGGTTGCTCAGCTTACTCAAGCTACCCTTGATGTTGATATCAGGGGGAGATGCAGACTTCAGGGGGAGTGGCATACACATGAGCGTTTCTGGATGTGAAGGACACGTTGTAATCTTTTTCCTTAACTAATGTTGTTTTTATCCCACTGAATTTTTATTACTTAGCAAGGTTTTAATGAGACAACATAGCAGTGTGTCATATTATCGTCTACGACGATCTGCACTCTTTTTACTTGGTGAGACCGATTTTTCTCCTACAAAGGTTTTTGTCTCGGCATGGTTTTTGATGAGACATCAATGAAGCAAATGAAGAAACGTCACCACCATACACCAGCACAATGGGGAGTGTTGTAGGATATTTGATGTTCCTAGTTATGGTGGAAAACACAGAATATGACAGCATAACTTATCTAGAGATGTAATAAGATTACTTTCCTGTTTGTACCTCTTGTACTCTCCTATATATAGGAGTTACTCCTTCATTAATAAAGTTACAGAATTCATTGCTTCAAACTATTCTCTCTACTTTTATATTTTCCTAAAACATCTGCTTGATTATTCTGCACTCTTTAATCTCTCTACTCAGTGTATAACGCCATTCTGCCTTCTCTCAAATCCTTAGTGGGTGGCACTTTTCAAAATGCAAGAAGAAATAAGCACCAGAATAGAAGGAAAGGAAAAAAAAAAGAAAAGAGGAAAAGGCATTTCAGATGGTCTACATGAGCTGAAAAAAGGGTATTTTGCTTATGCTAAGATAGTGGAAGAAAATATCTTCCATACATGCCAGAGCATCCCAACATCAAACTTTAGCTATCCGATCACCAGTGACTGCATAATATGACAATTCAGGATTTAGCTCACACTTCAAACCTCTCTACTTGCATACACAATCTCCATCCATTCCAAGTTTGCATGATACTGAGCCTCCCTCGGACCCAACCAAACAACAGATGAGAAAAGGAATACTCAAAGCTTGTTAGTCTGCAGCATATGACCATTTCCCAAAAAAAAACCAAAAGCTACACCAACCCAAACAAGAATACCACACAGCTGAGACCTGAACACCCTTAAAGTCCTAGGGAATCTAGTTTCGATAGTTAAACAGAAAAAGATGGGAAACCAAATGTGTCACATGAATAATATGCATTATATTCCAACTTTTTCATTCACAAGGTTCTTCATGAACATCCAATTAAACAGTACTTCATCACACAGGGGTCAGACAACTAAACTAGAAATATAGCCAAATGCCAAATCTACAACCCAAATCCTTCCTATCCCAACCAAAGCAAAGACCCCAGAAACATATAGTTCTTTAAATTAACTCAAATTCACAATTTCACATCAATGATACTATCAGTTGCAACTTGACAATATACCACTTTCGAGTTCTTAAAAAATGATATACGATAAAGTAACACTTCTACTCATTGCTTCGCATGGGATGAACCAGATGCCGCGCCTGCATTGCAAGATATTGGAGACACATCATTAGGATCCAGTGACCAAATTCATGTCTTCTCTTCTTCCTCACATCAAAAAGAAAAGCATCAATTTCCATTCCCCATATTGTTCAAAGGCACATAATAATCCTCCTACAATTAAGCGAAAGAAAGTAAAGCAAATGAATTCATACTCTTAACTGAATCGAAATAATAGAGCAATACGAAGCATATAATAAAAACAAAACAATAAAACAATGAAACTTCACTGTAAGATAGTATAATGCAAAAATTTACACGATAATGCAACACACCAATATATTCCAAGTCCATTTCATATACCAATGGATTTCCAAACAGGTTCTTTAACAACTAGAAAATTCATTTTCCATTGTGCCTTATGACAATGGACATGAAAACATAATATTATGTGCAACAAGTTAAAAAATATTGTAAACGACCAACTGTCTTTCCCTACTCTTAGATACGAAATAACTTTTCAGGAAATGTTACTCGAAATGACTACAATTTGATATGGTTAACAGCATTTTCAAATCAACTATCCAAAGCCTAGACCAAACATACATGTCATCTAGTTATGAACAAAAGCACATGTCATCTAAAGTATTCTGATTTTTAGGCACTTCTAATCCCCCTGGGAAGACCAAAAGGGAGTAGGACTGAAGGGGGCATCAACTACGAAAATAGCTCAAAAGCCAAACATTCATACAAACCAATCACTATCTATCAAATGTTTTCTTTTCTTATAATGGAGAAAATATGCCCTACATAGATGATAATCCACTCTGAAGGTTATTTATCTCTCCAAATAAACCTTCACGAATCGCTTTTCATGAATGTACAACAACCTTGAACACTTTGAAACCAACTAAGACTGAACCAATGACCCCATTTATTGGAAATTGTTTATCCTTGAAAAATTTAAATGGATGTCTCATTCCTCCCACAAGGCTCCAACCATGTGTGCATGAGGGTAAGCATAAACACTGGATGGATAAAGGTGGCACATAATCTAAAATCTTTGTACAGTTTTAGCTTCAGGTAGTATTAGGATCAGTCAAATTACCCCTTAATACTAGTAACCAAGAAAACAGTGAACCATGACCAGACAGAGACTTTTTCCTCTTAAGATTTAACTAGAAGTCAAAATCAATACTGACTAAAGTATATGTAAGCTTGAGTAAAAACAATGGTGGATGAGAGCCGACACATCTATTTACTTTATAAAGTTTCATATTCAGATAAAAATAGTCATTCTTTCAATGACGTACACTTCTAGACCCAAGAGTGGTGGGAGAATCAACCATGACAAAATGTTGCTATTTAGAGGAACAAGTTGCTTTATTGTACTACAAGGATAAAAGGAAAGACCAGTGGACACTCAAAGGGACAATTCTCAGTAACTTGGCAAAGATTGTACATTTCAAAACAGAAAGTGTACAATTACCCACACTGTGGAGTTCTATAAGTTTCAAACGGATAACATGAAATTTGTATCATGTAGCTACAGTAGCATCTCCCTCCCTCTTCCCCTTGCGAGCCTGTATACTACTTAACTCGGAAACTCTAAGCATATATGAGTGCAGGAGAAATACTTACTTGGGGATTGACGTAGTTCAGCGCTCCTTGATGAACAAACTGCCCACACAAAGTAATACAATATGATAAGCTGACAATAAATATGTATACTAGTAATCAAATATTATCATAAGAAAATGCTAAAAAAGGTCAAGCGATCAGACCTGTGAATTTTGCCCAGGCATAGCAACAGGAGTCCCTTTAGCGGACCCTTCTCCACCCCTCGCAGAACCTTTTGCATCGCCCTATTCAAAGTTTGCCAATTACTCATTTCTTCTAAACAAAAGGAAATCAAATACAAACTTTACATGTAATACAATCATCATGAGTTTATTAGAAACAGCAAATGATGGTTAGCTTACCTCCAACTGCAACAGCGTAACACACGACCCCAATCAAACAAAAAAGGAAGCAGTAAAAAGTGGTTAGATTGAGAAGTAAATCAAAGACAATCTATACATATAGAACAACCAAACTGTACAAATGAAAATGAAAGGGGAAAGGTTAAATCGTAATTACCTCCCTGTACCTAGACAAGTAAATCCTGAGCGGCTCAATGTACTCCTCAAACCCCAACGTAGCCATCGCCCACAGCAAATCGTCACCGTTGATCGTCTTCCTCTTCTCCTTTTGGCACTTATCGCTGGCCCTATACCACACCAAAAACCCCAACAAAAAATAAATAAATTCAAAATTGAACACACAGAAAATGAGAGAACCAAAAAAGACGATGATGAAATTACTCGCTGGTGACGAAGCTGATGAATTCGGAGACGCATTCCTGAACGGTGTCCTTAGCATCCTTAGCGATCTTGCCGTTCTGCGGCAGAGCCTTCTTCATAATACGACTGATGTTGGCAATCGGAAGGTACCTGTCCTGCTCCCGGACGCCGCTTCCCCCGCCGTTCTGAGGGCTCTGCTCGCCGCCGCTTTCGTGGCTCCCGCCTGCCGGGCTTGTCGGTGCCTCCGACATTTTCACAAACAACAATCTCCTGCAATCAATTCAAAAATATCATCATGATCAACAGACTATTTTGATTTTGCGAAATCGAAAAGTGAGTTGAGACCTAATTGTTAGAGTTTTAGAGAGAGAAAGAGAGGAGGGGTTACCTGAGAGTGTGGGTAGAGAGAGAGAGAGAGAGAGAGAGAGAGAGAGAGAGAGAGAGAGAATAGGTCGGGGTGTTTTGTATTTGGCGCGCTAGGGGGGAGGAGAGAAATCTGACGACTGGAGATTCGAGAAGCGAAATGATGAAGAAGCTTTTTTTTTGTTTTGTTGGCTTTATGCTTATCACCGTTGGTTTTGTTATTCACAGAAATTTTACAGGGAAACTGCCTCAACGCATACTAAACGACGTCGTTTCCTTTTTTTAGAAAGTCGTCATTGACTGTTACTATTTACTACTACCTCACCAAACAAAGATGGAAACCATGGATATATTGACCGAGTTGAATCTGCCAAGTACTTGTTAGCATACTTTGGTTAGGTAAGTTGTGCATACAAATATTATTGAAATTCTCATCACCTGATATCGAGTCATTACAAAATGATCTCGGATTTTAAAAGCGAAATCAAAAATCATAAAGATGAAAGCTAGGTCTCGTTCTCTTTGATCGAATTATTGAATTTCCTTTTCGTCCAAAAACAAATTTAAAAAAAAAACACATGACATGCACAGTTGGGATATGTTCAGCTATGTCCAGAGATGAATTACAAGATCCCCTCGGTTGCAAATTCAAGTGTTTTTAGTATGACGCTTACACAAGTATTTTGAACATGGTTGCACTTGAAGTTATTCTGCAGAAAAATTAACACAAATTATAATTAGGGTAAATTACGTATAATGTCACTTATATAATGTCAATACTAAATAAAGTCACCAAATATTTCTTTCCAAATCAAGTCACATGATTTAAAAAAAAAATTATCTCATTTCAATTATTTACACTAATGCCATCGTATATAAACCTCGTTTTTTTCTCTGTTTCACACCAAAAACCAAATTGACCCCAAATTTGGGAGAAACCCAAGCATAGCTCTCTCCGTCGCCGCGATTCACTCTGTCGTCGTCCTCTCTCCGTCGCCCTCCCCTCTCCGTCGAACTCGTGGCTGAGAAACGCGACTTCGGCGACTCACTCCGTCGCCCTCCCCTCTCCGCCGAACTCGCCCCTGACAGACACGACTTCTCCTCCGCCCGTCTCCTCGGCTTCCTCGACTCTCCTCTCGCCGCCACCTGATTCCCAATTCTGATCGGTACAACTCTCTCTCTCTCTCACATCTAATTTTCTTTCATCTACAACATGTGAATGTATAAGTGTTTAATTTCTAATTTTGGTACAACATTAGGATGTAGAGTTTATGAATGTAATTGTGACATATCTCCTCTTAATTCCTGCTCTTGTTAGTCTTATTTATGCTGAAACTGATATGTTGTGTGAGATAGAACTTTAGTAGTGTATTTTGGTTATTACGCAGTAGTGTCTACGTTAGTCTGTGGTAGTGTGTATGTTAATCTATAGTAGTGTATACATATTGGTGTGCTTTGGTTGTTACGCAGTAGTGTCTACGTTAATCTATGGTAGTGTATATGTTAGTTTGTAATGGTGTATACAAATTGGTGTGCTTTGGTTATTATGCAGTAGTGTCTACGTTAGTCTATGGTAGTGTGTATGTTAGTCTATAGTAGTGTATATAGATTGGTGTGTTGTGGTTGTTACGCAGTAGTGTCTACATTAATCTGTGGTAATGTGTATGTTAGTCTGTAGTAGTGTATACAGATTGGTGTGCTTTGGTTGTTTGTGAAAAACTGATTTTCTTTTTTATAATAATGGTGATGACATGCAGGACAACACCGATAATGATCAGAGACATGAATTCAAGTCAAAAAGGAAACACAATAGGGTGGCAGAACCTATCGATGCCGAACGTGAGTTAAGGTCGAAAAAAAATACGATAGGCTGACATAACCAGTAAAACGTCAATCGAGGTCCCAGAAGGATGTTACTGTAGCCGAAAAAGGTAAAGGGAAGTCACCATCTTCGTTAGTGAAAGTTGTGAAGGGTAAAAAGAGGAAGACGGCAAACCAAGACACTCAGTTTGACTACATAACATGAAGAAGGCAACCGAAAACATCAAAGTCTAAGTAGTAGTATAGTGTTTTATGTTGTGTTAGGGTCTGATGTAGTACCATGTTGTTAGGGTCTGATGTAGTACATTGTGTTACAGAACAATAGTACTTACCATATTTTGAAGTAGTACCTTGAATGTTTTGGAGTAGTGTTTACTAGAGAAAGTAGTAGTACATTGTGTTACAGAACAGTAGCCCCCTATTGTTTCTCTCTCTCTCTTTCTCTCTCTCTCTCTCTCTCTCTCTCTCTCTCTCTCTCTCTCTCTCTCTCTCTCTCTCTCTCAAATTTTGATGAAGACAAAGAAAGAAAGGTTAATATAAAAGGGCAAAATTGAAAAGACAAAAAATAGGGATAAAGAAAAGTGACCTTAATTAGGATAAAAAGTATAAATGATCTTATGTATGAAATATGGTCTCTAATTGACCTTATATATAATTTAAACTTATAACTACTCAAGGGCGAAACCACCGTATGCTAGAGTGGGACTCAAGTCCACCCAAAAATTTGGGAAAAAAGTAATACCTACATGGCTATACATATATATATATATGTGTGTGTAGGAAAACGGAAATTTTAGTTTAAAGGACGAAACTTTCTTTGTGTACAAATAAATTAGAGCATAATTTTCTTCTCTAATATTTAAAAAATGTGTTGTTTTATGACCAACTTTAGTTGATATATCGCATAAATTAGTCTTACATTTTTTATTTTCTTCTACGTTCATAAAATTATAAATTTATGTATAATATAGTTTTTTCAGTGAAAATTGTATATTGGGGTAAAAACTCGAGTGATTGTTTCATATTAAACTTATAATCTACTATTTATTGAATTAAGAATTTGAAAGATTCATTCAAATCACATATTTCTTATACAATTTCCTCTATTTGTGGTTAATTTCTAATTTAATATGGATATCTATTTAAACTCTATTTCCTACTTAGAAAATTTCGTACAATCTGGACACGTTTACTTAATAGGAATCATAATCACTCAGAATCAGAATCAACTGGAATCGAAATGCGAATATGTCATTTCTATTGAGCTATTTACTTACCATTTGAAATAATAACAAGAATCGGAATCAAAACTAGTTTGATTACTGAAATACCACTACAAAACAATAGCTATATTTTCATATTCAATAACTTTTTTTCTTTTCTTTTTATGAATTTGAGTAAAGTTTATTAAAAAAATAATTAAAACAATACCGACATAAAAAAAAATCATATGAGCTATCTAAATACAAAAAAATGAAAACCAAACGTCAAATCTAGCAAACTTTATAGTTAGACAAAGCTTCAAATTCAACAAAATAATAATCATAACACATTTAGAAAAAATTGAACTATAAGCATTCGTAGTAGCAATTTAGAAAATAAAGTAAAATATCATGTCTAAAGAAATGTGAATCATTTAATAATACATAAAGTTTTAAATATATATATATACATAAGGGTATTATTGGTACAAAAGTTGATTACGAGAGGAATGATTTCCAAACTCACCTCCCCCCTTAGGAATCCAATTTCAGGTTTATTTAAGAATGATTCCTGATAAGGTGGAGAGAATTACCTCCATTTCGATTCCCAAATGTGCAAGTAAACACTATAACTCTCTTATCTCGAAATCATTTTCAAAACTTTGATTTTTATTCCCAAATAGTTAATATGCCCTCTATGTCCTGAAAAAAAAAATTCTTTACCAAAAATTCAAGTCCTACTCGACTTTGATTTCTGGATCCGTTCCACTACATTTTGTTCAAGGAAATGCTTATTTGGGTGACAAAGAGCGATGTCCCTCGTATCATCCGAAGACAATGCTGAATTCAAAACTGGCAAACACTACTTCAATTCTTCCTTAAATTCTTTATATGCACGTCTTTATCAGTGTGTTCTAGGTGCAAAATGCAGGTAACAAGAGCAAAAGTTGGTACCCAGAAATTATGATAAATCATTACAGCGAATAAGCAAATGAATGAAATCTTGTTTGCAAAGACTATACAACACAGCCACAAACTCGAGCGCAACCTAACACTGAACTGAGCAATCTTTAACACATTTCCTATATAACAATCTTCCTCCCTCCGTTACTGTTCATCGCAATGTTACTGTACATTTCCCTGTTCAAAGGGCTTCCCCGTCTATTCCCTCTCCCTTTCCTCTCCAAGGCTATTCCCTCTGCAAACTTCGATCTCTCTCCTCTCTCTCCGTCTATTCTCCCTCTCCCTCTCCTCTCCAAAGCCCTTTCCTCTCCAAATTGAAATCCTCCATCTCTCTCCTCTCTCTCTGTTCTTATTTCCGGACCTGGAGGTGGCTTCGGCAAAGCAGAATCGCCATCCACGCAAACAACACGAGATGATAACTCTGATCATGATGAAGAAGAGTCAGTCGATCACCATATCCAATCTGTGAAGCTTCACAGAAGAACTCTGTTTTTCGAGTCCACATTCAAAGACTTGACCAGAATTGTCCAGGGAAAGAATCAAATCACCATTTCAAGGCTACACACAGACACCAAGGTGCCGACAAAGGACCTTTCACCAAGGGCCAGGGTAGCACAATTTCGGCACACCAGAGGAAATCTAAGCTCAGACCCATAAGAACCCATTTACTGGCTGACCGAGATTCTCAAGTGAGGTAGGTATCTGGGTCGTGTGTTTCAGTTGCTTTGATTTCATGTTCTCATTTTTATAGCAAGAGATGTTGTCTTCGGTCAATCCAATGAGATGGGTTATTCTTCAATGAGAGTTTCTATTCTTCGGATGGATTCGATGGGTTCAATTCTGATCCAATAAGCCAGATAGAGTTCACATCTATGATTGAATAACTAGATGGAGTATATAAGCCATGAACTAATACAGTCGAATAACAAATCTAAGAAATGTCTGATTATAGTTATTCTTCAGATTTGAAACTGTGTGTTGTACATTTTTACAGATGAAAGTCAAAAAGTGTGGTTCAGTCTTTCAGTATAGCATCGTGTCAGCATTGAAAGTAATTCAATCAGTTTTGCATGGTCTGATCTCTGTAATCATCTCTAATGAGAGTTGAACATGATTGAGCATTAACATGAAAATTCAGTTTCTAAATAGAAGTGGGGTTTAGGTAAGTGAAACGTTAGAGCATAAGAAATTGAAGAGATGAAATGTGATATAAAGAATGAGCATATTGGGTTTAGGAAGCCTATAACCACACTATGCCCCATTTTGTCATATCCCTACAATACTTTCACTAATCGATGTTGCATATGTAGCTTTCTTTGTAAAAACCCTGTTCGCGTTTCTGCGTCAGACTATGACTTGAGAAAAATGAGAGGATGAGACTGCATAGTGTGAATACTTGGGGAATCAAGAGAATATAAGATCTCAGACTTTCAATAAATCATTTTGTGGGAAGTGTCAATTTGCTTCACACTTTTAGTGCTCAATTTTGAAAACACTATCAAAATAATAATTTCTTCTCGATGTTCAGACAGCTTTGTTCTTTATTGGATACGTGATGTTTGAGAAATCATCATTTAAATATTTTGAAGAAATAATGGACAGTGAGAGCATCTTGGTGTTTTTTTTCCCATTTTCTGTGGCTAACTACTATTACATTGCTGGACTGCTACATTTGCTTCTTTTGTAGCTCTTTCTTTCATGTTTAACTATGTTTAACAAACTTTTGCATTAGAGCCCTCGATGTGAATTCATCGGCCAAACTTTGTCAGGGGGGAACTGTGTTCTTAATGTAATTATTTTGTCCAGAAAGTCCATGTTTCTGATTGCCTCAAGCTTATTGAACAAGTTTGATTGTGTACATTATGTCTTGGGCTAGCAATCCGATTTGTAAACGTTTCGTTGCTGTTTTGAGATTGGATTTTTTGAGGCGCTTCATTGGTTCCTAAGGAAAAGAAGAATAGGTTAAATTAAGTGTAGTGGTGCTCATTTTGAATCGGATAAGTATAATATACACTTGGATGAGAGTAATTGAGTATTTAGCCGAGTTAGATTGATTGAGTTATCGAAATTATGCTGGGGAAAAGTTTGAATTTCGGATGATGACTGCAATTCTGTGTTATGAAGTATTCGCTTTTTCGATTGAACTGTTTTGATTTGTCTTTCGGAAGTTGTCGTTTATTTTTGTACAGATCGAATGCTACTGATCTCCTCTGCGCTTTGGTCTCCCACTATAATTTTTTTGGTTAAGGTAAGTTCTTTTTTGATGGATGTGCTTGGGTTCAGGGGTATAGGGTATTCAGGGGCAATCAGCTGGTTGCTGATATATAACACCGGAAAAATGGCTAAGTAAAAAGTATGGTTACTGTTTTGTTCATGAACTCTCCAGACCTCCTATCACTTTAGACTGGTGTCTGACATCAGCTATTTTTAGGTGTGATATGTTTCTGTTAGAAGAAGATGTGAGGATGTTTCTGTCCTCAAATGATGTCTTTTGACCTGTCTGTTGCTGTTATTATTTCTCTTCTCTGTGTGAAACTTGGAGGCAGTCTCTAATCTGTTCAGTTCTGCCTATATAGGTTTATAGTTTTAAAAACACTGTTGACAACTTATAGTTTATCGATTGAAATTCTGTTTGGTCCCGGTATTCCTAATTTGTATGCATGATGCTGTAGTGTGGTGCATTTTGTTATACACGTATGTGGTTGAAGTTAGGTAAATTTCCAGAATCTGGTGTAGAGTTTATAGATTATAAGCTTACAGCACCATGAAAATGATGACATTTACGGTTTTTGCTCATTGACACCGGTCACATCACCATAACTTAGTTGATGTATGCAGACTGTAGTGAACTTGGAGCCAGATATTCTAATATATTCCCATTAATCTCTACATACTCATATAGTAGTAGCTCGATTCTAACATGGAGTGCCCTCGGCTGGTAAATTATTTATGTTGCAGGAGATTGATTGTATGCCATTAAATCCATTAGAAAAGATACCTGCTTCTTTCACAACGCATACTGTCAGTGTCAACAATCATGCTGAATATTTGAAGGAGCCCAAGATTACTGGACTGCAAGAAGACAAAAGTGTCGGGAATGTGAGGGTGATTTCTACTGAGGACCTGAATAGCACTGTTCCGTCTCATATTCTGCCATCAACTCCTTAGATCAAAAAATCAAAGCATTTAGAGGTTAGTTGTGATTTCAAGCTGAATTTTTTATGGTTGTATTATATTCCAGTGCACAACGTGTCTGCCCGTGTCCTTTATTAATGTATGGTTAAATATTCAAGCATATTGGAGTGTGATATGTTCAGGTCTATCAAGCAAAAATAAGAAGCATAGGTGCAAAAGTTGATTAGATTTCAAATATCTAAAAAGAAAACCGGATTTGAATACAGTTTGTGTTTTTTTTTCCAGCAAAGCAGACAACCATACAAAAAAATCAGTAATAACGATCTAATCCAAAAGCTCAATTAGTTGCATATAGTATACTGTTCTATATTTATGATCTTTTTATGTATCTGTTGCATTAGGTACTCGGTTAATCTTCATCTTTTGTTGCATACCTTTCCCACTTTGATGATTCAATTATAGACCTGCACTCAGTATGAAGGTTTACAGGTACTAAATTTTGTGTGTGTTTATTTGTGTTAATGACAAGTCTTTCTCTTTCGCTTACCTATTTCTGCTAACTGCAATCCTGAAACGATTTTGTTTGTTTGCAAAGACCTGGTTGCACCTACAATATTTAGGACTGCTACGTTGTTACACTGCTCAACCTACGTATATTCAATGATAGTGTAGTATGCTATTAATTATGTCAATTTGAGTGATCGCCATTCCTGTTAACATAGCTTTACTTGGTTGTAAAGAAGACTGTGTACTGTACTGCTGAAAGCTTGAAGGGAATTTATGCATTTCCTGTTATAGCATACATGTCACACTTAATTGGCTAAGCAGTTTTTATTTATGCCTTCCTTCTGTTTGACTTTCAAAGTTCATGTTGTTTGCATGCATGTGATTAATGAACATTCTCTTATTATGCTAATCTTTCTTCGTAGGTTCTCGAGACTAGGAGACAAGGTTAAGGTATATGGCACTCCGTCCTACAACCAGACAAGTGGAGAGGTTTCTCAAGAAAAGAAATCCGTGAGTGAGTTGAATACGCTTGACCCTCAAGAATATTGTGTAAGTTGCCCAACTGGATGAGAATGACTTTTGTTTTTGTGTGTACACACTGTACAGTAGTTGCCATCTAACCTATTCACCAAATGTTGCAGGACAAAACTGTGAGCTGCTTTGCTGGAATTGTGAGATTCACTGAAAACAGTGGGTGGTGGTATAGGAGCTGCCCAGTCCAAAACTGCTACAAGCAGCTTCTAAAACAGGAAGAGGCAGAGGGTAAATACTCATGTGCACTCCACGGTCTTCAAAAGCCCAACCCAAGGTCAGGAAAAAAATACATGGATGGAAAATCACGTGGCAAAAATATTGTTTAGTTTACTTATTCCAGTAATAACAGTGACCACTCTGAAAACACACTACCGAAATGGAGAAATCTATCTATCCATTGCATAATGCTTATTCTATATTTAAGGTATAATAGGATGGTCAACACTCATCACTAAGATCAGAGGTCTTGCAATAGATTATATTACTCAGTGTACACTTAATACTAACCTGCTTGCATTCTGAATTTCGCAAATTTGTCTTCTTAATTTGGATGCTGCTTGCTGATAAAACTGAGTCCATGTAGCAAATCCATTACTATGTACTCATAAAGAAGTGATAAGCTTTAGAAGGAGGATGTTGGATAGTGATCATGCAATACTATATATCCAGTTTCAGCAATTAAACAAAAGAAAAAGGGCTTTTCCAGCTTAAGATCAAATCAATACAGAAATTAATCGTTTACTTTGTTTACAATGTTATAGTATGTCAAGAAGAATAATATACTGGAAAAATATTGAGTACACACTAGCTAGAAGCATTTTTTCATATCTATATGGAGCTAAAAGTTAAACTGTATATTCTCCGTGTTGTTTGCTGCTCACTGGGGTATAAAACTGTATCAGAGGAGAATTACAAAGAGGGAAACCAGCTGGGATTCAAACTGTTAATAACTCAAACTAACTCAAACTGTTAATAAGCCTACTGTTTGTTATGCATTATCTAATAGAATCAATCAACTGCTAAACCATACAGTGCTTTGAAACATTGTATACAGCCAACATATCAATCCAATTCAACTCATCCTTTCAATACCAATCCAATTGCTCATGTTGTTTTTTCATTTCTATACAGTTATAGAGTTGGTATGATCATCGAAGATAAGGATGACCAAGCGAGGTTGGTCCTCATGGGAAAGCAGGCTGAGGAGTTGTTTGGAGCCACCTGCGAAGAACTGCTCAGTAGGAGGTCTTATCCAACTGAGCAGACTTTGGCACCTGAGATGATAGACAAACTTGGAGAGGCTTATCTCTTCGAGATCAAGGTCAACTTCAAAAGCGACTTAGTGGTTCGACGCATTCTTGGAAATCCAGCCCCATCTGTGCATCCAAGTGTCCTTACACCAGCCCACCCACCTCATGAAAAGAAGCGGCCAAGTGAAACCTGTGCAAGAACATTGTTCATTCCTGAGTCGGAGAAAAAAAGCAAGAGGTAACCACCATCAAATCTGAAGTTTGGACATGTTACAGTTTTCATCTTCAAGTTGTTTGTTGATTAAAAAGTGTGATGGTTACTAACCCTACATAATTTTGTCTATAGGCAAACAGATGATGAAGAATCACCGTCAGCAGCTCCACCAACAAAGGAGGAATTCCAAGAAGTTTACAAGAAGCGGGACCAGCAAAAGAAAAATAAAGATTGATTCAGCTTCAATCAGTAGCAAGTGATTCCAGTAGCTTTTTTTGTTAGAGTTGTCATTTTTGTGATCCGACGACACTCCATAGAGTCACTTCGTAGAGTCTGCATTGGAGTTTTTGGTGGCACTAATATGTTTTTTGTGTGTGAACTCCAGATCAGACTCTTCGTATCTGTTTTACAATATATTAGCTTTTCTTTATGTAACTTAAATTTCATATGAGACTATGTATCTATTTATGTTTGTTGAAAGCTTTGCTTTTGTACTATGGTTCATGTTATGTTACTCTTATGCTTTTATATTTGCATGCGTGTTGATTTTGCTTTTCAATTCATACAACATATACATTGTTTTACTTATTACATAACCGCGCCTCGCGCGCGGGCTTTCAACCTAGTCTACTACGGATCTGACAACACCAAACGATAGAAGGTACCACAACTGTTTTACATAGCACGTGCACATGTACCCGAAAAGATCAAACATTTGAATGTGGAGTAGAGATTGAACAATCATGTAAGACCCCTGTTTTAAGGATGGTTTGCATTGAACAGAATACGCAGTTGAGCAAAAAAGTGATCGCGGCAAGTTTATTGGCCGAATAATACAAGAGCTGGTCACAGTCCATCCAAGCAGTGAAAGGAGGCACAAGTCGATAACAGACCTGTGAAGATATGGGATACTCTCCGCAAGAAAGAAGATTCCTACACTGTTCTATACAAAGCAACTCAAAGGGTATCCTTCTGAAACTGCTTTTTCCATGATTTCCTTCTTCATCCCGGAAAGACAAACAATTTAGATAAGGTTAACTCATCCAGAATGATGCATCAAAAACGGGTTTGGTCAATTTTCATATTGATGATATATACATCAGGCCGTGTAGTATTTACTGTCCCTCCAAAGTTTAAAAGGAAATAATTCCCAGCGGTTTTTGTCTCTCTCCATATTCTTCTGTAAAACCCTAAACTCGGCTCCGATTTGATTATGGCTCCCATCGACCCTCACTCGTTCACCGATTCCACTCACCCACTCGCCACTCACATTTCCCTCTCTCTCTACTTGGACTTCACCTCCTCCCTCATCCACGGCTCCGCCCTCATCACCCTCCCTTCCCCTCACTCCGGCCCACTCTCCCTCGACGCGCGTGGCCTCACTCTCTTCTCCGTCCTCGACTCCGACTCCGACTCCGACTCCTCTCGCCTCCGCCTCCCTTTCTACCTCTCCGACCCCGCCGACCCGATCAAAGGCTGCCACGTCACCGTCACCCTCTCCGGCCACTCCTCCTTCGTCGTCCTCTTCTCCACTTCCCCCACCGCCTCCGCGCTCCAGTGGCTCTCGCCGCAGCAGACGTTTAACAAGGCGCATCCGTTCGTCTACACTCAGTGCCAGGCCATCCACGCGCGGTCTGTTTTCCCTTGCCAGGACACCCCGGCGGCGCGTGTTTGCTACTCGGCGCGTCTCAACGTCCCGCGCGAGCTCTCCGCCGTCATGTCCGCTCGCCACGTCACCCGCCGGGACCCGATTCCCGGGGAGGGCGCGCTGCTGAGCTGCGGCGGCGGCGCGTGGGACGCGGAAGGGAGGGTCGTGGAGGAGTTCGTCATGGAGCAGCCGATTCCGCCGTACCTGTTCGCTTTCGCCGTCGGCGATCTAGGGTTCCGGGAGGTGGGGCCGAGGACGAGGGTTTACGCGGAGGCGGCGCCGGCGGTGCTGGAGGCGGCGGCGAAGGAGTTCGCGAGCGCCGAGGACATGATCAGACAGGGAGAGGCGCTGTTCGGGCCGTACGAGTGGGAGCGGTTCGATCTGCTGGTGCTGCCGCCGAGCTTTCCCTACGGCGGAATGGAGAACCCGAGGATGACGTTTCTGACGCCGACGGTGCTCAAAGGCGATTCCAGTGGCGCACGGGTGGTGGCGCATGAGCTGGCTCATAGCTGGACTGGCAATTTGATCACCAACAAGACTAATGAACACTTCTGGTTAAATGAGGTATCCCCATTACATTCCTAATCAGCTAATCTCATTGCATTTTTTACATTCATGTGAGTATTGAAGATGTTAAAATGTGAGCATTTACTTGAGAATCGAAATGTGTGGCAACATTTGGTCCAGGAGATATTGAAGAATGTGTGCCAAGCTTACCGAAAGCTTGATCATGTTCAGTTGCCTGTTTTGGCTGGAGCAATGAGCTTGTTTAACCTTGTTATGAATGGCAGGGTTACACCACATATGCGGAGAGGAGAATAGTTGAGGCAGTGCAAGGTGAGGACAGAGCAGCTTTGAGCATTGGAATCGGTTGGAGGGGTTTGAATAAGGCAATGGAGAGGTTCAAGGATAACATGGAGTTTACAAAGCTGAAAACCAATCAGGAAGGGGTGGACCCGGACGACGTCTACTCTCAAGTTCCATATGAAAAAGGTTTCCAGTTTCTGTGGCGTATTGAGCGTCAGGTAGGCCGTTGGCTGATGATTACTTATTCCGCTCTTGATATTGTCTATGGTAATGGGTATCGATGTTTTCTCTGGAATATTTAAAGGTTGGAAGGCCTGCATTTGATGAATTCACCAAGAAGTACATTGCCACCTTCAAGTTCAAATCAATAGACACAGATACGTTTTTGGAATTTCTGAAAGCAAATCTACCTGAAATTGACAGAGAGATTGACTTGACTCTGTGGACTGAGGGCACTGGTATCCCGGCTGATGCTTACGAACCAGTTTCCAGCATATATACAAAGATTGTGTCAATGGCAAATGAATTTAAGCTTGGCAGGATGCCAACGGAGGATGAAGTTGCTGATTGGGGTGGGATGGAGTGGGAGCTTTACTTGGAGAACCTGCCTAAATCTACTGAACCTTCACAGGTACGTTTGCTACGTGTCTCACCAACAGCTATCTATTATAATGAGTACATGTTTTCTGTGAATTAGTATGGAATGGTTTTCATACTCATTTACTTTTACTTTGGGTCTCCTTTGTTATTGATAAGTTTTACAATCTACTTGATCTCTTCGAGGGCTCAAACACAAATTAGTCATTCATTTACATCATCTGTTTCATTGTCTCTATCTGCAAACTACTTTAGTTCGCAAACCAGAAAATTTCGTGCTGTCCCTTATTACTGTTATTATTATTTTTTGAATAACTCTTATTACTGTTACTATATCTATCCTCTGATGACAAATCTATTTGAGTTCCTGATTGTATAGATGCCCAGCTTAGAGCATCCCTAATAGTGAAGTCAAATTCACTGGTTATATTTGTGAAAAACTAAAAACATAGGAATTGAAGAGAGAGAATTTCACTTTTCTCTCTCTCAAAGTTAAATTCTCGGGAGCTTCTCCATTGAGGACTTCTATGGCGAGGACTTGGTTAGTATTTTCTATACAATGATTTATAAGACTTAATTTTCGATTATATTTTGACATATTAATCGTTAGTTTAGCTATATATGAGTATCTCATTCTTGTAAATTTTCAACCAAATCGAAAATCGTTAAAGGCTTCAAAGTCATGGTTTATCAATTATAAACATAAACAGTTCAAGTTTGATAAATTTGAAACGTTCATTTATTTCATCTTATTCGACATCTTAACGTTTTTCAAATTGAATGAAAATTTATAGAAATGATCTACGTATATGTAAATATACAACGGTTGATCTTCCAAAATATTATTGGAAAGTATGACGTATAAGAAGGTACTCACCAAATCCTCACCATAGAGATCCTCAATGGAAAATTTCCCTTAAAATTCTCTTCTAAATATAACTAGGATTTTTAACAAAATGTTATATTTAGCGGTATGTGTTGGAGGGTTGTGTTGAGAAATTAGTCAAATTTAATTTTAAATTTGAATTAACAAGATTATTGGGACGCTCTTGGCATCTATGATACTTGAGTTTCATTTCTTTGTCAATCTTCATTAGTTAATGCAGCATTGTTTTATGTTTTCTGTGGATCTGCAGATCTTGGAATTGAATTCGCGCTTCAATTTGGCTGAATCAAAAGATTATGAAGTGAAGGTAGCGTTTATGTTGCTTGCAATTGCTTCCAAGTGCAAAGATCACTATGCTGAGGTGGAGAAAACTTTGAAGGCAGTAGGGAGGAAGAAGTACCTTGTCCCACTCTACACGGCTCTTGTAGAAGGCACTGGTAAGGAGGAGGAGAAGATTTTCGCCAAGAGGGTGTTTGCAGAGGCTCGTGAGACTTATCATCCTATAGCTCAAAGTGTTGTTGAGACAATCCTCAGCAAGCACATCTAGAAACCATGTTTGAGAAATGTAAATCACAGAATCCATGTTGCGGTTGCCGATTTGAGATCTGTGCTGAAGGCTAGGCTTGACTACTGCTAATTTTGTTGGAAAAACTCGTCTATTTTGATGCCTTTTGCTGCTGATTTGATCTCGTAAATAAAAACTACTTTGAGATCTGTACTGTAGCCTTGACCACTATGAATCTAAAGTCTCTGTACACCTACGCTCTCTTATTTCTATCAGTTGAATTATGTGTGGCACTATGATGATATGATCTACATGGTTGGTACTTGGTACCTGAAGACTTTGTTGACCATCCTCCATGTAACCTGACTATATACCTTCCTAATAAAATGTAGCACTTTCCTAATGAATTCGGTGGGTAACTACATTATGTGAGGAAGATGAAGAGAGATCAAGAAGAAATAGTTTCAGATACTGATGCGGCTGAGACTAGCAGTCTGGACTAGAGCACTATCAATATACTAAGGTACCACAGATCTCTCATATTCAAAGTTTCCTTTCCATGCTAACAATGACATTCCCTTTTCAGAATGCAGTCCACTGCCCCCTCTACAGTATCCACAACCTGCAAAAACAAAAAGACATGCAAAGAAGTTGGAGGCAAATCAGTTCACAGTTCCATTCATAGTCTCTCAAACCCCAGAATTCCAATGTGATTTTGATCGCATCTACTAGGTTTTTATACTAGACTTACCATATCAGTCCGGATACTCCGTGTGATTATCTTTCCCCTTAAAAATGCCTGTCCTTGTCAAAATAGAAAACCAAGGATGTCCAGCCTGACATTCATAGTTACATTAAGTTCAGAACATTTGAGAGTCGTACTATTCACCATGAGGGAAAGAGACAAACCTGTTGGGCACCCTTGACGTCAACCAAAGGATTGTCTCCAATCATATATAGGGTTTTGAAATCATGTCTCTCAGATCCTCCATACTCGGTAATGTGATCAACAGACTAAGATGGACGGAATTTTGCCAAAAGAGCTTCACTGTTTTTGAAAACCAAGGGATTTGGCTTTCCGAAAGATGCATATTCTAAGGGACCATGATGAATTCTGCAAAAATACCACAATAAAGATGTCACTGAAGGCAACGTATGAGCTGCATATAAGCGTTATACAGATCACTTACTTGAACATGTATTTATATGTGACACATGGATGTCCTATAATCCAAGATTAAAGTTGTAATTGGTAAAGATATATACTGAAATCAGGTCAATTAGTTATGATGAGTTTTTTTTTTCTTTTCATTATTTACTATGCTGTAACCGTATGGAAGGTGTGAGTACCAATGAACAATTTTCCCTGTAGTTATATGACTCTTATATCACAACCAAGTATCTGATTATTGACTCAACACCAAAAGACAATGAAGCTTTGTATTCTGATCGAACAAAAAAAAAGTAATGGGAAGAATTTCAGCGATGTACTGGTTTTAGAAAGAAAAAAAATTAACCAAGTCTCACCCACCTGTTGAAGATGCTTTCTAGTGCGATTCTGAAAGCACCCATTCCAAGTCTCCTAGAAGAAAATGCAGATATGAGCAGATGGTCAGTATTCTCCCATGATTCATACTATCATGTGAAGCTCAAAGGTGGAAAAAGAAAAAAGAGGGACAATGATATATGGAAAGAGAACCTAATAGCAAACTAATTTTCTGAAAATCAGGAGTCATCCGAATAGAACCCATTTAAAAGACCTGACAATGGATCATGACACTCACTACAAGCATACATGATTAAATGGAGCTCCTACTTGATCAAAAGTTGTCAGATAATTATTAAGGGAACGCATAATGAAATAGAGTGAAGTTTTATTCTTTCTTTTTGTCTCTCTAAATAAGGTTTATTATTGCTACTACAGTAAGGTTCCAGTTCACGTTATCTTACCTGATATTCAAGGTCATCTGGGCAAAATAAAGAGGTGGCTGATGGCCATTCTTCCATCCAGGAATCCCTCCAGATCTCAAAATGTCGCAGAGAACCTGATTCAAGTCATGAATAAGCACAAAGAGTTATATATGATGGCTACAGAAATCCAATGCCTGCTTAGTTCTCCACATCTTATACTGAGATACTGGGTCAATACCCTTGAAATAGGATGCACTCATTTAATGAGAGAACTTTCCTGACACCATAGTGACAGAGAATCTTAGCTATTTGATATCCGTACAAAATTTAGCAACATAATTTATCATTCCAAACTAAGAATAGTTAGACGTTGAGGTAAAACTTCTTGAAACCATATTCAGACATTGCAAGTGCCAGTTCCCCTTTCCCAACAGCAACAATCAATTCATTCTCATATTTGAAACATATACATTGGCTATAACCGAATATGATGGAAACAGGCACTGCTTTGTACACATTCGAAGAAAAAAAAACATTGTCGCCTTAGTGAAAACAACACCTAGAAGTTCTTTGATGTGCAACATCTGTAAAATGAATTTCACTTGATGCCATTAGTTAACCAGGAACAGACATAGTTAGATTCTCTATTCACATACCTAGAAGTTCTTTGATGCTGAATTGTCAAGTTGCTCTTGTTTGGTCGACATACTGGCAATTGCACTTCTCAAAAAAGATGCAGCAACCTCCTTGGAAATGACAGTATAGTTTTGCAACCATAACGACACTCAACTGTCCAAAACTAATAATCTTTTTCAGTCACTTTAATTCTCCCATTGGAAATTGTGTAACTTGAAAACCTTTGTCCCACTAAAATTCCATTGCCTTGTTTGCATAATGTTTCCTTGACAGCTTATTTTTTTTCGCAGGCTAAAGCGTTTTTACTCAATGATAGTACAGAAATAAGATCCATAATCAGAATCCTAGTAAAAGATATACGCCGGAAAAACAAAAAGATGCAACTGAGACTAGCATATACCTCCTTAACAAGGTTTTAAAAAGTGTATGACCCACCCTGTATTATCTGCATGACGACAACACAGAAAAGAGAGCTATGCCAAAGTTCCCATCAGCCAAAAGCAGGTAGGTAGTTCGAGGCAATTGAACCATAACTTTTACGATCCTAACAAACACCAAAGAAAAAAATGAGAATATTACCTGAGATGGCAGTATATTGACTCCCAAAACTTCACTCAATTCAGCAGCTTGTCTCGACTCTGGAATGCCACCTCGCAATTCAGCCATATTACACACTTCAAAATTCAGTCCTTGAAGCCATTAACGATCCGAAACGGTTACTCGAAATCTGAATCCACCAGAGAGAAAAAAAAAAAATTCTAAAGATAGTGCAGAAATAAGAAGATCCATAATCAGAATGATAGTTAAAGATATATGCAGGAAAAACAAAAGGATACAACTGAGACTGGCATATATACCTCCTCAACAAGGTTTTAAAAGGTGTGCGACCCAGTACTACCCGTATCAGGAGAACACAAACAAGAGAGCTATGCCAAATTTCCCATCAGCCAAATGCAGCCAAAGAAGCAGTATTTGATCAAACTATACACACATTTCAAGCATAAAGGAATTTCATCATCCAAACCAGTACATTAAAACAAAGTCAACAAATGAAACCTCTAGAATCAATGAGCGAAATAGATTTAACTTTTTGGTACCTGAAACTCCGTTAGAGCTCGACTCCTCCAAACAGTGACTTCAAAATTGGAACTTTAACTAACCATAACTCCGGCCTGCATTGCGTCCAAGACTAAGAAGAGTACCGGCGCGATTAGAATGGAAACGGCTATTGGTTTTTGAAAGAAATAGTACAACAGCGAAAGAACGAACAAGTCAAGCCAAGCCAATGTTTTGGCCATAACAAACAGAAAGCTAAGCCAATGAATTAATCACAACCAACATGCATGAAACAAGTACATATATATAACTATCAAATAAGATTCTGCTTCTTACAAATATGTTTTTGGTCCATAGTAGTTGGAAATCTATGAGTAAGCATAGACTAAAATAAAATTCCTATCGATACAGTTATCATCTTCTTATACACCTCATCAATAAATGATGGCCATAGCCGTTCAATCTCACGATAAACATCCTCTATGTCCATCCTATAAGTTAGTGGTTGTAAACATTCCTTAAAAATCTAAGGAGGTCTTTCAAACTTCTATGGTTATATTAGCCATAGTCTTCTTTATTATGTAATTTCTTAAATTCATCTCTTATATCCTCACGAATTCATCCATTGCCTCCATGAATAGAGTTATCACAACTCTAACATTTTCTTACTCATAATCTTGAACACCAGATACCAAGCTCGAGTTAGTATCTGCAGTTTTTCCTAAATCGTATCCATGAGAAATGGATGATTCTTTAAAGTATGTGGAACATAGCTGAAAAATTTGATACAATCATGTAAGTCAACATCCATGAAACTTTAGGATAACATAAAATCACTAATACAGTCAATTAAGATTTTAAAAAGAAAACATACTTATATTAACATCCACAGCAGTAGAGAGATAAAATTTCTTTAAAACCAAGAATCTTCTGATAGTAATGAGTTGGTAATTGTTTTTATAAATGATCTGTAATGATTGCGTTGTCTAGCCTGCATGTATTCTTGAAACTCCAACTATCGCGTTCGCGAAAACTCTCATCAACTTTGATGATCTTCACTTCACCTCCAGATACGACAAAACTAGAAGAATCTCTAAACGAATCGTGAGTGATCATACAACTGAACATATGGTCCACACAACGATCAAACTCCCTATACACAGTGGCGGAGCCAGGATTGAATCTCAAGGAGGTGGGCATAAAGATGAAATATAAAAATTTAAAAGTAAATAATACATGTATTTTTTTAAAAAGGTTCAATCATGCATGAATATATAGACAAAAGAGGAAAATATTGATAAGTATACAATATATAAAATGAAGAGAGAAGAAAAGAATTATTAGTTGAGACAAATTGTAGTATAAACATAGATGAAAAAGGTGGGAAATGGCTAAGTGAGACTCGAACCCAGCCCAACTAGTCTAAAACAAGGAGTATTAATTTCTACTCTACTACTTCGGATTACACAAAATTTAGACAAACTATTAGTAGATATTCAATTGTTGGGGGGCCAAGGCTTAGGCTCACCTTCAAGTGGCCAAGGCCTTGGCTAAAGAGGTCTTTTAAACTTCTATAGTTGTATTGGCCATCATCTTATTTATTGTGTAATTTCTTAAATTCATCTCTCATATCCTCACAACTCCATCCATTGCCTCCATGAATATAGTTACCTGACAACTATAATATTTTCTTATTCATCATCAACAAATGAATCGTGAGTTACCATACAACTGAACATATGGTCAACACAACGATCGAGCTCCCTACACACAATGGCGGAGCCAGGATTGAATCTCAGGGTGGGCACAAAGATGAAAAACAAAAATTAAAAGTAAATAATGCATGTATTTTTTTTTTAAATGGTTCAATCTTGCATGAATATATAGACAAAAGAGGAAAATATTAATAAGTATACAATATATAAAATGAAGAGAGAAGAAAAGAATTATTAGTTGAGACAAATTGTAGTATAAACATAGATGAAAAAGGTGGGAAATGGCTAAGTGAGACTCGAACCCAGCCCAACTAGTCTAAAACAAGGAGTATTAATTTCTACTCTACTACTTCGGATTACACAAAATTTAGACAAACTATTAGTAGATATTCAATTGTTGGGGGGCCAAAGCCTAGACTCGCCTTCAAGTGGCCAAGGCCTAGGCTAAGGAGGTCTTTCAAACTTCTATAGTAGTATTGGCCATCGTCTTCTTTATTGTGTAATTTCTTAAATTCATCTCTCATATCCTCACAACTCCATCCATTGCCTCCATGAATATAGTTATTAGACAACTCTAACATTTTTTTACTCATAATCTTAAACACTAGATGCCAAGCTCGAGTTAGTATCTGCAGCTTGTCATAAATCGTATCCATGAGAAACAGATGGTTCTTTAAAATATGTGAACATAGCTGAAAAATTAGATTCAATTATGTAAGTCAAGATCCATGAAACTTTAGGATAACATGAAATCACTAATATAGTCTATTAAGATTTTAAAAAGAAAACATACCTGCTCATATTAGCACCCAAAGCAGTAGAGAGATAAGATTTCCTTTGAGACCAAGAATCTTCTGGTAGTAATGAGTTGGTGATTGTTTTTATAAATGACCTGTAATGATTGCGTTGTCTAGTCTACATGTCTTCTTGGAACTCCCAACCATTGCGTTCACGAAAGCTCCCACCAACTCTGATTACCTTCACTTCACCTCAAGATATGACAAAACTAGAAGCATCTCCAAATGAATTGTGAGTGACCATATAACTGAACATATGGTCAACACAATGATCGAGTTCCCTACACACAGTGGTGGAGCCAGGATTGAATCTCAGGGTGGGCACAAAGATGAAAAACAAAAAATTAAAAGTAAATAATGCATGTATTTTTTTTAAAAGGGTTCAATCATGCATGAATATATTGACAAAAGAGGAAAATATTGATAAGTATACAATATATAAAATGAAGAGAGAAGAAAAGAATTATTAGTTGAGACAAATTGTAGTATAAACATAGATAAAAAAGGTGGAAAATGGCCAAATTGGACTCGAACCCAGCCTAACTAGTCTAAAACAAGGAGAATTTCCACTGCACTACTTCATATTACACAAAATTTAGACAAACTATTAGTAGATATTCAATTGTTGGGGGGCCAAAGCCTAGACTCGCCTTCAAGTGGCCAAGGCCTAGGCTATGGAGGTCTTTCAAACTTCTATGGTAGTATTGGCCATCGTCTTCTTTATTGTGTAATTTCTTGAATTCATCTCTCATATCCTCACGATTCCATTCATTGCCTCCATGAATATAGTTATTAGACAACTCTAACATTTTTTTACTCATAATCTTGAACACTAGATGCCAAGCTTGAGTTAGTATCTGCAGCTTGTTATAAATCGTATCCATGAGAAACAGATGGTTCTTTAAAATATGTGAACATAACTGAAAAATTAGATTCAATTATGTAAGTCAAGATCCATGAAAATTTAGGATAACATGAAATCACTAATATAGTCTATTAAGATTTTAAAAAGAAAACATACCTGCTCATATTAGCACCCAAAGCAGTAGAGAGATAAGATTTCGAATTCCTTTGAGACCAAGAATCTTCTGGTAGTAATGAGTTGGTGATTGTTTTTATAAATGACCTGTAATGATTGCGTTGTCTAGTCTACATGTGTTCTTGGAACTCCCAACCATTGCGTTCACGAAAACTCCCACCAACTCTGATTACCTTCACTTCACCTCAAGATATGACAAAACTAGAAGCATCTCCAAATGAATTGTGAGTGACCATATAACTGAACATATGATCAACACAATGATCGAGTTCCCTACACACAGTGGTGGAGCCAGGATTGAATCTCATGGTGGGCACAAAGATGAAAAACAAAAAATTAAAAGTAAATAATGCATGTATTTTTTTTAAAAGGGTTCGATCATGCATGAATATATTGACAAAAGAGGAAAATATTGATAAGTATACAATATATAAAATGAAGAGAGAAGAAAAGAATTATTAGTTGAGACAAATTGTAGTATAAACATAGATAAAAAAGGTGGAAAATGGCCAAATTGGACTCGAACCCAGCCTAACTAGTCTAAAACAAGGAGAATTTCCACTGCACTACTTCATATTACACAAAATTTAGACAAATTATTAGTAGATATTCAATTGTTGAGGGGACCAAGGCCTAGGCTAAGGAGATCTTTTAAACTTCTGGGATTGTATTGGCCATCGTATTCTTTATTGTATAATTTCTTGAATTCATCTCTCGTATCCTCATGATTCCATCCATTGTCTCCATGAATATAGTTATCCGACAACTCTAACATTTTCTTAGTCATAATCTTAAACACTAGATACCAAGCTCGAGTTAGTATCTGCAACTTGTCATAAATCATATCCATGAGAAACATATGGTTCTTTAAAATATGTGAACATAGCTGAAAAATTCCATTCAATCATGTAAGTCAAGATCCATGAAACTTTAGGATAACATGAGTCACTAATACAGTCAATTAAGATTTTAAAAAGAAAACATACCTGCTCATATTAGCATCCAAAGCACTAGAGAGATAAGATCTCCTTTGAGACCAACAATCTTCTGGTAGTAATGAGTTGGTGATTGTTTTTATAAATGACTTGTAATGATTGCATTGTCTAGTCTGCATGTCTTCTTGAAACTCTTAACCATGGTGTTCACGAAAACTCTTACCAACTCTGATTATCTTCACTTCACCTCCAGATATGACAAAACTAGAAGCATCTCCAAACGAATCGTGAGTGACTATACAACTGAACATATGGTTAACACAACGATCGAGCTCCCTACACACAGTGGCAGAGCTAGGATTGAATCTCAGGGTGAGCATAAAGATGAAAAATAAAAATTTAAAAGTAAATAATGCATGTATTTTTTTAAAGGGTTCAATCATGCCTGAATATATAGACAAAAGAGGAAAATATTGATAAGTATACAATATATAAAATGAAGAGAGAAGAAAAGAATTATTAGTTGAGACAAATTGTAGTATAAACATAGATGAAAAAGGTGGAAAATGGCCAAGTGAGACTCGAACCCAGCCCAACTAGTCTAAAACAAGGAGTATTTCCACTCCACTACTTCAAATTACACAAAATTTAGGCAAACTATTAGTAGATATTTAATTCTTAGGGCGGCCAAGGCCTAGGCTTGCCTCAAGTGGCTCCGCCCTTGCCTACACTTGAAATGACCAGCTTTATGATTAGATAGTATGAAATATTATAAAGGCTCGGATAGAAATCTATACACAAATCAAACAAGGTAGAGAATCAAAATAACTGAAGAAAAAAATTTGAGGTAGTTACCTGATTTGTCTTCAGCACCATGGAGAAGGAGCACCATACTTGTCCTTCTGCTTCTGCTCCTCCGATGGAGTCCAATCCGAGAGGAAACCGTCGAAACGGTCATAGCATACTAAATGCATCTGGAGGTCCTCACAGTAAATAGAGAAGTGGGGACGCAGTAGTCTATCATCGATGATAGCCATGGTCTCCTGTAAGATCAGCTTGGCCTCATCAGCATCCGTGACAAGAGATGAGATCAAATCAAAACAAGGGTGAGCTAGGTATGAAATTAGGATTTTGCTTTTGTTGCTCTTTGCTCTCAAACTCTCCAAAACAAGGGAAGTGATATTTGGACTCCCTTACTCCTTCAAAACTACAAATGAGACTCCTTCTTTGATTTTAATTGATTTTCAGATAATAATACCTTCATTTTTTCTCTTCTATCCCTCTTTATTATGGATCTTTTTTTTTCTTTCATAAAACAACCTCTCCCTCTTTTTTTCTTCCCTTTCTCATATTTGGGATTATCTTTAAAATTAATAGTCTTTTTTTATTTGATGAAATTGTCGGCCGGAGCATCTATTCTGGGCTACAAATTCTTGAGTTACCCTTGACAAAGTAAAAAATAAATAAAAAATTTGTCAGTCGAAACAACACATACAATTACAAATCAAATATAGTATCCCCAACGGCTCTTGCAAACCTTCAATTATCTCTATTTTATGTAAAAAAATACATCTTTTTAGCTCTAACAGCTCTTGTAAACCATCTTGTATTCTATAAAAAATGAAGAAAAAAAGTCTCTATATCTATAGAAGACTCAAGATTTTTATATTCATCAAAAACTTGTTTGCTAGCCCAATAGGACTCACTCTCTCTTTCTCTCCTTAAAACAACTAAAAAGATAAAAGTAATTAACATGAGATTTGATTTTATTTGAATAAGATTTATGCATGAAAATATTTAATTTTGTAGAATAGAATAGAATAGCTGTTGGAGTTAAACTCCATATAATTTATGCTCTAAATATTATACGAGTATAATGGGATACAATGTAGTATTGTTGTCATGGAACTAATTTGAGTTTACCAATTGGATCACTAGGTTAAAGTTAACGGTGTAAAGGGATACTCGATGAATTGTTGCTCATTCTTTTTTGACAAAATATTTCCACATTTTTTTTTTCAATCAAGACCTTAATACAACGTGTACGTTCTCCTTATATATATATATATATATATGATGTGGAGCAACATATGTTAGATCAAAAATGAACTAAGTCACTTAATTATACATGTGGACACAATGTCGAAAAATACTTTTGCACATTAATAGGAAACGTATGAAACCTGCAGCACCTAGATAACTAGTGAGGTTGTATATCTCTCATGATTTAGGGATTCATTGAGATAACTAACTGAAATTATCTCTAAGTGAACTGATAACTCATAGAATAGAAGATTGCATTTGACTAAGTCTGTGACTCTTTGATAGGCAAGGCAGCAGACTCACACCAGTATATATATGAGAATTAAGTCCCTGTATCCACTACGCAAAAATATTAAGTCCTACCCCCTTTGAGGAGTGTGAAGTTAGTGAAGTATAAAAGGCTTAGTTCTCCTTGTTCGTGCATTTCCCAAGTTGTTGAGATGACTGTGAACAATGATACCTCAGGTATACTTCTTGTTCTTCACTTAATCTTGTTCTTGGTTGTTCATATGATGTTAATTAGTTTACACTACGTGTTTATGGTTTTGTACATGATTCAGTGTCTTTACGTTTGCATTCAGATCAAGCTAATAATTAGTATCAGAGCCTTCATATTTAGGAACCTTAAATCGATAAAAAAAGAAGCTATTTACAACGAACAATTCGTGGTTTAAAATTAAAATTAAAAAAAAAAACTAAAAACTGAATTGGGCCTTACAAATAGGTGTGACCTGACCCAGTCTTATTTCAGATTAAATACATCGTGCCTTTGGTTTTGACCGTTGTGCTTTAGTTTTCTGACATAGGCTCTGAGAGTTTTGGGGGAACTCTCGAGCTAACAAGCTCCGGATTCAAAACCCATATTTACAAACCCAGGTTAGTGCAATTCTGTGTGTAACTGTTGTGTGAAACTTTTTCGCTTTCGCTAACTCTTACTCAGCGTTGTACCTCAGAGGCAAAGGTACGTTTTTGTGAACTCGATTTAGTTTCAATTCGATCTTGGAGCATGAATTTATTGGTTTGTGGTTTCGAATCTGGTCGTGTTCATGCGATTGCTTAATGGGTCAAAAGTATTAGTCTAGTTTTGTATGCACATGAATTGGGTTGAGATTGAATTGATTTTGGTTGAGTCTCTGCGTACGTTTTGTGGTAAACAGATGATTAAACTGAGCTTGTCGTGAGTCCTTATATGCTACTGTATACACATACTAAGTAATTATGCTAATCTGTATGATTATACAAGAATTGGTTTTCTTCCAAATTGAGTCACGTTTTGTATATATATCAACAGATGTGAAATTTAAAGTTTCAATTCAAGACTAAAAGAACTTGTGTGCAGGAAACATTGAGTAAATTTCATTGCTTTGATTTGTGATGTTTTGTGATTTTAGATTGATATATTGCACAAGAAAAATCTTTTTAAACTCATGAAGTGTCAGTTAAGTAACAAATCAAGAAACTTGTGTACTGAGTGTTAAACTATGCAACTTATGTCTTCCAAATAAGTGTCTATGCATGTTTCAATTTTCAGAATAGTACCAAATGTGGTATCGGGTTCATTTTCAGATATTTGGGAACTTTTTTTCTGTCACAAAGATGTGGATTGTTCCTATCTATAATGTGAATTTAATTTTTCATAGTTTGGTATTTGGAACTTCATAATAACTTGTCTACTGCCCTAAAAGTGTAGCTAGATATTGACTATAGTTGGAGTTATACGTTAATATATTTTCATGTTAAATTTTTGGTTTTGTCTTTTATGGTTTTTGCTTATGTTTTGGTTTATTTTGTTAAGAACAGTGCATAATTTACAGAAAACAAAAATAAAATCTTACTTTTAACAATCTACAAAACAAGAACTCTTTATTTTCTCTTTTGTTTTTGCTCTTTAGGTCTGCATTGTGTGAACTTAGGAACCATTCAGCTCCTAACTGGTTCTAACTATAAGAAATGGAGAAGACAAGTGGAGTTTTACCTGTCCATGACCAATGAGCTTGATTTCTATTTGACTGAGGAGGTCCCTGCTGGTTTAGACTCTAATAGTATTAAGGATGAGAAGAAACACTATAGGAAGTGGTACCATAAGAATGTAATGGCTAAAAACGTTATTAGAACTAGCATCTCTGACGCCATAATTGAGAGTATTGAAGAGCCTGATTATGCAGTGGACTACCTAGAGCAGATTTCCCATAGGTTCAAAGAGAGTGACAAGTCTGAGGTAGCTAATTTATCTCAGGCCTTCAATGGTTCTAAGAATAGTGGGAATGAGAACGTGAGAGAACACATTCTGAAGATCATTGACATTTCCAGGAGGCTTAGGGAACTTGGCATGCTTTTGACTGATGAGTATATGGTGCACACTGCGGTGTATTCATTGCCTAATACCTTTAGCCAACTTAAGACCTCCTATAATGACATGAAGGAGAAATGGACCCTAAATGAGCTTATTAGCATCCATGTTGATGAGGAATCCATGATTAAAAAAGAGAAAGAGCCCTCTAGTGCCACTGTCAACCTTGTGAACAAAGGGAAAAACTAGAAAAAGAGTCTGAAACCTAAGAAAACCATAACAAAAGCATCTGTAGCTTATGCTGGAGATGCATCTGGAGCTAAGAAGTTTTTTATGTTCAAGTGCTACTTTTGCAAGAAGGTGGGGCACATGAAGAAGGATTGTACTGGTTTCAAGGACTGGTTGGCTAAAAAGGGTGAGTGTTTTTGTACTTACTTTTTTTTTCCTTTAGAAGTTAACTTGATAAATGTTGATCCTAAAGCTTTTGGTTAGATTTTGGCTCACCTTTACACATTGTTAACTCAACTCAGAGATTCATAAGGGAAAGGAGTCCAAGGAGTAATGAGATTCATCTTCGAGTAGGAAATGGGATGAAGATTTCAATCAAGGCCATAGAATCTCTGAAGTTGGATTTAGGTTTAGGGAATTTTTTGTTTTTGGAAAGTGTTTATTTTGTTCCTGTAATGACAAGGAATTTGATTTCTATTGCTCTTTTGATTAAAACTGGTACAAGCGTTGTTCTTGACTTAGATGAAATAAAGTTACTTTCTGGTTCATCTGATATTGGTTCTGGTGTTTATTAGAATGATTATTTGAAATTTAATTGCTCTCTGCCTCAACAAGAAATCTATCTTGTTGAGAATAAAAACACATCAAGTAATAACACTGTAACTGGTGTTAAAGGAAC
Organism: Geum urbanum; assembly: GCA_946800695.1. Lineage (NCBI taxonomy): Eukaryota > Viridiplantae > Streptophyta > Magnoliopsida > Rosales > Rosaceae > Geum > Geum urbanum. Next base: position 32,373,450 of record OX327017.1, read on the forward strand.
GAGGTTCAATGAAAACTCTGCGTATCTATGCCATAGGAGACTGGGCATATTTCAAAGGAAAGATTACAGACTTTGGTGAAAAATAAAATACTTCCAGAACTTGATTTCACTAATCTAAACGAATGTGTTAAGTGTTACAAAGCAAAAATGACTAATATGACTAAGAAAAATGCTTACAGAACACAAAATTTACTAGAGTTGATTCATATAGACATATGTGGTCCATTTAAACATCAAATAATCTGCAGAAATGTTTATTTCATCACATTCATTGATAATTTTTCTAGAGAACATTACATCTATCTACTGTTAGAAAAATCACAGTCCATTGAGGCATTTAAAATCTTTAAAACTGAAGTTGAACTTCAGTTAGGAACAAAGATTAAGTCTGTGAGGTCTGATAGATGAGGAGAATTTTATGGAAAAACTACAGACAGTGGCCAAGCTAAAGGGTCATTTGCTTTATTTTTACAAGATTGTGGAATTAAAGCACAATACACAACCCCATAGAATCCTCAACAGAATGGGGTAGCAGAAAGAAAAAATCAAACTCTTTTAAATATGGTAAGAAGCATGATGTGTTCATCTGGTCTGCCTAGGTTTCTATGGGATGAGGCCTTTAAGACTACAAACTATTTTTGCAACAGAACCCTGGAAAATCAGTGGTTAAAACACCATATGAAATGTGGTGTGGTAGGCAGCCCAGTCTTCATCATTGTCATGTTTGGGGCTGTAAAGCTGATGCCAAAGTTTACAAACCAGACATTTCAAAGTTAGATTCAAAGTCAACTAGTTGTAATTTCATAGGATATTGTGAAAAATCCAAGGGTTTCAAACTCTATTTAGCTAAAACATTCGCCAAATTTTTAGGGGAATCACACTGCAGTACATAATTAGAAGATCTATCTTCTGATTTTGAGGAAATTACAGAAAATGTGGACTTGATAGCCATTTTTCCTTTAGCTCAAAACTCGAATTCAATACTTAATCAAGATACAGTAGAGTTAAATGGTGGAAATAATGAACTGGAACAAAATTTAGAAAACCAAAATGTAGTAGTACAAGACCTAAGCCTGAAATTAACCAACCTGAACTTATCCTTAGAAGATCAGAGAGAGAGAGAGAGAGAGAGAGAGAGAGAGAGAGAGAGAGAGAGAGAGAGAGAGAGAGAGAGAGAGAGAGAGAGAGAGAGAGAGAGAGAGAAGACCTACATTTGGGGGGAGAAAATGATGATTATGTGGTGTATTTGCAAGAGTTTGATGACACACTTACAGATGATACTGATCCCACTAAATTTAATGAAGCTTTTGAATCTGAACAATCTGCAGAGTGGATTTCAGCCATGAATGCTGAAATTAACTCAATGAAGCAGAATAAGGTTTGGGAATTAGTTAAACTAGATAAACATCAAAGACCAATAGAGCGTAAATGGGTGTATAAAACCAAGAGAGATGTTGAAGGAAAGATAGAAAGATTCAAAGCCAAGTTAGTTGCATAGGGATTCACACAAAAAGAAGGCATTGACCATACTGAGACATTCTCACCAGTGTCAGTAAGGATTCCTTTAGGATTATCATGACCCTTGTTGCTCATTACAACATGGAATTACATCAAATGGATGTAAATACTGCCTTCTTAAATGGAGAGCTTGAGGAAGTGATATACATGAGACAACCAGAGGGTTATATTGAACCAGGGAATGAGGGATTAGTATGTAAACTTAAGAAATTCATTTATGGATTAAAACAAGCCTCTAGAAAGTGGTATAAAAAGTTTGACACAGTGATTTCATAGTTTAGTTTTCTGAAAATATTGTAGATGAATGTGTTTACCTAAAGACAGTGGAAAATAACTTATTCTCCTAATCCTATATGTTGGTGACATCCTCTTAGCTAGCAGCAATGTTAAGCTACTTAAGAACACTAAAATCTTTCTATCAAAACACTTTGACATGACAGATTTGGGGGAAGCATCATATGTACCGGGTATAGAGATCAAAAGGGATAGAGCATAAGGTTTTCTAAGATTATCTCAGAAAAATTACAATTCAAAAATTATTAAGAGGTTTAGAATGGAGTTGTGACTTGGAAAACTATGAAGCAAACATTGATTGCCACCTCCACAATGCAAGCTGAATTAATAGCTATTTATGAAAGTGTGTGTGAAGGCCTTTGGATTAGAAATTTTTGAAATGAAACCAAAGTCTTAAATGAAATTGTCTCAAGAAAATTCATTGTTTTCTGTGACAATGAGGCAACAGTGTTCTTTAGTAAAAACAGCAAGAGATCAATAAATTCCAAGCATATAAACCTTAAGTTCTACCATGTGAGAAAGAGAGTCAAGAATGGAGAGATTGAGATTGTTCACACAGACACAGAAGACCAGTTGGAAGATCCTTTTACCAAGGTTTTGCCTGTAGCATTATTCAAGAAGCATTGTTTAAGTCTAGTTTTGGCAGATTTCAGTTCTTAGATTCAGTAGGAGCAAAATTGTAATGAAAATAATTGAGTTATGAGTTCTTGATTTCAGTTTGAATGTTTACTTTTGAAAATTTCATTTCATTTGTAAACTTGACAGCTGAGGAAATAAATTGATACATTTCAAAAATTCTACTTTACTTTTGTGATACTTACTGTACTTACATTCTGGAAATTATTTTTTTATATTCCGTCAATTTTGATTTTATCAGATGGATGCTTGATATACAAAACAAATTTGTATATGTATGCCTTGAGTTATAAACACAAATCCATCAGTGTTTAAGTATAATGTTTGATTTTGAGCTTTGCTTTGGCATGGCATTTAGTTGGACATGAACATGTGATCTACAGATTCTGATATACTTATCACATTGTTCATATTTTCTTTCACTAGCTTATGTGTTGTGTGTTTATTGATACAGTGGTTGTTAACTTGTATGCTTTTATAAAGTATGTGAAGTTCTTGGCTCTGTGTTGATAGATATCCGATGACTAAGCTGAATGAATTTGATGCAAACATATGTTTCAGTGCACACTTTGGCTATGATGTGTTTGAGTATTGGTTTTGACATTGAGCATAGTTAGTGACAGTCCAGTGGGAGATTGTTAGATCAAAAATGGACTAAGTCCCTTAACTATACATATAGACACAATGTCGAAAGATGCTTTTGCACGTTAATAGGAAGCGTATGAGACCTGCAGCACCTAGATAACTTGTGAGGTTGTATATCTCTCACGGTTTAGGGATTCATTGAGATAACTAACTGACATTATCTCTAAGTGAACTGATAACTCATAGAATGGACTTTTTTATTTGAGTAAGTCTGTGACTCTTTGATGGGCAAGGCAACAAACTCACACTAGTATAAATATGAGGACCAAGTCCCTGTATCCACTACGCAGACACATTAAATTCTACCCCATTTGAGGAGTGTGAAGTTAGTGAAGTACACAAGGCCTAGTTCTCCTTGTTCGTGCATTTCCTAAGTTGCTGAGATGGCTGTGAAGAGTGATACCTCAGGAATACGTCTTGTTCTTCACTTAATCTTGTTCTTGGTTGTTCATATAGTGTTAATTAGTTTACAGTATGTGTTTATGGTTTTGTACATGATTCAGTGGATTTACGTTTGTATTTAGATCAAGCTAACAACTTATGAAGTTGCCCCAAACTACAAATTGATTAGGCACTTCAAACAAGTGAAAGCTTGAACTTTTGGTGCATGGAGTATTGTGTACACAACAACTACTTATTCTTAATATACATATAAAAATCGTAATTCTTTGAACGCGCCCCCACGCGCGAGATATAAGTTTCTTTGAAATAGGTTGTGTCTCGTCTGGCGGCCTAGCGCTTGGCATTGGCCTCGGCGTCGCCGATGTCCGTGGATCCTGTCAGACGGGGAAAGAAGGACCTCTGTCTAGTCGAGCTGCGTGTGTGCGGCGGTAGTTTCCTCGATCTAACGTACGGTGATCTGAGGAGGTGGGCGAGTGGGCGAAAGTTGTTGGAGGGCTTTCGATTTAGCTCTGGTAGTTGGGCGATGTTTCTCAGGGTTATTGCTTTGGTTTCGAGCGAGTCGGAGAAGAGGATGGATAAGGGAGAGTCGCGGGAGGCGAGGCAGGTCTTCGGCTGCGTCGATCGAAAGTTTGGGTTATCTTTGATTGGATTTGGATTTTTGTCTAAATCTGATTGGAGTTTCCTGCTGGTAGTAATCAGATCTCCTCCATCGAGGCGACACAAGGGAGGTGGACTGCGAAGGAGGGCTCGGCTAGGGCGATGGTGCAACTCTAGGGGCGGTGGCTTCAATTTGGGTCATGTTGGGTCCTTGGGCCTGCTGGGTATCTACTCTGCCACAATTAAAGCTTGGGTTTGGGCTCTTGTTTTGGGCCTGGCCCAAGCTCTTTTATTTATTTGGTTTATTGTTTTTTAATTTATAGTTGTTAGTAGGTTTTGTTTAAGTTCATAAATAAGTCCACTATGTTCGTTCGGGGGGCTGGTTGAGCTATATGCCTCTGTATGCACCTTATGTACCTGGTTTGTCCTAGTGATGGTGTGTGACATTGTAAAATGGTCGCATCCTCCTAGTGGCAGGATGAAACGTAGTACTAATGAATTCGACGTTGTTCGACAACATGGTTGGAAAGTTGTTTTATTTGTAATGATGCGTCGCTTGAGTCGCGTTATCTTTCTATTACTGTGTCGCCACATTAGTAATGCAGATAGAGTAATCATAGTTACACTCTCTGCTAATTAGTGCATGTTTGAATGAATATGTATTATGAGTCGTCTTGTGATTATACTAGAGGTTCTCCATGTACTTCTTACAAATTGGGTTCTCCATGTACTTCGTCGCCTAAGTCATTAACTAAGACAACGAAGTTTTCGTCGCACTGATACAAAACCTAGGCGACAAACAATTATCTTCATCGCCTAAGTGAATCACTTAGGCAACGAAAACTACTTCGTCACCTAAGCTCCACCACTTAGTCGACGACTTATTTTTCGTCGTCTAAGTAATAACCATTAGACGACGAAGATCAATTTTCGTTGCCTCAGATAACTCTGAGACGACGAACACTCTTGTTATCTAGAGGAAAAGAAAATTCAATGTCTAAATACTTAGGCGATGAAATATGTTTCGTCATCCAAGATTCTACTTCGACGATGAAAGCAGATTCGTCGTCTAAGTACTTAGGCTACGATTGTTATGCGACGAAAGTTTCGTCACCTAACTACTTGGGCAACGAAAATGCTTCGTCGCCTAAGTGTGTTTTTCTGGTAGTGGCATAAACTAGTTGTTGGTGCTAATTTTGCTGCATCTAGCAACAGTCTTGGTACCGGAGAAGGAAGTTAGAAGGCGTTATGATCAACCTCGGCTCCAAGAAAGATGAGATTGCATATGTGGCGAACGTGTAGAGGAGTTTTGCCTACAGTATCCAATCTTGTTCAACGTAGAGTCCCAGTGACCAATGGTTACCTACGGTGCAATTATAATTATGAGGATGGAATGCATGTAACTTGCATGTGCTCCTTCACTTCTTCTATCTATGCTTAAAGGTCCTAGAGGGGGGGGGGGGTGAATAGGCCTTTACCACTTTTTCGTTTAATTCAGTTCTCGGGATAGCAAGATATTGTCCTATCCCAAAAAGCTGGTTACGAATAATAAGGAAAGAACAGTAAGAAAAGAATAACACCAGATGTTTTTGGTGACGCAGAAATCCTACAACCAGGATCAAAACTGCGTGCCCCTAACTCTTGAGGGACAAACCTTTCCACTAATTTGTAACTCACACAATTACAAGTTTCTGGCACTCTGAGGATACATAACCCTTATGCTATCCTGACTAGTCTACCCACTAGTACAAACAGAGCTACACTACTCTAATCTATGTGCTTACACTTGGAAAGAGAAACTGAAGTATCAATACAGATCTTTAACTACACTTTAAGTTAAAACCTTCTTGAACAACTTCATGGGTTGGGCATCTCCACATTTTATCTCTATGGAATGCACAATGCAATGATGCATATGAGTTTTAGAAAACAGTTTTTAAGCTTGAGAAACCATGTCTATTATGCACAGTTATGAGCAACCAAAAGACATGGAAGAGAGAGAGAGAACAGAGGAGAAACAACACACGAATGTGCTCTCAAAGAATGCCTAAACAGAATAACCAAATACCCTCAAGTAACTCACACAACCAACAGCCTTTTAGAACAGTAAGGACCCTTATAAAGACCATGCAAAGTGGCAGCACACAACAGCAAGCAATGCAAAACACACGGGTCAACACAAACTGAAAAGGCACGTGTTGCAGCAGCACTTTATGCTGCACCAAGCACAGACCTAGAACAGAGCAAGCCAAGTCTGTACACATAATGGGACAACACCATAAGCAAAAGGAAGAAAGAGGAGAAAACAACTTTTGTTCTTCCTAATGCCCAGAAAACCGTATTTGTGAGAACACAACACATAAGAGTTAAACATGGCACCGAATCACGTGGTCACTAGCATACAAGGAGGCTTATGGCTGACCAAAAACCAACACAAAATTGCCCAAGCAGTTTTGACAAAACAGAAACGAGTTTTAAGACAAAATGCTAAGTCAACATCATTTATCCATTTTGGGTAAGTTGTGTTTTTGGGAGGGAACATGTTGTACACAGCCAATTACCAGAAATAGCAAAGCAGCAGAAAGAGTATCACGTGAAAACCAAGGCTATCCTGATTTCAGATTATACAGCACATGCATAAAGTAACACAGTATCCCAAATATCACATGCTTATGTTGGCTAAACATATTTGAACCTCAAAGTCAACTAGCAAGAACCAAGATACAAACAAAAAGATTAACCCAGGCTACTGTAAGGCACATGCATATTAACCAACGTAATCAAACCAGATGATGACATGTTCACATAAGAATACCAAATCAGTAAGGATATGAGCACACTATCATATCCTAGATGGAAAAACATGATATGCAATGAATGAACTACCTGATGTACCAAGGAGATAAGATTTGGAGATGTCAACAACCACTTGTCTGGATAAGCAATGTGTTTTGTCAGTCGTCAAGGAAGTGCCAATACGTGTGTATGCCTTCAATGCTCAATTCCTCGACTTAAGTAGGAAACTTCCTCCAATGACGCAGATATGATTAAGGGATTGGATCATCATATGTAGCATTCGGCTAACTGCTGCTGACTTCTCTCTTATGTTACTAATCTCATGGACCATTCGGAAGGAGAGGAACAATAGGATGCGGTCCGGAAGACTAAGACTCCTCTGCAAATAAGTTTTGCAATCAAGACACATTATGCTACGTTATGGGCGGTGTATGAAAAGAAGCAGAGAACCAAAGTTCCTCGAGCTCCTTGTAATTGGACCCCCCGCCAGTAGGTTATCTCAAGATCAATGTTGATGGAGCATTCGAAGCTAGCTCTTCCCATGGTGGTGTTGGAGTACTACTTCATGATTTTTCAGGGAAGGTGTTGGGAGGTATTATTGCATGTAACATATACCCTGTTCATACTCCAGTAATGGTCGACGCCTTGGCATTAAGGGAGGCATGTGTGTTTGCTTACAACAGAAGTTTACAAAACATAGTTCTGAAGTCTGACTGCTCGACTCTTGTCGAGGTTACCAACAAAGTGAAGGAAGATCACTCGAACCTTGGAAGGGTACGTGATTGACAATGTTATTGATCTGATTTCAAAGATGCAGGGATGTGCGTTGGCACATGTCTATCGAGAGCGGGGCTACTAGTTTGGCACACAATGTAGCTAAGTTCTCTTTACTTTACCACGTGTAATTTAATCTGGTTGAGTTCTGTTTGGGTCTGAAATAAATATTTTCTATTGGGTTTGGAAGACTGAGTCTGGCGAGCGGGCCGAGCAAGATATACCAGTTTCGGGTCGAAATGGGCTTGATGAACCAATATGGAAAGCTAAGCCATGCGGCTTATTTTCACTTAACATTTCCAATAGTGGTTAGGATTGTTATAAGAGATATTTATAAATATTGGATGATTTCTATTGAACACCTAGAGTTGTATTAAGAGTCTAATTACCGGTATTAAAAGAATTCCAAGTAAAGTGGAATATGGCTACGAGCTTCTATATAAAGAAGTGGAGAGCGATTAGGAAAGATCCTCGATCAAATACATATTTTGTTCTCAGCAAACTATCATTCTCTATGCGAGAAAACCCTTGCAACCAACGATCAATAGATTTGTCACCCGAAGAATATGAGATTCTTGCGATTCAATGACACAAAAACCTGCAACCGGCGATCAAGAAACTTGTCAACATGAAGATTGAGAGTTTCGAGGTTCATGGAAGCAAACACCCAGTGTTCCTGACACTCGGTCAAGGGGATTGCTCTTCTTCACACTATAAAAAGTGTAGAGTATCGATTTCCGTTGCTCAATTAGAGACATGAAACCAGAAAGTCCTAGGTCACTAGGCAAAAAGGATCCATTCAGACAAAGTTGATGCTCTCCTCATCTAAATTGCTTAGTCAAGAAGTCAGTAACCGGTAGCATACAAATCAACATTTGGTCGCGAAGATGCTCTCCTCATCTAATTTCACTCTCCTTCAAAAACCTGCATGAAATGATTTATGCCTATGATTACAATGTACGTTGATGTCCATGCATATATAAATCTATCGTAAAGGTAGAACCTGTTTAACCTAAAAATTTCTTAGCTGACTTGAGAGATTTTTCAAACTGTCTATTTTTTTTATTGTGCTTCGTGCGTTGGCGTGCCACCATCTCGCGATGGAATGTTAATTTGTATGCCCGGGACAAGTTTCATTCTGCTATGAAGAGTTTCCAAAATCATAGATAAGACTAATCTAGATCACACAATTAGAATCTGATTAGAAACCCAAAAATGGGATGGCAATTAAGAGAAAAATAAACTAATTTAGCATGCCCTGAACTCACTGATTTGGTATACTTAACATATTGGTTTTGGTACATATAAACTTGGTCATCAGGTGAAAAAAGTGTTCCATGAGTCAAACCAGCGCTGCTCTTGACATTTTACTCACTCATAAAAGTAAGGAGAAATTAGAAGAAATTCTTTGGGACAATGAGATTATATATAAGTATAATTAGGTCAAGGGGTGTTTCAGTACAGCAAAAGACTAATTAGGTCTGATGAAGAAATAAATCAAGATGTATTTAGGCCAAGGAATTAAATCTAGCGATAAAATGTTAATTGAATTGTGTTCAAAAGTTTAAATGTCCCAAATTAGAATTTCTTCTAATTTCTCCTGCAAATTAAAAATTCTCGTTATTGATAATCTCAATTTTTAATTACATTTTGATAATCTCATTGGATTGATGTTATTGTAGTAGTTACCTACTTTATATTATCTACAAATAACTTACCTACTATTGAAATAATTTACCTAACAGGGCTAATTATTAACATTCACGGTATTAACCTAGCTACGCCATACTATATTTAGGAATCTCAAATATAATTTACCTTTAATATTCAGATAAGTTGATTAATATAATCTATATATATTATGGTAATTTATTTATCTATTATAGTTACCTATTTTATTCAAGCAATTTACTTATTATATTCAAGTATTTTACTCTTATATTTAGGTACTTTATCCGCACATTATATTCAGTTGCTTTGTTAACCTATACATTCGGTTAATTTGCCTAAAATATATTCAGTATTTTTTTGAGGTAAAATTAGCACCCATTTTTTACATTCCACATCTTCTTTCTTCATTCATGTAAAAGTGTAATGAAAATATACACAAAAAGCATAAAAAGGGGTGTGAAATATAAAAAAAGAAGTGTCAATTTCACCTCTTTATTTTATTTGCCTTTTATTTTAAATGTTAAATATAAAATATAGAATAGGAATAAAGTCAAACATTGTTAGTGATTGAATATTTAATTCTAGAATGATTTATACCAATTATTTTAATTTTCAGTAATGACATATGCTGTAAATAATAGAAATAATTTGATTAGACTGAATCATAAATGAATTCAGAAATTGAATGTTGTCATAAATGTATGAAAGAAAAAAACGGTGGATTAAATTTACGAAATTAAAAGCTTCACGAGTGTTTATCTAAAAGAAACGTATATAATAAGAAGCTTCCCTCGCGACCACCGCAATCTCAGTCTCCCCAGAAAAAAAACTCAAAACGCCAAAAATGCGGCGCGCCATAGACGCTCAGCTCAAGACGACCTTGCGTCTCTTCTCTTCTTCTCCTTCTCTTTCTTCTTCTTTCACGGCACTCTTCTCCGTCCGTACATTTGTAACCCTAGCCCAGCCTCGTGCCGACTCCAATTCCGTCTCCAAAACCCTAATTTTCCACTCCATCACGTCGTCTTCTTCTTCTTCGTTAGCTCCGAGCCTCAGAAGCCACAAGTCAGTCCCCGGAATCGGACTATTTTCCGTGCGGTGCGTTTCGTCTGTTTCGCCGGCGAGTACATTGGACTGGAACGAACCGGTCGCCGGCGGCGACGACGGCGGCGACAAAGGAACTGTTGATAAGGATGCTAAGACAGCTATCCCAGTCAAAGCTCATTTCTTCTCCACCAGGTTTTTTTCTTTTAATTTTTGTTCATGTATTTTTTTTATGCTATTGAAATTGAGTACTTAATAGTGTGTATAAATGTATAATAAAATGATGTGTGTTATTGATTTTGTATGTGTTCGGTGAAATGTAGTGTGGATCTGAGAAGCTTAGTGGAGCAGAACAGGCTGAATTTCATTCCACCTACGTCACGTATGACCAATTATGTTGTGTTTAAATTCGGCCAGCTTACTAGTTCCGGCAATGTAAGTTTTCCCTCTGGTTTTGGTTCTGTTTAAGATTATGTACTTCAATTAAGATGTTGAGTTATTAGTACATTGGTGTTCATTTTCGACACGTAATATTGGATACGCAAACACTTTGTATAACTTGGCATATGACGAAACTTCGATTGGCTTATTGTTGAATTCAGTATCATGTATATCTTAGATTGGCTTCCTTTTATATTTTAGGTGGTCTGCTTCCTTTGTCTTACCTCCTGAGTAACTCTACACTTCTTAAAGAACCACTTTGAGTACATTTGTAATCTGTTGATAATGATCAGAATTGTGACACAGGTATAAACTGCACAAGTAACTTCTTTAAGATCCTCAGTTGCTGGTCTACTAGCTAGAAGATATCACAATAATTTATCTCTTAATACTAAGTTATCACAACAAGTTGAAAGTAAAGTTAATAATAGAAGACACCAGTCTAGGTACCCTCAGCTTGTTGAAAGTTTAGCAAGATTTTGCGTGTCAGGATTGTTAAAGGTCGAGAGTTTTGTTGAGTAGAAGGCTGATTTTAACGCTATTGGATCAAGTACTTTTAAAGTTCTACTCTTCTTGTTCCTATTTAACATGATTACTTCCATAGTGTCTTCTGTCTACTCGATTTCCCAAGTTGAACTATGTCATTCTTATGTGCTATGATTAATCAGTTGAATGCATTCTTTGTTTCAGGCCTTGGGTCCTAGTTTAAGTGGGAGTGATTGTCGCTACATGGTAGTTTTTCAGTATGGGTCCATTGTCTTGTTCAATGTTCATGAACGTGAGATTGATGGTTACTTGAAAATTGTGGAAAAACATGCATCTGGCTTGCTACCTGAGATGCGAAAGGATGGTGAGGATCTTATCCTAAAAATGGTCATCAAGTTCCATGGATTATATAATATGCATTTGGCGCCACGGAAATGTTTGAACGCAGCTTATTTCTTTCCTATCTGTTGAAGATGTTGAATGTGTAATATTGGTAAATTTTGACATCTGAACTTGATTTTGTGATGACATCAGAGTATGAAGTGAGAGAGATGCCAGCTTTAGACACATGGATGGAAGGAGGATTGGATTACATAATGTTGCAACACTTAAATACTGATGGAATTCGTACAATTGGTAGTGTTCTTGGTCAAAGTATTGCTCTGGATTACTATGTCCGCCAGGTACTTTTTAAAATAAGCTTGGCTGGTTCAGTAATGTGGGAACTTTTTCTTAAATAATTTAGGCTCATAAATCCTTCTTGTTCGTAGGTTGATGGAATGGTGGCAGAGTTTACTGACATCAATCGTGAAATGGAAACTACTGGAAAATTCAAGATGAAGAGGAAAAAACTATTTCAGCTAGTGGGGAAGGCCAATTCGAATCTTGCCGATGTGATTCTTAAGCTTGGACTTTTTGAGAGGTAATACTGACATGGCTTTTTTGCCCACACACTTAACACTTGGATTTACAAGCATCTTCTTGAACTTCTTGATATATACGCAACATCATCTTAGCTACAACTATTTCAATATTCAGTTTGGGGATATCTATCACAAATCTGATATGTCTGAATAAATCCTAGTAGGATTGTTGACATGGTGTATGTTTGAACTAACTCATGATATATTGATTGATATTACAGATCAGACATTGCCTGGAAGGATGCCAAATATGCTCAGATATGGGAATACCTCAGAGATGAATTTGAATTAACCCAGAGATTTGCTAGTCTTGACTTTAAGTTGAAGTTTGTGGAGGTACAAGAAATTTTGATGCTCTATACTTTTCATTCAACTCTAAGAACTGCCTTTACCAATTAAAAAAGAAGAGTAAAACAAGAAAAAAGTCATTATGAACTGCTTTTCAACTATTATGGATGTTGTGGTCACATTTTGTTCTTTCTTTTGCAGCACAATATTCGCTTCCTTCAGGAAATTCTTCAAAACAGGAAATCAGATTTTTTGGAGTGGCTCATTATTGCACTAATAGGTGCTGAGATTATGCTCTCCCTTTATGACATTCTCCATAGATCAGCTTCACTATAGTACCAAGTGATTCATGAAGTCCAACCCGTAAGGATCGAATTGTCCTAGTCTTTGTATATCACACCGTCTACCTCAAATTTTGGTTGCAGTTGGCACTCCAATTATACCAGTACAATGTGTAAAATGAGTTGGTCTTTCATAAAATATGATTGTTGATCTTATAATAGCATTAACCTTGTGTCGGGTAGGGGAAAACATTCTAATCAAAATTCATTTTCCAAAACACATTTGCACATGTCAACAGTGCGGTAAAATTTTAGCCGTTGGTTCCCGTCAACGACGAACAACCTCTAGTATACCATACTACCCTGAATTGTCATCTTGTTTGAGAAATCCTAAACAGTCCCTTTCAGAGCCATGAGAATCGTACCAAGCAGATTCCAACAAATCTACTGGTCTTCCCCACACACGCTGTAGCACTGTTATGCTAACACTGTCAGAATAACACCGATTACTTAGAGCATCCGCACCCATGAACAAAACAAGAAACAAAGTAATAACGTATTTTGCTTCAAGCAAAATACATCCAAATTTTGCTCAAGCAATTCAATTTTTGCACACACCTATTCACTATTTGCTTCAAGCAAATTTATTTTGTCATGTTGTGTAATGTTTAAAAATTATTTACCGGACAGATTTACCACCAATAATAATGTGACACGTGTCTTTAATGGTAGTAATTATACAAGATTTTCGAATAATTAAAAATTGACAAGTGTCATTGCCACGTGTCATTATCGATAAAATAATTGGACTAGATTTTCGTTGGAATTTTCGACCAATGCCGATCCGATATGTGTCGCTACAAGACAGCGTCGTCGACAATATAATAGGAACAGAATTTCTGTAAGATTTTGGACCAATTATGATGTGACACGTGTCACTGCGAGATAGCGTCGTCGACAAAATAATTGAATCAGATTTTCGGTAAGATTTTCGCCCAATGACGAAACGACATGAGTCACTACGAGATAGCGTTGTCGAAAAACTAATTGAACCAGATTTTCGGTTTTATTTTCGTCCAATGACGATGCGACATGTGTGTTCATCTTCAACGATCGGATTATCTACAATTGGCTATAAAACGTTCATCTATCACTCATTCTATACTCACACTATCTACAAGAATCCGAGCAGATAACACATCCCTCTAAACACTTGGCAACATTTTCTTTGTTCATCACTCTGATGAATCCTTTCAACTTCAACAATTTTTTCAGGCGGAGACAACGTCAACAAGAAGAGGATGACGATATGGAGCAATCATTGATCAATCAGGTGGTCATGGCGGAAGCACAAGACGACAATGAACCACCACGACCAAGCGGTTCATGTCGCGGTAAAAAACTGAATCATCCACGACAGAGGCTATCTAGAGGACGCAATCTCATGGATGATTACTTCATCGACCGTCCCAACTTCAAGGCGGCAGAATTTTGCCGGTGGTATAAGATGAGCAAAAAAAGATTCAATACTATCATCACGGATCTCTGCAACCACGACCAATCTTGGTATCAAAGACCAGACGCCATTGAATTGCTAGGGCTTCTTCCCGAACAAAAGTTAACCGGCGCTCTGTGAATGTTGGCGTACGGGGCAGCCACGGATCAGTGCACTGAAATTACAAGGATGAGGGAATCGACTACCCTGGAATGTATGAAGGATTTTTTGCAGCTAAGTGTATCAAATCTATTGTCCAAAATACCTCAGTAGTCCAACACCGGCAGACCTCACATGACTCCTAGCTAAAGGCCAACGCCGAGGCTTTCCAAGTATGATTGGAAGCATCGACTGCATGCACTGGGAGTGGAAGAACTGCCCAACCTCCTATCAAAGGGTATACTCGGGTCAAAATGGTCACCCAACTATTATCTTGGAAGCGGTGACCTCTTATGATACGTAGATATGACACAGTTTCTTCGGGTGTCCTGGAGCCAAAAATGACATTAACGTGCTCCACCTATCAAATTTGTTCTCAGAGATCCTTGCAAGAAGAGGCCCAACTGCCGTCTACGAAGTCCATGAAGAGATGTACAACCACGCTTATTATCTGGCTAACGAAATATATCTGAAGTACTCTACATTTGTCAAAACAATTTCCAATCCCCAGGCGCCGCAAGATAAACTCTTCGCAAATAAACAAGAGGCATACCGGAAAGATGTGTAGAGGGTCTTTGGCATCTTGCAATCTCGATGAGAAATTATTTGCCATAGTTGTACATTGCATCACAAATTGGGAATGACTACCATCATATTAGCTTGCATCATATTGCATAACATGATTGTTGAGGAAGAGTACGTGGAGAATGAGGATGAGGATGAGGAAGATGTGCAAAACCCATCGAGGGCTTTCCGGGTTTATGATGGGCCGGTGGATGCACAAGGGAATCGAATTCCTTTTGAGCAAATTAATAGAGATAGAGTCAATATACAATGGTTTCACGACTGTGTTGCCGATCTCCAATCCGGTTACATCCATAAAGAGTTCTAGAAGGACTTGGTGAAGCACAATTAGAGGTTGGAAACCGGCAAGATACTCTAAATATTATCCTAAATATGTGTGTTTAATTTTATTATGTGTTTTCATTAAGCTTGTGTTTAATTTTAGTATGTGTTTTAATTTAATGTGTGTTTTAATTTCATCTTAATAAATAAATTATATTTTTATTTCTCGAAAATTTAAATTACATAAAATGATGAGCCAAGCCCAGATTTATTCTTAGTACAATACTATAACTATTATGAAAAGACCACGCGACTTGGGTGATAACAATCTGAATATGTTTCATCGGTAGGTTGATCTTGGCTAGGTTCTCCTTCATTAAGGATGGTTAGTTTCCTCTCAGTAAAATACCTTTTTGAGATTGGGGTCATTGCCTCCAAATATATTGTCATGATCCTTATTTCCTCCTCTTGTTTCTTCAATTGTAACTCTTCGTCCGCCATTTCTTCATTCCGCTTTTGAATTTCTATGTACTCCGCGTAATAATTAAGTTCACTTTCATTATGTGCTATCCTCTTGGATTGCCACGATGCTTGGTCACTTGCAATGGTGTGAAAAACCTCAACTCGTTGCTCAATAGAAGGCTTACCTTATTTCTTTTGCCGCCTCGCTTCCTTTGCCGCCTTGGTTCCAATTGGTCTACGCGGAATCGAGGGAGCAACCACATGGCTTTGAGGTGTCTCGTTTACTTCTTCGTCATCCAAATTGATTATTGGAGATGATTCGGCGACGGAAGGAGTAGGTTGGTAACTACTTGCATATGGAGATGGAGTAGTTGGTAGCATGGCAAGGAAAGATGGATGATTCTTAACCAGTTCCTAACATTCAAAGTGTGTAAACACTTTCTTCTTTTCCTTATAGTAACATGATTGAGCTTGCTTGACCTAATAAAAAATTTATATTAGTTATTTCACTATGCTATATATTTAAACAAATTAGATATATAAATTACATAATTTAATTCATATAATCAAATAAAATTTATATAATTTATGCTACAACAATAAAAACTTACTTCATCCATTAGCGAAGTGCCGCTAGCTATACGTTGTCATGCCGCGTACAAACATTCGCCCTATTTTTGCAAGAGTACCTTGAACTTTTTGTAGTGAGACTCGAGCGCGATTCGGGTCCTCGGTTCTTTCGGAGGATTCTCACCTTGTGTTGGCTTCTAATTTTTCACATAATTGACATGAATTGTCTCCCACAATTTCTCACTCTTTTTTTTTGTCGTCGTATTCATCAACGCTATGAAGCACAAAAGAGGTGCACATTTATAAATCTTCGGAAGGAAGCCAATGTGTGCCTCTTTTTTTTTGGAACAAATGCTAAACAAAGTGAGAGAGGAGATGGAGGGAGAAGTGAAATTTGTTATGCACAAATTGGTGTGAGTTGATCAAAAATTGAAGTAGTATTTATAGGCAAATCTTTGGGAGAGTTTGGGATTTTTTAACTATTTTTGGGAGTTTTTTTCGGTATATTTCCGTTATGAAAATTCAGTACCCGTTGCTTTTGAATCCAGGCCGTTGGATTGAGATTTCTGATTCAAAATGGATGGCCCAGAAAAATTGGACCGTTGGAGAGGCTTTCACTGCTCGGTAAGCCACGTGCCAGGCCCCCATTCGTGCGTCATTTTTCCTTTTTAACTTTTGACTGACACATGTATTACACGCACCTTACAAAAAAAAAGGCAATGCGCTTGATGTCACCCACGTTCAGTGGGCTCCGCCAGGCGGTCGAGCAGCTGGACGAGCAAACTTCGCTCGAGCAATTGTTCGAACCAAAAGTCAACGAGCAGCCGCCTCCATTCTTTTCACCGTTGCGTCGCCGGTTTCCGTTTGGGCGAGCAAAACTCGATCGGCCCCGCCAACTGGTCGAGCAAAACACCCCATTTTGCTCGGCGGTGCAGATGCTCTTAGAACATATTACATATATAAATAGAAGAGAAGTGAAACTCCTGATTACTATAAGTCTAGAACACACACACACATATATATTAAAAAAAATTAAGTTTTTTTATAGTTATTTAATCAAACATTTATAATTACATAAATTATCTCTTACCATATATAAGTTCAATGCAGTGGAATTTAATAAAAAATAATAATATAGCAAACAGTATAAACACATTTATTGAAGAAAAAAAAACTGACGATTTTTTATTTTTTTCATCTCCCAAAAAAAATTACTTTCTTCTCACACCCATGGGTGTGCCTATCGTATATATAAAGAAAAGCGCAAAAGAAACTCTAGACGCGTTCGATAAGAGAATGCAGGTATTTTGTTGAACAGGCGTTGCCGTCCGCCGATTTCATCTCTTGCCGTGCTTGCGTGTTGACTAAGGTATGTTTTTTTGATTTTTTATGATTCGATTACGAAAATTAAACTAATTATTGCTATGCTTTTGGGTACACAGTAGAATCAGTCGAGAGTATAGAAATTCTGCTATGCTTTCACGAAATTAGACTGCTTTTATTACTGTAAAAGTAAATTGAGCAAGATATCATTGATGAACGAATAAGGAGTATGGTTAATTGTTTCTACTTCTATCTATCTGTGTTCGGCAGCGATAATGAGAAAGCAGTCTGTTTTTGTGATGCTGGGTACTAGTAGATACCCCACTTTGGGTTCCTTGTTTGAAGTCAAATTGGACGATGTTGGAAACACCAATACAAGTCCTCCTCCACTACTTGAACCTATAGCAAACTTCTTCCAAGAGCACATGGAAGATCCGGCCGACTGGGCTTCTTGTTCCTTGGGTAGTCAATTATGTCTATTTGCACATACTTCTATTGAAGACAAGGAGAAGCCCTTCACCGGATACCACTTCAATGTCAACACCATGTAATGAAATGTAATCAAGCCGCCGGGCGGAGCCAGGAACTAACATGAGAGAGGAGCCTTGATTGTTATTTTGGTCTTCAATTTGTGAAGAAAAAATAAAAACCTGAAATACATGTCATTTTTAGGTGAAAAAATTGAAAAGAAATAAGAAAACTAAAACAAATCTACCATTTTTTTTGTCATAAGCACTGAAAAGAAAAAAAAATATGAAAGAAAGTATGCCAAAAGAATGTGGAATGACCAAACAAAAAGGTCAATATTTAGTCAAAACGATGGAAAGGGTGAAAAAAAGATGGAAATGTGAGTAAAAGATGGGTGAAACGCATGACGTATTGCACACACGTCAGCTTCTTCGGGGAGGGGGCGGGGCTGGGCCCTTGTTGACCCCTATGTTGCTCAACTGGATATCCAATGCTTGGATTTGAGTTTGTAGAGAGAGAGAGAATTCTCAATTTTTTTGGTTTAGGTCAGTTGCCGGTCGGTTGCCATTCAAACCGATCTAATGTCAGTAGCCATGAAATGAAAACAGAGGAAACAACAAAAATGAGAGAGAAGTGAGTAATAGTTCTTCTTCACTAATTAACAAGAAGTGAAAACATAACAAACTAAGAGGTGATGAACAAGTCGGTATCCACTAAGAGGATGATGAACAACTGGGTATCTAATGCTTGGATTTGAGTTTGTGGAGAGAGATAGAGTGAAACGATGCTACCTCAATATCGAAGAGGAAGAAATGTTGATGACGTTGTCTACTTCAGTCTTCTTTTTAATTTGATTAGGAAAAATTATTAAAATGATCAGTTAAGTATGGTACGTTCTAAACTTTGCTCACTTATGTATGAAAAATATCACTTTGCTCACTATCGAACTACACTGTTAATCACTTTGATCACTCTAAATTCTAGAAATTAGGAGATTTTTAAATTCGAGTTCTAATCGGACAAGGAGACCTATTGGGCGTTGTAACTCTCTTTCTTGTGAGTCATTTCATACCAATGAGGGAGAAACAAAGATTTGAAGTTTTGGAGATTTTAGGGTGTTCTTGACTTCAAATGTCAATTTGACTATTTTTATGATGAATTGGACTTAGGTGTAGTTGAGAAAATTATTTGGACACTAATGGTGTTATTTTTTAGTGACCTTAGTGATATTTGTCATATATGAGTAAGCAAAGTTTAGAACGTGTCATACTTGAGTGATCATTTTAGCAATTTTCTCATTTGATTAATTAGAGAGCAAGATGGTATAAATATAAAAGTTGTCCACTTATTCATAAGTACGCGTGGTGGGTTGGTAATAACGAATGAAGTTTATATCCTCGAGGGGTAAGGCTTCAAATCCCAGGAAATGCAAAATTCTCCATTATTTTGCAATACATTCAGTTCTCGGCTAAACTGATTGCTAGCAAACGTGGAACCAAAACCAAACCGAGTTAAGGTGTTTGGCTCGGTTAAGCCGAACCGGGTTGTCAGTTACCGAGAATTTCGGCTTAAATTGGTTTGGGCCGGCTGGTTTTCGACTGGTTTAGCCCATTCGGTAGAAATGGCCAGCCCTACCTAGAACAGAGGAAGTTAAGGCACTGTTCTAACTAGAAATCTCACATTGTTTTCTTTTTCATATCTCGAACATATATCGTTCATCAATGAAAACCTGACCTACCATGGTAATTCATATTCACTAAATTAGTCGATTAATCTAATAGATAATTATTACTTTCATTTAGTAAATTTTTCTTGTAAGAGTTATATGTTTTTATCAAATAACATACCACCATAATTTACTCTTCTCGTGGCATTTATAGTTCAAGTTACTTCAATTTTTTCGAAAGGATTTAGTAGTAAAAATTGGTCTCTCTCGTAACTCGACTTCCTCGTCAAACAACTCCCTCATAACCCGACTCCCTTTAGAAACCCTAGCTGCACCGTCCTTCTCTTCCTTACCGATCTCTCCCCAAAATTCGAATCGGAGGCCATTCCCATTTTTCCTCACCTCTCATCGATCTCTCTAATATCCTTGCATGTGATTTTTGTCAAGATTACAAGCACCCTCACAATATTCTTTCTTGACCTCACCTTGCTTCGTCGTTCATCCTTATCGATTCTGATCTCGATTTCGGTGAGCCTTCTCCCCTTCTCTAACAGGTCTTTATCCTAACCCTACGTGTCGATGACGAACAATAGGGAGGCAGTCCCTCCTTTCTCCGAGGCCGCACCTCCTCCCGTAGTTGATCCACAAATCTTGGTGGCGGCTTTGGGGCCTGTTGACCTCACCATATCCAATGACGAGGAGGAAGAGGAATGATTCTACGTCATTGCTCATTGCTTCTCTATCAATTCCTTTGATTCTGACAAGATTCAAGGGTTCAAAATGAAGATGCTTAGTTTGTGGCGAGATGTTGTTGGCTCGGGTAATATCTAGTTTGAACATATCGCTCTTGATCGCTTTGTGTGCAAGTTCCAATCCGTGGCGGATTGTGGTGGAGCATAGTCCCTAGTTTCATCATGATACGATGATTGTGGTGGAGAACTTTGATGGCTTTGCTGATCCTTTTCTGATTTCGGCCTCTAAATGCTTGGCCTGGGTCTTTGTCCGACCTGCTTCGGGTCATTTTTCCTCTGCAGCTCTCCAAGTCAAGTGGCTCAAGTGCATGGGGAATGCGCTAGGTGGTTACCGCTCCTAGTGTCTCACTGTTCGGAGGTTAAGCTTCTTCTGGATCTTGATCTTAACAGGCTACTTGTGGTGAGCACTACCTTCATCATTGGTACTATCTATTCGGTTGATGTTTCTATGGACTATGAACGTTTGAAAGGCTATTATGTTGTGTGTGGCGCATTTAAGCATGGTGCTTCGGGATGTGTGAAGTCCCTGATGGTTTCATCTTCCAAGCCACATATGTCGATGACGACAGCTGGATCCCCACCGATTTTGGAAAAGCCGGTGGCAGGTTCGGGCTCCAAATGGGAAGGGGGGGCTGATACACAGGACCCCGGTGCATGTCTTCGGCGGAGCTTCTACGCCTATCCAACCTAGTGGGCCGAATCCCAGTTCATCTAGGGTTTCGACACCTATCTTGGATGGGCCCCCTAACATGTATGTTCTTTTGCAAGTACTTATTCCAAATGCTCCAACACTGGATGTTGTTTCTGAAGTTACACACTTTCATTTTAATATCTCTCCAGAGATCATAACATCGGACCTAGATGTCAGTACCAAGGTCGTGATGGACGAGGGTTGGATGGAAGTTCCACAGTCCCATTTCATGCATCTGGTTCAGTTTTGATGGCGACTGGCCAGGAGGATCTAAGAATGGCCAATGGTGGTGCGTGACGTCTAAGCAACAAGAGGGACCTTTCCAGTCTTGGTCCCAAAACAGGTGGCATGAAGAAGATGTCACCCAAAAAATCTACAATCCTTCTACTGGTTGATATGGATGTTGAGGCGTTGTGTTGTATTGCGGAGCAATAGAGGGGGCTCCCAGCTAATTAAGTAGTAGTGTGCCCTTAAGTTTGACAGTTACTTGCGCTACTCTGATTTATTAGTTTAGATTCTGTGTGTCATTTAGTTAAACAAGTGTAGTGTTACGATAAAATTTCTTTGTTTTACGTGCCGAATAATCCAGTGAAATTTTATATTGCTACCAATTTTGATCATATAATAAATAAATTTTTACGGCCTCTCAACAAAAAAACTTCAGTTTTCCATTTAACTATCAAACGACAAAGCGCGATCTAATTAGTATTATCAAATTTTAACTAGCAGACATCTACAATCGACTGATCGAGGTCTGTAAAATTGAGAAGAAAATTTATATTCGACATGATAGGTTTTGCAGCTTTTCTCGATTATTTGATTCTATCTGAGATGGAAAGAAATTTAAATTGTGTGTCCCACCTAAATAAAATTTATGGCTCTGCCCTTGCCTACAGGTATTGTTTACAAAATGTGGGCTTATGATGTAAACAAAGATGTATGGCTTCAAGTCAAAGTCGTGGACCCAGATTGCTATCGTTTCGTAGGATCGGCCGTATGTGCAAACGACACACTATCTACGCTCACACACGGTGGAAGTTATGGAACTCTCTATTACAAGGCACCCAACCACGGACGAAGGCCATTCTGTTACATGTTCTCTGAAGTCACTTGCCATTGTACCGGACCCTCTGGTCCATCAAAATGTCAGTCCAAGAGCTACACGACTACGCTCACTGAATATGGTTCATTCGGGTGATCTAACTTTTGTCTTATCGAGTTTGGCTCTCTCCTAGGAGATTCCGATTGGTTTCTTAAACTCACCAGAATTCAGCTTGTGGGACAAGCGACAATGGAAATCAAGACTGGATGTTCAAATTTGTATGAGGTGCCTCGTGAGTATGGTGCATACATTGAACATTCCTTCGCACTGTAACCCCTCCCCCTCTCAGTTTATAATAGAACAGATCTGATGATTGTTTGTTGTTTGATTGTATTATGACTCAGTGATTGTAAACAAGAAGAAGAAGAAGAGATTGTCAGCCCAATTGACCGCAAAAAGTCTGTGGACTGCCACTTCAAGCCGTATGTACCTTCATTACTGATTACCTTTTGTGGATTTTTTTTTATATACATAATTTAAAACGTGGATGAGTTCCATCCTCCCCATTTTGCATGCCTCCCTATATAATTTCACTTTATGAATCAGAGAATATGATTATGTCGAGACTGAACGGAGAGAAAAAGAAAAAAAGGCTATGATAATTCCGTCCATGTGCAGTAACTTCCATTCCTGTTGATATATTGCTTGCAAGGGGGATGCTAGCAGAGGGTAGATCTTTACCCTTTTTTTGAGCGTCTAACGCTAGCATTCCTCTTTGTCACGTTGTAAAATTGTACATATACCGATTGCAATAAACCATCCACTTGAAAAGTATGTTTTCGATGTTTCCCGTCAGCAATTGTCATGTATGTCCTTGACCTTTCAATTTTCATTCTGATTGATTTTTCCTTCCCGCTCCTACATGCTCTGCGGGGTCTCTATTCCATTAAGCTTTCAATTTCTTTTTACTTCTACTCGTTAGAGGAAAGATAAAAGGAAAAATAGAAAGCTTCTGGGTTTATTACAGTACATAAGTTCATCATCTTTTGCCTGATAATTATTGGGGGTGAGTACAAGTTCGGTTTTTTTTTTCCAAAGATTTGCTCTATTTTATTAAAGTGTTAATATATGTACTGTCATATACTCAAATGCAAGTGCAGATACAAACAAACGTGGATTATTTCCTCCATTTATATTTATGTATATGTAATTTTGTTTTCGGTTTCTACTTTAATTGTTATAGGTTATGAGGATTAATATTGATTTAAATATGGATGCTGAAGAGTGTGATAACGAGTATTTTGATGGGGTACATGATGAGAATGTATTAACTACCGAAGAGCATCTCAACGGAAGTGATGATATATTAGAGCCTTATGTTGGTGTGGAGTTTCTTTCACAAGAGGAGGCAAAATCAGCTTATTTGAGGTATGCTAAATTCGTAGGATTTGAAGTTTGTGCGAAACATAGTCGTCGATCGAAAGCATCTATAAGTTTATTGCTGTTAAGTTTGCATGTACTAGATTTGGAAAGAAATGTGATATTGATGCCTCTAATCCACATCCTTGCTCTAAAATTGATTGCAAAGCAATATTATATGTGAAAAGGAGAGATGAAAAATGGGTTGTTCAAGATTTTGTTAAAGAGCATAATCATGATTTGTTTCCTAGATATGCACACTATTTCTCATGTCATAGAAGTATTTCTTCTCTTGATAATAGTAGTGTACATGATCAACATGATGTTGGTGTTAGAACAAGTATGCTGCACTAGCCAAGCAAAATGGAGGATATGCAGATATTCCATTTTCAGAAAAAGATCTCCGAAATTATTTTGATAAGCAACAGTGTTTGGAATTAGAATCGGGTGATGTTAATGCTATGCTTGAGTTATTTGTGCATATGCAAGAAGAAAATCCTAACTTCTTTCATGCAATGGATTTAGATGAGAACCAACGTTTGAGAAATATTTTTTGGATTGATGCAAAAGGGCGTGAAGATTATAAAGTATTTGAAGATGTAGTTTCCTTCGATACTACATATATCACAAATAAATACAACATGCCATTTGCCCTATTCATAAGTGTGAATAATTATTTTCAGTCTACACTACTTGGATGTGCCTTGCTTGCAGATGAGACCACTAAGACTTTTGTTTGGTTATTGCAAACATGGTTGAGAGAAATGGGAAGAAAACCTCCAAATGCTATATTGACTGATCAAGACAAAGCCATGAAATCAGCCATTGTAGAGGTCTTTCCAAGTTCAAGGCATCGCTTTTGTTTATGGCACATACTAAGGAAACTCCTTCAAAAGCTTGGTCATATGATAGAAAAGTTTGACCTTCAAAATGATGAAGGGCTTGAGTCTTTGTTTGATGATCGTTCATATTGGGTGCCTGCCTATATGAGAGATATTATTTTTGCTGGAATGTCTACAACTCAACGCTCTGAAAGCATAAACTCTTTTTTTGACAAGTATGTCCATAAGAAGACTATTTTAAAAGAGTTCGTAGAACAATACAATGTAGCATTGCAAGATAGACAAGAACAAGAAGTTCAAGCAGATTTTAGAACATGGCACACGAAACCCATTACAAAGTCTCCTTCACCCTTTGAAAGAAGAATGTCCAAGATTTACACACAAGAAGTCTTTAAGAAGTTTCAAGTGGAGGTATTAGGAATTGGCAGATGTTATTTGAAAGAACGCGTTGAATGTAACGATACTCAACTTTTTAAAATTCAAGAGTTTCAAATGAAATATGATTTTACGGTTGAATGGGATGAGAGCAAGCGTGAGATTTACTGTGCTTGTCCTCTATTTCAGTATTGTGGGTTTCTTTGTAGACATATCATGGTTGTATTTCAGGCCTTGGGGATTTTTGACATCCCACCTTTATATGTTTTAGAGCAGTGGACTAAAGATGTGAAGACCTTGTACAATATCAATGCGACAAATTAGATCAAGAAAGGTGTTGAATACAAAAAGCAACGTTTTGACAAGTTATTTCAAGAAACTATCAAGTTAAGCAAAGAGGGTCATTATCTATCAAGAGTTTTGACATTGCTATGGCTGAATTGAAGGAGACTTCAAAGAAGTGTACACTTGAGAATAAATCTCTCAAGAACCTAGTAGATAGGGCTGTTAATCGGTACAAACGATTCGGTTATTAGGCCGAACCGAAAATCGAATCGTATTTTTTAATCGGTTCGGTTCGATTCGGTTTTCTTAATTTTTTTACAAAAAACCGAATGGTTTGGTTCGGTTTGGTTCGGTTTTTTTTTTCCGGTTTTTTCGGTTTTTTTCGGTTTTTTTTTTAAATAAAAAAAAACTTTCTAAAAAAATACTATTTCTTTCTTTTAGTTTCGAAAATTCGAAGATCTTCATTAGCTATTTTTTTCAATAACTTTGTGAAAGTGTAAAACATAATTTATGTCAAATCAAATCAAATCAAATCAAACTACAACAAATATAATTAGTCACAAATCATACATTCAAAGTTTCAAACCATAGCAAATAGTCAAATGTTTACCGAAAGTTTACATCACAAATTCAAAGTTTCAAACATCAACAAACATAAACCAAAGTCCACACTCCACACTCCATAATCCAAGTTTAAAACAATCTACAGTCCATCCAAATAAAAATACAATACAAATATCACATAAAAACACTCAATTGAATCCATTCTCAAACTATACTCAACTTGTCTACCATTAGCATTCATTTTCTTAAACCTACAAGAACCCCAATAATCATTGTTAAGTATCAAACTATGGCACATACCAAATACTACTTTCATATGGGACAAAGAGAGATATTCAACAACATACCCAACAACATCAAACTTGATTGACACTTGTAAAACGACGTCGTTTTATTCATTTCGATTCAAACGATTCGGTTCGGTTATTTCGGTTCTTTTGGAGACGAAAACCGAAATCGAACCGAATTTTTCGGTTCGATTCGGTTTTTTTATTTTTCGGTTCGGTATTTATTCGATTTCGATTTTTTCGGTTACAGTTCGATTTCGGTTCGATTTTTTTTTCGGTTTTTGATTCGGTATTAACAGCCCTACTAGTAGATGTGCATGGCAACACAAGTTCAATATCAATTCTTAACCCACCAGTTGTAAAGACAAAATGAACACCAAAGAGAAGTACAAAACATCCTCTGGACAAAAATAACAAAAGAAAATGCAAGTCAAAAGACGTATATGTACACATGATTGCTCTCTGCTCAATTTTTTTTTCATACCTGCAAACTACTTCAATTATTTGTTTTTCATATCTACACATGAATGATGATGAAATGCCTGTTGATGAAAATGCCAACAATGACTAAGACAGAGGTTAGTCAAATTCAAATGCAATCCACTTGTTAAATGTTTTTTTGTGTGTGTAAAACTTGGTTTGTTTTAGTTCTAATGACAATAGAATGCTTTTTGTTACAGACAAACTGATGTCTTATGGCATGAGGAGAATAACTTCATGTTGGTGGAATTGGCATAAGAAGAATAGATGCATCATTGGGAAAAGAATTACTGGGAAAAATAAACATATGTTGGGATCAGATGGAAAAGTGTGAATATTCTCCGTAGATTTTGAATCATATAGTTTCAGAGGCCTCATAGTGTCCTCATAATATATTTTGCTTTTTAAACTGATCATTATATCTAGTCTTGACTCACTTCATCTTAATTTTTAGCAGATACGAAGTTGGGATTGCTTCTGCTTCAGCTCTAACTGAGGCCACTAAATGTAAGATACCATTGAAACTTGAGCTCAGAAATTCATTGGCTCATGAAGTTCTCATAAGAGGAGTGGCGGATATTTCCAAGGCCATTTATGACTGTGATGCAGAGTTTTGTGTTTTAGCTGATGACTGTTGATTGTGACACGGATTATTATGATTATATAACAGCGCTGTGCAAGCGGTTTAAGGTTAAATTACTGACAGTTAGTGCCGAAACTCTTGGAGACTGGTGTGTGGTAAGTAAAGATAATTCGCCTTAATTAGTTCTTGCTTACATTTTACATTAATCTTTGTTTGTCTTGTCCTAGTTTCTCCTCTTTATCATCATCAATAGTTCCGTCTCTCTCTTTTAATCCTCATCAATAGCTCCACGATTAATAGTCTTTCAATTAAGAACAAGTTTATCTCTATTTCCAGGAATTCTTTGCCTATAATTAGCCTATTTTTTTTCCTCTCTTTGCTTGCGCGCCCTATGATGAGTTATGGTGTGGTGTGATACGGGTGGAGGGCGTAATTAGTAAAAATCATTCTAGAATTAAATATCCAATCACTAACAATGTTTGACGTTATTCCTATGCAATTTTCATATTTAACACTTGAAATAAAAGGCAAATAAAATACTGAATATAATTTAGGCAAATTAACGGAATATATAGGTAAATAAAGCAACTGAATATAATGTGTAGATAAAGTACCTAAATATAATAGGTAAAATACTTGAATATAATAGGTAAATTGCTTGAATAAAATAGGTAATTATAATAGGTAAATAATCTTCTTAAAAGTTATTCACGATGAGAGTGTCTCTCTCAAACCCTAGGCTAGGTCCCGCAGTGGCTGCCCTCTGTGCCCTCCGTTGTTGATCCTTTCCTTTTCCAAACTTTGATAGTTTAGCAGCATGGTCATCACCTACCAGTGGTGCAGAACCGCAACCCTTACTTCGTGGGCTTCTCTCGACTGTTCTCGGTCGTTCTTCCATCCGCAATGGGACACGAACAGTTGGTCTTGTTGGATTTGGTTGTGCAGCTTGGTGGATTAAGGACAGCAAGGAGTGGTGGTGCAAACTAGGTAAGGCGCGCCTAAAGGTGGTCGACAAGTTGCGGAGGGCGTGGAGCTTTGTTACCAGAATTTTCAGGACAAGATCTTGTCGAGATCAGAGCGGGTTTGGTTCAACTCAAGTGAAGGGATGGTATTTCTGGGGACACAACGAGTCTAGGAATGGTCATGTATTCCTCTGGTCTTTGAGTGGTGGCACTATGGTGGTTGGCAAGCGAGGCCGGTTCTCGGTGTTCACGACGGAAGGCAGTAGACTCACGGCTTAGTCCATGGTTGGTCAAACTTTCTGATTCCTGGGCTATAGTTGGGCCTAAGGTTTTCGCTGAGTTGAGTTGGCCTCGGAGCTATGTTGCTGGATCGGCCGGGGTGCTGCCAGAGGTTTTGGGCCCGTTTCATCCGGGATCCAGGAATTCAATTTGGAAGCAGTTCCGGAGAAGGTTTCTACTTCGATGGGTTTTTCTTGCTTTTAATTTATGTTTTTTTTTTTTTGCGTTTTGGTTTTTTAATCTTGTATTGGCATAAGCCTTTATTTTTTTTGAAATTACAGTTGGTTCCGGAATAGGTAATGCACCGTCCCGGGATCCGCTACGTCATTGGTTACGAACTTTGAGTTTATTGTTACGTTTCAGATATTTGGTTAGGGGGTAACAACATTGTTGTTACGTTTAGTTAGACTACGACTTCTTTTTCTCGGCGCCCTTCAGTAGGTAGTCGTGGTTGTATGTATTCGATTCTACTTTTTTCTTAATGACAAATGACGTCTCACGCGATTCTTCAAAAAAAAAAGTAAATAAATGACCAGAATATATATATTATATTAATCAACTTACCTGAATATTATAGGTGAATTATATTTCAGATTCCTAAATATGGTATGGCGTAGCTAGGTTAATACCCCAAAATGTTAATTAGCCTTGTTAGGTAAATTATTTCAACAGTAGGTAAGGTATTTGTAGATAATATAAAATAGGTAAATTCTAGAATAACATCATTCCAGTGAGATTATCACAAGGTAATTGAAAATTGAGATTATTAATAATGAGAATATATGTATAATTAGGAAAAGGGGTGTTTCAGAGATAGCAAAAGACTAATTAGGTATGATAAGGAAAGAAATCAAGATGTATTTAGATCAAGGGGTTAAATCTAGCAATAAAATGTTAATTGGACTGTTTTCGAAAGTTTAAATGTCCCAATGTAGTAAGGGATTATTAGATATGTAATTAATTAAGGACTAAATCCATGAATAATAATGTACCCGTATTATTTTCAAAAATTTAAATGAGGTAGGGAGTTTTCTTTAATTTCTCCATTCTTTTTGTCCAAGTGTTTTTTATTTTTATTTTTATTTTTTCCACGTAATAAACACTACCACAAAAACACACTTAGGCGACGAAACACTAAGTACTTAGGTGACGAAAGTTTCGTCGCCTAAGGTTAGTCGTGCAACAATCATAGCCTAAGTACTTAGATGACGAAACTGTTTCATTTCGTTGCCTAAGTACTTAGACATCGAAAAATTGTTTCTCTAAATGTTCGTCGTCTCAGAGTCATCCTAGGCAACGAAAATTGTTCTTCATCGTCTATGTGTTATCACTTAGACGACGAAAACAAGTTGTCATCTAAGAGGTGACATTTAGATGAAAAGTAGTTTTCGTCGCCCAAGTGATCCACTTAGACGACGAATATCATTGTTTGTCGCTTAGGTTTTGCACCAGGGTGAGGAAACCTTCATCGTCTTAGTTAATTACTTAGGCGACGAAACCTGTATGTTTCATCCCCTAAGTTTATATATATATATATTGTTTCTAAGTTATGAATTAAATTTAAAATTTAAAATTAATAAAATATTCATTAAATATGAAAAGCGTATGTAGAAACGAAAGAAACTATGAAACTAAACCGGGGGGGGGGGGGGGGAGGTAAAGGGGACGACACTCGTCATCAGGAACAGGCCACCCCATGATCCTGCCACATCGTGAAGAAAGATGTCTTTCTTTCGTTTTGCACATCCAGGGCCAATCTCACCTCCTCCCAGGCCGATCGAGCCTCCTATTGGGCAGTTCGGAGTGCCTCGGCATCCACCCCACCGCACATATTCGACGATCTAGAGGATTGGGACAAATCTCTCTGGACCGCCCGTCCAAACCCAGGAACCTCCTTGCCAGCTCGGGGCCGTAAATACCATCGACAATAGCGATCTAACTCTCCAATGATATAGGAGGCATGCTCTTCAGACGTCATCTGCGGGGTTTCGAGCTAGGTGTTCGCCAATTACTCCTGGGCCATTTCTATCAAGCTCGTCTGAAATTAATCATGTGAACAATACATAAATACTAATTCATAAAAAAAAATGGCTTAGTTTTCACTAAAATTGGAGGAAACCAACAACCTACAAGAAAGAAAACATTTCGAATAACCAATTCGAATAGCACAAATTCATTGTGGGCACCAATTCCCATCCGATTTCTCAAGTTCAAAATCATAATTTAACCAACTCAAGCATAACCTAACTCAAGTTCAAAATCATATTCCAAGAGCACAACCTAACTAATAATTCAATTTCCTAAAAATTCAATTATCATTATACTAAATTTCGATACATTTCGTAAGTACAATTAAATTAAACTGATTTAGGAAAGATGAGTTACTTATGTCGTGTTCACTCGCTTCATTGACGACCTCGGGTTTGAAATAAGCGGAGACGCTGGCATCTAGGAAACAATGCTTCGAACCTGCATCATTGTGGTCCTTTGCGATGTAGATGAACCCTTTCGAGTCCGAAGAATTATGGCGATTCTTCTTCTCACGATTTGCCTTGTTGGGCTCCGACATTGTCTGTTTCACAATAAAAATTATTAAATAATAAATAAATGGTTAAAAATAAGAAATTATTCAATTTTTTCAATTTAAAGGAAATCAGGACGAACCTTTCACTTGTCGGACTCAAAGTGTTTGACCAACCATTGCCACTCCTCTTCCCTTTCGTTCCACAGCTCCTGTAGGGTAGGCGAAGCGCCGTGTTTGAGATAGTACTTGTGGAGGTCGTACTTCCAATCCTTGAAAATGTTCGTGGCTATGGCATTGATGTGCTCCATCATCTCCTGTCTGCCTTTGATATCAAAAATATACCTAGAAAAATAAATAAATAATTAAAAACATACACATTATGCCTTGTGCTTTGTAATTAATTATAAAAATAAATAAAATTAAAGAGTATTACTGAGAGTTCGCGGTACATCCTCAACTTTTCAGATTCAAGCAACTCTTCCATGAAGGGGCAACCATACGGATGTTATTCCGTATGATTGAGCCGATGTTGTGCAAGGTCAAACTGCCGAGCTACGAGGACGGAGGGCCTCGGGTAAAATCTTCTAATGGCACCTCGATCTTCTTCCCTGTCAACTTCACTATGCGCTCACTTTTGGCGTCCTTCCCGAGTCCTCGAGTCCTTTTGGGGCCCTGGTCCGATGGCTGCCTTCTGGTCGTGTGCTGGGCACTATAGTGAATCGAATCGTCGATCGACTCTTCTAAACCTTCTGACACCGCCGCTGAAGCGGTGATGGCTGGATCACCCGTATAGGCACTAGCCTGCTCATTTGGAGCACGAGGGATTGGGCCAGTCGCCTGACCCGAAGAATGAATAGGAGCCAAAACGATCTCCTCCGAGGTATGCGTCCAACCCATTTGCTGTGCAATGGATTGGAGTTCGGCATCCCTCTCTTCTTGTATGCACCTCTTCTCTGACGGCATCTTAATTAAGCTGAAAAAATCAAATATTAACAATATAATATTCATCGACATCAATATACCCAAATTAATACAAATATACATATTTAAAATTATCAAATATGTTTATATATATATATCAAATAATCCATATTTTCATATGTGTATATATATATACATATCAAAATAATTCCATATATCACCAAATAAATAATTCCATATCTTCATTTTTATATATTTTCATATATATATATATTATATTACCAAATTTATTCAAGATATACTAAATATATATACATACCAAATATATACTAAATATATATACATACCAAATATATATATATCAAATGTATACAATATAAACTATTATTTAAATATTACAAATTTATTACAATATTACAAAATTATTCCAAACACACCAAATATATATCACAAAATTATTCCAAAATATACCAAATATATTACAAAATTATTACAAATGTATACCAAATATAAACAATATATACCAAATATAATTCCAATATTACAAAATTACTACAATATAACAAAATTATTCTAAATATATACAAAATATATATTACAAAATTATTCCACTAATATATACCATATATATATATAGAGAGCGAGAGAGAGAGTGATACCAACGGGGGAGCGAAGGATGCGGTGGGAGAGGAGAGGGCCGGAAGCGGCAACGGCGGGAGAGGAGAGGGTGTCGGCACGAGGCAGGGAGGAGGAGAGGGCGGCAACGAGAGGTAGGGAGGAGGAGAGAGAGGATCGAAGTCGATCCAATTTTTCTAGATATATCGATCCACTTAGGCGACAAAATAATTAGATTTCGTCACTTAAGTGGACTAAGGCGACAAAAACAACTTTTTTCATTGCCTAAGTATTTTTAAACGTGGCCCGAAAAAATTGGCACACAAAAAAATAAACCGCCAAAATTTTGGTGTTAGGCGACGAAAATAATACTATTGTCGCCTAAGAAGTCACTTAGACGACGAAACTATGTTGTTTCGTCGCCCAAGTCTTTTTAATGCGTGGCCCGAAAAATTTGGTGCACAAAAGTGAACCGCCAAGATTTTGGTGTTAGGCGACGAAAATATGGTTTTTCGTCACCTAAGAAGTCACTTAGGTGACAAAAACTATACGTTTCGTCGCCTAAGTGAAGTATTTAAAAAAATATATAAAACTTAGTTTTGGGTAGTTACTTTAAAATAAAATAAAAATTAATCGTCAGATAAAACTATTACATTTGTATAATATTGTAGAAAAAAATTCAATCTAATTCGGATTAATTTAGGATTCAATCGAATGAATTTAGTGATTATCGAAAAATAGTTAAAAGATGAAAAATATAGTAAAAAGTAATTCGTAAACCCGTTTTTGAAATTACGGGTGTTTGTTTTGTCTTAAAAATTTAATTTATCAACTAAAGATAAATTAATTGAAATTTGACAAAAAAAAATTATTTAAGACTAAAAATTTGCTATATATCTACTAATGTTGTATAACTTAAGTATTCCTATGTCTATATCAACTCCACATCAACATTAACGAAATTGAATTTAGACAAAATAATTGTTGAATATATTTATCATAACATAATATATATAAGTGAATGAATTTTTATTCAAAATGAAGTTCGTTAAGGGTTTGATCGGCGTAGTCAACCATAAAACCAAAATTTCAATGAAACGGAAACGTAGATATATGAATCTTCGTAACTCCGATTTTCGAACTGTTGACACTCACAGTCAAATAATTATTTTCTCTACGCCCTCGATGAAAAAAATATGTATTTTAAGATGGTATACATAGTCGTGCTCTTAGAGGTCAAATTATGAAACTGTACTTAGACGACGAAAAGTGAGTTTCGTCGCCTAAGACTTTTAGGGTTTAGGGGAAAGTTTAGGGTTTAGGTTTAGAATTTGTTCTTAGAAGATAAAATCAATTGTTCGTTGTCTAAGTAGATTTTTAGGCTACGAAACATTTGTGTTTGTCGTCTAAGTGATTTCTTAGGCGACGAAAGTGAGTTTCGTCGCCTAAGTCATTTCTTAGGCGATAAAAATCAATCCAGATAACAAACAAAGCCAAGAAAATGTAAACCTAACTAGTAACCTCTGATCCAAGATATAATTTATGTAATTAATAATTAAACCGATTGATCGAGTACCCCCAGCCCGGATCGGATCCCCGGCCATAGCCTTATGCGCGGGTCAATGGCACCAATGATCTTGACGTCGGCGAAATCACCGAAAAGTCTTAAGGTAAAAGCTAGAAGAGTGGGATGTAATTAACCATTCTTCCTGAAAATCCTGATTAAAGAAAAAGGTAGTCTGGTTTGGGATCGAAGACCATGTCATATCTGGCAGGCATTCTCTCTAGTGGGCCTGGGCTGCTTGAGGTAGCCCTTAGATGTGTGAGAATTCGTGAAAGATTGAATATCTTGAATTTAATTCAACAATATAAACCTCTTTAAAATAATATAATTATAAATATATATTATGACATTAATTAATTAATTTCTAATATATATATATATATAATAGTTATCCAAACATCAATCTTCACTGTCATAATCATCATCATTTGGATCATCATCCTCACAATCATCTGATTGCTCCTCATCATCATACTCTACATCGTCAAAATCGTATCCGACATCCTCGTCCTCATCCTCCGGCTCCTCTTGATTGACATTCTTTTCTAACTCTCTAATCTCCTCTTGAGTGAGATCTGTGGCGCCATCGGTTATGGGTAAGCGTTTGTTAGGCCAAACCAGTTCCATTATGTCAGGAATGACATAAGTATTATGCTCTTTATATGCATTGTCTCTATGCGCTTCAGTATCAATTTCTGACGTCCCTTCCAGTGTTGTGGCACTCCATATTCCTCGATGGACATATGGTTTACTATTTTTCAGCCTTCACCAGCTTTCAGATCATCCAAATAGAACACCTTCCTAACTAAGGTTACAAGATCGAATGGCTCATCCTCATACCAACTTGAGTTTGTATCGACTAATAAAAGACTTAGATCTTCCTTGGTACGCTCCTCATCCTCATCCTCATTACGGCTGCTCTCATCGTGAACGTCCTGTCACTGAACTTGTCATAAGTTGGGACTCCATTTTCCCACAATAGTTTCAGCTCGTCAATCAAAAGTCCAAGGTACACATCCAAACACTTTCTCGGAGATTTAGGACCTGGAATTAGTAGAGTAAGGAAATTAAATTTCTTATTCATGCACATCCGCGTAGGCAAGTTGTACGACATGAGAATAACTTGCCCAGTGCTATTACTACCCCAAGGATTGAATCTATCTATAGAAAGTCTGAGTCTAACATTTCAAACATCTGCTGCAAAGTCTTTAAATTCCCTATCGAAATATTTAAAAGTCTCCCATCTGCCGCGTGTCTGAGCACATTGTCATATATTCGTTGTTCCGCGTACCATCTCATCGCCTCTGCTATGTATAGGGACATGTGCAGGTGCTGCAATCTGGGAATCGACGAAAAATAGCGAAGCACCTTCATAGAAATTTGCTTCTTCGACCTCCTCTTATTTTCCCAGTTCAAATATCTGCACTAGTTGGACACAGGACAATAGTCTAAATGTGCATACTCTTTGTAAAAATACACACAATCATTTATGCACGCGTTAATTTTCTTGTAGTTTAGGTCGGGACTACTCAAGATCTTTCTAACCTTATAATGGGATTTCGGAAGTTTGTGATGATCAGGAAGTAACTTACATATTTCTCCTGCATTTCGTCAAAAGCACTGTGTGACATTTTGTTCTTCACTTTTATCTGAATTTGCTCCATTACATATCGCAACACACTCTCAAAATCCAGGGTACACCAGGGTCTGAGTTTCAAGTTTCATCTTGTTGTACTTATCCATCTCAATAGTGTCAGTGGCCAAGCTAGCAGCGGGGAATGTGTCATTATGAGTGGTATTGTAATCTTCCTCTTGGTGTTGGTGTTGGTGTCCACCGTGACTAAATCTCATAAAAGTATCATGGACCAAATCCACAATTGATGTCCAAGAATGGGCGCCACTACCACTGGATGAGGCACCATGGTAACTATACCCTAAGCTGAAGTCTGGTCTTGAACTTAAGTCTACTACTTCACCATGCTCACTCCACGTAGTGTAACTCCACATCATACTGTTCTCGTACAGGTGTTGCGACATAACATTAGCCTCCACAAACTGATGGTTAAGACATTTTCTACACGAACACCTGAAACGCTTCTTTCCCTGATCATGTTCCATCGTAAAAACCACAAAGTCTCTGATTTCGTTCATATACCGCATATTACTTCTATTCGCCAACTGTATCCAACTTTTATCCATATTTCTGCGTAAGTTAATAATTAGCATATTAATTATATTTTTTCAACCAATAATTAATTAATCTAATATACTATATATATATATATGCTATAATCAATCTTTTACTATGTACAATTAATTAACATAAGCTAATATTATAAATATTCAACTAATTATTAAACAATTAACTAGCTTAATTAATAATTAACTAAATCATACCATTACCTTAATTAAATAATTATATTTATAATTAACTTAATTAAAAATATATTAAACTTACATGCAATTAATTAAACTTAATTGCCTAGCTTAAACCATTAGCTTACCAATTAAAGAACCAATTAGCTTAATCTACCATGTACGTTTTAACTAATCAATATAATTAAACATACTAATTAATTAACTAACAAACTAACTAGCTTACAAAATAGATTAACAATGCAATACAACAAGTAATTAAGATAAGGTCGCCGGAACTATATATTCGCCAGAATATTTCATCGGAAAAATCAAACATTGTATGTAAGTAATTACGTATGATATTAAATTTAAATAAATGATTAGAGGGAAACGAGTTAATACCTTCACCGATAAGGAGATAAGTTGGTAAACTAGAACTCCATGGGTTGAAAAATTGATATTTCGTGATGAATTTTGGCTGGCGGGGATCGGATCGGAGGTGCAGTTGAGAGAGAGAGAGAGAGAGAGAGAGAGAGAGAGAATCTTATCTAATAATTGAGTTTTCTTAGGCGACGAAATTACTCGTCACTTAAGTGTACATTTTCATCGCCTAGGTATTCACTTAGGTGACGAAAATGGTTTCATCGCCTAAGTGAAAACCTAGGCGACGAAATATGTATGACGTCGTCTAAGCGAATACCTAGGCGACGAATTGTGTTTTCGTCGTCTAGGTTATTAAATCTACGGCGACGATTTACATAATTCATTGTGTCACTTAGACGACAAAAGTATTGTCGTCATCTAAGTGTGTGATACTAAGCCAACGAAAATAGATTTATGTCGTCTTAGTTGTCATCTTAGGTTACGAAATTAAAGTTTCGTCATCTAAGTACACACTTAAGCGACGACTTATGTGGTCCGTCGTCTAAGAAATTTCTCAAGCGACGAAAATCAGGTTTCGTCTCCGTGGTACTTAGCCGACGAAATTTATTTTGGACGATGAAAATATTTCTGGTAGTGAAATATTTTATATAACTTTCTAAATTTTATAGTCTACTGACTGACTTCTTGTGCTGCAAGAATTGTAGTCAAGATCGTTTGTTATCAGTCATTCAGTTGGGTATAAAAGTAAACATTGTTGTTAGCAATGTTTCAGGAAAAGTAATTCCAAAAATGAGTAAACTTACATCGAAAATCATATACATATTCTCATGGTCGATCCTGAAGTTCAAAAAAAATGCATGGAACATTAGGAAAGACGAGAATATAAGGAACATTTACTTATATAATACATACTCAAACTATACCTATATTTAGGCCCGGACCTGCATGTTCTAAACGTTCGTGTGATGAGACATGACAAGTGTGTTATTCCACTAAAATGTCAGAACCCTAGTTTTCCACTCTAGTAACCAACTTATCATCTTGTATGTATTCATGTAGTCCAGCCAGTTGAGAGATGAATGGTCTGAAAGATATACATGTTCAGTGTTCACTTCTGTGATGGAGCTTTGTACTTATACTTGTACAGTTGCAACAAATTTATTCTGAAGCAAATCATACAAGGTATGGCCAATTCCATCTCTTGATTGTGATTCGTGAACTACAAGTACAAGTACAAGTACAAAGTGAACTTGCTTTGGTCACAACACATCCAAAGCAAAAGCACTTCTGCACATTGCAGACTAGAGTTTGGTCAAATTCTGCCTTTTCTCTAAAGCACGATTATGAACTTGTCGGAAAAGGAAGGCGCAGATTGTAAGCAGAATGATCTTGGGGAGTCAGGGGAAGCTGGTTGTTAGTTGATGGAGGAATGGTCGCTGTTGAAGATGAGAATCCTGATGATGCTGCAAGAGAGAACACTGGCAGTGGGTTGACATTGCTGTTATTTCCATTCATTTGCCATGCCCAGTTTGAAAATCTTGGTGAAGAAACTCCTTGGATTCTCTTATGATGATCTGTTGCCATTTCCTGCCATCAAAAATTTATTTAGGAGAATTCAACTTTGTTGCATAAATCTGAGGAATGTTAAACAGAACCAACTGACCCTAGCCTATTAGAAACTCTTCATCATCTATTTTGATATCAAAAGTAATTAACCTCAATTCTTGTTCTAAGATTGCAAGATGTTATTTTCTCGACCCTCACACAAGTTATAGATGAACTCTAACATAATCTACTGCAATATCCATAGATCGATGCTACATCTCCACACGTAGCCTGCCTTTATAGTTCTGTGGTTTCTGGAAGAGTGCAATTCAGAGGGTCTCAACGAGAGTGCCCAATAATGTCGTTGTAAGAGCAAACAATCAACAAGACACTAGAATAACTACATGAGGTTTGGAAATAGGCTCATTGCAGTTCAAGCACTACTTACTGAGGCTTAAGTAGATTTGATGAGATTTAAGTACTACTCTAGGAGGAGTGGAATATTGCCTAATTAAAGGTTATACTTGGAGGACTAGAAACAACAGATTAAGGATAAAAGGCTAATAGTCAAATTTTCTCCTCTCTATGGTCTTTCATTGCAGATCATGCAATAGCAATGTGCATACCCATTCAATTGTTTCCAAAACAAATTGGAATTGTGAGTAATACCTCGGTCTTTTGTACAAAACCAGGATATATCCCAGAATATAAAGCAGGATGCTTGGATAGCATTGCTAAAGCATGAAGGGGCTGTCCCACAGCTGCAGAAGCAGAGCCATTCATCTGCAAAGTTATGCACTAATTAGCAGCAATTATACTATAAATATCCTTAAAATGTGACATTGCAAGTAAACTTGGGAGAATAAGAACTACCATTGGCCTATCTTTAGTAATGTCAAATGCTTTCCTCTTTTGACTAGTAGAAGGCTGAGATATCCCAAGGCTTAGATCAAGATTGTGACCACTGCCTGCAATTACAGCAACACCAACTTCATTGTACCAACTTCTTTATATGAAGAGATCATTGGATCAAAATTTAACAGAAACTAGGTCCATTTAGGATTACCTTCAGTACTTGACTCTACCGCTACTACCTCCCCTTTATACACATTAGGATCAAAATTAGTAACTCCCTCTCTTCCGTTACATTTGATCAACCTGAATTCCGAAAACCACATAACATTAGATTTTAGTTACGCAAAAGGACAATGAGGATCATGATCAGTTAAAGTGTCTGAAATTCAGCTTCAGTTAAAGTAGGGTGGTTTCTTGGTTTCTCACTTGTTTTCAGGAATTAATTGTCCCATTCGAACTTCGAATGGACCAATTTTAGGCACGGCAGCAGCAGCTGCTGCTGCCGCAGCCGCAGCGGCAACGCCTCTGAATTTGGAGTTCCCACGTGAGGCACCGTTGCTTTGGCGACGGAGCACATGGACGAATTCTTCCTTGTTCAGATGCCTCATCTGCAAAACATTCATAGGACACAAGATTAGTTAAAGCTTTATAAGAAATCCAACCCCCCCCCCCAAAAAATGGATTACAGTCCTCTTATTCCATACCTGCTTCATATCTTCCTCATAATCGCTGAGGACGAAATTGATATCGGCATCAACTCCTCGGAACTTGATTGCGGCTCGATCATACGCTCTGAAATCATCAAACCCAAGTTAGCAAAAACGAACAAGCTAAACACAAACTGAACATGTTCATCAGAAACTGAAAATTGACCAGAACATATACTCACTTTGCTGCAGAATGAGCTGTGTCAAATCCACCTATATAAAACACAAACCCAATTTAAGTTAGATCCAATCCTTAGCATCAAGCCAAATATTCTATATTTAGTATAAAAAAAATATACGTGTGATGGATTATTTACTCACCTAAATAAACTTGCTTTCCACAATCCCTATACTCCAAAAAAAACAAAAAAAAAACAAAATTAAGATCATTAAACAAGACTAAGAACAGAGCTAAGAACAGAGTTGCTTATGAGTTTTGACTTTTGCAAAGATTGACTAACCATATATGTGATTCCCACCGGCCGGTTCTCCGGTAAAACGTGACTCCACGATACTGAGAGCTCCGGGATCTCGGTCCCCGCCGGCTTTTCCTCACCTTCTGCTGTTTCTGTTGCACTACTTTCAGCTCAGCCTGTCCACCTGACTCAGCAAACGACAAGTTCAGCCACTGTGGCCTCGACGACGACGTCGTATTATTCGTACTCGACGTCGACGCCGCCAGTCCCAGCCCGAACTCCCTCCCTCCTTCCCCGCCGTCTCCGTTCACCGGAAAAAGCGACCTCGTGGCAAATTCCGGCGAGGGGACAATCTGGTCAGCCACTTCGACGACATCTCTGTCTTGCTTCTTCATAATGTCAAAGATGAATGGAGAGGTGTTGTTGGAGTAGGAGTCTTCCTCTGCATTGACTATAGAGGAGTCCGAGGTACCAGAGTCTGCTGCTGCCTCCGAAGGAGCCAAAGTTCTAACCTTTTCATCACAGCTGGCCTCAGCTGCAGTGAAGCTAACATTAAGATCCAACATGTTTGTGTCTTTCTAAACTCTCAAAGCTCGAGACTTTGAAGCTCAAACTAAAACTAAGCTCAGAGTTGAAGAGGAAGCTAGACAAGGAAAAGAGAGATAGCTAGAGAGAAAGAGCAGAAAAGGCATGAGAAACTGGTGGAGAAGAAAGTTGAAGGCTAGAGAGAGAGAGAGAGAGAGAGAGAGAGAGAGAGAGAGAAGGAGAGGACGTGTTAGCTGTGAAATGGAGAGAGGAACACTTCGTTTGCCTTCTACTTTTGCATTATTTATTGGTAAATTTACACAGGCACTCCTCCTGCATCTTCTTGTTGGAGTTTTCTGTTTCTCTCTGCTTGGATCGACATCATTTTTTTTCCCTCTCTTTTTTATCTCCCCTGTGATTATTGTTAACGAAACAGAGAGGGGGGAGTTTAAGAAAGTTGAATTAAGATTATTTGATTTACTAATTAATTAGTTTGGTGGATGTGGGAATAGTACTTATGGAGTGAGGTGACTAGACCTAACTTAAAAGCATGATGAGATGAGAAGTTGAGAACCTCATAAAGATGCTGGATACATTGGGCATTAAAATGCTTCCAGTCCACTCTTGGCAAATCAGTAGCCTCAAGTTAAGTTGCATAGTTATGCTCAAACTTGATACGTTGTACTAGAAAGCAAAACTATTAGTACTATTCAAGTAACATTTTCACACTGTGCGACTCAATTCGGACCGAAACTTTTAGAACGTTGCTCTCGAAAGCGAAAAAATGTCCTGTAATTATTGGTAAAACAAAAGAGTTAATACCATTGTTTACAAAAAGAAACATAAAACCCATTAATTTTTATGAATCATGAATGGTCATGTCATGTCATTTTCAAAATAAAAGTTAGTGTAGAAATGCTGGGTCATTCTGTGCCTTGAAACCATTTTACACTGAAAACGCAGAAGCTAGCTAGCTAGACTCGATCTCAGACGCAAAAATTTGCAGGCACCTCGCCTATGGAGAGAAACCCCATTACTATTCTTTTAAGCTACCTCAGCGCTCAGAGACACGGGAAAGGAATGTTTAGAAACCAGCATCACCAGGGCCACCAGTCGGAGAAAATGAGGGAGCTTCGAAACGTCGTCGTATAATATCTTCTAGTTTCCTCATTTGGAAATAGTCATAGGTCAACTTGAATCTGAATAATCCTGGCCACTGGCCGCATTCCACTACATTGGATGGTCAATTTCTTTAATGTGAATTCTCACGCAATATGGCAACCAAAAAAAAATTTAATTTTAATTTCCTAAATTCACCATTTATTGTAAAGAAATAATGAAAGATACTCGTAATCTTTCTGGGACCAATAGGAGCAAATGGCAAGAGGTAATTGGTCCAAACCTCCAACGATATGAACGTAGATTCAGAGTCTGGATCACCCAAAATTATGAGCAACCTTGACTTACTGTGTGTGTACTGCCCACATATGGGTGGAAGCTTTTTCACTACGGAGAGGACCACGATTTATATAATTGATTTTTTTTGTGTTATATATTTAATATTGGTCCCATGAATTGAGAAGGCATACACAATAATCCAACAGTTGGGGATTGGTAATCACACCTAAAGTAGCTAAGGTACAAGGCAATCACAACAAAGAAAATGTGATGACAACTATAGATGGCAATCATCTAGAGCAATGTTCTTGGACTTTTCTACCACCCACAAAAATGTTTTTGGCTTTAGTAGTGTCTTTAATTTTGAGGTAAAATGGTGCGATGTGAAAATAGTGTGCTTTAACATATAATGAAAAATAGTGATTATTTCGATCTCGGACTCTCCGATAGTGAACATAATAAAACATGAACCGTTTTATCTTAATCAATCAAGGACAGATCTCTATCTAGCTTCTCTCATTTGAGTCGTCATTTCTCACATCTTTGTGAGATTAAAGTAGTCCCTGCCCTAAAGAAAATAATATATAGGGAGTCTTCTTGGCCTCTCAATCCTCTCATGGATAGAAACGTACAATACGGACCGTGAGGGGTGGGTCATCTTATACGGACTTGTCCTTTCCTTCATGAAGACCGGTCGACGCTCTTGCAAGAGCACTGTTGATCTGTTATCTTGCTTCTCTTTTCTAGCTAAACTAATTACCGAAGCTACGTACTCTTTCTTCGTAGCTCAGTAAGAGATGAGACTCGTGAGAGGCTAGACATGCACATATACGGATATACCACAGAGCTCGCGATCGATTACTCTACAAGAACCATACTGCCAATACGAGAATCCAATGCTAGCTAGTACGTCGAATTTTAGATGAACTTAAACCCCAACTGTTTTATATGGTTGGGTCGTCGGACACTCGGATATTAAAGTTCTCTCTTCCTTTGCAGTACGTACTGAATGGTGTTGTCAACGTACTTGTCATGACGGTGATCGATCAGACTTCTACCATATATATGGACACCTCAATGTCTTACTATATATATATACTACTATTGAACGGCCAATAAAATGTGCTTATAAAATGTCATACATTGTCACGTTGTCAAATGAAGGTCAATGTCGTTCCTCTTTACTATATGTGTCCATTGGCCGGCCGGGTAGATAGGTCTAGTGGCTAGCTTCTTATTTCTTATGTTGAATAGTTCTTCCTCTTATATGATCGAGTTGTATCTTGTATCGTATGTTTTGTTAATAATTAC
This sequence comes from Geum urbanum, assembly GCA_946800695.1. Classification (NCBI taxonomy): domain Eukaryota; kingdom Viridiplantae; phylum Streptophyta; class Magnoliopsida; order Rosales; family Rosaceae; genus Geum; species Geum urbanum. The sequence goes on from OX327017.1 coordinate 32,416,916, forward strand.
TTAAAAATTCTAAGGATTACGTGACTAGAAATGTACACCTCGGATCGCATGGCACCTTCTCTTTTTTCTTATACACTGGTAATGGAGTAATGGTTATGATGGCGGTCATCCACATTTGCCTAGACATAAGGTGGTAATCACCAGTGGCGTAGCTATATTATGTCGTGGAGTGTAAAATGACACTCCTACGATGTGAGATATAGCCTACAAGTACTAGAAAGTTTTGACTTTTCAAACTTGAATTATGAAACTCATAGCAAAATGACACGGTTGGAATACTCAACAATGATTAGTTGATTTAGGACCACGAAAAATGAACGTATCAACGGTTCCATAAACATATAGGATTCAATATTATTTGAAGATCCTTGCATATCTAAATCGACTCTGAGTGCCAATGTGATTCATTATTTCATTCCTAACCAACTGTAGTATTTGATTTAGAATTTGTCGGATGAGAATGAGCTATAACATAGTTTTAAAAAGTTATATTAATTTAAAATTTCAATTGTGACACTGTTGAATTACTTTTCTATCTACGTCACTGGTAGTCACGTTGTGGGTACATAGCTAGCTAGGCATCGAGGAGGAGTGCCAAGGTGGCATGTCGCACTTCACAGGAGAATCTCATCCTATTAAAGCATTTGCATCAGGAGGGTTTTTTGTTCGACCAGGAGGTGGGGGTCTCCCAGAAATAGGAGGTGCAACCCAAAAAAATGATGCAGCTGGAGGTTTTGTTGTCAACGGCGACCACACGTTGACGAGTTGCACAAGCAGCTTCACGTGTTGCTTTTTCTCGCGCAAAAGAATGAGCAGTCTGGCGGAACCCACCGACGCCAGGCGCGTTTTTTTTTTTAATCATGAGCGTGCAATCCATGCATATCACCTGCCAGTAACAACGTTTTTTTAAAAAAAAACTTCGCGAAATTCACCAGAAAATCGTTGTCGATCGACTCAAGTCATCCAACCATGATGCACCAAGAAATTGGACGCAATCGACTTCATGGCATGCAACACCATCGTTGTTCAACGAAATCTGGCCAAGCTCAAAACTTCCTCGGCAAATTCCAACCGATCATAGGCAATGAATGGCTAATTTTGGGTCCCACGGAGGTAGAGGAGAGATAGAACTCTCTATTTTGGGGGCTTGGTAAGTAGGGGTGGTCAAACGGTAACGATCTGACTGAGTTGTGATTCGGGTCGAGGAACAAGTTTTGACTCGAAGTAGAATTTTAAATTTTACCACAACCACTAAAAACAATAGCCCATATTAGATCATAAGTAGATCTAACGATTAAGAAATATTGACCACTTGTAAATTTTAAATAAATCATTTTTATTCATGCACTTCTAAAATTCATAATAATTAGGTCGAACCTCCAAAATATACAATAAAAATATGCACAAGTTCATATTAATTTTGAGACTTTGGAAATATTTAAGGAGATTAACGTGACATTTGATTTGTAATCTCAATGATCACAAAGACCTTTGTGAAAATTTTATGAAATTTTGAGCAAGTGGAATTCTTGTACACATCTTCGCGAGTCTGTGGTAAATTTTGTGGCATTTTTCGGAAGCGTTTGCTATTTATTTCGAATTTTAGAAGATTGAAAATAAGGAAATATTTTATTTATATCATATTTTTGGACCATTCGATTTAAGTGTGATAAACCAGACAATTGATCATAAGCTTAGTAACGTGGGATTTTGGATGGAAGTGTGAAAATACTTGGGGTTAGTTTAGATTAGACCAAAATCTAGCTGACCCAACTGAGCATCTTTCTTCTCGTTTCAACTCGGTCTCACTTTCGACAGCTGCATTGCAGGGTCCGAATCGACATGCTACACTTCTATTTTGCCTTTGAGTTCTTCATAAAAGTTGTTCGGAATTGTGTCTTCGGCATCAAAACCAAATTTCGTGACAATCCAACGTGGAGTCATTCCAGATCAAGGTAAACGTGGTCACTGCTCATCACAATTTTCTAATTTTCAGTTTAGCATCAAATGAATTCTAATTCATGTTGCATGTCAATTTCTTCTATCAAATCCTCTTGATATGGGTATGCTGCTATTGTTTCAATTGAGATAGAGTAAGTGATACTTGTAGCTCATTGATATTGGAATCATTTTGGTCTCTGATCATACATGCAAGGGAAGCAAGGAATAGAAGTTGATATCTTCTTTTATGGTATGTGTTTTGATACATTCGTTTGTGAAATTCAATTAAGAGTGATTAATTGGTACAATGAGTTGTTGAATTTGCTCAAGATTGATGATTTTTGGTTTTTCGATGTTATTGGTCATCGTGGGTGTTTATTGTACATGGTGACATTCATGGAATTTCTCCGTCTATTTCGATGTTGGATTATGCTATAATCAAGTTTTAGAAGCTCTATTTTGTTTACTCAATGACATTATTTGTGATTAAGCATATGTTTACAATAGGTTATATACTTGTTGTCAAAATCATTCAAGTGATGTTAATTGGATTTGGAGTTGTCCATTGTTTAGCATGTTGGTAAATCAACCTGTTTCGAAACTAGTTAAAGTAATGACGGTTGGATTTTGGGTTTATCATTGTGATTTGTTTAGAGATGGACTATTGTTTATGTGAAGTTTGATGGGTGTCCTTAGTATTTTTTGACATGTCATGGCTTTGAAGATTAAGTTGGTTATTATCAAAAATCTTGATTAGTGAGAAGCTTTGGTGAATTGTATCTTTGATTCTAAGTGATTTAATGACATTGAGTATGTCGGACTAGGACTTCAGTTACCCGGGACGTGAAATATGATGGTATTGGCCTAGGAAATCGTGTGAATATCAAGGCGACGACGTTCCTGGTAGGGGACTTTGGACTTGCCTCAATTAGTGAATTTATAAAAGAACGTATTTTATTTATTGCATGATTACTATGTTTTCAATGCATATGAGTTTCTATTTGATGACCTAAGAGTGAGAGGAGCATAGCAACTTCCCTGGGCTTCGATCCCCTAAACCTCCAGAGGGGCTGTATAGACGGAAGAGTGTCTGACATCCTTTGAGGTGTGGCACTGCTTCTAGGAGATACGGCGTAAGCGGATACTTTCGCTATACCTAGCTAGCCAAGTAAACAATATTAATCGTGGTAAGGTGGTAGTTGTCTTAAAGACCGGTCATCAGGTTTGAGTTTTCTCTATGCATGGGCTCTACTATGTTTTTATTCACTGCTACGATTTGTGGTTTTGAGAATTTTATCATATGCATGGTTTTTCATTTACTTGACGGCGCCTATAATTTCAATATTTGTTTTCATATATAGCTGGGTACAACCCTATTGAGCAGCGAGAACGAAAGCTCACAATTACAACAATTTTTGATGCAGGTACTGTGTACGAAGATGAGACAATTGGATGATCCTGGTGTGTCTTCACTTTTCTTGTGTCTCATATGTCATGGATGGACTTAGATCCGCGTGACAGGTTCACTCGTTTCATTTATTCCAGCTTGATTTGTTTATTGAGTATAGTTTATTTATAAAGTTCTTCTCTTGTTATTGTGAAATGCTACATCTGTCAATCATTCGGATATGTCTTTGAACTAGACTACTATTTGTTATTTTTTACGGGACTTGTATTTGTTTCTAAAATATTTCACTTTATGGTTTTCTCGCTTTCACCTCACATTCAATAGATGCTTCTGCTAGTTATTTTTCTTATCTACTTTACAGATAAGTTTTTTCATTCTTAATTTGACTTGAGTTAAGAATCTTAGCTTGAGTTTTAGGGAGACACGACATGCACTATAATGTTCTCAATTTGATGAGGTGCAAATCGGGGCGTTACATTAATGTTTCACAAAAACTTATGTGAAGAAAGCGAATCCATAATCATAACTTAAAAAAAGTCGATTTTGAATCTCAATGAAATAATTTATTTTGATAAATGCATTTAGACGATAATGACACGTGGTATTGACACATGTCTAGTTATTGGTTGAAAATCTAACTAATAAATAAATAATTTAAAAAAAAATATCAATGGATCGTAATAGGAGATGTTATTTTGGAGGAGCGCAAGGCAAATAGGAGGAGCTAGCAAATGGGTGTGGATGCTCTTAACGTGAGTGTTAATCATAGCCAGTGTTCTAAAAGTCGGTCTAATCGGCCAGCTAGTCGGTGAAATTTAGAATCTGAACAAATTTTGACTAGTCGGTCAAAGTCGGGTAGACTCGATTAATTGATCAATTTATTATTATTATTTTTAAATTTTTTTTTATTAAAGTGCATAATTTTGTTAAAAAAATGCATAAGCTGAAAAATTGGAGAAGACCTTATCTAGACACACAATTACAAGTACTTCATTTCTTCGATTTATGTATATGGATATTATTATTTTTGTTTAACTTTACTCAAGTATTTATAATTTTATTTATTTATTTATTTATATAAATATAATTAAATTTAGTTGAAAGATAACAAATGACTTATCCAACTAATTTTCGACTTTTTTTTCTTTTCCTTTTGATCGATTCAATTGCAATTAATGACTTTTAGAACATTAATGACGACCGATATCATACCTCCGAAAAACGTAAAAGATGCCCGTCTCAATTAACTTTTTCGTCAAATTAAACTCTCTGGATCGAGTTTAGTTATAGAGCTGATGCAGTCATGTAGGTCAATATTCTAACGCAGACAACCGCTTAGCAGCAATGACAATTCTTTAGTATATATGCAGAATATATAATCGAACAGTTATAAAAAGAGACTCAATAAACAAGGCTGGAAGATGGATCAGAAGCCAACTGCATCCCTTTCTTTATTTTATGGCCAACCAAATCGAACCAACTCAACTCGATCGATTATGATAAGAGCAGAAGAAGCACGAAGAAACAGATAGCCTTCATCAAGTTCCAAGAGGGAGAAAATCTTAAGGCAGAGAGAGACTGGGCTCCAATCGATCTGAGATCAGTTGTCAGTTGTCACTATTCTGGTGTTAAATATAAACCCTAGCTAATACGTAATACTAATATCGCCATCAACCAATCAACCACGGCCAAAGACGCATGACGACGACCAAACCCGGGCCGTACGTTTTCTGGAAATGGAAATTCCACGTTGACAGGTTGCGCGGGAATAGATGATTGGAGGTCCGCCCCCCGCACGTAGGGACGAAGCTTTCCTAATCCGGTAATAAATAGTATTTGCCCTTTCGGGAGTTCTAAACCTTAAAATTTTTAATGGCGTATTAGCCTATTAGGTATCCTCGTTTTGGTTTTGACATTTCTATGCCGAGTCGAGGTTACCTCTTCTGGTAACAAACGAAGCAGTGGACTCGTGGGTGATAGGTACTTGTCCGAAACCAACCACCGTCTTAGCTAGCTGCTTCATTTGATGCCTCCATTACCACTCATATCAATCCACCTTCCACGTCTTCCCTGGTCCTTTTTGTGACATCCAGTAACGTAGCTACATGTCAAAATCAAATTATGTGCGTTATTTTCACATTACATTTACCCAAAACATGAGATATATATTCTAGTGGTCATCACAAAGCTTCATACGTTTTTGATTTTTTGGCAAATGGACCGAAAATATCCACAAATACCACAAGGCCGGACGAACTAAGAAAAGTACAAAATTTATGAAACGAGAAAAACTAAATTTTAGAATTAGATTTCTTTCGGTATAATATACATTACCTTAGATATCTATATATATACATAATCGGCTAATATTTTTATATTTATTGACGATACCTAAATAGACGTGTTTTTTGTTTTAACATCACTTTCAAGCAAAATATGAAGTACAATTATTTGTTTGTTCTTATATATCCTTCAACCCTTTGATGTGATATTTTATCATGTTAGAGTTGTATTATAACTAAATCTAGATTGTTCATATGATATAAAAAATCAAGTATGCACATGAATCACACAAAATGAACGTCACTCATGATCTCATATGTTTAGAGGTTGGATTAAAATAACACATTTTATAAGCATTTAAATATATGATTAAGATATGTAATCATTGATCATTTAAATACTAAGTATCACCAATGTCCTCCACTTTAAGGAGAGAAGTTTATATATTGTAGATCAAAACAAATGTCGAGTAAAAATCAATCTTTCAAAACCTTGGACTAGCTCCCATAGCCAAAGATCCCAATACAACGATGATACCAATTTTTTTTATCCGCCGGTTTTAGTGATATCGTTTTTGTGCGAATGGACTAGAATGAATAGGATTAAAATAACAATATTAAAAAAGTCTTGGGGTGCAAGTGGGAATGTTAATTAAAATTAAGAAAGAGTGGCAAATGGGGAAAGTTAGGAGTGGATAAGAAATAATTGCTTCTGTGTACTTGTCGGCAAAACGTTACGAAGTTTTATTTGTTTTAAGGTTCCCAACCTACGTGGCTGCTTCCCCTCCTTTCGTACTAAAGCTTCCACCTGTTATGACTTTACCCCGAATGTTTGTCCTTATTTACGATAATGCCTTTAACTATTTCTCCACGTGACACTAACCTTGCATGTCTACTGTACTCGGGTCTTTTGTTATTTTCAGTACCTCCAATAATTCGAACATTTTTGTCGGCCAGTTGGGTTATATGTAATTATTTCTAATTTTGTGCTTCATAAGGATGGATCAACAAACTTGATTATTACGATTTAAGAAAAGGATATGATTTAAGACTATGTTCGTCCAAATTTGGTGAGGTGGTGATTATAGAGTTTGATTCGTCGGTTCGTGCATGGCTTCAAGTTTGATCGAGTTATATATGTATACTTGTATTACCAATTTATCAAACTCATAAGTACCCTTTTTCACTTGGAGCCAGAAAATTAAATAAACATGTATGATTGACATGGAGTGGCGGAGTCAGGATTCAATGTTATGACGGACTAAAATTGTGCTCGTAAAATTAAAAATAATATTAATATTAAATTAAATAATTACAAAATATAAAATTGTGCTCGTAAAAGTATTAACTACTATATAGGTAAAAGTTTTTGTCGAGGTTGTATACCATGAAAATATTTTTTAATAACGTACTCCATCGTAAAAAATAACGAATTCATATGTCGATCTTTCACCAGTTGTTACTCTGATAACTCAGATACTGAATTTGAGAGAGAGAATTCTTTGATTAGAGAATTTACAAGTTTTTTGTTTCTTTTAAAATATCTCTCCATACAAAAAGTAGGATTTTTATATAAAGAAGGGCGTCAGAGAAAATTAATCAATAAACAAAATGTGAATTGGCTTAATGGCCTATTTATACGAAAAATAAACTTTTTTAATTAGATATGATGGGTAATTCCTAATTGGTGTTGTCTTTCAAACCTAGCTACCATATATGGATTTATAATTACGTGTCAGTTGGCTACTTGTGGATGATAGTTAAACTTGAAATTTTTTAACATTAATAGATAATAGTTTAACTGATTAATTACAAATGACATAATATACTACAAATACTCAGTTATTTCTCTAAAATTCTGGGGGGGGGGGGGAGGGCATAGCCTGAGCTTGTTCCAGTGTAGCTCCGCCGCTCGCGACATGTTATTCTTTGTTGGATCCAAGGTATTTGGCAAATATACATATGTACGTTGGAGTGAATCATGATCTCAATCCAACAGGGTTACACTATGATTTATGAAAGGTACCAAGTACTAAACCCCAAGGGCATTACTGGCTAATTATTAAAAGATGAGACCGGTTAGTGACATAGACCAGTGAAAAGAAATAAAGATTAGGCCGGTTTTTGAAATTCCTGCAAGTTAATCCAGAAACAAGGACACCTTGCAAACCTAATATGTATAATGTATGTATGAAACTAAATCTTTGACTTAGATTCTTTATCATCACCTTCATAAATTAATCATCAGAATCAAAACTACTATTTAGAAGAGAGATTGTGTTATGCAATTGCTTTAGTACTTCTTCAAGTCCCATCTAGCTCATGACGCAGATTTACATTCTCGATCTCGATCGATCATGTATGTTTATATATTAATTCAAATAGCTAGCAACAGATCGAATTAGCTAGGGCCAAGAAATCTAATATTTATATACATGAATTATGCGTGTTGCTGCCTGGTAATTCAGTGGATCGATCAATTAGCTAGATAGTTGAGATGTCACATTTTGCACCAAAGTGAAAGTGGGAGTATGTGTAGGAACCCACATGTCGTAGCTATGGCACGCAATACTTGGCTAGAAGAACTATGATAATGTGCTCTCCAAACTAACTTATGTTGGCTTCTCAGTTATTTTTTTTTCTCTGTGCAAGATGTTTATTTTTTTATTGGGTAGACTATTAGGTTTGAGATTCAATTTTAATATTGTCCTCTCTTGAATTATCTGACTCAACTGTATAACCAACTGGAGTATGAATATTTTTTTCAAACTCTACATTTTTCAAATTCTCTCTTAGGAATTTTTTTGTTTTAACTAATTTACCATGACTGACTCATCAAAACTCACATCTCTGCTTACAGTAGTCTTCTTTACATCTAAGCACCATAACTTGTATCACTTAACACATTTTTTAAATCGGATAAAGAGAGCCTTTTTAGCTCTTAGATCAAGCTTACTTTCCCTAACGTCATAATAAGCAGGACAACCAAAAATATGCAAATAATGATAATCAGTAGCAAGTTTTCCAGACCATACCTCCATGGCCGTCCTGCCCTCATTCACAGCAGTAAGTACACTTGTTAATGAGATGACCTACATATGTCACTGTCTCAGTCCATAACTCCTTGCCTAATCTAGCGTTAGACAACAAACATCGAACCTTCTCCAGCAAAGTCCGATTCATGCATTCTGCCACCTTATTATGATGCAGTCTCTTTAACTGGGAAGTGTCTCATAATACCTTCATCTTGACACAACTTATAAACAGGGTCAGACGTATACTTACCACAATTGTCCGATCTAAGCCTTTTTATTTTTCTACCTGTCTGGGTCTCAATCATCTTTTTCTACTTCACAAATATATTCAAGACTTCATCTTTAAGCTTCATGGTGTACACACATACTCTTCTAGAGAAGTCATCAACAAAAAAGACATAATAATGCTTACCTCCCAAAGATGCAGTTTTGGTAGGTCCCCAAACATTGATGTGAACATAATCCAGAGCTCCCTTAGTCTGATGCACTGTTGTACCAAACTTCACTCTAGTTTGCTTTCCCAAGACACAATGCTCACAAAAGTCCAACTTGCTGTTCTTTGCACCTTTCAGTAGACCGTGCTTCACTAATCCCTACAAAGCTTTCTCTTCAACATGCCCAAGACGAATATGCCTTAGTCTGGTGGTGTCTGCTTCATCATCATCAACATCTGCATCTATGCTCTTGACAACTGTTGTATCACCAATAATTTTACTTCCCTGTAGAAAATACAATTTTCTATGTCTTTAACCTCTCATCAACACAAGTGAATCAGATACAACCTTGGCAACACCATTCTTCAATGTGATAGTATGCCCATCTTCATCTAAAGTGCCCAAAGAAATAAGATTTTCGCCAAATTCAGAACATACCAAACATTAGTCAACTCTCTGAGTGCTCCATCATGCATCTTCAGACAGATTGTACCAATCCCCTTTGTTCTACATAGACTGTTATTTCTCATCGAGACTAACCCTCCATTCAACTCCTTGAAAGAAGAGAATCACTCCCTATTTGGACACATATGATGAGAACAACCATAATCCATAATCCACTTGTTTGAAATATCAACTGTAGTTGTAGTCAAAGCAAAATCGAACTCATCTTCATCCTCTTTGGCAGCATTTGCTTCAGAACTCTTCTTGTCTCTCTTCTTCAATTTAGGACTCATTCTTCCAATGTCCTTTCATACGACAAAAGGCACACTCATTTTTTGCAGGAAATTTGCTTCTAGACTTAGAACGAGATTTACCTCTCTTTCCATACTGCTTTCTTTCTTCAGATCTTCCTCTTGCTACAAGTGCTTCACCTTCCACATCATACAACTGCTTATCTTTCTTTCTATACTCACTATTTACCAAGGCACTTGAAACCTCATCATATTTCACATCATTCTTCCCATGGAGCAAAGTAATAATCAAATGCTCATACTCGTCCGGTAGAGAATTAAGCAAACATAGAGTTATATCCTCATCACTAATTTTCACATTCAAATTAGTCAAATCGGCGAGTATCTTATTAAAGCTATTGATATGCTCAATCATAGAAATACCTGGTCGATAGTTGAACCGAAAGAGCCGCCTCTTGAGGTGAAACCGATACGTACTCAGCACTCTTGGTCATGTACTGATCTTCCAACTTCTGCCACAAAGCCTTTGCATTAGTTTCATTCATAACGAAAAACTTCTGATCTTGAGCAAGACATAATCTGATAGAACCACAAACTCCTTGAATTTTTCTTCGAGTGCAATATCCAATTCTCGTTGACACAAGACATTCAGCATCTCTCACTGCCATATACCAAAATTACCCGTTTCATCAAACTTTTGAACTTCAAATTTGGCATTGTGCATCGCTACTCTAGTGGAGATCGAAATACCCAACGACAAAGGCTTCTCTTTGTCTCTCATTGAAACCAATTTCCTCACAGTCTGAATCTAGGAGCTCTGGTAGTAGTTTATTGTGCGGAAGCGTAACAAACGATGGTTATTAATCAATGAGTAACAAAGAAAATAACAAATACAATTAACACATAGATTTAGTGGTCCACTCAATCAATATGATTGAGCTACGTCCACTCTCGGAGCCAGTGAGAAATTCCACTATAATCAATTGGAAAGATTACAACTTGAGTTTACGAATAAACTTCAAATATACAAAATCCCAATACACCCCATCTATTGCTCTGAACAACTAGAGAATATTATTCTCTCAACTACCAGATCACTCACCACTCTAAAACTTTCTAACTTTCTACTTGGAAGTACCTTGAACAACAAAGTGAACAATAGAACTATAGGTTTTGCTACTGTTGGTTTCTATCGAACCAACTCAAACTCTCTCTTATCTCTCACACAGTCTGCAGCCTCTTCTTCTTCATATATATGTGTGTGTGAGACTTATGCTAGGTTAATCAACCTAGCTAGCTCCACACGTGCATCCCATCAAGCTAGAGAGAGTTTGGGCCACAATTAATTTTGGGCTATTTAAGTGAAGACCAAACCAACAGCCCCCTAAAAATCTTGATTTGGTGCCAAATTCTATCGGAGAAGGCAGAGTTTAAACAATAGGTCGCCTGACAAGTGTATAAGCCAGTGGCAGGTATTGTAATTACGTCAAAATTACTGGCAAGAAAACAGAAATTTGGAACAGTGAAATCCAAACCCTACTTTAGTATATCTAGTAGAAAACACCTATGTGCGCCTTGCTGCACACTATAAACATCTATCTCAGTAATAGCTAGTCATAAATTTGATTAACTAATATGAATTTGAAGACAAGCACGTTAGATCCAATACAGCCGTGAATGTCTAAATAGAACTTGACACTTTATTAACTGCTCTAATAATCTTAAGACAAAATCAAGAAATCGGAGCACCGAAAAGTTTCATAGCACGACTTAGCAAGCTTCAAACTCCTCGCACAAATCGCATCTTCGGAGAGCTCAAAACCGACAACTAAATCATCAAAAGTTCAAAACCACAATTCTATGCCTAACTCACTACATCCAACCCAATCGAGCAACCTAGAACTATAAGTTAGTCTATCTTTTCTTAAGCTGCCCCATATTTCAATATCATATAAATCAGTCACTAGATGAAAGTCATAAATTAGTCAATCTTTTCTTAAACCATTATAACTTTTTGACAACTCTAATCAGAAAGAGAACAACGCAACCAAAATTTAAAGAATCATTCGGTGCAAAGTCTGCAAGAGATAGATAAAGAAGACGATCTACCAAAAAGAAGATGAATTGCAAAGGTCGGCGCAACTATATGATAGGTCAGGAGAGAATAATAGGTCGGTGTAGAAAGTACCTGTCGCTAGAGTTTTCTAACATGTGTTATAGGTTGTAATTAACTCAAAAAAGGTCGGATGAAAATGGAAATACACTGCTTATGAATAGTGAATCTCAAACTCTACTTTAGTATATCTCTCCTATTCCCGCCGCCAAGTGAAGTTAACAAAAATATTCTTAATAATATTAAACTAAATTACAAATATAAATACAGAGTTATATTGTAAATTTTTCTCCCACTCTGCACAACACCCGTACGTGTAGCGATTTTTCTAGTCTAATAACTAGATGTGTCCGGGGATTTAGAAGAGGTTAGGATTACGATATGTCATGGCTCTGAGGCTTTCCACTTTGCTAGAAGAAAATAAACACAATCAGTTTTTCTTGAAAAAGAAACTACTGCCTGAAAGTTGCTGCATAAACTTGTAGGAAAAGAAAGCAGGCATTTTGCTTCTTAGTCTCCTTTGACATGTTGCCGCACTACAATAAAGCCAAATGATGCCACCAAGGAAAGCAAATACCCAGCAATGGCTCCATAACTCACACAAATAGGCCATTCCTGCAGACCAATGTCCTTCAGACTTCATTTATAACTAAATAATCTCTATTAATTAAGGAAATGAGATACATATATACATAGATATATCATCCACAATCACATACAAAATTACGGTACATAGTTTCACTAGGCCACCCCATGGAGTATCAACACAATTATAACTGATCATTCTTTAAGTCTTATATTATATAATTACAGAGTCGCACAACTTCTCCCACTAGGAGTTGAAAATTCTAGAACACAACTGTACTTTCAACATTCTAGAGGATGGAAAGTCACCAATTTCTAATAAAGTAACAAGTACAAAATACAGACCTAAAAACTCAGATAAGACAAATTACCTCTGAGACTAGTACAGTTCCAATCCAAAATAAGAAAGAAAAAACTAGAGGACATTCTAATTTCTAAACAAGCCATCGTAGATGTAAACTAGAGCACAGGAAGATCATAAGCTAGCAAATGATACAAAAAATTTAAGAAAAGATTTGAACAAGAAAAAAAAATCAGAAGTGTACTAACATTAGAAAGAAAAACCTCAATAGGAGATAGTACCTGCCATGGTCTTTCCCAGTCAAGCGGTACTGGCCAAGCCCCGAACCAAGCTCCAATAACAACTCCATGTGCAGGTAGACAAACCATGTAATCTACGGGGTCAACTGGCCTGCAAGTCATAAGTAGCCATTACAAATTAGAACATCTGCATCAACTGATGGAACCATATTTCATTGCAAATCAATTCTAAGCATGAAACATGATAGCACATGAGAAAGAAGACCAACAAATGATAGGATACTTGCTTTGTGCATGCAAAAAGACGTTGCCAATCGGTCCAGGAAGACCCAAAAACAGAAGCTGCGGGCACAATCTGGCAAAGCACATGAATTGTGTCAAAGAAATGTAAAAAAGAATAGCATGACCATCATTGAACAGTTCTTTTCAAAACTACTATAATTTGATGGTGTACTCGGAACAAATTTGAAAAAAAAATAATAATAATAATAATAAATTTATATCTGCAAAGATGTATTTGAGTATGTATAAAAAAGATATGTATTTGAGTAACATAAACCTACTATTATACATCACTTTCAGTATAGAGTACCCTATTGTAACAAGTTTAGTGAACTGACACCTGGAGAAAGATTTAAAAACTTGGAGAAAGATTAAAAATATAGCTCAAATACTTTGACACTACAGATTAGATTAAATGTAAACAAAAGCCACTTTTGACGACACTTACTGTGAATAATGACATCATAAGAGCCCAATTGATGGTCTTTGGGAGATACCTGTTAAGAAAAGAAAGAGGGGGAAAATACAAAAAAATCTGTGAAATGGAGAAAAACATGTTTCTTCGTAATTTTGAGAGCACAAGTTTCAGTTAAGGTAGGAATGGTCACAAAGATAGGTACGCAATGTGACAAGCAGGGTACTCATTCTAAAAAAAATGAAATAGACATTGAGTTCCCTAAAAAATAACCATGTCTATGGGAAAGGTCCCTAAATAGGCATTGAGTTCCCTAAAGGAGTAATGCATCCCTTCCAACATCAACTGTGACTTCCGCTTCAGAGTTGATGTTGATTAATGACATTTTCTATAGAGATCATAGTTCACATACTGGATGCCGACAGGTGCTCCCAATGCTATAGCTCCTAATGCATTTACCACAGCCCCTACAGAATGTAAGTCAGTAAACTGTGATTTATCTTACTGAATGTTAAAGCAAAAATTTAGAAAATAGACAAAGCAAAATTCTAGTTTTGAACAACAGAAGTTATTCAGGAATGTCATCACTCATTAGCAATGCACCTAAAAATCAACAAGTAAGAAATGATACGCACAAACATCCCAATTACTTCACCAATTTAGGAAACTAAATAACTTAACAAAGCTAGGCCAAAAAAGTAAAAAAATTCAAGCTGGACTACATAGCACTAGCCACAGGAATAAAGATTTCTATTGAAAAATGTTAGAACATAAAACGACAATAAAAAACTGTAGATTAAATGCCAAATTGTAGACTAACCAGCAGGTAGTCCCAGCACGCCACGCCTTACAGCTTTCCAATACTGTTAGCACCATAAGAACAAATTACATTTCTTATTTTTTTGGTCTGGTAACTACGATCATCTTATACTTAAGAATAACAATAGATTTTCGATTAGAAAAAAACATAACAAACTCACAGAGCATCTTTCATGGTCCTTCCTATACCGACTGTAGAGAAGAATGATAGTTGGGCATTGAAAAGCCTTCAAAACAAAAAATCCAAAACATGAGAAATTGAAATGAAATGAGAGAAATGAACTTGAAATGAAATTTTTGAAATTGAAATGAGAGAAATGAAATTGAAATGAGAAGAAGTACCCATATATGACCGAGAACGTGAGAAGGATGAGAGGAGAGGGTGAATGCGTGGACACTGTAGGCGATAGAGATACAGAGAGCCAAGCCTAAGGCGATGGTGAGGTGAACAAGTAGTGCCTCTGATGTCGATACCGAGGCTCTCGCGCCCATCTTGATCTTCTTCGCCTGCATTTCTCGTTATTCGTGTGCTTGAAAAATCTCTGTTTCCTTTTTCTGGTAAACTATGGCATGGGCTGGAATATTTGGGCCGGTAGTCTTGGAATCAAGAAACCACCACCAAATCAATTGAAGCATACACAAAATTGATGGTCAACAGCTTGATGAAAGAAACAACAACAAAAAAATTTAATTAAATTCAAGCGATTACACAGAAAGTGGAACGAAAACAAATGCGAAAACGATGAAATCCAAACAAATTATAGCTATGTTCAAGGAGAAAAACCATATGATCCAATTCGACCACACTCATATTCAAAGTTAAACTAATTGAGTCGAAACCCCAACACCCAAACTCAAAGATACAACGAATTAATCCGCCAACACACAATTCTCAAAGTGTGTGTGTGACGCGTACGTAGTTCCGTTTCCATATAAGATTTGTTAATCACAAGTACATATATTAAGTTACATGTTAGGAATCCATATTCGATTCACCTAGATCAATCAAGCCGAAAAGATGAATTCTAAACACATAAATACAGCTAAGCTTTTTTTGTTCTAATCAAACGAGACTAACGATTCAAATGAGAGCAGAGTAAGAGGTTTGTGATAGAGAGACTCACCATCTTGATCGAGAAGCGAAGGTCGGAGAAAGCAAGCGGCGCGAACTCAGATGAGACTCTAGAGAGAACGAGAGAGAGTGCGCGACTGTGGGCGATGGCTACAGAGGGAAAGAAGCGAGTTGGAAAACAACCTATCAAGTCGGTAGAAAGATCAACCGAAGTGTTAGGTTTAATAACACCGATGTTTGTGACTTTAAGGCAACTCCTTCAAAAGGAGGAAAGAAACTATTTCATCTTATATATAGATGATTACAGCAAATATCGTTATGTATACTTAATACAAACAAAGATGAAATTTTGGACATGTTTAAAGCATACAAAGCTGAAGTAGAGAATCAACTTGACAAGAAAATCAAGATCATAAGATTTGATAGAGAAAGATAATATGAATCAAATGCATTTACAAAATTCTCTACATCTCATGGAATTATTCATCAAAAGACCGCACCTTATACTCCACAACAAAATGGAGTTGCAGAACGTAAAAATAGAACATTTATAGAAATGATCAATTCCATGATAAACAATTATGGAATTCCTCTCAATTTGTGGGGTGTTGCTATACTTGCTGCCAATAAAGTGGTAAATTGAATACCTCATAAACAATCTAACAAAACTTCTTATGAGGTATGGAAAGGAAAAATTCATTCTTATAAAAAGTGTGGGGTTGTCTTGCTAAAGTCAGAGTTCATTTACCAAAAAAAGTTAAACTTGGACAAAAAACAATAGATTGTCTATTTGTTGGCTATGTTAATAATAGTGCAGCATTTAAATTTTTGGTTTTTAGATCATAAATCAGTGACATTCATGTAAACACTTATATGGAAAGTGATGATGTTGAATTCTTTGAGAATATATTTCCTATTAGAGAAAGACACCTCATTACAAACAAAATAGTACGTGATGTCAGTAAAATAGACCAAGCATCTTCATCTTGAGTTCAGGAGGAAGAAGAAATTGAACCAAGAAAAAGCAAAAGAATGAGAGTCCCTAAAGACTTTGGACCTAATTATTTGGCCTTTGTAAAAGAAGAAGAACCTAAAAATTATAAGGCTACTATGGAATCTTCTAAAGCATCTTATTGGAAGGAGGCTATTTAAAGTGAAACTAAATCCATTATGTAAAATAATACATGCGAATTGGTTGATTTGCCTTCTAGAAATAAACCAATTGAACATAAGTGGTTTTTCAAAAAGAAAATGAGACCGGATGGTACCATAGATAAATATAAAGATCGTTTGGTAGCAAAAGGGTATCGTCAAAAAGAAGGGCTTGATTATTTCGACACTTATTCACCAGTAACTAGAATAACGTCTAGTCTATAAGGACGTTGATAGCAATAGTTGTTGTCTATAATTTAGAAATACACCAAATGGATGTAAAGACAACATTTATGAATGGTGAATTAGATAAATAAATATATATGGATCAACCCTAAGGTTTCGTTCTAAAAGGTCAAGAACATAAGGTTTGCAAATTAGTTTGATCATGAAAAGTCTTTATATATTTATTTTTGAAATACACCAAATGGATGTTTAAGTCTTTATATAGACTTAAACAAGCACCAAAACAATGGCATGAAAAGTTTGATCATACTATGTTATCACATGGATATAAAATCAATGGTTGTGATAAATATGTGTATATCAAACAATTCAAAGACGCATTTGTTATTGTATGCTTGTATGTAGATGATATATTAATAATGGGAACAAATATGGATGTGATTAATTATACAAAGAAGATATTGAACTCTTCCTTTGATATGAAAGACATGGGAATAACAGATGTCATCCTTGAAGTACGAATTATACGAAATTCAAATGGATATGTACTCACTCAATCTCATTATGTTGAGAAGGTATTAAGGTAATTTGGACACTATGATTGTAAACCAGTTGTAACTCATTTGATCCAAATGTCCACCTTATGAATAATAAAGGTGAGAGTGTGTCACAATTGAAATATACTCAAATTATAGGTAGCTTGATGTACATCATGAATTATACAAGACCTAACTTGGCTTATACAATAAGTTGTCTAAGCAAGTACTCAAGTAATCCTGAAAAAGAACATTGAAATGCTTTAATTAGAGTATCCAAGTACTTAAAGCATGCAATGGAGTATGGTTTGCATTACACGAGATATCCTCCAATATTGGAAGGATATTGTGATGCAAATTGGATTTCAATGAACACGAAAAATAAATCTACAAGTGGATATGTTATTACATTTGGGGGAGCAGCCATATCATGGAAATCAACCAAACAAACTGTGACAACACGATCCACCATGGAAGCGGAATTTATTGTCTTAGATAAAGTTGTTGAAGAAACATAATGACTTCAAAATTTTTTGGAAGATATTTCTTCGTGGCCTAATTGCCTGTAACTGCTATTTGTATTCATTGTGACAACATGACTGCACTCACAAGAAATATAAAATTTATAATGGCAAATTAAGACATATTAGAAGAAGACACGAAACGATTAAAGACTTGCTGAAAAATGACATTTTATCCATTGATTATGTGAAGTCAAAGGAGAGCATAGCTGTCTCTTTGACTAAAGAGCTATCTAATGAGCAAGTCATATATACATCAAGGGGAATGAGCTTAAGACCAATTCAATGAGTCATAACCTGGCAGAAACCTAACCTTGCTGATTGAAGATCCCATAGTCTAGGTTCAAAAGGAAAACTGGTTAGGGAAGACTTAAGGTAGAAAACACACACATGCTCATTCATATGATGAACGAAGTGTGTTTCCTGCAAGTTGTCTAGGGTGCATATTATTCTTAATGATACTAATATCTTACTAAAGAAGAATATAGCAGGATATTCTAAAAATTAGTATCACCTATGTGAGAGTGATATGGGTCGCATCTATGAGAGTTATATGGCTATACTCTCTAGAGCTCTCATAAAGCTGGAAACTGTCCAGGACCAAAATGGATACAAACGAATGATCCAAAATGTGTTAGATTCGACATCTGTGATACTTGTTGTCTCGGTTTACTATAAAAAGCAAATAGTTAAAGACTTAAGTTCACTACCTTGCATAGTAAATTCGATAAGTGCTCACTACGGAAGGTTTAAGTCCAAAAGATACCTCTCTGAGCAAGTATCGACTATTTCATTCTCTCTTGAATATAAAAATATTATTTTCTATTCAACTGTGGGGTATTATTGAAGTTTGAATAAAAATTGTGGGATATTGTTGAAATTTTGTGGGACTTTAGTCTCACATAGAAGATGTTTAAGAGCTTCTACCCTTAATAAAGGATACCCTATGTAAAATATTAAATGGAAGTGAGCTTGAGTGAGGGAATTTCAATGAGTTTCATTAAAAAAAATCTCTCTGGGCCTCCTAGTGGACTATGATGATTATTTAATAATCAAAGACTAGGTCTTGGGCCTTGGAGATTTTTAGGCTATAGAGAATTAACTAAAATCAGATTTATTTTGGATCAGAAATGTTTTAACGTTAAAGAGTTAAGACACAACTCTTCGTCTTCTTCATCTATGAACAAAGACTACCTTTTGGTCAAAACACTGAACATGTGTCTTTACGTCCATAAAAGAAGCATGAGGAATATGGTTTTATATACAATTTGATTTGCAACAATCTTCCATCTAATATTAGAAGAGTGAAACATAGACTAAGGTTCAAGATAGAATTCAAGGCTTCTCTGCAAACCTTGAATTGAGAATTGTATCCTGGGAGACAGATATCAAGAAGTTTTACAAGCAGAAGTGTACGTAGAGACGAATTTATGTCTTAGGACATTGTGATTAGCAAGTCTCTCTCAATAATTTAGTGAATTTGAATTGTTTTCTCTATTTCAATTTTCATATTTGATTGAACCATTTGATTTGAATTTAATTTTCTGTTATTTAGTTTCATTAATTTCTATATTCAATTACCTTTATAGTTACATTGTGATTCATTGATTTGATCCATACTTATTATATATATTTTCTACCATAGTTCAGTTTTAATGAATTATTGAATTGACATGATGAAAGCGTCTTCTAGCCACATTTTGCTGTGATTTTATGCCGAAATCCGACGAGTTCGTCGTGTTGAAGATGGAAATGAAGAATACAAAACATTGCATCTTCGTACACATATGAATGACATGCAGCAGGGGTTGGAGAGGGTTCTCCATGGCCCAGGATTTGCACGAGGGAAACGTCTTAGTTTTGAAAAAAGTAGACAAATCCAAGTTCAAGGCAAGCCATTTTGTTTAAGATGCATGGAACAAGTTTGTAACTTCTCTGTGGAGAATGAAAAATGCGGACTAGTTTTTAAATGCGGACTGTTGTTTCAAGTTTCAAAAAAAAAAAATTAAATGTGGCGTATATAGTGTTACTCCAACCGTATATTACTAGAACTAGCTAGGTGTGCCAATCTATGAGCATCCTGAGACCATCTATATTTACACTTTCAATCTACCATGTCGTGGACTAAGCCATCGAGTGTTTTGACGTTGCTTAGTGACCCTTAACATAGTCCTCCAGAAAAGCTTGTGCCCAAAGTCCCCAAACAATCCTATTACTGGAAACAAAAACTCCCACCATTCCAAACAACATTGTTCCTTTCATGCCATATAGCCCAAAGAAACGTGAAAAACAAATCAAGATGAGATGAGGTGGGTTTTTCACATATCTCTAAAAGCCAATCCTGCACCAAATTGAACTCCAGAGTCGCTTACGATGGTTCTCTCCAGTAGAAGTTGAAGCCTGCACCTCACCACCAGAACAAGCACGGGTGGTATGATCCCTCCACTCTTCTAGATCACTGAGCAATATTCACTCCTCCCATAATGCCACATTATCTTGTCACTGACTTGGCCTATACTGAGAGGAATACGACTAATAATATCAACCTCTTCCTTAATAAACAGCTCCTGTAGTAAGAAGACTAGCCACTCCATCTCATTATCTATTATTTCTGCCACCTTCAAATTCTCAGTACCTTCCACAGGAGTAGAGTAAGCTTTGAAGTGATGAGGTAAAGGGAGCCAAGGATCATTTCATCCCGAGATCTGAGCTCCATCACCAACCTAGTATCTGACTCCCAGCTCCAGGACTTGCCTACTCATAACTATACTCCTCCAAGTGAACGATGTTCCTTTAGGTACAGTGAGTGGCATGCATGAAGTCCGTATTCGGAAAATACTTGGCAACAGTTACTTCCGAGAAAGACAAGTCTTCACCAGCACTGGAAGCAGTTGCTAGAGCTTCTGGTTTTCTTTTCGGAAGATATTGAACTTCTTTTGCTGGCTCTTCTTGGTTTCCACTCATCACATTTAACACTTGTGTTTGCAAGCCGATCCTGTACCCTGACACAAACAGCTATAATCATCTGAGTGAAACACAGATTATTGGCATGTGATCCAAAATGTGTGACTCCTTAGCTTGCTGGTCGGCTGCATGAATGCCAGAAGGTTCTAACATGTATCAAGATAATTGTGGCTTCGTCGCCTGGCCTTCTTCTAAGATTGTATCAAGAGACCGGCTGAACCATCCACATCAGCTTCTTTCATTAAGCAACGTACATATCTATCACAATCTGTGTAATGGTCCCAGAATGAATAATGAAGTACTAACATGAAAAGGAAAACAATGGGAAAATAATAGGAGCAATAGAAGATGCATACCTCCTGGCTCTTGAATGTATCAGCACTCAGCAGTTGTCTCATTCTAGGTCATTACAATCTTTGTTTTTCTATTTGAAGTTGTGCTGGCTTGTAGTTATCAGCAGATGAAAGCTACAAATGAACCTCGCGAGGACCAACGATTAACATGAATGCAATCTTCACCACTCTTTGAAGCAATCACAATTGAGGGAGCTGCTGATTTTCTTTCCAGGGAATTTAACTTCTTTCGTCAGCTCTCCTTGGTTTTTACTCATCGCATTTGTGTCATGGTTCTAGAAAATCAATAATGAGAAACACACAAATGATTAAGGCACAGCGAGAGCAATAGAGGATGCATACCTCTTGCAGATGGCTGAACTGTATTGAAATCTTCAAACTAAGTTCCTAAATATCTTCATGTACTGCAAGAGTTTTGTCTCCTCTACTTGAATAAATCAGAGATGAAAGAGATTCCTTTGTTGCTGTGCATATTGTTCCTCCCTGTAAAAGTATTAATTTCTTCAGAAATAAAGAAAAAAGCCAGTGAGTATAGTAAACATCATAATTGCCTCTTCTAATGAGCTCTATTACTCTTTCTCAATATGAATGAGGACACAGCAAATATACAGCATGCAAAATTATACAATGGATAATAACGGATTACTGTTATTCTTAGTGTCGTCTCATTTGCTTGCTTTGTTTATGGAAGTGAGACCATGTGCAGAAGTTGAACAATCAAAGACTAGCTTCTTGACTAGCAGAGCTGCGTACCTTAGTGATCTGTCCTCTGAAATAGTCATCGAACAGCTTCTAAGTGTTGGTTTGGTTGGTTCGTCATTGACTCAGCTCAGCCTTGGTGCATCCACATGACCTAAAAGTTGGAATTATGCAAGCTTAACTCTGTACTAGTAAGAGCTATGGGCCACAATCTTGAAGTGAACAATATATATACAAGTTATGGCCTTTGTCTAGAAATTGGTAAAGCATAATGAATATAGACATAAACACAAAATTATGTATCTTCTTTATAAAATATAGCAGCTTGCAGTTGCACCTTATAATGCAGGATTTCTTTAGATGTGCAAATCTGCAAATTTCTGAACAAAAATGACTGAATAAGTACCTGATGTCATTGTCTTGAGCAGTCTAGCCAGTCATCACAAATTTGTAGCCAGACCTTCCAACTCTCTTCAAAGAAGGGAATGGTAATATCATTGCTTTAGGTAGACTCGCCAATGAGTTAAATTGGTGAGAGGAGAAGTTTGCATGAAGCTGTCATATAAGTTGCTCAACTTCCTGGCCTTCTTCAAAGGATTGGTCTTTTGACGGCACCTAGGTGCAATACATCAGTTGAATTGCAGTAAGAAGGCACCCTAGCTACTGTTAATTCTTAATTATCAAAACATGATGATGAAAGTAGACATGAACAAGTAAAGCTGCTTGCAGTTGGAATTGGACTAGCAACAAGGCAACAAGCTGTTGCTGATTAAACCAATGGCACAAAAAACTAGGATAAACGAAGATGAATCGTATAAACATGTAGCATTACCATAAACCCCAGCTGTCCTAGCTATGGAACTGGGATGCGTGCCACTCTAAATGCCTTATTCAACAGGACCCTGAATCATGTCTCTGAGAGAGTTGCAGTTGGGAATTGGGTTTAATTAAGCAGCTGTCAAAGAAATTGATTAGTCAAACATTGTATGAATATTATAGATAAATGATATACCTAGAGATACAGTCAATACCTCAATTACCACAACCCATCGATCGCCTCATCTTGCCCCTGGATCCAGTGACGGTCAAATCTGATATTTGGGATGTGTGAAATTTTGGCCCACTCATTCTCACTTCCTTCCCCTCCTCTGTAAAGCTCGCCGAGTCTATCACAGTCACCGATACTCAATTGCCGGAGTGGTGTCTTCCACAGGAAGTCCGGCAGTGCTGGTAACTCGAAGTTATCATATAACTCCAAAGAAGAAAGGCATGGCATTATTGTAATATCCTTCTTCTTCTTCTTCTTCTTCTCAGCGTCGTCTTCCTCTTCGCTTAGTTCCTCCACTCCTTTCCACTCTTTTAATTGCTCGCAGTAGACGATGCGGAGTCGTTTGAGTTTTGGAAATGATAGGAATCCTGACGACGTTGGTGTTTCTGCCTCTTCTATTCCCAAAAACTCAACACCTACCTTTTCCACGCCAACCCCCCGCATTTGTAATGATTCAAGGGACGGTAATTTCCCTAGAGGAGGCAAATGCTTCCAATATGGACAATTCCAAAGGATAAGACGCGTCAAGCTGTTTAATGACAAAAACCAATCTGTCCGCAGGGTGTTGCCTGCATAGTGATAGATGCGTAACGATTCCAAACCAGGAGGAGGGTGTATGGCATTCAGTATTTCTCTATCATTCTGTTGTCGTTGATTGAAAACAGTCGAGCTGTACAACCCGAATATGAGGATCAGCTGACGGAGGCCCTCCTTACTCACCAAATTTGCTTTCCCTGCCTCATTCGAATTTGATTGTCCTAAGTTTCTAAGGGAAAGAAATCCTTTAAGCTGATTCAAATTTTCCAGAACTCCCAACTGGACGTCGTCACTGTGGACATTTAGTTGATCCAGCTCTCGCAGATTTGTTAATTGCTCAACCCCTATCAACTTCACATTGTTACTGAATGAAGTCATAAGATGCCTTAAATTCGTTAGCCCTCTCAAATCTACTCTTTTAAGATCATCACAGTCAACAAGACACAAGGTCTGCAGATTGTATAGACTGCTCAAATGTATTATTTCCTTCAAGTGGCGGTTCTTAGATAGATCGAGATACCTTAAATGGATCAGTCCACCTATCTCACTTGGTACTTCTTCAATGCCACTATCGGACAAGTTTAAAGTCCTTAGGCATTTCAATTGTAAAATTAAGGCCAACACAATGGAGCTAATGGGTGAACCAAAAGCTACGAGGGTACGCAAATGTTCACATCTGAGATTTGACCTCAAATAGTCACTTTGCGATGCTTGCAATATGGCCAGATGACGAATCTTATCATCACCTGTCATCACTATTCCCTCTCTAGCCGCTGGCTCAAAATCATTGATAAACCATTCATTCTTAGTCAGACTTTGCAAGAAATCATGTAGAATGTCATGCACTTTGCACTTTGTTCTCCCAAATTCATCTACCTCAATATCCTGGAAGAAGGAACGTCTTACCAAGGTATAAAAATATTTCTTTCCTAGACTTCCTGTCACATCCACATAATCTTGTGACATCCATAACTCTATCAAATTATCTCTATCATACACGTAATCTTTTAGAAAGATAACACAGTACAAAAGACAACGTTTGACAATAGGACTCAAATCATTATAACTCAGAGATAATGGCTTGAAAACAGGTTCTTTAATCTCTTCATTTTCCCATATCTTACTACTTAAAACATCTCGCCACTCCTGGATTGTTTTCTTGTCATACATGTGGCTACCTAATGTCTTTGCAACAAGAGGCAAGCCATTGCATTTTCTTACAATCTCTTTGCCAATGTCTTGAAATACTTTAGACTCATCACTTTCCTTAATGTCTGCATAGTAAAAGAACAATGATAAACATAATTCTTCACCCAACCTATTCAAATGGATCACACGGGTGCTTGCTTTCATCGTGATAGCAACTTCCTCCTTTCGTGTGGTCACCAAGACTCTACTCCCCATGGCTCCATTTCTTAGCGGTTTGACTAATTCTTCCCATTGACTAAGATTTGGGTTCCAAACATCATCTAAGACGAGCAAAAACTTTTTCCCCTCAGTCAACTTAAATATACAGTCTGATAAAGTTTGCAACTCATCTGAAGTTGTGTGACCTTCTAGACCCTCAATGATAGCTTTAGCAATCTTCACCTCCTCAAAAGGGTCCGAGACACAAACCCATATTCTTTTGTCAAAATGAGATTTGACAGTGTCATCATTATAGACTAGTTGGGCAAGAGTTGTTTTCCCCATTCCCCCCATCCCTATGATAGGGATGATAAGAGGAATACTTGTTTCATGACCACTACCCTCACTAAGCATCTTGCCAAGGATAAGACTCTTTTCCTCAACTCGACCAAATGTTTTCTCAGGAAGAAAAGAAGTTGTTTGTTGTCGTTCAGGCAGTTCAGGGCCTTTTATGGTGCTCTGAAAGCTAAACCTTTGTTTATCATTATCAATCTGAGCTAGTCTTTCATTTAGCTTTTCTATCCTCTCAGCAATATCACGACGAAACATTAACCGACTGATTGGGCCGGAAGAAAAGCAAGAGGAAGGAAATGGGAAGCATACCTTCTTCTTAGGACTAGTAGTAGTAGTAGTAACAAGAAGAGCATGTTCACCTTGGTTTTCTTGCTTCTCCATTTGATGTATTTGAACTTGAGTGACCCACTCATCCAAGACATCATCCATCTCATACGAGACATCATCCAGTTCCTTAAGCCAACGTCTCACACTGACCTCGGTCACTTGTCTCTTCTCGGCATCCTCCAGCACAGCTTGAATAGCTTTGAGACTGCGGGTGAGCTTCTCGACTTCATTCTTAACCCCAGCCACCAGGTTGAACTCTCGCTCGACCTTGTCAAAGGCAAGTGTAGCCAAACGCTCTAGCAGAACGTCGACCAGTACTCCAGCCATGTTTGGAAACTAATTGAGAATGTATGGAAGAAGAAGAAATGGAGAGAATTGAACTATGGGGATTGCAGTAAACACAGGTTTGAAAACTGGTGTGCTGTCATGTATGTTTTAGTTGCTTATAAATGAGTATAGGATAGAGAGCTAGAGCCCAGATAATAATGTCAATCTCATTATCACAACCACTTGATATAACACTTGCCTCAATAATGTCATGGTATTCCCTACCATTGGCTCGCGATCTAAGTGTGAACCACATATTGTTTTCTAACTTCTGGAGACGAACAGCAAGTGGGTTGGTAAAGGAGAAAGGCATATCAGTTTCCACATTGCCACAATGCCACTAGCTAGCCAACACAGTACTAAAACTAGTTGCTGAAAAAGTAATGTCAAACTATATTAAAACTTGTATTTAGAAATGCAATGTCAAGTGAGTTTAGTTACAGAGAGGAATGTAATAAAGTGCTCACACAGCAAAAGAGTTGGATGATGAGAGCGCGAATACTCAATGCTTCAGCCATGTTCCTCAAACGGGTTACAAAACTGGCGATAGAAATGTACTATAATTATATTTACAGAACAAGTTAAGCTTCTTGCAGTTGGAATTTGACTTACAACAAGCTGTGCTGAATGCTGATTAAACCAATGCAGCTAAAAACTACCATAAACTACCTTCACCCAACCATACTGTTTAACACCAGTTGTCTTTCCTAATTAACTTGTCAACTTGTATGACAAACTTGCTTATTTAATCAAATGAAACATGCTAAATAAATTAGGAAGAAAAGCTGCAAATAGTAGTATATTACAAAAGCAGTAAAGGAGCCATTGAAGCCTCATTTCACTTCAAAGTATAAGAAAAAGAAAAAGAAAAAGGTAAGAGGCTATGGTTCATATTCGATGTCAGTCCACAACTCCGAATGTGTAATTAATGTCTACTTCACTACAGAACTTGAAGCATCTGATTTGTTTTTTGTTCATGGTACAAGGCAATTCATCTTTAAATGTTTACTAGGTGGCTGCCTCGCCCCGTTGGGGCGGTGTTAACACTATTGTTTCGGTGAGTAATAGTACCGAAATGTAGACAATAGATGAGTTGAAAGATGGCAGGAGAAATCTGTGCATATGCTTAAAGTAATGATCTATTTATAATACAAATGCAAGAGATTAAAGCTGCATTAGAGAGATGTGCCGAGGTGCGGTCTTGTAACAATGAAAATTTTAAAGAAAATAAAATAATTGATTCAAACAAAGTAATGTAAAATTGAAATTTTTTCACAGAGTAATGTATTGAAGCAATGATAGAACGAAAATCAAAATAGAAGTTCACATTCATTGATTTGAACATTATAGCTAGCTGAAAAGAAATCAATTTACAAATCAATAACTATCCAAGATAGTGGTTGCAATTTACAAACAGACGGGAGTTACAGTTCTCATTTATACAAATCATAGAAGTCCTACTTTATAATATAAAACATATACACAAATTAGAAAATAAATAAAAAATAAATTATAAGCTAGGCTGTCATCAGCGTATTATCAAAAATATGAAGTTGGTCAATCACAGGTATGATTCACCCCCAAAAAATAAAAATAAAAATAGTAAATAATAGGTATGATTCACCCAAAACAAATCCGCTATGAAGTAGAGTCTGATTCAGGGTGTCCAAAATAAAGAAGAGTCATCTTAAATCATCAGTACCAAGTGCCAACAAAATCTCTGACTTCTTCATAATCTGTTAAAAAAACAAATTATGTCGGTTTCATTTTAATGTAAGATGTCAATTAACTTCTATCTTAATTTCACCTGATTGTATAAGCGGCAATATTCCAACTTCTATCCTAATTTCATTTATTTCTATCCTTGATAACTTCCAGTTTTAAAGAATCATCCTAACCAATTCACGACAACTCAGCCACATTTCAATTCTTGTACAATTTGTTCTCCATATGCCAGCTAAGCAATCACAAAGAATTTAACTCTTTCTTCCTACTCAGTTTTTCTCGTTTCCAACTAACAAAATACAAACTAAACCTCCACAAAACACAAAAACAAACAAAACCTAATCCTCAGAATAAAAACTAACACCTTTCAACCAAAACTATGAATAACATTTTGGTTTACTTTTTAGCTTCTAAAGCATAGCTGAACCAAGCATATGTGTAACGCTCTACACTTAACTTTAAACTTAAAATGAAAATATTACCAGTTTCCTTAAGCTGCTGTGTAATCAGGCCCAAAATCTTATCAATAACATCAGGGACAGATCCACAATCATTTACTGCCAGAAGAAAACAATGACAATTCAACATTAAAAACAACACAATAAATCAACTTCTTAAATGGGTAACCACAATATAATCGAAAACATCATCCTTATATAACACGAAATCAAAGCTTATAAAATTCCAAATTTTAAATGGGGACTTTACTGGATAGAGAGCCGAACCAAACCATATTCAATTAATCATAAAGTCAAATATCACACTAAGCAGCACATACCAAACTACATTCATCCTTCAAAGAATCGAGCATGAAGATCAAACTGGAGTAAAGCAACCTGAGATATGGCTTATACTTGCAGACTACCATTGAAACTAATATGAATTGCCAGACATAACAAATACTATCAATGCAGAGCAAGAATGACCAACTAAGCTGAATTTACACGACATATTAATGAGGATAAAGTCTCATACCTCAGATGTAATCAACAATGACTTTAATTGCCCGAAAATTTCATAAAAGCTGACGGAAAAACAGAAATTTTGAGCTCTGAATGGTCTTCGTCGAGGTCTTACTGATTAGGTCAAGCATGGGATGATTATTTCATAGAAGAGAATTATCAAAGCCATCTGTTTCACCACCACCACCTACTACCACTGTTCTAAAAAACGGCCGCCTAGGCCGCCTAGGCACCGACTAATCGGAAAAAACCATCTTATCGCCTAATTTTGGTCCTGGGCGGGGTAGTTAGGCGGGAACCGACTAATCGACAATTAGGCGGGCGACTAACGACTAATCGGCAGAAAAGCACCGCCTAGACGTTTTTTTTTTTTAAAATTAAGAGGTACAACGCAAATGAATGAATTTTAAATAGAAAATCCAATCCAATTTCTTTCGCGAAACGTCGTCTCTCTTCCTCTGCAAACGCCGCGACTTGGACGCCGCTCGCCGATCACCGCCGTCGCCGCCACTTGCCGTCCACCGCCGTCATCCTTGTTTGTTATATGTTGATAATTTAATATGGTTAAATGTGGGCAGGAGCATAGTGTCTATGGCCATCACACAAACAAAACTTGATTCCGTGAAGCTTTATGTTTGAATGGTTTCCATGGTTGCAAGTTTATAATGTAAGCTTCATTGTCATAAACTCATAATGTACTGTGATTTATGAATTATCAGCTTCGAAATAGATAATTTCATATTCTTGGGATTCTTGTTTATGCACATCTATTTCAAAAAATTGGGATGGATGGTTAATTGGATTTCTTTATAAACTTAGTTTAGAATTTTTATGATATTTCTTTATAATTTTTACTTTATGTTTCAAATTACAATATACCATATAAATATATAATTAATTAAATATATATAACAAATGATCCGCCTAATTACCGCTTAATTATCGATTAAATTCCGCCTAAACGCCTAGGCGCTAGGCAGTAGCTCCACCGCCTAATTCCGCCTAGCGCCTTTTAGAACCTTGCCTACTACAATAGTGAATGTCATAGTCCAAACCAACGAATAAGAAACAAATGATATGTAATTTCAGTTATGGGGATTGACATGAGATCTTACCAGAATCTACTTCGACCACGATAATCTATTGAATCTCTCGGAGCTCGTTGACTTGTCCACGACAGGAAGATCATGATCGTCCGACTGTAAATCAGGCTTGAAGATCTTAGATATTCGCGGAGGAGCTGAACGACATATCCACGGCTCCCGCAATCTGTTCAACCCTTTTATACACGTCATACTTGACTAAGCACACATACTTGAGAGTGTTTATTTTTATCTGATGAACTTACAGATAACAAAAATGGAATCAGATTATAATGGCTCCATTGAAGTTTTAAGTACGAATCAAATTGACGTGCTTCGATCCTAACCAATTCAACACCAGAGGAAAAGGAATTTGATTTAGCTTAGTTATTTACAGAAGCAAAACATGGCTATTTACGCCCCTATGAACAATGAAATCTACAGTATGTTTGAAGAATGTTATATAGTAAATCTACACACAAACAATATCAGATCATCATAATCCGAGATTGTCATAAACAAACCCAGCTAACTACCCAGACTAAATCTCATTGAGCCCACTAATCCACAGATGAACTTCTCCGCATCAAAGCCACAATTTGGGTTCATCAGCATTACAGAAAATATAATCTTCAACACCTCTCACATTCAATCATTCAAACCATTTCAACATGGAAATCAGGAATCATCATACCCAATAAATGTGATCTTCATAGATTGAATTGTCATACCAAGTTCTGTGTGGACTCTAACAATTTGTAAACAGGACCAGGATGGAGCATTTTCTTTTGACTAAGTTTGTTCAACAATGTTGTTATTTCTTCTATAACCTCTACTTCATTCCTATCATCATGAAAAGAAAAAAATTATGATACATCTTTTGGCATTTATATACCGGGAAACAGTTGACAGCTAAACCCCAAAATCATCAGCTTTTTGAAAATGTGCTAACAATGTATATCTAACTAAGACAACATTTCAAAATCAATGATAGAAGTACATTACAAACAATAGTACATTGTTTAGGGTGGGTAAATTTTTCTTGACTGATACCACATTGTTTAGATTGCAATACAAATTCAAAATCTAAATACCACTATAACTAATAGGAACAAAAAGAAGGCAAAAAAATGGTCATATTCTACCAACAGTAATATCGTCTCAAATATATCACCTTTAAAACTTGAAATCAAACCACAAATCAAATAATCAAAATATACAATAACAGAGTATAAAGCTGACAAATAGATCCAACAACAAAAGATCGCCAAATTAAATCTTATTCTAAAATAACTAACTCTATTGATTAAATATAAATATATAGTTGAATTTGTGCGCAGAAAAAAGTTAAACAACACACCACTTTCTCACAAAAAAAAAATAACATATTTCCATACCAAAACAAACTATACTACTAAAAAGAACACATGCAACACATAATATTCACAATGCCTACCATATTAATAACAGAATTCTATAACATAACCTAGATATCACTTACCAAATGTGCCAAAATTCACGAAACCTTGAGACTGATACAACCTGTAATGAATAGAAATATAAGAATCAAATCACCAAACACATATCGTAAAAACAGACTTAAAAAACACATACATAATGCACACATATTATATGACTGAAATTAGTCAACATACAACACTCAAAATACAAAACAATATTGACAGGTGTAGACATGTGATCAAAAACACTTTCACAAAACCTAATGCACACAGAAAAAAGTCAGACATGCACACCAGTATAAAAGAAGCTTTAGTTATTATCACTTAACATGAAGCTAAAGCTTAGGTTAGGTTTACAGCTACAACCAGAAAAGGTTAAGTACCCAAGTGCTTAGGTTTTCACTTTCTAGGTTTGCTTAGAATCTTTAGCTTCTCTATTGTAGTCAATCTTGCAGAATAACCACATACATTAAACATCATATCATCATGCCTCTAACCCTAAACAACATACCAGCACCACAACAAAATGAACAAAAATAGTATACCAATAAGCACAAGGCAACTGCAAATCACAAACAAAGAAATATCACATGGCAGCGCAAATATCAATAATTATAACAAAAAATATATTTTCAAATTATCAATCTCTCTAAAACCATTAAAATAGGAAAATAAGTGAAAGATAGAAAATGAAGGAAAAAAAATAGAAGATACAGGTTCATGCAGGTGAAGAAAAACCAAGAAGTGTCAGCGCATAAAACAATAAGTCAGTGAACCAAGAGAGAGAAATGATACAAATAAGAAACGAATTTTCAATCTAACATAACTAATCACTTCAATAATCAATCATGCCCAAAATTACAGGAAAAATACTAAGCACTCAATACACTACTCCCAGATAAAACATTATAATCAAACAGGGCTAGTACTGAGTACCTTTGTTGGCCATAAGGTGTTAGAAGCAACGTCCCCAACTACTACTTAACTTGATATTCACAACTGTTAAATACTAAATAGAAGATGAAATAAATGTCAAGGCTGTCATTAACTATCTTCAATATACCATACTCGGTAGGATACAATGATACATAGTAATGAGGCATGAATTGTCATAATAAAATACCTTCCAAATGAATCAAGTGGCCTATGTTTTCTCAAAAAAAATAAGTTGCCATTAGAAGGATGCTGGATAAAAGGCTACAACACTAAAAAATGAACCATATGTCAACGCATACACCTGCATGCATGGACATTTAATTAAACAAATTTCTTAATATTTCAAATATAGCATACCAATCAAAGAAAAGAAGTAAACAAACTGCATTATAAGAGCTGTAATAACCCATCAACCCAATTACGGAGGTTAAAACAATATACCAATTGCAAAAATAGATCTTCATTAACCAAAACAAAACAGAGACAACTATCACTCCAAAAAAATCCAAGAAAACTAAAGTAAGTTTAAACTGAAGGTCAAGGCGTTGCTAATGTTTTCTTTGGTGACTATGGATGCACCGGCAAGCTTGCACGTACATGGTTCAAATTAGAAAACCAACTCCCAATGAACATTGGTGATGCACATTATGACCCTCTATTACCAATCAAAGAAAAGAAGTAAACAAATTAACTGCATTATCAGAGCTGTAATCACCCATAAACCCAATTACGGAGGTTAAAATAATATACCAATTGCAGAAATAGATCTTCATTAACCAAAACAAAACAGAGATAACTATCACTCCACAAAAATCCAAGAACACTAAGGAAAGTTTAAACTGAACGTCAAGGTGTTGCTGATGTTTTCTCTGCTAACTATGGATGCACCGGCAAGCTTGCGCGTACATGGTTCAAATTAGAAAACCAACTCCCAATGAACATTGGTGATGCACATTATGACCCTCTATTTCCATTTGGATTTGGTATGACAACTAAACCAACCAAACATAACAGATCTCCATATGGCTGTAATACCCATCAAATTAGAAAACACAATAACCAACGAATATGCCCCCAATTATATCTAAACACCCAGAACCTATGTTCTTCAATACCCAGATCCTCTTTCATTCATCCTTACTCGCAAACCCCCCAGCAAAACTTTTCTATTACCAACAGAGAAAAAAAATTACAAAAAAGATTAAAGCTTAGCACACCCAACCTAATGAATCAAACCCAATAACACATATGACAAAATCACATCCGAATCACAACGAAAGCATCATCCAACAATAAAAACAGATAAAAACATTAGGTTAAACCAAACTAACCACTGCTAAGCTGCTGAGAAACGGAGGAGCGTTCATATCCAACAACACCAAGGTATATCAATCAATGGAACAGAAGCCAACTAACAAACACGATAAACATCGAATAGATAATCAATAAATCGAACAAAATAGAAATCCAAAAATACAACCACAAAATTGGGAGGCAGGATTGTAAAATCATCGACACGTACCTCCAAATCCACGACCTGGAAGAAGCCCAAGCCTTCGTGTCGCTCCCATACTGGACCCAAAACGACAACGACTTCATCACCTCTGATCCCTATTTTCCGGAATGCACAACCACAACCACGACTTCGATGGAGACGAACATGACGATGCGGCAGACGTGTTCTCGCAAAGAGAGGTGAGAGCAAAAGGCAATCGCAAGAGAGAGATGAGAGCATACGGATGGAGAACAGAAGATAAACATTAGCCAAACAGTAATGAAGGATGTGGTCGATCCATTACTTCACAATCGGAAAGGGAAAATAGCGATGAACATCAATCGACGACGTGGGCGATCAATTGCTCCACAACCGGAAAGTCATGACCCTCACCTCATTGTTTGATAACCTCCCTCTGATGACCTGTTTGTCCCGGCCGGACATTTCAGAACGTTCATGTGGAGAGCTGAGGGAGAGTTGGAGAAGCTTGTAGCAAGGAACAGAGGAGTTGGGTTTGGTGAGGAAAAGAGGACCGAGAGGTTTTGGGAATCAGAAAGATAGAGAGGAAGAAGGAGAAGATGACTTCCCGATTCAGCATCCTCCACCATCCGTCGCCGCCGTTCTGCATCGGATTTCAGCAGCTCGTCGTTTCCAGCCGTCGATTCTTCTTGCGCTTCGCTGATCGAAACCAACCGAAGATTCTCGAAGATCGTCGTGAGGTCTGCATCGTCCGAAACCACTGGATTGTCGTCCTTGAGTTGGTGACTTGTACCGAGTTGAGTTGCTGAGCAACGACTCGATCAGAAGCGAGTTATGGAGTTGCAATGAGAGAGAGAATCAGATCGGATTTGGGTTTGATCCAAAACGTACGGGTAGAGAGGGAGTAAAGTAAGAGAGAGAGTAGCATCCTCGCACGGTTCACACGCTGAGGAATAGTGAACAGTGCTATGAACAGGAAATCACGTTATATGCACAGTATGCTTCACGAATGTTATATAGGAAATTTTAGTATGTGGGTGGTCACTTTAAACAAAAAAAAGACATCACTACCAACAACAGTGTCAAATATAGCTAATATGATGCGGATCTTGTAGGCCATATCTAAAGCATCATAATCAGGTATCAACCTTACATGGACTTTGGATCTCGGCCCAAGCTTTGTCAGGCCAGATCGGGCCGGGGTTAGATTCATGGGGCTCGGGCTGCCAATGAAGGAGTTAACAACATAAAAAATAAATTCAAATGGTCGGCCATTTTTTTTGAATGAATTTTTATTGAATTTTCAAGCACATTCAGAATTTTAAAAGATAGACACAAATAAAACTTATATGATGTCGATATGGCCACATCCAAAGCATTATAATAAGGTGTCAACTTACATAGGCTTTGGACCTTGACCTTTACATGGGATTTAGAACTTGGCCCTTACATGGGCTTTGGACTTCGGCTCAACCCAACCTTTTCCGACGAGGCCAGGTTTGGATTCATTGGGGCTCAAGCCACCAACAAAGTACTAGATTAATAATAATAAACTAGATGACCACTTTTGTTGAATGAATTTTCTTTGGATTTTCAAGCATGTTCAGAATTATAAGTATCCTAGTTGTTGGAGTTGTTGGGTGCCTCATTAGTTGTTGCTACTCTCCCAGATCACACATAAGAGAGGTGCTTCAATATGTTAAACAATATCTTGAGAATTCAAGAGAAAGTCATGGCGAGACGAGTTGTTTATCATTACGATAGGTGTCAAGTGGAAGTGAGTGATGTATGTAGCTTAGGCATCCTAATAGATTGTTAGACTTGAACCTTATTCCTACATGACCCCAGATCAATTAATATCATTTGATCAGGCACTTGCCATCTATTTTCATTGTTCAGATCTTTGGCAACACGAAAAACTATTGTTCAAGGAGTGTGCATAATTGAAGGCGGAGATGAAGAGGCAGACGATTGAATTGACTTTGAGCGCCTTGAGAAGCTCATAATTGAAGAGGAACTTGAGACGGTGAAAGCAGAGAAGAAGTGTGGATGAAATTTGAATTTTGAGTAGTGTGATATTATCATATTCAATTGAATGATGTTGGTTAGGCTTGATGATCAAGAAAGTAGTGTGATGCGCTATTTCCATAATTTTCGCATTCATCTTTTCAATGGTATCCCTTAGGATTGTGCGAGAATCGCTTGATCAAATATGCAACCCTTAGGACTGTTGTAGTATCCTTATGAAATTGCAATGGTATCCTTAGTCATATGCATCTATGTTGGTATTCCTAGTACCTTGTGATAATAATTTTATGATGCTACTATGATATCCTTAAAACTCTCACAATTCTTCAGGCCACAGAAGTAGATGGGCTGTGAATTGGTTTTTGGAATCGACAAGTATGTACAGCAGAGCTAGAAGAACCAAGTCCAAGTCCCAAGGATACTCATAAGTAAGCAGGGAGAGAGAGAAAAGACGCGCTCGTAGAATCTCTAAGTACAGTAAAATTTCGATAATTTAATACTCAATTAATTAATAACATCGTTAAAGTAATATTTTTTGCCAGTCTCAACTTAGGAATTTAAATATTAATTTAATACTCGATTAATTAATAATCTCGTTAAATTAATAAATTTTGTCACTTCCAAAATTATTAATTTATCAAAATTTTCTTCTCCGCATTCTTGTCAATTACATCGATCTCAAGTATCTCTCCACCACCTTCCCCTCGAGCATTGCATCCAAAATCAATTTTGCGGGTCTGAAGACTCTTTTAGAACAACCGATAGTTTGGTACCATTGGCATCAATTATCTTCATACTCCTCCATCAATAGTTGCAATCCTTCTACATTCCAAGCGATATCACTTCCCGGGGAACATTGCTATATTAAATTTTGAAGTGAATATGTATGGCTCCACTTGAATAGTAATTGATTAATTTATGCGGGGTCATTTATAATTATTCTTTTTTTTGACAAATGTCTGCTTGATTTGGATAGAGTGGGTAATTATCATCGATAATACTTCATAAATAGACCATTCATCAATTCGGTATTCTATTTTTGAAAACTATCACTTTGTACCTCACATTTAAATCTTTATTAAGGATCAGTATCTGCTATTACTAATACTGTCAGTTCTTATTGAATTTTTTATTTTTGAAAAATATCAAATTTTAAGGGATAGATTTTCAATTCCTATCGTTTTCTTTCTAATTTTTGTTTTCAATAATTTTTTAATTAGTTAACGACATTACTAACAACAGGTACTGATCTTAAGTAACGATTCAAAAATGAGGTACCGAAGTAATAATTTTCAAAAGTGAAGTACCGAAGAGATGAATGGTCTATTTGTAATGTATCATTCATGATAAAAACTTAATTGAATATTATGAAAATAAATGAGATTGGTAAAAATAAATTGGCAATGAGTAAGTGAGGTTGAAACTATATAAATTTATTTTATAAATGGAACTTGTAAGAATTTTGATTAGTTTTGTATTTTATTTTTCCATGATATTTGCCTCTCACTTTGCCCATGTAAAGTAAGCAATCTGTTCAGTTGAGAATTTTGTTGTGATACATGCTTGCCATTTGGTAATCTCTGTGTGTGTTTCCCCTTTAGAATCAAAATGGAGCATATACCAACAATAAAGCCAAGGTAAGATGTTAATCAAATCTATTGAACACGTCAATAAATTGCGAGAATGGGAACCATCCTCTTCGGTCATCGGTGCAGTAATGGAATGGGGCCGGAGTTCATGACATCTACGAGTTTAGAGTTTGTCTCTCATATATGTCAGATTACTAACCACAAACATTTCTCATTATAATCCTGAGGACAGAGCTTTCATTTTTAGAATATTAAAGACCCCTTTTAGACTAGTTTATAGATTTGAAGATGTGTTCTACTTTAGAGCATCCACGTCCATCTCGGAAGTATTATTGGTGCAGGAATTCATATTTGTCATTATTTATTAAATACAATATTATATTTATATTTTTTTGCGTAGCAATATAATAAATAAATTTTTTTATTATTATTCATCGATTATAAAAACTTATTTTATTTAATTGTTAGTAATGTGTTCATCTAATAACTAACCGATACGTGTCGTTATCATCTACATTATTGAATCAAATTTTTGATCAGATTTCCGACGAGTAATAATGTGACAAGTGTCGCTTCCACGTCACGTTATCGGCTAAATTATCGTTGAAGATTTCCGACGAATCATAATTGTACATCTTCAAAAAGAAGCCAATTAGTGGACATCTTTTGCAAAAAATCAAAAAGATTGTGTGAGAGAGAGAGGAAAGAGAGGGAGGAGGATTGTGAAAAATGAAGGTAGTATTTATAGGAAAATAGTAGGGGATCATTTGAAATTTTTTGGTATTTTTTCGGATTTTTTGAGATTTTTTTGGAACATATAGAAGAATCAGCCCGTTATTACTTATACTAGCAGTTTAGTTTGAATCCTGGCCGTCCGATCATATTTTGGATTTGAAATGGAGGACCCATATCAACATAACCAATGGAGGGGTGCAGGCGGATAGTGTCGCCACGTGGCGACTTGTGACTGGTGCGTAAATACAGGGTAGACAAATTGACAATTTACAGCACGTGTAATACACGCGTCAAACATAAAAAAATAGACGCTTTCCTTGGTGAAGCCCATGCACGGCTAAGAGGAATTCTTCCTCGTCAACCATCGGTCGTCGCCTCGATTCCTCCCCTCTGCACGCTCGTTTGGCCGAAGTCGATCGATTTTCACGAGGACCCACTGATAAAAATTCTGATTTCGAGCAGAAATCGACCCCAGTGCAGATGCTCTTAGTGGTCTTCCAATCAGTGGTAAACTAGTGGTTGAGCTAGTAGGGGAGACACATGCATTGTTAAGGATGTATTTGGGATAGAGCTGATTTATTACCAATCATTGGCCGGGAAGATGGCAAAATATCTGGTGGGGTTGTCAATTTAAAGTTGTTGACACAACATTTTAAAACTCAAGGATTAGAGAAGGGTTTCCTAGATTTTGAGGCACATGTGAGGGCATATTATATTTTCTAGGCATTTTTGTCATCCCAGACCCAAAAGGGGTTGGCATATCGGCGATGTCTTTGCTTCTTCTGGTGAACCTCCCCCAACCAGCTCGTATGCGTGGGGTGCTGGTGCGTTTTGTTTTTTTGTTTTTCGGGGGAAATGACATGTCGAAGGAGTCAGGGGGTCATTTTATTAAATAAATACGACTAAGGTCGTAATCGATGACATCAAGAATATGTTCTAGAGCGGAGATGAACCATTCATAATGAATGTCACGATCATAAGTAAATGTATGTGCTACGCTATTACAAATAGTAGCACTAGTCTTTAAAATCATAAAGCTTGACACATGTATGCTTACATGCCATCTCTTCCGGATCATGAGAATCAATGATAAATAGAGATAAACACACCCTTAAGCACACAATTGTGGTAAATATGTCTATCTCAATGAAACTTGTAACCCAAATGAGACGAACATAAACAATAAACCTTAAGACCATGAGTATTACCCACTCAATACCAATAGTGGGCCAGAAAAATTCACCTGATTCCCAGGCCCAAGAAGGCCACTGAAACCCTAGAAACCACAGGCCCAAAAAGAGCCTTAGGTCTACAAGCCTAAACCGTACTCTGCATAGCCTTGAATTTGGGCTGCCGCCGCCGACTTGCCATCGTTGCCTGAATTCTCAAAAACTCCTGATTGCCTCCTTCATCACCATTCAAGCATCAGAAACGTCGGCACTGGACCGTGGCTTCGAATCAAGCCGCCAACACAGTCGGGATAAAACCATAACGCCTAGACGACACTCCATGACGCCTACTATGGTTGGCCGCTGCCAACCCAACAGAAGCCAACGCCGCTGCTCTAAATAGCTTCAGCCGCACACGGGCTTGGCGTAGACTACGTCCACCAACGTCTTCTGCCAATTAGAAAGGGTAGGCCACCCCCCAACTCGCAGTAGCCGCCGGTCCTTGCCGAGACACGAACCGGTTCAACCTCCCAAAAGGAAGACTGGTCACGACACCGACGAGGAACGTCCTAGGTCTGCCGATAACCAAGATCAACGGTGCATAGATCTGACAACGAGAGACCGCCGCCAATAGAGGACAAAAAAATCCTATGTGAGCCATTCTTTTTTCTCATGGTAAGTCCTGTTGTTTTGTTTCTCTTTACATTTATTGGATTTGTATTATATTTTGATGGTTTGCTCTCTTCCCTACACACCTGAAGCCCCCTTTCTTAAGATAGTATTCAATGAGATTTAAGGGTCGTAACGCATTCCTGTCAATGCATTCAAAGCCAAACTGCTTTAGTGACAAGTCCGGCATGTTGTACACACTTCTCAAAGCAATGTCATGTGGTCTTAGTATGATATCACTTACCTCTTTGCTTATAATTATCCGGTAAAAGTTGAGGGATAGACCCATCCATGAAGTCAATCCCTCAACCCATTAAATAGAAATATTATAGATAATTTTATTAATGTTAACCTCTAACATCTTTAAATTACTTCAATATTATTCATTTGCATACCAATTATTAACTTTTAAAGCTTATATATTATCTAATGTGTGTAATTATTGATATAATTGATAGTTAAATATTATTAATTTTTGAGTTTATTTATTTATTTTATACATAAAATGTCCCATGGGTCCATCCCGGTCCAAAAAATTTGATAAGGCCCATGTATTTTTTTTTTCAGTAGCATCGTGCATTCTTTTTCCAGTAGCAATGTCGTTCCTTTTTCAGTAGCAATCTATATTCATTTACAGTAGCAGTGTGCATTCTTTTTTGAGTAGCAATGTTGATTTCTTTTTCAGTAGCAGCGTGTTTTTTTCTTTTTCAGTAGCATTGTGAGTCCTTTTCCAGTAGCAACGTCGTTCCTTTTTCAGTAGCAGTCTACATTTATTTTCAGTAGCAGTGTGCTTTTTTTCAATAGCAGTGTGCATTTTTTTTTCAATAACAACGTGCATTCTTTTTCCAGTAGTAGTCTACATTCTTTTTCAGTAGCATTGTCCATTTCTTTTCGATTATTTACATTCCATAACACCTATTTATAGTAGTAGTGTTGAAGAAAAAAAAATCTCTTTCGATGTACATACAATAAAATTTTGAACACAATGCAGTAGCACCTGTAAAAAGACTTCAATAACAGCTTGACACCCAATTCAATAGCTGCTCGGTGTACGATTTAGTAGCACTTGAAAAGTAGCTCGATGAACGATACAGTATTAGCTTAATAAACAATTTAGTATCAGCTCAACTAATCCCAATAACACGTCGAGAATAATACATTAACGACTTGATTTTTTGTAGCAGCTTGAGAACGATTTATTAGCACATACTCATGGTGCAAAACTAGTGTAGCATCTTCCAATGAAAAAACATAGTAACGATTAAAAAAAAATACAGTAGCAATTAAAAAAATAAATTGAGATTTGAATTTTTTTCAACAAAATTCAATATCACATCCAATGAAACACAAGAATAAAATACAAGAGCACTTTTCCGAGCTGATTCTTGGTAGAGTTCGCTGGTTCCTCTTCAGGTGTTGTTTGGTCTAAAGCTGTTGCAGACTACATCTATGTCATTGTCATTATCCACTTCTCATCCTGTTGTTACACCTAAACTTGCACACTCTTTGCTGCGAATGATAACTTTACGTCTTGGGGAGACAAATTTTATTAAGTGGAGCTTTCAATTTCAGTTAGTGTTAGAATGTAATGATCTCTTGGGCTATGTTTGAAGGTATATGATTATTGGCATGCCTTATATGGTTACAAAACATGATTTGGAGGACTCTAAACAAGTGAAGAAACAAGCAAGAAGATCAAGAAACATCATAAAGAACTCATGGGCTCAAAGGTAAAAACATGCATACATTCATTGTTTTTCACAGAGGATACCTGCATAGGTTCCTATCCCAAAAAGTCTCAGCCTTCACAAGTTCTTCTTGTTTCAGGATTTTCGAATCAGCTTTTCAGGATTTTCGAATCAGCTTTTTATGAATATAAAACCTTTTCCAAAACATATCTATATATCTTTTACAATGTTGTGTTGGTTAAAATGATGCTTATGTTTTATACAAAACATACTCCCACTTTACCTTGAAGATAAGAAAGATATTTTGGTAAAACTTCTTAGCTGTCTACAGCCCATTTCATGGCTGTAAATTTCAGATCAGCTTGGATATTTAGCTATGAGCTGTGCTCTCTTGGCTAGATATTTTCCCAAACAATAAAGAATGTTTTGTGTGGTGATCAAGCCTTAAATACATGGCTAGAAGCAGTTTTCTTCTTTGTTTTAAAAGCTGTCTACAGCTCAAAACTTGTTGTAAATTTCAGTACAGCAAGTATACTTGGCTGTGAGCTGTTTACTTTTGGCTAGATCTTTTCCCAAACAATAAAGAATGTTTTGTGTGGTGATCAAACCTAAAATACATGGCTAGGATCAGTTTTAACAAAAGCTCTCTCCTCCATCCCGTGGCTATATAAACAAACAACAACCCTTGGTTGTAAGTTGGTTGTTTAGATGATAGTCACTCTGTTTTTTACAGAATAGTTGCTAAGCTTGTGCTTACCACTTTATGTTGTGCTTTATGTTTTAAAGTCTACATAAAAACTCTTCCATCTCATCTACATACATGTTGCATTCCATGAGTTCTTTGTGGTAGATGCAAGCAACCCGGAAAGTTTCCAAAGGAGTTAGTTGTGCGATAGCTAGGCTCATTGGTTAAACTGTTGTAAACTTTCGTGTGTAAAATTCTTACTTACAAGATGGAGTATAGGTCTTAGTCTAGTGCGCGAGTCTACATAAGATAGCACCGTTTCCTTGCTATTATCGGAACTATAGTCTTGTATAAGAGTTCTTACATATTAAAAAGCTTTGGCCTTCAAGAGAAAGGGCCACGCAGTTTTCATCCCTGATTGCAGGGTTTCTGCGAGATAAAAAACATACTTGTGTTATTTGTCCTATGTACTTAT
The DNA here is from genome assembly GCA_946800695.1 of Geum urbanum. Classification (NCBI taxonomy): domain Eukaryota; kingdom Viridiplantae; phylum Streptophyta; class Magnoliopsida; order Rosales; family Rosaceae; genus Geum; species Geum urbanum. Next base: position 32,459,565 of record OX327017.1, read on the forward strand.
AGAATTGTATGTTTATCAGGTTCATCTAATTGTCAGAATAGTTCCACATAACTATCTCTGATTATTAATCACCATACTTTTGAGAAAAAGTCGTTAAGGGTCTATTCACACCCCCTCTAGGACCTTCAAGTGGTATCAGAGCGGCCACTAAATTCATTAGTGTGATCCTCTGTAAACCGAGAATGGACCGTGATAGAGCCTCTTCCGTTAATGTTCCACCATATTTTGATGGAAGCGATTATTTTCAATGGAAGATTATGATGTCCACATTCCTTATTTCTCAAGATGATGGGAAACAATGGAATATGGTTGATGATGGATATACATCTCCAATGGTTGCCTCAGCAGATAAACCAGGTGAGCTTATCCTGAAACCTAAAGAGGACTAGACTGAACCAGAAAAAATCAACTCCAGGATGAACATCAAAGCTTTAAACAGCATGTTCTCTGCTCTATCAAAAAAAGAGCGAAGAAGAATCCTTCACTGCCAAACTGCAAAAGATGCATGGGACTCTCTCATGACAACTCATGAAGGAAACTCAAAGGTAAGAGCTCAAAAACTTCAAAGTTTAACTCTTGATTTTGAACAAATATATATGCTTGAAGAAGAATCTATTGATGATTATCATAGTCAATTACTTAGCATAACTAATCAATGTCAAGGATTAGGTAATGCTCTTGAACCTGAAAAAATTGTCTCAAAGTTTCTTAGATCAGTAAACTCCTATTTTGCACATAAGCAACTTACCATTGAGGAATTTCATGATTTATCAACCTACTCTCTTGATGAACTTGTTGGAAATTTGAAAACATATGAAGCTAAGAAACTAAAACCGGGAAAAAACAAAGCCATTGCATTTAGTTCGGTTAAGGAAGAATCTAAAATTGATGAACCAATGTCATACTCTGTTGAAGAATGTGCTTACCTGACTAAACAATTTGAAAATTTTATCAAGAACAGAAAACCCTTCTCTGCTTCAAAAAACTCTTCAAGAAATTTTAGTTCAGGATCTAGTTCAAAAAATAGTGATGCATCAGATGATAGATCTTTTAAATCTAGACCAAATCAAAAAGGGGATGATAAACCAAGATGTTTTGAATGCACTGGTTTTGGACACAAAGCTGCTGACTGTGCAAACAGGAAAGTTAAAACCCACAAAGTGCTTAAAGCAACTTGGAGTGATAGTGAATCTGAAATTAATTCAGAAAATGATGAAGAAATTGTCACATTTATTGCTTCAACCTTTTTGGATGAGTCCCTCGAGGATGATGAGTCCGAAGACATTTTGGATAGCAAGTATACATAAATGTGTGCTGCATCTACGTCTATGATCACTAAAATTGAAACTCTCCAACATGAGTTATCAATAAGTGAGAAGACAATAGTTGAAATTCAAGAAAAGTTTTTATCTGTAAAAGGTAAATGGAAATTAGAGAAATCTTGTCTTAAGAAAAATCTCAAATGTCTTCATGAGAACTTAGAAACTCAAACCAAACTTGCATCTTCTTTAATGGAGAACAAACTTGCTCTAGAAATTGCTCTAGAAGAATCTCAACAACAGTTTGAAAAGTTCAACTTAGGTTCAGAAAAGCTAACTAAAATTTGTGGAATTGGTAAAATTGACAAAAATAAATCTGGTTTAGGGTATGAGAAAACTGAAAAATCAATACCTAAGAAACCTACTATGTTTGTCAAAAGCAAAATTTTAGAGTCTAGCATGTCTTCTAAACCTTTTGTTCCTACATGCCATCATTGTGGAATTGTTGGACATATAAGACCACTGTGTAGAAAGCTAAGAAGAGAGCAAACAAATCCTAGAAATGATCATCAAAGTACTTTGATCTCTTCTTTTCAATCTTCTTTAGAAAAGTCACTTAAAGAGCTTTCCAGGATAGCTAAGAGCCTTACTATCCATCAAACTGTTAATCAAAAAAAGATTTCCCCTTGGGCCAAAAACAAAAAAGTTTCAAAGCCCTTTTCTGCTCACCAAAAACCTTGGGATCTTTGTGGAAATAATTCAGATGATGAAATCCATGTAAGTAACTTCTCTCAAGCCATCTTTTCACCTAAAAATGATAGCAAAATTGTTGCAATATGCAATGTTGCCCTTACAGCTCTTTCCAAAAGAAAGTCTGATTCATGGTATATGGATAGTGGATGTTCAAGACATATGACTGGGAACCAGAAATGGTTTACTACCATGAATGACTTATCCATCTGGAAAAGTTATTTTTGGTGATGGTGCTCAAGCCAATATCATTGGTTGTGGAAAAGTGAACACTCCTGGACTTCCTAACCTTGACAACGTGCTTCTGGTTAAAGGTTTAGAAGTTAGTCTTCTAAGTGTAAGTCAAATGGTTGATGAACACGAATCTGTTACCTTTGATCGAGTGAAATGTCTTGTTCTTAATGGAAAAGGGAGAATCCTTATGAAGGGTGAAAGAACAAAAGAGAATTGTTACTGTGTTCCTGCAAATCAAAAATGCATTCCTGAAGTATGTTTTCGATCTCTTACATCTATAAATGCACTGGAACTATGGCATAGGCGCCTTTGCCACTTAAATCATCAAGACATTGTCAAGTTATCATCCAAAGAAGTGGTAAGAGGATTGCCTAAACTTGTTGGGAAACCAGAAGGTATGTGTGGAGATTGTAAGGTCGGTAAGTTTACTCGTACTTCTCATTCTTCTTTAAATGCTAAACCAACTTCAAATGTGTTACAATTATTACATCTTGATTTAGTTGGTCCAATTGAAACTCAAAGTCTGCATGGAAAGAATTATGCACTTGTAATTGTTGATGACTTTTCAAGGTTTACCTGGGTCAAATTTCTAGCTGACAAAACTGAAACTTTTGATCAATATTTCAATCTTGCAAAAAGAATTTCAAATGAAAAACTTTCTGAAGATAAGGAAATCACTAGAATTAGATCTGATCATGGTACAGAATTTGAAAATGCCTTATTTCGTGATTATTGTGATAAATATGGTGTTTTTCATGAATTCTCTGCACCAATCACTCCTCAACAAAATGGCATTGTGGAAAGAAAGAATCGTGTTCTTGTTGAAATGGGAAGAGTTATGATTAACTCTGCTGATCTTCCTCATTCCTTTTGGGAAGAAGCAATATCTAATGCTTGTTATACTCTAAATAGAGTTATTTTCAGGCCAGGAACAGATATGACTCCATATGAACTTTGGAGAGGAAGAAAACCAAACATCTCACATCTCAAAGCTTTTGGAAGCATTTGCTTTATTTATAATGACAGAGATTACCTCACCAAGTTTGATCCAAAATGTGATAAAGGAATCTTTCTTGGATATGCCACGAATAGTCGAGCATATCGAGTGTACAACAAAAGATCATGCAAAATCATGGAAACAGTAAATGTTGCTATTGATGATGGTCCTACTTGTACTCATATATCTTCTTCTGATAAACAGGTTGTCTCTGAAGCATCTCATACACCTGCGAAGGAAACTCCCATTGATGATCAGAATCCCATATCAGAGGATGATGGAAATGAACGTGAACATGAATCATCTCATGAAAACGCAGGGATAGATGAGACCCTAGCCATCCAGTCTCCACACAGATCAGGAAAACGTCAAGTTCAGAAAGATCATTCGACGTCTGATATTATTGGTAATGCTTTCGAACCAATGAGGACCAGAAGTACATCTCAAGGGTTTGTAAGCAATTTCTCATTTCTTCAATCCTTCCTTGCCCTTTTTCGAAAAGACATCAACCTCATATCTCACCTTGGTTTTGTTTCTACTATTGAACCAAAAAACATCAAAGAAGCATTATGTGATGTTGAATGGATTAGTGCTATGCAAGAGGAATTAAACCAATTTGAAAGAAGTGATGTATGGGAATTAGTTCCAAAGCCTAGTAACAAAAATGTCATTGGAACTAGGTGGGTCTACAAAAATAAAACTGATGAAAAAGGAACTATAACTCAGAACAAAGCTAGACTAGTAGCTCAAGGATACAATCAAATTGAGGGATTAGACTTTGATGAAACCTTTGCACCAGTTGCAAGGTTAGAATCAGTAAGACTCCTGTTAGCCATTTCGTGTCATTTAAAGTTCACCTTATACCAAATGGATATTAAGAGTGCTTTTCTCTATGGGGATATTAAGGAAGAAGTTTATCTTAAGCAAACTCCAGGCTTTTCTAATGTTAGTCATCCTGATCATGTCTATAAATTGAAAAAAGCAGTGTATGGACTCAAGCAATCTCCGAGAGCTTGGTATGACAAGTTATCCTCATATCTTATCAATAATGGATATGTTAGAGGTTCCATTGACAAAACTCTATTTGTTAAAAGCACCTCTAAGCATGTTATGCTTGTTCAAATTTATGTTGATGATATCATCTTTGGTTCCACCTCAAATGTGTTAGTAAAAGATTTTACTACTACAATGGAGAAAGAATTCAAAATGAGTCACTGTGGAAAACTAAGCTATTTCTTAGGTTTGCAGGTACAACAAAAGGAAAATGTTCTATATATTTCTCAAACCAAGTATGCCAATGATTTGGTAAAAAAGTTTGGAATGGAATCTTCCTCTCCCGTTCGGAATCCAATGGGAACAAGTTGCAAAATCAATGCTGATTTAGCTGGAATTGATACTGATCCTACACATTATAGGAGCATGATTGGTAGCCTTTTGTATCTTACTGCGAGTAGACCTGACATCTGCTACAGCGTTGGTGTCTGTGCTCGTTACCAAGCAAATCTCAAAGAATCTCATGTTAAAGTTGTTAAACGTATCATTCGATATGTTTCTGGAACAACTGATTTTGGTATTATGTATTCAACTGACTCTAATATTAAAATTGCAGGATATTCAGACTCTGACTGGGCTGGTGATGCCACTGACAGAAAGAGTACTTCAGGAGGAAGTTTCTTTGTTGGAAATAATCTCGTGTCATGGCATAGCAAGAAGCAAAATTGTGTCTCGCTATCCACTGCCCAAGCGGAATACATCGCAGCTGGAAGTTGCTGTACTCAGATGCTATGGATGAAGCATATGCTTCATGATTATGGATTTCCACAAGGTACACTTACTCTATTTTGTGATAACACAAGCGCCATAAACATTTCAAAAAATCCTGTGTTACATTCAAGAACCAAGCATATTGAAATAAGGTACCATTTTATCAGAAGCTTGGTAGAAGAGAACTTGCTTGAAATGACTTTTATCCCCACTGAAAATCAGTTAGCTGATTTGTTTACCAAGCCCCTTGACAACCTTCGTTTTGAAAGTCTACGTAAGGCAATTGGTGTTTGTTCTACTTTACAATAAACTCTTTATATATCTATATATATATATAAGAAAACAAAAACAAAAAAAAAGGGAGTTTTTCTTATTTACCATATATCTAGATATTACAGTATTCATGAAATTGTGTCACAAAGGGATATTGTTTATGGTCTCCTCTTTTACAACTTGTTTGATTCAAAAAAAAGGGAAAAGGTTAATATGATCAATACAGTATGTCTCAAAAAAAAAATGTCAGTCCATCTTTGATTTGAACATGATATACATAGTATATGCATAAAAGCCCCAAACATTGATAAATCGTGGGTGCCAATCAAAAGAGGATCCCTGAAATTCATTCTATTCTCAAATGAGTTCGAACTTGTTATCCCTTGAGTGTCATTGTTACACATATTGCCCTTTCGAGCATCTGCTCAGGGAGTCAATGATAACATTTCTCGTTACATGAACTTAAGAGAACGATTTTTCAGATGGACAGAAAGCAATGCAAATGAAAGCATCAAAGAGACTTATAAGAAATACAATCAAAAAAAGGTGTGCTACATTTCTTCATTCATGACAAACACTCAAAGTTGTGTTACAAAATATTTCTTGAAAGACCATGAATTATATCCAAACAATGTGGTATATATTTTTATGAATACTCATATATTTAGTATATTTCACTTAAGTACTCATATTCTTAGGGGGAGTATTCAATGTCTTGAACAAAATCACCAATCAGCTTTATCAAATGTATGTTTTCAAAGCTAAAGGTTGTCAAGCCATATTTTCAGCTAACTTGATTAATTTCTGATGTTGTACTTACTACCAACTTGGGATAAAGATCGGTTCTAGTTCTCAAAAGTTTGCAACTTGGTTGATAAAAAAGGTTACACTTAACCTTTGATCTAGTTTGGTTTCGTTTGCTTTAGTGAAAGCTGTCCATTAAGTGGACTTTGTACTTAGTTTCGGGTTGATTGCTTTAAAAATTGGACTTGGGCCAGTGTACTTTGATTTGAAAGAAAGTGTTTTATGCTTCTTCTCCCTCATTTCACGTCGTTCCCAGTTCCAATCACCAGTCACTTCTGGTGTACTCCGCTGCCTCACTCTGCCTCTCCCGATTACCCACTGTACTTTCAAATTCCAATCCATTTGGGAAGCTGCTGTCACTAACCAGAATAAAAGGGGCAAGTCCCTTGTCTTCCCTGTTGTGATTACCAAACTATGTACTGCTGCTAGTATGTGTGTCCGAGACGGATGTCTTATCTTGCTCTTGATTGTTATGCTCTAGGACCATGCTATATTAAGCTCTGCTTTTTGAATGCTACTGGTTTTTATGAGACGCCCTTTTTGGTTGGTTTGCATCTGTCGTACCCTTTGTCATTCTGTGACAAATAGGGGGAGAAACCATATAAGACTAAAAGAGCTTTGGTGTTTTATTGGTGTCATTTCAGACTTATTTGGTGTAACTAATATGTCTATACATGTTGTTACTTCAAAGCTGCTATTATTCTCATATGTTCCTATTTGTTGCTTCACTTATGTTTTGTCTTGAGGTTTTTGTGTAGGTACTCATCAAAAGGTACTCTTCAATGAAAACTTCTACAAAGAGATTGATATCTCTTAAACATAAGTTTTGGTAAAAATATGTGTTTTGTCTAAGAATGTCAAAGGGGGAGATTGAAGGTATATGATTATTGACATGCCTTATATGGTTATAAAACATGATTTGGAGGACTCTAAACAAGTGAAGAAACAAGCAAGAAGATCAAGAAACATCATAAAGAACTCATGGGCTCAAAGGTAAAAACATGCATACATTCATTGTTTTTCACAGAGGATACCTGCATAGGTTCCTATCCCAAAAAGTCCCAGCCTTCACAAGTTCTTCTTGTTTCAGGATTTTCGAATCAGCTTTTCAGGATTTTCGAATCAGCTTTTTATGAATATAAAACCTTTTCCAAAACATATCTATATATCTTTTACAATGTTGTGTTGGTTAAAATGATGCTTATGTTTTATACAAAACATACTCCCACTTTACCTTGAAGATAAGAAAGATATTTTGGTAAAACTTCTTAGCTGTCTACAGCCCATTTCATGGCTGTAAATTTCAGATCAGCTTGGATATTTAGCTATGAGTTGTGCTCTCTTGGCTAGATATTTTCCCAAACAATAAAGAATGTTTTGTGTGGTGATCAAGCCTTAAATACATGGCTAGAAGCAGTTTTCTTCTTTGTTTTAAAAGCTGTCTACAGCTCAAAACTTGCTGTAAATTTCAGTACAGCAAGTATACTTGGCTGTGAGCTGTTTACTTTTGGCTAGATCTTTTCCCAAACAATAAAGAATGTTTTGTGTGGTGATCAAGCCTAAAATACATGGCTAGGATCAGTTTTAACAAAAGCTCTCTCCTCCATCCCGTGGCTATATAAACAAACAACAACCCTTGGTTGTAAGTTGGTTGTTTAGATGATAGTCACTCTGTTTTTTATAGAATAGTTGCTAAGCTTGTGCTTACCACTTTATGTTGTGCTTTATGTTTTAAAGTCTACATAAAAACTCTTCCATCTCATCTACATACATGTTGCATTCCATGAGTTCTTTGTGGTAGATGCAAGCAACCCGGAAAGTTTCCAAAGGAGTTAGTTGTGCGATAGCTAGGCTCATTGGTTAAACTGTTGTAAACTTTCGTGTGTAAAATTCTTACTTACAAGATGGAGTATAGGTCTTAGTCTAGTGCGCGAGTCTACATAAGATAGCACTGTTTCCTTGCTATTATCGGAACTATAGTCTTGTATAAGAGTTCTTACATATTAAAAAGCTTTGGCCTTCAAGAGAAAGGGCCACGCAGTTTTCATCCCTGATTGCAGGGTTTCTGCGAGATAAAAAACATACTTGTGTTATTTGTCCTATGTACTTATAGCATTGTATGTTTATCAGGTTCATCTAATTGTCAGAATAGTTCCACATAACTATCTCTGATTATTAATCACCATACTTTTGAGAAAAAGTCGTTAAGGGTCTATTCACACCCCCTCTAGGACCTTCAATGTTGATGGATCTGCGGTCGAACCGCCTACATTTGACATTATCGAAGAGGGTGAGATGAGTAGTGAAATCACTGAAGCTTATAAGTTCTGGAAGACAACTGATAAGGCGTTGTTGAGTCTTCTTATGGCCACACTCGATGATGATACAATGGATATTATTATTGGTTGTACGTCTTCCAGGGATGTTTGGATTTGTCTTGAAGATTTGTTCTGTTCTGCCTCTCGAGCCAATATCATGAAACTCAAAACTGATCTTTGGACAATCAAGAAGAGCAGTGAGTCTATGGAGAAGTATCTCCTTCGTTTCAAGCATGTCCGTGACCAATTGAGTTATGTTGGAGTTGTTGTCTCCGATGAAGATATTGTCGTTGCCATCCTTAATGGCCTTCCAAATGAGTATGATATCGTGCAAATGATGATTCATTGCAGAGAAACACCACTTACTCTTAAGAAGTTACGTTCTCTACTGCTTGTTGCAGAACGACATGTTGCTGGACTTATTCTCTATCACCAACTAGAAGCAAGAATGCATTGTCATCAGAAGACTATGATTAATGGTGATGTGCCTAATGAGATTCCTATTGTGGTTGAGGTTGGGAATGGAGTAAGTCATAAAACATTCAGTAATAGTAGAACTACTGGAACTATGAGTGATGTCATAGGGAATGTGATAAATGGTGGTGTGAATGGAGAAACTGGAGTGATTAGTGGTGGTGGTGGTGATAATTTTGTGTTGAATAATGGGGGTGATAATGGAACTTTGGGTTACGATGAAGATGTGTATGATGAAAATGGTGTGCTAAATGAGATAAAGGGTGAAATTGGAAGCACTGGACTTGAAAAGGTTGAGAATAGTGATACTGGTGACCTTGGAGTACACAAGGGTGAGACTGCTGATAATACCCTGGTAGTAGATAAAAACAGTTTCAGAAAATCAGACGAATATGTTGAGCAAGAAAGTGAACAAGTCAATAAACCCTCAGATGATACAAAACCTCAAGTAATTGGAGCATTTGAAAACTCTGTTGAAGTGCATGTTGATCTAGAATATAAAGAGAAAGCTGGTTTAAACAACACCGAAGAAAGTTTGCTGGAGAATAGTTATTTTGATGGTGAAGAAGCACTTCTTGTTACACATGATACACGTGTAGAAATCATAGTTACTAATTCTTTGAGCATTGAGGAGAAGACTGCATTAATGTCACGAGTACATAACATTCAAATGAGGTTCTTCAAGCTGATATTGAGATGAGCAATGTTGCTAAAGTGGAGTTATGTTGTAGTGATAATGTTACAGTTGAGGGGACTCCCTATGTGGTGAGCATGCTGAGACTTACTCTCATGGTTCTAGAAGTAATTTTACAGGAAAAACAGGAAATCGATTACAGTTATTATGGCGTTCAATCATTGGAAAGAAGGAAATTAGCTGCAGATCCTATTGAGACATTTCGCTTTAAGGGTTCACATGATAACAGTGATGCTATGTGTAAAGAAGATGGTATACAATATTGGTTTCGGATCGGATAAATGTCACATGGGTGTGAAGGAAGATGGAGTTGTGGGAATTGATGAGGATATGACTAATGTGTTCATCAGTGTACAAAATGGTGAAAATGGTAGTACTGGAATTGATAATGTAGAGAATATTGATTGTAGTGGTCTTGGAGTACTAAATGATGAGGATGGTGACATTAGAACTGGAACTGATCTCCAACATTTAAATGTTGATTTTGGAGTAAATGGTGATATTGGAGTTACTTTGGGGTGTAAATCAAGGTATTGGGGCTCTAGACTGTCATCATCGGTTTAGCTATGCAGACTCACAACAAGTTTTGAATCATGTAGTGCAAGCCGTGAATCATGATGGAGTGAATGGAAATGGGCTTAGAATGGTGAAGGCTGCTTTTGCTTGTGACGATGCATCCATAGTTTTGTTCCGTAGTCTGTCTCAAGACAATGGTTTGATGAGCGGCGTGGATTTTAAGGATGCTGCATATGTGGATGATGATGCGCAGTTTAAACCAAACTATATCGGATACTTGATATTTACAGAGGCATATAATAGGATAGTTCAGCAGTTCACAAGAAGATTTTTCAAGGTGTTTTTGCCTGTTCTAGCATTGTTCATCAGGATTTTGGTGATTATGCATTTCCGCATGTCTATGCAATGGTCCCATGTCTGCACATGTAAGTCTAGAAGGGTGATTGCACTAAAGAAGATGATTCCTGAAGCTAGTTGCTGCAAGGCTTATCTTTGCTATTGCAATTCTGTTTGAGCTTTGTTGCTGCAATATGCTCCTAGCTACTTGCAAATGATGACCAATCTCAGCTTGGAAACCCTCGCTGCGATTGAGGGGGGATGAAAACAGTATTGTTCTATCTTAGCTGTTGTTGACTTGGTCAACTAAGAGCCAAGAGAGGTGCCAAAACAGATATGTCCAGCGTTCATTGTGCTTTACAACTGTCATAAATATTTCTCTGAGGTGTTCATTCTGGATTGTAAATCTCTCTGAAAAAAATAACAATAGCGAAGCTATGCTCAATTCTAGACTCAGTTTTTCCCTCACCAGATTTCTTCAGCTTCATTTTCGTTAGAGCTATACTCTGTCTGGTTACCATGTTATGTGTTTAGAATTCAGACACGTCTGAAACTAAGAGATTGAAATTCATATATTGTTTCTGTTTCCGTTCGAAAATTTGGCTAGTGTTTGTGTTAGGTCAGATTCGTGAGTTAGAGTAGTTCGTGTTTTTAGAGATTAGATTTTGGTTCTGATAGATGATGATTTGTTGCTGTAATTGAAACAGGTGCTCCAGAATGATATTGATTTGCTTCACCTGCCGCCGGAACTCGAGAAGAGGAAGCACAAGCTCAAGAGGCTCCTGCAGTCCCCCAACTAATTCTTCATGGTAAGAGTTTTGATAATTTGATGAGATCTTGTGTTTTTGAGATGTTCGATAAGATTGTGCTAAACTGATTTGTTGTAATTTGTCGCAGGATGTGAAGTGCCAGGGTTGCTTCAACATGTAAGTAGACATTGCTTTTGTTGGATTTAATGATAATGTGATATAAATTTGGGAACGAGGAAACTTATACATTTGATTTTCGTGTGCAGCACCACTGTGTTCAGCCACTCTCAGACAGTTGTTGTGTGCGGAAACTGCCAGACCATGTTGTGCCAGATCGACAAGCGGTGGACGTGCCAGGCTCACTGAGGGATGCTCTTTCAGGAGGAAGGGAGACTGATGTTGCTACATTAGTACACTTTTGACTGTTAAATTATGTGCCAGAGGGCGTTTTGAGCCTTAATTTCATGGAAGGAGAGAAATGGATGCCTGTTATGTTTTATCATCCTAGAATTTGGATTATTTGTTTTTGTTAAGATTGCTAAATGGGATACTGGCGTGTTTCAGATCTTTCTTAATTAGCTGTTTGATGTTATCGATTATCAATATCATCTTCAAACTTTGTTGCGTTTCATGCTTAGCTGGTTTGTATGACTTATTTAAAATGGTTATCTTACTCCTCCACCAACATGCCTCATTTCTGAAGTTGAAGATCTGTTTCTTGTTAGGATAGTAGTAGTTTCTTGATGATGAGTAATATGTATGGTTGCTCACTATCTTTTTGCAATTGTATTTGTTGTTTATTTTGGGCTCTTCTAGTTTCCTTGCTCTCTCTTATTTCTTGAACAGGTTAGTTTGCTCTTAACGTCATGCAGGAAACTCTTTTTTTAGACATCTTTAATGTTGTGCTAGACTCCTACTTGTATGTTTTTTTATTAAATAAGTACTGAGGAGAGGGAGGGGGAGGTGCCACGGGAAGACAGTATGCATTTTATTTCAAGCTTTTAGTATAAGTAGAATCTTATTGTGGTATGGAACAAGTATGTTGAATATTATCAAGGATATTGAGAATGTTCTACATTGGTTGGTGTGGTGGTGAGTAAATTATGAATGCAGGAAGGGAGTTTCAGGCCTTAAATCATTGGGTTTGGATTGTTGGAGTTGAATTTTACTCTCGGTTTGAAGTAAGTGAGATGTGAATCATAATTTGGACACCTGGGTAGTGCTCTCGAAACTTGGCTAGCTTAGATTATTGTTCTTCTTCCTCGATCCATAAGGTAGCTAGCAGACTGGTTTAGCATCACAATTAAGGGTCTGAAAATGTCTTTAGTATTTGTCTAGATCAAAGGTAGGATTCTTCGAAGATCGAGGAAGCCATCTTTCTCAGTCATTCCCTTGACAACTTTGATTACTGAGATTTGAAGGTCAACAGATAGAAGCAACGAATAGCTTCTAGCCCTGTAGGAAAAAAGTGAGATCAAGAGATAGAATAAGTATAGTACTTAGAGAATGATGCATGCATTAGATTGCATTACACCATATAAATATGCATGGATAAAATTATGCAGAAATACTAAAGGATGTTCAAGTGTTCAACAACTACTTGAAAAGAACGAACCGATCGATGAACTATAAGGAATTAAGGTGATCGAAATACTAGAATACGTAAACTATATATGAAATCAACAAACTTGAAAATAATTTGTGTGTGACAGGTAGTGACAACCGAACATTTGCTTCTCGCAACAGGGAAAATTCATATCGATCGCCTCCCAGTTCTGGTGGTCAATATGTCACGTCTACTACGCTTCAACATTTCCTAATTTTGAGTTTGTAATATTCATTGGCAATGTGACATGCGTGCAAAACTTACGGATTGGAGTTGGTGCATAGGTACCAAGAATTATCCCCCTAAAGCCAATACCACCAAATTAAGAAAGGTTCCCAAATCCCAGCTGCCCACAGTTTATAGCTGAATGAATCCAATCTTTTCTTTGTTGTCAACTCTTCTCATCTCATTATAACAGTGACTTCCTTCATCCACTCATCCACAACAAAACCCAAACACCCTCACTCATGCCAGCGTACATATATTTGTCTCGCTCTGAGGACTATTATGCTTTTCACACGAAAGGTTATGAATTCTTCACAAGCCAATGGTGGTCTATGTTTGATTGGAGACGGAGTGGTTAGGCACTTGGGCTTTTGACTGGTGGCTTTTGACTCTACTTTCCCTCAGTCCCTTGTTGATCAAGACTTGAACAGTACCTCATCACTTGGGGACAAACATATTAAGTTATCACCATTATTCTTCTTATATATGCTTCTAGAGGGTTTGAAAAGGCATCACTCATCAAAGGGTCTCAATTGATCAGAACCACAAAAGAGATGCATACAAACAATCCTCTCAAGCTAATCATCAAGGCAGGCTTTGATCACAATCCTCATAGATATTATTTAGGGTATGCCTTCAAAATCCTGAACTAAAAGGGTGATGTTCAATTCATAGCAAATCGGATCATTCCCACTACTATCATATTATTCATATTAATATCACTTCATCAAAGCAAAGTGAATTGTTTGCGCAAAGTTTTGACTGCCAACTGGTTAGTTGTTACTAGCTGCCAATTATGTCTTAGTCTTTGGAACGATGAAACCACGTGCTAACATATAAAAGGATCATAAACCTAAAAGACCTTTGTACACAATTCACAGTCCCAGCAGATGATGATGGTGATTGGTACCCTTTTATTCAAGGCTCAGACCAACATCAGAATTTTCCACTCACAAAGACAATTTAAAAATTCAAGTTCACACTATGTGAAACCTTCTGACTTACCCTCAATCTCCCTCCTACTATATATATACACGCCACCAAGTTTTCTTCCCTCACCAAATCTCTCTGCTTTCTCCTTCTTTGGACTCTGAAAATTTTCTTTCCTCTTCTGTTTTTGCTCTGTTTGTACTCCTCAATTGCTCACACTATCCCATGGAAGCTCAATACAGCCCAGTGAAGCCGAAACCGGTTCAGGCAAGGATTCCTCCTCCTAGAGGTCAAGTGAAAGTCAGAATCTTCAGAAGGCTGGTTTTGAAGGTAAAGAATGCTGCAGCATTTGTAACTGGAATGGGGAAAAAGAAAGGAGGAGGATGCTCATGAAGACTCAGCCTCTACATTCAGATATTTGTGGCCATTTATTTAGTTGAGACTCAGCATGTTTAGTACTGGACCTGTGGTCGTGTAAGAGTTTTTATTTCACTCTTATAGAAATAGTTATTAAAAGTGCACTATGAGTTTTTTAGCTTTAGAAAGTTGTGATTGTTTGTGTCCAGTGCTAGTTGAGATCACATTAAATAAAATGACAGCGGCACTATCTATGTTTAGAGTTCACATAATCACATTTGTAGTGAGGAAGGTACAAATAGGGTGGGTATTGAGAAAGGTAGTTTGTAACTGTGCTGCTGCAGCTGTATTGGCCATATATAGCAATTTTCCACTTTATGTTACTTGAAAATACAAGAGCTCGTTTGACATTGCTGGTTCACATCCATAATTTGCAGACAAGCACTAAATAAAAGAAGAAGCACCAATTTGTATAAGCAATTCCAAACTGCAAGAAACTCTGTAGAATTTGGCTGAAAGGTATTAGTCGTAGATATTTTGGTTGCAGTTTATTCTTGCCTGTCACATAAAAACATTTATTTATTTGGTGTCTCTCTCAGAGAGAGAGCGCACCGAAGCATGTCATATGTGCCACATGTAGTGGTTGTTTTTGGTTAAAACTTCAAACAACCTAGTTAGTAGTCACATTCTCCCATTCGTTTTTTTCCGTCACTTGACTTCTATATGCCTGATCAGGAATTCTCCATCGTTGCATTCACACTACATGAAGCCTATTATATGATTTATATCCGACAGTTTGACTACTTTGTGTTAGATTTTCCCTCATTTTTAATGTGCCCTTGTGAACCTATCTGACTGATCAAAATCTGATTCCATCACACCAGAATCTGGTCCTGACCAGATTTTGCTTAGGTTTCCCACTTTTCCATCTCAATTTCTTAGTCAGTTCAAATTCTTACCTCACTTCACCTATATGCAGCTTCTCTTCCAGAACAGAAAATCCACCCTTCTTTTAATTTTCTTCTTTCACAAACTTTTAAAGAAATGGAGCACCACAAAAGAGGGAAGCCAGTGAAAGATAATAGGATCAACATCAGTAATATCCATGGTCATAATCGACCATGCTACCAAGAAGAGACCAGCACAAAGCAAGAACATATTGGAATTGTACTCATATGGCTCAATCCATACTAGTCAAGAATGTGGAAAGTGGAGACTATCCTACATTGATAATGACATCCTATAACATAACAAATATAATTAGTGATCGGATTACTTTCAATATTATTGAGGTGGTCCAAAGGTCGTCATTGCTATTATTTTGACCGAAAGTTTGAGGAGGGCAAGCAAAGAACTATAATTCCATGTATGAACGTCTCTCGATTCATCACTAACTAATCTTGTACACACTATTGGTAGGTTTTCATCAAATAGTCTTCGATGAAGTTTTATGATCCAGTAATACTAGGTGAAGCCGCGCGCTTGAGCGCGGTTGAACGTTAAGGGGAAACGAAGAGTTGTTTGAAGATGATGTTATTGGGAATGAAGGAGGAAGATATTAGGATATGATACAGAACTTAAAATGTATTGCATATATATATGTTACAGACATTGGAGTGCAGAGTACTTAAAATCCAGAAATCACATAGATACAGACATTACATTCATGACAGATAGCGTTATTGAAAAGCAGAAATTAACCGATTATCTAGTGTTCTTAAAATACAGAAATCACTTATATATTACACACATTACATTTGTCTTGAATAGCGTTCTTGAAAATCAGGAATTAGACGATTATCTAGTATGCACAGTAGTCGCAAAACATGGGCAGTACATCACATCTTAGTCAGTTGCTTTCAAGGACATCTGTTGAACATTGGAGGTCTTGTTGGTCTTCAATTTCACCCAAAACTTGTTCCAGAGAGGGTTTATGGCTGGCAAATTTGAGGGTGCGATGAAGAAGTTTGTCTTATTGCTCTTGAAGAAGTGAAAATGAAAAAGAGAAATGATATGTGGTACCTGAACTCAAGAAAGTGCTCTTGAAAGGTGAATATGAATCGCGGAGAATTTGCTTCTAGTTTTTTTCAGATCAACCCCACAATTTTTTATCTGCATGCACCCAATTTCTCTCATCAATCATAGATCAAAACCAACCCAGAAATCCCCTACAATATTGAACCCAAAATTGATCACAACTGCAGAACTAAAAACCTAACTCCATAAATCAAATACTCACCTTTCTCACCACGATCTCTTCTTCTTGATCAAGAGGTTGGGAATCATGTGCTTCCGATCGTGACCCAAAATTAATATTCGTGTACTTCGATTGCGACCCGATCGAAGCATGCACCCTATCTTATATAGGAAATGAGCCATGATAAGGCTGTGACTCATGTCAATGAAGCCTTGACTGGCTATCTCAAGTCGTAGCCCAAATAATGAACTATCAAATTAAAATGAATCCTTTGTATTTTTATTGATACATAGGTAAAATATATATTTTGTATGTATTATCTTGTGTGTTATATATTGTGTCATATATTTTGTAATACATCTCTGTAGACAATATTTTTCGTATAGTTATTAGGCACATCATCACCATTTTTTATCACTATCTTAAGACCTATTTTTGACATCACCCTCGACATTGCTACATATAATTGTCCGTGGGTGAAAATCGGTTCCGACAAATATATGCCGACCTGATTTAATGATTGACCTTGACTCTTATTGATTGTCATTGCATAACAGGGTCTAACAGGAAACTGACGTCTTTTAAATGTAAAAGGCCATTTAGTTTCAGTTGCATATAGTACTATTCTCGGAATATGTACTTTATCTCCAACGTTACATCCAGTAAGTATTTTTGCTTCT
Organism: Geum urbanum; assembly: GCA_946800695.1. NCBI lineage: Eukaryota > Viridiplantae > Streptophyta > Magnoliopsida > Rosales > Rosaceae > Geum > Geum urbanum. The sequence goes on from OX327017.1 coordinate 32,476,728, forward strand.
ATTAATCTTTCGAACAATTTTGTCACAATTAACCTTGTTCCATTATACAAACCACGTATTTGATCTATATTTCTTAATAACATAATGGCCATACCAATTTTCAACGTAAGTTCGTGTGTAGGCAAACCGCTAAACTCAAGCTTATTCAAAAATTCCATGGGATACAAAAGATTAATATTATCGCTATTACCTGAATTATATGAAATAGAATCTGAACTAAAATATGATTTATTTTCTCCGGGTACTAATTTAATCGCATAATTATTGATTTCATGAACAGTCACATTTTTTGGAGTTATAATAGCACGTTCTCTCAAATAATTTGTATCATTGTATTTGGTATCAAAGTTGGGATAGGTTGCATCAAAAATCGATTTTATGGGTTCAACTGTGGCATCAGTCAGCAAATCTTTCGGTATTTCAATCCAACTCACATCAGGATCATCCATGGGCAATTTAGATTCTAATCGACCTTCACCTATCTGTAACATCCATTCAACAAAATCTTTAATTTCAATTTTTTCAAGAGGAGTTAAACCAATCGTCGCCAACCTCATATTTTCAATTAGATGAAATACTGTAATGTTAGGCCACAAATATGAATTATTAAATGATGCTTGAATAATTTGTTCTTTACTACCACCTTGTAACACCGGCAATGTTTGTCTAAAATCTCCACCGAATAAAATTATTTTTCCTCCAAATGGCTCTTCTTTGTTTGACAAAATATCACGCAGTGTTCTGTCCACCGATTCAATACACCATTTATTGCACATAGGAGCTTCATCCCAAACTATTAATTCAGCTTTTTCAATCAAATCAGAAAGATGAGTTTGTTTATTTATATTACAATTTGAATATTTGTCTATAATCGGCTTTATTTTGAAACGTGAATGAGCTGTTCTGCCTATCGGAAGTAATAATGAAGCAATGCCTGACGAAGCAACTGCTAAAACAACTTTGCCTTCAGATCTTAATCTTGAAATTATAGTATTCCATAAAAAAATTTTGCCTGTACCTCCGCTACCATAAACAAAAAATAATCTTGGGTTCTTCTGTTGCACGGCTTTGATCACCTCATCGTATATATTTCTTTGATTATTATTTAGTTTGGTGATCAACTCAGAATGTTCTTGTTTTAATATTTCACAATCAAAATCTAATTCTTCTCTGATAAGCCTATTGTCGAGTTGATGTATTTGTTGTGTCTCTGGCATTGGTAATTTATGGTCTTTTAAACTACTAGACGACATGTTAAACAATTTTTCAAGTTCAAGTAGAACAACATTCTTTAATTCGTCATCGGGTATGGTAAGATTTAGCATATTAAAATTTAATTTCATTCTGTGTGATATGTCATCGGACATCTTAATCCAATATGCATCAAACAAAGCTTGAGGATCCGAGACATTACAAAATAGAATAATCGTAACAAATAAATAACGAATTTGAGGAGAAGTGGCAGTAAAAGTAGATTCCAACAATGCTTCGAGCCATTCTTTATCATCACCTAGTAATCCCAAAGCTCGACATGCATCTTGATAAGTAGAGTATATTGTTCCATTTACCGTTCTTATTGCCTTAAAATTGATACATCCTTTTTGAATATTCAAAAGCATTCTAAGATAGTACAATTCACCCGCATTTGGTGGCACATGTGCTATTCTACCAAGAACGGTATATTTTTTCCTTCGGGTCCATAATTTTTGATTACTATTCCACACAAATTTTGTAAGAAATTGAGTATATGTTAATTTCTTTGTTTTTTATAAGTCTTGTTAGCAGTAAACCAAGCAGTCAGCATTGTAGTTTCTATACCCGGACTTTGTAAGGCATTTTCAAGAGAACGTGCTCTGTGCATAGATTGCTCTGTGTTATCTCGTTAAGACAATGGCTTTCAACTGGCGTGCTTCACCAGAACCATTCAGCATTCCATCAGCAGGAGATGATCTTGCTACCACAGCTTTTGCATCGCCAACATTAACAACAAATACCTAGAAACATCCAGTAGCATTATATAAAAAAAACATTACTTGCCTTTAGATATATCATAGTTACTCTACAGTCAGATACAAAGATAGATGATTACTAACTATTAAGCCTTTAGTTTTCCCCTTTTCTTACTTGAGATAACCACAAACATTTTCAGCAAAATCATCACAAACAGTACACCTGCAGCACTCTCTTGAAGAATGGCATCACCAGTTTTCCGAAAACCTATCAATGCAAAGCTGAATAAAAGCAGTATACCATGCTATAGAGTACACAACAGGAAAACACAGCTAACTGACATGCAAACTCTGGCATGGTAAACTCGTACCATCAATAATAGCTTTCTTTGCCGCTTTCACATTTAACTGCAACACCACAGAGTACACACAATTAGACTTTAGCACTACAAAGAGATTCCAGGAATGCAAATCATCAAACACACAAAGGCCCAGTTTGGCATTGCTTTTGGCAAAGGCTCTGCATTTCACAAAACCAATTTTCAAAGGCAGCAACTTTATACCAAAAGCAATGCCAACAAAAGCGACTATATGTTACTAATGTGTTGTAAATTCACCTAAACTTTACAACACTCAAAATCAAAATTTCCAAAACCAATCTAAACAACCTCAATTTCCATTCAAAATCCAAGCTCGCATCCACTAACACAACCCACGCATCCTCCATGCTCTGACAACACTCAAAATCAAAATTTCCTGCCTTAACCCCTTATCCTCCGCCGCATCGGCTTCGATTTCGAATTCAAACTCCTTCTGCTCATTGACCTCACTCGAATCATCATCAGCTCCTCCGGTTTTCGCCTTCTTATTATTCGAGCCTGAACAATCTTCACCGTAATCGATGTTATGCTTCAACTCGGACAACACTTCTACACTCATTATCTTTGTTTTTCACTACTAAACTCAAATCAAAAAGCTTTAAGGCTTTCTTTCTTCTTCAACCTTTAGGAAAAACCAGTCTGAGCTGCTTCTTCAGCTGTGTTTATATACTTGAGAGAAGACGATGGAACGATGAAAAAAAGTAGATCGAAAAGTGAGATTGCAATCGGTTGATGAAGGATCAGTGTAATGGGTGGACGATGGGATACATGGAATATGTAAGGGGATTTCGATCGGTTGAAGTGAAGTTGTTGCAGTTGCGATTAGGCTTGAGAGGGGAGTGAGTGAGGATGATAAAGTGAGGCTGAGGCTGAGGGAACGGGAAGGAAAAGAGAGGAAAGCAACCGAATTCTTGATGTGAGAAAGAGGAAAGTGACAGTGTGAGAAAGTGGAGAGCGACAGTGTGAGAGAATTTGACTTTAGAGAGGAAAGAGCCGCACGCTTGGCATGCCCATAAACAGTAGCCGAAAGTGTGAACAGGAAGTATGAACAGTAAGAATGAACAGGTGCTTCACGTTTGTTATATAGGAAATATCCTCAAATGGAAAGTAGTCTAAGTCATCCTCATTAAGGTTTATAAACAATAGTCCACAATCCAAAATCCAAATCCATATGATCTAGGTCTTATAAGCAAATCATCCTATCCTCAATGCCTTCTAGACACCAGCACCTCCCGCAATGTGTTCCATCACATCAAATGACATCCCCATCATTTAGTTGGAGCTGCACTAACCAAAGACTACTTTCTTCTAGGTATATCATTATTGACACATGCTATTATGAACAAAACATGGATAGAGATCGATACAAATGAAGAATGAAGATGAAGAACCAAGATGATATCATGGACTCAGGTAAAAACATGCTTATGTATTTCATTATTTTTCACTGAGGATACATAACTAGTCTTCTATCCCTGATCCCCTGGATTGACAGTTTATATGATCGGTTTGATCAAAGCTCTATATATGTTTGTAAAACCTTTTCTAAATCATACCATTGGTCATTTGTTATATGTAAAATATATTTTGCTTTTACATAAAAACAAAACTACCTTACCTTGATTTATGGAAGATATTTGTGAAGTAAAAAATGTTTTTTGTGTGATCATCAAGCTTGCCTACTTGACTTAGACTTGAGCCACGTTTTTTAGGGAGCTCTTCTTTATCTTATAAAGACTTCATGTGGTGTTCAAAGTCTGTAAACTTGGCTGACATGCATAGGCTAACATCTCAGTTATGTGTCACCTAAAATATCTTCTTTATGTAATGACCAATTTTCTTTGTGTGGTACGGTCTTCAAAGCTTGCATGCTTCTCTTGACTTAGAATTAAGCATTCATATTAAAATGATCACCTTTCACATACACTTGGTTGTGGTCATTCATTTACCTTTTACTTGGTTTAAGAGAAACATTTTTTTAAAGTGTAAAAAGGTTTTGTGTGGCCGGTTACCAAGATTGCTCTACTTAGCTGTAAGTTAAGCTACATTTTAAGAGAGTTTTTCTTTATTTTATAAAAACTTTGTGTGGTGCTCAAGTTCTAGATACTTGGCTGGGACAATTCGTCCATACCAAATAGACCCCTCTCATGGTCTATATAAACACAAAACCTCCATGAAGAAAACTTCCCCAAAAAAACCATTCGGTTGCTTTGCTTGACTTTTGAGTTAGTTGTCAAAATGTAGAAACTATCATAGCATAGTTTCTTTGTTGAGTCTTGATTTGTTGATATAGTCTTTTACTCTAAGTCTTCCTTTTGTGATAGTAAACCTTAGAGTTGCATAAAACCTATTTTCATACTCATTGCATATTGCACCCATGAGATCAGATTGGTAGTGCAAGCAACCCCAAGAAGTGTTCTAAAGAACCAACTTTGTGATAGTTGTGTTCTAGAAATAAAGCTTCTGATATCTTAGTATGAGGAATCAAAGAAATAAGACCGAGTGGATTTCAAGCTAGTGTGACAGTCTAGTTGGGATAGCAATGTGTCTTTCCATCCTCAGAAATCTTCAAATGTGAAAACACTTAGAAACATGACCGAATACAATTCTTAGTCTAGCGCGCCAGTCTAGATAAGATAGCACCGTTACTTGCTATTATTGGAGCTGTAATCTTGTAAGTAGTGTCTTAACATGTAATCTTGGGAATCAACTATGGGAGTTGGATTCCGAGTAGAAGCTTTTGTAACCTTTGTTTGTAAACTCTTAGAGACAAGATGGAGTATAGTTCTTAGGCTAGTGCGAGAGACTAGATAGGATAGCACCGTTTTGCTATTATCGGAACTATAATCTTGTAAGAAGTGATTTTATATATTAGAAAAGTTTTGTCCCTCAAGAATTAGGGATATGCAGTTTTCTCTCTGTTTCAGGGTTTCTGCGTTAAAGAAAAACATCTTTGTGTTATTCGTCTCTTTACTTACTTGTATATTTTATTTACATCGTTAAGTATCTGTTATTCAGAATAGTTACATATCATACTATTACTAATATGATCTTTTGATGAAAAAATTGGTAAAGACCTATTCACCCCCTTCTAGGACCTTCATTTCTTGTGAACAATCATCAAGAATCAAGACTACGTACGTAGTAATAAGATGATGAAGATCGATCAAGAACAGAATGTTAACGATTATTGAACAAGAGTGACCTGATAAGGGGTATGGTGTCGGAAAACACGAAGACCATCATAGAATTCGGATCCATTTTAACCATAAAGATCGACATTCTATCGCTAACTGCAGCGTAAGTTGACACTCGTCCCATCCTATAAAAGTCATAGGTTCATATAAATAGTTCAGGTCATCATCATAGTACCATGTCAAATTCACATCAGACACAGAATATCAGACCCAAAAAAAAACAGAGTAGACCAAAAATTGATTAGAATGGAAAATGACTTTGCCAACCATCTAAAAAGAGGCCGTCAAAAAGTTTAGAATGGAACATATAAATGTTTTGAAGATTAAAGTGCTAGCTAGCTAGGTAGCTTATTAAACTGCCACTCCAACACAAGGCGGATTTACGGTGGTCGCAGTGAACGTGGTGCATTAGGTCGTAATGGCAACGGTGATGCTCCGCCGTGGGAGGGAAACGGCGTTGGGGAATCTGGTTCTTCGCTGGGAACCTCAGCCATGATCTGCATTATGTTGCAAAGTGGTCTCGCATATATGTACATTGATAATTATTTTTCAGGAAGAGTTATATAACAGATTAACGGAAGATGTAGAAAGTTGGTACCTTGAGAGAAGCTAAATCTTCAAAGACTGGGAGAGCGCCCAAGTAGTGTAGTGTAGTGAGCTGTGAGGGAGGCCTGGAGCTAGGATTAGACTATATATAATACACTTTCGATCCTCATGAGTTTTAAAGTTATAATACACTAATTATACGTTCATGCCATGTTTAGGCGATTAGAATTGATTTGTAAATCATTGGATCATCCTGTAAAAATGAAGAGGAGTAGACGATCAATATTCATTAGTGTTAGATTTTCTGTGATGGTAATCTTCAGATCAATATTCAAAGTTCTAACTGCTCAGTAGAATATAGTAATAATCTTTGATCCGATAACTCCATTTGTTAATAATAGACCTGCCAGAGGTAGTGTATGGAACTTCTGACATAATGGAAGTAACACCTGTATTAATTGCACATGCAAGATTGGTTAACCTGATGAAGATTGGAAGTAACCCTTTAATTGGTCAGGGACGTTACCATGGAATATTTTTGCCAAAGATTTAGCCTGGTATGACTGTATGACATTGCGAATGTTATTTAAACAATAGTGTTTTCTTTCAAAAAGGAACAGGAAGAACATACAAACCTAAATAGAAAACTGGACTCTATTAAGGCTAACTCAAATCCAGAAAATAAATTGTGCATTAAGCATTCATGATATGAAAAGCTTCCTCTGAAGTCTTTTCGGTCACATCATACTCTCGCCCTCGCTCTCAAGATGCCTCTATGCTTGGCTCCTTTATCTGAATGGATGTTCTTGACAAACTTGCTTCAAGTTCATTCAACTCATCCAAGTCCAACTCATCGTCATCTTCATCATCTTCAATAGGGACTTCAGAGCCAGCAGCACTAGTAGAGGCACTTGGTCCCACTGTTGCGGAGTTGTCTCTCGTCTGAGACAGAACAGTCATATTGTCAGAGTAAAACTGGTGATCATCAAGTTAAAAATATAAGCAACCAAAGATACTGTAAATGAACTAACTCAACTACGGAGTTTTAAAGTTCAAGAAAGCACTGCAAATAAAAGCACAATCATCCATAGCATCCATTGCTCATAGCTATACTTATCCTAAACAGTTATCAACAAACACGAAAGCAACGATTTTGGTATTTTAATCAAAGGAAATTGACTATCAGAACTAGCTTTAAAGAATGGTTAAGACCCAGTGAAGGAAAGTAAATGCCGGATGAAAGACGGAACATTGTAGATATGCAGACACATTAAGGGTTAGAGCACACGTTTAACATGTAAGCCAGTTACTGCAAAGTTGAAGGGATGAGGATGATTAAAACACAGCAACAGACAGAAGCAGAAAGGCCTAGAAAAACTTGGTATACTGCACTGTTCACCAAGTGTTGACATTCTCACCTTAAAAACAAAAAATGCTGACACGAGCAATAAGTAAAGACATACAACATGACTGAACAACAACGATGATTTCAAAAGAAAATCATATTGTAGCGCATTTGAAACATAAACCTTAATTCCTACCTTCAAATACATCATTTTTGTATCGTGCAGTCCTCAATCCTAAGTCGAAAGAGTGTTCAACAGAATGATCTATCCTCTCTATTTAATACTACCTAGACCATCAAATTCTTATAATAACTGGGGGCCACTCATGCCCATGCAATATCCTCAAAAACCATCATCCAAATTTCTTTTGCATGACACCAACCAGTTACTTTATACAATTTCTTCAGAAACAAGATATGAAGAGAATGTAAGGTTTTTTTTACATGACATATTAAAGTAGAACGTGAAGCTCTACATGACATATCCTAGGTCTTTCATAAATAATCGACCTGTGTAGTAAGGAAGAAAATTATTACCTTCTGTTCAGAAGCCTCAGGTTCTTCTTGTCTATGGTACTTTTCGTGTGCTTCAGCATCATCCACAAACAGGCTAGCATCCGAAAGAAACAACTCACGACCACTGAAATACATGAATATATGAGTTAGCAGCATTGATCAAAATATAAATTTCCAGCTTCAGAAGATGAAGAAAAGAGACAGAACCTCATCCTGTCATTCTTGGCTCTATCTGCCCGTTGTGCAGCAAGGCCAGCTTCCTTCTCTTCTGCCTTCTTATTCCTCCATTGCATGAACAATTCGGTCGTCATAGGAGTTATTGTAGTTACTTTTGCACGCTGAAGTAATCAGTGGATAAGCAAAATAAGAAACAAAAATACACAGCAGAGAAATAGAGCAAATATACTTTGGTAATGCAATACATGTAGTTGCAAATGTACAAAGACTTTCCATCAATATGAGTCAATGAGATAATGATAATTACCTGGTTTTCAATCTCGTCCTCAATGGCAATCTTTTCAGATTCTTCTTCCAAAAGTGCCTTCATCTGAGACTTCAAAATATAGCCTGGAGGAAGAGCATGTTTGTAGTGGCACTCTTTGTTACCATTAGGACAAACCCAGAACCAACCATACTGTTTCTTTTCGACTGCCTCCAAGAAGAACTTGCAAACCTGCACAGATAGAACAGCTCAGATACATAACAAATAATCAGCCCACAGTCGGAGAGTTCACATTTGTTTCCTGTTAATCTACCATTATATGTATTTATCTTCTTCTTTTTTTACAAGTATTTGTATTTATCTTTTCTAAACCCAAAATTTCAACAAAACCAGCTTCATGGACGGAAGCTTGAAGCTGAGGTCACCTGCCAGTCTTAACTTTTTTCAATTTTTTGCATCATAAGCAGCGAAAGTTTTACATCCATTATTCAATAAACCTTTCCAAAGTTTAAACCAAATGACATTCATTCTACAACCCCACCTAAAAAATGTCATATAGCACTTGAAAATTCATGGCAGAGACATAAACACAACACCATAATTCAATACATGGCATTGAATTATGTTAAGAAGAGTTACATGCCCCATAGTCAGTAATTCAGTATACAACTAGACATAGATCAGTTCTCCGTTCCTGGGTTCAAGTATTTAAACTGTAGACTTACACCCCTGAGCAAGGATTCAAAGGCCTTCTCACATTATCTATAACGAGTTAACTACAGTCCAAAACAAACATCCCATAGATTCTTTCACTTGTCAACTGTAACTAAACAAATTCTTAGGCATGTATTACTTTGTAGTTGATAGATGCGCTAACTTGCAATCTGTATCATGTAGATAATAGAACGGATAAACAAGGACATACAATCTCAGTGGGCTTGTTCTGGTTATTATACTCATTCTTCTTTGACTCAACCACCTTTTCCAACATCTCTTGATCCCACTCCTCCATAGTTTCTGAAACAAAAGTTTAAACGGGATAAGCAAAAATACGACACCCTGTGGCATTCTTTTTACAAGGACGAATACGAATCAGTCTTCTCACCATCGTCACGCTTATCACTGTAAATGTCAATCTTTTCACCCTTCCTCTGCACATTCAAATCGTGCGAGAACTTGCACTTGAATCCCTTAGTACACTGCCCGGCTTTGAAAAACTCGCAAACAATAGACTTGGGATCCACACCTATCCAAACAAAAACCCAATTCCCATCACCAAAAAATCAGTCACAATTCACAAATGAACCCACAAATGAGCAAATGTGAGTGAGTGAGAGAGCACATACGACATACCAGGTGGCACTTTGGGCTGACTAACAGCAACCTTGAACAAATCATTGAGCTCCTTCTCCTTGGCTTTCTCTTCCTCCTTCTTTTTCTGCAAAACAAAATCAAACCCATTTCGATTCCAATCAAAAATCTCCACTAGCAATCATAAAGTTCCATACTTTGAGCTAATTCCTATCAATACAAAAATGGTTTTAGAGATTAAAGACCTTTTCTTTGGTGGGGTCGACTTTGGGCTGGACTGACGACTTGATTTGCTGGACGTATTTCTGAACACTCTTGCTCTTGTTCTTGTTCTTCAGCCCAAAGGTCTTGTCCTCCACAACCTTCTGCTTCTTTGCAACATCGGCCTTGGATGCCTTTGGTGGCATAGCTGCGACTTTGATTTGAAATAAGTAAAGCAATCAGTGGGATTGAGCTAAGAATCGGATTGGGAGGTTTTTTTCCGGCGCCGATTAGGTTGAGTTTTGTGTCGGGGACGGCGATTAGGGTTTTATGGAGGTCAGTGATGGTTGTTTTTCTGAGATGGACAGGACTCGTGGGGCTAAGAGTGACAAAGAGGACTCGTCGTTTTGTCCCTAATTTTGATATTAATTTGCCAATAATCAATATTTTGTTATAAATTTATTTTTATAAACAAAACTACAGAGAGAGGGCCGATCCAACAACAACATAATTCGAATAGGACGCAGAGGATGGTCGCAAATGTGAAGATGTTTCAAACAATGCCCTCTATCATCAAGCTTGCCAATTACATGATTGATAATCTTTTGATGTTGTCAATGATCATCTTGCTATACATAATTAAAACTCGGAGATATTCGTTCGGTCAATAAGAGTGACACTTCATCTCTACTTTCGTCAATCCGACTTCAACAGTTTGACGACTCGTCCACAATCTCCGAAACAAAATTCGACGCTACCATCGAAACAAACTCCAGTTAATTTAACCAACACTTTCTATAAAATTTGCCACCCGAGTCTTTGAGAAAAAGGCCTCAAATTTGAGAATCGTTGACAGAGAGAGATACTCAAACAGTGAGACCAAACTCCAGCCCCTCTCCGACCTCCTCGGCTCCAAGCTCATCTTCCTCAACAAAACCCATGCCAATGCTTAGAATACGAAACCAACCAACCCACTCTTAAATTGTCCCTGACACGAGGCTTGTGTTGTCCACCGGCAAAAACAGAGGGGTATATTCTTTGGACTTGAAGCAGATGATGATGAGTTCTTCATGGAGAGAAGTGCTCGTTTTGTGTGGCCTGAAGTATGTGAATGTCATGTTCTGCTCAGCATGCATCTTGCAAGAAATTATGCGCATTTCTTCACCAAACAAGTGTATATGGCATGATATTGAAATAGAAAAATTTGGACCCAAGGCCTGTTTTTTTGGCCTCGACATGCTTTTATTGTGTTAGAAACATATGCTTGGATTCATTGGAAGCATTGCTTTGAGAAACTGGTCGGTTGGTTTATATAAATGGGAATCAATGGCCTGAAGTATGTGAATGTCTTCTTATTGATATCTAGTTCTTAGCTGAGTATCAAGTTAACACTACAGTTTTTTCGCATCTTTGGGCATAAACATAACTACAAATATAATAATATTGGTACACTTTGAAATTGAACATGAAATGATTCTTGTTTGTTATTTATATTATGAGAATCGCTCATTGGTTGGTTAAATTAGTTTCTCTGGTTTTGCAGCATATTACAGGTAGCAAAGTTACAGGTCCGGATAACTGTAGAGAAAGATAGATAGGTGAAAAAGAAATGACTGTAGAGAAAGGAAAACTTTTGGCTGATGATATCTGTACGTTTTGTGTTTCTATCGAAGCATCCCTGATTTTGTTTTAGGCTATGTTTGGTTGTTTGGCCATTGATTTCCAACTGCCAAGGAACTATGGACCATATATGTATGAAGCAGAATCTTATTGACGGCTACACTCAGTGTAGCCTACACATGAGCTTACATCATGTTGGTTTTGGTCAACTGATAGTTCTTTTGGCTTTCAATTTACATTAAGCAAATGTCATGCATTTGGCTGCCATGCCACTCAGCTCAATTCAGCAATATGAATTTAGAACAACCAATATTCAGATTCTAGAGTAGATACTGGTACGCTTTTCTGTTTAATATGGCCAAATCATTGGCTTGGTTGGATCTGTCGCGATTAAACTGATTTCTTTCAAATCTTCCTACCCAAATGAGGATCTCATTCTAGTGAACAAAACATTATGATTTTGGGGATTATTCCTCAGGTGGATCAGAATGTTTTAGAATATATGGTTGATGTGAATTTGTGAAAAGTCATGTTGCTCTCTATCATGCAAAATATGGCTGATTCATTTGCTTAAAACATCTGAATGGAGTCGTCAGACAATACCAATTTATCAGCAACACAAAATATGTACAGTACGTATATATGTCAATTCTACTCACATCTCTTTGCACTACAAAATTCAAAACAAGTGAAACCAACTAACCATTTGCCTAAAGAAAGAGATGAACGGAAACAATTTAACCTATTTTGTTTGCTTCATTTCTTGTGATTTCGCTCAACTCAACCTGACTAAACTTATAAATTCTTATACAAGGCAGATCCGCATGCAGGTGGGTATATATAGCTTCCTTTCTTCTATAGGAATGAATCTCTATTTTCCTTTTCCTTATCGGAATGGGATTCAAGTGCTATAAGGATATAATCGTCAATTTACAATACTTTTTATTTGTATTTTTGGGAAATGTTCATACAAAAAATGTGTGACAGGTTAAGCTGAACGAACAGATATATATATAGAGAGAGAGAGAGAGAGAGAGCGAGAAAACGACATGTCGCCGATGAGATACCGGACGGTGTTGTTGCGGCTTACTCAGAGAAGAAGCCGATCGCCGTTTTGGTTCCGGTGGCGTCAGTACTCGTCTGAGTCTCGGATTTAATGCAGGGCTGAGTCACGGTTAGTAGAAATTTTCAATCTTGAAACCAGAAAATGTATGGAATTGAAGCGTGGACATTGTGGTTGGTTTGAATTTGTAGGTCGTCTGATTCGCTTGGAATTGCGTTTGACATCGACGGAGTTGTTCTCGGCGGCCGTGTTCCGATCGGTGGCTCTCCTCGAGCTTTGAGGAAGCTGTACGGAGCTTCAGGTACCAAAAATTTGATCTATTTCGCTGATGGATTTCATCCGTATAAGTTTTTATTTCATGAGTTGTAGAGTGTTTGATTAGTTGAGTACTCAGCTTTGTTTTACTGTACTGTTTTGGATGATGAAATTTCTTTTTTAAGCTTTGAAATTTGTGTATAGCTTTTGATCAAATACTGCTTCTTTGTAGGTGATTTGAAGGTTCCTTTTCTGTTTTTGACCAATGGTGAGTCGTCTTAGAGGTTTCGAGTGTAGTGATTTTTCTGATGGATTCAATTTTTATAGCAGTTGTTTCAGATCATTATTGGTCTGAAGACTGAAGTGTGTAATATGGCTGAATTAGGAGGTGGCATTCCAGAGTCGAGCCAAGCTGCTGAACTGAGTGAAGTTTTGGGAGTCAATATACTGCCTTCTCAAGTAATCATCTCATTTTTTTTCCTACTTTGGTGTTAGTATTGTCTCAAACTACCCACTTGCATTTGGCTGATGGGAACTTTGGCCTAGCACTCTTTTCTGTGTTGTCCTGATGCAGGTAGTACAGGGTTACACACCTTTTAAAACCTTGTTGAGGAGGTATTTACCGGTCTTGGTTGCATCCTTTTTTTTTTACGACATAAATCTTTAACTAGGTTTCAATTATAGCCATTGTAAATGTTTCAGATATGAGAATGAATTGATTGTTGCTGTTGGGAAAGGGGAACTGGCTCTTGTAATGTCTGAATATGGTTTCAAGTAAGTTTTACCTCGACGTCTAACTTCTTAGTTTACATTTTATAAGTTACAGAGTCTCGCTAGATTTGTATAGATATCAAATAGCTAAGTTTCTCTTTGTCACTGGTGTCAGAAAAGTTCTCTCATTAGATGAGTATGCATCCTACTTCAAGGGTATTGACCCGGTATCTCAGTATAAGATGGGGAGAACTAAGCATGCATTGGATTGCTGTAGCCACTCGAAGAATTCAGTGCCAAGATACGATGTATATTCTGATAGGGGTACCGCTGCTTTTGTTGTCAGCGATCCTGTAGATTGGGGCAGGGACATTCAGGTATATTTTCAGTTTTTCTGCTTGTACGGCAGCATTATAGTAAGAGAAGCACACAAACCACTGCATCTATTATTATCTACTTGTAGAGTCTCTTTCCCCGATGGTTTCAACTTTGAGATCCCATATGAATTACTATCCTATATAAATCTTTGAGCTTATTCATGAATTGAATCAGGTTCTCTGTGACATTTTAAGATCTGGAGGGATTCCTGAACGGGAGAATGGTCATCAGCCACCTCTTTATTTTGCCGCAGATGACCTTGAATATCAGGTTAAGATAACATGAAGTGGAAGTGGAATCTTATTGTAGTAGAAGAAAGAAAGAAAGAAACACCTCTCTATTTCAGTATGTGTTCCCTCAATAATTATCTGACAAGTTTTGCTCAAGTAGGAGCTCCATTTAATCATGTACACTTGTAGTGAGTGTCATGATCTATTTTCAGGCCTTAGTATGCTATTAGTTTCTCTTTCCATACCACCCCTCCACTTTTTTTTGGCTCCATTTTCTTTTTTCAACTTTGAGCTTCACATGATAGTATGAATCATCAGAGTGTTCTGATCATCTGCTCATACAGGCTGCATTTTCTTCTAAGAGACTTGGAATGAGTGCTTTCAGAATTGCACTAGAAAGCATCTTCAACAGGTGGGTGAGACGGTTAATTTTACTTCTAAAACCGGCAGATCGTTTTGGCGTTGAGTCAATAATAAGATATATATTTGTGATATAAGAGTTATATAACTACATGGAAATTTGTTCATTGGTACCCACAACTTCGATATGCTTACAAGATGCAACATAGTAAATAATGCATAAAATTCATTAGAACTAATTCACCTGATTTCGGTAAATATCTTTACCAAAGACAATTTAAAGCTTGGATGGTAGGACATCCATGTTTATGTAAGTGATCTGCATATCACTTATATGCAGCTCATTAGTTGCCTTTGACATGACTGACATCTTTATTGTGGTATTTCTGCAGAATTCATCATAGTGGCTTAGAATATGTGTCTTTTGGAAAGCCAAATCCTTTTGTATTCAATAACAGTGAAGCTCTTTTGGCAAAATTCCGTACATTCAGTCTGTTGATCACATTACAGAATGTGGAGGATCTGAGAGACCTGATTTTAGAACCTTATATATGATTGGAGACACCCTTTGGTGGACGTCAAGGGTGCCAAACAGGTTCGTCTTTTTCCCTCACGGTGAATGAAAAGAGATCGATGTAGGCGGGGAAATGCGACTCTCTAATGTTCTGAACTTATTGTAACTGTGAATGTAAGGCTGGACATCCTTGGTTTTCTATTTTGACGAGGACAGGCGTTTTCAAGGGGAAGGATAATCACGCGGAGTATCCGACAGATATGGTAAGTCGGGTAGAAAAACATAGTGGATGCGATCAAAATCAAATTGGAAATTCTGGGATTTGAGTGACTCAAATTGTAACTGTGAAATAATTTGCCTCCAACTTCTTTGCGTGTCTTTTCGTTTTTGCAGGTTGTGGATACTGTAGAAGAGGCAGAGGACTACATTCTGAAAAGGGAAGGTCATTCTTAGCATGGAAGAGAATCTTTGAATAGGAGGTGTGGTGCCTTAATATACTGATAGAGTGATACTGCTCTATACCAGACGGCCAGACTGCTAGAATCTCTGGAATTTTTAGCAGCCGCCTCAGTATCTGGATTTTCTTATTCATTTCCCTCACGTAATGTAGTTATCCTCCTGGCTTCAAAACTGAATTCATTAGGAATGTACTACATTTTTTTTATCGAAATTTAGGACGCTATATAATTTACTGGCGTAATCAAAGATTAATTGCCAATGGCTATTCTGGCAGTCAGGTTACATGGAGGATGGTCAACAAAGTCTTCAGGTACCAAGTACCAACCATGTAGATCATATCATCATAGTGCCACACATAATTCAACTGATAGAAATAAGAGAGCGTAGGTGTACAGAGAATTTAGATTCATAGTGGTCAAGGCTACAGTACAGATCTCAAAGTAGTTTTTATTTACGAGATCAAATCAGCAGCAAAAGGCATCAAAATAGACGAGTTTTTCCAACAAAATTAGCAGTAGTCAAGGCTAGCCTTCAGCACAGATCTCAAATCGCCAACCGCAACATGGATTCTGTGATTTACATTTCTCAAACATCGTTTCTAGATGTGCTTGCTGAGGATTGTCTCAACAGCACTTTGAGCTATAGGATGATAAGTCTCACGAGCCTCTGCAAACACCCTCTTGGCGAAAATCTTCTCCTCCTCCTTACCAGTGCCTTCTACAAGAGCCGTGTAGAGTGGGACAAGGTACCTCTTCCTCCCTACTGCCTTCAAAGTTTTCTCCACCTCAGCATAGTGATCTTTGCACTTGGAAGCAATTGCAAGCAACATAAACGCTACCTTCACATCATAATCTTTTGATTCAGCCAAATTGAAGCGCGAATTCAATTCCAAGATCTGCAGATCCACAGAAAACATAAAACACTGCTGCATTAACTAATGAAGATTGACAAAGAAATGAAACTCAAGTATCATAGATGCCAAGAGCATCCCAATAATCTTGTTAATTCAAATTTAAAGTTAAATTTGACTAATTTCTCAACACAACCCTCCAACACATACCGCTAAATATAACATTTTGTTAAAAATCCTAGTTATATTTAGAAGAGAATTTTAAGGGAAATTTTCCATTGAGGATCTCTATGGTGAGGATTTGGTGAGTACCTTCTTATACGTCATACTTTCTAATAATATTTTGGAAGATCAACCATTGTATATTTACATATACGTAGATCATTTCTATAAATTTTCATCCAATTTGAAAAACGTTAAGATGTCGAATAAGATGAAATAAATGAACGTTTCAAATTTATCAAACTTGAACTGTTTATGTTTATAATTGATAAACCATGACTTTGAAGCCTTTAACGATTTTCGATTTGGTTGAAAATTTACAAGAATGAGATACTCATATATAGCTAAACATCTAACGATTAATATGTCAAAACATAATCGAAAATTAAGTCTTATAAACCATTGTATAGAAAATACTAACCAAGTCCTCGCCATAGAAGTCCTCAATGGAGAAGCTCCCGAGAATTTAACTTTGAGAGAGAGAAAAGTGAAATTCTCTCTCTTCAATTCCTATGTTTTTAGTTTTTCACAAATATAACCAGTGAATTTGACTTCACTATTAGGGATGCTCTAAGCTGGGCATCTATACAAATATACAATCAGGAACTCAAATAGATTTGTCATCAGAGGATAGATATAGTAACAGTAATAAGAGTTATTCAAAAAATAATAATAACAGTAATAAGGGACAGCACGAAATTTTCTGGTTTGCGAACTAAAGTAGTTTGCAGATAGAGACAATGAAACAGATGATGTAAATGAATGACTAATTTGTGTTTGAGCCCTCGAAGAGATCAAGTAGATTGTAAAACTTATCAATAACAAAGGAGACCCAAAGTAAAAGTAAATGAGTATGAAAACCATTCCATACTAATTCACAGAAAACATGTACTCATTATAATAGATAGCTGTTGGTGAGACACGTAGCAAACGTACCTGTGAAGGTTCAGTAGATTTAGGCAGGTTCTCCAAGTAAAGCTCCCACTCCATCCCACCCCAATCAGCAACTTCATCCTCCGTTGGCATCCTGCCAAGCTTAAATTCATTTGCCATTGAAACAATCTTTGTATATATGCTGGAAACTGGTTCGTAAGCATCAGCCGGGATACCAGTGCCCTCAGTCCACAGAGTCAAGTCAATCTCTCTGTCAATTTCAGGTAGATTTGCTTTCAGAAATTCCAAAAACGTATCTGTGTCTATTGATTTGAACTTGAAGGTGGCAATGTACTTCTTGGTGAATTCATCAAATGCAGGCCTTCCAACCTTCAAATATTCCAGAGAAAACATCGATACCCATTACCATAGACAATATCAAGAGCGGAATAAGTAATCATCAGCCAACGGCCTACCTGACGCTCAATACGCCACAGAAACTGGAAACCTTTTTCATATGGAACTTGAGAGTAGACGTCGTCCGGGTCCACCCCTTCCTGATTGGTTTTCAGCTTTGTAAACTCCATGTTATCCTTGAACCTCTCCATTACCTTATTCAAACCCCTCCAACCGATTCCAATGCTCAAAGCTGCTCTGTCCTCACCTTGCACTGCCTCAACTATTCTCCTCTCCGCATATGTGGTGTAACCCTGCCATTCATAACAAGGTTAAACAAGCTCATCCCTCCAGCCAAAACAGGCAACTGAACATGATCAAGCTTTCGGTAAGCTTGGCACACATTCTTCAATACCTCCTGGACCAAATGTTGCCACACATTTCGATTCTCGAGTAAATGCTCACATTTTAACATCTTCAATACTCACATGAATGTAAAAAATGCAATGAGATTAGCTGATTAGGAATGTAATGGGGATACCTCATTTAACCAGAAGTGTTCATTAGTCTTGTTGGTGATCAAATTGCCAGTCCAGCTATGAGCCAGCTCATGCGCCACCATCCGTGCGCCACCAGAATCGCCTTTGAGCACCGTCGGCGTCAGAAACGTCATCCTCGGGTTCTCCATTCCGCCGTAGGGAAAGCTTGGCGGCAGCACCAGCAGATCGAACCGCTCCCACTCGTACGGCCCGAACAGCGCCTCTCCCTGTCTGATCATGTCCTCGGCGCTCGCGAACTCCTTCGCCGCCGCCTCCAGCACCGCCGGCGCCGCCTCCGCGTAAACCCTCGTCCTCGGCCCCACCTTCCGGAACCCTAGCTCGCCGACGGCGAAAGCGAACAGGTACGGCGGAATCGGCTGCTCCATGACGAACTCCTCCACGACCCTCCCCTCCGCGTCCCACGCGCCGCCGCCGCAGCTCAGCAGCGCGCCCTCCCCGGGGATCGGGTCCCGGCGGGTGACGTGGCGAGCGGACATGACGGCGGAGAGCTCGCGCGGGACGTTGAGACGCGCCGAGTAGCAAACACGCGCCGCCGGGGTGTCCTGGCAAGGGAAAACAGACCGCGCGTGGATGGCATGGCACTGAGTGTAGACGAACGGATGCGCCTTGTTAAACGTCTTCTGCGGCGAGAGCCACTGGAGCGCGGAGGCGGTGGGGGAAGTGGAGAAGAGGACGACGAAGGAGGAGTGGCCGGAGAGGGTGACGGTGACGTGGCAGCCTTTGATCGGGTCGGCGGGGTCGGAGAGGTAGAAAGGGAGGCGGAGGCGAGAGGAGTCGGAGTCGGAGTCGAGGACGGAGAAGAGAGTGAGGCCACGCGCGTCGAGGGAGAGTGGGCCGGAGTGAGGGGAAGGGAGGGTGATGAGGGCGGAGCCGTGGATGAGGGAGGAGGTGAAGTCCAAGTAGAGAGAGAGGGAAATGTGAGTGGCGAGTGGGTGAGTGGAATCGGTGAACGAGTGAGGGTCGATGGGAGCCATAATCAAATCGGAGCCGAGTTTAGGGTTTTACAGAAGAATATGGAAAGAGACAAAAACCGCTGGGAATTATTTCCTGTTAAACTTTGGAGGGAGAACAATTGGAGGGACAATAAATACTACAATGGGAGCCATAATCTTTGTTTTTTTTTAAGCTTATTTAGGAAAAATTGATCAAATAGTCATCTAATTATATTAAAATAGGTATTTTAGTAATTATTATTCGACGTATATCAAAATTATCACTCGAATTTGATCTCTGTATATGAAAATAGTCACTTGTTCTCAACAGACGTTAGATCATGGATATTCTGTTAATTCTTGAAGATATTTACGTCTTTTCAAATATTTGTTTCATTTTCTTCCTTTTTCTTTTTCAATTACTTTGGGCACCCAAAGAATCTAATCTGGGCACCCAACATCGTTGGAAGACAAAGATCAATGGCCTCACTGGCCTGGGCAGGCGGCGAGGAGCTAAGTGGATCCCAGGTTACTGAATCATAGATCTGAGCAGGCGAATAAATTATTTTAGGCGAGCTCGACACACCGAGGTGAGGCACGCACAACGAGACAACCTCATAGGGCGGCGTTGACGTGGATGAGGTGATCTAAGTCATGGCATCACGTAGAGAAGAGGATACCGAGATTGAAAAATTAGTCACATGGGGAGCCGAGCCCAGCGTACGACGACGTAAAGTGAGGCTCGAGGCCAAATTAGTGGTTGCGGCTATGCAAGGTTGGACGACCTCGGTGGAGGAGTTCTGGGTGACACGGGAGGGTGAGCTTCGACTATGGTACTGCTCAGCTCGGTAACGAAGCTCCGATGAGTTACGGCTAGGGAGGCAGAGATCGAGAAGCGGCGAATTCTTGCCGAAAATTTAGGATGAGGCTGCTGTGCAGTCTAGAGAAGGTGGCGATGTTGTCGAGAGGGGAGGGTGGAGTTGATTCTTGTTGTGTGTGTGTGTGTGTGTGTGTGTGTGTGTGTGTGTGTGTGTGTGTGTGTGTGTGTGTGTGTGTGTGTGTGTGTGTGTGTGTGTGTGTGTGTGTGTGAGAGAGAGAGAGAGAGAATATTGTAAATATTAAGAAGTTACAAAGAGAAAGACATATTTACCCATCTTATGTCATATATGTAACGTCTAAAATAGACGGAGTGACTAAATTGATAGACAGAGACCGAAGTTGAGTGACCATTTTGATATATGTTAAACGATAATAACTAAAGTGTCTATCTTGACATAGTTGGGTGACTATTTGAACAATTTTCTCTAATACAAAATAACAATCACTTGAATTCTAACTTGGCTATCGAATTTTGAGTTGGCTAGCCTCTTGTTAATGGCCATATTTAAAGGTAAGGCTATGGTAGGGAGACTCTACTATAGAATTTTTTTTACGATTAGTTAAACAAAATTACAACATTTTGAACTATAAATTAAAATATTTTGAACAAATTTACCATCATTTTTATATTATTTATAGACAACCGAACCAAAATTACAACAATGACAACGATTTATTCTAATATTTGTAAAAATGTGCTCGTTAGAATAATTATTTAAATTTGAACAAAAATACACAAAAAAAAATCTCATCTTACAACAATAACAACAAAATTACTTAATAAAATTTAGGTATATCACCCCCACTATAGAATTATCCCATATTTGATCAAAAAATATAACATTTTATTACTCATTTAAGGTAGTAATCGAAATTGGTTTGAATTGTCAACACAACGTATTGCCTACTCGGTTTTAAATTTGAATACCGAAAAAATCTAATTTAACATTACTATAAAACTTTTTCTTTTTTTTATACAAAATAAAAATAACGAAAGAGCCTAGAGAACAAACCCTCTAGGACAACCCACACCAAAGCAATCAAAAATAGCAGCACGACCAGCAGACATCGGAAGAGAATGATCCCACACATGAAGGTTTTGCAAACTGTGACCCCGGATAGCTAAATTATCAGCGACAAAGTTGGCCTCTCGAAACACATGGCTGAAATGAATCTCTTCAAACTTCCCAGCAAGATGCCTAATATCTTCAATGAGAATTTTAAGTCTCTAAGGAATAGAGCACTTCCCATTAATGCACTTGGTGATCAAAAGAGAGAGTCTATTTCCACGACCACTTTTTTTTAAGTTAAGACGCCATGCCTAAAGGAGAGCATCTCTAAAGGCAGAAGCTTCAGCAATGGGTACAGTAGTCTCACCAAATCTTCTTGCAGTAGAGCCTTCAGAGTCTCGAACTAAAAAGCCACCAGCCACCTTACCAACACCATTGCTTAGGACAAAGCCGTCAAAATTTATTTTGAAGGTATTAGGGGAAAGAGACAACCATTTGACATGAATATTGTTAGGGGACTTCCTGGTGGAACTTGGATGATGATCTAGATGACCTTTGAGAAAGGCCGCAGCAGTAGCAACAATGGAGGGCGGACTTGGGTTGTCATTCCTAAAAACAAGAGCATTTCTAGTTTTCCAAATATACCAACAAGTAGTAAGAATCTTCTCGACAAAGTGATCCACACTTGTATTGTTCATGATTAGTTCACAAATTTTATCATAAAAATTGTCATTTGTATTGACTATTGAGAACATTCAAGTTCATCAGTCTCCAAACCTCAACTGCAAGAGGGCAATCACAAAACATATGTGAAGTGGTTTCTTCAGATCTAGAACAGACATGACAAATATTAGTATTAATCATTTCAAATTTAAAAAGTCTTTCCCTGGTTTTTAACCTTCCTCTAATAAGAATCCAACAGAAAATTTTAACCTTAGGAGGCAAATTAAGCTTCCAAATTTTGCTAAGCACTTCAACTTTTTGATGCTTTTGAAAATGGTCAATTTGCAGCCATGTTGCTGACTTAACTATAAAAATTCTGTTAGGGGATGAACCCCAGATAAACCTGTCTTCCTGATCATATATAGATAAAGGAATGACACAAATTTGATCAACAACACTAGAATCAAGAACATTGAACAGTTTACCTCTGTTCCAGTTACCATTGTGAATGTAATCAAATACCGTTTTGTCTAAGTTGATACACCTATTACTGTTTGTAATTAGATTCCTGAGAAGAAATGGTAGTACTCAGTTAAATAACCAAAAATTAACACTCTTCCCATTACCAGCGATCCGTCTCATGCCATTGGAGAGAAGATTTCTACAATCTAAAATTCCTTTCCAAGGAACAAAAGCATTACTCTTTTGCTTATCATTGAAAAAAGACATCTTCTTCAAGTATTTCCTGGAGACAATCTTTACCCACCAATTATTGGGTTGGGTGATAACTTTCCAGTCCAACTTAGCAATGACAACATTATTAAAATGAGCAACAGTTCTAACACCAAGACCACATTTGCATTTAGGTAAACAAACTTGATTCCAAGTCACAACATTACTTTTACAGTTCTTACCCCAGAAAAATCCCTTGCCTCTTTATCAATCATTTTAATGATTTTAGTAGGACATTTAAAATAAGACAAAATATAATTTGGCATACATGGTGCACTAGATTTTATCAAAGTAAGCCTACTAGCTCTGGAGAGAGTATTTTTCTTCCACCCTGCATACTTTTTAGAAATTTTATTTAAAATCTCTTTTGCATTGAGAGGATCTTTCCAACAAATAATATTATGGATGCCTAAATACTTACAAATTGTATTTCTATGCTGGATGTGCAAGATGTTAACAATGCCATTTTTCACAGAGCACTGGACTCTGGGAGAGAAATAGAGTGAAGACTTATGAAAATTTATTTTCTGACCCGAGGCCAAAGAAAAGGCAATAAGTACCTGAATTGTACTCCTTGCTGCTTTTGAGCTAGCCTTACAAAAAAAATCAAGCAATTATCAGCAAAAACCAAGTTAGAAATTCTCAAGCCACCTGGGGATGAGAGTAGACCAACATGAGACTTTGAATTCAAGCTTAGAGCATTTAATTTTCTAACCAACGGTTCCATACATAAAATAAAGATGTACGGGAAAAGAGGATCCCTCTACCTGATGCCCCTTGAGGGCTTGAAGAAGCCTTTGGCTCTCCCATTCACCAAAATGGAGAAAGAAATTGAGGTAATGTATTCCATTATCAAATTAATCCAACTTTCACAAAAGCCAAATTTGGATAGGCAAGCCTTGATATACTTCCAGCTGATCAGATCATAAGCCTTCTCCAAATATAGCTTGATGGCCATTGAACCAATCTTAGCTTTTTCTTCTTTGAAAATTAGAGAAAATCTCATGATCAATAAGAATATGATCCTGTATAGCTCTCCCAGGAGCAAAAACACATTGATTTTGAGAAATACATTTTTCCAAGAGTGGTCATAATCTTCTTACTAGGATTTTCATAGTAATCTTGTAACACACATTACAAAGGCTAATAGGTCTAAAATGGCCAACAATGTCTAGGTTCTCATCTTTAGGAATCAAAGCTATATCAGTGTGATTTATATTTCTCAAAAAGGTATTTCCAGAGAAGAACTTAGTAATCATAGGAATGATAGTACCTTTCAACTCACTCCAATATTTCTGAAAGAAGATTGCATGAAATCCATCTGGTCCAGGAGCTTTTAAAGGGCCAATGAAGTGGACAGCTTCAAGGATTTCCTCTTTATCCACCTGTTTCATTAAAGTGTCATTTTCACCTTGGTTAATCTCACTAGAAATCAAATTAATGAAATCTTGAATTTTCGTATCAGTTGGGGTTCTATCTGAAATAAACCTTTTGCTGAAATCAGTAACAAAAATATTAGGGAGCATTTTAGGGTCAATAATCCAATTGTTGTCACTATCTTTTATTTTAGATATGAAATTTCTCCTCTTCCTAAATTCCTAATAGAGGCATAAGTTTGGAAGAACTTAGTATTCCTATCTCCCAAAGTCAGCAAGTTAGTTCTTGCTTTCTAAGCCCAATATAGTTCTTCATTCCTGCACATGTTATTCAACTGCTTATTCAAATCTCTGTTTATTTCTTGCAAGACAACAAAAGATGGATCATTCATAAGTTAATTTTGAATTAAGGTATTTTTTTTTTCCCGAAGGTCTTTAATTTTGGCAAATATGTTGCCAAAAACTTCTTTATTCTACTGTTTAACCAAAGTTTCACATTTACCAGACAAAATATTGTAGTTCCTGAAACGGTCATTGTCAGAGCATCCGCACCCATGAAATGGAGAGGAAGTCCTATTTTGAGGAATTTCTCACCCATTTGAGGAATTCCTCTTCAATAGGAAGTCATATTCCTGTTTTTCGTGCAGCGGTGCCAAAAATATGACTTTTTTATTACTATTCATTATTATGTAATTTTTTTTAAAAAAATCCTATTAATATTTTCACCTAATAATTAGCCGACACGTGTCATTTGTGATTAGATAATTGGTAGCCGATTTCCGATAAGATTTCCAACAAGTAATTTTGAGACACGTGTCATGTCTATGTTTCGGTGTCGGCAAAATTATTGATTGACGATATTTTGTAAGATTTCAGGTAAGATTACAAACCAATGATAATGGGACACGTGTCATGTCTACGTGTTGGTGTCGGCAAAATTATTGATGAAGATATATGGTAAGAATTTCGGTAAGAATTTCAACCAATTGATGGTCGACACGTGTCGTTATCTAAAAAAATCTGGTAATTCAAAATGGTTATAAAAGAAAGAGCTATGGGAGTGGAAGACTCACACCAACTACACATCACTTGTAGTTATACTCGTATCTAAGCCACTTTAAACACTTCTTCACATTTTGGTTTCATCAAGATGAATCCCATGGGTTTTGGTACTTTTTTCAGTAGGAGGCGACAACAACGCCGGCGAAATGCAGAAATTGCCAATCAATTCGTTATTGACGCGGTGGCGGTTGATGCAACATTTCATGATGAACCACCACCACGTCGTCGTGCAAATCAACCAAGGATGAGGGAGTCCAGGGGCCAAAATCTTATGGAAGATTACTTCATCGAACGCTCAATCTTCACCAACCACAAATTTCGTCGGCGGTTCCGAATGAGCCGAAATATATTCAACCGTATAATGACGGACCCCTGCAACAACGACCCATTTTGACATCAAAGAGCCGACGCCATTGGAATGGTCGGACTACTTCCCCAACAAAAGATGACCGGTGCTCCTCGGATGTTGGCCTACGGCTCAGCTGCTGATCAATGTGCCGAAATCATAAGGAGGGGGGAATCAACAACTCTGTAGTGCATGAAGAAGTGGTGCACCCAAGTTGTAGAGCTTTATGGTACCCGCTACCTCCACGCTCCAGATTAGACAAACATCACTCGACTTCTAAGAAGGGCTAGACATCGAGGATTTCCTGGTATGATCGGAAGCATTGATTGCATGCATTGGGAGTGGAAGAACTGCCCAACCGCTTGGTCCGGTGCGTACTCAGGGAGGAAGGATCGTCCAACTATCATCTTAGAGGCAGTGGCCTCATATGACACGTGGATCTGGCATAGTTTCTTCGGAGTACCAGGAACTCAAAATGATATCAACGTGTTGTACCATTCAGATGTCTTGGATTCAGTGCTTACTGGAAGAAGTCCGGCTGCGACTTATAAAGTGAACGGTATGACATACCATAACACTTATTACCTTGCTGACGGAATATATCTGAGGTACTTCTCGTTTGTCAAAATGATTTCTAATCCTCTAGAGCATCCACAAAATCTTTTTGCGAGTAAGCAAGAGGCGTACCGCAAGGATGTAGAGATGTGCTTTGGCATCTTACAAGCTCGTTGGGGGATAATTCATCATGCAGCTTGGTGTCACAGCCTTTCGACGTTAAAAAACATCATGTTGGCTTGCATCATAATGCACAATATGATCGTTGAGGAGGAATTCGTGGATGATGAGTTTGAGGAGAATGAAGAAGAAGATCTCTAAAACTCATCTACCACATTCACAACTTATGATGGGCCAGTAGATGTAGGGGTAAACCGGATTCCGTTCGAGCCGGTTGGAAGAGATGGACAAAATGAACAACGGTTTAATGACCGTCTTGTAGATCTCCAATCTGCTTACATCCATGGAGAGATTCAGAAGGACTTAGTTAAACACAACTGGTTTCTTCAGACCGGTGAACAACTATAAATATGTTGTTTTAATTGTTTGTTTGCATTGTTGTGTGTTTGAATTATGTATTTATATTATGTGTATTTCAATTTTTTTAATGTGTGGGAACTTGATGGAAATAAAGAAAGTGTATTTTTATTTCTTTCAAAGCCAAAGTACATAGTACACAATTTAAATGCTTAGTAATTTAAATTACATAAACTTATAATTTAAGTGCTTGAAAAAAATAAAAGGGGGTAATTTAAGTGCTTGGAAAAAGGGGGCGATAACAATTGGAATAGCCTTCTTCGCTAGCTTCTTCTTCAACCCTATTTAATTGAGAAAGGATTTCGGCTTTCCTCTTTGTGAAATACCTATTGGATTTAGGAGTCATAATCTTGGTATCCATTGACATAATCCGAGTTTCCTCTGCCAAATCCCTCAATTGGATATCTCTCTTTTGAAAAGGCGAGTTGCTCTCGCATAAGGGAAACCTCAATTGCATCACTATCTTTTTGATTGCGACCATAAGATTCTTGATTTTCCGCAATCCTATTCAAAGCCTCGGCTCTTTCATTAATAGGCATCATGCCCTTTTTCCCTTTTTTTCCGCTTTCTTAGCCGCTTTCACTCCCATAGGATGCTCCGGAGAAGAGGGAGCTTGATTGCTCATTAGTGTGGCAAATGCATCATCATCCTCCAAGTTGACAGTGAGAGACATTGAGCTTGCGGGATATGATGATGAGTTAGACGGAGTAGATGATAAGTAAGGCAGAGGTGTACTAGCCTCGACATGGATGAAGTAAAGATGATTCTTCACCACTTCCCAACAAGCAAAGTCTTTAAACTCTTTCTTCTTTTTCGCCACATAAAATGATTGAGCACATCTCATCTAAATAATAATAATAATAACATGGAATAAATAACTTGTAATTCATAAAGAACATGCCCTAAAGAAAATTAAATAAAATGGACATAGCTTATATTAAATAAAAGGAAATAAATAACTTGTAATTCATAAATATCATGAAATAAATAATATATATTTCATAAAATTTAGACAACATAAGTTGAAACAATATGGTAAAAACTTTTAAAAAAAATTGGAGATCAAAAACATTACCTCATCGTGTAAATTGTAGCCGGAAGATGCATTCCTTTGTGCGAAAGAAAGAGCACTACCCCAAACTTTCAAATTCGGCTTTATCTTTGCGAAACGAGAGGATAATACATTTTGGGTCTTAGCTTCCGGCATCGATTCACCATAACCTAGCTCCCAATTCTCCTTGAAATCGTCATAAACTTTTTTCCACAATTTGTCGACCTTTTGTCGATTTCCGGTGATGTAATCAACGCTAAAATGACAATAAGAGATGCTAAATTGTACATCTTCCAAAATAAGCCAATTTGTTGTCATTTTTTCCCACAAAAAACAAAGGATTTAGAGAAGAGATGGAGACAGGGAGAGAATGAATTTGTTGTGCACAACTTGGTGTGAGAAATGAATGAAATAAATGTAGTATTTATTGAAAAAATGTAGGGGGTCATTTGCAATTTTTAAGGATTTTTTTACATTTTTTTAGGGTTTCTTTTGTAATTTTTTCATTTTAGGCCGAAGTGGCCGTTGTATTTAAATATGGGCCGTCGGATGGCTCATATCCGTTTGAAATGGACGGCCCAGATCAACTTAACCGTTGATCTGTCCGTTGCTCAGGGCATGCCACGTGTCGCCAAGCGATTGGCGTATCACTTTTTTTTGTACTTTTTTACCGGCGCGTGCCTGGTAGAAAAAAAAAATAGCGTCAGCCTGACGTCACTTACGTGAGTGGGGTCCACCAGGCGAACATCCTCACACTCTTCCTCTCCGGAGGACGCCGGCGAGGACGTCCCTCACGTCAACATCTAATCGTCTCCCCTAAAACCTCCCGCTGCACCGATTCCTCACGCCGGACGTCCTATTTCCAACGGGCCCCATGCCGGACGTCCCCAAAAGCCATCCGTGGTGCAGCTGTTCTCATGCAAGGTATTCCAGGAATTTCTCACTAGCCTAATAAATTCAGGATGCAACATCCACATCGCTTCAAATCTAAATGGTTTAGCAAAATTTTGCCTGAACTTTGAAAGAGAAACCAAAATTGGACCATGGTCAGATCCCATAATAGGCAGATTTTCTACTTCAATGTCTGGAAACAAATTTAGAATGTCGGGATTGCCACAAGCCCTATCAACTTTTTCAAACATCAAAGTAGCATTAGAATGATTATTAGTCCAAGTATAAGACATTTCAATACTTGGTAAGGAAATCAAAGCATTATCATCTAGGAAATTAATAAAATTTTCATGTAACTTGTGAAGGTATTATTCCCTCCACATTTTTCAGCAAGGGAGATGGTAATATTGCAGTTACTCATGAGTAACCATGGCTCATCATTTTAGGGCTTAAGATTGGAAATAGAATTCCACATAACAAGTTGCTTTTCGTGACAAACTGCATAGACAAAGCATATACAAAGGTCATATACCAACTAGCATTTGTGCAAAGGTTTGTAGCTAAACAATGAATTTACCGATCATGGGGAAAAATTACATTAGTATTGATAATTTGAGGTTTTCAGCATAAAATGAGGCCGCCACATTAACCTATCGCAGGGATCACATGATGAGCACCAAAATTAAGTCTACTAGCTATGTTATTTCTTGACTCTTGGGTGGCTCTTGTATCTAGGATACAAAGAACATCCAATGCTAGAAAAGAGTCATAGAAAGAAACCTGAGCTTCAAAACCTTGCCAAGCAGAGCCTCGGCTATTCCAAACAAGGACTTTCATGACAAACTGTTATTATTTGGGGAGTCACAAACCTCCCAACCTTTGGCCTCTGTGGCCTGTTTCTTTTCCCAAATATGACTAGAATACTTGCAACAATTAATCAAACAAGGCACTTTAAAATCAATACTTAGTATATTCGAAAGCAGCTTGAAAAATAACAGCATCTTATAAGCACCATTCTTAATCACAAAGGTCAATAGTTTAATTCAAATATAGGGATACACATAGTCAATGCTAATTTCCTCAAACCAAAGTAACGAACCAGAGATTTCAATTTCCTCAAAAGGAAGCTGAGGAAGAGGAATAGCCGCAAGGAGATGCTGCTGAGGAAGAGGAACAACCGCACAAAGATGATGTTGCACTTCCCTCCTTCAACTTCGAGAAACTTGCTGAAGCAGCGCCTATTGTTAGAGAAGATGCGACTGTGGAAGAAAAATATCCATTTTCTTTCCAACTGGAATCTGCTACTGCTAAAGAACACGAGGCACCGCCTAAAGTAAACTCTGCTACTGAGGAAGAAGAACATACAACTTAGCAACACATTAATGAGGGTGCAGAATAGGATTCTGCGAAGATTGCTCTTAAAACTAAGGAAGAGGAAGCAACTAGCGGACATGATGGTGACTCACAACCCATAGACTACAACAATTACTTTGTTGATTCACCGTTAACACAACTGACACCACCAGATGCAGAAGTTGTAGATGAGGACGACGACTAGAGAAGATGCATCAAAGAATACCTTGATGAATGGGAGGAGCTGTTTCTAAACGAAGCCAACCTAGATTCCCTGCTGCACAATACTCAAGATGAAGAATGGTTGACAATGATTGAGTAGTAGCAGGATGAGGCGCTGCTTAAGTAACACATGGCTTCATCTGCAATCGAGTCATGCAGATGCAAGAATGAATTCATAGAAAGGTTGTAGGTGAAAAAAGTGCATTACAAGAAAAAATCGGTGCTGCTCCAAAGAATGATGTCTCAAAAAGACGAAGAGTTGGGTGAAATGAGGACAAAATGCAAACTATTGGAGCAGAAAATAATAGAACTCTAGAATATCGCATTGAGCTAGGAGGATGATGAAGACACGGGGGAAGTTGCTACTGAAGAAAAATAGAGGTCGATAATCAAGAGGATTAAAACCAGAGGAGACAGGAAGGAGAAGGATATGAAAGAGTATGCCGTTCCAGTTTGCAAGAAGAAGAAGCAGAATGAAAACAAGGAGAAACAGAAAAAGGAGGACAACAATGGAAGAACACCAAATTGGAAGAAACACCAAGTTTTCAAGAAGATGGACGAGTAACACTAGAAAACGATTAAGTTGTATTGGAAAAAGAAAGAACTAGCGTAAGTAAAAAAAATTATTTGTAATGTGTCATTAAAAATTAGAAAAACTACTAATGTTATTCTCAACTATGGCATTGCACATTTTGTACCATGATGCTTCTGAAACGACGTCGAGGAGTTGTTGAAGGATTTAGCTATTTCAAATTTCATAATCAACTCGTACATGAGAATCATCCAGATGAGAGAAAAAAATTCAAAACTTCTATATGGATTGCAACTTTGCGGTAAAAGTTTACAAATTTGCTACTGATGATACTGTTGACTAATGACATTGAATTATCTTTGCTTATATTTATTGTAGTTGTTACAACATCATCCAAACTTTGACAAGTACTCAGAAAGTGTGAAGAAAATGCTAAAAGGTAAAATTAGGACTGATCTATGAGGAAAGCAGTTGCTATTTTTTCTAATTCTTCATGGGCAGGAAGAATTCCACTTCACACTACTTGTTTTCGATGTAATGAAGAAGGAGTGGACTCACTACAACTCTACAAGACCCAAAGTTGAAGGTATCTAAGACAAAGGCTTCAATAGAGCAGAACAAGTGGAATGCATCCTCTATAGTTTTTTTTTCATTTTATTTTATAATAATGTGCTGACAAATAAACATGAAAAACTGATTATAGTTATCATTACAGAAAAACAGAATTAAATCTATCTGGGCATCACAATAAGAGGAAGAGGAACTACCAAGCTTGGACGTTTTGGACAAGACACATACATTCATCTTCGGGATTAAAAATGATCAAAACTGCGCAATTCAAGACCCATCGTAAGTGAAAAACAAAATTTATATTGAATTATTATTTTGCACTGCATAATGATAATTTAAAAAAAATTCCACACATTTACTGTTGTGATTCAGCTGCTACTTAATTATTGCGGGTATGTTGCTATTGAAAAACTAAGAATGCTGTTATATTTTTGTCATTTGCAGGAATGATTGTGAAATTTTTGTTTTGCACTTTTTGAAAAAGTTGTCAAAGAGTGAGCCAATCCCAAAAAAATGGTTGAAAGTTGATGTGTACAAGTACCGTGCAAGCATGATCATGAATTTTATGGACGACAAAGAAAGTTATGTGTCAAAATTCATGGGCTGATAACAAGTGAAATGAGACCTAGACAAGTATTGCTATATGTACTAATCAGTTAATGTAATTAAAAGTAGGGAATTGAATGTTGCTCAAATTACTATTGATGGTTTTTATGACTAAGTTTCTGATTTTATGATCAAGTTTATGAACTAAATGTTATTTTTGTGTTTATGAAATGATTGTTTTTTTGACTTTGAGCAATAGTACTTAGAACAAAAAAATGAATTGCTGCTCAAAAATTTGGCACTGCTATTGAAAAAAGAGGCACTAGTCTGTTAACACTTGATACAAGGTGTTTTGCCCATAAGCTGATACTAAAAAAATGAATAATGAACTGCTGTTACTAAAAAAAGATAAGCTAATACTAAAAAAATGAATAATGAACTGTTGTTACTGAAAAAATATAATCTGATACTAAAAAAATGAATAATGAACTTTTGCTACTGAAAAAAGAGGCACTAATCTGTTAACACTTGATAAATGTGTTTTGCCCATAAGCTAATACTAAAAAAATGAATAATGAACTGTTGTTACTGAAAAAAGATAAGTTGTTACTAAAAAAAATGAATAATGAACTGCTGCTACTAAAAAAAGAGGCACTAATCTGTTAGCACTTGATAAAGGTGTTCTGCTCATAAGCTAATACTAAAAAAAAACAGCCATATGATATCAAAATAGCAGTGTGCCGCTGCACCGCGAATTCACAAAGCTATATCATCCTTTTCATTAAATAAAATGTAATCAATAATAAAAAGCTCTACTAATCAACACTGTTGCTTACATGAAAATGAAAAAATATAAGACACTAGCTCCTACTGAAATGAACACATCTCTATACAAACTCAAATGCTGCTGGAAAAAAAGACACAAACATGAACCATTAACTGCTACAGAAAAATATAGCTATAACAAAACATCTGCTATTAAACAAAAAGTTCGATACACAAAGAATTTTTTTTTTTATTTCTTTTATATTCAGCAGCGTGTCACTGCACAGTGACCACAACTAGTTAAAACACTGCTACACAAAAAATGAAGTAACCTATCAACTATAAATAGTCGTCGATACAACCAAAAATGAAGTCTGCTATTGAATCAATAGCGGAAAAATTAATAAGAAATCAGATATCCCAATGCTCATTATTGTAAAGCATATAAACCAGAAAAATCAAACAAAAATCATGAGTTTCTCTAAACAATCGGGATAGTGCATGTGCGTGAATTGTGATGGCCAACTTGGTTATAGTGACCACAAGTGATAGGCTTCGAACATTCTCCAAACGACTTCTTTCTTCTGGTCCTTAGCCTTCCGGGAGGTTTCCTTGTGATCGGTGGTTTCAAGGCACCATCTCCAAAACTTTCTGGGGAAGGTTTCTCTAAATCGCGTACAAGCCAGATTGAAAATTGATGTGCTTGTCTATAAAAGCTTGTCTTCCAATAATCTTTGATATATGTATAAATTAGTTTGCGAGATTTTTTTATGGCTTGAACCGCATGCGCACAAGGGAAGCAACAAAATTGCCACCAGCTACATGAGCAAGATATGTGGCCTAGGTGCACCACGAATGAGTTCTCTTCGACGAACACCTCAAAAACTTCTTCACTAGATTTGATGACCTGAAAAAGAAAGAAGAAAAAACATATCAACATATGCTAAAATAAAAATAAAAATAGATACTAGGCAGATGCAAACAAGTGCAAAATGAAAACCGAAAACTGCTACATAATCCTCACCTTCCAATTCCTTCATGTGTCTATCCTCTTCTGCAGTTTTTTTTTCATCTTAGGGCACAATACACTGCCACTGAGCCAATCATCCATTCTTTTTGAGAACTTCTCTATCAGATTCACACGAATGTTGTCAACCATCAAAAGCAGTGTCACGCACCTTTCATCCCTTATCATACTACTGTAGCTCTCAACAAGGGGCGTTACTAATCTCGCCATACCTCTTTCCAGGGAAATAAGAAATAGTATAGTTTTCAAGATGCAAGTTCTTTAAAAAATTATTGATAGGACCTCGAGAGTTTTGCAACTGCTCCATCCTCTCATCGAATATCTGCTTTGTTCTTGCATACACACAATTACTGAACTACCTCAAAATTTGCTTCTTGAATGCAACATTAAAAGTACTCGTATTCCTCCTATTGAGATTATCTTTCAAATGCTTGTAGCAGTAAGAATGAAGAGAAGATGGGAACACCTCTGTAACAGTATCAATAAGTCCAGCTCCTCTATCAGTCATGAAAACAATATTACGAGCATCATCATCCAACATAATTGTCAGCTGCTCAAGAAACCAAGTTCAGTTATCTTTGCTTTTGAAATCAACTATATTAAAAGCAAATGGAAAAATTTATGCAAAAACATACAAAAAGATAACACAAAAGGTCATATTGCTACTACTGCAAATACAAATTTGCATAGCTGATGTTGAAAAACAAATGAAAAGAGAAAAAAAAAAGTTCTCAGTCACTGCTACTGAAAAAATTAAAAGCCTCAGAAAAAATACTGAAAAACAGCAAAGTGGTACATTTGTTCCCGTTTTTGGCACATGTAGCCAAAAACATTCCTTTGTACTTATTTTTGATGAATATCCCGTCTAGAAACAACATCGGTTGGCAAAAACAGAACCCTGCAAATGATGCTTGATAACCAACACACAAATGGCAGAACCTCCCTTCTCTTTCTTCGAGCACAACATGAAAACCAATGTTGGTTTGCCTCAAAGCATCAATATACCATGGCAACTGACCGTATCCAGTGCTTTCATTGCCATTAAAAACATGATTGGCAACACCCCTAGCCCTGTAGGCTGTATGATACTGAATATCTACACCATAGTTGAACTTTAAGTCATTGATAATATGTTTTGGCTTCAGCAAAGGGTCGGAATGAACTTTGTCGACTATGATTGTGGCAACAACTCTACTCTTTAGCCTCTTAAGATTCTCACGAGATGATACAGTGACACAAGTGTGATTGTTGTTCAGATACTTCAAGTAAAAGTAGCTGTTTGTCTCGCATAAAGTACCATGGACATACCACTCACATCCTTTTTCTGCACATACTGCTGTAACACGATTCCAATCATTCTTGACATATTTAAAGTCAAAACCCTTCTCTACATAATACTTGCATAACTTCTCCCTAAACTCCACATCTTCGTCACTAAAAAACTGACCAATGTGACTAATATAATCTCTCCACTCCGCACAGCAAAACTTTCTCTTACTGTTCCTACTAACAAAATTTCCTATAACCATATTGTCATCTTCCTGAAAATTGGAATCATTGCTGCTCACCTCTTCACCATCATTGTGATGTTGAAAGCATACATCATCATCTGAAATAGTTTCAGGGACTAATGCTTCTTTAATAAAACCTAAACACCCTGCCCTAATATCTAATACATTGATCTCTATCCATTTACAAGCAGGTAAATGCTTGTAAACCTAAAACATATAAACAATATCTTCATCTGTTTCTAATATTGTATTAGGTTAATCACTAAAACAATACCTCAAATTGAACTGTCTTGGTTTGAGATTTCGAAACCTGGAGCAAATTTGAAAGCAAAGTTCATCAAACTTGGTCGACTTCATCAATGGGATAAGAAGGCCTTCACTACCATATATAATCTTTGCAAGCTTCGAAAGAAACGCCATCACTACACACACAAAAAACAACCGAAATGAGAAGCTGCTACTCGAATGTAAAAGCAACAGTAATCAAATCGATCACTGGTATAGAGAAACAAGCGACACAACTTAATTTAACATCATAGATTGAAACATGCAGCAACAAAAACACAGCAAACAAAGTCACTGCTACTGAAAAAAAAAATCAATATAACAATAGCAATCTAAAAATTGTTAAAAATGCGTGATGAATCAATGGTCTTAATTTTAAACTCAAAACACAAAACATATCAAAACAAAGCAGCGTGTCGCTGCACCTCAAACCACACCACTCCATCGACATTTTTAGTAATTATCGCAACCCCAACAAAAAATGACAAACTGCTACTAAGGAACACAATTCTATATCCATATGCTACTGAAAAACCAATCAGATGAAGCAACTGCTACTAAAAAACTCATGTGCTACTACTGAAAAAACAATAAACAACCCTGCTATAAAAAAAAACTCGATTTATCATCTTAGATTGCAACTGATACTAAAAAAATGAAGTCACCATTACATAAAATAACTACGACTGAATAAATAAGAACAATCACATGATACTGAAAAACAACAAACATACCTGCTACTAAAAAAAATAGATTAGACATCATAGATTGCAACATATATCACACAAACATAGTAGAAATAGAGACCACTGATACTTATAAAAACATGCTTCAACTGGTAAACACCCAAAACCAAGTAGAATTATTCATCTGCAACTTAAAAAAAGAATAAAAATCACATGATTTCCTCAAAAATAAGCTTCGATCAAACACATGATATCAAAACCAAAACCTAATCATATAAAAATCACAGTGACAAAACAAAAAAAACACACAAACAAACAAAAACTTAAGAAAAACTAACCGAGAATTGATGATTTTAGGTTCAACACAGATTGTGATGAAATCGCACCACCGTTACTCCAAAACACAAAATCGTGATGAATCAAGCTTTATTGAACATAAGGCTTTTAAAACTCGAATGCAGGTTTACAAAACGTAAAAAAATTTGTCGCTGCTGCTTGCGATCAAGTCGATGAAGTGTAGAAGATCGATCGCTGCAGCTTGCGATCGAGACCTTGAAGTTAACATCACCGGTTTTTGACAAAATCGGATACCGGTTTTGGGGAAATCGGGTTCCATTCTTTTTTCAGAAACAGGGCATTATATATGGGAAAACTTGATGTTAAATTAGTAAACTTGATGTAATTGGCACCTCTATATTGTCCTTTAATGTAGTTTGCCCAAACTAATATAGTAGATGAATAATTAGTTAATTACCATACAATTGTGAATTACAATTTACAAAGTAGTTACAAGTTAAAACTCAGAAGCTAATCCTTGGGCTTAATTAAACTTGAGGCCCAAACTGTTCCCCTCCAGAAGCCCAGTGAAGCCTACACACATCAAAATCAAACTATACCCATTATTACACCCACTCGCTCTCAGTCGACAAAAATTTCATCTCTCTCTCTCTCTTCTTCTTCTCTCAGAAGCAAAGCATCTTCTTCAAGCTTGGAAATTTCAAAACTTCCGAGTGAGAGCTCTCAGACACACACCCAGAGCCTCTCACTGAAACCCTAGAAATTAAACAAAAAAACCCAGAAAAGAAAAAAGATGGACGACTACACAAGGGAGATGATGGACCTCAAGACCTTGGTCACTCGTACCCTCGAGAAGAAAGGCGTCCTCGCCAAGATCCGGGTATGAATTCCCCATTTCACCCTCTATTTCTCTCTCATTTTACCACCATTTCACCAAAGCTCTCTCCTTTCGATCTACCCACAATCAATTCGCAAGCTTAAATGAGATTCATTGCTCAAATGTTCGCGCAATTTCAGTTGAATTTGGCTTTAAAGCTTTTTTTTTTCTAATCTAAAGTTCGTAGCTTTGTTTGCGTTAGATGGATTTTGATTATCTTTGGATCTCTGTTTTTTTTGTAGAATTAGGCTTTGATTTGTGATAATGTGAATGTAAATGGTTTTTAAGTGTTTGGCTGTTGTTTTTGTTAGGCTGAGCTGAGAGCAAGTGTGTTTGAGGCGATTGAAGAGGAGGACAAGGTGATTGAGAAAGACGAAGGCTTGCCTCCGGCGTTATTGGGTAGCTGCAACGAACGCGCTAAGCAGCTCCATGCTTCTCCTTCGGGTATTGTACTAATTCCACGCTTGGAATTGCTTTAAGTTTATGAGTTTCTGGATGTGTTTTTCGGTTTCGGTTGATGTAGCGTTAATTGCGGTTATTGTCATTGTAGGAAGGCTGCTTACGGCTTTGATATGTGAGTACTTAGACTGGGCGCAGCTAAACCACTCGTTGAAAGTTTATCTTCCCGAGTGTAATTTGGTAATCAGTTGAGCTTTATTAGTGTGAAAGTTTTGAGTTTTCTTTTTTAATATGCTCGTTCTTCTGAGGAATGCTACTTTCAAATGACAGCAAAAGGATTCTTGGAAAGCTGAGTTGAAGGACTTCAGTAACAAGAACGGATATGACCTTAACAGAAACGGGGATAGTGGTCCTTTGCTTTTGGATGTGCTTGAAGGATTTCTGAAGTTTGAGGTTTGTTATTATCTTCTTTTGAACAAAACTGATCGAATCAATTAGCATTAAGATTCTGTCTAATTGTCTTAGATGGGAAATTTCATTTGGCTTGAGTAACCTTGTTTAATCATTATGTTTAATGATGGATTGAGTGCTGATACATGATCCACGAGTGTTTGTAGTTATATTGACATACCTTGACCTGAGTTTTCATATGTATATCCATTAAGTCAATCATGGGCTTTTTCCTATCTATGGCAGTTATGTTGAAGACGTGGAGTTAGCTATAGTAAATACTGATGTACTTTGGTCGTGAGGTTTTAATACCCAATTTGAATGTTGGAGAAACGTTACAGACACCTGTCATTGGTCAGAAATGCTAGCTTTTGCTATGGCATTGACAAGGAATAATTTTTTCATCTGTCGATTGAGTTTTAAAGAATTCTACCTAAGAAATGTTTGGCCAGGATAAAGTTGGATCCGAAAAAGTTGGGAATAGTATCCTATAGATCTGTAAACAGGACTGATCCTGGTGGCGGACAGAGTGAGGTGATGGTTTACTGTTACATAAGAACATGTCATTGAAAAAGGAGAGATGTAGATGGTGTGTTCTTTCTTCTGTGTTTGCTTGCTTAGAGAAGGTTGAAGTACCTTATATTCACCTAGAAGAGAAGAGTTGTGGCACTCTTACTTTGATTTGATTCAGAGTGAAGCCAAAAGAACTTGGCTATGGAATAAAAAGCTACCATCCTCATTTTGAATTAAGAGTAAAGCTAGTTAACTTCATATCTGGATTACAGAGCTCTTGTAGAATTGAGCTGATAAGTGCAAGTAGTCTGTTGCC
Organism: Geum urbanum; assembly: GCA_946800695.1. Taxonomy (NCBI): domain Eukaryota; kingdom Viridiplantae; phylum Streptophyta; class Magnoliopsida; order Rosales; family Rosaceae; genus Geum; species Geum urbanum. The sequence goes on from OX327017.1 coordinate 32,515,489, forward strand.
GATACATCAAATTTCCCAAATGTAAATACCTATTATACGACAGTAGTTGCATAGGGTGTAATCCTTGGATTGTGGTTTTTTGAAGTGCATATCTAACGTCACAGTATAAACCATGTTCTTACCATCTTATGTCCATACTCAAAACTGATGATGTCTAAGGGCGACTATTTGTTTCCAACTATTCCTTTATTTGCTTTGTAACAGTTAGAGCTTGTTTTTACAGAATTTATCTCAAGGAAGGGGTACTGGAAGGAGGCTAACTACTTCAGAAGCAGAGTCCTTATCCAATTTAGACTCTCGTAACATGCGAAGACCTTCTTCATCTTCTGTTGCTTTGAGCCTTCCTCCACTGGGAAGGTGGTGAACATACTCTACTGCTTGAAGATTATGTAGTTATTTTTAGTTCTCTATTTTTAAGTTCAAACACATCACTGACATTAGTTTATTGATTTGGTTATGACAGGCCCGGTAGTACATCTCAGTCGTCTGGTGAGTGAGACTATTTCTTGTGTCTTTTACCTATATGTTTGCCCGGTTCATTTTCTGATACAATCTCGCATTCAGATCGAAGAGGTGGGTCCTCCATGTCTAGCAACAGGAAAGATGAGTACAACTGGAGATATGACAATGAAGATCCTGAGGACATTCTCCGAGCTTCAAGTGCCATGGAAAACCTTCAGTTGGATAAAAAAGCTCGAAATCTAACCACCTCTTGGCGGTATGTTCTGAGACCCTATTTTCTTATATTCACTTTAGACTAGAAACACTTTCTTTCCAAAGAAAACTGAAGACCAATGCTGAATGGTAGATATAGATATACATGGATTCATTAGGACTGTAAGTAGAGATGTTATGGTTTTGGATGGTAATCTCATCGAGCCAGATACTGAGCATTCTTCTGTGTGCCTTACATCCTTGGACTGTCACTGCAGGCATGCCGGAGATGGAAGTAGCGAGGACGAGAGCAGGTCTGACCAGATGTAGCTGAATGAAAACCATTGATGCTGATTACAAACAGCCTCTGTATAACTTGCACTGCGCATATTAATTTGTATTTTCATCCTTGGTTGATTAGTAATGTCATGTAAGATTGTACCGTACTCTGATTTGATTTAGTCCGCGCTTTCTTCTCGAGTGCTTTTTTCCCTTGCTGTGGGAAAAAACCAACTTCTATCAGTGGCTGCTTCTTACTTGAATGTTGTACTTGACACGTGTCAAAATATGGTTGGCCCGTCAGAATCTAAAAGGAAAAGGAAAAACCATTTATAACGTGGAGAGCAGATCGAGAGCTTTTAGATATTTTGCACACGTGGCATAGCGCGTATCAAAAAGCTATTCAAAGCATTTCCCGGCTTGGAGGAAAAGCCCAAAGCTCTTAAAAGCACTTATAGTCAAAGTAGATTCTCTCTCTCTCTCTCTCGCATCAAGCTCGAATCTTCCCTGAATCATTCTCCCATGGCGGTTCTGCGGCTGAGATCATCGGCCGGTTTCGACGCCGTCCGGAGGAGCTTCCGGTCGTCGTCTCCGTCTTGGCGAAATTCCGAAACTGACCCCGCGGCGACGAAGAAGGCGCTACCGTTGGAGCGAGAGGTGAAGAACAGAAATGTCCAGTGGGTGTTTCTCGGGTGTCCGGGAGTCGGGAAAGGCACGTACGCGTCGAAGCTGTCGAGTCTCCTCGGCGCACCTCACATCGCCACCGGCGAGCTCTCCTCCGCCGGTCCTATCGCTCGTCAGGTCCTCTTAGGGTTTTAAATGCCTTCAATTTCTGCAAAATTTGATTTGAATTTTGGAATTTGAAATTGAATAAAAATATGTGTGTAGCTAAAGGAGATTGTTAGCCAAGGGAAATTGGTTTCGGATGAGATTGTAATCAACTTGTTGTCCAAGAGACTTGAAGCTAGTTCGGCCAAGGCTGAAACTGGTTTCATTCTTGACGGTTTCCCCAGGACAATTCGTTAGGCGGTAAATACTACTCCTCCTTTTATCTTCCAAAATTTCTAAGAAGAAAACCAGCTTGTGCCTTTACTTGTAAATTGGTTGATTTTTTTTATTGTTATAACCTGTGAACGAGTTTATACCCTATTGCATTATCTGGAGAATGATGAGGCGTTGTTGAACTTGTGTTATCTTGAATGGAGATGTAGCTGAGAAGCCTGAGATTAGTAGAGTTGATATTAACTCATGAATGGTCTAGCTCTTTTGGTTTTCAAGATTATGCTGATCTGGTTCAAAAAAAATTCATTGTTTCTAATATGTTAGCTTACGCAAGTCAACTGTACTTTATTAGTTACTTGATTTTAAGCTCTCCATCTGATCAATGTTCATTTAGTATAGCTATTTAAGAGTGGTTCCCGTTCCTAAATTCTGCTTTGTTGCATTTTCATATGATTGTTACATTGATTCAGTTACCCTACCTGCCCCCATGCCCCTCATCATGCTTTCAAATAGAATGCTCTGGACTCTTTGATTATTACTTTCAACTTGCCTTCTAAACATATTTTCACTTTACAGGAAATTTTGGAGGGGGTAACGTAAATTGACCTTGTGGTCAACCTAAAGCTTCGAGAAGAGGCTTTGCTTGCAAAGTGCCTTGGAAGAAGGATGTGCAGCGAGTGTGGAGGAAATTATAATGTTGCCAGCATCGACATTAAAGCAGAGGATGGGAACCCTGGCATGTACATGGCTCCACTTCTTCCACCTGCAAATTGTGCAACAAAGCTTATCACGCGATCTGATGACACTGAAGAAGTTGTTAAGAGACGACTACATATTTATAATGAAATGGTATTATTTCTGCCTTTTTGGAATGTTCTGTTCCATAGTTTGATAATAGTAGTGTTATACATGAGTAACATGACAGACATACTTCTGCTGGTAGAATTAAGTCCCTCCACTTTTTCCTCCTTAGGATTGATGCCTCATACTGAACCTTATGCATCGAAGGCAGAGTTCTTAGTGCATCAAAGGACTATTATGTAAATATTGATTCATTACACTGTGTCATCACTGGACATCTCCTTATAGCTTTTCTCAGTCTGCATTTGTACATTGGCCATAAAGACATGGTTATGACTTTGAGTCATTGCTCCTCACTCTATTTTAACAGAAGAATTTCATTGTCTTTAGTCAACTCTAATACCAACAATATTGCCCTTGAATTTTGTTTCAGTTAATGATTTGTGCCTCGAATATTGTGTGTTGACTTTGCAGAGTCAACCTGTGGAGGAGTTCTACCGCAGTCGGGGGAAGTTGGAGTTTGATCTTCCTGGAGGGATACCAGAGTCCTGGCCGAAGTTGCTCCGAGCCTTAAATCTGAAAGATCATGATGACAGAGAGTCTGCAGCAGCATGATTTGTAGATTATATGTACTGTACGTATACATTAGTTGATTTCAGTTTTGTAAAGCTAGATCTGTCATTCTTTGCATGTCGCTCAGTAGCTGAAGCTGCTGCATGTAATTTATATTGAAAGATAAAACTTCGCTTGCGATAAACTAAAACAGGAATTGGCTGGCCATGAATCGTCACTTGTTTTGTGATCCAATTTATTCCGGGTAGCATTCCGTAGCAAAGTTTCATCGGAGTACATCTTGGTTTCGGTAGAATGCTCAAACTTTGAGCATCCAATATATACAGTGGGATTTGGCATTCTGCTATAAGCTGGACACAACAGTTCAGTACTGATGTAACATTACACAACAGTTCATTACTGATGTAACATTCTGGGCAAAAAGAGTCATTCTCGGTGAAGATGGACAGCTACTACTTGAACTGCGAATGCCTCTCTCTTTGCATAGCTTAACTAAAATTCCGTAACTTTTCTTTGCATTACTCGTAACGACAAAATTCTGATGATACATTGTATTGAGATGGAACATAGAAAACAAACATGACCCCGGTTTCTAAAACAGCCACAATAACTTTGATTTCCAGGTAATGCTGACATTTGGGTGTAATAAGAAGCCCTTTAAAATGAATCGATTACAATTACACCGCAGCTGTCGGATAGGATTGCATTATATCCTACGTATAAAAGTTGTCATGCATCTATGGCTTCATCAAGTCCTGCTTCCTGGATAGAAATACTCAACACTGTTTTCCTTGACCTTGAAGTGAAAATTACAGAGCTTGTGTCTTGATCTGTCACCGTCATCAATGTTCTTGTTTACAACTGTCAACTGCAACAAATTAGAACAATTGTGAGATGAGAAATCTGGCAAAGTTATACAATGAAACACAATTCTCAGTCTTTAAACTGTTACCTCAGAGGATACAATACTCGCAAAAGAGCCATTAACAGGAAAATTCAGAAAACAAAATATATAATGAAGCAGAAAACTATCATAGCTATGAGAATATCATGCAAGTAACACATCATTTAAACAAATTCACAAGGAGAATATAAATATATTTTCAAATTCAAGCTGCAAATAACTCATTTATTTATTTATCAGAGTCAAACGCAAACCAGTAGCCAAAATCTAATGACAAAGGGTGCAACACCATATAAAAACAATGGGAGCAACCATACACAACATAATACACAATCAAGGGAAAACCGATACTACTTTCAACCACTTTATTCAGGTCAAGAGATACACCAAAATAGTAGTCTTATCTGATGGTTTTAACATTGCCAAGATCCTTAACGCAACCTTATCTAACATATACTAGTTGTATCTAGTGAAGTAACTATAAATAAATATAAACAATTATAGTAGAATTTTTCGTATACTAGAAAAGCTATACTGAGAATCTCTAAGCAAAAGAGTGAGCAAAATAGCGAGAGCGAGAAAAAGTGTTATAGAAAGTACCTGTCCATGCACGTCGGAGGCCAAACCAGTGGCCAAAGGTTCTGCTTTTATTAGAATATCTGCAAGATACTCCATCTGTAAAATCAGTGTAGGCTTCACCATGCCTGAATAGACATCCTCATGATTGAGCATGATTAAGGAGCACCCCTGTAGCAAGAAAATGAGCACATGGATTCATATAACCGAGCTCGGTGAAAGTGTTGCAACTGGAGAAAACAAAGAGCAGTTTCAACTGATTGCTTACGAATTCTGATATCAAAGTGTGACAGTAATGCAAGAAATCTAATACAAGATTTGTTGATCCCTTAGCAGCCACCTCCATGAGAGAAACATCGTCTATCATAACAGTTACACAGTTCTTGTTTTCTTTAGGCAGGGCACGTATAGTCTTTAGGATCTTCCTATACAAAGCAACCAGTCCACAATCGCCTTCTTTTACATTCTCTCCATCTATATCAAATAGCAACATGACCTAGAGCAGATTATTAAATCAGAAACTTCAATATGAGGATCATTAACTAACATGAAGTAGTTTATCTTCTCATAAACTACCTTGTTTTGGCAAATGAAGTTTTTCACACATTGACACCTAGAGCAGATAATTAAATCGGAAACTTCAATATGAGGATCATTAACTAACTTTTACACTAACATTTGATCAATTTCAATGCGCCGGACACAAATTCAAAAACTAATTAGTACAAAAAAAGAGTATAACAAAGCCTTTTTAATACCTTTTTTTTATAATTATTTATTCATTATAGACCTAGGGCAAATACAACTCAAACACTCACAACAAGCCTGATTTTCTCACCTGGGCAAAAATCCATAAGCATATCAAAGAAAAAGAACTTCTTACTGTCCCTTTGCGCAGCTAAATTGCAGCCCTGTTAATAATAATAACACACATTCAAATTTAATCAAATGAACAAAGTGAATACACAAGGATCAATAAAGAATTGAACTTTGAGAGAAAGAGTGAGTGGGTATACGAGTTTTCGGAGAATCCGATCGTAGTGGGAAAAGGGCTGAGCGAAGGCCACGAAAACGACGACGTTTGAGGAGTGGTGGTGGTGGAGAGGCTGAGAGAGAGAGCGTTTGAGCAAGTGGTGGAGAACGAAAGCGGCACTAGTATCGACGCAGTCTTCTAGAAGCACGACGCGGCCGCCGAGGTGTGGAAGCCCTAGAGCTGCGTCGAGTAAGCTTCTGGTCTCCATCTTCGTCTTCTTCGTTGAGTCAAATGGACTGAGGGTTTAGGGTTTAAGGAGGACTCTTGAGAATTTGGGGATTTTCTCAAAACGTAAAGTGTTTGATGTAAATTGGAGAATTATTTACCGCGTTTTTATTTATTTATTTGAGCTTTTTGAAATTTGATCAGTTTGAATAGAATCAAACAGTTTGCTATGATGTCTATGATTCCATAATTAGCTGTCACACTTATTCACTATTATAGTAGTATTATTCTCGTGAACTTGTGATTATAATGTATAATCAAATAGATGATATTAATATTATTATTTGAATATTTTTACGGAATATCACTAGACATGTAACATTGAACATGTAATATGATTAACAACTACTTTAAATCGATAAAAACTATGTCAAATGTGAGATGTTAGCATCAAAATCCAAAGAGGGCACTTGTATTTGTTTTCTCAATTCCTATTTTAATCATGTTAAGGTTATGAAAAGAGTTAGTACTTAATAACGTAGTTGAGTGAGTCAAGATGTGATATGTTTAGCTTCAAAATCCAAAGAGGGCAATAATTAACATGCTATATTCTTTTCATTTGTAATTGTTTTCTCAATAATCATGTTGGGATAAAGTGAGTCACCTACTTGAGCAAGTGAGTCAAAGCGAAGAACTTGGCCACTGCCCTTTGAAGACTATACGGATGATATCATATACTACTCCAATACACAAGGACACCCTTGCAAAAATGGGTCCATCAAAATGAATAGATTATATCTTGTCAAAAAAGAAAAAATGAAAAGATTGTATACTTTTAGGAGAAAAGAATTGAAAAAGGAATGGATAGAGTCATTGGCTCTGTCTGAGTTTCACAGGCAAATTAAAAACAGACCGGCCTGAATTCCAGGCCAACAAAAAAAAAAGGTTTAAAGAGAGTGCCTCTCATTTTGCTTCTGTTCCAATTTTAGCATCTCTGTCTCTTCAAAGTAATAATATTGAGGTGAAGAGACAGAACCAAGCCATGAGTTGGTTTATATGTTCTGGGAAATCAAGCAAAAACGCAAAGAAGAAGAAGAAGCAGAGTAATAAGCCAGGAGATCAGATCTCATCGATTTCAGGTATCTCCTTCAACAATGCTGATTATTTTTCACAGAAACAGTATCAGATTTTTATATATGTTTGTAAAGACTCGACCTTTATGACCAAACTTTATGCATTGCCTCCTTGCCCACATTTGATTTGCAGCAGAATCTCATATTAATGAAATAATGTCATCCTTGTTAATTGCTTGAATCTGTTTTGTTTTCTGGGTTTTGTTTTAATTGATTCATGATTCTTTATCACATGTATTGGCTTAATGTGGATTTGTTTAGTGATTTTGGCATCCTGAGTTGTCGTGATTAGATATGCGTTGGTTGTGGGTCTCTATGCTTCACTGAGGCATTGAGGCTAGTTGTCATAGTTTCTTGAGTAATGTGAGTTAGTTTGATAGTCAAGTTTCGGATTTTGTTGAATACAGTTTCTAGTTTCTACTGTTAGAAACCCATTTGTCTGATGAAGTGGATTCTTCATTTTGATTGTTGAGTGAGAGAAATTGAGGTACATTTGATGAGCAAGTCTGATAACTCTAATTTGTGGGGGGGGGGGGGGGGGGGGGGGGGGGGGTGGTAGGGGAATTCCTGTTAATGCTCTATGGATATCAATCGACTCTACCTCTTCATAAATTTTGTTTGAAAGACATGCACTGCTATAGGGCAAGTTGACTTGCTCCTCATAGTTAGAAGTTGAATGTGATGGAGGAACCACTTTGTGGGTACCATCATGGAAAATGAGTTGTTTGTTTTGTATCATTGGACACATTGAGCTGTATTATTGTCATTGTGCTCTTTTGAAACACTTAGTGATGGTAGTAGGAGTATTTTGTATTTTTAATTTCATCCATGTTTATTTTGGATGTTACTGCTAAGTGCACTGTTCCGAATTATGCTTTTTCTCACTTTTTATTCATTAGATCAAGCCAAGGAAAATTTGGCATTAAAGGAAGCGGGTAAGGGTGGCAATGATCACATTGCAGCACATACATTTACTTTTCGTGAATTGGCATCTGCAACCAGGAATTTCAGAGCAGACTGTTTCGTGGGTGAAGGAGGTTTTGGTCAAGTATATAGAGGGCACTTGGAGAGTTCTAATCAGGTCATTTCCCTTCTTACTCTTACTAAACTTTTAACTGAATGACTATCAAAGGGCCCATATCTTACTCATTTACTGTAAAACAAGAAAACCTAATCAGCTGATGATTTCCAAATTTATAAGATCTGAGTCACTTCAATCGGTACACATGATGGATATAATTTCTACTTCTTTTCTTACTAAATAATGTTGGGGGGGGATGGTTTATAAACATATTGCTGCTATCTATTGTCATTGAAACTTTATCATCATCAGTACAAAAAAATTGTTTGTTTTAGTTTTGAATCTCTGTGACTTTCTTTTCTTGGCTTGTATTAATACCTGAACCTGGTCCTTTATGTGTAGGAAGTGGCTATCAAGAAACTTGATTCTAATGGGCTTCAAGGGAACAGGGAATTCCTTGTCGAAGTATTAATGTTAAGCCTTCTTCACCACCCCAATCTTGTCAACTTAATAGGCTATTGTGCTGATGGGGATCAGAGGCTTTTGGTATACGAGTACATGCCACTGGGATGCTTAGAAGACCATTTACATGGTATATACAGCAGTAACAACAGTATATGCATCTTCTGCCCAAAATTTCTTAGTTTTACCTGGTGATAGTGACATAGAAGAAATTTGGCTTGCAATAAGAACATACCATGCTGTAGAATCAGCAAGAATTGATATAATGGAATTATATAGCTCATGTTGTCAAAATGGAAAACATAGTGTGTGAAAAATGTGGAAATGTTCCAGAACCATACCATTTGCTGAGGTATAGCTGTAGAGGTATCTTGCAAGCTAAATTCGTACCCATCTTGGCACATTCAATGTGCCAGAGAGTCCGAGTATATTGCTCAAGAGGCAGTTTTTGACTTTTTATCTGTGTCTATTATTAAGTCTACCTTTTGATCTCATATGCTGATGTGTTGCAGATCTTCCACCGGATAAAAAACAACTTGACTGGAATACCAGAATGAAAATAGCTGCTGGTGCTGCCAAGGGGTTGGAGTATTTGCACGACAAAGCTAACCCTCCTGTTATTTATCGTGATCTTAAATGCTCAAACATTTTACTTGATGAAGGTTACTTTCCCAAGCTATCTGATTTTGGCTTGGCAAAGTTAGGTCCTGTAGGAGATAATACTCATGTATCTACTAGAGTGATGGGCACCTATGGATACTGTGCCCCTGAATATGCAATGACGGGTCAGCTTACGTTGAAATCAGATGTATATAGCTTTGGGGTTGTTCTTTTGGAAATTATTACCGGAAGAAAGGCAATTGACAATTCACGGGCTGCTGGGGAACACAACCTGGTTGCATGGGTAGGAGAATCACTGCCTTCTACTCTTCATTATATTTTGTTTTAGGAATCATTTCAGGAATAACTTTATATATATATTTGAATGCAACACTCAATATCTAAGCATTTCTATAAGAAAATTTGCTTCTTAAATTTAACACCTATACTTGATCATTTTATGAGCACAAGCTACATTAGGAAGAACATCTGTTTTATATAAAATGGTATCCTGCTCATAAGCTCTATTTTGCAGGCTCGACCCTTGTTTAGAGATCGTAGGAAATTTTCGCAGATTGCTGATCCGTTGCTTCAAGGCCAGTATCCAATGAGGGGTATGTATCAAGCTCTTGCAGTTGCTGCAATGTGTGTCCAAGAACAGCCTACTATGCGACCTGTCATAGCCGACGTAGTCACTGCCCTCAATTATCTTGCTTCCCAAAACTATGATCCTCAAGATGTTCGAGTCCAGAGCTCTCGCCCATGCTTGTCAGCCTCGTCTACCCCTAGATCTAGAAGGGAATCGCGAAGTTCATGAGGAATACTTACCTGCTACAGTTTAAATGCTCCTCTCATACGGAGCTGTAGCACTTTGGGATGTTTCCACATGTTTTAAGTTGCGAGTCAGAAAGGCAATAGTTTGGAGCTTATTGGTGCTTTGTTGATGATGGTGCCTGTTTATTGAATTTTGATCACTCCAGTAGCAGGTGCAGTGGTCAGTCGCCCCCATTTCCTCCTCCCGTAGTCTCTATAAGATTCTTCTTTGTATAATTGAGCATATGGGGCGTTCTGTATCTATATAGAAACTATTATTTCATTGAACGATAGAATTTTCTTTTTTTACAGGATTTTACCATTTTGGCTGAGTGCATAAAAGTGATAAAACATTTCAAATGAGTAGTGCTTGTTTATTGAATTTAAAGTTCTCTTTCTTGCTCTCTTTTCATACACATTTGTTTTCTGTTGGCTCTGAACTCATCCATAGCTCGAGTAGCAATGTCCCTGTGCTGCAGATCACCGCGTAGTCTAGAGATTTTTCATGGATTTTCCAGTTCTAAAGCTTAGGAAAATTGTAGAAAGCACTCGAGTAGACATTTTTGATTCCTGCAACACCTTCGTAAAATCGTTTACTTCAAACGTGAAATAAAAAAAAAGATTGAGATATTTCATGACTGGTCGAAGCTTCATCATAACTATTTAAATACAGGTGTTTAAGCTTTGGCAAAATTGTTGTTTTTGTCACTAATGTTTGCCCAAAACGACATTTTACTCACTATCGTATGGCATATGTCAAAATGGTCACTCCCGCTAAGGTTTCATTTTCAAATTGGTCATTCGAGCTCAAATGTCCGTTAAGAAAAGAATATTCCGTTTATTTTCAGAGGTATTTTTATCTTTTTTCCTCATTTGGCAAATATCACTTTGCACACTATCGAATTACACTTTTACTCACTTTGCTCACTCTGAATTCTGCAAAATTTGGGGTTTTGAATTCGATTTATAATCGGCCGAGGAAACCTATTGAGCATTGTAGCTCACTTCCTTATGAGTCTTTTCATACCAAGATCGAGCCTCAATTCAACCCGAGGAGAGAGAATCGATGATTTGAAGTTTTGGGTGTTCTTGACTTTAAATGCCAAATTCAACCATTTCCATGATGAATTGGACTTAGGTGTAGTTGAGAAAGTTGTTGTTGGGTTGATTTCGCACAGATTGAACTCCGATTCGCCGAAAATTGGAGTGGCACCGCCAATTTCTCCGGTTCGAAGTGATCAAAGTGAGTAAAAGTGTAATTCGATAGCGAGTAAAGTGATATTTGTCATACATAAATGAGCAAAGTTTAGAACGTGCCATACTTGAGTGATCATCCGAACAATTTTCCCTTTCATATATGTTCATCTTTGATGCATCATGCATGGATCAATCATGGTGGCTGGATCTATATGTTATGTCGTTTGCTCTTTGCCCACGTCACAGGAGAAAAACATTGATCCACACAATCAACATAATCACGTCGTCAAGTATATCGATAGATGTACGGTTGGGTAGTTTGGCGTATCTGAAAGTTTAAGGACCAAGAAAAACTACCGGCGGTGGAGATAGTATTTTAGGGGTTAAGGTTTTTTCTTTCTTTCTTTTTTCACCACCAAAGAAAGAAAGAAAAAACCTTAACCCCTAAAATACTATCTCCACCGCCGGTAGTTTTTCTTGGTCCTTAAACTTTCAGATACGCCAAACTACCCAACCGTACATCTATCGATATACTTGACGACGTGATTATGTTGATTGTGTGGATCAATGTTTTTCTCCTGTGACGTGGGCAAAGAGCAAACGACATAACATATAGATCCAGCCACCATGATTGATCCATGCATGATGCATCAAAGATGAACATATATGAAAGGGAAAATTGTTCGGATGATCACTCAAGTATGGCACGTTCTAAACTTTGCTCATTTATGTATGACAAATATCACTTTACTCGCTATCGAATTACACTTTTACTCACTTTGATCACTTCGAACCGGAGAAATTGGCGGTGCCACTCCAATTTTCGGCGAATCGGAGTTCAATCTGTGCGAAATCAACCCAACAACAACTTTCTCAACTACACCTAAGTCCAATTCATCATGGAAATGGTTGAATTTGGCATTTAAAGTCAAGAACACCCAAAACTTCAAATCATCGATTCTCTCTCCTCGGGTTGAATTGAGGCTCGATCTTGGTATGAAAAGACTCATAAGGAAGTGAGTTACAATGCTCAATAGGTTTCCTCGGCCGATTATAAATCGAATTCAAAACCCCAAATTTTGCAGAATTCAGAGTGAGCAAAGTGAGTAAAAGTGTAATTCGATAGTGTGCAAAGTGATATTTGCCAAATGAGGAAAAAAGATAAAAATACCTCTGAAAATAAACGGAATATTCTTTTCTTAACGGACATTTGAGCTCGAATGACCAATTTGAAAATGAAACCTTAGCGGGAGTGACCATTTTGACATATGCCATACGATAGTGAGTAAAATGTCGTTTTGGGCAAACATTAGTGACAAAAACAACAATTTTGCCTTAAGCTTTATATGGGTCTCTTTTCTTTGCTGATCTCCAAGGTATCTCATAATACTAGTTGCTTCACTATGCATTATGAAGTACAACTATCAGGCATTAACAGTACTGAAACCAGCAAAAACACAAGATAGAATCATTAGGCAATAAAGTACTAATTTTATTAGAAAATAAACCTGGAAAAAAGAGCCTCATTAGAGGTGCCTACTAACAACTGTACGTTTCCGGAAGTGTAATACAAACAGATCGATGAAGATTATACACCTATGCCAACAAATACTATCATATATTCTGTACTCTCCTCTTCCCTTCAACTAGTACAACTAATTAATGAACAATCAAACAATGAATGGATGAAATTCATTGTCTTAAAAAAATAAAAGATGAGAAGATCAAAACTATTGCACCCTGGACTGACATACACAAAGTAATATCTACTGGGATAACATATGAGGGTCTTTATATTGGTCCAACGAATATGTATAGGGATATCAACACAAGCTCCTCTGCTCTACACTTTGTCTTGCACTTCAACGCCATTTGTATCTTTAACATTAAGATCAGCATTCGTCTCTTTGCATCCTCTGGTAGGGCTTTGTCCCTCACCGGTAGGCTTGCCATCATTCACTTCCTTAGTTTCTGAGTTTGCTTCTTTCCCTTCTGTGGTAGAACTCTCACTTGAAGCCGATTTTCCCTGGTGCATTGGAATTGATTTTATAGCATAAGCTAAACTACCAAAATTCTTTAGAATATAAGGTTGACAATATATGAAGAGAAAAACATGTGCAATCTAGCATAATAGCAACCAAGGATCATGCACACACTTCAAAAATGGAGAAATCTAAAAGCAAAAAGAAAAGGTAAATAGTATCGAAATGCTATATCCCATGATTATATGTTTTCAGACTCAGCCATGACCATCAAAGAAAGTGGAACCCTATGCCATGGGTCCTAGTCAGTATATGAACAAAGATTCAGATGTTCGTCAGACATAGTACAAATCAGTATTTTCCCATGAATTAAATATAAAATAATGAATTATTGTTCTGGGCCACATAGCCAAGAGGTACTTCTTTCCCATTAGTTTGACTCCTACATAGTAGGCAGCTGAACCCCTCTGGCAATCAAGCCACTGGTCTTAGTCAAGTGGTCCCATCCACCACATTATTACTCTGCCTCACACATAATCAGCTGAAGAGTCTACGAGAACTAACCTTGCTGTTATCACGCCAACCAAATCCAAATGGTCGAGATAGCAAACTAATCTTTCTTGCAGGGAACTCTTGTGTTGGCTCTTGATTTCGAGGTGAAGAATCTAAAGGCATAGATCTACACCCAAAGAACAAATGTTTCAATTAAAATTAACAATTTATAATTGTGCATAAAGATATTGTTATGATGACGATAGATGAGAAACTTTAATTAATGTAGAGATGAAAGATAATAGAGTGAAAACAGGCGATAGATTAACTTTCACCAAATAATAAATAAGTGCTGGCAAGGTTACCGTGGAGAAGGTTGTGTTTTCAATTGACCAGTTTGGTACTGTAAAGTAGCCTCTAACATTGATTCTGCCATAACAACTCTCTTTTCCATCTCTGCAAGTGAAGCAGTGGCCTCTTCATATTTCTCCTGCAAGATAAAACACACAGAAATAATAAGACATCTATTATGACCAGGTAATGTTCGTCTGCAGTGTGGAGTAATAGTTTAGTATAACTACAAGCTCTGAAGTATAGACCTAACTGGAAAACATTCATTTGAGCAAGTAAAGGCAGTTTTATGCATGCAATCTAGCAATAATATATTTCATGAGTGGTATATATATAACAACTACTCAACATGACATATCCAAAACATCATTAGTACATATGGTTCTCTATACAACCTGAAGAACTTGAGCAGCATATCTCTGTGCCGCTGCATCTTGCTCAGAAAATATCCGAGCATCTTCAGTTACTCTTTGCTCTTGCTCTACTCGCATCAGGACCTGTAAAAAATGGATCGTGACGTTGCGGTAACTATAACAAGCTAGGAACCTAGGATAGATGAAATCAATAAGAGAGGAACCGGGAATCAAAACCTGGAGCATGACACTCTCCTGTTCCTGCTTATCAGAAAGTGCTCGGCGAAGATCGGCGACCTCTTGCTCTAATTGCTCAACCTGACAAGTGATCGGGTAGCTGCCTCAGTATAAGTATCAACTTTACTCAGAAAGAAGCTTATCAAGTGATTAAGCAAAGCAAAAAGAAGAATCAAAAACTGAAAACTACAAAAGTCAAGATATATGAAAATACTACAGAGGAGAAAAGTTTTCTGGATCTAATACCCTAGCATGCAATTGCCGACGATTATCCTGCTTAACCATCTCCATCAATGCTGTCTCCAGCTCCTCAGCTCTGAAAAGAAGGACCCAGAATGTTTCTATTACTGTGACTTACTTGACATATACCATAGCTTCATTCTATGTTATAAAACAAAAACCTAACACCCGACGAAGATATAAACCTGAGTTCAGCAGATCGTTTATCCTCCAAAAGCTTGCATAATTCAACCTTCAGCCACACCACCTGCACAGATAGAATCGCTGCATATCTCAAACTGGACTCTCAGATAACTATCTAGAAACCAAAGCTTTGCTAGTTCTCACTGTAATGTGAAAATTCTGTGAACATTGCTATAATTTTTGTTCCAGCATTATTCCATTGTTTTACAAACAAAAGAAGCTTATAATGTACATAGAGGACTGGAAAAGAAATAACAAACCTGCTCTTGAAGATCTGGAACAGAATCCAACTCCCCATCCCCAGTCAGGTTGATAAGAATTTCATCAGCATTAGTGGACCCAGATTCTGAATGAGATAAAACACCATTTTGGTCTGTTTTCTTCGTTTCTATTATCATTGATTTAGGATCTTGCTTAAAATTATATAGCTTGGAAGCCAGACCCTGAGAATCCTTCCAAGCCCGAAGTCCCTTTGACCTTTCCTCAATTGCATCAATTACAGCTGGCCGATGTTTATCCCTTAACTCTTGTAGTCTAGCTTCATTTACATTTTGGTAACCCATACAAGCTGTCAACACTAATTGACTGCTATCAAATGTAGAGCCAGCCAATGATTGCAGTAGAGTGACCGCATCTCCAGCATCCTTGGTAGTAACCAGTGCAGGACCTGCAAGTAACTGAGCCAAATTAAGTTTCATAAAGAGTGGAGGCAACAGGCTACATGATACCATATCCATGTCCACATATCAACATCAGATGTCTCCTTTTACTTTTTCTTGAAAATAAAACTATATATATATATAGTTGTTCCCAGTACCATACAACTCCATTAAAGCAAGTGCTGTCCTAAATAGCATCACACGGTTTCCCTCAAAAAGAAGCACATCCCAGACTCGAAGAACTGAAATCAATAAGAAACCAAATTATTGGTAAGCATTAGTGAAGTACCTCTAATGCAGAAATTTATATTACTGAACATAAAACCTGACCACTTTCCCATGGCAGCATGTTCATGAAAATGGAAAGGAACCATGGTCCAGTCACCCATGCCACTTGCACCCCCAGGTAATCTAGATGATTGACTGCATCATGGATAAAGGTGACATGTGATCATCCACCAAAAAGTCTATATAGATCATAGTGTTTGAATTGCAACGATATACAAACCTAATTTAGGAAATCTCTCGTGCACCACTTCCTCAAAAACAAGTTGATCCACCTGATAAATAACATCTCATCAGAACATCCTTGAAGTTCAAACAGCAATATGGATTTCGAATGTGGTTTTCGCCATTTTGTAATGTTTCTCATTAGTAGAGGAAGATCAGTTGTACACCAAATGAAAAATGGGTACAAACCACAACACAGGAAGCATTACCTGAGATTCTATCATTTCCTCAGAGTAATAGCCCTCAAAATAATCATCGAGGATTCCCATCAAAGCCCTGAAAGTATTATCAACTTTTGTAATTGGACTAATTGCACATAAAAATAGAGTGTAATAACTATGATCCTAATATGATATATCCACCACAAATTGCTATTATCCAGAACATTACTCTACCCTCCATACAAAATCTAGAAATTGTATGAAATAGTGATAAAAACATAGTTAAAAATAAATAAATAAATAAAAGGGGCTCTAGGGTTTTTTCTTAGTATGCCAAAAAGTTAAGTCAACTAGTGATGCACAAAAGTAAATTAACAAAGAAGATGGAAAGCATTTCTTTAGTGGAAGATACAAAGTCAGTCCAATTTCTAATCTTACCAAAAGGCATTTTCTTCAGGCATGAGAAGCAGTAATAAGCCAGCAAAGAAATTCATGGCCTACATGCAGATTTAACCAAAAGTGAATTTAGGACAGAGACAAGTTAAAAAAAAAAAATCTGGACAAATCATTTAGTATAACAAAATGAAATTAAATGAGAAAATATTACTCATTATAAAAATCTCAATAAGTAGCATGTAACAACTCCACCCGCAATTACCTGACAGTACCCAACAGCAGGATTGTGTCGTGCATATGCAGTAAGCAACCGCCTCAAAGCATTTCTGCCATCAACATCTAGAGCAGGGTGACCAGGAAATGTTCGAGGTAGATCCTGTACATCAAATCATAGCCAATAAGGTTAATAACTTGGATTGATATCTTCTTTTCAAATACTATGGCATCCATACTGCAAACAGAAGTTCGCAAAGTGAAGAAATGAATAACCTTTTCAATCTGGCCTTTCCACTTTTCTGGTACACATGCAGAATCAGTTGTTGACGATTTGCTTAAGTCTGAGTCCAAGCTATTTTGTTCCGCATTACTGCCAGCTTTTGTTTCAGAAGCTAGCAGATCCTGGTAATAGTTATCAACATGCCGCACCTTCACACCCACAAATGCTTGCCAAAGCTGAAAATTGAAACTAAAGCAATTATTGAATTTGAAAATTATACTGATATTCCAGATATATATGGAAATAAATAAGATGAGGAAATCAAGAACATAATATGCACCTCTCCCCTGAGAGCCATTGGTACTCCCCCACGAACTAGAACCTCTAGCTCCTGTTTCCAAGGAAACAAAGATTCTGAAGGGACTGCGTCAGATGCATTTACACTGTCACTTGAAGGGACATCTTGAGTTGGGTCTGACCTCTCTACATCATAAAACTCGTCCTCAGAGTCCTCCTCGGACGCTCCTTTTGGGGATCTGAACTCTTCCGTAGGATGAACTGGCTTTCCATTTCTCGTGTCCTGCTCTTGCTTTGATGGATTGCTCTTCTTCTTTACACGTATACTCATCATTTCCTCAATTTCGTGAAGAGATGATCTAATCTCATTCCATATTTGGATCCCATGAGCTTTTGTCTCTTTTGCCTCCTTTTCGCTATCATATTTGGTTGGAGAATCAGAACCTGGCTTCTGTTCACTCAAAACATCACTATCAACACCCTTCTCTGAACTGGAGTCTAATTCTAGCTCCAAGGCTTCCGCTTGCCCGGCCTTGCTTTTTTCATCACTAAATAATCCATTCACGGGTAACTGAGCAGACTCTGCTAATCGTTGCAGAAAAAAGTTCCACCTTTCTGATCTTTCTTCCTCTTCTTCCTGAAAACATACATAAATTAGATAAGAAAAACTATAGCATTTGAAGGGAGAAAAATACCTTTTTAACATTTCACTACTATAATCTCATCCTAAAACCAGAACAAGTGAAAACAATATCTCAAGAGTAGAAAATGAAAATCATAAGTAGAGCAAAAACCTTGTAGATATTGGCGTATTCTCGGTAGCGTTGTACGTGCTGCGGTCTCACAGCAAATCCATAAGAATCCCTGTCCAATAACACCAATGCAGGTTCAATCCAAAATTGAGCACACAATCAAATACAATTACTGTCACATACTTCTCATTCATCTCGGCATTGCCTCAACCGCAACAAATCAAATCCTCCGAGGCAAACACAGACACTAAAACTAAGCTCATCCAATCAGGATCTCAAAATCCAGAATCACAATCTAAACACTATTAAAACGACGCCGCATTCCGCACATTTCACAACCACACTTAAAACCAGTTGAATACCTCCAGGATCTCAATAACGAACTCACAGAATTACAAAAACCTAGTGGAGAACGAGAACAGGTAGCACAGAAGAGACTGTACCTCTTGTGCTCGTATGCGGCGCTGAGCGGGTTGAGCGTGACGGCCTTGGCGCCGGCGGCGGATTTCATTTCTCGGATCGGCAGCCGGAGATACAGGATTTTCTTTATTAATTAATTAATTTATTTTTGTAACTGTTTCCAACGATCAAGATCTTCGACGACGTCTTTTTCGTGGTGGTGTCAGTCGTCGCCGTGGACTGAGATTAGACCAGAGAAGAGAAGAGGTTGGTTCAGTAGAGACTAGAGAGAGAGTGGAAGAGACTTACTTGGGCATGTACATAAGGAGCGAGATTGGCGTTACATAATTACATGTGCATCACCCGTGGCTTCAACACGAACCTCGAGAAAGAGAAGAGGAGAGACATTTAGACAAGATCAGACTTTCTTATTATTATTTTTAATTTGGCTAAAGGAAATTTAATTTTGAGGTGAATATCGGGCCTTTAATGGGGCCAGTTCTTCGGTGGAAAGGATGTTGTGGCAACATCATAAGGCCAATCAATGAGAAGCCACTATTTTAAAATTTCTTACCTATATTGTCCCTGTAAGTTGAGCATGTAATTCCAAAATTAACCCTTTACATCCCTCTCATTGACTGGACCGTAAGAACAGGTGGCAGGGCTGCCTCATGGAAGAACTACTCCTTTAATGAGGGGTCAGATACTCAGATGCGGTAGTGTATGAGTATATCTGATTGTGATTGTGATGATGCCAATCATAAATAGAGATAAAACTAAACAAGGACAAAAACTCAAGTAGTCTCCAAACATTTTTCTTATACACTCTAATAAAGGCAAAATACACAAGAAAAGGAAATTAACCCAAACGTTCATTTCTTTCTTATTACTAGAAAAATCATCACCCGTATGGGTGTGGATGTGGGTGTGAGTGTAGAAATGAGAAAAAAAATAGAAAACAGTTGTATGATAGTAAATTTTTATTTTTTATATTTTATCCTTAATTATTATTTTATATATATATTATTAAGGACAATTTGGTAATTTGAATTGTGATAAAGCCTCTATCACTTCGCTTTATATTATTAGAGATTATTACAGTTGTAGAATCTCCCAATAAAAAAAGTTTATATTTGGGCCTTGTTTGGTTCGCAACAAAAGGAGGAAAATGAGAGGAAAATGTAGTTTTCAGTGTTTGGGAGAAGTTAGGAAGAAAAATCAATTTCCGATGGAAGAGGAATTTGAGAGAAAATTAATTCCTCCCACTACCCCAAAGATTTTGCTTCCTTTCAATTATATCTGTAATTATTATTATTTTTTGGGACTAAATTACCTTTATTAAACGTTTAATATTTCAATTTTTACTCATCTAATTCACTAAATATTCGTGTCAAAACTTTTGTAGAATTATTTTTTTCTGTTTACAACACCTGCGATAAAAAGAAAATCTTTAATTTCCTTTTCTGAATGAAAAGGAACTTTGTTTTTCCTTCCTGTAGTCAAACGAGGCCTCAAGGCTTTAAAAACTCAAATCATTAGGGGGACATGGCATAGTTGCCAACATCAAAATTAACCATTAAAGGGATCCTCAATTGGCACACATGAAATGACTGATGAGTAAGGCCACCAATGCAAACATAGAGGCCCACGCTCATCATTCATTTTTTTATTTTTTTCCAATAGATATCATTCATTTCGTATCCATATGCAAAGTTAATCACTTTTACCCTCTCTTTCTTAAGACCAAAATTCTTTTCCTTTTAACAATAAACTCTGTATTTTATCATCGCATTATACGGTTTTACCCATAAGGGTTTGAGGGAGTCATGAGTACCTTAACTCGCAAGGAGACCGTAATTATATGACGAGTTCTAAAAGCGTGGCCTGTCGGTGTAGTGTAACACTGCGTACTGTTAATTAAGGACACTGATTTCACGTCGTGAAAAGCTTGTGTCGGTAGAAGCCAACAGCTTGGTTTCCCGACTTACAGGAACCAACAAGGACAATATCTCGCAGAAAATACTAGTGCATGCGAATCCCATGGCTTTCATTTCTTCATTAAGAACTGGTTTTCCATTTTATATGGGAGTTTTTACTTGCTTTGATTTTACATCTGTGATCGACCTCTTGGAACTGCACAAGCCAATGTTAACTGGGTTTAAGGCTTAAGATATGCATCGTGAATGAAAGTTGTCACTCGTTGTATAGTCTTCGTCTCCAAAAATAAATGGGTTATAGAGTTAAAACTTCACAATCAAGATACCATTGTAGATACATAAATTATACCTGAATAATATTAAAGACGACAGATAATATCATAGTAGCTTCTCTCAACTTCCCTTCAACTGTTATATCACATTATCACTCTCAGACCAATTAAAATCAAGCATTGAGGTAACTACAAGTTAACCGTAAAATCAACTGCTACTTGTAAACTCTATAAATAAGAAAACGTAAAAGTGAAAAAGAGGAGAGCGTTCATTTACTTTGCTATAATAATTCACTTACGAGTGTATCATAAACTCGATTAAAGGAAGTTTCATGTAAGATCGAAAGACATCTATCACATAAACTCAAGTTCATTTATTGTGGTGAAATTCATTGCCACAAATTTGTGCTTTCATTGAGAGATGAAAATTATACTAAAAGAGGTTCTACGCTGAGTTCTTCTTTTAAATTTTTATCTCTTTTATTTTTATCTTTTAACGTGCTTGAATCATGGTTGGAACACGAAAGCAAGTTGTTAAAACAGGTTCGAACGTGAATGCAAGAAATTACAACATAGATGGGAATATTCGTGAGACAATCTCACTTACAGGCGAATCATTACCAGTAATTGACGTCGCCCATATTTTCAATGTTGACCGACATCCTATACCGACAGACGCATCATCGACATCTCAAAGTGTACCCATACAAACTACTCAGGCAAAGGAGAATCAAAGTGTGTTGGCAAAACAAAATGACATGTTTCGCAAACATGTGCAAGATGTATCCATGCGATTAGCAGACTAAGAAGCTTTTATCTTAGCAATGAATCAAGAATCATATTATTTCGCAATGCACGAATAAACAAATAGTTTGAGCAAATGAGCCGTTCGAGAGAGATCTCTGAAGAAAATTTATATCCTGTGAACATGAGGCCCGAGAAAGAACCAGCACACAATGAATACGCTCCTCCTCATGAGAATCAACACCTTCAAAGAAGAAGGAATAGTGGTGTGTGACGCCAAATAGATATGTTACCCACTGATGTTCATACGAGATTAGAGCCTTAAGGAGACGTTCTCTCGCGTATTGGTCCTCAAGGAGATGTTCCTGAACGCTTAGGTCCTCGTATTAATGTAGTCATCAAATCAGATTCAAAAGACAATCAAAAGATAACAAGTGGGTAAAACCCTCACTCGAGGAGAAATCCATAAGTGGAAGAACCATATCGTGCCAGAAAAAAAAAATTGTCAGAGGACATGTTCGTTGGCATCGTGTACAGGCTCAACAAACACGTTTGGAGATCAAGGAGAGTCTATGAAAGTCGAGCCTTACATCCCATAACCAACCAATCAATAAAGGGTGCGAAGACATTCTCAATCCAATGTTCTGCAACAACAAGGTCCACTCATCCTCAAATGAAGGACTGATACAGTCGAAGTGGAAAGAATGCTCAACAAGAAATTGAAGACCTTAAAAGCACTTATTGGTAAAGATGATGATCTGAAGAAGGAAATGGACCGAGTAGCAACTTCGTCATTCTCTAAGAGCATCAAAATTGCACCACCATCGAAATGGTTTCAGACCTCAAACTTTACTTCGTATAAAGGAGATTCTGACCCGAGTAGACATATTAAGCATTATAGAAGCCGCATGACTCTTTATAAGAAACATGATGCATTAATGTGTAAAGTTTTTGTGATGACATTGCAAGGAGCTGCTCGAGATTGGTTTCATACATTACTTGATGCTTCAATCAACAGTTTCCAGACCTTGCTCTTTTATTCCTAAAGGAGTATACGTCATACAGAATAATAGAAAAGAAAGTAGATCATCTGTTTACCATCAAGAAAAGAGCAACATAGTCTCTTTGGGATTGTCTAAAAAGGTTTAAGGCTGAAAAAACTATAATCATTAGTTGTGACGACTACAAGGCTGCTTTAGCATTCATGAAGGGCCTGCCTACAGAACATCCCTTATATGGAGAATTTGTCATGAGACCAAATCTTAATTTGGCAGTTATGTTCATTCGAGCAAAACGACATGCTATATGGGATGAAGAAAATGAAGATAAAAAAATTTGAATTCGAGTTGGGATGGACCATGCAAAATAAACGGCGTTGGAGGCAAATGAAGCTAGATTTTTGATACACTCGAAGGAAAAGAGATCGGCAGGCAACATGCGACACAACTTAAAAAGTATTACGTATGTAGTTTATTATTTTACATTTTCCTTTCTATGTATACTAATGACGTTTTATTGTATTTTATCTCTTTAGCAAAATATATAAAATTTCCTCAAATGAGTTTGTCTTGAGTGACAAGAAAATAAAAATTATCTATTACTGTATGCATATTTATTTTTTTCTTTTGTGTATATGTTTCGTTTGATTTAAGGAAGCGTCCCTTGTCAAATTTTTATCTTGTCAAATCGAGATTTGACCTTGTTTAAAATGATAGTTGCAAAGTTTACCCTAGAGAAGATGAAAAAATGAATCTGTAATATGCACATAATTAATAGATCCCGAATGAAAAGTCTTTTTTGTGCATAAGAAGTTGATTTAAAATTCGTAGGCACCGTAATTACAAATCGTTTAGACTTGTTCAAGCTCAAACTTCAATAATTCTTTTACATGTTCAAGAATCTCAATTAGATGCCCTCAACGACAAGGCAATCTATTGAGTATAGGCACAGCATGTCCGTCATAGATGTCCCAATTTTAGAAACCTCTCCAAATGATACCTTATAACCCTTATTCTATAAACCCTCAGTTCCTTTTATGAATGGATGTTTTGAAATATCAACCCCAAGTCTTGAGCCATTTTTTTTATATATCTCTGTCCTCAAATATCACACTGAGATACCATGTAAATATGCAATTTAAACTGTTTGATCTGCTACATAAGTTTTCCACTCAATAATTTTTTGATAATCTTTTACTCGTAAAAACATAAATAATTTAATTCAAAAACAAACAAAAAAAAGAATATCCCTGATGAGCAACATTAACAGCACGGCAAAGCAAGGCACAAAGTAAGAAGTGTCATTGGTCCTCTCCCTAGCCACCACCGATTGACCACCCACAACAGAATTTGTCCACGGAATCAAAACAAACCAACCTCCTTTCTCCGGCATAACAGAGAGAGAGAGAGAGAGAGAGAGAGTTGTGGTTGTGGTTGTTGTAGGCAGACTTTGTAGTAGCAGTACCCCAAAAACCATGTCATCTCTTGTCCTCAAAATGACCACAGCAGCCTCTCATCATCCTATATTACACACCACCACCAAGACGAAGAAGCCCTGCTACAACTACAACTCTTCTTCCTCTTCACCAAATCTCAATTGGCTCTCCTCTCCCTCTCGCTTCTCCTCCTCCTCCGATGCCCCAATAACTCGTCAGCCACTTCATCATAAATACTACGGGTGGTGGAGGATAACACCCTTTGCCACCTCTACCTCCACCGCCACCAGCTCTCTTCTTCTGTTTCGTCCTCGTAATCTAGGGCCCAGATTTCGCGGCCCACATAAATGCCTCTGCGTCTCTTCAGCCTCATCCTCGCCCGCTAGTGGTGGTCGCTCATCCTCCGAGAATCAAGGAGATATTTCCGGTGGTCGTCTTATGGCCGGTATGGGTTCCGAGAATCATCGAGGCCGTGAATGGTTCGATAGCCAATTGCATCTTAACAAAGACGAACTGCTCTCGCCTATCGAAAATCACCACCACCAACCTCAATCGCCCAAGCTACTCACTCTCCCCACCATTCTCACCCTCGGCCGCGTCGCCGCCGTGCCTCTCCTCATCAGCAGTATGTTATGTTTCATCTCAATAAACAAACGTGTCTAATTTTTCTGTGTTGGGTCATCAATTTTTATTGCGATTTCTTATTGTTTGTCCAATGCAATTGGAGTAGTCATACACTTCATACAATGATTTATATGCAGATTGTGATTAGGATGCATAATGCTCTTGCATTGTGATTGGGCTAACATGTGTTTGTTTTGTTTTTCAACCTTGGCAGCTTTCTATGTGGATAGCGGGTGGGGGAAAACCGCTACGACAAGTATCTTCATTGCTGCAGCGATTACTGATTGGCTCGACGGCTACCTTGCACGCAGGGTGAGTTCAATTTCTTTGTCCTGCCTTTTTGAATATATCAACTTATGATTGTGGAAAGTTCAAATGTTGAAGAGTTTGTTATGTGTTATGTTTCAGATGAGGTTAGGATCTGCGTTCGGTGCGTTTTTGGATCCCGTAGCTGATAAGGTATGACCTTGTTTTATCAAGTAACAGTTTTTATGTCAACTAGTTGGAATGAAGAGAGTGTGGTGGTTATTACTACTATTATTTTTTAACTTTCTACTAATATAAATTTACTGTTGCTTGTGTCAAACGCAGCTCATGGTGGCAGCGACTCTAGTTTTGTTGTGCTCCAGACCTAATGATGTTACTGTGTTCGGGCAAGTGCCATGGCTTTTGGTTGTTCCATCAATTGCCATAATAGGTAGAGAGGTATTATATGATGTAACTTGTCTACTGCATTTCCTTAGTTTTTGAGTTAAGTTACTCGGGGCATGTTTCCTCGCATTACTTTTTGATTGTTATGAATTTATGATTGCTTTTTACTGGTATCATATGTAGCTGTTAAAATTAGATTTGATTTTACGTTGCACTAGGAAGTTAGGTTATCTAGAGAAGTCAACAATTAGGGCATGATCTATAAGATGTGAGGGTTGTGATATTATTGTAGGAAGATTAAGATGTGAGGGTTGTGATATTATGTATATGGATGCAATTAGAAACGTCTGCAACCAGTCCTTTTTATCAAGTCTGAGTTGCATGTGGCGTGGTAGTCTTGAATGAATTTCTACATTGTTCTTGAAACTCTGTTTGACCAAGTCTTTGGGTGAATCCAGTGCCCCCCTTCCCTCCATTTTTCATGACTTCCCTACTCTTAACTGTAGTCTTACAGATTCCTCTTCACTTGAGGCCATTGTTAATCAATTTTCATCTTCTTTTCAGATAACCATGTCTGCAGTTAGAGAATGGGCTGCTTCTCAGAACACTAAGCTCTTAGAGGTTTGTTTCAAACCTCCATGCCACCTATATATAAGTATCTCCTACATTTAATATTAAAAACTTTAGTTGCAAGGAATCAAATGGAAAATATATATATTTTTTTTCAGGCTGTTGCTGTAAATAACTTGGGCAAGTGGAAAACGGCCACACAGATGATTGCGCTAACGATCCTCTTGGCCACCCGAGACAGCAGGTACATCCTCTATTTTCTTGGTGTATTCTTTTGGGTTAGTCTTCTTGGATTTCTGTTTGAAGTTTCTGACACGTAAAATCTGCATTGAATTATGCAGTCTTGGAGGGCCTGAGTTTGTAGTAGCTTCTGGGGTTGTTCTGCTTTATATATCAGCAGGGCTTGCTGTATGGTCTTTAGTTGTGTATATGAGCAAAATATGGAAAGTACTGCTGAGGTAGAGTGCATGCTGCTGCTCTAATTGTTACGGATATACATACTTCTCATCTGAGAAATCATTTCAAATGTGAAGAGGAGCTGGCAGTGCCCTGTAGATGAACCCAGTAATGATCATTGTTGCACAGTGGATCAGTATTTTGGCTGATAGACGATGGAGGAGGATAACATTATTGCTAAAGTTCCCGCAGACTGCAGTATTAAGTTAATTTCATATTTCGTGGTGGGTAGTATCATTGTGCTTTAAATGGCTGCCTTCAACGAGACAATGACTTTATATTCTCACTGATTTCAGGTTGTTCTGATTCTTTTGGGATAATATTTGGGATACAGATGTTGAAACAAAAATTCCTCACATTACATAGTTTGGTTCAATTCTTTTACCTGTCCATTTATCTGCAAGATGTTGGTTTTTAGATGAGGCTGGGGCATGTACTATTAGTCTAGCTTCTGCCGAAGTTTGGTGGTGAGATGTTTTATGCTTGATTTTTGAGCAAGTGTAAACAAGAAATATCTATGGTTAAAGAAAACAGCCTTCAGAGATCGTCCTCGAGGCTAGTTTTTTACTTCTGAGAAAGATTTTCATGTTTCTTCTTTATTATTTTTGAAAATGAATGATATTCAATATCGTAAAAAAATATCTTGCATGTGGTGTCACTAAGAACCCCATGAATATATCAATCAGATTCTCAGTATGAGTCTCATACACGAGTTTTAGACTTCTCCGTAGCACGTTGTGTATGTATTAAGTTTCCAAGCAGAGGCTACTGAGATGACAATCACAGTAAGTCGATGCTACCTAGCTCCTGATTCAATCCAGTTAGGATCAGGATCATGCAAGAAATGAAGAGTTGAATCACTAATACATTTCGTTTCCAAATGGCTTTAGTGACTTTCATCAGTTTGGTTCTATGGTTTGGTTCACCAAGCACCAGGAACCAGAGTAGTGAGTAGCTTACAGAAATGAGAAACTGAGAAGCAACTGGACATCTGCGTCAACCGTGCAACGTTCTTCTGATGAGTTCATACCTGAACCTGGACAGCCAATGATATTAAGAATTTTAGAACTGGCAACTACCATGAGAATTGACTTGCTTTCTTTGCAGTAAAGAAGAAGATTACCGGAAAGCGCTTCTTATAGATCTTGACATGCACGTTAGGATCACGTCGGGTTCTATTGTAAGCATCGTTTTTGTCCATCTCCTACATCATTGGTGTAGCTACATGAGTAATGTAGACATACATGTATTTATGCTTTTGTGAGTTGAAGAATATGTACCTCAATCCATGCTGACAGTTTAGGTCTGCCTGCAGTGATGTCAAAGTTCTTCACTTCCAATGCAAAAGGCCGAAATCTTTCAATGAACGGAGCATAAGCTATATCCGCCTGGAAACAGTTCAAACGATCAAGCACTTTCATAACTTTTTTGCCAAGTAAAGCCAAGCACATTATTGAATTATTTGCCACAAAGCAAAAATCTAGCTGTAGTTGGTATTACCAGACTGAATCGGCCAAGAAAGAAAGGTCCATCTTCAAATCTTGATAGAGCAGTTTCAATATAGTCAAACGCAGCACCTGGTTTTACATATCAAAACTTTTACATTAGCTCATATCAAACTTAAATACCATTATAAGAAGCGAGAAGTTTTCGGTGAACTCACCAGCAGCTGCTTCAGTTCCATCTCCTTTGAAAAAGGAAAACACAGCTTTGTTGAAGGAGTCCGTGTAGGAAAACAACTCTTCTGCAAACTCTCTCTTTGCAGGATCCTATATTTACAGATTATGAGCTTGTGCACATACTTAGATGGAAGTTAAAATGAGAAACAAAGTTTTTGACAAGTCTTACATCAGGAAACAGCGAGGGTCCTCCTTCAAAGGTACTGTCAATATATCTGATCAAATCAAGACTTTCCACTTTGATTTCATTATTGTGCTCCAGTGATGGCACCTGCATTCAGTTTCATGTCAGAAAAACCACATTAGCTGTTCTATTTCTATCTGATTGTTTCAGATACAAATCTAGTACAGCCTAACTCTTGAGATTTTAAATAAAAACTAGTGAGGTATTTAGATCATGTCACATGAATTGACAGCATTCTGTTAAAATATGATTTCTATTCCTTATGGCTTTCAAATTGTGTAACACCAATTTCAGGCTTTAGAGATTAACAGTTCAACCTATATATATATGGAATCAAATACAGCAGCAAGCATATGGAACAACCTTGTATCTTTGTAACAGCTAGATGCCATCATAACCAGAAATCACAAGAAGTTACCTGGTTAGTGGAATTTACTTTTTCTCTGTACCAAGAAGGTCTGTCTTGCAGATCAAGAGGAACCAATTCTATCTTCTCCTCCAACCCCTGTCCCCAAAAAGCAACAAGTATTATACGGTTTGAACTCACAGCAAAAACAAGAACAACCAAAGTACCATAAGCAGATCATCCCAGACACAAACAAGACAACCAGGCGTTTAATATTAAGTTTGGTTACTCACAGAAAGTATAAAACTAGAACAACTTTCACTATTTGGAATAGATGACTAGCTAATGATTCCTTCTCCTCAAACTTTTATGCAAGCATTCAGAAGGTAAAGTAGAATAGTAGCCAAATTCAAGTGTAACCAGACTAAGAAATGCTCTAGAGACAACCTTACAGTTCCGGGTAATCCACGCACGCTGTGCAAATGGGCATGTGTAAGATACATACAGCCTTCAGAAACAGAAAATACCAACATTTACATTAGTCAGATTCACCGAAAACCAATCCAAATTGTGAGAACTTGCACACTTGGCCTTAAAACAAACACATTAATTTACAAAGACTACAACACTACAAAAGCCAACCACAATTAGTGACTGCAACTAACTAGTCAAGCAATCTGTATACCAACCTTGTTTTTCCATCAAAGAGTGTAGGTGGGACTGAGCTCGAAGTAAGAGCTGGTGGAAGAACCTCTTGCACACTTTTCACAAAAGAAACCGAATCAAACTAAGATATACATATGTAGGCATGTAGCTACTTATAAATGTTACAAATTCTGTTACTGGATTAGAAATAGATTAAATAAAAAATAATGAAAATTTAGAGTTGGTGCATTTCACATTTCTGAGAAACCAGACATTAAACAGGAGACTAGTGAATGATGTGTTACCCAGTTGCCTCTATTACTGAAGCTGAAGCTCTGACTTTCTTTACAGAAGAAGCTTGGAGTCGAAGCTTAGGAGGACATAGTTTGGTGGTGTTTAGAAACTTGGCTGCTACTGATTTCTTAGGGAGAGAAAAGGCGACCGAATGATCTGAAGTGTGTTGCGGGGAGGTTTGAGATGGTGGAGTAGGAAGAACAGTGCTTCTGAAACTCACTTTCAAAGTAGTCATCATCGTGTTTTGGGTTGGTGTGAGAGTTTGTTACGTATTTATACTGTTGAATCGGGGACCAGACACGTGGGCTAATGTACTTCTTAAATTGCACTATTTGTTTTTAAGATTTGCTATTTGTCGGAGTAACGAATAGCGGCGGCGTATAGGCTTGGTTGGGAGAGGTGAGAGGGATCTTTGCTATTTGAAGCATCTAATTTAAGGCGGTGGTGGTGTGGCGAGGGGCGGCGACTAGGTTCGGAGAGGAGAGAGGGAGAATTTTAGGGACCGCTGGAATGGAATAGGGAGAATTCTGTGCTTGAACGGTTTCAGTATTATTTTATTAAGTTAGGAGTTTCAATTAGTTGAGACGATCAATATATTTTTCGACCATATAAAATAAATAAATAATTAAAGTCGTTGTCTAGGATAAATAATTTCCTTTGTCCAGGATCTTTAAAAATTCTCAAAAAAATTGGCGGAAAAAAATATCTTTCCCCAATTTTTAGAGTTAAAGTAATTAATGTTTCGACTTAGACAATAAAATATAATAATTTTTGTTGACAAAATTCTAATTAAATTAATTGTTATATTTTCAGAGATATCTAAAAAATTATTTTTGGTTATGTGCTTAAGAATCATCAGTCAGATGTAACCATTACATTTATACGATGTTGTAAAAAAAATCAACACAAATCAGATTAGGTTAGGATTTGATCGATTTAATTTAGTGATTATTGAAAAGTAGTTAAAAGATGGAAACAATCGTAAAATATAATTCGACCAATTTCCGAAGTTATGAGCGTTTCCACTGACGTAGAAACTAATTTAATCAACTAAATGGAAAATCATTGAAATTTGAGAAGTGGCTAAGTGCACGTAATTAGGCTATACATATATGTGTACCAACAATAAGCACCATTGACATTATTTTTAAGTCACCCGCGCAGAGGACAACTCCACTTGTTTTGACGTTTAGCCTTTTTCCTTCCCACATCTACAATATGCACACTTTGATAATCAGTAACAGTTGGCCTATCCACTGTAGCAAGTTGGTTGCCTAGAACCTATGGGAACATGAATTTTTTGGATCGAACTAGGAATCGTTCGTGAAAGGTTAAGATAGGGTTGATCAACGTAGGGGATAGAGAAGGGAGGATTGATCTTTAAAGAAAATTTCAAGATTCGAATAGTGTTTCGAAGATCAGTATATATTGAAGTTTATGGGGTATATTGAAGGTTGATATGTATCTCGAAGGTCAAGGTGTATCTCGAAGTTCGTGGTTGAGTTGGGTTTTAAATTGAAGAATTGATAATTCCGAAGGCCCATGCTCGTGTATGGGGGCCCAATGGAATGGATAAGGGTTATCTCAGCCCTTAGGGGTAGGTCAGCCAAGTAGCCCTGAAATAAGGGCACTATGCATGGAGTGAGGCGCAAGTTTAGGAGAGTGGCACCAAAATAGGGGGTTGTTGAAGCTTGAGGCCTAGAATTAAGGATCGAGGTTTTGGGAATGAACTTCGAAGTTCGGCTGAGAAGGTAGTAGCTCCTATTTTGGCGGGTATTAGGTAGTATAAATAGGTGGAAAGAGTAATTTTTTATTTTAGATTCTTCTTTGAACGTACTTGCACTCAAAACTCTGTCTTACTTGAGCGTCAGAAAGTTTTTTGCAGGTACCCCCCCATTTGCGATCAACCATTCAAGGATTCATTTCGAGTTGTCATCAAGAGAGTTATCCATTGATCGTTGGAATTTTCTTGTGGAAGAAGGAATAATCTACTACATTTTTTATATTCCTACAAAATCCATCTTGATTCCACAAAACATTATTTTGCTCGAACCAAATACCCCACAGCGACATAAAAAAGATGTCTAGGCGCTCTGCTGCAGTTCGAGATGTAACCCAGGCTACCCACTCCTTCACTTGACTCATATGAGGACGTTGACTATCATGCACATGCAAAAGACTCAAAGCCAAAACCACATGTACAACCACACAATTGAAAAAAAAATGAAATCCATCCTCCACACCTTGATCACATAGTACACAGTTTACCTCGGTAACATAACCCTTCCGACTCAAACCATCACGAGTAGGTACAACATCCTGCACCAATCTCCACACAAAAGACCTCACCTTAGGAGGAACACAAGCACACCAAATAACTCTCCATAGATCCCAACTAGGGTTCAAACCCACTGAGCTTGACGGAATATTCCTTTCCGACGATACGCGAGCAACATGATACCCACTTTTGACCATGTACCTTCTGTTTCTTTCAAAGTGCCAAATCAACTTGTCATTTCTATCCCATAAGCTGAGCGGAATACTAGCAATGGTTTGTCTCTCCTCAACACTAAACATCTCTTCTAACATACAATTAAGCCACCCACTCTCCTCTGAATCAATCAACTCCACCACCGTCATCCCCTAAGTACCAACAATAAGAGCAGACACCGGTTTGAAACTATAGGGAATCAAAATCCACGGATCATCCCACACATTTATGTCAACACCATTGCCTACCTGATATTGCACCCCCTGCCGTAAAAGTTTACGTCCCGCCAGTATACTCCTCCAAGCGAAAGAGGCACCAGCCTCCTTAGGAGATTGCATAAACGCACATGTAGGAAAATATTTAGCTTTGAGCACCCTTGTTAACAGAGAGTTAAGGGATGTAATTATTCTCCATCCTTGCTTCGCAAAGCAGAGCCAAATTGAATTTTCTCATGTCACGAAAACATAACCTTCCTTCCGATTTCGAAATACACATTTTCTTCCATGCAAGCCAATGATTTTACCTCACTTCACCTCTGTCACCCCACTAAAAATCGATTCGCACACAAGTGTTGTGGTATCTCAAAACAACTCATCACATATGTAGGAATGGACTAGACAACCGCCTTAATCATCACTTCTTTCCTGACCATAGAAAGTATATTATCCTTCCATCCTTCGACTCATTTTTTAACCTTCTCCACCACAAAGTTAAACGCTTCAGATTTCGAGTAACTAACCTCAGTTGGGAGACCCAAATATCTATTATCAAAGTCACTTAAGAATCAAGTAAATGATGGATAACAATAAA
This sequence comes from Geum urbanum, assembly GCA_946800695.1. NCBI lineage: Eukaryota > Viridiplantae > Streptophyta > Magnoliopsida > Rosales > Rosaceae > Geum > Geum urbanum. The sequence goes on from OX327017.1 coordinate 32,548,287, forward strand.
GAAAAATTACTCGAAAGTCATTTAACGCTTTAAATTTCTTCAAAGTCACTTGGTTAAAAAAATTTAAGTAATAATTTTTTTTATACAAAAGTCACTCTACTTTTCAAAAAAAAAAATACAAAAATCACTCCAAAGCACACAAGCCTAAAACTCACTCTTCTAGATTTTCTTATAAATTATATTACTTTACCCAGTATACTTGCGGGTAAGAAAATTTCACTTAACTTTGGACTAATTAACAGTCAAAAGGTGAGGGAACTAAAATCTCCTAATAAGCTGCAAGTGACTTAGGCGAACATTACCTTGGTCTATATTGTTGATGTCCATCTTGGTTTAGAGAGGCATGTCCTGGTACTTGGTGTTTATTTTGCAACATTTGTTCCTATGCTAGTTTAGGTCTCTAGATTAACGTGACAACCGTCATTTCTTTAGTCTTATGAACGTTTACTTTGTAACAATATTTACCTTTATTAATAAAGTTCCTCTCTTTTAGCGGTCCAAAAAATAAAAATTATTAACTTAGACTTACTGAGTTCAAAATGTGATCTGAATTCGAATGTTCAGACACAAAAGGTAAAGACTTGGTTAGCACATGAATCTTGTACAGCTGCCACTTTAATTATAGACTTAGAAAATGATGTCTTTATAGAAGTGAAAAGTTGGAAGTTGTAAGCGCAGTTTTGCAGTCGAATGCAATCTTTTTTGATAAACTTCACAGTTTGATGTACACATGATCCTCATTTAATTTACATAACTAGCATACACAGAATAGGCACGGAAAAGTTTTGCACATTATTCCCAGAACCATTATTGATATTTGACATTAGCATACACAGATAAGAAAATGAAAGCCGAGTTTGGAATATCTGCAGCAACCTTTCCAAGTTGTTTCTGCACATTTTAGACCTGAGCCTGCACAATCAATTAAGTCAAGACATTAGCACACCCACATTTCATTGCCATTATTGGCAACAGCTTTGATAATTCTCTTCCTAAGATGCACTAAGAAGAAATACCGCAAAGCGTTTCTTGTAGATTTCAACAAGCTCTTTGGGGTCGCGTCTGGTTTTGTTGAAACCTTCAATTTTGTTCATCTCCTACAATACAAACATGTGTTCTCATTAGTTAATCTTTCCAGTGAAGTTATGATTTATTGCTTATAATTTTTTCCGGATTCGTTGCAAGTAACAAAGGTATTTTATATGTTTAAGGTTTATAGTGGCGTGTAGGGAAAGATCCTCTAAAGCATATAGTACCTCAACCCATGCTGCTAGTTTAGGTCTGCCTGCAGTGATGTCATACTTCTTCACATCCAATGCAAAGTGCTGAAATCTGTCTATGAATGGAGCATAAGCTATATCAACCTGAAAATCAAGAACAATCTTTACAAAATAATAATCAAATGAAGCAACTTGCATATAGATATGGCGACTGCTACACTGTTACCGTTAAGCTCGAGGAAATGAGAACTAAGAGACTATTAGCAGAAAGCAGAGACAGGTGCCACATACCAGACTGAACTGGCCAAGAAAGAAAGGTCCATCGTCAAATTTCGAAAGAGCAGTTTCAATATAGTCAAATGCAGCACCTGTTGCAGCATACCATACATTAGCTTCTTTTTAACTTGAACAACATCAAAATGACAAATTGGTAAACGGTGAACTCACCAGCAGCTGCCTCAGTTCCATCTCCTTTAAAAAACGAAATCACAGGTTTGCTGAAGGAGTCTGTGAAGGAAAACAACTCTTCTGCAAACTCTCTCTTTGTAGGATCCTATATTTACAGATTAAGAGTTTTAGTATTACACAAAGAAGTGAAATAATTCGTTAAAAGCATCCACAAATCTTACATCAGGGAATAGTGAAGGCCCTTCGAAGTTGCTGTCGATGTATCTAATCAAATCAAGACTCTCTCCTTTGACTTCATTATTGTGTTCAAGTGATGGCACCTGCATTCAAATTTCATATGAGAAAAACAAAGAATAATGAGCATATACATAGGTATATTAGCTCCTTCATGTTCCTCTAAAATTTCAAAGAAAAGCTAGTCCAGGTTCTATTAACTACACACTGAGCCACCAAATAGATGTTCCATGACACAACAGCAACCCTTGTGCAATCTAATTGCTATAATTAATTCATTACGGCTTTGCAACATGTTGCAATGTCTCTATATCAGGCTTTAAAAGATGAATACTAAAAAACTTCAAATGAAACACACAAAAACACAAATACTCGAAGTTGAAACACATATATTCACCTTGTTAAGAGGGTAGACTTTCTCCTTATACCAAGGAGGCCTGTCTTGCAGATTAATAGGAACCAATTCTATCTTTTCCTCCAATCTCTGTTCTCAACAATCATCACTGGTTAAAAGGGTATCATCTCGTGGCGAACACCAAGCCTAAGTACCATCAACATAGTAAAGATTGTGCCAGTGTGCCACACACATTCAAGCAAACACTCAAAGATGTTCAACAATAAGGGAAACTCATGGCAGCAACTTTTCAGTATTTGCAAATGCAAAGTAGAAGGTAAATCAGAAAAAGAAAAAACATAGAAAAACTGATGTCAAGTGCTCTAGAAACAACCTTACAGTTCCGGGCAATCCAAGCTCGCTGTGCAAATGGGCATGTGTAAGATATATACAACCTTAAACAACATAAGAAACCCAACATTTCACATAGTCAGACTCTCCTAGACCCACAAATGTTGGATTGGCATTGAAACAAACACATTGGCTGCTTATAATTAGATCAATAGTTCAATACCAACCTTGTTGTTCCATCAAAGACTGAAGGTGGGTCTGAGGTTGAAGTAAGAGCTGGTGGAAGAGTCTCTTGCACACTTATCAACAAAAACAAAACATACGAAACCAAAGTAAGATAAACAACAACTTCAGAAAGCTTGCAACTTTAGCTATTGAGTTGGATAAAAATTCAAACTTTGGATTGGATTGTAACATACCCAGTTGCCATTGTTGCAGAGAGTGAAGCTCTGGTTGTTTTGGCTTCAAGTCGAAGCTTTAGAGGGCGTAGTGTGGTGGCCTTTGGAAAATTGGCAATACAAAATGAGTCTAGAACATGCTGTGAGACTTCAGTGGTGACGAAGTAGGAGCAATGCTTCTGAAACTGACTTTCAAAGTGGCCGTCGTTGTTACCTTTGTTTCGGTTGGAATGTCAGTTAAGTAAATATATATATGTGTGAGTACCTTCTTATAAAATATATTTTTAACCACATTTCAAAAGATAACTATTGAATATTTAGATATATATATAAGTAGATCAATTTTGTTAATTTTCATCTTATTTAAAAATCATTAAGGCATTGAACGAGATCAAAACAATTAACGCACCAGATTTGTCAAACTTAAACTGTTCATGTTCATACTTGGTAAATCATGATTATGAATCCCTTAAAAAATTTCGATTTGGTTGAAACTTTATAAAAATGATCTACTTATGTATAACTAAATATCTAACAGTTGATTTTTTAAATTATGATAAAAATTTGAATTTTATAAGTTATTAATTAGAAGGTACTCACCAAATATACACCATAGAGGTACTCATTAGAGTTTTTCCCTGTATATATCAGTGTTTTACACGTTTCTGTGATATTTGATTCTGAGATAATGTTTCTTTTTCAATCCTAATGGTAAGAACTTAAAACTTAGAACAACTCATTCGACTTCATATCACGAAACCGTAAAAGTTAGTGTGTGCTACAAATACACAATTGGGATGTTCTCGACTGAGTTAATTTTTTATTTATTTTTAACTTTCATATAATCATTAAAAGTGAAATCTATGTAATGAAATCAACACACCCATTTCGAATTTGAAGAAATTCTTCACTATTGTTTTTCGACAATGAAGTAACCAAAATATTCAATTTCTGAAGATGTTATTCACATTTCTCAAGCACTAACCCTGTTGTTGTCTGGCCATTGGGTTTCCATCTATACTGAAATTTGTTGTGATATTGTGCAAATTTAAAAAATAAAATAATTTAGGAAGTATTGGGGATGATACATCAGTCATCAGCAGTAGAAGAAACCCAAAAAATTCTGCCTTCAATCTCTCCTCTTTGTAAAGAAAACAACCAGCTTGTTTCTTGGTACAAATGAAGAAAACAGGGAGAGTGCGTGTGATAGACGAACAGAACCTCCTAATCTAGACATAGGGGATGCCTCTACCTCCCTTAATTGAAAGCAAATGCCCGTGTGAGTGGCTACGACTGATCATACGTGTATCTAGGTACAGAACTATTACTGTAATATCATCATGAAAATGTCTCCTCACCCCTCGGTCGATCTTTTTCAAGTCTGAGTATCTCATTTCCCTCTTCTTTGCTGCTTCACGAAGCGCGGCTTTGACGAGTTTCCTTGCAATACCCTGCACAGATATGAACACATTATAGTTGGTCTCATAGAAACTCCAACAGAATATGAGTTCTAACTGAGCTCAAAATGCCAGTCTGACAAAACATTGAATATGAGGTTGAGAACAAAGGTGAATCATACATTACGTGGATAGTTCTGAACAATGTCAACTGCCTCCTGATTGCTCAACTGCTCCCATAGGCCATCTGATGCAAATATGAGAAACTGATCTTCAGGTTTGAGCTTTTGCACCAATACAGTGGGCTCGGCTTGAAGGACTGGCTTGTGGAAGGGTTCTGATAGTCTAAACTTTGCCAACAAGGGTTCTTTGTTAAATTCTGACCTTTTCAAGTACGCATCACCAATGGACCTTGAAATCTGCAACAGTAAACCAAAACATTAAAAATTAAGTACTCTTCCATTGAGCATATCGTGCGATCTTTGATATGGGGTCATGCATATTTGGTCATGGGTCAAGTAGATTTTGAAGTGAGAATAGCTGAAAACTTCATAAGTATATGAAAAAGATAAATTTCAGAGAGATAGGACAAGTGTGGTGAGGAAATTGGGCATGGCAATGGGCAGATGCAGAAGTGTGACCCATGTATCAAGAGCACAAGTATATTCCTGGTGCAAACCTATACGGTCGTAACCAAGCCAGGTTAATAACTTGGCATTGAATTCACAACCAACTATTCATTCCAAATCCATGCATAATGGCACCGCCTCATAGATGGGAAATACAAAATGAGACATGTCCATGTTTGAGCCATAAAACAAACAATTGGTGACTTGAGTGACCCATATGTCAAAGGGAAACAAAAACCACTATGTACGGTAACAACAATTGATATGAAAGTATGGAGAAGAGATTTAGAGCTTAAGAAAAAGGATTACCTGTATCAGACCCTTCACGCGCCACACCTTATGCTTCATTACCACAATCTGAGGATCATTGGGATGCAAAGAGTGCAGCTCCTCTCTCACAGATTCTCTACTTGCATTATGCTCAATAGATAATTGAATAGCTTTTACCTGTCTAACAGTCTTTTCCATTCTTCCTAACACCGCCCGAGAATCTCCTGCATTTGCTATGTATAGCAACCCACTACATACAATGCCTACCAAACAACATGCACCAACTGAAGCAAGCAGTGGCTTAATCAGCCACTGCTTTCTTACTAAAGAAAGAAACTCCTCTTCGGTTGCCAAGAATGCTTTGGTTATAACATCAGCTGACATTCCCTTATTCTCTGACGTGAATTCTGCACCATGAGAATGGCTGTCAAGTCAGTAAATATGTGTATTAGCTTTATTATGATGGAAACCAGTAATGAAATATATCAAGATCTGTAGTCTATCATATCATTCATATGCATATCATCAAAGATAAACTCATGCAAATGTCTAAGGATCTTTATTGTGCAAGCTACCTTGCTGCAAGTGTCACATACAACACTGAAATGGCAAAGCCTTACTATTTACTGCTACTTTCCTATGGCTTAAAAAAAACATCATAACATATTTGGACGACAATGACAAATGCATCAGAATATGGAATTTTCCTATTACCAATGAAACATCACTAGTTGTTCATCATTTAGTAATTTTAAACCTTCTTAACTAGTAGAAACGATGAATTAAATGACATTTGAAAAAGATCAAAGGGTGCAAGTGAAGCAAGAACATACTCCTGAGATTCTTGAATAGGTGATCATTTACAAATCGGGCTGTTTCTGGACCTCCATGTCCATCATAAACTCCAACGAATGTTCCATGGGGCTCGGACTCTAGCAAACTCAGTGGCCCTGATTCAAGTTGGCTATGGTCTTCCAACAAATTGTTTGCTTGAATTACTGCCATGGAGAAATCACCATTAACATGGTGTCCTGTATCTTTATACCACAATAAACCATCAACTCGACCACTCGCATCCCCCGCTCTATTAGAATTTTCACCTTCAACAGAAAGTCTCCAACATGGTGACATAATCCTCATTAATGTAGTCGATACCATCCCTCACATATTCTCAGCCAAACCATCCGGCAATTTAATTGTTCATCGAGTATATGCTGTGGCCAGGATCTATTGATCTAATCCTAGTCTTCTCTCTAGTTTCCTTACAATTCCAATGTCAAATCCAAACAACAGTTCCACAAGTCAAATAATCGTTGACAATGGCAATTAAAGCATCGAACAGTTTGATTGGTCTGCTCGAAGACCTGCATAAAAGTTTACACAAACATAAAACTCCATCCATAATCAAAATCAAAACTCAATAGTACACAACATTTGAACATATTGGAAGCAAGAACAAAATTGAAATATATAAAAAAACCTTGAGACGATCATCAAAATGCGTTAACACACAATCTCAACAATCAAAATGCAAACTTTTTCAATACAAACACCAAACTAATGGGCTAAAAGACACAAACTTTATTGGCAGACAAATACCAGAACCACAAACTCAATAGCCTGACACAAACTTATGATCAAACAAACACATTTACAAAACTGCATACCATCTTAAAATTACTGCAAGTAACTGGTGGATAGCCAACCAAAAAGAGAAACTTACATACCTTGTGTTGTGTATGTTTTGAAGGATTCCTGCAGCCCTTTTATTTATAAAAACTCAATCACAATTGGAGCTCAAAAATGATGTCTTTATCTGGATCAAGCCTGATACCCAATGAGGCAGATTTGGAATGTTCGGACAGAAAAAAGGTTGTCAGAAACAACGTGGGAAAGTTTGATCGACCGAGATAGATAGATTGATAGATAGATTTGAAGGTTTAATGATGAGTTATTTTTCTTCTTTGTTTTTTGGTTTGATTTGGTTTTAGGGAAAGAGATTATGCACAGAATACAACAAACCCCTCGCCCTTGGTTTTCAGAACAATCGAAAGGGAGAGAACTAGCTCAAGGAGGCTTTTTGGGTTTGTTTTTCAGTTTTGGTTTTCTAATTTATGGGCTGGGGTTTTGACTTTGACATCCAACAAACCACCATTTTAGGCAGCTTTTGCTCATCTTAATTCCCTAGGCTTCTCCTTATTATAGCAAAACTTACAAAGTTGATCGATGAAGAACAAGAAGAAGAATAACAATTACACGAGAGAATTTTCTCTCTTTCCAAATTTTGTTCCTTTGGGAATAAAGTTGACCCCAACTTTGTAATCATTTTTCGTACTTGTTTAGCCAATACATGGTATCTTTGCACATCCATCAATCTATAGGAAAAAGATGACCCTTTCCATAAAGACTATGACTTGATAGTTTACGTCAATAGACAGTTGATTACTTTCTCAATCCTCTTAATAATGTAATCATCATCTAAAAATTGGTTTCAGCATTGTGGATGTCGCTTTGTACCAATGCATCAAGTTGCAAATTTTGTATAGTTCAATTTTCATATGTAGGAGCACACGTTTTTGTGATTCTTTCAAAGTACAAAATGAGTCAATGATACCATCTCCATCATTTGATGCTGATTTTTAGGCTTTTGATTTGTTAGTTTGTAGGTTTCGAAAATGCTTTCATATGTTTCATTTCAGAATGCAAAAGAATAGTTCTTTGTACTTTTATAGTTTACCACATAATTTCTACACGACTTCGTAAAAAGCTTGCTCGTTAAGTCACATATATGGACTCTTTTTTGTAACTGTCAAAATAATATTCACATATACACGTATAAAGTTTTTTTTTGTTGCCAAGTAAAGAAGAAAGCACTACACAATAGGCATTCCTCTAATACAACCATTGCTAGCAAGATCAACAAAGTAAAGACGAGTAATATTCGTTTGAAGAGATCTGGACCAACTCCTGCTATTCTTAGTAGAATGTTTAAGGTTAGCTAATCGATCAGCCACAAAATTAGCTTCTTTGAAGATGTGGGAGAAGCTAATCGAAGAGAAACTCGCAGCAATATGTTTGATGTCTCGGATTATCGACTTGAGCCTCTATGAGGTAGACCACTTCCCAGAGATGCAGTTTATAATGAGAAATGAGTCGCCCTCAACTGACACTGAAGCTGCAGTCAGGTCAAGCTGTTTGACATGAAGAAGACTTTCTTGAAGAGCTAGTTCTCCAGTAATAGAAACAGAAATGCTTCCAAAACAAAGCCTACAACAACATATTTTTGATTTCCATCTTTGACAGATCCATCAAAAAAAAATTCATTGATCAAGTTGTCCTTTGGAGGGGAACATTTGACCACAGGAAGAGCTTTCTAGGATGCAATAAAACAGTGTTGTTCTTCGTGTAGTTGTACCAGATAGTAGCTGCTGAGATGCAAACATCATTTGCATTAGATTGGACATTTTGAAAAATCGTTCCTAGCCGATAAGGCTTGATCATTTGATTTCAAATCAACAAAAGCATATAGCTGTTTTATCAGGCTTTTATTATCAGCAACATGTAATTTAAACGGTTTCCACACATCTCTAATGATAAGACAACCCCAAAATGATAATAAATTCCTTAGCACTGCTGCAAGGAGGGCAAGTATTATTATCAATGATATTCATCTTGAATAGTCTTTCTCTTGTCTTTAACCTTTCTCTAATTAAAATGTAACTGAATTTTTCAGTTTAGGAGAAATATTGAGCTTCCACATCTTTTCCTACGGTTTAGAATGCTTATAGTTCATGAAGTTTTATAATTGTATTTGTTCTTGGGAGTAACCAAGAGGTGAGGTAAAAAGTAGGAGGAAACAGCCTAACAACAAAAATGTGGGTAAATTTCATAGGACATGTTTGTGATTTCCCAATTTCTTCCAATATTAAGTGTCAGTTTCTCAATTGTGTGTGATGTAAGAAATTCTACAAAACTGTGGGTGCATAGGAGGAAAAAGACTACAGTGAAAGGATCCCATACCAAAAAAGAAGAGAAGACAACCTTGCTGACGTGGCGGTGTCTAAACACTTCCCGCAAAACCATTCGATGCTTAACAACGACGCCATTTTGTCTCTTCCCAAACAACTATCGAATCTCCTCTGCCCCGATTCGGCCCAAGTTTACACGTGTCATCGCCGCCGGCGAGTCAATCATGGCGGCCAACTCGATCCGAGTCGCCGCCGCCAAGATGACCTCCGTCAATGATCTCGCCGCCAACTTCGCCATCTGCTCCCGTCTTGTCAAAGTACCCACCTTCACACTCTTTTTCATATTTTGTATCTTCAAAATTTAATCTTTTCAAGCTTTATGTGATTATTGAGGTCCAATATTAGTAACCCAATTTGTAAAATTTGAAAAGGAAGCAGCTGCTGGTGGAGCAAAGTTGATTTGCTTCCCCGAAAGCTTCTCATTTATTGGTGCTAAAGATGGGGAGAGTATTAAAATTGCAGACCATTAGGGTCCAATAATGAAAAAGTACTGCTCTCTAGCAAGGTGTGGTGAAAAAGTTTTAAAAGGTTGAAACTTTATGGCATACATTTGGTTTTCTCACTGTGGAAACTGAAGTGACTGACCCCATTTAGTGTTGAATTGTAGAGAGTCTGGGATTTGGTTATCACTTGGAGGATTTCAGGAGAAAGGGTCTGATGATGAGCATTTGTTTAACACCCATGTCGTGGTTGATGATGGTGGGAATATCAGAAGCACTTACAGAAAGATTCACTTGTGAGTTAGCTTTTTTTGGATTCTACTGGTGTCTAATTTTTTAGTGTGTGGGATTATAGTAAATAAACTACTGGAGTTGTGTTGTTATTGAAGGATTGATGTGGATATTCCTGGTGGGAGGTCATACAAGGAAGGTAGCTTTACAGAACCAGGTAATATACTGACTAGTTTGGCTGCTAACTTACTCTTGTTGTTCCTGTTACGTTTTCGCTTGAAGAACTTAGCTTGGTCACATTTTCAGGGAAGAATGTGGTTGCAGTAGATAGCCCGATTGGGCGTTTAGGTTTGACAGTTTGCTATGACCTGAGATTCCCAGAGATTTACCAGCTGCTCGGGTTTCAACATGAGGCACAGGTACAGATAGAATTTCATATATTTAAAGTGCATTGGCATTGGGGGTTGATGGGTTGTTAGGTGTTCCACACTGAATTTCATATATTTAAAGTGCATTGGCAGTGGGTTGATGGTTTGTTAGGTGTTCCACACTGAAATCGTTTATTACAATTTACAGGTTCTGTTGGTGCCTTCAGCCTTCACAAAGGTAACTGGTCAGGCACATTGGGAGATTCTTCTTCGGGCTCGTGCAATTGAGACTCAGTGCTATGTATGGACACCAATGTTTATTTTTCATCAAAATAATAGTTGCATTTTGTTTTCAGATGAATATACAACATACAGTGACGTGTTGGATATCGATTTGCTATTTCCTGACTCATGGCGGTGTTTATGTTGGTATGCATTATCAGGTCATAGCTTCTGCGCAAGCTGGAAAACATAATGATAAAAGAGAAAGCCATGGAGAAACTTTAATAATTGATCCCTGGAGAACAGTTGTCGGTCGACTGCCTGGTGAGAACTAATTTTTCTGAAACATTCTAAGCACTTGGAAGAGCTGTTTCCTTCAGCACTTTTAAATAAAGCCAATAGTTGATTCTCTATGAAACAAGTTGGGATGTATAATTTGTCAGGCTTTACTGGGTGACAACTAGACAAATAACATAGATGGTTGAGGTTGTTTCTTATGTTGTTCATTTGGTCCTTGATGATATGGAAAAACAAATAGCTGACTCGGTCACCTTTGATAATTCATGCCTTACAAGATCCCAGAATAGGATTGGAATGTAATCTAGCCCTCTGAGATGCAAGTGGTTTCTCTTGGTAGCACGTGTTTCCTTACCTAAGAGTAATATATGAAAATAAGCTTATTGTGTTAAACATGCAACAGAATTATTTGATGTTAGTGTACTTGCATTGTTCTACGTGGTAAGTGCTGGCAATGTAATTACTAAATTGATCCTCCTTGTCTTAGATCCGCTGTCAACTGGGATTACTATAGCTGATATTGATTTCTCATCGATCAATTCAGTGAGAGCAAATATGCCAATTGCCAAGGTAACTTCTGGTCACTTTATATATATGAAGTAGGCAAAATGAAAACATGTATCAATATATATTCTGCCTAGAGTTTGTGATCATTTTAAACATGTAAATTATCTGGCATGAACCAGCTTAGTATGATCGTTGCATGTCATTTTCAGTTTACCTAAGTATTTGGTTCATCCTTTACAATTTTGCTCCTTTTTCAGCATCGGAGACCCATCGAGTTCTGGGAATCTGCATCTCTATGATCTTTAGATGGTTTGCGATATAGAAACTTGTGTTAACTAACATCAGTAGATGAAGAATAATGTACATATCTGAATCAACATCAGTTAGAGTTGAGAAGCTCATGCTTGTGACTCAAACTACATACTCATTGGTCATTACTCAAGTAATCTAATAAATCTGCAACTTTAGTAGTGAGTGACAGAATTTGAGGACTCTTCTCGTGTTGACGTGCATCGATTGCGAGCTTCAAATCGGAGCGGACATGCCATCTACCAAAATTGATTCCGGCTCTAATGTCCGACATCCAAGTGCAACCGTTTCCACATCAGACAGAACAAGGTTGTCCCTCACGCCTTGTAACTCGAGCTGCTTCAAGCACTTGTGAGTCGCCAATGCACGAATGCCTACTCCGGTAACGTTGTAACATCCCAATAATTCAAGCACTTCCAAATTACGACAGTTGTTTGCAAGAGCCACCACACTAGTGTCTCTCACCTTGTGAAGATAAAACAGTCCTGAGTGTCTTGAGGGTCCGAATTTCTGAGATTGCCACACCTCCAATGTTCCAGACACTTAGTGTCGCACAGATACAAGGCTAGGTGCTCTAAGCTACTCATGTTCCGCTAATGACTGAGACCGGTGTTGGTGATTCTGAGGCAATCCGCTATGCGCCAGCTCTTGATTTTACTGTCTCCAGTCGGAACAGTCTGTCTATATCAAACTGGTAATCGAACACGTTGGTGTTGACGCAATGACTGGTGGTGCAGGGTCCCCGAACAAAGAGCTAAATTCCAACTCCAATGTAGTCAAGTTACTCGCCGACTTAGCCATGCAACTCCAGCATGCCCAATACTTCTCCCGGAAAGCGTAACCTTCCACAACTTGGGACACATGTTTCCCAAAGCCCTTAATCCGTTTCTTCCCTAGCGCGCAACATAATTGGAGAGAACGATGCTCTCGAGTTTTGTACATGTTTGGGCTAGGGTTTGGATATCTTTTCTTCATTCCCAGTTAAAAAACAGAATCTAACGCTCTAGTCTAATTGAATACTTTCAACGCTCATGCTATTTGAAAGAGCTTTCAACATTATTTCATGCTTTAGGCACGAGTCGACTGCTAGCAGTTAATATGGTTTTATTCCGTTCATCGTATCGGAGGGGCACAGGGACGCGAGAACCAATCCGAGTATGGGCGTCGGAGAAGTCATGCGTTTGCAAATGGACTAAATTTGGGAACCTAGTAGATATTACGCGCAGAGACCAGTTCAAGTTGGGTATGCGATCTCTAACGCACATTACCGATTTGCGGGTATCGCCTTCCACCTTGTACCATTGCTTGCATACCTCCGAGATCGATTTCCTGTCTCCTCTTTGGGTGATCGTGCTGAGAATTACGGCTACTAAATCGTCGCTCAGCGATGAAAATAACCCTGGTGGTGTTGATTTCTTTCTGGTTCGTCGAGGACCCATTGTCGACTGTGCCCTAGTTCCCTTCTTCTCTATGGTGATCTTCGCCTTTATATCGTTTTTAAAGAGCCCAAAATCAGGCCCGTCTACCACTTTCCTATACTAGCAAGTCAGGTTTCCCTAGTCATCCAATTAAACTGAAATACGAGCATCATGAACATGTCAAGCCTCAAGAGTAACCAATGTCGATCATGGTGCTTTCTCGATAGAGATGATCTTAAGACATAAAAGCAAACCTACATATTCTGCAACTAGCCGCAAGCACCTCGTTCTGGCCCAAAATCAAATCTGAACTACGACTTTATTTTGAGTGTTGAGCATGCTACTGATGCTAGGATAGACTGATAGCTAGCTACATCACTTTTCATGCCCATTGCCAAGGTTATTCACTAAATGATACATTGTTTATTTGTTAGTGAAAGTACAGCTTAAGGATGACAAAATGAGTAGAGTAGAGTATGGATATATCAAAATACCTTACTCGTACCCGAGTTTGAAGGTTTTAAGGGGGTTGAATATGTCTTTTACAATTTTTTCACTTAAGTTTGTTTCTCGAGGATAGTTATGTAGTGAACTATCTCGATTAATAAATATTCGAGTAATAAGAAAGCAATAAATAAAGAATAACACGAGGATATTTTTATTTAACGCAGAAATAAAAAACCTAGAAAAATTGGATGCCCCTAACCCTTGAGGGACAAACATTTCCACTATATGAAAACCACTTCTTACAAGATTCTTGTACTCTGGGGATACATAACTCATATGATATCATAGCTAGTCTTTCTACTAGTCCTACAGAGCTACACTCTCTTTTGTCTCTAAGTATTTACAAATGAAAGGTTTTCAGAAGCTTAATCTCAAAACACAACTATTTGTAAATTGATTCTTCATGAACGACTTCTTGGGTTGTGCACCAGCATACATATCTCAATGATGTGCAAGATGCATATGAGTATGAATGATAAAACGTTTTGTACTGAACTCTAAGGCTTACATACAAGAGAATGGAATGCTTAGAGATAACAAAAGAACACAGTAAAGAACTCTGATGAAAGGACACAAGCCTAGTTTAGCTAGTAAACTAAGATTAAGCCCTAATGACTAACCATATAGACAACCTAGCTAGATAGACCTATTCAAAAGCTTCTTTTGTATAAAAAGCTAAATTAACATTAGATAACATCAGTTAAAGTTGAGAATCTCATGTATGTGACTCAAACTACTCACGTACTATACTCCTACTCATATCTACAATCTTGGTGCGTAGGGATTATACTCGTCAGAGAACTTGACGACTCTTCTCGTGTTGACGTGCATAACTTGCAAGCTCTAATGTCGTCGACTGTGCCTTAGATCTACGAAAACAAATTCAGGTTCTAATGTCCCACATCCAAGTGCTACAATGTTCAGATCAGATGGATCAAGTTGCATGATGCGGAGTAACATAAGCCGCTCCAAGCACTTGTGAGTAACCAATGCACGAATGCCTCTTTTGGTAACGTCATAATATCCCTCTAAATCAAGCTCTTCAAAATTGCGACAGTTGTTCGCAACAACCACCACAGTAGTGTCTGTCAAGTTGTGAAGATAGAGCACTCTCCATGTCTTGAGTGTCCGAATTTTCGAGATCGCTACTCCTCCAATGTCAATGATCCTTGCATTTGACAGATACAAATCTAGCTGCTCCAAGATACGCATGTTCCGAAGATGATCGAGACTGGTGTCTGTGATTCTAGGGCACTTATACATAAACAAGCTCTTGATTTTTGATCCAGTCGCCAACACCGCCAACCCGATATCCATAATCTTGTAATATTTTTTCAATACCAAACTTGTAATCGAACACGTTGGTTCTGACACAATGCTCCAAGTGCAAGGTCCCCGATCAAACTGTAATCATTCAACTCCAATCTAGTTAAGTTACTCACCGACTTCACGGGCCATTCAACAGAATTATTCCGAATTTTTTCCCCATAAAGCGTAACCTTCCACAACTTTGGACACATGTTTCCCAAAGCCCATAAGCCGCTTCGTGACATTCTTCCTAGGTTCACAGCATGATTGGCGATAATGATGGTCTCGAGATTCTTACATGTTTTGGCTATGATTTTGAGGTTGGCGTTGGAGAGCTCATGAGTTTTCAAATGGACTAGAAATCTGTTTTGTATGGCTTTTGAAAGCACTTTTAACATTGAAAAAGTACTTTTATTAACTTCATGGTGTTTGATTACAACTGATAGCACTTTGAGAAAATTTAGGGAATCACTTACAAGTCTTAAAAGTAATTTTTTTTTAAAAGCACATGGAAAATGCTTTCTCTTGAAAGTGCTTTCAGGAGAAAACGCTAATACTGAAATCACTTTAAAAATTCAGCCCAAACAGGTACTACATTTGGGAGACTAGTAGATAGCACCCGCAGAGACAAATTCAATTTGGGTACGTGATTTGTATTGCAAATAATTTGTGATTTGTAGGTATCGCATTCCACCTCATACCGTTGCTTGCATGCCTCTGAGAATGATTTATTGTCTCCACTTTCGGTGATCTTGTTGAGAATTATTCTGACTAAATCGTCGCTCAGCCCCTGAAGATAACTATCTGTTTCCGGTGCTGTGTCAAGGAAGCATTGTGCCCTAGCTGTTAGCTATAGTAAAAACTCTCTACAGTCATAATGTTGGGCTTATTAAAATTTATTCTTATATAGAGGTTATTCTTAAATAGATGTTTAGTTATAAATTAGTTAACAAATATTAGGAAAATAATATATTTGTAATTTAAATGAGATCCTTATATGATTAATAAAGAAAACTAGTTTATTTGAATTTTTCCTATTGACATTATATTTTCTAATCGTTCCACAATAATTTTTTGTATATAAATAAAGATATTGTGTTAGTTGTTAGTCAAACTCAGTTAAAATACTTAAATCATTTCAAGTCAAACATGCCGCCGCGAACATAATTTATTAACTAAAAAGATACGAATCGAGATGTGCAAGAAAACTAATCAAATTCCAGCTGTACGCAAAAGGAACTTACGAATTGGTTAGAGAAAGATTATAACATTAAAGTTTCTCAAGCAGCAATATCTAAGACACTTAATAGATTATTTGATGTTCTTCAAGAAAATATGTCATTGAAACCAGATGCAAAATGTGTGAAGATGACAAGGTACCCTTTAATGAAAACTATTCTCTATGAATGGTTAACATGAAATCAAGATCCTATCGACATGAGTGATGATCTCTTGAAGGAGAAATATAACTTATTCCTAAAAGCACTTTATCCTGAAGTTACCACATTTAAATTTTCAAATTAATGGTTGGAGAAGTTCAAACAACCTTATGCTATTCAATCATACCGACGCGTTGGAGAGAGTGGTTCAGTGGACATAGATAAACTTGAAGCTAGCCTGCTACCAATAAGAGAAGAACTAAAAAAGTGAACTTGAAAGGACATCTATAATATGGATGAAACTGACTTATTTTACCGAATGCAAGCCAATAATCAATTCTCTTGCAAAAAAATAATTAGAGAGTCGAAAGTGTAACAAAGAGAGGGTTACATTAGCTATTTGTTGCAATGGTGATGACTCTGACAAAGTTTCACTTTGGGTCATAGGCAAGTTTAAGAATCTAAGATGCTTTAAAAATGTCAATTGTGATAATCTTAATTGCAAGTATCGAGCAAATTCAAATGCATATATGACATCTTTGATTTTTTTTAGAGTGACTCAAGTGGTTTGATAGTCGATTGAATAGGAAGGTCTTGCTGATTATGGACAATTGCACTACCCATGGGAAAAGAGAGAATCTTCCCCAGCTTAAACACACAACTATCATATTTCTACCATCAAACAATACTACCAAAATTTAGCCTTGTGATGTATGTATAATCAGAAATTTTAAAGGTTACTATCGTAAACAGTTCAATTACGAACTTTTGAAACGAATAAAAGCTCGAGTTGTGGAACCATCGAAGATAAGCATTCTTGATGGAATTGTCAACGTAGCTGCTGCATGGTCAATGGATGTGAAGCCAGAGACAATTGCGAATTGTTTCGAGCATTGTAAGATTATGACTATTGATGACGTTGATGATTTGCATGCTACAAATTAAGTGGATCAAGAGCATGAGAGATTAATAAGAGAATTGAATGGTCAGATGCAACAACGTCACTACACTAATCCAATGGATATCAACGTATTTCTTTATCATCCTAATGAGCAACAAGTTATGTACCATTTAACGGAAGAGGAAATTATTATCACAATTAGACAAGAATAAGAAGAAGATAATCCAGAGGACGAGAGTGTAGAACTACCAAAAATTTCAACTAAAGAAGCCATCAACATGCTAGAGAAGTTAGAAATATTTTGGCTTCAACAACAAGGTGAATATGTCAATGAGTTACTACGGACCCGCAAACTCAAATACGTTATTGCAACAATCAAACATAAATTATTGTCTCAAACTAGTATAGATAAATATTTTAATTCTTCTTGAATAATATTTTATATATTATTATTATTGACAATTATTACTATATGAAAGTAACTTTTCTATATGTGTGACCAAACAATCTTATAACTTATCACAATGTGGAGGTTATTCATATTCATGTCCCGAGTTGAGACCGAGATTTTTTATCACTATAAAGAGGTTATTTCTTTATAGAGTATTATTAAATTGAGTTTTTACTGTAGTACGCCCTCTTCTGAAACTACTGTGCTGATATATATGTGCGGATGCTCTTATCCACACCTGTTTGAGAATTCCTATTAGTCTAGAAATTCTTATTCGAGGAAGTGAAATCACTATTCATCGAATAGGAGGTTCTATTCATATTTTTCATGCAGCAATGCAAAAAAATAGAACTCTTTATTACTATTTATTAATTATAAAAAATTAATTTTTTATTTTTTGGTAAAATATTAAATGAAAATTGTAGGGGTTATTTGCAATTTTTTGTGATTTTTTTTTGTAATTTTTAAGGTTTTTTTAAAGGAAAATATTGAATTCGATCTGGCCGTTATTATAAAAAAAAACATTTCTATGAATTGGGTAGTCGGATTGAAATTTTAAATCAAAATGGACGGCCCAAATTGAGTTAGCCGTTAGAAAACAATTCCCTCCCAGATAGTCTTGCCACGTGACGGGTTATCATTGGCTAGTAAATCTCACGTTAAAAGAAATCATTGTTTAAAAAAAAAAAAACAAACGCGCCTGGCATCAGCCATGTTCGTGGGCTCTACCATAGTAGACGTTCTCTATCGCTTCCTATTTTCGATCGTCACTGAGGACGTTCTCTCTTTCCACAGTCGGTCAACGCCCTTAAAAACCACCGCTATTTAATTTACACAGGCCAGAAATAATAATAAAATAGACACGTCTAGCGTCACTCATGTGCGTAGGCTTCGCCATTGCAGACGTTCTCTATCGCTTCCTATTTTCGATCGTCACCGAGGACGTTCTCTCCGTCCACGGTCGGTCAACGCCCTTAAAAATCACTGCTATTTAATTTACACAGGCCAGAAATAATAATAAAAATAGACACGTCTAGCGTCACTCATGTGCGTAGGCTCCGCCATTGCAGACGTTCTCTATCGCTTCCTATTTACGATCGTCACCGAGGACGTTCTCTCCGTCCACGGTCGGTCAACGCCCTTAAAAACCATCGCTGTTTAATTTACGCGCGTCAGAAATAATAATAAAAAATAAACTTGTCTGGCGTCACCCATGTGTGGGCTCCGCCATAGCAGACGTTCTCTATCACTTTCTATTTTCGATCGTCACCGAGGACGTTCTCCCCGTCCACGGTCGGTCAACGCCCTTAAAAACCACCACTGCACCGAATTAAGCCTAAGGATGTCCGATCGGTGGCGGGACCCAGGCCGGGGTCGTCCACTTCTCTAGACTAGAGGTTTCCAAAGTCATCCAGTATTAACACTGGAACCTAACATGAGGCCAACTACTACCTTCCTAGACTGGTCAGGTTTCCCAAGCCATCTAGTCTAACTGAAATACGAGCATTTCGAACCAGGGAGTTTAATATCGACGATAGAGATTATCTGAGGACATAAAAGCGAACCTAGTCTTAATTTGTATTCTACAACTAGCCGCAAGCAACTCTGGCCCCGAAATTAAGTCTGAACTACGAGTGTACGTAATTTTATTTGTGTGTTGAGCATGCTACATCACTTGAGCAATTCACTAATTTTGAAAGTATAACATGGGCAGATATATCAGAGGACATGCATATACAGCGGCTTTAGACGACAACTTTCAATTGATTTGTGTCTCATTCTATTGAGAAGCGCGCACAAACTCTTGTTCATGTTCCAAAGAAGTTGCCACTGGATTGGCCAGAGACTCCGAGAGAAGGGAATCAGAACCTGCAACAGTTCTAAAAGAAGCACATGCAGTCATGCAGAAGCACATGCAGTCATGCAGAGCGCATCCATTTCCAAAAGGAATGAGACTAGTGGGAAACAGGAATCTGATTTTTGTGCAGCAACACCCACCCCCTCTCTATATCTTTACAGAATCTAACAAAAGAAACCGTACCTCTTGTACTATATAGTATGCTGAGGTAATACGCAATGCATTCTGAGGTACGACCAATAGAACTTCCAATGAAGGCAATATGCATTCTGAGGTTATCTTCACTAGCTTTCTTCATTCTTCTGCCAATCAATGCAATGCTGCCCGCTAACTATGGCTCCCAGGTATCCAAATTAAACTGCACCTACTTCATTGAGATCGAGACAACCTGCACACAATCTGCCGAAACGACAGACCATGTTGGCATCAGATTCAGCGACACCGAGGCTAATTTGATTCTAGTGAAACATCTTAGCAACCCTAAGCTCTTGTATGCTCCAAAAGGTGGTCCCAGACATGGAGGGTATGGTGGGTTTGGAAGGTGTGCCATAGACATGTTTGAGGCCAGAGGACCATGCATGAGCCAAAGGGTGTGCTCCCTGTACGTGAAGCAAGTTGGTGCAGATGACTGGAGGCCTGGCTGGGTGAAGGTGCTTCATCAACAAGATGATGGCCGAGTACAACTGGTTTCATATGCGTTCTATTTCAGGACATTTGTTCCAGAAAATGTATGGTTTGGGTTTGATTATTGCAACTCCAAAGGCGGTTTTGTGCCTCATGTTATCAGTTTTGATAACTAGTCTTCAAGTAATCACCAGAATATGAAATAAATTTAAACAAAGGCTCCTGGGAAAACGATGGACTGTGAACTATGAGATTCATTTATATGCTTGTTCGATTGAATCAAGCATCAAAACCAACTGTAAAGAGCTGTAATTACAAATGAATGGTGAAATGTTTCACACTTTTACTCTATCGAGGTAAAACAGGGAAAGGTATATATAAGATCTGACGAGACAAACACGAACTATAGGACTATGAACAAGTTGGTTACTGGTTAGCCACACTAATACCTGATCTTCGTCAACTACCAGAGCAGAAATTCTTGTGTATTATCAGGACTCGCTAGAAGATCAAATGGTTTGTTGCCTATGGTATCTCTCAGGATTGTAATCTGGCCTTCTTTCAAGAGAACTTCCTCATCAAGACTCTCTATCTTCTTCTTCAAGAGGTTAATCTCTGAGCTCAATAGCATATTCTTCTCATTATACTTCTTCACCTCCTCCCACATCATATCTCTCTCCTCGGAAATTTTAGGCAGTATGCCTCTGGTAACTGTTAACTCCTTGTTAGATTCTTGGAGGTCACTCCGAAGCTTGTTTATGCTGTCATCCTTCTTGAGCATCTGAAGTCACAAAACATAAACAAATAAAGACGTTAACAAGTAGACGTCTTTTCTGCTCATTTTTCTAAGCATCAACTACATCTCATGAAGTTGGATATTATGTCGAGTAAAACATATGTCATGTATTATTATCATGTTTCTTAAAGCCTATAATCATTATCATGTGTACTCACATACTCAAGATAACAAACAGAGTTCAAGATTCATTCACATTATGAGATATAAGTCAGACAACAAGACATACAAGTGCTACGGTGGCATACCAGTAGTTCAACATCTTTCAACTTGTGGGTGAGACATGAAAGATTGTCCATTGCATTTTGAACTTCACATCTGAGGATGTCATTTCCTCTTACAGCTGTTGCTAGTTCAGCTTGCAACTGCTCAACTTCCAGCTCTTTAGAATGTATCTTCTCTCTCAGTAAACTTGTAAGTAAAGTTTCAGATTGAAGCTTATATCTAGTATCATCCTACATTCATATAAGCAAGATTCATCAATGAAAGTTTAACTAATTACGGACTATGAAAAGAAATTCACATGCACTTTACATCCTATGAGAAGAACAAATTACCTCGACAATTTGATCATTTGGAGGTCCTGATTCATTAGCATCCAAGCACTTAGATTGATATCTTGAAGTGACTAGACTGGGTTTTTCATTAAATAAAGCAGACATTGTATGCAAACTTTTGGTTAAGCTTTCAGTTCCACGCTTCAATCCCTGAAGTTTCGTTTCAGATTCAACAAAAAATTGTGCATCCAAACCCTGCTTAGCTTCTGGAAGTTGGCCTGCTTTTCCTTTAACAAATTCCAGCATATATGAACATAACTTGGAGCTCTCATTCAGGAGAGATAGCCCTTGCTTTTGCAAGCAGCCGACTCGCGCCCACATTTCCTTGTCTAGCTTGAAAGTAAGAGCACCACTGTCTTTGCCATTGCCTCTCAAACGGTCTAACAAGTGTATATTCTCATGCCTAAGAGAATCAACTTCAAGCCTTTGAGAATCCAACTCTCTCCTTAAGGCCAGTTCTACTCCTGTCAGCCTCATCTGCTCCATCTGCAGCTTTAAAACATGCTTATCAAACCACTCCGATGATTGGTTTTTCCTCAACTCCTCACTAAAACCATCACGTAACCCATCAATTGTCTTCTCCTGTTCTTTGCAAGTTCTTAATAATCTGGTAATAGATTTATGCAAATCCTTGCACTCTTTATCCTTCTCTTCAAAATTCTTACGAAAGCAAACACGATCTTCCTCTGATGCTCTGTACTTCTCTTGCAATTCTGAGAGTTTTTCTTGTAGACCTTGATTCTCCTCTCTTATTACCCCCATCCTAGTAGTGAGTCCCTTAAACTGTTGCTCTGCATTTGTAATGGCAGTTCTACTCTCTGTTTCCCTCATATCAAATGAGGAAATTTCTCTTTGAAGTGTAACATTTTTCTCTGCTAGCTCTCTAACTCGGTCACGAAGCCTCTGCTCTTCTAACTGGTATTTATCAAGCTTCAGTGACCAGTCAGTCGACCTTCGGTCTAGTTCTGTCTCTAACGCTGACTGCAACTCATTCTTCTCCTTCTCTAGTCTTCTGGTTTGTGACTCCAGTTCTGCCTTTGCCAGCCTCAATTCTTTCTTGGCAGAGGCCCTCTCAGTTATTCGTGCCTGAAGAAGGTTTGAAACCTCAAGTGCAAAACTTATTCTCTGCTCTGTTAGGTTTCTGATTGTCTGAATGAGTGATGGCACATTGTATCCACTATCTCTAAGAAAGCTTTCCTGCTCAAGTTCTTCAGAGAGAAGCTTGACCTTCTCCTCAGCTTCCTCAAGTCTTCTTTGTAGTTCCACATCTAAGTCCTCTAAAGTCTCATCAGAGTTGTAATCGTTACACTTCTCTCCACATAAATGTTTCTGCAAGCCTGAGTAATCATCCCCATGATATTTACTATTTGTGTCATAAGATTTATTCAAAGGATATGATTTCTGGTCAACCAGATCCGCTCTACCATATATCTCCTCAATGGTCAATGGGATCTCATGGTCAAAGTCTTTGGCATGTGTTGGCTGCATGATATGAGACTGAGAGAGCCTTTCCACCACATTCTTTGCAAGTTTCCAGGGAGATTCATGCCCAAATCCACTTTCTGCCCAATCTTTGGATGATCGACGAAAACGAGAACTTTTGGTCTCTCTAAATGAATGAGCCTTGGGTGAACAAGGGGATGGACTCTGAGTTCGTGGAGGGCGCCATCCACCACCATTTCCATTCCCATTTGAGTTTCTATGAGAAGAATTGTTCTCTTGTCTGCCCCTCTCCTCCTGCTCTCCGTCTATGTAGCGGTCCAAAATCTTGGATGAGACATTACTGGAGCAAATGGAAGAGCTCCCTGACAAATCATGCTGCATTTTAGAAGAGCCAGCAGTACCAGGTCGTTCCAATCCATGCATATTTTGAACTAGAGCTTCTAAAGGTTTAGCCTGATGCCTCTCGGGAGTAAAAATATGGCAACTGCACCAATTAAACACCAATCAGAATTAGCATTGCAGGATACAGTGTACTAGGAATTCTAGTCAAGAAGTTACTTAAAATATTATATTAATGCAAAAGCCTCACCAAGATGATTGGCCACATTGTCGATGAGGAATGCTACTTGTACTACTACAAGGAGATCTACTCTGATATCTTGAAGAAGAAAATTCTGCTTGCACTGGATCACTCACAAGAAATGCAGCTGATGATAATGACCGGCTCCTTCTAAGCCCTGGACTGTTACTAGAATTGTCCTGCTTTCGGGATTTAGAAAAGCCATTGGGGCTATGGAAACTACTGTCAGCAATGTCTCCAACTTGACTTCCATTTTCTGGCTGACCCCAATATACTTGCTTATCAGTTGATAATGGAGGAGATTTGCTTTTTTCATTGCTAGCAGAAGATCTGAAAAAGAAAAGCTTCTTCATGTCTGTATCTTTGGCTGAAAATGCTAACCACAGCACACTAAGTTTCTGTACCAAATGGGATCTCTGTCAACCTATAGTAGTTCAAAAACAAAAAAGCACAAGGGGACTATTAATATTGGTAAGGACATAAGAGTTGTACAAAAAAAGAAGGGAAAATGACTCATGATGAAGATGCACAACTCAGATGCCCATTTTTAAAATGCTTGACAGCATATAAGAAATAAGACATATGATGCTTACTGGAGACAAGAAACCAAGTCATATAGCAATGTAATAAGCAAATGGGCACAACAATCATGAGAGAAACAAGAAGTTTAACAACAATGGGCCAAATAATTACATAAGACACCTGGATTATGGCAAACAAAGCAAAAGGTTTCGATTATTTTATATTCACAAAACTAGAAAAAAAGAATCTGAACAGAAGCAAGTTGAGTTCAACATTCATATCCTTTCTGCCCAAAACAAGATTCCAAAATGAATAAAAGCCTCAATCTAAGCAAACTTTCATGATTAATCCCAATAAAATCTTAGTTCAGTTAAGTAGATAGGTTTCTACAGCCTCTAACATCAACATTTCCACCATTCTTTCCCAGAAATTAGATCTTCAATAGAAAAATTAAACATAAGAATTGAAGATATATGCAAACAAATAACACAACATTTTTATACAGAAGACCACATGGAGCAGAATTGCAGAACAGATAATATTTTTATTTATTTTTTGAATAAACAGAACAGATAATATATCAATATAGATTTCTGCAACTTTCATAATCAAACAATTTCACAAAACATGTATGATGTGTCTGTCAGCAGATCTGATTCAACTTCACTCCGAGCTTATCAAGCTGGCCGGAAAAGACCGTATTAACCTCATCCCTTTCACATACCTCTAAAACCCTAAGAAAGCCCAAGTCCCAATCTCTGAAAACGAAACAATCAAAACGATTCCTCTATGCAATCTGACACCAAAAGCATCAGATTCTTCCACAAAATCGAGTCATTTCTTAACTACAATCATCAAAAATAACAAAACAAAACAGATACACATATCTCTATCACTTAAAATCACAAAACCAGTGGCTCCAAAACTATTTCGCAATTGAAATCTGAAACCTACGCCTAAAAATATCAAGAAAATCAAGAAATTCTACTGCTGAGAAACTAAAAGATACTCACACTAGCTTGCAGCGATTTCAGCCAAGAACTATTACAATTTCCTCAGCCAAACACTCGTAGATTCCTTACTCTACCATTTTGGGGGAAGTAATTCATTAACAGATGGTGAATAAGACAGGACAAGACCCATATTCTATTCCCCAATCGATTAACTTATTGCGCCTGCCTTTCACTCCTGAATTCACTCTGGAACTAAAGAAAGGGTGGTCGTAGATCAGATTGTGCCGGTCACTCTGCAGTGGGTATTAAAATACCTAATGATTTACAAGCCTGAGGTTCGGGTAACCCTCCAGCCCCGTTTTCGAAGTGTTCTTGCGGAACCTCTGGGTACTAAACGGTCAAGAAAAATTTGACTCGGCGCAGAGACGCCAATAAATTAAACGAAATTTTCAAAATCAACAGCGATAAAATCTCTGCAATAATGGAAGAAGAATCTTGAGAGTTACTTGCTTGCCAAAAATCGCAGGTTCGGATTCGGAAACACTTGAAATTCAAAATTCAAAAAACAAAACAAACGAACCAAGAAAAATAATAATGGAAACGGATTTTATTTTTTTTCCAGCTCAGGAGTTCCGGATTCTATGGGTAACGGAATTTCAAAAATCGAAGCGATAAAGAGAGAGTGGGAATGAGTCTTACCAAACGACGTCGTCAGAGGCCGGCGTTTCGACCGTTAGGGTCCAAAACGGCCAGTTGGATTCCGCGGCAGAGACAAAAGTTAATACTGTTTCTTTACTTCAGAGAGAAAGAGAGAAGACGAAGTGAGACTGTGAGTGAGAGCGAGTCAAATAAAAAGTTGAGGAGGAGGGGCAAAATGGTCCGAAAGAGAGAGAATTGACGCCTGCGGAGAGAGCGGGGGGAGGAGCGGGTCTGGAAAAGGCGGCAATCGGATGCGGGTCGGCTCCAGTTTGTTGAAGGGGAATGTTGTGCAACTGTGTTTTGACACGTCGCCAGTAAGATGTGTGATTAGCTTAAGCTTAGCTAATCACTTCATTAGTGGGACATATTGTCATATTGACATGTTGTGTAGTTAAGACAAACTTTAATGGTGCAACCAATTCAAACTGAGGTTCTGTGTGATTTAAAGTCATCTCTAAACTTTGAGTAATTTAAGTTTATTCTAAGTACAACCTAATGTTATTTTCAAAAAAATAATGTCATTCAGCATCAAGACTAAAACGAATCAAAAAGCCAATATATAAAATCCAAACTGGTCCATAAGCCTGAAAATCAAACCATAGTATTGTATCGAAAGGAATTCCCTAAACATATAAACCAAAGGTGTGAGATTAACAAAAGAAGATTTCTTTTGGGAACAAAATTAACAAAGGAGGAGCCTTTTGTATCAGTTTTCTTTTTGGCGGGACCTCATTCGTCCCCATAAACTCTGGCGTGGAGGTACCTTATATAAAGACATCATCAGAGACCATCATTCATTCGGATCATTTTAGCTTTCCTCGCATTACTACATTGTGTCCCCAACGATCATTAAGAATGAAAAAGCAAGTTTGGATAGCGATCATTTCAGTTATGGTGTGAAGTTCCCAAAAGGATTTGACCTTGTTCAGTTCACATTTCTTAACAAGCATAGTTAATTACAGTTTAATAACTGGAACTTCACATTTTCTTAATATAGAACCTAACATGCAATCCAGCTCAATTCACCTTTTACCCAATATTGAGTTCCAACAAATTTCCAAGAGGTTCCGATCTCAAAGTCACTAATAGACCCGGAATTATTTTTGTTGCAACTAAAGCTTTTCATACTAAAACAATCTTTCCTATATGGACCGGGATTGCTACAAAGTCCACTAATGAGTTGGATACTAAAACCACAATATTAGATTGGGCCGGGTCTCATTAAGTCCGTTTGAGTCTGCTACGATAGAAACGACGTCGTAATAGTTCTCCAAACAAACATCTAATTTCTTCTCTCGGGTGTTCTTTTTGTCCTGTAACACGTCTCAACTTTCTCAACTCCCCTCACACTCTTCTTCTCTATCTTAATTTTGTCTCAAATGGAGATGGATTCGCTCCCCAACGGCACCTCCGCCTCGCCGAGCCCAGCCCCGAGTCCATCACCGGCCGCCGCGCCTCCTCCGTCTTCGACGAAGCTCAGCCACCTCTCCGAGTCCTTCAAGCTCGAGCACCAGTTCCTCCGAGTCCCCTTCGAGCACTACAAGAAGACGATCCGCGCCATCCACCGCGTCGCCGAGAAGGAGATGTCCGCCTTCATCTCCGGCGTCGCCGATGCCGCTGACCTCGACGACATGATGTGCGACGACGCCGTCGATCATCTCAATTCACTCGTCTCCAGGCTTCAAGGCCTCAAACGAAAGGTACCGAATCAAACCAATCATATTGTTGAAATTGCTTTGAGATTTATGAAAATTCGAGAGTTTGTTTTGAATTGGAAGATTTTTGTGTGATGAGTTTGATGTGTTTGGTTGTGGTGAAGTTGGAAGAGGGGAGCAAGAGTGAGCATTTACAGGCACAGAGGTGCAGGGCGAGGCTGGACCATTTGGAATCAGCAGATGTGGAGAATTTGTCAGAATGGAACAATGTGAGGTTGAATCGGATCCTTGTGGACTATATGCTGAGGATGTCTTATTATGATACAGCAGCGAAAATGGCCGAAAGCCAGAACATTCAGGTAGTTTTGCTTTCTCGTATTGGATTAGTTGGCATTAGAGTTTTTGTGGTTGCTTGAAGAATGTTGTTATCACTGTGATCATCAACGAAGAGAGAATGCTTGTGGCTTGGTTAAACAGGTTTTGAATGATTAACGCCTATGTAAAGTGAAGAACTTAAAAAGTAATAAGAGTAGAAATCAGTTGTGGATAATGGCATTCTCTCCAAGTTTCAAAGACATGTCGCAATCCCTTTGCTGATTTTTCCCATTACATTCAGAATGTGACACGACTAGTGTTTTATGTGCCAGGATCTCGTTGACATTGATGTATTTCAAGAAGCGAGAAAGGTTATTGAAGCTCTCCAGAATAAGGAGGTTGGTCCTGCTCTGGCCTGGTGTTCTGAGAACAAGTCAAGGTTAAAGAAGTCCAAGGTATGTGGTTTCTTTTCCCTTTTGGGTGTGCATA
This sequence comes from Geum urbanum, assembly GCA_946800695.1. Classification (NCBI taxonomy): domain Eukaryota; kingdom Viridiplantae; phylum Streptophyta; class Magnoliopsida; order Rosales; family Rosaceae; genus Geum; species Geum urbanum. The sequence continues at coordinate 32,576,385 of OX327017.1, forward strand.
CCTGTTGGTTGGGTGATCTTGCTAGTAATGTGGGTAGGGGTTTAATAAGTTAGCCTGTAAAATTATCTGCTCTACTACTTGCTTGTAATCAGCTAATGATATCCCCTATATAAGCTAAAGCTAGCCTATATTTCGTCACATATCTCCTGGCACATCTGTTGCATACTTGAACTAGAGATCAAAGTAATGGAATATGACTTATTTCATGGATTCTCAATCATTCTTGTGGGATATGGTTGTCAAAGAATTGCTTCACATGTATGTTGAATTGTTGACTCTACCTGATTTCTGATAGCTGCTCTTCCAGTAATCAAGTTATAAATGAATTGATGGCATGTCTAAGTTCTATAGTACCGCCCAATTAGTTATTAGTCTGGCCCAACAAATTACCTTGATAACTGGCAGTGGGACAATAATAGAAACAGTTCCAAATTACAATGTTGAATATATTTAAGCCAGATGGAATGTCATATCTATAATTATTCCTATTACTAAATGGTTTTAGCTCAGTTATTGCTGTGAACTTTTTCTCAGACAAATAATTGAGACTGATTCTAACTGTGACAGTTATAGCAACAGTATTTGCAATTATTGCTCCCACGGTCAAATTTGGTTACTTGTTTCATAGTGCATGTTTTGTTTTGATGGCAGAGCAAATTGGAGTTTCAGCTAAGACTTCAAGAGTTTATAGAATTAGTACGAGCTGAAAATAATTTACAAGCCGTCACGTATGCCCAGAAATACCTTGCACCATGGGGAACCACCTATATGAAAGAACTGCAGCGGGTCTTTGTAACTGTTGCATATAAGTGTACCACAGAATGTGGTAAATACAAGGTGATTCTTTTCTCTTTTGGAACTATGACCTCTATGCTTCTCTATCTTGTAAGATATGGGATGTAATTCCTTTCACTTGACTATGATGTTCAGGCATTATTTGAACTGAAACAATGGGATTTCCTAGTTGACCAATTCAAACAGGAATTCTGCAAGTTATATGGCATGACACTTGAGCCTCTGCTGAATATTTATCTGCAAGCAGGACTCTCTTCTCTGAAAACCCCGTATCCTTTTACGTCCATCTGATATTATCATTGTTGTCCCCAATTACCAATGTGGCCTGCAGAGTAATCTTCAATGCTGAAATTGCAGTTATTGTTCCCATGTTTTTTTTCTGATTCAAATAGATAATGAGAAATAGATTATTAAACAATATAGTTTGTGACCACATTTGAAAAGCATTTTTGAAATTGTTTGAGGCTTGAATGTTTTCTTTTCCACGTGTAGTTAATTCAAGGGTTTGTAAATTGTGATCCTTTAGTGTTTTGAAAAGTGGTCACTTCCTGTTTTAGCATTTAGGCATTTTGCATTATGCACATGTGGGCATGAATAAAGCTTCATATTGTATCCAGATACTTTGTTTTGCCTTGACCTATTCTAGATATTGCTATGAAGATGACTGCACCAAGGAGGACCCACTATCACAGGAGGGTTTCCGGAAACTAGCCCTGCCCTTGCCTTATTCTAAGCAGCATCACTCGAAGCTTGTTTGCTACATAACGAAGGAACTGATGGACACCGAGAATCCACCACAAGTCTTGCCAAATGGCTATGTCTACAGCACCAAGGTTCACATGGGTTCATTGTGCTAGTAGTAGTTGGATGATTAATCAACCTGTATGCCAGTTTTAACATGTTTTAAGTTTATATTTTGGCAGGCTCTTGAAGAAATGGCAAAGAAGAATGACGGGAAAATTACTTGTCCTAGGACAGGTTTGGTCTGCCACTACACAGATCTGGTGAAGGCATATATATCATAAATTTTCATTTTTTATCAAGCTTCTATGACCATGGCAACTCTCTGTGCACAATGCACATAAGTCCTTCCCTTTAAATCCAAGTACCACAAATTCTAATATAAAAACTTTCCTTGCGCAGTTACCTCTCATGATGCCTCAAGGTATTAATCTTGGGGACTCATAGCATTTAAATATGCAGCATTTTACTGGGCTTACTTCCAATTTGTACCAAAGCCTATCTAGATTTTTATTTTTGATAAACTTGTATCATTGCATACCCCTCTTATTGAAATAGTCTTTATAAAAATTTATTAGTAACATTTTCATAATTGCCTTTATTTGTCACTTTACGAGATAATTGCAACAAAAAGAAAATGAGAGTCAGTAACTATGATTGAGATAATGCCGGGTCTAGGTAGACCGCCGTCTGTTCGTCTTTCTCAATGAGACATGATGATGACAATGACAACTCTTGCGCCCCGTTCGAGTTTGACTGGAAGCTTAACCAGACGGCCACTGCATCTCTTGTAAAATATATATGTATGAAAAGTTGAAAACGAAGTAAAAGTCACATCAGTCGAATATGTTTAGTCGCTCAGAACAAAGAGGGCGAATGAGTGAGATGAGACTTGAGAGACAATATAAGGACAAAAGTGAAAATTTACATACTTTTATAGTTGTGAGAGTTATAAGTTACTAGAGATGGTATTTTGATACTTACATTGTCGCTTACAAGACTTGAGAGACAACGTAAGGATCCGGTTGTTGTCCACCTTCGGGTTATTTTTCAAATAGCAACACGTGTCAAATTCTGACTGGTTACTTTTTTCAACAATTTTTTAGGTTGATTGAGATTACAATAGAGCATTTATGGTAGATCACACTACCTTACACAGAAACCACTACCGAGTGTCAACTGCCAAAGTCGCCAGCGCGAAATCTCTCATTCTCCCTCTCCGCCGCGCGAAATCAATGGATGCCACAAAGTTGTTAGGTTTGGATGCTTAAGCTGGTTGGCGTGAGAGAGAAGGGATGGGATTCGGGGCGGCGTTGTGAAAACGTAGAGGCAAAAAGATTGAGAGAGAGGGAGGGGGCCGAGTTTCATGGCTGGTTCGGGGAGAGAGAGAGAGAGTATGTGTTTTAATTTAATCACAGTCGTTCAACTGTCATCCCATTTCATTCCGCATAGATTGTTACGCAGAAGAACACTTTTGTAAGTTATAGTACAGGATATATCACTTTAATTATTCAAATTTATCTCCTGATTTCACTTTGGTCAATTTACTTCCCAATTTCACTTTGGTCACATGACGAGTTGAAGATCGATTGCAACAACCAGCTTCAATAAAAGTGCAAAGTTTACCGAATTCGAAGGAGCCCATGAATGAGAGATAGTTCTTAGGTACCCAAAAATTGAAAACTATTAGCTAGATTACTGGGTTTAGCCTCGGATGATATATTACTCTGCCTTAATTTGATAACATGATAGCTATAGATCATAAACCTCTCCAGATCGAATGACTTCGAAACTAAGAAGAGAACAATTAGGGATGCCCTCACTATATAGTTCAACTGATCATGCAGAGGATAGGGCCCCCTTCAGTTACAGTAGCTTCTGTTGGAACAGGGTTTCCAGAGAACTCCTCCACGATGCTCTTGATTTCCATATCTACTTCTTCCATGTAAGGCCTGGGTGGTGATTCTTGCATGTAATAATAAGGTCTTCTGGTTGCTGCTTCCCGTGAACCTGCAGGCAATCCATCCCTCTGTTCGCTTGAACCCGTGAAATCTTCCTTTCCATGACGACTGTCCTCCCTAGTTCTCTTAAACCTCGTATCTGCTTCTTCCATTGGAGGTTCATCGGGCTCTGCTTCCGCTGTGGCAGTGTTTATTTCCGATGCAACTGAGTCTGAGTCAGATGAAAAGTGTAAATCCGTTGCGGCAGAGCTTTCAGAAGGTGAAGGTCGTTCGGCCTCTGTTTCCTTAGTAGGAGAGTTTTCTTGCGTCGCAACAGAGTCGGAAGCAGCTGATGAAGGTCTTTTGGGCGCTCTATCAGCTGCACCAGAGTTTGAAGCCGGTGAAGGTCCTTTGCGCAGCGCTGCTTCCTCTGTGACCGAGCTTGAAACAGGTAAGCCAAACATAGAATTCATCCAGTTGCTGGGAGTGGCCAAGATGATACCATAAGACGCCTTAATAATGCTCTTCAACTCCTTATCTACTTCTTCCAAGGAAGGTCTTTCGAGTGCTGTTTCCCTTAAACATCTTTTTGCGAGATTGGCTACTTTGACAGCTAGCTCATAGTTTTCCTTATTCACTATCTCATGATCAAGAATTTGATCCAACTTATCTTCTTCCATAAAAGAAACAAGCAAGGTCGATAGTAGTTCGCCGCCCTCCAGAGAATGCCTTTTACTTGTTAGCAGCTCCGCTAGGACAGTTCCAAAACTGTAGACGTTATTCTTTTCAGGAATGCGGCCCATGCATGTGGAACCCGACAGTTTCGCCATGCAAGTGTCGTCTAATAGTATTTGGGTCGTTGTAATATAAGGCTGTATAATGAAGTTCATCGGCAGTCTGTACTGTATGAATGCTAGTGTGTCTGCAATTTCTGCTGCTATCTTCATTCGTAATTCCAACGAGAGTTTCCTTTTTCCCCTACTATGAATGTGGTCAGAAAGGCTGCCATTTTTGATGAACTCGTACACCAGTAGAGGCATTTCTGTTTCTAAACAATATCCTAAGACCTTGACGACATTTTGGTTGTAAATCTGAGAGAAAGTAGACACATCACTGATAAATTGATCCTTGTGAGATGGATCAAGAATCTTATACTCCTTTATTGCGACCACTGTTCCATCTTGTACTACGATTCCTTTGTAAATTCTCGATCTTGCTCCTTCACCAAGTACTCTGCGCTTTCTGAGTTCATCTGCACTAAACTCTCTGATCATTGTCACAGGATTTTCCGTTACATCAACCAGTTGTTGCTCTTTGAGTTTATCATATGTTCTGAACTGCTGGCGGTATTCAAGGCCAAATCTCTGCATGTCGTTCGCCGTGAGAACAAGGGCTTCAACGTCACCATTTGCTCTTACGGACTCGAATGCTGAGACGGATACCGTCGGAAACGAGAGAAATGACGGCCAACCAAGAAGTTTTTCACCATAATATTCTCTCGCTCCACGTTGCGGATGAGCAGGACGATTTCGCCTTTCAATGGTTACAATACCGTCAACTATGAAGAGCATCATTGGAAGTGGTCCGCCCTCTTGTATGATCACTTTGTCGGTATACTTTATTGGTTGAAGAAGCTTTGATATTTCTTTCAATACTTTTTCGTCCACGTTCACCTTTCCAAGCATTTGCACCTAGAATTGTAAAGATGAAACACAAAATCTGAAACATGTTATGCATGTGTAATTCAATCCAGATATTTAATTATGAGATGATTTTAGGTGTCAATGACCATGAGATGTAGGCCTCAAATCCTACATGACATGTTACATTTGTATAAATCTCACATCTCCACATCTAATGGTTATTAATCATATTATTTTATCAATATTATCAATACAAAACTTCTATTGATTCTTCTTTTTGATTAATACAGCCATGAAGAAATTATTTTTTCATATATCAAACCTCAAACAAATGAATCATATCGTTCAAAATCTAGAATTAATTAAAATGAGAATCTTATTATAGAATAATGAACCATTCTCATAGAATAATGAATCCAGGTAGTAGTAATGAGTTAATAGGCAAAGCAACACTACTCTTCCGATTCACTTTGATAGGACAATAACAAACCTAAAATTTATTGATACGAAAATCTATTGATAAAACAATGAAACCCAGTTTCCATGGAGAAAACAATGAAACCCAACAAAGCAAAGGCAACACACCACCACCACTACCGATTAAATTTGACAGGAGAAAAGAATGAAAACCAGTTGCCAAACTTGCCATGGTATATGAGATCTCCACGGTGTTTTTTCAGATCTTTTTTTTTTGATCTTGATAGTTTGGGAATTTGTTCTTTTTCTTATTTTCTCTAGTGGTTTCACATGAATTTCTTCTTCTGGACGAAACATGTATTTTTCTCTATTTGTTGTTATTAGGTTTTAATCTATAAATTAATTAAAAAAATAAAAGGTAAGATTGATTTTGTAGTTAGATAATTTCTCACAATATAGAAAATAAAATGTTGATTTATATGATATGTCATGAGCCATACATAAGAATCTTATGACCCCATCGAGGCCTATAACATTACCCTATATATGTGTGTGTGTGTGATTATTAGAAGATGATGGGAAGTCAAAAAAAAACAAATTAAGTGAATTTACCTCCTTCAGCCTGGTCAATGGCAAACAATATCTGATGTATTCTCGAGTTTCATCGGGCAGTTTAGAGATGATACCGTCTAAATCAACATGTCTACCCTCTTCAAGTGCTTCAAGTACATTCTTTATAATGTGCTTCCTTATTTCCTTAGCCGACTTTTGGGGGACGCCATTCTTTTCTAACCATGAGTCTACTTCTCGATATTTCTCTTCCATTTGACGATCAACTTCCATATTGTGTCTATACATCTCTAATCTTGCTGTATCAAACTGCATATATGTCTATCCACACAACGATTGGTCAAGAGTACGTACGTAATAGACTAAATATTGAGCTAGACATTTATATCTTGACATTTCTACTCTATACAGTGTAAAGTAAAAACATGTTCAATTGATAGATAGGTTTGGTACCCACCTGCAAATTTCCAATGAGATAGATAAATAATAGCAAGCCGATTATAGAAATAAAAGCCACGAATATATTTTCCCATGTGTTGGTACTCGGCTGGAGGTTTGACCCAAGAGAACTGCATAAGCGAAATAGAGCTTTTATGATCAAAGATGATACATTTACATTTAAAATACACAAAGGTAGGTAGAAATACCCAATATATTTCCTTAATTTCCCTTTTTTATTTTTTTATATATTATTTTTTTTATAAAAAGAAGATTATAAAATTTCACTTTTACTCCTTTGTGACTCGAACCCAACATCTAATACTCTACTTATAACTATCTAATATGTTTCGGTGGTTAATCAACTTTGTGATCGATTGTACATACCCAATTACATTAGACCTGAATCAATAGTTTGAAACACCTGAAATAAACTTATTTGACTAATTACTTTGAAACAAATGACATTTAAATATAATAACCATGAATATAATTGACCACTTGAAAGGTTGGGTAGCAAATTCAAGTTAATGGCAAACTACAAGTAATAAAATAATTAAAATGAAAGTTCGGCTAGTGAACTGAAATTGATGATAATGATAAACCACAAGTAAAATAAAATTTGCCATAAAAATTAATTGGATAAAAATAGCAAATTGTAAAGTTTCTCAGATGTACAAACCTTAGATTTCGTAAACCCCAACAAAAGCAGTTTGCCAACTTCTGTAAAAACTTCGTTGACCCCGAGATATCAGATTTAAGAACACCGGTGAATATGCCGAAATCGAAGAGAGTTGTATCTGTATAACATTTATCCAGAAATGTTGTATTTCTAGTTGTACTTTCAAGACAACTAACCGTAATAGTGTCACAACCATTTTCCCTTCGACAAGCGATTTTCCAACACACTGTCATTTGTTGAATTGCAAAAAAGTACCACACCGCCCCGAGTACCTAAAACCAGCAAATTCTATCAAATATATATATTTTCATTATGCAGTACTAGAATTAAGTATGTTTGTCAACATGATCAACGTACATCTAGCTGGTAATAGGCCGGTATGTCAACTTTCCTTTGGGTACAAGTGGAAATAAAAGGAGTAAGAAAACTGAAACTTACATGACTGGCAAGAATGTACATGAAAAAGTACAGGAGACCCTTTATCCATATTGCAGTTTTTCCTTTAGGAATACCTTTGATTTCCTTGCATAAGAGGTAAATGCGAAGAACTCGTGACACATATTGTGTCAAAACAAAGATATTTAGAAGGAGGTAATTCTTTGTATCCAAGGATCTTAGTAATATTCTTCTTCTCAAAAAGAAAATCAGAATGAAAACCTGGACAAAATAAGAAAAAGTTAACAGGGATTATGAAATACCAAATATTATTGACTCGTTTCGATCAGATAGTGACCAGATTGGAAAGTCAATTTCAAAAGTACGTATGAGAAATTAAATTAATTATCTGACCTGTGGAAAAGGAAGAACAGACAATATATCAATAAGGATATAGGATCGCCTAAACGTCCTAGCTATTGCTGGCAGAAGACAGATCCATAAGAATTTCAATTTTGATGGGTAGTCTTCTCTTCGATAAAAAGTCAAAGACATATTGACTTGAATAATAATTTCCGCTATATAAGATAGATCTGTAGCTAGTCGCAGAATAACAGCTACAATTTTCAAGTTTTCATCCGACTTGAGACACTTGGATTCTTTGTTGATGACAGGAATATAGAGGAACAAAGGATCCAGTAAAACAGAAACCAGACATGATGCTAAGAAGATCTTGTTCCACTTATGAAGGAATGGTGTCCGAGGATCATGATGACCTCTATCTATTGTTAGCCATTTTCGACTTAACCGGGGTTCACTCTTCCTGGAGAATTTTGTATCCACTGGAGGTGCTGAATCAGGAGAACTGGCCGGACAAGATTTATAATAATATAGAGCATGCAATTACAGATGAAGTACGTTAATACATTTCTGCAAATCATAATATGCATACATAGATACGAGTAAGGCTTTAATTGAAAATTAAGGAATCCAAACTCATCATCAAACGAAGTGTGTGTGTGTGTATATATATACACACAAATGATAGTCCAATCAGCAAGTTAATATTTAGGAACTAACCCGGGAACAACCGGATTCGATGAGGTATTGGCTGCTGAAGTTACTTGGGGAGCCGTCTCATCCGAGTTTTTCACATCCAAAGCTATTTCGGGGTTAGCCATCATACCGGGGGACTGATTGAAAGTTACTCGAGAAAGTCGAGATGCGCCAACACTCAAAAGATATATATATATATATATATTCAGCAAATAAAATATCCTATGAATGCAATATCAAACTCTTAGCTAATAAAAATGACTTCCAAGTTCCAACAACTCTCATCTTCTGCTCATGTCTATTGAGTATTGACTATTGAGAGATAAAACAAACACAGAAAACTCTAAAGAAGAATAAATAAAGAAAATTAGGTCGAAACGATCAATGCGGTCTTGCGGTCAAGCTTGGCGAATTTGAAAGGAGTTGCGAGCAATAATGTTTTAAGGTTTGTCCAGTAGTGACACATGCACTGACACAACTGTGCTGGGTTTTAAATCTCAATTTATTGCTCGCAACCACACTACTCCAAGACGAACACACTCTCAAAGTCCGAAAGCAGGAGCCAAAACTAACTACAATCCCGTCCTTCATGTTCCCCGGTTCCTTGGTCTACCAAAAAGAAATTTAAAAAGTTGGTGACGAAAAGGAAATAAAGAGTTTGAGAGTATTCAACAGAAAATAGATAGAGAAAGACGAAGAGGACAGACGACCATACCAAACAAAAGCTAATACCACTAGTCCGGGTTAGAGTCAACCTCGATCACGAGGCCAGGATTGCAAATAGACTAGCTAGTTCTCTTTTACAGAGCCCGACTTCATTCTCCGACGGCCTTTCTCCCCCCCCCCCCCCCCAACCGGTTTTCTTGAATTTTTTTCATGAACTTTGACGACAGAGTTTGATTGTTGCAGTACCTCAAGAAAAGCACTGTAGCTGGCAAACATTACCCACGTACCTTAGGTCAGTCTGAACTCGTTCCCCTTCTCTTTCTCACTAGATCTTACGTTATTGTCAAGATTAACAATGCTTGTTTTCAGGGAGGTATTATTATTATTTTTATAGAGGGTAAGAAACTGAGAACTCATGTCCGCAGTAGCAGCAGAATCTGCTTCTTGAGTTTACTTGGTTTTGTTGTAGAAAGAGCATTTTGATTTACTTGATCTATTATGAATTGTGCAGGTTATATACGAACTCCTTTTGAATAAAATTAAAGCTCTTTGGTTTGGCCGCTCCTTTCGGATAAGTCTCTCTTTAAGCTTCACAACATTAAAAGGCCTGTGTATCTGGTTTCGGAGCTTAATTAATTTCTTGATCCTTAAGCTAGCAAAATGCAGAAGCCTCTGCAGTATCAGGATTTCGCTGTGAAAGAGACGCGACCCAACATTGGTGCCTGGTCGGTCACAAGTGAACACAATCTCTCATGCAGCTATGATCTTATTGAGCAGGTGCAGTACCTTTATGTTCGTGTGGTGAAAGCAAGAGATCTACCTGCAATTGATATAACAGGTAGTTGTGCTCCTTATGTTGAACTCAAGTTGGGTAACTGCAAGGCAGCCACTAGGCACATTTCGAGAAGACGTCAAACCCTGAATGGAATCAGGTTTTCGCTTTTTCCATGGATGGAAGTCAAGATTCGCACTTGGAAGCTGTGGTGAAAGACAAGGACGTTTTGGTCGATGTTTTCATGGGCAGGGTTATGTTTGAACTAAAACACGTGCCGAAACGCACTACATCTGATAGCCCTTTGGCACCACTGTGGTATAGGCTGAATGATCGAAATGGCTATAAAATCAGGGGAGAGCTGATGTTGGTTGTCTGGAAGGGAACTCAAGCAGATGGAGCATTTTCTGATGCTTGGCTTCCAGATGCTGTGGGAGTTGGGCCTCAAGGTTTGAATAACATTCGTTCCAAGGTTTATCTATCTCCGAATCTTTGGTATGTGAGGGTGAACGTTATTGAAGCTCAGGACTTGTTGGCTACTGACAAGACAAGGTACCCTGAAGCTTCTGTCATGGTTATGTGTGGACTTCAGGCATTAAGGACTAAAATTGCACAAAGTAGAAGTGATAATCCAATGTGGAATGAGGATTTGATGTTTGTCGCCGCCGAACCATTCGAGGAGCCTTTGATTCTGACTGTGGAAGACAGAGTAGGATCAGAATATCAAGTCCTGGGAAGGTGTGTGATTCCTTTGCAGAATGTGCAGAGGAGGTTAGAGTATAAGCCTGTGAGTACACTGTGGCTTAATCTAGAGAAGCCTTTACCTGTACATGGGGAACAGAAGAAAGAGATGAACTTTGCAAGCAGAATTCATCTACGGGTTTGTTTGGAGGGTGGGTATCATGTTCATGATACGTCAATAGACTACAGCGGCGACCTTAGGCCATCAGCAGAGCAGTTGTGGAAGCCAAGCATTGGGATTTTGGAGCTAGGGGTAATAAATGCAGTGGCACTGATACCAATGAAGACCAGGGACGGACGAGGAACCACAGATGCTTACTGTGTAGCTAAATATGGCCAGGAATGGGTTCGGACGAGGACAATTGTGGACAGCCTGAATCCTAAGTGGAATGAGCAGTACACCTGGGAGGTTTTTGACCGGTGTACTGTCATAACAGTGGCGGTTTTTGACAATAGTTTTATACATGGAGGTGGTAGTTGGGGAAAAGATTTGAGAATCGGCAAAGTGAGGATTAGGATTTCTACACTTGAGGCCAACAGGATTTACGCACATTCATATCCTCTTCTTGTTCTGCATCCTTCCGGGGTGAAGAAGGTGGGGGAAATTCAACTGGCAGTGAGGTTTAAATGCCCATCTTTGGTTAATATGTTGCACATGTATTCACAGTATTCGCATCCCTTGTTGCCGAAAATGCACTACATTCATCCACTGTCCCGTAGTCAGCAAGACAGCTTGAGGTACCAGGTTATGCAGATTGTGGCAATGAGCTTCGGCCGGGCTGAACCACCACTGACAAGAGAGGTTGTGGAGTACATGCTTGATGTTGATTCCTTCGAGTGGAGTTTGAGACGTAGCAAGGCCAACTTGTTCAGATTATTGGGAGTTTTAAGTGGGGTGATCGCATTGTGGAAATGGTTTGATCAAATCTGCAACTGGAAAAGTCCTCTTACAACCATTATGATCCATGTTATTTTCATCATATCGATTCTATATCCCAAGTTTATTCTCCCCGCCATGTTTCTCTCCCTGTTCTTGATTTGTATTTGGAACTTAAGATGGAAGCCGAGACACCCACCTCACAAGGACGTCAGGCTATCTCATCTTGGTTCTATTTATCCCGATCAACTAGACGAAGAGTTTGACACATTCCCAACTTCACGGTCAGCGGACATTGTTCGAAGGAGGTATGATAGACTGAGGAAAATATCAGGTAAGGTTCAGACTGTTGTTGGTGATCTAGCAGCTCAAGGAGAAAGGATTCGGTCTCTTCGGAGTTGGAGAGACCCAAGAGTAACCACATTGTTCGTAACATTCTGTCTGATTGCTGCCATTGTTCTCTATGTGACTCCGTGCAAAATTGTGTGCCTGTCAACTGTGATTTATGTACTAAGGCATCCCTGGTTCCGCCACAAGCTTCCTTCCGCACCACTCAACTTCTTTAGGAGGTTGCCTGAAGTTTCGGACACCATGCTGTAAGCATGCAATAAAGCACAATTAGCTAGTTTTCATGACTTGCACAGTTGAATATATGTACCTTGTCAAACACATATTTGAAGCATGCATGCTAAGATAAAGACTCATCGGGAGGAGCATCGAGAAATATGCTGCTATAAGTACGTACGTTGTGTTCTTTTCTTTCGATTGTGTTTATTTATTTATTTTCACCGGATTTTTGTTATCTAATAAATGAAAGTCCTTGCTTCAAAAAAAAATTAATAAATAAAACTTTTAAGGAGACAACACTAAACACGCACAACACTATATTATTCAACACTATATTATTCATTGACAGTTATTAAGGAGAAGTATTGTAAATAATTAAATATATATAATACATATGTTAATATCATATGATGCATGTGATCACTTTGAAGTATTTCCTTCGATAGACATGATCACTTTTAATTTGTGGAGTTATCCATAGCTAATACCTCTTAAGCTATTGGCTACTGGAGCCTGAAAGTGAATTGGAAGTGAGAGATATTTGAAGGCTTATCTATGGACGGGTTGGAGCATGCAAAAGCGGAGGATTTGGCCGGAGATTAATTTGATCAAGGCTTGCAGCTGGAAATTAAGTTTGTAATTGCAGGTAGAGCAAATTATGTTCAAGCTAGTATGAGTGTATGACCCAGTGTGCTGGCAGGGTGCTAAAAATGATAATTGACTAACCATTAAAAATGACCCGGGAAAATAGTAATAAGAAACTTAAACCCCATGTATGTAACAACTAGCGAGCAAGTTGCCAGTTGATTAAAGAATTAAGATTGTATTATATAATTCAGCTTAACTTCTTCCAGACTGCTATCATTATAATAACGAATTAACGATTCGATCAGTTCTCCATTATTTGCAAATTCATCAACTCCGTTCACACTACACGGAAATTACTGAGCATGTAGCATCATCAAGGAGACAAGGAATCAGCACATGCAACTTGTTAAATCGTGTAATCATAATATATAACTTTATATATACAGTTGCTCGATCAGTAGTTGATACCCAATGTTTGTATTTTTAGTGTCTAAATTAAACTGTATGATTGCAATGGCAATGACAATTCCATCAAATGTCTAACGTCCATTAATTCAAGAATATGATCTTACTACATAGTCTACATTACTTAATTAGGAGTTTCGATTTATCTATTGGTTACTTACAAGAGTTATGCGCTAACAAATGTATGTGCTAAAGAAATTATCAACGAGTAGCTAGGTTTACGTACACCTAAAGTGCAAGTAAATCACTATACTGCAGTACTCTTAGATTTGAGCTCAACATACAGATATATGAACAGACTTATACGATCGACTAGCTAGAACAAATCGGGTGCATGCATGGATACATATCATGATCCTTGTTATTAAAGTGCGTGCATATTATAATATCATACAATCAGTAGCGGAATCAGGATTAAAATATTATCCATGTTAATTGTAAACTCGCACTATACTGTGCAGCGCACATTTTTTTTTTTTTAGTTTTGTTACTTCACCGTATTTATTTAATTTTAACATAGTAAAACGAGGAAAAAAACATAATCTTATGAACCATAACTCACCAAAATCTAAATTTTTTAACTTGAAAGAGTTAAATCGAGCAGAGAAAACACTAAAAATATAATTAGAATTAAAGATAGATGTTATAGTCAAATATTAAATCATTAAGATTGCGAAAAACTTATGTTATTTAATTGAAGAAGAGAAATTAGGCGATACGGGCTAACTGAATAAATGAAAGAGAAAATAAATTTTAATATAAAATAAATTTTAATATAAAATAATTTTTTTTTGACTCCACAAAACTTACCCCGGACTTGAGCTCCGCCAGTGCGTACACACAATTTTTGCTGAGAGTACATGCACTTATTACATGATACAACAAAATTTTTGCATGACCTTTCTACTACGGCGGTTCTTACTTCTTAGTACTCTTGTATTCCCTTGCAGAAGAGTTCGTGCTACTCTGTCTGCTCCGCGCTCCCTTGGCCCTCATGACCTTCACAAACTCCTTATAGTTGATCTGCCCATCATTGTCCACATCAGCCTCACGAATCATCTCATCCACCTCGTCATCCGTCAGCTTCTGGCCGAGGTTCGTCATGACACGACGGAGCTCGTCGGCGGAAATGAAGCCGTTCTGGTCCTTGTCGAAGACCCGGAACGCTTCGTTGAGTTGCTCCTCCGACTCACCGTCTTTCATTTTCCGGACCATCAGGATGAGAAACTCCGAGCAGTCGACGGTGCCGCTTCCGTCGGCATCGACGTTGCTGATCATGTCTTGAAGCTCTGCTTCGGTAGGGTTCTGGCCAAGTGTCCGTATCACTGTGCCGAGCTCTTTGGTGGTGATGGAGCCGTTGCCGTCCTTGTCGAAGAGATTGAAAGCCTCAGTGAACTCTGCGATCTGCTAGGCGCTCAGCTGATCGGCCATGGTAGTACTACGTTGGAAGCTAAGCGATCAAGTTAGGTTTTCTGTTTGAATAGTTTGAGTTGAAGAGGGTTTGTTTCAAATAGCTAGCTCGATCAAGTAATTGTAGTGGTATGGATGCTTGCTCATAGCTTAAGCATTATGATGATTCCTCCAGCGTACTGCTTTTTCTGATGTCTTCTAGTTAAAGGTAGTTTGGTTCTTTGATTCGTTGTGGTCGTCTGCTTCAGGAATATATATAGAAGATTCGTATACATGACGTAGATGGAAATGGTATCTCCGTTACTTTTTTCAGATTAAAAGCTAGCGATTCTTCGACCACTTATGTACGTGTCTAATATATCAATCCTCACTAATTCATAAAGCAGTGATTCTTTACTATTGAAAAAGCTTGAGGACCCCTCACACATAAATTCGGCTCTTATTATAGCACTAGTACGTAGAGTAGTACGTAGGAAATAGAAGTTGATCGAATTAGACCAGATCGATGATGGTGCTACTAAATAATTTGGTATTGGAGAGTGGCATACTGTCACATTCAAAAGTTTTCCGCCAATTAACTCTTTTGGCTACTACGTTTAATTACCCCCGGTAATTCTGTAGTTCACTAGAAAAAATCCATCCTCATCTTCTTCCTACGTACCTATACCTCTTCTGATAAAGTTTTCTCTTCCGAGCCTAGCTGCTCGCGTCGGTCAAGGCAACGTTCACTGAAGTCTGTGGCTAAAGCCTTATTTTAGAGACCAATGAAGCAAATGTCCCCATCCTTTTTCTATGTATTAATAAATTTAATAGGTATTCACAGATGAAATAGTACCAGTATGAGCTATAACTTGCTTGGGTTACATATTGGTCCCACAGAAGCAAGTGAAATAACACTCGATCGTCCCAAAGGTTTTCCATTCAGTAAAAAATAAATTAGAAATGCAGACATACTGCATAATCGTACAAACTAAAGTGAAATGGAGTAGTTGAGAGAGCAGGTGGCTTGGCTTTGTGACTTGTGAGCCATCAAAATTGTGTGAATTTACTTCCTCACCCTAGGTACGTAAGATGAGTGTCCCTCTTTCTCTGATTTTCATCCACTCCAATCCCTCAAAAATTCTCCATTGCTCTGATTCCGCACAAACCACTATTTAGAATTTTGCAAAAATTTGTCATTGCTCTACGTCAAACATTTAGAATATATTTCTGAGGTACTTTCTATAAAAGAAACACTAAGCTATTGCAATTAAGTTCAACCATCCAAAATAGAAACATTAATCATAAGCAACCAAGTCTGCTGTATATGTAATGTGATTAAAAGATGAACAAAAGGGTCTGTCGCAAACATGCAGATCATACTATGTAATAAAAGTACATTAGTTAAAAATGGACCAAGAAATATGGGACATCTGACTCTTAACAAATTACCAGAAATATTCTGCGGAATGCCCTCAGTGAACAAAGTAGAAACTAGTGCATCCAACTGTGAGGCCCTTGTCAATGTGCCATTTTTATCATTCCAAATTGTTGTTGTTCAGCACGTGGTGCCACAAGCTGACAATCTAAGCACCTGCATGCATATGTTGCAAACTAGCCTAAGATCATCAAGAGAGAAAACAGAAAAAATTGATGTGGCAAATTAAAGTAGCCTAAAATTGTGGCCTTGTCACCACAGTCAATAGCAATCGATATGCACTCTTCAAAGTTACATAAAGAAGTGAAAATCTTATACTGCCATAAGCAAATGACCGCAATCAAATGTCATCTTCTTTTGCATACCATTTGCCGCAATCAAAGGACAACCAATATATAGCTACAACTATAATGCATCTACCAAGTCTATCAGGAGTATCAACAGGAGAATAAACATAGCTAAACAAACAAGGATAGTAAATTAAGAACTAAACTAAAAAAACTGCATATGTCATCTTCTTTTACATACCATTTACCGCAATCAAATTCTCAACATAAAGTGTTCTTTGATAAACCTTTAATCTATATTTACATAAGTACTTTTAACGCCAAAAGAGTCACCTCTAACTTAATGTCAAGTTGTCAACATATGATGCTCACTTCAGAAGATCACACAATCAGTTTCAACTTCAACGTATCATTATACTAAACCCCGATACATACATAAACTTGCACACTAAGCATGAACACATACCACATACCAGTAATGTAAAGTTGTTTGTATTTTGTGAAGTCTATGCAATTGCATACTTAGGCGATCTCAAATTCGCAAAATAGAGCTCCCGTTCAAAAATAGGCATAATTACCTTCATCACCATCAGAATCATCACTTAAAAGATACAGGTGCTTAATCATAGCCTGAAAAAATAACAAAACAAGAGCAAAGAAAGATGAAACCTTTCTAGAAAACTGAGCAAATAAACTAGAAGAAGTTAGCTAATCAACTAACTACAAATATGAATTACCAAAACTGAAAACGAACATAGAAGAAAGGGTAGAGATTTACCAGTACAACATGAAGATCTCAACCATCTGATCACCACCTAGAGCGCCGTCTATGTGCTTAAAATTAAATCATGTTGCTTTATGTTTGACCGATGTAAACCGGATTTGAAACATTTCGGAGAGTATGAATCGTTGCCTCATGACAAAGCTAAAAACGAACAAGAATATGTATAAGATAGCACTGATGCATTACCATCAACTCGATTAGCTTTTGTTATCGTCATCGGAGTTTCAATGTTGTTGGATGGAGAGAGAGAGAGAGAGAGAGAGAGAGAGAGAGAGAGTTTGCTTGGGATACGGTGGATTACAAGTATATTCATTATTCTGTCAAAATACAAAAGAGAGGTATACAGTTTTTTTTTTTGGCACTAAAGGTATACGGTTCTGAAACTGAAGATGCAACTCTCAAACGTCCCTACCATATATTCTATTTGTACGAAAAATAACATACAAAGGTCGCTGCCCTTCTTTTTTTTTGAGAGAAACCCTCAAACGTCCCAACATGATTTCAAAAGAGAAATCCACAAAACTTACTCCAATACTCCCCACTCATTTCTTTGCACGAACAACACACATAAGTCTCTGCCATTTTTCAATTTCTAGATGAAAAGAGAGAGAAATACAAATGTGTCACTTTTAAGAAAATAATAATAGACCTCATTAGCTAAATCTAAAATCATATTTATAAAACTAAAGGGACAGACTTTAGAACCCAAATATTGAAATTTATAATATAAGATATTTTTGGGTCCCCAAAGCTTATAGCAAAAATTGTCTCCAAACTCATTGTCCTTACAGGCATTTTTTTCTAGTAGTGGTTGAGATACAATAGTTAAGTGAAGTTAGGTCTTGACTTTTATCATTAACTCTGCCTTGTATAATACGTACATTAATTTGTTAAGATAGTGTTCATAGAAGTTGATAATAAATAGGATAAAAAATTCACTACTAGCTTCTAAATTTTAAAAACTATCAAAGATTTTTAAAATTTTATTTACATGATACTTAGACCCATTTTCAGTCACTCAACCGTTTATATCGATGATGTGACCAATTTTTTTTCTTCAAAATATAAGATAAAAGACTTTAATACTTTTAATATTTATTTTTTTAATTCTCTCTCTCTCTAGAAAGCCTGGTTCGATCAGTACGTAGCAGTAGAACGCGATCTAACGAGGTCGCAGCTCCTGTACCTCACCGCCATCATCCGCATCTCCAAGGTTCCTCCATGAAAAAAATAGCAGATATGCATGTCATCTCAGCGTTGTCCGTCGCCTCGCCCTTCACGATTCTGCTTCGCCTTCCATGGCCTCTGCTTCTGTCTTGCTGTCCGCGACTCCCTCATCTCCTCAACTTCTGTCGTCGTCGCTTCTCCTCGGTTTCCAACCCGTATTTCCGTCCAACTTCTGACCTTGGTCACCGCCGTGCGGCCTTGAATGTTGAAGAGGAAAAGAAGCGGGGGAGGAATCAACGAAGACCAGAGCGGCGACGTGGATGCATGTCCTCGTCGGAGTGAGCTTGGATCTGAACGAATTCCTGAATTTCAATTGCACTCTATTCATTTTAGTCGTTGGATTGCTACACTTAATTGGTTAAGAACACGACGTCGAAGAACTTTGAGGTCAACGCCAATTTTGAACGTGGCGATGTTGCTTCTAATCGGACGACGACGACCCAAATGCCTGGTGTCCTAATCAGCGACGATCCCAACTACGCCGTCTGCGGCGGCAGAGGAGTCAAGAAATATGCTCTCGATGCAAAGCCGTTAGATAATGGTAATAATGATAGTGTGCCCATAAATATTTTGGATAAAATGGCATTTTTACCCTCTGTTTTGAAAAGAAAAAAAGGTCACGTCATTGACATAAACAGTTCTGTAACGAAAATTTGTCTAAACATCACACAAATGTAATTTTAACACAAATGTAATTTTGAAATGCTAGACACCACTCTAATAGTTTTTAAAGGTTAAACATCATATTGATTCCTACGAAAGTTAGAACTTGATTGTGAATTTTTTCTTATAAATAACTTCTTCTTTTTTATACAAAATAAATAACTTTCATAAATTTTAAGTCTAAGTTCTCTCGAATTAGAATATTAAATTTTGTTACATCCAACCTTCCCAAAGTCCCGACCACCGTCTTAAGGCTTCAAAGCATGACCAGACGACCCAAGATGATTGCAATGTAAACTAATCTGGCAACTGGGGTTTTAATATTACAATGATAGTAGATTCCAAGTTTGGACTTATCCAAAAAAACACAAATACTAAGACTAAGGTTCGGACCGTTTGGTAGATAAAGAGAGCCAGAAACTTGAGGAGATTTTGAAAAGAAGATATGGGAAAAGATCTTACAAAATACAAGGTTAGAACTTGCAAGGTTTTTATGTCAGTCGGCATTCGTTGATATATGGTTTGTATATATATAACACGTTTCTAGTTCTTATACTTGCTTTTTTTGACCGTGTGTGGTTGTATGTTTGGCATGTCATTGTTGTGGGGCGGAACGTTGAAAGTAGACTCGTCGCTACTTGTCTTCTAAGAAGTGATTGGGACGGGGAGAGCACCAACCCCTTCCGATGAATTCTTTTCGCCTAAGTGACCTAGGACTTATATTTTCGTGTTTCTCGTCAAGCCACGAAATTCAATATTTTACAACTCATTCGATGTAAAGCAGAACAATCTCTTTGACAAAGTCTTGAGAACACAAGGGTGCTCCGTAATTTGCAAAATGCTCACGCTCCTTCGGATGAAGATCTTTTGATCGCAGGTTGCTAGAGTTTCTCAAGATTAGAAGGTTTATTTGCCGAGAGCAAAATATGTATGAGATGCTGATGACACCCTGATTATGTGAAGATCTCCTCTATATATAGGAAAATAAAACAAATTGTCGTAGTGAACTTAAGACTCTTGCCGATTAGACTAATTTAATGACTCTAACTCCTTAAGATTTTACCTCCCAAGTCTTTCAATCAAAGTCTAAGACTTGATGATAAGATCGCAAGAGAATCCTACCCTCACTAGGAAAGGTCTATCTTCCTCGCACGGGTCGCAGGTATTGGCACGTTATAATAAAAACCTCATTAAAATAAAGTGTTTATTTTAGACCCAGACAGTTGTACCGGAAAATGTTGTTTTACTGGATCCCTTGTTTCTGTACATTCCAATCATCAACCAGGAACTGCAATGCCTGAGCTTGGACAGCAATTTGAAAATTGCATCTCTCGTCTTACGATCACTCACTGATCTTGCTTACCTGATCGACGTCATTTTTCAATTCCTTAGATATCAGAATTTTGCAAGTTTTATCAGTGAACTTATTACCGGAAGTAACTCCACCACATTAGATTTCGTAGTTGATGCTCCCCGCCCAAAGGTTACTAAGACGATATGGTGGTTACTGATCTTGATCGACGTTTTTGCTGTTCTTCCTATTCCACAGGTAAGATAAGTCCTCTATGGAATTAATTCTTGTTGTATGATCTCTGTTACATATGTATATGGTCGGACTCGATAAGAGATGCAATTGCCAAAAAGAAATGAACACTTGTGATCGTAAATGAAACGTAACAAATGTATTCAAATTTAATATGTAACAAAATGATATTAGTTACGTGCATGCTTCGCGCATTCGATGTTATTGATTTCGATTCGTATTTCACATTTACCAGTAGTTGATATTAGCATTGTGTGTTTCTGCAGGTAGTGATTTTTATTTTCTTTCCCATGATAAGAAATCCGTTATGAACTTTGTTGTTCTATTGCAACACGTGCCTCGGGTTTTTCGCATTTACGAGTCATGTCAAGAGCTTAGAAAGACCCCTACGGGAGAGACAACCGCCGAATGGTTAAGGGTGTACTAAATTTTTTTATGTACATTCTTGCTAGTCATGTAAGTTCTAATCTTGCTATGGTTTATTTTTTATAGACTAGCTCATTAAATGCATTCTTCAATTACTAAAGAAATAGTGTTGTTTAGGTACTTGGAGCTGTATGGTATTTTTTTGCCGTTCAACGAATGACAATTTGCTGGGAATCTGTTTGTCGACATGCAGATGGATGTGAAACTAGTACTTTTGGCTGTCATGTTCTTCCTGAATTGAGAAATTCAACATTTTATAGTGTATCGTGTCCCGTAGACCCTGCAGATACAACACTTTTTGATTTTGGTGTATTTCTTAGCGTTCTTCAATCTGGTTTACCGTGGTCAACAAATTATCAACAGAAGTTGTCAAATTGTTTTTGGTGGTGCTTACGAAATTTGAGGTTTGTACATGCATATCAGACACTTTCTTGTTGCAACCATTTATTCCTTTTGAGTTTTGACAAATATTTACAATGTCACATTTGTGCTTTAATTATCTATGCAGTTCTCTTGGATCAAACCTGGAACCTAGTATTACCACATGGGAAAACATCTTCGCGGCATTTATTTCTGTAGTTGGCTTGCTATTGCTTTTGCATCTTATTGGAAATGTACAGGTATGTACGTTGGCGATTCTAGCTAGTTCCTCATACCATATAAACGCTGTACAAATTCACTGTAGTAATTTATTCAGTAATCTGGTGATCGATCTGATACCTAGCTATGTTTGTGTCAGATATATTTTGATAAAACCTGCTTGTTGGGAATGAAGCAGACATATATGCAGCTGGAAACGTCAAGACTAGAAGATTATAGACACAAAATGAAAATTACGCGGAAGGTAGAAGAGAAAAGTCACGAGGTAGACTGGTGGCTGTCTATAAGTGGCATCCCCAAGAAGACGATGAAATTGGAGTTTATGATACTTAGAATGTTGTTATGCTTAATGAGATGAAGATTTTGATATGTGTTGCTCGTTTTCCGGTGGTCGGTGACATGATGGTTGGTGGCCGCTGCAGCTGCCACGGCCGGCAGCGCATGTGGTGTATGCTGCCTCTATTATCGGGTTCGAGCTCTTAGTTTGATTAAACTCGCCGGAATCAGATATTGGAGATAGGAATCTGAGGTTGGAGATTCGAATATTTGGTACTAAAGGTAAATTTTCCCCGACTTATTTAGGCTCTTAATCTTCCTTGCATTTACATTTGTGGCTTACAGTGTGGCAACGTGAATAATTGTTCTTGGAGGTATTTTTAGTTTGGGATAGTTTCATCGAGTGAAGTTGAGAATATTAGGACCGGAGCTTTTTGATCATTATGTGATAGTTGATGCTTTGATATAATTAATCGTGGCATTCCTCAACTGCATTAGTTGCCCCGTTGATTATGAATATGGGGATGTTTTTGGCGATGGTATATGTATATCAGTGATATTGCAATATAGACGGGATTATATGTGCAGGTGGTGAACCTTTTATAATTGGGATATGTTTCATTTGGGGAGGTAGCAATGTCATGGGTCTGAACTCCGACCTGGAGTACTTGGTTCAAACTTCAATGTCATTGTGTTTTCAAATTTTTACCTACCAGTTTTGAACTTTGCCATGTCTTGCTTCAAGACTCACACGTCATGGTTTATCAAAGATATATGCATGATTATTGATCGTTAGATGGATTTGGCGCAACTTGGTTTTGGTAAGTTTGGTTAGATTTTAACTTTAGGTTGCCGATTTTATGTAGATCATTCGTTACAAAGAAAAGGGTGGATGGAGCCGATAATTTTACCCTATAAGGTATACAACATTCTTTGATCGTCAGGAGGACATCATCATACTTAGCCT
Organism: Geum urbanum; assembly: GCA_946800695.1. NCBI lineage: Eukaryota > Viridiplantae > Streptophyta > Magnoliopsida > Rosales > Rosaceae > Geum > Geum urbanum. Next base: position 32,599,318 of record OX327017.1, read on the forward strand.
TTTGGACTGATCTTGCGTCTCACTATGACCTGGATGCTCTCCCTATGGTTGGGTTCGATGATTCCTTGGTGGAATACATTTTTTCAGGAAACACAAAAACTTCATGCTTTGTTATGTTTAACAGTTAATACACAATTTAAATAGTCGAACAATTTTAATGGCGGGTTTCTTATGGACGGCAATCAGGTGGGTAGATACAGCAAGCCTGGCGAGTATCCTTTTTATCCAGATCTGCTGCCTACGTACTCCAGTGTTGCCACCTCTGCAATAACCTCAGGTAAGAGTCGTAAGACAGACATTCGTTAATAATGTATGACTTGCAACAGGTGCTTCATTCCAATGCCCATTCACTTATTAAAAATGCAAGTCTGTACTGCATAGATATTCTTCCAAGACTGGTGCAGGAGGGAGACGATCGATCGTGTTATCGTGACACTCTGCTTGCAGGTATTTAATTTAGTTATGTATTACTCAAGTTTGGAAGTTCTTAATCGACATGCATTCAATTATTTTATTTTGATTTCTTTCATTACAAAGTAAGCAAAGATTATCAGTCATCTATATGATTAACAACGTTACATATGGAATTTATGTACGCTGTCAAGTCTATTTGCTTTGAACTGGTCTTATTTATTGTTTTGGATTAAATTGGCTGTGAATGGCATGTCCATTTCACTATTTTTTTAATTTTTTTTCGGCCAAGAGGCAGAAGATGAGGGTGAGAAATGGACGTTTTAGTTAGTTTCTACTTTCTACTGCTGTTGTTGTAGTCTTCAGATGTATTTGGTTAGATTTTATAATACACGTATGGCTCGGCTCGGGTCCGGCTCCACTTTCTTTTTCAAGATCATTTTTGGCATTGGGCTACATAATAGATTTCTATATATGTTTTTTATAATACAAAAGAACATTAGTGTGTCCTGTACGTGGGTCCCGTATGTTTTGCAGTCACCAAATCACAGTTCAGTTTATTGATGTTTAATGGTGGGGCCCATCCATTCAGTCACCAAAAATTTGACTGGTGAGTGTTTTGAGTCTTTGTCACGGACTCGAAGGGCACCAAAGGCGTGGCTAATAGTGCTGGTGAGTGTTACTCACCAACATTTGGTGGCAAATAGTCCAATAGACACCATTGACTCGGATACGTAGCGAGTAAGTCAAATATTTGTTTTAGTTATTGTTACTTTCTACAGTGACACACATATATTTGAGTTATGATTTGATTTATAGGATATTTATCGGATCGCTTGTTTTGATTCATTGGTCATTCTCATTACTTACAGATGCCAAAGCTGCCAAATATGGATGAAGAGGTGTTGAATGCAATTTATAGGTGTTTTAAGCCCGTGACCTACACTACGACCACCTACATTATAAGAGAGAAGGAACGACTTGGAATGATACTGTTTATCAAGGACGGAGTTTTGTGAAAATTGAAAGTGGCAATGGTAATGCTTCTGCATCCCTAGAAACAGGAGATATCTATGGAGAAGAGCTGCTCCATTGGGTAAACTTTATGGGGTTCCCTGATGTATTGCCGTCTGCTACTAGCTAGTACTGCTCAGGCAACCAGCGATGTTGAAGCTCTCGTCCTGATTGTTGGAGATTTGTACAGTATAGTCTCTAAGTTTAGGAAGCAATTTAACGAGAGGGATTTTCCAGTGCCGACAAATGCATTTTTCCTTTTAGGCCTTGGTAAGCTGCCCCTTATAAGGTCTGCAAAACGTATCGAAGACACTGGTTAGATTAATACTGATTTTATAAGAATATATGTACAGTATCAATGTGGCTTCTGAGCAGATCTCTTAAAAATCAATTTTATTATTTATATTGATGTTTTGACAATATTTCAAATCATGCACTCTCTTATCTCATTCTTTATTATAAAAATCTCTAAATTATTCATTTTATCCCATATTCTTATATGAAAAATTTGTTCGGGTGATCACTCATGTATGACACATTCTAAACTTTGTTCACTCATGTATATCAAATATTACTAAGATGATTATTGAATTACACTGTTAAGTCACTTTGATCACTCCATCTCAAACAACCATTAAAAATTAAATAACGCCATTAACAACAGGTCATGTGTCATTTTGTAAGGACTTTTTAAGAATTCTTTTTCTTTTTTCTTTTTGTCTTCCCTCTCTCTCACCCTCGCAGCATCCGCCCCTCGGCTTGCGACGCAATAGCACGTGTGGGCTCCGCCGTCTCCCAATTGCTAACTCTCAATGAAAATCCACAATTTTGCAAATCTAACAAACCCTAATTTCCATCAATTCCAGAAACCACACATAGCTCCTCCAATTCAATTGCGGCGTCCCCTCACCTCCCTTATGTTCTTCTGAACCTGCTGTTGCGTTAGGTATTCCCCAACTCACATTGACATTGAGATTGAAATGTAGAAAAATAGAGAAAGATGAGGACAAAGAGAGATCAAAGAATGTAGGGCATACTGCACCCAATACCTCGAACTGTGGAGGAAGTCTTCAGCGACTTCAGAGGCAGCCGTCTTGGTATGATTAAGGCTCTCACCACTGGTTCATTCATTTCGCCTTCCTACATACACTTGTGTTTGGCCGAGAAATATGGGTGTTCGATTTCTGGATTACAGGCGTTCACCGAGGAGTCTGTAGTCGCGACAGCGACGCGAGTTATGGGGATTGGAGATGACCCCAGGTGCGACGCGATGAGAGAGGCATGCTTCGACAAGGTTGGGAGGGGGGTGGCCAAGACGACGGCAACGAGGTGGAAAACTCAGCTCCCGATGCTAGCTAGAGAGAGAGAGAGAGAGAGAGAGAGAGAGAGAGAGAGAGAGAGAGAGAGAGAGAGAGAGAGAGAGAGAGAGAGAGAGAGAGAGAGAGAGAGAGAGAGTAAAATTTCAAAAAAGTCTTTCTGAATGACACGTGAATGGAATTTGCCATTGTTTTTAACAACGTTATTTAATTTTTAATGATCATTTGGGACGGAGTGATCAAAGTGACTAACTATATAATTCAATAATGACCTTAATTTGTGATATTTTACATATATAAGTGGGCAAGGTTTAGAACGTGTCATATAATAGTGATCATCCAAGCAATTTTTCCTTCCTATATAGAAAACAGAGAACATGAGTAATGACAACAACTAACATTGTAATAAATTGATTCATTTTTTAGGGGGGAAACAAACTTTTCATTACAAAAGTATAGGCCGAAGCAGTATATACATAACGAAAATTGCCCATGTAAGGTAATTTGAACACTAGGCACCTACAGAAATAAGTACTACTCTTTAGATCTAATGAGCTCGACATCTGTCAAGCTCATTATCCTAGAACATTATCCTAGAAAACTAGATAAAATCTAAACTACACAAATTAGTTTAGCACATGAGCACGCAATTGTGGTATGCTAAAACTAACTTCTCGAAAACCATCTACAAATGCTAAAAGAGATGAGCTTGAACCTAAAAATCTACTGATATTAAAGAAAAACTTTATCGTAATCTAGATAAGAGAAGGCCTCAAACTCAACCAGAGTTTAATTACTAAGACACATTCGCGTACATGTCTAACCAACTAGATTAGATAAGAATTTGAAATTACCCAAGCCGTGCAACTCCTCAAATTGTGACTTTTTCGTCTGTTTTAGCTTGATTGGTCATAGCCAACATCAATCATTTAGTCATTTTCTTCATATGAGAATCATCACAACGAGTCTCCTCCTTGATGACTTCTAACACAAATGTATTTTGTACTTGAATTTCTGGAATATCAAAGGATCAAAGGTCTTTTTTCTTGTTTTCATTAATAAAAAATAAGGGATCAAAGGAATATCTATTTTACTTATTGATAACTACATATATATCAAAAAAAACTACCCCCAAAATCATACAGGGGTTGCAGCTTTAATAGCCCTCAAGTAGATCCGCCCATGCACAAGAACCTGCCAAAACCCAAAAACTCAACCAAATTAAACGAGAAACTGCTTGGGCTGCCAAAACTCCTGTTCGGCAGTAAGACACATGGCAGGGACGTTGTCAAGAGACCAGCCGTGGTTGGGCTGCCGCCAGACGTCAATTCCGAGATGCACAACCTAGGGTATTAGAGAAGAAATAGATAGAAATTGAGGAATCGCTCAAATTGATTCATTTTATGCTACAAATGCATTTATATTTTTTATTTTTTATTTTTTATTTTAAGAAAAGATGTATATATTACATTTCAAACTTATCAGATACAATGAAAAATACCTAGAATAATCTTCATTTATAGACGAGGAAAAACTAAACTGGGCGGTGGTGTATCCATAAACATTTGGAGCTCATATAAATTAGGTCTAATCTATCAATGTATCTTAGATGAAATTAGACCTAAACTACACCTCACTATCATTTATTTTTGCCTTGCCTTCAGTGGCAAAGCCCTTTTCCTTTACCGTCAGGTAAGTCAGTCGCAGAGGACCAACTATCGGCAGCTTCTGTTCCACATTCTTCTTCTTCTTGTTCTTACTTCCTACTGGTCTTCCTTTTTTCTTACTTTTTTTTGGGACTGTAGACCAAGACATGTCATATCCATGAGAAATTTCCTCAAAGATAGGGTAAGCCTAACCTTATTTGGGGAGACTCACACCTCTCCCACTCTTTTTCTTCTACTGCTCTTTGTCGGTGTGAGAAGCAGTGTTGCTTGCCCCACTCTCCCCTCCACCACGTCCTCAGCTTCGGGTGAGTTTGGTTCCTCTTCATTCCCTTTTTGAAAGTCATAGCTTGGCATTAGGTTTTCTTCTTCCTCTCCCAGTGCTTGTTGACTCTCGTCCCCAGTAACCTACTATCGTTCCTCATCAGCTTTACTTGCCCCTTGATAGTCGCATATTTATGCGTCTATTCGGTATTTAATTTGTTCCCTATATTTAGTTTATTTTTATTAATTGAGTGATTTAATTATGTTTATTATTTTAATAGGTTGTGTGGAGAAATAAAGGAAAAGGAAACAAAAGAAGGATTCCTAGCTCAATACGGAAAGAGAGAAGGAGTTATGAACAATTATAGAAGCCTATTCCAACGTGGACTCTAAGAGAGCAATAGGAAGAAGTATATAAACCTATTTTTAGGTTTATGGTGGAGGAATCAGATCATTAGAAGAGAAATTCGTGCAAGGGAGAGAGCACGCAGCCAACAAGAGGAAGCAACCCAGTCTCGGTTCGACAGATCGAAGGATACCTCGACCCGTCGAATTCTGGCCGTCCAGAACTCTTCTTCCATCTAATTTGTTTGTTTTAACTCTATGATTTGTTTTAATTCTTTAATTATGACTTTTAGTAGCTAAACTTATCGTTAAGGGGTTGCTTGAAGCCCCGTACATGAAGTCTTTCTAATTCATACACTTTAACCTAGTTTTACATATTCTTTGAATGAGGTTTCTTTCTCTAAATGATTCACCGTATGAGTTCCTGTATGTTTACTTTGGTGACCAACTTAGTATGCATGCTAGGGTTCTAGTTTCATGAGATACGGGCGACTGAAGATAATTTCTTCCACCGGATTCTCTATAGTGATACATTGATTTTACCGTCAGGAGACTGAAGTCCATAGGTCTAGCAGGACACGCCTATAGTGTACCTGTGAACCCTTGTAAATTCTCAAACCTTTTCTAGAGTTTAATGCTTTCTTCTTTGTAAACCTTGGGGTCCATGACTATGGGTTCAATAAAGGGATAGATGTAGGGGAAGTCCATGACAAACCTGCATAGGCATAAGGATTAGGTAATAAGACGTGGTTGTAACGATCAACTCTTCCTGTGAACTTTCATTCATTAGATATGTGCATTAGGTTAAGTATGTGTTAGGAAGATGGAATGGCGGTGGTGGATTGCATTCCTCTTAACTCGTTAATCATATAATTTTATTTATTTGCATTCATAAGCATATTTACTTTCAGCATTTATTTTCTGCATTAGTTGTAGTTTAGCCGATAGGATTCTGTACTCAAATCAACTCGGAATACCCTCAAATTTTGTGTGGTAGTCCACTACTGTATGTAGTGCATTGTGTCTAAATTTCGTAGCATTTGAGTCAGTCCAGGTTAGGTTCGTAGTATTATTAGTGTACTGTAGTTGAGTCTGTCAGTATTTCAATTTAGTGTTAGGATTTAGTGTCACTAACACCTTGTGTTCGACAACCCTTATAAGTGACTATTGCAATGATATATCTTTGTTGAAATAAGGTATCTTTGAATAGGTGTTTACCCAGCCTATCACCCCTCCATTCACCAAAGCAAGCTGCATTGTTCCATTCTCAACTGCAAGAGTATCAACTGATTTACCTTTGTTTTGGTTTGGAACTTTTCCATTAGTGCTCCCTCTTGGGCTCTCCTCTTCCACTCCAGCTTCACTCATTTCTTCCTCTTCTGGTTCTTGGCGCGCTATTATCATCAGTCGCCTTCTAACTTGGGTTGATTGTTGTTGTTGCATCAATGATATGGTGAAAAAGAAACCCTGATTCATGTTTCCCTGAGCAGTGTTCCTCGGTATCACTCTTTCAAAGCCAGGAAGAGGTGTCCCGAAAATCCTACTTTAAGGGTTTATTGTTTCCTTCAAAATATGCATTGGTGTGTTCATCCAAAAACAAGTCTTGCCAAAGTGGTCAATCCTCCGGTAGCTAGGGCACCGACCTATAAGATAATCATAGTAGAAGCGTAGCTCTCGTTCCAGCCCCATATCAAATCGAAATCTCCTCTTCATGTGAATCGGGATTCCCAGTGCATGCTGGATTTGAACTCGGATAACTCCTCTATCAAATTCTTCATTGTCCATGTCTGATACTCTCCCAGAGTGGCTCTAAGCTTGAAGACATTCTCCTTGGTATAATATTTGGGATGGACTCCATTAATTCTTACCCAAAAGCTGATTATCTTCATAGGAACCTCATCCACATCCTCAATCCCTTCATATTTCATCGTCTGAATTAGAGCTCGATCAAAGTCCCATGTCCTCCCTTGAGTATTCGATTTCGATGTTTCTCCTTATTGAACACCAATAAGTAGTGTTCGCCATAATCTTGTACCCATACGCATCCTGAAATCCTCCAAAGCCTAGAGAATTTCCTGACCAAAGCTTCTTTGTCATATGGCTTGAAGGAAAGCTAGCGAGCCACCAAGTAGCTCTTCCCAGTTTGGTTCAATGAGGATTTACCCCCAGGACAAAGGTCTACCACTCCATCGTCCTCATCCAACGTCAGAGCTGAGGCAAAACGAGCCACCATGGTATCAACCTTCTTCATTGATTGAGAATTTTTGTTCATGGTTGTAGGTCTCGAGATTCTGGTGAATAATTTGATCGAAAGAGGAAGCACGACAAGTAAAATACTCACCGCCTAGGGTTTGCTCGTACTCGGGTTTTTTCACGCCGCTAGGGTTTACTTGATATATATATATATATATATTATTTTATATTAATCAACTAATCAAAATTTAAAATTTATTTAAATATGACTTTATGGTTTGTTGTTGGAACAAACGTTGTGGATTTATATATATATATTATTATTTTCGAAAAAACATGAAAATTATGGAGTATAGACTGATTTAGTTTAGATTATTTTTTTGAAGTAAACGGTCATTGATTGATGAAGGTGACATATTACAAGAAGTTTAATGGTAACCACCTCGATAAATATGAAGTCCCTAGAGTAATCTATGCTAGGACATTCTCAAAAATAAAAAATAGAAGTAGGGTCAGCGATCAAGGTCGTCAGACCTATAGTTTAAAAAAGTTATGGTGCCTCACTTCCTAATCAAGCTACAACCAAAATAAGAACAAAGCTAGATTAGACTGAGACAAACCCGGTCCAACCCACACTAGTACATAAAAGTCATCAGATGATGGTCGTAGGAGTGTCATCTGATACAAATATTGCTATCGTGTACAATCCCGTCGTTTGTAATGCATTCATATGACAGATGATTTTTGATATTAGAAATACACTCAGATGATAGAAGGAAAAAAAAGGGACTGTCGTCTGAAAATTACCATATTTTTTTATATGAGATTTAGTCATACGACACATGTCAATATTCTCAGTCATCTTAAATATAACTCAGATGAAAGTTAATAAGTTATCGTCTAATTATGATCATCTGCTTTATCTTAAAATTAACTTAGATGACAAAAGTCAAAATTCTTAATCATGTAAAGTGTAACTTAGGTGACATGTAATAAACTCTATCATCTAACTTGATAAATAATAACCATTTTCTTTTACTTAAGATTCATTTAGATGACAAAAATTAAAATTATTAACCATGCATTGTTATCTGATTTTACTTTGTGTTTTCATTTTCTTTTGATTTGTGTTATTGAAATTAACAATATATATAAATATGGAAATCTCATTCATTGTCAAACAAAAGAACATTTTCACTCATATTTGGTCATTCCAAAATATTGTAGTTCTATAAAATAATTCAAGGAAATCCCTAACAAACTAGTGAATTTCGCACAACAATTTCTTGACATTTACTTCTAAGCTTGGGTGGAGGGGACAACTCTTCCCCATCTATGATGACGTTGTTGAAAACAGTGCAGAAGTTTGGAACACAAGTATCGATTGGTACAGCTTAGGAGGTTCCGATCTAACCAGAAACACAGCAGGCATCTGAGACAACTACACTTATGATGGCGGATCAAATGTCTGATGGAGGACATGCGAGTGCCCATCTACCGCCCATGAAAGGGTCGATGACTACTGTGCAGGACAATCCCCTATTTGTGAATGGTCCTTCTAATCAGGTTATTTTCTTGCAAGTGGACATTCACAGTCATATTCCAGCCTCAGGACCATTTGGTCTGAAGAATAGCTTAGTGGTGTAGCAGGAGGCCGTAATGGATGCTTTAGTTCCACCTGTAATGACGCCTGTAAGCCTTTGTTCTGTGCCTACATGCATGAGTAGCTATACAGTTCGGGCTCCTTAGCCACCAGTGGAGGCAAGGGTACCAGACTTGGGAACGAGGCCACTTTCACCCGTAAACCATCAACAAACAACACCGACGGAAGCTGCTCATAGAGGACCTCACCAAGTTAGTAAGGAGCCTCCTAGTTCATCAGGAGGCAAGGCCCCCGCAACTATCACCACCCTGAAGAGAAACGAACCAAATCCAAACTTGGCCCAGTAACGACAACAATCAAAAGGGAGTCACCAAAGAAGAAGGCAATTCTTTTCTGCCCGACATGACAACTGAAGGGTTGCATGAAAACGCAAGTCAGTAGAGATAGTGCCTAGATAACTAATGAGTGGTACATTTTAGATTTTTGGTAGTCCTCGTGCTACTCTGGTTTGTTGAACTAGGTTTATGATTTTGAACGCCTTAGCATAGTAATACGTTTGAGTCGAGATTTCAATTTATCAGACCGGATAATCTGCAGAACACTGTATTATTATCACCTTCTGAATAGAAAATTTCGACCATCTCAAGGAAAAAAAAAGGAAAAGGAAAAGGGAAGAGTTTATGATTTTGGGAAGCAATACGTTTTCCCATTCTTTTCTCTTAATTTGAGGCATTAATATTTCTTTTTTAAAGTTCGAATCACATAAATGATAGTTCTAGTACGTGATTCGAACATTTGACCTCCTCTTTAGAAGTTATATCGGTTTAAGACATGTAGACGTGAATACCAAGCTATTTCTTGTTTTGGACCCTATTGCATATCATACCAAAATACATGTGTATGGAGTATGTACCAAATTTACCTTAGATAGCGATGTAAGCTCTGAAATTTCCAGCGTCAATCATATTGGATGTGAAGCGCTCTCTCTCTCTCTCTCTCTCTTTGGAACCCTAGAATTCACGATGCAACTCTAACACAAACACCAAAAACGTACAAATAAACCTTGCGAATCTCGTAAATCAAGCCCTAGATTATTATCACTTCCAACGTACGTACGTAGTACGCACCATGGCCCTTCATCAACTAACGGACAAACAGATCGCAGAATTCCAACAGGCCTTCAACCTCTTCGACAAGGACGGCGACGGTTCCATAACCACGAAAGAGCTCGGCACCGTGATGCGCTCACTCAAGCTGAAACCGACGGAGGCAGAGCTGCAGGAAATGATCAATGAAGTCGACGTCGACGGAGACGGAACCCTAGATTTCCACGAGTTCCTTAACCTAATGGCCAGAAAGATCGACTCCGACGAGCAACTCATGGAAGCCTTCCGCATTTTCGACAAGGACCAAAACGGCTTCATCTCCTCGGGGGAGCTCCACCACGTCATGGCCAGCCTCGGCGAGAAGCTGACGGACGAGGAGGTCGATGAGATGGTGCGTCAGGCCGACGTGGACGGCGACGGGCAGATCAACTACGAGGAGTTCGTCAAGGTCATGGTGAACAAGAGAGAGCGGTGCCGGAGCGGGAACAGCCGGCAAAGTAGCACGGCTTCGAATAATTCTTGTTATTCGAGGGAGTATAAGGCTAGGAGGCGACGTTGTCCACAGTGTCTACGCAAGTGTAACCATTGTAACATCCTCTAGTTGTACATACAGTAGTATATTGTATTGATCATGTATAGCAAACTAACCTTACAGAAAAAAGAAAAAGTTTGGGCTATGAAAATTAGGGCTCTCTATAGATATTGATCTTGATCCTTTCTGTGGCGTGCTTCTTGATATATATAGGTACATATGTATGATTTGGCTACACGATTTCAAGGCTGTGGGACTGATTATGGTGCATAGACAAGACAATGCGACGAAAAGTTGGTGCTAATGTAAGTGATCGGTGTGTTTCTATTGCTTAAGTTGGCATTCAGGTACAAATTCCGGGTATTCTATGCTTGTTCATTTGTTGGCCCTACCAATAGGTTTTCATAGATTATGATGGTTATTGATTGGATGTCTTATCTTGCTTGACAATGTTGTTAGGGTATAGTATGCTTATGTTGCAATAAAAGAGTAGAAGAGTATATCGATCATAGCTAGATCAGAAGATTATGAAGAACCGTTGCGGGACATAGCATCTTCAGAGTAATGACCTAGCAAAATCTCAACTGGGTGAGTATAAATGATTCATTCCCACTCTTTTATTCTAAAATTACCACTTGGTTCTCAAAGACATAGACGTTACAAGAAAATGAGTACATTTATGATAAGTGATAATGCAATAAAGAAGTGCTAATGTGCTATGCTTCTGACTACTGACTACTGAATTTGCACGAGTGAAAGATGTTGTGAAATGGAACTGAGGTCATTGTGTTTTTTATCTCCTTTTGAATTATTCACGTGGTGTCTCAAAAGCTTCTGAGGAGTAATCCTCCTGCAGCAACGTCAACAAATCACAGAAAAACATGTTTAATTATATCTGATGATGACTGTAGTACACAAGTTAATGCGCAGTTGCACTTGGATTGAAGTTCCTCTGTATTGAGTGAAAGTCACATCCTTTAATGAATCAAACTAGGTAAACTTTCAACTTATACACAAAAATTTTATTTGGTTTGTCAACTTTGACATTTCCTGTGTAAGGTAAAAGGGTTCTAAACCTACGTGCTTATCTTGTCACTTCAGCTAGAGTTTATGGAATTGTTGTGGTCTTGTTGGTCCGATTTTATGCTCTTAATGTGAGGAGGTGCTTTAAACCGTTTCTTTCTCAAACCAGATGAACAGAAACTAGTATGTACCTAGCTTCGACGGTTCCCCATTTGTAAAGTTTGGCATTACTTGCTCACTTTTATCCGAGGGCCCAGTTTATTAGAATTGCGGAGTAACAATAAGTACTATTATGGAACGTGGTACATATTCGAACTGTAATGTGATGAAAAGAGACGATATGCTTGGCCACGGAACTATGTCATGCTCACAATAGCCACGCCTTATGTTCAAGGTAGCAACAAAAACAAGATGTAAAATCACACTGAAAATTGCTAATTCACAGTTGTAGGCTATCTCTCGCCCGATATTTTGACTCAACACAGATGAAATTTCATAAGCTACAAGACTTGATAAAGTTCCATACGAAGCAAGGAAATGGTCGCTGAAATCTGGCATGTATTCAAACCGCACTTAAGCTGATTCACTTCCCCTTGGAGATCCATGGTTATCTTCATCCTCTTCAACAGGGCTCCTGTCACCCCTAGGCGCAGGGCTTGGGCTGTGGCTATGGCCATTTCCTTCCGCAGGGCTTCTATGCATCTTATCCCCATTGGTTTTCTCAACAGCATCACCTATTGGGCTTCTACTCTTTCCCCTGGGACTCCTACTGTAATCAGATCGGCGGTCCTGAGGGGAGAGGCTGCCCCTCTCTTGTGGGCTTCTCCCATCAGGTGATTGGTCATGCTTCCTCCCCTTGGATGCTGGTGGAGAAGCCCTACGCCGCTTAGGGCTGCGGCTGTCTGCAGGACTCCTAGATCTTCTCTCAAGACTCCTTTCTCTCCTCACAGGTGATCTAGATTGACTGCAAAATTAAAATAGACTAATAATGAGTGATTCAGTGATTGATTTTACATACTTAGTGATGCACAAAAGTATTAGGACCTCGATTCTAGATAAGATCAACCACTCAGCAAATGATTCACATAAAATGACACTGACATATGAGACGCATGTCCAAAGACAGGCAGTCAATTGCCAGTCTCATGAGAAAGGAATAACAACATCATACCTGTAACTATGACCCCTACTGTAACTACGACTTCGACTTCTGCCCCGCCTTGGACTTGGTGAACGTGAGTGACTCCTCCCATGTCTGCTTGCACACAAAAATTTGCAGAGTAAATAACCACACATTGGTCAAATAACAATCAGAATAAGAGGGGGGTTGAAAATACATACTTGGAGGATGTTTTCTTCGGGCTGTTCTGACAATTTCTTTCAATGTGGCCTCTGTCCCCACACCGGTAACACTTATTCTTCCAGTCTCCAGCTTTGCAATCTCGAGCCCAGTGCCCATCAAGTCCACAATTGAAACAGCGCCCTGAACCAGGAGGAGGCCCTTTACCAAGATACTCACGGGATCCACCAGGACCACGCGGTGCCTAAATGAAAGGCAGATATCCATCAATTTTCCTAATACATGGACTTGTAGCTAACAAAATACTACAACATGAGAAATTTGAGGCTGCATGCTGGAAAGAAGGGAGGAGAGTAAAACAAGACATACGCAAAACAGAGAAATGTCAAAAACCCATCCATGCCATCAATATGCACCCAAGTGGTGTATAATAGAGCAAACAATTACATAATAATACAGCAAGAGTTATAAATAGCAGGAAAAGGTCCAAATTCAAAATAAGTTATTAATAGCATACTGTGAGAAATAAAAATTATAAATCGCAGAACATACCCCCCTAGCAAATTCAACAATTAAACGGCTCCCATCAACATCCCGACCATTCAGGCTATATCTTGCATCATCAGCATCACGGGGGTCATTGAATTCCTGTTTTATTACAGAATGAAAACCAAGAGGGAGATAGAGTTTGCAGAAAACAAAAGACAAGGAAGTGAGAAGGAAAAATTATAATGAAAGAGATTGTCGGTGTGTGCGTGAGAGAGAGAGAAGGTAGAGCTACATACAACAAAGGCAAAATCGCGCTTCATATCCACATCACGTACTCTGCGTAAACGGGTTCCATAAACAGTAAGGCCATCATGATCAAGCATCAAAAGGATGATACTTCGCCCCTCATAGATGAGCTAAACACCACTTTGAGATTGTTGTCATTTCGACAAAAAAACGCAATAAATTATAGAAAGACTCGCCAATCCACCAATTGGACCTCACCAAGACCACCAGGTTTGGCAAAAGCCAAAAAAACCTTCAACAAGATCATTGAAGTTAAACCAAAGGGATACAGACATGGGTGAAACGTTTTTATATTATAGTAGACATTCACAGTATAGCCAAGTAGTCAGTACGGCTTGGCCAAGGCTTCATTGTCTCTTTAAAAAACCTCATTCCAAAAAACAATTAATGACCCTCAACCAATGTATAAAATTATTAATCCAAAGTAGACACAAGGGTAGTCTTTATATGTAATCAATGGAATAGCCCAATATGTCTAAAAGGATTTGCAAATGAAAAATACAAATTGCAAATATAAACAAAACAAGAACACAAAGCCATGGAAGTTTATTGAAACATCAAACCCATAAAGCCCTAAAAACTTGTGCAATGATATCTGCTCACCTTCCATATCTGCTGAACACATCTTCGAGTTCACGGGATCTTGTCCGGGACGACAAGCGACCAACATAGAGCCGTGAACCACCGCTGCGATCATCGTGACGAGGCATTTTATCTGCTACAAGCATACAATTCATCAGAACCAAAACCATTTTGTGTTTTTTTTAGGAGATAACTGAGCAGACTTAATCGACGGTCTATGTTCCCACTCAGCTTCATAACAAAATGTTCAAAATCCAGCTACCAAAGCTAACCTAACCTTTTTATACACATCTTCATTACCAAATCTATCAAAAAGCAACTCATACATAAATCCACAGCTGCAGAATTAGCAACTATCGTTTTTTAGATCCTAGAGCTCAGAGATTTGGAATCTTATGATTCGTTAAGCAAAGAGAAGTTGCAGCGAAAATGGAGCTGAGATTTGAGAGACAAAAACCTGAAGAAAACGAAGATCGAAGCTGAAAGTGAGGCAGCCAAACCCTAGATTTTTCTTTCGCAAAAGCAAAGAGAGAGCCTGTTGATTTATCTCTTGTTATTTATATGGATGGCGCAAGATAAGATTTAGAGAGGCCGGCTACAGTCTATAACAACCCCCGCGTTCGGTTACAATTACGAGTCCCGCCATGCCGACTGTTCCCCAAGTCTAAGATTAAAATGACGCGTGTCACAATCCGATGGGTCATTTCTGTTGACCGAGCTTATGCTGAGATAAGTACACGCGATACTACTCAGCATTGTCACCCCCAACGCTCCACACTCTTGACCTCATCGGCGAGGACATCTTTGAAAATTCCATCGCCTCGCAAAACTCCTTCCCCGGCCTCCTCGACTTCCATGTGTCCTCCTTCACCTCGCCGTCGACTCGTCGTAATAGCCTCCTGTGTGTCACCATTTCTCTTTTGCCGTATTTTTTGTTGAGTAATTGTGGTCGTAGCTATAAGCTCATTGATTGTTTTAATCTTGCAGGCTATTTTGAGAGCGTTATATGTCTACTTTGCAGATAGGCAGCTGAAAGAAACTCCACACATTGAGGTATTTAATTGAATAAACCTACAATTCTTCATGTTCCTAGTCTTTCCTAAGCACCGGTAAATTTCCATATATTATTTTTCTTAAACTCCATTGGTTAACCAAATGTAGCATTAGCAGAAATGCCTCAATTGTTTCTACTACAATAATGATTAGTAATCCAATAAACTTGCTGATTCCCATCATTGCTTCTCTTATTGCTCATATTTTCAAATTGAACACCACAATTTGCAGCAAACACCGAGTCGTTCGTCTTGATTCTGGTTCTGGTCAAACACTAATAGTTACTAGGTGGCTGCCCGCTCTGTTGGGACGGTGTTATCACAACTGTTTTGGCAAAAAATAATGCTAAAATATAAACAACAAATAAGATAAAAGAGGGCAGAGAGACTTGTGGATATATAGAAAACAACAATCTATTTATAGTACAAATGCAAGGGATTGAAACTACATTGAAACCCTGTGGCAATTAAAATAATATATCAATGCTCTTATAGGCTCGTTGATATTTTTTTATGCAATTGCAATTGGCCAATTGATATTCCTAACTAATTTATAACAAGTTAAATATGACTATTGTTGGATTATTGGAGAAATGGATTTCTTGGTTTGGTTTTTATATTGGCCCATATCTTCGCATTGGTTTATTATATCATAACTAACAATTCATACATCAATGCTGGTGAAATGAATGAAGCAGAGCGTTTGTACATCATTGAGTTTTCATATCTTTGCGCTTGTACATCACCTATATTATTCATTTTCCACGTAGAGATCAGTAATGGAAGATTCTTCAATACCAAGATTATTAAGAAGGGATATCCTTATGTCACACAATGAAGTGATCACATAGTGAACTAACCTCATTATCATCTGTATGATGTCTAAGGGATACCAAATTTATAACACCACCCAAAATAACTTGAAATATTTGTCCAAAAGAAATGAACTTTCAGTGGTTCCAAGTGAAAAGATATACTAATATATGAACTGAATATGGTATTAGGATGGCACCTTAAGTATGAAATTGGGTCAAACAAATCAACACAACCCAAACCAAAATATGTTTACAGATCCTCAACTCCTTGAACTCAAACGCAGATTTACTCCCCACACACATTGATCTCACCTATCTTATCCTCACTTCCTTTTTACCCATGCAATCATCACTCACATAACTGACAGAAGCATCCTCCAATATGAAAACACAAAAACCACAACAAAAAAACAAAAATTCACATAAACAAACATATACTGATCAAAAGATTAAAATGATAAACCAGAAACACAGTAGCAAATGAGCTTCTCTATGTTTTTCAGTCAAATTCTATTAGACACGCATCTACCTATTGGTTACTGTTCAATTTCTAAAGTTAAGTTAACTATCAATAATCTACTCAATTATAAGTTCATTTGTTCCAATTTCATCGGGAAAAACTTAAAACCCACACATCCAAACCTGCCATCTTCATCAAACAATAACCACTATAGCTCAAGCAAACGCATGCACCGATCTCCAAACAGCTGCGGTGCTCTTCCAACTCCAAACAGCTGCGGTGTTTTTCACTACCACCAAGGAAATTACCAAACTCTTTATCTTCCACCATTAAAGGGTAGTATTGATCTTAGGATGGGAATGGAAGGGTATGTGCTCAAACTCTCTCGTCTTATTGGAGCTAGCAGCTCTTCCAAGAACCCATTCATCTTTCTCCCCTTAAAAACTTCACTCTCTTTCTCAGAAAAATGTTTCAACCTTGGTAAAATGAAGCTGCACCATGAAGTTTGCGAGAAAATCAAATCAAGAAATGCACTATAGAATGCAAAAGAGGGTTGTGTTGTGTTGTGTGAGAAGCAACAAGTATAGAGGAGCTTAAGCTCAGAACTAACTAAATGTTTAAGCAAACAGAAGCCAACTGAAGCAAGAAAAAAAACATAATGCATAGTAGTGATTGAAACCCATTGACCAATGGACCAAGCAAACAATCATAAGCTCATCAAGAAGAGGCAATCCCAATCTATCTAATAAGATTCAATAAAGATAAAAGCTTACCCATCTTCGAAATATCAAAATCGAAATCAATAGTAGAAAAACGATCTTACTCATTGTTGGGAAAACTTGACATGTGACAGAGATTAGGGAGAGTTCAGAAGATCCTTCTTAGAAAGCTCTACAAACATAGAACTGAATTGAAATTGGAACAGAAAAAAAGAAGCCACCACCATTCATATCGATTGACATTAGTTACAGCCATCACGAATGACGATTTTCTATCATTCAAACAAACACCCAGAAGAAAAGAACATTGATTAAATGGAAAAGATGATAAGAATTTGCAGATGAAGAAAAATTAAAATCCAACCCAGGAAAATCTGGATACCAATGTTAATGCGTTTACCAAAAGCCCTAAAAAAATAAACACCATATAGGCCATTTCCAGTAGATACCAATGTTAATGCATTTACCAAATGCAAACCATTCCCTAACTGCCTGTCATTCGAAACTATTTAAGCACATAATTTCAATTTTTACAACTTACTAAACTTTACCATAATTGATATGATCTTGATTATATCAAAAGTTCCAAAATGGATTCACTAATTCAACGAACACCCTGAGTATTGCAGTAAGGCTAACATAGAACACCTCCATAGAAATAAACACACCAAGTTCAGAACAATATTATGAACCAAACATGAAGACCCTATTGAAGTTAGAGAAAATGGGTTGGGTGTTCTTCCCGTGAACAAACAAAATTGAAATCCTGACCCAAATTACAATGAATTAGATAAAACCAAAAAAGTTAAAGAAGAAAAGCAGAAGAAAAAGAGAAGGAAAAAAAAAATATCCAAATTAACCATAACCCAACTATCATCACCAAAAGCATTTACATTCTTAAGAGACTTCGAAACAAACCCAATTTTTTTGAGGATTATATACTGTAGATTCATACTTCAATGGACTGTAGGAAAGGTATCTCAATAGCAAAACTTTTACTGCAAAATGCAAAAGGGAGCATCTCCCATCTGCAACATAAGAAAATCCATCACCACACATAAAATTCTGTAAACCAATCCACATACTAACACCTAAACTAAGCTACACCAAACTCGAAAGAAAACTAACCCTCTGAGGAGGCTCATTATCAGGCTCCACAATATCGCATTCGAGCTCAATATTAGATACAATTGTTTCTTCTTCCATCATAGCAACCCCCTCCGACATGTCGCCGATTGCTCTCTTCAACTGTATTCCCCTTTACATACTCAAAGTTTCTGGGCCATATAGAACCTTCCTGGGCAATCTCTTCGACATGTAGCTATTCTCCATCCTAAGATAGAATCTTAGGATTTAATGTTGATTCTGAAAACGGAATGAGGTTGCTCTATGCAACGCTTTGCAAAAGATGGACGTATAACCCATGCGTACATAAGCTTACTTTGGATGAACTTCATTTTTGGTCTGCATAGGAGCGATGGGGAGCGAAGTCGATAGAAGCCTCGATGCCCTTCTTCGTTCTCACCTTGCTCTTCTCCAGCGCTGTCATTCGATTGTAAAAAAAAAATAGATTGGCAAAGCTACCGATGAATAGAATTATATGAAATCCAAAATTGATTGGCAAACAAATAAAAATCCTGATAACCCAAGTCAGCAAAACCCAAATTTTCACCCAACTAACTGATTCAAATCAATCGAAAACTCTTACCTTCAAAGAAAACCCAAACTAATTGCTTCCTGATATCAAACCCAAACGAAGAAACGATGATCCAAGAGAGAGAGATCGAGATCGGAGAAGCTTTTGGATAGCGAGAGAGAGAGAGAGAGAGAGAGAGAGAGAGAGAGAGAGAGAGAGAGTCGATGTGGAGAGTGTTCGTTTCTATCCAAAACAGTACCTCGCACGCTGGAAAAAAAAAACGAAAACACCCCCAATGAATAGTGCTACGGTAAAACCCAAGATTGTTATATAGGAAACTAGGTGGTTACCCATGCCCAAGTGCGGTTTGCCGAAGTGAAATTGTAAGAAGAAAATTTGTGCAATATAGAATACATAATGTACATGATCTTCGTCGTCATTAACATTAACATTGACTTAATATAGAGATACAAAAAAGTATTATGATACATGTATTTTTTAGTGGAGCTTTCGTACCACAACAAAAAACTTCACTTTTCAAAAGCACAAAAATTACATTCAGACGTTCTACAATGGTAGGATATGAAAAATTAGAAGATGTATATATTACATTATATACATTGAATCATCCTTCATTTCGATTCAACCTCATGAGTTGGATCCACTGCTTCATCAGAGCAATCATGGTAGCCTTCCAAACTACATTCAAATTAAGCTTTGTATCAATTAGTATAGCCCCTGCTATGTTTTTTACCATGTCACCAAGAGGCTGCATCAGAAATGGACATTAGTTTTTTTTTTGTTTTTTTTTTCGTTAATGAAGCAGTTAGAATGTAGTCAATGTACTCAATATATATTGAGTACACACATTTATGATCAGCTTTGAATCAAAGTTACAACCATTATTGGTTGCTGTAAGCCATGTGATCCACATGTATATTCATTGTTGGCTCCTCCATTTCTAGTGAGCTGTCTGTAGCAGGCCAGTGCAACAGCTTTTGTACCACCATCCTTTCAAGTTGGAGAATCTCTTTATGGTTGCCATGCAGTAAACTGTTTTATTCTACAGTATTAACACATGTTTCAGCAGTCAGTCTGGAGGTTGGTATTCTATGTTTGTTTGGCAAATATTAAATGGAAGTGTATGTTAAAACTTTCTTGGTATTCTTGAGGGTCTAATGCTTTCAGTTCGGAGAGTGTTTTCTGATTTTCACTCAATATCATTGTTCATATAGCTTATACAAACCAATATTATGACCAACTTTGCTTTTTTCATAAATCAACATATGGTCTGGATTGGGAGCCACAACTTCTTACACATATTTATACACACATTTGTAGTCATTGGATTTAAATCGTTTCAATGTCTAGATTAGATGTAGAAAAAAAGTTCTAATACATATTATATTAAAGAAAAACTAAACAGAATTTAATAAGAAAATAAAAGGAGGTAGTTCCTTATGAACTTTACCTTGAAGATATGATTTTACAACTATATCTATGGTAAAAGATATACTTTTAAAGAAATAAAGAACAGTAAAATAACTCTCTGAAGGATATCAACTACTTTAATAGAGAAATGAAATGTGAATATGCATCTGACCTGTTCACCTTGAGAATAGTTACGATCTGCATATACCTGGCCAGATAAAGTAAAAGGATAAGAACTAATGACCAACTAGGCAACTGTTACAATATTACATGAGATGAAAGTGATGGGAAATAACTAGAAGACGAGAAATGTGTGTAAAATTAAACTAAGACAAAGATACTGATAATAGATATAAACAATATTTGATCTCAAAAGGTGCAGACTGAATAGCTCAAACAGGAGGGAAAGAAAATCAAGGGCTAGGAAGAGACAGACTACCTCAGAGCAATGTTTGTCATCATCACTCAGCACAATTGATTCTGAAGTGCCATCATGGGTCAGAAAATCAGCAAATGGAATCTATAGAATAATATATTAATCCAAAAATGCAAGAGAGATTATTTTAATTGTAACTTCATTAATTTTTGCAAAGGTGTTACCAGGGAATAACCCTTGCTGCTTCCCCATGCTCGAGAAGTAACTGTAAAAACATGTGAAACAAGTCAGAATAACCTGCATACATCTTTGATCGAATCCCTGCAATTAATATGAAGCAGTAGCTTATATGACTTCTTGCAGTTGTATAGAGTCAACAACTCAACATGAATAAATTGCAAGTTAATGGATCACCAACTAAAGCATAAAACTGGTCATAAATACAATTGTTGTAGCAGATGAAATGGTGTATTAGTTCACCTAAAGCATATAGCCCTAGTCCTAATTGCTAACTCCTCGAGAAAAGCATATACATGATATCCCATCAATCCACAATGATCAATATTCGCTCATCTTATTCTTACAAACTGGAATGGAGACAAGTTGAATCACACAATTTTGACATCTGCGGACATGTAAAATGGTATAGAATGTTAACTCATATATAGTAGCTTACCTAAAGCATAGGCGTGCATGAAATCCTTAATATTGATACTCTTGGACATTTCAGGGTAGTACTCAAGAGCCTGAGAAAGTAACATGTAAATAATTAATCAATGCTCATAATGTCAAGAAAAATGGCTTTGAAGAGGGGTTAACAATCATGTTAAATCTTGACATGATTTAACAAGCAACTTACTGTCTTGATTGCCAAAAACTCCTCAACATGTGATCTTTGATTGATAGTCTCTTGATACAGAGAGCTTGGACGAATCATCTCCAACTCTTCTACACTCCAAAATATCTACAACCACCACAAATAGCGGAAACTGTAATTTTTAAACCCCAATGCCGCGCAAGGAATCGAAAAGGGAATAGACACTCACAGTGCTATGCATCCTCTCCGGCGGAGGAAGCCGGCTGATGTATGGCGCCCATTCAGAATCCGGCATACACAAACAGGTTTAAAAAAAACTCTACTAAAACATCAAACTAATAGTGTAGTAAACTAGTACTAGTCTTAAGTACCTAGCCCAGTTTCTGCTCATATAAAACGACAACGGCGACCTTGGCAACATCACCTACTCGGTCACCTAACAAATGTCTCAATTCCGGAACCAGATTATCCGGAGCTAATTGCTACAAATAAAACAAGCCACGAATTGTAAGTCCCCAAAAGCTTGAAATTACGACTTCACCGCTACAATATTACTAGCATACCGCGCTGTAGGGAACCTTGAGTATGCAATCTCCGGCTCTTATGTTCTTCGAAGCCAAAAGAGACCTGCCGTGGGCGGTGGTGTTTCCGATCGAAAGCACCGACGAGATTTCCGTGCCGGACTTGCGCTCCAGCCACGTCAGGAACTCAGCCGACCCATCGACCTGATAGAGAACGCCGTGTTGTGTTGTTTTAGCCGGAATTTGAAATGTTTCCCAATCTTAATTTGTATGGTGAAGAATCTGTATTAGGTTTTTATAGATACCTCCGTTTGTGGCGAAGAGTGGAAGTAAAGCTTGGTGAATGGAGTGTGGGAGAGGCCGATGTCCACCATCGGTGGGTGCATTGTCGAGCTGACACTAGCCATTCTTTTACTGTGAGTCTCGGTCACTCACAGAGGTCTCGGTTCGTCCAATTTATAGTTTACTTGGGCTCATCAAATTAGCAAAGCCCAACAATTTCATCAAATTCTAAAACTTCATTTTTACTGGCAAAAAAAAAATTGCAGATCACAAATTTATTATTTTTTACTGATCAAAATTCAGAAATTTACAGCGCATAACAATAACCAAGTTCACCCATTCTCACAGTTATTCTGATTTCAATCTCCGTACTAAGAATAACAACAAAACCCTAGAAATCGGAGCAGCGGCCATTCTTCTCCCAATCGCCGAACCGGGTCGGCTCGGGTCCTTTCGGCCCGCCGATTTCGCCGGTGGCTTCATTTATATCCAACTCGTCTCCGTCGTCTTCTTCACCTTTCTTCTCGACGCTTACGTCATCGGCTTCGGCGTGTTTCGGCTCGGTGGTTTGGCTCTCGGGTTGGGTTTGTTCGGCCGAGGAGGAGGACAAGAGACGCTTCAGTGAGTTGGCGGCGGAGGGAGTCAGCGGCTCGGATTTTGCAGCTGTCGTTGCCATCGTTGAGAATAGACGGCTCAGATTCGTCGCCATTTTTCTTCTTTCTTTCTCTGACCAAAAATATACAGAGGAGGGAATTTGAAGAAGAAGAAGAATAGTGAAATACGAATGGTACTGCGGTGTTCGTCGTGTATATAAACAGCGAAGCCACGTGGTGGTTGCTAAATTGGATTGGGCCTTGGTAAGTGGATCCAAAAGCCCAAATCACTTTCTAAAAGAAAACGAGGCCCATTTGGGATTGTGTTCGTCTGGATGAACTTGGTGCCTTGTGGCCATCATAATTGAGTGGAAGCAGAGAAAACATGGGAGGAGCTCATTTTCTGAAGAGAATTCCCAGAATTAAGTTCCCACAGACACCCTAAATCTGCAATTTCAGGTATGATCTTTCTCTTTTCTTCTTAATAAATAGTAAATTAGTTTTGTGTGTTTATGTAATTTGATCCTCTGTGGAAACTGAAGACTGAGACTTTCTTTAGCTCTTGCGGTAACCCTGGAGAAAGGTTAACCTAATGATTTGGAAACTGTTAGGTTTAAGTTTAAGTTTAACCTAATGTGTAGTCCTTGTACAAGTTTAAGTTTTAACAATATATTCAATCACTTATGTGGCTCAAGTGAGCATCAATACCTCAATACTTGAATTGCAACAAGTTTTGGATTGTTGTACACTTTTATGTGTTTTTGGTACAGTTGGGTGGATGCACCTGATGATGGAAGAGAACTAGAGTTGGCAAACTGGAGATCAGCACACTGCTTGGTTCGTTGTATGATTAACCAGAGGACCTGTGGACATTTCTTGTACAAATAATGATGGCCTTTCTTGTATTTTGTTTTCCACAAACTAAATCTACCAGTTTTTTATTGGAAACAATAAATTAATTTGATCGACCCACATTACTAAGATGATGAGAAAGAACCTGTTATAGAGGGATTTAGAGCACCCAAGATAGATAAGGATGTTGAGCACCAGCATACTTTGAGCAACACATGGAAAATAGCAAAATATTTTCCCATAGATACGATTAATGATTCCAAATCATTGAATTAGAACCAAATCTATACATTATTCTTTAAAACAACCACGCACAAGAGCTGGACGAGAACTATAACCAAATGAATATGCTAAGAACCTATACTACTACACCAGCTCCAGCGAAATGGGAAAACTCCAAACTGCATTCATGTGAATAAAAGCTTTGGAGTTGCTGTTGTTGCCCCCATTGAAAAAGCCACTTGCTGCTACTTCAGTACTCTCCCTCCGGTCTCCTTCGTGGGGATAAAGCATCACCGAGTGGCCAAATCCTCAAGACAAACCACATTCCAATAACCCCTTCTGTCTCACACTAAGAAAATGAAAAGAACGCTAACAGCGTTGCTTCTGTCGCTGCTGCATCTTGGTTCTCTAATATGGATTCACGAGTCCCTGATGATGTCAACTATGTGATTACGGTGTGGTTGCCACCGTCTTTTGGCTCTTGTTGATATCTTGATGCAGCTTCAAGAGATCCGATTCAGAGCTCCCAATGCTGTTTGTTTCGTCCTCCTCTTCCTTGCAGAGGTAGTTGTCAACCTGTGCAGCAGTTTGCCGTCCCTCTGATATGGCCCACACCACCAGAGATTGACCACGCCGGCAATCTCCAGCAGCAAACACCCCGTCCACATTGGTTGAGAACCGACCGTATTCTGCCTTGAAGTTCGAGCGATTGTCACACTCTAGTCCCAACTTCTCTGGAATCGCCTGGTATAGTGAGGCACAATAAACAGTAAGCAAGATATCAAAAATAGTCCATTTGTGTAACTGACATAAACCGATTCAGGATTACTAACCGCCTCGGGACCAAGAAACCCCATTGCTAGAAGGACAAGATCGGCTTCAATTATCTCCTCAGATCCCTCGATTTCCTTAAACTGAAACTTGCCAGAAGCATCCTTCTCCCATTTGACACGTACTACCTCCAGTCCTTTCACCACCCCATTCTCATCTCCCACAAACCTCTTGGTCAGCACCTCATATGTCCTTGGATCTTTGCCAAACTTGGCAGCAACTTCTGCATGCCCATAATCAACTCGGAAGATGCGAGGCCACTGTACACCAAAAAAAGAAGACATAAGTACATAAGACATCTAAAAACATGCAAGGTCCCAAAACTCAGTTACCAACCTGTGGCCAAGGGTTCCCGGGAGCCCTTGTTCGGGGTGGCTCAGGGAGTAGCTCTAAGTTTACAATGTTAGTACAGCCATGGCGGAGAGAGGTACCGATGCAATCAGTGCCAGTGTCACCTCCACCAATGACCACCACCTTCTTGCCCTTGGCAGAAATGTAGTTCCCATCCTCGAGATTGCTATCGAGCAGGCTTTTGGTGTTCGCATGAAGAAATTCCATAGCGAAATGCACACCCGACAGCTCTCGCCCAGGTACAGGAAGGTCCCTACACCAATAAAAGCGCACGAACATTAACGATGTTCAGATAGGAACTATAAGAGTCTGAAGCATTAAGCAACCAGATGTTACCTTGGTTTTGTTGCTCCTACAGCTAAAATAATGGCATTGTTCTCTTCCCGAAGTTGATCAAATGAGTATGAAGGATCACTTCCAACATTAGCATTAACAACAAAGTTGACACCTTCCTTGGCCATAAGGTCAACCCGCCGTTGAACTATATCCACTTTGTCAGCCTTCATATTAGGCACTCCATACATCATAAGCCCTCCGATTCTATCAGCACGCTCATAGACAGTCACGGTATGACCTATTCTATTCAGTTGATCAGCAGCAGCAAGCCCAGCAGGTCCACTCCCAATGATTGCAACTTTCTTCCTGTAATTAACATCATGTCAAAACATGAGTATATGCATGCATTGGATATCTGCCACACTATTATTGAATATATTTTGCAACAAGACAACGACAGAGAGCCACCATTCGACTAAAAACAAAAAACATACCCAGTTCTCTTGAGAGGAGGACGAGGCACCATCCAACCTTCCTCAAATGCCTTGTCAATGATAGCACATTCAATGCTTTTGATAGATACGGGATTCTCAATAATGCCCAGAACACATGAACCTTCGCAAGGTGCTGGGCAAACTCGACCAGTAAACTCAGGGAAGTTATTTGTCTCAAGAAGCCTCTCTAATGCTTCATGCCACCTATTCTGGTACACTAATTCATTGAACTCAGGTATTTTGTTACCAAGAGGACACCCAGTGTTCTCCTGCAGTTTAGGTCAAGAAACAAATTAACATTAAGCAAATTTAAGAGACTCAAGGTGCATCAACAATAATTAATCAGTAACAAAACAGGAAAAGTAACAATCAAGTTATTACCTGATGGCAGAAGGGAGTGCCACAATCCATGCAACGAGCTGACTGAGTGTTCACAAGTGTGCCGGGTTTAGTTTCCTCCATAACCTCATTCCAGTCATTCATCCTAACTTTAGGATCCCTGTATTGAACACCCTCACGCTCATAAGAAAGAAAACCCCTGTGCTTGACAGCATCAGTAACCTCACTAGGTCTCTTCACTGTTTCAGCATCTTTTGCCTTATTGGATGTCCCATTTAGAGAAGCCGAAGCCATCTTCTTAAGTTTTTCAAATGCATCTGTCTCCTCCATTTTCACCTCATCTTGCTCTTTAACTTCTTCAGTGGCATGATTCAGTGCCTGTTTGGAAGCTTCCTCCAAGTTAGCAAGAGCTTGTTTGTACTCTCTGGGGATAACCTTGATGAACTTAGGCAGAAGACTTTCATAATCAGCAAGTACTTCATTGGCCAGTGAGCTTTTTGTGTGCCGTTGATGCTGCTGTATCATCATTCTGAGGGTCATACTGTCCTCTTCTTCAACTATATCAAGATCAACAAGCTCAGAATTACATCGAGTCACAAATTTACCATCCACATCAAGAACATAGGCTATGCCACCACTCATACCAGCAGCAAAGTTCCTGCCAGTTTTTCCGAGTACCACGACAGTGCCACCAGTCATGTACTCGCAGCCATGATCACCAACACCTTCAACTACTGCGCTAGCCCCCGAATTCCGAACACAGAATCTTTCTGCTGCCATTCCATTGAAATATGCCTCCCCACTAGTGGCACCATAAAGAGCTACATTACCAATAACAATATTTTCTTTTGGGTCAAAATTGCTTTCCCTGGGAGGATAAACTATAATCTTCCCCCCGGACAATCCTTTACCAACATAATCATTGCTGTCACCTTCTAGTTCAAGTGTGATGCCAGGGCAGAGGAAAGCTCCAAGACTCTGGCCTGCACTTCCATTGAATTTTATATGGATGGTGTCCGCTGGAAGCCCTTCCCTGTTGTAACGTTTGGTTACCTCATGGCTAAGCATTGTCCCAACTGCACGATTTACATTGCAAACTGGTGTTTCAAAGTACACAGGAAGAGCCTTTTCTAAAGCAGAATTGGACAGCGAAATAAGTTTGTGGTCAAGAGCCATGTCCAACCCATGGTCCTGTTTCTCAACACAATATTGTGCAGCTTCGGGCCGAATGTCTGCCGCCGGTCTAAGTAACAGAGAGAGATCAATGTTGTCCAGCTTCTCATTGTCTTTAGTGACTTCTTTGTCAACTTGAAGCATATCTGAACGACCAACCATCTCATTTATAGTTCGGAAACCAAGCTGTGACATTATCTCTCTCAATTCCTCAGCTACCATAAAGAAAAAGTTGATAACATGTTCAGGTTCTCCAGCAAACTTCTCACGAAGAACTGGATCTTGGGTTGCAATTCCGACAGGACATGTGTTCTTGTGACACTTCCGCATCATAATGCAGCCGAGGGTTATGAGAGGTGCTGTGCTGAAGCCAAACTCTTCTGCACCAAGAAGTGCGGCTATGGCCACATCTCTTCCAGTTTTTAGTTGGCCATCTGTCTGGAGAACTGTGCGGCCCCGAAGATCATTAGCAACCAAGGTTTGATGGGTCTCAGCCAAACCAAGTTCCCAAGGAAGTCCTGCATTCTTAATGCCAGTCCATCTGGAGGCTCCCGTGCCTCCGTCATGTCCGGATATCAAAACATGATCGGCATGCCCCTTCACAACTCCACTGGCAACTACTCCTACACCAGCTTCGGATACTAACTTGACACTAATGCGAGCTCCCGGGTTAGCATTCTGCAGATAAATATAATAAATCGTGCTCCATAAGAAACAAAACAAAAAATACTACTGGCAATTAAAAGGAAGTAGAAGAAGAGGGAAAATCTAGCTGTTTCTAAGAAATCAGGCAATGAAACATACCTTAAGATCGTGAATCAATTGAGCAAGGTCTTCGATTGAGTAGATATCATGATGGGGAGGTGGACTTATAAGTCCCACACCTGCAGTAGAATTCCTCGTAACAGCAATGTCTCCAATAACCTTGTGACCTGGAAGTTCACCTCCTTCACCTGGCTTGGCCCCCTGTGCAACAGTGGTAATATTTATAATTCAGAGAACCATTTAATCACGTAAACCTTAACCTCAATGAATAAAATTAACAAAGAAGCTAAGCATATGTACAAATCTGGAGATACCTGAGCCATTTTAATCTGCAGTTCATCGGCATTTGTGAGATAGTAGCTTGAAACTCCAAATCTCCCACTGGCAATCTGCTTAATTGAACTCCTCTTTGGATTCCTTGAACCATCAGGAAGAGGCTCCATACGAGAGGGCTGCTCACCTCCCTCACCTTCACAAAGAGGAAAGTGATCATTAGAGATTACTAAATATGTATCGGTAAAAAGGTTCAGATTAACCACTTAAAAGATCTAAGAAGCATACCTGTATTTGACTTTCCTCCTATTTTGTTCATAGCAATGGCCAGTGTAGTGTGCGCCTCCAATGATATTGATCCATAACTCATTGCCCCAGTACAGAACCGTTTGACAATCTGACTGGCGGGCTCTACTTCATCCAAATGAATTTGCTGCTCCGTGTGTTTAAATTTCAAAAGACCGCGGAGAGTGCAAGCTTTGTTTAATTGATGAATGAGCTTGGAGTATTCTTTATATGCAGCCACGCTGTTGGTTCTGGCAGCCTCCTGAAGCTTTGAAATGGCAAAAGGATCATTCAAGTGAACTTCACCACCTTTTCTCCAATGATAATCCCCAGGATTTGGCAGTGCAACAGCCTCTGCACTTCCAGGCGGGTAAGCACGAGAGGGAAATGCCAAATCATGCAGATGAATCCCATCACGAGCAAGCATCTCAAATGTTGCACCTTCAACCCTACTAGGCGTGCCTGCGAAGCATCTCTCAATCACTTCAGATGAGAGACCCAAAGCTTCAAAAATCTGTGCACCCTTATAAGAGGCCAGAGTAGATATTCCCATCTTGGCAAGAACCTTCTGCATTCCGGAGTTGCTTGCGTTGAAGTACTTTTTGACCAGTTCATCTTTGGAGTATATTGTACCATTAGATTTTGGCG
This sequence comes from Geum urbanum, assembly GCA_946800695.1. Lineage (NCBI taxonomy): Eukaryota > Viridiplantae > Streptophyta > Magnoliopsida > Rosales > Rosaceae > Geum > Geum urbanum. The sequence continues at coordinate 32,628,677 of OX327017.1, forward strand.
GGATCTTACCATCAACCTGAAGCCTCCAAATGGCTTCTACAGCCAGGTATGGGCAGATAGCATCTGCACCAAATCCGACAAGGGTACAGAAATGGTGTACTTCACGTGGCTCAGCAGATTCGAGTATCAAACCTACTCGAGTGCGCTCATGATTTTTAACTAGATGCTGATGAACAGCACCAACAGCCAAGAGGGAGCTTACGGCAACACGTTTAGAGGAAAAAGCTGCAAATTGAAAAACAATCAAATAAGAGTTTAGCAGTCGATTATGGAGTCAATTTCAACTTGAGGTAACATGAAATATCCAGGACTATACCTCTGTCTGATAGCACCAATGTGGTATATCCCTTCTTAATTGCATCACGTGCTTCGGCACAGATTCTATCTAGGGTCTCCTCCAATCCCTCCTTACCACGTTCTTTGGAATAAGTGATATCAAGAACCTTACAACGCCATCCTCTGTAATTCATTTTTTTAATCGCCTCCATTTCTTCAATGCTTAAAAGAGGACCTTTGAGTGAGAGACGATGGCATTGTTCTTCAGTGGTTTCTGTCAAATCACCTTCCGGACCGATCATACATTCCATAGAAGTGACAACCTTCTCTCGGATGGGATCAATTGGAGGATTTGTCACTTGAGCAAACATTTGCTTGAAATACTCAAATGTAAGCTTCTCTCTGCTAGACATAACAGCCAAAGGGGTATCATTTCCCATCGACCCAAGAGGTTCAACACCATCTTTTGCCATAGGAAGCAATAACATTTCCAAGGCTTCAACTGTATACCTGCATAGACAAGAAATGCTCCAAGACTATTACAAAAGCTACAACAGTCTGACCCAAGAAAAACAAAAGCTAAATATAGGCAGCTGAGGATCAGAACGAGCATCACATACCCAAAAGCCTTCAGTGGTGCCAACAAACCATGGATTCCCATGTTTTCCATGTTTTCATCATCAGTAGATGCCTGGAAATTGCAAATGATAAACTGTCAAGGGATGAAATAGACTACAACATAACTGAAATAACATTGATACAGACATACTATTATTTCAAGTCATCTCATCTTACAGGAATAACTCCCGCTATGGATGGAGGTAGCCTGTCCGATTCATCAACAGAATCAACTATGTCCTTGAGCTCGATCTTTTGCCTTTTAAGCCAGTCCCCGTATGGCCTTGCCATTGAATATTGTTGCTTCAGGGCCTCATCATCAACAACGATATGGTTCTCAAAATCCACCAAAAGCATCATTCCAGGGTTGAGTCTTCCTTTCCTGCAGACATCTTCAGGAGGTATGTCTACCACACCAACTTCACTGGCCATAATCACTCGTCCGCTGTGAGTGACATAAAAGCGACCAGGTCGAAGTCCATTCCGATCCAAAGTGGCTCCCAGATAGCGTCCATCAGTAACTGCAATAATTTTTTATTACATTAAGTCGGTGTTTAAAAAAACAAATGCTCATATTATCTTTCAGAGAGATCAAATGATAAAAAAAATATTGAAAAAATGATCACACGTATTACATGATATAAGAGCTGGTCCATCCCATGGCTCGATGAGAGATGAGAAGTATTCATAAAGCGCTTTCCTATCAGGATCCATGTTCTTGTCATTTTGCCATGCTTCAGGAATCATCATCATCATAGCTTCAGGGAGGCTTCTGCCAGCTCGAACCAGAAGCTCAAGCACGCCATCAAAGGCTCCTGCATATTAAAAAGGTAAAGCTTATGGCCAATTAGATATGAAATATAACCACATAATCCTTTCTTTCTCAAATCAGGTAAGATGGCATATACTAGTTATCATCCTAATATTTTGAATAATACATTGCTGCATGCAAACGTGTAGCACAAGATCTATAATTCACCTGAATCGGATGAACTAGCATCCACAATTGGCAGTAGCTTCTTCAACTCATTTTTCGAAAGACCAAGTTCAGTACACTTCAGCAGTCCCTCACGTGCCTTCATCCTGAGTAAGTTATGTAGATGTAAGAAATTCAAGAAATGTAAGAATCTGACATTCTAAGAAGCAGCAAATTTGTTTAAAGCACACTTGATAACAAGTTCAGTAAAATTACCAGTTCACATTTCCTCTAAGGGTATTGATTTCTCCATTGTGGCCAATAACACGCATAGGCTGAGCTCGATCCCAGCTGGGAAAAGTATTTGTTGAGAATCGCGAATGTACCTACAGAAAATATCGGAAGAGTCTTACACAATTCCATCTTCTCTATACAAATATGAAATTGTGTTCAGGGCCACTTCAATACAAAGTGTACTGCAATTCCAGTACAAATGGAAATCCTAAGCTATACTTTGACCAGACACAATTTCCTTTTCACCACCCATTTCAGCCCAAACAACTGATCATAGAGAGCACTGCACCAAGTTTGTGCAAACATGATTTACTTGATAATGAGGTTTCTTACCAACTCACCCAATGGCATCCAATCCAGCATCCAATTTCAATTAGTAATCAAGGGAGTGGAAGAACTTAAGAGATCATTCAAACCTCAATGCCTCAGAAGTCATTCCTCAACCTTGCATCTCTTCAGTTACTGGTGGTTCCATGCTGTTTGTGGAGTATGGAGTTAGTGGAGAAAAGACAAAGTTAATGGATAAAATATTTACCAGGGCCATGTAGCTCGTAAACCTTTCATTGCCAAGATCTGCATAATAGTAACCCTTCAGCTGATCGGGTTTCAGCTGACCCTTGTAAACAACCGTCCTACATAAAATTAACAGAACAAGTTAAGTGATCTGGTACATTAGGTGATTCCTGGATACATGTATGCTAAAAATTAAAAAGATGAACCTTGAGGAAAGTGAGCATATATAGAAATCTTTAGCACCACCATATTGAAGGTTTAATGCAGCACGGATGGCAACCATTGATACCCTTCTAAGTATGTACATCTGGAATGCAAGGAAGAGACAAATTATTATGTGCATGACGATTTAAGCCACTCATTTCTTCAGCCATTCCAACCAAAAATGAAATTACCTGGCACTCAAGATCAACTTTTGACCTCGGAGTTGGGGTAAGGAACACTTGCTCGATAACAGGTTCCGTTTGGAGAGCAGACTTCCCCAAATCCGAATTATCAGTCGGAACAGGCCGCCACCCAACAACGGTATGTCCAAGAGACTCAGCAACCTGCAAGCACATCAAAAATGTTCTGGTAAATTCCATGCAAAATAACAGAGTAGCCAGTAGCACAAATAATGTGCATCAAACACAGACAAGTTTAACTTAAAATTACCTTTGTGAACACATTTTTGCTTTCTTCTCGTCGACTCTCAGATGTGGGCAAGTAGAGCATACCAACAGCATATTCACCTAGCGCTGGAAGCTCAAACCCAATATCTTTAGCAGCCTGAAAAACCAACACACCCAACAATTAGTAGAGTACACCAACAATTTGTACAGTCTACAGAGACTACTGAACTAACTACGATGTTGAATTCAATAAGCAAAATATTTATAAATAAATATCTAAGAAAATATTACAAAAAAAAAATCAGATATCATAAAATGTTCAACAACCAAAAGTTCTCTATCAACTTCAGCAACAAAAACACCTTTTACACAGAAAACCAACAAAACATAATTCTCAGCAAAGAATAGGATAAGATTCCATCCAGAAACATTTCCCTCATAAAATCCGTCCAAATCGAAACGTATAACAGATAAAATCAAAGCCGAAAAACTCCCAAATCCGAATAATTAATAGATAATAATAATCTACCTCCTTGTAGAAATCGTGAGGAATAGCGACAAGAACACCAGCTCCATCACCGGTGTTAGTCTCACAGCCGCAAGCTCCTCTATGTGTCATCCGCACCAGCATCTCCAAAGCATCAGTAATCTACGAACATCCACACCGCTCATCAATACCACATCAATCTCAACATGAACAATACAAAAAACCACATGCACCGGTTCAAATAAAACGACGTCGCTTTCAGTCACTTACCGTCTTACGGCTACTTTCGCCGGACAATTCCGCGACGAAGCCGACGCCGCAGGAGTCCTTGTCCAACGACGGGTCGTACAAACCGAGCGGCTTCTCCGGCACGGCGGAGAGCATGGACCGAACCACCACCCGGAGCTTCGGCGCGCGACAAGGACCGTCGGAACGCCATAAATGGAGCCTCTCGGATCCGGCGGCCCTCAATCGCGTCCCGAGGAACTTCTTCGCAATAGGCTTGGTCGCCGAGCATCCTTTAGCTCTGGTCCCGAGCCTCGCTATCGGCGACGCATTGAGCTGAGACGACGACGACGACGACGGAGCGAGCGACGGTTTGGTTCGAAGCTGGAGAACGGTACCGGAACTCGCCGCCAACATTATTCAGAATCTTACAAGTTGTGTATAATACTAGTAGAGTAGTAGTAAATAGTAATACAGTATAAATTTAATGATTATACACAGGTTTTTGTATTTAACAATAACAAGGTTGTTATGGAAAATCCGACTGGAGGTTTTATCGGGAATTTAGATCCGAACGAGAGAGGGGCCGAGACTCTCTCCGACGAGATCTGTAATAACGACACCGTTTCAGGAACAACAGAAAGGCCCGAAAGAATGGCCGGAATTATGTAACTCCCTGCCTGAATTCTTTAGGGTAGGGCCAAAACGCACAAGTCTAGTAGATAGATAGAGAGAGAGAGAGACGCAGAGGCTGAGAGAGCTTCGTTTGGGGGGGGAGTTTTGGGTTCTCTGAGTCGAGGCAGAGAGGTCTGTTTTATAGAGAGGAGAGGAGAGGAGGTATCTGCGAAAACAGCGAGCGTGTGTGCTTTTTATTTTTTCGACAGTAAAGAGAAAGGTTTTGTGGGGTCCACAGAGTTTTTTTTTTTACCAGGTTCAGTCTAGACCACAGTGCTCTCTTTTTTGGTTGTTTCGGACTGACACCTCAGGAATTCTGTAGGTGCCACGTGTGCAATTGTCTATGCGGCACGCGAGAGCCGCTAATGGCGGGACCCGCGGCGGGGAAGTAGGTAGTAGTGGGAGAAAATCTTCTGTCCCATTAGCCTACATCCTACCCTGTCTCCCTCTCAATTGTCGACACCTGTTATTAGCTTTCTAACTCAACAAACGTTTTCTGACCCTCCATTAACCCCGTTAACTTCTTAACTCATCAAATCCAAGAGTTCGAGTCAACTCAACTCTATGTCAGTAGCTTTATCTCACAATAGTGTGTTCAATCCCATTTGCAACTTCATATCAGATGCTAGTGAACTTCAGTTTCCTGGTATCCAATGTCTTCTCACCTCATACTAAGAACTAAAGAGCTCATCAGAATCACCTATGTGCCTCTCCATTATTTGGAAGATCTTTAAGTTCAACAATAATAAGTTTCTCTTGCAAATCATTGAATATGTACACAAACAATACCGACAATAGGAGTTTGAAAAGATGGCAATCTTGTTGAAGCTTGAATGACGTTGTTTCCCAACAACATTATATTCGACCACTTCAACACTCAAGCAAATTAATTGATTTGATTCAAATAATATCAGTTCAAACATAATATTGTATTCTTTAATATTTGGAATATGATAACTAGTTGAAAATAGTTGGTATCAATCTTAATCATATTTTGTTTAATTGAACATACATCTCGAAGATCATTGGACCAGCGAAATTAGAGTTATGATGGAACTTACATGAAATAGCAGGTTTTGAGAAAAAGAAGCATAAGAGTGATTAGACTCTGATCTTGCTTAAGAATGCAGTCATAGAGTTGAGGTAGAGGGTTGGGTTAGAATTAAAATGATGACGGGGTTAATGGAGGGTGAAGAAACGTTTGCTGAGTTACAAAACCAATGACAGGTGTCAAAAATTAAGAGGAAAACAGGGTAGGGGACAGGCTAATGGGGACAGGAAGACTTTCTCCCCTAGTTGTATTAATAGATAATCACGTAAAATTAGATAAACACTGAGGGGGTGGACCTCGTAGCGGTTTCCGAAGCAGAGTGGTTCGGGTGCCGAGCCTGAGCGGTAAATGATGGGAAGGTAAATTCGTTGGGATAGGATTCTGTTTCTTTGGTCCTCGCTGGATTTGTGCTAATTAGTTAATTAATTATAGTAGCTGGATTTTCTATTTGACCTAAAATAACTATTGGATTTTTTAAATGTCTGGTCTGCCCTTGTAAATCCAAGCTTCACAGACCATTCTGAGATCAAAAATTGAAAATATGTTCCGACTTCCAAGAGATGATATAAAACTATCATACTTCGATTTGAAAAAGAAAATGTTACATGAAAAAAAAAACTACCTAATTAAGAGTCTAAGACCAAGTGAATGAATTTGTGATTATTTGGTACAGTATATTGTGTCTAGGTTCACAATTGTACATTCCATTTATTATATTTCCTATTAATCATTTTATTCTTTAAATAAGTTAAAATGGCCTTGTAAAGAATACTAATTTTTCAATAAACAAATAGAAATTCTAAATAATATTTTTCAATGGAGAGAACACAGATTTTCTGACTATTTGATTATTCTTTTACTTTCGTTTCATTAATTTTTTTCCAAACAGAGATAGACTAAGAGAAGAGTAATCGAGGAGTTTTACAAAATTCTACCTTCTCAATTACCGTAAACACAATTACCTTAATTAATAGAGATTTTGATACTAGTACACCTGACCGAAGTGGCGCTACCAATGACGGAACAAGATATGGGACCAGTGAGTAGTCGTCAGTGCATATCATGCGCGGCCAACAATAATTATTGGACCCTTTTAAACATTTACGTTACATATATGGATTTACATTTTATGGTCATTGATGACTGTTTCATCCAAGAAAAAGTTTCCGAATTTATGATTTACCTTTTCTTATTTTTCTCTGATGTTTTTCCTTTGGTCCGTGCTTATGACTGATTTGCCCATTTAATGGTGAATTTATACAAAGAACAATCCAAGACTCCAAGTCATGTAGCCATCAAAACTAAATAATCATCCTTATAAAGAATACTCCGAAGATTTATAATTTAATTTATTGCACACATTTTTAGTTATATCAATAATTTTTATATATTGATGTTGAAAGGGAAATCTTTGTATTGGGAAGAAAATGATTGGTGGTTTATTCAAAAAAAAAAGGTTGGTGGCCGGTTTGTATCGACAATAATTATCCTTGTATAGTATACGAATTAAAAGGTAGAAATACACCAACATTAAGTGTGCGAAAAATGTTACGAGATAACTCTATCGATCTAACATAGAAGTTGAAAACCAACCTCATCCATCATATATTATGACGTATATCCAGATGTAACTAAGAAAACATTAAGCATAACCGTACGTTGGTGACGACAACCTCATTGAACCCAAATGCAGTTTCAGTCCAAACTCATAACCATCGAAGCGGTAGCCAATCGGCATGCTTGAGCTGCATTTGCGTCATCAACTCGACAAAATTCCGATAAAGCCGCACCACCGTTTATACCAAACTATATACATTCATTACACGTTGCAAATCAAGGAAACTCGACTACGATCACCAAAATCTTTAGACTACCTGGTTATCGTGGGCTATGAACGCAATAACAATTAATATTATTTTTAACTCGAATTACAAAATTCGGTATTAAAGTGGTTTCGAATTTGAAGTCCTAATGTCACATATGAAAGTAGTATCGCCGTGGTCACTACACTTTTAGACAATTAGTGAAATTATTAATTTATTAATCCTTATTTTTTTATCTTTTACTGCTCAAGTTAATCCAATATTTATACTTTACAAATGTTGCTAATTTGTCTTTTGTGATAAACCAGTGTTGCTAATTTGCTTCGGTTATAAGCCAAAGCACAATGGATTAACATGAAAGAAATTGGATCTACACTGTCAACTCATCCCACATGTATCACATTCACCATCATGGTGCACATTGCAATAATTCAACAAGCCAAGGAGTTCAAGTGCAGTAGAAAAGTCGCTTGTCTACGAACACTAGATCTCTATTAATTAAGAGAACTCTCATTAGGACAGTTAGAGATGTAGAACTTTCAAAAGCTTAAAATTTGTCATTCTTTCACCGTAAAGTCTACAATCCTCAAATATAATAAACAAGGATACAAAAGTAAGAAAAAAACATATGGAACACGTGTAAGAGAGACCATGTGAAACACAAACTTCAAACACCACAGAAAAACACGTAAAATCGAAGCAGTTTTCACGAGAGCAGTTACCTAGTGAATTTGCATCTCTATTATAATAAAGAAAATTGTCGGACGTATTCTCTTACGGGTGAAATAAAATTGATTCTCTTTCATCTTCTCCAAATTCTCCATCACAGTTTGGTAAAACTCTTCAAGTGTTCTCTCTGTTGTTATTTTCAGGTTCAGCATTTGGTTATTGTGGAGACATTTCGGTGCGTTCGCGTGATATTGTGAATGCAAACTCTTTTTCTATATCAACTGATGATGACATTGGATTCTCGTGTTCCTTAGTTTCTCCTATCAGTTTTCAAATCACACAGAATAAGAGCACAAAAGAGGGAGATGCAAATGAGGGGAACGTTGTTTTATGTGTAGGAACATAGACAATTCGCTTGATTTGGCGAGTTCTTCAATCGATTTCTTACTTTACCGTTCGAATGGTCTTCCATCCACTTTCTTCAAATGTTGTGTTAATTGAGCGATGAGTAAATTGGCTCATTGTGGACTCTTTTGATTGTGCAAAGATTCTCCAATAGAGTTTATTGATGCAGTTATAGAGGACAAAACACCATACTAGCCCAAAGTAGTGGAAGGTGGGATACAACAAGAAACAACTGAGTATTTCTGTTTGATTCATGATTAAACTTTCTCTTTGTATTGTATAAATCTTGATGTGTATCTCTGTTGATTTATGATTAATTTTCCAAAAGGCTAAAAGCGAGACTATTATATAGCTGATGATAAGGAGTCCGTCAAGTCCAACTATGCAGTAAACAACAAAAGTTGATGATAATCAGAGCTGTGGCGAGTTGAGCATATCGCCGACCTTAATTGTCCATTGACTTTAAATACTGATATGATTTTTTTTTCTTTTCGTTGCAAGACAAAGACGATGACCGGTACAAGTGAATATGAAGATTAGAAGAGGTCAGGAAGCAATGTATGTAGGATTGATCATAGTAGAATGACCTGTTGTTCTTAGTTATGTTTTCTTTTTTTGTTTAATTGGCTGTAGAGTTGGATAATGACTAAAACTAAGGGGAATAATACTAAGGCTTTGGCGAATCTGTAGTCTTTCCCATATCTTTTTGTACTTAACGATCTTTAGTTTAATGTTTAATAGTATTGAGTTATGTTCATTTAGTTTGTACTTCTCTGTGTTTAAATGGTTTTGTCTCCCTCAATCAATGATGATAGTTTTGTATGTCATTTTTAAGACAAAGTCAGAACTCTTACATGGACTATTTTCTTTATTTATTCTCGGCAACATGGATTCTAATACGTAGGTATAGTAATAATAACTACATAAGTATATATAGGGTCATCAAAGGCTTCAGAGGTATTCAAAGAAGTTCAAGGAAATAGTTAACCAATTTAATCATTAATAGCTTATTTCGCTACTTTTTAACGCGTTTTCAATAGCACTTTAAAGTTTAAAACACATAAGTTGATTTATAAAGCAATAGTGTCAATTTCTCAGTCTACCTTATTGTGACACACATGCAAGGAAACAACGAATCATGGAAGGATAATTCTTGAATTAAAAGAGCTCAAAAAGGTGTAATTGATGGTGAGAAATAATACATCGATATTATGCACATGCAAATGCGAGTGAGACACTATTCTATAACCGCATATAATAAATCGTCGAAAGATAAATTTTGAACTAAAAGAAAGTGTGAATGGTGGAAAATAATACCTCGACATTATGCACACGCGGTGCAACACTCTTCCGCACGCGAGATTCCCATTATAAACTTGTTGAAATGATACATCCTGGTGTTCGGCTCCAAATACAAAGTATTATGCATGCTTGAGTAGGAGTTACATAATCAGTAAGACTGGTATCTCAACTTTGTGGTATTTTCATAAGCTTCTTTTTGTATGGTTTTGATTCTATTTTACAGACAATTATCAAACAAATTATTTTTAAAAAGATATTATTAGTAGATTATATATTATGTAAACTAATACAATTACACATCTCTAATAAATAAACGAAAATTCGCACGCGCGTATGCATGTGCAGGAATGCTAGTGTTATATGTTGAAAACTTATGCATTATAAAGAGTCTCACTCTTTTATCTATAGGGGTGAGTGAAGCACACCCGAAGATGTGTTGTTCTCTCATCTATACTATCTTTAAAGAAAATGGTATTGTTTCCCCACTTTCACCAACTCTTCTAAAAATGTCATTTTCACTTTAGACAGATTTAATAAATAAAGGTCATTATAGTAATTAATTAAATAATAAAAATTACAAAAAAAAAACACTTTTTATCTCCTTATTTTTCTCTCAATAACCTCTAATCCCTATCTAAAACGATAATCAACGAAAAATTGGTTATTTTTCAAAAAAAAATTGCATCGTCCCCACATGCATGCGTACTCATCTGAACATCTTATAGTGTTTTCTTAATATTAGAGCAACTTATAATGAGGCAAATGAAATATATGCTTTTTTTTCAAAATTGCCCCTATCGTTTTACTTTCTTCCCAATATTTGTAGAGAGAGAGAGAGAGACGAAATCTCCTCCAGTCCTCTGGTCCTCCCCGTATGTCTCCACAAGCTAAATGAAAGGATTGGTATATATCCAAATCTATGAACACTACCACATTTTGACTCATTGCCGGCGATTTAAAAATCGCCGGCAATGTTTTTTAACATTATCGACGATTTTTGCCGGAAAAATCGCCGGTAATGTTTTTTTTTTTTTAACATTACCGGCGACATAAATGTATGTCGCCGGCAATGTCTCGATGGTAATGTAAAAAAAAAAAAAAGACATTGCCTGTTTTTTTTTTTTTTTTTTTTTTTTACATTACCATCGAGACATTGCCGGCAACATACATTTATGTCGCCAGTAATGTTAAAAAAAAAAAGACATTACCGGCGATTTTTCAGGCAAAAATCGCCGGTAATGTTAAAAAAACATTGCCGGCGATTTAAAAATCGCCGGCAATGAGTCAAAATGTGGTAGTGGAAAAAGAGAGATCGATGAATTTTCTTTTTTCTTCCACATTGTTGCAATTGATGATGATGAATCCGAGCAAGTGATATAATCTCTTTCTAATTTGTTCAAATCTCTTCAAGCACATCTCTTCCCATATATCTTGGCCTCCAGTCATCAAATTCAAGTCTGTTGTTTATCTTCATCAATCACCATTCTTCAAATTTATCAAATTATATACAAATTTCTGATGTAGATGTTAATGAAGAGACTTTTTTGACCCAGAAAAGCAAAGGGATTAGAGATTTTATTTTTGAACCTTTTGTGGTTCTAGTATTTTTCTCTCCCTTTGCAGTTGGAGAAAAGGGAAAATAGTGTTAGGAAGAGGATGGAATGAAATGGGCAACGCAATATTACCAAATTATTGATCTAGAAAAACAAAAAGAATCTGACACCTGTGTAAGTAATAGAATTGATTTTATGTCGATATATATCCGAGTGTGGTTTACTTAGGGCATCTCTAATAGGAGGTACTAAACCCTATAATTTTGGGGTACTAAAAAAAATTGGGCTCCAATGGTAGTTTTGTGAAGTCCTAAACCCTATATTTATAATACTTGGTCTCATCCCAAGTCTTATTTTGAGACTCCATATGAGACTTGGTCTTATAATTTTGGGTTGAGGCCACTTGGTAGAGGGGAGAGAAATTGGAGGGATAAGACCCTATTATAAGACCCCTACCATTGGAGATGGTTGAAGTGTATATGAATAGTGTCTAAATAAGGTCTCAAAACAGGTATAAGACCCCATTATAAGACTTCATGATTGGAGATGCCCTTAGGTCATCTCCAATGGAGAAAAGATCTAAGATCTAAAAGCTATAATTATAGGTCACATTCAGAAAAATGCTTTCCAATGGTGAAAATTTGAGGATTTAGGGGCTAAAATTCTAGATCCAAGTGCCAGACGAAGTGCTAAAATAAGAGTTGATATAGCACCTCCGGGTTGTGGGATCCACACTGACGCCATCACTATTAAGAAAATAAGGAGATGTGCCCAGACGAGAGGGGATGGAGACGTGCTAACCAGCAGGCGACACCTGGCATCTTGCACGCTCCATGCTCCAGGGAGGAAGGTGAGTGACTGACAGCTCGTTCAGAGTTGGGTCCCACCCACGTGCTATTCTGGCGAAGAGCCGTTGCTCATCTTCATTGTTGGCTCGGTCAAAAAGTCAGCCCCATCCAGTAGTTACAATTTGATCAAATTTGATCCAAAGACCTGAAATCAAATGCAACGGTCAAGAAAATATCAAAAGAACTTTACAACAGAAAAATCTACCAATCTTTTATAAATACAAACCAAAATTTTCATTCATCACACACCATTTCTACATCCTCTCAATTTTCCTTCCTCATATTATCCTATAGCAAATTTTAATTTTTCTTCTTCACCATAGGTCCAAAGAAAGTGTCACCGACACCATGGGCAGGACGATTGGAAAATTAGAAAGAGGCGGAAGATAGAGCTTTGTGCGTTATCGTGTTAACTATTGGCGGAGATGCCACCATCGGTACCTCTCAATTCAGTAGAACTTTGTGGGATCGTCATTATGAGTACTTCTAGAGTATCAAGTCAACCAATGCACCGAAGCGGACCCAAACAAGTGTTGAATCTCGATAGAAGAAGATCAATCCTGCAAGTATGAGATGGGCCCAAGCAATGAACAAATCCATCAAGAATCATGCTAGTAGCGAAAATGATTGAGATGATGTAAGTATTTTTATTTGTCACAAAAAATATAGTAATTATTCATGAGAGTAGAATAAATAACCCCTACTTTGTTTGTTTCGATTGTTTGTAGTTAAGGAATGCGAAGGGGTTCTACTTCGATGAATCTCATGGAGAGCATTTCGTATACATGCATTGTTGGGATATCTTGAAGGAGTCACCAAAATTTTCAATTCCGTCATCAATGGATGAATATATTGGAAATTATGAGATGTCTACTAACTTGGATGATAACAACTCTACCGGAGATCAAGCAACTCCAAGCATGACATCAAAATAAAGGCGAGAGCGTCGAATGGGATAAAAAGCGGTTAAAGGCGGAGAAGAAGAAAGGTAATCAAGAGTTAACAATGAGTATTCATGCTCAAATGAAAAGGCTTGTCGATCAAAACGATAGAGAGTTTGCACGAAGGAAAAAACTCTATAAAGAGGCTATGGTGGCTCAACAATGGGAGGAAGATGCTCACACAATGGCAGTGGATCCAAGTATATATTCACTATGTAAAAGAGGGTATTGGGAGAGGAAGCAAAGAAAGATACTTGAGCGAGAGGAATTGGAGGCACAAGATTCATCTCATTGGAGTGGCGAATCAAGTTCTTCACCCTATCTTCGGCTCAATCTAACGGAGTGGATTCATATTGATGATGATCAAGAGTGATTAGTTTGTTTTATCTTGTTTGTTGCGTAATTATATTGTTGTTTTAAATGCATTTTAATGGTAATTCTTAGTTTGTTATGTTATAACAAATGTTATAACCCAGCATAACACATATTAGTTTAGCTTCGGGGGCGTTGCCCCCGACCCCCCATTAGAGCGCGTCGCCCCTAGACCCTGACTCGCTGACCAGCGAGACCCCCGTATGCTACCGGCATACAAACCTGATTCAAAACATATTCTAACATGTTATTTTCTATGGTCTTGTAAATTCAATACATACAAAAAATCACTTATCGATGAGTACAAAGACACATAAAGTTAAATGCATTCAAGTAGACAAAATATTACATGCACACACACAAAATTAAAAACATACAACCACACACAAAATTAAATGCAAACAACAACATGATGGCAAACTATGCCATTTATTGACACATGATAATGACACAAATCATCCATTGTTGCGCTCTCGCCACTTCTTCATAACCCAGCCGTGTTGAACTAAATCCGATCTTAGTTCCCCACATATCACTGGATATCGAGTCCTCTTGTAGCGATCACGTATAAATGCATGCATTAGTTGGGGATTACGATGCACCTTATCATCATAAGCTGGTTTATCATATATATCAGCTTTTCTTGGACGCATTGGGATGTCGTCAATGTCAAAATCATATTGCTCATCTTCGGCGCACTCATCTTCTACAATCATGTTGTGCAAAATAATTCATGTCATGATGATGTATTGGAGCTTCTCCCTTACTCCATAAACGAGCTGGACCCCTCACAATTGCAAAACGCGCTTGGAGGATACCAAATGCTCTCTCCACGTTTTTCTGAACGCCTCTTGCATCTTTGTAAAGTGTCTTGTCTCCGAAGTGGTAGGATTTTTTATTGCTTTCGCAAGAGTTGCCCAATTAGGGTAGATGTCGTCCACCAAATAATAACTTTGATGGTATGTGCTATTGGCCGCTTTGAAAGTCACTTGAGGAGTTTCACCGCTGCATACATCGTCGAACAACGGTGACATTCCCAGGACGTTGAGATCGTTGAGAGAACCTGGAAGTTCAAATAATGCATTCCAAATCCAAATATCATACGAAACCACCGCCTCTAAAATAATTGTAGGTTTTCCTTTGTGACCTTGGAACTGCCCGACATGAGCAGCAGAGCAATTTTTCCACTGTCAAAGCATACAATCAAGACTACCCAACATACCTGGAAATTCACGTTCTGCAGCTTTGTTCGTCAATCTCTGCAAATCTGTCTTTGTTGGTGTGCAAAGATAGTTTTTGCGGTACACAACTCATATAGCTCTTGTGAAATGATCCAACACTTCAAGAGCAGTAGATTCAGCAATATCAAGGAACTCATCGGTCAAGTCAGTTGGTAGACCGTTTGCGAGCATCCTCATAGTGCATGTTAACTTCTGTTCGGAGGAAAGGCCGAGTCTACCGGTGGTATCCATCTTCTGTACAAAGTACGGGTCGTGGTTGGCCACACTACACATCAATTTGTCAAAGAGAAGAGGTGACATACGGAAGTGCCTACGAAAGGTGTCGCCGTCAAATCTACATGGTTCAATGAAGTATAAAGATTTTAAGCGCTCATCCATTATGTCATGATCCCTTAATATGTACTTCCACCCTTCCGAAGAACCACCCCATTGTGATGGTTCATCTTCTTCCATCATCTCCACTTGGTGGGCTGCCCCGGACATCAAGAGGGCTTGATGTTGCATTCTCGGAACGTTTTTGGTTTTCTCTTTCTTCTGTAGTTTCCACAACTTATTCATGACGGAAAACAAAACTAAAGATATGAAACAATTACTAAGAAACCACAATTTGTTTGTGGGGTGAGAAGTGTCTGTGAATTGGTGAGAGATGAAGGAGTGAATGCTCCATTTTTATAGAAGATCAACATAATCTCTGAATATAAGAATTTACATGTGACATATAACGTAATCTCGTCAACTAATTAGACGTTGGCATGTGTTGCACGAAATCTAGTTCAATATTATGATAAATTATGTGGCAAATAACGTAATCTTGTCCGATATTTTGATACTTTACACGTGGCAGATAACGTAATCTCGCCAACTCGGATATCTATAGAATGCACTTGTGAAACGACCGACACATATGAAACGAAAGTATATCTGGTTTGTGAATAATTCATAAGTCACTCAAAATTTTAACTTTTTTTAAAATTAATATAATTATTATTTATCATATACAATTATATTTTATAAAATTTAAATTATTATTAAAAATAACATAAAATAAGATTATCTAAATATACAAAATTAAAACTTTAAGATATGACCTTAAACATTAAAGATGATTAAGATCCTAAATAAATAATATCAAAATAAAATTTTAAAAATAAATTTAAGACTTCCCCACTTGTCTATTGCAGATGCCCTTACTATATTATCAATACGTACAGTGGCCCAACTTTTGTCACTCTCTGACTGAAACGCAGCCTTCGTTGCTTTTGTATGATCGAGATCTAACATTTGCCCCATTAGCTAGCCACGGCCTCTCGGGTAAATAATTAATGCTTAGAAACTGCAGCAGTCGAGTCTACGTTGCCTATTTTTTCCCCGATATGATTTGACAGCTTTGACACGCATCATTCTCTGCCCGGCTGCTATTCCTTTTTCGTTGCCTATTTTCTTTAAGGAAACAACAGTACTGGAAGACACGAGGGGGAAGTATCGATAATTCTGTGGTCACCTGCAGAACATCGAACTTTGCTTTTCTGTTGGTAGTTTGGAAAGTGAAGGTGGTTAGGTGGGGGAAAAAACTGTTAAAAGTCAAGGTTCGACCTGGACACGGACTCTTTCTCCGGTCGGGTTCAAGTTGGTATATTTTTACACTAAAAAATGTTAGTAGCTACGTACTGTAGTAGAAACGTGTACGATACTAGGACACAACAGATGTTACCGGCCTTCTGGCCAGTGACACAGTCAGAATCAAAATAGGATGAAAATGTTATTTGAGTTAATTATAAATCGTCACTATATTGTACAACGTACAGTTTATTTTTTTAGATTTTTGTTATTTCATCACATAATCCTATAACTTACCAAAATTTAAATTTTTTAACTTGAAATAGTTAAATCGAACAAATAAAACATCAAAAAATATAATTGGAATCAAATATAGATGTTATATATAGTCAGATATTATTAAGTCATTGAGATTGTAAAAAGTTGATATTATTTTATTAAAGAAGAAAAAATAGGCAATAATTGTATGAGATTGATGTACCAAAAGCGATTAAGTGAATAAATGAAAGGAAAAAGAAATTTTAATGTAAAATAAATTTATTTTTTTAAATTGAAGTAAATTATTTTTAACTCCACAAAATTTATCCGGACTTATAAGTCTTGGACTAGCTCCGCCAGTGCTCCTAGCCTCTTCTAGATTCCTACCACTCATCATGCGTAGACATGCATGCAGACTTGAAATTTTTGATAGTGTATACGTACGTACCTGATTACAGCATGTAATTAGTACGTATAAACATCATAGAATACCTTATATAATGCATCTGAACTAATAAATGTAATCGTACGACTAATTATAAATGCTCAACTAGCTCTGTTGACTGTCCAAACCTCAGGGCTAGTGGTTTTGTCATTGTGAACGAGATCCTTTTACGATATTGCCGCTCAGTAAGAGTCTCAATTGGAAAAAGTGAGCGTTAAAGAAAAAACGAGAAATGCATATTGAAGGCTTCGGAGCTAGAGAAGACATATTAATTAAGATATTGCTCTGAATTACTATTAAGTTCTTGTACAACACTGTTGATGTTTACGGTTTTTGTAGTGTTGCATGCATGAGATTAGATATATTGATTTTCTTTTCGATGATAAGTTTAAAGCTATTGGGGAAAACGTCGCTTGCACTTGAAAATAAAATGGGATGGACGTACGTACGTGATGACAATCCAGTTAATTAAGAGTGGATAGGCGTCGTTTTTACCGATGACTTTGTTTTCTTGGTGTTGTTATGGTCGCAAACCCCCGAACCTGTTGGCTTGTTTCACACTAAAGGCATGTACTTAAAAGAATGACTGTATGCCTTGTGTACATACACACGTAGCGATGGTAAATGATAAGCATGATGACTGGATGCGTTTGGATTTTTCTAGCAACGAGAGTAAGAAAGAAGACGGCAGTATTAGGTAAATAAATGGGGGCTGGGCATATGAAGTGATGGTCCAAGGCCGGGGCACTTCGGCGTGGACAAAGCCAACACGTACGTAAGTATATGAGTGCCAGACTGCCAGCTACTGTGCTTTGCTGAGCTAGGACGGTTTTTCTAGTTGCTTATTCGATACTAATGGGTACGTGCTGCTCTCATGGCTGGCCATTCATTATTATTTTTATACGTACAAAAAAAATAATTAAAAAATTAAGTTATAATTTAACTAAATATTAAAAAAAAAGTTGAGTCCAACATATATTCAAAAAGTTAAATATAACTTATACCTAAATCTCTTGTTATATCTATAAAAAAAAATTTTAACTCTGAATTTTCACCTCCCAACCTCCATTTTTTAGTTTTCTCTATCTTTTTTAGTTTGCATAACATTTAAAATAACAATACTGTTGAAGAAAACTACAAAAATAATGCAATTACATTTGACTTTTAAATAAATATAACTTCTAAATTTGTCAATATATATATATATATATATTAATGGGGATGCTCTAAGGAGATTACAAGAAGAATCTTTTCTAATAGCCACTTTCAAAGGATCGAAGATCAAAACAAAGAGCACTTTATTAGAGATCTATGTAGCATCGACACTTTGTTTTAGCGCCGTATCACGTGTCCGACACTTAAGGACGTTGCGTCTAAAGTGCTACATGGCGTGTTCTAAAATATTACTATTTTGACACTTGGGCACTTCTTAGCCACTTGGTGACATTTTTTTGACACTTGAGGACACTCTATCACATCAAATAATATATATTTTTATATTTTTTAGTATGAGTCATATTTATTATAGAACTAGAAGATTAGGGTTAAAATCTTCATACACAAATAAAATCATTCTAACCCGTACTCTGTTTTTGTCTCTACCTTCTTCTGTTCAATGTGTCTTTTTGTCTTCAATGATATGAATTTTTAAAAGATAAGTTCAGGAATAATTTGTGATTATTTAAATTATTAAATATTAATATTAATAATATTTAATTTTCGTGTCTATGCCATGTCTATGTCCTATTTTTCTAAATTTTGTCGTGTCCCATGTCTCCGCGTGTGTGTCCATGTCTCTGTGTCCCTACAACATAGTTAGAGATAGACATGCATATATATATATATATATATATATATATATATATCTACACTTATTATGGCTAATGCAAAGTAAAAGTATCGTTAACAGGGGTGGATCCATGCCCTTGGACAACCTGGGTTGCAGTCCACCCAATTTTTTAGTTGATAAAAAAAAATATAGATATACATTTATTTATAAAATATTATTAAAAAACAAAAAATATATATTTGTCTATTTTTTTTCACCTCTTACTCGACTATCATAGGTCGATTACTCTATCAATTAATCCCTAAACATTAAACAACAAACCTCATACATGCACATTAATTTACTGTCTTTATATTGAAAAATAATATGCTAGTACGTAGTATATATTGACAATGATTTAATTTTTGTTGAATTTCAAGGAAGCGAAGGATGAGATATATATAGTTGGTTAATATCAATGTAAAATTTTCTATTCCTGAAATTTAAATTTATGTCTCTATGCCCCACTGATGTGTATATTTCTTATATTATATATTATAATAATAAATGCGTGAGAATGAGTCTCCTAATATGATACAAACCTATAAAAAAAATTGTACACGTAACCCTGTTTCAAAATTCGAGATCCGCCCCTGATCGTCAATGCAATTGCCTTCTTCATAAACATGAGAAAACAAACTCTGATTCGATTCTTAGAGGAAGGTCGCATTGCTGAGTATGTATTGGATAGTAGTCCTAAGCCTAGCTTATTGCCGATGGTGCTAATAATAATTGGCACTCTCAAGCTCTATTAATAACAAAATTGTTTGGGTCTGAAATAAATATTTCATATTGGGCTTGAAAAGGTTGAAGTCTTGGTGAGCAGTCCAGGATGAGCTGAAGTCTTGGCGAGCGGCCCTGTTAAAAGATGTAGCTTGGTGAGCGGTCAAGTGGAGAAACGGAGTCCGTTTCCAGATCAACTTAGGATTGTGGATTCCCGATAGCTGATTCATGCGGCTTAATGTCTATTATACCTTTTCTGTTTCAGATAGATTTCTTCTAGTAAAGGAGTTGTGATAACATTAGAACTATATAAAGATAAGACCTATGTGCTGGATGGTGTTAGAGTTATATTGAGATTCAAAGAGCAAGAGTAGAAGAAGTTTAAGAGAATTGAAAGACAACTACTGAGTATTATATAAAGAGAGTGAGAGCATTGTGGAAAGGGTCCCCGATCAAACATAAAACATTTGCTATACGCAAGTACACCTAGACATCTCGTCAAGAGATTCTATCTTTACAGCCAAACGATCAAAGTGCTTGTCACCGAACGAGTGAGAGTATTGCGATTAGAGGAAGCAATTATCACGACTGGAAGATTGAAGAGCTTGTCACAGATCGAATGAGAGTTTGGATATCCAAAGGGAGTAAACGCGACTGGAAGGTTGAAGGGCTTATCACATATCGAGTGAGAGTTCGAACATCTGAGAAAGCGGTGTTCTCAACACATCGTCAGAGAAGTTGCTCTGCTTTGCACTCGTAAAGGGTACTATGAGGTATCGATTTTTGGGACTCTACTAGAGACACATAAACCGGAAGTCTTAGGTTACTAGGCGAGAAGAACTCATTCAGACAAAATTGGTGCTCTCTTTGTCTTAATCGCTTATTAAGAAGTCAAGCAGCTTTACATTCCATATTCCGTTGAGAGACGGTGGCACGCCAACATACGAAGCACATACAGGATAAACCGACAACTGCGGTCAAACTATCCGAAGTCAATAAAAGAAACTGTTTTGCAGAAAGATCTCTCCGCGAGAGATATTTTAGCGTCAAACAAAAATAAAATAGCACATTTATGTGCTGAGTTTGATTTTCTCGGCTAATAAGGAGCAGACACCTCACCTAGCCTTTAGGACCCCATGCATGATTATTCATGACATGCATATATTCTAGAACGCAATGTCATTAGGTCCATAGTCCCACAGATTGACCACAATGAAACGTACGTGGTTCGCTAGCTTATACTTTGTTCTTGCTACCTTTTTCTTTAGGAAATAAAAGTGATCAAACAAAAATAAAATAGCAAATTTATGTGCTGAGTTTGATTTTCTCGGCTAATAAGGAGCAGACATCTCACCTAGCCTTTAGGACCCCATGCATGATTATTCATGACATGCATATATTCTAGAACGCAATGTCATTAGGTCCATAGTCCCACAGATTGACCACAATGAAACGTACGTGGTTCGCTAGCTTATACTTTGTTCTTGCTACCTTTTTCTTTAGGAAATAAAAGTGATTAAGCATAAGATTCTACCTTTTAAATTTATACTTAATCCGTCCTTTTAAATATATTCTGCAAAAATGCGACAGTGAAATTTTTAGAATGATCCTCAACAACTCAAAAACCATTTCACGTGTTAAACGTCGACTGAGGTTAATAGTAACTGTTTAATGTACTCCTTTTTACTATTTCATCATATTTTATTTCTAATATATATGAACAAGATCGGAATATACTAGATTGTTGGAATGTGGCTGGTGCCTTTAGGGGAAAATTAAACATATATCATGAAAATCGAAGAGGATGTGAGATATATCATATATATCTAACCAAAGAAAGCCTCAGACTGACAAGCTTTCCCACCTCATGGCATGCTCGATCTCTGTTTAATTTAACTGTCTATTTGATGGAACTAATATATGATCGAGTATATATATGTAAAGGTGCTCTGCCAATCTGCTGCCCTCATTTTTGCTGCCTACATTGGTTCATATATATACATTCAACTAACTATATACATAACAGCGGAGTACTGTTATAATTTATTAACGGAGTGCTACAATTTATTAATGATGTTTATTAATGAGGTGTTTGAATGAGAGTGAAATCCTTGAAATTTAATTAAATTCTAATAATTTAGAATTCAATCACTTATATTCGTGTGTTTGGATAAGCATCTTAATGTTTTTTTTATAATTTATATAGTTTTAAAATCAGGAAAATTGGAGACCCAAATTATTTGTTTCAATTCCCTAAAAAATATGTGTTATTCTACAATTCTCTCAACTTACTCATAAAATTTTGAAATTCTTGTCGTAATTAAATTTTTGCATGAAAAATACCAACACTAGAATTCACAAATCATGGAATTTAAACTAATGAAATCTAATTTTCATTAACTGTGAATTTCAATAGGAATCAAAAATACTTCATTCAAACACACCGTAAGAGAAACTAAATACTACACGGTCAAAAAAATCAAACTTATATATGGTTTCTAGAATGAGAAATTCAACTACATCTATATATACTATTATTAAGGAAAGTGAGGATGTTTCCTCACTTTCACGTTTTTTTCTAAAAATATCATTTTTACTATAGAAAGATCTAATTATTCAAGAATTAATTGATAATTTACTAAATATATATATTTTTAAAAATCTTTAAAATCTCTATTTTCTCTCCCACACTCCTATTTTTTCTCTTGTAATAAAACTGTCAAATAAACAAAAACTACTCTACTGCCGTGCAAAACTAAATCACATATAATTTTTGAACTTATACATGGGTGTGTACATTTTTTATATTATATACTTTGAGCAATTAAGCACGTACTGTTATACCATTATTGATTCTAACCGTTAGTACGTTCTCTGTAGAATAGACCTTAACGGCTTAATCATGGACATATATTGGTTCTAATTTTCGTTTAATATTAGTGAACTGTAAATTAACCCAAATGGCAGTAGGTATCCTGCAACACTGGTGAAACGACGCACTGTTTATAAAATACATACATCATCGGTCAATATATACTTATACTATTTGATTAGTATAGTTTTAAGGAAACTCCGAACCCAAGTGCATGTATATTTAATTGGATGGTTGGAACTGGTCCCGAACCATGTAGATTCCCTACCATCTTTGCAAGGAAATCCATTAGGCGTCTTTCATCGACAAATAAGCAAACGGTTAAGGAACACAAAAATAATAGAAACTTTTTCGATTGGCATCTTTTGTATCTCCGCCTTAATTAATAAATTTTGATATTTATCATAGTCAAGGCCAGAGAGAAATCAGAACAAAATTTGATTTGGGTACCTCATTTAAGAAATCGCAATGCCATGGCTTAGCACGGTAGCACCCATATTTAAATCCCCCAAGCTCAGCTAACCACAAATGCAAATTTTGAAGTTAGGACTGACAAATCGTTGTTTATTGTGGTGCAAAAGTTGTATGCGGCACAACATTAGTATTTTATGTCACAAATGACATATTTGCCTAAGAATATGAGTCGACATGTTACATAATGGTTTTGGACTAATTCTCATTGACGGTATGGTCAGAATATTTAATGTATCAAAACAATTTGTCCCAATATATAAGAAGAGAGAGAATCTCTTCCAAGAGAAAGAAGCTCTTAAAAAAGTCCAATGCATATGTTTGTCCACTAAAGGCATACAAATCTTTTAGCAATTGCAAGTTGATCTCTCTCTCACACGCACACACAAAATTATATGTACCATATATGCTAGTGGCATGGGCGTTCTAATAGAATAGATACAAAGCATGACATATTTTTCCATTATGCAACTTGCTTAAGGTCTACAGAACAACAACATGCACAGGTCATCATGATGTTGAAACCTATATGAAACATTTCCAAATAAGCCATAGACCAAATATGAGAGAAACAAAACCGATAGACTAGATTCTTTAAAATTAACTTGAAAAAAAAAACTACATTCTTTAAAAGAAAAGAAACGAACTTTGTATGTGTCCTCGAGATATTGGAAGCCACTTGTCATATATAAAGCTACCAATAAGAAAGATGAAACATCTAGATCAATACATGTCTAATCGAGATATGTAGTTGCATACACTAATAGCCACACATCACGTCAAGACTATGAGAGTTACTTGTTTGAATCGATGACCACGTACGTGCGCACTTTTAAATTGCTGTTTCTTTTCGGCGATACAGTACTTATATTGTTGTTTAGTGCATAATTCAAAGTACTTCCGCCCCACTTATCAACCACCTCAATTATAAGCTATTTTCTAATTCATTATTCTAACAAAGAATAGATGCGACGAATCGAAGCTGCAGCAGGATCAGCTAGATACAACTCTGCATCCGGTTTCGTATTTTTCATAGATTATCAGGTTGCTTGCGCCAATTCTATTGATGCAGCAAACTGTGTCTGGTTTTTACGAGTCAAGATCCTATGAACTGGTGTAGCTGGTTTTGGAAACCATGTTAGGGTTTGTGCTTTAGTTTAGGGTTTCCAGTTGTTAATATTAAATTTAGTCAAAGTTGAGAATATACTATACGAACTTTCGGGCGCTTGAGTGGGTTGAGGAGTTAATCGTGTGCATTACTCCTTCGTAGTTCCAAGAGTCCAAGATCATAAAAAGTCACTCACTGTTGGCCACGTACTGTGACAGTGATGATTTGAGAGAGGTTTGTAAGATCTGTCTTCATCATTTTGTTTTGGTGTACATGTTTTCCCTTCCTTTTCTTCCTCTGTTTCTGGTAAGTCTATAACTGAGAGCGGGTGTCTTGAATTCGGGATAAGTTCTTGTATGAAGAGGTTTATCGTGAACAAAATCAAAATTTTGAATCATCAATTGTGCATGCGATTCAGACCGTGAGATTAAAGTTGGTTCAAAATGAACCAGATTTCCCCAAGTCATATGTTGAATTTGGTTAGTGAATGGAGTCATACACTACTTTGACACTTGGCCATTATTAGAGAGTCACTTGGTCCGCGGGCCTCTGATATCCACGGAAGCCCGAAAAGTCCAAGTTTAGCTTGAATAAATCCTACAATGGGTCCGTCCATTTGGTCCGTGAGTCAGACTTAAGCTTAGTGTCTCAAGCTTGACCCGTCTGTCTTGTATTTTAATTTCTAACATTTAATATAGAAATTATAATTTAGACATATATATAAAAAAATTGCAACAAGGAAACAACATTTTTCTATTTATATAAGAAAATAAGACTAGAGAAAAAAGACTATAACAAATTATTAGTTTAATTTTTTCTTTATACGTAGTCACTCTTTAAAGTGAGAACAAACTCTAGAATTTGTTTTCTTCGTACGTACTATACTTTTTTGGTCTACTTAGATAGTTGGATTTGCTTTTATATTCTCAAGTTGCCTACTTGACCTTAATGAATAAATTTAGTTTTATATATAAAAAAATATTTCTTGTTTTGAAAATACTATATTGGTTTGATTTGATGTTTGAGTATTAATTTGATGTTTGCGACTAGTGCGTTGAAAACTTATTTTTTATATATAAAATAATTATACCCGGTCCGATTTGAAATTTGTAGAGATATCCGGTCTGACCCGCAAGACCAAATTCTAAATGTCGAATTTAATTTTTACAATTGTGCTTAAAACCTGATCCGAAACTAACTAATACCCAAAGAGTTTTAACTATATAAATCAATTTCGTGAGTGAGAATTCGAGCCCTTGACCTTTCTTTTTTCACTATTTAAGTTGGGGGCAATTCAGAGGTTAAACAAAAAAAGACAATTCAAAACTGCAATCAACGAATCAACGAATCAGAATCGGATTTCAACATCAATAATTTACAAACTGCATCATCTATTATTTAATAGAGTTTTGGAGATTCCCTGAACAATCTGCCGACCACGGGCTAGTCAAGTGCGTTTGGGAAGCACACGCTTCACATGTGTGCCCAATTGCCTAAACAGATCAAAACTTTGCGTGAAGGAGCGTGGTTGTGACTTTGGGTTTTTTTTTTGTTTTTTTATATCAAATGGCTTACGCAATCAGCGGTATGCCAAGTGGCTCGATCGGTTATTCTAATCAACAAATTTAACTAAATCAAATTTAATTAACAGCTTATTGAGTTCTTCAATGCCTCGTTGTACGTGGTCCGCATGTTTAATTAACTTAGCTAGTTTTAATATACTTTTTATCGCCAATCCGTTTGTTTAGTTTTGGCTGAAGCCAATCCATATGTTTAAGTTCAACATAAACGGTTGTTTCGACTCCAATGATAGGAGGACATTGACTATAAACTCAAAACAAGAATTCAAAACTAACGAAAACGATGAAAATACTTGTATATGTTCATTAGCTCTGCTTCTTCCGTATTATTTGGTCGAATAGCTCGTTGCGTTCTACAATGCAATTCAAGACGATATCCAGACATGCATGTCTTTTG
Organism: Geum urbanum; assembly: GCA_946800695.1. Classification (NCBI taxonomy): domain Eukaryota; kingdom Viridiplantae; phylum Streptophyta; class Magnoliopsida; order Rosales; family Rosaceae; genus Geum; species Geum urbanum. Next base: position 32,654,736 of record OX327017.1, read on the forward strand.
TGAGATTGATATATTATTATATGGTGTGTCTTCACACATCTATTTTTGCTTTTTTACCTCCATATATTTTTGTATCTTTCATACTCCTACTTTGTCCTTAATTAAAACTTCAAAAAAAAAACTATTTTGTTATCTCAGTCATCTCCCGCTGCTCTGCATATACTGTCAATAATTCATTCATAGAATTCCTTCGACTATCACTACCACATTTTGACTCATTGCCGGCGATTTAAATGTTTTTAACATTACCGACGATTTTTGTCGGAAAAATCGCCGGTAATGTCTTTTTTTTTTTAACATTGCCGCCGGTAATGTTAAAAAAAAAGACATTACCGGCGATTTTTCCGGCGATTTTTTCGACAAAAATCGCCGGTAATGTTAAAAAACATTGCCGGCGATTTAAAAATCGTCGACAATAAGTCAAAATGTGGTAGTGTATTATCATGATCTCCTCTGCACAAGAGCAGAGACGAAAGGAAAGCAAAGAAATGAGGAAGTTTGATTCGGCCGATTTTCTTCAAGCACAAAAGGGAGGTATTCAGAACTCTCGTCATCAAATTTTCTCACAAACCCATTGTGGAAGAGATGCAAGAACTCACCCTACGTTCAAAGGCAAGATGTGATTTTTGGATGCCATTATGGCTACCTTGTTGACTTGTTAACTTTCAAAGAGGGAGATGTTTAAGCTGACAAATAACATGAGAGATACGTACTTCCATCCAGTAGAAAACAATTGTTGCCTCCTCACTAATCCCCATGATCCATGACTCAAGAAATTGGTTGAATTCCTCACTCAGAGGCAAGATAAATTGTTGGAGGTGGTTATTGGCTACTTATTGCAAAAATATGTGATTTTAGAGAGAAAACAAAATTATGGGTAAAAGAGGAAGTTTGTATAAATAGCAAAATATAGAGAGGTGTAAATAATTATATAATTATATATGGCCAAAATTCAAACGATCATTGGCAACTGCAGATTCCGTATTGTAGTCTACTAGTCTTACTGTTACCAAAGCCGAGACACAATCACGTAACAGTATTCAGCTAGCTAGCAAACACTGGCACAATTTGTGTTAGGGGGAGAAGAAGTTGATAGATCTTTGAGCGTTGCTAGCTTTAGTACTCTATCTTCATGCCACGAGTCTAACGTACTGTAACCATCACATTTTGTTTCAACACAGTAATCTAAAACAGACGACGATCAAAAGGTATACGTAGAAACTAGGACTTAGTTAGAATGAGCTGAACGTTGACAACGTTATAATTAAGTTTTTAATTAACTAGTGGTGTGCTTCCAGGGAGCGAGGTAAGTGGGGTTGAGGGTGGGGCTGGTCCCCTGAGTTTATGTAGAAGAAAAAAAATAGTATTATTATATAATATAAATATTATAATTTATTTATAATATATCTAAATTTCAGAGTATGAGTGCATGATTAGAATTATCTAACGATTTTGTAAGAATATTATTATATATTATTTCAATAATAAAGTCAAAATATTAGGTCAATTATGATTTAATCTCTTATTGATCAGGTTTATGATTTTATGTATGGTCTTTTTTTCTTTATAAAAGCTCTACCGTTCCTGAGATTAAAATACAATCATTTTTATTAAGTTTATTAATTAGATATGGAGAGATACTTCAAAAAACAAATCATCCTCTTCTACTCCAACATCATATTACCTACGAAAATTCAAAAGAAGAATAATAACAATATGAAAAAGTCTCATGCTGGAGATATTACAGAAAAATATCCATTGGATCCCCCTAAATGCCCGCCAATTTCAAGTTATCATCCTAACATTCAAGAAGAAGTTCGAAGATATTATCTACAACAAGGCCCTTGTCGACCTAAATATCATACTTTTCCTTTTAAGGAATTTGGAGAAATAAAAAAGAAGGTTTATTCGTGATTAGTTTATTGAATTTTCATATTGGTTAGAGTATAGCTAGTATTAAAGAGGATGTTGTATTTTGTTTATGTTGTTATCTTTTCAAACCAGCTATTGGAGAACACGGCGGTGGTGAAATTTTTGTTGGTGCTGGTCATGGATTCAGTAATTGGAAGAAGAAGCAAACGCTAATATTACATTTTAGAGGATCAAATATTACTCATAATCAGGTTGCGAGTAATTGTGATGTTTTATCAAACTAAAAACAACACATTAAGACTGTTTTGACAAAATATACAGATCAAGATCGAATTGACTACTCTAACCGAGACTATTTTTTAAGTTTTTCATTTAAGCCCCCTTAACCGAGAATCCTGACTCCGTCCCTATCTGCTTCAGTTCTAAAAGGGTATAATAGATATATGGTACGTTGATGCAGGTGGTATAGTAGTATCAAGAGGCTAGATGTTGGTAGGGTTTTCATTTTGACATGAATTATGATCGGTGGTAGGTTGGTTAGCGGTGATGAATCATGCATGAGTGGGTTGGTGGCTGAAAACTTTGAAGGCGTAAAGCTAATAAGCCCAATGGTTTTTTCTTCCTCTTAAATAAAAATAGATGAGGCAACAATACTATAAGGTTGATATCATGATCATGAATCATCTCACCAGCCCCACAACACACAATCATCTCAGTTTCATTTCCTTTAATCAGCTTGATTACATATTTCACTCGGGAAGTTAACTTGAAGTTTCCCACCTGCTTGATAGCACTAGCTTGGTCAGAACTCAAAGCTAGACGAGTCGAATTCTCTCTTTATAAGAAAATGTTCTTGTCATTAACTCATCATTATCAGATTAAAAATGAAAAAAAATCTCTCTGGAGGTTGTTGTTGTACGTAGTTTTTGGCCATGGACTTCAGCTAGCTAGGTATACACACACACTAGGCATGATTTTGATGTGTGTATATACCGCCTCAACATAGGAAACAACTTACTGAACTTAATTTGTATAAAAAAAACTTGCTGAACTTAATTAGGAAACGCCGGGCGGACTCGCTATATTTGATTGGATAAACATAAGAGAGAGCAGCGTGACAAGAACCAAGCTAGCTGCTCAATGCTCATGTTCCGAAACATACATGGTGAAAGATCGATCAAAGTCTTGATGGATGTCACGTTTCAACCAAAGCCTTCGTCGTTTTAGTTTGGTCCATATATAGATAGATCATAAATCTCTGGTCCGCAAGCTAGTCGCGTCAGACTTAGCAAGGAAGAAAAAACAACATCGATCGATCACAGTCATCGATGATCGAACTAGCACATAGTTGGAAAAAGATCCGTGCATGGAGGTTTGTTTTGGTAGTTAAAACACATTCTTGTCGGTGGTAGGTGCGTACTGGATAGATAGCGCGCAGCTAGCTAGCTGGATCGATCGAGGCTATTGTTAAGGTAATTGGTTTTGTATGTTTGAATCTCATCACATGCTTTTGCGGTGCTGAGTTCCTATCAGTCTTTGAAACAAGTCACAATTATAGTTGGCCGACAGAGTACATCAATCAATCTAGCATCTCAACTTGTATATATGAAATCCTATATACCGAGAAGAATATACGTATACATGTGCTGATAAGCACGTTCTGCAATTCCCAATCCGGATGTGTGTGAATTTTCCCAACATAAGTAATTTTTTCTGGTATATACATATCTCCTTTTAATATATTTAACATGAAGCTAACTTTATCACGTAGGGAGGCACAAGAATAGGTCTTATATGCTTGTATCCAGAGTTTTTGTCGAGAAGAGGCCTCCCAAATGAGACTTGAGTATGCATAATAATATATAATTGAGCCCCTGTTTTTATATTTAACTTAGAGCCCTATAATATTTTTGACATCTTAAACTTGTCCTGCTTTGTTCTTTGATTCTCTTCGAGTTGATAGTGTAAGAAGTTTTAGCTTTCTAGTTTTTTCTTTTATTTTGTAATGGTAAATAATTATATGTAATCGAAAGAAATTGATATCGAAAGTTGAAATACGTACGTCTTTTGAATAATTTTCCTCCATTCGATGTATAGTAATTGACAATGAGCTAATTAATCTCCGGAACAACTTATATTATTAGGTCAACCGAGGAAGATCCCTGACATTGTTTAATTACTAGCTGAAAGGAGCTGCATGCCGATAGTCAAACAGAGAAGATCACATTATACATGCTGCAACAGCAATCACAGAGTAAAAACCCAACTCAAACATTCAAAATTCGAGAAAAGACTCGCACTGTAGGAGAGTAGTCGTGGGAAGTCCAGCAGAAAGCAGTCTAATGATCAAGTAACAATTTACACCTTGCGCAATTGCAAAATCACAACCTGAATAACCCAACTCAAGCATTTAAATTGTTGAGCTGAAGCTGCTGAACTGAGCAAACAATGGAATAGAGAGAAGCCTTGTCAAAAAAATTTAAGATCTTGAACGGTTTTGAATTGCAGCAATTAAAGCTCGGTGTTGCATAAGCAGACCATCAACTCAGAAACCATTCTTCGAGCGAATGGAATATAACTGAGGCTGTACCTGAAACAATGCAGACGATGTAAGTTGGGACAAACCCATTATAACAAAACATGTAAGATATTTACAGATGAATGGCAGTAGTTAAGCATACAAATGATGGCACGTACAGAGTACCACCCATGCAGTTTTAGAAGATTTTGTTTGACAGTTGACACTGAACTTCATAAGCATAAAGTGCACATACTACATAGAGTGAGATAAGGTGAACTGTGGACATGAGAGGAAACTTACCATATAAGGGCGCAGACTTCACATATCATTGCAATAACTGTTAAAAGTTTGCTATGGATCTGCGAGATGAGACACAAAAAGATAAACAATAAGGTAACAATGAGGTTTCCTTTTGTTCCAATAGATGAATAAATTTGGAATAAATCCCTCATGAGTACTGTACTAGAGCAATATATATAAGTTGAAGACATGATTCACGTGAAGAGGACCAGAAGTTAAAAGAAAGATAGCCTATATAATACTATTATGTTGAACTGATCCTCAATGTCACAAGTTTTTAGCTTGCTGAGTGTTATAATGATACAACTACACGCTGATCCAATCTAAGCTTATTTTTGGGATAATAGGAGATAAAAGGGTTAGTCTAGAATTTAGATTGTATCTAACAATGATTCCACCCTCCTTAGTTCACCACAGTTCATATCCAAGATTTTTGCCTTAAATTCAAACTTCTCTATCCTACCAAAGGATAAGATTTGATACTAACCAAGAGAGCAGAGATGAGTGCTATAGCAACACATCCAAGGTATGTAGCTGTTGCATAAAGTCGGACCGAGTCAAACATCATTCTCAATTGTTGGGCAGGGCCAAAGAGGAAGGCTGTACTGGCAAACAGGAATACAGGTCAGTTGACGATCTTCAGTTAACATGAACCAGAAAACTTGCATAACAAATCAGAGGTATCGAGCTTGAGATTCAGTGGAGCTAATGCCATTAAGAACACATTTATGCTGCTCAAGTATACAGAGTTGACAAACGCCAGATTTAGACCTACCTTCCCACTGCCAACAAATTGCCAAAGGTGAACAAAATGGAAAATTTGATGGGTTTGACAAAGACGATTATTGACTGCCAAAGAAGCAAACGTTATAGAGAAACCTGTACAGAAATACTTTAGAAATAACAAAAAGAGAAATGTACTTTGATCAGACTTCTGCTAAAACTTAAAACAGAATAGAAGTTGAAACTGGCCAAGGGAAGTAGATTTGAACAAATAACAAAAGATATCTTCTCCGAAATCTCAAGGTTCAAAGTTGCTTAATCGACCTTCCATCAACACAATAAATCCTACTCCAGGAACACTCATTTGGGTACTACTCCAGTAGAAGACTCAATGCTACTATTGCCATCAACTAAAGCGCAACACAGAAAATAGTATCATTTACAAGAACAACCACACATTCTCCCCAACCTTAAATTCAGAGCTCATGAATTAGATTTAATTTCTTTCTTTTTCAATCAGACGAGATGGGCTGTAGCTCTCAAAGTAGAAAAGACAAGTCTACAAGCTTACAATAATCCAGTGTTCCAGTAACCAAGTAATACAGATAAAAAGCTTATTACGTCAAATGTAATAGGGCTGAAGATTTCTCTCACCAGGAACATACAGACCAGCCCAGCCAACAAACAACCACCAAACGCGTACATTCTCTGATCAAGTCAAAACCCAGAAACCAATTAACTCTATGAAGCTCAAAAACATACAGCAGGATCAGAGAAACCAAATCACACACACCCACAACCAAAAATTGAAACTTTCTTCTTCTCACTTTGGGGTCAGAGAAAGAATAACCAACCTGAGTTGCAGACAGAGAACATAAGCCTTCAGATTCCTCATCAAAGAATCCTTCTTCACCATCTTCTTCATTCCCTGTCATAGTTTGGTTCAGCTTCCCCCACATTTTTGCACGAAGCAAATCAAAGCTCTCTGAACAAGTCTGAAGTCTCGGCAATTAGCTCTGAAGCTTACAGCACAACATAACAGCTTTTATTAGTTTTATATTTATTTTTCTGAATGGCCACGTCTTAATTATTCTGATTGGCCTCTAAGATATTTAGGCACCACTCGGTCCTTCGGCACAGCCAGGCTAAATGGCTAATCACGTATAAAACAACGTTGCAAACAAAACCCCAATTTAAATCGTTCGATACGGACGTTGGTGCCTGTTCGACATGACTTTTGAAGATCGTAGAAGCAGTTCAAAACTGAAAAAAGTATTTCCACTCAATTTAGGGTGTTTTTTAGGCCATAATTAAAAAAAATTGAGAAAATTTTGAAAATCACTTAAAAATCCTGGAAGTGATTTTCAAGCGCATCTCTCTTACCGCTAATGCTTAAATTTCTGTTTGGCTATCATTTCGCTACCTTTCGCCAATCACTCCACCTGTGTTGTGGACTTGTCTTGCAACCCATTTTCCAAAGTTTTGTTTTTTAAGGATCGACCACCATGTTATCTGGTTAGGCCGAAAGTATCCTTAGTCCAAAATTAATTCGGTTTTGGATTGCGGTTATATCATTCTAATTATATCAAATAGAACATATGAACATTTAAAAGTGACTGACCCCAAATTTTAGTGATCACAACTTAATACTTATTACATTTTTTTATAGTAAATTCTATTAATAAAGCAAGGCATGTCTCTTTGACGTCATCAGCCACACCAAAGTTTGAAATACCTAAATTACTCAAAACAATAATTAAAATTATCACAAAACAAAATTAATAGAATGGTTGTGATGAAAATTCATTATAAAGAGAAAATTAAAAAATAAATATTACCTACTGCTCCCTCTTTTTTCTCTCACATCTCCACATCCATAGGGTGTGGGTTTCTTCTAGTAATAATAAATAAAAGAGTAAATTACTTGGACAATGTCTCGACTTTGGTTGCCCAGATAGTGTAGTACCCAAATTTTCAAAGTTATCAATGTGGTACCCAGCTTTTTTTTCTGCTATCAACTCAGTAAAAAATTAGTTTATTGTCTCGTCTTCATTAAGTGGCTGACGTAGCTTTCGTTTTCCGTAAGTGTTTAACAAAAAGATGTAAATACCCATGGGTCAATTAGATATATATAAAAAACAAAACATAAAAACTCATAGGGAGCGTGTCTATTTACACCTCTATATTTGTCATTTACACATCTAAATTTTTGCATACTAAATTTTAAGTTGTTCCCATGTTTATCTCTCTTTCACCAGGAAACATTCTTCCAATTCTCCTCCTCATATTCGTTCTCTTACTGATACAAGTATTTGATTAGCTTTATATCAGACCACTCACATCAAAGCTCAATCATAAAACTGAAGTCTTTGGATAGGTTAGCGATAAAAATAATTTTTGCAAATTTATGAACTCCCTCAAATTACAAACCCTAAACCAAATTCAAAACAACACAGAAGATCATAATTAAATTAGAGGATATAAATTCCAAAACTACTAATGACCTTGAATCCCTATTTTGCACAAAATATTTTACTTATACCAGTAGCAGAATAAATATTTTGATAGTATAGTAGCAAATTAAAGAGTAAAACAACCATGAACAATAATTTATGCCCATAAACTAGAAAGGTGATTGCGATCAATCTTATAAGAAAAATAATAAGAAATGTAAAGAATTTCTTAGGCAATATTTAATTATGTATTCATATGTTGTGGCCTACTCCTCCACAAAATTTTTGTAAGAGCTTTCATGTTGATGTTGATCATGGGGATTCATGGATGTAGTCTTTTCTTTTGGAAAGGAGGTAAAATTGGATTTTAAATGTTCCAAACAAATTAAGAGGTGTAACTAGCAATTTTGGAGGTGTGAATAGATGCAACTCTCCTTCTCGCTCTCCCCACTTCTTCGCGCCCAAATACTCGCCGATCAATGTTCATAACCACCAAAGCGTGGTCAAGCTTCTTCAGAACCCGACCAGCTGAAGCTTGAAATTCGCTTGCTCCAACTAGAGCTCAAACCTGACTCGACTCCCCACCACTGCGCGAGCTTTGTCGTTAGCACCCAAGGGGCTTCCATGTCTATAAATATGGCAATTTGGAACGATCCTAGATCGCACAGAACTGAATAATCTAAGAATCTAAGCTAAGAGAGATAGAAAACTAGAACTAGATAAGATAAAGGCAATTGATTTTATTGATATCCAACTAGGGTTGTTTACAGGGTATTAAAATGAACAACAACTGTAAGAAAGCAGATTACGTAGCAATCTCAACAGTGACCAGCTAACAAACAAAACGGAAATTCAAAATGCAAGACTTAGGGGTTTCCTAAGTTTACTAGGGTAGCATCACTACATCCCATCCTTCTTCCACAACAAGCAACTACTTATCCATATTAAAATCTGGGTAATTCTTCATGATCTCTTCTACTTCGACCCATGTTGCATCTTCTTCAGGAGCTCCTACCCACTGTATAAGCCATTTGGTCACTGGATTGTTCCCTTTTTGAAACAACCCTCTTGCCACAATCTTTGCCGGGTTCCATCTATGATTAGTGGGATCAAGAGATGGAGGAAAGTGAGCATGGACTTGAATATTGTCTCCTACTTTTTTCTTTAGGAGAGAGACTTGAAACATTGGATGCACCTTTGCTTCTATAGGCAACTTAAGCTTGTAAGCTATTGGGTTGATCTTAGCTATGATCTCAAATGGACCATAGAGCCTGGGGGATAGTTTGTTGGAAGATCTAAACTTCACATATTGCTGCTTGTACTTCTACAACCTTAAGTAGACAAAGTCTCCCACTTCAAAAGTTCTTTCTGTTATGCCTTTATCAACATAGCTCTTCATTCTAGTTCTTGCCAATTCCAGATTGTTCATGAGGTTGCTTAGCAGTTCATCCATGCTTCTCAAGTCAGTGTTCACATCATGAATGACACCAACATTAGGCAGATAGGACATGACTTCTCTTCATTCTAGTTTTTGCCAATTCCATATTGTTCATGAGGTTGCTTAGCAGTTCATCCATGTTTTTCAATTCAGTGTTCACATCATGAATGGCACCAACATTAGGCAGATAGGACATGACTTTGGGTGTATGGTAACCATAAAGAGCTTCAGAGGGACTCATTTTGATTGTAGAATGAGAGCTTGTATTGTACCAAAATTCTGCCCATGGAATTAGAGATAACCAACTTTCTCAGTAATAAAACACCTCAAATATTGCTCCAAATTCTTGTTGAGGTTCTCAGTTTGCCCATCTGTCGCTGGGTGATAAGCAGTATTCCTACTTTATTTGGTACCCTGCATTTCAAAGAATGAATTCCAGAAAGCACTCAAGAACATTGGATCCCTGTCACTAACAATCACTTCTGGCATCCCATAGAGCTTGAATATCTCTTGCACAAAGCTCTCAGCTACTGATTTTGCACTATAAGGGTGAGACAAGGGAACAAAGTGAGCACACTTTGTCAATCTGTCAACCACTACTCATAACACTGACTTTCCCTTATCTGTAGGTAATCCCTCAATGAAGTCCATATATATGGATTTACAAGCTCCCTCTGGTCTTCCAATGGCAATAGTAGACCAGGAGGGTGGATAACCTCTTGATGGTTTCTTTGGGAAATGTCACAAGCTGCTACTCATTTCTTCACAAACTTCTTGATACCTGGCCATTGAAAATTTCTACTCATCCTCTTGTATGTCCTTAGGAACCCAGGGTGTCCTTCCACAACTCCAGCATGACACTCCTTGAAAACTCTCTCCCTCTAATTGTTTACTACATGAACAAAAATTCTCTTTCTGTAGTAAAGTACTTCACCTTTGAGTTCAAAGTCTTTCTTGGTACAACTCTCTTATTTGAGTGCTTGGATCACTGACAATGCTTCAGGATCAAGTGTTAGATCAACCTGCATATCCAATATAAATTGTGAAATGGGATTTGTCAACATTCGAATTTTTGGATTTCTGGATAAAGCATATGCAACTTGATTATTTTTCCAGGCCTATACTTCATTGTGTAATCATACCCCAAAAGTTTCAGCAACTACTTTTGTTGTGTAGGAGTAGTAATCTTCTGGTTGAGGAAGAATTGAATCGTCATGTGGTCTATGATCATATTCAAATGGCGCCCAAGGAGACAAGGCCTCCACTGTTGAACTACATAGACAATAGCTAACATTTCCTTGTCATAAACACCGTATGATTTGTGCTTTGGAGCTAAAGCCTCCCTCAGAAAAGTAATAGGATGCCCATTTTTTGAGAGAACTACCCCAACTCCTTCTTCACTAGCGACACACTCATTAGTTCTGATTAAAATTAGGTAAGGCTAAGACGTGTTGTTGTCAAAGCTTCTTTTGTGCTTTAAAGGCTCTTTCAGACTTCACAGACCACTTGAAATTATACTTCTTCAACATAGTGGTTAGTGGTTTGGCAATCACTCTAAAATTCTTGACAAATTTCCTGTAATAGCCAGCAAGGCCTAGGAATCCTCTTAAACCCTTTACTGTACTTGGCTCTTGCCACTTAGAAATGCTCTTTATCTTGGCAGGATCCACTTCCACACCTTTCTCAGAAATGACATGACCCAAGTACTCCACACTTTTGGCTTCAAAGGTACACTTAGACAACTTAATCTTGAAATCATGCTCATGTAACCTTTGTAAGACCAAGGAAACATGTTTCTTATGCTCCTCTAGTGACTTGCTATAGACCAGGATGTCATCAAAAAAATACCAAGACAAATTGTCTGAGCATGTCCCTGAATGTCTCATTCATGAGAGACTGGAATGTTGAAGGAGTATTAGTTAAGCCAAAGGGCATAACTAGGAACTCATAGTGACCATCATGGGTTCTGAAGGCTGTCTTAGGAACATCTTCCTCTTTCATTCTTATCTGGTGATACCCTGTCCTCAAATCAATCTTTGTATAGTAAACAGCACCCCCAACCTCATCCAAGAGCTCATCAACCACAAGAATTGGAAACTTATCCTTAATTGTAATTGTGTTTAAAGCCTTGTAATCTACACACACCCTTGAGGTACCATCCTTCTTTTTCACCAAGATGATAGGTGAAGAAAAGTCACTAGCACTCATCTGAACCACTCCTTCATCCAAATATCCCTTGACTATTATCTCAATCTCATCTTTTTGATGGTAGCCATACCTGTAAGGTTTGGTATTAATTGGGAGAGTGCCTAGCTTTAGGCTAATTATATGATCATGACTCCTTTTAGGAGGCAGTGTAGTGGGAGCCTTGAAGAGACTACTGTACTGATTTACCAAAGAGCTGAGTTCTGGATGAATGTAAGTCTGAGCAAGAACTGCAGGCTCCATCTTAATTTCGAGGAAATAAGCCTCATGTTCGTTGGATAGCAAACTACTCATCTATTCAAGTGTTACCATTGAACATTCAGTATTTTTGATGTCATACAACTCAAATTGAGTACCAGCTATGGCAAATCTCATCATCAACTTCTCAAAGTTCCAAGTGATATCACCCAGTGTTTTCAACCAAGCAGCTCCCAGTATCAATTCACATCCACTAGTGGGCAGTATATAAAAATCTCCCTTGATCTCTTGCCCTTGAACCTGCACTGCTAAATCAGTCACCATGCCTTGAGTGGTTAAAATTGAAGTACCTGTAGTGAGTACTCTCAAAGGTTTACTAAGCTCCACCAAACCCTTGTAACTTCTCAACACTTTAGGATGCACAAAGTTGTGCGTAACTCCACTGTCCAATAGAATGTGCACCTTTCAACCATTGGTTACTCCCTTGACTTGCATAGTTTCAACAGAAGTAGCACCAGGTAGAGAGTGTAGACTGATTAAGGGTGTGTTTGATTCAGTTGTAGCTTTTTTCTGCCTTGCATGTTCCCCAGTCAACAAATCTGGAACCTCCACAGGAGCACTCTCTTCTTCCCCCTCATCAGGAGCTACATAAAAGACTTTAATGCACATTGCTTGTGCTCTCTTATGCTTACAAATATGTCCTGGGAAGTAGGTCTCTCGGCAAAAGTGACAGAGTCTAGGGGCCAAACCTTGTCTCTTGGTTTATAGGAAGAGGAATTGGTGGAGGAATAAGTAGGCTTATTTTGAGGTGGTGGTTGGTATTTCTGGGAACTGTACTAGTTGGAAAATGAAGTAGGCTTATTGAATGTAGTTGGTTTAGGCCTCAGAACCAACAGTTTTTTTTCACAAGCAAGAGCCATTTCAAAGGCCTTTATCAGAGTTACAGGACTCATCATCTCCACTTTAGATTCTAGCTTAGGTTTTAGGCCTCTCACAAAATAAGCCACTTGAAGCTTAGGTGAAAAAGTAGGTGCATTCACACACATTTGAGTGAACTTGTCCATGAATTCAGTGACACTGCTATCTTGTTTAAGTTTAGCCAAGGCTGCTTGGTATTGCAACCTATCTCTTCCCCCAAATTGATGCATCATCAGTTCCACCATACCTCTCCATGTGGCTGGATTGTCTTGTAGATACAGTAACCATAATGAAGAGGCCATGCCAGTTAAGTGAACAAAAGCTATGCTCACCTTCTTACCTTTATTCACCTGATACAGCTGAAAAAATTGTTTAGCTTTGCTGATCCATTCCATTGGATCTTCTCCACCAAAAGGTGGGAACTCAAGTCTCATTTGCTTCAAAGTAGGCAAAATAGGGTCTTGAGCTGGGGCCTGATGTTGTGGTTTACCAAACTGGGGACACAAGGGGATAAAACCAATATGTTGCTGATGGTTCTGACCATAGGAATTGATAAAATTTGGTTGGTGGTTTCTGGGTGGCCCTTGATACAGGTAGAGGTTTTGGGGTGTAAAGGGTTGTGAGTAGGTGGTTGCATTTGTGTGAGGTAAGGAAAAATGAGGTAAGGAAAAACCAGGAGGTGCAGTGTTACTGCTAAAATTCAATGACCTTTGAGCTGAGTCATATGCAGTATTAGAGGGTTTGGCACATGACAAGGGAGAGCTCCTACACCAAAACTAAATATGTTATTGGGTGTACTCTCCTCACTCCAACCTCTAGATCTGTTGCGTGGCCCATTGTTTCGAGCATTAGATTCAAGGGACAAAGTGGTATTGCCTCCTTAACTAGCAATGACAGACAATTGTTCATTAGTGGTGCCTTGGGCTGCTAGAGTTTGAAGAAAACTGGTATGTGTAGGATATCTTTGCATAAAAGTAGAGAATAAAGGCAATACATATACATCAATAGGTCCTTGTTGAGTTAGCTTGTAAGGGTAGTTTAGTTGAGCCATAGTATATACCGATTCATGAGAATGTGAAGAGGTTACCATGGCAGTCGTGTGCGGAGGAGGGTCTGTACCCGGGTTGAGACGCAGATCCCTAAGCTCCTCCATAATTTGAGATTGCAGTTGTGCCATAGAATCCTTGAGAGTCTCTTGGATTGCTGCAAACTGTGAAGAGGTCTCAGCTTGAAAGGTATGAAACTGTGTTTCCAAGCTAGATGGGTTTTCCTCGATCATCATGGTTGTAGATACCAGATGGAACGATCCCAATAATCGCACAGAACTGAATAAGCTAAGAATCTAAGCTAAGAAAGATAGAAAACTAGAACTTGATAAGATAAAGGCAACCGATTTCATTGATATCCAACTAGGGTTGTTTACAGAATCGATTTTGAATGTATTGGCTGTGTTGGATCGATTTTGAATGTTTTAGGTCCAGGAGGAGGGAATGTGGCTCTGAAAATTATGAGTTCTGGGTAATTGGGTTGGGGTGGTGGTGGATTGATAACTGGGTAACTGGGTTGGGGTTGAGCTTTGCAAATTTGAAGTGGTGGCAACACGAGATATTAAAAGCAACAACAGCTACAACAAGGTCGACGATACCATCAAGAAAGATGTTGCTGCTACATCTGGTGTGGTGGAAGATGCAGTACGAGTCAAGATCACTCATAGTAGTGATGATAGCAGAAACAACAATGCGTTCGAAACTTCAAATCAAGAAGAAGAGAATCTGAGTGGTACTATTGCTTCCGCAGAAGGCATGGTCGACTTACTGGTCATGTATTACACTTCGGCTAGAAAGAAGTCCCTAATTTAATAACTAGCTAGTTGATTAATCAATTAAAGGAGAAGCTAGATTGATGGTGTCCATGCTTTCGTCCGCTCGGCGGGAAAAAGTTTGGGAAAAAGGAGAAGCTAGATTTTTCGTAGACTTGTTCCCAGACTTCGCAGTCGTCCCCAATTTGTTCACCAAATCTTTGAACACAAACCAAATACTCAATCATGCATGATCAATTGTAACATATATAGTACAAAAAATGAGCCTACGCCCACATCAGATTTGGTCATGCCTACACTGGTGTCGAACTGTCGACGATGGTGAGGGTTTGGTTGACATTGACGTGAGGGACTGGGTTGTTGGTGTCAGAAGAGAGTGATTAATTAATTTATTTATAGAAATAGAGAGAGAGAAAAAAACTCCGTAAAAAGACTAATTTATTCTTCATATTTGAACACGGGTTTGTCACGTCAGCAACTTAACGAAAACGAGACAGTAAACGGATTTTTTTACCGAGTTGATAGCAATAAAAGAGTCTGGGTACCACATTGATAACTTTAAAAGTTCGGGTACCACACTGTTCGGATAACCAAAGTCGAGACACTATCTAAGTAATTTAGTCTAAATGAAACTTATTATAAATATTGCTCATCATGTGTGTTGACAAATGGGCCGACCCGTTGCAACAAAAAGCTAGGGCTGCACTTTGTAATTGGGCTTTCCCATGATCCATGTCTGATTTTGCAGGTGTATTCCGGACGGGTATATACACGATTTTTTTCTCTGTGCTTCTTTTTCGTCTGTTTTTTTTTGGGTGCGTCTATTCACACCTCTATTTTTGCTATTTACACCTCCATAGTTTTTTGAAAGATTTTATTCTATTTTCACCCTTAACAAAAATCTATCTATGCATGCATTCGATGTACCTAGGCTCTGTCTGCAATTGTCTCATTCTCCTTCATTTTTCTACTTTCATGACATGATTGACATCTAAGATGAATCATCCTATATTTTATACATTACTCTATTAGATATTGAGCACTCCAAACTTCTTCTTTTAGTTATTGATTATGAGAAAAATTGATCAACCATCTTGATCTGCCACCGAACCAAGAACACAGAGAAAGAGAGAGGGAGGGAGAGAGAGATGGGGCTTGCTTTCTCTTTTAGATGCAAAAGATACCATATTCAATAGAGATATCTAATACAAGGGAATTGTAAACTCCTCTGTTCGGAGAAGTTGTAGTCCCTTGTTGCACCAATAAAATCAGATAAACCTCAACTACTTTGAATTCAATGATCACGACCTTATTAACCCCTTGAGCTTCCTTTGCAATGTCAAAATTTACTATATAAAAGTTGAAACATTTTGAAGGAAATCCCTAGGGACGCCCTAATTCACTGTACAATAGCGTGCGACATGTGCGAGGTTTTTCCTTATCCTAATTTTTCTCTCCCCCTCCCCTCTCTCTCTCTCTCTCTTTCTCTCTCACTTTGCATCCATCACTCTCAGCCTGTCGATTTCTACCGTAGGTTCTCTTGCAATCTTACTCTCCTCATACTCCTCCAATCTCTCAATCGATCTGAAATCCCTAAACCAATTGTGCTTAACCTAGACCCGTCAAATCCTGCATCCAACCCAAAACTCACCTAACCCATACTAGTCGTTGGGTTTTCGACTGAGCTTAGATCGTCTAAGCTCTGGTGTATTAATCTGCAACCTTAGATCCTCATCGATCTTTTATCTATCTCCGAGAAAGAAGAAGAAGACGAAGTTATTCCGAAGCCTATTCTCTAAGACGATCTGGTGCTCGACTCTGTTTCTATATCTTCGCCTCTTGCGAGAAATGGGTCTTCTTTCAGGTATATACTTTTTCAACCATTCAGGTCAAGTTCTTCTTCTTAATCAGTGAAGTTCTCGGAAATAAAGAAAAGCTAGGTGGATTTTTTCCAGCTTTGTTAACCTGTTTTATTTATTTATTTTATTTGGGTTTATGCATTTGAATTCAGTGATTTCTTGTGTATATTAGGTTTCTGGGAATTTGAACTTGGGTCTTAATTGATTGAAATCTCAGCTAACTGTTAGTATAAAGATTTATGTTTTTGATGCTGATTGGATTTATAGATAGGATGCTTATCGGTGTGTAAATTTGATCATATATCTTTGTAACCTTTGATGTATTTGAAGGCTTGATCAATCATGCACTGTATCTGGACGTGTGTTATAAGGTGAATTATTGTTGAAGATAGTTTGTGTATGAGATTGAGTCATTGTAGAGATGACAATCGGAAGGTTGCTTTAGTATTAGTATTTACCCTTAGTCTTGGATACTAGCATTTGGATATTAAAAGTTTCAATGATATAAAAAGCCTAAATCATATTCTGTGATAGGATGCAAACTTGGTGCACTATACTAAACTTAGATGCTTTCATGTCGAGTTGTTATGTTCGATTTGTGCCGAGGATCCGTAGGATTCAAGCTTCTTTACTTCGTTCGTACTTAACTCATTCTTCCAGTGTTATAAGCATGAATATCATCTAAAATGTTTCATTAGTTTCATGAGATTTGTTCGTACATAGTATTTGTGATTTGGATAAACCTATACTATCTGACTTTTGATCATGTCTAGCCACATGTGTTTTGTTTTCTCTTTTACCACTCCGTCACCGGCGATTCTTATTATATATTTGTTGATTCTTTTTACATCAAGGTTGACCGACGATCCACCATCGCCGATACCGACTTTTGACTATGCATCCTTGCTGATTCTGACTATTCCATCTTGCTGATTCAGACTAGGTATTGTAGTCACTCTTATAACTCTCTTTATTTTATGGGTTTTTAGTGGTAGGTATGTTGTGGGTTTTAATGTGGTCTATTGAATTTTGTTTTGGTCTTTGATCTTTTCGCCATTCAATCATCGTTCATAGGTTTTGGTCATTGCGTCTTTGTAACTCCTATCTTTTTCTGATGATCGTAGATCGCCAGAGAATTTGAAACCAATCGTTGACATTGGTGTTTTGTGAGTTCTTACATTATTAGGTATTTTATTTTTTCTAGTGATCATTATTGTGATGTGTGGAAAATTAAATTCAGGTTTTGTGAGTTGGATGCATTCCTTTTGTTCTGAGGTTATTTCAGTCTGCTCTACAATGTGGAGTATGGGTTTAGTGTTTATATAGTATGGGATAGCTTTTGATATACTATTTTAGAGAATTTACTTCTAGAATTTCTATTACATGTAGAATTTTTTAGGTTATTCTTCATGCTTTGAATGTCCTTCACAACTTTTTTGTAGGTTCCATTAAAGAAGGAATTTGGCCAAGCAATATCAATCCACATTTTTCACAGATAAGAAAACGTATACGAGAAGGTATAATGTGATTGTTTGGTCAAACCATGATCTGTTTATGCTAAAGTTTTTTTTTATTTGCCATGTTTGCTTCACATATTTTGATTAACTTATCTTCCTCTATCTAAAGCATGTTATGTGATTACTATGATATGAATTATAGCTTTTGGCTATGTTTGAATTTGTTTGCTTTTTTGCTATAAAGTGTGTATTGGAATTTATTTTTTCTTTTCTTATGTATTCAAATGGGTGTATGGGAATCAAGTTATTATCCATGTTTAAGTCGTGTTGCAGGCTTCAAGTCGGGCTTAGTGTTTATTTAGTAGTGATTAGTATGTTGCAGGTTTGAAATAATGCTTAGTATTTATTTAGTACTTGTATGTTTATTTAAGTTGCGTGGTAGAGCTAACTTGCATATTCATATTTAGGAAAACTGATGGATTAGGTTCTTCAAATTCTGTAAATTTTACGGTCAATAGCATCACTTATCCATGATCGTAATGAAGAGGCTCTAGAGACATCTTAATTAGTATGCATTGTTTCACTGTATGAAAAATTCCCTATCCAAAATTTGATGTTAGTTTTGTTTCAATGAAGAGATTAAACAGTTCTGTAATAAAAAAAATTATATGTTTATTTTGTATCTTGTTTTTATCATGTGAGTTTTAATGTGCTTATTTATTTTCTTTTGTTTTTCTATTTGGTTATGCTCATAACGATTTTTTTAATTTTTTTAAATATTTTTTGGCCTCTTTATTGATTTGTTTCTTGGTGTATGCTCATTTTTTGGACATATTGTGTGACTTATAGGTTTATGCAAAGAGTTGTGTTGTTCTACCTTGTCGTTGTCTCTGTGGCTGCTGTCTTGCTTTATTTCAGTTTTACATCATTATTTTAGTATGGTCATTTGTCAATTTAGTGTCCACTTTATTGTACTGAGAATACAATACTATTAGTAAACAACAATTAGGCCTCATAGTTTCTTTTCAGGAAGATTTTCACTTTGCACCATTCACTTGAGTGAGTCTTGAATATATGATAGCTATTGCCACTCCGCATTTTAGTTAAATATTTTCAATGCTATGTTTGAGTTTCTGGTGGTAGTGTTAATGATAATGATACAACTTAATGTTGTCCTGTAACATAAGGTTATTTGATAGAAGAACATTAAGTACACTGTGTTTAGTGCCCACAAGGAAGGTTTTTGATATGCATGTCATCACCACTCTTGATTTTCTTCCTCGTAGATTTCTTTTGTTTATATACTATTGTGCTCCTTTTATAGATACATGTCATTTACCATGGTAGGTTCTAAACCCCATAAAGCAACACTATCGGTTAGCGATTCTGTTCAAACTTTCTTCTTGGGTTCAAAGGCTTCTAAAATTTTGGGAGGGAAAACTTCTGAACAGCCCCCATGAATACCAGTGTCCAGAGAAGAGAGCGAGGCCATTTTGATATGTGAAACTTTCTGCTACTTATTTGGTTCTTTATCTCTTTTATTTGATGTTCTTTTGATTAGTGTGTTTCCATTTGGGATTATGGTATATCTAAGATTATAACTTGGAGTGCATTCAATAAGTTATGCAATGTTGCATATACATTTGATTTGTTTTTAAAGAGAAAAATATTTTAGTATCGATTGTTATGTTGTTGTAGTGTGCCAAAAAAGTCGGTTACCACTCCGTCGCTAGCGATTCTTATACATCGCTTTCTCACCATCTGCTCTCCTCGCTCTCCTCTTTGCATGCTCTTTGTTCTCTCTCATATTTTCGGTTTAGGTAAGTTTGTTACCGATCAATCTGCTTGGTCCGATCAATTTTGTTTTATAGGTAGTTTTAGTTTTGGTCCGAGTTGTCATTCTGGGTAGTTGAACATATCAACATTTGATGGAATGTTTGATCACGCGATCACAGGCTTTGCACAATGCATTTCTGATATTGCTACCTTTGTGTATTCATTTGTAAATTATCAAAGGGTAATAAGCCATTTCTTAATTTTTTTGGTTCAGTCAGTTTTGTATTGCAATCTTATTTTTATTGTATTTTTTATTTTTGTGTCGTTGGATAGTGATAAGTGTGATTTCAAATTTGGGTTTTGTGATAGAATGTAATTGTGCCTTTATTGAAATATTTACGGTAGATTTTTACTTGGTATGTATTGCTAATTATTCGTATTGTGTCTTTTGTTTTGTTTTTAGGAAGTTGGGTATATAGAGTGTTTCTACCTTTTTATCATCCTAACCACATCAAAAAGTGCTAGCAGTTATTTTTCAAGGTATGACCTGATTGAGTTCATAGTTTATATATATATGTTCATATTTTCTGATGTATTGACTATAGTTCTTGGAGTTTTTAGTTTATGATTGTATTATTTTAATTTGAGAAACTGACCGTTGTGTTTGTTTTCATCTATCTATGTATATACTATATTTATCTAGTTGATTATTTATTATGTTAATAATATGTTCAATGTATTAGTTGTAGAGGTAGAGTTGGTAGGGCATGTATTTTGATATTTTGTTATAATTTAGTTTGTTGTTTTTGAGTTTTGTGTGGATTATATAATAAGTGATTACTTAATGATAAAATTATAACTAGCTATTACATTATTTTTCATTCTACAATTTTTTTTTCCTGTGTTTATGATGCCTGTGTTGATATGATTACAATATCTATTTCTATTAGGCTGTTTTTTTTATGAGAGACAATTTTTACTAAATTGGTTAATTTTTAAAAGATTAGTTATTTTACTGAGGTATGTAGGTCAGTTATTGGATTATTAGTTACGTTGCTAAGGTAAATTGGTCAATTATATATATGTTTGTTATTTGTTATTTTTTTTAGTTATGCCTCCTAGAAGAAGTTTGAAAAGGAAATCGACCGATCCTATTTGTGAGGAATTCTGTATGGAATCAATGGCATGCCATGAGACAGCTTTACCGTGGAGCTATTTTTGTGAAGAAGACCCCGACTCGACTCATCGAGCTGTCACATAATGAATAAGAGTTCCAGTTTGAGTTAGAATACAAATTGGAATGTGGACAATGAAATTATATCAGGTAATTTGCTGAGGTATATAGATCCGTTATAAATGGTTAGTTATTGGAAGATTAGTTACTTTGCTGAGGTAAATAAGTCAATTATAAATGTTTGTTTTATATGGTGTTTTTCCCAGTTATGCCTCCTAAAAGAAGCTTGAAAAGGAAATTGACAAATTCTATTTGTGAGGAATTTTGTATGGAATCATTGGCATGCCATGAGATAGCTTCACCGTGGAGCTATTTTCGTGAAGAAGAACCAGACTCATCGAACTGTAAGATCACGAAGAACAGTTCCAGTTTGAGTTAGAATACAAATTGGAATGTGAACAATGAAATTATATCAGGTAATTCCAGTCGTAGAAATCTCATTGTTAAAATAATAAGGCGAGTGTTTGTAAAGTTGACAATAAGTTTTGGAATTCAGGTGACGTAGCCTCATATCCATCTATTTTTGGTCAAGCTTCGTATCAAATCAGCCGTCGAGGTAAATTAAATTTTACAACGTATACTGATTAATCAATAGTTTTGCAATTTTTGATCTTAGTGTGCTCAATTTTTTTCAGGTGTGATTGTAGAATATGAAAATTCAGATGATGATTTGAAAGGACCCAACCTCGATTTAGTTTCCTAAATCTGAATCCAACCCTTTCTGAAAACACGAACTTGCAAAAACCAAAGAAATTTTGGTAGAGTTTCACTAAATCGTAGAATTACCATTAACCTGCACCCGAAAACACACTTCATCCTATGCCACAAAAGCCAAACCGTGGGCACCAATTCCATCCGAATTTCTCAAAATCATTACATAATATAAAGCAATAAGCAAAAACTGTAATCTTTACAGAAATCCGGGAAAATCATCTGAAAATATGAACATCAGAGTACTCAGAGCAACTTCTAGTATATATATATACACATAATTATACAGCAGTAGGCTAAACGAGAAACCTACTGAAAAATAAAGGTAGTTCGAGCACTAAGCCTCCGACTGCGACGTGTGACACCAGAATCTGAACTGCAAACTGGGCACAGAAACCGAAAATCTCAGGGGAAAGGCAAATAAAATCGTTAGAGTGAGTGGACGAAAATACACATATGCCTTTCACCATTTACATAATCATAAAGTTAATGCGAGTTCTTAAAATAAATGGAGCTGTCAGGCGAATCTCTCAAGCCCGATGGTGATAGACTAGGCGAATCTTTCAAGCTTAGTGGGCACATCAGGGGAATCTCTCAACCCTGGAACTAGACTACCGGTGATCAGCCGAGTAGTCAACGCATCGATGCTAAGTAAATGTCATCACCAATAAAACATAAAACAATACCTCCAAAACAATAAATAATTTCATACGCATGCTCATGCTTGTAAAACATATAATAAAAACTCGCAATCAATTAGTGAAAAGAAAGTTGTCCACTCACAGATAAGTACAGCGCGCAAATGCGCTAATCCTGAGATCTGGCGGAAGATCTCTCGCCCAACGTACGATATCGATCCTCAGAATAATCACAAAATATCACTTATCAAAATCACAATTCAATACTTTGAACCACACCTCGGAAACCAACCATTTCCGGAAATATATAACTCGGATACAAAATAATTGTCGAAAACCCCTAAATACTCCACATAAACCCTCGACTTAAAATCCGACATCTAAATCAACTCAAAAACCTCAAGGCGATGATCGGGTGCGATTACGAGAAAAACGGTATAAAATTTGTCAAAATTCAAAAAGTCAACTCCTCGTCGGAGCTCTGACGTTAATTGCCGTCGCCACCGGCGGCGCGCCGTCACCGGAGAGATTTTCAGGCGAGGAAAGCCCAGATTTCCTCTGCTCCTCGATCCCAACACATCTCTCCATTACACCAATTCCACCAATTCCACCGTGGTTCACCATAAAAAGCCTTGAAAGTCACCAAAATCTTAAACCTGTCGGAAAACTTCTCCGGCAAAAATCTCCACTGTGAGGCCACCTCGGCCTCCCATCTTTAAGGGGTTTCCTCCCTAGCTCGAACCCAACCATTACCACCCAAAATCCCCTTCAAAAAGTCATCGGAAAAACCTCCACCATAACACCCGATTCCGGCGAATTTCAAGCTCAAAATCGAACAAGCAAACCGCCACCATAACCCACCATATATACATCAATGGAAAGCCCAAAGGAAGAGCTTCAAAACCTTACCTTCCTTTCCAGCAACCGCTGAAAGGACCCAACCCCGATTTAGCTACCTAAACCGGAATCGAACCCCTTCGAAAATGCAAACCAACAAAAATTTTCCGAAATTTGGGCAGAGTTTCGTTACTAGCGTGGAATTACCTTAACCTGCACGCGGAAATTAACACTTCGTCCTATGCCACAAAAATCAAACCGTGGGCACCAATCCCATCCGGATTTCTCAATATCAATATAATCAACAAACAGTAAACATACTGTACTATATATATGTATATCCGAGAAAATCCGTATAAACAAGTATCAGAATGTATCAGAGCGACCTCTAGTATAAAATATATACAACATGTACATCAGTAGGTGAAACTGAAACCTACTGGAAAACACAGGTGACTCTGACCACTAGCCTCCAAACTCGACGTGAAAACACCAAACCTGAACTGCAACTGGGCACGGAAACCGAAAAGCCCAGGGGAAAGACAATAAACACGTTAGAGTGAGTGGACGAAAATAAATGTCTTTCACCAAGTATATATGTTATAAAAACATATGCGAGTCGAAATATAAATGAATCAAATCAAATAGTTTACGAGGAGACGCTGACTCCAACTCGTAAACAAAGCATGTGTAGAAAATATCACGGGGTCACTCATGGACACGTCCGTGCTAGTACAGTCAAAATCACGGAGTCCTTGACTACCACGTGATTCATAGCCAGAAAGGCCTCGGTTCCGGGGTACTGCCCCTCGCCGGTCAGGTAGGGGTACTGCCCCTCCTGGTGGCCTACAATCGGGGATCAGCCGAGAGGCAAGTGTATCGATACAACAACGTAACCACGACTGTACTCTGTGTAAACCAAATCATAAACATTTCAATGCAAACGCATGAAACAACATTAAAATGTATGCACGTTCGTATACGTATATCCGTATAAATATATTCGTATAATCATAAACACATGCTTATATAATCCGAAAACTCACACGCATGCTCAAGTTCATATATCATATAAAAGACTCGCAATCGTTTCCGTGAAAAGAAATTGTCCACTCACAGATCCGCTAGCGCAAACTCGCGCTAAACTCGTGGTCCGGCGGAGGTACCCTCGCCCGAAGCACGATCACGATCCAAATATCGATCTCGATCTCCTGAATACATACACACATAACTGATCAAAATCGTAATCCACAACACTGTACGGATGCACGGAAACCAACCGTTCCCGAAAATACAAAATGCGGTGCAAAATGAATTACGGAAATCCCGAAATCCCCACTCAAAATATCGACTGAAAATCGGCTAACCAAATCAACCCGAAAACCTCCGTACGATAACCAGGGCGTGATTACGAGAAAAATGACATTAATTACATCGAAATCTGAAAAGTTGACTTTTCCTCCACCGTTGACCGTCGCCGCCGGCGGCGGCGCGCCGTCAACGGAGGAATTTCACGGCCAACTTCTCCAGTCCTCTAGGTCTCATCAAGACGAGCATATTTCTCTTCTACCACGAAGTCCAAAACCAACCGCAACCCTTCCAAAATCAAGCAAAACCGAGCCAAATCCCTTACCGGAAAACCCAATCGGGTTCAACCATAAACTCAACCTCTTCCAAATCTAACCACCTAGGTAGCATCTACAAGGCACGGGGAGCAAAACCCCCAACATCTTGTCCCTCGAAACTCGCCGGAAACATCTCCACCGACTCCGGCGACGGAGACGAACTCGACCCGATTCGGGTCCATCCCAAACGACATCAAAACCCAACAAACCATACACCAATGTACTCGAAATCACATAGGGGTTCTAACCATACCTGTCCCGTGGCGGATGGTGGCCGGAAAAAGGTCGCCGGAGTTCACTTTCCCGTTCGGGAAACTTTCCCTTCTCGGCAGCTCTTCCACTTTCCAAAATAGGAAAGTCAACAGTTTTGGAAATAGTCAACGCCCAATATGAAGTTCCCGACTAATTCTCGACTATTCTTCGACTTTTCGATATTTATACTCGTCCCTCGGATCGATCAACGGTCCAAAATGAAAATACGAAATGATTCGGATAAACTCGAAACGATCGGATAAACTCGACGAAACCCGAAACTTCAAATAATCATAAAATATTCCTCGGTTATCGGAAAAATCTTCCGGAACCACCCACGAACTCGAAATCACGTACTCTACAACTTCCGTGATGACACTCAACTCAAATTCTCGACTGAAAACATAGTCGCGAATCGAAACGGTAAACTACACAATATCGTAAAACTGCGACTATAACCAAATCTCGAGAATCGTACCAAACACACATCTGATTCTGGTTCGGGTCGTCACAACCGCGCTGTATTCCGGCGACCCTCTCGACGGTGAGTCACGGACTCACTGAGTTATCCACGGGTTGACTCGGTCAACTCGGTCCAGAACAGTCAACTCGGTCAAACAGCCCATTTTTGCACTTTTTCGATAACTTTACGACTATTCATCTGTTTATACGTGGCGAATAAACTCTATCCACAATTCGGATAACTCAAACTCAAATGGATAAACACGACTAACTCGGTGATAATTTCAAATATTCATTTTATATTCCACGATTATCCGAAAAATCCTCGGAAAGCTCCCACGAACTCGAAATCAGGTTCTCTACATTTCCCACGAACAAACCCAAATCAAATTTGTGTCCAAAAATTAAGTCGTGATCAAAATCAAATATCCGATTAATTACGATAAATCTCGATTACTCGCAAAACTCGCGGATTAAGCCGATTACTATACTAATTCCGATCCGGGTTGTCACATGATTCTAACACATGTATTCATTGCAATGCTTCCTTTTGGGTAGAAGGGGCTTTGAAGAGAAAGGTCAAAAATCAATATGTTTATACAAATTGCTGCGAGAAAGGTAAAATTAAACTTCCATTGTCAAATCTCACTCCTGCTATTCTTGAACAATTATTGAATCCAATCAATGGTCGTGAAAACTCTATTTTTTGTGAGAATATTCAAGTATATAATTACATGTTTGCTTATACTTCTATAGGTACAAAAATTGATCATAAAATCAATAGCGGTGGAGCTCCTTATGTATTCAAAATTTGTAGTCAAATTTGTCAGTTGATGGGGTTCGGCTTTACCTTCTGCAACTGAATGTCCAAAGTATGCACAATTATATGTTTATGATACAGCTAATGAAATTTCAAATCGAATTAATGTTGTTGCTCCCAATAATGCAAATAAAAAAAATTGATGTTACTATTATTGGAAAGTTAATAAACATGCTTGATGAGGTTAATGATATGGTAAAAATATACCGATAAATGAGGAATGAGTATGAAAGTGGGTTGGTGCCTAATTATAATATGAGTTTGATTGATCGTGAACCAACTGATGGAAAGCAATATGAATTTTCGAGTGCAAATGAAATTGGTGGTTTGGTTGTTGGGGATATTGGGCAATTTAATTATAATAGAGATGTTATTGTGTGATCTATTATTGGATCTATGAAATGAATTTCTATGATACATCCAAAATTAATGTCATTACAATATCCTTTCCTTTTCCCGTACGGTGAGGATAGATTCAGAATAGATATATTATTGGAGTGTACTGAACAAAAGCGTACAAAATAGACGATGATAAAATTTATTTGTTATCAAATTCATGATGGATCATATAATAATGGAACTTTGTTAAAAGGTGGTAGATTACTTCAGTAATATTTGGTTCATGCATATGCGACTGTTGAGGAATATTAGTTGGAATATATAAGGAATAATCAACTATTATTAAAGTGTGAAAAATTTAATCAATTGTCTACTTTGGCAGCATATGGTATTACTTGATGTTGCGATGTTGGAAAGATAATTATTCTACTGGGTACACATATAAGGAGTCCTAGAGATATGCTAAATAATTATCAGGATGTGATGACAATTTGTAGATATTAAGACAATCTGGATTTGTTCATAACTTTCACTTGTAATGTTAAGTCACTACAACATTTGGAGACATTGCCGGCGACTTTTAAGTCGCCGGCAATGTCTTTAGACATTACCGGCGATTTTCGCCGGAAAATCGCCGGTAATGTCTTTTTTTTTTTTTTTTTTTTAACATTACCGGCGATTTTTGTCGCCGGTAATGTCCGTCGCCGGCAATCCCTCGATGGTAATGTAAAAAAAAAAAAAAAAAAAGACATTACCGGCGACTTTATTTATGTCGCCGGTAATGTCTTTTTTTTTTTTTTTTTTTTTTACATTACCGGCGACATGAATTTATGTCGCCGGCAATGTCTTTAGCTTCGAGACATTACCGGCGACATAAATTCATGTCGCCGGCAATGTAAAAAAAAAAAAAAAAAAATTACATTACCGGCGACTTAAGTCGCCGGTAATGTCCAAAAATCGCCGGCCTTGTTTTTGGACATTACCGGCGACTTAAAAGTCGCCGGCAATGTGTAAAAATGTTGTAGTGAGTGGTCGGAAATAGTTAGGTATTTTAAGAAAAAACCTGGGTATAAAGCTGAAGACAGACCTGATATTGTTTGTCAAATTTTTAAAATTATAGTGGATAATATGATTGAATTCATCAAATCGGGTAAACCTTTTGATCATGTACATGCACATGTTGGTACTATTAAATTTCAAAAACGAGGGTTGGCTCATGCTCATTTACTTTTTTGGCTTCAAAAAGAATACAAATGTTATACAAGTACATATCTATATTCAATTATTTGTGTTGAGTTACTTGATAAAAACATTAGTCCACAACTTTTTGAAATAGTTAGTCAATTTATGATACATGGGCCTTGCGGAAAATTAAACCCTCATTCCCCTTGCATTCAAGATGGTAAATGTACAAAATCTTTTCCTAAACCATACAATTTTGATAATATTTTTCATGCAATTAAGGCTTCACTGTATAGAAGACGTGATGATGGTTCAAAGATTTGTGTAAAAAATGGAATTCACATTGATAATAATTTTCTTGTTCCATATAGTCCAATTTTGTTGTTGAGATATAATGCACCCATAAATGTTGAATCATGTTCTCAGTCCATGTTAATTAAATATTTATTCAAGTATGTGAATAAAGGTCCAGATAGAGCTCGAGTATTGGTTCAGGATAGTGTGAATGATGAAATCCAAAGTTATTTGAATTGTAGATATTTAACTCCGCATCAATCAATGTGGCGATTATTTGAATTTTCTATTCATTCTAGATATTCTGTCGTGCATTACTTAAAAATTCATTTGCCGAATGAGCAAACTGTTTTTTTTAAAGATGGACAAGCTCTTGAGCAAGTTGTGAAAAATCCAAATAATGAACAGACTATGCTAAACGCCTGATTTCATGTGAACACTGTTTATAAAGACACTATTAATTTGACTTATGCTCAATTTACTACTAGGTTTGTATGGACAATGATAGTATAACATGGTACTCGAGAAAAAAATGTTATGATGTTATTGGCAGAATTGCGCATGTACCTCCGACTGCAGGTGAATTGTTTTAGTTGCGTATATTATTGAATATTCAGAAAGGATATCGCAAATAAGAGTTCATCAGAACTATTAATGTAGTCACTTATTCTACTTTTCAGGAAGCCTGTCGAGCTCTAGGATTATTAGATGTAGATAATAAATGGAATGATGCTCTGGTTGAATATGCACTTATTGCGACTGGAAATCCAAAAGCTTTGTTAGATGCACATTGGAAAAGCATGTCTGATGATATTTTATACAAAATTCGTTTAAAATTTAATATGCATGATTGAACTATTCTCGATGTTGATTTGAAAAATAGTTTGTTACATGAACTTGAAATATTGTTTAATATGGCATCCACCTTATTGATTGACCATCATTTGCCAATGCCACAATATGACAAAATAACAGTTAAAAAATAAATTAATTGGAGAATAATTAGATTTTGATACTGAGGCACTTAAACATGAACATTGTGAATTGTAACTAAATTGAATACATCTCAGAGAATTATATACGATGAAGTTATTGAAGTTGTGGAAACAAAAAATGAAAAATCATTTTTTGTATATGGTAGTGATGGAACTAGAAAAACGTTTTTGTGGAATACTATAATTACTAAATTGAGATTTGTGGGAAAAATTGTTTTGAATGTTGATTCATTAGGTGTTGCTTCATTATTACTTCCAAAAGGTAGAACTACTCATTCACGTTTTAAAATAGAGCCGGTTGTAGATAAAGATTTTGCGTGTTCGATAAATAAACAAACACATCTTGCATAATTAATTAAAAGAGCTGAGTTGATAGTTTGGGATGAAACTCTGATGTGTAACAAATGCGCTATTGAATCTTTGGATAAAACTCTTCGAGATATTTTTTCAGTTACTTCAATAGATCGTAAGAAAGATATACCTTTTGGCAGAAAATTAATTTTATTTGATGGAGATTTTAGACAGACCGTACCAGTTATCGAAGGAAGTAGTGAGAGTGATATTATTGAGGCAAATTTAAACAATTCGTATTTGTGGCTTTATCTTAAAGTATTTATTTGACAAAAAACATGAGATTGTTATCAATTGGACTTACAGTTGCTAAAAAACATGAGATGAAAAGTTTTGCAGAATGGATAGTACAAATAGGTGAGGGTCAATTGCAATCGAATTTTTTGACAAACGATGTTGATACTTCTTGGATTCTTATTCCTAATGATTTACTCACTGATTCGAGTTCAAATTCCATTGAGGCAACTTTTACGACTACTTATCCTAATTTTCATTGTAAATATAATGATACGAGATATTTGAGTGTGCGTATTATTGTGACACCTATAAATGCAACTATATATGAAATAAATAATTTTTTGCAATTAATTTATTACTAGGTGATAAAAATATATATTTTATGTTCTGATTCAATTTCATTCAATACCGGTACATATAGTGAAACAACCTTTTTATATCTGACGGAGTTTTTGAATAAACTTGAATTTAGTGGTTTACCATCGCATGAGCTTATACTGAAGGTTGGAATGCCAATTATGTTACTTAGGAATTTAAATCAAATACAAGGATAAAACGGTTAATTGTAACAAAATTATTTGATAAAATAATTGAGGCAAGAATATTGTCTGGGACTAATATTGACGAAAAAGTTTACATTCCAATGATTGTATTGATTCCAAATGAAACTAAATAACCATTCACTTTCAAAAGACGACAATTTTCTGTTAGAGCATGTTATGCAATGACGATTAATAAAAGTCAAGGTCAATTATTAAAGCAAGTGAGAATTTATTTAACGGAACCGGTATAAAGTCATGGACAGTTATACGTTGCATTATCTAGAGTTACCTCTAAAAAATGATTAAAGATTATGATAAATAACGGTAATGACATATCAAATAATTATACAAAAAATATAGTTTATAAGGATGTTTTGCATAACATATAACATTTTGAAACAAAATATACATATATTTGTACAGACAATCGGTAATTTTTTTCAAAAAAAATTTGGTTGATAATTTTTCATGTTAGTTTTTATTTTTTGTAAACAAAATTGGGGTAATTGCATATCGAGAGATTGAATTGGTGGCCGACCAAATGATGCCACATTAGGTAATTGATAATGACTATTTCATCTCATAGTCAACCAGGTTATCAGTACTAACTTAGAGCTTCTAATTCTTTTTGAACGAGATTTATGTTCCCTATCAGACTAATAGCCATTTGCTTCTTGAAAGATTTGTTTGTTATGAATTGGTTACATTATTAAATTTTGTTCACCTTGCTTTGGGAACAAGTTTCATCATCAAAATTGAGAGGCTAAGTAAGGAAGCCTCGAGAGAGAGTGAAATTTGGAATTTTGATTGATCAGTCACGAGTCACGGGTGGTGAGTGATATCAATATTTCAGTGTAGGGGCAAGTTGAGGTGAAGAAAGTTATCTAATAAAGGGATCCTACTTATCATTTTGCTCTCTTTGTGGCTATCAATAACAACGCAGTTGAACTCCGTGAGGAAGGTTATTTCTCTCGATCACTGTAGATTTTCTATCTTATTTTGAGCTAATCAATTGATTAATGTCATGATTTGCTTGAGCTAAATTTTGATCGATTGATCTCATAATTTGCTTGAGCTATATTTTTGAGTCAAATATGAAATTGTGGTGTATTAATGTCATGAATTATCTTTTTGATTGGCATCAGAGATGAGATTTGCAGCTTTGGATTTGAAGATTATCTCAAGCTTTTGAGTTCTTAAGTTTTTGACCATGATACAGTGTTATCCTTTATAAAGAAGACTACATGTCTTTGTTTCCAATATATTCATTTCGCTGCTTTAGTTTCAGCAATTGTCACAGCAGGCTAAATATCAGCTATTCCTTGCATGCAAGTGGTTTATCTCTTTTTGTTCTTTTATTTGATTACA
This sequence comes from Geum urbanum, assembly GCA_946800695.1. Lineage (NCBI taxonomy): Eukaryota > Viridiplantae > Streptophyta > Magnoliopsida > Rosales > Rosaceae > Geum > Geum urbanum. Next base: position 32,686,162 of record OX327017.1, read on the forward strand.
TTTGTATTACTAAATTCTAAAGATCTGTATGGATATGTGAAGACTATAAAATCACTGCAAGATATTGATGTGAGAAAAAAGAAGCAAAGAGAAACTCAAATTGATATCACAATTGAGTTCATAGGGTATTGCATTTGTTTTGTTGTTTTTAGTGAAGAAATAAGTTGTGTTTGTAGTGTTTGTAAGGGAAGAAGTGAAAATTTGTTTGTGGGGTGAATGCAGGAAATCTTTCCCAATTCAGTAGATCATGGAATTTCCCCCACCAGTTATGACAGTTTGTACTAGACTGGTATAAGGATGACAAAGTACCAAGGTATGTGATCAGTAGTTCAGTTTTGTGTTTTGGTGATTTTGATTATTATCACAGTGAATTTTGTGTTTTTCTTATTTTGACAGCAAGTGCTGCAAAAAATATGCAGATCGATCAACATCTAGCACAAGGCATACATGCATTGTGCTCAATCCAAATATTCCAATGACAAAAGAGTACAGAGCTGAGTGAGTTAGTTTTATTAGACTTTATTGTCTGATTTATTTTAATATAATAGATTTTATTATCTTTATATGCATTTGTTGTTTTTGGCTTTAAATGCTATGTTATTATCAGGTTTTTCAAAAGCGGTCATGAAGTTAGATTGTCTGGTGTATCCTAGCTTGCAATCATTACAGAAGATCAAAGAAGTTTACATGAAGATTGTCTTTGATCTAAAGACATTGGACCCAACTGTGTTTATGGTGAGACAATTGTTTAATTTATTTACCATGTACCAAAACCCTTGACTAATAGTATAGCAGATCAACTAATAAGTGATGCTAAACATGCGTATTCTATGAATTTTATTTTTGTTTTTCATATTTATTTTGATTTTTTTGGTTTAAAGATGCTGATTATTGATTTTATATCTGTTACGTAATGACTATTGATCGTATGTAGTAGCCAATATTTAGTTATATATACATGTTACAAGTGACATTATTAATTCATTTTTTGTCTAATATAAATTGATCTATTGTATTGCGATTGTTTTGAGGACTGTTGTCTATAAAGGGTGGTGGTATAGATGTTGCTCTACTGAAAGATGCTAGAGACAGTTGTAAAAAGGAGGAGACAGAAGATGATTACTCTTGTGTAGTGCATGGCTTACAACATCCAAAGAACACGTAAGTAATTAGTTTGATAATCATGTATGATGAACCTTACAGCTTTTATATAGAAAGATAATATTTATTTTTATTTAGCGAGGATCAAATAATATTATAGTTAATCTCTTAATAATGATTAAATTGACAAGTGTGATTTATGTATTATGGTTGTTATATGTTTCGGTGATCTTCATTTCAACTTTATATTGTAGTAGCTTTATTGAAACTATCTAATTTGTTATTATTTATTTCATTGTAGCTTAATTGTTTGTAAATGAGTTTTTGCAAATTTTTTTAAATGCAGTGAACATTATTCCATTATTTAGGCTGAGCTTTACTCATTTCAGCATACCATTTTGCAGCTATAGAGTCTATGCTGAAGATCAGTCAATAATTTGCATAAAGGAAAATCAGTTGAAGAGGCTTTTGGTGTTACATGTGATCAACTACTAGAGAAGAGATCCTATCTAGAAGAGGAGTAGCATGAGACTATGAAAGTGGATAATATAAAAAATTAATTGGGTAAATATGTGTTGATATTTATTGAGTTTTATGGTGACTTAGTAATAGTTATATTTGTTTAGTAATGATTTTTTTCTCATATTTTTGGATGTACATTCTTGACTTTGTTAGTAATTTTGGTCAATAATAGGCTAAATGACTACAAGGTTTACAATGTTTAATTAAACATGTATACTATCTCAAGTATAATATAATTTTATGTGATCTTTAATTTTTGATATATATTACATTCATTTTACTTGTAGGTGAAGCAATTATTGATGATCATGTTTATAAGAGGAAGCCTTTTCGTGTATAGCATTAGAGGATGCAGTTTTTGTCATGAAAATCGTTCCTGGCTTTCAACTACTGCTTGGCCAAGTCGTTGTTTAGTTTATAGTTATTTTCTTTGAATATGTACGGATACAAGCTATATTCAACTAATACTATGATCAAGAATATGTTCTTCATCTAGGGATTAGTTATTTTGGGTATTTAGTTTATGCTTAGGATGTTGTGTAATATGACACTGTATGTGACTTTTTCTAAAACAACTTTTATTATGATGTGTCAAAGCTTGAAGCTGATATTAAGTGTGTTTTGTCGATGGTAGATCTATTGTGTAGATAGTGTAGGAATAATTTATTTTGTTGGATCAATTTTTGTATTGTCATAATTGTAAATATGCAGAGTACTTTGAAACTCAGAATTAGAGTGTTTGCAGGAATGAATGTTATGCAGGTAGATTAACCTTTTATTTTTTTTTCGCTATTTGGTGAGTTGTTTTAGTTTTAGATTTATAGAAATTATGTTAATTGCTATTGTTTAATAATACCATCATTGAGATTTTGTTGTATATCTCATTCAAGGTACTAGAGTGAAATGTGCTTTAGGTGCATGACATGTGATAACCTGATCTCCATCGATCAATCCTGATACTATATAGGTATGAGCTATATGAATGATGAAGATAATATGTTTAACCAAATATGAATGATGATCTTGAGTCAATTGATGAATGTCTTGCTTTAATTTTTATCATAATTACGAATACACTGCACCGCCTCAAGGGGCGGGCAACCACCTAGTCCTTATTATAGTTTTGAAATTCTGTATGAGACGGAAATTCTGTACGCGTTAGACAATCTGTGGGCACTTAAACATAGTACTTTCTCTTAAATAATCACATTGGAGAGTTGATTATTGGTTTGTTCATTGGACATATGAGGTATTTTGTAAGTTCTTTATCGATCACATATTAGAGGTGTGAATATACATACATTTTTTTCCTGTAAAGAAAAGAGCTCCTTCGTCTTTGTACTACTTGTGAGAGCAGAGTAGGGGTAGGACTAGTTCCACGAAGAACTGGAAAACCAGACTGAATCGAACTAGAATTGTTAGGTTCAATTCGGTTCTTTGAATTTTGCAAAATAGTATTGATGGTTCGGTTCCAAGTGCAAATGTTCCGGTTCCGAATCGGGTTCCTAAGTTACAAAAATTTAAGGAACTGAAAAGAACCGGTAATATGAAAATAACACGTCAATATATTATTGGTAGTCTTGTAAAGTGTATATTATATACTATAGACATGGGCATAGAGGATCATTCATTTCTAGCTATTAAGTATATGAAAAAAAAAACTCTCAAATCGTTAAATCTAGTTAATCTACCTAGTCGACAACTCTCACACTCTCACCAAAAAACCCTCACGCTTAAAAAAAATGCGGATAATGCAAGGACAACAAAAGTTACCAAAAATTAGTTTGTTAAATAGAATGCAACTTTGAGGTACATATGTAGTCTTTGGTTCAAAAGTTTTTGTAGACTATAGTTGCCGCCTTTAGTTGTTCTATTCAACAAGAAATTCAAAGACTTGTTTGACGTGACTTACTTAGCTTGCAATTTGTAATATATTTGAACTAAAAGGATTCGATGATTGTTGGATACTTGCTGATCGAGTGATTTACAGATGTATTTAATTTTTTATTTTGTAGTTTTTCGTTCTTTTTCTTTTAAATTAGGCTATTTATTGATTTTTCTTTATGTATTTAGAAATTGTTAGAACCGTAGAACCAACCAGTTTGTTGCTATTTGGTTTCGTACAGGTTCTTCCAAAAAAATATAAGAAACCGAACCTCATGTACATCGAACAATTTTGGTTCCAATTCTTGAAAATAATTGATGGAACTGAACCGGTCCCAGCCTAGCCAGAGAGCGAGTTAACGAGAGAGAAGCAAAAGCCCTAACTGTAAATTAGGGGGAGTGAGAGGAGAGGAGGAGGAGAAGAAGAAGATGTCGTCGACGCTTCTGGAGGTGACGCGTGGCGCTCACGAGGAGGTTGAGCGGATGGAGCGGCTGATAGTGAAGGACTTCCAGAACGAGCCGGCGAACCCCAAGGACCGCTTGGCGCAGAGCCACCGTGTGCGGCTCATGATCGACACCATCTCCTCCACCACCGACAGACTCGTAACTTCTCTCTCTCTCTCTCTCTCTCTCTCTCCATGTAATTCTGCGTCCTTTGTTTTTTTGTTTCCGAGTATTTTTAGGTCTGGTGTGGTTGCGATTGTGGAAGTTCTAGGGTTTATGAGCTTAATTTTTGAATTGGCGTGTTGATTGTTTTCAGATTGAGATCTATGAGGACAAGGATAATGCGAGGAAGGACGAGATTGCGGCGCTCGGAGGCCAGACTGCCACCGGAACCAATGTCTTCAGCGCATTCTATGATAGATTGAAAGAGGTACGGTATTTCACTCTTTCTATTACCTTTGTTCGTTTTCGCATTCGTAATTTGAGATTTGGGATGTATGTGATGATAGTTTGGCGAAAACTATGCTCAATTTTTTTATATAATTTATAGACTATTCCATGGTTTAGATTTACGACTAGAAGCATTCCTGTGTTATGTGCAGATTCGTGAGTACCATAGGCGACATCCATCGGCACTGGTTATTGATCCTAGCGAGGAACATGAAGCACTGCTTAAGGAGGAGCCTCAAGTAGAGTTCAGTGGAGAGGTCAGTCTCTCTTTTTTCTCTGTGTGATGAAACAATGCTTGAGGTTGCGAGGGCTAGGGAGACTGAATAATCAATTACCAGTGTTTTTTTTATTTGTTATCCATTTACTCCCTGTCTCTGTTGATTTAGACCAATAGGAGGAGGATGTTATAGCTGAAAGCATGATATTACTTTTGTTACTCTTAGAGATACTTGCATAGTTTGTTATACTTGTTCCATTCCGTCGTGTCACTAATTATATTTGGATTTGTTTTCAGGAAGCTTATGGAAAGTATCTGGATTTACATGAACTCTACAATCAGTATATCAATTGTAAATTTGGAGAGCCAATTGAGTACTCTGCTTACCTTGATGTTTTTTCACAACCAAATAAGATTCCTCGGAAGCTGAAGTGTACAAGGTGAACTAGGCTCTTAATGCTTTCTTTTGTCATTAAGAATTGTTGATTATTATTTTGTTTTTTACTATGTATGTTAATGTGAAACTTGGGAATGATTTTGTTTTGTTTTCCTTCAGGCAGTACAGGGAATATATTGAAAATCTAGTTCAGTATCTGGTATATTTCTTCCACCGGACAGAGCCATTGCAAGACCTTGAAAGGATATTTGCGAAGGTTAGTATAATACTATATTTTGATTTGGGTTAGTGATTTCGAAGAACCTTGGTTATTACAGGTGTCCCTATTTTACTATTTATATCCAAGTGAATGTGGACGTTTGTGCAGTACTTGTTATTATGTTAAAATAACGATAAGATGTGCATTAGTTTATACTGCTATTATATTTCTTTTCAAAGCAAAACTGCTATAGTATATGAGTCATATGACATAATAGAATAGAATGTGGATTCTATCGGGTTAGCCTGGACTTCAATTTGGAAAGTTAATTTGTGGGTGGTTCTGTGGCAGGTTGAATCTGAATTTGAAGAACAGTGGGCAGATGGCAAGATTGAAGAATGGGATAATGCAATTCAAGAAAATGGACATGCTCATCAGCAGACTGTTATTGATCTTGACTATTTTAGCACAGTGGAAGAACTGATGGAATTGGGTCCTGAAAAGCTAAAGGAGGTAATGGTTATATAAGAAGCAGAGAATGTTTTTTAAATTAAGCTGAGGCCACTTATATGGAAATTATATCACAGATTATAATAGTCGATATGCCGGTAAATACTAAATACTGTAATTGGTTGAAATCAGTTTCTAAAGGTCATCTGTTTATGTACCTGCCATGCATTCGATTGTCTTTTACTGTTAGATGCTCATTTCCAATTTCCTTTTCTCATCTCTATACTTTACTTGCCAGGCATTGGCTTCAATAGGACTGAAGACAGGCGGTACTGTTCAGCAACGTGCAGAGAGGCTTTTACTTACAAAGGTAAGTTCGGAACTTTTATTTTCTGGGGCAACTATTACTGTTGTTCACTCTTTAATTTTAATCCTCGTAAGTTGCTCACTGTCGTTGTTACTTTTGTGCAGGACACACCTCTGGAAAAGCTGGACAAGAAGCATTTTGCTAAAGGGTCACGTGGTTCAGTACAGAATGGGGCTGCGGTAGCTCCACACCAAGCTGGCATGCTAAAAGAAATTGCGCTGTTGGAGGCCAAATTGAAAAAGTTATGTGACTTACAGAATGAGGTTGGTCTCTGCTGCCTAGCAGCCTATCTCACTTGCCTTTTTTGCTTGTAGTCTGCTTCTACATGCCTTTTCAATTGCAGTTGACAGTTTACAAATTATCTGTTGCCTTGTGCAGGTTATTGAAAGAACAAAAGATAATATTGTGAAGAAGCAGGCTTTAACCTATGAAGAAATTGAAGCAGAACGCCAGGATGTAAGTAGATAGCACATCTCTTCTCCTTTTATCCTTTCGAAACTTTTTAAAGAATGCTTTAGTTATACATTATTTTTTTTCTTGTCAGATACACTTCTTTCTTTCCTATCATATCTTTGTTAAGATGTCTTCCAAGTGTGCTGTTGTCTCTAACAAATGCTTGCTTGCATTGTCACCTTGCAGGAAGAGACACAAGCTGATACTGAAAGTGATGACGATGACCAGCAGATCTATAATCCTCTCAAATTGCCAATGGGTTGGGATGGGAAGCCTATACCTTACTGGCTCTATAAGCTTCATGGTCTTGGTCAGGTTAGTTTCTGTATATTGGGTTCTACTATTTTCTTATCCTTCTACGCATTCAATATACATCATGTTCTGGTGCTCGAATTCTTATTCTCTGCAAAAGTCATCTGTTTCTTCACGCTTGTTTGTGCAGTAACTCACACTAGTATATTATCTATGTTTGCTTTTCAGGAATTCAAGTGTGAGATATGTGGGAACCAGAGTTACTGGGGGCGTAGAGCTTTTGAGCGGCACTTTAAGGAATGGCGCCATCAGCATGGAATGCGTTGCCTTGGCATACCTAACACCAAGAACTTCAATGAGATCACATCAATTGAGGTATCTATTTTTTTCACATCTCTAGTCAGGATCAATGCTCTTCCAGTAATGTCTAACCGTTTTAACAATGCAGGAAGCAAAAGAATTGTGGAAGAAGATACAAGCACGGCAAGGGGTGAACAAGTGGCGCCCAGATCTTGAAGAAGAATATGAAGACAGAGAGGGTAACATCTACAATAAGAAAACATACACTGATCTCCAGCGGCAAGGACTGATTTAAGCATGTCGGTGCTTTGGAGAAGACATGTTCTCAACTGTCGGGTGATTCTTGCTTGCTTGACGTTACTTTCAGGTGTCAGCTTGGCTGAGTCAGGGATTGTAGGGGTTATGCACTGTTTTGTAGCTAGTGTACTATGTATCCCTCAAATTCAAGTACATCAATTACTCGAAAATTGTACACTAGTTCTGCGAGCTGCAAGTTAATGTTTGCTTTTTTCCAAGAGAATAGTAAACTCCATTTGTATAAAGGGTAAATACATTACAATTTGCTTCATGAAACTAGGATTAATGCAAAAGTTCCATCCATTACTGTAGTTGTAAGAAACAGGTTTCTTTTTTCTTATTTTTCTTTTTGAAAGGGGGCAATTTTTCTCGTTAAAATGCTGCAAAGAATGGTTTATCACTAACACAAGGAGACAACTACAAATTTACACTGGTGCTATTTACCCATTTTACCGACAAAATACCATATAGGGCCGAAGCATCTGTAACAATGTTATTGAGAGATTTCATCAAAGCAAGACCTTGTAAACAGAGCGCCAAACCATTTATCCCGCGAATGACCAGCTGCCTGGAGTTCACATATGTTCCACATACAAACTTCGATAAATCGAACATCTCCGTGGGGACCTGTGTCTGAACCTCTTGAACTACCTTTCTTGCACTTTCGACATTCGTACTCAACGGATGACCAAGACTCATTTTTACATCATCAATCTCACTTGAAACAAGCTTTGCCATGGGAAGGCTTGATGGAAACTCCTTAAATGGTGCTTTTCTCCATTTTCTACCAGATAAATTTCGAGGAAAAGCATTACTTGTGACTGACGGAACGAAAGACAGCTCTCTTGTTGTGTCTTCGTCTTCCATCAGATATAACCGCCTCCCAGCCTTTAACTTGAATACAGAGCTCACTTGCAGTTTACCATCTACGCCAGTCTTGTCATGGGGCCAATTCTGACCAATCATGACTCTGAAGCCAATATCAGAGGTGAACGACAGGTTGGTGTTCAACTTTGACACTCTTGACACAGTCAGGTGCACATTACCAATGAGGACCTGTTCAAGAGGTTCCCTAAATGTCAGACCGATGTGCTTCCCAGTACAGTACAATAGGCGCCACTTTCCAGGCAGCAATTCCAGCCAGTTCTGGATGTTCACAAGAAAGTGGATAGAGAATAGTGAGGTTCAACAAGCTATTAATTTTGATAAGAACTTACATAAGCATATCAACGAGGATTTTTTAGAGGCAGAGATATGAAATAACACTTCAGTCATTACATTAGGCCTTGAGTGAGGATTCAACATCTCCATTAGCTCGATGAAGTGGGAAATTCTGCTACGCTAAAGCATCCAAATTTACAATGAAGTCAGCAAATCATCACAACATGCAATTCCCAACTTTTGTGTTTCTGAGTACCGATTAGTTGGCAAAAGAAAGACCGATAGATGATAGATGATCCATCTATTCAATATAAAGATTTCATCAAATGAAAAAAAATCAGTTATCTGCATGACTGCATACCTGAGGGCAGCCATAGATGTATTCTTCTGAGATTCGCAATGCAGTCGAACCAAGACCCCATCTGATGATATCAACGGAGGGGACTACTCGCCACGGAGGTCCACATAGAAATGGGTGTGTAAGAGCATCTAAGCAACTGTGAAGCATTCCAAAAAGGATTTCGTATTTGGAATTAGTACTATCTGTAAGAATAATAATTGTAACCGAATTTATTTTGTTATTCCAATTTAAGTGCAGGTTCCTGCTTCACATATCAGGAATAATATACCTTATTCTTTTAGAGGGTTTCGTTGCTAGCAACAGAGATAAAAGATGCCACCCCGCACCCCAGTTCCTATCAAGTATCTGCAAGGCACAATACACCAAACATTTTCATACAAATCTGTAGGGATCTTGAAATTGGCAATTTGCACTGAAGGTACAGTACTTACTTGGAGTTCAACATTGCCAGATGATGAATTCCTATGGAGTACTTGCAAAAGAAATTCACGTAAGCACGAAGGATCATTTCCCTGAACTTGCACATGTATGATAGTTGGTGTTAGAATGAGCAATTCATGAACCACAAGTTTAAGCTATCACAAATGGACATTAAAATCGTTCAAGCTTCTATGGATCACAGACAGTTGCAAACACAGTACGGTATATCCAAGTTTCAAGACTCGTTTTATATGATCAAAGGCTCAAATTTAATACAAAACTAGGCATTTGATACCTTTGTGAGAAATGACTTGAACTTTGCAAATATTGAGGGGCCCATGAGTTCCTGTAACACCATTTTTTCCATCATGAATCCGAGACATTTGAGCAGTATATATGAAACATAATCATTTAGAGCAGGCAGAAATTGACCAAAACATTGTCATAATATCTGCTTGTTATCTCCAAACCCTACCTCATATCAAATGCAATCATCATTTGTCGCCTATCCATGTTAGCATCAATGGTGCCACCATTAGGAGGATCCTCATAAAAGTCTGCAGTATTTCCTAAAATTCCTACCTGAGTAGATCATCTTCTTGTCAGCTAACATATTATAAGTTTTATAACTTATGTCCTTATTTCTAATTGTGCAGAGTTTGAATTGACACAAATGAAGTCCTGGAATTTATGATTCATGGGAAATCATTATGCATCAAACAAAGAACCACAAAAGGAAAAAAAACTAGATATCTGACTCCAGACTGGAAATAATGGTGCTCCTTTGATATGTCTATCTACTGGGCTTATGTGGACATTCTCCAGCCTCAATTCTGTATGGGCAAGTCCCATGGCTGTGCAAGTAATTAACCTGAAACTGAATACAGTAAAGCATTACAAAACATAATCGTCAGTAAACTTTTTTGAGGGTAAATGCTGCACTTGTGACTGAAAAAAGTAATACATACTCCAATTAAGAGATCTCTCATTAATATCCTAATCATCCGTAATTGTCGAGAAACCGCAGGTCCTCCGACTGTGTCATCTCCCACCCTTCTAACAGAATCCTTGTCCAATGCAAGAGTAGCCTCCAAGGTTGGAAGCCAATCTGATTGTTGAAGCCAATGTCTGAAAGAAAAACTACCATGATACTGCAATTAAATCAAGAAAATGTGTATGTCCACCATCTGCTAAAACAACATTGAAGTCAGTGGTATCTGGACTATGGACCAGATGTTACACAGAAAGAGGCATACCCCATGGACCAGAGTGAAGGAGCCATGACCACTATTTGTAGCTGAAGAAATGTAACCATGAACTTGCATCGAATAAAAATGGTACAGAAGTCTACGATGAACTAACTTCTTTAACACCTATAGACATAAAAAAATAAGATAATTAAAATGAGATGACACTTTACAGAACAAAATGCTTCGGTTTTCATTTTTCAGTACACACCTCAATTGCCCGTCTACCCCTACGCTGTGCTCGAATACTAGTAAGACGACGAAGTACCACTTCTGTATTGTACAAAGGACTGCATTTTTTAAACCAGTCAGCAAAGTATGATCCAGCTGTCACATGTCAATATCAAAAGTTCAAAACAAAACTGAACTTACCTATTGGGTTCACTCACTATAGCTTCATAAACTACTTTACCTGCCTACAAAAATGCTCAGACCAATTAGCCCACAAGAAATACATCATATCACCATCAGCAAACATAACCAATATACATTCTCTACATACCCGACCCCCATGGCCAACACTAACACGATGGAGAACTTTGAAATCAGACATTTTGAACTTCATAACATGACCTGATTCTTCCTCCACAGGGACCGATGACACATTCCCAATATTCTCCTCAGATTTCAATGATGATGAACATTGTACTCCCAAACATGACTGCCTCTTCCAATCAGAAGTCTTTCCAACTGCAAGCATTACTCTCGGCCTGATCAGCCTCGTCGAAAAATTCCCACCAACACAAACTCCTTCGAAAGTCTCAAAACTCGAACCCAAACCAACTCCACATAGTGCCATTGGTATTAACCTCCAACGGTCCAACCCCTTAAACTAAAACCACCACCTAACAAGAGTACCAAAATGTTAAAATTCTCAAGCTTACTCACTTAAGCATTGGCTGAGCATCAAAATACAAAAGCTACTTAAGTTTAAAGATCATATAGGCTCCAAACTTTTCTGGGCCAATCTTACTAAACCAGTATATACTATAATTCAGCTCAATTATGCTCAAAGTTTCTTTCTTTCACAAACTCTATTCAGTCTAATGTAAAAACCTTCATATAACATCAACAACAGAACACAATCTGCCATGAACAGAGTAAATAACAATGAAACAATACAATTGAAACCGTCAAGTTAAAATCTTTCACCTGGGTTTTCTCCACAAACCGAATACAGGAGCAAACTTTCTTCCGGGCCAATAATATTTTCAGAGATTGTTGTTAGTGTGTGAGAAATGCTCAGTTTGAAGAGGAGAGGCAGAGACGGCTATACACATATAGACATAATTGTGAACATAAAAAGAAGAAGGAGAAGAAGAAGAGAGAGCCAAGAGTGCAATTGTTGCGTGCAAGGAAATGGCATAAACGCTCCGCCGTGGGTTTGTCGCAAGTCTACGTCTGCCTCTTGCCAAATAACTTTTTTTACACTTCTATTTTTCACTTTGTACTTTCTTGGTCTCTGACAGATCGGAGCCGTTGTTGAATGAGTAGCAATCGTGAAACGACGGTGGTGATGTGTTGGACTGGTCAGAAAGTTCACTATATACTGCCCATTATCATTGGGATGATCGCAAGGCTTAGTTTCGGTTTAGATCGACTCGTATCTTGATAGGCTTGGTCGCTTTAACTTTTTTGATTAATGTTACTTTAGGCATTACTTAATCTCAAGTCTACGTACTTGAAAGAGAAAAGCTCACATTGTTAGATTGTTTGGATCATGGTTAGTCTATCAGTTTATTTTGTCCCTTAATTATGCTAATAAGTTGAATAAATATATCGTTATCAACCACATATGACATATCCACACTATTCTGCTCGTTATAATGTGAAAAATTGTAATCAAACATTCGTTTTGTTAAACTCGAACATAATGAACACCATGTCACTAATACATAACTTGTGACTATTTTGTCTATCTGTATATCTTGGATGATCGAACAAAAAACAAAACATGGAAATACTTACTAATAAAGTGGAAGTAGCTTGATTGGTTCAAATCCAATTAATCTTGCTTGTTCTATGCGCATTTAATAGAAGTTTCTATGGGGCGTAGGCCTCCCAAAAGGTAAGGAGGCGTGCAAAGGTTTCCTCGGGCCAGACGGAGATTGGCCCTCGAGTGCAAAGGCAGAAGGGAGCTTGATTGCAAAGGCCCAGGGACGAAAGTCGGCCTTAGTGATCGTAGAGAAAAGTAGAAAGGGAGGGAAGCATAAATTTTCGTCTTAAAATGAATTCATTTATCAGACAAAGAAAATAAATATCTTTCTAGAGCGATTGTGCTATTTGACAAAGTCGTGCATTGAGCAAATTAGATCATTCAAGTGAGAGAGAGGGCCAAAGACCCCATTAAAGGCTTTCCATAAGAAGGTTAATGAGAATTTGGAAACTTGTCTACCGCATGTATTATGAAGATAAATTTGAAAATTTTTGTTAACAAAATGACGTGTTATTGACATGAATACATCTTTGGATATACAAGCGGAATGTATCATGCCATAAAGTGCAAGTAAGAATATTCTAAAATGTTATGTTCATGCATTTGTAAGTCATTTTGACAATCAATAACACACATAATGTGAATTTTTCTGTATCTATAACGGTTTCTTCCTACAAATTCCAAAAGTTTATTTGAGAAATGAGACATTATTCATGTAGAAATTATCGGCATGTATTTCTAGGCATGGTAAGTAGGTTAATGTCTTTTTTTGAAAGAAAAGTTAATGTATTTGTAATTTGTTTTGTTTTTTTTTTTGGAAATTTAGGAAAAAAAAATAGAGAACCCGAAACCCGAAGGGTAATCGGGTCACACACCTAAACTGTCCACCAAGTCGTCTCCGAGTCTCACAATAACTCTCTCTCTTTCTCTCTGTGTCTCTGAAATCCGATAAACCAAATCAGGGTCTCTCTTTCATCTCTCTGTGTCAAGAGAAGAAGAAGCACATGTGGTTTTTCACATTTAACCCCAGCCGACCCTTCAATAGTCTCTCTCTCTCTCTCTCTCTCTCATTGTTTTCGATTCCCATCTCACCTCCGATCCCAAATCGCCGGTTTCCGTCACCGCCGCCACTTATTTTCCTCAACCCCTAAAAAGATTCTTCCGTTTAATTAGGGTTTCCAATCCCAATCCCAACATTGAGTTCGTTTCGGGGCAAGTCCAATTTTAGGGTTTTGCCGCTGCGCTCCCCAATTTTAGATTTGGAGGGGTTTCAGATTGAGATTTTTTAATTAGGGTTCGTTGAGCCAGCGATGACGAGGAGTTCGCGGCACAAATCGAGCAAGCATAGTAGTAGGGATGCGAGGGAGTACTCGGATTCGGACAAGGACTTGGTCTTGAATGACCGAAAGAGCAAAGATGAGAGTGGTGGCGGAGTTAGGGTTTCGGAGGAGTTGGGCTCCAGTGAGAAGCGGAAGCTCGATTTGAAGGGCGGGAATGGCGAATACTCAGAGGATGTGTTGGTTTCGTCGAAGCGGAGGAAGGAGAGGGTTGAGGTGGATGGTGGAGTGAGTGACAGGTGGAACGGCGGCGAGTATGATCATGGGTCCAAGAAGTCGGTGAAGTCTTCGGGGGAGTCGAAGAGTAAGAGAAGAGACGAGAGTATTGAAATGTATGGGGAAGTGAGTGAAGTGAAGAAGAGTAGTAGTAGTGGAAAGGGTGAAGGTAAGCATAGGGACAGGGATAGGGAAAAAGATAAGGATTCGAGTCGAAAGGAGGGTAAGGAAGGCGGTGTCGGAGTTGAGAAGGACAGGGATAGAGATAGGGAGAAGAAAAGTAAAGAGGGGAGAAGTGAGAGGTTGGTGAGTGTGGCAGCTGATGATCAACGTGTAGTGGTTGAAATTACTGGTAAGGTAACTTAATGGCCTTGTTAGGCCTTGTGTGTTATAATGTGAATGTATGCCTGTGTCTAGTTGGTGAAATGCTGAATTTCCATTTGGTCAAGTTAAGTATAATAGTGCATCCGATCAATGTTTCATGTGTCATTCGGCTTTTGATCCTAGTTCATCCTTATTAGAATTTGGAATTTCTGATGTGGTTCTGTTTGTAGTTTACCTAATGCTCTGTTTGGGGAACCTTTTGAGATAAATAGTAATCCACGTTGGATTAGAAATACCTCCGAGGACTGTACAAAAGAAACAGCAGAATTGGTTTGTACGGAATTTTTGAAGAGAAATCTGATTAAGCTTTGAGTCGATAGTGATACTAATGGAACGTTTGAATGTCCAAAGCTTTTTCTGATTCTAGCAAACATCTACAAATATCATGTCTCTGAATAAGCTATTGTTTTGGCTTGTACAATATACTTATTATAGTAATGAAGGTGATGCGTCAAGGTTGCTGCTATGACCACCGGTTATATTTTCTGTTTATATTTGATTTGAACTCCTGTTTATTTGTAGACCCTCAGTGCCATTCTTCTATAATATTAACTTGTTAATATCTCGGAATATTTACACTTTTTTTAGGATTTGTGTGATATTACTATTTTTGTCTTTAAGCCGGTCATTGTCTTGTATAAATGGCTGTCTGTTGCCTTAGAGATGGTTCTAGTCAGGTTTGTGTATCTTATATTCAGAGGTCTTGGTGTCTGCATTACCTGTGTAGTGGAAGTGTCTTCTTGTCCCTTTTTTTTTGTAATTACTTTCCATTTCTAAATAATTGTCGTCCTTATTTTTTCTGCATTAATTGTTGTACATTTGTTTTTCTTCTTTTTATTAATATTGGTATTGGCTCTTGGATTATCTCTCTTTGTTATGCTGTCATATACAATAAATTAATACTTCAACACTTACATGTTGTGCTCCTTTGATGGGTCCTTGTGTTCACTTGGGATGTTTTGGCTTGACTACTAAATCCTATGTATTTTGTTTATCTTCTTTAGTATAGGAAGGAACTACTTCACTATCCAAACCCTTTTAATATAGAGTTTTTCTACACTCAGTTTTATGACTTGCAAGTGTATGGTAACATAAAGAATTGAGAAGTGGGAATCTGTGGTATGCAAGGAAATATCTAATAGTTGACTAATGTTGATTTCTCGCTCAACTTCATATTTGGTTGACATTTCATATTGGTTTGGAAATGGGACAAAAGGATAACACTGGATTATCTTAGTACAAGGGAGCTTGTAAAAAATGTGAAGAGGGTGTATTATGTAATCAGTATCTTACAAATTATCCTATGCTCTGCTTAGTAATAAGTTGCCAATATCTTGTGGTTATATTGTTCATGACTTTGTTACATGTAAAAGTTGCAATGCAAGCATAACAATTTTGGGGTGAAACTTACCCTGTATTTTTGTGGGGTTGCAGATGTAAATGGACGAAAGGAGATTGAAAGTCCTGAACCAGACAACCAAATTGAGAGAAGAATGAGGAAACGGAGAGATGAGGCAGGTGATGGTGATAAACTACTTGAGTATGTGGAAGACATCAGTGGTGGGCGACTATCTTCTAGGGATGAATTGAGCAGGGAAGGCAGACAGAAAGATGAGAAGCACAAGGATGAGAGGTATAAAGAAAAGATTCGAGAAGACATGGATAGGGACAATAAGCACCGAGATGACAAGCAAAGGGATGAGCGCTCTACAAAAGATCATTTCAGTAGCAAGTCTGATGATAAGCACTTAAAGGAGGAAAAAGATATAATTGATATGCAACAAAAGAGATCCAAGCTTCAGGATAGTGAGCGTAAAGGAGAACATGACCGTGATCGGAATCGGGACCGTGATTCATATCATGTTCGTGATCGGGAGCGGTACCATGATCGTGAGCGAGAACATGGGTGGGATCATGGCCGCAACCGTGATCGCGATTATGACAGAGATTGGGACTGGGATCGTGAGCGGGAGGGAGATCGTGACAGGGAGAGGAATCATGACCGTGAGCGAGCTCGAGACCGTGATAGAGATCGTGATTATGACCGTGATTATGATGGATCACATCTTGATGATCGCAGCACCAGATATAAAGATAGTAGCAGAGGAAAGAGAAGATCTCCAGACGATCGTGATGATTCGACTGATACTAAATCCAGGGGTGTCAAAGCTAGGTATTCTGACCTTGAAAAGAAGTCCTCAAGTGGTGATAGAGTTGAGTCGGATGTTAATAAGGGAAGATCTCAGTCGCGGCAAGCATATGGAGACACTGTATTGAGCAGTAATAAACGAAGAACCTCTCCCAGTTCAAATTCAAATGCTGGCCTGGATGAGTACAGGTACTTGTTATTGGTAAAATTATTATTAATATTATCAATTTCTTATTGTGTCAGTCATTAAAAATGTGCTAGATCATGAGATTTCATGTATCTGGTTGCGGCTATAAAGCTACCATCTCAGTAGGATAATGATTACTAGAAAGCTATCTTTGTAGATGCAGTTTGAGATCTTTTGGTCCCTTGTGAAATATGATATGATTGACACCAAGTCACTTAATCTATGATCTAAGATTGTAATGGTTGAATAAGTTTCTCTGACACTTTATTTTGTGGAGCCACTATTTTACTGAACTGTTTTGGAATTTCAGTTAGTTCGTCCATTTTCTTTTTTGTTACAGGTATTCGAATCAAGAAGATCCGAAATATAGGGACTCTGTGGCAGAGCAGAGGTCGAAAGCACTTCCTCCCAGAGATGTATCTGGTTCAAAATACAGGTCAGGGGAGAAAGTCAGTAAGCTGGATGATGGCCATTTAGGGGAGCCTTTAAATGAAAAAACTTCAGGTTCTAAGGCCTCACCGATGGCATTGATGGAAAGATCTCCTTCATCCTCGAGTATCGACCGTAGATATATGAACAAAATTGCTGTCCGAAGAAGTATTGATATTGAAGAAACAGGTCGAAGAAGCAGTTCTTCTATGGATAATAGAGACTTTGCTAATGCTGAGGATAGACCAAGTCGGGACTTACCAGTGGAGAAGCCTGATTCATCTCCTGCTGACTCATCTGCTCACAATAGAAGTAGTCAGAGTAATTTTTCTTCATTTGTTCCACATCCTAATTTCAGGGCTGGAGTTGAAAGCCCTTCCTTTACTGGTTCAGTGGAAGAAGATGGTAGAGTAAACTCTAGATTTAGAAGGAGTAGTGATCCCAATTTGGTTCGTACACCTTGGAGAGGTGTCCCCAATTGGCCTTCACCTGTTCCAAATGGTTTCATGCCCTTCCCACATGGGGGACCTCATGGCGGTTTTCAAGGGATGCTGCCACAGTTTCCAGCTCCTCCATTTTTTGGTGTTAGACCTTCTATGGATTTAAATCCTTATGCAATTCCATATCAAATTCCTGATGATAGGTTATCCAATCACGTGCGCCCACTAGGGTCACAGAACATTATGGAAGGTTTGGGGCCTTCTCACATGCATCCATGGGATGGGAGTACCAGGGCCTTTAGGGATGATTCTAATAGTTATGGGGCCGAATGGGATCCGAATAGGCATCCGATGAATGCCCGGGGATGGGATCCCAATGCTGAGCCATGGAAAGCACATAACAATGATTCAAAAAGGGACTTGCCTTCCCCATCTCCCCAAAATGATTATCCTGTGCAGACTTCTGTTGATGATGCTGTGGTTGGGCAGTTGGGTCAGATGTCTCATCATGAAGAGAACCTGGATCTTGGAGTTCATGCGAAAGTGGTTGAATCAAGGTTTACAGTAGCTTCTCCAATGAAAGGGTCTACACCTATAACTCATGAGAAGTCTTCAGATGGCTCTAAATCTCCAATTGATAATGTCCCATCTTTAAGTCATTATTATCTTTCCAAGCTTGACATTTCAGCAGAACTTGCTCATGCTGAGTTGTACAGCGAGTGTTTGAACATTCTGGATACCAAGGGGAGTGCTATTGATGAAGATATTACCATGCATACAATTTTAAAGGTGCATATTGCTTGCAAATCTTTTTGAATGTGTATTTTTCTCTGTCTATTGTCTTACTGATTGTAATGCCATCTTGTCACAGGGTGCAACGACACGATTAAAATCATCCAAGTCGTTATTGTGCTCTTCAATTTTTCCAACTTTAAAGGAGTCTGTTTTTCAGGTATGCTGTATGATTAATCATTATCAACATTTGCTGTATATGAGCATTCTGTTAATGTTTGCTCAATTTTTCATATATTCTTGGCTTGTTCATGGATGTTTGTGTAGTATTTGCTGTACAAACAGTATCTTATCTCAAATGTTATGAATCTGTTTTTCGTGGATGTTTATATGTACCATTTTCCATATATATCCTTTTGGGGGTGTCTGTCTTTATTTGCTTATGTTATCGAGAATAGACATGTACGTTAACAATGTTAGGTTTTATAATTCGTAATCATTCTGTTTATTAATTGGCTGACACTGTCTTATGGCTTGCAGAAAGCTATGGAACTTTACAAGAAGCAGAGGATGGAAGCAAGAGGTATACCGTTTGTTTCTGGAGAGAGATTGGATATTATATTAGCATCTAATCAGAAGATCATGGAACCGATAGTGTGTGAAGTGGAGACTGTGGAGCAGATAGAAAAATCAGATGTTCCAGTGTCAAGTTCGGATGAGAATATTGCTCTTGTGACTATGTCAATGGATGTTGTTGAGGACAAACTGAAAGAGCTCGTTCCAACTCCCAGTCACGAGATGCAAAATCATGTCATTCTTGGTACTCCTAACTTGAAAATGGCTGTTGAAGATTCTAGTCAAGTTGAAGCAGAAGAGCCTCAAGCAATTCCAAATGGGGTGGAAATGGATTCAGAATGTGCATATCAGGTGAAAGTAGAGGTGGATGATGCAGATGGTTCCTCAATACTTGATAACAAAGCATCTGTTTATGCCACCACCACTTCATTTGCAGTTGACGATGGTGTGAGCGAGATCAAAGATGACTGTTCCCTTCATCAGGCCAAGGAAGGTGGGGCTGTTGATGCAGTAATGGGTCCATTAGTTATACCAGATGGTTCCCCAAAGGCTTGTGAGACTTTGATGTCTGGGTCTAATGAGTCTGATTCGGTAATTTTAAGTCGGATACATCATTCTCCTGAAAGTACACATTGAGACAATTTCTATATCCATGTTTTTTTTTTCCTTTTTCTTTTATAGCATTTTAGTTATTTATTCTCATTCTATTATCTGTGCTCGTTTCAGCAAGGAAATAAAACTAAAATCTGGTTTTTCAGCTGCTTGAGAAATTGTTGTTCTGTTCATGGCTGCTCATAATAGTGTGTTTTTGTTGTCTTTTCCACGTCTTTGTTGCACGAATTTCTGCCTGATTCTCCTTTTGATTGGTTTAATTTTCTGTGTTTGATCATCCTTATTTCTAGTATTTGCCTTCAAAATCATCCTAGTGCTGCCCAAACTTTTGGCAATGTTTGTTTGAATTTTTGTTTTGTTGCATTCAGAGTTCACTCGGTTCAGTACATGTGCTGCATGCAGTTTTAAGTTTACAGTATTCTAATTCTACTAGTGCCGTAGTGTCATAGGTCTTCAATATTTATAACTTCGGTCGAGTATTTTTTTGTTTTTGTGGAAGCAAAATGATCTATATCATCATTTTGAGTAAACTTTCATTTCATGAGTAGCATACCACCTAACAGGGCTAATGAGAGGGTTTTCTCCAAAACCCTAGAAAACTCCTGGCGGCGGCGGCAACGGCCTTGAGGTCCTCTTGGCGTTTGTGGAGCATCTCGGTGTTCCCCTCGGATGTTGGTTCGAGTTCCCTTGGTTGGATTGTGCAGCGGCTGCCGTGTGTATCCTCTCCTTGTAAGAGGAAATTACAGTTGGTTCCCTCTGGGGAGTTGCTCTCTCGAGCCCGAGTTCTCTCGGTGTGGCACCCTCCGGTTGGGGTTTTTCTTATTTATGGGGGAGGTTCTTGGTGGACGGCGAAGTGTGCTGGGAGGGGATTTGTTCAGTGCGGGTCGGTTCTCTCTGGAGGGCAGGTGGGATTGTCCGTGAGCTTTCGGCCTCCAAGGCTTATTTGGGATTGCAGTGGTGCTGATGGACTAGATGGCGTCAATCTGTGGTCGGGTCCACGATGATGTTTCCGTGTTGGGCGTGGTGGTGTGGCCAGCAAGCTGTGGGTGTCCGGGAAGGAAAGTCCGTATGATGGCAAGCTTGCGACTTAAGTGGTCTATACTGCTGGCAGTATAAGAGCATCTCCAACAGCTCTTGTATAAAATTTCTATTATACAAGACTAAAACACAAAATTTGTATAATTGTTTGGGGTCAACTCCAACAGCTATTCTATTATATTCTTAAAAAAATAAATGCTAATCTCTATAATTTAATGAGTATAGAGATATTTCTCAAATCAAGTCAATAAATTATAGGAGAGAAAAAAAAATTGATGTGTTTTTGTTCATATTTTGAGGAGAGAAGGTTGAATTGTGTAGGTGAGCAATAAATTTTAGAGATTTTTAGATGGTTATACAAATTTTGAGTTTTCTATAGATATAGAGATTCTCTCTCATTTTTATCCATTTTCTATAGAATACAAGACATTTTACAAGAGCTGTTGGAGCAAAAAAGATGTAATTTTTCAATAAAATAGCAATTCTTGTGTTTTTACAAGAGCTGTTGGAGATGCTCTAAGTTTGGTGGCGACGGGGTGGTGATTAGAGCTTTCAGATCGTGTTGGTTGTGGGTTTCGGAGCTTTGGGCCTGGGTTGGGCTCTGTGATTTGGATGATCTTTGGGCTCGGGTCTTGGGTTTGGATCCCTTTTGAATTTGGACCTGGGATCGGGTGGTAGTTTAGAATTTGTTTTAGTCTCCTACTGGGGCTTGCCAGTCCTATGCCTGCTCAGTATGAGCCTAAAACAGTTTTGGTTCTAGATTGTCGAGGTCTGTTTGGTCTGCCCGCCTTGGCAATGTCTTAATCATGGTCAAATGGTTCTTTGTGCTTCATCTCAAAGGTTTCATTTCGATCTAGGTCCTGTTAAATTGCATAAGTTCTTTAAGAACGTTGGAGTTCTCCAGATCGGATCCTTTGGGTGGATCTATGAACAATACCCTTTATTAATGTGACGTCTTTGTTTCAAACAAAAATATCATGGATAAATGCCAAATTGATTAAAAATTAATATCGTCTACTAGAGTCTGGCTAATTAACATTGAGCTTCTGGCTAACTTCTACTCTTATAGTAATCGAAAAATTCCTCGTTTGATTTCTCTGGTGTCATTGCCCGTCTCTTGGTCTCTCAGCACAAAGGCCCCTTGAATGCCTCTGAGCTTGAACACTTGAATTGTGTAGAAACCTAGCAACTCTAATTTGATCGATCTCTGTCTAAACGTTTTTTTTTCCTCCCTAATGTGAGAAGCGTTGTGGGTCTGATCGAAAATTTTCTAACGACGTCCTCATATCCAGGTTGTACATTCGCCGAATTACATTCCTATTCTCATAGACAAAATAATCCTAATTTTTGTTCAGGAAAAATAATCCTAATTTGAGAGGGACAAAGATTAGTTACTTGCCTACCAAGTTCTAGATTCTTATTCCTGTATGACTGGGTTACCAAGTTTAATTGGGTTTATACTTTCCATATTCATCTCCTATTAACATCTATTCTTACAAGGTTTCTTGCTAGTGTAGTTAATATAAATGTAACTCTTCAATTCCACAATTCCTCAATTCCAATTCCAATCCCAATTCCACAATTCCTGTATCAAGGCGAGTAAAACAGAGAAGCAGGAAGATGAGATGGAGCCGCTGCTGAGCATGAAAGACTTCGAGCACGTCAATATTCGACCTGGTTCGTCTGTCTTGGATATTTTCTATCAAACTGCCCGTGTCGTGCTACAGAAGCTGAAGGGAAAGAGGGAGGAGAAGAGTACAGCCATGGAGACCTCCACGATTAAAGAGCACGATCAAGTGCACCTGGTTGGCTCAAGAGAGAGTTCTCCTAATTCCGTTGAAGAATCAGTGAGGGAGATTGGTGGTTGGAACCAAAAGAAGAAGCGAAAAGTTGATGATCATGAGAAGGGTTCTTAATCGAAGAAGCAGAAGATTATACTTAAGAAGGATATGGCTAGTACTTCTTGGACTAAAGAACCAATTCCATCACTACTACTGGGAAAATAAGAGGTATACTCGGTTGGCATAGTTACGAGAGAAACGTCGAATGTGAAACTTAGCTCTCATTTAGGGTTTCAGGAAAAGAACGAGGTTGATGTGAGAAAAAGAGGGTCGTCGTCGACCAAGAAGGAAAATATCGATGGTGGTGATGATCAAGACTGGTGCTTGAAATTGAAATCGCAATCGCAGCCGAAGAAAATGAATAACAAGAAGGCAAACGGATCGAGGTTCGGTAGGGGTGAGGTTAGTGAACCGAGATATAGTACCGATGCTAAGGACTTGCCTGAAGAGTTGAAGAGGAAGATTGAAACTTTGGAAGGGATTGAAAGTTTTGAAAAGGCCAAGATGAAGATGGTGATAGAGAAGGGCCTGACTGCTACTGATCTGACTAAGAGTGCTTGCCGGTTGTCAATGCCAGTGAAACAAATCGAACCAGAGAGTTTCTTGAGCGAGCTTGAGATCAAGAGACTAGCAGACCAAAAAGACTGGCCGGTTTTCGTCATAAGTCCCGGATGTGTTTGCTCTAACTTTCAGACAATGGAACATGCCTATGGATACCGGCATGGTGAGCTCAAGTTATGTGTTGAAAACAGGTCGGAAAGAATTGCACCAAAAAGACCATCTTAATGTGGAGGATGTAGTTCAAGTTTGGTCGTTCCGGGACGTGATGAAGCACCTTTACTTTGCAATTGTTTTGGTTGAGAAGGCAAAATGCAAAAATGGTGGTTCGCTTAGTGGTGGTGGTGATGAGTGTAGCCAACCTTCTTCACGATCAACAACACCGCCTAACAAGAGCGATGTTGTTGATGGTGATAATGGAAGTACGTAGTGGTATCGAAATTGGCAGAGGAACAGAAACAAGAGTATTCGAAGAAGGAACAATAAGAGGAAGAAGTTCAACACCGTGTAGCAAGAACAATGAAGTTGTCAGTGATGAAAGTGGTCAACATAGTAAAGGTCGCGACTCGCAAGTGTAACGAGCCTTCATCACCATCAACAACACTGATTGATGTTGATGGTGAAAGTAGCAATGGGCCAATAGTGGCCAAGAAATAAAATTAAAGGAACATAGCTAGGGTGATGAGATGTGAACTTTTGATGACCATGAAAGTTATTAATGTGTTCTACTCTGTGTAGGCTTGCAGTAATTGTTAATAGGTTTAATTTCTTCTGTAACTAACTTAATGTTTTGCTCTCTTGATACATATGTTAACTGTTTTGGTTCTACTTGGATGTAATGAGACTTCATGATCCAGTTTCTATTTTGGTGTTCTAGTCCTGAGTTACAGATGCAAGGCACATAGGCTAGTAAGAACAGTATCAAGTATTAACATTTGTTAAGAAAGAGCCCACTTCTTTTAGATTTTATGCAGATCGTCTCCAGAAAATATTCTTGAAAATTAAGAAAACTAACAAAAGAAAAGAACAAATCACAGTAGTGTCACCACGCACTAATTTCTTGGTCTCAAGAAGACAACAAAGTTCTGGCCACTCGTGCGTCGTGCCCACATCCTATCTTTCCATCTTCAACATGCTGCATACATTCAAGAAACTAAGAACACAAAATGTAAATATGGCCAACTCCCTAGCAAGCTATCCCAAAATATCAGATCTTTCATATAGATTGATCACAGTTTCCAGATCAGCTAGGAGAACTAAATTGATCAGCAGCGAGGGACATAATGGGTATTTAGAGATCAAGACCACAAGTTCTGTAGTGCATTGCTCTTGTAGAAGTACTAGTAGTGGTAGCTCACGTAGTAGTACTAGTACCTCATCAGCTGAGGAAGTGGGTTTTGTAGGCAATGGAAAGTTTGGTATTGATAGTATGGGAGAGTTCAAGTAATTGGTGAGTGAGTATGGATGGAAGGTCAGAAGTTTGTTTAGAAATGGAGATGAGGTAAGGAAAACAGCTCAAGTTCAAGCTGAAGCCTTTCATGAACGTACCTGTGTTTCTCTTTAATGATATTTTCTTCCAATTCTTCCAGGTTTGCTTAACTGGTCGATCTCATTAAATTGCTTTCTGTTCCTTCTCTACAAAATCATTATTCATTTTCATGATCATGTTTAAGGGGTTCCCAGGTTTAATTTGGTTAACGTCAATTAAACTGAATGCAGGCTGAAGTGTTATCTGGGCTTGTATATAAACTTAGGAGCTCACCCCCAGATAGGTACACACTACGTACACACTAGTTTTGGAAACATTGAAATTCTAGTACCACATTTGGGACCATGAAGTTATTATGTACATGGAAAATGTAGTGCATTTTGGCATAGCTTGTATGATCAGACATAATGTTACAGGTATGCTTGTTTGGTTGCTGAACCTATAGCCATAGAAACTTCCAAGTCTGAAGAAATCGTGGGTGTCGATCTCACGGCATCAGTTGACCGGGCCGTACTAGAGCATCTCCCACCGGATTCAGATGAATATCTTTATGTGTCCGGCATAGCTGTTTTGAAGAGTTCTAGGTTCTTTGTGCTCCCATATACTAATTTGTGTATGTTTCTGTTTGTGTCGGGTTCTGGTTCGGTTGTTTAGATTTGTCCATCAATGGTTTCATTGACAGGAGGAAGAAAGTAGCAACCGTTTTACTGAAAGTATGTGACACACTCTCAGTGGAATGGGGTTTTCAGTATCTTGCTCTACGTGCTTATGAAGACGATTATGGAGCCCGTGAGTTGTACGCGAATGCCGGTTACCGGGTTGTCTCCGGTGATCCCCCGTGGATGAGTACTTGGATTGGAAGAAAACACCGTGTTCTTATGATCAAACAGTC
Organism: Geum urbanum; assembly: GCA_946800695.1. Classification (NCBI taxonomy): domain Eukaryota; kingdom Viridiplantae; phylum Streptophyta; class Magnoliopsida; order Rosales; family Rosaceae; genus Geum; species Geum urbanum. The sequence goes on from OX327017.1 coordinate 32,711,500, forward strand.
TGTTTCCACGCGATAGTTGGGGTTCAAGTTTCTTCATATACACGTGCATTGACTTCGTTTTTCCGGGGTCTGATTTTAAGGTGTACCCACTGTCCTAAATAATTATTAGAGTAACTTCTTGATTCCTTGGTGGGATTAACAGGTCTCTCTTATGCTAGGAAAATCATAACCAATATATGGTAGAGTTCCATCACTGATGAAAATTGTTAATTATATATATACAAATAAACAAAAACAAAGGTAAAACATTGCCCACAACAATGTCGGCAGATTATAGGTTCAAACGATTCGAAATTAAATTGAGTTACACACTAAATTAAGATTAATTACTAGCTGATGATGATGTTGGTACAGGCCGGCTGGCCTCCTTGGCTGCTGAAACGTACAGCTGCATGCACCACCGGTGCCAACGTAGCTAGACTGGAGAAGCAGTAGCCCCACAATGCCACGAATTATAATTTCCAGATATTACTTTTTCCAAGTCACTGTTCTTGAAAACAAATGCCTCTACATCTGTGTGGCATAAGACATTTTCGAGCGAGGGAGGAAGTTTGGTAGAACTAGATGATGCAAAGCCCAGAAGCTCAATGCCATAAGAATCACCTTCTTTTAGCATGTTGGTCTCCATGGATGTAACTGAATCTGGTACTGTTGCTTCTTTTCCAGCATTGCTACTGTTAGTATAGTATTAGTTGTCCGATTAAATATACTTATCCACTTAAGCAGGTAATTAACACCTACCCGACCACCCCAAAGATCACCAGGAAGGCTACAACTCTGATCACAAGACCGACCCCATCCGAGTGCGCACGCGCCCATGGGGCGCACATCCGAATGTGCGGATTACACCAATAGAATCAAACCAGTCCCACATCGAAGAACACCATCAAACACCAAACTCAACCACCTATATATGTAAGGTATTTATTACAGGTAAGAGCATTCATATTATTCTGAATCCAAGCACTACACTCTACACACTCGCACGACTGTTATATCAAATACATCATCTGACTTAGGCATCAGAGCGTTGAAGGCGGGTCACCCCGTCTTGATCCCTGACCGCCCGTTTGTTGTTGTATTCTTCTAACAGTCGTACCCGAGCACGTACACCCGAAGACCTGAAGAGAAGAAGGAAGCGCTCGACCATCCGGACAGCCCCAACGTTCGGACGTACAAGGAGGAGGAGAAGTACTCGTACTTGCTTCTGCTAGATTACGTCCCGCGTAATCCGGTAGAAACAGCTACTCCCCTCAGCAGCCTTTGTGTAAGTATAGGCAGTCCCATATGTAATTGATCGATGTTTAACCATCGTCAAAGTAACATTATAATGAACTCAATATGCTTATCAATGCAGTACAATAGTATAAAGGTCAATCTACAGGGAAAAATGAGACTCAATATTCTAACCTACAAACAGACGCGAAAGTCAGAAACCTGACAGCCTCAACCACTGAACACTAACATAATTAATTAAAATAGCTAGACTCAACCTAAAATCACGAAATTAATACAGGACACTATAGACACAGTGATGGACTATCACTCAAATTTTCAATGCAATCGAAGTTAGTTTGGTTGTTGAAATAAATTCTACAAACTAAATTACGAAACTGAAACAGTAGCAAAATTTAGAGTAAAACGAGAATTCAATAATAAAATGGGTTAAGGGAAGTGCTATCCACCACCGTCACTCCATCTAGACGACAAATGCTTAACTAAATAATGCAAATGTTATGAATGAAAGACTCCCAGGAAAGTCCCGAGCTGTGAACACAACCTATTACCCAATCCTTATGTTTACAACGTCGAATGTTTGCTTATCAACATTGTCTATCCCTCAAAGAACTCGAAGTCACGGACTCGAATTTACTAAGAGCAAAGCATTACGATCTAGAAAGGGTTTGAGAATCTACAAGGCTTTGTAAGTACACTACGGTCGTGTCTTACTAGACCTAGGGTTTCTTATACCAAGCATGTATGAGTTTTACGATTGAAAATCGAGGAAGGTAATGATCACCAACAACCATCAATTTTCTTAGAATTAGATTCCTAAACATGCATACTAAGCGTGCACTCAAAGCATACATAATCAAGAATCATCACGGTATAAATAACAAAGAAACCTCATTCAAATAACAAAAACAAAACTTAATTAACGTGCATAAACAATCTAGATATCATGAACGGGGCTTCAAAACAGCCCCTTAACAATGGAGTTTAGTTTCTCATGAAATCCATAAAAATTTAGAGAGAAGAAGAAAGTTGATACAAACTCATAAAGAAGAATCTTCTCTTCCTCTCCTCTCCGTACGTCTGCTCTTGTTTTTCTCTTCCTTCTTTTTCTTCCACCCGCTTCCTTCCTCCGTACGTCTCACGGTTTCAGCTATAAATATATATACGTGCATGCCGCCCCCTCACGTCTCTTTGGCTAGTTAAATGCATATATATATAGCTAGAGTCAGGTCATCCAACTCCTTCCTTGGCTAGCTAGCTAAATATATATATATATATATATTTATATAAATATTTTCCAACCTAAGCAAAGCCGTGCCAACCAAATTCTATTGCAAATAGAATTCCCCAAATTCTTGACTTTTAGTCAAAGTACAAGTCTTCTTCTCTCTTCAATTCTAGCCCAATTTTTTTCTTTGTTGCACTAAGAAAGTTTCTTTTAATTTATTTTTCTTTATTTTCTCCAAAAACCTATAACACAAATAAACATAATTAATTTACTTGAAAACGTAACAAAAGAACTAAATATAAGGTTCGGTTAAGCACATAAACGTTGCATAAATATGCAACTATCAGAATACCCCACATTTAGCTTTTGCTAGTCCTCAAGCAAAACACTAAACTATGACTCGAAAACAAAGACATAATCTACAAACACTACTCTAATGCCCTTAACAAATTGTCTCAGCAATCTTCCAAAAACTGTAACACCAAGTTTCAAATGTACCAACAAGTTACCAAAGATCACTCCAACATATAACACATATGCAACAAGTAGGACAAAGACATAATCATGGTGAAAAAGCTGTAGCATGCATAAACAAATCAAGATTCAACTTCACATAGACACGCTCTCAAAGTGTTTCACTCATATGTGTTTAAGGTTAATGCTCAACTCAATTACTTGCCAAATGGACCGAACCATATGCTTACTCTTGCAACTAATCTCCACAGATCAAATGCTGTCATCTTGAAGATCAAAAAGGGCTTCATAGGTTATAATGGGTCTAGGCTCACAAGGTTCAAGAAAACAAGGATATGGAATTCGAAAACAAATTCTAGAACCTAGTAGAGCACCGAATAAGAGACTTTTCTAGGATCTTGCAACCATGAAACTTTCTTATTATTGTGGCCGGATTTCATTTTGTTGGGTCTTCACATCATTCTTTTCATCAACAGTTAACTCAGGTATCAAGCTAGACATCATAATTTTTTTTCTTTCTTTTGCTTTTTTTTCCTTTTTTTTTCACAAATAGCTTGATACCCCACACTTGTTTCTTTGCATCACCTTTCGACATTGTCGCCGTTTTCACATACCTGTCTCATGTATAGCTCTACCAAGTCCTAGAACAAGGGTAAAGAAATAACTATTCTAAGGTTTAAGTTTAGAGATATGTGGGTGATGACAAAAAGTTTAAACATGTAGGCTCAAAGTGTTTAACTAGGGGGTGCATAACTTGTGTACACAAAATTAGGATACAGGCTTATATGGCTATGGTGATGTCCCCTAAATGCCTTTATCACTTCTTCAATCAGAACATGTATTGACTATAAGTTTCGAAAAGTACAAGAGCAAGTTCTAGTAAACTCTAGAGTCCATTAACTTAATCTGTGGCAAGCAATTGACACTCAATCAAAGAAAACATGTATTTCTCATAAAAGCTCAAAAGCTCACGGGTTAAATGAATCTCAACAAAGTTTAAGCATGCCGAAAATCTGTACCATGTTAACTTGTTTCTATATCCACTACATGTCCACATATGTAACATATATCAAAATTATCCAAAGAAACTTGAATAACATAATAAACTCTTAACCACAAATTGGAAAGATATCGAATCATCATTGACTTTGTTACGAGCATCCTAAGACTCTTCTTTTTGATATTTTCTTGACACTTTTTACTTTTATATTTTGTTTTTCAATTAAGACACTAAAACACACAAGAAAAACAAAGAAAAACTCAAAATTACCAAACTTTGGCGAGGAAACCCTTCCACGACGAACTAGTCATCGGAAAAGACTCCCTCAGACTCACCAGAATCCCTGTACTGTGCAACTCCACTCGCAAGAATTTTAAAAAATTAATCACACATTTTAATGAGCTGAAATTTTGTAACCAAACACTAGACAGTTAAAATAAGACACCATAAAAATTTCAGAGTTTTCTGAGATCTATAACTATTTCAGAAAATTCACACTACACCCAAAAATTGAAAATTCTGACTAAAAAACCAAAAATTTCTATCTAGACACTAAATATATGATACAACCCCACCCCACACTTGAAAAATGCATTATCCTCAATGTATTAAAAGTATAGCACGTAACACATTCATCAAATATGAACAAGAATCATATCAAGACACAATAAGCGAAAGATAGAGAGAAAGAAATCAAATATGAGGTCCAAGCTCTCCATCCACATGGGTTGCCTCCCAAGTAGCGCTAAGTTTAACGCCTTCAGCCAGACGGTACCAAGTATCACTCTTTATCTTGTGGCACATCCTCGAGAGGTATTTGCTCAACGGTGTGCTCCATCATCAACTCGTGAAACAGCTTCAAACGATGTCCATTGACTTTGAAAACTTTTCATGTTTTGTCACTTTTCACAACAACAACACCACTAAGAAAGACATTAGTAACCACAAATGGACCAATCCATCTAGATTGAAGCTTACCTGGAAACAATTTCAACCTCGAGTTGAATACTAAGACCTTTTGTCCTACCACAAAAGTCTTATTCCTGATATTTTGATCATGAAAAGCCTTAGTTTTTTTCTTGTAAATCTTGCTGGACTCATATGCATTGTTCCTGATTTCTGCCAGCTCATTCAGCTGCAGTTTCCTGTAAATTCCAGCCTCATCAATATCAAAATTGAACTGTTTGACTGCCCAATAAGCTTTGTGCTCAAGCTCGACCGGCAAATGACAAGCTTTGCCAAAAACAAGCCTATAGGGAGACATTCCTATAAGTGTTTTGTAAGCTGTACGGTAAGCCCACAAAGCTTTATCTAATCGCTGACTCCAATCCTTCCTGGTAGGGCCTACGGTCTTTTCGAGAATCTTCTTGATTTCACGATTAGACACCTCCACTTGTCCACTGGTCTGAGGATGGTAAGGTGTCGCCACCTTGTGTTGAACATTATATTTCCTCAAGAGCGCAGCAAATGTGCGGTTGCAAAAATGAGAACCTCCATCGCTAATGATGTACCTAGGAGCAAATATGGACTTTAAGAATTTAAGCACAACAACAGAATCGTTAGTTCGGGTGGCAACTGCCTCCACCCACTTGGATACATAATCAACTGCCAAAAGTATGTACACATTAGAATACGAAGAAGGGAAAGGACCCATGAAATCAATACCCCAAACATAAAAAATTTTAACCACTAGAATTGGATGTTGAGGCATTTGATCCCTAGGACCTATGTTACCTATCATCTGGCATCTTGGACATGCCCTGTAGAATTCATGAGCATCCTTAAAGATGCTAGGCCAATAAAATCCACATTCCAACACCTTGAGTGCAGTTTTCTTTCCCCCGAAATGTCCTCCACCTACATGTGAGTGGCAAAAAGAAAGAATTGAATAAATTTCAGATTCGGGAACGCACCTTCTGATGATGGAATATGGGCAATGTTTTCATAAGTATGGATCATCCCACACATAATATCTGACCTCCTTCTTCAATTTTTCCTTCTGAGCGCGGGTATAGTCAGTAGGTACCAATTTTGAAACCTGGTAATTGACAATATCCGCATACCACGGCTCAAAATCCTGGATAACAAATAGTTGCTCATCCGAAAAACTCACATGCAAAGGGAGTTTATCCTCCTCCGCGTTGGACCCATGTGTCAACCGACTCAAATTGTCTGCAACCACATTCTCTGTTCCTCTCTTGTCCTTGATTTCCACATCAAACTCTTGAAGGAGTAGTAACCACCTAATCAACCTCGGCTTTGCATCCTGCTTTGTCATAAGATATCTCAATGCAGCATGGTTAGAGAAAATAATCACTTTAGTTCCTAACAAATAAGATCTAAATTTCTCTAAAGCAAAGACAACAGCCAAAAGTTCTTTCTCAGTTGTTGAATAGTTTAACTGAGCATCATTAAGGGTTCGAGAAGCATAATAAATCACATGTGGTAACCTCTCAACCCGCTATCCCAACACAACACCTACAACATATTTCGATGCCTCACACATCAATTCGAACGGAAGGTTCCAATCTGGTGCTTGGATGATTGGGGCGGTGATCAATAACTCCTTGAGCTTGTTGAATGCAGCAAGACAATCTTCAGAAAAATCAAATGTCACGCTCTTCTAGAGCAATGCACTGAGAGGTCGGGCTATCTTGGAGAAATCCTTGATAAACCTGCGATAGAAACCTGCATGTCCAAGAAAAGAGCACACATCTCTCACAGTAGTGGGAGGTGGTAAGGTACGTATAACATCAACCTTAGCCTTGTCTACTTCTATACCTTTTTTCAGAAATTACATGTCTCAAAACAATACCTTGATCAACCATGAAGTGGCATTTCTCCCAATTTAATACAAGGTTCTTTTCTACACATCTTTCTAGAACTAGGGACAGATTATTCAAACATGTATCAAAAGAATCACCAAAAATAGAAAAATTATCCATGAATACCTCGATGATCTTCTCCACCATGTCTGAAAAGATGCTCATCATGCATCTCTGGAAAGTAGCTGGTGCATTGCACAACCCAAATGACATCCTCCTATAAGCAAATGTGCCAAAGGGGCACGTGAATGTAGTCTTCTCCTGTTCTTCTTTGTCAATGGCAATCTGGTTGTAGCCAGAATAACCATCTAGAAAGCAATAATACGCATGACCTGCAAGACGTTCCAACATTTGGTCAATAAAAGGAAGAGGAAAATGATCCTTACGGGTTGTGGCATTAAGTTTATGGTAGTCAATACAGACTCTCCATCCTGTTTGAACTCTTTTTGGCACCAGCAGATCCTCATCATTTTTAATCACTGTAATGCCTGATGGGTACCACCTTCACAGGACTCACCCACTTGCTATCAGATATTGCATAAATAATACCTGCATCGAGAAGTTTGATAACCTCATTCTTCACCACATCCATCATAGGTGGGTTGAGTCTTCGTTATGGTTCTCTCGTTGGCTTTGCTCCATCTTCAAGGAATATCCTATGAGTACACAATATTGGATATATTCCTTTAATGTCTGCAATTGTCCAGCCAATAGCCTCCTTGTACTCCCTGAGTACAGTGACTAGCTTTTCTTCCTGTAACACGGTTAGTTTTGAAGATAAAATGACTGGTAAAGTCTCACCAGTTCCAAGGAATGCATACTTCAAATGCTCAGGCAAAGGCTTGAGCTCAAGCTTTGGTGCTATTACAATGGAAGGAAGAAGCGTGTCATTAGTAATAGGAAGAGGAAGAGATTTTGAATTACCTCTTATGTATGGCAATGACTCAAGGGCTGCCACAACATCATCGTACTCTTCACCCATCACTAACTCTTCAGCTGAGCAGGTTCTCAATGTCTCTTCTTCTTCATCCATGGATCAAACTTGGTGATCAAATCCTCAAGTTCATCCCACACTTTAGAACATGGGGGAGTTTCAGATTTCCTCCCCCCTTCTTCAATAGCTTTCTTCAAGGTATCCTCATTCTTATCCACCGAATGTTGCATAAATTCCTGCATAAAATTATCAAATGTATCAATAGAAAAACAGGAATACAAATCATTATCACTAGGATGCCTCATTGCGTCGAAGATGTTGAAGCGGATCTTTTCTTCATCTACTTTCATGGAGAGGGTACCATTGAAACAATCTATCTTGGTCCTAGCGGTCCGTAAGAATGGACGACCAAGTATCAGTGGTAGCTCTGATGGTTGAGGCTTTGCCTCCATCTCTAACACGAAGAAATCAGCTGGGAAGATCAACTTATCTACCTGCACCAAAACATCCTCAACAAAACATCTGGGGTAATAGTTAGATCGATCAGCTAATTTAATTGTAACACCAGTTTGTTGTAATGCACCAATATTCAAAGTTTTATACACAGAGTAAGACATTAAATTTATTGATGCACCCAAATCAAGTAAAGCTCCAGTAAAGTTCGTGTTACCAATTTTACATGGGACGGTGAATCGTCCAGGATCACTCATCTTGGGTGATAGCTTCCTCTGAAGTACCGCTGACACCTCACTCAAGGCCACGGTCTCAGTCCCTGTGAACTTCCTCTTCATTGTACAAAGTTCTTTATGAAACTTTGCATACTTCGGTATTTGCTTAATCACATCAAGCAACGGAATGTTCACTTCCACCTTCCGGAATGTATCTAGAATCTCTTGCTCCAACTCATCTTTCTTCTTGTTTTTCAACCTACCAGGAAAAGGAACACGTAAAAGAATTGAAGGAGAAGGTTCAGAAATTGACTTACCTGATTTTTCATTTGATGAATTTTTCTGTTCAGGTGCACTCTTCTCTCCCTGATCCTGCAGTAGTGGTGGAAATGGCAGCACCTGTTCTAGGACCGGTTCATCCGCTTCTAAAGACTTTTTTGTAGGCTTTTCAACCTCTTCAATCACTCTTCCACTTCTCAATGTGATCACATTAGCTTCATGTTGAGATCTTGGGTTCTTAACCACATTGCTTGGAAGAGTACCTTGTTCTCTTGTTGACACTTGTTGTTGCAAGCTATTCAACTGCTTCTCCATCAGCTCGAATGCCTTCCTAGAGTTCTTGTTGTGCATCTCAATCCCCTCTAGCCTAGCCAATATTGCTGCCATGATAGAATCAGGAGCTGGAGCTGCAACCGGCTGTTGTACCTGCTGATATTCAGGCCTTACCTTGAATCCGGTGGGTGGGTTCAGCATATTGTTTGTTTTTCCATAGCTGAAATTGGGATGATTCTTCCATCCCGGATTGTATGTGTTTGAGTAGGGATCATTTCTTGATGCCCGTTGTTGCACAAAATTCACCTGCTCTTCTTCAGGAATAAAAGGACAAGATTCATTAGTGTGATCTGACATAGAGCAAACAGAACATACATGAGAAACAGATGATGATGATGTAATTTAGCTCTTGATGGCAGTAGCAATGGACTCCAACTTCTTCTCCATTGCTTTCATTCTCTTGTCCATGTCTGGGTTGGTGGCAACCTCAAATACAACTTGTTGTTTCTTGCTCGCCAACGTTCTCTCTCTTGTATAGAACTGCTTGGTGTTCTCAGCCAATTTCTCTATGGTATCATGAGCTTGCTGACTTGTTTGGTACATAAACATACCTCCACAAGTGGAATCCACTCTTGTCTTGTTGGCTGGCTCTAGACCTTCATAAAAGAAAGTCATTATGTTCTCAAGATCATACCCATGATGTGGGCATTTCCTCAACAGCTCCTTGAAATGACTCCATGCCTCATGAAGCATGTCACCATCTTTTTGTATGAAGCTATTAATCTCCTTCTTCAACTGCTTAGTCTTCTGGGCTGAGAAATACTCCTTCATGAACGTCACCTTCATCTCATCCCAAGATTGTATAGACCTAGGAGCCAAAGAATTGAACCACATCTTCGCTACCTCCTTCACAGAAAAAGAAAATAAAATTAGTTTCAACACATTAGATTTAACATTTTGTAAGTTTTGTGTTGATGCTAAAGCTTCAATCTCAGCCAAATGTTGCTGATGGTCCTCTGAAAATACCCCTCTATAATGAGGTAGGGCTGATAGTAAAGCAGGAGGTACTGAATAAGTCCCAAGAGCTGGCAACACTATTGGTGATGAATTCCCCTGAGCACTAGGTATAAAGGAATTCATCAACGTTCTTGGTTGTTCTCCTATTACTGCTCTTTGTGGTGGTGATTGAGGAACTTCTTCTGAATCTGAACTTGTTTCCACCTCAATTTCAGGTTCTGACACTGTGCCACTCGTGTTTCCAACCTCCAGTTCTGCTTGCCTCTTCTGCTTCCGGTTTTGCTTAGCTGAGCGCTCAACCTCTAAATCAAGCAATAATGGCTCAGTTCTCCTTGACCTTCGAGTATGTATGCACTAGGTACCTGCACACACGAGACACGTTAAGCTATAAAAAAAATTAAACCAAACTAAACAAAAACTGAAAACAAAAGACACATTTGAATATAAAGACAAAATCTTTCCCCGGCAACGGCGCCAAAATTTGATCGATGTTTAACCATCTTCAAAGTAACCCTATAATGAACTCAATATAATTGTCAATGCAGTACAATAGTATATGGGTCAATCCAGAGGGAAAAATGAGACTCAATATTCTAAACTACAAACAGACGCGAAAGTCAGAAACCTGACAGCCTCGACCACTGAACACTAACGTAATTAATTAAAATAGCTAGACTCAACATAAAATCACGAAATTAATACAGGACACTATAGACACAGTGATGAACTATCACTCAAATTTTCAATATAATCGGAGTTTATTTGGTTGTTTAAATAAATTCTACAAACTAGATTATGAAACTGAAACAGTAGCGAAATTCAGAGTAAAACGAGAATTCAATAATAAAATGGGTTAAGGGAAGTGCTATCCACCACCGTCCCTCCATCTAGACGAAAAATGCTTAACTAAATAATGCAAATGTTATGAATGAAAGACTCCCAGGAAGGTCCCGAGCTTTGAACATAACCTATTACCCAATCCTTATGTTTACAACGTCGAATGTTTGATTATCAACATTGTCTATCCCTCAAAGAACTCGAAGTCACGGACTCGAATTTACCAAGAGAAAAGCATTACGATCTAGAAAGGGTTTGAGAATCTACAAGGCTTTGTAAGTACACTACGATCGTGTCTTATTAGACATAGGGTTTCTTATACCAAGCATGTATGGGTTCTACGATTGAAACTCGAGGAAGGTAATGATCACCAACAACAATCAATTTTCTTAGAATTAGATTCCTAAACATGCATACTAAGTGTGCACTCAAAGCATACATAATCAAGAATCATCACGGTATAAATAACAAAGAAACCTCATTCAAATAACAAAAGCAAAACTTAATTAACGTGCATAAACAATCTAGATATCATGAACGGGACTTCAAAACAGCCCATTAACAATGGAGTTTAGCTTCTCATGGAATCCTTATAAATTTAGAGAAAAGAAGAAAATTGATACAAACTCATAAATGAGAAGCTTCTCTTCCTCCCCTCTCCGTACGTCTGCACTTGTATAAAAAAATATTTTCCGACCTAAGCAAACCCCTGCCAACCAAATTCTATTGCAAATAGAATTCTCCAAATTCTTGACTTTTAGTCCAAGTACAAGTCTTCTTCTCTCTTCAATTCTAGCCCAATTTTTCTCCTTGTTGTACTAGGAAAGCTCCTTTTAATTTATTTTTCTTTATTTTCTCCAAAAACCTATAACACAAATAAACATAATTAATTTACTTGAAAACGTAACAAAAGAACTAAATATAAAGTTCGGTTAAACACATAAATATTACATAAATATGCAACTATCAGTAATGAAGACAATGCGATCGAGTGCAGTTTCCTGCTGAAAAATGAAGACATCTGCTGCATAGTTCACCGGCTTCAAATAGGTGTAGATCGAATCCAAGACTTTGTCGTCCATTTGGCTAAGCTTTAGTACCTACATATGTATGTATAGCCGACTAATTAGCTTAAATAAACTAGCAATTCATTAACAACAACAAACACACACACAAACACAAGTTACTTAGATTATGAATAACATACTCTTTTTATCATACTCGAGCACAGCAAACGTGCAAGAGATTTTCTGGTCCCCCGTGGAAGTAATGAGTATATTTTCTTCAGACCAGCATTTATATCCTCTTCCAATTTTAGCTTGATGATTTTCCTGATTTCTTCTTTCATGTTTTCCTCGAGCTTATGTTTTCGCATCCACTGTTCTATATTATTCTTTGTCATCTCAAGCTTTTTCTGTATTTCCGCCGCCCTTGTAGTTGCCATCTGCATATAACTCTGTTTCATGGCAGAAAAATAGAAAGTCCATCATATTCCATATATAACCTCCTCAAATCATATATTGCTACATGCAATTAATATTGTACGTAGTACACGTATATAATTAACATTACTGACCTGTACGAAATATAGAAACAGTAGCAAACTGATGATAGCAATAAGAATTGCGAAGCAATTTTCCAACAGATAAGTACTTGTTTCCAAACTTGTACCAAAATTACTGCCACAAAAGAAATTTAAATTCGTTAAATGATCGAGAGTAAATATATTACATAAATTATAGTATTACATATAGGGAAGTTTTAGGGTGGAGTGATTTTACCGTAGATTATATTAATCAATTTTGTTATTATTATTATAAATTGAGATGATTTTTTAGTAATTTCGTTCAAACTTTTGAAAATATTACAATGAGGATATTTTTATAAATTTGAGAACAAATCGTTGTCAATGTAGTATTTTAGTTTAATTATTTGTAAATGATAAAAAAATGGTTGTAATTTTGTTCAAAATGTTGTAACTTCTAATTCAAAAAATTGTAATTTTGTTTAACTAATTGTAAATAAATGTTGTAATTTTACATAACATTTTTCATCTAGAGAATCACGTATTGTATTATTTAAGTTTTTGGGGCAATTAAAAGTGCAAGTTGTATGTGTTATTCCCACTTCGCGACAATTTCTATACCAGCATGATGCTAGTCGCTGGAGAGAAAAGAAGTACCAAAATGCTCCTAATACCTACATAAAATCAGATCAACAAATATTTATAATGCTTTTGTTCCAATAAATTATTCTCTCAAGCCCTCATTGTGCTTCTGTAATAAAGAGCACACTAAAATCTCCTCAATACGAGGATAGAGAGAAAACCTCTAGAGCCCCTCCCTAATCTTTATTAATTAAGAAAACAGTGCTTAAGGCAGTTGAGGGAGAAATTCACGTCAGTTTACAAGGAGTTGAAGGTAAAACATCGAAAATACCACAAATTACCACTTAATTAAAAAAGAGAGGATAGAGGATTAACTTCTCATCTTCATTCTTTTCTCCCACTTCCAGCTATTTCCTTCAGAGGTATAACAGAGGTTTCATTCTTCACTTTTTTATTGTTTCTTTTTGGTTGTAGCTGAAGGGAAGATGGGGCTGGAGATATAAGGGAATTTGGTTAAGTCAAACGGCAATTGGAGGAAAAGACGGTGTCGGAGCTCGACGTAAAGTGGAAGGGGTAGACGGCCAGGGAGGGAGTTGACTTGCCTTTTTGAATCTCATAAAAAATTTACTCCCTGAATTTCTATGGTATGCACTCTGAAATGTGATCGAGTTCCATTCTCAATTCTCTTATCTAGCAACCTATGAATTCCATTCCTAGTTCTCAATTCTCAATTATGAATTTCTTGGCTTATTTGGATTCATGAAGTTCGCAAGTTCATGAAGTTTGTCGAACCCATTGAAACTATACTTTTTCTAATCGATTTGAAGTTTCATGAAATTTCTAAAACTATGGCCTTTCTTGAAGTTGCTTCATTGTTAAGGCTAAACTGTTAATAGTATGGTATGCAAAGCCTTATTGATTTGAAGTTTTTGGTTTCTAGACTTGCCAAACAGATTTAATTGGTGGTTCATAATTTTTTAGACTTTTTTCCTTTCAGGTTTGTAAATCCTCATTTATCGGGCTTTTATTGCAAGTTTGATCCTTTCGGCAATTTTGATAGTCTATGGACTACTACCGATTACTTTGTGATCATTGCTGAGAGCATGCAACACACAACATGCAACAAGTATTATTGCAATGGTTTCAATTTTTTAAAAGATTGTTTTCTAAGGTTTAAACTTTTGTTATCCCGAGTATTCACCGTGTTGTTATGTTTGATGTTAGCAGAAAGAATAGAATCTGAGGTATAATTTGTGATAGGTAGTTAGAGATTTTCAAGGGCCACACAACCCTATTCCTTCCTAACTTAATTAAATAGAGATAAGAGCTAGAACCAGATGGCTATGAAAAGTGTTAAATAAAGATAAGAAATAAGATCATAAAATAAAAGTAAAAAGTAATCTCTATTAATTAAGGGAACCATCCTTATTACAGTTGTTAAGGTAGAACATTCAATATTCCTGATTTTTTTTTCCTTTCCTCTTGCTAACTCAACAGAAAAGGAATTTAATAGAATGAGGGTGAAAGAGTAAAAAGTCAAGAGAATATCAGGAAGAGAGAGATGGAGTTTTGGTTAACCTCTCATTCTCTTTGAAAATTGCTCGATTGCAGTTAACCTCCCAATCTCCCTTATATCTCCAAAAACTGATCCAACTTCCGTAGAACTACTAGGTAATTATCTTCCAGTTTGATTTTGCAAAATCATATATTTTTTTATTTATAAATTTGGCTTTGATTTTTTTTGTAGGCAAGGTGAATTCCGGTTTAAGAAGATGATACTTCTTCACTTCAAGCCAAATGGATCGATGCCCAATTTGAGAGAAGCAAACCAAAACTTTTATTTCGTTGAGATAATTTGTATATTTTGGTGAGAGTTGTACCATTTCAGGTATGTTGAATCTAAAAATGAATAAATAATTGAGCAAATGTGGTCTGGCAGATGGTGTAGTTGTTGTGTGTATGACTATACGATTGCAGATAGTGTAGTTCAATATTTATAATGGTGACATACGTACACACATTAAGAAGTAGTTACCATGAATAGGAACACGTCAACCAATTAAGTAGACAATTTTTGTTACATATCGGGAAAAAGTAGTCGGAATTCTATTTCTTCATAGAGCTCTCTCAATTCTTTGTTTCTTTTTTTACTCTTCACCTAAAAAACTATTATTTATGCAGAAACAGGGAAAATTGGATCCATCAAGTTTGTTATCACTCTTCATCAATAATCTCTCATAGCCTGTCATCACCTGAGGTATGTAGTAGTATTCCTTTATCTAGTTCTAGTGTCTCTGAAAGAATCTTGCCTGCTAGGTCAACCCGTGGTCAACCTTAAAAAAAGTATGAACCTCTCTTGTCAGCTAAAACCAAGTATCTTGTAGCTAATTATGTGTCAAGCCATAGATTGTCCAAACCCTATATAACATTTGTGAATCAATTATTTGCTGTATCTCTTCCTAGTAAAGTGCAAGATGCAATCAGAGAAGAGAAGTGAGCCAAAGCAATGAAAGTTGAGATGGATGCTCTGAAGAAAAATGACACTTGAGACTTGGTACCATTACCACCTGGAAAAAAAGACTATTGGGTGTAGATGAGTTTATACTGTGAAGTATAATGCAGATGGCTCCATTGATAGATATAAGTCAAGGTTGGTTGCAAAAGGATACACTCAGAAATATGGAGTAGATTATGATGAGATGTTTGCACCAGTAGCAAAGATCAATACTATTCGAGTTCTTATTTCTTTGGCAGCTAATTTGGATTGGCCGCTGCAATAGTTTGATGTGAAGAATGTCTTTCTTCATGGACATTTGAATGAATATATTTACATGGATCTCCCTCCAGGTTATGGTACTTCTATAGATAAAAAAAGTGGTGTGCAGATTGAAGAAGTCTTTGTATAGATTGAAATAGTCCTCGAGAGCTTGGTTTGGAAGGTTCACAACTTTCATTAGAAAGATTGGGTACAAACAAAGCAATTCAAGTTACACCTTATTCTTGAAGCATCGGTAGGGTAGGCTAACTACTTTGATTATTTATGTAGATGACATGGTGGTGACAGATGATGACCTTGATGAAATTAAGAGGTTACACGTTCATTTATCTTCTGAATTTGAGATGAATGATCTTGGGAAGTTGAAGTATTTCTTGGGAATTGAGGTAGCCCAAGACAAAAGTTGCATTATGTTAAGTCGAAGGAAGTATGATCTAGATCTGTTGGCAGAAACTGATATGCTTGACTGTAAACCAGTTGATACAGTCATTGAACAGAATCATCAGATTACAGAGTATCCTAATCAAGTTCTTACAGACAAGTCCCAGTATCAGAGATTAGTTGAAAGATTAATTTACTTATCACACACTAGACCTGATCTTGCTTATGCTATTAGTGTGGTGAGCCAGTATATGCATAATCCTGGTGCAGATCATACGAATGTTGTGATACAGATTTTAAGGTACTTGAAGTCTGCTCCTGGTAAAGACCTTGTAGTTTGCAAGCGTGAAAATTTGGAGTCTAGTGGTTACACTGATGCAGATTGGGCAGGGAACATCACTTACAGATGTTCTACTTCTGGCTACTTCACATTTGTTGGTGGAAATTTGGTTACTTGGAGGAGCAAGAAGCAGAATGTGGTGGCTCGTTCCCGTGCAGAAGTTGAGTATAGTGGTATGACTCAAGGAGTTTGTGAGTTGTTGTGGCTGAAATATTTGTTACGGGATTTGGGTTTCAAGAAAAAGCAACAAATGCCTATTTACTGTGACAACACTGCTGCAGTTGAGATTGCACATAACTCTGTTTAGCATGATCAGACGAAGCATGTAGAGATTAATAGACATTTCATAAAGGAGAAGCTAAAGACTCGTATTATCTCATTCCCATTTGTTCATTCAGATGAGTAATTAGCTGATATCCTTACTAAAACTGTTTCATCCAGAACCTTCAGTGACTTATTTGACAAGTTGAGCATTCGAGATTTGTATGCTCCACCTTAAGGATGAGTGTTGGAGTGAGTCACACTCCTTGTATATTTTGGCTTATATTCTGTAATTGATTAAGTTTCCTTTTAGAACTGTAATTGTGCTTGTATATATATATATATATCTAATTCAGGATTAATCAATATATCAGAAAATTCTCAAATATTATATTATATTCCACTATCTTCAACAATCTTAAAACAAAGAAAAGGAAAAAGTTTATCAAAAAGATCCAATAGTCAAAATCTCTAAAATGGGACATATAATGAGAAAAACTGATTTACCTGTGGTATGAGTAAAATAGACTAAGTCGGTTAGAAACGAACGCCCGCCATGACAAGCTGCGAGAAAATGCCACTGCAAAGTCACGCATATCAACTCGGGTCATTGATGATCCCCAATTCCAGTCCAGGTCTTTTGGATCCAGCTTTGTTGATCTCGGTATGTTCGAGTCTGCAAATGCAATAGCTTGACCAATTTGGTACAAGATATGCAGTAGGACGATGAAATCCGTGAGTGATCGGAAAACAAGAGCCGCCGCCTGCACCGTTTCATTGCGTTCCATGCACTTCTGGTTGTTGTTGATGAAGGGAACATAGAGGAACAAGGGATCAAACGAAACTCCAATCACACGTGAAAAATAACTAACACGTTACTCCACCATTTCTTATCCTGCAGACACCATGGATTCAAGACTGAACTCATTTTTGGCCATCCCCATTTTTTGGATGCTGTAAGTTTACCGCCCTGTTCGCGTCTCTCATAGTGTTGTGGCAATAGAGCAGTCGGAGTGGAATTAGAATGTTCCGGTGTTTCACTGATCGATCGAGTAGAAAACGAATCAAATTAGATAAATGAATATCTCTCTCTCTCGATCGATGGATCGATCGATCGATGGATCGATCGAAAAGGCAGTGAATTAATACGTACTTAACTAGATCGATGTAGAAGAAACTTACCTCAGTTGGATGTTGTCCTCGTCGCGGTGGAACAACTGTCGCTTAAACATAGTCGGTTAATTTATGCCTGTTTTTATGTGCAGGTTTGAAATGTTTCTGAACTATAAGTCTTCCTGTAAATCAAGGCCAGAGTCAGCTAGCTTTTGTATTGGAAGACTAATTAGTTGTCCAGGATTTAACTATAGAGACGATGGATAGAGCGACGTGCATGCTGACATGCATATTAATTAGTACGTGTTTTTCGTCGTGATTAGCTAGCGGCGTTATTTAACTAGGACCAGCTCGATCATTTCTTACCAACGAGCAGGGTTAGCTTCCCCTAATACTTAATTGACGCAGAAACTTCAAAAGTAAACATATATATGATCGTACGTACGTGTACCGGTTTCACATAACCTAGCACTACTGTAATGTGATCGTTAGGTTTCTAATCACACGATGGGAATCCATTAGTTAAGAAGTCGGCTATCACCAAAAGAATTATACAAAGACAGAGCGCTGCAGTTAATTACAATATTACATATCCTGGCTGGCTAGTTTGTTGAGTATCATTAGCAACTAGACTCATGTTGTTGACGCCGATTAAAAGTGGACCAATTGAGATATATACCAGCTGCTATAAATAGAGAGCTCAATTTACTGTACAAGGAAAGACGTCAATGTAAGTTTCATTCTGCATATCTCCTTAATGTTGTTTTACTATCATGAAACATATGCATGTTTATACACATGTATTGGAATTCATAAGCATGATGTTTAGTTTGATTGTGCAGGTTATTTACTTGGAGTGTTTTGTTCCTGCATCGATTGTCTCCTGTTTTCATCAATACTTTCAATAGCAGTGGGGCTATTCTTTACGAAAATTAGATGCAACAGAAGTACTTTGATCAGTTGTATATATAGTTTCAATTATTGTTAATGACAGTTTGTTCCACAAACAAAACTGTCCATCAATATCTAAGTTTGAATTCAAATTCAAACTTATAACTGCTCTTTGTATATATCATATCTGAATAAGTCATTTACAATCAAAATTTGTATCAGCTATATACTAGTGTTGCTGCTATATGTATACAAGCAGTCAGCAAATATCAAGATTCATCTAACAATCTCCCACTGAACCTTGATATTTCCTGATTTTCCATCAACACTAGAAAATGTATTGTACAACTTTGAATCTGAAATGTGCACTGTAATGATGACTTCTTTATATATATTCTGTCAATTATATCAAAACAACACGAACAACACAATGATTTGATGTTATTAGAAATACATCAATATTATGTTATCACATTGCTGTAAGATGTAATCACATGAATTATAGCAGTAAATGTACTCTTGTTCTTCATAATCGATTTCTTAACAAGAATGTAAATGCAATGCTTAATTGTAACACCTCAGTATTGATTTAGACTTTAAAATCAATTTCAATGTTCTGTATTGATGACTAGAAATGCTGAAGTATAATGAAGTTTTTATCCAATATGATTCAGACAGCTTTATTCATATCAAATGTATATCAGTACATCTTTACACAGATCATTTCATATCTGTTCAGTACAAGAGTTCAGCAATTCCCATGTTTTCTACATGCTTAATGAATTCTGAAGCTGGTAATGCATTTGTTAATGGATCTGCAAGCTGTTCTTTTGTCCCTATTTTGACTACTTCAATCTCTCCATCATTGACACTCTCTCTAACTGCATAATACTTCACATCAATATTTCTGGACCCTGAAGACCTTTTATTATTCTTTGAAAAGAATACTGCTGATGCATTGTCACAAAATATCTGCACTGGTCTTTCTATAGATTCTATCAACTGTAGCCTTGAAATAAAATTTCTCAGCCATAGTGCCTGTCCAGTAGCTTCAAAAATGGCTATATATTCTGCCTGGAAAGTGGAAGTTGCAGTGATACTTTGTTTGGATGTTTTCCAGGATATTGCCCCTCCTGCCATCTTGAAAATGAAACCAGATGTTGATTTCAGGTCATCAATGTCTAACTTGTATGAAGCATCTGTATAAGCTTTGAGCTCAATTTCTTCATTCTGTAATCTTCTATAAATCAGCATAAAATCTTTAGTTCTCTTCAAATATCTGAGCACTTTCTTCCCTGCAATCCAGTGCTCATGACCTGCATTTGATTGGAATCTGGAAAGCATGTTTACAGCAAAAGCTATATCTGGCCTTGTACATACATGTGCATACATAACACTGCCAACTAAACTTGCATATGGTATTCTTTCCATGTCCTTCTTCTCCAGTAAGTTTTTAGGGCATTGACCTTTGTGTAACTTGTCACCTTTTGATATAGGACATTGTCCATTCTTACAGTGCAACATGTTAAAACGTTGCAGAATCTTCTCTATGTAAGCTTTTTGTGAAATTCCCAGGATGCATCTCTGTCTGTTTCTGGTAATCTCTATTCCCAATACATAGTGAGCTTCTCCCATGTCTTTCATGTCAAAATTTGCCTTTAGAAAGACTTTTGTGTCTGTCAACAGTGTGATGTTGTTGCTTGCAAGTAAAATGTCATCTACATATAAGACCAATATAACAAAATTTCTCCCACTGGTCTTCATGTAGATGCATTCATCTAGCTTATTTTCCAGAAAACCAAATGTACCAATAATATTGTGAAACTTAAGGTACCACTGTCTGGAAGCCTGTTTTAATCCATAGATGGATCTGTTAAGCTTGCAAACTTTGTTTCCTTCTGCAGCAAAACCTTCTGGTTGTACCATAAATATTTCTTCAACCAAATCTCCATTCAAAAAGGCTGTCTTGACATCCATTTGATGAAGTTCAAGGTTGAAATGAGCAACTAATGCCATGATGATTCTGAAGCTATCTTTTGTTGAAACAGGAGAAAATGTCTCATTGTAATCTATGCCCTCCTTTTGATTATAACCTTTTGCTACCAGCCTTGCTTTGTGCCTCTCAATATTTCCATCTGCATCCTTCTTGGTCTTGAAAACCCATTTGCATCCTATAGGTTTTATGTTGTCTGGTTTATCAACAATGGTCCATACATTATTCAGTGCCATACTTTTTAATTCATCTTCCATAGCTGATATCCACTTATCAGAACTTGCAGATGCCAATGCTTCTGAAATTGTCACAGGATCATCTTCAATGTTTACATCATCTGCTGTAGACACTTGATAAACATGATAATCATTTGGGATGGCTGACTTTCTTTCCCTAACGGATCTTCTCAACATGACAGCTTCATTCTGAACAGGTTCAGCATTGTTCTGCATAATATCATTTTCCAAAACTGCATTTTCTACATTAACAGCTTCAACATTGTTCTGAACCACATCATTTTCCAAAGCTGCATTTTCATCATTAACAGCTTCAATGACAATGTTTTGATCAACAATTTGTTGAACAATGGGAATAATTGGTTCATACATATCAGTTTGGACAACAGGTTCTTCGACAGCTGGATAAACAAGCCATGTCTCTATGGAATCAGCTGCTGAATCATTTTCTAAATTATCCAGGATAGATGCATTCAAAGAAACCTTTTCATCATAAAAAATGGCTCTATGTGTCTCTATAATTCTTGTTCCTCTATTTGGACAGTAAAATCTATATCCTTTAGATTTATCACAATATCCAATAAAAAAGGAACTCACAGACCTTGAGTCCAGCTTCTTGTCATCTGTTAAATGTAGTCTGGCTTCTGATCTGCATCCCCATACATGAAAGTGGTTCAAACTGGGTTTATAACCACACCACATTTCAAAAGGAGTTTTTGAGACAGCTTTGCTAGGGGTTCTATTGCAGATGTAGGTTGCAGTCTTCAATGCTTCTCCCCACAAAAATTTTGGCAATCCTGATCTGGAAATCATGCTTCTCACCATACTCATCAGTGTTCTATTTCTTCGTTCAGATACACCATTTTGCTGTGGATTGTAAGGAGTAGAATATTGTGCTACAATGCCACATTCCTGCAAAAACAATGCAAAAGGCCCCTTTTGTTGCCCCTTTTCAGTGAACTTTCCATAAAACTCACCACCTCTGTCAGATCTAACAACTTTAATGCTTTTTCCAGTTTGCTTCTCTACTTCAGTTTTAAAGATTTTGAAATATTCCAAGGCTTGAGACTTTTTAGAAATGAGATAAGTAAAACAGTACCTTGAAAAATCATCTATGAAAGTGATAAAACTTGTTTTGCCACATATAGTTGACACAGGAAATGGACCACAGATATCAGTGTGTATTAGTTCTAACAAAACTTCACTTCTTTTTGAATCAAAATTCCTTTTGTTTGTCATTTTTCCTTTAAGACAATCCACACAAGTTTCATAATCTGAATAGTCCAGTGTTGGTAAAATCTCTTGTTTCTCTAATTCCTTCAATCTATTTTTCGAAATGTGACCTAATCTTTTATGCCATAAAAATGCTGAATTATCAGAACTCAATTTTCTTTTCTTTGAAGGATGATTTTCTATCTGTAAAATTTCTCCCTTAATTTTCGAAATAGTTGGTGTCTTTCCTGTATGAACCAACCAGTAATCATCTATGAGAAATGCTTTTCCAAAACACACAGATTTGAAATACAAATAGATAGTTCTTTTATTGGTACCAAAACCATAACCATCTTTTACAAATTGAGAACCACTGATAAGGTTTCTCCTTATTTCAGGAATACAATAGACATTGTTTAATATTAGTACAAAGTTATTTTCAAAAACAAGGTGGACTTCTCCCACTGCTTTTACAGCAACCTGATGACCATTTGCTGTACATACCCTTGTCTCATTCCTTGCTGGGATTGTTTTCTTTATTAATCCCTGTAATGAGTTTACAATATGAATGAGTGAACCACTGTCAAACCACCATGAATCATTTGAAACAATCTCATTTGATAAAACATTGAAAACAGGTTTTGTTATGAAATTACCTTTTTTAGTCAGCCAAGCCTTGAAACCATCACAATATTTCTTAAAATGGCCTGGCTTCTTACAAAAGAAGCATTTTCTGTTTTCTGCAGATCTAACATTTTTACCTTTGTTGTTATCATGAATAACAGAAAGTTTATTGTGGTGGTTACCTGGTGTGGAAGAGCTCCCTTTCTGAGTTTTGCTGTCTTTGAATTTTCTTTTGTGAAATTTCTTCTTTTCTAGCAGATTGACTTCAATCTCTTTTCCTTTCTTATCAGAATCTTCTTCTATTGCCACACAAAGGGAAATCAACTCATTTATGCTCCATTTTTCATGCTGAGTTTTATATAGTGCCTTCAGATGGTCATATTTTTCAGGTAAGGAATTCAGAATCATGTAGACAAGAAATGGTTCTTCTACGGACATGTTCAGGTCCTTGAGTTTTTCAGCAGTGTTGGAACCTTTCAGAATGTATTCCCTTACACTTCCATTTCCATCAAATTGCATCTTTATGAATTTGTTCATCAGCATCCCAGTTTCAGCATTTCCTGATTGCTTGTATTTGTCTCCAATGGCTTTGAAAAATTCTATGGCATTGTTAGAATCTTTTACACCTCCTCTAATGCTTTCAGTCATACTTTTCTTTATGCAGATCAGTGCCATCTTGTTGTGCTTGTGCCATCTATCAAAAGCTTCCTTCTTGTCTTTAGTAGCATTTGGTGTTAATGGTTCTGGAGGATCTTCAGTAAGAACATGATCGAAATCCATTATACTGAGGTTCAACTCAATGTCACCACTACAAGAAAACATCACTTACACCACGGAAACGTAATTGTTCCGTGGTCCAAGTGTCACTTGGACGACAGAAAAGACTCCGTGGTCCAAGTACCACCTGGACCTCGGATAATACTCCGTCCTCCAGGTGATCACCTGGACGACGGATAAGGTATTCTCCGTCGTCCAGGTGACCACCTGGACCTCGGATAATACTCCGTCCTCCAGGTGATCACCTGGACGACGGATAAGGGATTCTCCGTCGTCCAGGTGATAACCTGGACAACGGACCGACACGCCGTCGTCCGAGTACGTAACGTACTTCCACTTAGACGACGTACCGACACCTCCGTCGTCTAAGTGAAGCATTATATATAAGCCCGATCGATGCCAATTCAAACTGAATTCATTCGATCCATTAATTTGAAGGAGAGATAGAAGCTAGGGATCAGAGAAGGAGAAGGGAGCTAGCTAGAAATTAAAGCCGAGAAGAATCAGGATGGCGCGCCGGATAATTAAGGCTAGGGCTGGGATCTCCGCTGACTAGCTAGCTAGCTTAATTAACGTACAGATATCGAGAAGGCCAACAGGTACGTACGCAGTTAAAATTTGCTTAATTAATATATATTTAATTAGTGAAAACGTACGTACATACATGCAAGGATGTTAGCGCGCTATATATATATATATGTACAGATCGATTAAATTACGTACGTACGTAATTGATGGATCGATGTAGATCGAGTACGTATAATTAAGAGTAAATTAATGGACTAATATATATATGTAATAATTAATTAATTATAATATTTTGTAGCAGTATGGACAAGAGTTGGATGAAGTTGAAGAATAGATGTGATGTCCGGTATATGGATGGAATTAGCGAATTTGTGAATTTTGCGATAGAACATGGTCAGGGAAAGAAACGTTTCAGGTGTCCGTGTCAGAAATGTCTTAATTGTCAGTATGTGGAGGTTAATGTTATGGTGCAACACCTGTACGAAAATGGTATGATGTAGAGTTACACTACATGGAGCGAGCATGGTGAAGCAGTAGAGTTCAGCGCAGCAGACTTCAGCTCAAGGTACAGTTACGATGGTGCCTCATCCAGCGGCAGTGCTGCCGGACCCCCAGCTTGCAACCCAACTGCAGATTTGGTCCATGATGCGTTTCCGGGATGTAGTCATGGTGGACACCAACACCAAGACGGAGGTTTCAATACCACCAATGAGCATGATGACACATTCCCCGCAGCTAGCTTGGCCACTGACACCAGTGAGATGGAAAAGTACAACCGGATGCTACTTGAAGCGCAGACCCCGGTGTTCCCTGGATGTCGAGAGAATGTGTTGCAATATGTGATGGAGCAAATGAAGATAAAAGTGAAGCACAAAATGTCAGTGAGTGCTTTTGACGAAATTCAGGAGCAAATATGTAAGTTGCTTCCTGATGATCACAATCTTCCTAAATCTCATTATAAGGTTAGAAATATCCTGAGCAGCCTCGGCCTAAAGTACAGGATAATTGACGCATGTCCGAATGATTGTGTGCTATTTTACAAAGAGTATAAAGAGTTGGACTATTGTCCCGTATGTGGCCAGTGCAGATTCCAATTGAATATGAAGAGTTCGAAAAAGAGAATTCCTGTGAAAGTTGTTCGATATTTTCCCTTGATTCCCAGATTGCAGCGCCTGTACATGTCTCTACACACAGCAGAGGCGATGCGATGGTACGCAGAAAAGCGAATAGATGACGATGTCCTGCGACACGCCGCGGATGGGGAGGGATTCAAACATTTCGACAGAGAATTTGGAGACTTTGCTTCAGAGGTTAGAAATGTTAGACTCAGCCTATCTACAGACGGATTCAATCCTTGGGGAAGTAATAGCTCTGCCGTAAGCACTTGGCCAGTTATTCTGATGCCGTACAACTTGCCTCCGTGGATGTGCATGAACAAGGAATTTAATTTCCTTACCGTACTAATTCCAGGTCCTAAATCTCCATCGAAGTGCTTAGATGTCTACCTCAGACCTTTGATCGACGAGCTGAAACTGTTGTGGGAAAATGGAGTCCCAACTTATGACAAATTCACTGACACGATGTTCACGATGAGGGCTGCCGTAATGTGGACGATCAGCGATTTTCCAGCTTATGGGATGTTGGCAGCCTGCAGGACAAAAGGATATAATGGATGTCCTATATGTTTGGACGATGTGAACTCTAGTTGGCACGCGGGGAAGGTGTGTTACTTGGGTCACCGTAGATGGCTTCCTCACGACCACCCGTGGCGACAGGATGAAGCTCATTTCGACGGTACGGTAGAGAACAATCCTAAACCCCGTAGTTGGTCGGGCGAAGAGATTTTAGAGAGGTTGAGCTATTTCGACTTTGGTGTGTTGAGCAATGACGCGGATGTAAAGAAATGCAATCCAATTCCTCCACATGATTTGAGCTATTGGGATCACAAGAGTATATTCTTTGAACTCCCTTACTGGTCGAAGTTGAAGCTGAGGAACAACTTGGACGCGATGCACATAGAAAAGAATGTGTGCGACAGCGTGGTCGGAACAATTCTCGGTATTAAGTTCAAGACTAAAGATACTCCCAAAGCGCGCAAAGATTTGGAATCAATGAATCTACGTCGTCCCTTGTGGTTGAGGAGGGATAGGAAATGTGTGTACAACAAGATGCCAGATGCACCTTACACAGTGAAGCCGACGCTTAGACGTTCTGTATTTCACTGGTTTAAGGGCGTTCGTTATCCGGCTACGTATGCAGCTACTATAACTGGAGCAGTGGACGAGGTGCAACACAAGTTTGTTGGTCTAAAGACACATGACTATCACGTTATGCTGCAACGTCTGATTCCAGTGGTAATTCGACCATACTTGCCTCGGGACGTCGTAGAACCAATAGTGGCATTGTGCAGGTGGTGGCAGAGGTTATGCGCCAGAGAATTAAAGAAGTCAGATGTGGTGGAATTGCAACAACAAATTGTGCACATCATTTGCAAACTAGAGAGGATTTTCCCCCCTGCTTTCTTTGACATTATGATTCACCTAATGATCCACCTGCCCGAGCAGGTGCTTATTTCTGGTCCGGTCCAGTACACTTGGATGTATCCTCAAGAAAGGTACGACTATTTCATTAATTAATTTGTTCCACTGGAGATTATATATATACTAGCCAGCTAGCTATATGTACTTATGTAATGTGTACGTTTGATTTTGTAGACAGCTTGGACAGTATAAGTCATTCGTCAAAAACAGGTCGGCCCCGGATGGCTCCATAGCAGAGACATACCTAATGCATGAGTGTGTTACTTACTGCAACAGGTACCTCAAAGATCCACCCCCTCCCACTGCCTCCGATCGCAGTGCCCGCATCAATCTTTCTGTCGTCACCAATGTCGTCCGACCGTTTAGAGGAGTATTAAAGGAATCATTAACACGGGAAGAACTTATTGAGGCACATTGAGTAGTGTTGCGAGACTGTGATGAAGTTGAGCCGTACATGATGTCATACAGGGAGAGGCTTCAGGCGTTAAATCAAAACAAGAGTTCGGCGTGGATTGAGAAAATGGTTAAGAAGAAGTTTCCTGATTATTTCTTCCAATGGGTACGTACGTACGACTCGGTATTAATTATTTAAATACATATTGCTCATGTTTGTAGAAAGTAAACCATTATATTAATTTGGCTTTTTTCGCAGATGATTGATCTGCAAAAATCTGATAACCACGGAGGGTGGTGGTCATGGCCAAAGCACTTGCTAGCAGGGAAGCCGGTTAAACACTATATTTATCCCGGATGTTTTGTGAACGGTGTAAAGTTCCATTCATTGGCCCGAGACGAAGGAAGAAGAACACAAAACAGTGGGGTAGCGGTTGGGAAAGACAATGATCTATATTACGGGGCTATTGTATACGTGGTTCAGCTATGTTACGGGAATGATGTCAACGTTTTCCTATTCAAGTGCAGATGGTTCAAACGTACAAAGGAAGACCTGGGACTATTATCAGTCGATACAAACTCGCACTGGTATGAGGATGAGCCTTTCGCTCTCGCCACCTTAGTTCGGCAGGTGTTCTATCTCGACGATCCGAAAGCCGGTGAAGGGTGGAAAATAGTGAACCATATCTCTCACCGAGGAATATGGAATACAGAGACAATTGAAGGGACACCGGCGACGACTGAAGATGCTGCTGAACCAGATTCTGGTGATATTCCTGCCTATCAAGAGCTTAATATTTCTATGGTCCGCTCCGATATAATGGATCTGGTTCAAGATGGTGAACGGTTACCCATGCCTGATGGTTGTACAGATCTAACTGAAGATGAGATTATCGATTAGGTAGATGAAGAAGACGAGCAGGAAAAGGACGCGGACGAGGACTCAGGTTATTCGTCGGACGATGTTGAGTACGATGACGAGGATGAACCGTCGACTAACGGGGATGAGGACGATGATGATTATGACGAAGAGTACGGTCATACGACGAGGGAGATTAATTAGTAATTAATTACTGTAATTATTGTACGTAATATATATATGATCGATGCCGGTTTACGGTAAGAAATTAATCTGAATTATATATCCTGGCCAACGGAGAAATTAATAAATATTGGCGCCAAATCTCAATCTCATATAAAACGTACCCTAGCTAAATCCTTGACCCTAAATCTAGCTAGCAGTTCGATCGGATCGATCGATAAGTTTTTTAATTATATTTTTGAATTAGAATATAATTAAACGGACACGTACGTACACAAATGACCGGGGACGACCTAAACCGTAATCCTTAAGGCCCTAACCCCTGAAATCGAGGTCTATGCACCTGGACGACGGAGAATGGTCATTATCCGTCGTCCAGGTAAACACTAGGACGACGGAGAATGGTCATTCTCCGTCGTCCAAGTTCACAAACCCTAAACCCTAAACAGTAAGGCCCTAACCCCTGAATTCAGGGTCTATGCACCTGGACGACGGAGAATGTCATTATCCGTCGTCCAGGTGAAGATATCAAATTTTTTTTTAAGACAACGACCCTCTAGACCTTCTTCCAATGCATTTTCTTTTCATCAAGACTTTAGAGTAAACAATTCTTGATGTGTGAGCTTCGACGGTTCGAAAATCGGAGTTGCGAAATGCCTTGTATCCACGTTTCCGGTTTGTGAAATTATCGGTTTTGCGGTTGACTGTGCCGATCAAACCCTTCCCGAACTTATTATTTTATGGTCCTTTGAAGACAATTATATATTATGTTACGACGAACATATCCAACGGTTGTTTTGTCCAAATTCAATTTCGTTAATACTCTGCTGCAAATGAGCGTCTACTCATGAACACTTAAGTCGTAAAGATTAATCGATACTTAACATGTTTCAATACGTAAAATTAATCGGCGGTTCAAATTTAACTGTTCATATATACGATGCGTTCATCGATATTGTACGACTATGTCACTCGAATGACAGATCGCTAAATTCCTAGCGAATTATTTTTAAAATTTTTTTTTACGTAATTTGAACCTGGACGACGGAGAATGACCATCTCCGTCGTCCAGGTTCAAAAATCATGGCGGTTCAATTTTTTTTTGTTTATTTTTTCATGTAATTTTTCACTTAGACGACGGAAACTTACCATCTCCGTCGTCCAAGTCCAAAATTATGGCGGTTCAATTTACCGCTTCCGTTTTTGGGACCGCTTGAATTTTCACTTAGACGACGGAGACTTCATTATCCGTCGTCTAAGTCCAATTCCATGGCGGTTCAAAACGTCCCGCCGATTAATTATGCGCCGATTGAAAATTTTTAAACCGCCACCTGGACGACGGAAAACACTGTTTCCGTCGTCCAGGTGAACTTAGACGACGGAGAATAGTGCTCCGTCGTCTAAGTCAAACTCTATAAATAGAACAGCACCTCCCCTCATTTTCTCATCATTCCATCTCCTCCTCTCCCTCTCCTCTCCTCTCCTCTCCTCCGGCGATCCTCCTCCGGCGACGCTCCGACGACATTATTTCCGCCGTGGTTCTTCTTCTCCGACGACTCAACTCCCCGATATTCCCGCAAACTCCGGTTCGGTAAATTTCTATTTTTCTATTATTAAAATAATTTTATTTATTTAATTAATTTAATTCTAAATATAATTAATTAGTAGAATTTAATTGATTAATTAGTTTAAATATTTAATAAATGATTAATTATTGTTATTAATTAATTAAATCATAATTATTGTAATTATTGTAATTATTTATATATTATTAGTTGCATGATTAAATGAATTGACTATTAAATTATTTATTATTAGTTGCATGATAAATAAATATAAATTATTGCATCTAATTAAAGGAATTATTAATTAATATTTACGTTTATTTTCTAGAGTAATACGTGTTCGATTTAAATTTAGTACATAGGCTTGGTAATTATTAAGTCGCACTCTTTGGAATAGATGGCGCCTATTTTCCTTGCTTATCTCCTTAACCCCTCGTGATGTGTGGATTTCATCACCGCACACCATAACCTAAGTGAAGTTATGGACACGAGGTTGAGGGCGGAGTTTGCAAAGGACTTGAGGGAGTGTAAATTTTCGAAAAATTGGTCGAATGTCGGACATGGTGTCTAGAAACGGGTTATGACTGGTGACAGGATTTGGACTAAGAAAGACTTTTGTCGAAATTAGTCCTGCCTCTCGCGTTATCTCTATCCCTAACTGGCCATGTTTTTCGATTTAACCAAGGCTGATTAATTGAAAATTTACACTTTATCGCGCGGGTCGCACGTCCATTGAACGACCGAAAATGCCAAGCTAGTGTACTCTATTTAAATCTTAAACGTACTTAATTAATTAGCGTAAATTTTTAAGTTGTAATTATTATGGTAAGTAGGTATTTTAACCCCGTACTCTTAGGTTTAAATGGCTCCGCCAAAGACGACATCCGGCAAGAAGAAAGCCCAACAAGAGGCAGAAGATGCCATGCTCCGCCGCTTGGCGGACCAAGTCGGTTGGGAATTACCACCGGAGGGCAACGACGCTCTCAATCCGGACGGATCATCTGGTCCGTCCGTAGCGCCCTCTGGGGAAATTCCCGCTCCCCCATTCATCTCGAGCGGTGATGACGTCGACCCCTTCCAATCTCCGACGCCCGGTACCCATTCAACGGGAAGTACTCAGGCGTCCTCCACCGCCGAATCAATCATGTACAGCGCCCGCCGTAGGCAAAGGAGGGCCCTCACTGACCCGGAACCGAAAAGGACTCGGGGTCTCGTTAAAGGGGGGAAAGCGGAGCGTATTTGCAAGGCGACCGGTAAAAAAATCGACTTGCCGTACGACGAATTCACCGGTGGCCCTCCCACAGCTCAACTAGCAAGTCTCTCGGCGCATGGGATAGGGTCAATCATCCGTAACCGGGTTCGTATCACTGCCCCTACTTGGAAGGAGGCGCCGGATCATGAGAAGGCGAAAGTCTTCAAAGATCTTTCGGTACGTAATACGTTCAATTTAGTTATTATATAATATTGTTAATCTCGGCCTAAAATTTCATAATATATACGATTATAATTTTCTATTTATTTTTCATACGAACAATTTGACGTGGATCCGACACCGGCTATGTTGAGGCATATCAATCAAACCGCCAACTCCATCTACAAAGATTGGAAGTACAGGCTCCATAAGTACTTCAAAGATGTCGGTCCCGTGCCTCCCCCGGTAGAGCTGCAAGGGGAGAGAGAAGATAAGTGGGAGTGGTTGTGTAACCACTTTGCCGATGAACAATTTAAGGTATTAATTTAATTTTTTTATTTCAATTAAAATAATTGAATTATTTAAATTGTAGTTATTCATTTTTTAATGATTTAATTATGTTGTGTAACAGAAATTCTCCGGTGTCAACAAAGCCAACCGGGGGAAGAAGGAGAAACACCATACTACCGGCGCCAAGCAGTTCATTCAAATTGCCAAGGAGCACAAGGATAAGGGTTCCAAACACCCTTTTATTGATGCAAGTGTAAGCGCGTACGTGACGCCAGGGCTCGATAATGAAGCGAGTCAATGCGGGGTAAGTGATATATATATATATGTGCTTTTAATTATAGTAATTATTATTTAAATATGATTTCATTATAATAAATTAATTATAATTTTGTAGGCAAGGGTGATAGAGCGTGCGCATGAAGAGTTGACCAACACTCAGGTTGCGTTCCCAGATGTGCCACCGAAAGACCTGCCTCCTCTATCCTTAGAGAGCCAAATTGCAATCACGGATGAGGTCTACGGTCGTAGAGCTGGTAAGGAGGTTAGGCACTTTGGGCCTAGGGTGGTACGAGATTTGTCGACGACCTCCGGCTCATCATCTACGGGAGGTTCGAGGCAGCGGAGAATGAGTCAGGCTGCGGCCGTCGAAGCAGCCATTCAAGAGGCTCGACTGGCACGAGAGGAGAATCGACTGACACAAGAGCAGAATGAGGCAATGCGGCAAAGACTTGACCAACAACAAGCACAAATAGCCCAACTCATCGCCCTTATGGAACAAAATCGAGAAGTATGTCAACCTCCTCCGAACCCACACCCCGACGACAACGACCCGGCTGGAGGCGGAGGACTCGGCCCCGCATCTGCTCCTCCAGTGTATTAGCTAGTACGTAGTATATTATCTCGTTTCTTTCCGCATTCCGAACAATATTTTAATTTTTAATTTATGGGTTTTTTCGTATGTACAAATTAATTTACTTTGATTATTTAATAATTAAGTTATTAATTATAATATTCAAAATTTAGTTTATTTATTTAATTTTAGCATTTTTCATTATTTAAATTAAAATAATAATAAATTAAATTAATAATTTTTAATTTCAATTTATTTTTTTTTAAAAATTAAATATTCACTTGGACGACGAAGATTATGTTTTCCGTCGTCCAGGTGAAACCCTAAACCCCTAACCCCTAACCCCTAAACCCTAAACCCTGTCGTTCTCCGTGGCCCAGGTGTTCACCTGGACGACGGAGGATTAGTGTTTCC
The DNA here is from genome assembly GCA_946800695.1 of Geum urbanum. Classification (NCBI taxonomy): domain Eukaryota; kingdom Viridiplantae; phylum Streptophyta; class Magnoliopsida; order Rosales; family Rosaceae; genus Geum; species Geum urbanum. Next base: position 32,744,016 of record OX327017.1, read on the forward strand.
GTCGTCCAGGTGAACACCTGGGCCACGGATAAGCTACCATTATCCGTGGCCCATGTATACACTTGGACGACGGAAACACTAAGTCTCCGTCGTCCAGGTGAACACCTGGGCCACGGACATTGCTCGTCTGTCCGTGGCCCAGGTGTTCACCTGGACGACGGAGACTTAGTGTTTCCGTCGTCCAGGTGTATACATGGGCCACGGATAATGTCCGAGGTCCAAGTGAACTTGGACGACGGATCACTAAATCTCCGTCGTCCAGGTGCTTGGACGACAGCACTTGGAGCACGGACCTTGGATGACGGAGTTTCCGTCGTCTAAGTACTTAGACGACGGAAAACTGCACCTAGACGACGGAAATGGTCCGTGGTCTAGGTGCAATTTTCTTGTAGTGCACTTTTCCATTTGTTGTAATTTGAGCCATTCAGTAACTCTATGTTACTTATACTCATTGGAAAATGCATGCCTGTAGTTAGAACTGATCAATTATTAAAACTGTGATGAAAATGACATCAGAACAGTTTTAAACTCAAAACCTGAAAATTCATAAGAATAATCACTGTATGTGTAACATAGATATCTGAACATAATTTATAATCAAGATATTGACATCCTTTGGGAGTACTAATCTTTTACAAAACTCTAAGTTCATCTGTCCATTTTACACAAAATTTCTAACCATTGTCAGAATGAAATAAATTTCTTTGGAAATTTACATCAGTAATGGTTTTAAACATTTGTTGTTAGTTCGATCTTTATTCATACTTGGCTACTTTGGCAGCATTAAGTATTCTGTAAAAAGATTTCAAACTTACATCTTTAGATTTCAATGATTCAACTTTTGTGAACCTTTTGTTTCATTTGGTTACTTTGGCAACACTTATGAAAGTCTGAAAGATTTGTTAACAGAAACATATGCTAAATCATATGACAAATCTCAACTGTAATTATGATTGGATAATGAAAGGTATTATCAATATATCAAAGTGAGATGCTCATAATAATAATTATTATCTAAGTGCGGAATTTTAATCAAGACGTTTTCAGAACTGTAATCTGTTTTCAGAATTTCATTTACAGCATTTATGTTCATCGATAGTTTGCTCTGATACCAATTGTAAGTTTCATTCTGCATATCTCCTTAATGTTGTTTTACTATCATGAAACATATGCATGTTTATACACATGTATTGGAATTCATAAGCATGATGTTTAGTTTGATTGTGCAGGTTACTTACTTGGAGTGTTTTGTTCCTACATCGATTGTCTCCTGTTTTCATCAATACTTTCAATAGCAGTGGGGCTATTCTTTACGAAAATTAGATGCAACAGAAGTACTTTGATCAGTTGTATATATAGTTTCAATTATTGTTAATGACAGTTTGTTCCACAAACAAAACTGTCCATCAATATCTAAGTTTGAATTCAAATTCAAACTTATAACTGCTCTTTGTATATATCATATCTGAATAAGTCATTTACAATCAAAATTTGTATCAGCTATATACTAGTGTTGCTGCTATATGTATACAAGCAGTCAACAAATATCAAGATTCATCTAACAGTCAATTTATAGAGGAACACTCCCAGCCTATGAATCTGTTTACGGAGGAAAACTCCCGGACAAAACAGTAGTTTCTATTTTTTTAACAAACAGTAGTTGCTATAAAGGTGCCAAAGAGCAGAGACCCATTACAAGAGATCGAGTAGTCAGACTGACCAGTACGCTGACAAGCTCATGATTCTTTCTCATATCACACACAAAAATGTGGTGAGGCTCCTGAGTTGTTGTTTGGAGACCGAAATGCCTATATTAGGTTACGGGTTCATAAACAACGGCACAATTTTTGAGCACATCCATAAGCCCAAAGACAAGTAGGAACCACTTTCTTTCCGATTACGGTTGAAGACAAGTATCACATCTACAATTGCTATATATAGAAACAACCGCAACAACAACAAAAAGAACATTCCTTGTATAATTTGGCAAACGACAACGTGCCACAATATATACACCAAGTTGTGAAAACACCCAAATATATTAGTTCATGATAAATTCATAGCTAAAGTGTCCGATTTCTAGAAAAGAACATAACGACAAGACTCCGATTGATCAAATAACAAAAAATATATATGCATAAGCACACAAGATTGATCACCAGCTGGGTGCATGCTATTTGCATGATTCGGTAAGGCTGGATGGATGATGTTTAGCTTCTTGGTGCTTGAGGTTGCTGAAATAGCTGCACCACTGATGCCAAAGTATCTAGACTGAAGGACCAGTGATCGACCCGGAATTCCACGAATGAAAATTACTAGATCTTATTCTTTCTAAATCAGTTTTCAGGAGAACAAATGCCTCTACCTCTGTCTGACATTTGACATTTTCGGTCGCGCAAGGAACTTTACTAGTACCTGCCAATTGCAAAAGCTCATTGCCATAGAAATCGTCTTTGTTCAGATAGTTGGTTTCCATCGAATTCATTGACTTTAGCGATGCTTCTTTTCCAGCACTGCCACTCTCAGGAGCACTCTGGTAAGTACAGAGAGTACCATGTGTAATGAAGATCACGCGATCAATTAGATCTCCAGCCCCGAAAATAACAGTATCCTGTGCGTAGTTCACTGGCTGCAAAAAGTTGAAGATCGCCTCTAAGACATCTGCGTCCATCGCTTTAAGCTCTGGTACCTACATATTTAGATATAGATAACTAATTAGTTTACGTACACAAGCTATTCAACAATATACACATACACGAACCCACACACACAGATACAAAAGAGGGACAGCTAATAGGGTTACGTGATTATAATTAAGGAACGTACGTACTCTTATTACAATCTTCGAGCACAGAAAATGCGCAAGAGACTTTTTGGTCTTTGTAGGAAGAATAGTGAATATTTTGTTTAGATCAGCATTTATATCCTCTTCCAATTTTAGCTTGATGAATGTCATGATCTCTTCTTTCATTTCTTTGTCGAGATTATTTTTTTGCATCCATTCTTCTATCTTATTTCTTGTGTTTTCAAGCCTTTTCTCTATCTCCGCCACGTGTATAGTTGCCATCTGCATATAACTCTGTTTCATGGCAGAAAATTATAAGCTCCATTACAACCTCTTCAAATCATAGTGACATGCAATCGTACAAAGTATAAATAAGCATTACCGACCTGTACATTTCCAATGAGATATAAGAACAGTAGCAAACCGATGATAGAAATCAGAATTGCGAAGAAATTTTCCAAAAGATAAGTACTTGTTACTAAACTTGTGCCGAAATTACTGCAATAGAATAAAATTATGAAATCATTTACTATGACAAGCAAAATTATATGGGAAACATATAATAAACTTTAGTCACGTTCTGGTGGTCAGTGAGTTTATAGTCAGTCCTACATCCAATAAATGATACTAAATTGTCTTTCAACTATTTTTTTAATTGCTTACTGTTGGATGCAGAACAAAATTACAATCAACCACAAAAATCACCGATCACCAAAACACGACTCTAATAAACTTTAATAGAGATGTTAAGATTTACCTTATATTTCGTAGTCCCCACCAAAAACAATATATTAACTTGGTCGGAAAGTTTATTTGTTTTTGGATATCATTTCCTAGGGCATCGAAGAACATTCCAAAATCAAACGGTGGATCAGTCATATTATATGGTTTCTTTACTAAACAAGTTTCATTTAGAGAGTTAAGGAATGTCAGATTTGTAATCGGGGTTTTGGTATTGCAGAAAAAACCGCAATTTTTCATTTCTGTTTTCACACACTCTCGGAACCAACATGATGTCTCTCGTTGGACAGCAAAAAAGTACCAAAATGCTCCAAGTACCTAAAACAGCATCAAACTTAGATCAACAAATACTAATATTATTTACAATACTTCAAAAAAAAAAATACTAATATTATTTACGCTATGAGATGCTAGGAGATGCTAGCTAGCCGGTGATCATTCTCTTTGGAATAAAAGTATTAACAATTAATGTTTGTAATAAGAGTACGTACGTACCAAGTTAATTAGCTACGATTTTGATCCAATTAGTGTTGTTGATATTATTTCCAAAAGAGTTCTACGGTCGGATAGCTTTCTTACTAGTAGATTAATTGTGACGACACAATCATTAATTCCCTTTAACAATCTATCGTATTATTTATCTCCAATCTATCTACAATAAGTAGAGTTCCGTTGGTCAAATAAGTGTGAATCTAATTGACCACCAGTCACCTACAGAAACTCGGGGCCGGGATAAAATTTGAAATTAATTTAATCAAAGTTAGCTAGAAGAGAAGGGAGTATGACTTACATGACTAGCAATGATGTAGAGACAAAAATTGAATGCAGCTTTAAACAATATTGTAGTACGTGAAAGCATGGTAGATGATGGATAGATCCTGAAGATTCTTGGTACATATTGGAGAAGAAGGCCAGCGGTCAGAAACTTTCTTTTTCCCAAAAAATGAGCACGGTCGTCCATATTGAAATATATCTGTAGTATAAGCACCTGGACACGCAACACAAAGAAGAAAGTTTGATCAATTTGTGTTCTACAGATTAAACCTGGAGCATCTCCAATAATTAATATTAATATTGTTTTCCCTAAATAAAAGTATATAGGAAAATTCTGCTCATAGATTAATCTAGACCATGTTATTTATTTTACCTGCGGTATAGGCAAAATACAGATGATATCGATGATGAGAAACCGCCATGACAAGCTCTTAGAAAATTCCCTTGCAAACGTGCGCATCTCAGCTCCGTTCATCGATGATCCCCATTCCCAGTCCGAGTCCTTCTGCTCCGGCTTCACCAATCTCACTATCTTTGAGTCTGCAGTTTCAATAGCTTCACCGATTCGGTAAAGGATATGCAGTACGACGATGAAATCCGTGAGTGATCGAAAAATAAGAACTGCCGTTTGAACTTTTTTATCGACTCCCATGCACCTGTTGTCCTCGTTGATGAAGGGAACATAGAGGAACAGAGGATCAAACGACACTCCAATCACGCGTGAAACTATTAACAGGATATTCCACCATACAGAATTCCGCCACCCCGGATTCATGACTGAACCAATTTTTGGCCATCCACATGCTCTCCAAGCTTGACCTTTTCCAGCCGGTTGGCTTTTGTTTGGTTGTCGACGATGCAATAGAGGATCCGGAGTGGAAGAAGGGCCCGGTGTTTGCCTGATGGAGTAGATATCAAATTAAAGTATATCAATAGAGGAATTATAACAATCATATTCGGTTACTTAACTCGATCTTCTTGCTATAGCTCCAGGCCGAATCGATGTAGAAGAGATTAACTAACCTCATTTCGATGTCGTCCTCCTCGCGGTAGGGCTGACGCTTAGACATATTTGGTGTTATGCCTGATCTTCTTTGCAGCTATGAAATACTGTGAACTAAAACTCTTGCTGCAACTCCAAGGTCAGAAGGCAGATATATAGATTTTATATATAAATGGAACACGACGTTGTCCAGGTCTTAACAATGGAGACGATGGATAGACTAACGGGCATGCTGACATGCATGTTACCACGTAATAGAATGATCATCAAATAAATAAATATATTCGTCGGGATGAGCTAGCTGCATTATTTAACTAGAACCAGCTCGACCATTTCTCACCAAATAGCATTTCCCTAGGCATTATTGATGAAGAGACGTGCAGCGTAAACAGAGTATAATTAAACAAAGGAAAATTTTTCTAAATAGACACTCCGTGTATAAAAACGGTGATTCAATTTTGATCTTCGCATATTAAAATGGTCATTCCGTCAACTGAAATGTTAATAAAAATCATGAAATATATATGTGCCAAATTTTACGAGGATTTTTCGGTCATTTCACTCTCTCTGATCACCTTTTTTTTTTCTTTTCCAAAAAACTTGCGTGTGTCATCATTTCATTGGATACTAAAGTCAAAGTTCAACTAGTTTACAATAAACTCAGTGCACCAGATCCCTTATCCTTCCCCAGAATCTCAACTGCTCTCCACGGCGACTCTGTCGCTGGAAACATTTCGCCGGCGCTACCTATTTCTCTCTCCTCCAATCTTCTGCTCCTTCTCCTCCTCGTCCATTTGTGTACACATATTCTGTCGGCATGAGAGGCCGCGTCCGGCGCAGAGATGTGATAGAGGCATTGGAGGGCACGGCGACGAGGAGGCAGAGCAAGCTCGAATAGCAAGGTCGGTCACGAGGCACGGCATTGATGCTGGGAGAAGAAGTGGAGACAAGAACGCGAGATCTGTGGTGCTACCGCATGCCACGATGGTGGAGCTCTGTCAAGCTGTTGCGTGATTCGATTTGGACTCGTCGGAGTAGAATGACGATGTTTTGGGTGAACGAGCACAGCGCCAAGTGCGACAACATTCAAAAGTTCTTCGCCACAGGGATAGGATTGGCGTTGGCGGGCGGAGAGAGCCATGTGGTGGCAGTGCACATGAATCGGTTCTCGGGTCTTAATTTTCGGTCGAGGTTCGACCTTAGGTGCGTTGTTGCCTCGTGGTGACCCCAAGCCTCGCGCCTCAACCCGATCATATTTTTGGGGTGCCCAAATCAAATTTTTTTGGTGCCCAAATTAGATTTTTGGGTGCCAATTCAAAGTAATTTATAAGAAAATAAAATAATAGATAGATAAAAGACGTCAATACCCCTAAAAAGTAATGGAATATTTTTTATTTAACGGACGTTTGAGAGCGAGTGACTATTTTGATAATAAAATGTTAAGTAGGATGACAATTTTGATATACACTAAACGATAGTTATTAAAGTGTTTATTTTGACATAATTAAATGACTATTTAGAGATTTTCTCTTAAACAAATAATCGTGTATCGGTGTTATATGATCAAGAACGAATTCTTTTTCTTTAGATTCTGATTCTGGATTTAACATATACACCACACCTTACGCTATTTAATTCACATACTCCTTTTCTAATCATGTGTACATCTGTCAAGAATTCAACTTCCACCCAAAGAGTAAACATAGACGTACAGCTGCAGTTACATCCTGGCTATCTAGTTGACTAGCTAGCGATCATGAGCAACTAGCTAGGGTAATTGAGATAAATTAGTGTAATAATGATCCTGAATGAGTAGACTAATTGAGATACCATCTGGTATAATCCTTCGCATGTGTCTCATAATTTACCGGAAGTTTAAACTTTAAAGAAAGACATCAGCTTCGCAGAGAGAGATACGTCTACATGATCGAGGACCGACGACATACTAAAAAAATGGGTTAATGGTTAATTAGCATATATTTCAAAGTTTCATATAATGTGTACAATATATTATACTGGTATATAATTGACCAAGACGCTCATATAGAAATGGGAATCCGACGTCGTGTCCACTATTCCTGGAACGTTAACGTTGTCCAGTTCTTTTCCCATTTACCAACCCTAAACCCTGGTGACTAGCATTAAAAGAATAAACAAAGACTAAATATATGACCTAACAACTTGGTTAATTAGTTAGCCATAAGCCATGCAGGGCTATGGTTAACTACCCGCTATTATCCAGTTAACCGCACTACTGAAGAACAGCTACCAAATTTCTTCGCCGTCGCTAGAAGCCCTCAGAGGTGACAAAGAATGTATTGGTGGCCTCAAAAATATCATACGTCGCTTTACGGTCCCTGAAACGACCAATATTTTTCTGCGTTGCTTCATAAACATGATATAACCAAATTTAGGTATCTGAAGCAACGAATGGAAGCTTGGTCGCCTCGAAAAAAATTTGATGTGACAAAGATTGATCAATATTCGTCGTCTCATTTTTTTTTAAAACTGGATCTGTTCTCATTCTTAAAGTCAAACCCTTGCCATCCATTTGATTCTTGAGTAAGGTTAGTTTAATTTTATCTCTTTAACCCTCTTTATGACCATATTATATGTTAATTGAGAAGTGAAATTGATGTTTATGCAAATTTTTTGATGTTGAATTGAATTTAGTCTTATGTTGTAGTTTTAGTGTTTGAATCATTAAATTGTGATAAATCATGTTATGAGTTCATCAATAATGTTTGAATTTAGGTTAAATTTAGTAAAATTTGTGATGATGAGTGTAGATTAGGCTTATTGGTCTTAATTAGTGGTGTTATTAGTGTAAATCATGAAATCGAGCGTAGGATTATATATAATTGTGGTGTTTATCAACTTAGAACTCCCGTTTGAGAATCAACAACTCATCTAGTTGATTGAGATGAGTTGTTGATTCTCGAAATGTCCCATTTTTGGACACTTTAGGTGAACACAACTTTGTTGATCCTTTTGCTATTCATGTGGCCGGTTTCAGTTTCAATTTTGTGATATGGTTTCGACGGTGTCTTCTTACAATGTTCCTCGAGTGCAAATTAGGTTGTTTAGATATGTTTGCACTTGGGGAACTGTAGGGAGATGTTGCCGAAATTCCCCTAAACTGGAGCTGAAACCCATGAGTGCAAGAGGGTTGACAAATGTTGTGTTCTCCTGAAGGGGATAGGATCAGACCATACCCGGAGGCATAAGGAGAAGAAGTGTGGGGACAGAATTTTAGTTGTATCATAAATTAATGTGGTGTGGTAACTTTGTTCAAATTGATTGTTTCTGTTGACAAAAAATATGGAAGGACACCCAGACAAAACCTGAATAACATATCTTCATGCTAATCCAAGGTACATCACAGGCATATTCGAGCTTATGAATTTTTTTTCGGCGATATAGTAACGGAGCCGATTATCACTTCTACCCGTGTAAATGTTATAAGAACGGTCCGTTCAAGATTACTATGGATACCATGTATCATCACTTGTCACACAGTGGTTTGAATCCAGATTATACTGACTGGCATCTTCACGGGGAAGCTTCTAGTGAACCAAAAATGCTCAGTCTCCAAAGACAGTGACTTCAAGACAAAGTTAGTCCTTCTAGTGGTGTTGGTCCTTCAGTGAACCCGCAGTTGAAGATTCTACATGATGCATATCCGTATTATCCTGGATACCATGAAGATGCATTCCGACAATTTGTAGAAGATAATTCTGGGATTAACTTCAATGACATTGTAGATAATGATTATGAAATGTACGATAGATTATTAAAGGAGTCACATACCCTATTATATGATGGCAGCGAGGAAACTTTTTTGAATGCCCTATTAGATGCAATGGAAATGAAAAATGAAAATGGATGGTCGGACACAAATGTTGACTCTTTATGTATTTACATTAATAAATTTCTTCCTAAATGGCACACATTCCCCTATTCATACTCAATAATTAAAAAAATCTTGAGTGATCTTTCACTTGGTTATGAAAGAATTGATGAATGTGAGTTCAACTGTGTGTTATTCAGAGGGGCGCTTGTAAACGAGAGGATTTGTCTAGTGTTCAGGGGGGCTTGTAAATAGCGGTGTCATGATAGACATGAGTTCATCCAAGTTCTACGACCACATTATCTATGTAGTAGAAGTATTATATCCAGACCGTATGCCAGTGGTGTTGTTCAAGTGCACATGGCACAACTCCGAGGATGAGGACAAAATTGACACCGTGAAGTTAGATCATGGACTAATATCAGTGGATACAAATAGCAGTTACTATGACGATTCACCCTTCATTATTACAACCAAAGAAAAATAAGTATTCTACATGGACGATCCAAAGGCGGGTGGTACTGGGAAGGTAGTATAAGAAATGTCTACAGTGCCGAAGTACTTGCCATAGATGAAAGCAGGTCGCCTATAGATAATCATATGACCGAGCCTTACTAAGAGGGCACTCCCACGGTGATACAATTTTACCAAAATCTTCACCTAGTTTTGGATGAAGAAGGAGACAAAGATGACGACGAATTTAACGAAGACCTATTAGAGCAAGACAAAGACGAAGATGAAGAGGACGAGGAGGAGGAAGACTAAACTAATATTATTATTATATTTTTGAAAACTAATTTTGTATTTGTAAATTATGAATTATGTATTTAAAAACATAAACCTAATTTTTGCATTTTTAAAAAGGAAAACAAAATGAGGCGACCAAGACTTCAATCTTCGTCATTTCACATTGTACTAGGCGCCGAGAAAGTTCAATCTTCGTCGCTTGGGTTATAATTTTTAAAATATTATTTGTTCATGAGGCGACCAACTCTGTATCCCATAGGTAACCCTGTGAATAAAAGCTCCGTCGCTTCATCTCTTTGATGCAATCAAGAAATCAATGCTTGTCGCTTCAGCACTTCCAGGCGACGAAAAGATCAATCTTTGTCACTTCAGAACTTCCAGGCGATCAAGATATCAATTATCGTCGCTCCAGTCTCATCATAATTCCAGACTTACACAGTTTCTTTCTTGTTCTTCGTTTCTTCTGAAAGGACCCAACCCCGATTTAGCTCCCTAAATCGGAATCAAACCCTTTCGAAAATACGAACCAACAAAAACTTTTCGAAATTTGGGCAGAGTTTCGTTACTAGCGTGGAATTACCATTACCTGCACGCGGAAAATACACTTCATCCTATGCCACAAAAAGCAAACCGTGGGCGCCAATCCCATCCGGATTTCTCAATATATATCAACAGTAAAGTAAAGTAGTAAATATATATACACTTTACTGAAATCCAGTGTAAAAATCGTATAACGTATTCAATAGGAAGCTCAGAGCGACATCTAATACATAATCGTATACGCATACCACAGTAGGTAGAATAATAAACCTACTGGATGAAACAAAGTAGCTCAAGCACTATGCCTCCGACCACGACGTGCGACACCAGAGCCTGAACTGCAAACTGGGCACGGAAACCGAAAAACCCAGGTGAAAGACAATAAACACGTTAGAGTGAGTGGACTAAAATAAATGTCTTTCACCAGTTAATATATATGTTTAAAATAACATATGCGAGTCCAGGTAAATAAAATAACATAGTACACGAGGTAAAACTCATACTCCTCCAGTGTACTGAGCATGCAAGTAAAATCCCACGGGGTCACTCATGGACTCCTCCGTGCTAGTACAGTCTGAACCACGGAGTCCTTGACTACCACGTGATTCTAAGCCAGAAATGGCCTCGGTTCCGGGGAATACGCCCCTCACCGGTCTGGTTGGGGAAACGCCCCTCCAGGCGGCCCTCCGTCGGGGATCAGCCGACGAGGCAAGGTGTATCGATACAACAACGTAACTGAGACTGTACTCTGTGTAAACCAAATCATAAACAGTTCGACGCAAATGCATGAAATAACATATAAGTGTATGTATATTCGTATACGTATATCCGTATAAGTGTAATCGTATAATCGTAAAACACATGCTCATGTAATCCGAAATCTCATACGCATGCTCAAGTTCATAAATCATATAAAAGACTCGCAAAATTTCCGTGAAAAGAAATGTCCACTCACAGACTGGCGTAACGCGTATCGCGTTAACCCGTGATCCGGCGGAAAGTCTCTCGCCAAAAGAACGATCACGAACACCTAAATATTCAAAAAATCTATATCTCAAACTCATAATCCAACAATACAAACCAAACCACGAGAAACCACCGTTCTCGGAAACAGATAATTCAAAGTCGACGAATCGTCGAAAATCCGTATATACCACTTCAATACCTCGCTTTACGTTCGGACGCTCAACTCGAAAAACGAACCTCCCCACTGCGATCGGGGCGCGATTTCGAGTCAAATGACATGCGACTTGTCGAAAGTCAAAAAGTCAACTCTGACCGTTGACCGCCGCCGTCCACGGCGGCGCCACTGTTGACCGGAGAGTTTGACGGCGGAGCCACCCTTATTCCACTCAAAATCACCCACTGAGCAACTTTCATAACTGCAACAAAGTCCAATTCAAACTCTAACTAGCTCAATTTCATGAAAACCCGAATTGGTACCAAATCTTCAACTCCAAAATTCTCCATGTACACATCGAATTGAAACACGAAACTTACAGGGGAGTATCAAGGGGATGAGAGCTTCAAAGCCCACTCAAAGTTGCAGCTCAATTCGGTCCAAATTCAAGAACCCGAAATACAAAGTTTTCCCTCCATTTTGGCCGGATTTCTCTTCCAATTCCGGCGAGCCTTGCCGTGAAAGGAGGCCGGAATCACACTCAAGGGACCAAGGCACGTCTAAAGGGACCAAACCCGTCCCACGGGGTGGCCGGAATAGATCGCCACCGCTAGCCACCGCGGGTATCGACGTGAAACCTCCTCCACCGAGTTGACTCGGTCAACTCGGTCAAACCCCAAAATAGAAAGTCATCCCCTTACCCAGAATAGCAGGTTACTATATATAGCCTTTCCCAAAACGGAAACTTCATGTTTATCCAATTCGACGAACTTCAAACGCGCGTAACTTTCTCGTTGTGATTCCGATACCGATAATTCTCGCGGCCACGAACTCGTCTCGACACATTCTTCCAATATTACCCAAAGTCAAACATATCGGCCAACCGAATAAAAAGTCAACCCTTCAAAGCAACACACATTAAATCGACTAAAAAATCAACAAACGGAAATAATCACAACTAAATCTTCGTAACTCATAATCATGCTCCGGAAGTTCCCACAAACTCGAAATTAAATTCTGAACAACTTCCGTGAAGAAGCCGAAACCAAATTCTCGTCCGGTAATTTAGTCGTTAAGTAGCCCACCATTTAAATCTGAACTTCAAATATTCATATTTAATTCCTCGGTCGTCCAAATAACGATCCGGAACCGCCCACAAACTCGTAATCACATGTAGAACGACTCTTAAGAAGAGACCCAACTCCAATTCTTGGCCAATAATTAAGTCGTTAACAAGCTCGGCGATTCCAAACAACCGTCGGATACCAGTGACTACGCGGTAACTCACGTACATAGCTGGTCGTACTGCTGATTCTGGTTCGGGTCTTCACAAATCCACCCCCCTTAGAAAAATTTCGACCTCGAAATTTCTAAGTCTGCGTACTACAAGGTAGGAGCACTGCCTCTGCATACTGCTCAACTCACCAACGGCAATCTCAACTGAACAACTCTGATCATAAACTCCACAATAGGAGATAATTCCGTGCCGGAATCTCTGTACCCTCAAATTACAAATCTGAACTGGCTCACACAATCGCCAAGTGTTCCTACATAAGGAACAGATAGGGTACACAACACGCAATAACCTGAAACATAGTTCCGCCACGCGGAACACAACACACAAAGCTAACACTATAGGCGATGCCGAACCATACGGCATAACACCAACTCGCCTATGGCCATATATGGATCAAAACATCAAGGCAAATCACAACACGACCTGCTCATACCAACGAAACTCAAGCATCAAACTCAAACAATTATCAACCCATTTCCGCTAATCTGACAGTCTGTGGTAACACACTCCACAAAATCGGAAACAAACATCAACTCAAATTCAAACCAAAACTCACTCCAACACAATGAAGTACAACATCGTTCCTTAAAACGACGTCAAACAATATCAAAATCACAGTTGACAACAACTTGGTACTGCAAGCAACCTCGAACAACCGAAACTACTGGTCCCGAATCCTCCGGAACTGCAACACCGAGGTCCACAACATGCCCTCCAAGGCCTGAATAATCCTCGAAGATCGCTCGCCAATCTGAGGATAAAAACCGGTACTAGCTCATAATCTGGTCCCTAATGCTCGCTGCAAAGCTCGCCAACACACAGTCGAAGCTGATCACCTCAATCGGCGAACTGGGACACAGGTACACCACGTAGATGGACAACCTCCACCAAACACAGCCATAACCGCCTGTCACTGAAATCATTTCCAAAAGTACAAGTAAACATACCAAGTTTATCAAACTGTCCACAAAGACCTAACAACCGGTATCACAAACCAAACTGCGTATAAACACACACGAGATCACAACAGTAACCGCCACGTCTAACCGGAAATCTCAAATGGCTAACACATCTCGGCACGTCTCTGCCTCCTAGCCATCGCCAGTCGACGAATGTGGCATCAGTACACACATGCTGCTACACTGCTCTTCATGTTGCATCACGAGTAGTAAACTCGAAATATCTGACACTTTCCCGCATCACTAGCGCCAAACACGCTCAAAATCACGAGCCTCAACATCATCATATTCAAACTCAGTTCTCGTAGCCCACACTCGGCTAACACAGAAACTCGAGCCACATACACACACATGCAATACTGAAGCTCCTAACTCTCGACTGAACGCATCAACAACAACATCATCCCAAACGGACGGTCAAAGTACAACCACTAGCTTTCCTCGAATAAGCACTAATGTGCAGCCAAAGTCGTCAATCGACTCCATCCATCGACACTGCCTCAAGCTCAAATCTGGCCGAAAATGCAAGTGGATGAAACTCAAATGATTAGTGTACGTCCTACACTGCGCTGCACGCCATAGCTATAGTGTCTCAAACTCTCTGATGCTAACACAAGAACAGCAACACCCAAATCATACATAGGATATGTAGCTACATAATGTCTCCATTGCTCGTAACCACAAGCCACTGCTCTGCTACATAGCATCCAAACACAAACATCTCTAAACCTCGATGCATCGCCATAACCCACGAAATCGTCGCGGTCGTCAGGTAAGGTCAAAACCGAAGTTATGGTCAACCATCCTGCAGGAGTAAGCAACTCTCCTCGCGTGCATCGAACCACATAAACCTGACGCCTTCTTCGTCAATCCGGAAAGTGAAGTGGCAATCCAGGAAAAATCCTGTACAAAGCCGTCGGTACAAGTCTACCAAAACCCAAGAGACCCCCAATCTCAGGCACAGTAGTATGACAAACTCCAAATCAACACGGCTTCGAACTGGTCATGATCCACGCCAACTCCCTCGGATAACATCACATAGCCCAACATCTTCACGCTAATTGACCAAAACTCACACTGGATGAACTTTCACAAACAGCTAATCGTCTCGCGAAGTCCACAAAACCGCTCGCAACTGCTCCAGGTACTGGTCCACACTCTCGGAGTACATCAGGACATTGCCAACGAACATGACCGCAACTCGTCCAAAAACCGTCTGAACACATGGTCCATCAAGTCCACACGATCTACGGAGCATTGGTCAACCAATGAAGTGACCAAGAATTCCATATGCTCGCTCCGAGATCCGAAAACCACACCTGACTCATCAAACCACCACTAATGGTATCCGGTTCCGAAATCGATCTTCGACCAGTCTGAAGCTCTCACAAGCTGATCAAACCAATCATCAATCCGAAGCGGAGGATACTCACTCTCCTCTGAAACGAATCAGGCTTCCGGTAGTCAATGCACCACCTCATCGAACCATACAAACAGTCGCACAACTGATGCAAGAGCATACCACGCAAATACGCGGTGTCGTCTAAAATCTCCTGAAACCTCCTCCAGCAACTCCTAGAGTCGAAATAATAGCTCCATCAGCTCCGCTGGCTCCAAACGACAAAACGTCGGTAAAATGAGTCCAGCGCCTGGTACAAGCTCAATGGTGTAGTCAGTCTCCCGAACTGGAGGAACACCTGGTAACTCCTCCGGAACACACCTGGAAACTCGGGAACCACCACAATGTCACCAATATCGGGCACAGCAACCGTAATATCCACAATATGAGCTAAGCAACAACACAACCTATTCCATCATCCGCTCGACCATCACCGCGAAACAGCATCTCGGGGAAATCTGGTCGTCGAAACACAACCTCCTTCTCGAGGCACTCGAACACCACCAATGCATCGTCAGTAAGTCCGTACTCACAAACACACCAAAACCGCGATGTCCAGCTTTAACAGATCCGCGGCTAACACATAACCTCCAACAAGGATCTCGCAACCTCCGGATGGATGCAACACTCTCCAAGACCTCGAAAGTGGAGATACAGGTACAATAGCCATGGATATTAAGTAACAGTAACCTCGGAGAAAAGTCTGTCCTCAAACAAGGTCATGGCACGAACTCTAACATGCCCAACTAGTCGCCCACATCAATTGCGACTTGCTGAATAACTCGTCAAAAGGGTGCATTAGTCAGACCGAAGGAACAACATGAGGATCTCCTCGTAAACTCTAAGCTGCCAAACCGCTACAACAGCTGGCTGGGGGTTCTCCCTCGTAACGTGATCCTCATGGCCACCACAATGGCAACTGAGAGTGCTCCACGAATACAAGTCACCGCAACACCTGCTGCGTAAAAGGATCACCAACGATCACTCGAACTCATGCCACAGGAGCAAATCCGCTACTCTGTGATCACCACCATCGCCAAACGGATCAGCAGAGAATCCTCAACATAATCGAAAAGATCACAGTCTGATGACGTCACTGATCCCGAAGTGTCGGAATTCAACCTCATCAAAATCTCGACTAAGTCCACTTTCCTCAAATCATCAAATCGAAAACCGCGTACACCTTTCCTTCTCGATAGCCTCGCAACTGAGTGCAACACACTAAGCTCCTCACGGATGTCTCGAGGCACATCAATCAGACTCTCTCTGATACTCAGGTTCAAACTCATCTCGAACCTCGTGCACTGCTTCCTCTGAAGCCACATAACTCGTGCACACCAAAACAAACATGTGGACAATGCATCTCGGCCTCAGGTGGGTAAACACTCCACATTCGAATGCTGGGTAGCCTGATAACACTGTTACCGTATATACAATACCCTGAATGTAGGCCGTGGAGTCACAACCGGAACTCACACAATACCAGCCCACAAAATACACTGATCTGACTCAGGCATACATCATCTGTCACAATGCTTAGCTCCGAGGCAACATGTAGATGCTCATACACACACAACCAGGAAAACCGTGCCACACAATTCAGTGAACTCTGAATACTCATCACAATCCACTGTTCTCTGGCAAATCGCGCATCGATTGATCCTCAATAGGATCCACAACCGAACCGACACGGAAAGCACGTCAGGAGGCATCCTAATGAATAAAACATCGTTCACAACAAGTGGAACGTAATCATGAAACCGCAGATATTTGAGGACACACAACACCCGAAGTATTGATGAGTACCGCTGGCCAGTCGGGTCATCACTCCAGTCATGCTGTATCAACTCAAATACCCTTAGTAAACACGACTACAGAAGTCTACAGAACCTATAACCTATTGCTCTGATACCAAGCTGAAAGGACCCAACCCCAATTTAGCTCCCTAAATCGGAATCAAACCCTTTCGAAAACACGAACCAACAAAAACTTTTCGAAATTTGGGCAGAGTTTCGTTACTAGCGTGGAATTACCATTACCTGCACGCGGAAAATACACTTCATCCTATGCCACAAAAAGCAAACCGTGGGCGCCAATCCCATCCGGATTTCTCAATATATATCAACAGTAAAGTAAAGTAGTAAATATATATACACTTTACTGAAATCCAGTGTAAAAATCGTATAACGTATTCAATAGGAAGCTCAGAGCGACATCTAATACAAAATCGTATACGCATACCACAGTAGGTAGAACAATAAACCTACTGGATGAAACAAAGTAGCTCGAGCACTATGCCTCCGACCACGACGTGCGACACCAGAGCCTGAACTGCAAACTGGGCACGGAAACCGAAAAACCCAGGTGAAAGACAATAAACACGTTAGAGTGAGTGGACTAAAATAAATGTCTTTCACCAGTTAATATATATGTTTAAAATAACATATGCGAGTCCAGGTAAATAAAACAACATAGTACACGAGGTAAAACTCATACTCCTCCAGTGTACTGAGCATGCAAGTAAAATCCCACGGGGTCACTCATGGACTCCTCCGTGCTAGTACAGTCTGAACCACGGAGTCCTTGACTACCACGTGATTCTAAGCCAGAAATGGCCTCGGTTCCGGGGAATACGCCCCTCACCGGTCTGGTTGGGGAAACGCCCCTCCAGGCGGCCCTCCGTCGGGGATCAGCTGACGAGGCAAGGTGTATCGATACAACAACGTAACTGAGACTGTACTCTGTGTAAACCAAATCATAAACAGTTCGATGCAAATGCATGAAATAACATATAAGTGTATGTATATTCGTATACGTATATCCGTATAAGTGTAATCGTATAATCGTAAAACACATGCTCATGTAATCCGAAATCTCATACGCATGCTCAAGTTCATAAATCATATAAAAGACTCGCAAAATTTCCGTGAAAAGAAATGTCCACTCACAGACTGGCGTAACGCGTATCGCGTTAACCCGTGATCCGGCGGAAAGTCCCTCGCCAAAAGAACGATCACGAACACCTAAATATTCAAAAAATCCATATCTCAAACTCATAATCCAACAATACAAACCAAACCACGAGAAACCACCGTTCTCGGAAACAGATAATTCAAAGTCGACGAATCGTCGAAAATCCGTATATACCACTTCAATACCTCGCTTTACGTTCGGACGCTCAACTCGAAAAACGAACCTCCCCACTGCGATCGGGGCGCGATTTCGAGTCAAATGACATGCGACTTGTCGAAAGTCAAAAAGTCAACTCTGACCGTTGACCGCCGCAGTCCACGGCGGCGCCACTGTTGACCGGAGATTTTCACGGCGGAGCCACCCTTATTCCACTCAAAATCACCCACTGAGCAACTTTCATAACTGCAACAAAGTCCAATTCAAACTCTAACTAGCTCAATTTCACGAAAACCCGAATTGGTACCAAATCTTCAACTCCAAAATTCTCCATGTACACATCGAATTGAAACACGAAACTTACAGGGGAGTATCAAGGGGATGAGAGCTTCAAAGCCCACTCAAAGTTGCAGCTCAATTCGGTCCAAATTCAAGAACCCGAAATACAAAGTTTTCCCTCCATTTTGGCCGGATTTCTCTTCCAATTCCGGCGAGCCTTGCCGTGAAAGGAGGCCGGAATCACACTCAAGGGACCAAGGCGCGTCTAAAGGGACCAAACCCGTCCCACGGGGTGGCCGGAATAGATCGCCACCGCTAGCCACCGCGGGTATCGACGTGAAACCTCCTCCACCGAGTTGACTCGGTCAACTCGGTCAAACCCCAAAATAGAAAGTCATCCCCTTACCCAGAATAGCAGGTTACTATATATAGCCTTTCCCAAAACGGAAACTTCATGTTTATCCAATTCGACGAACTTCAAACGCGCGTAACTTTCTCGTTGTGATTCCGATACCGATAATTCTCGCGGCCACGAACTCGTCTCGACACATTCTTCCAATATTACCCAAAGTCAAACATATCGGCCAACCGAATAAAAAGTCAACCCTTCAAAGCAACACACATTAAATCGACTAAAAAATCAACAAACGGAAATAATCACAACTAAATCTTCGTAACTCATAATCATGCTCCGGAAGTTTCCACAAACTCGAAATTAAATTCCGAACAACTTCCGTGAAGAAGCCGAAACCAAATTCTCGTCCGGTAATTTAGTCGTTAAGTAGCCCACCATTTAAATCTGAACTTCAAATATTCATATTTAATTCCTCGGTCGTCCAAATAACGATCCGGAACTGCCCACAAACTCGTAATCACATGTAGAACGACTCTCAAGAAGAGACCCAGCTCCAATTCTCGGCCAATAATTAAGTCGTTAACAAGCTCGGCGATTCCAAACAACCGTCGGATACCAGTGACTACGCGGTAACTCACGTACATAGCTGGTCGTACTGCTGATTCTGGTTCGGGTCGTCACATCTTCTTCTTCTTAACCCCCAAATCGCCCCAGCCCCTAAATCTCCTCCCTGAACCCGAAACCCTAAACCGCCCCTCCCCATAACCCTAAATCCCCAAGTCTCCTCTTAACCCACCGGCCCCGTAACCTACCTCCCCAAACCTAAAACCCCTAAATCCCATCAACCGAATGTGATTATGTGATGTGATGTGATTTTGAGGATTGAAACCGAATGTGAGGATTGAAACCGAATGTGATTATGTGATGTGATGTGATTTTGTGTTATGAGTTTTCTCACTTCGATTTAGCATCACTCCGATTGCCATGTCCACCAAGTCTCACTTCGATTTACAACGATTCATGGTTACATATATATAATATTGGAAGAAAGTTTTGTTGATCCTTTTTTGGTTAAGAAGAAGAGTTTAATTATGATCACGTTTTCGCACTACTACCATCATACACTATATATGAATTTTAATTGATCATTGAAGATTGAATTACATGTATACTTTTCTGTATACATGTGTACCGGAATGAATTTCATATTCAAACTTCATGCCTTCTAAGCTAAAGAAAGATGATCATATTTATATCTCCTAAATTGATGAATAATCTAGTTCAGTGAGAGAAATATAGTATTACATATATATGAACTAGCATTCATCACTCTTCAGTTTTTGATTTCATTTACTATATATAAACATATGAGCTTATACATGCTACTGAGTTATGATGATGTAATTATGTGATGTGAATTGTGCTGATAGTGATGTGATTATTTTGTTTATGATGATGTTAGAATGGCTCTCGGGAGTACGGCGCTTGAGCATCAACAAGCTACGGCGGCGGCGGTTGCGGTATCCACCGGCCTAACGGCGCCATCCAGCCCTCCTCGCAGCCTCGTTCCCAGCAGAAAACGTCTACCCCACCGCTCGAAGACACTTTTTCGTCAGTGGAAAATAATGTTGCGGTATCCACCGGCCCACCCTCAGCATCCGCTGCAAGAAGACTAGACTTCCAGGTCCACTGCTTGTCTCTCAGATTGTTGGTTACTGATTTGGTTTGGTAAATGCATAATTTTTAGTAACATTGGTTTGAGCAAACATGGTGGACATGACAACCGAAAATACGAAGAGGATGTAGCGCGGGTCGTTGTCAGCACAAAGACGGAGTACCTTTTATGGATGAACAACAATCAGCGACTACAGGTGCCTTACTCTATAAGGTATCGAGGGCATTCGACAAGAGAGTGGAGAAGTATGATGTCTAGAGACATTGGCAGCGTCATCCACAACAAAGTTCCCATGCTTGCGCCTAACTTTTTGGGACTTAAACATGAGCACCGAGACATCGTCAATACAAGTATTGAGGTATACTTTCGGTGCTTAGCTAAATTTGTTAATTTAGGGTTTATGTATTTAGTAAAGAAAATTAACACATTTTTATTTTATGTGCTAGACGAACTATGATATCCTTGTAACCGAGGTGGACATGTGAAACTTCATAGACTTGACGGCGCAAACCATATACAATGACTGAAAGTATGATTGCCATCAGCATTATCTCCACTTCAGCAAGGAAACTCCTGCAGAGTTCCTAGGGAGGGAAGAAGAATGAGAGTGGTTAAAAGGCCACTTCGAAAACCCAGATTACCTGGTAAGCTTCATAACCTATTTGCAGAGTTCTTGGGCATGATTTTAAATTTAAATATTTATCTATTAATATTATTAAATTATTGTTTTATGTGACAGAAACTGTGCTCGCGGAACCGGAAAAATAGAAACAAAAACAAGGAGTAGTAGCTCAACCACCATTCGAGCTCTCTCGCACTCTCATGCCAGAGCGAAGTGTTGGAGAAGAATGGTCATAAAGTCCCGGCCGTCTAGACTTGGATCGATGTATATGAGCCGGACAAGAATGCGGCTGAGAAAGTGGTGAGCGGAAATATGTTAAGTCACGTTATTGCAATTATTTTTGTTTACCATATTTTTAATATTATTTAATTATTATGTTCTAATCGAGTAGGCGGCAGTCAAGCGAACCCTTGACAAAGTGTTGTCCCAACAAGATGATGCAGCGACCGAGGATAATGGCGATGTAGTTTCACGAGAGTTTTCTCTTCCTCTTGATACACAAATAAATATCATAGAGGAAGAGAAGGGTGCAAGGCCCGGAACCTCTATAAGAAGTAATACATAACATGTAGTCGTTTATCTCGATTTTCATGTATGATCCCTTTTCGTGTATGATTGATACATATTTATTTGTTCATGTTTGTCATGGCAGGGGTGAGGTGCGCGATCACACACGAGCCCAAAACCAGAGGAGGCGTCCGGGTGAACAACAATGTTAAGGAAACCGAGATGCGGAAGCGAAAGAGGTGGCACACAAGTCAAGAGATGATTATAATGCGCTCGCCGAAAGGATGAGAGAAATGGAGGCCTTAATACGATCTATTCAATATGGGGGTCAACAAGTTACAGTTCCTACCCCCGCTCCTGGCACCTAATCTAGCTGCAATTTGCATGCCGATCAACACTCAAATTTGTGAACAATGGTAAAATGTATTTGTATATGCATCAAACTAGTACGTTTAGATTTGAGGTTAATTTTTGTTTATGGATGATTGTGTGTGTTGAATGAGTTTGTTTTGTGCATATTGTGTTATGGTGTGCATATTGTGTACATAATTATGTACTGTCGTAACTTGATACGTAAAAATTAAATTAGTTTTTTTTACTGTCATCTAATGGAGCGACGAATTTAGCTCAAACTCCGTCACTTCATATAACACATGGAGCGATGAAGATAGGTCAAACTTCGTCGCTCTATGTAAAATCCTATAGCAGACCTTGGTCGCCCCAACCTCATCAATATTGGTCGCTAAATTTCGGAGCGACAAAAAAGCCTCCTCCAATCTTCGCCACAATATTATTTGGCGACTAACTTGGCTTCGCCGCTTCATTGATCTGTAGAGACGATGATTTATAAACATACGTCGCCAAATGGTGGATAGACGAATATGAGGTGACGACGCTTAAGCGACGAAGACGAGATCACTAGCCGTCGAGGCAACCATTATGCTGCTTGGGCGGCGAAAAATCTTCATCGCCTCATTTCCGGGCCTGTAGTAGTGCCGAAATTATAAAGAATGACCTCAATGTGAAAGAGAGATATCCTATAGATGAGATGAGGAAGGCAACTACTCAAATCGCATGGCTCATTTTCCAGCCAAGCTAGAAGTATTAAGTCTCGCAAGATAGCTGAGGTCACTTCCTCACATAATTCATATTAACAACCGAAATTATTAAATTTTAGCCCTTGAATATCTAGGATTTAGTTACAGATGGAGCACTACAATGTCCAGGTTTTAAGTTTTAGAATGATCATATCATATATTCTTCTTCAATTTCCTAACTAGTTAGCTTCATTATATGATTAGAACCAGCTCATGCACCAAGAAGCATCCTTCCAAACCTTAGATGCAAGGACTTGAAAAGTAAACCGAGTTTACTCCAATCGGATCGTTTCGTGGCTAATCACGAATTCACGATGTGATCGAATTTTTTAGTTAAGAAGTCGACGTAGTATCACCAAATGTTGAGTAATTTATTGATCGAGTAAACAAAGTATTGACAGCTGCAATTACATCTTGGCTAATTGGTTGACCATCATTAGTAACTAGGCTTATTTAGCTCTTTAGATTAATTAGTGTAATAATGATGGTGATCCCGACTAAGTGGACTAATTGAGATCCTAGCCAGTATAATCCATCACATGTATTTCCTAACTTAACGGAACTATAAGTAAGTAATTTTAGTTAAAAATGTATCACCTACCTTAGTGAAGTCGGGCGCATGCATGGACTACGTACTAGCTACGTAATTAGTACAAACAAGCTATAGATCGAGTGGCGCACTTCCGCCAATAGTATATGACGAAATGCTGGAGTATGCTCGAAACATCATTCCTTTGATTTCATTGTATCGTTGACAAACTCATCATATTATATTTTATTCGAAAGTTGACATGTACCAAAAGAATAGACAACGACAGCAGTTAACAACTTGGTTAGTTGACTTGAATAACTACATGGTATAATAATCCAACACATGTATAATGCATATGCAAGTTAACTGGAATTATAAAGAATGACTTCTATGTGAAAGAGATAGATAAACCCTAGATGAGGACGCGAATAATTAACCAAATCTCATGGCTCATGCTCATCCTGCTAAGCAATAAGAATTAAACAGTTGCATCCTGTCTCATTAGTTGACTATCATTAGCAACTAGGCTTAATTATTTACATTAATTTGTGTATATAATGATGATCCCGATTAAGTAGACCAACGCATTATATTAATGTGCTCATCCTGCTAAGCTATAAGAAATTAAAGACAGTTGCATCCTGGCTAATTAGTTGACTATCATTAATTAGCAACTAGGCTTAATTATTTACATTAATTTGTGTATATAATGATGATCCCAATTAAGTAGACCAATATAATACATTAATATCACATATATTTCCTAGTTCACGGCACTGTCTTAACAAAGACCTCAAATTCAAAGGGAGGGATCGATAGTGCAGACGAGGCACGGAGGGATGTGTGGACCTGGCCCTCAGTTTATGTAAAATAAATAAATAGTATATTATTATTATTATTATATAATATAAATATTATAATTTATTTGAAGTATATCAAAACTTCAATAATGCGTATGAGTGCATGATTAATTCAAATCTGACGACTTGGTAAGAATATTATATATTATTTTAATAATGAAGTCCAAATATTAGGTTAACTATGATTCAATCTCTTACCAAGTTTAGGATTTTATGGTCTTTTTTTCTTTATAAAAGCTCTACCGTTCCTGAGATTAAAATAAAATCATTTTTATTAAGTTTATTAGATATGGAGAGATACTTCAAAAAAAAAAGTTATCTTCTTCTACACCAACATCAGATGAGCAACCACCTACAAAAATTCAAAAGAAGAATAGTAACAATATGAAACAGTCTCGTGCTGAGGATATTACATAAACGTATTCATCGGATCCCACTAAACGCCCGTCAATTTCAAGTTATCATCCTAAGATTTAAGAAGAAGTTCAAAAATATTATCTACAACAAGGCACTTGTCGACCTAAAAATCATACTTTTTCTTTCACGAAATTTGGGGAAAAAAATAATAAAAGAAGGTTTATTCGTGATTGGTTTATAATTTTCATATTGGTTAGAGTACAGTATTAAAGAGGATGCTGCATTTTGTTTATGTTGTTATCTTTTTAAACCAGCTATTGGAGAACAAGGCAGTGGTGAAACTTTTGTTGGTGCTGGTCATGGATTCAGTAATTGGAAGAAGAAGTAAACGCTAATATCACATTTTGGATGATCAAATATTACTCATAATCAGGCTGCGAGTAATTGTGATGTTTTATCAAACCAAAAAAAACACATGGAGATTGTTTTGGCAAAATATACAAATCAAGATCGAATTGACTACCCTAACCGAAACTATTTTTTAACCTTTTCATTTAGGCCCCCCCCAAACTGAAAATTCTGGCTCCGTCCCTGGTCCAGACTCCAGACTATGACAACGAGTCGACGAATTTGCTTGAATAATTGGCTCATGCTCCTGAGAACGGGCAGCAAGCTTGGTCAAAAGTTCAATTACCCTAAATTAAACCCTAGTGAAGTCAATACAAGGAGTACTCGCTACGTAATCAGCATACGTCGATCTAATGATTGAAAGAATTGAAGCCTGATAAGGGTAGAGAAAGAAGAAAGAGATTTTTTTTAGAAGGAAGAAGAGAGATGAATTTGTCGAAAGACGAAGGAGAATGGATGAAACGGCATTAGAGCTATGCAGACGTGGATGAACTCTGACCGCTCAAAATTTGATTTGTGGCTGAGATTAACCTAACCAGGCGAGGACCATACCCTTTATTGGTTTGATCGTAAATTTTTAGAGTAAATTGTTTAGATAGTGCCTGAACTTTGTTGTTCTGGGAAATTTAGTATCCAAATTTTAAAAATTATCAATGTGATGTTTGGACTTTTATTTTGTTATAGAATTAGGGAATTTGTCAATTTTTCGTTAAATCTTCGTTAAGAAAGTGACGTGGCCGATGCGAGATTAAAAAAATAAGGGCAACATTATCATTTTTCCTCAAGTAAATTGTTTAGACAATATCTGAACTTTGTTGCCATGAGTAATTTAGTGCCCAAACTTTAAAAGTTATAAATGTGATGTCTGGACTTTAGTTTTGCTATAAAAATAAGGTCTTTGTTAGATTTCTGTATGAAAAAGGTCATCAAATTGATGACGTGACATTCTTAAAATTCAGAAGAAAGAGATAATGACTATTATGCCCTCCATATTCAAAAATCGATCCATTTTACTTTTTTGGTCTGACCAAAAAAAGTTGCCACTTCCCCTTACACAATGTGTGCGTAAGCCGACAGCCTCTCTCCAACCCAGACGCTCTCCGTCGCGCTCTCAAGCTCCTCTACTTCCTAGCATCAATATCATAGCACTTCAACCCTCTTGCCACATTTTCGATTCCCTTAACCTCCGTATTCTCTCTCTTCAATCCTTCTCCGATCAATCATGGTTGTCCTTTACTGGTAACCTCTTGTCAAATGACCCTCACTCTCACCATCTTCACCGCTTCTCTCTCTCCCACATCCAAACCCCACCGCAAATCCAAACCCTTAACCCTAATTTCGACCCTAAATTCTCGCAAAATGACTTCACCACGATCGTCGACTTGTTTGTCGATCCAGCCGTCTCCCTCGATTCATCTTTTTAGAGCGCATTGGATGAGATTGGAATCGACCCAAGTCCAAGTTTAATCCAGGCCATATTTGACCACTTCGATTTGTCTCCCAATTTGCTCAATTCGTTGTTCCTTTTGGCCGAGAAGAAGCCCTAATTTTGATGTTCTGCGACGCTTTTCACCTCTGTCGTTAATACGCTCTTCACTTCTATTCGTCTCCCAATTTGCTCAATTCGTTATTCCTCTTGGCCGAGAAGAAGCCCTAATTTTGATGTTCTACGACGCTCTTCACCTCTATCGTTAATACGCGCATGAGTTTGATGATGCCTTTTCCCCTCATTTTGAATGAAAAAGTAAAATGGATCAATAATTAGTAAACGATGAAGACCGAAAAAGAAATTGATGGTAAAACCAGAAGAAAGTCCCCAAGGTGCTCAGAGGAAAAAATATGGAGGAGAATGATCGGAAGAAGAAGAAGAAGTAGAAGAAGAAGAAAAAAAAGAAGCAGAAGAAAACCTTGGTGCCCAGAGAAAAAATTTGGGTGCACATATCAATTTTTGGGTACTCAGATAAATGATTTGGTTGCCCAAATCATTTATCTTTACTACTGAGGCAAAATGACAATGTTGCCCTTACTTTTTTAATCTCGCGCTTGTCATATCACTTTCTTAACAGAGATGTAATAGAAAATTGACTAAGGCCCTAATTTTGTAGCAAAATGAAAGTCCAGACACCATATTGATAACTAACTTTTAGAATATAGAGGGCATAATAGTCATTACATATTTCTTCTAAATTTTGAGAATGTCACATCATCAATTTGAAGTTTTTCAAACGGAAATATGATGGAGACCCTATTTTTATAACAAAATTAAAGTCCAGACACCACATTGATAACTTTTAAAGTTTTGGTACTAAGTTGTCTGGTGCAACAAAGTTTAGACACTGTCCAAGCAATTTACTCTAAATTTTACAATCTTAAACAAAACTAAAAAAGTTAATTACCAACGATGTGTTTGGATGATGAGGAAAAGTTAAGAGAAACAAATTCTAGTAATTTACAATTCTATCTTTTAAATTTCTCTGTTTGAATAAGTTTTGTGAGGATTTTTCAATTTCTATCTTTTCAAATTCGGAGGAATTTGTGACTTAAATTCCCTTGTTCGATCAATTCCTTATTAAAAAATATGTGTTATTCTACAAATTTTTCAAATTGCTCATAAAAGTTTGTAATTCTCATTATTTTAAAATTTTTACACGAAGAAATCCAAATACTAGAATTTACGTACAAATGAGAAAATTTAAAAAGATGAAATTCTACTTTCCATGAATAGTGAATTTCATTGAATCGAAAATCAAGAATACTTCATCCAAATACACCACAAAATAACGAACAATGACTGCACTACTTAACGACCTGGTTAATTAATTGACTATGCTTAACAACCAATTAATAATTGGTATAAATAGTTAATGTGTGTGTGTGTGTGTATATATATATATATATATATATATATATATATATGAAGCTTTTCTATTGAGAATCTCTATGGTGAGGACTTAATGAGTACCTTCTATATAATAGTTTATAAGTCGTTAGATGTTTAGCTATATATGAGCAGATCAGTTTTGTAAATTTCAACCAAATCAAAAATCGTTAAGAGATTCAAAATCATGGTTTATCAATTATAAACATGAAAGATTCAAGTTTGATAAATTTGAAACGTTCATTTATATCATCTTGTTCGACCCCTTAACAATTTTTAAATTGGACGAAAATTTATATAAATGATCTACGTATATATAGATATGTATACAACGGTTGATCTCCCAAAATATTTTAGGGAAGTATGATTTTCAAGAAGGTATTCACCAACTCCTCACCATAGAGATTTTCAATAGAAAATTTCTCTATATATACAGTGCCAGTTAGCCGGAAGTCCCGGAACTATGAAGAAAGACACCTGGCTTGGCCTCAATTTGAAAGAGTGATAAACTCTAGCTAGCCTAAATTACGCTAACTAATAAACCAAGTCGTATGACTCAGCTCCAACCAAGCTATAAGAATAGGCCAAGCTAAGCTCACCTTCCTCACAGTTTCAATACACTGTACATTTGCAATAGCAGTGGTATAATGGATGGGAGTAAGCTTCTTTTTTTGCATCTCTCTTTGCAGCTGCTGGTAGTACTAGTACTACTATTATTAGCCACAGCAGCACCAAAGACAATGGCAGCAGATGATGCAGCTCTTCCTAACTGCAATGAAATATGTGGCGGCGTCCCGATTTCATATCCATTTGGCCTAACCGATGGTTGCTACCTACATGTCCCTGGCCAAGATGATCAGCCATTTAAGATCGGTTGTAACAGCACCAGCTCGCAGCTACAGTTCCTCGACCACACTCTCTACCCCTATAACATTACCAACATTTCTTTTGAGGAGAGTGAGTTGCAAGTAATGGTGACCTCGTCCCGAAACTGTTACCCAAACAACACATACGACAGCTCATTGTACAGAAGCAGCGTGATTGATCTGCCCCCTTCCTACGGCATCTCCGACAAAAACTACGTCGTATCTGTTGGCTGCAACAAAATTGCGGCGATTGCTGGGGTCCAACGATTCCCTGATCCAGATTTCCCCATCACGGTCGGAACCAGTGGCCTAGGCATTTGCCAAGATGAACTTGGCAAACAATTTCCCAACACTTGCAATAGTTTCGGGTGTTCCCTCAATCCTATCCCTACTGGGTTGCATAACCTTACAGTCGACGTGTGGACAGCCGGTACCGGCATCTCTTCAACAACGGCGCATTGGGCCCTGAGCTACCCTTGCAGCTACGGCTTCGTTGTAGACCAACGCAACTTCACATTCGAAGGGAACAAAACCTTTGCGCAACTGGTCGGCCCAAGACAGGAGCTTCCGGTGCTGGTTAATTGGATGATAGGTAGCGACAACTGCGAAAAGGCTAAGCTGAAGAACGAGACCGCTTTTGCATGCAAGGGTGTCCTTGCAGAGTGTGTCGACCGTGCCGAAGGTTATTTTTGCCGGTGTAAGTCGGGTTACCAAGGGAATCCATACCTCTTCGACGATTGCCATGGTAATACCAAGATTCAATTCTATCGATCTCTTTCATTGAATACATGCATATAATTAAGAGAAAACAATCAACTTAATCAGATCCATTACTGATCAACTTCATTCCGGTCTTATATATAGAACGTTTTTATACACTTCAATTTTTGAATTCTACATCATAAAACTAAAAAATTACTGCAATTGCATGCCCCTGAAGATTTATGATTGATTAGGTGGTAAACTATATATGTTATGTGTATGATGTTGAATTTGAGAGGTGTGATTATTCCTCAAAGTCTTGAAACATGAGAAATGAAAATGATGAATACTTTTTTTTTGGTCAACCTCCTAAGATGAAATTTTGTTGAAAATAAAATATAAAGAGCACCAAATTAAACCTCTCTATTGATTTAAAAAAAAATGAAAAAAACCTCTCTAGAAAGTGCATGTTAACTATCAAAAAACGAAATATTTGTCTCCTCATTTAATAAGCTAAAATTGTTATTATTTTTTTTTTTGGAGGAGACTGGCTAGCCCGATTGGTATGTGATTTGGTTTTTCTTATTTCATTGTAGATATCAACGAATGCAAGAACTCGACATTTTGCGGTGCTCATTCAACATGCATCAATTCAGTAGGGAATTATAAATGTAAATGTCACAAGGGGTACATTTCCTTGGAGAATGACCGAAGACAGTGCGTCAAAGGCGGTGATACCTCCAATACGCCAATGAAAATATCACTCGGTATGCACTAACTAACTAATGCACTATGTACTGTACCAGTTTTGATTATACTATCAAGAACAGTACGTGACAGCAAAAATCCTAGATTACACATAAATATCAAATTGGCTGAAAGTATGTACTGATATATATTTTGAATTTATATATGTAGGTGTCTCTTTGAGTTTCCTTGTGATAGTTCTGATAGCATTTTGGATATACCGTGGTATTAAAATAAGAAAGCACCAACGCCTCAAAGTCAGGTACTTCAAAAACAATGGTGGCGATAAGTTACGGAAAATGATGGAAAGCTCCAAAGGACCTCCACCGGTCAAAATCTATACCCATCATGAGCTTAAGGTGGCCACAAAGAACTTCAACATTAAGGAAAGAATTGGGGAAGGAGCCTATGGATCTGTTTACAAAGGAACATTCCCAGACAATTCAGTAGTTGCCATAAAGGTACCAAAGAGCAGAGACCCATTGAAAGAGGGTAGCCAGACTGATCAATTCGCTAATGAGCTGATGATTCTTTCTCGTATCACCCACAAAAATGTGGTGAGGCTTCTGGGTTGTTGTTTAGAGACTGAAATGCCTATATTGGTTTACGAGTTCATAAACAATGGTACAGTTTTTGAACATATACATAAACCAAAGGGCGAGCAGCTGGAACCACTTTCATTCCGATTACGGTTGAAGATTGCCATAGAAACAGCAGCATCCCTAGTATACTTGCACTACGACAATGACCCCAAGATTGTGCACCGGGATGTGAAAACATCAAATATACTAGTTGATGATAAATTCACAGCTAAAGTGTCCGACTTTGGAGCTTCAAAGTTTGTGTCCGAAGATCAAAATCCTCAGGCGACTTGTTTGCAAGGAACACCAGGCTACTTGGACCCCGAGTATCTCCAGTCCAACATATTAACCGAGAAGAGTGACGTTTATAGTTTTGGTGTTGTCCTTGTTGAGCTGATTACGAGTGAAGTGGCGATTTCTAATACCAAGCCCGAGGAGGAGAGAAGCCTAGCAAGACATTTCATCACGTCAGTGAACGAGGGCCGCCTACCTCAGATTCTTGATCTTGATATCATCAAAGAGGGTAGTTTTGAAATCGCTGAAATGGTGGCGTTGTTGGCCATAAAGTGTTTAAGTTTAAAGGGAAGCGAGAGGCCAACTATGAGAGAAGTATCCAAGGAGATCGAGGCAATAGGTTCTTCAATTCTATTTCCTCCGACGGGGGAACGGCCTGATGCTTCGCCCAAAGATACCGACACCTTGCTTCCGATGTCATCGTCTTCCAACTCTTACCTTGGTGCTGATTACGATCATAGCCTGCCTAATGATGCCTCGTTGATTAAGGCTATCGGTGGTGGCCGCTAATACGTTGGTGATCGGATATGCATCAACTATATATCTTGTACGTCCGATCTCCTTCGATCACCACTAGTGTTGTGCGTGAATGGTGTTGCTCTAGATCTGGTTTTGTTTCTTTTTACTTTATTGGATTCAGTTTGAGTAGTTAGTATATATCCTAGATTAATATAACTAGGATGGTATGATTCTCTATTATTTTTCTCTATGCTCATCGTACAATTTGGTGTGAGGTTTTACTTTTTAGTCCCCAATTTCTCTCTCTCTCTTTTTTGTATTCGTTAATAAAATTTGGGTGAGACTATTTCCACCCTATTAATTGCTTTGTTTATCCACATTACTCTCTTCACCCTATTTTTATTTTTTTACATTCAAGTTTACTTTGTTCACCCACCTTAATCTCTAAAATTACCCTCTTCTGTAAATCACCCTATTATTCATCCTGACTGCCAGGGTTGGATTGTCATCGTATACTAAATTCTACACTTTACAATTAATGTCAAAACCTTTCAATTTCAAGATTGGAGTTTGGCAAAAAGCAATCCCTCGTCCTTAAGGTTAATTATAGAATTATATGACATATAGTTGCTCTTTATAGCTTTCTTTACTGTAAGGTCTACTCGATCTATTAGATATCGATGAACATCATACATATGTGCAGAATTGCAGAAAAAACAAAAAGCCATCCGACTATAATTTAATGAATGTATAATATGTATTACAACATATACTTTTAATTTTGAGATCGATATGCAATGCAATTCATACTCAATTATCATCCTTTTAGCGAGTTTTAAAAGCCACAACTTCGGATATATTACTCGTAGTTCTGCTTAAAAGTCGATTCTTTTTCACCCACGATTGTTGCAATTGATCTTCTATTATTTTAACCTTAGTCTCACTTATTATCTTTATTTGTAATTTTACACTATGGTATAATAATCTTTTAATAAATATAACATTTGTAGCGTAAACTTAGCATTTTGTGGGGTGGAAATAGTCCAACCCTAAAAATTTTGTAAGGAGAGATCGGTAGGTTCTCAAGTGTAGCATTATATATTGTTCTCTTTAGTGATTTTAACCTTTGTCGAAAATGTTACTGCAAAGAAACAAATGTAAGATATAGTGGAGTAATTAATTGATATTCAGTTGGTATAATCCATCACATGTAACAGATAATGTGGCTACGGAGGGTTTTCCTAGTCAAACCCTCAAATCCTAACCTTTTTATTTCTTTCTATTTTTTAAAAAGCCGTAACCTTTTCCCGATCAAAATTCACCGTTTTCTCCATTTCTCAAATAGTTCCTGATTGTCTCCTCAATCTCTTCTAGTTATACATCTATTCACTGTTACCTTTTCTAATACCTCATTCTTTCGTACTCTTTGAAGTTTGGTGCCCTAGTTTGTGACCAGTAGGAACTTAGGGCACTATCTCTTCGTTTTTCCCTCATGGACAAGCCAATTGCTTTGACGCCATGTGAAGAGGTCGACCTCTTTGTTGGGGCGGCAGAGGAAGAATCAGATTATGGTTTTGCTATTATTCGTGTGCATGTTCTCTCCCAAATCCTTATTGGTTGCCACAGCCAAATTCCTTCGGCTTTGGCAAGAGCACTAATGGGGAACAGATTCGAGGCGACGAAGCTTCATGGTCACCTCGGATCACTTTCTCGTCGCCTCGATTTGTTGTACCAACTCTTCGTCACCTCGTTACGTCGCTCCAGATTGATCCATTCACCATTGGGGCGACCAATATTAAAAACCTTCGTCGCTTCATTTTATTTGAAGCGACCAAAATAATATACGTCGCTTCGATTTTTGGCCGCGAAAATTTAAATATTGTCGCTTCAATTAAAAATAAAGCGACGAAGATTGAGCAATATACGTCGCTTCAATCTTAATTGAGGCGACGTAAATTGATCAATCTCCGTCGCTTCAATGTAAATGGAGCAACGAAGATTGATCAATATACGTCGCCACACTATATTTAATTTTTTTTTATTTCTCTGACTTGAGGCGACGTATATGGATCAATCTTCGTCGCTCCATTTACATTGAAGCGACGAAGATTGATTTATATACGTCGCCACACTATATTTAATTTTTTTTTCTTTTTCACTAAATGAAGCGACGAAGAGTGATCAATCTTCGTCGCTTCAATGTATTTAATTTATATTTTTTTTCTTTTTCATTCAATGAGGCGACGTAGATTGATCAATCTACGTCGCCTCATTGAGTGAAAAAGAAAAAAAATAAAAAATAAATATTAATGTACCAAGTCACGACCTATCACAATTTAATAACACAAAAACTCATTCAACCACAAAAACGCATTCAACCACAAATCAAGTTATATAGAAAAAATTGGCACAAATCAAAACGTTAACAGTTTATACAAAGCCTAGATACTATTGTTCGATTCGCATATTAGACTCATGCTGGGGGACGGCAATGCAGCTCGATTAAGAGCCAGGAGGTGGTGGAGGAGCTTGAGGTTGTTCACTCCCAGCCTGGAATGATCGCATTAGGGCCTCCATTTGTTGGACCATTTGGGCGAGCTCATTATAATTCTCTCTGGCTTTCTGCGCCACCTCGCTCGATCTGCGCGCCTCCTCTCTGGCTTCAGCCACCTCCCTTTTAGGGGCTTCGGTTTCCTGTACAAGGGCCCCTCCTCTCGGTTTGGGGTCCCGTGTGAGAGCGCGCCCCACCCCTGTCATGTCGAACAAGAACAAATATT
The DNA here is from genome assembly GCA_946800695.1 of Geum urbanum. Classification (NCBI taxonomy): domain Eukaryota; kingdom Viridiplantae; phylum Streptophyta; class Magnoliopsida; order Rosales; family Rosaceae; genus Geum; species Geum urbanum. The sequence goes on from OX327017.1 coordinate 32,778,356, forward strand.
AGTAATGGAATAATAAACAAAAATAAAGCAAAACGTAAATCGAGATGAACGACGGTGGTTTAGGAGATTTATTACCTCTTATAGAGGTCCCGGGCCTTGAACCCACATCTTCCTCTATGATATTTATTTGTGTATCAAGAGGAAGAGGATGGGGTTGGGAAACCGTCGCATCGCCGTCTGTGTCACCCGCAACACTATCTTGTTGCGACAAGACTTCATCGAGTCTTCGCTTCACTGCCGCCTGCTCAATTAAAATATATTAAATAAATTACAGAGCAATGTGGTAAACAAAAATAATTGAAATAACGTAACGTGAACCTATTTGAGCTTACCACTTTCTCAGCCGCATTCTTGTCCGGCTGGTAGACGTTAATCCACGTCTGGACGGCGGGCGCTCTATGACCCTCCTTCTCCAACACCTCGCTTCGGTACGAGAGGGCGAGAGATCCCGAATGGTGGTTGAGCTGCTGCTCCTTGTTCTTGTTTCGGTTTCCTCGATTCCGTTCGCACAATCGCTGCCACACAGACACAAAAATCATCGATGAATTAGAATAGATAAACATGTATATTTTAAAATTGTTGGCTACCAAAACTGTGCGGATAGTTTATGAAGCTCACCAAGTAAGCAGGGTCTTCGAAGTGGGCTTTTAACCACGCCCATTGGTCTTCCCTCCCGAGAAACTCGGCCGGAGTCTCCTGGCTGACGTGAAGATAATGTTGATGAAAATCGTACTTCCAATCCTTGTAGATTGTTTGCGTCGTCGCATCAATGAAGTTCCACATCTCCACGTTAGTCGCCGGGATGTCGTAGTTCGTCTAGCACAAGACATTTAAATTCCGTTATGTAAAAGTTATATTTACATAAACCGTAAAGTAACAAAGTAAGCTAAGGGCAGTAAGTATACCTCAATATTGCTATTGACGATATCGCGATGCAAATCGCTAAGTCCCAAAAAGCTCGGTGCAAGTATTGGAACTTTTCCGCGGATGATGCTACCGATGTCTCTGGACATCAGACTCCTGAATTCCCTCGTCGCAGGCCCCCGATGCCTCGTAGAGTAAGCGACTTGTAGTCGCCTATTGTTGTTCATCCGGATGAGGTACTCAGTCTTCGTCCCGACAACGACTCCGCGCTGTTGCGTCGTCGGATCTCCTGTTGCCATGTCCACCAAGTCGGGGAGTTTGGTCTTCTTGCACCGGATGCTGAGGGCGGAAGGGTGTTGTGACGCCGTAGTGGCGTCACTGTCATCCACTTGAGGAATCGCATCCTCAAGGTTTGGGGCAGGAGTTGGGGTCCCAGATTGACCCGTGGGGCAGCCCGACCCGGAAGCCCCCTCTCTGCTGAATGGTCGCCATGCCGCCTCCGTAGCCTCCACAGCTGCCGCCACCACCGCTTCACGACGCTGGATCGCCGCTTTCCTCCTTTGGTGACTTGTATTTTCGGGAGCCATTGTGTTAAAACATTAAAAAAAATCCTATTCTTAAACCATACTCTGCTCATAAACAAGCACTTTGGCAACCCTATTCTAAACCAATAACTTAATCATAACCTGCATTGTGGGTCCATAACTCATACTAAACAGTTGCCATTCCAATAACAGTTGCAATATGGAGCACGATAACTCCTAAATCGATTTCACATGAATCACAACTTATGCCAATACAGTAGCTAGATATACAACTCTAACACACACATACACTAACACATACACAGTAGCTAGACACTAACATGAATCACAAAGAACACATACACAGTAACTAGACACTAACATGAATCACAATACACAGTACCTAGACACTAACTGTCTCACACCTTCTTACACATACACTATCTCATACACTAACACATACATTAACTCCTAAATCAATGTGACATGAATCACACTGAACACATACACTAACACACACATACTCTAACATATACAACAACTTAAGGTTACTACATAGATGGCACTAGTCACCCGACATGGCTATGCATTATAAGGTTGACACACACACAATCACTTGATAACAATGCTACAATTCTAATCAAATGCACATTAACAGGAAAATTGTTCTACTGATCCCAGATTTCTGGAAATAAACTTGAAGGAAATTAAACAAAGACCAGATCACACCATATTTCGAAACTCAAAATCACATCCGAACTAAAATTGCAGAAGCCATCACTCATAAACCCAAAACCCAACAAACGGAATCAATTCAATGTTTGATCAAACTGAACAACGCAATTCGAACAACTCCAAAATCAAATCCAATCCAATCCGGATCTAACACACACACAAACTGGACAGTTCATGATCACAAGTTCGGGTCTAGTCTAGCATATAAATCTAACAATGGTAAATCATTTTAAGGTAAATGGCAAATAGCAATATACTGTAAACCAAATCGATTCGGGAAGATTGAGAGAGATTGAGAGAGAGAGAGAGAGAGAGAGAGAGAGAGAGAGAGAGAGAGAGAGAGAGAGAGAGAGAGAGAGAGAGACAGAGAGAGAGGCATACCTTAAATACAGATTGGGGATGCAAACTGATTTGGGAATTTAGGGTTTTTATGGAGGGGAGGGAGGGGGTTTAGGGTAGAGGAGGAGGGGAGGGAGGGGGATTAAGGTTTAGGGTGGAAGGGATTTTGCGTTTTGGGGTTTTAATTCGGGTTTTGAGGAACTTTCAAAAGGAAGAACGAAATAGGGAGAAGAACTGGGTTTAGGAAGGAGGAAAGTGATCGAACCAGAATGAAGAAGAAAGAAACTGTGACAGCAATTATACTTGTTTTAAGGCGACGAAGATTCAATCTTAGTCGCTTCAACACATTGAAGCGACGATGAATGCAATATTGGTCGCTTCCATGCATTGAAGCGACCAATATTGCATTCTTTGTCGCTTCAATATGTTGAAGCGACCAATGTTGAATCTTCGTCGCTTCAATGTGTTTAAGCGACTAAAATTGAATCTTCGTCGCTTCCATGTGTTTAAGCGACTAAGTTTGCTTTCTTCGTCGCTTCAATTTGTTGAAGCGATGAACTTTGACATCTTGGTCGCCTCATTTTTATTTTTTTTACAAATTCACAAATTTGAAAGTTTTCAAATACACAATGTATGATTTAATGAAAATACAATGTCTAGTTTTCAAATTCATAATAATATTAGATTAGTCCTCGTCCTCGTCCTCGTCCTCGTCTCCTTCTTCATCCAAAAGTAGTTGGAAATCTTGGTAAAATTGTATCACCATGGGAGTGTCCTCTTGGTAAGGCTCGATATATGATCTCCTGTACGCGATATGTTTTCATCTATGGAAAGTACGTCAGCGCTGTAGACATTGCGGTGCGACATTTCTTGTATTACATTCCAAGTACCACCAGCCTTTGGATCGTCTATGTAGAATACATGTTTTGCTTTGGTTGCAATTATGAAGGGTGAATCCTCATAGTAACTATTGTTTGTATTCACTGATATCAGTCCATGATCTTTTATAACGGTGTCAAGATCTTCCTCATCGTCGGAGTTGTGCCATGTGCACTTAAACAACACCACTGGCATACGGCCTGCATATAATATCTCGACCACGTAGTTAACATGGCCGTAGAACTTGGATGAACCCATGTCTATCATGACACCGATGTTTTGAGTCACGGTTCTTTGATCTCTATCAAACGAGGTGAACTTGACACCGTTCACATAACACGACTTATAAACCCGACATTGTTGAGGTCCTTGAGCCAATGACTTTATTCCTGCAACCAAGCTCGGGCCCGAGTTTTTTTCTTTAAGGGACACCTGAGAGATAAGTGTTAAGAGAAGTTAAAGATAAGTGTTATAAACCCTTAAAGAACCTTACAAGAATTAATAGGCATATGTACCCATGTTAAGAACCATCGAAGAAAACTCCTCCTCCGACGAAGCTCGTCGAAATCTTCACCATTTTTAGCCTCGAACCTTCTGAGATGTTCTTGTAGGTAAGGTTTGACTTCGTCTGTTTCCACCAAGACTTGCCAGTGAGCCTCAGCAGTCTCTGCCTTAGTCAACCTGAACTGGCAACGAGTCTCGATAATATCTGGTCATACTAAGAGTGAAACACAGCTGATATTCCACTCAGGGGAAGTGTCGACATCTTCGTTGTCCATCCGTCTGAGATAAGACTTACAATACGTCACCGACTCATGTACGAGGTACTGTTCAGCAATACTACCTTCCGGGTAACGTGTATTCCTCATTGACTTTTTATATTTTCCTAATTGCCTGCAAAAACACCCTCAAGATTAGTAAAATATTTTCCTAATTGCCGACATATTACATAACGAACATAATATTAGCAATGAAAAACATTTTACCTTTCAATTGGATACATCCATGTATAGTGTACTGGACCTGTAAGGAATACTTGTTCGGGCAGATGAACCATGAGATGAACCATAGATGTAAAAAAATGTGGAGGAAATATGAGCTCCAAATTGCAGAGAATCATCACTATCTCAGTTTCCATGTCACGCACAACATCCTTCTTAAGCTCCCTACTGCATAGTTGACGAAACCAATTTGACAGTGCTATCAATGGCTTTACAACATTTTCTGGCAAGAACCCTCTGATAACCACAGGAAGAAGACGTTGAAGCAACACATGGCAATCATGCGTCTTCAATCCATAAAACTGTGACGGGGAACTGACTTTCACCTTACTTCTCAAACTACCTGCATAACCAAGAGGATACTTAACATCCCTGAACCACTGGAACACATCTTCTAGATCATCCTTTTTAACTAAAAAGGGTGCATGAGGAACTTTCGCCGTACCCTGGTCACCCGCTCTTTGCCACTGGTTTTTTCGCACATTCTTCTTCTTCAAAGCAGCGCGAGCTTTTGGACCATCCTTAGACTTCTTATCAATCGCAAAAATGGTTCCAAGGATGTTGTCACACACATTTTTTTCAATGTGCATGACATCTAAGCAATGTCTGATCTTCAATGATGACCAATACGGCAGCTTCCAAAATATGCTTTCGTGAGTCCAACACTGTCTGTTATTCGGATTGTACGGCACCTTCAAGTCGTCATGTTGGCTAAGAATAGGGTAAACGTGTGACCTAACGTCCTCCAAAATTTCATCTCCACTCTTCTGATAGGGTCTTCCGCCAAACTCCACATTCCCGTTAAATGCCTTGCTCAATCGCCAAGGGTGATCTTGGTGGAGCCATTTTCGATGACCTTCATAAACTATCCTCCCACATATATGCTCTGAAGTTAGCTCATCTAGACAGATTGGACATGCCTTGTACCCTTTCACAGTTGACTCCGCAAGCATCCCTAAACCTGGAAAGTCGCTAATAGTCCACATTACCGCTGCCTTCATCAAAAATACCTCATTGTCTACTCGATCAAAAGTATGGACTCCAACGACCCATAAATGTATTAGCTCCTCGATCATCGGCTCAATGAGTACACTAAGGCACTTTCCGGGAGATTTAGGGCCTGGAATCAACACTGATAACATGTTATATTCCTTCTACATGCACATTGATGGTGGTAGATTGTACGGCATCACAACAACGGGCCATGTACTATGCAAAGTTCCCATTGTTCCGAATGGATTGAAACCGTCTGTTGCTACTCCAAGGCGCACATTCCTGCAGTCCCATGCGAAACCTGGAAAAGTTCTGTCAAAATGTTGAAACGCTTCTCCATCAGCTGGGTGGCTGAGGCTACCAGCCACGCATATCCGCTCCCCCAGCCATCTCATATGCTTGGCAGTGTGTGGGGACATAAACAAACGCTTCAACCTTGGTGTTAGAGGGAAGTTACGAATTATTTTTTTGGGAATATCATTCGTATATGGCTTATATCTTTCAGAATAACACACTGGACAAATCCTCTCGTTTACAAGTGCCGCCCTGAACAACACACGGTTAAACTCACACGCATCAATTCTTTCGTAACCCAGTGAAAGATCACTCAAGATTTTTTTTATCCTCGAGTATGAACAGGGGAATGTGTGCCCTTTAGGAAGAAGTTTATTAATGTAAATACATAAAGAGTCAACACTTGTGTCCGACCATCCATTTTCATTTTTCATTTCCATTGCATCTAATATGGCACTCAAAACAGTTTCCTCACTGCCTTCATATAATGGGGTCTGTGACTCCTTCAATAATCTATCATACTTTTCATAATCATCGTCTACCATGTCATTGAAGTTCATGCCCGAATTATCTTCCACTAATTGTTGGGTAGCATCTGCATGGTATCCAGGATAATAAGGATATGCATCATGTAGAATCTCCAACTGCGGGTTCACTGAAGGACCGACACCACTAGAAGGACCGACTCTGTCTTGAAGCCACTGTCTTCGTTGACTGAGCATTGTCGGTTCAGCAGAAACTTCCCCGTGAAGGTGCCAGACAGTATAATCCGGACTCAAACCACTGTGTGATAAGTGATGATACATGACATCCATAGTAACCTTGAACGGACCGTTTTTACAACGTTTGCACGGGCAGAAGTAATAATCGGCTTCGTTACTATGTCGCCGGGCAAAATTCATAAACTCGAATATGCCTGTGATGTACCTTGGATCAGCATGATGATATGTCATCCAAGTTTTGTCTGGGTGTCCGTCCATGTTTCCTGTCAGCATAAACAATCAATATGAACAAAGTTACCACGCCACAGTTGCGATTCAACCAAAACCCCACACTTCTTCGCTTTATGCCTCCGAGTTGGGTCTTATCCCCTTCAGGGGAACACGACATTTGTCAACGCTCTTGCATCCATGCGTTTCAGCTCCAGTTTAGGGAAATTTCGGCAGTATCTCCCTACAGTTCCCTGAGTGCACACATATCTAAACAACCTAATTTGCACTCGGGGAACATTGAAATGAGACACTGTCGAAACCATATCCCAAAACTGAAACTGAAATCACATGAATAGCAAAAGGATCAACAAAGTCATGTTCACCTAAAGTGTCCAAAAATGGGACAATTCGAGAATCAACAACTCAACTCGATCAACTAGATGAGTTGTTGATTCTCAAACGGGAGTTCTAAGTTGATAAACACCACAATTATATATAACCATACGCTCGATTTCATGATTAACATTAATAACACTACTAATTAAGGCTCGAATACACCTAATCTACACTAATCATCAATTAATTTCACTAAATTTAACCAAATTTCAAACATTAATCATGAACCCATAACATGATTTATCACAATTCAATGATTCAAACACTAAAACTACAACATAAGACCAAATTCAATTCAATTTCAAAAATTTCACATCACCTTCATTTTCACTTCTAATCATCAATAAATTTCACTAAACTTAACCAAATTTCAAACATTATTCATGAACCCATAACATGATTTACCACAATTCAATGATTCAAACACTAAAACTACAACATAACACCAAATTCAATTCAACTTCAAAAATTTCACCAAAACTTCAATTTCACTTCTAATTTAACATATTATGCTCATAAAGAGGGTTAAAGAGATACAAATCAAACTAACCTTACTCAAGAATCAAATCAATGGCAAGAACAACATTCTTTCTCAATTTCCTAAAATTTCTCCCAAAATCGCACAAGAACAGCTCCAGAACGCGAATGAACCGTTTTTCCAAAATTCTAACTTTATGAACGGTTTGACTTTAAGAAGAAGAGTAGATCCAAATTTTAAAAAAACGAGGCGACGAAGATTGAGCAATCTACGTCGTCTCGATTTTCTTCGAAGCGACCAAACTAATCTTCGTCGCTTCGAATGTAAAAAGTGGTCGCCTCATATTATTGAAGCGACCAAGATCAATATACGTCGCCTCAATTTGTTGAAGCGACATAATTAGTATCTCAGGCAATCTACGTCGCCTCGATTGAAATTGGAGCGACGAAGATATGTAACTACGTCGCCCCAATTCTCTCCTCCAGTAGTGGAGCTTTTGGGATCCAGTGTCGGCAGTGCGATCCAAATCTGATGTTGTACACATGATCGGTTTATGGGATGTTTAAAGGAAACTGGTGCTCTTCTACATGCTTTTGACAGAGGTTCATGTTTTTTGTGTGGCATTACTGTAGTCACGGAGGAGTTTGATGGCCTAACCCCAGTGCACATGATGTTGGCAGCTAAAACCCGAGTATAGGCGCGAGCTGAAGTAATCGACGGTGATCTCACTGGTTGCATTGAGGACAAGCAATGATGGAGAATTTTAGGGTTCTGTTTAGTGTTAAGATCATAATTTCGTGCTAATTATGCCCCTAACTTAGGCTTATTGCTAGTTTTCTACTAATAAATCATCATTCTTATAACATTTCCCTTTTATGCTAGAAAATTGAGACTTGACAGGGAAATACTCTTAAAGATGATAATTGGTCACTTCTTAGAGAAACCGAACACATTTCCGGAGCCCTTGGAAAGGATGGAGCGAAATTTAAAAAAGGCGAAAAATTGGTCAACGGTTAAGGACGAGGTCAATGCCGGTCAAGGTCAGAAGTCAAGTCATGGAAGATGTTAAAACAAAATGCTAGAAGAAATCAAAGGGAGGTGATGTCACATGACTTGCACATGCTAATATGAGTCACACTTTGGACCACATTAAACGCCCAAATTTTAGGATCATGTTTCTCATCTTTCTTTTGAATTTCAAATCTAAAAGTATCTTCCTAAAACCCAAAATTTTAGATTTTCCTTTCTCTCCACACATTACAAGTGCACCTTAGCTCCACACATCACACAACTAACTCTAACCTCATTTTTTGACACACACATTCTCTCTACCTTCTCTCTAACCCATCTCCTTCTCTATCTTGTTCTTTCTTTCTAACCCTCTAAAATCTTCTCTCCCTCGCCCATCCAAGTCTAGTCAAACACCATCTCCACCACCACAAATCTAACCTCACCATCACCATAACCATTGAGGTGTTCCTCCTTTCACCTATACTTTAAGTTGGATGCATTTGGAAGCCTCTAGAAGATAGAGTTTGAAGATCAATGATGACTTAGCTTGCTTAAGAGTTCTTGAGTTATCTCTACATTTCTCTATATTTTCAATTATGTATCTAAAATTATTTTATATTATGCTTAGTGAGTAATTATCTTTTGGAAGGTTAGGGTTTATCTCTAGCCAATTTGATGTACATACATGTTGTGAATTGGTTTGATAGCTTGTGAAGTGATTGCGGTATGTTTGCATGTTTGGGCTTGATTAAATGTTTTCATATTCATGTCTTAGTCATGACTAAGTTGAGATATGTTTAGAGGAGCTAAAAATGAACCTAAGTGAACTAGTCACTCACCTAAGGAAGATAAACATGTAAACAAGACTTAGGTTTCATTTGAAAAGATGGTCTTAAGTGTTGGTTTTCATGGTCTTGAGCAAGGATCCGAGTCCCCTTGAGTTCCAAATGACTAAATGATATTAGATCAAGTTTACATTGATCTGAGAAACTTTGTAGCTAATATTTGATTATTCTGATTCGTATTCAAAATGGTGAGAGTTTGGAGAATCCCCTAGAACCCACTTCCAAGTTCCCTAAAAGGGACTTAGGAAGGAAAGTCATACACATACATCATAGGTAAACACATACTAAACTCACTAGGCATGTGACATGATTATGATACGATTCTTAATTAAGTTGCATTCTAGTTTCAGTTTGCTTTATATTTGAATGTTGGACCGGAACACTTCTAGTGCCCTAATGGCCTAGGAATTCAGTCCACAACCAACGGTGACTCGAAAAGATCACAAGTTGGACAAGCATGTGTCAATCGGACTAAACTCATAACTTGGACATTGTTGATACATTGAGTTAGCTAGTGAAGACATCTCTAGCCGACCAAATATTTACATTGTTTTGTTTTGTTTTGTTTTATTTTATGATTGTATTTAATTAGTTAATCAACCCTTCAATCGTTTAATCGCTCATTGTAGTTACACCACCCCTTATTTAGCTAAGTTTCTAAAGATCTTAGCTAGGTAAGATACCTTCCCAGTGAATATTTTAGTTTGTTTCTAAGGTCACGTCAAATGTCTAGATAACTAGGCAATCTATGGTCTAAAGCGATCTTAAGCTAGAAAGTCGAGTGCTCAATCCTTGTGGGTTCGACACTCGATTTCAAATCTATATTATAACTTGTACACGTGCACTTGTGGTTTTAGACAGCTTCAGTTATCCTTTGACTAATCTGTAGTTCAAAAGGTGTAAGGGATAATTTCTCTAACACTTAGGTTAGTAGATCAACTATGATCGTGATCAGTTGGAAGAAGGAAAAGAAGTACGTTTGTTTGTGGAGGTTGATCTTAGCTATCTATTGCAAACCAAGGTATGCTTAGCCCTAGGAGGCCATACTTGGGCTGTCTTTGATATTGAGTTTATTATCCTTCACGATTACTGTATGAGGTGTGACCGTTTTAGTCATACAATGGATGATTGTCCTATACAATGTGCTAAATTGGAAGAAATTGAGGAAGCCCGACAGAAAGAGGTCATCTGGGCAGAAGAAGAAGCCAAAGGTGAAGCTGAGGCTTGATACTGGAACTAGGAGTCAATCACTATGAATGATGTTTGGGGTGGTACAAGCGACAAGTAGGAAGGTGTGATAGACAATTGGAACCCAGTTGCAGAGCCAATGATGCCTCCTTAGGAGTTATGTGTGGAGGTACCTGCTGTGGTCAGTTCTCCTAAACGACCAAGGAAAAAAAACAAGTATTCTACTTTTGAATGGGTAAGTTGTAGTATCTTATATATGGTGGGCAATGCAAGCAAAATGGACTTACCTAACAAGCCTAAACTGACATCTGTAGCCAAGTGTCGTCTAGTGGAGAATGACTAATGTCAACTGGCCCGAGAAGCAACTATGGACCGAGTGACTCCCTTGCAAGAACATCGTAATCTGGTGTAATGGGACCAGACTGAAGCAAGCCAGATGGGATGGTAGATCCCTAGATGGCAATGAACCATGAGTAGAGAAGGTATCTAATTAGGTAAGAGATGGTGCAACTGAATTTTGATTAACTCGTGCTATCTTAGTTTGTTAGTCTAGGCTTTTGTGCTATAATCTATTGTCTAGTGTAGTAGTGCGTATAGGCTGAAAAAATGGCACCACTGGCCATAAAATGTTTCAAGTTTAAAAAGAATTGAGAGGCCAACCATGAGGGAAGTATCCAGGGAGATCGAGGCAATAAGGCAATGTGCTCCACTTCAATTTCTTCCATTTAAGGGATGACTTGATGCTTCACCTAAAGAGACCGACACCTTACTTTTGATGTCTTCACGTTCAAATTCTTATCATGGTATTTCCAGTGCTAACTACGATCGAAGCCTTCCAAATTGTTATAGCAGAATCTAATGAATGTAAGAAATAACACAGATTTACGTGGTTTACTAATGCGAGTTAGCTACATCTACGGCAAAAGGAGAACGGATTTATTATCTTGAGGAATACCAAATTATAGAATATCACACTAGGTTAACCAACCTAGGATTATAGAATACATAATATCTACCACACTAGGTTAAGCCTAACCTACATGATAGAACCGGATTTCGTTCACACCTCTCTTAGTTAATAACCTTGTATATATATTGCCTAACAGAGTCCTGAATACCAGAAACAGCCCAGACCCAAACGTCTGAGGAATCCTAAGCCGGAGTGACTGAGGAATCCCTATTCTTTATGAAAACATGAGTAGTAGTCCTGCTTGCCAAGGACTTCTAACTCTTCTTGCCAAAGACTCTCTCGCCAGAGATTCTTACTCGCAAAAGACGTTTGTCTTAGCGAGACCTGCGTACGTCAACGCCAAACTTGATTCAAGGCATATTCTAACAAATCTCCACCTTGACTTGAATCCTCTCCTAGATAACCAGATGTACCAAATGCACCACAACAGTGCCAGATGTACCAGAATCTCCTCTACCCCAGATGTTGTTCCTCCAAAGACGAACCCAGATGTTGCCTTCTCTCAGAGAAAGACCAAGATGTTGCCTTCTCCCAGAGAAGGACCCATATGTTGCCTTCTCCCAGAGAAGGACCAAGATGTTGCCTTATTCCAGAGAAGGACCCAGATGTTGTCTCCAACAGGCAACTAACAGCTTTTAACATTCAGCAAGTCCAAACAATGTTGGAACTTGTTATGCGGAACTGGCTTGGTGTACATGTCTGCTGGATTATCAGCAGTACCCACATTGTTTACCCTGATTCTCTTCTCACTTCTCAGAAAATGATACCTAACATCGATGTGCTTAGTCCTCTCATGATGAACTTGATCCTTGGCTAAACAAATTGCACTGAGAAGACCATTCAACTTCTGAATCTTTGACTTGTTCTCTGCAGCTATCAACATATCGTCCTCATACATGATCAGATAAATGAGTGACTCATTTGTTACCTTGTTGTAGTAGACACAACAATCATACAGATTCTTGGTGTAGCCAATGTCCATCATATAGCTATCAAACTTCTTGTACCACTTCCTCGGTGACTATTTTAGTCCATATAGAGATTTCTTCAACTTACAAACATAATCTTCCTTACCAGGAACTTGGAAACCCTCTGGCTGAGTCATGTATATCTCCTCCTCCAACTCTCCATGTAGAAAAGCTGTCTTCACATCTAATTGCTCAAGTTCCAGATCCTGATGTGCGACTATAGCTAGTAGCACTCTGATAGATGTATGTTTGACGACTGGCGAGAAAATCTCATTGTAATCTACACCTTCCTTCTGATGAAACCCTCTTGCAACTACCCGAGCTTTATACTTGATACCCTCAGCAGGTGACATCCATTCCTTCTTCTTGAAAATCCATTTGCAAGTAATAACATTTCTCTCCCGAGGTCGCTTAGCTAATTTCCAAGTCTGATTCTTGTGAAGTGATTCCATCTCATCTTCTATTGCAGCAAGCCATTGGGCAGACTCAGTACATGTAACTGCTTCCTTGTATGTGGACGGCTCACGAGGATCCACCTCTTCAGCAACCTGAAGTGCATAAGCCACCATATCCTCAAAACCATACCTTGTAAGAGGCTTCCTAAAGTTTGCTCTCCTAGACCAATTAAGAGACAAACTATGTTGGTTAACTACTAATGGCTCTGATTCTGAATGTGAGTGTTGATCTCTTTGCTATAGTTCACTCTCATCTTGAGTGACTTGCTGCTCCACCTGTTTCTCAACACTACCATTCTCTGATACAACACTAGCATTAGAGAGAGCATGCACCTAGCTTTCTCCAAAAGTGTCTGATTCATACATTCTGCTACACCATTATGCTCTGGTGTGTCCCTGACTGTATGGTGTCTAGAAATCCCTACATTCATGCAGAACGTACTCATTAAGTTCAGACCAACAGAATTCCAGAATTTGCATCCCTCGTTCACTCATATGACCGAGTCTCATGTGCCATAGCTTGGTCATATCATCCCTGTGAACCTCCAATGATATATCAGCAGCAAAACTTGACAACTTAGAACCTTGTAGAATATACAAAGTATCTCGCTTGACACCTTTCAGAACCACATTAGAACCCTTGTAGACACGTAAAACTCCGCCTTCTCCTTTGAAACTGGACCTCTTATTGTCCAAATAACTCAAAGATATCAGATTCTTAGTCATGCTTGAAACATGCCTAACCTTGTTCAATGTACAAAATTTACCATCATGTGTCCGTAATTTAATTGAGCTCATTCCAACCACCTTGCAGGCAACACTTTTGGCCATAGAAATATTGCCTCCATTTACCTGCTCATAGGTTGCGAACCACTCCCTGTGCAGACATATATGATAAAATGCCCCGGAATCTAGAACCCACACATCAATATGATGTGTATGTTCATTAGTAACTAGGGCAGTATCCTCTTTTGAATTGGTGTCATCTTCTGCCACAACAACAGTTCCTGATGGTTTCTCATGCTGCTTCCACTTTGGACATTCCCTTTTCTAATGTCCCCTCTCTTTACAGTAGTTACAGATATCGTTGGATTTAGGACCCTTCAAACCTGGCTTCTTGAATTTCTTCTCATCCGAGTTTCCATGTCCTTTACTTTCACTAACTACTAACCCAACAACCTGATTATCTAAACCTATATCAGTCGCCTTATGGCGCAGCTCTCTGGTATGAAGAGACGCTCTAACCTCCTCTAGAGTCACTGTATCTCTCCCAATGATAAAAGATTACACAAAATTCTCATATGATACCGGTAAAGATACCAGTAGAATTAAGGCAGCATCCTCATCATCGATTTTAACATCGATATTACGCAACTCTAACATAATTGTGTTCAGCTGATCCAAGTGATCCCTCAGAGGTGCACCCTCTTGCATACGCAGACCAAACAAACGTTGCTTTAGAAGTAACTTCGTAATGTATAGACTCTCAAGCTTCAACCACAGACCAGATGCAGTTTCTTCTTCTGCGATTTCGGTGATAATATCATTTGCAAGACACAACATGATTATCGAGTGTGCCTTCTCCTTAAGACTGACCATCTCAGTGGACTCGAGACCTACTGTCTTCTTCATCGGCGGCGCCCACAACCCTTGTTGCTTTAACAAGGCACACATCTTGATCTGCCATGAACTAAAACTGTTTCTCCCCGTGAATTTTTTGATCTTCACATTCACCCCGGACATCTTGAGCCGAAGCTCTAATACCAGTTTGTTATAGCAGAAGAAAATGAATGTAAGAAAGAACACAGATTTACGTGGTTCACCAATGCGAGTTAAGTACATCCACGGCAGAAGGAGAACGGATTTATTATCTTGAGGAATACCAGATTACAGAATATCACACTAGCTAGGTTAACCAACCTAGGATTACAGAATACAGAATATCTACCACATTAGGTTAAGCCTAACTTATAGGATAGAACCAGATTTCATTCACACCTCTCTTAGCTAATAACCTTGTATATATAGCCTAACAGAGTCCTGAACACCAGAAACATCCCAGACCCAAACAACTGAGGAATCCTAAACCGGAATGACTGATGAATCACAATTCCTTATGAAAACTTGAGTAGTAGTTCTGCTCGCCAAGGACTTTTAACTCTCCTCGCCAAAGACTGTTCGCCAAAGACTCTCTCGTCAGAGATTCTTACTCGCGAAACCCTCTCGCGAAAGACGTCTGTCTTAATGAAACCCGTGTACGCCGACGCCAAACTTGATTCAAGGGACATTCTAACACAAATGATGCCTCGTTGTTTAAGCCGGACATCCGTGGCCGATGGTACGTCGATCATCAAATGTACATCAACTAGCTGGTTCTCTTTCACAATTAGTGATGTATATACGTACTCTAATTAATGTTGTTTTCTTCATTTGCTTCTGTTGCTTTAACTGCTTCATTAATTTGATCGAGTTGATTTGCATTGTTTGATTTGCGTCACTTGATCGAGTTGAGCATGTAGTGGATGGATTTATAGAGTTAGAGACGATGGATAGAGACAGAGAGTGACGTCCATGCTGATATGCATGTTTCATGTTTGTAACAATAGAAATGAATGACCTTCGTGTCTGTGCGCCTAACTAGGCAACTAGCTGCATTGTTTATCTAGAACCAGCTCGAAATATCTCACCCAGAAGCATCCATGAAACTTTTTGATGCAAGACTTGGGAAAGTAAATGGATATATAATCAGATAAAAAAAGGTAAACGAACAGAGAAATTTCTCACTGTACGTATGAGCAAAAATGAATTTGTATAGTTTTGTTCTTTTGCTTGAACATATACACAATATCCTTACTTCAGTTTGGTGGTTTCTTTTCTAATTGCGATGTGAAGTTTTAGGTTAAGAGTACGTGTGATCGGTGGTGGTGGAGCCAGGAAAAAAAATGTTACTTGGGCCAGGTGAGTCAATGGCTAGCTCCGCCAGTGCGTTTAATTAAACAACGAAAAAAATGTGTAGGCAGTGTCCAGAATTTCATTAATTGTTAAGACGGTTAGGTATTTGGAGTGTAAAAGTTAACAATATGATACACCTAGACTCTTATTTTGTTAATTTGTTGATATCGGAGTGTTCAACGTTATTTCTTTGTGAATAATACATCAAGTTGATGGCGTGGCGCTTTTAATGTCCATTTATTACTACAATTTGATGGTTTCTCTTGTTATAACGATGTGAAATTTTTAATTAAGCGACTACCATCAATAGAGTAAACAAATTAAAGACGGCTGTAGTTCCATCCTTGTTGTCTAGTTGCATGTTGTATACATAGTTGACTAGGATAATCAAGCAGCTTTCTGAGACTAATTAATTAGTGTAATAATGATCCGAGTGTTTCGGACATCTGATATCATCCCGATTGAGATACCAACTGATATAATACATCTACAAAGAGTCATAAAGTCTAGACAAGGACTCTAAACAAAATCGCTAGAATCGGTCCATGCTCCTTGGAAAGCGCAGCGCCAAAAATTCCTTTTAGGATGTATTTACAAGTCTCGTATATTGTATAGGATTATCATTCGTAGTATTGGATTCCCGATCATAATCCCTCCAAACTAATTTCTCATGCATCTTTGGCAAAAGTATCGATTCAATGGCGAAAAAGAAAACTCCAACTATCATATTTTAACTAGCTTGTATCCAGATAAGCTCATATTACAACAAGATCTAAGTAGCTTTGTAGCCTTAATCGTAAACCCCAATCTTTGTGATCGAGTTCTTCTTAAAAATCGAAAGGCCTTGGAGATCTCAATCAAGCTGAAAGTGAGATATACCTTGCCATCCTCTAAGAACAAAGGAAGGAACACTACCACAAAATTAGCACACTAACCACAATGGTGTCTATTTTAGCTTTTGACACCATTGATTGGTGGAGAATAGCTTTAGCCACCATTTGGCTACTATTATGGGTTTGGTTGGGTTTGACTCGGTGACAAATACCCAACAGCCTCACTAATTCACTTTTTGGTGTCTTTATATGTGGACCTTGCGACAGATTGGTGACTTACATTAAGATAAATTAATGTACTCCTCACCTCCCCAATATGCCAATGGTTACGTCTAATAAACTTGACAAGTCAACCTACTATGGCACCAATGATAACAATAGTGACCTTGTATTTTATTATCTAAATCACCATGTCATGATATAAATTTTTCGAATCACTATGAAATATTCAAAGTTGAAGGTTATCATAGCAAAACAAATAACTCAGAGAAACAGAATGCATCAACTGACTTGTACAAAATATCAATTACAAAATTGTTCAACCCTAGTACATAACACAATAGTTGTCTTTAACTTAACGTCTTGACCAAATATCCATAGCAAAACCTGAAACACAACTTACTTGAACCATGCTGTGTTCATCTCAAGCGTAGGAAAATAGCTATGATCCTTATTTCTTCTTCTAAAAGCAAACTTCAACACCATCATTGCTATAACTTGGGTCATTTCATTGTCGTAACCAAACATACTGAAACACTTGGGCATTCCCTTTGATTTGTGAGCAGAAGCTGTATAGTTGATTGACCTCGCGAGAGTGAAGTTAACCAGTTGAGGCATTGGAGTCGCAGCTATCTGAAATTGAAAAAACAAAGGGATTAGTATAGCTAAAACCAAAATGGCAACCATGAAGACTAATTGTATCGAAAAAAAAAACCATGAAGACTAATATTTGCAATCACTCATCAGGTCATTTACCTCCTGGTCAAGTTTTCCATAGACATGTGACATATCGCATAATTACTTTGCGCAAACAGGGCAAGATTACATGCCAGAGAAGCATACAATTAAATGAAATAAAACAATATTTTATGTCTATAATTTACTGAAGACTCAATTCAGCAATTAAAATTTCATCCATATATGAGTGAATCAAAAAAAGGATTTCCTGGAAATGTCACTCCATCTCTTCGAAGATATGATTTTTCAAGACAGCTTGTTTCTCCCATACATACTCAAAAATTTACAGAACTTCAATTCATTGTTGATCATCGTTTGATCACCTGTTGGAATTGAGACTCTGTTCCCGATAAACAACGATAAGTGTGGCACGTGGGGTCTGTCGTTATACCAATATTGTCTCAACTTAACCTCCATGTTGAGTTTTATCTACAAAAGGCCTCGGTACAATTATGACTGACCCATTCACTTTTAAGTTATATTTTATCTTGCTCTATTTTGATGTGAGATTTCCAATCCAACACGCCCCCGAACATGCAACCTAACTGCTAGGTTGACACGTGTAAGTACATTCAGGAGCCAACACATCTTTTAGAAGACTTAATTCATTCATTTAGCTTGAACTAATTCAATTTGATCCAGATTTCAATTTGAGTCCATCGGACTTTGGACGTGATGGAGAGGAACTCACTTTGATACCATGTTGAACAACGATAAGTGTGGCATGTGGGGTCCGTCATTATACCTATATTGTCTAAACTTAACTAGGCCTGGGCTTGGGTCGGTTTTGCCCCCAAAAAATCATAACCGAGACCGAACCGAATGAATATTTTTTGGTTAATGTTTTACGTTTTGGAGGTCAGAAATGAACCGACCATTTTGGATCGGTTCTTTGGGTTTGGAAAAGAACCAAAGTTTTATGCAGTTTGGCTGACAAATGGCTTGAAATCGAGAAGAAAAAGTCAATTATCTCACCTATTGAAACCAAAAATGACAAAATCACTACATTTAAATACTCGAAACCATAATGTATACCTTTTTAGAACACTAGAAATTGGGGATTTACAAGGTTTTGGTTGAAGATAGGGATTATGTTAGGGGTTTAGAAAAATGAAACTTGGACGAAGACTATGCGAAGTGAGACAAAGAGGGCAAGGAACAGAGTGATGGAGTGATGTTTTCAGAGAAGACGAGGTCGGATGGTTGGAGTCAAAGAGAACCAGGTATGAAGAGGGAGAAAGTGAGGAGGCGGGGTATAGAGAGAAAGATGGAGGTGAGGGGAATAGATTAGAATTTTTTTTATGTATATATTGAAGATTCAGTGTGCTAAGGTATATGATATCAACTATAAGCTCAAAAATCAACCAATACACATGTGACATGTGTATTTTTGGTTTTACTCGATATGGTGCGACACACTAACTTAGAATCGAAACTGGTTTGATTCTTTGAAAATTTGAATTTATTTTACAAAAATCAGATCAAACCGGCCGGTTTTGGTTCAGACAAGTTCAGTTTGTCAAATTTTGATTTAAATGCCCGGGCCTAAACTTAACCACATTTAAGGTGTTGGGTTTTATCCACAAAAGACCTCGGTACAATTAGGAATGACTCTTTTACTTTTAAGTTATATTTCATCTTACCCTATTTCGATGTGGGATCTTCAATTCAACAGTTCCGTATGAGTAGATGAGGAGGAGCCAAGGAGTCGAAGAGATGCATACCAAAAGCTGGAGAAGTTTTTTTTTCTTCTTTTCTTAGAAGGGTAAAAATAGAGTTGAAAAAAGTTCATAAAACTTTGAGGTGTATATATCAAAATTGGAGAATAGACACACCCTACTAAAAAATAAATTTTAAATTTGAAACATAGTCAATTTTAAATTATAAAATCACGTATTTTTATTTTACACAGTCAAATATCTCAAATGGTCATTGAAGTTTGGTTGTTTCTAAATATTGGTCATTGAAGTTTGACAAATATCACTTTGGTGACTGAACTTTAACACCAACATTCAAATTGGTCACTAAACTCTAACAATCATTCAAATTAGTCACTGAACTTTGACAATTTGAATGACTATTCAACGACCAAAGTGATATTTGGCAAAGTTTAGTGACTAAAGTTTAGAAACAACTAAAATTAAGTGACCATTTGTGATTTTTGGTTCTTTGATCCTCTCTTTGGTCTTAACTTTCATGATGTCCACAATTTCCCTGACTACAAAATATGACCATTCAATAATCAATATCAATATTGAACGGTTTATTTTTTTTATTTTTTTTCTTTTTGAAAACCAAATTTCAAGTGAAGTTCAAATCACGGGAGGTACTGTATATCCTCTTCTCACCACTTAAAGGATTCACATTTTCCGTGGATCGATCTGCTCTTTCAGCAGCGTCATCTAAGGGTTGTCTTGATAAGTTGGTCTAGCTTGTTGCGCTCCCTTCAGCTCATATCACCTAATCGGTGCATAAATATGTACCTTTAAACTATTTATTGAAGCTTATATAATTATTCTTTTGTCAAGTATTCAGTAATTTTTTTTTTACGAAAGAAGATATTTATTTAAACGACCTTCTCAACTTGAATAGTACAAACATGGCTTGAAAAGTAACCTTACTCCACTAAAAGCAGACAAAGTTAATCAAAGTAAATACTATTCCTTAAAACGCTAAGTTCAACTGCTGTCAAGCTTGCATTTTCAAAAGATAGACGACCCACATGTGAAATAAACAGAGATGAACTATCCCTAAGCACGCAATTGTGGTAGGTATGTCATCTCCATATAAATTACCATCCAAAAAAGATGCAATTAAGCCGGCACCCTATAGGTGACTAAATAATCTTCTCATTACCCTTACCAGATAGGCTAGGAGTCGTCACTGGGTAAGTCAACCTTTAAGGTTTTGCACTCATCTTCTTCTTCCTTGCAATCTTTGTTTCACTACCTTGCATCACTTCAACCTTCGGCTTGTTCTTAGAACCAACCAAATGTCCTAGCTTCTTCTTCCTCTGGATAACCTCTTTGGCTCACTAAAAAAATATTCGTTGTTGATGCATAGAGCTTGAATTTTTTGGGAGAGATCTTCGCCTCTCCTCACGACTGTGTTTGCCCTGACAATTGCACTGTCTCCAACTAGTTACTTCCATCTCACTCGCCTCAGAACGTCGCGTAATCTGTGGACCGACTCAATTTTTTTTGGGCACCTCCTTGGTTCCATGAGAAGCAACATGCTCCTCGTAGGAGAAAGGAGCTTGTGCACCAAAGCAAAAATCTCCATCGCGTACTCCCAACCCCAACGCCTCACAGAAGTCGAACCCTAATTGGACTTTCTTACCAAATAATGATGGCATAACCACCGCACCATTCTCTGACACAACTTATGCTGCCACCTTTGAGTCCAGACCAGAGGATGGCGCCGTCACCTCGGTCGACGCACTAGAGCTTGTGGCAGTAAACAACCCGCGAACAGCACACACCCATGTTTGGTGAAAAATTAGTCCACTCTTCGAGCATCTCCCTGTCAAATTCTCAAAGAAAAACTTCACATTGCTCACAATTCCAGGAGCCATCAAAATCTCTTTCTCAAAAAGTATCGATTTCGTCATAGAGTGCGCAACTCTAACACGAATAATCCCTTTCTTTCTAGCATTTTGATCATGTTTCAAGAACTTACCCACTTCCTCAACAAAAGCTTCGATATTCTCATCCACTTCAAACAATGGAGGAATCCATGAGAGACGAACCCAAAATAAAAGATCTTCAAACACCACCCCATCAAGGTTCAACACTTCATCATAGTCCACAATGACCATCGATGCCTCTTTGTAGTGCCAAGGTCCTCCATGTAACACTCTCTTCTTATCACGATTTCCTTCAAAGCTGAAGAGAAGGATTCCATTTGGTCATTCCAGGACCCTAAGAGAGCCCTCCAAAAGCCACACTCTTTGAAATTGTGACTTGAGATCGTGAAAATTCACAGGTTTGGTCAAGAGGACTTTTCTGAGTAGGATGACTCGGTTGACCTGGGGAAGAGCTCCTCTTAACCGGTGTACATTCCACCAGAAAAGCATCGATTGCTAAAGCAGAGGAGAAAGAGGCGGTGACAAAATCAATGGTATCTAACATGATGTTAGGCTCAGGCGAAAACAAGTCGACGACTAGGATAGGCAGTTAGCTAGGGTTTTCTCTCAACGCGGAGAGAAAATATATTATCGTCAAGTATTCAACAATATTAATTTACTTTATCTTTTTATTAGGTATTATGGAGAAATAAAGAAAAAAAATAGACAAAAGAAGGATTCTCAGTGCAACAAGAAGAAAAGAATAAGGAGTCATGTGCAAATAAAGAACCCTAAGTCAATAAGAACTTAAAGAAGACCAACTAAGGAGTATATAAACTCAACTTGGGATTTTGGTGAAGGCTAATCAACATTGGTGGAAGAAAAATTCGGGAGGAAGAGAAAAGAACCACAAGAAGAATTCTCAAACAAACGACTTCGACCTGTCAAAACCTGACGTCAGATTCTCCTCTTCTTCTTCATCATCTTTTTAGTTTTATTTACTTATGATGTTTAGTTGTTTAGCTTCCTTGTCTATGAAAGGCTAATTACTTAGTTAGAGACTGATCGAACCCTTAGACTTGCTTACGATTTTGAACTCCTTGTGATTTTGATAACTATTGGATGAGTGTTTCTTTGGGTCTTGCATGTTGTAGAATATAATGTCTTGAATGTGTGAATAACCACCATATTATTGCATATTTTATAGAAATAAGCAAGCCCGTTGTGATAACTTGTGTGAAGTAATTCCTTAGTGACGTAAGGGTGACCACCATATCAACCGTTGAAGCTTTATTGTTCCTCAAACATTATTAGAACTTAATGACTCTAGTTCTCTAAGATTACACCACCATATATATAAGTCGGATAATTAGGGATCAAGTTAGAGTGCATGACCATTCCCTCTTTCATACAAAGTAAGGAAATGTAATACGTATGATGACTTAACCATATCTCGTGTGTGAGGGATATTCATCCATGGTTATTTAGGTTAGGATTATGATGGATCGAATGTTCTCTAGGGTAGAAAGAAGTTCCTAGTTTTTCTTCCATTGTTAATTTACTTTTACTTTTCAGTATTTTACATTTCTGCATCTAGCTGTAATCAGTGATTGATTACCGGCGGAGGTTACTTTTGCCGGTGTAAGACGGGTTACACAGGGAACCCATACGCCTTCGTCGACGACGTCGACTATTGCAAAGGTAATATGTACGTACCTAGCTAGATTAATTCGAACACATCTGATCCATGCATACATTTTTTTGTTGTTGAAGGAAACACCCTTCCAAAAGGAGAGGATCAGAGCTTAGATTAATTGATAGGATTTTGGTCGTAGGTCATGTCATACATGCATCCATATAAATGGTATAATTTAGAGAAAACCATTAAAACCTTGAACTTCACGCGGACTTTGTCTTGAAGAAATTCACTAGTGGGGAAGAGATTCGAGGCGACGAAACTTCATGGTCGCCTCGGATCATTTTCTCGTCGCCTCGATTAGATGTGACCAACCCTTCGTCGTCAATCCCACGTCACTTGATATTCATCCCTTCACTATTGGGGTGACGAAGATTGATAAACTTCGTCACTTCATTTTATTTGAAGTGTCAAAGACAATCTTCGTCGCTTCGAATTTATGCCGTGAAGATAGAAGTCGTCGCTTCAATGAAAATGGGGCGACGAAGATTGATCAATCTTCGTCGCTCCATTGAGTGAAAGAGAAAAAAATAATAATTAAATATTAACGTACCAAGTCACGACAGTTCACAATTTAAAAGCACAAGAACTCATTCAACCACAAATCAAGTTATATCGAAAAATATGCCACAAATCAAAAGGTACACAGTTTATACAAAGCCTAAATACTATTGTTCGATTCACAAAGTATACTCATGCTCGGGGACGGCGATGCAACTCGATTACGTGCCAGGAGGTGGTGGAGGAGCTTGAGCTTGTTGACTCCCAGCCTGGATTGATCGCATGAAGGCCTCAATTTGTTGCACCCTTTGGGCGAGGTCATTATAATCCTCTCTGGCTTTGCACGCCTCCTCACTCAATCTGCGCGCCGCAGATCAAAACTAGTTTGATTACTGAAATACCCCTACAAAACAATAGCTATAATTTCATATTTGAATAACTTTTCTTTTACCTTTTTAAAATTTGAGAAAAGTTTATTGAAAAAATGATTAAAACGATATCGGCATAAGAAAAAAAATCATATGAGCTAACTAAATACCAAAAAACTAAAACTAAACATCAAAAATAGCAATCTCTATATAGCTTGAAAAAGTTTTAAATTCTGTAAAATAATAATCATAATAGCTTTAGAAAAATGTGAAATATAACAATTCGTAGTAGCAATTTAACAAATAAATTGAAATATAAAGTCTAAATAAATTAGAGTCATTTAATATACATAAGCATCTCTTAAATATATATAACTATAAGTATATTATCGATAAAAAAAAGTTGATTCCGGAAGAACTGATTCCAAAATTCATCTCCCCCATCATTGGGAATCAAATTTCAGATTTATTTAGAAATCATTCTTGAGAGAATGTAAGACCAACCTTCATTCAATAAAAAATAGTATAAAGAGGAATAAGATTGATTCCCCCACTTTCTCATGCTTCCGTGAAGAGGTGTTGCCAAAATCTTTGTTAGGTATGATACATTTTGAAGTCTCATATTACATACGAAATAATATTAGTAATTTTTATTGTAAGTATGGTAATCTTAACAAGGTCAGCACTTCCACAAAGTGAGGCCCTCATATAAGTAGCAACCAACCCAAAAAAACTACTCCACAAAGTGCCTTGTTTTGTCACTATTGGCTGCCCTACGATATGGCAGCCTTACTGATGAACTACTCTCTTGACAATCATATCATATCTCTTTTGTACTGACCTATTATTTGGTTGTTCCTACATCTGAGAAGGATAGCAAACTCACATAGTGCATAACTGCCTGAGTATTGGCAAACCATGTAAAGTTTGGGCGCCTTGAAATTATTGAATCTATTCTTGGCTACTGCGAAAATTCTAAAATGAGGCATCCAGCTAAAATTCTCTATTATGTAACACGTTGTAGTCACTTCTTTCACCTTTTTTAGCATATCAATATGTTGTCTCACTTTCAAAACATATCTATTTTGTACGTACCATTTTCCTTGTATCCGAGCTTAGAGGATCAGAGAGATAGGAACTCATCAAACATTCCCTTTTAGCTTGTGCCTGATTGCATGAATTATTGACGTAAAAGATACAGTTGGAGTGCCCGGCCTTGAATTATCATGAATCAGAATGGAAATATGTCATTTTCATTGAGATGTTTACTTATCACTTGAAAGTATATAGGAATCACAATGATCATGATTGATAATATTTACTTAGCATTAGGAACCAGAATCAAAACTAGTTTGATTACTGAAATACTTATACAAAACAATAGCCATATTTTTATATTCGAATAACTTTTTTTTTCTTTTTATAAGTTTGAGCAAAGTTTATTGAAAAAAAAAAGTAAAATGATAACGGGTCATATGAGCTAACTAAATACCAGAAAACGTTATAGGTAAAAAAATTGATTCTAAGAGAAATGATTCCCAAACTCATTTTCCTCGTTAAGAATCAAATTCTAAGTTTATTTGGGAATCATTCGTGATGAGGAGCTGAAACCAACCTTCATTCCAATAAATAATAGTATGGAGGGGAATGAGAAATTCCCCCACTTTCTCATGCTTCCGTGAAGAGGTGTTTTCCAAAATCTTTGTTAGGTATGATACATTTTGAAGTCTCATATTGCATACAAAATAACGTTAGTATTTTTATTTTAAGTATAGTAATCTTGAAAAGGTTAGCACTTTCACAAAGTGAGGCCCACCAATAAGTAGCAGCAAACTCAAAAAAACTACTCCACAAAGTGCCCCTGTTTTGCCACTATTGGCTGCCCTACGGTATGGCAGCGTTACCGAAGAACTGCTCTCTTGACATTCATATCATATCTCTTTTGGTTGTCCATATATCTGAGAATGATGGCGAACTCACATAGTGCATAATTGCGTGAGTTCTGGCAAAACATATATCTTTCAATCTGACAGGCTGCATTATTGATTGGAATCTTTGGAAATGTCATAACCTGAATTTACTTCAAGTATCACGTACATGCAAACAGCGAATGACAATCTCAATCATTAATCACATAGATTAATAAACACAGCAAAACTTACATAATTGTTATATATAATCAAGACTGAACAATCTCAATCATTAATCACATGGAGCCACTATCTTCTTTCATCTCTAGCTATTGTAGGCCTTAATCAGGAAGTGATCGCAAGATAGTTTCGAAAACATGTTTAGAACGATGCAAGGCCAAACAGTAGGTTACCAGAAAAGCTAGAGAAAGGCTAAGAAACCTGAACCTTCTTCTTGCCCTTGCTACCTAGAAGGACGAGGTTTTGCACTACCACATTTTTTTTTGCGACGCATTTAGACGTGTTTTACGATTCATTTAGTCTTTTACGACATCAATTATGTTGTATATGTCTTCCACGATATACATATATGTGTTGCAAGTGAAAATTATCTTTACAAATTATCTTTTACGAGACACGTGTATCATGACTAATTTTTACAACACACAATGTACATTGTGCTGTTGTGCGTAAAAGACATTTATTCCTAAAGAATGACCTCAACCTAATATAGAGAGGTAAACCCAAACCCATTAGAGGCCAACTAACCAAATCGCACGGCTCGTCCTCCAGCTGCCAAGCTAGGTAAAAGAATAAGAACTCGCCTATCAGCAGATAAACTCACCTTCCGATCCTTTCAGTTTTCAATATATACGTACATGTATAAATTAAACTCGATTACCTTCCTTACAATTTCAAATAGTCTCGATCACCTTCCTCACGTACAATTTCATAAACTCGATCGATCACCTTCCTCACAATGAATGGGAGGGTGCTTCTTAATTTGCAGCTCTCTTTGCAGCTGAGGATTTTAGTAATAATATTATTAGGCACTGCAGTATTAAGAACGATGGGAGCCGATGGTCCAGCTCCGCCTAACTTGAAAGAAATCTGTGGCGGCGTTCCAATTCCATATCCGTTTGGCCTAGCTGATGGCTGCTACTTACATGTGCCGGGCCAAGATGATCAGCCGATCGGTTGTAACAGCACCAGCTCGCAGCTACAGTTCCTCAACCACTCTCTACCCTTACAACATTACCAACTTGTCTTTGGATGAGAGTGAGTTGCAAGTCACTGTGACCAGCTCGTCCCGGTACTGTACAGATATAAAGGGCGATTATGATGGCTCCTTGTACAGAAGCAGCTCGCTTCAACTTCCCCCTTCTTACGTCATCTCCGAGAAAAACTACGTCGTCTGTGTTGGCTGCAACAGACTTTCAATGCTCAGCGGTCAACAACGTGTACAAGACCCGGATCCAGAGAGACGCCCGCTCAGCGGCGTAAGCTCGTGCCACGACTACTTGGGCAACCAATTTCCCAACAACAGTTGCAATGGATCGGGTGTTCCCTGAATCCTATCCCCGTTGGATTGCGTGGCCTTAGGCTCAATGTGTGGAAAGTCCGTTACGAGGACTTCGTCTCCTCGATGAAGTGGGAGAAGGACTACCCTTGCAGCTACGGCTTCGTTGTGGACCAACGCAACTTCACATTCCAAGGGAACAAAACTTTTGATCAACTGGTCGGATCAAGACAAGAGCTTCCGGTGCTGGTCAATTGGAGGATTGGTAGTGACAAACTGACAACTGCAAAGAGGCTGAGCTCAAGGACAAGACTGCTTTTGCATGCAAGGGTGACCTTGCAGAGTGTGTCGACCGCGCCGGAGGTTATTTTTTCCGGTGTAAATCGGGTTACGAAGGGAACTCATATCTCCTCGACGGTTGCAATGGTATATAACAATCTTATACACCCATGCCATCAGATTCGATCCATCTCTTTCATTGCATACATGCATATATAATATAATTAATTAAATTAAGTGAAAACAATCAACTTAATTATATTAGTACATGATCGGCCTTAATTAATCCGGTTTTTCCCATGCATTTCTTCTTTTAGATATTGATGAATGCAAGAACACGACATTCTGCGGTAAAAATTCAAGGTGCATCAATTCAGTAGGAAATTACACTTGTAAATGTGACAACGGATACATTCTCTTAGGGCATCTCCAATAAGGAGTCTCAAACCCTATAATGTTAGACCCAAGATAATTTTTTGCTCTTCAATCGTAAAATATCAAGGTCTCAAACCCTAAAAATTTAGACCCAAGTCTCAAACCAAGTCTCATTTTGGGACCCGGTTTAAGACGCGTCTCATTTTGAGACTGTTGGGCTGTGACACAGTGGAGAGGGAGAAGAGCAGAGAAGAGAGGGAAAAGAGCAGAGGAGAGAGGGAAAAGAGGAACCAAACGAGGGAGAGAGAGAGAAGGAAGCCGCCGGTGCAGAAAACAACAAGAAGAAGATGAGGGCTTGACGCGCCACACGCGGGAGAAAAGAGGGAGTGAGGGGACAGGTGGGTCCCGCCATGTGATCACTAAAACAGAGAGCAACGGCTCTCAGCTTCCCCAACGGCTACTGAACCAACGGTTTGGATTCTCCCAAATTTGAAATCAACGGCCCCTATTATTCATGAGAGTTAATTCAATTTTTTATTTTTTTTAAATTAGTTTTTGATCCGACGGTTCAAGATATAGGTTTCTAATTAATCGACAGTTCTTATTTAAACTAACTTTGATTTTTAATATATCGGTAAGAAAAGTGGCAAAAGAAATGATTAAAAAATTTTGAATAATTTTTTGCCCGTTGCTACAGTAATTCTACATTTTTTCTATAAATACCAACCCAAAATTTCATTCATTCCACACCATTTCTTACATCCTCTCCAACATTTCTTCCTCCCCACCATTTTTATTCATATCGCAAAATTTGTTTTTTTAGCACCATGGGTCCAAAGAAAGGGGCACAACAACCACGGGCACCACGATCGGAAAATTGGAAAGAGGAGGAAGATAAGGCTTTGTGCATCGCCGTGGTGAGAATTGGTGAAGACGTTGCCATCGGTACTAATCAATCGAGCAGAACCTTGTGGGATCGTATATATGAGTATTTTGAAGGTATCAAGCCACCCAATGCACCGAAGCGAACCACTTCAAGTGTTGAGTCTCGATGGAAGAAGATCAATCCCGCATGCATGAGATGGTGCATAGCATTAAACCATGCCATCGTGAATCATAAGAGTGGTGAAAATGATCTTGATGATGCAAGTATTTTTATTCGTCATAATAAAAATATAGTTAAAATTAATTATTCCTAGTCGCTTAAAATATAGTTAAAATAAATAACCACTACTATGTTTATTTCAATTGTTTGTAGATAAGGAATGTCAAGTCGAATTACTTCGATGAATCCTATGGAGAGCATTTTAGATTTTTTCATTGTTGGGATATCTTGAAGGATACACCAAAATTTTTAAATCCACCATCAATGGAAGGGGATACCACAAATTATGAGACGCCTATCAACTTGGATGATAATGATTCGCTCGGAAATATGTCAACTCCAAGCATGCCACCAAGAGCTAGGCAAGATCATCTAATGGGACAAAAAGCAGCCAAGCCGGCAAAGAAAAAAGGTAATCAAGAGCTTTCAATGAGTATTCATGATCAAATGAAAAGCTTGCCGATCAAAATGATAGAGATCATGCACGAAGGGAACAACTCTACCAAGAGGCTATGGCGGCTCAACAAAGGGATGAAGATGCTCGCACAATGATGGTGGATCCTACTACATTTTCACCTTGTAAAAGAGGGTATTGAAAGAGGAAGCAAAAAATGATACTTGAGCGAGAGGAAGTGGAAATGGCACAAAATTCATCTTTCCGGCCATTCCGTATCCCTCAAGCATCTACACCTCCTCATGGCCGATCAACTTCTTCCCCCTATCCTCCGCTCGATCAAACAGAGTGGTATCCCAATAATGATCAAGTGTGAGAACAAGTTCGATCTCATTTATGATGTTGCTCGAGGCTTAATTTATGTTGTTGCATAATTTAAATTGTTATTTTTAATTACTTATGTCGTCTATTTCCTCATTTTAAATAAAATGGTAAGTCCTTATTTGTTATATTTATGGTCTTGTAAATTAAATTCATGCAACAACACAAAAAAGTACATGCTTAAAACCATACACAAAATTAAATTCATACAACCACACACAAAATTAAATTCATACAAGCACACACAAAATTAAATGCAAACAACAACATTATGGCAAACAATGTCAATTATTGACACATGATAACGACGCCATTTAGCCATTGTTGCGCTCTCTCCACTTCTTCAAAGCCCAACCGTGTTCATCTAAATTCGCTCTTAGTGAAGCAGATATCACTGGACATCGAATCTTCTTGTAACGACCACGCACAAATGCATGCATGTGTTAGGGATCACGTTCCACCTCATGATCATAACTCGGTTTATCATATATATCAGCTCTTCTTGGACGAGTCGGGATGTCGTCCAAGTCAAATTCATATTGCTCATCTTCTACTATCATGTTGTGCAAAATAATGCACGTCATCATGATGTATTGTAGGCTCTCCCCACTCCACAAACGAGCTGGACACTACAAGAAAACTGCACTTAGACCACGGACCATATCCGTCGTCTAAGTGAAGTTTTCCGTCGTCTAAGTACTTGGACGACGGAAACTCCGTCGTCCAAGGTCCGTGCTCCAAGTGCTGTCGTCCAAGCACCTGGACGACGGAGACTTAGTTTTTCCGTCGTCCAAGTGAACTTGGACCTCGGACATTATCCGTGGCCCAGGTGTTCACCTGGAAGACGGAAACACTAAGTTTTTCCGTCGTCCAGGTGAACACCTGGGCCACGGATAATGGTAGCAATGTCCGTGGCCCAGGTGTTCACCTGGACGACGGAAAAACTAAGTCTCCGTCGTCCAGGTGAACTCCTGGGCCACGGACACACGAGCAATGTCCGTGGCCCAGGTGTTCACCTGGACGACGGAAAAACTAAGTCTCCGTCGTCCAGGTGAACACCTGGGCCACGGACATTGCTCGTGTGTCCGTGGCCCAGGAGTTCACCTGGACGACGGAGACTTAGTGTTTCCGTCGTCCAGGTGAACACCTGGGCCACGGAGAACAACAGGGTTTAGGGGTTAGGGGTTAGGGGTTAGGGTTAGGGTTTGTGCACCTGGACGACGGAGAACATAATCTCCGTCGTCCAAGTGAATATTTAATTTTTTTAAAAAAATAAATTGAAATTAAATATTATTAATTTAATTTATTATTATTTTAATTTAAATAATGAAAAATGCTAATATTAAATAAATAAACTAAATTTTGAATATTAAAATTAGTAACTTATATATATAATTATTAAATAATCAAAGTAAATTAATTTGTACATACGAAAAAACCCATAAATTAAAAATTAAAATATTGTTCGGAATGCGGAAAGAAACGAGATAATATACTACGTGCTAGCTAATACACTGGAGGAGCAGATGCGGGGCCGAGTCCTCCGCCTCCAGCCGGGTCGTTGTCGTCGGGGTGTGGGTTCGGAGGAGGTTGACATACTTCTCGATTTTGGTTCATGAGCGCGATGAGTTGGGCTATTTGTGCTTGTTGTTCGTCAAGTCTTTGCCGCATTGACTCATTCTGCTCTTGTATCCGTCGATTCTCCTCTCGTGCCAGTCGAGCCTCTTGAATGGCTGCTTCGACGGCCGCAGCTTGACTCATTCTCCGCTGCCTCGAACCTCCCGTAGATGATGAGCCGGAGGTCGTCGACAAATCTCGTACCACCCTAGGCCCAAAGTGCCTAACCTCCTTGCCAGCTCTACGACCGTAGACCTCATCCGCGATTGCAATTTGGCTCTCTAAGGATAGAGGAGGCAGGTCTTCCGGCGGCACATCTGGGAACGCAAGCTGAGTGTTGGCCAACTCTTCATGCGCACGCTCTATCGCCCTTGCCTACAAAATTATAATTAATTTATTATAATTTTGTAATCATATTTAAATAATAATTACTATAATTAAAAGCACATATATATATATATATATCACTTACGCCGCATTGACTCGCTTCATTATCGAGCCCTGGCGTCACGTACGCGCTTACGCTTGCATCAATAAAAGGGTGTTTGGAACCCTTATCCTTGTGCTCCTTGGCAATTTGAATGAATTGCTTGGCGCCGGTAGTATGGTGTTTCTCCTTCTTCCCCCGGTTGGCTTTGTTGACACCGGAGAATTTCTGTTACACAAGATAATTAAATCATTAAAAAATGAATAACTACAATTTAAATAATTCAATTATTTTAATTGAAATAAAAAAATTAAATTAATACCTTAAATTGTTCATCGGCAAAGTGGTTACACAACCACTCCCACTCATCTTCTCTCTCCCCTTGCAGCTCTACCGGGGGAGGCACGGGACCGACATCTTTGAAGTACTTATGGAGCCTGTACTTCCAATCTTTGTAGATGGAGTTGGCGGTTTGATTGATATGCCTCAACATAGCCGGTGTCGGATCCACGTCAAATTGTTCCTATGAAAAATAAATAGAAAATTATAATCGTATATATTATGAAATTTTAGGCCGAGATTAACAATATTGTATAATAACTAAATTGAATGTATTACGTACCGAAAGATCTTTGAAGACTTTCGCCTTCTCATGATCCGGCGCCTCCTTCCAAGTAGGGGCAGTGATACGAACCCGGTTACGGATGATTGACCCTATCCCATGCGCCGAGAGACTTGCTAGTTGAGCTGTGGGAGGGCCACCGGTGAATTCGTCGTACGGCAAGTCGATCTTTTTACCGGTCGCCTTGCAAATACGCTCCGCTTTCCCCCCTTTAACGAGACCCCGAGTCCTTTTCGGTTCCGGGTCAGTGGGGGCCCTCCTTTGCCTACGGCGGGCGCTGTACATGATTGATTCGGCGGTGGAGGACGCCTGAGTACTTCCCGTTGAATGGGTACCGGGCGTCGGAGATTGGAAGGGGTCGACGTCATCACCGCTCGAGATGAATGGGGGAGCGGGAATTTCCCCAGAGGGCGCTAAGGACGGACCAGATGATCCGTCCGGATTGAGAGCGTCGTTGCCCTCCGGTGGTAATTCCCAACCGACTTGGTCCGCCAAGCGGCGGAGCATGGCATCTTCTGCCTCTTGTTGGGCTTTCTTCTTGCCGGATGTCGTCTTTGGCGGAGCCATTTAAACCTAAGAGTACGGGGTTAAAATACCTACTTACCATAATAATTACAACTTAAAAATTTACGCTAATTAATTAAGTACGTTTAAGATTTAAATAGAGTACACTAGCTTGGCATTTTCGGTCGTTCAATGGACGTGCGACCCTCGCGATAAAGTGTAAATTTTCAATTAATCAGCCTTGGTTAAATCGAAAAACATGGCCAGTTAGGGATAGAGATAACGCGAGAGGCAGGACTAATTTCGACAAAAGTCTTTCTTAGTCCAAATCCTGTCACCAGTCATAACCCGTTTCTAGACACCATGTCCGACATTCGGCCAATTTTTCGAAAATTTACACTCCCTCAAGTCCTTTGCAAACTCCGCCATCAACCTCGTGTCCATAACTTCACTTAGGTTATGGTGTGCGGTGATGAAATCCACACATCACGAGGGGTTAAGGAGATAAGCAAGGAAAAGAGGCGCCATCTATTCGAAAGAGTGCGACTTAATTACACCAAGCCTATGTACTAAATTTAAATCGAACACGTACTACTAATTAATTTACTAAAAAATACACGTAATTACATTCAATAATTTATTTTCCATTTAGCATGCAATAATTAACCATTTAATTAATTAATAACAATAATTATTTATTTATTTAATTAATTAATAACAATAATTATTTATTTATTTATTTAATAACAACAAATTTACAATTATTCATTTAATTAGGAAACAATAACAATAATTATGATTTAATTAATAAATAACAACAATTAATCATTTATTAAATATTTAAAATTAATTACTAAATTAATTTCTACTAATTAATTATATTTAGAATTTAATTAATTAATAAAATGAAAATTATTTAAATAAGGGAAAAATAGAAATGTACCGAAGCGGAGTTTACGGGAATTTCGCCGGACTTGAGTCGTCGGAGAGGAGGAACCACGCCGGAAAAAATGTCGTCGGAGCGTCGCCGGAGGAGGATCGCCGGAGGAGAGGATCGCCGGAGGAGAGGAGAGGAGAGGAGAGGGAGAGGAGGAGATGGAATGATGAGAAAATGAGGGGGGGGTGCAACTCTATTTATAGAGTTGCACTTAGACGACGGAGCACTATTCTCCGTCGTCTAAGTCCACCTGGACGACGGAAACAGTGTTTTCCGTCGTCTAGGTGGCGGTTTAAAAAATTTCAATCGGCGGGACGTTTTGAACCGCCATGATTTTGGACTTAGACGACGGAGATGGTAATTCTCCGTCGTCTAAGTGAAAATTCAAGCGGTGCCAAAAACGGAAGCGGTAAATTGAACCGCCATAATTTTGGACTTGGACGACGGAGATGGTAAGTTTCCGTCGTCCAAGTTAAAATTACACGAAAAAATTAAACAAAAAATTATTTGAACCGCCATGATTTTTGAACCTGGACGACGGATATGGGCATTCTCCGTCGTCCAGGTTAACACGTGGACGACGGAAAATGACCATATCCGTCGTCCAGGTTGAAATTACGTAAAAAAAAAATTAAAAAATAATTCGCTAGGAATTTAGCGATCTGTCATTCGAGTGAAATAGTCGTACAATATCGATGAATGCATCGTATATATGAACAGTTAAATTTGAACCGACGAATAATTTTACGTCTTGAAAGTTGTTAAGTATCGACTAATCTTTACGACTTAAGTGTTCATGAGTAGACGCTCATTTGCAGCAGAGTATTAACGAAATTGAATTTGGACAAAACAACCGTTGGATATGTTCGTCGTAACATAATATATAATTGTCTTCAAAGGATCATAAAATAATAAGTTCGGGAAGGGTTTGATCGGCACAGTCAACCGCAAAACCGATAATTTCACAAACCGGAAACGTGGATACTAGGCATTTCGTAACTCCGATTTTCGAACCGTCGAAGCTCACACACCAAGAATTGTTTACTATAAAGTCTTGATGAAAAGACTTTGCATTGGAAGAAGGTCTAGATGGTCGTTTTTTTAGAAAAAATTACGATATCTGCACCTGGACGACGGAAATGAAGTTATCCGTCGTCCAGGTTCTGACCTGGACGACGGAGAATGACGTTCTCCGTCGTCCAGGTGTATAGACCCTGAATTCAGGGGTTAGGGCCTTACTGTTTAGGGTTTAGGGTTTGTGAACTTGGACGACGGAAAATTACCATCTCTATCGTCCAGGTGTGTACCTGGACGATGGAGAATGACCATCTCCGTCGTCCAGGTGTAAAAACCCCGAATTCAGGGGTTAGGGCCTTAGGGTTTACGGTTTAGGTCGTCCCCGGTCATTTGTGTGTGCGTTCAATTATTCTGATTCAAAAATATAATTAAAAAATTGATCGATCGATCCGAACTGCTAGATTTAGGGTCCAGGATTTAGCTAGGGTTTTATATGAGATTGAGATTTGGCGCCAATTAATCTGCAATTAATTTCTCCGTTGTCCAGGATATATAATTCGGATTAATTTCTTACCGTAAACCAGCAACGATCATATATATATATATATTACAATAATTACAGTAATTAATTACCAATTAATCTCCCTCGTCGTATGACCGTACTCTTCGTCATAATCATCATCGTCCTCATCCCCGTTAGTCGACGGCTCATCCTCGTCATCGTACTCAACATCGTCCGACGAATAACCTGAGTCCTCGTCCGCGTCCTCTTCCTGCTCGTCTTCTTCATCTACCTCATGGATAATCTCATCTTCAGTTAGATCTGTACAACCATCAGGCATGGGTAACCGTTCACCATCTTGAACCAGGTCCATTATATCGGAGCGGACCATAGAAATATTAGGCTCTTGATAGGCAGGAATGTCTCTTTCTGGTTCAGCAGCATCTTCAGTCGTCGCCGGTGTCCCTTCAATTGTCTCTGTATTCCATATTCCTCGGTGAGAGATATGGTTCACTATTTTCCACCCTTCACCGGCTTTCGGATCGTCGAGATAGAACACCTGCCGAACTAAGGTAGCGAGAGCGAAAGGCTCATCCTCATACCAGTGCGAGTTTGTATCGACAGATAATAGTCCCAGGTCTTCCTTTGTACGCTTGAACCATCTGCACTTGAATAGGAAAACGTTGACATCATTCCCGTAACATAGTTGAACCACGTATACAATAGCCCCGTAATATAGATCATTGTCTTTCCCAACGGCTACCCCACTGTTTTGTGTTCTTCTTCCTTCGTCTCGGGCCAATGAATGGAACTTTACACCGTTCACAAAACATCCGGGATAAATATAGTGTTTAACCGGCTTCCCTGCTAGCAAGTGCTTTGGCCATGACTACCACCCTCCGTGGTTATCAGATTTTTGCAGATCAATCATCTGCGAAAAAGGCCAAATTAATATAATGGTTTACTTTCTACAAACATGAGCAATATGTATTTAAATAATTAATACCGAGTCGTACGTACGTACCCATTGGAAGAAATAATCAGGAAACTTCTTCTTAACCATTTTCTCAATCCACGCCGAACTCTTGTTTTGATTTAACGCCTGAAGCCTCTCCCTGTATGACATCATGTACGGCTCAACTTCATCACAGTCTCGCAACACTACCCAATGTGCCTCAATAAGTTCTTCCCGTGTTAACGATTCCTTTAATACTCCTCTAAACGGTCGGACGACATTGGTGACGACAGAAAGATTGATGCGGGCACTGCGATCGGAGGCAGTACTGGGAGGGGGTGGATCTTTGAGGTACCTGTTGCAGTAAGTAACACACTCATGCATTAGGTATGTCTCTGCTATGGAGCCATCCGGGGCCGACCTGTTTTTGACGAATGACTTATACTGTCCAAGCTGTCTACAAAATCAAACGTACACATTACATAAGTACATATAGCTAGCTGGCTAGTATATATATAATCTCCAGTGGAACAAATTAATTAATTAGTTGTACGTACCTTTCTTGAGGATACATCCAAGTGTACTGGACCGGACCAGAAATGAGCACCTGCTCGGGCAGGTGGATCATTAGGTGAATCATGATGTCAAAGAAAGCAGGGGGGAAAATCCTCTCTAGTTTGCAAATGATGTGCACAATTTGTTGTTGCAATTCCACCACATCTGACTTCTTTAATTCTCTGGCGCATAACCTCTGCCACCACCTGCACAATGCCATTATTGGTTCTACAACGTCCCGAGGCAAGTATGGTCGAATTACCACTGGAATCAGACGTTGCAGCATAACGTGATAGTCATGTGTCTTTAGACCAACAAACTTGTGTTGCACCTCGTCCACTGCTCCAGTTATAGTAGCTGCATACGTAGCCGGATAACGAACGCCCTTAAACCAGTGAAATACAGAACGTCTAAGCGTCGGCTTCACTGTGTAAGGTGCATCTGGCATCTTGTTGTACACTCCTTTCCTATCCCTCCTCAACCACAATGGACGACGTAGATTCATTGATTCCAAATCTTTGCGCGCTTTGGGAGTATCTTTAGTCTTGAACTTAATACCGAGAATTGTTCCGACCACGCTGTCGCACACATTCTTTTCTATGTGCATCGCGTCCAAGTTGTTCCTCAGCTTCAACTTCGACCAGTAAGGGAGTTCAAAGAATATACTCTTGTGATCCCAATAGCTCAGATCATGTGGAGGAATTGGATTGCATTTCTTTACATCCGCGTCATTGCTCAACACACCAAAGTCGAAATAGCTCAACCTCTCTAAAATCTCTTCGCCCGACCAACTACGGGGTTTAGGATTGTTCTCTGCGTACCATCGCATCGCCTCTGCTGTGTGTAACGACATGTACAGGCGCTGCAATCTGGGAATCAAGGGAAAATATCGAACAACTTTCACAGGAATTCTCTTTTTCGAACTCTTCCTATTCAACTGGAATCTGCACTGGCCACATACGGGACAATAGTCCAACTCTTTATACTCTTTGTAAAATAGCACACAATCATTCGGACATGCGTCAATTATCCTGTACTTTAGGCCGAGGCTGCTCAGGATATTTCTAACCTTATAATGAGATTTAGGAAGATTGTGATCATCAGGAAGCAACTTACATATTTGCTCCTGAATTTCGTCAAAAGCACTCACTGACATTTTGTGCTTCACTTTTATCTTCATTTGCTCCATCACATATTGCAACACATTCTCTCGACATCCAGGGAACACCGGGGTCTGCGCTTCAAGTAGCATCCGGTTGTACTTTTCCATCTCACTGGTGTCAGTGGCCAAGCTAGCTGCGGGGAATGTGTCATCATGCTCATTGGTGGTACTGTAACCTCCGTCTTGGTGTTGGTGTCTGCCATGACTACATCCCGGAAACGCATCATGGACCAAATCTGCAGTTGGGTTGCAAGCTGGGGGTCCGGCACCACTGCCGCTGGATGAGGCACCATGGTAACT
The DNA here is from genome assembly GCA_946800695.1 of Geum urbanum. Classification (NCBI taxonomy): domain Eukaryota; kingdom Viridiplantae; phylum Streptophyta; class Magnoliopsida; order Rosales; family Rosaceae; genus Geum; species Geum urbanum. Next base: position 32,816,661 of record OX327017.1, read on the forward strand.
GTACCCTGAGCTGAAGTCTGCTGTGCTGAACTCTACTGCTTCACCATGCTCGCTCCATGTAGTGTAACTCCACATCATACCATTTTCGTACAAGTGTTGCACCATAACATTAACCTCCGCATACTGACAATTAAGACATTTCTGACACGGACACCTGAAACGTTTCTTTCCCTGACCATGTTCTATCGCAAAATTCACAAATTCGCTAATTCCATCCATATACCGGACATCACATCTATTCTTCAACTTCATCCAACTCTTGTCCATACTGCTACAAAATATTATACTTAATTAATTATTACATATATATATATTTGTCCATTAATTTACGCTTAATTATACGTACTCGATCTACATATCGATCCATCAATTACGTACGTATGTACGTAATTTAATCGATCTGTACATACATATATATATATATAGCTAACATCAGCTAACATCCTTGCATGTATATATATATATGTACGTACGTTTTCACTAAATACATATTAATTAAGCAAATTTTAACTGCGTACGTACGTACCTGCTGGCCTTCTCGATATCTTTACGTTAATTAAGCTAACTAGCTAGTCAGCGGAGATCCCTTATCGATCCTGATTCTTCTCGGCCTAGCTAGCTTCTAGCTACCTAGCTCAAGCTCCCTAGCTTCTCCTTCTCCCTTCTCCTTCAATTATTCTTCAAATGGAATCGATCATGAAGAGATCGAGGCTAGCTAGGAATGAATTCGATCAGTTTGGCCGGCAGTGGGCTTATATAATGCTTCACTTAGACGATGGAGGTGTCGGTACATCGTCTAAGTGGAAGTACGTTTTGTGAACTCGGACGACGGCGTGTCGGTCCGTCCTCCAGGTAATCACCTGGACGACGGAGCATACCATATCCGTCGTCCAAGTGGTCACCTGGAGGACGGAGAAGACTCTGAGGTCCAGGTGGTCACCTGGACGACGGAGAATACCATCTCCGTCGTCCAAGTGGTCACCTGGAGGACGGAGAAGACTCCGAGGTCCAGGTTGTCACCTGGACGACGGAGCATACCATATCCGTCGTCCAAGTGGTCACCTGGAGGACGGAGAAGACTCCGAGGTCCAGGTGGTCACCTGGACGACGGAGAATACCATCTCCGTCGTCCAAGTGGTCACCTGGAGGACGGAGAAGACTCCGAGGTCCAGGTGACCACTTGGACGACGGAGAATACCATCTCCGTCGTCCAGGTGGTACTTGGACCACGGAGTCTTTTCCGTCGTCTAAGTGTCACTTGGACGACGGAGAATTAGTGTTTCCGTGGTCTAAGTGCTGTTTTCTTGTAGTGGGACCTCTCACAATTGCAAAACGCGCTTGGAGAATACTAAATGCTCTCTCCACATCTTTCCTGTACGCCTCTTGCATCCTTGTAAAGTGTCTTGTCACCAGAGTGATAGGATTTTTTATGGCTTTGACAAGAGTTGCCCAATTAGGATAGATGTCGTTCACCAGATAATAACCTTGATCATACGTATTGTTGCCCACTTTGAAATCCACTTGAGGAGCTTCACCTCCGCATACCTCATCGAACAATGGTGACCTTCCCAGGACATTGAGATCGTTGAGAGAACCTGGAAGTCCGAAATATGCATGCCAAATCCAAGTATCATACGAAGTCACTGCCTCTAAGATAATTGTAGGTTTTCCCTTGCGACCTTGAAACTGCCCGGCATGTGCAGTGGGGCAATTTTTCCACTGCCAATGCATACAGTGAAGACTACCCAACATACCTGGAAATCTCCGATCTGCAGCTTTGTCTATCAACATTTGTAGATCTGCCTTTGTTGGTGTGCGAAGATAGTCTTTATGGTACACATCCCATATAGCTCTTGTAAAATGATCCAATACTTCAAGAGCAGTGGATTCAGCAATATCAAGGAACTTATCGGTCAAGTCAACCGGTAGACCGTATACGAGCATCCTCATAGCGCATGTTAGCTTCTGTTCGGTGGAAATACCGAGTCTGCCGGTGGCATCCATAGTTTGTACAAAGTACGGGTCGTTGTTGGCCACGCTACGCATCATCTTGTCAAAGAGACTCGGTCGCATATGGAAGCGCCTTCGAAAGGTGTCGTCGTCAAACCTACACGCTTCGGTGAAATATAGAGCTTTCAAGCGCTGATCCATCATTTCTCGATCCCTTAGTATGTACTACCACCCTTCCGAAGAACCGCCTCATTGTGAGGCTTCATCTTCTTCCATCATCTTCACTTGGTGGGATGCCGCAGACATCAAGAGGGTTTGTTGTTGCCTTCTCGGTACATCTTTTTCTTCCTTCTTCTTCAGTAGTTTCCACAACCTATTCATGGCGGAAAACAAAACTCAAAGTATGAAACAATAACTTAGAAACTACAATTTTTTGTGGGAGGAGGAGTGTTTGTGAATTGGTGAGTATGAAGGAGTGAATGACTCTGTTTTTATAGAAGATTAACATGATCTTTGAAGATAGAAACTGACACGTGGATGATAACGAAATCTCGACAACGAATTAGACCTTGACACATGTTGCGCAAAATCTACGATGATTTGTGATAAGTTATCGCGTCAAGTATAATTTAATTTACAATCCTATTCACCGACACATGTCAATCGAAATCATGTCTAATTGTGGATAATGCATACTGGGTCCAAAATTATTATTATTATTTTGAATTAATATTATATTTATTTATCATGTACAAGAATAGTTCAAAAATATAAATTATTATTTAGGACAACACAAAATAAATAAAAATCGAATATATAAATTTAAGACTTTAAGTTAGAACCCTTATCATTGGAGTTGAACCAAGTCTTATGTGAATAGTGTCCATTTGAGGTCTCATAATAGGTATAGGACCCCATTATAAGACTTCTCCATTGGAGATGCTCTTAGAGAATAACCGGAGACTTTGCGTAAATGGTGGTGATACTTCCAATACTCCAATCAAAATATCACTTGGTATGCATATATATATATATATATATATATTATATGAAAATAACTTACTAATTAGGCAAAATTGTTGTTTTTGTCACTAATCTTTGCTCACAATGACATTTTAATCACTATCGTATGACATATGTCAAAATGGTCACTCCTGCTAAGGTTTCATTTTCAAATTGGTCATTCGAGCTCAAATGTCCGTTAAAAAAAGAATATTCCGTTTATTTTCAGGGGTATTTTTGTCTTTTTATCCTCATTTGGCAAAAAAAATTATTTATTAATTACACTTCTTAGACATGTCTTGAGTTCGCTAGTCACGGCAACTGAATCAGCCACTCGCGGTAACTGAGTTAGCCACTCGCGGCAACTGAGTTAGCCAATCTCAATCTCACATCTCCACGCCCAAACCTCATCACCACCACCGCTTTAGCCCCCCTCATCCTCTAATTCGACATCGCCCCCCCACCTATACCCACTCCCCCGCCTCTTATAACCCCAACTATACCCACCCCACCTACACCTCCCTCTGGGCCTTCGTCGCCCGAATGAAATCCCTCGGGTCGGCCCGAACCCGATAAGGCGAGGCGAGGTAGATGCTAATAGCCCTGATGCAATGGCAGAGGCCGTGAGGCAAGGCGAGATGAGGCCGAGGGAAGCTGTCATCGAGGACATGGAAGTCGACGTTGGTGAGGCTGGAAGAGAGGCTTTATTGATGGAGGCCGAGACGTGTAGGCGATGGCGAGAGCCGAGGATGATGCCGGATCTGGGAGCATGGAGATCGAGCGAGCACGACGTCTGAGTTGGGAGGCCATGACGGTAAGGCGCTGGCGGAGAGGTCATGATCGATCGAGCGGCCTCTAGGTTCTCTACGAGAGAGAGAGAGAGAGAGAGAGAGAGAGAGAGAGAGAGAGAGAGAGAGAGAGAGAGAGAGAGAGAGAGAGAGAGAGAGAGAGAGAGAGAGAGAGAGAGAGAGAGAGATGCAATGATACATTTTGTAATTTTTGAAAACTTATCGTAATGGTATTATTGTAAATATATAAAATTAAATGATAAAAGAATATTTCTACCCATCACAGGTTAAGTGTGTAACGTCTAAATTAGACGGAGTGACCATTTTGATATACTTTAAGAAAAGGTTAGTGATCATTTTGACATATGTCATATGATAGTTACAAAACTGTCGTTTTGGGCAAAGATTAATGACCATTTAAACAATTTTACCTACTAATTAACTATTTATGTACGTACTCTACTAGATTTGATCATTTATATATATACTTTTCTTTATAATTAATGACAGTTTAAAATGATCATATATAGATTACACATCAATTTCAAATTGACTAAATTGTGTGTACGTATTGGTAATTTAAATTTGGTGTTTCTTTGGCTTCTTAGTGATAGTCCTGATAGCATTTTGGATGTACTACGGAGTGAAAAAGAGAAAGCTAAAACGACTCAAAGACAGGTACTTCAAAAACAATGGTGGCGATAAGTTGGGGAAAATGATGGAGAACTCCAAAGGGCGTCCACCAATCAAAATCTATGCCCATGATGAGCTTAAGGCGGCCACAAAGAATTTCAACAATAAGGAAAAAAAGACATTGGTTGCCATCAAGGTGCCAAAGAGCAGAGATCCATTGAAAGAGAGTAATCAGACGGACCAATTCGCTAACGAGCTGATAATCCTTTCTCGTATCACGCACAAAAATGTGGTGAGGCTTCTGGGTTGTTGTTTAGAGACTGAAATGCCTATACTGGTTTACGAGATCATAAACAATGGCACCGTTTTTGAACATATCCATAAACCCAAGGGCAAGCAGCAGGAACCACTTTCCTTCCGATTACGGTTGAAGATTGCCATAGATACAGCAGAAGCCCTAGGATACTTGTACTACTACAATGACCCCAGGATTGTGCACCGAGATGTGAAAACATCAAATATACTAGTTGATAATAACTTCACAGCTAAAGTGTCTGACTTTGGAGCCTCAAAATTTGTTTCCGAAGATCAAAATCCACAGGCGACTTGTTTGCAAGGAACACCAGGCTACTTAGACCCCGAGTATCTTCAGTCCAACATATTAACCGAGAAGAGTGACGTTTATAGTTTTGGTGTTGTCCTTGTTGAGCTGATTACGAGTCAAGTGGCGATCTCTAATACCAAGCCCGAGGAGGAGAGAAACCTAGCGAGGCATTTCATTCCGCGGTGAACGAGAGCCGCCTACAACAGATTCTTGATCATGATATAATCAAAGATGATTATTTTGAAGTAGCTGAAAAAGTGTCGCTACTAGACCTAAAATGTTTTAAGTTTAAAGGGAAGTGAGAGGCCAACCATGAAAGAAGTATACAAGGAGATCGAGGCAATAGAGCAATATTCTTTAAATCCATTTCCTCCCAAGGGACAGCCTCATGATGCTAATTTACCCGAAGAAGCCAACACCATGATTTCGACGCCGTCGCCTTCAAACTCTAACGATTGCCAGTGCTGACTACGATCAGAACCTGACTGACGATGCCCCGATGATTAAGCAGCCTCTCGACGGTGGCCGATAGTCTGTAAACCTAGCTAGCTAGTGATCGATGTGCGTACGTACTCGAATGTAGTTGTTCTTGATGTGCTGTTTTTTATTTTTGGAAATGAAAAAAAAAATTAATTTAGATTTTTTCTTTCCTCAAAAATTTAATATAAATTTTCACTCGAAAAAAAATTCTATTTTAAAAATAAGATCAAACAATGATATTTAAAATATTAACGAAAAATACCAATATCACCGTATTTTTCAAGCCTAATCACCAGCAACCTCTCTCTCTCTCTTGCAAGACCAAAACAAAACCCGCGCCTCCAATCCTCACGCTGACGCCGTCCAACCGCTTGCCACCGCCTCCGGTCGCCGTCGAGGCATAACAGCTCGCAATCCGCCGCCGTTCCCATCTTCGAGCTCGATCCGCCATTGCAGCCTCAACTTGGCTCCCGCACCCTTTCACCCGCTGATGCATCTGTGCATCCCTCACCGGCGACATCCGCGCATCCCCCTCCATGATTATTCCTGTCTGATTTCCTGTCTTGAGAAAAAGAATCAGTAGATGCTTCACATACATATCTGTTTTCCACTACAGAAAGCTGCTCTCGTTTAAAGTGTTTGCTTGCATAAGGATTTTAGAAGAGATCTTGTTGACCTTTAAATGACTGGGAACTTTCCACTTTCATGTTACTTCTGGTAATCTCTTTTTTATTAGCAAAAGGCGTAGAAATCAAAGTTGTTCGCAGAATTTGATCCGTTTGATTGGGCTTGTTTGGATATTTGGCTCGGTTTTGCGTTTATCTCTGTTTGGATTATGGTGAATTTAAGTGTTGGTGAGAGTAAATGAAGGATGCACACTGTGTTGTGAAGCACTGAGCTTGGATACATAAAATGTTGCATATTGCATTTTACTATCCCTTTGGATTCTTACAGTTTTAACATGTTTCAGAAGGAGCATTACGTCTCGAAGCTACACTATGCGTGGCCTCAGGTTGAGTGCATTTCGGGGTTTCCTGCCAGGGGAAGTACATGCATCTTTGCCAGCTACAGAGATCATATGGGAGAGGCAAGTTTTTACCCGTAGTGTTTTTATTTTGTAGCTAGAATTAGATATATTTCTTTTCACTTCAAATATGGCCTATCATCTGCATCTTACCTTTCATGTTTTTTGCTTTATTCTTACTATAATTCTTGCTTTCAGGTATAGGCTATACTCTGGATAAAGATTTTTCATTTGTGAAAACTGTTTCTCCTTATGCCCAGATTCTTTATATTCTTTCGTAACAATCATAACTACGCATAATAATTTTTGTTTTTCCTTGGAAAACGTTTGGAAGCACATCACTGATATTATTACCATATATGCAGGAACTCTTAGACTTGAGACAAAAGCGGCGTACTGGGACACAACTTGTAAATGAACTCAGGAAACAAGCAGATGATGTACTGAAACTGTCTTTCTTTCTTATAATTCATGTTTTGGTTTCCCCAAATTACATGATCAAGCAAACTTAACACTTTCTGTATGCACTTTTAGGCCAGAAGCTACACAATGTCCATGCCATACAGAGTTCAGAGAATAGAGGAGTTTGTGAAAGAACTTGAGTCTGGGGAGCTGAAACACCGAGTGCAGGTGCTCGAGGTATCATGCTGATCACCATTCGTTTCTGGCTCGACTGAATAAATTTTTCGCCTTTCGTATACTTTCTTCTATCACAAACAAACACAAGTTCACTGAAAATGAACAAACTACATTTGCAGTTGGAAAGAGTTGCTAAGAAAGCAAATATTCTCCAAATGGCAACGGTGTATACAGTCTTAGGAAGTACTCTGATGAACATTGGAGTCACTTTGAGCAGTCAAGGCAATGTGGCTTTTGCGAATGGGTCATACGTCGGTGTAGGTGATCACCTGTTAATATAAAAGACTTCATTGCACCTTTGACGATTGCACTCAACTATCATGGTTATTTTCTTTGAATCTGTGCAAGAGTTCTTTTCACACTGTTTGCTAGGTGTATGCAAAGAGTAAAGAATCTTGATAAATTTGAGAAGATGATATAAGTTCCTCGATCAAACTGAAACCAGAACAGAAGTTTATAACCCCATATTCTCCCTTGTATAAGTATAGATTTGTATACATTTAGTCTAATTTTTGCTTGCAAACAAGAGTTGCATGCCTTGTATACACACACAACAAGCTTAAAGTAGTGAGCATCAGAAATATGAGCAGTATATATAACAACTTTGCTTTGGGGCTGCTGCCGATTTTTAGTGAATTTTGAGCTCACCCGATTTGGGGTTATTCTTAAACTTGATAAAATGTAGATATTTAGACAGATACTTGAACAGATAGATATTTAGACAGATATTTGAATAGATACTTGAACTTGAACAAATATTCAGACTTTTGATACTTCAGCAACTAGGTTATGATCAAGCCTTCATTTTTCAGTCATTCTTCTAATCTCATTCTTTTTTAAAACAAAGTAGAGATTTTCAAACTTATAAAGGGTTTTGTTTACACTACTGTTAAACTTGACGAAAAATAGATAATTAGACAGATACTCAGATACTTGAACAAATACTCAGACAGATACTTAGACAGATACTTGAACAGATATTCAGATTTTTGATACTTCCAACAACTCTAAAGTCTTTCAATACCCTGCAATCACTATATCTTGATAGCATTTCCTCGGACTATATCTTTCTTCTAACCAGTCTAGAAAATGAATATGCCAATACGACACTTCATGCGATTGTCCTATGCAACCAGTTATTAAAGTATCTATTTATGTATAAACAACCAACAAACAGGTCTTCTGACCAGCAAGCTTTCAAGAAAACAAGTGAAAAGGTAAAATCGTCACTTAGTATCAGCATAGGCAGCTCACATTCAACCAATGCAAAGCAAAAATAAAGATTGAAAACCAGCTATAGAGTTGAGTTTCACAAACTACAACTGAAATCATCTCTCTTCTAATCACAGTGATCCTCAAATTTGATAACTTTCAACAACATAGATATGAATAAAGAGGTACACAACCAAACCTAGTCAATAGTTAGAAAAAAAATACAAGAATCTAAGCGAAACAGTTTTACATAAAAATAAACAAAAAAACTTTTTATACTGGCAGTAAGCGAATCTTTCATATTAGAGTAGAGGGCATAGAGGGAGTACTGACCAAGGTTCTAAACTTTATACCATGAGTTGAGTACGAAAAGGTGTTTGTCAGTACCCGAAAATGCCAATTGGATTCCGAGGCTACAGTCAACAGTCCCTCCATGGCTTTTGCAGCTGTTTGTCTTGATTGCACAGTCAAATACTTCATGAGAAAAGGCCAGAACATGCCCGTCACCCAGCTGACGAGCTTAATTTATTAAACTAGATAGAACCCCCCAGTAAGAAAAATAAAATAAAACCAAGAACAAACCATCGATTATGATTCACCTTCACGTACGTTCAGAAGAAAACGCTGTCGAATATGCAGCAGAGTCCCACACACATGTACAGCTATCTATCTATCTCAGTTCACTTCCTCCACATTCCTCTCATCACCAGATAAATTCACCAAGCACTAGCTTTACGATCATTCTGTTATGAGTGGAATCAAATTCAGAATGACCCTAGGTGCGCACTAAGATCACAAGCCATCACTCTAATTCGACACACAGGTTTCCATTCGACACACAAATTTCCTAGGTTTACTAGGACCAGAATGGGAGCTGAGGTCTCAATAAACATATGGACGAGATTCGAGGCTCTTAAGACAACAGTTAAAGAAAAGAAGCATCCACTTCTCCACATCTCCCATCAAATCAAATATATAAAACAAAGGAAAGCAGTACATTTTCATACTCAATTTTCATACCGAGACCTCAACATTTTCCTAGCCAACACGTCTTGTACATAAGGACAGTCCCAAAGACCAAATATCCATCACACAACATGAAGGAACCCTAACACAGAAACAACAACGGCAATCTCGGAAGATCGATGCGGTCTGGGAAATCTCCACAGCATTCATGGTGGTCTGTACGACTCCACAGCTCTCCGGGCTCAAATCCATCACCTATTCGCAAAGTGGTGTCTCGAATTGAGCTCCGGAGCGGATCCGATCCGATTCAACAGAGCTTGGGACTGGATTCGACTGATGTGGCAGTCGGAATTGGTATCTAATCTGTTTTTAGATTTTTAAATAATTTTGACAGTCTAAGTTTGTTAGAAAAAGTTGTGGGACAATAGAAACCAAATGACAATGAAACGAAAACAAAACAGCATTCAGAGAGCTACTAACATAATGAAATGACTGCATTGCAGAGGAAAAAGTTTAAACTTAATTAGCAACATTAAATCCATCCATCAGAACACAAAACATAGGTCATATTATATTAATTAGAGGGACATACAACCTCGAATTCAATCACTACAATGCAAAGCGGAAGAACAACACTACTGCATGCTTCCAAAACAACACTTCCCGATTATCCCAATGCTTAAACTAGCCCGAAAATCGATTACCAAATTCAAGGATTGGAAAATGCTGCTAATGCTGCTAGTGCAAACTGCAATACTAACTTCAATCGAGTATATATATGAAATCCATTCTTTCATGCACATTGATTTCATGTTTCTATTTTGGGGGGTCTGACTGGAGGTGTATCATTCAGTACTAATTTAAAGAATCTCTGAATCCTTGATCACCTAATCATCTTCAAAACATAACTCTCCTATACTAGCAAAATCAATGTCACAATTCCATAACTAATGAACGAATGTACATAAGTGCCAACCACCAAAAGGCCAGGCAAAATCATAGCTTTTATTAAGCTTAGAAGTTGGTCCGCACAAAAATATATGAACAAACAGAACAGCACTACTTTTCTACCTTTTTCTTTTGCTTGGAAAAAATACAAGTTTGGTATATCAAACTGTGAGATACCGCAGGGGGGGTGGTTAGTCTTTGTTCAGCACGGAGAAACAATAGCTGTGTAAGTGCAGAGAAGAGTGCATATATATTATCATCGTCCTTCCTACTAATTCATAAATTTTCGGCAGTTGGGAGATTTACATAGACAAGGAACTTTGAATTCATCAGGTTCATTGGGATCGAACAAGTAATCATACCTGCCAGACAGAAACAATGAACACATTAGAAGCAGCTCTAGGAGAGAGAAAGATAGGATCAGAGAGGGAAACGAGAGAGATATACGATAACTCATCACCGGCAGACACATTAGTCTTTGCAATTAGTACAATCCGGCTTTCCTCATCACCAACACTCATGATCCTCGCATAGCAATTGGGCATGCACTGCACACAGAACAGTAAGGTGAGTAATGATGCAAGATTCACAATACTACCAGAACATAAAACAGAAATAAAGGCTGCCATGAAGTATTCATTGATGTAACTTACCGAATGGTTGATTAACCGTGCTATATTTCCTTTATCAGTTGCATCTACTACCACTTCTTCGCTAATTTTAAAGAGCTGAAGACACAAGTGAATATCAGCCTTCAAAAAGTCAAAGAACAGACATAACTAGAACTAATCATGTCGACTTGATTTTGAAACACACGTCAAGAATAAACTCACATAGCAGTCTTTGCCTTCTGCTCTGTAGCGCGCCTCCCTCAAATCTGCAACGCTGCCCCTCACTTGCTCACCACGATACTCAAGAACCTGAAACAGAAAAGTGCTTCTTAATCCATTGAGTTTACGAATCTGTTAGACATCTCGTATACGAACAGATAAGGTGGACATATGTTGCTGACACAATGGAACATACAAGAACTGCTATATACCATTTCTCCTTCTTGAATGTTTCTACGTGCAAAGAGACCCCATCCATGTATCCCAGATCTACCAAAGCAAACACGATCCTTTTCGGTTCTCTGCAGTCCAATAAATAGTCAGAATCCGAGAGACGAAAAAAGAAAAACCTAAAATTGGAATGGATAACAAGGAACTACTTGCCTGTAAATGGTAAAGCCGTTCTCTAAAAGAGGAAAAAGTTAGAGGTTCCTCTAATACCTGTTGAAGAAGAAAACATATTATCTCAAGTGAGACATTGCCCATCAAAGGAATGAAAACAACTAGATTATACCACCCAATACTGAAAAAGGGAAATAATTTACTCTGAATTTGTTCAAACTTCGGATTGCTTCCAAGGGATGATGGGAATGTCCCATCACCTGGTGGGCAACAGCTTCTTCTTCTGTTCTCTAGACATCAGAAAAGTAACAGTGGGAAAATCGTAACATAAAACTATCTTAAAATCTGGTTACTGGTCCACCACAAATGGCACCCTGTCGTCATCCAAATAATGGCAAAACAATACCAAAATAGCATTTATTTTTTAACTTTGATTGCCTGATCAATATTATTTGCATGACAAGAATTTTTACAACTTAACACTCCCCCAAACCCCTGAAAATTATTCAAGCTAAGAGCTGGCTTGGGGCTTTATGTTGGCTTTGCGAAGACAGAGATAATAGTATCATATTTAAGAAGGACAAAGATCATAGTACAATACCTGTTTGCTATCTTTCAATCTTTTGAATACTCGGCACCTTGCAGAAGATAATGGCTCAGGTTCAGTGGTTTCGACAGTTGGAACCTCTTCCAACTTTATTCTATTAGATGAAATTAGCCTTGTACCAGGCTTCTTCTTAGTTTGGAGAAGGCTTTTGGCTGAAAACACACCTAGTGGAGTCTGTATAATTAAGACTGTATCTGGATTTGGAGCCCTGCAACAAAGAAATTATAGCTTGTGAAGAACATATATTAGGAATATAAATATGCCCAAGACAACACCTAAGAGGCTACATAGGAATGGCAATCTATACCTGTGATAGGCACAATAGGAAACCATTTTTGTAATTTGTTTCCCATTTTTCTCCAGAGAGTGCAACTGCAAATGTACAATTAGCAATATCATTCACAAGGATAATCAACAACTAGGCTTAAAGATCAGCATCTCTAAGAACTAGCAAAATGCAAATTTAGTAGGAAGATTCTCCTTCTCATGCTAAACTACAAGCAACAATGAAAACAGAGAAAAATATTACCTCCATACGGTACCCTGCTCTGGATGCACACATTGCATGGTAATAAGTGGAGCACCTGCTACATTGTGTGCATGAGCCATGAATTTGCTTACAGATAACACATATCTGAAGCACAAGTGGGAAAACCAACAGTTAGATTAGCATTCAAATAAGATCACAAAGAAAAATGACAAAGTGGAATCAGACTAAATGACTGGATCATTTGTAGACCATTATTCAAATTTCATCTACTCTTTTGATTCAATGTATATTCCTTAAGTCACTCTCTTTCTAGTAAATCGTAGTTATACATGTATACTGTCAATTGGTTACACTACAATAGTCAGTGCTCAAAAGTAAATATCCACATATGTCGAGAGATGTATCACAAATGATAATGTACAGAAACCAATTATCTACCTTCACAAAAGAATTTGATGGTATACTCAAGATCCCAAGAGCAGGTTCCATCTTCTCATCACTTGCAAAAGACACTTCAGGTCTGAACCAAGCACATGTAACATGAACCCACAATGTCTCGATGTCAGTTGGCTTTAAAGCACCTCCTGTTGGCCAAAAGCATGATGAAGACCAAATCAGAATTTCAAATTCATGATAGCAAAATAAAACTTCATACATGCTGAAGAACACAACTCAACAAAATACTCTCGTGAACTTGCCTTTAACAGGACAGAGGCAACATTCTCGCTTGACTTCAGGTCTTTCACATGCTTTACAAACCCACGAAGTGAAATCTTTGACATGTCTTGCTCCATAGCATTCTTGATGAACAGCAATTTGACATCTGATTCAAATATAAAGCAATTTGCCTCATTTCACTCCTTTACAAAAACTATGTAAGTAAGCACATCCAATAGTTGTTCGTTAGTCATCGTAATATATTGAAATGACCGTGTCTTTGATACCTGTTGCAGATAATGATTTTGTTGTAGTCCCAGTCTTCAACCCATCTACATACAGCACATCGTTCTGTTGTCCACTTTGCATACACGGGTTCATAGTTTTCTGCAATAGCAACCAATGAATGTAATTAGTTTACATCTCATCATCCAGTTATTTACATGTACAATTGATATGATTAAATCTAAAAAAACAAATATACCTTGCAAAAATGTAAGCAACTTGTGCTTCCGTTCTTTCACAGAGGGTCGTTTTGGTGGTTTAGCAGAGACAATAGCATTTTCATGAAACTCTGCTAACTGCAGCATCTGCAAAGTCAACGAAATTCCACTAATATAGCCCATATATGAGAGGCCATCAGCATAGTACTAGACTACTAGACAGGATACAAACAAAAAATCTGGAATTATAGTACAAACCCATTGTTCTAGTGCCAGTAAGGAGCCTTTAACTCTGACACTTGTCCTCCAATTTCTGGACTTGGAACCCGTGTGTCGCTCCCATTCACTTAGGGCTTGCTTTTCTGTCCCACAATAGCCACACTTGCACACAACACTGACACATAAGAGAAAACGAATGTGAATAAAGTACTTCCAGATCTTAGTAATCATCACATAATCTGCCTCATTAAAATGAAAAAGGAAAACAAATAAGGATGAACATTTAGAAAGAGATAACTGAAATACAAGGCAATTTTATGCTTACGAGTGAAGACTTGGAAAATATATGCCTTCCACACCATTACAAAGAACAGTAACCTTGTTAGGCAGCACCAGTTGTGGCTCAGTTTTATTAGATCTGCACCAGGAATAAACATCAGGGACTAGAAAATATAAACTAACTACCCATTAGAGAATTAGTTATTATAATGCAACATTCAAAGTATTAAAATTATGAAACACCAGAATGCAGCTTATAGACTTACTTGACTTTTGGTTGTTCCTTTTCAGAATCTGATAATTCGAAATTAAACTTTACTTTGCAAGGAGGGCAGAAATAATCGGCCCCAAAATTCTTCAAAAAAAGAAATGAATACGTCAGCAAACTCTAGATTCACATATACATAATATAATGAGGGAAATAAGTTGAAATATGAAAAGTATGGGGGTATCGACCTTAAAATTATTGCTGTTGATTTTATCACATTCGGCATGCACCCACTCTCTGCAACCATCACATCGAACCTGCTCAAAGTAATGATAAACAAGAAATTACTAAGAAACAGCTATTCTGTATAAACAGAAGTAGTTTCACAAATCTAGCGTAATTTGTTGGTTTCTCACCCAACTTCTACTGTCAAATTGATTCGAGATCCTCTTGCATATGCCACAAGCATGTTTCGGTTTTGTTATCTGCAATAAGAAGTCTTGAAATATAAACACACGCAGGAGAGAAAAGGAAAAAAAAATAAACATACGAATACCAAAATAAAAGTATACCTTAGCACAAGTTTTACAAAGGAACTGGCCTCCGGAAGTCGAAACCTTCATTTTCTTTGGAATTTTAAGCTCAGCGCCGCAGCATTCGCAAGATTTTGAATCTTTCTTCTTCCCATATAAGTCCTGCTGGGAGAGAAAGAAAACAGAAATTAATGAACGATGACCATCTAACGAGTAGATATATCGTTTAAGTATATGACCGAAAACCTCTAATTTCAAATTGGAAGAAATAAGAGAAAAAAATGTAGTTTGTATATCTAAGGTCTCTTACTTCTGTATTCATTCCCAAAGGATCAATTCTGCAACATTTTCTATAATGGAGCAAAGAATAGCCAAAGGTCCATTAAACTGGGTTTTTATTCATTTGTCTAGTTTTGAGAATGTTTGAGCAATTCAATATTCATATCAAGCCCTAGCAATTATAGATCAGCAAGAGAAAAAAACCAAAAAATGTGCTCTCAGGAGAACTTGCCTGGTCCACAAACTGATAGTCCAGATCATGATTTGAACCTGTGGCCTCTTGGATCCCTCTAACTAGAGATTCATCATCGATTGGATTCCCAGCTGCCATGTTTATATCTGCTAACAGCTTCTCCATAAAGCCTTGTTCCACCAAAAATGCCTCCTCAGTTGCCATCTGGAAATCACAAGGCTTGCAGTTGCCTAGTTCAGACTGCTCCTGAAATCTATATCATGCTAAATATTACCTAAACAATAAAGGACTTGCTAAATTACACCTCAATACGTTTACAAAAACAACAAACCTGTGTACATAATCCATAAAGGGAAAAAGCGATCCTCTTTTGACCCAAGCATAATCCTGTTCACATAAATGATTGTGTTAAATAGCCACACTCCAATAAATACAAATCCACATAAAGATACATTCCACAACGAAAACAATTCATACCCTTTGGTTCTCATTCCCAGAGTACCCAAAAAACATAACACAAGCTGCATCAGGTATGCAAGCCCTCAAGACCAGCTCTGGTGCCTGCGTCATTGGATCGATAACAATGGCAGGCCAGAATGGCTCCTTCTTCCCTGGCTTTGCCCACACTATATCACCCGAATAAAAGTCTTCTGGTCCATACAGCCCATCTTTCCTCTCTGCTCGAGGCCTCACTGCACAATTTAACTCATCTTCTTCGTCGTCAATAATCTCCACAACTGCACACTTGTCCTCCAAATGCTCGTGAACTGAAGTCAGTGTGCTCCGCGAGCTGTAATTATACTTCCTCACATTGTTGAAACTCTTAAAATCCACATACTCATCTTCCTCCTCATCTTCTTCCCCATCCTCCTCGTACTCCTCATCCTCATCCTCATCCTCATCCTCTTCTTCGTGATAATGTTTCCTCGTGACATTCCGCAACTTCTTTGCATTTTTAACATATTTCAGATTGACATTGTTGCTCTTTTCATCTTCAGCATTGGCATTAGTCTTACTCTCCTTCTTCCAATTCTCAATAACCGAGTCGTTGAATCTGGACGGCAGCACCTGAACGCGCCCCCTCGAAGTCCTCACCAGCGGGGGCCGCGAAACCTCCGCCGCCGCAGCCTTGCCTCTCCCCGCCTTCGGCTTCGACTCCACCTCATCAGGGGGAGGCGGGGAGCATGAAACCTCCGTGCACCACGAGAGCCCTCCTCCGCCGCCATTCTCCCCCGTCGCAACTGAACCGAGTATCCCACGAAGGTTCACCGGAATGATGCCGGCGGCGACCTCGCCGAGAAGATTGAGCGGGTAATAACCACCGTTGTCGGTCCTCCTCTTCTTCTTCTTCCTCCCGGAGCTCTCGTCGTCCTCTGAGTCGCCGAGTTTGCATCGCTTCAAACTCGGCATTTCCGATTTCAGATTCTTCTTGATTATCATTCCGGTCGCGAGTACAAACCTCACTCGCGCATATCACTCCCCCAATTCTCCGAAACACTAAAACCCTAAACTCGGTTCGCCGGGAAACAGAGCAATTGAAGAAGCCCACGGGCAGAGGTTTCAATAAATAAAACAAACCCTCAAACAGAGAGTGATTGAAAGTATCAAAAGGATCGGAATTTCAGAGATGGATAAGGGAAATAGGGATCTATCTATTTCTAGGAAGCTTAGCTTTCACAGAGGGAGGGGGAGAAAAGGAGAGAGAAGTTCACAATGCAAATCGCAATGTAAAATTGTCTTTAGAGCGCACACACAGAAGGATAATGACTTAAAATTCCGAGTCTTCGAAATTGTGTCTCTGTTTTTTTTTCTCTTCTAATTTTGAGAGAGAGAGAGAGAGACGGGGGTCGGCGTTATCTTGGCACAAGTGTGTGAGAGTGCTAACGTGCGCCTTACGTGTTTAGAGCACAATTCTTCTTCGTGTTTCATAGACGAGACGAGCAATGGTGTTTATGGTGCTCATGGCCAGACTTGTTTAGTTGGGTCAATATTTTTTTAAATAATTTCGTGTTAGAATTCACTTCAAATTTTGTTGGGCATTTTGGGTTTTGATGGTGGCCATGGCAGAGTATTAACGATCTTGTAGTTCGTTCCACGAAAGTTGAAAACTTTGAGCTACAATGCGACTACCCAATTCGTTTGTTCATTGCTTCGGAATCGATTTCGGGTTGTGAGGTTGAATTTGTGTACACATAGACGGCATAGTGTTGATTTTAGTAAAACAGCAGTCGATTTTTTTGAACTCTGCAAATTTTCGGTTGATGGTGGCGGGTTTGTGGTATGGGAGCTACAGTGTAATCGTTCTATATTAATTTTGGGGTTGAAAATGTTAAACTTTTAATGGGTTTTATTTCAAAATTTGTTGTGGCCAAATTTATTTCTGTAAGATGATGGGTGCTGCCGTAGGTGGTGGTTATCGTACGACTACGATGGAGGAATAAGGGCGGCATATGTGGCGTTTCAAAATTTCATCAAATTTTCCATCTTTCGTTTTCCGTTTTCCCTCGTTATGTTTTCTCTCAGTGCCAAAAGTCTTCACCTGGGAGAGGCTGGAGGGAAAAGCACGAGACTTTCCCACCAAATTCATGGTTTAAGGGTTATTTTGGGTATATGCGATATAAATAAAGTACTTATTTGCTTGTGGTTGTTGGACTAACTCTCTATATGATCATCTGAATCTAGTTGTCGAGGACTGATTGATGAGTAAGATGTCGTCAGCTGACCATTAGAGGTTGAAATTTGTCTCTGGTTTGATTTACGAAGTGAAAGAGCTCGGCTTCTCTTCTATGAATATTGTTTTGGCCGGGAAGAATGCACCAAGTTCGATTCCGGCGTCTTGGGATTTTGGTTGTGTATGGAAGAAGATTATTACATATTTTAGATCATATTTGTTATTAAAAAGGAAAAGATAGGTGCAGTGAATAGTGATCATGGCAGGCCTCAATTTGAAATATCAAAGTTGGATCGCGTGAAAGTAGTAGTTGTTGTTGGTGTCCTGCACTCCTGCTTTGCTGTGCTAGCTAGGACATGTCAAAAGAGCAAGAAGTGAGGATGGCTCACTTGGAATATGGTTTGTGCTTGTGAGCTTTATTGGTGGTGGCTATGGCGATTGGCCAGACGAGTAAAGGTCTGCTGAAGAAGAAGTCTCCATTGAAAAGTGGAGTGACAGAGGAGAGAGCCAAAGGAGGATGAGGCAGAAGAAGAGTCTGTGTAGCCTGGAAGATGGATTAACTATTAAGTACCAAACCAGGGCATGATGATGTGGGGACCCAAATCCTGCTGGTGGCACAAAATGGCTAGGGAGGACAAGCCTTTTTTTCATTTCCTGTGGTCAGTCTTTGGCTCTGGAAAAGCCAGACATGTCACTGTAGTAAGTAATAACATGAAGTAAGATCTGGTCATTCTGGTGCACTTGTGGTGGTTTCTGAGCAAACATTGCAATCAGCTGGCACTTGTACAAGGCCACAGAAAGAGTAGAACAAGCTTGTTACAAGAAAATGATCTCTGCATATTGCTCGTGGACTTCGAGAGGTTTGAGTGGGAGACTGATCATGTGAACATTAAGCGTACAAATGCAAATTTAGAGAGTGCTTCCACAGGATCACTTGCGGCGACTGCTATACTTGCCTTTACAGATGCAAGTCTCGGATTCATCATAACAGGGATACTAGTCATTCAAAAGAAATTCATGTAAATATATCTTCATTTCCCGAAAGCAAATCATACCATATAATATGAACAAGTACAAACTAGTCTTTGCTTCCCGGTTTATTTAACATAGCTATTTACATCTGAAATTGGCCATGCAGGTCTAGAGTAGAGAGAAGAAGGTTATTACAGCAGATAGATAGACAAAGAGATGGATGAAATTACTAAGCAGGATGTTGGTGGTGGAGGACAGTGGTTTATTGAGAAATACCTAAAAAAGTCTTCTACATCATGCCAGGCCTAGTACCACTACTGATCTTTTCCATAATACATCCTTGGACCTAGCAGCTACTTCATTCCTACTTCTTAGTTCATAACTAGTCAACAGTTATTGCCTCTTGGCACAAGAAGTTTCTTCAGTCTTTGCAAACCTTCCCCGGATCCTTGGCTGGTTGTCTGCAAGAGCCTTCCTGCATGCATACTTTTCGAAAAAACGTTTATTAGTTACCGGCAACAGAATACAGAATTTCAAGTAAGGTTTAACCAGTAGTATGCGACTTAAGATTGATTTTGTACCAAGTAAAGCATCAACCCACAGAAAAGATGCTAGTATACCATGCATCTGGAAGTTTCTAATCTAAACTTGACGGTCAGTCGGAGTAGGTAACAGTTATAATGGTGAGCATTTGGAAGCAATTTGAATTAAACTATCATCAAAACAGACAAGCATTCATGTGCCTACTTTAACAGCCCAGCAAATATCTCACGAGAAGACATGGATAATACAAAGCACAGTACAGGTTACTATGCCGGACATCTAATAGAGTTGTGGATGCATAGGATGGGAAAACGCAGAAAATTAAACGAGTGTTCCCGTCATTTAGGAATATGCAGTCTCCAATCCTGATTCAATATAGTTTATACACAAAAATACAGTTTAGAGAAACAGTACTATCAGGATTTTACCTTGATTTTCCTGCCAAAGTTCCTCTTTGTCTTCTTGTTCCTGTATCTTGAAAGCTTTTCCCTTCGTTCCTCAGTTGTGCAGTTGATGATGGTCGACCTCTCATGGGGAGGACGGATGAGGCTTATGTTACCGCTACCAAGAGTCTGTCATAAAAACTCAGTATCAATGAGCCTGCCCCATCCTGTGAAAAGGCCAGACATGTCTAAACACTTCTCAGACTTTGGTACATCGCCAATAATTTGCACAGAGCTTGATTGCGAATAAATGATACTATCAGTGGGTTGTGTGCGGAGACATACCATCTCCAACACCAGTTGCATAAGATATGATCAATGTATGTGTCCTACAGTGCAGAAAGGGTTTCTAATAGATGGAATAGGCAATCTAAAATCTATCATACAGAATTTAATATATTGTTCATAAGAGAGACGTTGGCATTTCACATGTTCCTTAAAATTCAGGGTCTTTAACCCTTTTACGCCTTTCCTTTAATCCAAAACCTCTTCACAACCCAATCACTTTAGCTAGGTAAGTGTTGTTTTCACTATGTAGGAATGACATTATTTTTCAAGTATAAAAATAAATAAGCAATCTAAACTAACTATGTCTGACCTTAATATCTCCTTCACTATATGCCCTTCGAATACCATATGCAGCAGCAAGATCCATTCCAGGTAAATCCATAAAATTAGGCTTTGTTGAAGATCCTTGCATCCAATCCATTGAGCTTAAACATCCCGAGCTGACACTCTTCTGGAATTGTGCATCACAAACTGGTTTGTTTTCTTCAATTTGAGTTCCCTCTAGCCCCATGGCAGGAATTTTGATATCAAGGACCTCATAAAGTGGGGTTTCTGTTGGATCCTTTTCGAGGATATCCTTGTCATAGAAGGCATCATCCAATAGCTGTTCACTTTGAAGTGATTCAATATCCGAAGTTTTAAGTCCTTGAGATGAAATGACATCTTCCCCACAAGACATCATTGAGGCTGCTGTCATGGGATCAATGCCGATGACTGGTTCTTCGATGATAGGCTCTGGAGCTTTGAATAGATCCCACTCTCCTACCAGGTCATAGTCTGATATCATGGAGGCCTCAACAATGTTATTCTGCATTAGACAAAGGACTATCGATATTAGCAAACTACACTAAGGTTTACTAAAAGCTGCAGAAATGATACTACTCTCTTTCAAGGAGATGAAGAGCCATGTAAGGTTCATAAAGTTGAAATTTAGTTTCAACTGGACAAATAGTAAAATGTGAATATTTACCAACTTCTTAGCTATTAGCATTTTCCAACAGGCTAAACCAAGAACAAATACAAAGCAGATGAACTTGGGATCCTTACTAATCAAGATTACTATGAGCATGAACAAATTGGTCGGCCATCCAGTAAATCCTTTCAGATGGCAGTACTTCCAGTACATACTCTTCAACCAAACAAACTAGTGGACGAGTGGAAAAGTTCTTAACTTTAAGGCACTCACTAATAGCTGGGGCCTAACGAAGCTGCTAATGCTAAAGATCTCATATGAATTCCACTCCATAAGTGCAGTTATAACATCAAAAGTGAAATCAATGAGGACCAAGAAGATGAAAACTTTTACCTTTCCTCTCCTTTACCCCACTCAAAAGAATAAAACAAATTACATCTTTCCCTCTTAAGCATATGTGTGTATCTGGTGAGAAAGCTAAACTTGTAACTACAACACTGCAAAAATTCTAACCCAGAAGAAAAAAAAGAGAGAAATCATAGAACACGCAAGTATGAAAACGTTTCCAACTACACAACATCCACTTTTATACTTTTCCAGATCCAGCTCATAAAGCTAGCTCCAGCTGTTTCTATGCATGCCCTGAGCAAAATAAAGCCAAAGGAAAGATGGAAATTTCTTATCCTTTTCTTTTTCCACTTCGCTGAAACCCAGATAGTGTAAAAAATAAAAACTGATACACTTTCACATTGTTTTAGGTTCAGAAAAATGGAGAGAATATCTTCCTCCATTGATCAGAGGGGAGACAAACACATATTAATTCTGTTCAAAATAATTTTGGTTGAAAAAAAAAATCCTTTGCTGTTCTTTTGACAAATATCTCAAACATACCATCAAATAGTGAAAATTTTATAATTTCTGTTTTGTCTAGCAACAAAAACCAATAGCACAGAGATTGTCAAAGATTGAAACTTTGTGTTCCTAGAAACCTGAATTAGAGTAATTCACTCCTGACAGACAATGAGAACATGAACAATCCCATTTTTTCTCAAGAAACAAATAGATATCAGCTGGTAAAGTTCACACCTTGCTACTGAATCAACTCAAACCCATCACAAAACTAATCAAATCAATCCAGATCAAGCTAAATCCACCACAAATTTTGAAGAAAGATATCTCAATACTAATCAAAATTGAAAGATATACAAGCATATGTATGTGTCCAAAAGAGAGAGAGAGAGAGAGAGAGAGAGAGAGAGAGAGAGAGAGAGAGAAGTACCATTGAAGCATTTGATTTCTGGTTTCTGCAAAATTCCTCAAGCTGCTGAAAGTCTTGAGGGGTGTTCTGGAAATAAGGGTACATAAACCCAGTTTCAGCATACATTCTTGAAGCCCCCACAATTCTGTCTCTTGGGGAAAAGTCTCAAACTTTGAAACAGAGTGAACCCTAGTAAATACCACCTCTCCAGAACCTAAAAACAGAGCAAAGGCACAGACAGAGAGTAAACACACTGAAACTGAGTAGCCAAATTGCAATGGGTTTCTTTTAGGTTTTGTGATATTTGAGCTAGTAGGAGAGAGAATTTATATAAGTAATAAGGGAGTGGGAAGTATTCAGTAATATTGGAGGTGATGATGATATCATGTAATAAAGACAAAGTAAGGAAAATGACATAATCAGTTTTATAATGCACTGTCCCCAGGCCTCTTATCAGCTCCCTTTATTATATTATTTTTGTCAATTTTCTTAGTTTTTAGTTGCAAAATTAAATGGTTATTGTAATGGCAATTTGTACAAGGTGAGGTTGAGTTGCATCAGCCAAAATATATGTAGACATCTTTTGTGGGCTGGACTCTGTCACTGTGGTCATCAATCTACACTTTCAAGTTCAATGCATTTGGATTTTACTGTTAAGATAGTTCCCCATGTTCTCTCAGTTTTGTAGGCTTGGAGCCCCTGTAACTATTTAGGTTCATTGGAGGTAATTTTAGCTAGATTTTGGAACAGAACAATTAATGGATGCTGGTGTTCTCAACTTCTAGTGTATAGCGGTCCTCTTATTTTCAAGAAGTGCTGATGATTTGTGTGTGTAAGGAGATATATTGAAAGGTGTGGATGTTAATTACCAAAGATCAAACACGGACTACACTTAGAGCATGTGCACCCATGGAGGAAGAGAGGAAGTCCCATTTTGAGGAATTCCTCACCAATTTGAGGAATTCCTCTTCAATAGGAAGTCCTATTTCTATTTTTTGGGAGCGATGCCAGAAATAGGACTTCCTATTACTATTTATTATTATTTAAAATTTTTATTTTTATTTTCGGGTAATATTTTCAACCAATTTTCAAGTAATAGGAAGTCCTATTTAGACGCGCGTTAATATGTTTTGAATCAATTTTGTATGCCGGTAGCATACGGTGGTCTCGCTAAATGTAATCCGAGTCATATTAGACTTAAGTTTTTTTTTAGCATACATTCGTTATAACAACGTGTTTGTTATGATTCTTTATTTCATCGCGATTCAAAATTGACATTTTTTTAAGTTATGATTTTGGACTCATTTTCTTCACGAAAGTTATAGAGGACATTAATATGAACTCGTCCGTATTTTTCTTGAATTTTTCGGAAGTCCGAGCTATTTATTATGATTTTTTTAAGTTTCAGAGTAAATAATTTATTTAAAATATTACAAATGATTAATTTTTCTCAGCCGTCGGATTGCTTAGATATGTTTGAAATGGACGGCTCAGATCAACTTAGCCGTTGATCTGGCAGCAGCCCTGGACGCGCCACGTGTCGGCCGGCGATTGGTCCGTCAATTTTTTTCTTTTACTTTTTTTACTTTTTCACTTTTTTTCGGGTAAAAAAAAACGTACGTCAGCCTGGCGTCACCCACATGCGTGGGGCCCGCCAGGCGGACGACCTCGCACTCCTCCTCAACAAAGGAAGCCGAGGAGAACGACCTCCCGGTCAACGTCCGGTCGGCCTCCCCCTTCCCTCCCGCTGCACGTCGCCCAGCCCCCGGACGTCCTCAAATGGTGGCCCCTACCCCCCGGACGTCCTCGCCGTCCCTCCCCGGTGCAGCTGCTCTTAGGTTAAGAGCCCACCCCAAAATTTTGAAAAATATTATTTGTTGTTTAACTTTAGTTCAAAATTTTGAAAAATAAAAATGTTCACCCCAAAATTAATTCAGTCTAAAATAGCCCACATATTAAGAAAATAAAATATTAATTTATATTTTAATATTATATATTAACTAAAATTAAGAAAATTCTTAAAAACTCATCAAAAAATATATATTTTTAGCTAAAGAGATTGATCATCTGTACTCCTTCTTTTTCTTAATTAAAAGGCTCAGATTTTTCTAGCTAACATTAATCATTTGTATGACTTCATTTTTTTCTTAGGCTGCAATACCCACATGACATCTCTCTCCTTTTTTAAATTTATCATATTAACATCTTTTATTCAAAATCGTATGGTACAATTTAAGTAATATGTTATTCATTTTTAGACTTAGGCTAATAAATTTTTATCAAACGTTATTATTAATTCTTTAAGTTATTCAATTATTTAATTGTTCGGTGTATATTTAATTTAATATGTGGGTCGTAAGATTAAAAAGATACAAGATTAGCCTACTCCATTTTAAAATCCTGGGTAGCCATTGTTTATTCCCAACTATTAGCTAAAACATATCTAGAATGGAGGTGTTTGGATGTATAAAATGAGGGATACTAGTTTGCCCGTTATCAGTGAAAAGATGATGCGACAATGAATGATAAGATGGCATACGTTTTACTTTTCGTTTTTAACATACATTATTTTCTTAGTTAATACTAAATTTCCTACACACGCATACGCGCGTGTGGAAAGCGTCGTGCTCGCGTGTGCGAATTGTCGACGTACGTATTGAGATGGTGTGATTATTCTATATTTAGAAATATATAATTCAACCACTTTTTTTTTGTTCCCAATCATGACTCAATTGTATGAAAGATATACCGAAAACAGACAGATATAAAATGCACTTAAATTGTATACAAAAAATATTATTCAATTTGTAATTATTCATTCTCAAATATTCTTTGTGTATTTTTTTTGTTTTTTGTTTTTGTAAAATGCACCAAAACCACATAGAAGCTATTAAAAGAAGAATGTAACAAGAAATAAATTACGGTTTAAGCTCACGTTAGCCATCACACGAAGGTCATCAATCTGTGATGTTTTTTGGGTTACAATAAGTGATGTTATTGTCGTAACGGCTTTGTCCATTGCTACACTTCAAGTATTTTGGCGAGCAGATAAAATACATAGTTGACATCAAATCAACACATGCATCAACTATGTATAAGTACTTCACTCGTGTGAAAAAACGTGTTTGATTGTTTGTGATTATTTTTGTCAATAGAGGGCAAAATATTTGGCAAAATGTGCATAGCATAGTATCTTTCTTCATAAGAGAAATTAGAGCAAAGGGAGCTAGCTCACCGGTATTATGTAATTGCAATGGTAGGTTTAAAGTTTAAACTCAGCAAGACTAATTGTATTGCAAAACATAAGACATGTCAAATTTAAACACTATAACTTATAAAACAATTAAACGTTGAAGCCAAAAAGTTGGAAACTCTGTATTCTTTCCTCTGTTCCCAAAACATGAAAATGCATAATCTACAAATATAGGTTTGTATATTACTTTCATTTCTGGTCCACTGGAAATATAAAGTTGAGTGAAAACACTATTGAAGCCACTCTGTAATATATAGCTACATAAAATTAACTTGAGGATCACTACGAAAAGATACAATACGCGAGGAAAGTCTTAAATCTTAGTTCCCTTAGTATTTAGTTTTATCCTACTCTAAGACACCCCTTTGAAACAGAACATATAAGTGATAACATACCGGTATTGCGGATCATTGAAGTTGAGTTGTGTTGGAAGATTTACACCCTCACACTTAGTAAGTTATTGGCTAACTCATAAGTGCAAGAATGGTCTTCGCCCGCAAGTGTATGGGGATAAGTAATAGTATAGAAAGGAAATCGAGTGTCGAACCCACGATGATTAAACACTTAGATTCCTTAGCTCAGAAATGAAAGCACAAAGATTACGACTCACTAGACACTACACTACTTGACACTAGAGGAAATAAAATGTGAAAGTGTATCTCACACTACCAAATCCTTTGGAGATTTGGCATTTCAAGGGATGATGCAATTATGGTGAGTGATTAACGAGTTGGTTGATGGTTGATTGATTACACTAAATGACACAAATTCAATATAAGGGGAAATATGTCAACTAGGGAAATCTCCACTAACCATATGATGCACCAAACAATGTTCCGGTTTAGATTAAGTTTGTTCATGAGAATGAATGTCCAAGTCGTGACCTTGTGAGTCACGGTTGGTTTTAAATCTAAGCTCCTAGGCCATTACGGGCTCTAGGCTACTCAAACCCAACATTGAAGAATATCGTGAAGTGGAACCAAGACCCAAGTTATTTAGACTTGAATCCCAATAGTATGTCACATTGTGAAGTCAACAAGTAAATTGTGTGATAGATATGTAAAGGTTCCCCTCTCGAATATCGATTGGAAGATCTGAGGGGTTGTCTAGTGAATCCCTCAACTCGTAATTAGTAAGTTACGAGCTAAGAAGTTCTACAATGTGCCTCAATAATCTTTTTGATTAATGTGTGCTTGTGATCTACGCATTTTAGGCGTATTAATTAGTACATTTTCTCTACATTTTTACTTTGTTATTTACTTAGTATGGTTAATTTTATTAGCTTTTACTTATTTTTGTTATTTTTAATTATAGAACAAAAGAGACGGAGTAAATGAGCCAACACGCAGCATATAAATGAAAAAGAAGATGGATAAATAATGGCAAGAGAATTCGGCAATGGAAGAAGAAAATTGGAGGCACGTGGATTGTGGAAGTGAACCAAAGAGGAGATGTGTCGGTTAAAAACAAGTCTTTGGTGCTTTTCAAGTTTTCAAACGCACAATTAAATTTGACATGAAACGGATGTAGGAGCTTAATTGCATGATGAAGGAGCTTAATTGCATGATGGAGGAGCTTAATTGCATACCTATTTGAAACGGTTTGCTATTAACATGGGGAGGAGCTTAATTGCAATAATACTACACATTTATTCTTTCAATTAAGAGGTTTGGATGGCACATCTTGGGAGGAGAAGAGACATGGGAATTCTCAAATCATTTTCTATATAAATGAAGCTTTGGGGAAGAAAAAAAGGATCACTTATCAAAGAGCCGAACCCCTGTCCTAGAGTCCTCTTAAGCCTCTCCAAAACATCATAGTCTCCAAGGAAGCCGCACATCTTCACAAACCGCCTCCACCATCCTTCAAGGGCCGAATACATAGCTTGGCAATCCCAAGGTGTCTTCATCCTCCATCCATCAAAGAAGCATCAAGCATGGATTAGTATAGGGCAATTCCCTTACTCAAAAAGTGTAACCATGTCTTCTTCTTTTTATTCTTCCTTGTGTAAACTTATGATTACTATGGATTGGTTTCTTGAAGTCTTTTGGTTAAATAATTTTAATTAGTTTTGTATGACTTGTTTTGTGTTCTTCGAAATTGGTTACTCATGCTTATTTGTTCCTAACGCTTAATTTGAATGCAGGGAAATTCCCGGTTTAGATTATGATGTGTTGAATATCGGGCAATTCCTGAGTTTGGCACTTAATTATGAGATATGCATGTAAAACGTAGCTAATGACTTGGAGACCAAATAGGTTGCATGAAATTGGTTAGGTTATTAAAGGATAGGTAACTTGATGAGTTGATCTTGTAAATATTAGATATAGATTGATTTTCAACAACTATGCATGTTTAGGGTTTTTAGGGTTCTTGATTGTTTGCTTGTCTATGAGTGAAACATGTTAGAATTCTAAGGTTCCTATTTGTGTATGGTTGTCACGTTTTGTTCTTATATTTCGTAGGAAATTAGTTAAACAAACCAACTTTGCACCCCCCTTCATACTCTTTATTTTATGTTTACAAACGTTGTCATGCATTAGTACCCTCAATCCCCGGTTAAGAACGATCCCTACTTATCAATGCTACATCTACAAAGAAGGGTTTTAAATTGCATACGTGTGAGATATGTGTTGAGTGTCTACTTTGTGTTAATATTTGATGCATGTTTTACGCGTTATCAATTTTTGGCGCCGTTGCCGGGGATTGAAAAATCTATTGTGTGATTTCGTTTGTGTAAATATGTTCATATCGTGTTACTATTATACTTGTGCATAATTTTTTTTCTCTGTTTTCGGAACTGTTCACTGACCTGTTTTGTACAATTTATTTGACATAGCTGCAGGTATTGGAAAAATCTGAAAATTTTCAGACGTGTTGAGTTTTGTGTGGTGTTTATTCCTGTAAATTTTTATTGAATTCGGACAAGCCAAAAATTCTGGAAAAATCTGACAATCTGCTATGTTCAATTTTGTGCGAATCTGGAAATTTTCTTGTGTTCTTGAGTTCCAAGCATGTTGTAACCTTGTTTTTGTTTTTTGTTTTTGCAGGTCAAAGAGTTAATATGTATGAGGTCAAAGAGTCATTTTTGCTGTAAAAATATTCATTATTGTTATTGTATAATGTGATTATAATTGTTTTAGTTTTAGTATTAATTTTAATTCGGGACTGTGATATGTGCTATTTTGTGAGATTTATCTGATATGGTTGCAGGTCTTGGAAAATTATGAAATTTTACAGAGTTATGTATATATGTGTCTAGTATCCTCTCATAAAATTTCGTGAAATTCCAACATGTGATTAATTCTACATAAATTCTGTAAATAGCTGTATTCAGTTTCTCCGATTTTGTAAAATGTTAAATAAATAGTCTTAGCTATGTTTTTATCACTTGTTATTTAGTTTTTAAGTTGGATTTTGATTGAAAGAGTTGATGTAATATCGTATTGAAATTTTGCTCTTAGTAAGAAATTTTCGGTTATGGTGACTAGAAGGGTTATGACTCGTGACGGGACTTGGATCTAAGAAAGAGAATATTCTCGAAATTAGTCCTACCTCTCGCATTACATCTATCCCAACTGGCCATTTCCGAACTTGCCCAAAGGAGTAGAACGGATTTCGAGCCATTACACAATTTAATCATCTAAGCCTTAATTTAAATTCTAGATGCATGTGATAATCATATATCTTTGGTGAAAAATCAATTTGGACATTGTTTGGTATTGTGTTTGTCTACCATGTTGTAATGAATTTGTAACAAAAGATAAACCTACTTGTTGTAAATGCTCCATGAGCTACGTTTATGATTAATTAGTTAATTGATCACTAACTAATGTATCTTTTCGTGGATCATGAATTCTAACAAGCTCGTAAAGAGAAGAAGAAGGCCGAGCTAAAGAAGTTAGAGGAGATGACACCAACATATACATACAAGTGCACATGCAAAGAAAACGTCAAGAATGTTGGAAGTCAAAAGTGAAGAAGGAGAAAAGCAACACGTCTAGGCTGTAAGACGTTAAAAAACAAGCGCTTGTTGGGAGGCAACCCAATGGAGGAGTTTACAAACAAGATTTGCTTTCTCTTCCCTTATTTTTTTTATTTTTTTTATTTTCATAGCTTTTATTTTTCCTAGTTAGATTTTTCGTAAATCATTTTCTTCATGCTTGATTCTATGTTTTACTTTAGTACATTGAGGACAATGTAGAGTTTAAGTGTGGGGGAGGGGTTTACAACTTTGTTGAGTCATAAAATAAAAAAATCGGGCGGACAATGGAACTTTCCGACGGATGATGCCCTAAAAAAATTTTTTTTTTAGTCATAATTAGTTTATTTTTGAGTCTTTTTGTTGAACTTAGTGTTTTTAAAGAGTCTTAGGATGCCCTTAGTTAGTCGATGATGAAAATGGACCGAAAGAACATACCTGTGGCGTTGGAAATCATTAAGAAGGAATTCATTTGATAATGGAGACATCTTTGAGTGTTATGACATGTAGTAGATATGGTTTGTAAAACTTGGTACAGAAATTCGCATGTTAGAATAAGTTTTGAATCATATGAGCCTTACAAGTGAGATTTTGAGCCTAAACACTACTTCTTTGAGAATGAATTTCGTGCATTACATATAATAGGTCACAAAATCATGCATACACTCACTTGCCATAGATCTTAATGAACTAGAGAATACTAAAACTTACTCGTGTCGACTTGCAAAGCTTATAATTGTTACATACTCTGATTTTGGATATGATTAAAGGCACTTAGGTTTTCCACCACTTTGCCAAAATGTCATGTATCCCATATGTGCGCACGAGTCGCGACACCCCTAGACAACCCATTTAAGCCTACATTAAGCCTTTCTTTTATTGCCATATGCATCTAAACACTTAAACATAGTGTAGATTGTCCTTACCTTTGTTCTAAAGACTTGGTGGGATTTTTGAAGCTTAGTACATGAGATTGGCGTGAGAAATACAAGGAGAATGTATGTATGGGGATAGACTTGTTCAAACAGCTTTTAAAGTAGTAATTACCGAAAATAAGAAAGAAAAAGAGAAAAATTTCGAGAGCAAGAAGGAAGAAAAGAAAAGAAAAATCAAAAGCTCTTCGGCAATAGGTTTTAAATGTACATTGTTTGAATTAATGTCCCCCATATTTGTGAGTTTGGAGTTTGTTTTGAAATGAAGGCCCAACAATGTAAGATTTGACCTTTGTCCTGTTCACAAAGCTCAAGGGAAGTTTAGAATGAAGATAGGGCCCAACACGATGAAACCCGGCCCTTGTACTTTAAAGACATGCATGGTGACGTTTTGATGATATGAGAGCTTAAAATTGATCAAGTTTTGGTGCTTTGGCTAAGTCTTTAGAATGTTTTTAAACACCACATATCTAAACTTCGAATGCCTTAACCTTAGCCCCATCACAACCCTTTAAAAGTCCTTTTTGATCCTTAAGATGAGTAGCCTTCAATCTGTGGAGTAAGTTGCATGAGTAAGCATATGGTTTTGGTTCATTTGAGAAAGTAATTCATTCCATTCATTTACTTAAACACTTTGAGTGAAACTTTTGCATGAGTAGAAAATTTGATGAGTGCATCCATGTGAGTTGATTTGAACTTCATTCGAAGCATGCACAGACTTAAACTCACCATTGTTTTCTCTATGTCTTACTTGTTCATAATATGATCATGTCTCTATTATCTAGTGAATTCAAAGATCATTCATACTAGACACATTGTGATTCCATCGCCATATACATAAAGAAATTTTTGAGACAAATTTTGACTAAGGGGTTAGTGTTGTTTTACTTGGTATCTCTTACGTTCTCAAACATGATAACATGAAAATTGGCGGCTTTGAAACGTTGAGACTTCTAAGTGTTTTGTACATATAAGTGTGACGTTTTTCCCATTGTTATTTTCCCTTTATTTTTCTTTTATCTAGTCCGTTGCTTTGATTTGTGTTTGCTAAGGGACTAGCAAAGTCTAAATGTGGGGGAATTTGATCTACGCATTTTAGGCGTATTAATTAGTACATTTTCTCTACATTTTTACTTTGTTATTTACTTAGTATGGTTAATTTTATTAGCTTTTCCTTCTTTCTAATCGTTATGGTCTCAATCCTACACCCAAAAAAAATCTAATCATGCTCACCTCACCACCGCTCTCATCATCATCACCCTAGTCATTCCCTTCCAACTTGGATTTGTCAGACTCATCCTAACCATGAAATGGAACTCAAAATAATAACACTTCCTGCTTTGGTTGGGTATAAATAATGTTTTTTGATGTATAACACAATTAAAACATAACTATTCGGGAAATACCAATTAGAAGCAATGAACAACAAAATGAACTGATTTACTTGCCACATCAGACATCAATTCCCATTTTGACCACCAACCGACCTGCTCAAAAACCTAACAAAATTTTACACCATAAATTGATCATGCAAATTTGAGAATTGAAGATAACTCAAGCAAACGTATTAAACGATTCAGACTTTTCAGAGTGAGATTGATAAAGAAGAAGGTAAATGAGAGAAAGAATTACCTGTACCCAATGCCACAACCTTCCACACTTAAATTGATAACTTTAGAATCTGAACCCTTCTCAACTGCAACTAATCAGTTTTGTTAATAGAGATTGAAAATACTGCCTTGCTTCTTCAATCTATTTGCATTTTATTGATTGGAAGTGATGGTATACAGTCAATATAGAAGACATTAGCAGAAAGAATAATACTCCCGAACAATAAATCAAATTTTGAAAACTAAAACATGAATACAAAATTATGAAATTTCCAGACTCTCAAAACCAAAACACGAACATTCTATGCATATATAGGAAACACCTACCTTTTGAGTTTCGAATCCAATATCACATAGAAATCCAATTTCAATCAGACTCAATTTCAAACCTCTGAGCTTTGGGCTCTTATCATAATCTCTTGAAATCGAACCTCCCTCCGATGATTCCAATCCTCTTCCTACCCAAAGATCGAACTGACCAAACCACTTCCTACTGCTTCGCTTCTCCATCGAACCAATTGCATTCTACTCCCGGATTTAGTGAAGAAGTTTCCCTTTGAGAGAGAGAAGAGCAGTTCCTGGTTGAGAGAGAAGTTTTGGAAAAAGAAGATAAATGGTTTGGTGAGAGAAACTGTCCGTGAGAAGTTTGAACCAATTTATCAAGTTTTCAGATATGTTCTTCCATTTTTATCCTCAGGTTATTTAATTTTGAGTGGATAGACTTATTTTATAGAAGGGGTATTTTAAGGGATTATCAATGTTCTACCTTTGGTAACCAACGTAAAGATATTTACTTTAATTAATAGAGATTACGACACGTATACACATTGTTGTTTTGTTTCTTCTTCTAAACTTTGGATACAATGCTTTAGTTTCTTAAAATAACATCATTTAAGATGATTCAGTGAGTGCTAGAATTGAAGGAGTTTTCTCAAAATACGATGACAGGGGCATCGATCATATCATATTGGACTAGTTTTGCCTATAATGTTTGGCATTTGAGGTAGACATGTGACTACAACATAAAGTGTTTTTTCCCGACGACAAAATTTTGTCGGAAAAGACTATTTTTGGTTGAAAAAAGTCATTTTCGACAAAATAATTTTGTCAGAAAAGCTTGTTTTTTCGACCATTTGTCGGAAAAGCTAGCATTTCTGACCAAATTTTGTCATCAATTTTCGTCAAAATTGTATATATTACCGACCAAAATGTTCGTTGGAAATATTTTTATTTTGTCGGAAATACTTCTTGTCATCATTAACCTTATCTATTGCTGACAACATATTTTCAACCAAAATCTTTGTCACAATATTGATTTTCGATTCAACATCAGTAGTGAAATTACACATTTGATTACACAATTAAACCATACATTTCAATAATAGTAAAGTTACATTTGGTTCATCAACAGCAAATTGCCGAAGATTGTAAAGAAAATACACTTCGTTCGAAAAATCAATACCAAACAGTAAGCAATATGATATGCTTTTCTAACTTTACTGTCTCCAATTCCTATGTGCCCTTCATCATCTTCGTATGCCTATGTCCTCCCTTCCTTGTCTGGTGATCATAGTTTATCTTATGTTCTACATTAAATAACCTATTCTCAGATAAAAATAATGGATTAGAGCTAAGAAGAGATCAACATACATGCAAAAGATCCAAGAAAAAAAGATAAAACGTAAAAGGAATCCAGGTCCAGTAATAACTGTAACTATTACCGATGAGCTTTGTCCTTCTATGATATAGAGGTTTGAGTCTCTAAATTTACATCACATTCCCAGAAAACAAGAGACAAAGTTAAAAATCATCTAAACCATGTATTTTTTTTGAAAATAAACCAAATACTTAATTATACCCACTATATGGCCATTCTATTGTTCTTTACTTTGCTCGGTAGGCCTCCTATCAACTATCATTGTTGAAAACAGTTCAATGAACAATAGAACAAAACAAAATAGAATCAAACGGTATGAACTTAAACAGAATAAACCCAAATGAACCCAAACAGAACAAAATCAGCTTTCCTCGATTTCACGCGCACTTATCTAATTCTACCTATACCAACCCAAACAGAACAAAATCAATTCAACTTAATTAATACTTACATTTATATTATCCCCCATTCCCAAATCCCTAATTTTCACAATGAATCACAATCAAATTTCACAAAATGAACTCGTAAAAATATGGAGAAAAAAATAAAAAGTGAGACTCGACGTTCGCACTGGACGGTTTCTTCGTCGCCACTCTCTAGTGTGGATAGAAGGTAGGAGTACCGAACCGCTATCGAAGCATTCACTTTCCGCTTTTGAGTCGGAATCTCTCGGTCACAAGACGGCGGTAGCAACTCCATCTTCGTTCGTACAAACTCGTAGTTCACATTCTTTTAGTCCTCATCTTCGCAATATGCTTTTCTAAAGTGGATGAAAGACCTCTCGGTGGTGGATGTGAAGTTTTTGGCACTGCGTAAGGAGGAGCCGATGTCGACGTCGTTGAGAGGTCGAATGTGCTCTCAAAGGAGAACGATATAGAGCCCATTTTTTCTTTTTTAGAATGAGAAAAAAGCAGTTGAAGAAGATAAGTACTGCTTATCAATTTGTGAACCGCTGGAAGTTTACAACATTAACTCTCTTAGATGTCTAAAGGAGGTTCGATGAATTACTCATTCCCGAATACTACTGGCAAATTGAATTTTTTCGGAAAAAATGTCAGCGCCAAATTTACCCGCCAAAATTATACTTTTTATACGAAATTTCCGACTAAAACTTTATGGTCAGAAATGCTAATAATTTTTTGTGACGATAACTTTTTATGATCGGAACAAATTATATTTCTGACAAAAACTAATTGACGAAAAACTTTGGTCAGAAAAGGCATTTTATGTTGTAGTTTGAGGACATTATAGAATAGGAGTTGTTACGCAAATGGCCCTAGTAATTAATCAATTCAAGGGATGCATGGTACATAATAGGTTGGAAGATTATGAAAGAAGTACATTGAATACAAATAAAATTATGAAAGAAGAAAAGAAAAACTCCATGTCTTAGTAACAGGACATTCTCAATTGAAAGAGTGCAAGTAGCTTTGATTTTTCTTTAATTTTTTACGTTAGTAACATTTTGGTTTTTCTTTAAATTGAAAGACCGTAATTTTCAAGCTTAGCTAGCAGGACATTCTCAATGTCGAATTGAAGGAGTGTTACATATGTAAAGCATCAATTGTGACATATATCTGTTCAATATTGAAGCCAGCAGGCATCCAAATGCAATGTTTATAATTGATTCCACTTTTCATTGAGAATACACAATTTCATGTAGCTTATTAGCTGTGACACTGAAAGGTAGAGATATATAGATTCTGTCCGAGCAATTTGATCAGAAATATTCAAATTCCCTTTCAATATGGTGACCATATTCTTCCACACTGCAATTTGGATTTACTGGGAAAAAATATGGTAAAGTTTCAACCTAACTTTAGTTCCTTTTGAAACTCAAAGCATATGGAATAAGTCTTACATCAAGTGCAATGCATATAGAAATCGAAAAAGGATAGTGACAAGCTGAAAGTAAACCCTTTTTAGTTTCTTTGTATTTTTGGGGGAGAAAGTAAGCAATTAATATAGTACTGTTTGAAGCAATGTATGAGGCTTAATGCTAATCCCATCAGAACTTTTTTGTTTATATTATTGAAATTTCATCTTTCTTTTAGCTTCTTTTATAGTGGCATATATTGATATATATGTGTGTGTGTGTCTCTATCTTGTAATAGTATGCTAGTATTTCTGTTAGTAGAACTAGAAGAAACAATGACAATATCTCTCGGGGCATAACACGCATGTAAAACGATACATTATGCACGCATGTTCTTTTGTCAAATTAATTAACACGTCGTTAGTATATGGTTTTGAACGAAAATGTCTAAAACTACGTACATAACATATATAAGACATGCATAAGCAAAAATTTGAAGATGAAAAAGATGAGCTAGCAGTTTCAGAATTCAAACCACATATATACGTTAATTAATACGAGCATCATGAAATGGTGGTCGTAGTAGTAGTCGTATCTAACTGGACTTGAAGTATACTACTAGAAAAATCCCTATTAGGGACTGTGACTATGGGGACCAACATGGTCTCTTTTGTTATTTTGTTATTGGAAACTCTAATAAGTCTCATTGTAGTGAATAATATGTACGAAAGTAAATCTGGGACCAAATTTTGTCGCTTTAGAACCAAAAAAAAAAAATGAATACATTATATAATATTCCTGTTATATACTGATCAGTTTCTATTAAATATCAATTTTTTTTTGTTTACTTTATAATTGGCAACTCTCTTCCGTCCCCTTGTATTGTAACTTGTTATTAAAGTACAAGAGTTTATTGAGATGTCAGTGTAGCCAACACCTCTCTTTATTTTCACTTTTCCACGTAGGATAAAGAGAGTCTTGTCCGTCCCAATGTTTAGCCCAAAATACTCTTTGATATTCGGTGGTTCGAATTCTGAAATTGTCGTATTTGTACAAAAGAAAAAAGTAGAAACTAAATATCCCAAAGCTTCCAAGAAAACAAAAATAGTAGAAAGGATAGACAGACCGACAGTTGTCTCTTTGACCCTTAGCAATCTTTGTTCAAGACTTCAAAGATCTGGACACTACCTCAAATCTTATCTGCTTGAGTGTTTCAGAGGCACAAATATATTTTTAATCTATCTGGACTCTCTCTCTCTCTCTCTCTCAACTTTATTCAGACTCTCAAGTCTCAAATGGAGAAATCCTCTCCCCAATGAAACAAAGCATCATCATCCTTGGCGATTTCCTCAAGCTCGTCTTAGACTCTTAGTCGCCGGCTCCTCTGGGTCATGTTCCTCCTCATCGTCGTTTTCTTCGGAATACACCATCTTTGCTTTCTCTATCACCAACAAAAGCGCTAGAAATGTTCTCTTCGGCAAGGGATACGTAGACCTTAGGCTTACAATTACTCGTGTGCGACTACTCTCACTAGCTCCATTAGCATGTGAACAGCACCAAGAACTAGAACAAGATCGATATAGCTGCCTCCTTGATGACAAGGTTTGTCTGTTAGTAACTAAGTATCTAGCTATGAGCTTAGGTGTTGAGGTTTTGGATTCAAACAAATCAGTTGCTTAATGCTATTTGATTTTGATTTGTGTGTTAATGCTATAAGGTTTAGATTTGTGTGTTAATGCTTATCGCTGCAATTTTGTTAGAGAAGCATCAAAAAGTATTTTCATTGTTGCGGACACACAAAAAATTGAAAGAAACACTCTGAAGTGAGATGAAAGCAGCAAACGTCGTTGAAATTATGTGGAAGAGTAAATGTCAGGGGTGGAAGAGTAAATTTTGCAGTAAAATTATAAAGAGCTCATAAGTTCACAAGCCGGTAGCTCCGTATTACCTCTTTCCAACTATATATTTTTTAAATTAATATAAAAGTTGGAGACGCTTAAAGTATTAGTTTGTATATCTAATGAAAAACATGTGGACCCTAGTGTATTTCATTCCAAAAAAAATTAAGAAAAAATGAAAAAAAAATTGGGACGTTTGAGGATATGTTGCATATAGCAATAGAAACCCCAACAGTGATAGTGAAGCCCCTAATTGTCTTTGTAATGATCCTTAACTTGTACAGGGGACTTTTGCGTGTTGCTTCTATTCACAAAGAAGACGTACATCACTATGTCCCTAAAGGGATTTTTCTAGTAGTGATATATACGTACAAATCGATTTGTTATGAAAGGAAGTGTGAAAGCGAAACCCTAATCATGAAATGGAACCTGTCTTAGCTAGCTCCACTAATAGGTTTCGTTTTCAGATGCACATAGTTTATTATGAGCAAGTCAAATAGCTTTCATTGAGCTCGAAAAGAAAATTTCATTTGACAAAAATGGAGCTCGACATGGCTGTAAGAATATACAAAAGTGAGCAGATAAAAAAAGCCCTGAAAAAACAAAGCATGGTGTTTCGACCAATCAAGAGCTCGCAATGAAAAGTGGAGTACGTATATGCCCTAACCCTTCTTTTGCGAGAAGATGAGGAGCAAGCCAGCAAGGAATGAATGAAGGAACACGGCAAGAGTTCATACTATAAATTAGCCATCCCTGATTTGGAAAGAAAGAAACTGTGGAAGGGAAACTATCTCTGGAATAGCCTAATTAAACCAATGATTTGCTTCCATCTGGTGCAACTGGATCGCTACACTTGGCAGCCGAAATTTGGTGGTGGACTTTAGCAGACAAAGAATGAAATAATGTCTTGTAGCTTTGCTAGTGATAATGGGAAATGATTGTAAAAGTTGCGCTTCAGCTAGAACAGCACATATATTGGTCGGCAGTGTGTTTGCCTTTTGATTTCTTTCCTTTGGAGCATCGATCATATGTAAAACTAGCTAGCTAGGGAAGTGCAGCCACAAATGTGGTTTAAGTTGACACACACACACACACACACAGATATGCAATAACAGTACCTAATCAGTGATGGAGAAAGCTATAGAGAGTTTGGTTGATCAGGAACACAGAACTTTATGAACACAGAGGATTGATGCCGGTGAAGCGAACTTGGTCGTTTGGACGAGTAGAATCTTACTTGGTTCATCGCTTTTTGAAAAGTCTTTGGTTTGCTTTGTGCGCTTGGGGAGTCTTGGCAAGTTGGCATGCATGTAGCTAGCTAGTACGTTCTTTGTTGGTCTTCTCCTTCTCTCTGTTTAGCTAGCTGGTAACCAATGGCAGGATTGAATTGGCAGCATGCATGTAATTAGTACCGGTAGCATGCATGAAAATGTGACCTTGCCAATACCGCAAACTGCTAGCTAGACGCTGGACATTGTGGACAATGATTACTTGGGAGACGAACAAAATGAAATCCAAGCCTAAAAGACGATCGAGTTCACCGGAGCTCGAGCATGTCATAGAACAAGAAGACCATCTTAAGGGCACACATACAACGTACATTGATTAGTATGTGCCCTTCTAAATGATAAATCTAGGGTTAATGAGGCTGCCGGGGAGGTTTAATTAATTGGAAACTGGGGTGGTAACTAATAAGATGTCAAAATAGGTAAATGATAATTATTGATAAGGTGGTATGGGTTCATTGCGTACGTGAATTCGAAACAGATGGAGATGGCATGGGGTTGCAGCTGGAGAGGGGATTGAATTGTCTGGTAATGCTTTTGTCTAATCCTCAATTTCTAGACGAACGAAGTGCAATTGGAATTTGCTTTTGTGATCAATCTATAGCTATCATGGGGGTCCTCTTAACTTGAAGGCACTTTTTGGATTCTCGCTACTTGATGGAACCTGAATGTGATGTTTCTGAATTCGAATTATATATGTTCATTAATTTCTGCATGTAGAACTAGCCAGGTGAGGAGAAAAGAGGAAACAGAGAAAGATAATGACAAACAGCGACTACTAGTGACATGCACTTCGATCTGGTTCAAGGCAATGTCTTAAACAATTTTTTGTATCCGAAAAAAAAATGTTATACATAAGGTTTTGTCCCCATATATACTTGTCAGCGCTCAGGAGTGTCGGCATTCGTAGTCTGTGTATATATATAATGTCTGGTTTTGACTTTGTATATGTATACGCCAAAATCAATTTTCATTAGTTTAAAGTCTAAACCTTAATACATGCATAGTTTCTTCACGAAGACAGCATACATAATATAAATTTACAAATATAAATTCGTATATATATGTGTGTAAGACTGAGTTTTCAGATAGCTAGTTCTCGTACATGTCTCCATCGAGTAAATATGAAAGCTGGTGAGAATAGACATTTACAAATATATAAGTGATTCATTGGAAAAACAAAATTATAGTTAGGTGATCAATATAAACTCATCATCTTTAGAGAACATTCAGTATATTCTTATATATTATATATCAGTTTTGTCTTCTTCTTCGGTCATTTGTATCAACCTCGCATGAAATTAATCATGTGAACAATATATGAATGTTTTATTTCTAAAAAGAAATTGGTATAATTTTCCCTAAAAATGGAGCAAACCAAAAATCCGCACGAAAGAAAACACTTCTAATTACTAATTCCAACAAAACAAATTAACCGTGGGCACCGATTCTCATCCGGATTTCTCAAGTTCATAATCAAAATTTAGCCAAATAAACCAAATTCTAAGAGCAGCACCTAATTAAATGTCATAATCATAATTCAATTTCTTCAAACCAACCGTAACATTAAATTCATTCAATTTCGGAAGTACGATTAAACTCAATCAATTTGGAGAAAATGGTTACTTATGGCATCGACTTGCCCGGCCTTGACGTAAGAAAACACGCTGACATTAAGATAACAATGCTTCAAACTTGGATCTCTGTGAGCCTTTGGATGTCGATCATCTTTCTGGAGCCAAAACAATGGTGTTTGGTCTTCTTGTCACGATTAGCCTTGTTGGTCTCTGACTTTATCTGTTTACAACAATGGATATTAAATAACAAATAAATTTTTAAAAGTAAGAAATTATTCATTTTCATTACATTAAAGAAAAGGAAGACGAACCTTAAACTTCTCGGACTCAAAGTGCCCGACCTATCATTCCCACTTGTCTTCCCTTTCTGCCCGCAACTCTTTTAGGACATGCGAGGCGCCTTGTTTCTTGTAGTGCTTGTGCAGATCGTACTTCCAATCCTTGTAAATGCGGGTAGCCGTGTCCTCTACGAATTTCCAGATCTTTGGTCTACCTTCATAATTAAAATGTACCTAGAAAAAAATATAAATCATATATCTCATGCCTCTATGATTTTTAATTAATTATGAAATTAAATAAAATTAAATAGACCCTATTACTGAGAGTTCGAGGTACACCCTGAATTTTTCGACCTGGGGTAGCTCGTCCCAAGAAGGAGAAATCATACGTATGTTGTTCCGTATGATTGATCAGATGGTATGCGAGCACAAACTGCCCAGCTCTGGCGTCAGAAGACCTCTGGTGAACTCGTCAAACGACACCCCGATCTTCTTCCTCATTGATTTTATTATCCGCTCAACTTTAGCTCCCTTCAAAACTCCCTGAGTGAGTTTAGGGACCGGGGCTGAGGGGTCCTTCCTGTTCACTTTGCATTGAGCACTATAGCGAACAAAATTATTGACGGATTCTTGGGGACCTTGTGAAGCCGCCGCCAAAGCAAACATCTCTAGCTCATCTATATAGGTTGTAGCAGCTTCATTTGGATCAGTCGGTATTGTCTAAGAAACCGCGAGAGCCGCATGAGTCGTAATGGTCTCCTTTAAGGTTTGACCCTAACCCATATGTCGTCCAATGGATTAGAATTCGGCATCCTTCTCTTATGCAGTGTGCCTCTTCCTACCGCCAGGCATTTTAATTAAGTTGTACGACATCAAAAATTAATAACATTTACTCAGCAATCCAACAATCCAACAATCCACAATCCAACTAATTTCAATACAACAAATTTCAACATATTCATCATATATATATAGAAAATTCAACATACACATATTCATCCATATATATTGATCGGCATCCAAATTTCATCCAACAAATTCAACAAATTCACATCATCCAATATATATATATATCCATATATATTCATCGGCATCCAAAAAATTCATCCATATATATATATATATATATATAGTTAGATAGATAGAGAGAGAGAGAGAGAGAGAGACAAAGAGTGAGAGAGAGAGAGAGAGATTGACCGAGAGAGGAGCGCCGGTGTGGCAGTGGCGAGGATAGGGAGGAGCATTGGTGTGGCGGCAGTGAGGAGAGGAGAGGTTGGAATGAGCGAGAGAGAGAGAGAGAGAAAGATGGAAATCGAGGCGAAGGCAAGCGAGAGAGAGACGGAGCTCGAGACCTTTCAGCGAGGAGAGAGAGGGATGCAAGGAGTGAGGCGGAGGCGAGGAGAGAGGTGGAGGTGAGGAGAGAGACTAAGGCAATGAGAGAGAGAGAGGAAACTGAGAGGATCGAGAGAGAGATAGGAATTTTGTAGGGTCCGGATCCAATTTGGGGGAAATGGTACGCAAATCAATTCATATTGATCGACTTACACGATAAAACTTAGGGTTTCATCGTCTAAGTCCACTTAGACAACGAATTATACGTATTTTGTCATCTAAGTCGTTTTTAAAAATGCATCCAAAAAATGGGCGCAAAAAAAAATCACCAAATTTTTAGGGTTAGGCAATGAAACTACATGATTTCGTCGTCTAACAAGACGATGAATCCTAGGCGTTTCGTTGTCTAAGGGATAATTTATTTTTATTTTTTTGAGATATTTTTTTTAAAAATTTGGTTACTTACCTAAAAATACGAAGAAATTAGCTGTCATATGTAATAAATATGTTAAAATAATATTTTAGAAAAAAATTGACGCCAATTCGGTAGAGTTTGGTATTCGATCGATACAGTTTTGTGAATATCGACAACAGTTAAAAAAAATGGAAACGATCATAAATATTATTAATCGTAAAACCATTTCTGACGTTACAAGTATTTTCACTTACGTCAAAACTTTATATATCAATTAGATATAAATTAAAGTAAAATTGACATAAAAACTAGATTGACAAGTTAATACTTGTTATACATCTACTAATGTTGTATAACTTAAGTGTTCGTATGTCTGTATTTACTCTACATCCATATTAACGAAATTGAATTTGGAAAAAACAGCCGTTAGATATATTCATCACCACTTAATATGTAATTAGATGAATTTTCATTCAATACTAAGTTTGTTAAGGGTTTGATCGGTATAGTCAACCATAAAACTAAAATTTCAACGAAACGAAAACGTTGATATACGAATCTTCGTAACTATGATTTTTGAACTGTCGACACCCATAGTTCAAGAATTGTTTACTCTATGCATTCGACGAATATAATCCGCAATCTAACATGGTACACATGATCTTATTCATAGAGGTCAAATTGTGAAAATCTACTTAGACGACGAAAGTGGTAGAATTTCGTTTTCTAAATGCGACTTAGACGACGAAATTTACAACTGTCGTCATCTAAATTTTTTAAGGTTTAGGGAAAAGGGATTAAGATTTTTACATGTACTTAGATGAAATTTTTTTGTCGTCTACGTAGTTCTTCAATGACGAATATATGTTTGTCGTCTAAATCCACCATTGGACGACGAACTTATGTAATTTCGTCATCTAAGTGAACCTTAGACAAAAAAAAATTATATGATTTCGTCGTCTAAAATGTTACCAGAAAATGATTTTGTATTTGTCTATTCTAAATCATTCATGTAACACATAATAAATATTACAGACGTACACTCTAAATAAATCTCTTTTAATTTATGCGCCTTATTTAATTAATTAACTAATTATTAATTATGCACGTACGTATAAATTAATTAATTAAGTTTGAAATTCGATCTAATTATCTCCATCTATTAAATAATTATTATTGAGTATTTTGTATATTTATCAATCACTCCTCATCATCATAATCATCATTGTTTGAATTATCATCCTCACTCTCAACTGAATGATCCTCGTCATCATAATCTTCATCATCTGAATCATATCTGACGTCGTCGTTGTCATCCTCCAGCTCCTTTTCCAAGACATTCTTCTCTAAGTTGTTGATCTCCTCTTAAGTAAGATCTGTGACACTATCATGTATGGGTAAATGTTCGTTAGACTGAATCAGTTCCCTTATATCAGGGATGATAAAAGTATTAGGCTCTTGATATGCATTGTCATTAGGCACTTCAGTGTCAGTTGCCAACGTCCCTTAAAGCGTTGTGCCACTTCATATTCCTCGGTGAGACATAGTTTACTATTTTCCAACCTTCATTAGCTTTTGGATCATCCAAATAAAACACTAGCCTAACTAAGGTGGCAAGAGTGAATGGTTCATCCTCATATCAGTTTAAGTTTATATCGACTAATAAAAGACCAAGATCTTCCTTCGTACGCTTGAACAATTTACATTTGGATAGAAAAACGTTGATATCATTCTCGTAAAAGTAGTTAAACAAAATTAACAAGAATCCTGTAATATACATCAGCGCATTCCCTAACCGTGATCCCTCTGTTTTGTGTTCTTCTTCCTTCATCTCGGTCCAACGAATGAAACATCACACCGTTGACAAAAAAATCGAGATAAATATAGTGTTGAACCGGCTTATGAGCCAATAAGTGCTTTTTTCATAACCATCACCCCTCGTGGTTACCGGATTTTTCTAAATTGATCATCTGCAAAAATGTGAAGAAGATATATGAATGTGTATTTAATTTTTACCGAAAATTTGATGTAGTTTCCCTTAAAACAAAAGGAAACTAAAAATCTGCATGCACAAACTAAGGAAAATACTTCCAATAAGAAAACACCAAATTAAGTTCAAATTTACCACGGACACCTATTCTCATCCGGATTTTTCAATTTCAAAATAAACAAATCAGAAACATATGTGCATGGTTTAAACATATGTACCAATTGGAGGAAATAATTAGGGAACTCCTTCTTAAGCACTTTTTCAACCCAATTATGGCTCTTGTCCGGTTTGGCTCTCCAAATTTTCTCCATGTAAGCTTTAATGTACGGGTCGACCTTGTCATAATCTTGCAACACTACCCATCTACGGTAACTCATGTAACACATTTTTTCCGCGTGCCAACTAGAGTTGATGTCGTCTAAGCAGACAGGACAAGCATTGCATCATTTGGTTGTGCAAGACGTGAACATCTCATATGTGGGAAAATCGTTGATAGTCCACATTACAGCTGCTTTCATCATGAACATT
This sequence comes from Geum urbanum, assembly GCA_946800695.1. Lineage (NCBI taxonomy): Eukaryota > Viridiplantae > Streptophyta > Magnoliopsida > Rosales > Rosaceae > Geum > Geum urbanum. Next base: position 32,861,629 of record OX327017.1, read on the forward strand.
GTGTCAATGAACTTGTCATAAGTTAGGACTCAATTTTTTCACAACAGTTTCAGCTCACCAATCAATGGTCTGAGGTACACATCTAAACACTTTCCAGGAGATTTAGGAGGAATTAGCATAGTAGAAAAATTAAATTTCTTGTTCATACATATCCAGGGAGGCAGATTGTACAGCATGACAATAACTGGCCAAGTGCTAATAGAAGCCCTATTATTACCCCAAGGGTTGAATCCATATGTAGAAAGTCTGACTCTAACATTTCGAACCTCTGCTACAAAGTCTGGAAATTCCCTGTCAAAATATTTAAAAGTCTCCTCATCTATCACGTGTCTGAGCACATCGTCATATATTCTCTGTTTCGTGTACCATCTCATCACCTCTGTTGTGTATAAAGACATGTATAGATGATGCAGTCTAAGAATCAACTAAAAATAACGAAGCACCTTCACAGGAATTTGCTTTTTCGAACTCCTCATATTCCTCCAGTGGAAATATCTACACTGGTTGCATACAAGACAGTAGTCCAAATGTGCATACTCTTTGTAAAATATCACACAATCATTTATGCACGCGTGAATTTTCTTGTACTTTAGGCCGAGGCTTCTCAAGATCTTTCTAACATTATAATGAGTTTCGGGGAGTTTATGATGATCATGAAGCAACTTACATATATGCTTCTCCATTTCGTCAAAAGCATGGTTTGAAATTTTGTTCTTCACTTTTTTATCTGAATTTCCTCCATTACATATAGCAACATATTCTCTGGACATACAGAGTACATCTGGGTCTGGACTTCAAGTAGCATCCTGTTGTACTTATCCATCTCAGTAGTGTCAATGACCAAGCCTGCAAGGACTGTGTCATAATGAAGAGTATCATAACCTCCATCTTCGTGTTGGTGTCTACCATGACTAAATTCCGAAAAATCATCATGGACCAAATCTACAGTGGGGTTCCAAGAAGAGGCGCCACTACTATTGGATAAGGCACGATGTTAACTGTACCCTGAGCTAAAGTCTGGTCCTGAGCTGAAGTCTACTACTTCATCATGTTCACTCCATGTAGTGTAACTTCACATCATATCGTGGTCATACAAGCATTGAGACATAACATTAATCTCCACAAACTGATGGTTAAGACATTTTCTGCATGGATACCTGGAACGCTTCTCACCTTGACCATGTTGCATCGCAAACAACATAAACTCTCTAATTCCGTCAATATACCTCTCATTACTTCTATTCGTCAACTGCATCCAACTCTTATCCATATTTATGTGTAAGTTAATTATCATATTATATAATTTTTTAACTAATAATTAATTAATCTAATATAGTATAATATCAAATTACATAACACAATTAAGTTAATATGCTATGATCTAATATACTATAATTAATCTAGCTAATATATTATATTATTAAGTTAATATGCATTTACATAATATATAATTAATTTTTAAACTAATTATTCTAACATATATTAGCTTAACAATTAAACATACAATTAGCTTCATCTAACATTTTAGTAAACTAATCAATTAAACATACAATTAGCTTAACAATTAAACAATTAAGTAATGCAATATATATGCAAACATGGTCGCCAGAAACTATATATTCGCCGGAATATTTTACCGGAGAACTCCATCACCGTACGTTATTACATATGTAATTAAATTCAAAAAAATTAATCGAGATAAACTAGTTAATACATTCACCGATAAGGAGATAAGTGGGTAAATTAGAACTCGTACCTAGACGACGAAACTAGCTTTGTCATCTAAGGGATAACTTAGACGACGAATTACATAATTCGTCATCTAAGTTATCTCTTAGACGACGAAAATAATATCCATCTTCTAAGAGATAAAACTTAGACGACGAATTACGTTATTCGTCGTCTACGTATAGATTTTAGACGACGAGACAAATATCATGTTTGGAATATTTTTTTAGGGACAATTTTTTTCCAGTCGTCTAATAAATAATAATAAAATAAACTAGGGCTAGGCACAAATCCCGCAAATCCCGGTCCGGTCCCGGTCTCGTCCCGATCCCGGCGGGATTTGAAACTAAAAATGTCCATCCCGTCCCGTCCCGTCCCATCAGAAAAACAACGGGACGGGACACGGGACTGAAATTTCTCGTCCCGTTAAGCCCGTCCCGTCCCATATATAAATTAAAATTGATCTTGACCGTTGATTTTAATTTTGTATTGCTATGTTTTTAATCTTGTATTACTATGTTTTTAATCTTGTATTGCTATTTTTTTTAATTTTCTTCTTTTCTTGTTAAACTTATGATATGTGAACTTGTGTAACAGATTATGGATGTTATTCTTGTTATGTTTGATATTATTAGGTTATGGATTGTGACTTATGAATGTAAGCAAGTTGTGTAATTGTAATAGATCATAGATGCATGTTGTGATTTATGAATGTAAGCAAGTTTTTCTTCTTTTTTGTTTCCAATTTTGTGGTGGGATTGGGCCCGTCCCGTCCCGATCCCGTCCCGCCCCATCCGGAATTGGGCCCGGCGGGATTTACTCTCAAAATGTAAGACCCGTCCCGATCCCGTCCCGCGTGTAACAACTGGGACGGGACGTGGGATGATCTCAATCCCGTCTCATCCCGTCCCATGCCCAGCCCTAAAATAAACTGAGTAACCTAAGTTAGTAGCTGCAACCCGCAAGTCCTCACGAAACAAACAAGAAAGTAAGATTCCCTTCCTATGATGTATAAATTGATTTATTTGGTGTCGACTCTTCTTGTTTCTACTGCAACCACAAAAAATATTTTTTCTGCCATGAACATCATTAAGAACATGCGTAGAAGCAAAATAGATGATAATTTTCTTGATGATTGTATATATGGTACTTCATATCGAAAAAGAATCTGCATATGCTATTGAAAATGATGATGTGATTAAAGAGTTTGAAACTTCGGGGTCCCGTAGAGTAAAATTTAGTTAGCTTTTATGTATGTGCTTTGTGTTTTTTATTATATTTTATGTGTTTTTAGTTAGGATGTGTAATATGAGAGGTAAGGCTCAAAAATTTCCCCCACCCCAAAATATTGTATCGTCATTTTCAATTTATAGATTCTCTTGTATTGTCGAGTTTTGTGCACAAAAAATTAAGCGGGATAAGTTTTTGATCTTAAATCCACCATTGCTTCCTGGTGGAGCCCACATACATGGGTGATGCCAGAGCGTGTGTAATTAGTAAAAAACTTTTAACGGACGAATGATAGGTTGTCATGTGGCTTAGCTGTCTGGCAACACTCCCCCAATTGGAAAATCGATCTGGGTCATCAGATTTTTTTTGAAAAAATCAATCCTATGGTCCAGATTAAACCAAACATTTTTTTTAGGGTTTTACAAAAAAAAATGAACAGCTAAAATTCATAATAAATAGTTCGAGTGTCCGAAAAATTATACAAAATTCTTACGAGCTTACGAGCTCGCAATAAAATACTCTACAACTCTCATGAAGAAAGTATAGTTATCTTCATGTATAAAAAATAGTTGATTTTAAAAACTCGTATTTACGATAAATTCGTCATCAAAGCTAATCGCGTAACGAAGAAACTAACAAACACGTGTCGTCTAGTTAGTGATCGAATATCTTACCAAGAGTTAAAAAATAAAATAAAAATTAAATCGATGAATAACAATAGGAAGTGTTATTTTTTAACCGCTACACAAAAAAAAGTGTTGTATCTAACATTTGCTGAATAGTTATTGCATTTCTTCAAATAAGAGGTGCAAGACTAATAAGAAGTGTTACATGGATGCATATGTTCTAGGAGACAAAAGATTGAGAGCCATCGAGTTTCTAATAGACAAAAGTTAGTGAAGGCTACAGTAGCTAGCTACAATAATAAGAGAGGAAAAAGATTGCAAAGCCTTGGCAATTAGCACAACACACCAACACTAGCTCCCCTCTCCTCTCCTTCCACGAACACCTCACCATCGGACGATGAGGGCCACTTGAAATAACGCCGGAGGGGAACAAATTAAGCTATCTAATTAAGTCATCTTCCTACCCTTCTCGATCGATCAGCTAATTCTCCAAGTAAACGGCAATATGATTATTTGCAAAAACTCTGGAAGAGCCTCGCTCTGTCCTCGGATCAAAACAACGAGGTGGGTCTATTTCCATCTATCCCGTCTTGTCCAAGCTTCATATGAACTGACCTCCCTCACTATAGGACACTGTGGTGGTGCCCCAGATAACACTACTAGCTTTTTGGGGAAAGATGCCTCTGAGGATGACCCGGGTGGCATGTAGGGTGGCACGTGGCGGCTTGTGGGTGAGTTGTGCACTTGTGCCCATCCGCAGCGTGAAGACGTGTGCCTTCGCTAGGTCGGAGTCGGAGAATCCGACAATGGATTTCTAATATGGAACCTAAAAAAGCCAGGCTTTTACTCTCATCTCTGTCGGTCTTGACCCATCGTCGTTTAGAAGCCTTGGATCTTGAAAATCTTAGTCCAAAATTTCCATTAGGGGGTTACGGGCATACGGGTGGTACGGCACACAGTTTTTCTTTAAGTCAAGCTCACAATCTTCAAAAAGAAAAGTCAAACACTCCCATCATTTGACCACCTAAAGGTAAAAACCGTCCCATGCCTCTATGAGATTTATTTATTTTTATTTTTTATAATGCAAACAAGAACCATTTCTTTATTGAAATAATGAGACTATACAATAATCACTCAATAAGAACTACAAGAAAATAAGAGAGATTAGAAAAATCCTACAAGACAACTAATAAAGAGGATGTGGTAATAATGTGTTTTCTCTCCAACCTTACCTGACCCTCATTGGCAGCGGCTCTTGTTCGGCCTTGCCCCGTACCTCATGCGACGCTTGGTTCTCTCGACGTCGTCTCTAGGACGTCCTCGCTTGATGTCGTTATTCAGACCTCTCCCAACGAGGTTTTTGTTTGGTGCCCCGTCACTTTGTGCCCGAACCTTTTTTTACTCATGCACGTATCAAGGATGTTGATCTAGATTTGAAGGAGGAAGTGAATGTGGCAATGAAGGTCGGAGAGCGGCGTAGTTTCGGGCTACACCGACAGTTGTCGCTTGGCGGTGGGGATGCGTCTCGATCGGGTGGCACAAGATCTTTGCACTTCACAAAGAGATGGCGGTGGTAACAACATCGGTGTTGATTATGGTGACGCCGATGTCACGTTGTTGGCTACGCTTTGTTTTGTTTCTTGCGACGGGGGATCTCGTACTTCAATTTGGGCTGCTGGGTTTAAGGTTAGCCCTAGTGAGATCTGGGACCCTGGTGAGATCTGGGACCCAGGTGGATCTCATGCTTTAATTTGGGTTGTTGGGTCTAAGGTTGGGCCTGTTGAGATCTGGGACACAAGTGGGATGTTCTCTAGACCTATTACAGTTGTTGACTTAGAAATTGTGTTGGTTTTAATGCTTATAGTTTATTTGCGTCTCATGTGGATTGCGAGATTCATTAGGGTTGACATGTCTACCACAATTACGTGCTTAGGGACATTGTTATCTCTACTTAAATATGATTCTCAGGATCTTGATGTGATACAAGTAAACTTACATTTGTCGAATTTTATGAAGTTTAAGTGTAGTGCTAGCAACTGTAGTATTGTAGCACATAAATTTGTTTGTAACCATGAAATTCATCATGGATGGTTCACCTCCGCTCCAGAGCCTGTTCTGGATGCCAAAAATTATGACCGTAGTCGTATTATTTAATAAAATTATCTTCCAGCCCGAATGTCGTTTTCCTTGGAAAAAAACTACAAGAAAATAAACAAGTCTATAATCAAGAAATATAAGATAAGGATAATAACGTTGGGAAGAAAGCCTTAACTTTTCTTCGGGCATACTTTTTATTAGAAAATATCGAGAATACATGTTAATAAATACTAAAGTTTCAAACTAGATGATGCGAGCCTTTCCTCCATAATTTCGTCGAGACGCTTGAGCATTTGAGGTGTGAAATGGTTCTTCGAGTCTCCAATCTCGCCGCGTCTAAAGAATTCCTTGGTACCTGATGTTTTGTTCACCTCCTAGCTAGTCAGATTCTTAAAACTACAAAGCTGTATGATTTCTTGCACCACACCTTGCCTCATCTCTCTGTTCCTCCAGAAAGAAAGGCTGACTCATGAACTCTGCAAACTTCTTTACACATCATTCAGTGTCTATCTTCATATCGTTATACTTCAAAAAAATACCTTATTTGGGGTTTCCAAGCTCGCCATCCCAAAAGGGTCCTGCAAATAAAACCCCTTCATAAGACAAGTCAAATGCATCTTCAACTCCAATTGGTGGTAAGTGATTCCAGTGTTTTGATCTTGTAAGAAATAATGGTGATTTTAAACTAAATAAATTACGAAAAATATTAATTTAATTAGTAAATTAAACGAAGGAACAAATTCTGAAAATAGAAGATGAACTAAGAACAGAGTTGAGTCACGTGTTTCACAAATTCTCCTTAAGAACTTTTACGCCGTCCACAGGTTTGTATGACGTTGTTCTCTCAGGATAAAACAACTTCTAAGTTTTTGTACTGCAATACAATAACTTCTTGTCGAACTAAATAGTACCTTACTCTATCATCGGAATCGAACCTGAAAGCTTGAGAAGGAGAGAAGAGATATGAATAGGAGATTGTTTTCTGATGGAATGAAGAATGAGGAGGGAGGAAGCCTCTATTTATACATGTTGGAGAAATGTTCATCATCATTGCTGGCCAGCTGAAAGGTTGAGAGTTACAGAACCATTAATCCAACAAATAAACACCATTTATGGCCAATAATATGCGTATAACCGGAGAAGTTGAAAAGTCAAAAGTCTTTGAAGAAAGTGGAAAGTCATGCCAGGTTTTTCTGAGTGCGAAAAGAAACTCGTGCGACCCAGCCCACGGAGCGGCATTCGGGTTTGCAAGATGCGGAAACACACAAGTCCATATCGCAAGTTCAGTTCAACCGGACATGAATACATAATCTTTATATACTCTTGTAAGAGAACACAAATCCATGTTTCTCTTTCACTAATTTTAAGTGCATCTCACTTAATTATTTTGTTTAAATTATCCTACTAACATTGTGAAAAACCACAATTTTTCTAATAATTCTCCACATGAATAAATATTAACAACCAAAGATTTGATAGACTGGGTGAGAGAAGCGACAAAAAGATGAGAAATAAGATCATCACTGTCCTCTGGTGCCAAGGAAGGCTACACAGTCGTGAGGATTTGTTCAGAGCAGAGGTGGGACTTGAAACTGTAGCGATCCCTATTAACGATAACAAACATTGAGGGCCTTAAGCCAGGTCGTACCACATTTTGGATAGGAGGCTAAGAAAATGTCTGTGTCTCTGGCCATAAATTGTTGCTGAACCCAAATGACACCTTCAAGCCAAACTCGGTCATACCAAAACCCTTGGTATTGATACAATCAGTTAGATACCCAGCCTTGGCCTTTAGGGAGGCCTGAGATCACTTCCTTGCAATTTTCAGGCACATTCTTTGTACTCTTTCCTTGTCCTGCGAAAACAGAGAAATGGGATGCCCATGGTACCTGCAAAAACAATTATAGTGAACTGATTAATTACAAGAGATTCACAAGCAGCAGCAGAACAAGTCTATAAGCTTTTAACACAATAACTAAAGCAAAACTCCCACCTAAACTTCTGTATATATATAAGCTATATATATCACATGTTCTTTTCGTACAGAAGTTCTAAAACTTGTAACCCGCATGTGCTCTGTTCTTTCCAAAATACATATACAAAGACCTTGCACCCCTCGCGCTTAGTGATTTAAGACGCTGAAGCTAGCGCATCTCAGATCGATTGTGGTGAAGTCCGCACTTGTTTATTCACTTGTTGCACCACATATTGGGCTCACATATATATCTATTTGTTTCTCTATTGCATCTCAGATCGATTATGTCCATCTTTACTGTATCTAATTGTTTCTCTGGAAAAATCAAGTTAATCAATGGCTTATTCGGGTTTATATCTTCCCACCGGCAGCACATATCAAGAAGCTCCTCAAGTCCTCTGTTTCTTCTGTAGAGGCTGGGCAGAGCCGGACCGGCTCATTTATGAAGTAGAGATTCCCCACATAAGACAGATACTGCAATGGCCATTCTTTGTGGACAGATTTCAAGTAAAGTCAAGTAGACATGAATTGTGCATTCATTGGGTTGCAAGGTACCATACTTAAAACGAAGTTTGAGAAAAACTGGAAGAAAGACATGCATGGGTAGAATAGGAGATAATATACTAGCATAAAGGCAAAATGTTTGCAATCCAAAAGCACCACTTGTATCCTTCCACCAAAATATCCCTACATAATAAGCAGAGCTGAGCTCAAAATAATTCTCTTTTTAACAGTCAAGGCACATGATTCCTCTAAAGACAAACAACGACATAGTCAGCAGAATGACTTCTACCCCATCTACTACTGTATCTTAGCCTTTGAGAAGTCCATCTCCGGATGCTGCACAATGGATGAATGATCAGTAAATTTCATACAGGTGCATAAAATAATTTAATAGTGAGTAAGCGTGTGATCAGTGTATAAGAGCCTTAAGAATACCTCAGCCATAAATTTCTTCAAGATTTCCTGCTTCTGCATCTCCTCGCTGGTTGGAAGGCCCATCTGTTTCTGCCTCTGGTCGAACTGTAGATTAAAACATACACATCTTAGAAATTCTTTACTCACCGGACTCCCTCAGAGAATGTAAGGAAAGGAAATGGGAAAAAAGTTCCACTGAGTTTACCATCATTTTTTCAACAGTCTGGCGGGTTTCTGAATCCAGGTCTGACAACTTGCTGGGCTCGGGCTCAACTTTCTGAGTGTCAATTTCAGGCTCGCCTTTCAGAAGAGCTTTCCACCACTCCATTTGGTTGTGTTTGGTCAAGAGGATGCATACAGCAGTTTGATCCTCTGCAAAGATCATGAACCATCATTAAATTCATATAGCCATTCACAAACCCGTCACCACAAACACAAAGCACGTCGATATGATACCATCTAATGAATGAATACATATGCATCGTAAAATTCTCTTCCTATAATGTAGAAAAGAAAAATGGAATGCAATGTCCTTGTATTCACTGACAGACCTATGCTCCATAAGCAATCATCAGGCTTGATAGACTGAAAGAGCTCCCCCTGCAAAATTATAACGTAAATTAAATGATGCATGTATACTTCTACAGATCTTTGACATATGTGATAATCTGTAGATTGTGAAAGTATATGCACCCTTCTCCTTCTTGAAGTTTTATAAATGTATTCTTAACCACTCTATCCTTTCAAATATTGCATGTAATGATTTATTATATACAGCAGACTAGTGAAGTAGCAGACTTACATCAATTATAGGAGGCTGACCCTTCAATCCAAACTTCAGATGATTCTTCTTTGCCTGATAGACAATATCCCTTGATTTAGTTCCAGCAGGCACTGGAATGATTATATTAACTTCCTGCAAGCTCTGTGTCCATGAGTATTTCTCCAAATCAAGCCCATTGCCTTTGTTTGGAACTGTACAAGTCAAATCAGAGTCAAATCAAGCCATATGATGTTCACACCTGAACTCCTATACACTGTAATCTCTTACACATGCGAAAACCAAAGGAAATGCATACCATCCTAATACATTTGCATTGTAAGCATGCCCATTTGTTTGAACCGAATAAGTCGCAGAACAATGCAACTGACACCCCCAACACCTCAGGAAACAATTACATCAAATTACTAGCATAATCACACGTCAAATTTGTTATCAGGTCCGAAAGTTCATAACTTTTTCTTTCACATTATACAAACTGTTCTTTCAAACCGTAGGTTAGTTCATACATTCCACCCCCAAGGTCAAAACTTTCCGCACTATAAAACAAATTGACTCTGTCTCTAGGCAAATTTCAAATCCACACTGTTAGAGCTCATACATTGACAATCGCAAAGCTTAAAAGATCCAAAGTTCAAAGCTTTCTCTCCCAACATATAAACAATCACATTGTTCTCTAGTCAAATTCCAACCCCACAATTCAAAAATCATAATATTCATATCAAATTTTAGAGATTTAGACCTCAATATTATTAAAATTATAGAGAGCTAGCTAATGATCCATACCTCTCTTTCCACTCTTCTCCTCCTCCGCGGCTTTGGGTGCCTCCTCCTCTTTCTTCTTCTCCTCCGCCTTGGGCTGAGTCGGCGGCGCCTCCTTGGCCTTGATCTCAGCCTCCTTCTTCTTCTCCTTCTCCTCCGCCTCCCACCTCTTCTTCCTCTCCTTCTCTCTCACCGCCTTGAAGATCGCCAACAGATCCCTCTCCGCCGTCGGCCGCCGCATGAAGTCACTCTCCTGCGCCAGAAACTCCAGCGCCTTCTCCAGAAACCCTGACGGGTTGTTCTGATCGAATTTTGTGGTGAACGACGTCGCCGCCAGTCCCGACACCCTCGCTGCCGGAGACGACGAAGATGATGAAGCAGCCGATTTCGCCTGCGTCACGCTCTTCTGCTCCTCTTGGATATCTGAGATTATCGCCATGGCTTCAGCACAAAGTCGAGAGCTTTTTTTGAAATCCTAGGGTTTATGAAGCGTGTGGTAAGGTCGGTGTTTATATACTGGTACTCAAAATGACTCGGATCATTAGAGAGAGTTCCAGAAAGATTTACGATGCCTATGTTAACTCCTTATTTTCCTTTTCTGAATATATAAAATGCGTATTTTATATGATCTCAAAGCACAAAAGTGTAATATTTCTCAAAAAAAAAAACGAGTGTAAAGTTTAGAGTTTACCATAGAGACCCAACCTAAGTTTGGACATAACGAGTTTTAAGACCTTCGTTTTGCTCTCCTTTTAGACTAGATTTTGGATCGATCTCTAAAATCGATTATTTTTATTCATTCGTGTGGTGTGTTACGTGAGTGATATCGTAAAATTAATATTTTTATTTTACAATGTTAGTTATGTACACTATTTGAGAATAAAATAGTTAATTTCTATAGTATGTATCCATGAATCAGCGAAATTCTTTTGTTCATCTCTGTTAAATATCATATCACATTTGTTTTAGTAAATTGTGTAAGAGTGGTACAGCAATCGTGGGTTTATTGAGTACATATGGAGACATAAGATTCTCCATAAGATGTACAACTTGTATTACAATAATCTCAGATAAAACATTGCGAATAATAACAAGACCCAACTTAAAATAACAACGTAATCATATCCATAAACTCTATGAGAATTGAAAATAACTTTCAATCTCCTTGTTAAGGTTTGACAACAGCATCGTGGATGAGTTTTAATGATTCTTCTAGTTCATCCAACTATTTCTCAGGATCAGGGATTACATCCGGGTCAACAGCTACGCAAATTGTCATTTTCTCAGCATTGCTTTGAAAATGCAAATGCAACGCCTGCACCAAAAGATCGAAAACATTGAGCAAGATGGAAGCTAATGAGGACTAGATGGAAGCAAATGCCACATAGAGAACCTACATGTGGGTGGTCGTAAACATTACAAGCAAGGTAACTAACTTGACGCCCGTGAAATGTGATTTCTTCTAGGGGACCCATCATATTTGTGAATGATTGTGTGGAATTAGATAGAACCCTTTGTGCTACTGCTCCAGATCTCTATAAAAACCATACTATCTGTAACTGTGAAACAAGTATATGACTAAACAGACAATGAAGTAGGAATAGTACCTTGGCACCTATTAGATTGGTTAGAAGAGTGGCACAATAGTATGTGCAGATAGCTTCAAGTGAATGTTTTTTCTGATCAATATACGACTTGGCTCGATGAAGATAGTTCAAAGGGTCATCTTCCTGTAGAGCAATGGTGAAGAGGAGAAGTATATATCCAATTTTATTACCCCATTTGGTCTTGGATTTCTTAGTTGTCATATCCGCCAGTTCCTGTTGCATACATGTAATAAGCTTGGTAACACTACGGAGTTTAGAACAACCATTTCTTGATTTGTGCAGACTTGGTGATTTTCTTAATATAGCATGGTGATCAAGGAGGATTAGCTATATTGTTTACCTGAATCCCCTGGTCGTAAATTAACGAGAATGTTTGCTCTAAGATGGATGTTTTTTGGTAGATAGTTTCTCTTCTGCTTTGCTCCCTCATCTTTCTCATTTTCAGCCCTGCTAAGCACAATAGTAAGTTCTGCAGGATGTTTGAGAAAGACATTATAGGTCTATTATTCATGTACTGCTGAGAGTCTGAAATTGTTCTTAGAATCTTAGGTACTGAAGTCAGTCAAATAGTTTCCATGAGCAAGTTGAAAAGCGAAGCTAAATTCTGCTACAGCGGAACTGAAATGAGTAGATTCAAGAAAACTAACCATATTTGTTGTTCAGATACCACGAGAGACCTGCTTGTGTCACTCCCAATAAAGCATCATTGATTGTCTGGTAAATATAGACAGAAACAAATATGAACCTCGGCCATCAATGGTATGGGACTTGTTATATATATATATATATATATATATATATATAAAGTCCTTCCACTAAGGTATATTTTTTGGGGTCATTTTTAGGTATAGGACATTAGACAAACTTTTCAATCATATTTTAACATCTCCACCATCCAAATATTAGGTCTATATGATTAGATTATTCATGTAAATTTTCAGCCAAAATGGTGACTATTAAGGTGTCGAACTATATTAAATCAAGGAACGGATCAAATCTGTCAAACCTGAACCGTTCATACTTATAAACTTCTATTACAGATTTTAATACATTAACGATCACCATTTTGGCTGAAAATTTATAGGCTTGATCTACATATTGGAACCTAAGATCTGAACGGTGAAGATGGTAAAATATGATCGAAGAGTTGGTATAATGCTCTATACCTGAAAATGACCAAAAATAGGTATACCTTAGTAGAAGGGTGTTGTGTATATATATAGCTAGCTTCCACTTAGGTATACCTGAAAATGATCATTTTCAGGTATATGATATTATGCCAACTTTTTGATCATATTTTACCATTTCCAATGTTCAGATTTTAGGTCCTAATGTGTAGATCATTCCTGCAAATTTTCAGTCAAAATGATAATCATTAAAGTATCGAACTAGTTTAAATCAATGGACGGATCGAATCTGTCAAATCCGAACCGTTCTTACTTATGAACTTCAATTGCAGCTTTGAATACCTTAACGATAACCATTTTGACTAAAAATTTACAAACTTGATCTACACATTAGGACCTAAAATCTAAATGGTGGAGATGGTAAAATATGATCAAAAAATTGACGTAATGCCATATACCTGAAAATAATCATTTTCAGGTATACCTGAGTGGAAGTTTGCTGGACACACACACACACACACACACACACACACACACACACACACACACACACACACACACACACACACACACACACACACACACACACACACACACACACACACACACAAGAGAGAGGCTTGTTCTAAAACGGATGCCCGTAAGTTTTCAAAAGTGCGGACCGAGCAAGCACAACCATCCATTACTCAAGTGGACATCTAACAGCTCAAGAAACAAAAGTCAGTGTCCTTCAGGGTCCCACCCACTACTTAGTTTGTTAGTGTTCTTCTCTTTCGTTGCCTTAATCTAGAAATCTCTTCTCTCTGTTTTGATCTCCCTACCCTCAACGATGTCGTCGAGCTTGTACGTCCATCGTTCTTTGTTCTTATTTTATTTCCACCATATTGGAAAGGATCGCTCGTGTCATATAGTTCAAGACATGAAATAGTCATAATTAGGAATTTTAGCGGCTAGGGATCATAATTGAGTTTTGGATCATGAAAATTTGATACGATTTTAGGATTTCCTTTGACGAGTCGAGAAAAAGGATAGCTTATGTGACACAATTTTGCAATTCTCGACCCATCAAAGGTTGTACTCAGATTTGGTGTTTTTCTGATGTGTTTTTACATTGGTTTTCTTGAGAAATAAAGGTTAAAAAAAATTCAAATTTTTCCGAACGACCAACCTGAATTTCTGCACCATATGTGGTTTTACATCGGTTTTTTTTCATACCATGGAACTTAACCTACAAGGGTCATTTCGACCTGTCAGATGTGGTCATACATCGGTTATTTGATGTTGCTATGATCAACACTCTAATCGAACCACATTAAGTTTTGAAAACTTTTGTGCCAATGGTTTTTCACTTAGAATAATATTGTAAGAATGGAAAAGAATTTTGTGTGTAATCTCCATAGAATACTGCCAACGACACAACTTAGAGAGGTTTATGAGGATTTGTAGTGGTTTTATATCTTACTATGGTTTGGATAATTGAATCTAATGCAATCACTTATATTAATATGTATGTAACTCTGCCTCATATAAGCTTTTCTATTATGATGATAAAGATATTGAGAAAATCTCATTGTGATTAGTTTTTAAGAGCCAAGAAGCATGTGAGAATATCTACAACCATCGGTTTAGATGAGGGGGAGTGAGATTAATACACTCAGTCTAGGCTTGGTCTCCAAGACGACCATAACACAATCTCGTACATTTTTTCCACTGGATGCCTTTATGGCAAAATCCAATGCATATTGCTCGGTTTGTAAAGCTTGTTCATGTCTGTAATGTTGTTTACATGCATGACAGTATTTTTTTGTCGACACGACTTCCATTCTTCCACATATTACAAATAATATATTTGTGGGTCAATCAAACCGCTATGCGGACTGTTTATACATGGTTTTCATTGTTGCATTGACGCGTATGTCACACGTCCTTGCAATCGACATAGTACGCTACATTTGCAAAACTTCTAGCACAAATTATTAAGTTTCGAGCTCACCACCCGGACAATCCAATCATATCTATTCGATTGGATAATACAGGAGTTCCCCAATGTTCATTCACAGAACGGTCTTGCAGAGGCACAAATCAAGCGGTTACAGCTTGTGGCCAGAGATTTAATAATGCATACAAATTTACCGGTATCTGCTTGGAAATATGCAATGTTACATACAACTATGCTTATTCACTTGAGACCCGTAACTCACCAACCATTCAGTGTGTACCAGTTGGTAATTGGATATGAGCCTTATATCTCACTTCTACGCATATTTGGTTGTGCGGTACATGTATATACTACGCCTCCACTGCATACAAAAATGGGTCATCAATGATAATTTGGCATTTATTTTGGTTATGATTCTCCAACGATTGTCCGTTATTTAAAACTTTTGACAGGAGAACTCTTTACTACTTGTTTTGCAGAATGTCACTTTGATGAGACATACTTCCCGCTGTTGGGAGGGGTATATGAATGGTTTCATTATGTTTAAACGTCAAAAATTGGTGTGGTATGTCCATACTATGTCTCATCATGATCCACACCTATATCAGTGTGGGATTGAAGTGCAATGTATTCTTGATCTTCATAAAGTAGCAGATTCGATACCTAACTCCTTTACTGATATCATGAAAGTGACGAGATCAGTTATACATGCTGCAAATCCTGCAAG